>OX243965.1:6165510-8908520 GCA_945859745.1 Synanthedon formicaeformis
GACTTGAAAAAGTAATTATAATATATTTAGCTTTTTTAATTGATTAAATTATCCATTTAACTAATCTTATTAAATTGTTCTAACCATATTTAAGATGTAAACTTATAAGTATAAAAATTCTTACATTTACACAGATTCCTTCGGGGAGACTATTGCTTCGAAGGCGATTTAATAGATGACAAACCAGAAGTGACACACCAACGACCTTCAAATGTCTCCGAATTTGGATACTTTGATTCAGAAGATTTTGAATATGAGTCAGGTAAGCGTATTTCCGTTTCCTTGTTCAGTAGGAGGAAGCGCAGGCTCGAAATCAGCAAGGTTTTGTAATCACATTTCTCTCAACAAACCTTTTTTGATTTCGAGCCACTGAGGCCCGAATTGAACAAGGAAATGTAGTTATTGAACGAGCACAATATGTTTACAAACCCTTGTTGATTTCAAGTCTTCGCTTCCTTTTATTAGACGGCACTAATAGGTTTCCTCATCCGTTTAATAGGCACGCGTCGCTTCCTTAGTAAATTATTATTTACTTAGTTCACTTTAATAGTTCTATTTGTAGAACTTTAAAGTTACAAAACCTTGCTGATTTCGAGCCTGCGCTTCCTCCTACTGAACAAGGAAACGGAAATACGCTCTCCGTATCCTTAAAAGGTCGACAGCTTACTTGCAACCTCTAATTTTAACGATTCTTATGTTTGTACCGTCAGCCTACCTGCAGCCCTTTAAATTAAAAAAATCATATACAAAAGTTTGGCGATCGAAAATAATTCAATTTCAAATTAGAACTCGCAATCAATTACCATCAAGTGAATCATGAATCTGCCTTTAGCGTAATATAAAATACCGCATACAAACTAACGGTTCTACAACTTACCTAAACCTTAAGTATTCCTAATAATGATAGGTATTGATTTTAATTTTAATTTTTACCTTCAGTCTTAAATTTTATCATATACGATTTTATATGATGTGATCATTTTATGATCATTTTATCATATTCGAATTAATTACAGATAGATCACTGGATTCTGAGGAGGAGATGGAAATACAAAGTTATTTACAGTATGTATCATGCTTAAATAACAATTATAGATAATTTAAGTATCTACTTAGTGTTCGCTTTCTGGTCGAAATTCGATTATAAATAATTAGGAAAAATCTAATTGCTTCCCAAAAAATATTAACGATTTTCTTTTATTTTTTACCGATACGAAAAGGTACCTAATAATTTTTTCTTTTCTTTTTGCACAGATATAATAATTATTTATGATTTAATTCAAATAAATTGTCGAAAGTCTCACTGATAACTAAAGTTTGTAATAATTGAGTTTTGAAGCAGTTTAAAATTGTTTGAATATTTTCTTATTTTTGATTTCATAATACATTCCCATCTTAATTGTGTCGATAGGGGATGAATATGAGGAATACATATACTTAGGTCTGATTTTATTTTAAAAGGAAAGCAAGTTGTTTTATAATATTTGTGTAATAAATAACTTTAAAATTTTGCATGGCTTAAGGAAAAGTAGTTTCAATGGTTGGTATGAAACGCTATCATATGCCTTTATTTTCTCTAAATGTTGGTAATGGATATATATTATTATATTTTGACGTGAATACCTACGTCATTAAATTTGCTTTCATGGTGGGAGGCAATTGAGAAAACTTATGATAACAAAATTTGGGGATAGAGTTTGATGCTGTAGCTAACATATACTTAGATACCACTCGACAGATAAAGGATCAAAGAATTTTTTGGTAGGTATGGTATATTCGAATTCGTTGGATATATACATATAATGACGCTGTTACTATTATTGGTTTTTTAACCAGACTTGTTTTTTTATCAGGCAACACATGGCTCGAGTAAGTTTCGCGGGAGGTGTCGTCAAAACAATTGCTAAAAGAATGAGTAAACCCATTACGTTCGACGAAGCAAGAAAGTAAGAGATGCCAATGATTACAATGTCGCAAGAAAAAATTCTCGTTTGGATTTATATTTCATTTTGTTTGTTTTTTTCTCTTTTCTTTTTTAGATCTGAATACCTAACTGACGAAATGCTGAGAAGACTGAGGTATTTTACTGTATTATTTAACTATGATTTTTAATTAAATTTTTGTTTTGGTTTCTTGAATAAACTAGGTTTTAAAACGATTTTAATGAAATTTGATACTTTCAAAAATTGCCTAGGAAATACATATACAGCCAATTTATAAAAAAAATTCTAAAGAGCATTCATACCTACATATTATATGGTTTAAATTTGCATTTTCAAATTTGATTATTATCTACTTTTATAGGTATATAAATATATAAGTAAAAAACATAAATTTGTTTATTTATAGAACTGCCGCCAATCGCCGCAAGTCCCTAAACAGTAGGTGAGTTAAAAATAATCTCTTACTGCATTTTGTATACTATACAATATTTACAAGAAAATATAAAATTTTTAAACTAATGTAAAACTACAGGTTATTTTGTGCAAAGAACTGAATGCTATACCTATTATTATAATCGTTATGAAGAGACATGGCCCGGTTCCGGCTCGGTGTTACATGAATCATTTTCTTTTTTACGGTGCATTAAAGTTTAATAGTTTTTCATTTAACTTTTATAGAAAAGTGGTCATTAACATTGAAGATGAACCAGTAAAACCCAGTAAAATAATAAGACGGCGACCAACTGGATTCATACGTGCAGAGGATATAGCGAGTATGGATAAGATACGCGAGATTAAACAGAGGATTTCGGAATTGGAAGAAGCCGAAGACGAAGGAAGTCACGGGTATGTGTCGTGGAGTTTATTTTCTAAACACATTGTATGTACAATAAATAATTACTTGATTTATTTTAAAAATTATTTCACATGTACCTAAAAGGGTACATTATCAGCGAGTAACATGGGCTGTATCATAAAATATTGTACAAAAAAAATATTCATATCTTAACACGAAGTCCACGCGAACAAAGTCGCGGGCATCCGCTAGTACAGAAACAGAAAAAAGTGCCAATTATTCATACATTTTTTTTAAAAAGCAGTCTTTCTATCATCATCATCTCGGTCCGAGGACGTCCACTGCTGGACATAGGCCTCTCCCATAATTTTCCAATAGCACCGTATAGAAGCAGCCTGCGTCCACAATTTGTATGATTTAGTGACATAAATTCTATAAATTTGTGGTATCTTAAAATCTTATTGGCTTGAGAAATTAAAAGAATTTCCCGAAGATTTGTATTCAAAGTAAACTCGACAAATAAAGTGCTTTATCACCCTAAGATAGAACATTCTTTGTATTTTGTAGAATGATAAGGTCTGTTTTCCTTTGAAAATTCAAAGTGACAATTAGGTATGTCAATCAGTAATCAATACCTATTTCAAATCTAAGCCTTAGCGAATTTTGAAATGAATGGAATTTGTTATCGAAACTGATAAAGCACTTTTCTGGTCGGCCATACAAAGATAATATCCAACTTTAGTTTTTTAATGAGTTTACCTTTTCTCAGTATATTTTGTAACATAAAGTAAGTAGGTTTTTTCATCGCTATCGACATTATTTATTAGTAATTCCACTGTTATTTCTAGTAATAGAATTAGAAGAAAAAAACAATTCTTTTTTATATTCTTTTCTTTCTAACAGACGGAAGGTGCGCATTAAAATGTCGTCGATAAAGAGCGCACCGAAATTGGCAACGGATTTTAATAAAGAAAAGAGTTTGATGTTTAGCCAAAGGGAGTCCGGTTTCGGACGGTTGTTAGGAGAATGCGCTCGTAATGAGGATGACACACCGCCAACACTCAAAAATTATAAGTAATTCATCATTAAACTTAAGGTTAAATATTAAGTTAAATTGAGCTACACAATTACCATGACAGTCTCGTTCACCTTTAGTTGCATGCATTGTTTTGTTCATTCTCTCAACATTTAAAAACATTATCTAGTTGTCACAAATTATTTATTAAAACTCATCCATTATTGTTGTGATATTGAACACTAGTATGTTAAATTTTGAACATTTGTTGAAGTAAAATTAAAAGTTGATTGTTGAAGTAGAACTTTGAACGAACCCTTTGAACCACACAGCCCAATGTGTCGACGGTAACGTCGTAATCCTCTACGCTAAGGTTCCTACTATGCCGGACCGGCTGATTTACCGGAAACCGGCGCCCGGAAGCACCGTTTTAAAGCGGCGGGCGAGAAGGTGGACGACACCGTACCGGTGCAAACTTGTTCTTGTTATTCTGTCTGCGGTAACGTAGTGACAAAAGGCCCCGGTAAAAATACCGAACCCGGCGGTCTTGCCGGATCCGGCATAGTGTGAACAGCTTTATATTAATTGTACTGCCACTGGATTTTCCGGCAGTTTTATCCCCTCCCACCGTCACAGCAACCAAATTTCGCAACCAGTGGCGATAGCGGAAATGATACCTATTGGTTGTGATAGTAGTTATACCTCGAGTAGTTACGTAATAAGTTTTGACTGTCGATAAATTATTAAAAAAAAATCAAGAATAAAAGAGTTTTTTTTTTGTAAGAATATATATAAAAGTTAAGTCTTATTCATTCAGGCCAGTGGCGGAGAGGCCGCGCCAGCACATGTTATTGCTAACGTCACACTCAAGAAACTTCGAAGAACCGCGAGGAAAATTTAGCCGCGATTCATTACACTTAGAAAACTCCCTTGATCAAATGCTCACCATGCAATACGGAAAGAATTTCGATCGTAAAATGTCAACGGAATATGTCAAGACGTTCGATCAAGTGAGGCATAAAACTGAAAATTCAATACGAAGTTTGGAGTACGCTAAGACACGACCGGCAATGTCAGTATCAGAATACCAAATGAGGAATAGGCAGTATGAAAAGAAGCTTAAAACATACAACTCGGAAACTTCTAGTAAGTTTTACATTCATATTATGTAAATTTTTCTACACTAAGCGTTGACAGACAAGCCAATGACCACGTTTCTGGCAAAACATGTTGGTCGAAAACTTTTGTTTTTGGGAATTTTGGACGAGAAGATGTCTCGGAGCTTCCCAAACGCTGCCCCATCAGAGCTGGAGCAGATTATACAGTCTTATTATATTTAAACAAAAGTCGTGATAGCAATTAAAAAGCTATACGGAAATACTTAGTTGTTTTATCAAAAGTTTTTAGGTAATTAAAGTTCTGCTTTACATTACAGTGAGGTTGATTCCCGGGTGATTCGCCGCTTTACTCAGACGTAAGTAAATTGGTTTCAATTGGTACTAATTACATAGTGTTTAAAAGTATAAAATTTTCTACAGATCTTTTTTTCAGGAATATTAGAATGGCATTATATTCAAGTTAAGGTAAAAAGGTAAAAGTAAAAAAAAAGACTATATTTTGAAGCCTTGTATAATAATAACTTTATTCGATTAATGATAATAAACAAATTTTTAAAAATGAGTGTATTTTTATAATTTTGTATAAATTCGATGTGCCCAAAATTATATACAAATCAATAGTTGTTTAGTTTACTAGATACAATGAAATGGAGTTTTGTTGTTAAGACGCGCTTGCTTTTCTTCAATATTTTGAAAACGCGGGAACCCACTGTTCCCGCGACTACGTCCGCGTCAGGATTACCAGCTGAACTAATCTGAAAGTTTCATCAAAATCGGTTCAGCGGTTTCGGAGTCCATACACACATCGCCTTTTATATGTATAGAGAAGATATAAAGTTCCGTTTAATAAGCTTGGTTCGATATATTGTGGGTCATTTGACTTCAGATTCGCCTCCCGGCATTTGGCTCCCATGGGATTCTAGGGTAATTCTTTTGGCTCCCATGGGATCCTGAAATAATTAATCATGCCTCCCAAATGATTGTGAGAATTATTTATTCCCTCAGTAGATCGACATACATGTCGCAGTTCACTAGGATGCCTCGATCCCTTGATCTAAAGTACCTCCAAGGTAGTAGTAGCAGGTCACACTGCGTTTTGCACTCCCTTTACAGAAAGACCACCGTGAATTTTAGTTGTCGTAAATAAATAACAAAAAAAAACATAACTAAAAATCATTTATTAACACAGAATTTGCTCTTAATAATTCGCATCACAATTTAATTGTAATTAATGAGTATTTCTCAAAATAAATGTACGTAACGAAATGGTAGTAACGAAATGGTAATTGTTACGAAATAGTCCTTAGATGTAACTATATACAAGTAAGCCTTTTGTTTACTATTTAGTTACATCTAAGGACTATTTCGTAACAATACTACCATTACGTTACGTACATTTATTTTGAGAAATACTCTAATACTACCTATTTTATAGTTACAATATAAATACACCATCGCAATGTCACTTACACTGCAACACCGTCGTTATTTTCTATGAGATATTAATTATTTACAAAACAGTGAATCGAATCAATCAGTCAACTCTATCTATTAAATCGTCAGTCGAACGTTCAATTCGAGTTTAATAAACGATTTTAAAACATTGGATGTTTTAAGATGACTGATACAAATTGGATTTATGTTGCCTTGTCGATTATACAAGATAGAAAAAATGCATACGTATTCATTTCGAATACAAAATCTAGTCAGATAATATGTAATAGGTATTTGTCTGATTTTTTTTTTTTCAATTTGCCTATCTTGAACAATGATTGTTCAAACGGTAACAACTGTTGTCTTCATAACGACCATCGTTTTTATATAATTCATTCATTTCGAATACAAAATCTAGTCCGATAATATGTAGTATTTGTCTGTGATTTTTTTTTTCAATTTGACTGGCTTTTGAACAATAATTGTTCAAAAGGTAACAACTGCTGTCTTCATATCGACCACCTTTTTTATAAGCTTTTGATTGGCAAGTGAAAATAAACACTGAATAAAAATTGCTTATTAATTACGTGTGATAAATCAGTGTTATTAGTAAAATTGTGATAAATCAGTCAATGCTGATATACCTATAAAAATTAAGGACGAAATCTCGTTCCCATCTATAATATTTTTAGTTTCATCAGTGAGAGAAAAAACATTCTCGCACCTTGTAGCCTTCGACAGACATTTGTTAGCTAACAATGGGAATTTCAGTTGTTAAAGTAAAATTCCCATTGTCATTGACCTTTTCAGCGTATATGGATAATCTGACATAGATTGGTAATTTTTTTTGTATTTTATATGTCGTCAAGTAACACCTAGACCAAAACTAAACTAAACCCAAACCATTATAAATAGTCTAGGAAAATTTACTAATAAAATTTGCATTTTTGATATGTTTCCACATGTAAAAATCAATGGGTTAAAGATATTTTTGATTCCACCCTGTAGAAGGGGGTGAAAAATAAAAAAGTTAAAAATTTTTTTTTTTTTTAAGTTAGAGAAAAGTAATATGAATGTTACTATGTAAGATTATATTGACTACAAAATTTATCTGAAACTTACCATTTTTGTATCAATATTTATTTACAACAATAAAACAATAAAAACAAATTATACAAAAAATAAAAACAATTTTTATTTTTTTCATTCCTTCTACAAATTGGATTCAAAATTATATTTCACCCATCGATATTATATTCTACTAGAAAGTAGAAACTATATCAAAAATGCCCGCGAGGGACTCAAACTTTGATTTGTCAGTAAATTTTCCTTAACTAAAAGGACATTGAGCACGTTCGTGCATTACGAATCGAGTGGAAAATCATTAAGAAAATCTTGCTTAAAAATGATTTCAATAACTCGTCAATGGTATATGAAGGCACACGACATTTTGATATACGAAATTTATAGTCAGCACCAAAACTATAACCTTTTCTATAACCATAACCAGGTTTTATAGAAACTTGAAAATCTAAAAAACTGTATAAAAATCAATCGCCGTGCTTTAGTCTCCCAAAAATTCAAAAATGACTAGACCGATTTTAATTCGGTTTTCAATTGTTAAACGGAGAAGGTTTGTACGTATAAAAATTGCATCCCTGGCGAAGCAGGAGCGGGTCACTAGTATGAGTTCTCATACATCACGCAAATAATTGTGCTCAATGTCTTTTGCGGGCAAAAACATTTGTCCTCGTGAACTTAGCTTGTACAATTGACAGTCGTGACTGATCTATAAGTGACCGTGTCCATGTCCATGGCCAAATCCACTGACGCCGTTGCCCTGGTTCGGTTGTCTGTCGTTCGTGTTGTTCTCCTCGTCGTTGTTGTTGTTGTTGATGCTATTTCTGTTCTCGAGTTGTTGTTGCCACATCGACGCGTAGAAACCGCCTTGGGCTAGAAGCGCTTCGTGGCTGTGAAAAATAAGTATTATCATTAAGGTGACACAAGTCAGCTTTTCCTCCATACAAAGATTATTACTCCGCTGTTTTACGTTTAATTTACAAAAGTAAGCATGATACCAATTTTTGCTTGTCGTTAACTAGGTTCCTTTTCATACTAACTTAAAAAAAGCATTAATTTAAAGATATGATCCTTGAAAAATCCATATTTTAACACAAGTTTTAATGCAACTTTAAAGGGGGGAATAGGCCACTCTAGTGTACAAAAACTCTAAAATCATCGAAATACTACAACGGAATTTGCGTCACAAATGCGAAAGCGGCACATAAAAAGAACGCCTTTGACAGAATCATGGCGGACTCTTGCCTTCAAGCGTCAATGGTAAAAGGTAGTAACGATCAACTTCTACTATTTCATTTTAAACTCTAATGGGTTGACGTAAAGTCATATTTTCTTTAAATTACGTGCTTATTATTGTTTGTTTTAAATGACAGTTCATGCTCCACGCATATGTCACTTTTAAATGTTCCATAAAATTCGTAGTGTTTTGTATGGCACGCGTGTTCCATGTTGACTACAACTACTAAGTTTAATGTCTAAAATACTTTGAATACAAACATTGAGTAGTTATTAAAGAGTTCAAATATGTTTACACGAAATAGAATGCAGTAGTTTTATCAAAAAGAGTATATGCCCAAGGGTCTGTTTATGATTTTATTTTTGGTATGAATCATTGTGCATCTCACTCGACTGCTCTTCGCGCGCATTGTGCTGTGTGAGACAGAATGAATTTTAGCTACACGCACCAATGAGTTCGAGCCGCCGACTAGTATTGCCTTAATTGTTGTTGTTTACAGACAGACTGACGGTCCACTTGATGGTAGGTGGCTATCATCAATCAAAAGGGATAAGGAAGGAATGAGGTAATGGACTCTGGCATCCCTTATTCACTCAACGAAGCACAACAGCAGATATGCTGTTATTTCACGGTGATCTTCTGTAAGGGGGTGGTTACCGCTGCCAGACGAAACGACTCCAGACATGAGCCAACTTTGAAAAGTTCATTTCCAAAGTTGATCCCGCCGGGAATTGAACGCGGTACAAGCACCCTCAACATTCATCCAACGGGTCGTCAATCCATTAAAAAATAATATAATAAGGCGCTGCGTAAACGTAAGACATTTTTGTGTTGGTTACAAGATACCAGTTAATATTTTAATTTTCATATAATCACCCTATTTGTGGACTCTATTTGTGACTAATTTATTCCACATCACACATACTGATTGCCAACCAAAAAATATTCAGTCATCAAACAATATAACGTATTTTAATACTCACTTTCCTCTTTCGATTATCTCTCCCTCCCTGAGAACGAGTATTTCGTCTGCATGGATGATCGTCGACAATCTGTGCGCGATTATTATCGTAGTTCTATTGGCGCAAACGCGACTTAGTGCTGCCTGAAATTTGTAAATGATCACGAGATTAACAGAGCTGAATTTCTAATACACGACTGGCCCCAAAAAATTAATAAACAGAAAAACAATTCTACTTTCGATTTTTTGAGCTCGATTATTAATTAAAAAAAATCTTGAACAAGTGGGCCAATTTTTAAAGTAACTGGATAAGGCCAAGTATTTTTTTTAAAAGACGAAATGTCATAGTTGGCTGCGAATTTTTTTTTTAAACTACGATTCAATTAATTTTTTTTTTTATATACAAAACTTACATAATAAACTATCGAATTTATGATTGCATTTTATAGCACAGATATTTGGAATCTCACAAAAAAAAAGTGTTGAATTGGAAAATTTGTGATCACAGTACCCAAAAATGTCCAAGGAATATCTATTATTTTTAGCCAAGTGACCAGATTTTTTCTTTTTTTTAAACCAGTCCAAGATAGTGAACTCACCTGAATATTCCTCTCGGTGTTGGTGTCGAGCGCAGACGTCGCCTCGTCCAGTAGAACGATCGCCGGGTCTTTGAGTATTGTACGCGCGATGGCTATCCTCTGCTTCTCGCCGCCACTCAGTCTCAAACCCCTTTCACCCACCTGATAAGGCACATTATATCCTTGTTACTCATTTTCCTTCTCCTTTGTATCCGTATAATTCAAATTGAATCTCACTGCTGAGCACAGGCCTCTGTGAGAGATGAGCTATTATAGTCTAGCCAAATTTTAATTATCAGATTTCATGTATTTCAAAATTGGTTATTTTATCGCAGTTATCGCAGATTTACTCACGATTTGGGATATTATTATCTTTGCTAAACCGTACAAGCAATGTAAAAGTATCCGAGGTGCAGTTCCAATTAAGATATAAGCTTAGCTATAGGACATATAGACCAATAGGATAACTATGAGGATATGACTGTTCTGATGCATAATGACGGAACTCATGACATTCGCTTCTTCTGGTCACAATTCCTAAATAATTTTGAGAATTGTATGACTGTACGAAATCGGTGTGTACATTCTTTTACCTGAGTATCGTATGCATCTGGGAATGTCAGAATCCTATCATGAATATCTGCATTTTTGGCTGCCGATATCATGTCTGCTGAAGGTGACGACAATTTCCCGTACTGAATATTGTACCTGAAAAATATATATGTCAAAATCTTTTTATTTAAATTAAAAAATAATAATAATTAGTCAAGTCTGTGTGCTATATGGTTCACGATATACGCAATAAAGGATATTCTTTGTATTCATTAATTTCGTTCAGATTTCACACTTTGTTGAAAAGAGTTTCTAACAGCCACAGATCTTCGGAAATGCGCGCGGCCCCGCTAAAGAATAGAGCCTGCCACGGAATTGTCTAGCTCGACAATTCAATCATGAGTTTCATCGCGACAAACAAGCGAGCGAACAGATGCTATTGGTCCGGCAGTTGTGTGCGTGTAAGTGGGTACGCCGGGTCGGTTGTCATTGTGTGCTATTTGTACGTGAGTGTGAGTAATTTTAGTGACACGGTTGTTTCTTCTAGCGGGGTGCCCGGCCGCGCGCATTTCCAAAGATCTGTGCTAACAGCGCTGATATTATGTGAAGATGAGTTACCGGACGGTGTTGTTGAAGAGCACGGTGTCCTGCGGCACGACGCCGATGTGGCTCCTGAGCGAGGCCTGCGTCACAGTGCGCACGTCCTGTCCGTCCACCAGCACCGCGCCCTCGTTCACGTCGTAGAAGCGGAACAGCAAGCGCATCACAGTCGACTTGCCAGCGCCGCTCGGGCCCACCTGCGCATTCAACATTCGGTCATCATGGGTTTGCTCTTGGCGAACTCACCCAGAAGATGTCTATTCACTCGAATTTTAAAAATATTTAGGGTATAATGAGCTCGGAAACACAGACGCCAGCACGGAGTTCCAATTCTTAATAAAATGTGCTAGCACCCTCTACTTCGGGTACATTAATTAAACCACTTTATGTTTAGTCCAAATACTTTTGTCGTCCGACCGATATATCAGAACTACAATACCAACTATAAGATGTGCCAACATACGACGACGACCTCTCTTCGCGAACGCGTTCGTTCAACTGTCTGATACCTTTTTCAATCATTTAATATCATACCTTTTCAATTTCATGAATGGGCAACTCTTATTGCAACGTCACAGAGCACTTTTAATTATAATTTCTGCCTCAATCAATCAACTTCAGTCGACATAAATAGCAGACGCTAACTAATGATATTTTGAAGTCGTTAAAACGTAAATATACTCGTGTTTTTTTTTTTCACTTTATAATAAATAGGGTGAGCGAGCTTGTAAGAAAGAAAGTCTATGAAACATATAGAAAAAAAATCAAGAATAATTAATAATTCAGAATATTATAAAACGGTATAACTTTTGTAACCGTTCCATTAAAAAACTACCTAAAACGAATTTTCTCCAAGATAAGACCCTGGCAGATCGATTTCTAGACCTAAGAAACCCCTAACCTTAGATTTTCGTCAAAATCGTTAGAGCCGTTTGCGAGATCGTCGTGGCATACAAAAATTCCTCGTTTAGTATTATAAGATATTAGTATAGACAACACAAGAACATTTCGATGTATACTCACAAGAGCAACTGTAGTGCCGGGCGCAACCTTGAAGCTAACGTTTTTGAGAACGAGCCTCTCCGGTCCATAGCCGAAAGAGACGTGCTTGAATTCAACGGCACCGCGCCTCACTAGCAGTTCGGGAGCTCCCGTCGCGTCCTTCACGTCGGAATCCTCACGCATCAGGTCAAACATGTTCTCCATGTCTATGAAGTTCTTCTGAATCATCCTAGATTCAAATTACAATTCAAATGATACAATTCGGACCTTCTGTACTTATGTAGGTAGCGGTAAGGGGTACAATCTCTATACAGTCATGTGAAAGTTGGCTACCATAAATAGGAAGCGCTGTAGTAGCATTGGGGTGTGGCAATGTAGTAGGAACTATGCAACCAACAATCATACCAATTCACCAATGCTACACAAGCGCCATTCTGGCCAATTTATGAACCAATATTTAATTGTTGTAGCTTGACAGTTTTACAGTTTAACACCCATGTAAGTTAGTCCATCTTACTTTGATCTTACCTCTATTTTCCATGCTCACAACCTAAGCCAATTACCCACCTGTCACATTTGAAATCGCTCTCAGATGTAAGTTGAATATTATATTAAATCAAATGAAAATCTCCAAATTATACCAAAATTAAAAGTATAGGTAGCATATTAATTCAATATATTTTCTTATTTTATTTTTAAAAACAAATTTTCATATTAAATTTCTAGATATTTAGAAAAAATTGGCACTTCGACAAGCGTTTGATGAACTACGAAAGATTATTATTAACAGACACAAGTTTTCCGATTTGAATAAAACAAATAAATTTCCTGTTCATTTCGACGAGAATCTTTGATTGTGATGAACTCTTTCTAGCCCTTTTAGCCGAAGTGTATTGTAACTCAAAAGCAAAACGCATCTTACCTGTAATAAGTTCCGAACCAATTGAGAGGCACGTATAGCTGAACAATGTATGAGGCAAATAGTACGTAATCACCTACGGTCAGCTCCATCGCATTTGATCGTACAACGATCGCGATGCAAAGAAGAGAGCCCGCCAGTAATCCTGCCCAACAAGATGAACAAGATAATAATGCATCACTCATAGACTTCATACTTTAAACTTATAACGTACTAATCCTTATTCACTGAAACGAACTTATAGATAGGGACATAAAGATGTGATTGGTGGAGATAACAGACAATGTCAGTACATGTACTTTTTAGTCTGTTCATAGAACTCTCACTGTTATTATACTGTGTTTTTTAATTTTAATTCGTATTATTGTTATTTTAAGGTTTGAATTTAGTTTAACTAAAGCATATATTTTATTTTATGATTATATCAGGAATCAAAAATGTCTATTATCTTAATCAATACTAATAATAAATCTGTAAGTGTAGGTATTGTATGTGTATGTTCCTCCATAACTCTTAAACGAACTAACTGATTTTCATGAAACTTGGTAGATAAACATTTAGACGTACAGGACACAGGATAGGCTACTTTTTTCTTTTTCAACGCGGACGAAGTTGCAGGCACCAGCTAGTTAATAAATAATTCACATCTTAATAGCTAGAATAGTTTATACAAAATAAAAAAGTGTAGGTTTGTGGGTAAGTACGTAGGTATTACTATAATATTTTATTATAGTTTACAAAGCTAAAAGTAGCGTAGAATGAACGTTCACCTACTCAAGATTTGCTGTCCATGTCTTTGTGTGGAATTGGGTGAAAGAGAAAGCGCTATATTAGCTAGCTCGTTTCAGTGAATCAACTGTAGCTGTTGCATACGATTTCGTCCGCTTAACTCAGCCTATGTTACTCCCTGATAATGTAGCTTTCTAAAGGTGAAAGAATTTTTAAATACGGTATATCTTTTAATAATAATAATAATAAAATAATTTATTATTTTTCACAACTTTACAATTTAAGAACAAAACCCCGGTCCCCACACTAGGCATGCCTGTATCGTGGGGTCCCGTACAGTGAATTACATTTCGAAAGGAACATAAGTAAGCAACAGTGTCTGAATCGTGCTATATGTCTTTTATACCAGTGTGCGTGCGTGTGAAGTAGTGTATGTAATTTAGTGCTTGTTAGTTAGCAGTTTTTCGGTGGAGTCGTAGGAGAGTTCTGCCAACCAAGACTTAAGTTTGATCTTGGATTCCGCCACCAAGCAGGATTTCATTGGAAGCAGCTTCGTCACATTGTTGTAAATGAGGACAGGCAGATATGGGCCAAAGCGTCTTCCAAACGTTGACTTCACCACTGGTAACGGCAATTTGAAGACTCGTTTCTTGGTTCGGCTTGAGATTATTCATTACAAACAAAATTACAAAAATACAAGTCATATTTCTTTATTATATCTCAAGTCTTAAGTCCAGTGAGTGCAGCTATGTCGCCCAATAATTGTATTTTATTAATACAAAGCAATTGTCTTTTATTAAAAAGAAAATTTAATATCCACTTACCACTACAAATTATTATGTTCTGCATTGTATTCAGAATGTTTAGGGTCACTAAAGACTTAAATTCTTCTTTCTGAAAAAAAAAAAAAGAAAGAATTTCCTTTAAGAGACGCTAAACCTGCTTCCATGCAATTTGCACAACCTTAAGGTAAGGTTAGTTTAAGGTATTTTTGTTAGAAGAACGCGTAAGCGTCGTATTTTCCATGGCGCTTTCGACCTTTCGGTCGTGAACTTAATACTTTTGGTAAACTCTTGTTTGACTATTTTGTTCCGATACCGAGTCTAGTAGAATATATATATTTAGGTTGATGTAATTACCTGATATTTGACAATAGCTTCCCTATAGGCAATAACTTCGTAAGCCTCGGCGCCATAATATTTGACAGTTTCATAGTTGAGTAAAGAGTCTACAGAGCGAGCCTTTTGATCGTTGTCCGCCTGATTCATAAGCCGCTGGAACTTTGTCCGCCATTCTGTCACCGCTATTGTTGCAACTGAAAAAATATATGAGAATGGTTAATATTTTTATATAAATTGTCTTGATGAGAGTCCACAACCGTTTAACATTCATTTTTGAGACATCATTGACTGTCTCTAAAATGAAATACACTAGTGCGGTGGTTTAGAAAAGTCTAACTATACTATCCAAACATAAACATATTATATAAAATAAGCTTGTAAAGATAATGATCTTGGAGCCCAACATATTTATCATGTAAATACCACCGAAGTAACAGTACACCAAATTTCAAATCAATTAAACTTGTGGAAGTTAGTGAAATCCCTTCGTCAACTAGGAAACGGGCTTATGATCTTCAAACGCCTCATAGTTGTAACTATAACTTAATATGCTAAGTATAGTCCGCGCCAAACAATTAATCGACCTCTGAAATTGTCGCAAGTTGCGTCACACACACACACATACCAACACACCAAACATAAATACATAACACCCCGGTTTTTGCGTCGGGCGTAACATACTCACTAATATAAAGTACCATGGTCGTGAACACGATAAGTCCGAACCACGCGTTGAACGCCATCACGAAGTATATCACCGCAATGATAATGTCGATGATTGTGGGCATTATCGAGAAGAGAATGTACGAGAGGAGATTGTCAATGGAGTCAGTGCCGCGGTCCATTACGCGCAACACTTCGCCCGTCTTGCGCGACAAATGCCATCGCAGCGGCAACGCGTGCAGATGGCTGAACAGGTCTAACTGAAATCGATGTTTCATACTCGTATCATACGTCAATAGAACTTAACGTCTTAATTTTGGAGGGTAGTACCGACTTTATGTATTGAAAAGTGGTCCCAGAATAACAGAAAATTAAGATGACGCTAGTGTAGCATTATCAAGTGAATAGATAGATACAAGATATGCTCTACACTAGCGCCATTCCGGCCACTTTTAGAACCCTTATTATATTTTATATGGAGAGGACTTTTCAGTTTAATTGTCATAAGAGTCGGTACTTCAATAGTCTACCCTCCATAGTCTTAGTCTTAGCTGGTGCCGACGACTTCGTCCGCGTTTAAAAATAAATAATATAACACTTGATATTGTAGCCATGTATCTATTTATTGTAGTTTAATATATAATTTGGTAAAGCGATAGAGAGGGTCACACGACATCTATCGGATTTGGGTAGAACTGCTAGGTGATATTTTTGGCGATCCTAAACCTTCCTCGTTTAAGGCATTACATTAGTGAACAACGCATTAAAATCCGTTCCGTAGTTTAAAAGATCTAAGTCTACATACAGAGGGATAGCGGGAAACGAATTTGTTTTATACTATGTTTTGAAATAAATCTTCACTCATTATAATTAGGAAATTTTACTGAGTGTCAAGTTGAGGAGCTCTTTTTTTTTTTTCAACCACATATATTATGCAGTGTTCAAACAACATAAGAATATCAGTAAAAATAAAGTGTTTTAAAACGAAAGTACTCCATTTATCCACATAAAAATCTGTGTATTTTCAGTAAAATTGAAGGCAATTTGAAATGGTACTTCATAAAAGGTGAGATGATCAAATACCTGTAATTCCCTAGTTGTATATTGCTGAACTTTAATCCATAGGAAAGAACGGAGGTTGTTCAAGAAACCCATTCCTCCAGTGCCACCGCCTTGTAGAAACTTGAAGAACACGTAGATCACGACAAGGTCCCATCGGAATACTAGTTGGCTGGAGTCCGTCAATGATATACTGTCCACTGCAAAAACAAATATTTAATATATGAAAAATAAATTCTAGGCAAACTGAAAATATAACTATATTTTGATAAGCGCTTGTAGCGTCAAAGATGATCGTTACATGTGTCGTTCATTGTAAAAGTGGTGTAACTCCCTATTTTTAAAACCATATTTTCTTGCCTAATTGTATCAAATTTAGTCATAACTTTCAATATAAAAGTGAAGTAACTCCAATAGTTGCATTAAAATCCCATAGATGAAAACAATGAATGAATGCTTATATTTTTTTTTCCTACACTATAATTCGCAAAAAGCTCGTTATTCTAAAATTCAGTTACAAGGAAATAGTTCACTTTTACAATGAACGACACACATATTCATTCAGGTAATAAATTTTCATTTTCCAACGCGGACGAAGTCGCGGACACCAGCTAGTTAATTTAATAAATAACTAATACGCAATTTTACCTATTTTCTTATTATAAATGGGCACGTATAAGTTGACGATTCTCCCGGCGATTAGCGTCAAGACGCAAATGAAGACGAAAGTTTGCAAAACGAAACTCTTTCGCGGCCACATGAACGGCAACAGCGTACGCAATTTGGAGAATACATTTCTAAACGTTGATCGGTTATCATTCTGAAAAGAAAAAAAAGCATTTTGGTGAAGCATGTGGTAAAGAAAATAATGAAAAGTTCAAATTTTTAAAACGAATGGCAAAACTGTAGAAAAAATAAATGCCTCTTTTTATATAGGTTTAAAAAAGAACTTTAGAATCAGTTTTGCGTATATTCATTTTTTTTTATTAATGTACCTAAACCATATATGTACAGCAAAACTAAATTATGCCTAGATATGTATTATACTATAAGCATATTATATTTCAAAAATAATGTCATTATTTCTGAATACGTTAATCATCAAAATATATATCAAAATAAAATAACCCAATGGCCTAATGGTTGAAAAATAACGATTATTAAAAATTATGTTCAAATCCCAACCGAACTCAGGCCTACATGAAAATATGATGTACTTGTTACGATTTTCGTTTTATAATTTCAATTTTATTATTACTTTGATGATTGAAAGGTTTACTTATTTATTTACTGATATTATTTGGACAATATGAAATTGATTAAGAAAATCAGTAGCTGACCTACAAATGATCTACAAAAAGAAATGAGATCCCATCAAAAATATAATATGCAAAAGATGCGAAGATTCGCAACGCAGTTCGGTTACAGCAAGAAGTTGTGAGATCTCATGTAAAACCAAGTAAATTATTTTAGTTAGTGTCTATATGGAAGCACCTATCAACAACTTTTTTATAAATTGTTATCTAATCAATTACAAGTACCTACCAACATTTATAGTGACCGTGTTAATATTAGACATTTTTATTATTATTATAATGAAGGGAATTCCAATCCTTGGCTGTGCGCATTATAAAGGATTTGCCCCTTGTAGTGACATTTTACATTTTCATTTTACTAATAGGGAATTTTTACCTTACTCACTCCATTCTTTTTAGACATAATGTCCTTATATTTACAAACATTCACAACACATAACAATTCATGAAAACACTCCACAAAATGCACATCATATCGAATATAGTCAATTCACTGGCTCTTGAGATTGTCGCTTCCATAGAGGCGGTTGTTTTAGACACCATACTTGTTGTCGAACAGACATACTCGTATGTCTGTTTTCTGAGGAAGTCATCTTTTAAATACTTCGTTAGCGTTCGGAACATCAATAGATTTGTTTTTGCTCCAATTAGTTTTTGTGGTGAGAAAAAAAAAGGAAGATGCAAAAACGGAAACAATGATTGGATCAAGGCAATGTATACGTACTCCAGCAGCAGTAAAACATAATACTTTCTTAATGACTTATGAAAGTTTAATTTATACTATGTTTTATACTATCTTAATTAAAATAGTGAGTATGTTTGTTACGGTTTCACGCTTTAACTACCCAACCGATCATCATGAAATTTTTCGTACACGTTTTTAGGGACACAGAAGAGAACATAATACATTTATAAGGTATCTTCCATTCGAAATAGAGTAGTGTTATCCAAGGATCATCCAAAAAAACTTGAGAATGGGTAGACTGATTTTAATTCGGTTTTCACATAGGTATGGAAAGAGGGATATACGGTACGGGGAAGATTCTTCTATATAAAAATATTACCCCAGGCAAACCCGAGAGTGAGTTGCTAGATTTTAATATTATTACGATTAGGATGTTCGTAATGACTTAAGATTATTCCTTTGGAGAATGTCATCTAAACATCACGAGGCAGTGACTTACCTAAATGCACATAGCTCGTAAATAGTTAAGTGAGAGATGAATGACAGACAGGCTGACGGTAATAATCCAATACCCACTAAAGTGATATATTACATAATCAGTATTAGAGAGGCAATCTTCACAATTAAATAAAAGTAAAGATGGAAACCTTATATATTAAAAGTAACGAATCAGTCTCACACTGGAATAGTTGAAATGGTAATCCATGTATGCTTATTCGTGTAATATCTTAAGTACTCGTTTGTCTTACACCGAAAAACTTATTATATCTAGAATGTCATGCTTCAGTGTTTAAACCATTTAATCACCTTTTTAACTGAGTCTTTTTCCTGAGACACATGATTTTGAAATGGACATGACATAATTACGATATCTTAACCTAAATATATTACGATATGTGAAAACTAAATAAAGACTGACGCGTGACGTGAAAGTTTGTTAAAAAGAAGAAAGGTGACATTTTTTTACAAAAGGAAGTCTTATATTTTATTTCTGAAATTCACATTAAGTTTGGCAATTTCAAATTATAAGTCTTTTCACAATTTCAAATTAACTAAAAAGACTGTTTTTTTTTTTCATACAAATCATTTGTTTAAAAAGTGCTGTAATTCCTAGATGTTGGTGTTTGATTAAAAATCTTTCTAATACCCGGATATATTCCAAGTATTGTCGCGGAACAAGTTTAAAACATTATGCTAATATGCCCAGACTGATCGCAATTAGACGCGGGAATAAAGAACCTATTTTTCAACCTACACCTGAAACGTATCTAGCTGTCCTGAGGAACGGCGTTCCTAAGGGAGAGGAAAAGCCGAGCTTTGATCATAGAAAATGTGGCTTCGGCTCTACCAAATTTCGACTTTACGAACAGCCGAGGAGTATTTCTCGTAAGCAAAAAAACGAATGAAAACAGACGCTTTTATATGTCACCGGTAGCAATTACGCATTGACTTTCCTTTTTTCCGCTTCCGTGATTTCATTGTTGTGTTTCGTTTTGTTGTTTTTTATTTCATTACATTTTGTTGTTATGGTACTTGGATCAAGGACTTGTTAGTGTGATGCGACAGTGAGCTGTATACCGCGGCCTAGTCTGATCTTATGGGAGCAACGAGTAAAACACTCCCATTAGATTAGGAAATATTTTGGGTTGTTTGATTGCGTTATTCTGAATTTATAACAGTTTTAATCATATCGCTAATATCACTGATATTTGATACAATTTTTTTGTCTTTTTTTGCTTTTTATAAGTGTTTTGTGCGATAGTAAACTAAGAAGCCTATCTAGCAGCAGTAATTACACCTTTTAAAAAGACCATCGTGAAATAACGTGCTGTGAAATTTGGTGTTTTTGTAAGTATGGATATGGAATGTTGAAGCCACTATCTTTTCCCTCATCCTATTGTAAATTGCTTCATGTTTTCATTAATTAATATTTGTATTAGTATAAATGTTTGTTTACTTATCTATTTCGAACTATGCACATAAAATTGATGCTATTGATTCGAGTTAAAATGTCTTTCAAATGGTTTATTTAAGATATCACCTCGATGTGCCCATTCACATAGTGAGCCGCGGAGAAGACAACATAACTAACTAACTATTCCTAACTACCCATGACCCATAACTACATAATAATTTCACATTATTAATTTTGTGGTTGAACCAGTAGCCAAACAGACCCGTGATCTCATCCGATACATTTGCCTAAATTTCCATTTTGTGCCAAGCCAGAAATCAATAAATAATCAAATAAATCGTCGACTTGCCTGCAACTGTTGTAGACATAAATAAATAAAAATAAAGAATTTTCACATATTGTGTAGAAATTAAAATAAATCAATAATAAAATTCACTCGACTTACCCTTGGCGGTACATTTCTTATATGGCTGTCGTCGTGGTCCATGAGATCGTATTGATGCATAATTCCCGGCGCCTTCATTCCGAGGACAAACATGAGCATGCAAGACACGTAGCGCCCTACAAACAGCGCCATCTCGAGGCGGTCTTGAAGACTATGACCAAAAACATTTATTTCAATTTGCTACTATTCCATTTTCTAATGAAAGTAAGACGGACGAACGGGAATGTCGTCTATTATCCTAACACTAGCTGGTGCCCGCGACTTTGTCAGCGTTCTCTATAGCCTATCTATAGCCTTCCTCGATAAATGGACTATCAAACACAAAAAGAATTTTTCAATTCGAACCAGTAGTTCCTGAGATTAGTGCGTACAACCAAACAAACTCTTCAGCTTTATATATTGGTATAGACTACATATTATAAATGAAAAAATGAGGTTTTTTTTACTCTTTCAGGGCGTTTCATGTTGTCAAGGTACAGAAAAGGACATACCCATAGATTAAATGCACTTAAATGCAAATTAATATTGAACGACTGTAGGAAAAAGTAATACAAACAATATGGTTTTTAAGGTTACCATTCACTAGGTTTATTAATTACTATATTTTTATTTAATTAACTTAAACCAACATATCAAAACTTGTCTCGTACACACAAAGAGCACAGATCAAGCAACTGTAGATTTCTTAAAATTGTTATTTCTTGAATAGTTTGTAACCAAGCTAAAATCTTTGATTCTAACTTGGTTACAAACTAAATGATTTATTATTAATTTGTTTCCTTGAAAGTATTTTGGTAAGAGCTAAACTATAAATATAAATGGCTTGAACTCGCTAACTCATGAGGTTATCAAATTATCATCAGTTATCTAACTCAAACAGTATATAAAATGAATTTTTATTTAACTGATATTAAATTTGGCTAAAAGCGGATGAAACAAGTTACTTACTTTCTTAAATGCCACCACCATCCTTCCTTATTGAGATTCAAGAACGATAAGTTCTCGAATATAAAGACCAATGCCCAAAATACCAATAGAATGAAGCCATGCCCTCGCGGTGGAACTGAGGGCAGAAGGAACTTCCTTTCCAATATTGATAAATAGGCCGACATTGGAAATATTATCATGGTTACGACTAAAGCTACTATCTGAAAAGAAAAACAAAATCTGTATAAAATAATACATGTATATCACTACATATTATAAAACAAAGCCCTCCGCAGCGACTCTGTCTGTCTGGTCGCGATAAACTTAAAAACTACTACACCGATTTTAATGCTATTTTCACCAATGGATAGAGTGGTTCTCGAGGAAGGTTTTTAGTATATAATTTACAAAGTTACGCGGGCGAAGTCGCGGGCAGCAAGCTAGTGTTTTATAAACGGGAAAGTTAAAACTAACCTTAGGCTTATTGCTTGCATTGTTCAAGGTAAGTTTCCACCAATTTTCCTGATAATCAATTTAGATGGGAAATCGATTATTTTTACATCGGTCTTAGAGTCTCGAATATATGCCTGAATTTTCCGTTTTTTTTTTTTTTCATTCATCTGACTCTCATCAAACAGCTGACCAGATTTGTAACGTCTCTGACTAATAAATCGCAATGACCATACTCTTAGTGTGTCATTATTAGCGGTTTTCCCTAACATTGTTAAAGATTTTTAACAATGTTAGTTTTCATAAACATAAATATAGAAAAAAAAATGTTTGTATTTATTTTCTGGTATAACAGGTCTAGCAACGGTCATCAATAATTGGTGAAGCGATGTAAAATATAAGATGACACTGGCTTTTTCTGCGCATTCCTCGCATTATTATGTAGTTGCTTGATGTGCCCGCGACTTCACACACGCTGTAGTTCGTTATTGACAATACCCAAGAACCCAAAAATTTTACAGGATAAAAAGTATCCTATATGTTAAACTACTTATATGTGTGAGCAAATTTCATGGTCCAAATCCGTTGAGCCGTTTTTGCGTGAAAGAGTGTTACTGTTCACGCCATACAATCTTCCTAATCCTATCTTTAACAGGTGCTTGTGTTATAGACGAATGAATTATTTCCTACAAACTCATTTTTCTTCAAAAAATACAAGGGAAAGAATAAAGTTGTAGTATTGTTTTTGTTTTTAAAAGTGACAATATTGTTGTCTTATTGTTTTGTTAAGACAAAATAATATGATGAATTAACAATGTCCCATATAAAATTTAGAATTTTTTACCATATAACCGTAAACATGACCTCCTTTGAATACGAACACTTGCAAAAGGAACCTTATCACAGCCAATACTGGTATGAACAGAGTGAAAGCCAACTGAACAGCAAACAGTCGAGAGGACCGAACATCTACTACTTCTGTAGCATATCTGCAATGAAAAAGAAAGTATAATAGTTAATTAACATTGAACATATTTATTCTTTTAGGTGCAACTTGCTTTTAAGTCTAAAAACCTGCCAAATCGCAACGAATTCTCCATATATATAGAAGAAGCCAAAAGTCAGATAACTATACCTAAGTTATAAAAGTAATGATTTTCAAACCCCTGAACACATCTTCATAAATTTTAGTTAAGAATCATCTCAATCACGTCAGCCACAAGTACAATTTGAATTTGTGTTGATTCCGAAATTTGTATAAGGCTTTCAATGCTCGTAAAATTCAAAAGAAGAAAAATTACGTTATGAAGCTATAAAAGGATTTCATTTAGGGAGACCAACACATTGTCTACAATCGTAAATTGGCACAAGAACGATTGCTCAAGCGCCTGTGCAGTTGCGAAGTTGCCAATAACCAAATAATAAGATGTTAGTTTAAAATTTGGTAATTTTTTGGTAAATTATTTGGTAAAGGCTAAATTAAAAATGTCAGCTAACCGTGTCCAATATTAGATAACTATGAGATAATTACGATAATATACGATAAACGATTCATTAGAATTAAAGCATGTAAGTAAAGCAATAGTCAAGGTGATATTTTTATTGAAAAAAAAAATTGTCAATGCCTACACATTATTATCTAATCAACGGTTTCGGTTTTGCGAATTGAAATTTTTCGTGACATTTTTTTATATTTTTCCTTCCGTCTTTTCTAGAACAAATCTTTTCCAACTCGTTGCAAATTTAGAATTTTAGGTTAGTCTTAACTATCTGTTTAGTTCTACCGCTACCTATTTTATTTTTACGAGTATTACGATAACAATTTTCGCGGCCTAAGAATACACATCTTTTCGATGCTGTCACTGCTGACAATTGAGATAATGTTTTTGGCGTTGTGTACCCAGCTTTTCCAATAAAATTACAAAATCAATTTAAAGGCAACTGCGTAAAATAATTTTGTAAATTTACAAATAGATGACAAATTTTCATTATCTTATAATATATACTCGTAGAAGAGTAAAAAAGATACTTGAACCACAAATTGATGTGTACCCGTTATCAGTTAATTATAAATTACCAGTGTAAGTTAATTGCGACTTGAGTGAGGTTATTTTATTACTATTAATATTATTATATGGTAATGATAACATATCACATGCGTGTACGTGACTAATGGAGTGACGTTGACCGTTGTAAAGCGTTAGAACTTTGGTATGAATGAATGAGGTTTTCACTACAATTTTAGTTATTTTGGAGAAGTTTTAGTATTTAAGAGAAATGTTACCTATTTAGAATATCTAAGGCTGAGTTTCCACTATGCCGAACCGACAGATTTCCTGGAAACCGGCGCCCGAATGTAGGTGTTCACATTATATTTTAACTCACATTATCAAATTTTGGTTTCAGTATTAATTATTCTTCACGACATGCTGTTTTCAAACGCGGCTGGCGAGCGGTTGACAGGGATTAAAACTTCAACTTCAAGAGATTCAAACAAGGAATAATAAAAAACAGTGATGGTTTTCCATCATAACAACGCCATCTTTAGCCACTTAGCAAATATTGAGAGAGGATGGTTGGGAAGCGTTAATGCATTCACTATATAGCGCTGACATTACACCCTCAGATTTTCACCTGCTTGGTCTCTTAAGAATTCTTTAGGTAGAGGTAGGTTAACATCAAGAGAGGACTGTTAAAACTGCTTATCGCAGTTTTCTGAAAAGAAGCCTCAAATTTTTTACAGCAATGTAATTTTGTCACTAAGTAGAAACTCAATTATCTGGCCCTAAGTTATACGGATTCGCGATTATCCAGCCTACCAACCGCAACCAATTAACTGTTTATATTAAATACATAAATAAGTGCATACATTGTATGTTGGAAAATGTATCTCTTAATAAACATTGATTTTCGTATTGTTGTTTTTAATAAATACATAACATTTATGTACTACATATGCACAATCGAATGTATGAAGAAACCCCCTTTTCTTCATACATTCTATCCAGATTTTCGATTATCTAAATGCCTTGATTGAGTTTATACTGTACCTACAAAATGGCAACAAGTTACTGAACAAAACATGTTTTGGCACATATATATTATAATCAAATGTACATAAACTATGATAAAAAATATCTTAAATTTGTATATGAAATACGAAAAAATCTTTTTCACCGACCTAATATAATATTTATATAAACTTTAAGTGATAATGCCGGTGTGTTTGATAAAATTGAATCTATATTATACAAATATTGTTATCTCTTGTTATATAATATTAATTATAGAAAGTTATGTAGGAATATATTAATAAAATTTAACACATTCAATGGCAATTGTCTGATTTTGAACTTTTTGATGAACTTTAGTTTTGTTAAGTTTAATGTGAAGGTTATTAATGGTACTACTTCAAATGACAGAACCTACGCACTGGAACTATGCCTGATTAAATGGCAATACTGTGTATAGCCAATATCATGGCAATGTTATATCATACACAGCTTCAGTCTTCAGTCCAGGAAAGTAGCAATGATCAGGAACTAAATTTTATAGTTTATGTGTTTTATAGTTTAGTTTAGTAAATAATAAACGGAACAAAACAATTACTGAAATTTCGGGAATTATACTCTATGGTTATGCAATTACTAGCTAGCGCCCGCGACTTCGTCTGCATTGAAAAACTAAAAGTAGCCTATCCTGTGTTCTGTACGTCTAAATGTTTATCTACCAAGTTTCATGAAAATCAGTTAATTCATTTAAGAGTTATTGAGGAACATACATGCATACAAAACCTACACTTACAGATTTATTATTAGTATTGATTGATAATAACTAAGATAAAATATTTTAATTTTGGAAAACTTAATTGTGTGTTTAACTTAAATATTTACAAACATTTTCTATATTACTAGGTTTATTCATACATTTATTTTAGTGTAAGAATATTTACTATTTTTTACATATTTTCATCAAACATAATCCTGTCCTCCTCATATTATTTTATGATTAACACAAATTAAATGTGTAAAATTGATCCTTACATATTTATAAAACAGAATTTCGCTGTGTCTGTCTGCACCGTATTCATGCTAGTTTCACTAATGGATAGAGTGGTTCTCGAGGAAGGTTTTTAGTGTATAATTTATAAAGTTACGCAGGCGAAATCGCGGGCAGCAGCTAGTTAATTTAAAAAATTAATATGGATTATTAATAATTTATATTAACAAATATTTACCTTTTATACATCACAATTTGAAAAATTCCAAACGAAAGGAGAAATCCTCCAATAAATAGTGCCGACACTGTTTCCATAAAGCACTGAGATATTCCATGGTCCACCCATATTTCTGCTAAAGTCACATTTGGGGGGCAATACTCCATCATTTTGCTGGAAAAATAAATAACAATTTTATTCAGTACCTGAGTTTTTATTATTCACATACACATTGTTCATTCTAACATTTTTTACCAAGATAAGAAGTATCCTGGAATATGTAATCCAGGTAAGAAATTATATGTGCCAAAATCATCAGTCGTTTTTGTGTGATTAAGTAACAAGCATACAAACTTTCGGATTTATATTATTCATAGTCTAGGGGTCACTAATTAGATGAATAAAACCTTATGAGACAATTCAATAACTGATTAAAAAACTACCACACTTAATTCAAAACCCAACCCGAAGCGAGCACACCTGAAAAACTAATTTAGGCAAAAACTATTTTTGCCCACTCAGATAAATATTACTTTTATATTAGAAAAGTTTCATTTAAAGACTGTTTATTCATCCGTTTAGCGGACGACTAGCAACTGCTGTATTATTAGGATTAAGAAATTTTGGCACTATTTTATATTAGGTAAGTAGGTAGATAACCAACACTATCCTAGATTATTTATAGATAAATATTATAAAGTAAGAACTTTTTTATAAAAAAAATTAACAAATAAATGCAGGCCACTGTGTTAAATGCGTAAATGCCTATAGTTATATCATAATTACAAAAGTTAAATAATAGCAGTGATAAAATTACTTAAATTAATACAACTTACATTGCGATTTGCCGAAAGGCAACACGCAGGTTAAGTACGCACTATATTATATTAAGTCAATCACCGGCTTACAAAATGGTGTAATCAAAAATTAAATTACCATATCATTTATACTAATCATAATCAGGATTAATTGATTTTTTTTAATATGGAAAATTCAAACCAGTCACCCTAATGACATTCATTAATTCATATTTACTAAATTTTAATTAATGTCACTGACTGACTGATAGTACTTGACATATTATTTTACAAGCAAATTGTCAAATTTGTCTAGTCAAGCATTCAGTGTTACCACCTTACTTAGAGAAAAGTAGCTAAAGTGGCCCATATCACTACATATTATAAAACAAAGTCCTCCGACGCGTCTGTCTGTTCGCGGTAAACTCCAAAACTACTGCACCGATTTTCATGCTGTTTTCATCAATGGATAAAGTGGTTCTGGAGGAAGGTTTTAGTATATTACAAAGTAACGCCCGCGTAACTGTACAAAAATTTACAAAGTTTAACAGATGGCGGTGTATGGCGGTGTATCGGGAGAAAAAATTGCACCCGTGCGAAGCCGGGAGTGGGAAAAAAATTCGAAAGGCAGATCCTGCCAGATCTGATAACAGACAAACTCAATTCTAGGCAGTTTTTCAATTTCTGCAATAAAAAAATAGAAGTAGTCAAAAAGGCTAACGGCCTGATTGGGTCCTGGAACTCCCTATATAAGAATAAGATATGAGGGAGGAGGGATGGATGGAGGAGAAATTGTGTTCATTAAAAATAAATAAACATAAGCAGTATTAAATAATTTTTTATTAGAAACATCAAAGTCGGAGGTTGAGGCTTTGATCCCCCAAGCCCCCGTAACTGTTTTTTTTTGTAAATGTAAATATATATAAGAGAAAAAAAAAGATTTTTTTTGTAACTGTAACTTTGTTATTTAAAACTAAATTAAAATTGTAATTTTTACTTTAAATAAACGGTCTACGGGGGTGGCGTAACCCCTGGGGGAAAACAAAAAAAAAAAAAAAAGAAGCTGGGAGTGG
Organism: Synanthedon formicaeformis; assembly: GCA_945859745.1. Lineage (NCBI taxonomy): Eukaryota > Metazoa > Arthropoda > Insecta > Lepidoptera > Sesiidae > Synanthedon > Synanthedon formicaeformis. Next base: position 6,194,142 of record OX243965.1, read on the forward strand.
GTCACGTCACTAGTAACAATATAAAACAAAGATGTGAAAGTGGCTCGAAGTAACAAATTAAAATCTATCGAAAACAAGGAAGATGCGAAAATTATGAGCGAGGTGCTCAAATAAATAAGCCCCAACCAAAGACTAAAAACGGCATCTTTAGTTAGACACTCACCGGCACAGAAGCCGGCGCCGGTGCTGTGCCGGTGCCGGGGAAGCAAAAATGTATGAAAATGTATGGCTCGTTTTTTACTTGCTGGCACCGGCACACACCAAAGCCGCCTGCCCGCCGTGGGGACTTCAGAAAGTTGCGAGTCGTACAAATTTGCTGACGGGTGATTGCCGATTACTTGGAGAGATTGCGCGTGTTTCGAATTATTACGACGTATTTTCACTATTTGTTATGGATGAGGACGATAGTGATTTAATTTTAGCAGCTTGTGCAGTTATTACAGGTAGATTCCTCAAAACACGTGCCACCGCGGGCGCAAACCACCGGTAATCTTGTTTCGAAGAGAGGCCGCCAGCCTTGCCCGGCGGGTTGTGTGTAGACTGCATAATGCTGTCATTGGAGCCGGGCAGCGGGCTGTTTTGATTTTGGAATGTTTGGAAATTCAAAATTTTGAGCGGCGCCAACTATTGTTGACTAAAAAATTTAGCTATTTTGAATTGTGCAGTGAAGTAAAAGAAAATTAAACTACTGTATAATGAAAGCCTTAACGAGATGAATTATTATCAATAAAAGTTGTACCTAATGAATATTTTCTTCTTAATAATTGATAGCAAATGTTTTTAGGTGCAGATTTATAGTTAAATCTCATCAAATCTGGCCAAAATCTGACTGAAATGGCAGCATTGCAAAATGAAATTCACAACTTTGACATTGGGCACATGCAAGCAACATGCGAGAATGCTACTGTTCTGGGTCTTGCATACAGACTATATGATATTACCCGAATTTATATGCTGATTTCGACTGTCAAACAAAAATATCTAAAGAAGCTTAATATCCTCGTAATGTTTGTAAAATTTTAAAAAAACTTATAAGATGATAGTTTTTCAAATATTAAAAAAAATCTTATTTGAAATCTTACACATATTGTGTAACCAAACCATGAGTTTTTTTAAAAAATAGTTCTTCAATCAAACGAAATCATGTCGGTCGAGGATTGACGGCTGGCTGTGTAGGTGTAGTGGGTGTTGTGCATTTCGATAATTTTGATTTATTTGCCAATTTTTGTAATTACGAACTCGACATAACATAATCAATATTTTATCGTTATCATTACTTTGTATGCGCACAATGATGTGTCATCACATACATTTATAATCAAGAAAAATGTAAATGATCAGCATGTGTCACTATTCATCAACAAATGGTACCTATAGTGAAACAGTGAGTGAACACTGAACAGTATATAGTCATGTGAAGTAGGTTATGACTATCAGCTGGAAATCAGTTTAGTTTAGGTGTAGTGTTTGTGTTGTGAAAGTGCTTATTGAGTTTTTACTCAAGTGGAAGTGCTAAATTCAGTCTCAAAATGGCGGACCTCGAAGCAGTGCTGGCCGACGTCAGCTACTTGATGGCTATGGAAAAGTCCAAATGTACTCCAGCGGCGCGAGCTAGCAAGAAAATCGTGTTACCAGATCCAAGGTAATGTATTTGTTGAACCGCATATCGATAGTAATCGTTACAACTTTACACATATCGTGTTTACATGTCCAAATTGAATGGTCGGCTGATCGCCTCTGACGACTTGATTGTTTACAAAATTGATTTTAATCTTTCAGTTATACGAGACCGATTATTAAATCTTCATTACCTAACTCAAATAATGCGTCTTTTGGTTTTCTCGAATACATAATATATCCGCCACATAATAATTTAAAATTACTACACGTAGATTTTCACATAAAGTTACGTGCGTGTTGAAAATAATATTATGTTATCCTTAAATGTTTATTATAGGTATTACTTACCAAGTTTATTACATATAGCTTTTTTATTTTGTGTTATTTAGTTATTTTTGTGTTTAATTATGATTTTTTTCGAAATGCTATTGACCTCTGGGGTCATTGCACTTGAATATGAATTAGGATCTTTTAGTGTTTTTTATTTATTATCTGTTACAGTACTTATTGTTATGGCAAAGAACACTTGCTTTTGTTATTTAAGGGTGTGTGTAAAGAGAAATAGCCAATCCTGGATTTGAATTTTATCTAAGTAAACAAAGTCCAATTTAAAAACTTTTTCAAAATAGATAAATACATTGTAATCACCAAGTGAACTCTCATTTCCATCGATTTTAGTTTTATTTTCAAAATGACACACATTACAAAGCTAAAAGTGTATCAGTAATCTCACTTTACAGATTATCTAATGCTCTATGTATCAATTTTTCATTTGACATTGTAGTTTAGGAATAATTAATATTTAAATACTTTTGGCACTTATAACATTTTTATTCAGTGAGATGCGCTATCTTCTATTGCATGTTGTGCGTTGTTCTGCATATTTTGTGTCACTGTTATGTCTAAGGGGCCACGCAGGTGAAATTACAAATTTTGTTTGCTTTACACACTTAAGTGAATAATCTCTCTTTAAATAATACTTTGAGTATTAGAAAATTTTGTACTTTCTATTCTTGCCCTGTCAAGTTATTTGTATAATAAAAATAATGTAACTTATTGTTTTAATTCATATTATTTTAAAAACCACTACAAAAAGCAATTATTATTCCAACATATTTGGACAAAGTGTGGATTATGTGAGAGATAATATTTATCAAAATTCCACTAGTAACATTAGATTATCTCATTATAATTTTATTCAAGTAGGTACTTATTTTAATGGTTGAAAAATAAAAAAATATGAAATATACTTCCTTGATAAATATCCATCAAGGAAGTATATGATTATTATTACTTTAATATGCATATCAGTACAGAGTATAAAGTCCTTCCTTTTCTCTACTTGTATGTTTGTCATAATCTTGAAAAGTTGTGAATGGATTTTGGTTTTGATTGTATCAATGGAAAAAGACTAGGTGAGGATTATTAGTGACTATACTGGTTCAGTAGCGTTAGGTCAACATTGTATTTAATTGTAATTTTCATTAGGATATTTAATGAAAACATAAACTGTATATTACGTTTGTAAATCTGTCTCTATACATATTATTAAACTAGCTGGCGCCCGCGACTTCGTCCGTGTTGAAAAAGAAAAAAATAGCCTATCCTGTGTCCTGTATGTCTAAATGATTATCTACCAAGTTTCATGAAAATCTTGGAAGAAACAGCATATTATCCATAGAAAACAAGCTCTTGATAACTATATAAGAATGTTCTGAAACCAATCTGGACGTACAGCTTGCAACTTTGGGGATCCGCATGCAACTTGAACATTAAAATTATTCAGAAGGCTGAGGACGCTATTTTGGAAAGTATAAGCGATGCTTCCTGGTTTATACGAAACTCAGAGGTCCATCACCACCTAAATGTGGCTTCTGTGAGGGAGGAAATAGGACACTTTTCCAGAAGTGCCATCTCCAGAGACATCCAAACCTACTGGCCGTGCAGCTCACTGTGCCTGTCACAATAAAATTACGTCTCAAGAGACGAAATATTCAATACCTGGACTCCATAGTAGACTGAGGAGCCGGCTACATTGAGAGTCGTTCCCAATGGGGCTTTTCACGCCCTAAACACCTTTAACAAATCGGCTCATAACTAATCCTTGGACTGATCGCATGATGCAATAATTGATAAAAAGAAATATTTTTATCTTATAAGAATATTAACGTAAGCGTTTTATCAATATTAAATCCTCATTACCTATAAAAAATATTGTAAAAAATAAATTACTGTCATAGAGTAAGTAGTAGATAACTCGAAATCTGTGAGACTCTTAAGTAAGTACATGTTAAAAGTTAGGCACATACCTAGCTATTCATATTCATGTATATAACTATGGCTTTTTCAACGAAACCATCTCAATTTTTTTTTATGAATAACATTATGATTTAATGACCAATTAAAATACATTTTCCTTGTCTCCTTGACATTTTTAGTAAAACGTTCAGACAGTATGTACCTTCTTCCTCACAGTTACCAAATTAAAGTAATTATATTTAGCGCGAATTTAAACAAGTAATCATACTTAAATATTATAAAAATAAAATACAACATTGTTTAATTACTGTTAATAATTTTTGAACTTAATTTTTGTCTGACTTTTTATGTGTTCTACCCTCGTGAACTTTGGTCCTCTTATTTAACTGTAATATTCAAATACAAAATAAGGCTCAAAGACGGGTTGGGTTTAGAATACTGGAGTAGGCTTTTCAGATATTTGGGAGTTAGATTATGCAAGAATAGATGTTAGTTTTTAAAAATATAGTTTTTATAGTTTTTTATTTTTTATTATAGACAATCTATGCAAATAAACTAAGTGAATTTTATTTTACGACTTGCCAGTGGAGAGACACATTCACATTGCGCCAATTAAAAAATGACAGCAATCTAACTTGTGTGCTTAGCACCCCCATATACCCCAAAATCTTACTCCAATATTCTAAAATTTTCCCTTAGATTTGAAGAAAGGCTATAAAATGACCCTGTTATAAATCAAATAGGTACATTCTTCCCTTTTCTTCCATCGGACAAACAGACATATGGCTGGTTACCATCCTCATCTTGTCGAAATCCCTCTTTTTCGGACTAAGCGCTTTAAAAAATCCTTTAAATAAGCACTGGAAACTCCCTGCCGCCGTCTGTATTTCCGAGATCATATAACCCAAATCTTTACAAAGTTCGAGTGAACAGGCATCTTCTGGGTGAGCTCGCTCCATCATAGGCCTTATCTTCGCTACACACCTGGATGTTGGCCAAGAGCAGATCCATCTCAAATAAATAAAAAAAAACATTGTTTTATTACGTCAAAAAAGTAACTAAAATATGTAGTGAAATCTTTATATTTGTGTTTAAAAAAATATTTAAACTTTTCATTCAGGCTGCATCCTTTATGGACTCAAAACCTCTTATTTAGAATGGATGTAGTTAGTATGTGTTATGATGGTTAACATAACAACACAATGTGAGAGTGAAACCAGGGTTCGAAAATATCCAATATTTATTATAAATATCAAAATATTGGATATTTATGATATATATCCGATATATAAGGTAAATGTGGGATAGTTGCTGCACTTTTTGAAATGGGCGATTTACATACAGAAGATGAGCATTTAATAATTTGAAACTTTTGTGAAGATTAGTGTACTTATCAATAAAGATACTAAGGAGGTTAATTTAATACTTTTTGTTTTATTTATTTATAAACGAAATAAGAACACCTTATACTTAAATGAGGATAGATGCCTACTGTGTGGGTTAGATGCCTCAGTGATATTTTGACCTGTGGGATAGTTGCCACCACTAGCAGAAGTGTTGCCATTTATGGATTAGTTAGTTAGAACTTACTTATTTTTTAACTCTACTCCAACGCCATCTACATTTGGAAAGTAGAAATACAGTAACAAACGCCTAAATTACTTAATAATATAAAAATTTTAAACCATTTTTGTATTGATATATATCTTAAAAAATCATTTGATATACATTGGATATATACCATGATATATCCTCGAACCCAGAGTGAAACATCGAGATGTTGAAGATTAGCTGTGTACTTTGACATTACCAAGCACCCAAGTGGAAACTATTGTAAAAAGAAAAATAAATACAAAGAAATAAGACGAAAATGGATGACAGTTACCAAGTTGAAATAAATCGAGCATACTGTCACAATACTGTCCCGTCGTGAAAGTTCAAGAGCGATGACACGATACACGCTTATTAGAAGAGTAGAATTTATGGTCGCATGTTATTCGTATTCATTTAACGTCACGCCAACTTTGCGACAGTTACGGGCTTACCGGCCAGTGATTCATTACCGTTAGTCATCCTCGAAGAAGACATACCAACATACTGCAATGCGTGCGAGTAGAAATGGAGATAAAAATAACGTTTTACTTACTAGAATATTATACAAACAGTAATATTGGTCCATGGTCATGTGGTGGTGCTTATAAACACTGGGCATTGTTAAGACGCTCGATGACAGCAACAAGTGAGGAAAAGAGCTCTTACGGAAAATCTTACGAATTGAACATCGTCATTGACAGCCCAGTCACTGCTGGAAATGGGCTTTCTTATTGAGCACTAAGTCGACCTTAAGAAGTTCTTTCCGCTGCTCAGATTTAATCGTCAGTCTTTCAAATAAGTGTCGTTGTAGTCGCTACTCAAAAACACGTCTTCTCTACAATTTTTCATTTTGTTACATACATGGACTGACCTTTCGAACACTTTCTAATAAATCTTTTAACTAATTAGATAACTTTATTTCGTATTGGCTACCCGCCCAAGCTTCGTACTAGTTACTGCATTTTTAACCTAGTGTTAGAAAAGATACCTACGACTTGATTAACTACAAAACACCGACTTTTATCTTCTGTCTAGGATGCTTTAAGAACATTATAAATTAATTGTTTTAAAACATTCCAGAGGAAATTCCTTATATCCCTATAACTAAATTCTCTCATTCATTCTGAAAATAAAAACCGCTTAGCTGCTTACAACATATGAGTTAGGGATGTTTTGGCATATATATTGGTATTAGTGGAGTATAGGTATTTTTTAAAAACTGCATCTTATACATCTTTATTCTTGGTAATACATAAAATATAATTTTACATTTTGAACAACGCAGCAGCGTGTTTCTCTGACGAAAATTAACTCGGAGCTAATTCTCCAAAAGCAATGCTAATAAATGCGTCACAAGGGGTAAACTATCATTAGATTTACTGCTTGACGCAAACAACTTTACTAACGGTCTGCGCCAACGCAATCAACTTTGATGTTTGAAAACAATGCACCCATTCTAGTTCAAATCCAGTCCCATTACCTGAATATCACTTTAGTTCACTTTTATTGACCCGTTTACGACTTCGTTCAGATGTTGATTGAATAGAATACAATAGGTTTCGTAAACATTTTTGTGTACTTAAATTTGCTATTTTTTAGAGAAACTAAAAGTACGTAACTACTGACCCATTCAGTTCGTATTCACGTACAGTTCTCATTCAAACTCGTAGGCTAGCCTAGCGAGTGTAAATAAGAAGGCACGTTTTTCCTTTTGAATATAAACCGACAAAAATTGAGAAGAATCCAAAAACTGGTATGTAGATTGGTGCTTTTTTTTTCGAAAAATTAGGACACTATCACTAAATACCAAAAGAGTGTCTGTAATTTGCTATTGTAAAGACCTGCTCGCCAGGAGGTTACAAAAAGTTCAAGAAAAGTTCAGCGTTCCCCTCAAATTCTCCTTAGTTATAGGCTTTAGATTGGAAGACCTTTGCGCCTTGCGACTTCTATTTTTCAAAAATTAAAGCTTAGTTAGGATATTTTAAAGCTACTACAAAACAGCAAAAGATTACTCAAATATTTTGTCACACGTTATATTTATCTTTTAATTTTTTGCGGCGCGAAGTCGCGGACATCAGCTATTATTAATAACTAGCTGGCGCCCGTGACTTCGTCCGCGTAAAAAAAAGAAAAAGTAGCCTATCTTGTGTCCCGTACGTCTAAATGTTTATCTACCAAGTTTCATGAAAATCAGTTAATTCGTTCAAGAGTTATAGAGGAACATACATACATACAGAAAAAAATTCTAAAAATGGTCAATTTAGTTTCAGTATCATGTATAGAGCCTATAAACACGATATCTCTGAAAACAAAGTAACTTACTCCATGACCGACCCTTACAGATTTATTATTAATATTGATGATGATTAAGATAAATAAATTATTTTTCATTGTACTCTCATTATTTATATACATGCCAATGAACTATCGATGTGTTACGATGCCAATGAACTATCCCTGTAGTTGAAATGTTGTTTTATTGTTCTGTTTACTGTTTGACAGACAAATACGCATATTTTTTATGTAGATTATTGCTTTGGACTTTTTACGATGCCTGGTGACTCGGGGCTACGTAATAGAACTTGTTTGTTGGAAGTTATTTGAGAAGATTCATGTTTCATGTGACATTTTGGTCCGTGTAAGCAAACAATATTACAAATGAAAAGCTTGAAAACTTTGGTGTTATTTATGTGAAGTAATTTTTACTTCACATACAAGGCGCCAAAGTTTAACTAACTGAACATAAATTTAACCAAATCATTGAACTGGCATTCAATAACTACTTAGAAATTATCGAAAGTAAGGTATACCTACCAATTTACGCGACTTGAAAAAAGTTATCAAAACTTTTGAAATAAATAAAATCTGCAGGTTGCATATATAATATATATTACTATTTTTATCGTTTTGAGGCATATATTCACATAGACAGGAGGCATGATATATTTGTCTGTGCAGAACGCATATAGAGTAAAAAGTTTCAGAACATACAAAATCTTTTGAATTCTAACATCGAGTACAGTACGAATTTTCTGAGAACTAAATATTTCTTTATCCGTTGTATAGTGTGGCCTGTGTGGCATAGTCGCAATCGCCGGCTGACTTGCACAAAATTGTTCTTGTGATCAACTGGGCCCGCAGAGCACTGAGCCCGCAGGTTCAGTATACGTCTAAATTCCCGAACCATAAAATGTTGAATTTCTCAATTAATTTGAATTTTCTGGCACTCTTAAAGTTTTCTTAAGCCACAATTAAAATCGTAAAAAAATATAATGCGATATTTTTCTACAATTTAAATTCATTGTTATGCTGACACATTTTTCAAAATGACCTCACTATGAAAAAATAAATGACAGTCACGCAAATTAAACAGTAACCTTTTCCCATTTTCGAATGTGGCTTGAAACAAAAAATTAAAAATGTGACTGAAGCAGGTTTGAATCCTGGTTAGGCCTGCACCATGTATTTTATACATTACATAATTCATTAATGAAAACAGTATCAAAATCCGTTAGGTGGTTAAGAAGAAGTTCGGGCATAACAGCGACTTTATTTTATTAAGTATATTATTATAGACTAGCTGTTGCACGCGACTTTATAAAATACAGCCTATTTCACTCGCTGATAATGTAATTCCTTTCATTAAATTAAATTATAGTTAATGAAAAGGTGAAACAGCGTGAGGGAGCTAAATTGTATTGTCCTATCAGCTGACTACTGAATTTGATGAAGTGTCTAAATTCTTTTTTTTTGTTTCAGTGTTCGGAGTGTTATGCACAAGTATATGGAGAAGAAAAATGAAGTTAATTTTGACAAAATTTTCAATCAAGTTTTAGGTAAGGACATATAAACAGGTTTTTTTTTTCTTACAATAAAATTGGTAACGTAAATTTTGTTCAAAAAGTGTTAATAAACATAAAATATATTTAGAATATCAATTGCTCATTCATTAGTGCAGTGAAATAACGTTTGTCATGATATTATATTATACAAAATATCAAGTCTTGCTTGGTAGCTATTTTTCCTCTTACTTAATGGATGGTACTCCGTCGGGTACCTAATGGACGACGCTCAGACGGGAAGGAAGCTCTTTAATGCGCTCTGCGACATTTTGCTACTTAAGTTCACTACTTATAGTCGACAAATCAAAATATTTCAAAAATAAAACATTAACAACACAGTCACGTTATTCAAGAAATAAATTTTCCGTAAAATTAATTTCATGTCATTAAATACGGACACTTAAGTAGACCGTCAGCCTGTCTGATATGACGATTTTTACACCTTTTTTTTTACATTTTTTCATGTAACTTCTATATACTATGCCAGTATACACTGTGCATCTATAGATTTACTCTGGAGCGAGTAGCTAATACAATATTATCTCTCGATTGTGATCCATTTGTATTATACTCATGAGTGGGTACAGAAATTTATACCTATTGTTATAACTCATATTATTTCGATAATATACTTAACAGATGGCCCCTAGTTGATACATTACCCTAGTTATACAGTTGATAATATATGTTTCATGGCATAACATAGCTTTATTTATGATTGTGGGTGAAAACGCAGGAATAATTATTTTTAAATGTCTTCAAAAGGCAATTTTATTGGTGAACAAATGAATTACTTTATAAATATTAAAATGTTAGTGCAACAAAATTACGCCTGAAACTGCTATTATGAAATATTTATAGGTACATACTCATAAATCAGCTAACAATTGCGATACGCACAGTAGTCCCTCTCATATGCTTCAGACTCGTTACGCAAGAAAACTTAAAAGCTCTTTGACCGCTTATTTATCTCTTTTACACCTTTACCTACGTTAAAATTTACACAACATAAATATTGTTTTTTTTTGTTGTCTCTATTAATAACTAAATTATTAGTTAAACACGTGAACTAATAGTTTAAAATAATACTAATAGTTCTAATAGCTTTCAATTCTGATGCCCATCTACCTTCATAGCTTTGTTCATAGCTTTGGACTTGAAAATTCATTGAAATATTCGGGCCACGTAACAATCTTCTAAAAGGTAATAATTTTGCTTGAGTTGCAATACAAGCGCTATTAGTCTGTTAGTTATAATCGACTAGGTTGGACTATAAGCCCATTGAAAAGTTCGAAATGTTTCCAAAATTGGGAAAATTAGATAAAAGTATTAAACATGGAAAAATTCTTTCATAATACGGACTGACTTTTTCCGAGCTCATATAGTTAACCCAAATATGATTAAAGTAGGCATCTTTTGGGCGAGCTCGCTTCATCGTCGGCCTCGTCTACTGTGCGGCCAAATGCCTGGCCTCTTAGCAAACCCACAATAAAAAAAAAATGCTTTTCAATTTATACATGTAAAATTATGAAGTCTTCGTCTTAAAAAATGTAAAAACTCAAAAAATTTAGTTTTTTAAAAATACAGTTTCAAAAACTTCATTAATACATTTCGTCTTTCAAGTTAAGATTTTTTTACCGTTTATTGCAACAAATCTTTTGTACGAACTTGCTTAAGTAAGAGTAAAAGCTCCATTTATGCACTATTATGAGACTGATCTAGATAAGCTATATTATTCAGAGAATCGGTTCAGTTCTTTCTCGAGAGGCGTGCCATAAACAAGATTAAACGTGGAAAGACTACTTAACCCAAGGCCTGGATTATTACCGTCTTGGGTGCAATTTGTTTTGGTTTTCGAACTTAGCCATATACTTAAGACACTTTCATTAAACACATTACACACGAACTTTCAACATGTTCGTTAAATACCGCAGTTTTATATTATTTAAAAATGTGTGAAAGTAAAAATGGAAATGTGAAGTCAAAAATTACCTAAAATATGTTTACAAATAGTGAACGTACATTAAAGATATCCTCGATTAAATGTTTTATTTATGAATACCCGGTGTGGGAAACTTAAATTAACATTAAATAAATTCCATAGTTAAAATACGAAAATTAACTTAATCTGTGGTCTTGCCCACAGAATAACTACAAGCTTTCACCAGGATCGTTTGAAATTGCCGCAAGTTCGGAATACGAATTATCAAATTCATTAAAATCAGCGGGGTACAAACGGCTAATGATAATCATGGCCGATCATTGCAAATGACTCGGGAATAGTACTTTTTTCCATATGAAATGTACCCTATATGTATTTTTTATGCCCCTTTTTATGACCCTGTTCAAATAATATGCAAATGAATTCTATGCTAGAGTATATGATGTTACAAGAAAATAAGTCTAAGTTGTTTATTGTATCGTCTAGGGGGCAGTATAAACCCCTACTGATCTAACAGATTTCTCCGGAGGAAACTTACGCTTCGTATTTCCATCGCGTCAAATGAGGCCTCTTGCTCGCAGGAAATTCGATTTGACATAGAAAATTATAAAAAAAAAAATGAGAAATGTATTCACTGTCACAAATATTATCTCGCGAACGGCCTATGTCTATGCTATTGTATATTTGCATAAAACAAAAAAAAAACGTTAGCTCATGCTTCCTGATCTCAAATGTTTTGTCATTGCGTTCGTAGTTTAGAAAATCCGACGCATTTCTTGATAAGAGTAGAATTTCAAGATCGAACTTTGTGTGACGCTTCAGTGTAACGATGCTTCTTTTAAAGACTTAAATGCTACTCTGTTCTGCGTGACATCTACCCTTTACTATTTATATTACACAGTTGTAAGTATGAGGCTAAATAGCTAAGTCTAGAACGATAAATAACTTTACTTTGAATATACGTCTAAGTTTCGACGGTGACCCAATTTAGCCTCCGTTTCTTTCCGCTGCTACTTTTAGCGCTTTTTTTTTTCTACATAAAGAGGTTGCCCTAAATAGTTTCTAGTACAATGTCCAGTGCAGCCGATAAAGTTATTTACTGCAAGTCGAAGTGGGGTCACAGTAAATTGCGTTTGTTCACATCTTATGCACAAATAAAATATACGTACTTAAGGGGGTGGTCTGTTAAAAATTTACTCTCGTTCAATATTTCACGTTGCTAATAATATTTTTTTCTAATAAAATAAAAGAATATCTTCAAATAATATATTAACGGCAAGGAAGATTTCATAGTATAATTTACAATCAAATATTTTTTAAACATTTATTTATGTGGTTTTTATTAGGTATATATACCCTATAGCGCTCTCTCATACCCAGCATTTTGAGCTGTGTCCATGTAGGTACTTCACAAGTTACAGAATTACTTTAGCGCATAACTATTTTTATATAGTCGCCTTGAAAATGTGTATTTTTTAAACTGTTCTATTTTCTTCATTAAGACCTCACAATATTGTCAATATTCTGTTGTTTTTTCTCTCATAATCATTGTTCTTTTTTTATTATACCTAGGCAACAAATATTGGTAATTAACATTTATTTCTATAAATGGCAACTTTGAGGTAAACAATTGATATAAAAAATCTATGATTTTTGTTTAAAAATTAGGAAAAAAACCTTTTTATGATGATAAGACAACATCGCAACAAAACACCTTAGTTTATTAAAGTTTATAAAGTTACGCGGAAGAAGTCGCGTGCAACAGTTAGGTAAAATATATAATAGAAGACGAATATTTAATTACGTATATGCGACATTATGCAACGAATTAATTTTACAACAGGCGACCGACTGCATGCATAACTTTTGTTCCTGCGGCTTTATAACTGGGTTTAAAACGAATGGAACGTTCCATGTCATTTTACATATGACATAAACCGCACAAATAATGGATATCGAGATCGTTAAAGAGAAAGTCGCAGAATGAGCTTGACGTTGATTCCCGATATTGTCCCGGAACTGTAGAATAGTCAGTTTATGACTGGTTAGAGATGGGAAAGGTAATAAAAAGACTTGCACAATTCTAGCTGCAGAATATGTGCTAACTAGGAAATACCAAATTAGTCTTTCAAACTTTTGACAAAAATATACATATTTCGTTTTTAAAATATTTTTAGAGATTTCACAATATATATTTTTAATATCGTGTCAAAAATTCGAAGCATCAAAGTTCGTAAAATTTATACACTTGAAAAAAACCGTTGTTGGTCAACTGGGCCCGCAGAAAAAAATCTGATTATTCGAAGAATTTTATCATTCTTCAACTTTAAATAAAAAAGCATTTTGTGTTATTTTCGAAAGCTTTTATGTAGGGCACCAAGAATAAGGTTGTCACTTGTATTACAATCTGACTAACTATAAAATAATATGAAGACTCTCCAAATTATATAAACAAATGGTATTGATAAGTGAGCAAACACTAGGTAAAGCAATCAATAAGTTGATCCATTCCTTAATTGCTACTTCGCCGTCACTAGAGCGAGTCAAGCGGCCCAGTTCCACAATGCCTATAGTGTTTGCAATCGCTATAATATCACCCATATAAGGTTCAGTTGTTGACGTGTGACACCGCTGCCGTTGTTGACCTAGTCAAGTTGTTAGACAAACTAAGGAAGTCAAGTACATTGATTTTTTTTTAAACAAGTAATTGAGGCTGAGGCTAATGATAAAGAAAAACAATTAAAATATCTATAATAAAGTCTCACTCCATCGTCACCTTATTTGTCCCTTAACCTTATTAATCATATCACGGTTCGCAGTGTATTTGCGTCCCCACTGGTGTGTGTCTCTCATGTGTTTGCAACCTATGACCAGATGACCAATACCATATTAAAATATTATTTTATAAACTTTGTAAAGTTTATACTGCACTAACCATTTAGGTACATAGTTAATATAAAGTTATATCACTAAATTAAATAGCTTTTAATGAAATTGTGTTTCACTATTTCTAATTTGATATTATATCAACATAATAAACACTGCAATTGAAATGATCACGTCAGCAATACGAGCGTGGGCATATAAAAATAGGCATTTGAATAATTTCTCGTCAGGCATCTGGAGGTCGACACGATGTGAATGGTTAGTAGGGAACAGTGTGTGCGAGATACGTACTCGGAATACCTACTACGAGTAAAATCCATTGATCTGACATTACACGAAAATAAACAAAAACTTAATAACTGATTGGTGTTGCGAGTTGTTTTTTTTTTATAACGGTAACCTGAATGGTCTTTATAATATTTCGACACTGATAGCATTAATAATTTTTTTTAAATTATAAAGAGTAGAAGGCTACTTGATGCTAGGTGGTTACCGTCGCCTAAGAACAAAAAGCAACACTAGGAGGTGCAGGCGCGCTATCGGCTCTGATGAATGAGTGTCTATTACCTATCCAAATAAGGAACTAATTTTATACTCGTATTAAATGACATTAAATTAGGTTTCGGAGATCAAAATAAACAATTTTTCGAGTATTTTAAAAATTTCTTTTATTGATACTAGGTTTAGCCCGTAACTTCGTCCGCGTCCGATCGCTACCAAACTTTACAGGATTACCCGTTTGACTAATCTGAAGGTTGTATTGTATTGTCTCTTATAAGCATAGGAATATCGTCATATAATTGAATGGTTTTATCCTGCAATAGAGTAATAGTAACCTGTAACATTATAATTATATTTCTTAATGGGTAACTATACTTAAGATTTTATAAATTTTGATAAATCATATTCTTATTACATAACAAAATCAGGACAGCCCCTATGGTCGCTTGTCATATAAATATACTTCTGCGAAAATACTTTGGACATCTCGAATTTAACTAGAAATTACTAACAGCTCTAATGCGTACCAGTTGTTTTAAAACATGCGATAATGTTTTATTCACTGCTGGAAATTTACAGTTTTCTAAATATGTAGTAGTGCAGTCAGTTTTTTAATAGATAATATGGACGAGGTTCCAAAATACTATCCGTGATATTTCTATACCAATAGAAATATAATACCAAATAAACTTTCAACTAATATTTTTAGCAAGAAAAATATTGCGATATATATAGTACTCGTAGTGCTCTACTTATCCAAATTACAAGTGCCACGTCTAATATTTCAATGTTTGTTGCAGGATATTTATTATTTAAGGAATTTTGTGAACAAACGTCAGAGGAACCAGTGCCACAGTTAAAATTTTATGAAGAAGTAAGGAAAGCAAAATATTCATTCTAAGCTTTGCTATTAATTTTATAATTTTTTTTTTAATTCTCGAAGTTCGATTTATAACGTATTCTTTTTTCATTGATCAAAAAGGTAAACAAACAATTCAAGATATAGAACTAAACAAAAAATACGAACAAATTCTAAATGAGTTAATCACTAAGTCAACTCTCTTAGATAATGCCTAATGTACAAATCCCATCTTTAGAACAGTCCAGTGACCATGGCGACGCTATATTTGTTTACGTTTTTGATCAATAGAAAAAGAACGGATCATAGTAACGTTACTAAGCGAAACGGTTATATGCTTACGTCTTTTCTCTTTGTACGAATAATGTTAGTGTTTTAGCATCAAACAAAATGTATCTTATATGTTTGTTAAAATCTTTTTTTCTAAAGCATTTACTGGTAAAACGATTTAATTATGTTTTCACTTATTACTTATTTTTAATGTAAATATTTTTGTGCCCAATTTCTCTATTCTATTTTGGTGGTTAACGTCTTGTTCGGGTAGTCGAGTCTAACTTTATGATGTTCTCCTGCAGATAAAGTTATTTGAAAAGCAAGAGTGCCCCGAAGAGAGAAGGCGAATCGCAAGAGATATTTATGACAATTTCATCATGAAGGAGTTATTAGCACATTCACATGTAAGTTTATTTAATGTATAGTATTTTAACAGTGGACAACTTTTGACAGAGTTATCTTTAGAAATAACGCAAGATAATGATACAACGTCGATTAGATAATTATCCTATAATTATCGTATCGTGTCAGACTTAATTAATTTGTTGATTATAATAATAGAAAACTTGACCTCACTTTGAATTTTTTGCTTCACGTTTTTATAAAACATGTTTAAAATCTATGTGTTTTTATGACTATAGATAAATGTACAAATAAAATCAACAAAACATCAATGACGTCTACGAGTGTGTTGGGTTTTGAGTTATTTGGAGGTTTGGTTAATTTATTATTAGAACCTTAATATGTGTAGAAGTCACCTATAATTAAATAAATGGAAAAATTGCGAAAAAAAAGCGTTAGGAAGTCATTGGTTCCAATATTAAATTTTAGATTGAACTTAAAACATTCATGATCATACCACATAATAAGTAGGTACCATACAATAATAATAATAATAATAATAATTGTATATCAATGATAATCATATAAATTAAAAATATTATTGTAGACGAAAATCACCATAAGTGAGTCTTACGTTATTCTAAAATTTTAATTAATTTAAAACACAGAATCTGTTGCGGTTGAAATTGTTGCAATTATTTAGCCACAGAGAGAACAAACCACATATACTTGTGGTACGTTATTCCTGAAACTTTGTGATATTGGACAAGCAGTGAGCGGCTAAAGTATGTAACTGTTTCAGAAAGGCTGATACTTTGTTATTATATACATATTATTCTGTCTCTCTTGGTGACCGAAGGAAAAGTGATGACATTTCATTGTTCAAAATTAATAATACTGTTACAACATACCTTTATAACTTTGCGTTAAAATTCATTAAGGATAACTGGGCGCTGCTGAAGCGCCCCATAACATTTCAATACGTGACAGGATGACAATATCCACATCGTTTTTAAGTTATTTTCCGATTCCTGTATGAGTAAAATGGGACATTTTCACACATTGTTTAAAGAAGTTTTTAATTCATTTAAACAGTAAAAGAGCCCATTTTGCTAATCTCTTAGGGCCCATTCATTAATTACGTAAGGACGATTTTGGCAATTTTTGACCTACTAAGTAATTTAAGAGCATAAAAGATTTCTCGGACTTTCCCTTCTTATGTAAGATTTTATGTGGTTTTAGAAAAGGTTCAATTGCTCTAAAACTCATAATAATTAGACGTAAATCTAAAGATTTTTATTCAGATTACAGTTCAAATCATCTTTGCTAATTGAAAATATTGCATTTAATAGAATTATAATTTCAAAAAATTAAAGTAAGAATAATATTTACGAAAAGAACGTAAGTGTAATTTTTATTTATAAGCTTCAAAATGTGTAAAAACGACACATGAAATGATTTTAAAAACTGGATAAGCAATAAAAAATTCAATGAAAAATATGTACCTATAATATAAATAAAATTGTATTGAAGAAAAAAGATCTCTTAGTTTTTTTCGTTTAGCTCTCAAATATAATGACCCCTATGTTTGAAATTGCAATTACGTAAGAATGGCACTAGTATTTTAAATAAGTGATATTTATTTTGGGAAAGATTTGCAAATGCTTTTTCCTATTGATGAAATGCAATAGGTGTCATTAAACGAGTGATTAAATTTTGATTTCACGCTTTGCACATCGGTTATGTCACTTGGCGTAACTCCAAACTTGTTAAATTTGAACGCGTTCATATAAAATATGAGGGTTATTGAGCAGGGGTGAACGGCCTGTGCAAAATTATATTATGCGCTTACAAGTATTAGAACAATTATGTTTTTATCATTTTGTCCATATAGTCGATTAGTTTTTTGATTTACTCATAAAATATATTCTTTGGACAACTATCAATATAATTTTCATGACGTTAATAGTTGGCACTTACCCATTGCTTTACATAGGCGTCTCCCATGGTATGGTAGTAGGTCTCATGGTATCCAAAGTTCACTATTAGTCCTCCTAATTTGTCCGACCACCTAATGAGGGGTGAGGGGCATCCAGCGCAACTTCTCCTGTTAGCCTTTCTTCTCCAATATTTGTCCGTTTTACACGAGCTATGTGTTCAGCCCACTGTTCTTCAGCTTGCTAATTATATGAAATTGCTTTCCTATCGAAATATCAGAGAATAGGCCGGTACTAAAACCCTTGAAATACCCTTCTCACTGGCAATGGATTCTTCTGTGGGATTTTCAGTAAACTAACTATTGCGCGTATGTACTACATTTACATTACAAATAAACTCCTATGTAAAGTATAAAAAGATCAGATATTACATAATATTACAAATGGGATTGAAATTTATTCCAATACGTACTATTGGTTTTTCAATATTCATAAGCATTAAAGAGAAATAGAAAAATAATCACTTCTATATTTGATGCTTATTGAACTATGTATAAGCATTACGGAGTTTACATACGAGTATATATTATTATGTTGCTGTTTCATATTTTACCAAATATTCTATGCAAAAGTTGTGGTTAATAATAAATCACCTTTATTAGTACATTTAAAGCCATTGATAATATATAAGGCTCTTCCACGTAATGTGGAAGTTATACTTGGCATAGTATAGAGAGTGAGTAGTTATTTGAAGGCAAAGGCCATAAGAGCTGCATCCGGTCAAAGCGGCGGCTGTTTGCATAATGACCCTCTCTAGGGTTGCAATTATATTTCGATTGTTTGTCGACCAAGAAGTATCGAACTTTGAAAAATACAGTATAAAGTAGCTACATTAAAAAATTAAGTTATGAGATACACCTTGTAACTTGAAAGCTAGAATAATTGGGTTTAGATGACGCTAAAGTAAAATTTTCACACTTATTTATAACTAGCGGCCTGTTTCCGGCTTTGCACGGATGTAAATTATATACCAAAACCTTCCTCGAGAACCACTCTATCCATTGGTGAAAACAGCATGAAAATCGGTGTAGTAGTTTTTGAGTTTATCGCGAACCGACAGACAGGAGCGGTGGAGGACTTTGTTTTATAATAATTATGTAGTGATGATTTGTATTTCCTTAATAAATAGGTATAATATTATCTTTCTAACGACCCCCTCCCAGGCTTTGCATGGGTGTAATTTTTTCTGCAAATTACACCTATATAAAAACCTTCCATTAGTAAAACCGCATTAAAAATCCGTTGCTTAGTTTAAAAGATTTAAGCGTACGTACATACAGTTTTTTTTTACTATGTAAGGACGATCTATTTAATGGTACCGTCAATTTAATAATTATCGATATCGATAAATTATTTATTGTAGACGTAGACTCGTCCCTAACCTCGTTAGTAGATACTATTGGCTTGTTGCCCGCTTCTACCGCTCAAACCTCCACTCACTCACAACATCTAATTACATCTTCTTGAAGTGGTGAGATTTGTAGAACAAAAACCTCATTGCAATGCAATTTATATGTCAATCACCACACAATATCTACCTAAAACGACGATTCGTTGAAATTCCATCGCATATGTAACTAATTATCCTGAGAATAATTAAAGTATTTCCCACCACAAAATGAATAACTCAAATTTGACCAAAATATATATCAATCAATACTAACAATAAATCTGTAAGGGTTGGTCATGGAGTAAGTTACTTTGTTTTCAGAGATATCGTGTTTATAGGCTCTATACATGATAATGAATTTAAATTGGCGATTTTTAGAATTTTTTTCTGTGTTTATGTATGTATGTATGTATGTATGTTCGTCCATAAATCTTAAACGAATTAACTGATTTTCATGAAACTTGGTAGATAAACGTACGGGACACAGGATAGGCTACTTTTCCTTTTTCAACGCGGACGAAGCCGCGGGCGCCAGCTACTATGCAATAATTTTGCAATCTTAATTTTACCTCTATTGTTTATAATTTTAAAGCTAATTTGTCAATCACTCGTAAACCGTTAAATGGATTTGAATATTCATATCTTTAATTAGTCTTATCTTTTGTAGATATTAGACTAGCGACCCGCTCCCGGCACGGTTGCAATTTTTTCTGCAAATCTTTATGTATAAAATCTTAAGTTGTTTTGTGTACGCTTAAATTTTAAAGTCTTTTATTTTTAAACTATATAATTATCTACTTAAAGTAATTAAATTAAGCCTAAAGTACCTAGTTAGGCTTCTTATAGTTGTAAGCTATAAAAGAAAGTGGAACCTAGAATTAAATATTTTTCGATGTCTCAATTGTTCACTTCAGTTCGACGTTAAGGGAATTCACCTTTTATTTTTCCACTTCCTGTCGTTATTTTTTGCGTAGCAATGCCGTAAAATTTCAAGACGTAACTTTGCCGCTGTCCTGTTAGATAGTCTCGGGCAAACACGTTTAGATGTGGCCGTAATTTAAAACGAGTTTCTGCTTCATAACTTGATAGGGAAAAGTAAGTGAAAAGTTGTCCACTAGATTGTAGGAAATAGACGCGTTTGCGCTTTGAGAATGAAAGTTGTTAAAAATTATATTCTGTTTCAGGATTATTCTAAAGAATGTGTAGCACACGTACAAAAATATTTAATGAAACATGAAGTGCCGCCTAACTTATTTGAGGTAAAAATCTAGTTTTTTAATAAAACATTGATTGTCAAATGTATTATCTGCTATAAGCATTTTTCTTATGAATTTTATATTTGGTTGCAGCCTTATATTGAAGAAATCTTCCAACATTTACGAGGGGAACCTTTCAAAAATTTTTTGGAAAGGTACCTAATAATTATACCGTTTTATTTATATTATTTTCATGTTTGAATTGACAATTTTTTCAATGTATTTTTTTCCGCTTTCAGTGATAAATACACAAGATTTTGCCAATGGAAAAACCTAGAATTAAATATTCAACTAACGATGAACGATTTTAGTGTTCACCGCATAATCGGCAGAGGTGGATTCGGTGAGGTAAGTGTGTATGCAACTTTACAATCCCATACGAGTTCAATATGCTGAATCAACCTTTAGTTCTTGTAGGCTATGTTATGTTAAAATAGGCTTCAAATAAGGCTGTGTGGTTGCTGATGTGGTATTTTTTCAAAAAAATATTGCGTTTTGACTATAATTATTGGGCCTTACTCAGATAAAATTGTTAACAGTAGTATTTCTAACATATTATCATTATATTTTGTTATGATCGCTGCTCGCATCATTTCTGTGACTACAGTTGCCACTTTAACTTGTTCATAATCTAAAGTTTGGCTGATTGAAGTAGCCAACGCGCATGATCAGTATTAGATCCAGAATGTATTCAAAACATCAACTTAGAATGACAACCTTAAAACTTTATAATAAGATGCATTTCGCTTTAACATAGGTGTACGGCTGTCGGAAGGCAGACACAGGCAAAATGTACGCGATGAAGTGCCTCGACAAGAAACGCATCAAGATGAAACAGGGCGAAACGTTAGCCCTTAACGAGCGCATTATGCTGTCTCTAGTCAGTACGGGGGTAAGTTGAATATACAAATTATGTTATCATTATTTTATTTTCTAACATATTTATATGAGAACTAGGTGGTGCCCGCGACTTCGCGTTGAAAAAAAAATGTAAGCAATACAACGCTTAACCTCTTTGGATATAACAATTTGGCCAGGCGTTAGTTTTTTATTTTATCATAGACGATCCCTCGGAAACGGTCCTTTTTTCTAGATAAAAGGTATACCCTATGTCCTTTCTTGTTTCTCTGACATTGTGAATGCAAAATTTCACGATGATCGGTTGAGTAGTTAGGCGACAGACAGAGTTAATTTCACATTTATAATACTAGCTGGTGCCCGCGACTTTGTCCACGTTTTATGTCTTATATAGTCTATGTCTTATTCTGATGTATAAGCTATATTATCGCAAAGTTTCATTGAAATCCATTCAGTAGTTTTTGTGTGAAAGAGTAACATACATCCATACATCCATCCATACAAACTTTCGCATTTATAATATTAGTGAGGATTAGTATGGATTATTGGGGTTTTCTATGAGACTGAAGTAAGAATTGTTGAGGTATATCAATGTGAATCTATTTGATGTAGGTATAGCTACTACAACTGATTACTGAAGAAAAAAAATTAAACATCGTATGGAGTTTCGTTCAAAGTTAAACTGAAATTCAAAGTTACCCAGGTTGCCTGTATAATATTTAATATCAATATTCTGTATATCAGAAACCGACGGGTAAACAGAGAGCGTATGCATGCATGAGTTAGAACGGATATCTGCATGCGGGTACAACTCTACGTTGTCTATTTACAGTATAGTCGTATTTAAACCGACTACTGTAAATAGACAACGCGTAAACATCAAAGTAGACAAGATATAAAATAAATCATACATTTAAAGACGTATTAAAATATAACTAACTGGGTTTTCTATTTCAAAATATTATAGGTATACTTTTTTATGGGACAGGTTGAGTAAATCAAAAACCATAAGATACTGTCTCCGACACCTTAGTGGGTCTTTTTACAATAAAGTTTTTTGTTTAAGCGTAACTTGTCTGTTATCCTAGCTAATATTACAAATCCGAAAATGAGTAACTACTTAACCTATTATGATGAAATTTTGCTCACACTTTATCAGGGGTACAGAAAAGGACTTCACCCAGAAAAGAGTTTCTTGTTATTGTTATCGAGG
The DNA here is from genome assembly GCA_945859745.1 of Synanthedon formicaeformis. NCBI lineage: Eukaryota > Metazoa > Arthropoda > Insecta > Lepidoptera > Sesiidae > Synanthedon > Synanthedon formicaeformis. Next base: position 6,216,973 of record OX243965.1, read on the forward strand.
GAAGCTGGTAAAGTCGCCGGCATAAGCTAGTAACAAATATAATGACTATATAGTGATTCTACAGACCTAGTTTGAATTTTGCACAAATTAAATCATTGTATCGAAAAATATAAGGAAATAAGTCGGTCAAATTGAATAAAAATATATTTATATACCTACTTTCGGCAACTTTTTCAAGTTGCGATTGGTCCGCGATCAGATATATATACTGGTAAACCTTTTTGGCAAAGTAACTACCTTTTTTAAATCGTACAGAGAGTGTGTATAGTTTTGTACATACATCGCGTGCACAGAGCTGTATCGTATAGAGCGTAGAAATTGCATAAGTAATTTTCAAGAGGAAGTTTTATATTAGTTTAATTAAACGATGAATAGTAATAGGAAATAACAGTTACGCAAAAATTAATTTGACCTAATTTATTATAGGACTGAACTGATGTTGATTCGTTCGTGACGTGGACTTCTATTGGTCAATTAAAAAGCATTCATTTAAATAGTTTTATGGACCGTGCGTATTTTGTTCGGTATTGTATTCGTACTTTAAATTAGTTAAATTTGTTTTAAATTAGTGAATCCACCACAATTATCAGGACTTCATCAGACCGGGTTTCAACTTAATCCTACATTTATAATTCCTGCGTACTTCTCTTATCTGAGGCCGATGAAAGCTAACCTCCAATAGTGAAAAATTCATCCATCCGTTGAAAAATTCGTATAAAAATTTAGAACAACCACGTTGGGTGATTTAGTAGTTAAGGAAGAAATAGACGCGGACAATTTCGGCGACTTGGTTGAAAAATATTGTTTTTTTTTTTTCACTTACATATAAGCTTAATTAGGTTTTATTACACATATAAACTTTCCGTGAAAGTTGATTTGATATTCATCCGATTTAACAAATTTTTTCACCAATAGCTAGGATAGAATTTTAGGATGGATGGTACCAGCTAGTATCTTCTTTATAATATGATTGTAGCAAATTTAAACCAAAATATGAAGATTTTCAGCAAAAATACCAATATATTTTCAGCAAATAAACTAAAAAATCGGTAACAAAGTACGGCTAAACCAACATGCAGATCGCTTAAGCTTTCAATAAGGTCTGCCTGTTTCCGTCAAAAGGGGGCACTATTCGCCATTACAATGTAAATCTTGACTAGAACTCTGATTAGAATTACAAAGATTAATAAAAAATACTAACATGCAAACTAAATGTGACATTTAGATGACAAGGGTTCCAGTTATGCCGCTGTTTGTAAAATGTTAATGAAAAACAGATAGGCTTCATTGTATTTCGGATGCCAGAGCTTTATTTCTCTGTCCGCATATCTTCACACTTTATTTTATATGGGTAACACGTGCGCTTGTCTTTAGTATATATATTTCTTATGGTACCGCCCTCTATAGTAAAAAACCTTGTTATTTTTTATATTAAAATATATTTACTATGTAATATAAGTAATATTTTTAATTCTCATTTTGTTTTAAATCATTCGATTTTAAATCTTTGGTATTCAAAGATCTCGAGTCGTTACGGGACCATATTCACACTTGTCAGACGTCTCTGCCTCATGAGATGCCTCCCAGATTTTTGACCTCTCACTAGCTTATATTTGACTAGCTTTCTACTAAAAAATGTATTATAATAACTGGGGCCCGCGACTTCGTCCGCGTTGAAAATTAATAAAATATTGAGTTGAATAACTGTGACGACGGTGGCGCCGAATTTTTTATATTTGTAGATTATCCCTTCGGGAATCTAACATAATATGTTAACCTACGTAATAATCTATCTGTGTGCCAAATTTCATCTAAATCCGCTAAGCTGTTTTTGCGTGAAAGAGTAACAAACATCCACACCACCCATCCCCATACATTCGCATTTTATAATATTATATTAGTAGGATGGAATTTGCGCGCAACATCTCAGGTTGGATAGCTTTACGCGGTAATAATGGAGATCAGATATTATTAATCACTCTTGTTATTATTACGCTATTATTATCGATCGAGTTCGCCCTCTATAATTTCCACATCGCTATTTTTAACACACCGCACTTCTCCGCTTAGCAGATCAAATCTCTACTCAGAACACCCATTGTCTGGCCACAATACAACGTGACAACTAAATCAATAATGTAAACTAATTTAATTTGTCCTGGTTAGCGTTTTTATGACATAAGTATATGATTTATAGATCATATACTTATGTCATAAATAGTCTAAAATTCTTTCGCGAGACACAATTATTACAGGCCATGATTTCGAAAAAATCTATTTGTGACGATTCTATTTGTTTTTTAGAATATGAGCACAGTCGATGTTGGAAGGTCTCATTATATTTTTGAAGAACTCACACATTAGTCCGATGAAGGTTCTTATGAAAAGAAAAATTGGAAAATTAACAAGGAAAAATGCAAAAACTCAACTTTTCTTTGTCCCATCCAAAGTTCTTAGCATTCAAACATTTTAATCAAATGTTGACATCAAATACATCAATACAAATGTTTCAATACCTAATAAAAATGGGCGCTGGCGAAGTCGGGAACAAAAGCTAGTTAAAGATAAATAACATAATAATGCGCAATTACAAATTGGTTACACTGACATACATGTTTTATTGTTATCTGTAATGTTGTCATTGATTTATTGGTGTAAGTTTCAACAGACCGCGTAATGTATGAACAATATTATATATCTCGTGTACGATACGCTATTTAATCTTACTTTACCTACTACCCATGTACGAGTACCATTTTCCCCATTGCGACCCCACTTTTGTCAACGGAGAAAATTTTGTTCATTATTATTACACTGTTTCTCATATTTCAACAAGGGATTCGAAATTTAAGCTCCACCGATTGCTATTTACTCACACGAAAGGACAAAAAGCAAAAAGCATCTCTCACATAAATTAGGCTTCCCTCTATCTGTTCTATGTTAATGATGAAAATGACAGGATATTCGAGCCTCTGAATCTACGAGGCCAACTAAAGCAGGCTGGGAAGACCGCACGCGGTGCTTTGTAACAGTTTCTTGTAGAAATAAAAACTGTAAATAGTAGCTTCTTCCAAAACACAATTACTTATTTTTTGATATATTTTTCGTGAATAAAAGTGAGATATATATGACCCGAAAATACGAACAAAATTGACCTGTTTTCGGGGGAAATCGTAAAGTAAATATCGTTTTTTAAACCGTAAAATCATAATACATAATACATATTTTTATAAATATAATAATGATACATATTTTTTTTGCGATCAAAATATTTAATTGTTGTATCAAAAATAGGTTGAATTCAATTGTTCGAACCTTAATAAAATTGTTGTCTTTTTGTTATGGTTCGTGTCATACTGGTATTTGCAAATAATATATCGAGTTGCTGAGTTCATATGTATGTATTCAATACCCGTATAGTACTTAGGTACTGATGAAAAGTCGCTCGCGACGCCCACGCACCGCGCGACTAAAATCATTTAGAACAAAGGAAATGCGATTCAACCACCGTAAAACATAGCGGCGTCGCACCCGCGTTGTTGATCCCCATTGTTTTATGTTTCAGTTGCGTTTTATTAGGTGACTAATAAAACGTAAACATTAAAAACGATGTTATAATCGTCACACTGGACAAAGAACTTTGTACACGATTTTGCTAGATTATGTTGAATTTTTAATATTGTATTGTTTCTGCCATCCAAAAAGCCAAAAAAAAATGTCATTTCCACTCTAACTTTTAATTGCTGAGAGATACTGCGTCATTTAAACGGACATTTAAAAACCAATTCTAAACGCAAAAAGGATTTTGCTGAAAATTTATAGTTTCATTACGACTTGATCAATATCTGATATATTAATATAGGTACTTACATAAGAATGACGCATAGACTTTAATTTATAGACACGCGTAGCACAAGTCGCGGGCAAAATCTAGTATTCCAAAATTCTTGTGGTTCTTAATTTATTATTGCAATTAATTACTTAATTTCAAAATTCGTAACCGATCAATAAATTAGCAAATGATAGCCTGGATTGTTTACAAAAAATAAATTTCATTTGTATAGGTATGTTATGCGTTACCTTTATTGTACAGTGTGGTCTAATTTCGGTTTCGCGGCTTCGATTGTCGTCTTGTCGTAAATGTCTGCGTAAACAAAGGTCGTCGTTCATCACACTGTTTATTGACACGGCGTAACTTCCGCTCGTGTTATTGTTATGGGAAATTATCTTTTGGCGCGTCTCATGATAGCGTTTGCGGTGCAATTAGGGAGTAAAACTACACTTATTCAGCACCATTCGCGTTTCGCTGTACGATTTTGGTTACACTTGTTACAGTTCCGCTTCTATCAGCGTTTTAAAGCCCAACGGACGCGGACGCATCTCCATAAAAAATGCCTGTATTCTATAGACAAAAGCTCGTTTATCCCTCTTTCCATTAGTAAAAATCGTATAAAAATCCGTTGGATGGTTTAGAAGTAGTTAGCGGAGAAATAGACAGTTTCGGTGACAGTTTGTTTTCTACATACGTACAAACTTAATTAGGTTTTATTTAAACATTTCGTAAAAAAATATCTAACTGTTGGTAAAAACCGCATCAAAATCCATTAGGAGTTGGCAGATACACGGAAAGCGACTTTTTATTCTATTATGTATTTTATACAATTTATACTATGTATGTACCTACGTAAGGATATAAAAATACGCGGCTGATAGAAATGAAACTGTATAAATAAGTGCAACTTAAATCGTCTAGCTAAACGCGAAATGAGTTGAATAAGAAGTGTAGTTACTCTCTTACATTTTACCTTGTCGTTACACTTTTGTTAAGTAGTCGTACACTACTACTTGCTTTAAATTTTGCTTTGTACGGAATGTATACTTTGTGTTTGATGACAGATGACTTATATACAATGTTGCCCGAAACATTTTCACTAAATTTTACGTCTTACTCCTAAGGTAATATTTTTCGTAACATTTTTATTAGTTTCTCTTTGGTTCGACTAGCTACGAGTAAATAGGTCGTATCTATTATGCAAGCACGTGATATCACTTTTTTTATTCTCAATACACCACATTAATAAGTTAGTCGTACAATTTTTATATTGATTCATTCAAATGTTACAGTCTTGTAAATATTTAGTTGTGTCACGTTTAACCGCGTCAGTTGACTTTTGTGACTGACTTCTAGTAAATAACAAATTTTAAGTGGTGCCTACTATGAAAATGAAATTTTACATATAACCAAGGCAAATTAAGCCATTTATCGGCAATCAGGGGAAATAAATCGTGTAGTTTTGAAAATTGGTAGAATTATACTTTAAGGTATCCAGATTAACATACTAAAAGTCCTCAAGGGTGGGGGTTGTGCTGAGGGTGTAAGGGGGGGTTGAAGGTACCTTTTTTGAGGTTTTTGCTCATATCGCGAATATCTGTAGGAATAGCATTATGATTACTTCTGACAAAAGTTTCTACAAGAAATTGTCTAGAAATTTAGATATATTCATTTTTACTCTACGATCAATACTTTAGGGACTACAGGCTGTGTAAGTTTACAGATATACATAAATAGACGATTTCAGAAAACGGTGTTGTTTTTTTTTCGGCGTTATTTATCGCCATTTTTAGTTTAGAATAAGCAAGCTTAGTCATCTGCCGACCCAACATAAAAAACCCCATGAAGATCCATGGAGAATTCTAAACAAAAAAGAGGATAATGTAAACAAGGTCCGAGCGTTCAAGATACCGTATGCCCTTAAGCAACGAAGGGCGTCAGCGGGTCGTGGATGGTGAAGTTGAGGTCCATGTATACCACTGAGGTTAAATCAACGTCTTTTCTACTGCATATACAAACAGGCCAAGATTTATAGCTCAAAAATGGGTTCGATCCGCAAAAAATCCTGCTACTTAATTTTTCGATTGGATTTTGTCAGAGACTGTCTCCCAAGTATAAATCCAAGTTTGTGTCGCTTGAAACCGCGAGCGTTAGCCGCCATCTCGAGAAACGCCTTTTTACAAATATCTCAGCAACGGTGAGTTTTACGTTAAAAATTGTAAGAATCTTTTTTGTACAGAATAAAGTTTCCCATCGTTTTTATTTAAAATGTTTTTCTGTACTGTTAATATTTGCCGATATATGGTCAATTAAAAAAAACAAATTTTTGTTTTTGCAAAATATTTCGATAAATTTTAGAAATACGAAAAAAATGTGATAATCAAAGTTGTAGAGCATAAATTTTTCTATAATTTTTGTAGGAAACTTTTTTTTGTAAAATCAATAGTTGCTGAGCTCTACCGCAATTAAAGTTTCCGCCAGGTAAAAAAAAAAACAGCTACGGCAACTTTTATGAAAAGCAACACAAGACAAATATAAAATATAAGTTTCCCATTTGAAATTGCGGCATTAAATTTTTTTTGGTAATTTTTTTTTCGGTAATTTAAAAAAAAAAGATTTTCTTTTATTTTGCTTTACTATTAATTGCGGTAGAGCTCAGCAACTATTGATTTTACAAAAAAAAGTTTCCTACAAAAATTATAGAACAATTTATGCTCTACAACTTTGATTATCACTTTTTTTTCGTATGTCTAAAAATTATCGAATTATTTTCCAAAAACAAAAATTTGGTTTTTTTAATCGACTATATATCGGCAAATATTAACAGTAGAGAAAAACGTTTTAGATAAAAACGATGGAAAACTTTATTCTCTACAAAAAAGATTCATACAATTTTTAACGTAAAACTCACCGTTACCGAGATATTTGTAAAAAGGCGTTTCTCGAGATGACGGCTAACGCTCGCGGTTTCAAGCGACACAAACTTGGATTTATACTTAGGAGACAGTCTCTGACATAATCCAATCGAAAAATCAAATAGCAGGATTTCTTGCGGATCGAACCCATTTTTGAGCTATAAATCTTGGCCTGTTTGTATATGCAGTAGAAAAGACGTCGATTCAGCCTCAGTGGTATGCATGGACCTCAACCTCACCATCCACGACCCGCTGACGCCCTTCGTTGCTTAAGGGCACACGGTATCTTGAACGCTCGGACCTTGTTTACATTATCATCTTTTTTGTTTAGAATTCTCCATGGATCTTCATGGGGTTTTTTCATGTTGGGTAGGCAGATGACTAAGCTTGCTTATTCTAAACTAAAAATGGCGATAAACAACGCCAAAAAAAAAAACGACACCGTTTGCTGAAATCGTCTATTTTTGTATCTCTGTAAACTTGCACAGCCTGTAGTCCCTAAAGTATTGATCGTAGAGTAAATATGTATATATCTAAGTTTGTAGACAATTTCATGTAGAAACTTTTGTCAGAAGCAATCATAATGCTATTCCTACAGATATTCGCGATATGAGCAAAAACCTCAAAAAAGGTACCTTCAACCCCCCCTTACACCCTTAGCACAACCCCCACCCTTGAGGACTTTTAGTATGTTAATCTGGATACCGTTAAGTATAATTCTACCAATTTTCAAAACTACACGATTTATTTCCCCTGATTTTTCTTATTTTCTCAGGCTATAGAGATTTAAACTTAGTGCTTTATAAAAAAATATAGAAACTGAAATTTTCATTGGGCTTGTTTTTTACTGAAATTTTTAAAAAGTCCCTGAAGAAACTAAAATATTATATGACCAAATTCCACGCGGATTTAAATACGCGGATAAATGTTATTTAACTAGCTAAAAGATAAGGGCATTAAAAGTATTAATTAGTAGACGACTCCGCCGTGCATGATGAATGCTATTGAGGAAAATTCGCTTTCGTATATAAGTGTTTTCTAAGAAATGAACTGCATCATCTCGAAATCGCTTAGGTCATTTAAATCGAATCTCTATAACTTATCTGAGGTAAATTGCCGAAACACGGTTTTCATAAAACATTTGATATTTTACATATTTTACTCTTTTTTATCACCCCCTCTCAATTTCTGTTAAATTTATATTAAAAGTAAAGACACGAGTATTCTACTGTTTTATTATATGTATTTGTATAGGTATACTTTAATTATTTTATTACATAAAATATAATGCAGAAATAAAAATGTATGTTTTTAGCATTTTTACTCTGGCATAATTAATGACAAAAAAATTAATGACAATTATGTAGAAATCAAAAAGTCAAATTTAATTTATTTTTCATTTATCTAGCTAGACAAGAAATATCGTCTTAAATGTATACAAGTATATATATTAACAATACATACTTGTAGTCAATGCGAACAAAAATTTTACTCCTAAAGGAAACACGTCCTGAATCGGTCCTTGTGAAATAGGTTATATGGGAGGCTTTCAGTGCGCAAACTCGTCGAGCAAAGGGCTGCTTGTACCCGTGACTTTTATCTCTATGCTTATGACGAGTTACTAGAAATGTGTGTTGACCTCCTCCACTAACGCACGCACTCATCGCGTTTCTTTATAATACGAGTATAGTACCTACATTCATATTGATATATGTACATGTTTATATGTGCGTACAAGGATGCGGCGAACGGCCCGCGTTTATATTGCTTACAATCTATAAGGTTGATTGCAAATACGTTCAATATTTCTCTGCTTTTATATAAATATTTATTTTTCATACTACTGATGACTGTATGATGAATTTTTATTTAAACGCGATACCAAGCATTCCAGGCAGCATATTTACCTCCAAAAAAAATTACATATATATGTAATTACATATATGTACAATATAATTTCTTTTTTCAAGAATTGAAACTGCCATATAATACAATAGTAGATGTAAATTTTGTTTTCATTTCGTATGCATAAATTGTACTTAACTTTGTAAGGTACAAAGATATTTAACTGTATATATTCGAACTCTTTGATAAGGTAAAAGTTATTATAATATAAGTATTAAGAATTGTCAAGCAGTTCAATTTTCTCTGTAAATTTGACTCACTGAAATAACGGAACAAATACGCGAGCGTTCATTGGCAAAAATGTAACTACAATATAGGTCTCCCTAGAGTTGGTAGACATCAACACTAGAAATCTGACAGTGTAATTAAAAGGCAACAATACAATATAGCAGTTTTTATAAATGAGTTACTATCAGATTGGTTATCGATTGAGCGTCCCTTTGATTCAGATTCTACAATGCCTCTGTGATACATGTATAAATATTGAGTGATATGGCATCGGGAACATAAACGATGTCCAGCCAATTGGACTGAAACGAATTGGTTCGCCCTCAATTTGACGTCGTAATCCAATCCGATTCCACTGCCTTTTTTTTCATAATTTTAAACTCATCGGAGGATTTGTTTTTCTATTATACAGGGCATATATACTTTTTCATGAACTCTTTGATGATGGAGTGATGCGAATGCTTAACAAAAGCTGTAACTAAATCGTCTGCAGATCTACATGTGAAACCGAAAACATCTTTTTCGTTTTAACATGTAGATCGATCTTCATATCGAAGAATCTTCAGATACGTGAAGTCCGTAATGAGTTTCGATATGGAATATATCATACAGAGGAAAAGCCTTTGGACAATAAGCGATGTTTGACAAGTGCACATAATAATAATAATAAATCATATTAGATGTTAGTTTTTCACGAAACATTTATCCTCGTCAACATTATTTTACAATTACAAACCACATACCACCAATTCGGAAAGCCTGCTTCTAGGGGGAAGAACTCGGCAAGAAACCCTCTAGTTGCTAAATATAATTATAGTACCTACTATAATTATATTTGATCCTAACAATATATACCTGTTCAGTCCGATAAAGATATGGAATGTTCACCTACATAATACGTAAAAACGAGAAGTAGGTTTGTATACTGGAAATACGCGTTTTTGTACCATGGCTAAAAATACGTCTCAAAACAATTGACAAGGCCGACAATGTTTAACTTTAAAGTAGTTTATAAATTGTTAAAAGTAGAAACGTTTGCTACTTTTGCTACGTACAGTTAAGTTGTGGCGTGAATTTTCTTCCGCTTTGACCTTGTTTTTAAAAACTTTGCGCTTCGCTCGTTGTGGCAAACACTTTAAAATTTAAATCGAGTTCATATAGGAAAGTGATACGAAGAGCAGTTATATACCTAATGGAACGCCGATAGGAAACTATTGCATCAAGGCGACTCCTATACATTCGGAGGCAAAAATAAGTACCTATTCTCGTACTCGTTCCTAAAGAGAAAAGGTTTATTCTTGATGCCTGCCAAACGCTCGTCCCCACATTTCCATTATTAAATGATTTATGTAATAATTTATGAACCATGAATATTTTAAATTGAAAACAGTTTTATCAACATTACTTACTAAGAACCTGCAGCTAAAGCAGATAAATTTTCATACATACTGCACATTGGTATATCAGAGGTGAAAATAATAAAATAAATTTCTAATATTTTAGTGTTTCTAAATTTCATAATAATAATAATGATTAGTAATATCTTCAAAGTTTTTAGCATTTTACGTTGACGCTATATTTAATTGCAACTTTAGTTTATTTCTGTGAGCGACGCAGCTTATCTTTTATGGCAGTCGTCTCGTGGTTCGACGGCGCCGTCAAGTCTGGTATTGTTAGACGGATAACTGTCCAAGATCACGGTTATCTTCGCCTGGACACGCCTTGATGGATTTCAATATTCGTAACACTGCTTCGTTGGAAGTCCGATTTAACGTTATTATATTTTTAGGAAGTCTTGGTGTTGATGTGAACCTATTTGATGAATGAACAATTGGTAAAGTTTGAGATAACTTCAAAGGGTGTCTATTATAATATTTTTGATAATTTATGCATTGATAATAAAATAGAAAACGAATTTCAAATAATAAATTACACTAACAATCCACACTTCAGGCAATTTTTTTCTTCAGTCAAGTAGATATGTATTTCAAGTGTTCGTAACTTTATGCCCTCCCTTGATAAGGCGTAAAAAGTGAATTGCCAATTTCTAGATTTGAGCTTTACATATAAGCAAACCGAGTCTAGTAAATAATTTATTGTGTTTGCGTGTGTTAGTCTGTCGGGTTACTATTTTAGACACATGAGACATGATTTTGAAAAATTAATATACCTACGAATGCTTTTAAAGTTTCGTTCATAGGAAAAAGTTAAATGTTTCTTTTATTTTTTACCAATATCTACGAGTAGTTTGTTTTATCTATCAACGCATAGCCAAAACTATTGTATAAAATGAAAGAATAATTCGAAGAATAGGTGACAATAGGTCACAATACTAAGAAAGGATTATTATTTATGTCTAGAAAGTTAAAATTTGAAACATAGGTTTATTTTAATACAAGCATCCGCTAATAAATGTTTTTTGAATATTTCAATTCCGTGCGGTCGTTTTCTCTCGTATACAAGATAACCCAGTTAAAAAGTTACAATATATATTTAAAATTTTCAGGTGGATTGCCCTTTCATAGTGTGTATGACTTACGCATTCCACACGCCCGATAAGCTTTGCTTTATATTGGATCTGATGAACGGCGGCGACCTTCACTACCATTTGTCGCAGCACGGAGTCTTCAACGAAGCAGAAATGAAATTCTACGCTGCTGAGGTTATTTTAGGTGAGAATTTATATTGGCGTTTTTACCTACGAGCTCAGACCAAATAAAAACAACAGACATAATTTTGCGGGCAACATACTAGTAAAGACGGTTTTATAAGAAGCATGTAGACTGCGTAGGCCGGTGTTGCCTTAATAATTCATTTTTATTAAAAATATTAGTTTCAAATAAGTTTCAAAGTTAATTTGTGAAATGTGTTTCGATCCTGCTTATTATTTTTTGAAGACAGGTTTTTTACACCTTTTCACACGAAATTCGGCATTTACTTTATTAATCACGACACGGATTTGGATGCGATATTCGGAAGAGTTTCTTACGGAAGAATTATAAGAATAAGTTTTACATCAAAATTGTTAACAAAAATATTTTGCAGGTCTTTTTACTGAACTTTTCCTTACTTCGTGGGTATGGTTTATTTATATTCATTATTGTATGCAACCATAGCCTTACTCTACTGCCGACCTTATTACCTACGTCATACTCAGTGATAAGTCATATTATAAAATTTTACATAATGATATAATTTCATTTTTCAGGTTTAGAACATATGCACAAACGTCACATAGTGTATCGAGACTTGAAACCTGCTAATATCTTACTCGATGAACATGGACACGTTAGAATATCAGACTTGGGGCTCGCATGCGACTTCTCTAAGAAGAAACCTCACGCTAGCGTGTAAGTGTTGCTAGTTTTACAAAGCTGTTTTTCAATCACTTTACTATGTAAATTGTATAATTAAACTTGCCTGCATTTCTTAAATATTTTTGCTAATAAAATTTATAAGGCTCTAGCTATTTATAAGCTATTATACCGTTGTGTCATGAGCAATACTAAAGCAGTTTGTAAACAATATCATTGAGTCACTGTTAAATATAATGCTCCATTAATGAAACTATCGTTTGACACAATTTAAATAGCATCTGATAGTGTCTACTGGTATTCTTAATTGATTTGTTTGTGTAGTTAAATGATATTATTTTTAGAACATTGATTTAAATAAATGTTTTCGTTCTTTAGATTCAAAAAAGAAATCTTTTAAATATGTTCGTATATTATAAGTATTGCACAGACAAATTGAACAGAAGTAAAATTTTATTTATTATTATGGACGAAATACACGAACAATCATTTGACGTGGCTCCAAACGACTTAAATCAAATGGAGCCACGCCAAAAAATATGCCCACACACGGTCAGTTCAATTTTCTGTTATTTATGCGTTTGACCGGGTCGAGTGACGTTGACATGAGTTCTGATTCGGAAGCGTGGCATGATACCACGGCGTAGTAAGGAGGATAGAAATGTATTCTATGTAGGATAGAAATGTATTCTATCCTCCTTGGTTTCTACACTCACGATCAGTTGGCGCGATGAACTGACATGACGCAACGGCGCGATTTGAAATCCAGTGTTTGACATCAAGCCATCAGTTTTTACCATTCACGATCAAATTTTGGCTTCACGTCAGTCAATTTTACGCGATGGACTGATCGTGTATTTCGTCCATTAGAATTTTAGGTTACCTGACTATAGTGTAAAATTGTGATGACACAGTGGCACTCACGGATATATGGCGCCCGAAGTCCTCTCGAAAGGCACCGGCTACGACTCGTCGGCCGACTGGTTTAGTTTCGGCTGCATGCTCTACAAGCTTCTCAAGGGACACTCGCCCTTCCGCCAGCACAAGACCAAGGACAAGCACGAGATCGACCGGATGACCATGACCATGGTAAATTTTAATTTGATTTCTTCTCTTGAATAAATTAAAAATAATAATAATATCAACTCGTCTTAATTACATGCATATTCTGTATTATTTCAATTCATTGCCAACGAAATAATTATCTGTTTCACCCATAACTATTTTCATCGCTTCTTTTTTTTTATGACGCGTGGGTTTGGAATAATCTGTCAAGATCACTCATCTAAATTTATAACCCTGCCTGTATGGATATTTCATAACTTTGAATTTAATTTTCCTTTTAAATATTCAAGGTGTGGATCTTCATTTTTAAAATATTCAAATCAAATTATGTGTTTAGGGCACATTAATTTTAAGATGCATATTTAAAAGTCAATTGCAAATGTTTTTACTGTGCCATTGACGGTATTGCCATACCGTCAATGGCACAGTAGAAACATTTGCGTGCCCGGCACGGTATGGCAAAGGATTTTTTCACGAACATATTATTTTTAATCTTATTCAAATGACTTTAGCACTTATACTCGCTTATTTCAATATCAAGAGGCCGTAGCATTCCGCGTCATGCCGAAGCATGCCGCAGCACCCCTTCAGCAACAAGTGCTATTGTCAGTCACTAAAGCCCTTAAATATTTTAAATTGTTTTCGTTTCGTTTTAACCCTCTTTGTTATTTTTCTCACAATTACTAAAATCTACAGTAAGAATTTCAATAGTGCATCTGTCTAGGATGGAATAATTTCTGCAATAGAATTACAATATATTTCAGAATGTGGAGCTGCCAGAGTCGTTCAGTCCCAGCTTGAAGAGTTTGCTGGAGGGCCTCTTACAGAGAGATATCAACAAAAGGCTAGGCTGCAAAGGACGAGGGTAACAATTTATATGCTTACATATTACAAAATAAAGTCCTCCGCCGCGTCTGTCTGTCTGTCTTTTCGCGTTTGTTCGCGATAAACTCAAAAACTACTACACCGATTTTCATGCTGTTTTCACCAATGGATAGAGTGGTTCTCGAGGAAGGTTTTAGCAGCTAGTTACACATAAAACAATCTGAAACACTATATTTTTGTTAACATATATGTTTGGATATTTTGATCTAAGAAAAAGGGATGTGGACGAAATCTCGGACAAAAGTCGGTACAAGAATAAAATGTTTAGAAAATGTTATAAGCAAAACTTAAAGCTTACTCTTTAAGTATACTCTTTAAGAACAGAGTGAATGGCTATTAACGGGCAACCGAACTCCATAATATTCTACCTCACCTTCACTTCTTATTTTTATAATAAAAATAGAAGCTTATAAAAATATAATATTTTTTATAAGCTTCCCTTATTAATAGGTAATAATAAAAACCTAGTTATTTTAAAGTATAAGCACTGGCTGTGTGAAAGTAAAAATGGGCATAATTGTAATTAGCGCGGACGAAGTGAAGGAGCACGTGTTCTTCGCGGGCATCGACTGGCAGCAGGTGTACCACCAAAAGTATACGCCGCCCCTTATCCCGCCGCGGGGGGAGGTCAACGCGGCCGACGCCTTCGACATCGGAAGCTTCGACGAGGAGGACACCAAGGGGATCAAGGTAATTTTATTCATCTTTTGCGGCGGGTGAGACCGGCCAAATGTTGGCGTCGCCACGCCAACATTTGGCTACACTTTGGCCAAACTTTGACCAACATTTTGGGGGAACTAATGTGTACATATTTTTTAATGAAGAATTTTTAAACAAAACATTTAGCCACACTGACCAACACTTTGGCGTAATTAATACGTATTTTTATATAAGAATTTTTTTAAAAAAATATTTTCGATGTTTCACATCTGTTAGGCATCCCGACACGACTCAATTTTTTGTATGTTAAGGTCATTAGACAGGCTAACAGTCTATAACACAAGCAACTCCACAGTCTACAGCATAAGGGATAGGGAAAATGGGCTCTGGCATCCCTTAGTCGTTCACCGAAACACAACAGAATTCATTGCATAGTCGACGGTCTATAGGCGAAATCCCATTTAATGCAGCCTGCACATCGGTCACAAGATAGGAACAGATTATTTATTATTATTGAGATTACTCATAGATTACGCCTATTGACATAATAATAATGTCACCTGCTAGTTTAATCCTATAGTTGACATTGATAAAATAAAACATTTTTGACGGGTTAGCGTTGCGTTGGTTCGACTCTCCAAAATACAATAGCGGATATTATGTTATTCTTTCACAGCTGATTTCCATTGTGGTTACCTCAGTTAGATGGGTTGCTTATTTAAAATAGCAAAGAATCTCTTATCACTTATAAACAACGTTTTATTTTTTTATTGCAGTTGGCCGAAGCTGATCAAATGCAATATAAAGATTTCCCGTTAGTGATATCAGAGCGTTGGCAGGCGGAAGTCGCAGAAACAGTGTTCGAAACGATCAACCAGGAGGCTGATAAAAATGAACAAAAGAAGAAAGCCAAGCAAAAGCAGAAGTTCGTTGCCGATGAAAAAGGTTAGTGAATATTAAAAATTAGTATATAATATCAAGTTGATGAAACACCATCCTGCAAAACCAGCCCACCCTGTGAACGGATGGTAAGAAAGTCCGTTACTGACACGTCTGCATGGAAATTGTAAATACAATTTCCATGCAAATAAAATTACCTAAATAGGTTCTCTTTCACCATCTCTGAGTAAAGTGTCAAATAGGCTAACCGCCATTTAAAGTCACCGGTAAGAAAGCGTACAAGTTTCACCATCTTCGAGTAGCATTACTCCAGGGTAATTTTAATGAAATTCACACAGGATACTCGTAACATTTACTCGCTAATTAGCGTTACTTGAAAAGTAACTAATTAACACATTACTTGTAGTTGGTGAAAGAGGCCCTTAAGTTATTAATTTCATTCACTTGTCTTGACAGAATCCGACTGCATACTGCACGGCTACATAAAGAAGCTGGGCGGACCGTTCGCTAGTGCATGGCAGACCCGCTACGCAAAACTGTATCCGAACCGGCTCGAACTGCACCTGGAGAACAATGCCAAGCCAGAGATGATTCTGCTCGACTCGGTCGACGAGGTCTCCTCGGATTTCGTGTCCGTTAAGGGCGAACAGTGCATCGTGTTGCGGACCAGGAACGATACCAAGATCGTGCTTACCAACACTGTAAGTTTTATCAATTTTGAATTTACCTACTTGCCCTACAAAGCGAGACAGTAATTTATATACAGTGTGTTTCGGTTATAACGGACGAAAGGGCCGTCGCTATATGCATAAGTAGGATGAAGACAAATTATCTGTTCATATTACGTGCATGGGTAAGTGGTTTTTAATATACAGACATCTAGTAGTGGCAGGACGCACTGCATTTCGGAGTCATTTGGGCAGCCCGTCTGGCGGCAGTAATCACCAAGAACATAGTGAAATACAGCATGTGTGCTGTTGTGTTTCGGACTCGCTGTCCTATCTCAGAAACCTTAATCCTACTATTATCGGCACCGCACTTTCAGCATCTGTGACGTTGCTTAACGGTAGCCACCTACTATCAAGTAGACTGTCAGTCTGTTTGTCGACCCTAACATTTAAAAAATATGTCATAACAAACGTGACCTATAATTTTTATGTTTTCAGGACGAAATCGGTCTGAAAGAGTGGGCAATATCGTTGCGTTCGGCGCACAAGTGTTCGCAGGAGTTGCTCGCTTCGATGGCGAAGAAAGCGGGCAAGATTTACGGAACCGACGGCGGAATGGACTCGTTGGCGCTCGCCCGGCCCGCGCCGCCCGTCGCCTCGCCCGCACTCGGCCGCGCGCCCAACGGGAACAACTAGCACGAACTTCCCGCGCCCAACAAGGGCGCGAAGATGTTCCGCCGCTCCAAGAGCGCGGCGCAGCTCATCAAGTGAGCTGCCCGACGCAGCGGCGGAACATACGCACCGAAGAGTGTACCACTTCGCCAAACCACTTGCAATAGCAGACAGTCTCGAGTTCCAGCAAAGCTCTAACTTTATTCAAATTGCGTATACGTTCGTGTAAACAAGTTTTGTTGGTAAAACTGTAAGGGAGTAACTACACTTGTTCAGCTCTAATCGCGTTTCGCTGGATGATTTTGGTTGCAGTTCTATAAGTCGCGTATCTTTATTATATAATAACTGCAGCTGTGTGGATTAATGGATCTCATCATACGTTTTACCTACAAAATTTTTGTTCATATAAACGTGGCCTTGTCAAGAAAAACTAAAATAAGATATATAAGCGTCACAAATGATAGTTATGTGTAGTGCCTTCCAGTGTAATTAGTGCATCATATACATAAAGGAAATTCCAAGAGTGATTTTCTTGTTTGTTCTCTTTGTGCGTATAACTTCCGCGATCTCTCTACATAGGCCTCGTTTGTTCTGTCTGCTATTGTAAGTGTAATAAACCCAGCTGAGTAACCTTCAGTCTTGAGGGAAGTTTAGCGCGAAGCCCAAGTCATTACTTAGTGCAGCGACATTGACAATGTGTGTGCGTGTGAGTGCTCGTAATATAGAGTAGTGTCGTCTTGTGGTCTCCCTAGCGGGCGAGTCTGTCGCGAGTTTCAATTGTGATAGAAGTATTCTCGTGTCAATAGATTTTTAATGAGCAGTATGTGTGTATGCACAATTCGAAAAAAAGAACGGACCGTGAACTGTCAAATAGTGTTTGTAATTGTGGGTAGTTATCGCATTGGTCGACCGTCGCCTTCTAGAGAAATAGTAGCGTATGTTCGGGCGGGAGTCAGTCGCGCGCTGACCTCGACGGAGAGCGGACGTCGCGTCGCTACAAGGACTATTAGTGACTTTAGGACTGCCAATTATTCTACTAAATGAATGCTGTTCGCATTTTATTGTTGTACGAATTAATGTGATAGGGGCGATCAAAAATATATAATACAATAAAAAATAAAATAATAAACTGTATAAACATTTGGTTATTACCTATAATAATAATTTTCGATTGTGGATAATTTTTTTTTGTAATCGTTTGCACCTATTGTATTTTGTAACTATATTAAAATAATGTTCTGGATGTTGTGTATTTAACTTTGTAGTAGGTAGGTTATAATATATATATGTAAAAATTTAAAATAACTTATGAATCGCGCGCGTAGACAACATTAGTGACTACAAAATAAATTTTAATAAATTACATTAATTATGTGTCTGTGCAATAGAACAAAATTGTATTTAAAAAAAAAAATTGTGACTAATCATTGAATCGGTCTTAATATTAGATGGTACATATTTGAATATTTTTATGCAGTGGTAAATTGAATTCTTCGTTGTGCGTAAAATGATAGGAAAGCTTCTACTAAATGAAACAATATATTGTAGTTAGAGATTGTAGCACTTTGGTTATGTCTCCTACTATTGCACAAGTGTTTAAATTATGTTTTAGAAATGGCACTGTCTCGGTGACGTTAGTTCGAAATTCTCCTATTTTCACAATACACTTCCATTGTTGTGTGTACGGAACAACTATTTATTTATTGAAAAGTGGTACTTAAACAATAAATAATAATTTAATATATATATATTAAAAATAATGTATTTATATTAAGTTTCTATGTTCAATATTATTATAACTATAGTGACATTATGTAAGTAGTTTTAAAGCAAATCTCTTTTCGTATAACAATTTAGAGGCAATACTTTTTGTAATTAATCTTATAGAACAATAGTCTAATGGCAATATAAATTATTATTATCGTACAGATTTTTAAGGATTTTGGGGGCTTGTTCCCACCCGCTCCATTGTTTTCTGTTGACATCATCATATGACATTTTTGTTTGGACTCGGTAGGAACTAAACCTTATATAAATAAGAAAAATGCTTTGGAGATCTTGGAAACGAAATCGGCTTCGGAATCAATGTATCATTTCTTTTTTGTTTTGGAAAACAATAGATTTGGAGCGAGTGGGAATAAGCCATTTTAAACGTGTTCGATGTTCTGTGGTTTACGTGGATTTTTATTTTCAACAAGCATTCATAATTTTATGGCGATCTGGCCATACTGACATTTGTATATTGTGTGTGTTTTTATAAACATAGGTAGCAATGCAATTTTATTTTGAATGTTTTGTACGTCTGATGCAGATTTAGGGTGATGCCTGTTGATACAATTTTTGTTAATTAGTATGTAAATACTTAGCTGCGCCCCCGTAACTTTATAGCCTATGTTACTCGCTGATAATGTAGCTTTCTACAGGTGAAAGAATTTCAAAAAACGGTCCAGCAGTTTTTAAGTTTATTCATTACGAACAAAAATACAATTTCTCTTTATAATATTAGTATACATAACTAAAGTAATTTTTTGCTTTCGAGGAAAATTTAATTATTTGCATTCCATAATATATGTACCGTATAGGATTGTTTTGATGAGCCCGTTGGATCAGTGATTATGGTGCTTGCCTTAACGCTTTGACAAATCCCCTTACAGAAGACCACCGTGAAATAACAGCATGTGTGCTGTTGTGTTTCATTGAGTGAGTAAGGGGTGCCAGAGCCTATTTTCCATATTGCCTCTCAATTCCTTATATGCATATTCCTACTATGGTATGGCAGCGCACTTGCAGCACTTGTGGCGTTGCTTGTGTTATAGGCGACGGTAGCCATCTACCATCCAGTGGACAGTCACGTCAGCCTGTCTGTCGACCTTCACATATAAATAAAATGTTATTAGTATCCTAAAGTTACAATGCATACCTACTTACATCACATTGGAACTATTCTATTACATGGAAATATTATTTGAATTTTATTCCAACATCTGTATTCAGCTTATTCAGTGTAATAAATTAATTATGTCTATTAAAGTCATTTTTATATAAGAGTTTCCTTTCAACATTCACAGACTTAACTGTCATTTTAGGCTTTTTGACGTTTTTTATTTATTTTTTATTAAAATTTGTGTTATTTCCTTATGTAATATTTGTTTAAAGTATATTTACTATTTGCGGGAAGTGTAGAAATTTATAAATATAATATATAATAGTGAGCAATATATCGTCGTAGTTTCTGTATATTGTAAAATATTGTATAATAATTCTTCTGTGCACGGAACTATAAAAATTTAAATGCTAGTCAATTGAAATCTTATGTATGTATATTGAAATAAAATTAGAAGTGGTGTTGTTAATGGCTACGTAACAGTATTATAGGTTAGTTGTTTTGCAATCATATATTTTTGTGTGTGTGTTTCAAAAACAGACGCAATTTATGCTTAAAACTAATGATTTTTATTAGATTTGTGTCTAGTTTACTATCTATATAGTATGCTTTTCTGTAAAATTTAGATAAAATTAAGAGAAAAATTAAAGATTAAACGATAATACCTTAACTTAAACGGTGTGGGACAAGAGTTTGATAAGCAAAATTTAAATGTTTTTTTGTATATTGATAGGTATTCTAAATAAATAAATAAAAAGTATTGTTTTAAAATGCTGTTATTATTATTATTATAACATAAACTCGCCCTTTCGGCCGCCGACGAAACCAATGCACGTAACCGGTTACGTGTGAAGGATTATTTTTCTTGTTACCAAACTAGTTACGTACGACCGCCTACGAAACCAGTTTCTGACACATCTTTGCATTTGTGGGAAACGGACAAAACACATTTTTGTATTTCGTTAACACAGGCATTGCTATTGGCTATTTCGTAGAAAGAAAGAAAAAATTATTTGTACGTCACTGGTTTCGTAGCAAGAAAAACAATTCTTGTCACGTAACTGGTTACGTAGCGTTGGTTTCGTAGGCGGCCGAAGGGAAACTCGCGCGCCTACTAAAACAGACACTAAAATGCATTGTGTGCTAGGCGTTTTGCTAAATATCACCTCGTTCGTAATTATGATGATTCCTTTGAGCCACTGCAATATGGTTGAGGTTTTTATGCATTTAAAATTTTATTTGAATGTTATTGAGTTTGTGCGGTGTAGTTGGTGGCACCATCTGTAGATCTGCATCAGACAATGTTACATACCTCTGTTAGAAATATTTTTATTGTGAACCTACATTATGTGTAGTAAATTGTTTATTTAATCAAATTTGGTGTTTTATTGTATTTAGCTAAAGTTTTTTTTTCTTTAATGATATCAAATTGTGTCATCAAACATTAGCATGTTTTCAAAGTCAAATTTGGCTATATTGCACAAGAAGACAGCAGAATATGCGATAAATCGATGCAATCCTAGTCAATGAGATTGTGAACCAAGAGGGTTTTATTTTTAATTTGGCTAGACTTCCGCTTTGCGGTAAGATCGGAAGATATTTAAGGCTATAAACTTTTTGTTTAATAGTAATCTCGGCGAAACCATTTTCTAATGCCAAGTAATTCATAAATATTCAATTTATTATTCAGTATTTATAATTTTTCAATAAAAAATGCACGCGGTGTCCTTGTCCTTATTGAGAGTTTATTGACCGTCTTAACCGAGTTTTTTGAGCCTAATGAGATTTTTTTTTCTTTACATTAAAAATTAACGGTATAATATGAACCTTCATATTCCTACATCAATATTTAATATTTTGCATCACGACTGCTTACTGTGTCAGTGTCAAAACATAAAAATGACTTACATAACGTTAGTTTACTTACATTTTATAAAAAATTAAACTTCCATTCGATAATATAAAAATGATCGGTGTCGACGATGCAATATTCTACGGTTCTCTGGTGACGTGTATTTCGTTAGGAAATTACTATAAGAAAATAAATGATGCTGATATGAAAAGGAACTATGGAGCAGGTCTAGGTCTGCTGATAGCTTGCTTAATATGCGGACAATACATTTACCATACGATATTTATGGTTTGGGGCAATGTTATTATTATCAAGTGTTGTAACAAACGGTAAATCTACTTCCTCTGGTTTATTACTTACCTAGTCTTCTGTCTTGCTGCCTTTGGGCAAGTATGTACCTACACTGATTACTAGGATTTCTGATATAACGTCGAACATTATACCTTTATCTTCTCACACACGTAAATTTACATACGTACAACGGTGCTGGTTCACGCCCACTGCTTTGTGGTAACGTGGTAAAAATAAATATAAAACATTTACACTGTATTATGAAGATTTTAGTCCCAGGAAATCTAGGAGAATTGCTCCTAAAACAGCGCATAAGAATTAAATGATCACCTTGCTTAATAACAATCAGTTATATAAAAAAATCAAGTTCAGACAGTCTTAACTCGTTCTTGGTGCTTCTGCTTCTTTGGTGTGATGTTTGACCTGAGAGATTCTTGACCATTTTAAATGGTGCATCATGGTACTTACTAATTATTGTTATTTTTGTCATAAAATATCATCATCTAATATTTTTTTCCTGTAAGGCATCGATGCTGTAAGATGCACAAAACCTTTTAGAATGTCTTAAATCAAAAAGGGCTGTCGTACGTCCACAATTCCGAAAAATGCGTTATCCACGCGATAGTAGCCAATGTGCGGCTTGTCTAAAGAGATAAATCAATTTTATTAACCTACATAATTATTCCTTTTTATTTCAGCTACATTCATCAAGTCAGTCTGGGATTTACGTGGGCATACCTTATATTTTTACATTTGAATATGTATCCCTTATACACATTTTGGATACATCAAGTATTAGCGATGCGTTTGGTTGGCCTAGCTTTTGAAGTGTACAACATGAATAAAAATAAATTAGAACCAAAACTAATATCTACAACTAAAACTACTTCGAGTTCTGCTGGAGATGATGACACTGTTATTGCTGAACCTAGTTCCATTGATATAATTGCCTATGCATATTTTTTTATAGGGCTCCATAAAGGTATGTATCTCTTCATTATATTAAACTGAATATTACCTACTTACTTGCGGTAGCTACCGATGACGGGTTTAAAATCGGAAGTATTCACGGACTATAAGTTTTCTTAGCAGCATAAGTTTTCTGTACGTTAATTTTTTAGGTGGTTTTTATCTATTTATCAAGTGTGTACTACTGTACTAGTCTTCAATTTATTTTATTTTCAGGACCATATTATAGGTGGAAAATATTTAATGATCATTTCACTATGCCATTCGGAGAATTGGGTGATAGTACAGTAATCACCGAAACCAAACTGAAAAAAGTATGCTTGTGCGCTGTGACATATGGAATCTTAAGCTTAAAATACTCTACTGAGGTAGGTATCTAAATCAAGAATTCACAATCTGCTAATAATGCGCAGGTACCTAACATTCCTAGTTTGAGATAACGTTGCAAATGAATATATGTTTTGTTATATATATTGTTCACAATATAAAATATTTTTATTATGCATTAATTTAAAAAAATCATCTATATTTAGCCAATCAATTGCTCTTATCGAATTATGTCCTATAAAGGAGACTTTTTTATAATCCCTCTACAAATGGGAACGTACACTACACAAGTAGGTAAAGTACAATAAGGAAACTCTTACATGTTTAATTACCCTGTAAACTCAAGTCAAATATAGGTATCTCAAAAATAGGTAAAAGTCAGAGCTTTCCAGTAATGTAGGTATTATATAATGTTAATAAAAATGTTTTTCACTGTGAAAAATCATTGGGAATCTTATTTTATGGACAACCCTCGTTGATACATAAAATATAATTTGTGCCCGTTTGGAGTTATAATATTCAAATGTAAAAAGGATTTTTGAAATATATTCAGTTGTTCCGGAGATTACCTACTCTCCCTCCACATATAAAAGAACTTACAAAATTTGCTTTCTATCCTCATATATGTGACTTTCATTGTAAAAGTGGTGTAACTCCCTATTTTTAAAACCATATTTTCTTGCCTAATGGTATCACATTTAGTAATAACTTCCAATATAAAAGTGAAGTAAGTAAAAGTAATAGATGAAAACAATGAATGAATGCTTATATTTTTTTTTCTACACTATAATTCGCAAAAAGCTCGTTATTCTAAAATTCATTTACAAGGAGATAGTTCACTTCTACAATGAACGACACATATGTACCTAGAAAGATTTTATTATATTAACAATAATATGTTATTCGTCAAAGTATTTACCATCTTGGTAGACTGACCAATTTCGTTTCTTGAAAGTAGCTAAGTAGGTAAGCACCTACTTATCAGTAACAATAATTTTATCTTTGACTTAATTTCAGGTGTTTTATAGAGACGACTTTTACAGGACCTATGGAACTGATTTCCGCTATTTGTACAACATTCCATTGCTAATTATGTACTTTCTTAAGACTCAAATAGTAATGTTATTGTGTACAAGTGTTTGTACCGAAACTGGATTCGGCGTGTATCCCGCTAAATGCCAAGCGATGCCGGGGCATGGCCCTACTGCTAATTTCAATTTGCTCAAATTGCCGTGAGTATCTTGCAGTCCTTTCCCTTACGTTTTAATTATTATGATCAAAATACACTGTTCTAGAGGTCTTCTGGTTTTACCTTTGAACTTGGGGCTCCATCCACCAATCACGTTAATTAATCGGACAAAATTTAAGTGAGATTTCAGATACCTATCAAGATAAATAATAATTTATGTTTTATTAGGACCAATAATCGTAATCACTTTTTCACGATCAAAAGTTAATTAAATTTTCATTGTAACCGAAACCACGGCCACTGGTTGTGTAAATTACCATTTTTTCACTGTTACGCGGGCAAAGTCGCGTGCAACAGCTAGTAGTAATCTATAACATTATGCCTATACATTTCTAATAAGAATTAATCGCAGTTATTATTTTAAAGTAGGTAAAGTCGGGGTACGAAAACCGTCGTCAGTTTTCAAATTCATTCCTTTATCAAAATCGTACTCTTAGTACCTTTTGAAACTAAAGCACTAAGCAGACAACTGACAGGCGTTTAAAATGAAATTTTGGCAGGACTGACATTTGCTCTGGTGCAAGCAAATTTCGACTTTAATGTGACGAACCTTTTTCTTACCCCGACTGTACTTTTTTATGCGTGTTACTTATCTTAGTATAGGAGCTGACAGTTCTGCGCTAGATCAAGAATACAACTTTTCCATGCTTAAGTGTTTCGACAATGAAAAATTATTGATTGGTCCCAAAATGAAGGACACGCTGCGAAATTGGAACTTGTCTCATCGATACTGGTTCTGGACGTATACGCATCAGAGTTTCTGGAAAGATCAGAAGGAAGTGAGGTGTGTGTGATTATTGATTCTTTGTTCTTACCTCCGCCGCGTCTGTCTGTGTGTTCGCGATAAACTCAAAAACTACTGCACCAATTTTCATGCTGTTTTCACCAATGGATAGAGTGCTTCTCGAGAAAGGTTTTAGTATATAATTTACAAAGTTACGCGGGCGAATTCGCGGGCAGCAGCTAGTTAAGTATAGATCACATAGCATCTTATGAGTCTAGCTACTGCTAGTAAAAGAACCCATTAGTTAAGTGAGTTTTTTTTTTTTCAAATAGCGCTTTAACCGTTAGTATAGGTTCAATTTGTTTTTACAGAAGTGCATTTTCGTTCTTGGCGTGGATGATATGGTTCGGACCGTCTATACCGAAATTGATAATGGCGACTACCCTTTGGGTGTATGTACGTCTTGAAGCAGAATATAATGAACTATACGACACTAGAAACGAGTCCAGATCCGTAAGTTATGGCTGAAATACCTTAAATATAATATAGCCATTAATTTTTTTACCAACGGTCATAAATCCTTTTGGTTAAAATGGTTGCCTTAACACTGTCTCAAGGAGGATTCGATTCCCAGTATGGGCCAACTTTAAAAATTTACTTTTAACAGTTGGTTCTGGCCTGGATCTGGAAATTAAGCATGTATGCTGTCGTGTTTCGGTGAGTGAGTAAGGGATTCTAGAGCCCATTGTCCTATCCCTTATTTTTAATCCTACTATGGTCTGCAGTGCATTGCAGCACGGTAGCCACCTACCGTCAAGTGGAGGTCAGCCTGTCTGCAGACCTTAACACTAAAAAAAGTGCTACAGAATTTATCAAGTGACAACGATTAGAAGACCAAGCTTCAATTCATTAAAGTGAACATTACAAAATATATACAATTATGTGCACTGTGGTGCTAGCTTTACAAAACAATAATACCTAATGAGATCATGGCTGTTATTTCTATCATTTTTTAAAAATTTGATAGAAAAAAATTACAAAAACTTTGTGAATAAAGTTCAATTGACAAAAAAATTAGGTACGCACTAAAAATGATTGTGTTGTATTAGTTATGCATGTCATTCACATTATTTTTTATCATTTGGTTCAAAGCGACTGTGCATCCAATCCACAATAGACTGGTTGATGTGGATAAGAGGTCAGTGTTCACCAATGGGACTGAATGTATATAAACAAAGCACAAAGGCCGAAACAGAAACTAATGAGGCTACACATTTGCTACTATCGCTTATTCTGTAGCTATTATCAGTTGCTAAAGCGACAAGAACTAGCGAAGTTCGATGTTGTAGCGCGCGCAACGCGGTTCTTCTAGACTCGTAGTCTAGTCTAGAATCTAGACGAACCGCGTTGCTCCCACTGCTATGCGGCCTCAGTAGGTACAAATCCGGCAAAAATAACTAGTTGCTCGCGCGATAGTAACCAATGTACAGTCTTAAACCGCTATAACACTATTTAATTTGAAGGAAACCAATTTAGGAAATCGGAAGGTGTAATCACAGTTAGAACAGATTGGATCCAATTTAACCGCAGTTCGATTGGATCCAATTTAGATTTTAGATTCTATTATCTATTTTCAATCTTCGATTTAGTCAATTTAGTGTAGTATGATCAACTAGTTCACTACTAAGGTTTCTAAATTGGTTTCCTTCAAATTGAATAGTGTAATAGCGGTTTTACTAAGACCATTTACTGCTACTATTAAATACTAGGGTTTTAAATAAGCATGACCCCTATGATAAGGGGCATTCAAGGCAGGCTTCAAGGGCATTCAGAGACGATTAGTTATATTGTACTCGCTTGTCGTGAGAGATATCAACATCTCGTTTGTAGTTAAAACTATAGAATAAATTTTTATTAACCTTGGCATGTTGTCATAACACAAACAATATGAAGTGATGAAATAGCAGATGCAAGTAATACGGTCCTTATCATTTATTATTACATTGTAATGTTGCTAATACCTACTCAAACGGAATATATTATAAAATGTAATATTATTGCCTATTCCATTACGTAATATTCCATAAAATACTGGCTGTTGCACGCGACTTCGCGTAACTTTATGAAATATAGTCTACTAGCTGGTGCCCGCGACTTCGTCCGCGTTGAAAAATTAAAAAAAATATATAATACTTGACCACTTGTTGTTGTAACACTTTGGCCAGGCGTTATTTTTTTATTTTAGATGATCCCTCGGGAATAGTCCTTTTTTCTGGATGAAAGGTACCCTATGTCACACACACACACAACACGTTTGGTCTAGTGGCTAGTAACCCTAGTTGTTAACCAAACGGTCGCGCGTTCGAATCCCGCTAGGGGCAAATGTTTTATGTGTTAACATTTTACCTTTGTACCCGAGTTTTGTATTTATAATATTTATGTATTTACAAAAATTAAGTAATATATGTATTATATCAACTGTCTGGTATCCATAATACAAGCTTTACTTGCTTACTTTGGAACTAGATGGTGCTGTGTGGAATGTGTGAAGATATTTATTTATTTTATAGATATTTATGTCCTTTCCGGTGTCCCAGACAACATTTATGCAAAATTTCATAGTTTTTGCATGAAATAGTAACAAACTTTCGCATTTATAATATTAGTACGGATTATAATTATAATACTCGCTGATGATATAGGTGAAAGAATTTTTAAAATCGGTCCAGTAGTTTTTGGGGTTTATTTATTACAAATCTTTTCCCTTATAAATATTGTTCCGTTTTTTATCAACTACTGAGAATCGATTGTTTAAACTGATTTTGTTTTCGACTCAAAATTGTTTGTTTCAGATAAAACTGCCCATGGACATTGGCTACTCGATAATGCGACTTTTCTGTTTGATCTACTTAACTCCGTGTTTAGTAATACCAGACACAGACGTCGTGTTCAGATATTACCACTCTATTTTTTGGATATATCATATACTTTTATTGTTTATGATTCTATTGTCTATACTCATTTATAAATCTAGGGAAAGTGGCAACACCAGTATCTAATGACCGTTTTGAAGTACAAATGTAAATTTTTGAAATAAAACATTTTATTTTATTTAACGATATCTTTATTTTCATTAACAATAAAAACGTTCAAAACAAAATTAACTCACATAACTAAATCACAGAGGTGTTTTCCCTCTAACATAAATATAATAATTATTGTAAAATTTGGTCAATAATGCACTTAATTCTATTGGAAGACTATTAGTGTAAATAAAAATAAATTTCTATTTTAAATTTAAAACTATCCTCCGCTTTAACACATTTTAAATGGTGTTGTTAACTTATTACTAAATTGTAAATTTGATCTATTATTGTCTTCAAGCGAGACTACATTTATTAAAGTTTGACCGAAATAGCTATACCACTCCTTAGGTATGCATCGTGAGGCGGGACGAAGGGAGGGAAGAAGAGGTCCACATGAGAGCGATATTGTCGGAGAGATCTTACGATATCGATTTACAAAGGTTAGACAAAACTCGATCTTTTTAAATATTGTAAATCGATAACGTAACAGCTTTTTCTATAATATATTTATTAGTAAACATGTGAATTTTACTTATCCAGGCAGGTTATATTAAATTAACATTTTAAATTATTAGGTTTTTAATTAAGCTAAAATCAAGTTAGTTTTGATGTCACGAGATATAATTATTATGCGACCAATCTCTGGATAATTTATCTTGTGCGTCTGACATAGGCAAGCATGGACGTACAGACAGACAGACAACCTAAGGCGTGGTTAAGCGGTTCTGATCAAACTAATAAACGACACATTTAACGTAACATATTTCATTAAAATATTCAATTGGACTAACTCCATATACTCGTAATTACGCTAACTTTAAGCAATTTTATAACATGTAGGTAACATTTTAATTTTGTACCGTAAGACATATAACCTTAAAGATCACATTCGAATGCTACAGTTTTAAGATTATGTTCCTATAATGGATTCGTTACTATTAAATTAGTGTACTCTGAAAATTTATAGTGAGTCACTCCCGTCCAATTTAAGTTTTATTATTTCATTAATTTATTGAACATTATCTTGAATAGAAGCGTCACGATTATTTGGTATTTTCATTAAAAAAATGATCAGCACGACTTCTAAGTTTGATTCTTTGGACTTAATGAAAATTATAGAAATTTATTGATGTTTTTATTGAAATCGGAAAATACAGACTATAAAAAATTAGGATGCCTGAAATGCTTTACTTTTATCTTAAGATTACTTTTTCTCAATATTTCATGACATACAAAAATTTGCAACAGGCAAGAAAATGATGTCTAAAAACGGCCTAATAGTTGATGCTTAGAATATTCACAAAATAATAATATGATATTGCACAGAGATTGATTGATATTATTATAATATGTATATATAATATTCAAAATAGAAATCAAAACATTCCTTCGATTTCCTCTGCTTGTATTTCAATCTCGGGGTCTTCAATGAAACTTTTGTTTTGTATAAGTCTCAGCTCAATTAACGCCGGAGGTATCTTGCCAGTTGCGTGTTTATCTGTAAAAAAAAAGGCAATAAATATTTTGAGTTAACCATAAAATCGGAGTGGATGCTCAATCTTTAATACAACCAAACAAACAAACAAACTCTTCAGCTTTATATATTGGTATATAGATATAAAATTTGGACACAGCGATAAAGATGTCAGATATTTTCTTAGATGTTATACTTTTCATTTTGCAACGCGCACGAAGTCGCAGACATCGGCTAGTTTAAAATAAGCACTGCAAACCAATCGGACCTCGGAAAATATGAGGCCACAGTAGATAGATAACATTAAAATTAACTTACCTCTTGCTCTATTGTATGTATCTTTGGCGATATATTGCAGTGTAGCGATGGTTTTCTCTAATGTGAGTTTGATGTCGTTATTTGTCTTGGTGTTCCACGCTAGAAACAGCGCAGCGAACAAGTCACCGGTTCCAGTAAACGTTGCGTCCAATTTGGGGAATTCAATCTTGTAACAATGTCCTGTAACAAGCAACATTTGAATACTCGGTAGTTTAAATATTAGGTCCTTACATATGAAATTGGCGTTTTGTAAGGGAGGAAAATAAAGTCGATTTTTTTTTAATATGATATATTTATTTAATCAAAGTATGTACCATTGCTATCTATGCTATGCACTTTTGCCATCTCATAGGTAGTTCATTGATCCTTTTACTAAAAAAACTATTCGGACGGCAATCAATAAAATCTTTGAAGGCGCTTTGGACTGCCCCATCGGAGTTGAATTTTTTCCCTTGCAAGAAGTTATCCAAATTTCGAAAAAAATGGTAATCGACAAAACGCCAATTTCATATGTAAGGACCTAATATAACTTGTTTAAGCAGTTTATAAGCTGTGTTGGCGACACCAAACATAGACATAGATAGTCTGTGTGTACTGTACTATTGTAATTTAAATATTGTATGAATAAAGTGAGATCCTGCAAGTTTTATTAAAACAACACCCTACGTGTTACAACTTGATTCATGAAAATCTTCCCAATTGAACTATGAAGTACTTGGATCCTATATCATGTACATATATCTTAATTAAAAAAATTGTAAAATGTCTTCGTAATGTCAAAATAACTGCTTTTACTTAATGTTTATTAAAGTACGAGTAAATTCATTTCAAATTTTTTTTTTAATTTTTTGTCAGTGTTTGCTCCTGCTAATCTCCGAAACGGCTGAACCGATTTTGACGGGATTTTCACTGGCAGATAGCTGATGTTATAAGAAGTAGGGCTACTTTTATTTTAGAAAAATATAAATAATTATGTAATACATATAAGCATAGTCCAATACCGCGCGCTCCCCATGCGCAAGCCGCAAGGGGAGCGTGGTTCAGCTAATTATTTTATATACATGAAAAACAATAGGCAATAGTGAGGTATAATTACTATTTGTTTGTTCATTTATCTTCAGTTTCGCACGGATGCGATTTATGGTGAACTTAATCCACATAAACATCCAACGAAGGTAATTAAGGTTTGGCGCACGTAAGCAATGTAAGAGGTTTTTACGACTTGATTTACAAAACACAAATTTTTATTTTTTTACTTTGGTGAAAAGAGAGTGGAACCACTTCGCGAATTTAAAATAATCTTTTTACATTTAAAAGCTACATTTGTTGCAGACTAGTTTTTGCGTAATTTATACTTCTTTTGCGTCCGCCTTATTTTTTTTTTTGCCGACGATATTGTGGTCTTCGCGAAGTCAATAGATTTTAATACGATTCTCGATGGCCTCAATCGAGTTCTTAAAGAGTGGGCCTTAATATCAATATGGACAAGATGAAAGTTATGTGTAATGGCCATGTAAAGTACTTAATTAATTAATAATTTTTATTTATGGTTACAATCATGATACTCCAATTTTCTTATCAAACTACTATTATATTTTTGTTGCTAAGAAGCAAGTTATCGTGCTGATCATAAATATAATCTACATTAAACAATTGTCTCGCTGAGCTGTTGATTACATATTATCTTATACCTTTGTTTATTGTTTCACTCCAAAAATAGCGTTGAAGTCATAATATCAAAAAACAAATACATAATAAATAATCCGTTAGGAACACATTTTAATTAAGACATTTAAATACACAAAAATGTTGAAATTCTTATAAACAATTTTTTCAAATCGAACCGAATTTTAGCAGTGAGTGTTTTAATTAACCAAGATCAAATAACTGATCCAAATTAATCTAGACGATCAATAAGTTATACATTTGTTGTTACAGTAATACCCAACTGATATGGCTTACCCGTTAAATGTCCAATTTTGCTCACCTTTAGTGCTAGCAATGCCTATCATATTTTTCTCACCGCCCAACTCTGTGCTGGATAATGCAACAGTCTTAACACCTTTCTTGTGTAAAACTTGTATGGCGACCACAGCACTATTTAAACATTGCACCTTCATACCGGTCAGTAGTTCCGCTTCAAATTGATTTGGTGTTAAAATATCTGCAAGCGGAACTACTATGTCTCTATAAACCGGCAGAATATCTTCTGGCACATACATTTTGCCATTGTCACCCATGACTGGATCACAAACTGGAAAGAAAGACTAAGATAAGACAATAAACAGCCATTCAATGGCCATTTTAATGTTTCCCCATGGAAAAAGGTGCCATGCTTTTTTAAAATAACTCAAAAATAGCTTGATAGACAGTTTAAAATTTTCACATTTACACGATATCATGTTCTAATTTTTAATAGGGATATAAAATTCAAACTTAATTTTTAACAAACTACTTAAAAATATATGTTGTGTTTAATGTACATACATGTATATATTAATATTTAACTTAATAGAAAATATTTATTTAAGTCTTACATGACAAAACCCTGTAATTGGCAATGTAAGTAGTAATATTATATCTATTGTATATTTTGTTTTGCTGTAGGATTTTAGTTGAAAATAAAAAAATAAACTCTATGTCAAGAAATTCATCATTATCCGCTGGGCATTAAAAATAATATGAATTCTGTATGTCTAATAAAGCTAGAAAAATATCCACATTACCATATATTAAATTTGGATTCTTTTGCCTTAGCTTTTTAATAATTCCCGCTATTTGCTTCAGTGAGTCCGGTGATCTTGAATAGCCAGTTATCAAGTGTGTGTAGTAATCAACTTCATTTAGGGTCAGGCCATTGATTAATTCTTCCATTTCCTCATTCTGAAGTACTGGGCCTTTTATATGTTTATATGCAGTGTGTGTCGAGAATTGAACTGTGTTTATGAAATCCACCTCAAACCCTAATACCTACAAAAATAAACACATATTAGGATCATAGTGAATGAAGCTGTAATATTACATTTTAGTATGTATTATAGTAGGGACAAAATCTCGCTGCAGGTGTGGCATTAAAACGTGTGTGTAGAGCTGAGTATAGGCACTCTCCCGCTCTTATAGGCCTTATGGAAACGTATAGTGATTTACAGAGCATTCGAGTTGATAATGTTATCGATAACTTAATAGAAGTTTAAAATTTTATAAGTTATTTATGTATTTACAAATTGTAAATTAAAAGATGTCATCGGAATCAGTATTATCATCATCATCAGAATCATTATTTACATTTATTATAAATTATTCAGTTTAGTAGTGTTAGCATCTTGTTACCTACTGTTGAGGACCCCGACCAGTTCATCAATAACTTTTGTCTGCACATGCACATTACTATGCAGAAAATAATTGATGACTTGGTCTGCAGCGACATTTAGTCCTTACTATAAATCTGTTACTGTTTTATCATCTCAGCCACAGGACATCCAAGGCTGGACATAGGCCTCCCTCATAATTTTCTAAGGGACCGGTCAGAAGCGGCCTGGATCAATTGAAAACCTGCGGCTCTTATCAGATTGTCTGTCCACCTTGTAAGTGGACGTCCAAAGCTGCGCTTGCCGGTCCTTGGCCTCCACTTAAAAACCCTCCGGCTCCAGTGGCTGTCAGCTCTTCATACTGTGAGTCCTGCCCACTGCCACTTTAACTTACTGATCCGCTGGGCTATGTCGGTAACTTTCGTTCATCTATGGAGCTCCTCATTATCTCACAGAGTAACCTCGAGCATAGCCCTCTCCATAGCTCGTTAAACTTTCTTACGAGGCCCATAGTCCAGATCAGTCAGAGACCACATTTCAGCGCCATACGTCATCACTGACAATATTGGTTTACTACTTAATAAAATATCATTAAGTACTTATTAGAATTTTTTAAAATTTTATTTACCTATTCGATTGTTATTTCCTTAAATATATAATAAACTATAATGCTCAAATACCACCTCATATATAGGCAAGTAATACATAATTATAGTCAATACTAATAATTAATTTACGTACGTAGCTAATTGTATCACTTACTTGAAGAGGAAACACTGCACTTTTGTTGCCCACATATCCATGAACAACATGACTTTGAATGGAAAGAACTCGCGGTGTATCAGAGGACATTATTACTTTAATAAAAAATGTTAATCGTGTGAAGTTTATCAATTCGCTTATTTATAGTAATTATTTTAATTATCTATAATACACACCATACGTTCAACACCTAACTGCTACTGACTGGACTGACTGACTCGAACAGACTGACTGAGTGAGTGACTGACTGAACTGACTTGAACTCAATCAGCTGGACGACTGTGACGTCTATCTGAGCTGACGCTTGTCAATTCGACATTGACATATATCTCATTTGACATTGTTACGGCTTTACTAATTGATACACAGAGTAAGTATCATTTTGCACTTTAATTTATCGTAGGAAGAGTAGACAAACTACTCTGTCTACTAGACAGAGTAGTTTAAATAAGTAATAACTTTTTTTGTACAAATTAGAAAAGACGATGTGGATTAACCGCCTGTCTTCTTCAAATGAGTATTGGTCTTGCTTAAGTCTGGCGTGGCTGTATGTCCGATTATGTCTTATTTATGTTTATACTAGGCGCGCACAATAACACAAACGTCCAGAATATTGCGTTGCGATTCTCACAACCTACTCTTGGGCACAAAAGAGTAAGTCTTGCCCAGTATTCAGGAGTTTATGACCTCAATTGGAGTGTCGTATACGGTAAAGGGTCTCATGTCCTGGTGAGGAATGTTTGGGGGCGTTCAAGTATTACGTAACGCAATTTTGTAACGCGCCGTAACGTTTTCCTTTACTCTCCCTCCCCCTCCCTAAACGTTACGTGAAAACCAAGTGACCATTTTTACCAACAAAAAAGGTTGCCAACTTGGGAGAACAAAATAAAAATGACGTACAATACACCTGTAAAATATAAATGAAAAGGGATGCTGATAAATAAAAATAAAAAAAAGTTACGTAACGCGTTGTTCGAACCCCCCTCCTGTCCCTGTAACACATCGTAAAGTTTTACGAGATCCCCCCCCCCCCCTCAAATTGCGTTACGTAATACTTGAACATCCCCTTTGGTGCATCATTGAATTATAATGTACTATACGTAGTAATATTATCTCAATGTGGTGCATGATGTCTCCCAAGTTACAAATTCTTTCCTTATGATACTAGACATCCACCAATTGTAGTATTGTCCTCTCTTGAGAATATTGATGTAAACTAATCCATTAGACTAGTCACTGTCAATTTTATATGAAGCTACAAGCCCAAACAAAATCTTATATATTTCATTTAAATACCTGCATATACCTAGCTATTATAAATTATGTGCATACTTAAATAAGAAACTAAATTTGAATAAAAACGTCAGAATAATTTAAATGAGTTATTTTATTGACTACTGCTTGGCTGTTCCTGTGTCGCTTTATAAGCATTTTCTAAAGTATCTGTAATAATCTTCATATCATTTTCAATACTTCTCGCCCAATTTTCCACATCCCCAATCTCCTTCAGAGCGCTACTGAAATTTTCAACTAAAGCAAGCCATTGCTGTGTTTGTTTAGAAAAATTGATTGCTCCTTGGTGTAAATGTTTTGCTTCAGTGTCAAGTTTCTTCTGGTTCAAGTAAGCTTGTGCCACACTGAAAATATACAATCTAATGTTAAGAGGCCATTTTCCAACTCGAGCGGCTTACCAATTCCATACTAGGTAATTCCATGTTTACTCATTAGTTATTGGTCGTAGTATAACATGAAAAAACATGACTTTTCTGAGACATAATATGAAAGTTTGTACCCAAAACAAAAAACTGAAATTTATTTTATATCTAGTATAATTAATTTCTAAAATGTGCAGAATTTGTCATATATTTGAGATCTTCCAGTGAAATTTGAGTTCACTGAGTTCCAGTGAGAGTTTTCCAATGAAAACATCCTAGCTATAGTGTACATAAAAAATTGGGATGTCAATAGTTACCAATTATAAAGGTTTTTCTAAAATATTGGAATTGCTGGTGTATGTTTCGTGAGATTGAGATTTGCTAAATATGACTTAGAATAGTATGCTTCTCATATACAGATAAATGTGTAACAAGTTTATGCACAGCAGTGGAATAGTAGCTTACCCGACATTTAAATGATCTACAAGTGCCTGTGTTAAATCATTTGCAGCAGCTATGCATTCTTTGCGTTTTTGTTCTGAAAATTAATTAAAATTATATTAATTTAAATTTAAAATGGAATCACTAAATAACCAACATCATTTCAGCCGTAGGACATTCACTGCTGGACATAAAGTCACTCCCATAATTTTCCAATGACTGATCAGAAGCAGTCTGGATCGAGTGTCTACCCACACAAGATCTACCTACACTTATATTGACAAGATGTTCCTTGTCCATTACTTAAATTATTATTTAATTACTGATGTGTGACATGTATGATACTTAGATCGTACATTACTAATCTGGCTGGTTATGTCAGTAACTTACATTTGTGATGATATTGTTACATTAATGTATTATAACTACCCATCTCCTGATATTTGTTTTAATCTCGCAGAGTAACCCTGAGAGTATAGCCCTCTCCATAGCTTATTTATTGACCTTCTTACAAGGTCCATAGTTAGAGACAACGTTTCAGCGCCAAATTGTCATCACTTGTAACATACGTTGGTTGAAAACAGAATTTGGAGCTGCAATTACCTACTAATTATAAAAGTAAAGTTACTATAATCAAATTATGTACTTATAGAAGCTTACCTTGAATAACTCTTTTAGCTGCTTGTTTTGCCTGGTGCTCCTTTACTAAAGACGACAGCATTATCAGTTGGAAAGCACCTACCTATCTAATTATTTACCAATTCTCAATCTTAAGTTATAGAAAACAAGTAAATTTCATAATCTTATATATTTAACTTCTCATTAAGTATGGTGGAATGTCGTTTTTGTAATATAAGTAAATTAATATATTTCCCTAATTTTATTTATTATTTACGATTTTATTTGTTTCGCTTCATTGATTGATACGTATTTGATAGTTTATAACTTTATACACACAGGTGACAATGACATTGACAATCACTAAATGACATTGTCATTAATGACATCAGGAAATTTTTGACGATATCAAAAGCTTATTTTTATGTGCAGTGCAACTTATGTGCAACTTCATTAATTACTTTCCTGCATATTAATGCATATTTTACGCACATAATAGGTTGGTACCATGGAGAATAGAGGTAAGAAGGTCCAACTCTATGGGAAAGTGTCAGTCGAATACGCTCAATTATATACTAGCGCCATTCTGGCCAATTTATGAACCACTATGGCTTTTAGCTTGCCACTTTTTCAGTTAGTTGGTCCTCCTTACCTCTATTCTCCATGGTTGGTACCTAGCTACTACAGCAGATTTAAGCAAAAGAAAATAAAAACGAGTATCCTTACATCCTTGTTCTTACATAGTAGTAGGTACTCGTATAAATTGAAGTCGCTTTTCGCGTATCCTGTGTGTATCCAACCACACAACGGATTTTGATGCGGTTTTTACCATCATTTAGATAATTTTACAGGGAAAGTTTCTATATATAAGAAAACGTATTAGATTAGTGTTTATGTAAGTACAAAAAAAACAATATTCTGCAAAAAAAATTTCCTCGCTAACTTCTACTCTAAATCACTTAACGGTTATAATACGGTTCTCACCTTTGATTCTCACTACCTAATGGAAAGAGGGATAAAAAAGGAAGGTTTGTGCATATACCTAAAAAAGTGCCTCCCGTCCCGGGGAGCGGATCGCTAGTATAATCATAGTATAATATAAATAATAAATTAAATTTTAATATTCATTTGGCTATCAAAAAATTGCCTGTACAATTTTTAACCTTAAGGGCCTTTTCACCAACTACAAGTAAGGTGTTGATTAGCTACTTTTAGAAATCATTTTCTGTTTTATTGAATTATGCACTCGGTTTACTGCATCATTCGATAGGCGAATTTTTTATTATTATTTTCTTTTTAATGTTTGGGACTTTTACTGTACAAACTGTATATCAGCTCCATTATTCCCGGTTACCAGTGACTTTAAATGACAGATAGCCTACTTGACAGTTGATGAAAGAGGCGCTTATATCTACTCGTAATATTAGTATACGAGTACAAGTAGAGAGGATTTTTTCTTCTTTTAATGTTCATTATATTTCGCAAGATTATAATTTTTTCTTATAATTTATTTTAACTAAATTATAAAAGAGTTATTGATCAGCAATGATTTGAGTTTTGCGTTAGGAAGGCATTTCTGTAAGCAACATTGCATTTCATTAATTATAGCTTGCTAATGGAGAGGTCGTATCGATTTTCGCTTATCGTTTACCGCAGCAGCTGCGATGAGCTTCGTGAAAGGTTTGCAATCTTGTTTTAATTTCTGTGTTTATTACTGCTAGCTGTTAGCTAAGTAACTATCTAGACAGTTAATTTTTCTAAAGTGTGATTACTTAACTAGGTATCTAATATTGTTTCTTTAGGTAAAAAGGTACCTATGTTTTTCGGAGCTCTCAGTTGCGTCACATATGTACGGAAAGCCCAGGGATGCACCAGAACGATATAGGTATTTTCCCTTAACGACCACTTCCCTAAATTTTCATTGTTTCATGAACTAGCTCTAGTTTAATAAAGAGAAACTAGGATGTCCTCGTGAACTTCTAGGTTTATCAGAATTATAAGAATGGATAGAGGTGTGTAAAGATAATATTCCTTGAGTATACTAAATACTTGAGTAGGGGAAAGTAGTACGAGATGATTCGCTTAAGGGGGAATCGCTGTAAAATATATATTCTTCAAGGTAAACCAAAAATAAAGACGATTACTAGTAGTATATCCAACTTTCATAATATTCAAAACCAGAAATTAATTGAGGTTTCGTTAAAATATTTCTTTTTTTTAAAACCTTACAAAGTTTTCATTTTGTACACCCCTATGGATAAGATGATCCCCCAGGTAGCGATAAGATGATTCCTATGATCATTTTACCCCTAATTAAGCATAATAGAAAGCCTCAAACACAATAGTAATTACATTTAACATTGTTTGAATAAAAGTAACACAAGCTCAAAGTCATGCCTATCTTAGATCAGCCGTACCTACAAATTTTTTATTTTTTCTCGTCAAAATCGATGTATTGCTTACGCCTCAATTACGATTTGACTGAGGCTGGGGGGTGTCCAGAGCTATGTCCACTGAAATAAACTAGATTGCGTTAGTGGTTAACACTGGTCTTCTTTCAGTAATGGGTTCAGAGGGGCTGCCCTTTTTATGACTATGGAACGCAATTTGTCCTGTTACGACACATTACATTAAAAATATTTTTTATTTTTCACAGTCTCAGGCACGTCTTATGCGGTCGTTAAATAGGTATTAAATAATTACGGTTAATCGGTAATGAGATCGAAGTAGGCATTTTCTAAAACATTAAATAAAACTATGAAATACAAATGTATTTTTTTTATTTATACAAAAAAAGACACTACCTAATCGTAAATAACTATACATAAGTAATTATACGTAGATTTGAATAATCTGCAGTCTTCTACAATCATATTTGAAATGAAAAATACTTAAGAGGGAAGACAAAAAGTCCATACAAAAAGAGAAAATGTTTTTCCACTTCTAAATTTTTTCCAATTTCCATGATTTTTTGTATGTTATTGACACAATGAACGACTAAGTTTATAGGTTTTCCCTTTGTCAAAATTTGCAATAGATTCAAACTTATAAGCACCTTAAAATAACTTAATTTTTCTGATTGAAACAATTTAATTTTTTTGAAAAAGCGAAGCCTATAAACCTAGAATATATTATGCTGAAACGATCAACATGAAAATCAAAGTGATTTGTTAAGATTTAGTTAGTGGAAACTGTTTTCTCCCGAAATGGAAATTTCATCAAAAAAGTACCTATTGTCAATCGCGAGCTGCAACGCTCTCTATCGGCAAGAGCGCACGAGCGATAGCATGTGTGTTCCTAAATACCTTTCCTCTTAAATAACTTTTTCTTTATATTGTAAGTTAACGAACTTATGATTTAGCAAATATTGATTCAGTCAATAGTAGGCAACACAATTGATGCAATTTTTGCTTCAATTACAGACAAAACGGACAATGTTCTCTCAAGGCATAAAATTAAATTTAATACCATTATTAACAAAATTGTTAAATGAATAAAATCAAACGGTCTTTGATATATTTGTCTTTTATTTGACTCAAAAATATTTCATGAATAATAGAAAAAAGTTTTTTTTTTTTATAATTATAGGCATAAAGAATAAATCTATTTTCGGGCGTTTGACGAGGCTATTGTTGGGTAAACCTAAATTTGTTTAAAAATTTAATGTACTTAACTAGATTTTAAAAAAAGATTAGAAAGAAAAAAGATAAGAAGCCGGTACGGTTCACTAGTATAGATAGTTAATTGAACACCCGTCTTATTTTATTTTAAACCTTATTTAAATTATTAGAAAAACGCCTAGATTTTTCAACTTAAGACAAATTTTATTCGGTTTTATTATTTTGATTTTTTTCTTCTGGATGACTAACAACGCCATACTGTGCCTTAAGTTTCTCTGTGAATTCAGGGTCATCCCATCCCCAAAGATGGTGCGTTCCATCACCAGTGCGTTGAGCCCTTTGTTTTATAATTTCCGGTGACACCATTTTCAGATCGTATGCTTGCCCGATCTGTAAAATAAAATAATAATTTGACTCGCACTTATTTTTTTTTATGTTAAACTCGACTGATAGACTGGCAGTCCACTTGATGGTAGGTAGGTAGCGTCGCCTATAACACAAGCATGAACGCCACAGGTGCTGCAAGTGCGCTGTCGAACATAGTAGGATTAAGGATAGGGATAGGGAAATGGGCTCCCTTACTCACCGAAACACAACAGCACACATACCATTGTTTCACGGTGATCTTCTGTAAGGGGATGGTTACAGAATTAATGTGAGACTAGAAGTTTATCCTACAATAAACAGTTAAAACTTACCCATGCCATTGCATCAATGAATTTTATTGTTGGCGTAAGCATGTTGTACAGTGGCAACTCCGTTGCGCGATAGTCCCACGGGAATGTGTGGTGATAGTTGTGGAATCCTTCCACGCAGATCAACCATACGCCAATGTTTTCACGTGGATTCAAAGACCTGTTTAAAAAAATATGAATTCAACAAAATATGTATGTTTGTAGCAAAAAAGTAATGAAACTAAATATAAAAAGAGAATATAGGTTTCGACTGGTTTTACGGGCGAGTATTAACAATAGAAATCTGCAGGGTATTTTGCTCTTATTTACATCTTGTAATCACTTAAGGCCAGAATTTTCTCGAATAAACTACGTATTCTCTAGCTTGAGGGGTAATTATTGGTTTACCATCAATTCGGGCAATAACATAAGAAATGAAGCTCTATGACCATTTGCATAGAGTTATGAATCTAAAATTTGGAACAGAGATTGATACTTTCTTGATACATTCTCGCGACTATATTACAGATTTGATTTTGATTAAGTTTGATGTGGACATTGATTAAAAGGCCTTTTTTACCTATTCGCAAGTGAAATTGTAGGACAATCTTAGTATGGAATAAAAATACTCGTATAGTATACAGATTGTCGCCTTTGATAGTGGTCAGCAATTATTTCACTACAATCGACTCGTGAATTACTCGTAAGTATTTTAATTAATTATGATTTCATTATTATATGGATACTGATGACTGAATTATTAATAAACTTTATGAAATATATGATGATTGAAATGCAAATAAGGTGTGCTTTTAATATAACGTCGTTAATTTTAATTTTAACAATAAAAAAAATAACAAAAACAGCCATTAAAATATCCAAAAACAGCCAATAAAATATTAAAATATCCACTGATGGGCGTTGTGTATGGGCTACAAAGTTTGTAAGGTGCCCTGCCCTGTTCATTGTTTGTTTTCAAAAGACAAACCTTATGTTAACTAAGCTCTCATTGAATATGTTAACCTATGTGTACGTGCAACTATATGTAATATACATATGTGTCGTTCATTGTAAAAGTGAATTATCTCCTTGTAACTGAATTTTAGAATAACGAGTTTTTTTCGAATTATAGTATAGGAAAAAAAATATAAGCATTCATTCATTGTTTTCATCTATGGGATTTTAATGCAACTATTGGAGTTACTTCACTTTTATATTGAAAGATATGACTAAATGTGATACTATTAGGCAAGAAAAGATGTTTTTTTTTTAAAAAATAGCGAGTTACACCACTTTTACAATGAACGACACATATATAAGTACACACTTGCCTAGGAATTATTCAAATTATTGACAGACATACTTATCGTAAGGTCGATAACCAAATGTGTGCGAGAAACTGTTGACGCTCCAGACCACATTGATACCGCACGTATAACGAAGGATTGTCGGAATGAAGAAGGCATTAAGCCAGGTCTCGCCCCAGAAATACACCGGTATGACAGTGGGAAGCACGAAGCATAGTATAGGCATCATCTTCATGTAATGTCTGCAACAACAGTTAAGAATGAATCATAATGAACTTGAACTAATACTTAGGCATTCTTAAATCTGCTACTTTATCGATTAAAAAAACCTTTAACACTAGGTATGTAAAAAGACGGGATATATTTCATAAATTACCTTAAAGTAATACTTCTCAGAAACTACCATAAACATATATGATATTCAATGTTTACTTAGTTTAATATTTTTGTAAGAATGAAACTCGAAAATGGCAGTGGCAAAATTATTAGGAAATTATTAGGCCAAAGTGCTCATATTCATGTAATCAATGAATGATTCCCTAGTAATGACAACTACATTTTTATGCATAACTGCACGGTGTCACAAAGCCGTGTACTGCATTCTTGGCTGAAAAATTTTTTTCGACTTGGCCAGGCAATTCCCCAGACATGACCCATCGAACATATGGGGACTCACCAAACGGGCGATGCCGAAAGAACTGATTACCACCAAGCGCCAATTCATTGAAACTGATTTTTCATTGAAATTATAATTCCACACTCCAATAAAATGCAAAAGCATGTATTGAGAGCATGCCCCGACGAATAGAAGCTCTTATTTCAGCAAAGAGAGGCATCACTAAATATTGAAACTTGTTTTATTAATTTTTATCAATATTAATATTAGTCATACGAAGAATATAAATTTTTGTAGTTTTTATGATCCCAATAAAATACAGATGCAAATAAAAAATACATAAGACCTACAACCAATAATTTGTGAGAGAAATCCAGTTAGAAAAGAAAATTCAAAAATCTCAGTAGCTACTGTCCCTAATAATATGGCCACCCACTGTATATTGAAAATTTAATTTTGTATGTGGTGCACTGTGTTCTTACCGTCTTTGAAACATAACCACGGGATCTTCGTAGAGATCAGACAAATCAATTCGACGGCCTCCTTCAATAACTTCAGGGCTCTTCTTGCAGCAGAGCCAACCCATGTGAGAGAAAAACAAACCACGCTCAGCATTGTGAGGGTCAGCATCGGTGTCAGCGTATTTGTGATGTGTGCGATGATCGCGAGCCCATTCGAAGATGCAGTCCTTAAAGTAGCAGAAATCATAGCATAATTTATATCCATGGGTATATTAGTTTCTTTAGCTATTAACTTGATTATATTTGTCACAGCATTTTTAATACACAGTCATATATCTTCGTTAGCTTTGCAGATAGAGCGAGAGATAGCGAGACGACCAATTGGTCGTGTGACCCAGAGGTCCCAGGTTCTATTCCTGGCAGGGCCAACTTTAAAAATTAACTTTTCTACTTTTCTTTGCACACTACTTTTCGCAGTTATTTTGACGGC
The DNA here is from genome assembly GCA_945859745.1 of Synanthedon formicaeformis. NCBI lineage: Eukaryota > Metazoa > Arthropoda > Insecta > Lepidoptera > Sesiidae > Synanthedon > Synanthedon formicaeformis. Next base: position 6,261,143 of record OX243965.1, read on the forward strand.
CTGTTTGTTGGCCTTATAGAAGACTGGCGTGAAATAGTAGCAATGTGTTTCGGTGAGTAAGTAAGTAAGTGATGTCAGAGTCAACTTCTCTATTCTCTATTCAATATAAGGGATTAGGATTAATCCCTTATATTGAATCCTACAAAATTCGGTAGCGCACTTGCAGTTTTTATCGCGTTTATATTAATTAGGTGTCTCACATTAGTTAGGTGTCAGGCCTAAAATAGAAGCAAAAGTATTGTTTGGTTAATTCAAACTTAATAATACTGCTGCGATTCTCAACAAGGTCATACAAAACTATTAAATCAAATCTTGATTCCTGGATACCACGTTTTGTTATTATACATGAGTAATGTAAAGTATGCCCTTATTGAAGTATTGCGATGTAGTCTTATTTAAAATGCTTACTTGAAATCCCATGGTCTGCCACAGCATTAGAAGAATTCTCAAAGGCGTTTTAGCTTTGAAACACCTATGTGTCCAGAGACGATGAGATCCAGCACCGATTCCTATGGCGCACATTAAATGGACTGCAAATGCTAGAAAACAATATTAAAAATTATTTTAAGGAATAGCTTCACAAGCCTTTCACAAAATATAATTATTGTGTAAATTTGATATTGTAGATAATTTTCACAGTATTTCATATAGAATGTCAATTAAAGACTTACCGAATACATTGGTTTGCCATTTCGCTGATGTTATCGCTAAATATATTCCATACACTGAACTTATATGTAGGAAAAGGAACCACAGAATGTTTCCCCAGACGTATTCATGTTTTCTAGGAGAAGCATGCTTCAAAATCGATACATCTTTCGCTAATCCCAAGTCAGAGGTTTGAGTATCTGTTTCGAATAATACTCCGCTTGGGGTCGGATCTACTTGCGGTGGCATTCTCTGTAAAGTAATCAGCATAACCATATCAATAGTTTGACAAAAGCGTATGCAGTGCGTATGCTTGTGAGTAGACTGTACAACACGAGAATTACATAATATGCTCGAGCTATTCCCTTCGAACGGTCATGTATATAGAACTTTTAACTGTTTACCATTGAATTAAAAGTATTCTAACCTTAACGAATTTTGATCAGTTTTAAATTTTTAATAAATTTGTACAGGACTGTAGCCCCGCGCATTTGTTTAGGCTTGGCTGTTATGGCTTACTGCACTCAGTAAGCCATAACAGCCACACTCCGGCTGTTATGCCGGAGGGCAGGGCCTCCGGCTAAGGAGGGCTCACTGGTCAGCCGTTCGATGGTTAGTCGAGGAGGAGAGGGTTTGTATTTTCCAAAACAAGTTTGTACTGGTACAATGGTCTTTATTTTTCCCGAGTAAGAAGACTACACAAAAAATGGCCTATCTATATTAAATTATTTGGTTACAGAACTAGTTGTGATTGTGCCATGCGCGAAGGCATGGTACGACCGCCCGAAATAACCGAAAAAAGTAAATGTATTAATTTTTGATTGAAATTAAAAAAAATAATTATATAAAATTATTAAATGTATTAAATTTTTGATTAAAAAAAAAACTTATTTAACATAAAATTTATGTCACACACAACACTTACCTTTTAGTGTGTCGCTTCAGTGAGTGTAAAGGCAAACTAACTAATTAATTAATTTACACATTTATTTTATACGTGCTTGAAAACAATAGAAGAACATTTAAATAAAGAATGTGTATTCACTTCGTTTCCAATCGGAGCAATAGGTTAACAAATACGAATTTTGTAACAAATTGTGTATATGAATATTAATGGTTCGGCTTAGTTTATATAGCAACACTTCTCCAACTAAGAAGCCTTCCAAAGGAGCCTTCACTCATTTCGGAGCAAGTTTTCGGTAAAAAAAAACTTTTAGCTTTATATTGTAAAATCAAAAATTGAAAGATGCGTAGTGGTTGGGGAGCCCAAGAGGGGATTTCTGGAGTCACTCGAGCGCGTCAGATTGAGCTATGGAGATTATTAGATGCTGAAAAGTGTGCATTTTAATAATCTGACGATTTGGTTGGAGGGGTTGGCGGGGGTGGGGGTAAAATTTTAAATACAACTCGAGCGTGTCAGATTTTTAGAGGGGATATTAAGTGAATCTAAACTAAGCTCCCATTTAAAATTCAGACAATTCGGATGTAACGCAAGCTCGTGGCAGCTTTTTGAAAATGCAAAAAATATTTTTGACGATTCTCATTTTGTAATACTCGAGCGCGTCAGGTTTTCATACAGACGGTTCAGCCTAAAGTCCTGATCGTGCTGATTCTTAATCTGACGATTATATGGAGGAATATTTAAAATACAGCGCCTACAAAACTTTGAACGCCTGTAGACGCTCACCCCACCGCTGAAATGGAAAACTTCATATAACCTTTTTTTCTTCTTACCATCCAATCTTCAAAGTCCAATAGGTCCCCACGACGCTCGAGTGACTACACATTTAGCATCGTGGGCTCCCTAACCATAGAAAATAAGACCGTGCCTTAGGAGAGGCCTACTGTGTGTGCTGTTCTGTGTTTCAGTTTATGATTACGAAACGCAGTGTGTCCTGATACCTACTACTACTTTATTACATATTTTTTATTTTTTTAAATTTTTTTACATCTATGATAAACATTAAAAAGCGAAATAACACCCAAAAATATGACATATACTTAAGCTAAAACAATACTATCGTCAATTAATTACAGATAAATATAATTTTAACAACATCAACAGTACATTTATTTGTAAACAAGCAAAATTAACTTATTATCGTAGATTGAATTTTGAATTCTAAAATTGTAAAGTAATTATTGAAGAATCCAAATATGCGTGAGCGTCAACAAATATCAAACTTTTTTGACATTTATAATTTTTGGTATTTCACTACTACTCGTATATAAATTATAGAGATACTTGTTATAAACAGTGAACTCTTTATTATGAAAATAGGTGGAGTTTTACGTTCGCAAATATTTCCTTTGCTGCAAAAGCAATTAGAGTACGGCTAAAGTGGAAAATGGTAGAAAAAGTGTGAGGTGCTTTATGTTCCTTTGGTTAGTGTTTTATTCTTTCACGTTGAATGTAAAGCTAGAGCGCAAACTAATTACGGTGTCTCGGTTGAAAGCAGGATTTCAAATATGTATCGGTGTAGTTTTCTTTTCCACTTCCTTGAAACGAGTGGGTGTAATTTTATTGAGACAGAATTTTATGAAAACATATTGAAATCACATTTTTTTTTATTTTAAGTACCTACACCGGGGCGAAATTATACTAAAATGTTTTTTTTACCTTGAGACGAATAACATGTAGCGGTCTGTTCTAATTATGTTAATGCAGTTCACTCATACATTATGTAAATAAGCACTTTGGATTGTGGGAGCTAAGTAGCCACATACTTAATCTACTTAATTTTGCGAAAGGAATTATTTGGATATATAAATTTAAATACGTTTTTTTAAGTAATTACAAGTTAATCTTTACAAATCATCACCTATTTACATGATAACTTATTTATGGGTGAGACCGTAAGTCTAGCTTTTGACAGAGTTCCTAGCATACTGGCTTCATTAACTCGCTTCATAGGTAGAAAATATTGTTAAATGAGATAATTGAAGACGTGAGTGGATGAAGGTCGCATTTTTAGATTTTTTCGTTTTTTTGCGTTGATGAAGGTAATATGTCCATATAAATTATTACAGACCTTAAGATCATCGATTTAAGACATTTTTGGAAAATAAAAAGTTATAAAAGGTGTTATGTACAGTTAATTTTAGTGTGAAAAGTTTACTTTTGTTACTGGAAGAGGGAGCTATGTTCACTTTTTTTATTATTAAATGATAGAAGTGTTTACTTGCTATCATGCCATTAATATTTTAGGTTGTTTACACAACTTTTCATCATAATTTAGTACAAAAATCAGTTCTGTGGCGAATTTTCTCAAAAATTAAAAGTAAAACTTTAACCTCGATTTATTCAAAATTGGAATTATGCGACATAGCACCTTCATCCACTCACGTCTTCAATTGTTCTTGCATTATTATATCACTAGCAACCCTCCCCAGGTTGGTATAGATGTAACCTGTTTCTTGCAAATTATACACACAAACCTAGTCTCGTTTATAGTAGAACAAACAAATTTTGTCACTCACTAGCAACATCAAGTTAGCAACAACTAACTTGACTTTGATCAAGATTTATAATAGTTACGACTATCATAGTAGTGTGGCCCGTACTGGCAGCATTTGTTGCTGGTCGTTTATTATTACGTCAAAATATCTTTTTTAATTTTTACTAAACCTTATAGCAGCTAGAAATGATATAACTCGAATTTCACTGTGACCACAGATCGAGTGCGGACCGCAAGCGGAACACAATTCTGCGCGTAATTTCCGACATTTCGTCCAAAGCCCATTTTACTACGTTTAGACGCAAACCTAGTTACCGGACAACTTGGTATTAGTTTAATTATACTTTTCTATATCCGAACAAAATAGAAATAAGTACTTACCCTTCTTATTTCTATACTAGTTCGGAGCGGACAGTCGCAATGCAACTTCGATCCACACACGAGGAGATCCAAAAATAATAATTTTTTTCTATGCCACTTGAATCCACAATCCGCTAACTATGGAGGCCATTTCGTGATCTTTCTTCTTTTTCTCTGAAATATTATTCTGTAAACCTCGTGTTACAATTTCCTTTTTTTTTCTATTAACTAGTGTACAAGCATGACAATGACCGGATCCGAAAATGTTAATTATTTCTCATCACAAAGAAGAAAAATATTGCGTCTGATGAAGATTGGTAATGTTGTGATAGTTTTCTTAATTTTAGATGATCCCTCTGGAAGAGTACTTTTTTTCTGGATGAATTTCACGATGATCGGTTGAGTAGTTAAGACGTAAAAAGGTAACAGACAGACAGAGTTAAGTACTTTTACAAATTTGTTTTTAGTTTTAAAAATAACTCAGGTTGAGGACTTTTAGCTCAAGTGCCAAGTGACACTTATAGAGAACAAATATTTCAGCCATATGTAATATCGACGGATCCACCTGGTGGATAGAAGAGGAAAAAGAAGTATCCATGGATCCACACGTGGATTTAAGAGGAGATAAGGGTATCCGCGGATCCATATGAGGATTTAAGAGGAAAAAGAAGTATCCATGGATCCACACGTGGATTTAAGAGGAGATAAAGATATCCGCGAATCCACATGTGGATTTAAGAGGTAATAAAGGTATCAGCGAATCCACATGTGGATTTAAGCCAAGCTGTGGATCCAAGTGGAAGGAGGGATTATTTTCAAATAAATTCATTTCGTTTAAGTGTCTCAAATATTGAATTCACAAAAGCAAGCAACCGCAATAATCCGGAGAAAGTTCAACTTCCTCAGCAAGAAAAAGTACTTATATAAAAAATATCAAAGCAATATCATTGCTTCTCAATTGTCTTCTTTTGTAAGATTTTTTCAAGCGATATTTACAGTAAAAGTTATTCACTGTGAAAAATTTGTGCGGTAGGTAAATAGGATGAAAGTCGGGTTGAAGAAATGTCTGAGCTTATTTTCTGTCGACAGCCTACGGTGAACAGTGATGTGTGGGAATGAATGAATGGCGAATCTTCCGGCCGAGTAACTAGGGCGTAAGAGAGATTTTATTTTGAGGAGCCTCTTTGAGAGACCACTCCGACGTTTCCACCTCGATGATAATTCCTTGTAGCGCTGTGTTCTCCATTTGCTGAAGGTTCGTTTTACACCGGATGCTATAATATAATAATAGTAGCTGCTGCCCGCGACTTCGCCCGCGTAACTTTGTAAATTATAAAACAGCATGAAAATAGGTGCAGTAGATTTTGAGTTTATCGCGAACAGACAGACAGACGCGGCGGAGGACTTTGTTTTAAGTATAATATCTAAGATCATACCAATACTATCCATTTGTTTAAATTATTTTATTGATTTATTTAAATACAGGTGCGGAGCTCAGCAAATGTATGGATTTGGTGCAGTGTTTTACATGAACTGAGATTTACAATGTTAATTTTTTTTTTTTCAATTTTGTGATCATGTAGGTTCGTACACCAGATGCTTTATCGTCGCTGCGCGTGCGAATCCGCGTAAGAGCAACTTGTAAAACTTGCATAACAGCAAAATGCGCAAAATTGAGATATCGTGCTAGCCGATTCGAATAATTCGAATCGGCTAGCACGATATCTCAATTTTGCGGGATCTCAATGATCCGCGGATACCCTTATCTCCTCTTAAATCCACGTGTGGATCCATGGATACTTCTTTTTCCTCTTCTATCCACCAGGTGGATCCGTCGATATTATTCTGGCTGAAATATTATTCTCTATAAGTGTCACTTGGCACTTGAGCTAAAAGTCCTCGACCTGAGTTATTTTAAAAACTAAAAACCAATTTCTAAAAGTATGTACTTAACTCTGTCTGTCTGTTACCTTTTTACGTCTTAACTACTCAGCCGATCCTCGTGAAATTCATCCAGAAAAAAAGTACTGTTCCAGAGGGATCATCTAAAATTAAGAAAACTATCACAAGATTACCAATCTTCATCAGACGCAATATTTTTCTTCTTTGTAATGAGAAATAATTAACATTTTCGGATCCGGTCATTGTCATGCTTGTACACTAGTTAATAGAAAATAGTTAATAGTTAATAGAAGATTCGAATTATTCGAATCGGCACGATATCTCTTGCTCTTACGCGGATTCGCACGCGCAGCGACGATATGCCAATTTAAGTTGCAAGAATTGAAAAATGAAAATGGTAATACGAGTATAGTAACAATTTCTATTAAGAATAACAAAAAATATATTCACAATGCAAAGCCGTTTATTAATGTAATCGACGCTATTTGCTATTTTATGTCTACGCTCGTTGTGTGTCTACGCTTTATATGTAGGTATGCGGGCGGGTTTGTGACAGCTTTATCTGATGAAGACAAATTGGTTTTATTTTAACAGTATCGCTTGCTATTTGTTTTTAAAATATTTTTATTTATAAATTCGTTTGTTTTTGGGGGATAAAATAACAAGTGCTCATTCACAGTTTCAAACGTAGACAAGCATTGACATCTTTATATGTTTAGTTTTTTTTAAAATTTTTATTTATTGGTGTATCTTTGTATTATTTCGGTGGGTGTATCTTAAATATATAAATATTTTTTATCATTTTATGTTAAGGTCGACAGACAGACTGACAGTGGACAGTTAACAACACAAGCAACGGCACAGGTGCTGCAAGTGCTTTGGCGATCATAGTATGATTAAGGATAAGGTATTAGGAACGGATAAGGTGAATGGGCTCTGGCTTCGCTTAAGTACTCACTTACCTAAAGACAAAAGCATACACATTGTTATTCCACGGTGATCTTCTGTAAGGGGGTGGTTGCCCGTCAGACGGGCTGCCCAAATGACTGCGAACCGCAGTTTCCAAATACAAACCAGTCAACTTTGAAATATCTGTCGGATGTCTCGGATCTTCCCGAACGCTGCTCCTATCCCTACTAGTGGGGATGTATCTTAGGGATAGGAAGAACTGGCGTTAATGGAACTATTGCTAATGTCATATTCTTTTAGATAAACTATAGAGCAGTTTTCTGGTAAAAGAATCCTTAAAAAGAAATAATAATACTAAAAAATTATAAAAAAACATTAATGACAGCCAAATATTATAGAGTACCTAATATGCTGATTGGCTTTGCAGGGTCACCTATTTACATATTGAGTCGTTACAAAATTGGATGCAGGCAATATTTTATCAATACTACGATCCATAAACATAGTATTTTATTTTGAACGTTTAAAATCGATGCTAAACATTGAATCTTTGTCCGTATTTGGTTTAGTAGTTCAAATATATATTTGACTGAAACGAACGCTTTTTGATTACATATGTATGTACTCGTATACGAGCATTGCCTACAATTTGCTTTAAAATGCATAAGCTTTTTCTATATAGTTTAAACTTTCAAATGAATAAAAAACTTATGGTTCAACGCTACAATTTATTTGAATTCAGTAAAAATTACTCACAAAGGCTTTTTGAAATTTTATCTCCATATTTTTTTAATGGTAGTGGTCCAAAGCGACATTTACCTAATAAGAAATGATTAATGTATTACGATCATTCGTAATACATCACGTAGACCGTTAGCTTTCCTGCAAAAAAAATATACAGTAAAAGTATAAAATAGTAAAATACCCCTCAAAGTTCTATCTATCAAGTAATTAACATCTAATTTGAAATATAAAAAGAAAATTTATAAATTAAAAGATCAGCACATAAACACGAAAACAAGTAAATTGTACAACGGTTGTGTTGTAATTTAAGCGTTTTAGTGCCCTAAGGAAATATCCTGTAAACAGTCAAAATGGAATGTCTTCCTTCCCTTTGTATTCTCAGCTATTAAATTAAATTTAAACGTCTGAATATTCATTGTGTGCATTGAGCAAGCGGCGCTCAATTACGTTCCTCGATAACAAAGGGTCCACCAACAAGCACAGAATCAATTTAGTGTCTAAGAAACGGTCCGTACCCAGCCGGGCTCACAAGTACGCAAATAGTTTCACCGAGCTCTCGAACTGTAGCACCGAGCCTTTTAGATCACCCACACTGTAGTGTAAAGATAATGTAAAATAGAGGCCAGTAATGGTTCAATGCGTCAAACTTAAGAGTGCGTATAAAGCAAACAAAATTTGTAATTTCACCCGCGTGGCCCCTTGGACATGACAGTGACACAAAATACGTAGAACTACGCACAACATGCGACGGAAGATAGCGCAACTCGCTCAATAAAAATGTTATAAGTGCCAAAAGTATTAAATATTAATTATTCGTAGACTACAATGTCAAATGAAAAATTGTTACATACAGCCTTAGATAATATGTGAAGTGAAATTACTGATACACTTTTAGCTTTGTAATGTGTGTCATTTTGAAAATAAAACTAAAATCGATGGAAATGAGAGCTCACTTGGTGATTTTTTTCTATCGAGAAAATTTCATTATATTTTGTTTTCTGTTACAGTCGTCACTTTCATTTCTAATGTATTTATCTATTTAAAAAAATTAATTAAATTAGACTTTGCTTACTTAGATAAAATTCAAATCTAGGATTGGCTATTTCTCTTTATACCCGCTCTTAAGGCTGCTGAAAGGCAGTAGCACTCTAGAATCCTCTAGAAATAAGATATCATTTTCATTTTTACATGATAAAAAGTAATAAACTATCTGTGTACTAAATTTCATCCAAATCCGGTTAGCCGTTTTTGCGTGAAAGAGTAACAAACATCCATATCCTCACAAATTTTCGCATTTATAATATTAAGTAGTAGGACTAAGTAAGACAGAACAGCACAAATTCTTTTATTTCACTACGCTCTTCTGCTGTAAGAAAGTTGCTAGAAATGTTATTAGATGGTCTTCTTATATACTACCTAGTAAGAATATTATAAAGTTCAAACATAGTTTATTAAGGGTTTTAGATTTTTTTAAATAGACGTGCGATTTGAAGAATTTTTCTTAATGACAAAAGTTGCTATTAAGTTACTAAAACATGATGAAATATCTAAATTGTTACTACATTATAGTAAACATTATTACTTACAGTTATTTAAGGTTAATTTTGTGTTACTGAAAGCCCCAAAGCCCAGTCTGTTGTTGCAACCACCTTTAAAGTTTCAAACAATCACATTATCCCTAGCTTTGGACTTGCTAATGATTTTAGTTGTGCAGACGTAGTGCAATACGCGAAGGATTGTGAGAACCGATGGTGAATAATAAACAATTCCATTACTACTTAGTAACTATAAAAAGTAAATACTAAAATAACTGTTACGTTTACTCTGCTAAATCACTGAACCGATTCTGATTAAAAATCATATTGAAATAGATCGAATTACATACATACTTTCAATCTTCGAGGATATCTAAAGTCCTACCTATACTAATATTATAAATTCAAAAGTGGGTTCGAAAACGCTATATTGATCATGAAATTTTGCAATCACGTTGTCAGAAGTACAGAAAAGGAATTTTCATCCAGAAAAAAAATCGTTCCAGAGGGACACGGACGAAGTCGCTGACAAAAGCTAGTACTATTGCTGTAGTATGGAGACGGTACGACCGCTGAAGCCGGGAGGCTTTTGAGTGACCTAATCATGGCCGCGGGTTGTTCCAACTGGTTCCATTGGACAATTATAGCAGAGGCTAATATCGGCTGTTTTTCAGCCAATAGATGATGATAGACTTTCTCTAGGATACTTTCAAATTTAAATATTGACCAAAAACTCTTTGGAAACGTGTAGTATGGTATAAATATTACAAAGTTAATTATTATATTGGCTTAACTGCTTAACATACATGTCGTGTCTCAATTACCAGTATAAATAAATACAAGGTTTTGAATATTGTAACAATAATGTAGTAGAGAATTTATATCGAATAATGAAATATATATCGAGATGACTGAATGAAATAATGATGAGTAACGTCCCGGTGTAAATAGCGCCTTACACGTTCGGAGTTTTCAGTAAACAATTAAGATATTTACATAACAACATCACGCTCTATTTGACGAGATGAAGATAAATGAGGCTCAACACAAATGGGGATCCGAAAGCAGCCAAAAGATTTTGTTACAAAAGCTTTTTAAAATCCCTTTAGTGGGCATCCTTCTATAATCTGTACGGTCGGCTCTCGCAGATTAGCAACTTGTGAAACACAACTTTCTAATATTACGCTGTTTTTTTATGTATATTATATATTTGAGAATTTAATTTAGGGGAATGAAATAGTAGGCATACTTGTCTGTATGTCAGGCGTTATATATTTAATTTTACAGCGCAGACGAAGCCGCGGGCATCAGCTAGTAGATAAGTAAATAGTAGTATTACTTAACATCGTATATCGTTTTCAAATAGGAAGTCACTTGAGACTTCATTTTATTTTCTTGATCTATTGGAATATTAGTGTAGACAAAAATGTCAAAAAAACAAAAAAAAATGAGTGTCTTATGAAGCCCAAGTGTCACTATAGCACAGATTACTTAATATTACTTACTATAGTCCCTAGTCCCCCCAACTTTTTATTTCAAAACGACAATAGTTGTCGTGTTCAAATAAATAATAAAAAGACACGCATATTTCTTGATGCTAAAGAAAATAATTTTCCCTTTTATTCAAAGTTTTATTCGCATGCCTATAAATTATTCGGTGACACTCCATTCTTTGGATAAGAAATATTAAATAAGCCGACCTTGGGCGGAACGTCGGAGCACCATTTAACAAGCAATTACGTCGCGTGGTCACGAAATAGGGCTATTGCCGTACATTGAAGGCTTTTAGAGTAGAAAAAGTGTAGTGAACGCGGCGATCCATTCCGAAATTACATCCCGAGTGCCGCACGAATTGAACGGATCTGAAGAGGTCAGGGAGGAAATGAGGACCGCAGCTGTGTAGTGTCGGGCGAATTCACCCGACGACATCAAACTACACAATCTCTTTACACACCACTAACCGTAGCCTGGCTCTATTTATTTTCACTTGGATTTAAAAGTATTACGTAAAAGGAATAAAATTTCCTGTCAACATATTATAAATTTTCTAATGTGAAATGGGTTTAAATTTTTATATACGTATAGACGAAATTGAAAGAGCTGGTAGGTTTTTTTAAAATTATTATTAAAGATGGGTTTGCTCCTGGCCAGCATCTAGCTGTGTAGCGAAAATGAGGGCTATGATGGAGCGAGCTCAGAGGAGATGCCTATTCTTCATAGACAAGCGATGTTAAAATACTAAAATTTAAATTAAATTTAAATAAAAAATAAATTATTACAGTAATCTTGACGTACGTGTAAAATAAAACTACTTGTCTTTACCGATATCTACCGATTATTTAATAACTTTAATAAATACAGTTGAAACATACCTAGTCGTTTTAAAATCTAGTCTATTAACGATGTGATAATTTTGATAACTAGTCATTTTGCTACTATGTCATTACAAGGCTTACTGCAGAGCTGGTTATTTTGAGATTCAGTCTTTAATCTGATACATTATGATTATGCAGATTTAGTCATTATGATACTAACCCAACCAAGCTGGGTTTGGCTGCTTTAGGGAAGCTACGTCATGTCTTCTGATTACAACTACTGCAATGTCTAAAGATTAATATCCATAATCAAGGTGTCCTGGTGGTTTTGTTTCTTTATTGACACGCAGTAGTAAAATAAAAAGTTATTACACGACAAAGTTGTCTTGAAATCGACAACTTTGTCATTTATTTATTTTATTTATTTACAATAACATATTATATTTCAGTTAATTGGCTATGAAAACACACACTAGGCGTGCGAGCCTGTATCGTGTACTCCATGAATTATTTATAATTTATTTTAATAATAACAAATTATGAATAACTAAATACTAAATTAATAATAAATAGGTACATATAAGAGTAAATGACACAATAAATTTAGAATATAAAATGAGGCTATCGATATATTATGTTTTTAAATTGATTTTATTAGTTTTTCAACATAGTCGTGTTTAAAATAAACTAATATATTTATAAACATTCCTCTAGTTCCATGAGCTTTATTTGTGGCGAAGGATAATTTTTAGGGAACTACTGGCAGGATAAATATTTAAGCCAGTGAAAAATCCCCGACAGTGTGCGAGGCGAGATCGCGGGGAAAGAATTAAATTAGCCGGGTCGGGAGGGCTGGCTTTCTCACAATCAACTCCAAATGTTCCTTTTAGTTACACTCTACGTTGGGTAAGCTTTTGTGGTTACCGTTTTTATAAATATTTCGTATATTCTTATTCTTATATCACGGTGCGAATAGCATTTGGCTGAAACTTATAAAAAACTTATAAGGAACTTATAATTTTATAAAAAATAATACATCAATAATATTTTTTCATGTATGCTTTGATGAAATCGATGTAAATAAAAATGAACCCTTGAATTTGTGTTGTTAAGCACGAAACTCGGACCTATTCAGCTAATTTTTTAAATATTCGTTTAAATCCTATGAAGGTTCTTAGGTAGAGAAAAATTGGATAATAATTTTATGAACATGTATTCAGGCGTTAAGACTGTTAAGTGCTAAGCCATTTCCTAGTTAACGAAGGGATTTCACTAACTTACACATGTTCGATAGATATGAAATTTGGTATACTGTTACTTCAATGACATGGTACCCTCAACAACTTACAGCAGATATAGCATGTTTGGGCTCAATAGAAAGTTGGAGGCTAGTTTATAATTTTATTTATGGCTTTCTAGACGACTGAATATCTATTTCTAGAAAAACGATAACGCTTGGAGATTTGTACGTTATTCACATGTCATTTGTTATGTCACACACTAGATCTCCCCTCACTAATCTTTGACCGACACGTCTCATTCAATAACAATTTACTACGTCTAGTGATTTAGTAACCGCTGACTAAACTAAAATTAATGGTAAATTTTCAATATTGCTTGGGATTTTGTTGTAAAAGCATATGCTTCCATTTTGAAATATTTGAAAGCGTAGCCTTCTTCGATCTGCCGCTAATTTATTATTTAATCGATAATCGTCACTTTCGTAGACAAAATGGAATTTTTTAATAAGAATTGCATTGCATATTGGTGGCAAGGAACGCTACGTTTTGCAGTTATAAATTGGGCAGCTATCTAGCGGCTTAGCTACCCACTTAAAAAAGAAACATAGAAAGAAAGAAAGAAAGAAAGAAAGAAAGAAAAAATGTTTATTTGGAACACTGTAAAGTATTAGTATCAATACTAATAATAAATCTGTAAGTGTAGGTATTGTATGTATATTCCTCCGTTGGTAGATAAACATTTAGACATACTCGTACAGGACACACGATAGGACACAGTGAATCTGGCGGTAGCTGACTACACTCTCATAAAATAATCGTGAAATACCTGCAGCTGTGTTGTGTTTCAATGAGTGAGTAAGTTTATTGTTATTAAGTTTATTTGCTTATCCCCTCATAGATCTTTATCCTACCAAGATAGGCAGCGCATTGGCATCATTTATGGAGTTGTTTTTGTTAATAGGCGACGATAGTCCTTACCATCAAGTGGAACGTCAGCTTGCCTGCCGACCTCTACATAATGAAGCGAGTAAAGACTTTCTTTTTTATTGACCATATTTGCGTTGGCAGCATACTTGCAATCATCGTTGTCTGTGCTTACAGGAACTGTACGCCTGTCTATCACTTTACAATCTACATAAATAAGAAAATAAATTACAATATTTTAACAATTTCATAATATTATGTTCATAGATAGTACGTTATTATATTTTAATATAGTTACACAAACACATTAGTCATTGAGTCACATGTTGAGTTAATACCTACTTGTAAAGATGCCGTAATATATTTTGTTACACATTTTATGGAGGGATCGATCACGTAATTTTCGGCGGGCTGAAGTCGCCGATAAATCTTCATTACTCGCTATGAATCGCGATGTCATGTCGCTGCCAACTAGAGATTTTGAACGTACTACGAACTGGATCAGTGTTGGCGAAGTATTGTAAAACCTGTAAAACTTTCAATGCACGATGAAAACAGTACCGACCCACTACTGATAATGAAATAGGAAGTATTGGTCCTTTCAGAACCAATACTTTTTTTTTAGATTTAAAGGATCAATACTTTTTTTAGATTTAAAGGATCAATACTTTTTTTAGATTTTACAATTGGATCCGATACGAGGTTCTGCAGTCGGGTTACAGAATTGTTTTTGGAGGGTCGGAAGGTGAATGCTTGCTGATTCCGCTAGTTTTATATGAAATTTAAAACTTTACATCATTTATCATCAATTTTATTAACTTTGCATTTTTATTTCATCACATAAACCAATGCAATCAATAAAATGTAATCGTCAACAAAAATAATGATATCTTTTCTACCAACGCTTTGATAATATTATAAATATGTATAATATTATCAACAGAAATAAATACTTAACGATATCTTTGCCTCAAGCTTAATAATATAATAAATACAAAAGTTTATGAAGAAGTCATGAAATTAACACAGTAATTCATAAAAATATGCTCCACTGGATGTACACCCGATGTATTCGACATCACAACACAATTATGGCAATAAATTTAAAGCTGGGAAAAGGCCATTGAAAGCACAACGTATTGAAAGCTATTAATCTTTTATAAATTGTATACATACTAGTAAAATTAACACTGTATAGTTACAATGACGAATGTTCAATGTGCCTCTGCTCAGAGAGCCTCTGCTCTGTGTCACTTCGGGACAGAGGGGACGGATATCGCGCGATCACCAAAGCATTTTTGTAAATAGCCCTAGTTAAATCTGTCCAAGTCATAAGCGGCGTAGCCACAATAATTATTGTTCTGATAAATTGATTACTAGCGACCCACTCGCACGTATGCAATTTTTTCTGCATATGCTGTTATAGTGGTCTTTTTGAAGGCAATGTTACACACAAAGCTTCAAAATTCAAAAATTCAAAGTTCAAAAGTTTTTTTTTTCATTCAATCAGTGCGCTTTCACACAAAAACTATACTGAACTGATCACCATGAAATTTTGCATACACGTTGTCTCGGACACCAGAAAGGAGATAGGGTACCTTTCATCCAGAACGCGGACGAAGTCGCGGGCACCAGCTAGTATATAAAACAATGACAAAAAATGTTGTTATGTATTTTAATTTTTAATTTAAATCTTATTTCATCAATTTAAAGTACGAGATTCAAAGATATTTTAAAAATGTTTTAGTAGGGGTTCAATATTGTTTCGTAAAAGTGTAATTTTTTAAACAACACATATTATTATGCATTTAATTTTTATATCTAATATTAAAAACTTCAAATGTTTATAAAAATATGGTACGCAATTTAAATTTACCTACGAGTACATTCAGAGTAAAGGTAAAATTCATCATAATCAAATCATAATACAAAAAATAACTTATAAAAGTTTATTGAAACGAAAAATATCGCTCGCTCTTGTAAATTGTTGCTGTCAATGTGCCCCTTAATGGAGGGTCAGCGTTGCAACATGAGGGGTTCGTTGACAACCCCAAAAAGTAATGCTCTCCCTGAGAAAACTTCGCGCCCTTCCCCACTCTTTATATGAGTCTCATATAATTCCGCTTACTGGATCTTAGTTGATACTTTTGCATTGCTTTTCTACAATGTTACAAGTCGTAATTTTCTAGTTCTACTGGCAAGTAATAAAAAAGTGTATAAAGTCGTCAGGTGCAGTAAAACATTCACCAGGTGGTATTGATCAAATAAAAAAAGTATTTTGTTTTATAACAGTAGACGTATCTACGAATATAAATACATATTATAAAACAAATTTGCCTATTATTTTCTTCCACTTATACGAGTAAAAACAGTAATAAGTGAAGAAGGTTTGTGTATAAAAAATCATCATCATCAGAAAAAAAATCATTCGTGTGAAACTAGGGGCGTGTTACTAGTTTTTTTATAAATATAAATAAATATTTATATGTGATTTTATTACAGAACGTTAAAAGCACTTTTGTACGAATTACATGTAAGACTTATTTAAATAATTACTTATATACAAACTATAGATGAAATGATAATATTGTCTGTTCCGTGGTGTCGTTTAATGCATTGGTTCAATTATTCTCTAGAAAAATATTTAAAGTTAAAAATGTCGGCTAGATAACTTTATTAGAGTTTAGAGAAAGCTTCTGAATCAATGAAAATTCCGTCAAAATTGATTCATCAATTTTGGTCTATCTAATTTTTACAAACTTTTACAGTACTTTAACACAATTTAAGTTATAAAAATTACAATATACTTAATCAAAACTACTACTACGTATACTAAATACTTTTCACAGGAAAACGAAAATCCGTAATATCGTGATGTCAAACGTACCTACGCGTGGTCATACAGTTTAGCTGTAGTTATAAATGTAGCGAATTGCATATATGAAATTGCACTCACTATGGATAGCAAAAAGATGATTGAAAATTTGCGGCGGATGGGAGATTGCTCGCTTTGATTGCTTTTTCCGTTTTGTTGCCACATGATGACGGACGACAGAAAAAGTGGAAAAAAACCAACACCCAGACAAAGTTATGTAATTAACTACAGAGAGACGAAACCACCCGTTCTGTGTTATGTTATGTGTTAATAAGAAACAGTTTAGTAAGTAAGAAACGCTCATGACGTGTGGAATAGATATAATCTATCGACCTAAGTAGTTGACAATCTTTTTGCTATTCCACTTTTTTCAAGCAAATTGACAATCCACTTGATGATAAGTGGCTACAAATACCGTCGCCAACAAATATAACACATGATGAAGTGGAAGTGGCACAAAGCATAAGCGGAATATAAATAAGTGCTCATTAGGTTCTGGTATAAGTAGTTAGAAAATGTATTAGTTGCTCTATTAACTCACAAGAGAATCAATAAACTGTACTTAACGTTCTTACTTTTCCTTTTTCTTTAAGGATTTTTTCCTTCCGTTAGACTTTAGGACTTTTTGCGCACACAGCCGCTTAGTTATGAAGTCTAGAATATTCCACAAGTATTCCAGGAATTCACAGTGAATGAATCTTCTAAAGCTATTTGTGATAAAACAATTCCAGCATTAAGTAGGTTGATATTATGAATGTCTAATGATACAATTATAGCATACATTATTTATGCAATAACTTTTTACTATTGGGCCAGTCTTATCCTTAATGCGAAGAAGTAAATTATATATATACCTTAAATTTTCGGCATTTCCTTGCTAGCAGGATAATCTATTATTATATGAAAAACGATGTGCGATTGATGAAATTTTTGGGCAATCTTCAGATTAGTCCAGCGGGTAATCCAGTGAAGTTTAGTAAAATATCGGATAAACATTTTTTTTTGGTAATTTTGTGACATATTTTGTTTAAAAATTAATACACAATATTTCATTTTTATTTTTAAATAAAAATGCTGTTTTCCCAAGTGGATAGAGTGGTTCTCGATGAAGATTTTAGTATATAATTTACAAAGTTATGCTGGTGAAGTCGCGGGCAGCAGCTAGTTTAAAAATAAAAATGAATTATTCATTACCTGACAAGAATATAAGAGCAAACACCTAAGAAAAAGAATCTCGGTGGTAGTCGCGGAGAGCAATCAATACAAATCAAATAAATGTAACTAAAAAAGGTAAAAAGAGAAAGATCATGACACTCATTGTCAATATAACAATAGCAAATATTGAAAAATACAATTCAGTTCTTTATAATAGTGTAGTTAATTCCATCAAGGCATAAAAATCTCACATTATATCTATTCCGACCTTCTGTCTGTAGTAATATTATTTAAATCTCTAATAAGATACTCGAAACAATATAATACGTTATATTTATTTTGCATAATATAATTCTAAATCTATTTAGTTAATTTTCCATAAAACACCTTTTTGTTGAGTCAACTCAGTTGTAATGGTGTAATTTATGTAATTTATGTGAGCTGAATTCCTCTACTTTCATTCCTAATGCCTTATTGTTTCCATATGAGTTCGCTTTGTCATTTGCGATACTGCCATCGGACAATCAATATAATATCACATCATACTTAGAATATGCGTAGTAGGTGTAATTATAGAATACACGTATTTCACATCCTCACTTTTTTATTTTAAAGGGGTTTAAATAATGTTATCGTTTAATCGAGTTTTAAATGTTTTAACATAGCGAGCGACAACGGGAATGGGTAGCCTAGTGTGTGGGCGCCTTTGTGCAGCGTGGGCAGGAGCGCGGGGCGAGACGCGCTGACGTCATCACACGCATGCGCCAACCGAATACACGGCTCCTTTTTATATAGACAACCCGCAAAACTCAGATGTTACATTTAAATAATTTTATTTTGTTTAGTTTTGTCAAAATTACAATAACAGTAATGCTGAATACTGACTAGTAAGAGAGATATAAATATAAATCAATTTAGGTTTGGATAACAAAGTCCAATGAGATAAAAACAAATTGTTTGCTTCTTTATATCGATTGCCATAAAATGTCTTAGTGCGCAAACATGAAAAAACAAATGTATTTTCAAGTATATACAATATATATTTTTTATGTTAAGGTCCATACAGTTGATGGTTATTGTGACCTATAAGAAAAGCAACGCCATAAAATAGAGAAACAAATATTTCTACCATACAAATGTTTTTCAGCAAATACTACTGATAAAGTTTTATCTACGTCTTGTACATATACTGTACACTGCGATTCGTGTCCGCGTCGGCTGCGGACTGGCAGTCTAGTCGGTCGCGCGCGTTGCTACGTATGTCTGCTACGGGGAGCTACGACGTGTAGCCGCTGCTACGGAAACTACAACTACGCCGCTTTGAGTAAAAGCCTACGCTAATAAAACTACGTTATCAACGATTCCAGTGACTGTGACATGAATTTCAATTGAATATAATTTTTAGTGCTATGTTAGTTCGAGTGCTATTTTGGTAACAATCGCTAAGTGGTGAATAATATCGCAGCCAGCAGCGAGTATAAAGGTGGGTTGAATATTGAATAATGAGATAAGAATGAGTATTGAGTGCTCGGATGCGACCAGCATACTCTAATATCAAGGACGGTGATGATATCGATCAAACAGTATTAAAGCTTAGTATTATTTACACAAGGTTAACTGAATCTTGAAATTTATCTATGCCAGCAACTTGGTACGCTTGGTATTTCGGTATTCGGTATAATTTGTTTGTTTGTTAGCCGATTGGAACGAAACAAACACTAAATGTTACGGAAAGCTAGCTACAATACACAAGTGAAAACTGCATTCAAGTGGATTAAGTGCAATGTGTAGAAATTGTTTTTTATTTTTTTTAATTAATGTACAGATACGGCTCGTTTACGATTTTGTATGTATAGATGTTTGACTTTTTATAAGTATGTACTGAAAATATAATTAACGTTTGTGTAGTTAAAATCATTAGCCATACAATATCGTTCCGCAAAAGGTAACAAAGGAATAGATGCCCGAAGTGGGATAGAATAATTTATATGGGCAGGTGCCGCCTTGCGTTACAGGCTTGATGAATTTAAAATGCTCCCCACTGAAATTTCTTTTGAATTATTACGCTTTATAACCGTTTTCTTATTAAAATAAGACGATTATGTTAAAAAATATTTAAATTTTACACTGTACCAGAATGAAGAAGTTTATTAAATTGTTTTTGTTTAGCATTTATGTACCTATTTATCCATTCAGATTTATATAAAGTTTTGAACAATTTATGTTTTAATTTTTATACAAACGGAACATATTGGAGAGGCTTTTATATCTTAATTGTGATTTAGGATAAATAATAAACGCTATCGAAGGAAGCTTTTGTACAATTATAAAAATTGATTTACAATTAAACTTTAATAAGAGAGTACACAATATGTTAGCCAGTAATCGACGGTCATTTATAGATCTAATCTTGTTTTGCGTCAAATTAATGTCCGCCCACTATCGTTAGGACCCGAAATGCTTTGATTTCAATAAAGCTTAATAATATAAGGAATTTATATCGTAACATTGATGTGACTACATAAAATCATTTGTCAATTACTTAATTGTAAATTGTATAATATTAAATGGCAAATTGATGGTTAAATATACAATTTTGTATATTGTGTATATTTAACCATCAAGTGGATAGGCAGACAGGCTGATTGTACACTTGGTGGCAAATGGCTACCGTCGCCTATAACACAAGCAACCCCCGACTACAGCCTATGCCAACTACAGTTGGATTAAGAATAGGGGATTGGGAAGAGCTAGAGAATTGGGTTCTGGCATCCCGTACTCATTCAACAGCACACATGCTGTTATTTCACTGTGGTTTTCTGCTGTCAAATGCTGCAAAACGCAAGGTGTCCTGCTGCTACTTTCTTCATCCAGATCAGAGTCTTTGAAAAGTTAATTTCCAAAGTTGACCCGGCCGGGTATCGAACCCGGGAACCCTAGAACAGAGCGATTAGGTAACCCTAACCACTCATCCAAAGAGCTCGTCAAATATGTGAAATTGTATTCGTAATAGCTAAACATCGCTAAACATTATTTCTACTTACAAACTGGTTGGACATAGAACTTTCATATAGAGAATTTTAATTTTCTATATTTTCGTTTTTTCTTTTGTAGAGTCAACGACTTTTATAACCACCTGTTCATTCCATGTTTACAATGGATGACAATATATAACGTTTTCAGTGAAACATAATGGCGAACTGCCAAATCTGTAAAAGTTTTACACCTATATGATAGTAGTATTGCACAAAATGCAAATATTGTATAATGGTATTCAAAAGAATTTGTTGAAGAAAGAAATACCTATAAAAACTTATGTAGATTTACTTACTACCTTTTCTTAATATTATAAGTCATTTGATATTTAAATGTTAATTAAAAACTTATTTTCATTGTAATGAAGTTTCACGAACACAAGTGGTGAAAAACCGTGTCATGGTGTAAAACGGTTTTGGAAATATAAATTATGTAATTTCTTATGTTAATCACTTTCTATATTTTTTTTTAATATTAGATTATTTTCTATTTATCAAAAAATAAATGCAATTGGATACTTACCTATACTTATAAAATGGTTTATCCTAACTGAGTATCAACGCTACTAAGTCTAAAAAGGTAAAATTTGGAATATATATTTATTTTATAACGTAAGTACCCGCTAAGAAAGGATTTTTTAAAAATTACAACTCCGTGAGAAGCCGGGTGTGGGTCGCTAGATACTCTTAAACACAAAGAACCCCGATTTTATAGATAAAACTATGTACACTCTTATAGCACCGAGTGTATTAGTTTGCCAGGAATTTTGATAATAACGACCTCTTAGCGGCCTATCTCCATGCTAAAGCGAACATTTGCGTGCGGGTCCAGATGAAAATCGACCCTTTTATGGATACCACTAATTCCAATAATAGTTTAGTATCTACGAAAATCTTTAACTAAACATAATAATTATTATAGTTATTATGGTAATAAAATATAGTGACCTTTTACATTTTAATCACTAATGTTGTGGAAATGTTATGGATATCTTTTCTTTTGTTTGTAACTAAAAAATTCTTGGAAATTTCAGCCATAAAGAAAATAAGACTAATTTTGACGTTAAATCTCCAGAATGTAAATACTTTAATTAAGTAAAGTCTTTTTAGTAGTGGCATTGCACACTGCGTTTAGCAGTCTTAAATACATACTTTACCACCATCTTAGATATGACATAAAAGCATGTGTGATGAGTGAGTAAGGGATGCCAAAGCCTATATCCCTTTATCGTCTCTTATCTAAATGCTACTATAGTCCACAGCGCACTAGCAGCTTTGTAGCGTTGTGTATTGTAGCCACAGGCCATCAAGTGTACTGCCAACCAGTTAGACGTCTTTTACATAGAAAAAGTTAATAGATATAAAACATGAAAAAACAATACACAAAGTCACACACAAGCATATGTATAATTTTCCAACAAAGAAAAGGACATCAAAGCATCGGAAATGTCAGAAAAGAGGATGACGACGAAATAGATCATTAGCAAATTATCCCCTCGCGGGACAACGAGATAACGAAAGTCACCGGAAAATATATGCTGGCGGTTGATCGGGGGCCGTTCGGAAACTCATCCCCCAAAGGGCTTGTGCCTAAAAAGATTATTTTTGCTTTCACTAATTCGTCCCCAATTCTTTTTTACCTAACGATCACAGTATTCAAATAAGTAGGTCTTAAAAATTTTAATATACTTAATAGAGTTATAGATAGCAATGGCCTCAAATCATATTAAATCTTTACCATTACGCGAAGTAACTTAAACTAGGAATCCATCGCCGGCTGTGTATGTATGTATGTATGTATGTATGCATGCATACTTTTTTTTTGAAAATTATATACACATACATAACACAAGCAACGCCTAAGCGCTGTAAATGCGCTTCCGACCATAGTCGGATTAAGGATATGGAATAGGCAAATGGGTTCCTTTTTTGATCATAGACTTTATTTCATGAAATTATTAAATTTGGCAAATAACGCTGGACGGTTTCGGATGTAATAAGTAGACTGTTAATAAAAATAAAATTGAGTATACTTAGCAGTCGTAAAATGTATTTTTCTGTCTCTGTATAAAGATGTAATCTTCTTTGTTCACGACTTTGACAAAGGTTGAAATTGTTTGTTTTTGTAATATAAATTCATTTGTTTGTGTAATTTCAGGAAAACACTAAAGATGTTACCGTTTCTTCCATAGTTCTTTTGTTATATTAGAAATTATTTGAAACAATAGACTTTTTACAGGTTTCAAAGTAAAATTTCATGATGAGGTGTAGTAGTCAAGGCGGGGGCGTCTGTGATAGCAATAAAATAAAATACTGTAGTTAATAAAATACAAATCTGTACAAAAAATCTATTGTTATCATCTGTGTGATAAATATATTTATACAATACATACCTACTAGTAGTGCGTAGGTAAAATATCAACGAATAAATTGTACAAAGAACGTTTCCACACGAAACATCATTTTCTTGAGTGTAGCACAAATACTTGAATTGAATTTCATTGTGTCCCGAATAGACAGGATTTACGTATTTGTAAATAATTTATTGAGTGTTCATACCAATATTTGTTGACAATTATTTTATGTACTTAGCAAATTCTCGCTATATCTTGTGGTAAACATTACATCCTTAATCACTCTAGCTTTTGCACGATGGTTCGCATGCACTGTTTAGGAAGCAACTGATATATATTTTTAAGACTTATAAGGCTTTAAAAACTCTAGAAATTAAAAATGGTTGAATTGAACTAAAAGGCAAACCATTGGTTGGTAATGGTCAGGTATCATTTACTGGAGAGTCCATCATTGGCGGAGAGCCTTATTTAATGTGATTTTTTTAAATATTTTTACAAAGAATTAATCAAATTACTACAATTATTTCATTTAGTAGATTTGGAATTGATTTTTAGAATATTGGCACTAGTTATTGTATTTAAGCATTTGAACTGTGGTACTCAAAATATTTGACAGCAAGAAAGTTGAGATTTGGTCTAACGTAGTATGGCATAGGACTCGTTATCACATTTTAAAACATTTTGCATAGGATTTGTTTAATGCAACTGTCGAATAAAATCCATCAAGTGTAATGCATTACCAAATCGAATGAGCTCGATTTATCTTTTCATGCGTCGCATGTAGGGGTGCGTCCAATTTCGAATGTGTTATGGTTGTAGGGTGACGCGCAACAGCTCGACAAATAAAGGGTAGATCACGCGCCCTTACCTTCCATATTTTTTAAAGGAATTTCTCTATAATTTTGCTTATGATATTAATTTCGTCGTTTTTGATATGAGCGTCGTCGATCAGCGACGTCTCTTTTGGCTTGTAAACTTTAATAGATACAATTTTCTTTTATTTCTCTTCCTTCTTCAGTGTTCCTTGAAATTTACAACTTGAAACCACTGAAATTTCGTTGGATGAGTGTTTAGGGCCTTTGCCTTAACGCTCTGTTCTAGAATTACCCAGTTCGATTCCCGGCAGGGCCAACTTTCGTTACCGTCTCACAGCGATATAGATGTCGGGCGGTATTTATATAGCACATGTTTTGTTGTATTTTTCATTTATCCAACGCAGGTGATGTCGCGGGTACCAACTAGTTCAAAATCAACCCGAAAAAGTTTATATACGTATAAGAACAGTGTCAGTAGGTAGAGTGATCAATATTTTTTCTTAAATGCGAAAATGGAACACAAAATTTCGTTTTGTTAAATCTTAACGTCGAAGGTTAAAATTAAAAATTGTTAAAAAATAGTAAAAATACCAACCAGTTTCGAATGTTCTCCCATTAAAAACGAAGACAACAGGAACATGTTCATATTCTTGTAATAGTCTCAAAGTCACTCAAGTGTAGTGGGCGACGAGAGTCTCCTCTTGTTCGAACTCTCGCGACCCTATAACCTCTTTGTTTCACCCTGATCTCAACGAGTACGACAGAAACAGATTACTGGAAGCTATTAAGCACTATAGGTATATCTACATTTTCATTGTTTATCTTCTCTTGATGACGGTGTATTCGGGTTATACTTTCTTTTAAAGAAAAACTTTTATTCATTTTTTTTAAATACCGATCATGTGTAATAATAGAGAAAGTCGACAAATGTATTCAAATTTTTCCATATCACGAGTATGTATGCAACACTGCGACTGAATGATACTGAGTCCATTGGTCTCAGTATATGAGGTCCATTGGTCTCAGATAGTGAATCACTAATCTTATTCATTCTACAATTGTACGTTATTAAATGTAAAATTTAATAAAATGACGTGAACGAGTTTGTTGCCCTTTTAAAACCCTTTAAACCTCCGAGATGTTTCTTGGAAGAGAGTTGCGCCAAGCTATTATTATACTAGCACAAGTGCTGTTAATCCACGGTGGTACCACTTCAGTAAGGAGTTGGTTATTATTTGGAACGCTGTGTGTCATGCCATTCAAAAATGACATTTGGTCTTCTCAATTTTAAAACGTATTTTTCTTTTAAATTCGTTATTTATAAAGGAATGACGGGTCACTTTTACCTTTAAATTCGCTTTACAATTTATTTAGGTAGGTATAAGATTTTATAAATTCGCTAAGTGCCGTCAGGACGACAACGTTTGAATAGAAATTGAAAAAGTTTTTGTCCCTTGACAGGTATAACGTTTTAAAATCCTCTTGAACCTGATTTACTTGTGTCCGGAAAAACCTCACGAAAGCGAAAACCTTTCCGTATTTACCTTTGCATATTTTTTACCTTATTAAATTTGGAAAAATTTAAGAGTTCGTGAAGTAGCAACTGACGAGTTTTTAGACGCGTTGGGCATCGTTGTTGTGTTTTTGAAAAGGGAAAAAACAATTGAACTCGTTACCGCCGTGTAAATGTAAAGTAACCGACACCTGTGTTGACAATTATATATTTGTCTACACAATACAACTGAAACTAGAATATGTTACGTAATAATACATCTTTGCGAAAACTAATTGAATCGAAATTAATTTAAAAAAGAATAATTTTTAAGACCTGGAAAAAATTATTAAAATAAAGTTGAAAAGTCAGCAAAAAATCAAAACTACCGGATTTAACGTAATACAAGGTGCTTTCGCTTTCAGACGACAAAGTTAATTCAATATTATTTGTGTCTAAAATTTTAATTACTTTTTGTGATCTTGTATAGTACTGCATTAATAAACAATAATTATTTCGCAATGAACAGAATACGTGCAATATTCGTGTAATATGAATAGGGCCGTGGCAGGCTGGTGGCTGCTCTCTAAATACGGCAGGTAGATACAATCAATATTTCCGAACGCCCCCGGGAGAGCACGTAGCCGTAGGAACGATTAGAGGCGCCGTATACCAATTACAAATTGTACGCCCCCAGATATTTCAAGGTGTTAAGTATTGTTAATAATTACTGTATCGGCTTTTCTTATTGAAAGCATATTAAAGGATTATTACGTAGAAAGATAAAGAATTTAAATCAACTGTCTTATTGAGTGAGTTTACAATGACAGTTTGGTTCTGAATCTACACATGTCATTTAGCGATTCTTCTTGCATGATACATTTTTCAGAAGAAAAATCATTAGAAAAACAAAGAAGACAAATATCTAGACAGAGAATGTAACCATTAAAGATTTAATGAACTCTACAAAAGAAAACGATTGATACGAGAACCATATTTGAAAGTAATGAAGCAGCTTAAGTAGTATTAGGCAGCGGAGCTTTATTACTTGATTTATCCATTGTAGTAATCGCATAACGCTATTGTGTGTACGCTCATCCGTTTGTCCCGATAATCCATCCGAAAAGAGACCTGCCAAGGGAAAAATACGCCTTTGTACCCATCTCGGAAAGGTTCATAACTCGCAGGGACAAGGGTAACATTTACTTATCGACATGGAAAAGGTTCCTTAATACATTCTGCCGAGTCTCGCTCTCTGTACCGTTAAAAGTGAACTTTTTATTTGTTCGCCAGATGTGCTACAGACTCTGTCGGCTAGTCGAAACTTTTAAATTTTACGGACCACATTTTTTTTTGGGACGCTGAATTAGTTTTATACGGGTATGGTTTTGGGGTTTTTCGGTTTCTCGTAGTATATAAAACATGGACCGGTAACTTTTTTTCTGTTTGTTTATAGAAGGTAAACGTTTTTAGATTGAAAGTTATAGGCGTTTGATAAAATTATTTTTTAAAATTACATAATGTGTTTTCGGGTTTATGGAAAACAATATCATGCTAAAATAAAGACTATTTCATTAGTCTCTAAATAGAGTAATGAAAATAGTTGAAACGTTATTTCTTTGACTTAACTGATTAAGTTTTTTTAACTCCAGTCTTATCCTCCAGTCAGTTGAGAGGTTGTCATTGTTTCAAAATTAGGTACTAAGTTAAAGTATACTAGTTAAGATATTTTTATAATATTCTTTCAAAGAAAACTTTTTCTTTCTTGTATGGCATTATTAACAGCTTATGCAATAAATGACAAGAAAAAGTATGAAAATGAAAAGCTCAATTTATCATAATTCAAGTAGTTCCTGGTTTTTATCATGTTATAGCACCAAAGCTTGACACGAATGATTTTGCACCAGGTTCGCAGGCGATATACCACTTACTACATAGACTGTCACTCTTTCCATTCTGTATCTATCTGTCTATCTTCTTTATCCATACATATTTATTATAATACTTGGGGTCGGTTGCCAAAAAAAAAATTGAAATTTTCGAAGCCATTTTGGCCTAATACCAAAATACCTTTAGAAATAGTGAACTTTAACTGGAAAGAGACGGTGTTGGTGTAAAGTGTAACACCCTGTTACTACTGTGCAGCCATACAGGTGCGGAACTAAACACTTGAAGTCAATTGAAAGTGATATTGTTCGGTAAAGTGTTTCTGTTTTATATTTATTGCCCGCATCTGTTTACGTTACACAACAATACAATACGTTTTGTTGCAATTATTTTGTACGTCTTCTTTTCCATATCAATTTTCTTGTAGCCTTCGAGAAATTGTAATGAGTTACAGTGAGACTACTTAAGAAAATGTCTGATAAAGATAATTTTCAAAACATTTTAAAATTGGACCACTTGCCTTTGCCTACGAATAGATTTCACGTTTGGATTAAAATAACGGTCGCATTTAACGGTATGAGAAAATGGGAATCCATCGTGTTGGTAAGAATAACAGAATCATGCCTTTGAAGTTTATGAAGAATGAAAGTTTAATTATGCTGTCTAAAGGCTTATCACGGACGAAGTCAGAGGTAAAAGTTAATTTTTATATATATAAAAATAGATAAGTTAAGTATAAAATAATATAAATTAAGTATTTAATGATTGACACGAATATATGAGCAACTAGGTAAAACGCACGCAACATCTCCCGCGTAACGATAAAAGAATTTCAAAGTCGGTCCAATAGTTGTTGAGTTTATTCATAACAAACATAAAAATTTCCCTCTTTATAATATTAGTATAGATAGATTATTAAAACAGATACAGTCAATATTTAATTAGTGTTTTATAGACATAGACTTTATTACTTTTTCACCTGTAACGATTACATAAGAGGATTCAGTACATCTTTCTGTCCTATCTGGATTAAACGATGACAGATTGAGATTGAATGACTACAGTGAATCTAAATGACCGATCGCACTCAGGAGACGGTACACCGGTACACGAGGGATAAGAAAGTTTAGCTCGTACGTGTACGGGTTTCTATATCTACTGTATTTTATAAGTATTATAAATTAGTAATACAAAAGCCGATGTTTCTCAATTTTTTTATGGACGGGGTTTTCCATAAATTATTAGGTTTTGGTTTTGGCCCTTTTGGTTTTCCATAAATTATTAGTCCGACATAACCCACCGGTCTGTCCCCAGGCCGGTGAGTATCCATGATGGATTCCTCTTGTAAAAAAAAAAAAAAAGGTACTTATTATTCCTTGCTAATACAACTTTTATTTAGAGTTGTTACTAACATTCAATCTGTCATATAAATTACTATAAATATGCTCCGTGTAAGTACGTCCGTGTAACTTTATAAAATATGATAATGTAGCTTTCTATAGGTGAAATAATTTTTAAAATACTTTCCAGTAATTTTTGAGGATATTCATTACAAACATGCACATCTTTTCTTTTTATAATATTAGTTTAGATATAAATGAAAAAAAAAAAAAAGTTTTTAGGATTTCAAATTAAAATATTTTGATTCGTCTTATCTTGCGAATCGTACGGTGAGTACGCGTTCATAAGTTCACTTTAGCGCGAACGGCTTATCGGTTGACGTAACACCCTTTTGTTACCGTTTGTTTCATTAGAGACGACCCCGGTTGGATTGTGTTTAATTGTGTGACGACTGAACCGTGCCCGGTTTAAATGTTCGCCTAGAATTTTGATTAAAACATCAGTTCAAGCGAATTTTGTAGTTTTAATTAGATATATCGTTTATGTAACCTCGGACAAAAAATAATTAATTTCTCGTCATAAATTAAATACATACACAGGTTAATATCATCGATCGATCTAAGTGCATTTTTACAAAGCCAAAATATAGTATGTATTTTATTACATTATCTATACTAATTTTATAAAGAGAAGAAGATTTGTATTTTTCAATTTTTGTTTGTAATAAATAAACTCAAAAACCGATTTTAAAAATTAATTCATATATATAAAGCTTTATTAGCGAGTAACATAGGCTTTATTTTATAAAGTTAATATGCGATCTTTATCAATACTAATAATAAATCTGTAAGGGTTGGTCATGGAGTAAGTTACTTTGTTTTCAGAAATATCGTGTTTATAGGCTCTATACATGATACTGAAACTAAATTGACGATTTTTAGATTTTTTTTCTGTATGTATGTATGTATGTATGTATGTATGTATGTATGTATGTATGTATGTATGTATGTATGTATGTATGTATGTATGTATGTATGTATGTATGTATGTATGTATGTATGTATGTATGTATGTATGTATGTATGTATGTATGTATGTATGTATGTATGTATGTATGTATGTATGTATGTATGTATGTATGTATGTATGTATGTATGTATGTATGTATGTATGTATGTATGTATGTATGTATGTATGTATGTATGTATGTATGTATGTATGTATGTATGTATGTATGTATGTATGTATGTATGTATGTATGTATGTATGTATGTATGTATGTATGTATGTATGTATGTATGTATGTATGTATGTATGTATGTATGTATGTATGTATGTATGTATGTATGTATGTATGTATGTATGTATGTATGTATGTATGTATGTATGTATGTATGTATGTATGTATGTATGTATGTATGTATGTATGTATGTATGTATGTATGTATGTATGTATGTATGTATGTATGTATGTATGTATGTATGTATGTATGTATGTATGTATGTATGTATGTATGTATGTATGTATGTATGTATGTATGTATGTATGTATGTATGTATGTATGTATGTATGTATGTATGTATGTATGTATGTATGTATGTTCCTCGATAACTCTTAAACGAATTAACTGATTTTCATGAAACTTGGTAGATAAACATTTAGACGTACGGGACACAAGATAGGCTACTTTTTCTTTTTCAACGCGGGCGAAGTCTTGCAAAACTTATTTTTAATCTTTAATATCTTGGTGGTATTTTTACTAGGGGTTCAGCATCAATTTTAATTTAAGCTGCTGTTAAATATTTTGAAGTTGATTACGTCATTTTGGTTCTGATCTGTTTTGTTCTTTATTCAAATACACATTAAATCCTTTAATTTTAATGTTTCTCATTACATGTAATTGTAAAACGCCATCTAACGGGTCCATTGACCTTAGACGAGCCCATTGGTCGAGTGGTTATTGTGCTTGTTCGGGGGTCTCGGGTTCAATTCCTGGGTATTTCATTTAGAATACATTATATAAATACTATTAGCAGAAATAAAAAGCAGGATGGATCACATTTCACACGTAACTTGGAAACCAATATTTTCAATAAAAATTAAGGTAGCTTAAATAGCTTAGAATACAAAATCTCAATACAATAAACTGTCTATGTACACGTCATTTTTATAAAACCAACTTCACTTCTGTTGTACGCAAAATTCCGTCTATAGTTCTTATTTGGTCTGAGATTAATAATATGTATTATACTTAATAATATGAATTTTTTTGTGTACATTCGGTAGGGCTGAGAATAGACCCTAAGTGATAAGGGTGGCCCACCCCTAAAAATTTTTTTGCAGAACAACGTTTGTCGTGTCAGCTAGTAAAATACAAATGCTTCAAGTAATAATAACAGAGTTTAATCACAAGTGTCTTCAAAATCAATGTTCATACCAATAAAAGTCAAAAGTTTATTTTTCCACTAATTGCGAGTGACGTGGACTTTGAGCACAATATATTGTGATTTGGTATGCAGTTATGGCTTTACCCAGTATGTACCGTGCACCGTGTTAGGGGTACATTAGGCCGTACTCCAGGGGTGAGTATTGATTCGTTTCCCCCTCGTGCCCTCAGCACTACACAATATTATTCCACACCGAAGCCCGCCCCAGAGACTCGACTTTTATTCTCGGCTACTATTGTTTTAAAATGCTCGAGTTCAAATGAAAAACAAATCACCTTCCGGCCAAGTTTGCTGTGGCAAAAGTTCACAGCGAATTCAAAAAAACATTACAAGTGAAATATAGGGATTTGAAACGTGCTATTTTGTTAACAGAATTAACATGATATGTTTTATATGATTTTGATGAATAACATGTTTTGTATTGTAATAATTTTGATTAATGGTGGAAACGATACATATCAGTTTCATTTACACCATTAATGGTGCAAATAAATGGTGTAAATGCAAACTACAATACATGACCATTTATGACCGCGACAACACAGAAAGAAAATATCTTATCTTTGTTATAAAACTATATTATTCTTATATTTAACCCCGACGCCCGATGCAAAAACTGGGTGTTTGTTATTAGTGTTGACGTGTGTGTCTGTACAACTATCCGTGGCAAGCTCCTAAACGAAAGGATCGTGAATTGTTACTAGGCGTTCCTAGTTAACGAAGGAATGTGAAATTTTATATACTCTTACTTTGGTGGTTTCCAAGACACGTTAACCTCGACCTGATGCTGCAGCATCAAGTAGTCTGCGGGACACCCAACTCCTCAGCAACTTACAGCAGATATAGCGTGTTTGGGCTCAACAGAAAGTCAGGGGTTAGTTTATAATTTTTAATTATAGCTTGTTCTATCAAGGTCGGCAGCGCATGAGCAACCGCTGTGGTGTTGTTTGTGTTAATAAGCAGCTGTAACCAACCATCAAATGAACCGTCAGCCTGTATGTCAAATTATACTTTAAAAATATTGCAAATCCTAAAACGGCTCTGTTGATAGCATAAATTGGGAATTTCATTTTGTTTGAAAACTATTGCTTGTAATTATCTTTTAGTGAATAGGTATATTACGCATATAATTGGAACCTAAGTACCTATCACAGCGAATTAAAAATTTATTTGAATCCTATTTATCGACAAATCCTATATATTAATAGTTTCACAAAGGCTTTTCATTTTAATAAGGAAGCGTGCATCCTAGCTTCCGAACTATTAAATTTATATTCCTGACCTGGATTCTTTGCTCTTATACTGAGTGTAGTTTTTAAGTTATATGAAATATTTGTTTCAGCACTTCCCGCAAAGGACTGTCTTCTTTAAGTTGTTATTCTAGAACTTTTACCACGAATATAGGTTAAGACAGCTAACTTTTATATTACACATGACAATTTTGCATCGTTTTAACAGCGAACTATTCAAAGAACTATTTAGTTTTGTCATAAATTTTAAAAGAATGACGTGCCCCGGCTTCGTCCGAGTGCAATTGTCGAAATTGGTACTCGTATATATAAATATTCGATTGACAGCGCCATCTCTTGGTAGGCAAAAGATTAAAATATGTAAACACCAGAGACTGACCCAAGTTACAGTGGTACCAAAGAAATATTATGCTTTTTAGAGTCTAATATAAAATAGCAAAGTGGCATAATAGAATGTATTATTTTATTAAATAAGTATGAGTAAATTTCGGTAAATGGGTTTCGGCAAATGTAACAATAACATTCTGTATTAAGAAAATAGTCGATGCTTATTTAATAACGGTTATCGAAATACTTCTTGAGGTTACTCTGTCATAATGACCATCAATATTTCGAAGCAATAGCAGGTTTCCTTTGTTTATTGATTCTGAAGAGCGTTGTGGCAGCAGACGATTGAATGATTACTTGAGTGCTCTGAGATTCACTGATTCACTGATATTACCTAACACTGATTATGCCAAGCGTCAAACATAATTTGATTGATGATCTACTCGTGGCTGGAGAATAACTTGTGAAATGATTTTTTTTTATATATTGTAAACTAGTCCGTGCCCGTGACTTCGTCCGCGTTGAAAAATAAAATTAATATGTGAGAAATATAACGCTTGACCTCTTGTTGCTATAACACTTTAGCGAGGAATTGGTGTTATTTTATTTTAGACTAGCTGGCGCCCGCATCTTTGTCCGCGTTGAAAAAGAAAAAAGTAGCCTATCGTGTGTCCTGTACGTCTCAATGTTTACCTACCAAGTTTCATGAAAATCAGTTGATTCGTTTAAGCGTTATGAAGGAACATACATACATACAGAAAAAAATTCTAAAAATCGTCAATTTAGAGTCAGTATCATGTATAGAGCCTATAAACACGATATCTCTGAAAACAAAAAAGTAATTTACTCCGTACACTTACAGATTTATTATTTATTAGTATTGATGATGATCCCTCGGGAACACAATTTTTTTTTGTTGACATGATGATAGGTTGAGTAATTAGGAGTGAAAAGTTTTAATTATATTATCTTTATTATTAACTATTGTATATTGCATGACAGCAAAAAAATAACTGAATATACAGTTAAATAGAAATACACTAACATACGAGTATACTTGTACTACTCGTAGTTAAAATTAAAAAAAATTGTTAACTTTTTATAAGTTCCAAAAATACCCCTAATAAATGAAAAGTATAATTTAAAAATTGCTCTAAAGCGAATGTGGAAGTAGTAAAATAAAGACAGAATATTAAACTAGATGGTAAAAGCGTTTACAAAAGCTTTGAATGTAAAGTGGGCTGCTAAAGCATGGTAGATGAGCCCCACAGCGCACCGCGACTCTTGCCTCCCGCCCGCGGCGATCGCTGCTACGAAAATAGGCTAAAATGAAACCTTCAAATTCAAAAAGCGGTCTCCATTTAAAAAACCCAACTTGAAAATATACCACAGAAAAAACTTAATAAACATTTTTCATTGTATAACGAAAATTTTATAACAAAAATTCATATTATGGGCGTAAAATTTGAAACTATAGGTAGACACGAATTCGAAAACAAACAGGAAAGTACCTAACGTAATTTTAAGTCTTAGAGTTGCTGAAGTAATGCAAAATAAATATTAAGGCCTGCCCAGGTTATGACTGTAAGAGATTATTCATAAGAGTTGCATTTGCGTTCTATGTGTTGCAGTAAATAACATTTTTTTTTAATAAAAAAACACGAGTGATTTGCTTTTATTTTTGTAGTAGTTGTAGTACTATCAGTGCTGCAGCTTTATACTACCAGGTCTAACAGTTGTACTTCTTGGTAGTACTACTGACACACAGTGGCCACTACGACTGCTAGGAATTATCTTTCCTGTTTCGTATAGGTATCACGTGATCTGTATTTAAAAAAAGTATAACCCAACTAATTATATAAATTGGTAAATATAAAAATTTATAAATTTTGGTTTACTTAAACGCGTTTATTACTCAATCATTTTTACACATTTCTCGACATAAACTAAAGATTAATATTTTACGTTACTGTGGTTTTAGACGTCAACAAACTGCCTATGTTATTATGAAAAATCGGTAACGTTGTTTGGATTTTTCCTTTGATTAAAGTAAAGTACCTATATAAGTTGAGAGAGCACAAAATAAGTAATAGTAATAGTAAAGTAATAGTAGTACAAGTAGGCAAGTTGAGTGGCGTCGCCTCGGTCTCTATTGTTTTAGTTTTCCATCAATGTTTTTTTTACCGGCCTCTGCAGAAAATTAATATTATCCTATGAATAAACACAGCTAGAATTTATTCTAGAGATATCATGATATTTCTAGAACAAACTAATATGTTTATTCATAGGATAATATTAGGTTTTTGCAGAGGCGGGTAAAAATCTCTTAAGAGCGGTAAAGTGTAGGCGGTAAGGTACGATTAAATACATTTCTATTTATATTTTTTATCCAACATTGAAAAGTTGTTGTAATCGAATTGAGTCTGGAATACCTATGGATTTTCAGGAAATATTTTATGGATATATACATAGAAATAAAATTCATATATTCATTCTATTCCATTTTAGATTTATAGGCATTGGAATTAAAGCTTGAATTCAACCAAATCAAGATTTCGACTTGATGTCTTCTTTTATAACCAACAATAATAAATTATTAAATTTCTTGGTAACTTAGGAATGGGCAACTGAACAATGTTAGGGGAGAAAGATTAAAGGAAAAATGCCAGTATCAAAAGGAAAATACTTGGACGCAGAAACTGAAAGGAACTGGTTTTTTGTATACAGAAAAAGTAAAATTTTGAAGGTCTAAACCCATATTATAGGTACTTACTTACTTATGATATGATTATATGTACAATATGATTTATTATAAAAATATTTTTTTAATAGTCTAATTATTTAAAAATTATATATCTTATTAAGCTTCGGTCACTTTCTTAGGCAGGGTTGTATTGTTTGTACTCGTATGTATAATTTGATTAATCGAGGAACCAACGTTTTGATAAAATATTATCATATTATTATTACTTAATTTATTACTTACTACTTATATTATTACTTCTGTTATTCAGTATAATACTTACTCTAAAAGTATACAACACGACGATAAGCATTTTGGTATACAATATTGTGTTCTTGAAACGAAAAGCGCCCTCAGCTACTTTATTATCGCCCACAAAGAGCAAAGGCCTCGCAAATGGATCGTATTTGCCATTCAAATTCCCTACAAAGATGTTGCCACTGACCTAAAGAACAAATGTCGGTTTGCATAATTTAGTTACAATGGCTCAAAGGAGAGGCACAAAATTAAATTTTAAATAGCAACCCATATTCTTGATAAAGTACCGTAATAAAGTTTGCATATTGTCGGGATCTTTACTGGATATAATCTTTTTTAAACATTTCAAAAAGAAAAATCAATTTCTAGAAAAATCAAAATTCCTTCATCTTCTTATTTTATGAAAACTCGTTATTGACATTCAACAATCCATAAAAAACCTGGATTAGAAATAACAACAAAATCAAACAAATAAACCATATACCATTATACCATAATAGTATTTATCCGCGACTTCGTCTGCGTCCCATCGCTACCAAACTTCACAGGAACACCCGCCGGACTAATCTGAAGATTGTCTGAAAGTTTCATCAAAATCGGTTCAGCGGTTTTTAAGTCTATAGTAGACTACATTTATTAAGAATTAATTAAGAATTATGTCACTGTGCTCCTATAAACTTTAGTCAGAACATTCAAACTTGAAGTTTTTTACAAGATATTATGAACCTTGTATTTCCGTATTACCAAGTGTTCTTATATTTGTGCAGTAATATAGTCCGAATCAAACTTAAAGCAGGCTCTGAACATTAGTCAACATGGTGCGCAGAACGCAATATTATAGATATCCGCGGGGGTGTACAGGGGGCATACCTGCGCACAACAGCCCTCGCAGCTAACTTCCGAGGGTCGCCATCAAATTTGAGTCGGACTTGTATAGTCTGAATCAAACTTAATGGCGGCTCTGAACATTAGTCAACATGGTGCGCAGAACGCAATATTATAGATATCCGCGGGGGTGTACAGGGGGTATACCTGCGCTCAACAGCGCTCGCAGCTAACTTCCGAGCCGCCATTAAGTTTGAATCGGATTATACCAACATTGGAGTTTCTGACGTCTGTAAAACGTGTTTATAAGTGTGACCGTACGATATTTTCACATTCACCGCATGTCATAAGTACGACACGACCTAAATTCATAAATCATCGCTCGGCGACGATTGTTAGAGTTGGTTTTCTATAATGACGAGGGTCTACCTGTGTTATGTCGGACACAGAACGCTACGAAAATGTTTCCCATTTAACGCAAAGGACACCGGAAAGTATTGCGTGTTCACATTGAACGTAAAGTTATTTACTATTAACAAAGAGAGAGATTTTTAAAAAATCACGGTAAAACTTCAGTGATAATTTTATGCTACTTCCTTTCTAGCACCTTTTAGCTTAATATACCTCTGCCTTATTGTTGTAAAGTTATATTGCTGTCTGCCTGTCCAACACAACTTTAAATGAAATGTATATATTAATACGTAAAACGAAAATTTTGGATTCCTTTATTAGAAACTAGCTGTTGCACGCGACTTCGCCTTTGTAAATTTTGTAACTTTATAAAATATAGCCTAATATTACTTGCTGATAATGTAATAGAAGAAAGAATTTTCAAAATGGTCCAGTATTTTTTGAGTTTATTCATTACAAGCATACAAATATTCTCTCCTTATAATATTAGTATAGATTTGCACGAACGGAAGAGTGTGAAATTTGGTACATTAAAGTTTATATGAAGAAGGACTGACGAAAACTAATATTTTTACATACTCGTAAAAAAAAAACATTAATTATTGTCATTCGATAGTATATTGGTTTCTTTTACATAGTAAGATTAGAATACATAATTTTATTATAATCTTAAAACGTTATTATATTGGCTAATCATGACATAAAAAGCTAATTATTTTCTGAGCGTTGTGTTGGTATGTAGTTTCCTACAACAAGGCAATTTTTCTAGTGTCTCTTCGCGTGGAAATAAAGGACATGATACTTGAGTACTTTGCATGAAGGCGTAGTGCGCATTGTCGCCTTTACAAACGATTCTTATGTTGCCTTTCTTTTCTGCAAAGTGAACATCTCTTTGCACTACAAACACGCGTTTTGCGTGATTATGAATGTGAATGTAGTCGTAGGAGGTATAAGAATCTCAATTAAAAGTGGGTTGGTAATTAAAGAAAACTTTTTGCAGTATTCGATTGAATATTAATTTATTTTGACACTTAAAATATATCAGGGTTTAAGAAAGCGTTGAAGCTGCGTACCGGTAATTCTTGTAGAAATATTTTAGTATACTAGCTGAACGGAATTAGCGTACCACTGGTCAGTTTCCTTACTCGTCAATTGAACTAATTCACCAGTTTATTGCGTGTGTGTGGGGCGCGCACGGTGCTGGACAATGCTTACCTATATAAAATATTTATTTTTTATATTTATAAAATAAAAATACTGTTACGCGCAAGGTAAGTTAAAATGCCGTTTAGGGGTATAAGAACACGATTTATTTTCGCAGACCAAGATGACTTCCAATATTACAAAGCTTCTCCAATTAAACCGTAAAACTTGCCAAAAGTCGTCACTAATTCACTCAACGGGTCACTAATGTACTGTCGCCAAACTGTCGCAGATATCTTCGCAAAAGCTCCCAAGTGTTGCTATCGTATCGCTAGTTGTCGTAGAACTATCCCTCTTGAGCGATCGCACCCGTGTTTATACTCGCGCAGATACTTAGCCCGGATAATTTTAGAAATTACTAGAAATTTAAAAAGCGTAAACATGTTTATTAAAGTTTCTGGAATGCTATTGCTGTTAGTGGAATGTCGCAACCGTAAGGAACAGTTTGCTTTGACACTACAAAAGGGACGTTGTCACCCTCTATCTATCGTGGGCGCTGGGAACGCGTGTGGAAATTTCCATGCGCCAAGGGCTTAAGCTCTAGTTTTCGAGAATGTTCCATACCCTAGTCGTAACAATACTATAAGTTACTCCTTATAACGTGAGCTATCAGCGAGTGAAAGTCACGTCAAAATAGGTCCAGCCGCTTCGGAGATTAGCCGGAACAGATTAACTGATAGACAATAGACGGAAAAACAGACAAAGTTTATAAAAAATGTTTTATTGGTATTAGTACCGTATATACTTGGTATCTACTTAAGAAAAACGGTCCAGCCGTTTCTTTACGGCTTTATTTTATATTTATGCAAATATAAATCTTCCATAAATATAATAAATCCGTGAAAAATTAAGTTTTGTGGCTCTAGCCTTTTGTTTCAAATTTAAAGGTTTATTTTTTATTGTATTTTTTGTTCTAAATTGAGTTAGTTGTTCTAACATCAAAATGTTCTTTAAAAGAATTTCCTTTTAACATTCGTACTGAAATTTCACCCAAAGAAAAATGCCCTACTACGTGTTGAATGCATAAAAGTCAGTGAAAACACACAGCACCGGCGTCGACTCATAATGTTTACGGAAAACTGATTTCCTGTACGTCTAGACGTGTTCCCCATCATAAACACATTTCAAGATAGACAGCTTCAAAAATTCAACAAATTTTCCTTTCAATTACAAGAATTTTCTCATCGTTTTGAAGAGTTATCTTGTTTTTGCAAAAATCATAAAACTGAATAAGCGCTTAGAAACGGCGGCTGCAGGCGAAATTCGTTGTGCCACTCGTAAGCACAACAAGCGTATGAGGTCGTTCCTAGATGCGTATCATCCTTATCCTTCCTTTCCTTACATATTATAAAACAGTCCCTCCGCCGCGTCTGTCTGTTCGCGATAAACTCAAAAACTACTGCACCGATTTTCATGCTGTTTTCACCAATGGATAGAGTGGTTCTCGA
This sequence comes from Synanthedon formicaeformis, assembly GCA_945859745.1. Lineage (NCBI taxonomy): Eukaryota > Metazoa > Arthropoda > Insecta > Lepidoptera > Sesiidae > Synanthedon > Synanthedon formicaeformis. Next base: position 6,301,046 of record OX243965.1, read on the forward strand.
GGAAGGTTTTAGTATATAATTTTCAACGCGGGCGAAGTCGTGGGCACCAGCTATCTACTAAAAATAAAGATACAACCCCTGAAAATTTTATAACAGCAAAGATGTCAGGCGTTATATTGCTTTACACATTTAGTCAGGCGCTACATCCGTTACTTTTAACGCGGGCGAAGTCGCGGGCACCAGCTAGTTTCTAATAAAGGAATCCAAAGTTTTCGCTTTAGATAATATATTAATATGTAAGTATACTGAATTGCATACATATTAATTTATATCTAGGACTGCACGTCATAAGTGAAAACGTTAACATCTTAAAACACTATCGACCTAGTTAAGCTTATTATGAACCAAGAAGTACTTACTAATTAAGGTAGATGGCGCTTATTTCATACAATTAAATGTTACTGAAGGAGTCACTCTCAGAGCGTGAGGGCGCGAGGTTACTGTTACGACATTCAAAAAGTGCTTAACGCGCCTAAAGAAAGGAAAGTTAGAAGGAGGCTCGGGCGGCTTTGGTTGGTGGATAATCTCTAAAAAAAATTTTACTCAGTATGTATTTTCAATGCATAAAAATTTACATAAAGTATGCGGCTCGTGAAAGTCAGATTCAAACATTTACAAAAATATTTGAATTTACCATTGTAATTTAGGGGCCATACATCAACTTCGTTGTGTGTTTTGGTCTTGTTTGTTCACGTGAGCAACATTCATAAGTCGAAATGCCTGAGGCGTGCAAACCCTGTTAGGCAACGAAAATTTTCCGAATAAATAGACGGCTCGCTGATGTCGAAGCGTGCCGACTAGACAGATGGGCGGGGACAAACTTAGGGCATCCAATTACTGTCTCAAATAAACCCAGCGTATACTACAAAATTGTATGCATAATCATATATATATATATATATATACCTATAGCAATCTTTGTTTAAATGTACCTTTACTGTGTTAGATTAGATTATACGTATACGTCATGCTACAGAGATTTTATCATGTAAAAAGTACATATTAGCAGAAAACCTACTGCACTATTGTTTGAAGAATAGTTTCATATGATATATTGACATGTTTTTCAGTCGACTTTATTATTTAGTTTTTTTGCTGTTTTTTTTTTTTTAGTTTTTTGCTTATAAAATTGAAACTATTAGGATAATCATGATGGTGTCAACGTCAAATAAGCTTGATGTAGCAATGCTTCATAGTTTTCATGCTCAATACTTCTTTGAAACATAATTGTGGAGGTAATCTTCAGATTTTTGACGGTTTAAGAAACACAGTAGCATCTAATGGTATTCTCGAGATTTTATTGATTTTTGATAATTTATTACATTTTTATTTTCTTATTAATCTTATCTTGAAGAAAATCTAGTATTATTATATTTTAATGATTATTTGTTACATTAGTTTACCTAAGCCAACCAGTATCGTCATGTGTTTTTGCCCGCGAAGTAATTGCTAAGTTTTCTTGCATATCTTGGTGATGAGTGAGGTCAAAGTGACATGAGAAACTTGGGTAATACTATCACCTAGTTAGCAGAAGCAATTAATTTTAATAATCACTACCTAACCGGTGTTTAATTTATCTAGCCTAATATTATAAGGAGATAAAGTTTGTTTGTAATTCATCCATTTAAAAAATATGTACCAATAGAATAGAATTTCAGGATGAAAATAGGCTCATGGACATAGGACGTGGACATCAGCTAAGTAGTATACAAAACAGTTATTTTCACCGTAATGTACTATACTAGTGGGTGCCCGCGACTTCGTCCGCGACCGATCACTACCAAACTTCACAGGACTAATCTAAAGATTGTCTGAAAGTTTTATCAAAATCGGGTCAGCAGTTATGGAGTCCATACATACACATACATACACACACACATCCTCTTTTATACATATATAAAAGAAAATCAATTGACTATCTTGAGTTGGAATCTAATCTGTCAAATCTGTCAGTAGAATTTTCTGATTTGCAATGTCAAGTTTTTCCATGAACGAGAAAGCTCAATAAATGGCACGCAGAGATTTGGTTTTATTCAATGTGGAATCGTGACATGAAATTGAAAAAAAAAAAAAAGCTTGTAGGTGAACAACAGGGATTCAAACCTCTGAAAGCAACCCAGTCTGCTAGGCTATAACTTTATAGCTACTCTTTTGTGCTGAAATATGAATTCAGCTTCGACACACGACTGGAGTTTATTCCTTACGAACGATTATAAAATTTAAATTTTCACAATTCGAACACGCCGAAAAAACAACATTGTTCTTTTTTAAATAATATTGTGTAGATGGCGCAATATCTGAAACTTCAGATATTCTAAAATATTAAAAAAAAATGCATTCATGTGACAATTTTGATTTTACTCCCATAAATTTTCGAAAACGCTAAGAAAATATGTTTTAAAACAATAGAAAATTACTTAATTAAAAAAGTTTATAAATACTGGTAAAATGAAAATAAACTGATGCCTGATCTCCATACAAAACTGATTGATCTCCTTTTAATAATAATGAATATAATAAAAATGTTGATAAAATTAAATATGTGGTCAGCGGCCTATGTTGCTGCAATGAGTGCCATATAATCAAACAGTTTGTTCTGTCCACGAAATTGCTCAAAATTCCCAATGCAACGTGTACTTCTTTAAAATATTTACAACGTGGAATAATAAAACAACAAGAGTAATGGCTAGAAAAATGTTAATGAAACATGAAAGCTTAATCAAACATATAATATATTAGAAGCTGTATAAGCCACAATTCAAAGGCAAATGAACAATGAACACCAGCCAGGTTCTAATTCAAAGATCAGATTCCGCAGGCAGAAGGACGATTATAATGGCGGACAAAGCGGCATTGAATGCATCAAACTAGACACAGAACTCTCACGTGAAGCATTCAAACAGCATGTGACCTATATTTTTCAGAAATACCCAAAAGAGGTATCAATACTCGTACTAATAATAAATCTGCAATGTATGTTCCTCTATAATGAAACTTGGTGGATAAACTTTTAGACGTACAGGACACAGGATAGGCCACTTTTTTATTTTTCAACGCGGACGAAGTCGCGGACGCCAGCTAGTATTATATATCGCACGCTTAATATTAAAGTGACCTAATTAAAAAAATCAGTTTTTTGGGAAATCGCAAAAAACGTTTTGCACTCACGACTTGAGTTGCTTATTTGGATATAAATAACACAAGATGTTAGTTTTACTGTTACTTTTTTTTCCATAAATATAGAATATGAACCACAGATTTCAGTGAGACTTAAATTTTAATTGAAAACTATTTATTTTGTTTATAAATAGGTTCTCAAAGTTTTGTTTGTAGTGTTAGGTCTTTTTTATACTAAATAGCAGTTCGTTTGTTAAAAATCATAAAGACCCAATTAATTTTAAGTCTTTTTATTACTAACTTCCAATACTGTTTGGTTGTATATTTACGGTTTAAGTCATATTATTACTAAAAATGAAATATTTTTTTTTTAGTTAAGACAGTTTAATATAACATTAAAGAACAAAATAGTATTTTTTTCTATTAAAAGATCAATGATTTTGAGTACTTAGGTAACTAGAAGTTTAAAAAAAAGTTATTTTTATTCTAACACATTAAATTATAAAAATGTACTTCAGTGAACATAAAGTAAACATTTTCCTAATTTTTATAATTACAGTCATTAGTATTGCGTACATAAAAATTTATGTAATTACAAAATAAATATATATTTACACTTTTTAATTTTTATACAGAATTTACATAAAACAAAAATAATATTAAAAAGAAGTCTTAATTTTTTAGTAATTAATCAATCAGTCTCATGGTAGTATTCTAAGTAGATAAATAACCATCATTTTTGAAATTAATAAGTCTACATTATTTAGGTGTAAGTAGGAATAATTAAAGTAAAAGTAAACATTTAAATGTAAGTGGTCGCCTATAACAGATTGATTAGTAGTACATTAAAAAATTAAAAATCTTCTGTCATCAGGTTTTGTTTTTATATTATAATAGTTGATAGTCCTTTTTACAGTTTTGTTTATTTTTTTTTTGTTAATTATGTGGGTATGTGGGTACCTATTTGTATACTATTATGCTTTTGTTCGGTTTGATTTGGTTTTTGTTTTTTATTTTATTTTTAGCTTTATTTTGTAAACAGAAAAGTTAGCCCATAAGTGGAGTATACAATATTCTAAAAGAATGTTTAAATGTAAATCACTTTTTTTTACTTATATAAGGATGGTTGTATACTGTTGGCTTCCTAATAAATAAATAAAATAAAATAGGAAACAACAAGGTAGGAACAATAGGTGGAGATAATTACAATAAAACATGGCATACATTTTCAAAAACCTAAATTATTAACATAACGAAATAATTGTTATATTCTTATAAGGTAGCTTTTTTATTATTGAAAAAAATGTGGAAAGTAACATCATTAAATAAATTATATTGGATCTGAGTTAAAAGACATCTTAACTTCTTAACAAATAATTAGCCTTAGTTGTTAGTAGTATACTTAGTAGGTTAAGTCAGATAATATTTTAGTTAGATTTATAATATCTTAGTTAGATTTAAATTAGTTCACAAAAATTCACTCCTCCATCTTTACAGCGTCAAAATAGTTTGCCTTTGAACAAAATCAATCTTGCTGCTCAACCTGCACCAAAGAAACTGCACTTATCATTATACATCAGTGGTTTAAGTTCACGAGCATTAGTTACAATGTTATTGCTATGAATATAAGACTTCCACAATTTCTTAATTTTTAGCCTTATTTTGTTTCCACATTTCCGGCTGTCTCGTGCGTTTTTTACCTTTAGGCGTGTTTTAGGCGTAGTAGAAACTGTAGAAGTTGCTTTAGTTGTTTCTTCTGTCAAATTATCTGGATTCTCTCTTGTTCCTTTGTTTCATTCTCTTGTTAGGTCAGGTGGTATATTCTCTGTGTTGTTGGCATTCAATAGTTCGTTCAAAGTCTCGATGTCGAAGCTATCAGATGAAGGAGAACTACTATTTACTAACCGTTGAGACTGAAGTAGAGGAAGAACTATTACCCGAAAATGAGCTAACAGCCGATGGAAATAGCAAATGATCAACATTTTTGCCACCATCTACGTTGAAATTAGGACTAAAACCTGCGTCGCTTTCTTCTTGATTAATGGGTGACACACGGTAATCTATGGCTGCGTTCTTACTTTCAGCATATTTCAAATACTCTGCGACATTCAAATATCATTGATTATTGGGTTTATTTTATACATTACTAAAATCTGTAAGCAAACGTGAAAGGTGAGCATACAAATATAAATAATATACCTTAGGGCAACAAATATTTTACATACCTGGACAACTGTAAACAATAAAAAGTGAATTAGTATATTGCAGGTAACTATAGATAAAGTAAGTTATTTCAATGATTTTTACATACCTAGACATCAGAACTTTGCGTTGGAATATTGTTATATTTAGTCTGAATTAACTCCAGAATTTTTTTGATCGTGAAGTAGTCATTCTAATTAAAAAACGAAAATTATAATTATTGGTCAAAAAAGTAAAACCTATTTTGTTCATTTTATTTAATTATAAATTGACTCAATTATGAAATCGCAAATTGTTAGGAAAATTATTTAATTTTTTTTAGTAAAACACAAACCAAATACTGAATGTTACTATAAACACATCATCATCATTTGTATTAAACAGACTTAAAATTGAAGCCATCCGCACGTACAAATAAATTTACAAAGTTTTTATTATAAAATAGACCTAATTATTATTGTGCTTAAAATTATTCATAATTTTTAGTTTTAAACCGACTTAAAACTTAATATACCGTACAATATGATAAAAAAATTAACATTAAATGGACTCATTATGGATCGGGTCAAAATAAAACAAAAGCAATCAGTAAAACTTACCTCCGATTTAACTTTTAAACAAACTTAATAACTAATAGGTTTCTTTTAAATCAAGTCAGAAGGCGTTTACTTTGTACCGGTTGAACGATTAATGAATGTGTCTGTGTAATTTCAAATGTCACCATCAAAACCCTCGAGTGTAAAAGAGACCGAAAACTTGTAGACCAGTAAAACACTAACTTTTTAAGAGTTTCTTAATCGTAAGCCATAGAGGGCGTAAACATACGGATTATAGTGTATCTAACTCATTTTTGACTTATTTTGAGTTAGGTCACTTTAATACTAAGCGTGCGATATACTTCTGTCAGGCCTTGAAGATGATCTCTAGGAATCATTTGGTTACTTTTTCCGTATGAAAAGTATCCTATGTCCTTTTCTGCATCATCACCACTTGTTTGAAAAATTTCATGATAATAGGTTGAGTAATTAAGGCATGAAAGCGTAAGAAACCAGCTTACGTTCACAGTTACAATATTAGTTAGAATTATTGGTTTTACTAGTTGGTGGCCGTAACTTCGTCCGCGTTGAATTATATACAGAAACTTTCCTCGTTTAACGCTCATTCCATTATAAAAAATCCCATAGAAGTGCAAATAACAAATAGGACTATAGTTTTTAAAGCATTGTCACTACACATAAGTGGAATGTGTTTTCAATATTTTTTTAATACAAAAAAACTATCTGGTCTGCTATCAGTTAGGGCACGTTCCAATTTACTGAAAGCTGACGTGACTTGATGCACGACACGTGACGAGAGCTTAGTCCACAACCATTCTATTGTTGGCTACAGATTATAGCACAGTACAGCTATGATTGGTTATGTGATGAAAACGGTCAAATTCAACAGTACCAACACACTCACCGACTACTTTCGTTAATAAATAATCATAAGCTTTTAATGAAGCTTTTAATGAACCAATGAAAAAGCTACATTACTGAAATGCTGTAAGCTATATTTTATTCTGAATCTAAGAAACTAAAAATACGATTTTAAAAATTCCTTTTTTGTACTTAGGAAGCTCTAAAATTAACGCAAATGACACCTCGGTGAAAAGCTGGTATGTGATGATGCCTATGAAAATATAATGAAGGTTAATATCAATATTTATTGCTTTGATAAGAACCAAGATGGTATCTCCACATTTTAACAAATTAGTTATATAAATTGTATCATAAATAGTTCTAAATAAGAAAATTATGATTATATGGAATTATGTGCTGAATTTCAATTATCTGTTTGCTTCAGTTAAAATTGTCGTACATAAGTTTATAGTTAGATAGTAATATAATGTTTGTGTTGAAGCAGCGTTGCGTGGAGTGTAGGACAGCTATTGAGTGCGAGGCATCACAAAAGGTATTGTGCTCTGCACGTTGCCTGGACTAGTTTATCTCTTTATGTACGGACAGAACTTGTTCAGTTCCACACTGATAAGATTTAAACCAAGTCTTTGTGTTAAGCGTACGACTTATTGAATGTGACGCAATAGTTTGCTGAAACACAGCAAAATGTGGCACTTCCGTATGCCCCAGTTTCGTGATAAATAGGGGGATGTTAGTTATGAATTTGAAACGCTACTGTGAGCGTACTCGTGGTTTGTTGAGGAGAATATAATATCAGCACAAACGAAATTGTATAAACAGATTTTAACTGAATCTAATAATTTACTAAATTCACCAGAGCATCTGCAATGTTTTGCAATAAAATGTTATATAACATTATACATTTAACTAGCTGCTGCCTGCGACTTCGCCCGCGTAACTTTGTAAATTATATTTGACTAAAACCTTCCTCGAGAACCACTCTATCCATTGGTGAAAATAGCATGAAAATCGGTGCAGTAGTTTTTGAGTTTATCGCGAACAGACAGACCGACAGACAGACAGACAAACGCTGTAAGGATAATTCGCGGTAGACTAATGTGACGGATTGTAGCTTATACAAATTCATACAAATTGTGCAACAGTAGGTTTTATTCTGGAGTTTTAATATTCTCAACCACAAGTACTCTTCTGGAACTTGAAACGGATTTGAATGAACTAGGCACGAGGATGAACAATGACTGAACATAGGATGCTTTTTATCTCAATTTTTTTAAAAACCTATACTAGATAATAAATAAAATTAATGACAAAGTAACCGCTTTTTAATGACTTGACTAATCTCCAAATGGGTGGACCGATTTTGACGGGACTTTCACCGGCTCGTAAGGTTATAAGGAGTAATTTAGGCTACTTTCATTTTAGAAAGTTAAAAAATGATATCATTAATTATAATATACATCAAGCAGTGTTTAGTAGGTATCGCTTGCGCCCCATGCAAAAGCGACATTGGGTTCAGCGAGTCATAAATAAGGCAGTGTCCATATAAATTATACATTCAAAAGTAAATGTTTCACACTCCTTCCTAGAATTGGGACGCGGCAAGAATTAATTCGTCATCGTAGCAACGCACTGTAACAATGCTTTTTATCTGAATCGCAAACCGAATGGTCGGAGATGAGGGATCTTTGTTATCAGGAAAATAATGATCGTGAGACCAGATGGCGACGTCTATGAAACTTTTTCTTATTTACAAAGACATTTTTTTATGGCAAAGTAACAAAAGAAAATGTCTATTGGCACAGTAACTTGCATACATAATCAAAGAGTCTACTCGCCTCATTCATAAGGAAGACTGAAGACCTAGTGGAATGAATCTTTCATTATAGTGTACAATAATTTAATTCAATATAATGTAATTCATTACACAAGGCGCCCATTTCCTATCCTTAATCCTGCTGTAGGCAGAAGCGCACTTGCAGCACCTGTGGCGTTTCTTGTGTTATAGGTGATGGTAGCCAACTACCATCAAGTGGACTGTCAGCCTATCTGCCGATTTTTACATAAAGAAGGAGATGTTTCTTGCGAAAGCTTTCCATGGTTTCTAATGAGTCATCGCTACACAATAAACTTCTTTGCAAGCGATTAGAGTAACATTTCAAGGTCCAATATTGAATGAAGTTTGAGTGTAACGATCCTTTCAAATACCACCGTGAAACAGCATATGTGCTTATCTATGTACGATGCGTGATACGTCAGCACATTCTAAAGCGGCAGAAGGTCTGCAAATGTTGCATGGGTATACAGGCGTTAACCCATCAAACAATCTGTCTGTTAGACATAACTATAAAAAATAATGTTCACACCGTAGGTATACGAACAAGCAGCATATTAAGTAGGACTGTTTACCTGGGAACCCTAATATTAGTAGTTATTATAATTGTTTACGGAAGGGTTGTACTGCAGACTTGCTAGTTCCCAAATTATAACAAATGATTTCTATTTCCCTAGTTGACCCTTGGAGGCATTAAAATATGACTCGGTCCCAACAACTAATTAGTTTAATAAATTCATTTTGGGCAGTTCAAACTGCTGTTTATGCTTTCATGTTATATTTTAAATAAGAACATGTGCTTCGTTAATAATATTGTATTGTATGGTTTATGGTTTTGTACTATTACTTAATTTAGGAAAATTTGTATGAAACTTAAACATAAATTTGTCATCATCATTATCACCATCAAACAGTGTCTCCACTGCTGGATGTAAGCCTCTTTTTAATTAATTGGCTTCTCATACAGAATTACTCTTTCTTTAGACCACAATACTACACTATGGTACCTTAATTATACTGGGTTTATATTAGAAAGCTATTGCCAATTTGCAAATAACAGTTCAGTAATAATAATAATGTGCCTGTAGCGGTACGAGTAAATTTATAATACAATATGAATTTCGCATACAAATTCCAGTTAAATTGTAGATGGAGGGCTCTTGCGCGTCACGCGTCACTCGCACGGTTGTAGAGTCATAGTCATCCCGTCATAGTCAGTCATTCATCGGCATACCTCCGTCACGAGCGCAAACTTTATTAAATTGAACTGTGGCCCCTACCATGAGTTCTCGGTGACATTATTGAAGAGAAATGTACCGCTATTATATGAGATTACAGGTACATTTCCCAGAAACACACATCGGTGTAATTAATATACACAATGTTCGTACTTTCTGGACTATCGCACAATAATTTTTTTTTAAAATATAAAGTAAAGTAATATTAAGATACACATGTATACTTAGGCATAGAAGAGGTAAATAAATCTTTGCAAATCCACCTTTATGAGTCAGCCCACATTAAAAAATTGTCATGGACACGGCCGTGTGTTGTACGTGAATACGTTTATGTAACTGCTTATATTTTTTAAATAAAACAAAACAAATAATTATTGTAGTACAATATAAATTCTTTGATCCTTTAGCTATCCAGTGGTATAATTTAATTTTTGATGTAGAGCATAGATTCGAAACTACAACGCCAAACTGTATCCCCCGATTTTGTTATCATTAGATTTTTTGGATTGCCCCCGTATGGTAGCAAATTTATAGACGTATTCACGTCAAAACAATCTATTATGATAAATACAAAACCTGTGGTATGGGACATATTTAGGCGTGTATTGTATTGTCTGTGCCACTGTGTAATAATAATACAATACGAGTATACTGGCTTCACTTACGTTGACTTGTGATCGAAATATTGTTGGAATTACGAGCCTCTTTCTGTAAGATTTATATTATACATAATTTTCTATTTTCTTTCGTTCGTCTGTAGGTTTAATTTAAAATCGCTGTTAAACCCGTTAACCGCTTGGTTTTGTAGGAGTTGTAGAAGAAAACAACGCAATGATTTAAAAATAAAAATTATACAAATAGAGGAATTTGTCGTTTATATACGGCTCTGGCGAAATGGACACGAAAATAATTGTCGGATAAATCCGATTCTGGCAGTTAAAGGGTTCAAATAATCATGTTCGGGTCAGAAATAGTCCTGAAATATTATGTACTATCTATATGTACTTTTAAAATCGTTTGCCCTGACTGATTTTATCAACGCACATCCAAAACTACTAAGTCAAAAGATTTTTGACAGTTACAACTCCGTGCGAAACCAGGGGCGGGTCGCTAGTATATTGTATAAAGAAATGACTAAAAAATTAATAGTATAAGTAAAAAAAATAATTAAACACGGCGGAATGAAAATCGAATTAAAAAGGGTAGCTATATATTTTATGTCGAAAAATGTAAACAGAAGAAAACAAACAAAATTGTATATCATAAATATCGCGAACAAAATTGATTACTAGTTAGTTTTGGAAAGTTGAAATGTTTGCATGCATTTAATTTGAAAACTTTATTTTTTTCTTATGAACAATTAAAGTGAGAATCACGCGACCAACTTTTACAATTAACATGGAGATTCAAAGTTCATAATGCTCTGTTAAAACGCAAAGAAAGGTGACTGAATTGTCAATAAGAATTCTTTTGTACCTTAGTAAACTTTCATATTTGAAATTCAGGGCAATATTTCGTACCTACGTTTGTAATCAATATTAATAGCTAAATTTATTGATCACTAGCTGTTGCACGCGAGTTCGCCCGCGGAATCCTATATGTTACTCTTTGGTAACGTAGCTTTCTATAGATGAAATAATTTTTAAAATCGGTCCAGGAGTTTTTGAATTTATTTATTACAAACATACAAATCTTCTCTTTTCAACCGAAAGAGGAGGTTCTCAATTCGACTGTTTTTTTGGCATCCATGAGAAAATGGATTGAAGTCGGTTTTTTTTTATTAAAAAGAGTTAATGTTAAAAAAATTATAATATTAGTTGATATTAGTGAAGGGATTATCACTAAAGAATTCAGCCAAGAAATGATTCCACATTTACTAGACAATTAGTCGTTTTTATATTGCTATATTAAAAACTCTTTAAAACACGAAGAACATTAAAAAAGTTTCGCTTTAAAAGTTAGCTCGGTGGCTTTATGTAATAAATAAAGCTTTGCCGGGAAGGACTGAACTGAGGACAAAGTTTAATGCGTACACTAGTTTTATTAAATAGTCGTGTTCATGCCTCAGAATATTAGGTACAAAAAACATGAAGCCGTGATTTGTAGAAAAATCAATTCGTAAATGGACATGTAAATACCACATATATGACTAGTAAATTATAAATTAAATAATAATTATAATTAAATGTAACTCCGTAGTAGGTATTTCGCCGAAAAGTAAGTACAGTATGACCCTGCCGGGAATCGAACCTTGTAACCCTGGTAAAGAGCGTTAAGGCTAGCACCCCAACAAGCACTCATCCAACGAGATTTTTTATTATTTAATTGTAAAATTGAAATACTTATAAATATTTAAATACAACATTGTTTAAATAAATATTTGGCAATAGCATGGCAACTAATATTAGTTATTCAATGTTATTTCACGGGTAAACGTTATTTGAACGCTGAAATGAATGAATAAACATGTGAACTTATGTAAGTACTAAGTATACATATAGGAAGATCTTAATCCTTCTTGTAGACAAACAAGGCGATAAGTAGTTTAATTCCAGACATTAAACCCTCCACTTAGATTGGAGGTGCTTAACCTTTCCTTAATTTATTCATTTGGATTAAGTTAAGCTTTCTCAACAATGTGAGCCCTCGAAATTTATTAACTTCTCAATGTTTAATGTAGGTAATTTTAAAACATACTATACTTCACTCGGGATACACTTAATAGCGCCATCTATCTATTGTAGTCTAAAATAGAATTAGGAGATGCGATAGAGAGGGTTACACGACATCTATCGTATTTGCGTAGAATTGCTTGGTGATATTTTTTAATTTTTTCAACGCAGACGAAGTCGCGAGCACCAGCTAGTCTATAGAAACCTTTATAAATGTAATAAAGGCTTTTATAAATGGTATTTCTAATTCATGTCATTGATAAGACTCAGGGGTAGTGGTCGGAACTGAATACCCAATCAATACGGAGCTGAATTCCATTCAACAGGCTATCAGTTCGCGACCAGACCATACTATAGATATGTTAAAATGTAAAAACCATACCTATGTGTTAAAAAATGGATAAAAAATTGAAAATAAGAATTAAAAAATGAATATTTAATAGCTAAGCCGTAACGACTTAAAGAGTATTACGACAATTGCGTTTATCTCCAAAACGAGTGTACTTACAGTCCGCCTCCCGCATTTCGTTCAAATTAAGAAATATATCCGCTTCATTCTTTGTGGCCGAGTGGAAAAATAAAATGGATAAACTCGTAGGGAGGAATGGGTAAAAGGGACATGAACGAGAAGGTAAAACCTTTCCCGACGGCGTCGGGGTTAAATCTAATTTTTCCCCCGCTAATGCCCGCCTGCCTCGCCTCGCTCAAGGTTGAGTGAGCGCGAAAATTGTAACTTTTCAGAGCACTGAGAGAGAGAATTCCCGACATTGCTCCAAATGAATGTACAGCGGTTATGCTCTGTTTGAAATATTGGAACTATTCCAGAGGTTACCTGAATTCGGGGGATGCCTCTAACATTCTAAAGCGACGCGATTTAGTTACTTACTCCATAAAATAAAATCTATAATATAATATCATATCATATCATAAATATACTAAGCGCCTCTTTCACAAACGTCAAGTAGGCCAAACTGTCATTTAAAGTCACCTGTAACCGGGGATAATGGAGCTATACCTTTGTTTGTACGGTAAACGTCCCAAACATTAAATAGAAAATAATAATAAAAAATCGGCTATCGAATGATGCAGTAAACCGAGTGCATAATTGAATATAACAGAAAATGATTTCTAAAAGTAACTAATCAACACTTTACATGTAGTTTGTGAAAGAGGCCCTTAAGGAACGTATTTTATACTGATCATTGCAACTTGACTCAGTAAGACCATTCTCCTTAGTATTTGTTTATATATTCTAACTCCAATGTGCACTTACATATATCGGATTCAGGTGTACCATATTCTCATTCCGATTAAAATTAAATTAAAATTAAAATATATAATGTTTTGTTTCAATTTGGTTTTGATTTAAACCATCTTGTTCTAAATTATGAAACTAATCTATACCAAATAAAGCTGAAGAGTTTGTTTGTTTGTTTGGGTTGTACGCGCTAATCTCAGGATCTACTGATTTGAATTGAAAAATTATTTTTGTGTTGGATAGTCCATTTATCGAGGAAGGGCTATAGGCTATAGAGAACGCGGACGAAGTCGTGGCTAGTAGCATATATTAGGACCTATGATATATTTTTTTTTTTCATTGATCAAAAAGGTAAACAAACAATTCACGATATAGAACTAAACAAACAATACGAACAAATTCTAAATGAGTTAATCACTGAGTCAACTCTCTTAGGTAATGCCTAATGTACAAATCTCATCTTTAAAACAGTCCAGTGACCATGGCGACGCTATATTTGTTTACGTTTTAGATCAATAGAAAAAGAATGGATCATACATTCCCTCCTAATAAAATGGACAATAGTGTCAAAAGGGGAACACATTATTCAATTGTCCTTATTTATTTTTCATAATTGTTTGAATTGATTTAAAGATTTTGGTGTGAATGCATATTACAATGGAACAATGAAATCAATCAAATACAGTCTAATTTTCAAATGAACCTGATGACCTGTCCCTACTGGTTGACCAGCGGGTCGTTCACACTTCACACGTGCGGTAAATAATTAGAACGTGCAGGCGCCAGCTACACTATTCATTAAATTACGGGTGAACACTACATACATATTATAGTAACAATTTCACAACCTTCACTAACTTTTATTTGGTTATCCAAATGTTATTCGCTGATGATGTAAGTAGCTTTATATTTTCAGTCTGTAGTAATTTTTGAGTTTATTCATTACAAATACATATCTCTTTATAATTGCACAATCACAGAAAGTCATAATTTCGTATAAAAACGTTCTGAAACCTCGTGAACATGTATTTAGAATGTGATTCAATAGAGGTGTTATTATGAGACACGGCCGTATTATTGTCCTGGGATTAAAGCATTGTTGATAGAAGTTCACACGAATTGCGCGCGACTCACGGGACATGGGCGGAACGTGAAACGGAATAATCCCGAACGCGATCGCCGCCTTTGTAATTATGGTTCGGCGGAGAAGCGACTTTTCTTCTAAAGTTTAGCCGAGAACGAGTGGTGGGAATTTTCTTGCACAAGTTAATGTGAATTCTAAATCCAGCGAACGGTTAACTTTCACATTTTATTCACGAGTTCCGCTTTTAATAATTGCATAATCTGCAATTTTTAATACACTTTTTTGTGTCACCCGTAGGAAAAGTAGGGTGCCTAAATGGTTTATATTTCAGAATTTTGTATTGTTTAAAAGCTATTTATTCGACGAGCCCTTTGGATGAGTGGTTCAGGTGCTTTCCTTAATGCTCTGATCCCGTGTTCGATTCCTGGGTCAACTTTGGAAATGAACTTTGCTATATTGTTTAGAATTGTCGTTAAAGTAATAAAATCTCAAAAATCTTGAAGCCAATGTCCCTAAGACGAACCTGCTCGCCAAACTGAGGAAGCAACCAAGTAGGTAAACAAGGTCAATATGACTGTAATATATTATAGGCATTGGAAGTAAATTCAATTTCTTTCAACTGCTTACTGTAAGAATTCTAATGTTTCTGCGGATCGGGCACCATTCTGACCTTCGTTTAAATAATTACGGTCGACTTCATGCCGGCTCCAACCCCGGCCAAAATATTTGACTTATTTTTAGATTCGATCTCCACATTTGGGGTGGAAAATTTAATTATATTAATTGCGCACTACAATTTTTTCTTACTTTATTTCAAATGTTTGCCAGCTGGACAGAGTGGTTTGTATGGGAATAGATTCATTTTTTATCGATATGAATGGAACATAATTTTTTATTGGGTTCACTTTCATTTCTAGTTAGTATTTTTTCCCATTTGATTCTGCCCATGTCAAAGTAAAAAAAGGCAAAACTGTGTTTAACACTAATAAAGATAGAACTAACCGGGGAAAGTTTGTGTATAAAATTTGTAGAAAAAAGCCGGGGACGGTTCGCTAGTTTAGCAATAAATAAATAATTAATGAAACAAAGACATAGTAGGTGAGGGACGAATAGTCATTGACGATATGACCTATGATTAATGAATTCTACTCCACTACTGTGCACGAAATATAGGTCATTAGGCCACTGCTTGAATGTCAACTTATATATGAATGAAAAATTTTATAACAACTTATATTGTTAGGATTCTAGAATTTACTGATTAGAAAACGATGAATTTTCATTATTTTTCTTATTTGTAACATTTAATTAGTTATTTCATATATTTAATAAAAAAGTATATTCGTTTATTTCAAAATATCGATTTAAAAAATATATTAGGAAATACAATGTAACAGACTTAGATTTGGTATAAGTACCTACTTAATATTATGAAAAATAATCTATGCGTATTAAAAAAATCGTTATCGAGGTAAAAAAATAGTTTTTAAAAATTTTGTCGTCAGTTTGTGCATTTGTGGCCAATCTCCGAATTGGGTAAAATTTGGCACACAGATAGTTTATTACCTGGATTAACATATCGCTGCTTAAAAACTAAAGGGCCACAAATCAAAATTACACTTTTTACATGAGAGCTAATCGAAAAAAATTAAATTATTTTTGTCTATTTTTTTCTTATTAGATATATATCAAATATATGCATATTATACATCATTAGAAGCGTATTTTTAAGTAGCATTAAATGTTTTAAGTACTTTTATAATAAACTGAATACTAGAGGAGATATATAAGCATATGTTACTTTTGAATATAAAAAATATATCAAAATATACTAAATATTGAATAAAACAACCATAGCTCTTTTTACAACATACAGTATGAAGGATTGTGATTGTATTTTTGCAATAAAAACATTTTTGGATTTTTTTTTGTTTTATGGCCCTTTAGTTTTTAAGCAGCGATATAGAATACTTTTTATCCTAAAAAAATGTTACTAATGCACAAATTGTTACTTTATATGGGAGAATAATAAAATAAAAATCTACTGTCTTCGTCGGCTTGAAGGTAATTAACCTAAATAACTATTAGGGGCCAATAGCTGAGCAAAATAGTCTTTACTAATATTATTGCACCCACGAGTATCGTTCAAATGTCTATTACAGGCTTATGTTATAGGCAGTATATCCCATATATAGGTATAGATACCTAATCTATACAATTATGCAATAAAATCATATTATATAATGAAACCAAATACCCAGGAAAGGATAGAACCGGAAATGGTAGACAAAAGTTATTCAGACGGGACCAAGATTTGACCTTTCATGAAAAGTTGAAACATGAAGATTAATGTACTTTAAGATGTAATGTAACTTTAAAGAAATCGATTGTTTCGGAAATGATAGAACTGGAGGTGTGTTTCATTGTATCGCGGAGTCAATATCGACAGTTTGGGTTCGCACGATTGGCTTCCCAACATTCGCCGATAAATTGTTTGGTATAAATTTTGGCACGCAACACCGTCACGAAACTACACGTACGGCAGTGATCGATGGTACTGTAGACATTCGCCACTTCGCTTTTTACTACAAAAATAACATTTTATTAGGTTACACGAATAGGTGTAGGGTGTTTGCAAACTTTTTACAAAATGATCATAGATTTTAAATAGAAAAATGACTTATTACAGCAACTAAATTCGCCTTTATCCTTTATCTATACTTTTATGTCAATACTTTTATTCTGGTAAAAATGTTAGGTGCCTGTGTGATTTTCAAAAAACGAACTAAAGCGCATGTAAAGTCGCAGGTACAGCTCGTACCATTTTACAATACTGAAATCAACACAAACGACCACGAATACATTGATAATGGAGGAACCTAATGCTATAAGGATAAAGCTAATCCGTAAATACGGGAAATAGCCCGTTAAATTATATACCAAAAAAAACAGGGGAACTTAATTGATCAATTGTCCCAAAATCAATATTGCGATCTCCCCTCGGCCAGTCCGCGGGTAAATCGTATACGTGATGAGGAATCATGAACGTATAGGACATTAGATTTTGTAGTTTCGTTTTTATTGATTCTATTTTTATAACTCCTCCGTTTTGACGTTCATTATAGAAATATTCTGTAGAACAAATTTATCCTGTCTGAACAAACGTAGTTGTGTCGTGTTTGAATAAGTAAATACAAGAGCTGACACAGCGGGAGGCTTAAGAAGTGAATTATTTATCTTCTAGTCTAAGCGTTGCCGCTTTCAAGTTACATTTTTATTAGAATTAACACTAAACATAACCACGTTTTTCAGACAATCTCAAATCTTGGCCTGTATGTTTATCAAATCAAATCGTTTATTTCTTAAAGAATAGGTTAACAAGATCATATGTTTGAAGTAAAAAAAAACCTACTACCGTTTTGGAAACCAAATGGTTTTCTAGAAGATAAGAAACAACGAAAGAAACTCTCCAACAATCGCCCTTTTTAATGTGAAATTACAATTATGCCAAATTTAAAATTTTTAAAAAGTTTAAATGGTCAAAAATAGCTAATATGATGACGACCTTGAGAAGAAACCCCGAAAGAAACTAATGATACCTTGTCTGCATAACCTATCCTCTCTTTGTCCATGGGAATTTAACACCTTTATAACCATGGGAATTTATAACCATAAGGTAGCTACTTATTACTAAGTAGACCTTTAGCTTACTAATAAGTTTATCTGCGACTCTTATCATACAAGTACGCAATTATGTAGTTCTAATACTATTCATACTCGATAGGCTCTACTACAACTATATTATTAGGTATAAAAATATTTCTAAAATCATAACGGTTGTGGGATAAAACTAAATAGTATTGTACTTGTACATCCGAAATTATCTTATTCTAAATTGACTTGAAATATTACCTCTTTAGCATTACGTAATAAAGGCTAGCAAATATGGAGGCTGTAAGGCGAAGGTGCCCTTGCCGTCTCGGCTTGTTAACCGCCCAGCTTGTTTCTGTTTAGGGAATGTTGGCCCATTCATAATCTAATTATCGCTGAGTGCTTCCTCGAATAAAGTCGCTTATTATGCGAAATGAACTTTAGCTTTGCCGAGATTCACTCTTATCTTGATTATTTTATTTTTGTGCATTCTTCGTTCAATATTTTCATGACCAATTTATTTAGTTGATTACTGAAGCAGTTGCTAAACACGCGATTTTTCATAATAATGTTAACCCCTGGGATCCTTCATAATGGGAGGAAAATCAGAAAAATGATGATAACAAAATTGGGGGATACAGTTTGATGATGTAACTACATACCTATCGAAAATTTAATTACACCACTAAAGCTAAAGCTACGAGTGAAGGATCAAAGAATTATTACAGTGTACTACACAGCCACACCGCAAGTGTTTCAGCGAGAGACAACCGTAGAAAAAGCTACAATCACTATACGAACATAATTCTAACATAATTCAAAAATGTAACAAGGTATATTATTTTCAAATTGTCAAAGTTTAGTCAATAATTTATATTGGTTAAATGAATTACAGACCATAAAACCTTTTGTGGCCCCAACAGGAGAGAAATTCTATTTCACAGTTGTGAAATTAAATTTCAATCCTGCGTTCCATTTTCCCTCCAGTTATAATTTAATGTGCGGACAAGAGAGAAATCCATAAAATCTAATGGGAAAATTCCACAGGGCGATGAGGCTTTTAAGATTTATATTAGCATCTTAAACGTCCGCGGCGGTAGTGTCTATTTAAGCATTATTACTTTTGTTGAATCAAAACTCCGATACTTCAACTAAGTTTGAAACAGTCCTTTCATTATTATTAGGTACTTTCTTTTATCTACAGTACCTCTGATTTGTCTCTTTTTCACCGCGTAATGTTGCTCAATCGACTGAGAACGTTTTTTATTCTTGAAGAATAAAAAAAATACAATATCCTTTTGTCACTTTACGCGTCTATTCTCTGTATATGCGCTGCGCTGACTCCTCTTAAACCATGCAACGAATTTTGATGCGGTGTTCACTATTGAAAAGAGCGATCAACGAGGAAGGTTTTTGTATAAGCAATAAGAAATCCGTGCCAAACCGGGGACAGGCCACTAGTAACAGATAAATAGAGAAGCCAACAGAAATATTTGAACAATTCTAGGACTGAATTTTAGATAGGTATATCCATGTTCTAAATTTACGTTTTAAGTCTTATTATCTTTCATGAACTTTCACAAATTAAGAACAACAAGAGACTTTTTTAAATTAGTTGTTTTATGAAACATTTTTTTAAATGATTCTTACTAGTAGGTGCCCGCGACTTCGTCGGCTTCCGATCGCTACCAAACTTCACAGGATTACCCGCTGGACTAATCTGAATGTCTGAAAGTTTTATCAAAATCGGTTCAGCGGTTTTGGAGTCCATAAGAAACATACACACACACACATCGCCTTTTATAGATATAGATTATTTATATAAATAAAATAGAATGCCTAATATTATATAACTTAGCTGGTGCCAGCGACTGTGTTGTTATGGCGAAACTGGCGCCGCCACGGCGACATTTGGGCCCAATTTTTATAGTTTTAAACGATCCATCGATAAAATAATTTTTTTCCAGGATTCAAAGTATCCTTTATTTTAAGCCAGGTAATAAACTATCTGTGTGTCAAATTTCATCAAAATCCATTGAGCTTTTTGCGTGAAAGTGTAACAAAACATCCATACATCAATCCTCATAAACTTCCGAAATTAAATTATTAGTAGGATTACATCATACCGCGTTCGTTTTGTTTCATCGATTTCTGAGTCACGTTAGCATTTGATGGCATCGTAAAATACGTATTTCAGCTATCTCTTGCCACTACCCTGATTTTGTATCCTTCATTACTTATAATGGTACTTGCATATTACTAAGAAACTATAGTTGGTAACGTTAGCTAAAGGTCGATATTAGCCGATTAAATAAATTAAAAAAAATAATATACACAATCGACTAACAACAAAACGAAAATTATATTTTATTTATTTATTAATGTATTTATTAATTATGAAATATTTAACATTGTGTAAGTAGAAATACCACTTAAAATAAAATGTAGAATATTTAAAAAAACTATTTTTTGAGATAAAAGCAACAAAATATGTCAACGTCTGATAGTTTTAATCTGATATTTCTACACACGTTTATCACAAAATATTATCAGCATAGCAAGCTCTGTTGTGACACTTTTGGCAAACAACTTCAGTCGAGATCAGATACCAAATAAGTAGCCTGCTTATTTGACTTTATCCTGATCTATGTAAGTGCTAATAAATTTAATTATTATAGTTTGTATATTATTGCTGCGAACTGTTTTTATGTTAAGATCGGCAGACAGGCTGACGGTCCATTTGATGGTAGGTGGTTACCGTCGCCTATAAGACAAGCAACGCCAAAAGATGCTGCAAGTGTGCTGTCGACCATAGAAAGATTATTGATAAGGGATAAGGAAGGGGATGATGAGCTCTGGCATCTCTTACTCACTTACTAAAAAAAAACCGTCCAGATAACTGCGAAACGCAGTGTGCCTTGCCACTACTTTCCAAATCAAGACCAGAGCCAACTTTAAAAAATTCATTCCCAAAGTTAACCCAGCCGTGAATAGAACCCGGAACCTCTGAGACGTTAGGCAGACAACCTTATCACTCATCCAACAGGTCGTCATAGAAATGGAAAATTATCCTAAGGGATATTAGATATTTTACTCCACTCAAATTTCCCTCACTATTAAGATCTTTAATAGTGCTAAAAAGTTTCACAAAACTAACTAAAACTAATAGGACTGCAGAGGTTGTTGTTTGATAAATTTAAATCTAAGTTTCCATAAACTCTTGGCATCATAATTACACCCATGTATGAGAACATAAATTTAATTTTATGAGTTACACGCTGGTACGGTGTAACGTAAGTTTTCCCTGTTGAAAGCAACAATGTACGTGCAAAAATTAACTACGTGACTGAGTGAGTGTTACTCGGAGAAAAGTTATATGAAAGTTGGATATTCTGGTCCCAGCCGCGGGCCCTCTTTATCATAGTAACGCTTAGAGCAAGCGGTAGAAAAACTCTCAGATATTTCAAGCTTAGCAATATTATATTAGCAAATGCTCAGACCTAATACTAGATAGAATTTTGCGGACAACATAGTGAATACGAAAAACATTCCAAATTTGAAAAGACTTTTTTATACGTTCAAAACTTGTTTTAATACTTATAAACTTAAATATCTATGAAACACCGTTACTAAATCACATATTCTTCTTACTTAATGGTACAACTTTACAAAACGAAAATAATAAAAAACTGATAATCAAATCTCCATAAAAACCTCCTTTTTGAGTAAAATAATATTTCGTTTCTTTCGTATTAAGTTTAGGTTGCAAATATAGCTAAGTATATAAAATTATCACAATACCATAGAAAATTTACACTTACATTTTACAGAAGGAATTTCACAGAAGCTATAGTTTCTATACGGTTTTCTAGTTGCAGCAGTGTATCATTTCGTCGCCATCTTTCATTATCGCATTTCCCATTAAATCTGCAAGAGCCAGTATATTCGACGAGTTTGATTATAACTCACCGACAAAATTTATATATATACAAAATTTATAAATTTACACTAAAATATATAGAAAAAACCTTATTTATTTATTGCTTTCTACACACACATTATAAAGTAGGTAAAGTCACTGTTCGCATCTATCTGTTTCTCCGCTAACTTCTTCTAACCCATCTTTTGATTTGGTAGAAAGCAATAAATAAATAAGGTTTTTTCTATATATTTTAGTGTTCTATATACAGATATAGATAGATAGATGATATATATTATGTATTATTAAATTTAATTAAGACAATCTGAGTAAGACGAATTAGTAAATTAACTGTTAACGCTGCTCGACTTTATATATTTTTTTAAGTTACTTATATATAGTAAAATAAAAAAACGACAATCAAAATCTGAACAAATCACCCAATGCATGCGAAGGATGGAGGGTGGAGTACCGAGAATGATTGAGCTTTGAAAATGACACATCTTTATCACTTGTACCTACATCCTTGATCCTTATCACTTATCCTTTGTAAGATGTACTTCGTATCCTTTTTTGATGTAAATAGAAATCGGAAATAACTTTCTATTAAAAAAAATATTTACATTAATTCTAATATTATTTAAGCTAAAGCTTTTACTGCTGTTTGATATTACAATAAAATTATGGCTGCATCAATTTTAGTTCGTTAGATACGTACGAGTTTACTGCATGTCATGAAATAATTTGTCGGCGTTTAGTGTAATTGGATGAATATTCCGTTGTTACACTAATTGGTTGTGGGAACAAATTTCTAGTAGAGGAGACATTTTTAAAATGGCTGTCATTCGGGGCATTATACTAATATTATAAAGAGGTAAAGTTTGTATGTTTGTTTGTATGTAGGAGGTAGATAAAATTATCTACACAAATCTCACTCGTTAATTTCTTTTTCATTATTGAAAACTGTATCAAAACAAACAGGGGTAGACAGGGACCTAACCTAACAGGGAGCCACAATCTAACAACTTTCTAGTGCGGCCTAGATGGGCGCGGTGGCGGGGACGTTGCACCACGACAATCGTGACCCGCTATACGGTTGTCCAGAACGGGAGGACCGCACTCTCTGTCGGAACCTGGGCGTACTCGAAAGTGGCATACTCGGCCATCTCAGAGGACCTCAGAGCGGCGTCCCCTAAGAATCCCTCCCAGATCCCGGTTAAGGGGGAAGTAGGAGAAAATTCAGGCCAGCCGCCTGCGCACGAGCCTCTTCCGGCGAATCGGCTGAGAGAGGGGATGCTCTTTCCGCTGCTTTAACTTGTGAGACCTTACGTGGTCACAAAACGTGAACATCGCCTGCCACCTAAGGTCACTGTCGATCATCGCTTGCACGACTGCCGGCAGCGAGTGATCGGCGCCCATAACGAAACAGAGCGGCGCGCTGCTCTTCCCATTCATTCAATCATATTAGACGAATGGCTGACTGCCATTTGGAGCATTGAAATTCTACAAATAATTTGAAAAGTTCAAGTAGAGCTCAATTTAACAACAATGACTTTCAACTCACACTTACTTATATTAATGTTAAAAATGTGTTGTTTTGTTACAGGTATGAAACAAGCCCATCATCATGTGGATAATTGTCCTCTAACATTAAAAAATATAAAAGTGGTACTTACTTACACAAAATTACACAAAAAGGTATGTTACAAAGGATTAACTACACGGTACTAAATTGCGTATTTAACTCGACGTTTCGGACGTGTCGTAATGCCGATGGTCGGAAGCTCAGTGTGAAGAATGCTTACACATTTGAGGGATTTTGAATGGTTCGAAGGAGAAGAAAAATAGATTTTATTTCTACAAGAATGCCAATCTAAACATGTGAAGTCCTTTTAATACTTCCTCACGTTTAGGGTTCTGAAATATTAGAGTTGATCAGCGGTTGATATAGAATACACTGACACATAGATTTGTTGACATAAATTGTTCGAAGTCATTTGGCCAGTCATTGGCCAGCAACCACCCCCTTACAGAAAACCACCGTGAAATAACAGCATGTGTGCTGTTGTGTTTCCGTGAGTGAACACAACAGGGGTTTCTAGAGCCCATTTCCCTGTCCCTTTCCAATCCCGCTATAGTCGGCAGCACACTGGCAACACCTGCGGCGTTGCTTGTGTTATGTGTTAAAAAAATGGACCTTCAGCCTGTCTGTCGACCTTGAAGTAAAAAAAGAACTGTTTCGATACTACACTCTTACATATATACACATACCATTAAAGTAAAAGCTAAAAGCTACTATGAATATTATAAAAATACAGAATTTTTCCAACCAGTCATAACATTTGAAGCCGCAATTTATCATAGCACTATGACATCAAGTTGATAATAATGAGTAATGAACGCTTGCAATGTACATACATTGAAATATATGAAATCGTGAAGTCATTGAACTTGTATGGAGGCTTTTAAAACTTTACTTAATGAGTTTTAATACAGGCTTGCCTCTAAAACAAATATATGTATATTTATTTTAAAATAGCGCGTATTATAAAAAAAATTAGTAGTTGTCTGCCTCTAAGTCTAAGTCTTTCTCTCATCCTTAAAAAAAGTTAAGGATGAGTTGGTTCTTGGTTAGCATCTATCCGTGTAGTAAAGGCGAGGCCGATGATGGAGCGACCTCACGCAGAATATGTCTATTTACTCGAAATTTAAAAAGAGTTGTTATATGATCTCGAAAACACCGAGTTCCGATCCTTTGCAGTGCGCATTATAAACGATGTTTTAAAGCACTTCTTATAAAACACCTGACTAATTTTGATACAGCTATCAAACCTACTCATCAAATGCTTCAAACACATAACTGTTACACAATCTTAATAAAAAAAATCTTCAATCCTTTTGCGCTTCCCACGTAAAATTGTTTCCACGGAACTGGAAACAAGTGAAAAATAAAAAAAAATAACGAAAGCACTCGTTACTGGAAATAGATACAAGGAGTTCGACTATCATTACAATTTCCATTGCAACGCGGTTGAATTTTATTTTATTGCTGTTGTATGCAGACTTTGCTGTGTTATTTTAAATATCCATGGCACTTAATACTGGTATTCATATACCTTCCTCTGCTAAAACCATTTTTTATCTATGATTTAGCTGGAGGAATAAGACGTTATAGTTTCTAACTAAATCTAATTTAACTTTGAGATGAGTCGTTTGAAATTTTAATTGTCTCATCATAGATAACTTCACTGGATAAAAGGTCGCGTTAACCGAGCTATGATACTAGTGACCTACAGTGACAGTGACCTACAGTGTCCTGCTTTTAACAGTCTGTGTACTATGTTCATATTTATATGAGTAAGGGACATTAAAAACGTGAAACACATACAAAACACTGAGATAATGTAGAAAATATTATTAGAGCATCACGCCATAAGAGAGTTCCCTCGATGATGTCTGATGTTCGGAACAGATACGTGACCAGTTTTACGAAACGATCTACTAAAATGATCTTTTAGTTCTTAGTATTTTCCTCCATAGTGTCTTAGGCAGTAAATTCTATTAAATCGCTAGACAATATAAAGAAAGAAAGAATTTTTTTTTTCTCTTTTGAATCAATCAGAAATTAATGTATCTACGAAAAAACGAAGTTAATCTGTTGTAAATTTCCTATTTTTCTAATAACTATGTATGTTTTGTTTTAATAAATATCTGAATTAATAAGTTACTTACTAAATTACTAAAAAAAATCTGAAAACTATCTTGAAAAAATATCTTTATTACTAAAATAATAAATTTTTAACAATATTTTTATTACTAAAAATATCATTTTTTTTGCTTGTCCTAAAAGCAAAAAAAGTCTGATAACCATTTTGTTAAAGTTTTTATAAATATAGGATTTGATAATTGTTTTCCCTTAAAATTATTGGCATTGAGAGAAGAAGCTTCTATGCTACATGAAGAACGTATACTATAATATATTTCCTTGGTTTACCAATCTGACCTTCAATAAATTTCAAAGAGAATTATTTAAAGAGAAAAAAAAACTTTACAAAATATTGAAATTTGACCACGGATATTTAAGTACATGAATGGAAAACACAAAGACGGAGGAGAAGCAATTAAAAACTTTCGCATTAAACAAAACAAACGAGTGAAACAAAAGTTCGAGAGGTCTTTGATTAAAGACGACAATCAGATTGCAGGAACTCAGTCCTTATTGTGTGAGGTAAAAGGGCGAACAAACATTTCCATGAAGTTTCCTACATTTTATTCAAGTTTGTTTGAATTAAATAAACATTTCAAGAAGACATACAAATTGAAACTATAGCACAGAATAAATTTAGTACTAACATAGTATATTAGTTGTATACTATAGGTACTTTACTACTTCAAATAAAAAAGTACTAGGAGCACATGGCAGTCAAGAGGAACGACAACTTTCCAAACATAATCAAAAGGTTTTTTGAATAAGTAGTATACCTACTTCTGTTTCTTGAATAAAAAGTTCAAAACTTGAGTATAAGATTTGTAGCGAATTTTTGAGCCGGTCGATCAAAATATATTGCCGTGGAGTTTAGTAACTTTGCGCTAAGCGAGGCGTAACGATCTGAATTTATGAGGGCGTAACAACGTTCGGAACATGTTACGTGAAAGTATGTTACAGGCGGAAAATTTTCATCACTCATTAAGCGAAGTGTGTTCTCGCTTACCTTCAAGCTAAATATGTATAATAATAGAAATTTAAGAAGGAATGTGAATAAAGTGTCATCGCTTTATTATGTTACGTTATACGTTTACTTTTCATTCACAGTGGCTTAGGCCTGCGTGAATATGTCAACAATTATCGGACCACGTATTGACTGCTCACGCGTCGATGACCATTGTTGATTGTTGATTGATATCCTATTTTCTTACCACAGTTTTTTTAAATTACATAATTTTTTTACCTATGCTCCTTATGTATATCATGTGGTCCTATATATCATGTGTACCAAAAAATCTGTTTATAAGGTATAGCTGAAAGTATCTAATCTTATGATAAGACAACCTCCTAGAAACGGAAGATAAAAAGCAGTATAACTTCGTCAATAGCTTGATAATAAATTATGTGTTTGACATGTTAAAACAGCCTTTAGAGAATCTCTTGCTCGTTTCCGCTTTAGTGACATATAATATACGAGCGTGAAGTCGGCGTTATTGGCTTAGGTAAAATATCTGAACGCCGACGGATTATTGACGTGGAGAAACCATATCCTTCTCAGATTGGAACGAGGGGGCGTGGGTTCAATTTAATTCCAGTTTAATTATAAGGATAATGGCTACCATTATTTAGACGCTCCTGCGGAAGTGTCTTGCTACAAGTGATGGCTGCTTGTATTGATTTAACACCCAGTGTAATTATGTTCGCACTGAAGGTATGGGTTTACTTACTTTGCCATCAGGAAGTAGATATGTACTGTAAAGTCATTCCACAGCATCACAATGAAAAAGTCGAGAAGTCCCTCTCGAAGAAAAAACAATGCTGATGGCGTCACAGAAAAATTGCAATATGTTTAAGTGATGTAATCCAATATTAATATTGTTAATGTAAAACTAAGTAAAGAACCGATCATAATGAAATCATCATACAGGGATACAGAAAAGGACATATGCTACCTTTAACCCAGAAAAAAGATAGTGTTCCTGAGGGATCATCTAAAATTCATTATCCAAGGACTAGCCAAACTAATAAATGAGCCAAACTAATAATATAATAATGTGAGGCGTTATATATTTTATTTTTCAACGCGGACATAGTCGCTAACTCCAGTTAGTTTTAAAGTAAATACATAATTGTAAATATATGAGGGACGTCTTTTGAAAGGTGTCATTTGAGAAAAAACATTACTTTAGGGCCTCAGATTTGCACTAAATTTTAACAAATGTACCATTCCCCAATATTACTTGTGAGTATGCAGCAAATATTTACGTAAAAGTTATTATATATATAATAACATAGACAAATAACGAATGGAATTATGGAATAATAACATATTGTTATAAAAAACAAAAATAGCTTAACAAGACTCTCTGATTCCAACAAGTTTCTAAAGGTAGTAGATAATTCTGCTTACACAACGTTCTAGTTGTTTTAAGAAAATTCTTCCCTCTCCACACCGAAGTTGATATCCGATTTTCTCGCAACTTTATCCGTTAGTTTGTTTTGGCAACGCTCCCAATTGCCAGCAGATGTTGATAGAGCTTGAACAAGTCTTCGTTAAACATCCTTTCTTTCGTTATTAAAATTTAATTTGGCTATAGAGAATTTTCTATCTTTCGTTCGTCCATATGTACAGGTATATCGAATAGTATATTTCAATCACTATCACCACTAAAATGGAGGCAAAAGGGACTTTCTTATAATTGAGTGAATTCGTTACTTAAAAGAGATCAATCAGTTTCATAATCCATTATCAGTTTATTTTCGTTTTAATTAGTTTAGTTAAGGCGTGAAAAAGTAACAGTCAGAAATAGTCAGAATATTAGTATGGATAAAAATAAAATAAATATTTATAAATATACAGGTTAATATTTTGAAACTTTTAGCGCCTCTTTCACCAACTATAACTAAAGTGTTGGTTAGTTACTCTTAGAAATCATTTTCTGTTTTATTGAATTATGCACTCGGTTTACTGCATCATTAGATAGGCGATTTTTTTTATTATTTTCTATTTAATGTTTGGGACGTTTAGCGTACAAACAAAGGTATATCAGCTAAATTATTCCCGGTGACAGGTGACTTTAAGTGACGGTTTAGCCTACTTGACGTTGGTGAAAGAGGCGCTTAGGAATAAAATGCTGTTTGAAAATTAAAATATAAAGTGCTCACCTCGCAAATTTACATATTTCAAGAGTTACGATTTTCAACCCGTAGAAACTCTAAGTAATCTAAGTAACTAAATACAAATTGAAATGTTATTCGCTATACTAATATTATTTGCCGTCTCTAATAGAATATTCGGTTTACGAATAGGAAGGCAACTGAGAACTCTAGAGAGCGGTGGATTTAGCTGAATGAAAAGGGCGTTTATCTTACTGGTCGACGGTTTAGACCATTACGGATTATCGCGATTAATGAATTTGTAGGGCAAACTGTTGAAAACATTTCCATTTCTAAACGATGCGGTTTGAATGTGAGATATCTATCGAGTTTATAAGTACTTGCTGCCGCGCGATTCTCTAAGGTAAGTGAATTGTCACTTTTAACTCAATACCGCGTTAAATTGGCTAATATTAACTTAAGTTCACAAGGAAAATTAATCATTTGATGCAGTTTCAAGAGTAAAAAAATATTGAATTTCTCAGAATTATTAGTTATTGATCTGCGATGTCTACCTCAAGCGTACATGTTATTAAGGATTCAGGTTTTCTTCCGCCTTCTAAGGTGCCGTCATTAATTGAAGCAGTTCATATCTCCTCCTGTCTTCCTTTATAGTTTATGACTCACTGCCGTACTTAATATTTTGTCAGGCGTTATAAAGCCCGACAAAATATGCAAAGCAATATAACGTCTGACATTATACTTTTGCCAAGCGTTGAAAAAAGGACATTATACTTCGCCAGCGTGAAATATTAGATTCTATCCTATTCTAGCTATTGATTTTTTTTAATCGGATGATTAGTTTCGAAGATTACTTACCTCAAACTTACCAAAAAACTTTACCTTTTTATAATATGTATATATATTATGTATAATATGTATAGATTTTGAAGCCAAACAAAAAATGTCCTCAAAAGTGGGACTGAAAGGAAAATTCTTTTGAAAAGATTTTTTCCTTCGTCGACATCTCATTGCATGCACAAATGGAAACACATTTCATATCTCCTTTCATAAGGCGAAAAGTGATAGGGGACAATCTTCACACCACTCTATACGTATTCATTTTTCTTCAAAGTAGGAGGTTTTAACTTAAAAGTTTCAAATTTAAATTTTATTCACGATTTTATGATGATCTTAGTTGCCAACACAGATTTTTCGCTGGCTGAGGCCGAGAACGAAAAATTCATATTTTATCTTTTTAACTTTTTCCAACATAATTTGTTTCTATACATTTTAAGTACTTCTTTCGGGCCTCAAAGAAAAAAAATATCGCTTTTACCTTAATTACTTGAAGTTTTTAATTAAACCCCCAACAGTTTGGGGACCGCAATACAGAATAAACTTCGGTAATATTTATCGACGTTTCGGCCTGTCTCAGAAAGTTAGGAATTTATGTGAATAGTTACGGCGCCGAACATTGAACAGAACATGTAGACTATTCGTACAGGACCTTTATAAATTATAGGAAAGATTAATGCACCGTGCGGTGTCGTTGCGATACACAGACGTGTAGGCGTGTCGGCGCGCGACGGTAGACAAAGAAATATGTCGAGGTCATGTTTGCAATGGCACTATGGAACTTTTAGAATAACCGGCTATTCCTTAAAAAGTCATTATCATTATCACCAGTCCGATGTAACCCTCTCCCAAGGCTCGCCACCACGCACGGTTTTCTGTCCTTCGCATCTAAACGCTTCCCGCGAAGCCTTTCAGGTCTTCTGTCCATCTGGCCACAGGGCGTCCTACGCTTTCCAATTCGTGGCCTTCATTCGAGAACTCTTCTAATCCATCGGTTATCTTCTCTGCAACAGATGTAACCAGTCCATTGCCACTAATATCACAAAATAAGTCTTTAAAATATATTTACGTATGTTTGAAGGATAGACACAGTCATCCAATTGGTTAAGGATGTCGTAATAGCACTGTAAATCACACACAAAATGTCTTAAAATGAATTAGGATAGGGGAATGTGAAGAGAAGGGGAAAGGGGCGTGAAAAGTGGAGGTTAAAGTAAAAAAAAAATCGGCTCACATGAACAATTTCAATGTGGTCGTCTCTATGAGGGTGGTTTCAAAAAGGTCTACAGAGTTTATGATTGGGGAACGCTTTATGCCCTGCCCTGCCACTTCAATAATGCTTTATTTCTTTGATAAATTCGTTAATTTGATCCCTGTTAAAATCAACACTAATGAGGTTCTCTACATTCAGGTTTCATTTGGCCGTGTATTGCTTGGATACCTTGTATAATAACTATTATAGAATATATAATGTATTTTATACATGTATTTTATACATTATGTATTCTATATTACAAATTATATACACTATTAAAATCTTATTAATTATATACTAAACCTAATCTTTATGTTTAAAGTTTTAGCCAAACTCATTGAGCAAAACTGGCTGTAATATTTGTTGCTGTAAGTTTTAGTAAATTTTTTTAAAAGACAATTTGTTTACATACACAACATATTAAAATGCGTATAGAAGTTAAACCCTGGTGACAAAGTTTGAATACTTAGTGGAGCTTAAAAGTTATATTTCTTGTAAAACCTCTTCAATGAATTAAATACCGCTTAATTATAAACTTAGTATAAACGTTTAGGTTGCTTGTTTATGTAGGCTATGTTTTAGTTCTAGTAACTTTTTATATCTATGAACTGAACACCGGCCTCCTCTAAACTATGAATGGAAGATGGAGTGTTTGCAGTTTTGCCATCGTCGAGGTGTTTTCAGGTTAACCGGAGGGGAAAACTACTCACGCGTATTATCTGATCGTAATAGCATTTTAGGGGCAAGAAGTTGCTTAGCTAGAGAATTTTATCTCTATAGTTTTCTTTCGTAAACTAAAGAAAATGTTTTATTTATGAATCAATTAACAATTTATTAATGTTTACTGTCCTTGATGTTTTTACTTCAAGATCATCTTAACATCTTAATACACTGGACCGCAAAGAAAAAGGGTCGGTTAGGAAATCTTCAATATCTTCAAAAGTAAAGCTACCTAGCTAGCTTTTAGTAACCTAGATTTTATGAAATAAAGACAAAAATTTCAATTATTTTAAAAATTTAATTTAATTTTATGAATATAGACTAAAGCTACACTAAATAAAATTTATTTTTGTTTTAGAACATTAAAATATTCTTTAATTTAGTCTTTATTTCATAAAGCTAGGTTAGGTACTTTTGAAGATATTGAAGACTTTCTAACCGACCCTTTTTCTTTGCGGTCCAGTGTATGTTCACTGTGTTATAACTGTGTGTAAAACAAAAAACACAATCTTCATATACAGAAATGCTTGCGTAAGCAAACCTCAAACTATACATAGTTATGTGCCGTTATCGGCCCCATTCACTGTCTTAAAGTTTTCTCTGTGATCCCTAGAGGCGGGGGTGTTAGATTTATTAACTGAGTGTAATTAAAACTTGGGGTATCTCTGCAAATAGCAATGAAAGGAGAGATGAAAAAGCATCTGCACTGGCCCTGTGTACAATTGTAAAGCCCTCTTTTTGGCCTTATGCTTTGTTAGTTGAAGTACCTAAATCAATGTTATTTAAATAATGTAACTGTTCTATGTAGGTACCTATTTACAAAAATACTTACTAGAAATTCCTGTGTATTTTTTGTGTAAAAACAGACAGGCCAAAAGTCTACTTGATGGTGGATAGAACACACGATAGCTTGAATCCACTTTCAACGTTTGAGCACTGCTGACCTAGAATATAATAAAGGATAATTATGATACAAGGTAAAGAAGAGGTTACCGTGGAACTATTTAGTTTAAAAATGCGGAATGTAGTGTGCTTATTGATAATTTTTGTTGTCATTTTTCTTTTCTTATTTCTTGCCCGGATCACTCGCGACATGAATTAAAATTTTCAGAATCAAAATGTTTATTGAATATGTATGTATAATAATAGGCTATAATAAAGTGTGAGTTGACCAACCCCTGTGACTTTACCTGATACTTATCGTTACATCAATTATTGTGTGTATACATTGGCATACGAGTATTATCATGATTATAACATTTGCCAAAATATCATTGAAAGATATGCGAAGCATCCCACATCTTTATGGTCCTTCGAGTCAGATCTGTGCCAGTTAGTGAACCATGACCGAATAAGAAATTTGTTAAAACTCTCCCATTTATTATGTTTCAATATAATAAATAGTTTATTAAGTAACACCAGTTCGTATCAAATAATTAAGTTTTTAGTTTTTAAGTTTTAATTACATACAGTATATTTGGAAACAATTACAACGTCCGACAAAAGGAGAATTTAACTTTGTTGTAAATTAAATGATACAATAAATATTCTATTAGGCGCTCGATATAAACAGATTTGTAATTTTCTCAAGACACAATTATTGCCTGTGTAAAGTGTTTTGGGACTTTAATTAAATCCTGAGAGACGAGGGGGTTCGCTGATTAAAAAGGAAATTTTGCCGTCGCTTCTGTCAAGGAATTAAAGAAATTACGCCACGCTCCTGTTTCGGTGGCAAAACCTTGCTTTTACTGTTCATTTTAACAAGTTATTTTACTAATAACCGTATAGCTTACCGTTTTTGTTTTCATTCACTTCAAACGTCCAAAGAATGCTTAACTTTGAAGAATTTACATTTATGAATTACACGGGGACGAGGTCGCTTTAATTCCGTTCGGGTAACGTGACGGGTGGAAATGTGTGATGAATTTATGGCTCGAATGACGCCCTTTTTAATATGCTGTAATAATACGGCCGTTTGATTTGAATGCTTGTTTTATCCCGTGTCTATGTCTTCTTGAATTTCTCAAAGTATCATTATAAGTTTTGGTCTAAGAATTCTTTAAAAGGGTAGTCAAGAGATTTTCTCTTATATATATCTTTAATTACCAATTTTATCGTTATCGAATTAGTATGTTTTATTGTTTGACTATTATTATTTATACTATATGATCCGACAGACGTCTTTCTATCAAAAGATTTTGGACTGTGGCAACTGATGTGTAATTTAATTGTGTATTTCCTTCTGCTTTTGCCTTTATTTATCTCTCCATAAGAACTTTCATCAGACTTCATCAAACACAATAAATCGGCCAAATCGGTCCAGCCGTTCTAGAGTTTTGCGCTTAGCAACACATTTAGTGATTCATTTATTTATTTATTTATATAGATATATGTATGTAGACATATTTTACAGTTCCTTTAAAAGCCAGTCTAGTAAACTGTACTAAAAAATGTAGTAAAATTAAAATATTGTGAATTATAAATTCAACACAAACAGCTCCCTAACCATTACCAAACTCTTGCCCAGTTAAATTGAAAACGTTCACTTGTCTAAAGAACTTGTACAGAATACGTTAGGGTGCCTGAGTGTTATGATGTTTTTAAGCGAACACAAACTTTGTACACAAACCTTTTTAATTAAACCACACAATAAACAAGGGGAAATTAATTTGCTTCAGATTTGTTAAAGATTTATTGTTGCTTCTTTATAAGTGAATATAGCGATGGGTTTTTCTCCGCTTTGTTTATCGGTTTATTCTTTCCCCTTTCTTTTATCCTTAATACTACTATGATCGGCAGTACACCTGCAACACCTGTGGCGTTGCTTGTGTAATAGGCGACGGCAACAACCTACCAAGGGTGGCGAACCTTTATGGATACGTGCATTTTTTTCTAAAGAAATGTTTAATGAGGTCATAGACGTGCCGTGCCATCAAATAATTTTGACTGTAATTTTTGGAAAAAATAATAAAACATTTACTTACTACGAAAAATATACATATTTTATACCTGTAGTACTAAATTAAATGATTTCGAAAATTTCCAGATATGTATTTTTTGGTTACTATATACACAATGATATTTGAAAGAATGGAATTTGTTATTTTTAATTAAAATGCAAACAGTTTAAATCCGTGGCGTGCCCAAAATAGTGAGTCGCGTGCCATCGGTGCCACTGGTTCGCCATCCCAGGACCTACCATATATAGGACCGTCAGCCTGTTTGTCAAGATTAACATAAAAAAATAGGCTATCAATATTGTAACTTATAGGGATTTCCGTAGCCATTAACACACATGATTCATAGAGATGAATTTTAAAACTGACCCATTTACATTGCAACTAAAGCTTTTCATTGAGCGAATTAATACGATTGCTGAATAGTATTTCTATATGTTATGTGCAATGATAATCGTTATAATAGCTGTTATAATGTTGGATAGTACGATTTATATTTACTCGTTAGGTCGATCACCTGCGGGTCGCGAACTCTGAACCAGTGGAGCATCTCATTTACATATACAATTAGCATTTTGACTGCAATCCAAGCTCTATTGTTTTACCAAGGTGGGGCGAGATAATTGCACCGCACTGCCTGATGTCGATGACAATAACTTTTGCATTAACTATAATTGTTTTCTCTGTGTGAGCTTAGACTGCTTCCATAGTTAAGCTGGGCTTCTTATGTTCCAGAACTTGCAAGTCTTTTAGAACAGACAGAATATCAGGCCTACTGTACTAATATGTTTGTTGTAAAAAATCTAAAATGTAGACTAGTATTGCCAACAATTAAAAAATAAATACTTTAACTTTTCTCTTTTATTAGTAGTTATATTATAAGTCACGGGTCTGTAAAAAAATATAAAGTAGTATTCATGACAATAGTTTCGGATTGAAACGACTGTTTTCATAAGTAGTGATCAAAACTGTTACAATGTCTGCCATCTAATAAATGTAGGTAACTAAATTATGGAGTCGTGAAAATTATAGTGAGGGCATACGCGGCAGAAAATTTCCTAGTCCTTGAAGGCTTGAAACATTACATGAATCCAGAAGAAGGGGTGAACATAGGAGCTGCAGATGAACGAAAGAAAACCATAGCCAAATTGATTATGACTATCGATCCGTCTTTGTATGTAACACGTGAAAAGTGTAAGAACTGAGAGTAGTGGGAAAACCTGCAACAATTATTTAATGATAACGGTTGTTCACGAAGAATAAGTTTGTTAAAGAATTTGCTAGAAAATTGTAGTTCGATGACGTCATAAGTGATTCAAATTATTGATACATCTCAAAAATTAAGTGGCACGGAATTCGAAATTAATGAGCGGTGGACAGGGTCGTTGCTGGTTCCTGTCCAACTGGTTCTTCTGGGTCTTTTTAAACCTTATCAGGCCATATAAATATTTATTGTTTCGCCTAACTATCGACAAATCTACTGAAATACGGTAATTTTAGTAGGTATAATATTAGTTTGAAGTTTGGTTGTATAATTCTCTTTATCATATTTAATTACCACGAGGTATACGTATTCAAAACAAAACTTTAGATTTGTTTATCTCTAGCAAGGGTGTATTTGACAAAGATATGCAGTAATTTAATTAATAAATCCTTGCGCTCTGTGAGCGGAGCGTAGGTAGTTTTCCCTCGAAGCAATACACTTTGTCGGTGCTCGAGGCTGTTTTGTTAAAGCGGTATTAAAATAAACTTGAAATTTTCGCGGCGTTCATTGAATTTTCGAGAATATTTTCCACGGATCCTATTCATTTTTTTTTCTTGATGTTTTCACAATATGAATATTTGTGTTGCACCGTGATATTTTTAATAACAACGAAACAATGCTGTTGAAGATAACCAGAACGAATGTTGTTATTTGTTTTAACTTTAAATATTAAGTTACTAAGTACCTAATTTAATGTTTTTATTGTAAATCTCGGTAGATAGACTGACAGTCAACTAGGTGTTAATATTTTAGGGTTAAAATAAATATGTCATAAGTGTAGGTACCTGCTATATTGCTTTATAATAAATGAGTATATAACAAGATTCAAGTACACATAGACTCAAAGTATAGTTCTATCAGCTCGGTTCTATCATTAGTCGGGAGTGCAATATCTTAGTGAAGCACCTGTGCCCGCGTTCGCCTCTCTCGACGTTTACATAGGAAATTAACGTCCCCACCGTCTACTTCAACAATCTCAACTTTGAATAAGCTATTCCTATTAGTTAGACCGTAGTTATTTGCCGAATATGTCGTTGTAATATTAATTGAAGTTTATTTGCATTTGTTTGCATACATTTTAAGTAAATTTATTAAATTTGTGTAGCAAATGAGTGGATTATAAAATTGTATTCGCCTGGTGATGACACATGATTGTTGGATGCGTCTATGCCTTTAAGGAAGCCTGCGTATCTTGCGCATTTTTAATTTAAAAATTAAAAACTCTTCATCGTAAGCAAAGTTACATCGAAAAAATTATCGTAAGCAATATCGAAAAGCCCTGTAAATAATATTTATTTAAGCGATTTCGCTTTCATTTCGGTAACCGGCGTACCTTGTGAGAGTATTGTATAATTCAACGCTTACCAAATGTCAGATGAGATCTCATATTCGTAAACATGACCTTTTTGTTTATTAGGACGATTCAATCCAATGTAACGTAAAAGGGGTTCCCTTTGTGAGACGCGTTACGAATTAGCCTTTTCGTTTCATTTTGTTTCATGTTTGTATATTGATATTTTGTTATGGCTGACAACAGACAGAACCGAAATGAAAAAGGGGAAAAATTAATAAGAAAATGGAAAATGTATGTGTTCTTTTTTTGCTGTAATTTTTAACTTGATTATTACGTTTCAACTAACGTGATTTTAGCCATGGATCTTTGGTAGATTCTATAGAAGTCTCAGATTAAATAAGAACTAAAGATAGAGTGCCTCTGGCCGACAGAGTGAACCCGGTAAGACTACGTGTACTACACGGTTACTGAAAATGTCGAATAGCGTAGTCAAAGGCGTGTAAAAACCAGTAAACAAAAATAATTAGGATAGAATATTATTTCTTGGAAACTAATATATTCATTAAAAGTAAACAAAAATCGAGGTTATAGATTAGAACACAAAATCTCAATATAGTAAACGGTCTACGTGAACATGTCTTTAATATGTAAAACTGGCTTTAATATGTTACCCGCAAAATTCTGTCCATTAGTTCTTATATTTTGATCTGAGGTCTTTATATATTTCATTATAAAATTGTTATGACTGGGTTCACTGTTAAGAACCAAAACGTAAGTTTCACTTTGCGCGTCACCATAGACCATAGGCCAACCGTTTTCTGGTTTTCTGATAATTACGAGTCGATGAATAAGATTTACCCGAAACCTTAGGGACGAAGTGACTACGAACTGTCTCTAGTTAGTGAGTTCGCTAAAGTAAACTTGTTGTATCCTCGCTGCGTCGACGCGATTCCTTCTCGTGGGAACGTGCTCCAACTTCAGGCTGACGTGTTTGTTAACAACACATTATTTCAGGAGGCATTGTACTTTGGCAACTAATTTCTGCATTGAGCTTACAAAGTATCAAATAGTGATGAAGTATTAGCTACGATTACATAAAGTATATTACGTATCACTGCGTCGTCACAAAGATTGACAATGCCCAATAGTTTCTCCTCTTTGTGACGTGTGGTGTTTTTGTAGGTGTGGCTATAACATAATCGTTCATCTACTACGATTTGGTAGAATTTAATTTATTTTAGAAGATTGCTATACTCGGCGTACTCCGCCAGTTTTTTTAAAGTATTTTTCACTGTTTGAAGTGATAATTCCTGACTCAAAATGTTTTTTTCTTTTTCTATGAAGACTACGAAAAACCTGATCCATCCATCCTCACAAGCTTTGGCATCATTATCATCAATATCAATCAATATCAATACTAATAATAAATCTGTAAGTGTAGGTATTGTATGTATGTATGTATGTATGTATGTTCCTTCATAACTCTTAAACGAATTAACTGATTTTCATGAAACTTGGTAGATAAACATTTAGATGTACGCAGGACACAGGATAGGCTACTTTTTCTTTTTAAACGTGGACGAAGTCACGGGCGCCAGCTAGTACCTACTAATAATAAATCTGTAAGTATTGTATTGTATGCATGTATGTTCCTCCATAACTCTTCAACGAATTAACTGATTTTTATGAAACTTGGTTTATAACTTTTAGACGTACGGGACACACGATAGGTTACTTTTTTCTTTTCAACGTGGACGAAGTTACAGGCACCAGCTAGCTTATAATATGAGTAGGATATGCCTATTTAAATGCTAAATGTAACAAAGCCATTTATAAAAATGTGTTTAACAAGAAACGTGGGGGTTGGAATAAAGGTAATATCGTAGTTAAGGAGAAAGTGATTTGCGGGTAGTATTAATTTCCCTGGAGCAAGTCTAGGTCGCGCCACGAATTGGTTGCATCTTTATTTGCCAATATTAGTATTCCAGAGCCGCGCGCAATACGTATTCCAACAATGAGAAACAATGGCACCGTAATAACCCTGCTCATATATATTACGCTCTGAAAAGAGAAAAATACATATTTAATAACGTGGAAAACATTGATTTTAAATGAGAATACACCGTTGAATGGGAATATTTACATTGTAGGTATTTTATCTGTTTTTTATATGGTTTGAAAAATAACAAAGGAAATTGGTTCTGTTTGCATTTTTATTAAAGTAAAGTGAGGATATACCAGTATAGTACTGACCTTTATTACTTAGGACTACACTTACCTACACTTACTTAGGATTGTTTAAACATTTATTTGCGTAGGATTATTTAGGATTTTGTTTTCCTAAAGTCTTTATAGAGCTGATTGCTCCAAATATATTATAAATATGTTGACATACCACTGGAT
This sequence comes from Synanthedon formicaeformis, assembly GCA_945859745.1. Lineage (NCBI taxonomy): Eukaryota > Metazoa > Arthropoda > Insecta > Lepidoptera > Sesiidae > Synanthedon > Synanthedon formicaeformis. The sequence continues at coordinate 6,340,992 of OX243965.1, forward strand.
AGTAAGATTATGATGATTCTTCTTACACGTACTGAAACATAACAACATACATAACTTAGTTTCGCATAATTCATGTCACTTGAAATTTAAATTACGGTATTTGTAGGTAATATTGTAATTGTATTGTAGGGATTAATACAATCTTACAAAAGAGAAGAAATTTTTTGTCTGTGCGAGCGTTTGTGCTCTCTAATCTCAGAAAAGGTTTAGTGGATTTGTATAAAATTTAAAATTTGTCACACAGATAGTTTATTACCTGGATTAACATACAGGATACTTTTATCCTGGAAAAAATGTTAAATAATGTTAAGGAATTATAGCGCGTACGAAGTTGCACACATCTAGTATACAATACAATCTATAGTAGGTATATGGGATGTTCTGTTTATGACGCGTAAATCATTTGGAAATCGGAAAACCACCCTGAAGGCTTTTACAGCTTCAAAGTTCAAGTTACTATAACATATAACATTTGTGAATACATTGTGATGTCATACTAAAAACATCCCTCGGGAAACATCATGACGGGTTACAAAGTGAATTTAATTAAACAACTTGTTTTATTTAACAGAATTTTAGTCAAGAACACGTTTCTACACATTTTGTCTGTCCTTTTGCGGGTGTAATTTCAAATAGTTTGAATTAACAAGATGCTTTACAACTCGTGAGTTTAATTTGGACATTACGATGGCGCCACGTGTGTGGCGAGATATAAAACCTCTCCAGCGTTTTAATTACAGCATAAAGTATTCAAACGCTTGTAATAACGAGACTCAGTGCTGAAGTTATGTAGGTTAGAGGGAGGGGTGCTGGTCGGCGAAACTTCCTCTCTATTTCATGGAGCATGTAACATAATCTATGACATTTTGAATTTTATCTAAGTAAACAAAGTCCAATTTAAAAAATTTTTCAAAATAGATAAATATATTATAAATGAAAGTGAAGACTTGGACAGAAAACATAATATAATGAAATTTTCTAGATAGAAAAAAATCACCAAGTGAACTCTCATTTCCATCGATTTTAGTTTTATTTTCAAAATGACACACATTACAAAGCTAAAAGTGTATCAGTAATCTCACTTCACAGATTATCTAATGCTTTATGTATCAATTTTTCATTTGACATTGTAGTTTACGAATAATTAATATTTAATACTTTTGGCACTTATAACATTTTTATTCAGCGAGATGCGCTATCTTCGGTCGCATGTTGTGCGTAGTTCTGCGTATTTTGTGTCACTATCATGTCCAAGGGGCCACGCGGGTGAAATCACAAATTTTGTTTGCTTTATACGCACTCTTAAATAGTTACATTCCTCGAATGATGAGCGAAGGATTTCATATAATACAGATTATACATTACCATGAAAACGAAGCGTCTTTAAGGACCGGCGCTCGTTGGAGGAAGGCACGGCAGTGTTTCAATTATTTCCTAGTGTTTTGTACATAGGGCTTTTATTATGATTCAAATTTCATTGTAATTACATATTATGCTACGGCGAAATGGCGTAGCACGCTGATTGTTGCCTTAGCATAATACAATGAAATTTGAATTTAGTTTATTTTATATTTAATGTCGTTTAATTTAATTTAATTTATTTTAATTTAATATATGACAATTAAATAGCAAAATTTTCAAGTATATGTATATTTAGGCTTAATATTATGTAATAACCAAATAGTAAACAAATTGGACAATTTGAATTGTATGTTTGTCTACAATATTCAAATAGTACAAAAAAGGTATACTTACGAGATATTTTCAATAATATGCAGATTTCTTTGCCTTAAAAATATCTGCATACAAAAAAAGGGCCACGATGTTTTAAAACGAGTTTAGTGTAACTGAGAAGGTTCACCCTCTACGCTTAGAGGCCTTTTTATGTAAATCTTGAAGGATGTGCCAGGATTTTTAATGAAACAGCGCAATTAGTTTGATGAATACTCCACTCGTGACTCACCCTTGAGCTTAGAGAGAATAAAATCTGAATAAACGACAGGTGGGGTTGGTATTGATTTTAATTATTACACTAGAAAAATCACGTAAATTTACATCACGTGACGAGAAAAACACTAATGTTAGTTAGAAGGTTTAGAGGTTCCTTATTCATTTTTATTTACCCAGGTGTTCAAATTTCATTAACAACATAGTTGTGGTCGCTCAGCGTGCTATGAAGCGAGCTATGCTCGGAGTTTCTTTGGTGGATAGGATCAGAAATTCTGAATTCGCCGAAGAACCAAGGTTGTCGACATAGTCACGAGAATTAGCAAGTTGTAGTGGTAATAGGGTCGATCACATCGATAACCGATGGGGTAAAGGTCTAGAATGGATGCCACGAATTGCAAAGCGGACCTAAAGGGTTTCACGGGAAGCGGCTGGATGCGAAAAACAGAAAACCGAGAGTGGTGGCGAGCATTAAGAGGCCTACATCTATTAAATAAATCTATTAAATAATATTAAATAAAATAAAATACATATATTAAATTTATTAGTATGAGGTAATTTTAAAGTTAAATTTATCTTTTTTTAACATTTTTAAGTATGTAAGTAATATTTAAAATGAAGGAACCAGTAGCTTATAATACCAGACTATCTATACACAACTCTAAACCCTGCTTTATACAGCTTTTGAACAAATTGAAAATTAATAAAAAGTTTATTCATGGAAGTCACCTTCCAAAAAAGAAACTCACTAAAACAAACGGTCCACAGTACTAATAAAAGCAATCTAATAAAATGAGTGGCTGAGACGTAGAGCTATACGCAACGAGAATTTTAATCAACTTTGTGGCCAATAACTGAAACGAACGAGCTACCACTTCACAGTTTTTGCATGTTGCCATATTAAATGTACTAAGCTAAATGACATTATTTAACATTTTTTTTAATAAATGTATTAAAAATGTTTAAATTAAAGGTACAATATTCGAAACGACATTACCTAGTAGATAGAGCGAATTTTAAAAATATAACTTTTGTTAACTTTTAACATATTTTTAGTGGAAAATGCATATTAAAAAATAATTTACATATGACAGCTGCTGAAACAAGAAAGAAGAAAATGTACAGAGATACTCGTAAAAATTGTTATTTCATTCTGCAGGCACTATGCGACAAAAATTCGGAGTTAGTTTTATAAATAAATGTTTCAAAGAGACTTAATTAAGTTAAAATTTAAATTATTCGGACAGTCGTATGATTTAATTACTAATTCAAAGGCCTAGGTAGATTAATTAATACTAAGTACTAAGGAAACATATAAGTATAATTACCTGTTCAATTAGCTGTTCATTTATTTTTCGAAGCGAGATTATCGTCGTAAAGAAAGAATAATGAATTATAAATTATCTAAGTGAGATACGAAAATATAAAAGACGATATCTATTGTGTCAGCATGTCGGAAGTGCTTTTTTATTGCCAATAAATACTTACGGAGTCAGCGTTGTTTCTTTTGGGTTTAAGTATTGAAATATATAGGTCGTAGGTACCTATTATAAATGCCATAAATGCGAAGCAATAAAAATAAAACCTTAATATGTATTCATAGCCGAAACTCGCCGAGATAATATTTGCATAACAATATTGTACACAATAGGTATTCAGTCGTTTTAATAAATTATACGAATGACTAGAGGCGAGACAAAAATCAGTTCAGAATTGATCACTTTTTTTCTCGAAAACAAGTCACGTCAACGGAAATATAATATAACTAGCTCGTGCCCGCAACTTCATCCGCGTTGAAAAAGAAGATATGATATTCTTTGATATTCTTATAAAACAGAATAATATAAGGTTTGTCATCTTTATCGCTGTAACGACGGTGGCGCCATTTTTTGCAGTCCATAGCGGACAAACATACTTACATTGATTTTTTTTACACAGATTAAGTGATAGTCAACAATCAACTCTTATGAATTTACCTTCTTTGGATATAAATAACAATTTGTTTTTTTTGTTACAGACATCAAGGACGGACTTCGAACATCTTTAGTAGAACGCTTGGAGTAGAACAAAGGTGTTGAAGCGTGTGTGGCAGCAGGAAAGACCATGAGGAGACAGGCGGGCGAAGGGGGATAGCATGACAGCGCCTGCCACGGCGGACTGATGGCGCTTGTGCGCCGCATACTAGGCGACGCGCAGGTATACAACTCAAGCTATAATCAGTGATATGTTAAGTAAGTACTAGATTGAGCACTCCCTACGATTTCTTGCTAAATTCATGTTCCAACGCGGAAGGTGCGCGGGGGACGGCGCGGCAGTAGTGTCAAGGTCAGTATGTCAAGTCGTAGACAACTGAATATTAATATGGCCGACCCGATAAGCACATCGGTTTTAAAAAATTAAATATTAACCTATTAAACGTTTCAATATTAATAAAACTTACCTATGGAATGTCACACCAGCAGTTTTACCAATATTTTTTGTTGTATTTTTGCAATATCTCATCACACAAGACGGCATTTTTATTGGTTTTGAAAATAATAACGCGCCTAATCTCTACGAGCGCGTACGACAGACTGTGAACGGGTAGGACGTCGGAACTCCAATCACTTGGAACACTCATCGCGTCTTGTGTGTTCCATCTAGTACGTAGTACTTAACATATCACTGGCTATAATAAAAAATTATAAACTACTAGGACCCGCTCCCGGATTCGCCCGGGGTGTTATAGGTTTACACTTCTTTACATTGTATAAAACAAAACCGCTTCCCGCCGTTTGTCCCTTAGATTTTAATGCGGTTTTTACTAAATGGAAAGAGCGTTAAACGTGGAAGGTTTTTATATATAATTTGCAGAAAAAATTGCACCAGTGCGAAGCCGGGAGCGGTTCGCTAATCACTAATAAAACGATAATACATTTTCATCTCCCACAAAGTTCAAATCAGCAGAAAATTTAAACGATATATCATAAAGCAGGTAATTAATTGTGATAATGGAAAATGTTTAAATTTAGCAATTGCTTCGATTAATGACTCGAGATAAGGTAATGGCTTACATTAAATTTATATTTATCCGATGCTACTAGATCGCGTGACTCTTAATGGTTCAGAACTAAACGTGTTAGGTACGTATTCTTTAGCTATGGTAGTTTCTGTTACATTTGTACAAAAACGTTTTTCCAGTTTCATTAGTAAATATAATACGATTTCTGAATAAAAGCTTCAAAAAGCATTTCTCATTTCATTATTACTTAAAATTGAATCATGAAATGGAAAATTTGAAATTTTATCCACTACACAATTATTGAACGATTTTACGCTGTATATTGTATTATCGTATCTCAATTTATGGCTAAACGAAAAAAAAAACGAATTTATTATGGTGTTCACATGATATGATTTTTTGCTTTTGGCAATGCCTTTTCATTTTCCATCTATTGGACATTTTTTTATTTTATTACTTTAAATCCAACATTTCGAAATATTCAATCGATTTATTTCATACTTAGTTTCTTCTTTACTTAGTAATACTTTAAAATTTAGGCGAAACTTCGAAAAATGGTGGATGAGCAAGTATCGGTGGGAACCAGAGTGGATACGGACGCAGAACCCGAACCAGCTGATCCACTCATCACGCCAGCAAGTTCTGTACTCGACAGAACGGACTTGGATCCAAGACCAGTTCCACCGGAGAGACGACTCTTAATCGGTACCCTTGATAAACCACGTAACGGCTCTTTGAATGGAGACAATCAGGGCACCTTGAACAGATCCACTCGACTTTCAATAAGAAATGGAAAAGATAATCCTTTTATAGGTGAGTCAAGAGGCATTTATATCAATTATTTTTTGAATTATACTTGAATAAGTGTTAAGATAAACGTAACATTTACTACAACTCTTTTCCAGAAGGCAATATATAACAGTACTTACTTATGCTATGTGTTTGTGATAATGTGTTTACCTATACCAATCTTATAAAATTTGGCAGCTCCCTTCTGTTCGGTATTACCTATTTCTAAGTATCGGTATCCGGTACCATCAGGAACCTGAATAATTACATTTTAACCAAAAACGTTATATTTTTGATAATTTCGTTATCAAAAATAATTTCGTTTTGTTAATGGCTTTATTAGTATGCGAACCCATTACAAAATACACATACGAGTATTCAAAATAGTTATCAAAAATTATGATATAAATTATTTAGCATTCCCACTTTTAGAAATAATATAACAAATAATTATTTTTTCACAGACTTTCTTCCAGACGATGACAATAAAGAGAATCAAGCTAATGGTAAATTAGATTCACCTGTAAAATGGTCGACACAGAACGGCAGTGACAGTGGAACTTATGCAGAAATTGGAAATGGTGGGAATAGTAACACAAGCGAGAGGAATGTATTAGATCCCGCTGATAGTTCGGAAGAGGAAGTACCATTGCCTGATGCCACTTCACCGGGCAGAAGTAGCGATGGCCCAGAACCTAGAGCAGATATCACCGCTACGCTCGAAGGAGGTGAGTTTACAATCTTCAATGCTATGATTTGTGATCCATCAGCTTGACAAAAGATAGATAGACTTTTCGTCTATCTATCCTTTGTTGACAAGGACCTCTCTAAATAAATTATTAACCTAATATTTACTAAATACCTAACACCTTGCCTTGGAAACGATTGGAAAACACATTAATTTGCCCAAAGATAACCAGTTGGTTATAATATAACTGGCTTATAACCAAGTTAAAACATATAAAAAAAATAATCTTCAGAAACATGGAAACTCAAACAATGTTACAAGTAATTTGTGGAGCTTTAACGCTTACTTAAGCTAATAGCTTTCTCGTTAGACTATTAGACATAACCACTAACAGGGTAAAAAGATAAACTTGTGTTTCCGTTTATCTTCGAGATTCTGATCCCGAGGATAATAGTGCCTAACTATGCGAGTCCATCTTGTTTGTTCTGCTGATGAAGTAAGTTCGAAACTTGTTTTAAATCCTTCAACTCTACCGCTGCCGGTGCCGCTTAAAATGACGTATAGAACGGAATCTATTTGTGTGTAAAGAGTAGAGAAGTGCATCCTCGAAATTTTATCTTTTCGTGCCAGTCGTTGAGGCTTTCAACCTAAATGTGCGAACTTTGAATAAAAACCATTAATGGACCGCGACCAACTCTACTAAAAGGAATTCACGGTTCTCAGTTGCAATTCTTCAGATGATTGTTATAATTTTTGTAATTTACCTACGGTTTGCGTGACGAAATTTCAAAGTTACCGGAATCAGTATAGAATTGGCTGTATATTTCTATATCAATTAGTGATGTGCCGGATATCCGTATCCGTATCCGCGGATATCCGATGGAGAAGAAAGATCCGTATCCGTATCCGTATCCGTTACTATTTGGCGGATCTTTTTACGGATCTTTTCCCTTATTAATAGATGATTAGGTAGCAATGAAAAACTAAATATACTAGTATTATGAAAAGAGAAGATTTATATGTATGTAATGAATAAACTCAAAAAACTACTAGAATGATTTTTAAAATTCTTTCACCTATAGAAAGCTAACGTTATCGGCGAGTAACATAAGCTTCATTTTATAAAGTTACGCGGGCAAATTCGTGTGCAACAGCTAGTAAAATATAAATTTATATTTTATGTCTTAACTACTTAAATGCATGCACCCATAATAATCGTTATCGGAAGCAGTCTGCTGTACCGCATCGTATTGACTTTATCGTAACGAGTCGAGTAAGTAATAGGATCAGAACGAAATTGCGGTGCGCGAGCAATTTATCCACTTTGAAACAGAGTGGGTTCTGTTGGCTTTGCAGCACCCCAAACGTGCAGGCTTATTTTGGATTAGTATTCTATTGCATTTCTTCAAAAAAATAAATGCTCTCTTTCCATTCACAAGAAAGCGAAATTTTTATTTGTTACAAACTGCTGGATTATTTCGATTTGAGGCGTCTTTACCTATTATGCAGGGTGTGCGGTGCACACGGGCGCAGCGGTGCTAGGGGCGCCGGCCGCGGTACTTTTAATATAGACCAGTCACTGAAGACTTGGTCTAGGTCACAAAAAAATTCCACTGTTTTGATTTTTTTAATGTTGTTAGGATAGATACCAATAGTCTACAACCAAGTTTGCAGTTTCGAAATGGCTGCGCTAACTGCACGGTGTTCGAAAAAGCTCGAAATTTTCAGACATTTTTCTAACTTTTCCAATTTCTAACTTTGGGACAAATAGACAATTTTTGAGGTATGGTATCTCGGGATCTGTTTGATACAAAGAACTGCGGTTGAGCTCAAATTGTAAATAATTTTGTTTTCTTAAGAGTGTGCAAAATGACTTTTCCACAGAATGCACTTTCAGAAGTTATAATAGTACAGTCAAATTAAGCCGAATATCGGCAATCAGGGGAAATAACGGGGGGGCTAGGGTAATAATTGCACACGGGCGCTGCATGGGCTAGAGACGCCTAATTAACACTAAGAATTTTTGAGATAATTACTGTAACAATAATTTTCAAAACAACAATAAGAATATTAATAAGGCATTGACCTTTCTAGGCAACGAAGAATGAGTGTTAATACTCTGTCTGCACATATCTTCGAAACTTATTAGTTTCCTTTTGCTGACAAATTATTCACTATATTAACACGAGAGAAATGAGTGAGAAATGTTCTACTTGTCAAAGAGTAATTAGGGTGTAGTCGAAGGACGCCGTCAATACATCTCTTTCAGAGCTATGCCACAATAAACCGGGCATCGCGCACACCTGCGACCCTCGCCTGACTGACGAGTGTTTATGTACGTACAATCGATTTGTCTGGACAGGTTTCGTGACTGGGGAAACTTTGTGTTATTACGATGTTTACGTCGCTATAACCTATTCCATTTATATTATGATAGAGAATAATATAATCCACTAAAGGTTTTCTACATAAACAATTCACGACAAGTGCGTAACGCCCTTGAATATTAATGGGAAGCGACAGAACTGTGCACAACTAAAGCTATTATCAAGACTGACAAAGTTACGCTGTTAATTTATTCGAATTGCATAAATTACTTGATAATTCACTAGAGAAAATTACTTACATGACATTATAGTAATTTACATTTTATTTGTTCATAACATTTGTAGGGAAAATATTATTAAGATTAGGATAATGCTTAAATAAATCCTTTAATAATTGTTTTCTATATTGTTGGTATAAAGATTAAATAAAATAAAATAATAACCAATTAAAATAAAATTCACTAGTAAATAGATAAATTAAAATACGGGAATAAAATATATCATTAAGGTTATAGGTAAATTTTCAATTATTTCATTAAGGGCCTCTTTCACGAACTAAAAGTAAAATGTTGATTAGTTACTTTTAGAAATCATTTTCTGTTTTATTGAATTATGCACTCGGTTTACTGCATCATTCGATAGGCGATTTTTTTATTATTATTTTCTATTTAATGTTTGGGACGTTTACCGTACAAACAAGTGTATATCAGCTAAATTATTCCCGGTGACACGGTTTAGCCTACTTGACGTTCGTGAAATAGGCGCTAAATGTTCTCCTATATTTAGTCCAGACATAAACTGGATAGCGTTGGTGGCAAAATCCAACCCCTTAAAGCGTGAACCAACCCCTTGTGTATCTGTGAGTGAGTAAGGGATGCAAGAGCGCATTTATCTCCCTCCATAACCCTTATAGTTAATCTTATCATTTGCAACACTCACCGTGTTGCTTACGTTAGAAGACTTACCTTCAAATGGACTGTCAATCTGCCGTCAACCTTTTCACAAAGTTACACAAAAAAAAAAAAAAAACCATGTACGAGTATACTCATTGTTTTACTTAACTTAGTGAAATATAAGTTGTGTAGTTGTTGCTTAAAATATTGAGTAATAAAATTATTATCAAGACAATAATTATATTTCCTTAGATTTTCTACGCAATCTACGAGGACTATTTTTATGCAATTTTTAATAAATTATTTTAATTAAGTTACTGAGGTTAGTTCAGTGTAGCAATGTTTAGTAGAATCCTGTAGTACCTTCTATGCTAACGTAACATAAATGATTGTAATAAACAGAAGCTGCGTCCCCCGGAGGTCGTTCAGATCGTTCACGACAAGAAGAAGTGCCGGCCTCCCCAGGAATGGTTACAGCGGCCCAGCTGGCGAGACGACTCCGACTTGAAAACGACCGCTTACAAGTAAATTATTTTTACTTCTACTCATATTAAATGATAAACCGGTTCGTTTGAAATAAGATTTAAAGAAAATAATCTCATTGAGTTTTCGTTAAAAGAAGAAAAATTCCAGGCCTTGATCTTGGATGTATGTGACAAGCGTAACAGGTTGTAGGAATTGATTGTTCATAGCAGACAAATGGTCGGAACCATCAAATTACTACAAAATGGAACACGCGTGCCATACAAAATACAACGAATTTTATGGAACATTTAAAAGTGACATATGCGTAGAACATGAACTGTCATTTAAAACAAAACAAACATAATAATAAGTACGTAATTTAAAGAAAATGTGACTTTACGTCAACCCATTAGAGTTTAAAGTGAAATAGTAGAAGTTGATCGTTACTACCTTTTACCATTGACGCGTGAAGGCAAGAGTCCGCCATGATTCTGTCAAAGGCGTTCTTTTTATGTTCTCCTTTGGCACTTGTGACGCAAATTCCATTGTAGTATTTCGATGGTCGGAACCTAGAATTTTTTTATTACCCCAACAACCAGGTACACAAACAAACAGATTAAGTTCACTGTTTTTATGTATTCAAGGGTTTTCATTTTCCAAGTAGGATCTACATTATTTTTCTCTAAATATTTATATTCAGAAGTTTTACTTATAATCTGAATTTGAATCTTTATAATGCAAATGGTCCATATATGGCGCACTTGCGGATCCAGCAGGTTGACGTTTGCAAATACGTTAAACTGGCTTTTTCTAAGATATTTTCTCTTATATTTTATGCAAAGCAACACACAGCGTATTGTGGAACACACTTTTCTAGGAGTTTCTATCCCGCTAAAACATGGAACTGTAAATAAATTCTCGCAGGGTTGGCAGCGCATTTTCTAACCGTAACCCAATTGTAATACATTGGTGTTGCTCGTATCGTCTTGTTAATAATAAATTCTCAACAAAGCAGGACATAATTCGATATTGATTTCCTTTAGTAATTGATTTCCATATTTTAAAGTTATGCAATATTTAACAGGCGGAATTGACTCGCGTAAGAAGACTGTTGGTAGCAGCCGCAGAACGTGGTGAAGCCGGCACCACGTTAGTGGAGAGAGCGAAAAATGAAGAAGATCCTGACGCTTCACCACTTGATCCACAGCAAATGGAGAGAGAATTACTGTTAGCTAGAGAAGCAGTTTCATGTAAGGCATCTGAATTTTTAATACACCTAACCGCTTATTCGGAAAAACCTTTCAAAACTACAACGATAAAAAGAGTAATTTTGTAAGTGCGGTGAAAGATCTGAATGTTGATATAGTATATACTAATTCGCGAAGTATCTTCCCCGAGGCTTATTGGCAGTGTGGGTTGTGTCAGTAAACCGGTCACGTTTTGCTCTTACGTGTGTGCTACCGTAACTTCGGCTGACATTTACACTAACCTCATTACACAGATGAAAATCGAAGTCGACACAATACAATACTATTTCAGTTACAAAACAATTAATACAAGGCGTGTCAACTTTTAGTTTGATGGACCATACCGTACTGTATTTTGCAGTCCTTTTGCACACCGTTAGTACCCAAACAGACTAATTATTTTTTCAAATATATTTTTCTTTAATTATTATGAAAAAAAATTGCTCTAAACTAACTTCAAGAAGACTTCATGGACTTCTAGACTCATTTTGTTTGCTAGTAGAGATATTAATAAATATTAAGATGTTAAAGTTGTCATGTGAATAAACACATAATACACACTAAGCATGAATGAGAAATATGCGAAGGGGTGAACATGTACGGCCAGTCGGATGCGCTCAATGAAGCATCGATCAAAGGCCGCTTACAGAGCAACGAGGTTTACTAATCGCTGAAGTAGATTATAGCGTTACCTTTCCGCACTGATTACTCACAGCGCCTAAACATTTCACTTCTCCATACCGCATCACAGTTAGGGCTTAAGAAATTTAACCTCACGCGAAATCCTCCTGATGTGGGTCACATTTTCGTAAACTTTGAGGCCGTGTGTTATCTAACTTTTACATTGTTCACCGCAAAGAAGTTCGAAGTGAAAATGGAGGAATACACTACCAATCTTTTCAACAAATGGAAAAGTGATTCCAATATCTGTGGCGATGTAGAGCAAACACATGTGAAGAAGTGTCGGTTGTATTTTATACATGTATCGGTCGGTTCAAGCGATATTTGTCCGAAGCTGAGGGAATCTGCATAGAAAATAGAGGTACAAAGGACGCACTCCGCGTAAGCGAGCAACCGCACTCTCAAAGAGTCTGAATCACTCGGGATTGAGACCGGGCACACACTGGCATCTGCAATGTACACAGAGACCCTCCGCAAACCTACTTTGATTCGTACACGATATTGTGTACCAAAGCGTCCTGCTCGATTCTATAATGCAAATGGTATTTACTTTACTATAGCGTCTGTACAAAATACATTATCCAAGTTTTATATTTTACTCGTATTTATACTTTCCAGTAACGTTTCTATCTGTCTGTTGTAGCATTAAAGGCGGATAAGAAAAGATTAAAAGCGGAGAAGTTCGATTTATTGAACCAAATGAAACAACTGTACGCGACGTTGGAAGACAAAGAGAAGGAATTGCGAGATTTCATTAGAAATTACGAACAGGTGTGTGGTTCATATTAGTTATTTTTGTACAATTTTTAAATTAGAACTTATTCGATTGTTTAAATGTTTCCAATTTAATTCATGTTTGAAATTTAAACACTATCACATCTATTCACGTAATTAATCAAATATTAGTGACAGTGTAATTACGAATATATATCAACATAGAGCAGGGTTTCTCAAAGTGTGGTACGCGTCCCACTTGAAGTGCATCAGTTAATCGTAGGAGGTACGCGAAAAAAATTACGTAAAGGCGTAATGTTAAAGTTAAATTAAGATTCAGCTAATTAAAACTGAAATTAAGCAAAAGTTCTCCAAATAACTATACCATTTGTACTAAAAAAATAATTACACATGACACTAAAATTTACTCACTAAATAATAGAAATTTTATTTAAGTGCTGCTCTTTTGTATGTACCTATATTACTTCTTTTTAAATTAAATGTCTCATTTCGTCCCCTTACAGAGAAAACTCATTGTGATATTTTATTTAAAAATGAAATTTTTCACTAAATGTACTTCTCTAGTTAAAAACAATGTCAGGAAATAGCACACTATTTAAATCAAAGATTTAAATCACAAATGCGCCGTGTGCTTCTGAAAACTGTACACGTAAATGATGTCTGTATGCAAGTATGCAACGTGAATCGCTCAAGCGACTAAGGCGGGAAGAGTGAGCTCACTCTTGCCGACCATGACACATTTTCGGCCGCCTGAAGTATGGCAAGGGCGCATCTGTGATTTAAATCTTGGATTTAAATATTAAAATTCATATGTAAAAGGTTTCAACTAGATATATCTAGATATAACTCTACTTAATGAATTTTCCACTTAGTGAGTTTTACCTTTAAGGGAACGATTTGTTCTATAGATAGTCAGTTTTTTTTTCTGTTAAGGGCCCTTTGGTCTAGAAAGCCTAGTAAGCGGTACGTGGAGCCATTAAGTTTGAGAGACCCTGACATACAGAATATATTCAATTACGATCAAAGGTGACGCAGTCTAGTAAATAATTAGATTAACGTAGGATTGATTAATTGACACGTAACAAACAATAGTGTACAAGGTGCTGGATACTAATTGCAGTTTACTATTGCAATTGTAGGTAAATTAATAAATATTTAATTTGTGTAGCAAGGTTTGATTACAAACTAGATTCAGGGCTATGCCCTTCAAGAGTAATTTAATAAATTTTGCATTATTGCTTTGGTTTTTGTCAACAATTTCATTAAGAAGTTTATCATGGCTCTCGCCAGATAAGATTCATTGCACTTGAATTATGGGTCAAGATTATCCGCAAGTGTAACTCAGGTTATTTTATCCACTAATAGTAATATTTATTACAATACAAATACTGAAAACGTAAAAGGAGCTGGGTCTTAAAATATAGAAAAATCTGCATACATTGTTAATAAGTTACCGAGGTAAAAAAATATAGTTTTTAGAATTTTTGACTGTTCATCTGTGCATTTGTGACGCTAATCTCAAAAAAGGTCTAACCACATTTAAATCTAATATAACTTAAGTACACGGGGAGGTGAAATTCGAATGCTACGTAAACATGTAAGTTGTATATACGTATTATGTAAGTTGAAAGTAAATATGTAACATGTAGTATGCATGTAAACATGTAAGTTTTGTAACAGATGCGATCTCGTGGTGGAGCATCATCGGCCTTGGGAGCAGAACGCGCTGAAAGAGAACGTGAGAGAGCAGCTTTATTACGTCACGCGAGAGACGAAGCAGAGCGCTCATTGCAACTGGCGGCAGCACTCAGCGCTCGCGACACACAACTACGCCACGCAAGGGAACAACTGTTTGAGGTTCTGTGTTTTATTATATTAGTTTTTATGTTTTATATTATAATCTTTATTATTTTACGAGCTGGCGCCCGCGACTTCGTCCGCGTTGAAAAAGAAAAAGTAGCCTATCCTGTGTCCCGTACGTCTAAATGTTTATTTATCAAGTTTCATGAAAATCAGTTAATTCGTTTAAGAGTTTTGGAGGAACATACATACTTACATACAGAAAACAATTGTAAAAATCGTCAATTTAGTTTCAGTATCATGTATAGAGCCTATAAACTCGACATCTCTGAAAACAAAGTAACTTACTCCATGACCAACCCTTACAAATTTATTATTAGTATTGAAGTATGATGTATTTAAACGTAGAAAAATAGTTAACTAATCTATTCTATACATAATAATAAAACCGTAAACGTGTCGTTTTGTAAATATAATATAATACATTAAATATTGTTTCATAAACAAAACAATTTGTAGACGTTGTACTTATGTCAATATTATACACCATATTATATATTATACTTCAGAGTGCTCCAAACTGGAGCCGGCGAGTGGTTACTGGTAGATAAGAGCAGTTTCATTAGCCGAAGAACATTCTAAACACGCTAAAATAAATAAAAGTAAACAAGAAAACCAATTCCCACTAATACTAGTACAAATTGTGCCCGCTTTTCGCTGATGTTGGAGTGGATTGTCTATTGTTACAAGTTTCAAATTCTAATTGTCGTTTTATAGCCTACACAATCTTCGATAAAACGGCCCAAGCTAGATAATTGTTACTGCCGGTAACTACTGTTGAAATAGATTAGTTACCAGCCCGCAATCTGATAGCAGGCAACCGAAATTGTTATTCAATATCTTTATAGCTCACAGCATCAGATAAAAGATCAGTTTGGTCAATAGCCAGATGCAACATTAAGATTTATTTCGAATATAATACTCTTATGTTAATGAAGTTAATGTCACACTAACATGTTGTTTAATATATAGAGCTTTCTAATAATATAGCTTTCTATAGGTGAAACAATTTTTCAAAATTGGCCCAGTAGTTTTTGAGTTTATTTATTACAAACATACAAAAATAAAATTCTTCTCTCTTTATAATATTATATATATTATTATTGTCGATTTAAAACGCCCACTGCTACTACGTCTTATTAAAATTGGGACTAAAGGGAAACATCTTGTCACAGATTGATTTTATTTATCTACTTTGTTTATGAATATCTACTTAAATACGCTCTTCCAAAAAGTGAAATAAAGGTACCGCAGACCAAACAATAAAAATCTTAACTTCTACCACTTAATGATAGGTGATGCAAGGTGCGCTGCCGACCTTAGTAAAATTAATCAAAGGATAAGGTTTTCGTAAGGAAGATAAGATCGCACATGCTGTTATATCACGGTAGGCTTCTGTAAGGAGACATAATATGAGTACTTCCTAAGAAGTTGAAGATACGAATATGTATCAAAGAATATTATAGTTTTTCTGTATCACCTATCCTATACATGATGAATATTTGACATCCTCATATTGCTCATATATCCTTATATTGCTGGTCATAATCTCTCTCGCTCTCTCTTTTGTGTCTGTCTTGTAACACGAGTTCTTTACTTGTTTTCAAAAAATTGATATCACTCTGGTTTCCGGGTGGTGTTTATTTAGAAATACCTTATTCTAATAAACATTTAATAGAATACTACATAATTAAAAATGTATAATACGAAATGCTACATAATATTAATTTAGTTTAGTTATAGAAATTCTGACTATGTTCAGTTGTAAAAACTTGCTATAAATTTGAAGTAATCGAAGATAATTGCTACGAGCACTGTTCATACGAATAGCTAGAACGTGAACGCATTAATATCATTGGAAGTCTAGCAGTCAAGCGGTTTAATAAACTGGCAGGCAATTATAAACTACGATGTAGATCTGAAAGGGCCATAATAAACTTGCGGTAGGCACATAAGAATGTTATGATGAATGCACACGACATGCCACCGCCGTTGCGAACAGCGTTTGCTAGTCAAGCTGGCGATGTTAATTACCATTTCAAATTACGACTACCGATATAAATTAAACACAAATGTTTCCTACTTTATGGCAATCAAAATGAAGTGTCTTTATGGGTTACTGTCGTCCCTTATAACCCCCACTTGTCTAAGTATACAATTGAATTTATTGCTTGATTACTATTACGTTCATAGGGCATTGTAGTCTGTTATATTAGTCCATTTTACGAGTATCCCTTATCCTAAATCCTACTGTAGTCAGCAGCGCACTTGTATGACTAACTGAACAGCTCCATTGCCGCCAGTTATCATCTTCTTAGAGAAGACTATCGTTAAAATAACTGATCGTCTCTTGTTGTGTTTCTGGAAGTGAATAAGAGATGCTAGAGCTCACCTATCCCTCCTTGTCGCTTGTCCGATGAAATAGTACAATGCATTTTCAAACCCCTTTGGCATTACTTTTGTTGATGTTCCCTTTGGTGGTAGGCTAAGGTAACCTTCCGCAGGACCGTGATGCTGTTCGCCAATGTTCACAAATAAAAGGAAAATTGTTGAAATTTTATAATTTTATAACATATATCTCCTAATTTGTGTCTATATGGTTAAATCGTCACCTAGGAAATCCATATCAACGAGGCATGCCCGTCATACTATATAATGTCTAGATAATAACTAAATGAATAGGTAAAGGGAAAGAGAAATCGAGATTTTACCTTTCAAATTGCCATGGCATTTGTCATGGTGATAGAAACAGAGAACAAAGGGATTATCGTTTATCCCTACCATGATTAACTTTAGAAGCAGTATTATCTAAACGTAAGGCATTAAGATTTAGTCGAAAAGATGACAATAAAACAAAAATAGCTTTTTTATATTATTTTTCTTCGTGATTATATAGGTTTTTTACTTTTTTTGCCTTTCTCGACATGTTATCTTTTGTCGTTAAAACAAGAAATAATTATTTCTATTCCAAATCATACAATTTTGTCCTCTTGACCTTCAGCAATGGCTGAAGGTCGTGCCAGCTTTGAAATGGCTTGGTTACTTCGGCCAGCGTCTGTTTTCATCCTATCCTTTCCTCAACTTTCTTCACATCGGTTGTATTTTGAGGCCTGCAAGGGCAACAATATGATCAGGCCGTCCACTCCAACCACCACCACAAGCTTCTCCAGGTTTCCGGTTCCGGATAATGTTACACACTCGTGTGAATCAGAGCCAGTTAAAAATATTTCATAAAATAATTCAATACATAATACAATCAATACATATTAAGTGGTCAAGTGCCGGTTGTCAGAAAAAGTTCACAGTTAAAAGAGATTTAAAGTACGGAAAGGGGTCTACGAAAAAACAATAAAAATAGAGTGTTGCACAGAGTAGAATCGTCCGTTTTATAATTTATCAGAATTTCGCTTCCACACAAGATACCTATATCTGTATAACGTGTATTCATAATCATTATACTTATATTGAATACAGTAAAGTTTTATAATGCCACAAATCGATTAGATATTACACAAAGTAACCAAATGCAATTTGACGAAGTCATTATACTGTTATCCAACCGAAACCTCCAAACGGTCGAACCCATTTTAGCTGAATCCTGTTAAACTTGAATCCTCAATCAAAACTAATTGAAACGTAAAACTGGTTCGGGGTCTCGTATTAATTATAGATAATAATAATAATTTTAAGTCGGATCTGTTTATTTAATGAGTTTCAAAATGGTTTCGATCACCTCTTAAAAGTTACAAGCGATTAAAATTATCATTATACTTGTATAAAATCATAAATTGGCATGAAAATTTGAAGTCGTGGATATACTCGTAGCTTTACTATCTACGACTTCGTAAGCGATGTAGTTTGTTTTTTGAAAATCTTACAGAAACCTAACATTTTTCTAGGATAAAAAGTATCCTATATGGATCCTACATATAACAATATATTCTAAAAAAACCTTACCTGGATTTACATTACATACGATATTATCTGTATTAACTTTAGCCGTTTTATAGAGGAAGATCCTCACAAACTTTCACATATATAATGTTAATAGGTTGGCAAAATATATACCTACTTATTCTTCCTAATTGTTTGTAATGTATATTATTTATATTAATTGAGTTATATAAGGTATTCAACAATAGAACATTATATGATATGTATAGACATAAAATCAACATAAAATATGTAATTTTATATATGCAGATAACATTAAAATATTGCTACAGGCGCGTCGTCAACTTCAAGCCGCGGGTTGTTTGTCGGAAGGCGAGAGTGTTGCGTCTCTTGGCATCGGACCACCAATGATGTTAGGAGGCCCGCCCGGAATGATCGGTGACCGCGGCAGTTGCAGTGCTGACTCTGGTGTTAGAGGTAAAAAAAAACTAAATAGTTCCCTATCAGAAACACGAAGTTTAAAGTGATTCGTGGATTTCTTTGAGGTGTCACTTTAATTAATATTAAAATAGATGCTTCATGTTAAAAAAATCATTTTTAATAACGAGTAAATATTATTGATTAGTGGTTATTGTGCTTTCTTCAACACTCTGTTCCCAGGTTCGATTCTCGGCAGAGTGAACTTTGGAAATTAACTTCCTAAAGTTGGCTTTGGTCTGAATCTGAAAAGTAGTCTGCTATCAGATATCATCACGTATTTTTATTTCGAAATTTCTGGCGTGTCCTGTGTGGTTAAAAAAAGTTAAACCCATTTTAACTGATTAAGCGCCTCTTTCACAAACGTCAAGTAGGCCAAACTGTCATTTAAAGTCACCGGTAACGGATAATGGAGCTGATATATACCTTTGTTTGTACGGTAAACGTCCCAAACATTAAATAGAAAATAATTAAAAAATAGGCTATCGAATGATGCAGTAAACCGAGTGCATAATTCAATATAACAGAAAATGATTTCTAAAAGTAACTAATCAACACTTTACATGTAGTTTGTGAAAGAGGCCCTTAATGTATTTACTTACAATATGAATAAAAATGAAATATGTAACAGTAGATAATGAACAAGAGTGGTCATGACTAGAGTCCAATATGTGTTAGTAGTTAGCGTGACGGGCAGCAGCGATGGTGGAGCGACTTCGGTGTGCGGAGGCAATCTCTCTGACTCGACGGCCGAAGGTGGTCCACCAACTCTCGACGCCTACGACACTGATGCGGCATCACTCGTCTCTTCAGCTCATCATATCTACCAGCGTAAGATTACTAACATATTTTTCATCGTTTAATGTCTCTATGAAAGTTCTAGCCCATATTAGACGGTTCATTTTTGCTTTCATTTTCGATGTTTCATCGATGAAAGACCGAAATTGACGTTCATCGGTGTGTGCCTTCGCGGTGAAAGCTTGCGGCTCCTAATTGTTTTCACTAGCATCGGTCATCATTCATCGGCAATGAACTATTAGTGAAACGTCTAAACAGCGACTTAGCGACTTTTATCTTTAAATCACTCGAAACGTTCACGCGGGAATTCCACAAGGAATGGAATAATAGCTTTCATCAAAAGTGATGCGTCTATACAAACAACGCAGTTCACTATTCATCATTCACCATTTCTTGCAAAAATAAATCACTTTTGATGAACCGTCTAATATCACTTTCATAACCCCTTAAGAAACCGCACCCCTCACCCCTTTACAGACGACCACAGTGAAATAAAAGAAATAAGCAGCAGATAATAAATATCATATATCGCGTAGACCCTAAATCCTATATCAATTAAGGTGTGAAAAGGTAACAGACAGACCGACACAGTCACTTTCACATTTAAGTATAATAATTAGTAGGGATATTCCATTCTTCCATATGTATGAAATTTGAAACCAAGAAGATGAAAAAGTGTCTTATATAGCGTACATACTAAGAAAACTAGTTTTAATTAAATAATATGTATTAAAATTAAGCAACAAATTATTGCAATTGAATCGCAAGTCATAAATACAAGTTCGCATTAATTTTAATGGATTTTACTGAAAGCCAACTTATCATGTGAAGCGTTTTCAACTTCATTATTTTCCGTAGCTTTATTCGCCATGAAGCGAAATTCGATTTCAGTAAATCAGCCGGAAAACGAACCGAATTGAATAATGCGCTAGTGGGCCAAAACATTTTTTTAATAATTGTTTCGTTTACCTAAAAGGAATGTCAACGCTAAGTTTAATCACCTCGTTATACGTTTCCGCCGTGTTTGTTCACAAACAAATCGAAAAAAAAAAAAACTTCTTTAACGCCTACAGCGAAAGACATTTTTTTTTTATTTCTCCATCGCGCAAATCGCTTTGTAATGTGAAAGGTCCTATCTACTTAATTATTAGAGTTCATCGTTTGGCTCTTATCAAAGGGTGATGCAACGACCGGCAAAGCAGCCAAAAAATTTCGCTTACGAGACCACCGTTTCATTATATAACTAGCGACCCGCTCCAGGCTTCGCACTTGTGCAAGTATATATAAAAACCTTCCTCGCTTAAAGCTCTTTCCATGAGTGAAAACTGCATTAAAATCTGTTATCTGTAGTTCAAAAGATATAAGCGTACATACACGAGGTACAGAAGGCGGGAAGCAAAGTTATTTTGTACTATGTAAGGACGTGAAATGTCCTATCTACTTAATTATTAGAGAGTTCACCGTTTGACTCTTATCAAAGGGTGATTCAACGGCCGGAAAAACGGCAAAAAAATTCGTTTAAGTACATGACAACCGTTTCAGCGTACATACAAAGGAACAGAAGGCGGGAAGCGACTTTATTTTGTACTATTTAGATAAAGATGTGAAAGGTCCTATCTACTTAATTATTAGAGAGTTTACCGTTTGATTCTTATCAAAGGGTGATTCAACGGCCGGCAAAACGGCAAAAAAAATCCGCTTACGAGACATCCGTTTCATTAATAACAACGAAACTCGGAACGACGAGATTGGGTCATTATACACCGCGACAACAACCCGCGATAAGTGTAAAGCTACTGTTGATGTAATGTATTATGTACGGCATCGTGTGTCTGTAATTTTCACATTTTAGAATGTGTTTCGTACCTTTTATCAGTTCAACGTTGATGGAGGCGTGACGTGAGGGCATTAAAGCGACAACCGTACTGATGTTATTACGGAGTACATACGGATTTTTAAACAGCAAAGCACTTCTTGTAATTGCTTTTTGAAACATAACAGTTCATTTTATATTAATTTCGTTAATGTATTAATGTTTTTTTTACATATCATACTATTTGATATATTTTTAGCAAACAATAACATCTTTATATAGTATAAAATAAAGTCAGTATTCTGTATTCTGTCAGCCCTCTGTATGCGCCTAGATCTTTAAAATTACGAAACGGATTTTAACGCGACTTTCACTAATGGCAAGAGAGTTAAACGAGGAAGGTTTTTATAAATAATTTGCAGAAAAAAATTGCACCCGTGCGATGCCGGAAGCATTTCGCTTGTATACTTTTGTATATTTGTGTCTACAAAACTCGAAAAAAAAAAATTACACTAAAATTTATTTTAACAGAAGTGTGTTTATATATTTTTTTTTATAATTTATACACACACTGAGCCACAGCGAAGCGTGGTGGGGTTCAACGAGTATAATGTAATTATTATATAATGTAATCTGCTAAAATATCTCCGTAGTAAGCACTCCAAGAGATTGTAGCCCGACACTGTCGCCACACAACAGCGGATCGCCATTCACCCGATCAATCGATGCTGGCTCCCTTTCAAGGTAATTAAGTTATATAAATCCTTCCTAAATTAAAATTCCTTAAGGTACTCAAAATATTATGATTAAAATATTAATAATGATTAAATGTCTACTGTACCTATACTTGAAGTTATGTTTGTGATGTATATTATTTACTCGTAGGGTTTCATACTCGTACATTAACTAAAAATTGCATTCTTGTTTGTTAAATAATCAGTAGCATCTAATACTTGATGTAACCTTTCTGGAATTACGATACCCTGCATGCGTATCGTTTTCAAAGAAGTCAAATAAGACGTCTCTAACTTGACTGTTGGTAATATCAAAGTATTTCTCTGTGCGATAGAGTAATAATTTCGGGTTTTAAAATACAAAATCATTTCTAATTTGCAGTTTAATAAAACAAACTGAAATATTTTTTGAAATATTTTTGGATATGCATAATATTAAAGTCGTCAATCGTTTTGCTTCTCGTTAAAGCAAGGAAGTTGAAATGATGGTTTAAATCTAGTTACATTTCGTTTAAGCTGTTAAGCTTGTACGAGGGTGGCGAAGGTTTGAGCCCAATCGTGATCTTAAAATAGTTACATTTCGTGTGGATAAAAAGTTTTCGTATAACAGGTCTGTCGAGCAATTGTCAAGCCCTGGTGAGTGTGAAACCTCCCTGACTGGAGGTATCCGCGCTCGGGTCGGAGGCCAGGGAGGCGGTAAAGGAGGCAGAGGCCGTGGTTCAGCCTGGGGATCAATTTCCAGAGTGTTTGCACGAAGCCGCCATCGCACCAAGTCAGGCAGTGCCGCTGTCAGTGGACACGAAAGCGGTATGAACGAAATTTAAGCTTCCCAATAAAAGTTGTTTTATTTTTTGTAGATATTCAGGTAAAATGCCTTTTACTATATTTTATTTTAATTAAGAGATAGTTTACCTTTATATTTTAAAAGACGCCGCCAGTGGACACGAACCTTAAGTTTCCCAATAAAAATTTGTTTTTTTTGTAGATACAAAAAATTAAACAAGTTTTTTTAGGTAAAATGCCATTTACTTTACTTTAATTAAGAGTTAGTTTACCATTATATTTTATAAAATATATGTTTTCTACGACTATTTTGTATTTTTAAAGCAGTCTTAAAATAAATCTTTGACGAACGAATCTCTCCAAAGGATTACTGCCGAGATATTTTTACCTACCAATTTCTTTGAGTTACGTCATCACACGACCTTTTTATAAAAATTCTCGCAATCATTTTATTCCTCCAAAGTGGATTGAGCAGCGAACTTTGGATTGAGTAAATAATTCAATAGTCGATTTCTATTTGAATTTCACGAGTGTTTCAATTAAATGAACTTTTTTAATGTTAAGTTCGGCAGAGAGGCTGACGGTTTACTTGGTGGGAAGTAGGTGGCTACCGTCGTCTGTAAAACAAGTAACGGCACTTGGTGCTGCAAGTGCGCTGCTGTCTATAATAAAATTAAGATTAAGGGATTGGAAAGGAATCAGAAAATGGGCTCTGCCATCCTTTACTCACCCACCGAAACACATCAGCACACTTGCTGTTATTTCACGGCGGTCTTCTGTAAGAGGATGGTTACTACAACCAGACGGGCTGCCCAAACTTACAAAGATATTAAATACCCAAATTCATCGAAATAATATATATCTGCCCAAATTTAGATTTCGGTATAGAGACATAGCAACTTTTTCCGCAACTTCGTGCGTTCCATGAAAATGTATTATTAATTAGTTATTATATCGATGACTTTATAGTCTAAATTTTGGCGTATTCGTATCTGTTTCACAGAACCAATATACGCAGGTACTGGTGGGTCATCCCGTGCGTGGTCTCCACTCGGAAGCGAAACGGCACTTCGCGAGGCCGCATCTCTGCCTTTGGCTCGATGGAGGGCACCTGCTATTATTGCCTGGCTGGAACTGGCTCTCGGCATGCCGCAGTATGCATCCGCAGTTGCTGATAATGTTAAAAGTGGAAAGGTAATGACTTAGATGACATTTTGTTACGGCCCAAATTAAGTTTTCTAATCGACTGATTTGTATTATTTAGTTTTAGCACAAACGATGTATTTACAAATTATACGGCGTTCAAATACATAAATTTAATTGAATGAAAACACAAAATGTACCATTAGATCCATTCCGACGAAACCCTTAGAATTTATTGGCTTAAATTCGATGTTTACGTTTGAGCCGGTCGGTACTTTCAGCTTTTATCTCTTTTTGTAATTACAGGTGCCCAGTCATAACCTTTATCAAATTTCACTGTAACAAAAACATTGTAGCTTATCTTTTCGAATAGGACCAATGAAATAAATAATCCCTTTTTTCGTTATTCCGCTCCACTCATTATTCAAATACCCCTCGTTTTATTAGATCTGTATGGAAATCAGGATTCTATACAGTCGTTGAAAAATTCATCGTGGGGTTTGTTTATTCAAAACACGTTGATCATTGATTTGTGAGAGGACAAGTCTTAGGAGTATTACCATTTGACACGGCATCGGTGTTGTCGATGGTAAAAGGCAATTTTAAAATATTCTAAAAAAAAATGTGATACCTAGTTTAATTATTGGAAAAAATAATAGTTCGCGATGAGTATGTATGAATTTTAAAATGAAGACACTTACTAACGGTCTCAATGCTTTTAGTAGATACAGAATCTGTGCACATGAAAAATCTGAAAAATATAAAGTAGCCTACACAGTTTTTGCTCCAACAAGCATTGATAGTCAAAAGTGTCTCCTTCGAGAATATTATGATAGGTAGGATAGTCTAGTTATGTAGTCTATTTGAGGATACTTAATTTGTCTTACATCCTGACCAACTTTTGCTCTAGGCAGTCTTCTTTGACAACTTTAAAAAGTTAATTTTTAAAGTTTAGTTTCAGAGAGCTAATAACATGCACCCTAACCACAGGACCAATGGACTCCTTCGTTGGCATAATTTTAGATTCCAACTCCACGCCTCTAATTAATGTAGAATATTCGTATTTAAGGCCGCCTTCTGTTTGTTTTACTATTATTGTTTTGTTTGTCTCTTATTTGACTTTATCACGAACACAATTTTGAGAAAATTTTAGGAACAATTAATTTGACTTAGTTTAAGTGGAAAGAAGAACATATGAATGTAGTTTGTATGTACTTACCTCTAGAACTATAGTAAGTGACGCGATAAAAGCGTCAAATATTGTGTTCTGGTTGGTTCTAGATTCGTGCTTTGAATGGGCAGGTTCTGCTCGAGTTGACGGACGCGGATCTGGAGGTCGGTCTCGGGATCAGTCAGCCGATGCACCGAAAGAAACTCCGGTTGGCCATAGAGGAACGGAGAAGACCAGATCTTGTCAGGAATCCGAGTATCGGACAGCTGACGCATGCATGGGTCGCTGCTGAATGGCTTCCTGACCTGGGATTGTCGCAAGTAAGATTTATATCAGTTATGCAATGTTTAAGTTTTTTTGTATTAATAATTTTTAGAAAAAGTAAAATTTACTTTGTTGTATACGAGCGGTCCGCCACCGGCTTGGCACGGTTTTTTTCTGAAAATCGCATTAAAATCCGTTGCGTTGCTTAAAATATCAAAGCATACATGAAGAGGGACAGACCTCATTATTCATTATTCAAAGATTGCTAATCTTCTAAGAGACGCGGAATTTTTCATAACGTTTTTCTGTGCCGTTAGAACAATTTTTTTTTCTAATGCACCCATGAAATCAAAGAACCCTCTGGTATACAGTGATAAACAGATTTCAATTATGCATCTGAAGTTTCGGCAACCCATCATTGCTCAAGTAATTTATTAACGTGATTTTCAATAAAACCGCTGTAAAGTTAAAATGGAAATGCTTACTTTATAAATTGTAATAGCCGCGGTAAAAGGTTTATACAATCCTGTTAACAGTAAAACAAAGGGTTACATTATGTGGGTTGATTGTTTTTAACTAACAAACTATGTATAAGTCCAATGAAGTGTTATTTCAGTATTTTATTTTATTATACAATAATTAAATGGGAAATTCTATGAAACTTAAAGAAATTATTTGTATTAACAGTATGCTGAATCATTCCTAGCAAGCCTGGTTGATGCCAGGATGCTGGACACAATTAGCAAAAAGGAATTGGAGAAATATCTTGGAGTAACTAGAAAATTCCACCAGGCGTCGATAGTCCACGGCATTCACTTGCTTAGAATAATGAAATATGACAGACAGGTAAATACGATATTTTTTGTTAAAATAATTACGAAAACAGTTGCTCAGTTATATTTTCATCTTCAAATAAATTACTGTTGGATTTCTACTAATGTATCGTATAGAATTATTTTTACCCTGCATTTTGAAATGGATTTTAATTCCTTCATTCATTCAGCCTTTATCCAGTGATATGTTAAACAAGAGGATGCGCCCTTACCATACTACTAGTGGCAAAAAAATGGTCCTCTAATTTGCACATCTAGTTACTAAAAATAATTTGTTTTCATTACTTATTTTTATTTCTTATTGGCGTATTCTGTTATTGTAAAGTGTTCTCATTGGTTGGTTGGACATATCACTGGTAAGTAGGCATTTTCGTACCTTTCTACGCACAGAATGAACACCCGTCATTGGTGCCAATTTCCGATTTTGACACCGGCGCGTCGGTGCCACGTACTAGGAGCATTAGCCTTGTCCTATATATAAGTCCTATATATTAGCATTGCCTTTATCTTGTCTGTAGTGCAGGATATTACCAACGAATATGCTGTCGAAATATTTTGATGCAATGATTTCAATAAACAGTTGAAATTGACATGTTCATTATAAATACAGTACCTAACATGCTAATCGTGAATCAAAATAGACTTCATTGACGTAGTTAAAATCTAAATATTCAAATATTCCTGTTATTATTTTCAGCCTTCGTATAAATAAAAATACAATGTAAAAGCTCTAATTCTTCACATGAATCTTGACAGATAAGGGTATGAAGCAAATGAGCGATTATATCTGCTAAAGCTGTCGCAAACTGTACGTCTGATATAGCTTGACCCTCATAATGTTATCATTAATCATCTTGATCTGTACCTTTTTTGAATTTCTTCAGGCAGGCGTTCATTGTTGTTTTCATTACGCTTAGCAGTTTATAAATCATTTGTTAAATGTTTCGTAGGCTTTAGCTGTCAGACGACATCAGTGCGAGAACGTAGATGCTGATCCTTTGGTTTGGACTAATCAGAGGTTTATGCGATGGGCCCACAATATCGATTTAGGCGAATTTGCCGAAAATTTGAAAGGTTAGTGTTTCTATAACAACTACACCATAGACATCTCGTTTACATTACATTATATTTTTTCATAAAAAAAAATTCATTTGATTCGTAACTAGTATACCCAATGTTGTGGTTGCCAAAAACAGCTGAATGGCCAAAAGCTTATTCTGTGCCAAAAGGTAATAACTTTTAAAAATTTTAATACATTGTAGACAGCGGAGTCCATGGAGGTCTTGTGGTCTTGGAGCCTTCGTTCACTGGAGAAACTATGGCTACAGCACTAGGAATTCCACCTTCTAAAAGCATTATTAGAAGACATTTGGTGGCCGAATTTGATGCACTGATTATTCCAGCGAGGTAATTGTGCACACATCTTAATTTGCTTCATTCAACATTATAATATTTGCTGAACTAATTTCTGATACCAATTTTCCAAATCGTCATAAAAACAGATTTGTTTCGCAAATATTATGTTTGTCATAAATATTCTGATTACTTCACCCTGTTACCAACTTGGAGTTGAGCATAAATATATTTGATGACAAGAGCACTGTTAATGTTATGACGTAATGTGCCTCGTCCCAGCAAGTCCAAGCATATTGTGCAAGAGTGAGTTTGTGAGTAAGAAAGTGGTGAGAGCACAGCATGCGTTGTAGAGCCCGTTCCATTAATCTCCTAGTCCCTTACTTTTGTCCTGTGAGGGTCGGCAGCGCACTTGCACCCCTAGTGTTACTAGTGTTTATTGGTGACGGTAGCCACCCACCATCCAGTGGACCGTCAGCCTGCCTGCCGCCCTTTTTATTGATACAGTTGTGACCCAAAACACCTCCCTGTAGGTGAGCAACCAGTAGTTGATTATAATATAAGGTACAATCCTGCAGGTATACGATATTTTGCCAGGTGGAAGAACTGCAAGTGGAGGCTGCCCGAGCATCCATGTTGTCCACAAAACAAAGATAAACCGACAAAAATCAAAAAGTTATCCTTCAAAAAGTAAAACTTGCTTCGACGCCCAATTTCTACGATTGTGTATCTAATAAATGTAAAATTCCCTGTACGAAAGTTTTGTAAATTTGCTATTTTTACACAAAATATTTTTTTTTGCATTTAGACTAATAGGACTCTTCCGTCATATCGCTCGTGTGTAACATTTGGTATCGTAAATTTTACGAGCGGTGAAGACTGATAAGTAGGAAAAGTGGTTTGTTAAGTAAGAGAGTATCTTGAAAAGTTTTGACGCGATCGGAAATATTTAGAAAAATTCCTTTGTGCCCCCTCGCCTTCGTCAATGTTAGATCCAATGTTCTACATTGTGCCCCCTAGACTCCAGACTTGCCGTAGATTAGGACTTATTACATTAATGTTTATTCGAAATGATTCAATCTAATAAATTTAGTCAAATTACGGCTTAGTTGATATTAACACAATAAGCATTAAATGCTTCATAATTATAATGTAAGGGGTGTACTTATATCCCACATATTACGTCGCGTTTTAAAATCCGTTTGAATTGAATCCAAAAAAATTTTAATTCCTAATTTACCTAAGTAACCGTTAGACGTAAATATGGAACCATTAATAGCTTTAGAGTTAACAATAATAGCATTTATCAATACTGTAAGATAATTTATGTTTTTGACTTGTATACATTCGTAATGTAAAGTTGACAACATTTGTATATTAGTTTCAACTGTAATAATATCAATCAATATAATAAATGTGAATAAATCCCAATAAAAAGATGACACCTAAAGGACATCGACTATGTTTCTTTTATTATCCATCACCTTTCTTGGCGATCCTTGCATCGAGATGGAACGGTAACGATCATTTTATCGATACATCATGAATGCCTCTCTGTCATCATCATTATTAGAAAGCACTTTTAAAACAGACTCTAACACTCTTTCTCCTTTCATAAAACATCCATGAGTTTTTGTTTTGTCAAAATTGTTTTCAACAACATTGGTATCAGCCGCTTGTCTTGTTTTTACATTTCGATTTATATCGGTGTTGTTTTATTGGTCTCCCACAGAGAAGAGTACTGCAGACGCAGTCAACATAATCGGATCGACGCGATTTCTTACGAACAAATCAAGTCCAGTACTTTTCTTTGTTGCGAAATTCATTTCAATTATTAATTTGTATTCAATCAAATTTTATTTGACATCACACACGACAGCATGACTCGTATTGTTTCCAGCGAAATGCATCATGCTTTTGGTGTCTGCAAAACTTTATTAATTTTTCCAAATCACATAAATAACTAGCTTACAAGTTACTAAATCGATGTTGAATTGTAAAGGGAACTTTATACAATAATAAGCAACGAAATAATAAATAAAAAAAAACGAGTTGCATGTGAGCTTTTTGTGTTAGCAGAAATTGAAAATGTATATAAAAATTTGTGCAAATTTGAGACAGTGACTTATTTTTATACTTTTAAACTTTCATATATTAATTTGTTTGTATATCGCTCAAATTTGTACCTTAAAGGTTTTGTGTGCATTACATTAAAATTGATAATTTTTCAGGAATATGTTTGGTCATCAAATAAGAATGTTGGGAAGACCTTTTTCGAGATCGGTAGCTACTGGTTTGCCTGGAATTGATTTGAGCGCGGATTCTAGGAGACATAGTTTACGGGTAAATATTTTGAAATAAGTAATTATTTTGACGTGAATACATCTTTAAATTTGCTACCATACGGGGGCAATCCAAAACTTCTAATGATAACAAAATCGGGGGATACAGTTTGGCGTTGTAGTTTCGAATCTATGCTCTACATCAAAAATTAAATTAAACCAATGGATAGCTAAAAGATCAAAGAATTTATATAGTAACACAATAATTATTTGTTTTATTTTATTTAAAAAATATAACACGTTACATAAACGTATTCATGTACAACACACAGACGTATCCATGACAAAGCCACACCCCAATTTTTATTGTAAACTTAGACGCATAAACAAATCGGCACATTAAATCGCATATAGAGTTCTGCAACAGACATAGGCAATAAATAAAACAAAAGTTTATGGTAAAGGTGACGATAGGATATCTAATACACTCACGGCCTATTGCCAAGCATCAAAGGCCAGTTCGTATCAAACTCAGGCCTTTCCTAAGCCATTATACATATTTCGATACAGAATACACAATCATTAGGTATGTGTTTTTTTAATAATGTTGTTTTATTAACAGGGATCAATCACTCGAGCGCTGGGAGTGCTTAAGCCGAAGCACGATCGGACGTCACCTTCAAGCTCCAGTGAGAGTTCAAGCGTATTGAGTCTTACTAATCAACCTTATCAGATGTCGTATTCTCCACCAATAGCAGTCCGTACTCTTTCGCAACTGAGTATGGCTTATGCCCCACCACCAACTCTTCAAGAATATGAGCCGATATATACTCCCCTCAGTTTATACTCTCAATCAAGCGTATCCACAAGGGACAGTCTGCAGAGATTAAACGACATCAAAGAGAATACAGCAGTCACTCACAGGTATGTAGAAGATATTTAATAATTAAGGTATATCATGGTAACTGGTGAACTTCAATAGATCTAACATAGAGAAATGTGCACAATTTCACACAATTAACGCAGAAATAATTAATGACAATTTATCAAAACTAATAGTCGCCCAGTTGACGAAATCCGATATTGATTAATTTAATTTTTAAGTGTTATATATGTCTCTTCTCAGTTTGACCACAAACTTTAAGAGTATACAAAAAAATATACCAACAATGAAACTGTCTTACGGCCTGCCGAACTTAAAAACTTTGAATTTTACTGCTTTCATGGTACTCATATAATTGGATTGTTCTACAAATAGCAAGTATTTTTACACAGCGTCTGAGTATATCGACATTGACTACAGAAAACCGACCCCCAGTCAGTTGATCTCCTAAAAATCAGTAAACTTATAAACACTGGACGCACGGGCAGTTAATTTTTCAAAGTCTCATATACAAACTATCAACCATGAACCCAAAAGCAATACATGTATAATTCCTTCAACAGATACGGCCAGAAAATGGAACCGGCTTACAGAGTGAGCTCTCCGCTGCCAGCCAAGTCGAGCGAAGACAGTGTTGTGAGGCAGAAACGCCATCGACGCGTCAAGAGCATTGGGGACATCAATGCTTCTAGCAAAACAACCGTTTAATATATTCGTCAATTAAAAAGTTAACATTCCATGTATCAAACATTCACCGTTCTAGTCTTATAACAAGCAAAGCATATCACTGTAGCTCCTTTTAGCAAACGATTGTATGAATATGTATGTCATTTCAGATTCGGATTTCGGGTTCTGTGACGCAATGTCCTGTAGAGACAAATAGACTCAGGTGTTCTAAAGTTCTGTATAGGTACTATAATTTTGACATGATTTAAGTAGCCACTCTGGAACTTGTCAATAAAACTTGTCACTGAGCTCAAGCTCAATATGATATTTCGCACAAATGACAATTTATTTGGTATTTTATAAAAAATATATAAGAACATTACGATCGAAAAAAGAAAAAACAACGAGAATTTTTGCATTCAATGGGGTTCTAAAGGGGTTCTTAATCGAATCTGTCAAACCTGAATTAGTGATATTATTGGCGGTTTTCAAGTGATACTTTTGTTCTTCACTCAGATTGTATCTTCAGAACAAGAACGCACAGAATCACCAATATGAAGAACAACAAATAACCTACTTACATACTTAAAGTGTCAGAAATGTACAGTAGGTGATGTAAAACATCCATCTCTAATTTCAGGCTGTTTCAGGCTCCTAAACATAGCGTTTATAAGTCTATCAAACATACTTTTGTGTGTTATTGTTCTAATATACATATTTGATGTTACCTAAGTAAGTATATGGTGAGGATTGACAAGAATTTATGCTTTTTATCATACATCTCCAGTTGCTATAACTTTTGTATTGTATTTGTAGAATCACTTGCTGAACCGAGCTCTCATTACCGACTGAATTATATCGAATAACTGTATACTGTTTTTTAAATATTTTAAAAGTATAATAATCAATTTGCTACCTACGTTTTCTATAACTTTATTGACATTTTTATATGTTTCGTATACACTTTGATATTTTACAATTCACGCCGTATTTACTGCAAACACTGTGATAATGAAATCAAATACCTTCACGCAATAATTTATTATTGAGCTTTCAATCAGTACTGAGATTTTTAATTTTTTATTATGTACCAACCTATTATATCGAGGTTTTACTTGTCATTTTAAACGAGCTTCGATTCTATTGTATTAGCGTTAAAGTTTATTTTATATTGTGTGATTTGTTCACTTATTTGATTTTATTTGTTCACTCCTTGTGATTTAGTTTGCTTATGTTATTTTTAAGTTACATTGTGATATTTGAGTTACCCACCCATTACTTAGATAAGAATTAAACATTTTTCATGAAGTCAAACTCAATAAAAGTAAAAAGAAGTATGACGTTGTTTCATTTCTCCTAGTAAGTAATTTAATGTTCTGTGGTATTCAAAGAAAGATGTAATCTACCAACCCATTTAGTCGTGACCTAAGATGAAATGCGAGGCACAAAAAGCATTAAAAAATGATTAAATGTATTAAAAGTGTAATAAAGAACAAATAAAGCACTTTAATTTTATAATACTGAAAATATTTTTTACCCAAAAAATTAGCTGAATTTTTAGTAATAGGAGTATAAATTTTATTAAAAGGTAAAAGGTAAACCCTAAATAATATTTTTTAACAACCGAATCAAAACCTTCGACTAAGTAAGAAGAATAATACCGAACGCAGTTGCGTTCTTATGTCCCAAGAATATAAATTCCCAAAGAAATGTTCGTAGGTTCACTACTTATTTTTCAATTTACAACAACGGTTCCTATAGAAAACGGTCGTTTCCCTTTATCCACGGTATTCGACCCACCAGCTATTTATTTAATAGCTCATTCCGAAGCCTCTACAAAAAAGGCACAGATAAAAGAAACCTTTCTATGTTTTCGGCCATGTCAATAGGGAAAATGTCGGATTTCCTTTAAGGCCTTTTAAGTATAAATATTTCACTTGTCCGTGAGTTTAAGTATTAACGGAAAGGGTCAAAGGTCAAAGCTATATTGTCGCATTGTGTTTACCTAAAAGTCTTTAATATACTTTCCAAGGTTTCCTGCAAGGCTCTGGAATGGTTTTTATTTATACAATTTATTTACACAACTAACACACGCATTCTTATGGTTTTTATTTATCATTTTTTTACATACTTAGTATAATTTGAAATCGCGTTCTCCGCGTCTGTCTGTATGGCCGCTAACTCAAATAATTTTGATGCGGTTTTCACCATCCTAAAGAAATCTCTGCAATGGCATATCTCTATCTGTTACGGTTGATTCACTCACAGTAACCATTTCTTTCATTAAAAACCTTAATCTCTACATATTATAAAACGGTTTCTGTTTCTCGCTGTCGACTTCTAAACCACCCGACGGATTATAATATTTTACTTTTCACTTATTGAAAGAAGGATAAACGACGAAAATTTGTGTGTATAAAAAATGCTTACTGGGCGAAGCCGGAGTGGGTCGCTAGTTACATTATATTTTTGTATCAAATTCTTACTGTATGCACATTCTATCATTCAATGTTGGGTTAGTATTATTTACGTTAAGGGTATTATATATATATTAAGCTAATAGATAGTTTATAGGATGAACACTTTAATGAAGCAAATCACGTGCGAAGTACGCGAGGAGACAATAAGTCGGCGATATCTCAACTACACAATATTGCGGGGCTTATTGAGCTTTCGTTGACATATTGTGAGCTTCCATGAGAGTAATTAAACATATATAAGTATATGCTACCGTAAATATCAAAATAACACTGTCTTCGTGTGCTGTGGTACTTATAAGTATACAAAACAAAAATAATTTTTAAGTAGTGTAACTCACCCTCTTGCAGAAGACTACCTTGAAAGAACAGGAAGTCTGCCTGTGTTTCGGTGAGTAAGTAAGGGATATCCTTAGTCCTGCTGTGATCGACAGTAAACTTGCAACACCGTGACGGTAGCCACATACCATCTTGTGGATCATCAACCTGTCTTAATTTTACTCTACGACGTGACATTGTGTCCGTAGAGCAAGCCACACTGCTCCATACAACGAAGCAGTGTGGCTTAGGTCTTAAGTTGTTCCAAGATGTAATTGAGGAAACCCAGAATCTTCCTTATCAATATTGCCTCACTTATTGTATTGTTTCGTCTTTTACTTTCAATTTTTTTCGTGATTGACAGCTAGGGTGCGATCCCTATAGTCTTGTCTACAGCTAATATAGATATTTCAATGGAACTTCTGCCTGTCCTTCACACATGTCATAAGAAGAAGTCAATCAAAGTTTCCTTTAACATATTATACATTAAAATTTAGAACTCTCTGAGCAGTATCAAAAGCTAGTCAGTTAGTGATCTTCTGTTAGCAAGAAATATTTTTCCTCTTCAGAATAATGTACGGGTAAGCTTTATGCTTGCACTGGAGAGCACTTGGCAGTCATTTTGTGGAATTGAAAAGAATAGTTTGCTAACTAAGCAGTTGCAGTGCGGAGTTATCCGGACTCAGTGGGGCGACTCTAACGGCACCTTATTGCGGTAAACTTTTTACAAGTTTAAGCGCACACATGGCCAATTGTTGAAGCCATGTTCTCGCGAAAAAACTGGGTTAACATTCTTTGTTTTAATATGTTCTAAGAAACAATCTTAGATGTAACATAGATATAACGCAAACGGAATGTTTTATTTTTAAAACTATTATATCTGGTGCCCGCAACTTCGTACGCGCGCGCTGTTGTTCGTTTTTTTTTTAAAATCCCGTTTTGTTTTCAGTATAAAAAGTATCATATAGTTTAATCAAGGTTATCTTCAATAAATCAGTGAAAACCGCAATCAGTCAAATCGGTTAAACCGTTTCTGAGATTAGCTCGCATAATAGCACAGACAAACCGACAAACAGACATTTTTCTTATCTAAGGTAGGTAGCTGCAGAACAGTTAACTGTGGATCCAGACATTTCAAATAAGATATACTATAAAAAATATATAACTATTGCTTTGGTGTTTATAAATCGAATTGATTTTTAACATTATAGTTTAATTATTTTAATTATTCATTTAATTAACCACAGTAGTATTCATAAAATTAAAATTGAGCAACCGATCCAAATCTTAATAGCAAAAATCCTGAGAAAGTTAATTCTCTAGTGAACGCAACGCAAGACATGAAATCAACATTTTACACAGTCAGCGAAAATTCAATCGGCGAACTGAAGTAAATCGTCGCTTTGAGGAAGTAGAAATATGCAAAAATATTCCTCAGCATAAAAACGCGAATAAAGTTGGAGGGCGTAAGCAGAACTTTATGATGAGAAAATAAAGTGTCAACATGTAGGTAATAGGTATTACTATTTTCATCGTTGCGTAAATCTTTTAAAAAAATATTGTCATCAAAGTGAAAGCAGCTCTGTTTGTCTGTCTGTTTGTTACTTTTTCACGTCTTAATTACTCAACCGATCATTATGAAATTTTACATACCTACATACGAAGACATATAAAAGAAAGACTTTTCATCTATATTGTATTCTTTTTTCATTGATCAAAAAGGTAAACAAACAATTCACGATATAGAACTAAACAAACAATAGGAACAAATTCAGTCTGATTTGAGTCAACTGAGTCAACTCTCTTTGATAATGCCTAATGTACAAATTCCATCTTTAAAACAGTCCAGTAATCATGGCGACGCTATATTTGTTTACGTTTTTGATCAATAGAAAAAGAATAGATCATAGAAAAAGTACTGTTCTCGAGGATCATCTAAAATTAAAACGCCTGGCAAAAGTGTAATAGCAAATATTGCTTTTTTTTTAACTCGGATGAAGTCACGGGCACAAGATAGTAGTACCTATATAAAATTATATGACGTAATTCCGTACAGATGCGAACGTTGAATACGTAAGTATTTTCATGAGGCAGGCGGAGTTGCATTACCGGTTTATCGGCGGCTACATCCTGCATGCATCCATTCCGTTGGGAACTAACTTCGTCGGCACGCACCACACACCAGACGCCCGCTCAACTGTTTTACATTGATATTCCAACTTTATATCCCCACTTTGATAGGCGACACGTGAAATTCCTAAAGTGCACATCCAGAAACACTAGAATACTATATAATAATATAAACTTTAAAAATACTATAAGCATTTAAATTCTATTTTGTTTTAAATTATATTAATTAACAGTAAACTCATAGTAGTGACCCGGCTCTGGCGTCGCACGGATGCATATATCTACAAATAACCTTCCTCGTTATAATGAAAACCGTATCAAAATCCGTTATGTGGTGTAGAAATAGAAATACACAACAGTCAGTTAAGGTGAAATAAGTCGGCGGCCCGAACTCATTGGTCTCATGGCTAAAATGCGTCCTGTCACACAGCACAAAGCGCGGGAAGAGCAATCGAGTGAGATGCACAATGATTCATACCAAAAATACAATCATAAACAGAGCCTTGGGCATACACTTTTTTGACAAAACTACTGCATATATCTATTTCGTGTAAAGTTATTTGAACTCTTGAATAACTAATCAATGTTTGTATGCAAAGTATTTTGGGGTTTTTGTACACTGGATTGACCTAATCACCCTCAAAGTTGCATTAAAACTTGTGGCAAAATATGGATTTTTCAAAGATCATATCTTTTAAATTAATACTTTTTTTTAAAGTTTGTATGCATACGAATCTACTTAACGACAAGATAAATAGGTATCATGCTTACTTTTGTAAATTAAACATAAAACAGCGGAGTAATAATCATTCTACGTTTGTATAGAGGAAAGCTGAAGTACAAGCTTAACTTTTGTCTTTTTATGTGTTGTAGGTATGTGGCTACGCATATAACGCGCGCCAGTCATTTGTTGTTAACAAGTACAGTATGGATATTTCAACTAACTTCTTTTTAAAAGTACTGGCGATACCAAGTAGTATCACTAGTACTATTAATGGTACAGTCCATAGCACTAGAGCAACTACATCGTACATTCAGCTAAAATTTTGCTGGGAAATGGCAGTAAAAAATATATAATTCCTTTTTTATTAGACTGCCTTTTTATTAGTCCGAATTTGGAAGTTATATTCAAATTTTTTAGGTCTACTAGAACAAAACTAGTGTCGTATTCAAACGTGAAAGTCTGTTGTGCGAAATATTTTCAGTAATATTTGCGGGAAGTTTACGGTGGCAGCTCCTTTGTTTGAGTATAAACGTTTGTTCGTACATTTTATCATATCTGCAAACAATAACCCGCTGTCTACGATGATTCTTCATTGTACTGGTAAACCGAAGACTTAACTTTCATGTTTTACCTCCCATTACTAACATAAAATGTTATTCGAAATATGTAATTTATGTTGATTTTAACTTCGATACATCGAATTAGGATTACTTCTGTGATGTACTTTGTGTGTTATTGTAAATAAATAAAATAAAAATGTCTCCTTTCGTGTAGTCACTGCGTCATACATTGGCGGTATTATTACCACGAAATGCCTATTTTAGAAATGCGCTACTGACCTTAATAGGATAAAGGTCCTACAACCCACTTGTAAATTCGGAAATGTAAGTACCTTATAAAATTTTCTCTTCCAGCCATTTTGAACAAGCTATAAATTCACCAGGCGCCATGGAACTTTGACACAAACAGAGGTAACTTTGAGGCGTTATTCCAGACATGTTGGCCATTGTTCAAGATCTCACCGAACACTTCGCTAACCGGCGATTAAAGTTGGGTGCTATGTTGGAAAATTCTTCCCAAACATACACCGTCGGACCATTTGCATAGCAATTGGAATCGTGGACGTTGTCGCATTACCATTTCAATTGCAGAGCTCCTGCATTACGCGAAGTAAGCGTGTTCATCTACTCACTTAACTGAGGAGTGAAATCTCAGCTAGCTAATTTTTAAGTTCATTGTGATATCTGGCGAAATGTGAGACGAAATGAAAGTTCTAGGATTCTATATGATATTTAATAAAAAATAAAAAAAACAGAAGGTATAAATTTTAAATATTATTTATTAAATGGTTTTTGTATTTTTTTTTGTTATGAATCTAATTTCTTAAGAAAAAGTTGGTAATTTTATTTAATAAAAAAATCTACTTATGTATAAATGCGAAAACTTAACCTTCAATAGGTAAAGTAATGCGATGAACTTTTTCTGACTAATATCATAAACGGCACCGATCTAAGGAAATCTTCGATACTAATAAAATGTCTACACAAACATATGCGAGAAAGTAATTTGTCCACCCTAACCCATATTTCATATAATATATTCATAGAATTTTCGTAAAAGCACAATTTCGGCGTGGTCATCGTGATGCTCAAAGACCCTCGTGCATTCTTTCCATTATAATATTCATGTTGGATGGCCACATCGTTTTATCTAGGGATTATTTTAGAAGTAGGAACTCGTTGCATTACTCGGCTGATTTAATTTTATGTGCATAAAAAAATTGTAACGCTTTTGTGACAAAGTGTGGCAGACAGATTCACTTGGCAGTTAGACCCCCGTAGAATATCACTTGACCACAAGAAATAAAGGAATTCATTTGTGCTGATTTAATTAAAAAAAAAAAAAGAAGTTTTGTTATAAAGAGTGGCAGACAGACTGACACTTGAGAGTTACAAGTAGAACCACATCTGACTAGGAATGAAATCAACAATGGAATTAAAGTGTGCTGCTGTTGATCATTTTAGAATTTAAGGAGAAAGCATACATCTCTTACTCACGCTCGATTGCCAGAGCCCAAAGATTTAAATCGAAAGATGCGGCGTAATCTCCTCGCGCCATACTAAAAACACACCGAAAATTCTTAACAATGGGTTGGGCGCAGGCGCTCAACCCAACTACAGTTGCACGCCAGCTACAGTGAGCGACGGTCGCTTGTTGAGAGCGTCGCTATCGTCACAGTCACGTTTGAGGTAAGGAATGTGTTGTCTGTGTTTAAAAGTGTGTTTAGACAAAGGTATATGTATTTTATACTTTTGTCTTTAGTATAATGTATGTTGTATTTTGTAACACACTTTCGCTAGTAATGCCGCATCTCTCGATTTAAATCTTTGCCAGAGCCCATGTCCTGCAGGCACGATCTGGCAGTGCAGTTGCAGTGCCAACACTGCAGTGCAGCATCTGCAGGGTATAGGTGCTTGTATATAGTTGATGGTAGCGACCTACCATCAAACCTGCCCGACCTGCCGACATAAACAAGATATATGAAATATTTTATAAAATAAAAGAAGAAAACATTATTATCATCATCATTACAGTAATTAACCAAATATAGGATATTGATTTAATATAGCACACGAACAATGAAAATAAAGTCCAATTATAAAATATTCATTCAATATTCACTGTGCACAATTTTGTGCATATTTATATTTTTTTAATATCTTTTGTAAATAATTATTTCACAAAAGAATTTTTGAACGTATCATTCGAGATCGGGTCAAATTTCCAAAAAAATACTTAAATTATTATATTTATATAAAAATCTTAAGTAAGTTTGTGTACGCTTCATAAATTCGAGAATGAGTCTAGACCAATTTTAATTCGGTTTTCACATAATTATGGAAAGAGGGATAAGCAGAGAAGATTTTTATATAAAAAATTGCACCCCGGGCGTTTTTTATTAATAAAAGATGACAGATGAGTTTAGTTTAGATCTTATCTCCTGTAATTTTTCACTATTATAAACTAACCCCCCGCTTTTCTATTGAGCCTAAACACGCTATATTTCCTGAGGAGTTGGATGTTCCTCTAATATAATAGGAAAGCATAAACAGCGATTTAAAATCTCCTGTATATTAATTAGGACAAGATCTTTTACATCAAATCAATACGTGTGGGCAGGGCCATCCTCGGTTATAAACTGTGCAACTAATCTTACAACCAATCCCTTAAAAAAATTGCATAAAAGACCTGTAATGCACATTTATGTATGAGCAACCATGTGCAGCGATGTTGTGGTCAAATCAAGTTGAAGTCATCTTCTATTGGAGCACGTACAAGCGCCCATAAACCTCTCTATTAAGCAAACAACATCCTTATGAAACAACATCCTTATGAGTTTACTGTAGACTGCTGTAAATTCACAATGAAAATATTTGACTGAGACGTTTCATTCTGATTATATTTTTAACTAGCTGGCGCCCGCGATTTCGTCCGCGTTGAAAAAGAAAATAGTAACCTATCTTTTGTCCTGTACGTCTAAATGTTTATTTACCAAGTTTCATGAAAAATCAGTTAATTCGTTTAAGAGTTATGGAGGAACATACATAGACACACACACACACACACACACACACACACACACACACACACACACACACACACACACACACACACACACACACACACACACACACACACACACACACACACACACACACACACACACACACACACACACACACACACACACACACACACACACACACACACACACATACATACATACATACATACATACATACATACATACATACATACATACAGAAAAAAAATCTAGAAATCGTCAATTTAGTTTCAGTATCATAGTTTCAATACAATAGTTTTAGTATTGTTTTCAGATATAAACACGATATCTGAAAACAAAA
The DNA here is from genome assembly GCA_945859745.1 of Synanthedon formicaeformis. Lineage (NCBI taxonomy): Eukaryota > Metazoa > Arthropoda > Insecta > Lepidoptera > Sesiidae > Synanthedon > Synanthedon formicaeformis. The sequence goes on from OX243965.1 coordinate 6,382,294, forward strand.
TATGTAATTTACTCCATGGCCAACCCACAGATTTATTATTAGTATTGATAAATAACCATTGTCATCATCGGCTCACTAGTGGCCACGTCGGCATTTTTATTCAGCCACTGTCTGTGTGCCAGGCGTATATAGATAATCATTCGGAACCAGTACTTTTTTTCTGGATGAAAGATATATATATGTCATTTTCTATATCCCTGACACCGTGTATTGCAAAATTTCATTATGATCGTAACAAACGAACTCTCGCATTTATAATATATAGATTAGATAGTTGGGATAGCTTGATAAAAATAATGTCATGTGTTGTTTTGATGTATTAACTACATATCTGTAAAATGTCATCAAAATCCGTTCAATAGTTTATGCTCGAAAGAGTAACGAACATTCATTTATCCTCTCAAACTTTGCCAATATTTAGTAGGAAGTAGGTATTTTACATGAGTAAAATAGCTTTCATTTCAAAGTTACAATATCCCGTTCCATTTTGTACAATTTATAAACAGAAGCTGGTTCCCAACACGGCTGTTAAAGTTTATTGTGATTGAAATCACACATTTAAAAGTTTCATTAACTAGTGGAGTACAAACGACTGCAGCTTTCATAAAAAACATACATAGTTGCAATGTCAACTAACGACACGCGAAGAGCGTATATATAACTACATTCACAACAAGCATATTTGAAAAGTATTCGAAAGCATAATTCACGTCAAAGTTGGCAGGCAGTGTGACGGTCCACTTCACGGTATGTGACTTCCATCGCGTATTCACACAAGCAACGCAATAAAGGTTGTAAGTACGCTGCCAAGCTTGATAGGATAAAGAGATAGAGGGGGGAGTGGACTCTGGCATTTCTTCTTTAATCACAGAATCAAAACAGCAAACATGCTACGGTGGTCTACTCTAAGACCAGGTACACACTGGGCGTTTTGAAGCGCGCGCTTTGCTAACGCGCGCTTTGAGAACTATGACATTCTAACGCAACGCCAAGCGCTCAATGTGTACTCGCTCTAAAGCCGGAATTACATTACGAAATTAGTGGCATGAAATTAATTTCGTGACATTAGTTTTACCAACAGTTTCACGTGTAATTTAATATTTTCGTAATGCATGCATTAATTTCATGAATGCAAATCAGTTTCGTGCCCTGCGCGATTTTTTGGTAAAATTAGTGTCATGCAACTAATTTCATAGTGTAGATGCGACGTGAAACTAGTGTCGCGAAAGAGCCTGGGCTGTGCGGTCGCGCTTCAAGCGTTGAAAATGTCAAACCAACGATGGAGTACATATAAAAATATACAATTCATTAATTAAATCATTCGGAAATAGTTTTTATAGCTCTCAGGATCTTCATCTGCTAATTCTGAGACTAACTTCATTGCACCCAAATGCTTTCTTGTTAACAATCCTCGAATCCACCAACGTCTTTTTTTTATTGATAGTCTTTTTTTAAGTTTATTTAGAAGCATGTCTTTAGCTACATTGAACATAGAAAAATATAGCTTTGATGCTGATGGGGCCATGGTTACTGCAATACTGTGAATTTCACGACACTATTATTTTACGAAATTACTTTCGCATATATCGAAACTACTTTCGTGAAACTGAGTTCAACATGCATGCCACTAATTTCGTAATGTAATTTCGGCTTAAGAACTTCATAGTTCTCAAAGCGCCGCGTTAGCAAAACGCGCGCTTCAAAGCGCCTAGTGTGTACCTACACTTAGGGTCTAATGTAAGGGGTGGCCACCATACGGGCTACCTAAATGACTGCGAAACACAGTGTGAACTGCCACTGCTTTCCAAATCCATGCCAGAGCTAACTTTGAAAAGTTTATTTCGAAAGTTGACTCTGCCGGGAATCGAACCTGGCACCCCTGAGACAAACCATTAAAAGGGGAAGTTTCCAACTCGTGCAGCTTACCAATTTCATGATTAGTTACTTATTAGTTATTGTTTTTAGCAATGCATAAAAAATATGACATTTCTGAGACATATAATAATAATAAGACATAACGTTTGCATGGAAACAAAAAACTGAAATTAATTTTATACTAAGGGCTAGAGCATACATACAACTTTTAATTAAAAACTATTTTGTTGTGTATCATAATTATAGGAATATATTGAAGCGCGTATACTATCAACTCGATACTTGCTCGACAAAAAAGTCGAAAAGCTGTATCAATTTTGATTAAATAGTTGGACAACTATGGATCAAATGTTCAATTTGTATTGCTTTGGCATATTGCTTGGACTAAACAGTCGATCACGAAATCACGAGAAGTACACAACTCGACAAAATAGTTCAGTCGATGCAAAAGTTGTATGTGTGCGCTAGCTCTTAGGGCGTCTTTCACCAACTATAAGTAAAGAGTTGATTAGTTACTTTTAGAAATAATTTATGTTTTATTAAATTATACACTCGGTTTACCATAGGCGTTTTTATTATTATTTTATTTTTAATGTTTGGGACTTTTACCGTACAAACAAAGGTATATCAGCTCCTTTATCCCCGGTTACCGGTGACTTTAAATGACAGTTTGGCCTACTTGACGTTGGTGCAAGAGGCGCTTAGTATAATTAATTTCTAAAATACAATGTGCAGAATTTCGCGGGTTGAATTCCTGTACTAGTGACTAAGTGCCCAAATTTTTTTTTCCATGAAAACATCCTAGATACGTATATATCTAAGTAAGATTTAAACAACCAGTGCAGTGGCGAAACCCTGACCAGAGTCAACTTTGATAAATTTATTTCCAAAGTTAGCACTGCCGGGAATCGAATTTGGGACCACCTCAGTCAGCGCGCATAGGCAAACAACTTAACCACTAAAGCACTTATTTTATCCTAGTGTTTAACAAAATTTAAAAATATAAAAACCGGCTACAAAGCAAAAACATTTTTTGACCGATACATCTGTAATCTCATTAACTAAGGTTTTGTTACGCGCAATAATTCAATAAAGGTCTTACGTATGTTTTATTTATCGTTGTTTTTATCAATGAAAACATTTTGTTTTTCAAATCGTTCATTTATGTTTGAAAAATCATATAATTTTCTCGCGAAACATTACATTCAGAATTACAATTCAGAAACGTAAATTTTAATGCTTTTTTTAACAAATTACAATAATAATAATTTAACAAATTAAGTAGATCTTTGGTTATCCAATTAATTGCCTGCGTAGGTAGGTGATAATATGCAATTTATCTAATTATAAACTGGAATTGTTTGAGCATATACAGTAAACAAGATTATTTATGCTTTTTCGTTTGGCAGTCCACATGTAGCCTATAACACAAGCAACGCCACAGATACCTACTGAAATTGCGCATTAAGTTGCAATCACAAGTAGGTATAAATTGTATAAAAATGAAATATTTAATTGAATTAACTTAATAATTACATGTAAAAGCAAAACTATGGTTACATCAATTTACAATTAATAGTAATTTTTAGGCAAATCTATCGTCTTGTCTGAACTCTTGATGTCTTCTCTTTCTCCATATAGACCGTGAGCAGGCGCTATTTTCGTCAATATTTCCTTATAGTTAGCCTAAAATTTTGAAGAAACAAAATTGTCAGCTAATTATAAATTGGTGGGATTATACGACAGCTGGTCACACGAATATGAAAAAAAAAATGTGTTCAGTGATTTCCTCCCAATAGAAAATTTATCAGATGATAGTTTATGTATTACTGTTAATAAATAAAAAAGTCAGCTGGCTATATCTAGGTGGATATGCTTGTCAGCTGATGCTGTTGGCATGGGTGCCAACCCACCCTCGGAGCCGTGGCTGACGTTCACAACGCTTCATGATACAACTCTCTGAGGCATTTTACGAGTTATCGACTGAGAGGAAATCATTGACGAAAATAGCGCCTGGCTCACGGACCAATAATACCTACAGTGTACTGAAACCATTTTAATTTAAATTTTCAAATACCGATGGATGCAGGCTTTGTTTAGTAACTGATATTCTTCGTGTGATAAAAAAATGATAAAAAATCATTCATTTCTATTAACATTATAATCAAGTAGACCGTCAGCCTACCCGACGGTCTACTTGATGGGGTCAAAAAACCCTCGTGTTTTCAGACCCTCGTGATCATGTATTTGCATCAACTCAATCCAGTCGATGTAGCGACATCATATCTATAAGGTTTTCATGTCTGCTTGTCTATAAAACTTAAAATTTGAAATTTTCGTAACTTTAAATTCTACTTAATATATTCTGAGTCCATATTTTTAACTTCTGTAGTGTATTCTGTACGTAGAGACGAGAAGTCTGCGAACGAGTTACAGCCGCAACTAAGCCGATAGCAAGTCGATAAGCCCCACTCTGCGGGACCGTCGATGTTATACGATTCCTGTGACCTTATTTTAAAAGGATTTAAAAGCGTTCACTGTCAAGGCATTTGAAAAGCTACACAAATCCATTTGAGACCATGGAAAAAACAGGTACCTACCTCCTGCTGTAATTTAAATTATCATAATCATAATATTAAATTTAACAAAAATTAAAGTACTCTGGCAATAATAGAGCCCTTTTGCTATGAGGATGTACTCTGTGTCTATACTTATGTACTGTGTATTAAGTATGTCTTTGGTTATGTAACTCTGGTGTGTATTTTGATAATAAATGTTTAGTCTGTTGCCACCTCCTTTCTTTTCAACAGACATAAAAGTAAGTTTAAATCCCTCCTTGGAAAAATCTCTTCCTGTCACTGAAAGTGTCGTCAAGTTCAGTTCAACAGTGATTGAATTCAGCACGGACAAACAAAAACGGCAGTTTAGGTTTCTGTAATTTTTAATAGATATGGGCCATAATAAAAGTGTCGTTTCAATGGATGCTATGCTATGCTTGCTTAGCTAGCTGTGCCCGCGACTTAGTACGCGTTGTAGTAATTTTTTTTTTTATTCCACATCGAAATCCGCTCAGCAGTTTCTGCGTAATTGAGTAACATCCAACCATACAATCTTTCGCATTTATAATATTAGTAGAATCAATATTTTTATTACTTATGATTATAATATTACATAATGAGAATTTTTGGTGTATTCCCTTCTCGGCACCCTCGAATTGTTGAGAATTTCGTAGTTTAAAAGTACAGTCCTGTTCATATTTAAAGAAGAATTAATTACGAGTATAAAAATAATAAGGTCGCATTAAATTTATAATATAAAAGTTAGATATTCACATAGCCAGAGTTCACTTAAGATTCTAATGCTTCAGAACGGCAAAACTAAAGAACGGGATATCCGAAACATTTTGCTACTATATAGTATAGGATAGTTATTGATGACGTCATTGTACATGGTGCGTGCCATATGTTGAAGACAGTGACCAATGGAAAAATATATTAACAATAGCCGATGTGTGCTACAGAGCTCTGTGAGAAATATAGTCCTCGAGCAATACTCAATACGTGATCCTTTTTTGTTGTGATAAAGGATAAAACATGTATATTATTTAACATAAGCACATAGTATACTTTATTATGATTTTAATTGATCCTTTAGAATAAGTGACCTTTTTAATTCATTGACTGATTCGATATAAATATTTTGCCAATAATTAAATAATTAAAATAATTAATTAAAATTGTATTAAATTGTATTAAATTAAATTGTACCAATAATTAAAATTGTATTTCTAGTTATTATTTATACAAGGTTACATAAAATAATAATTATTCCTCTCTCTCTCTCTCTCTCCCTAAATCTAAATGCCGTAAATACAAACTATCTATTCATAATATTAGTTAATAAAATACTATACTTAAGAATGGGTATAAAGCAAACAAAATTTGTAATTTCACCCGCGTGGCCCCTTGGACATGACAGTGACACAAAATACGTAGAACTACGCACAACATGCGACGGAAGATAGCGCATCTCGCTCAATAAAAATGTTATGTGCCAAAAGTATTAAATATTTATTATTCGTAAACTACAATGTCAAATGAAAAATTGTTACATACAGCCTTAGATAATATGTGAAGTGAAACTGCTGATACACTTTTAGCTTTGTAATGTGTGTCATTTTGAAAATAAAACTAAAATCGATGGAAATGAGAGCTCACTTGGTGATTTTTTTCTATCGAGAAAATTTCATTATATTATGTTTTCTGTTACAGACGTCACTTTCATTTATAATGTATTTATCTATTTAAAAAAATTAATTAAATTGGACTTTGTTTACTTAGAAAAAATTCAAATCTAGGATTGGCTATTTCTCTTTATGCCCGCTCTTAAATGCAGAGAACCTGCCGTCTCGTACTTCAAATGAGCTATTGTCACTGCTGCTCTTAATATCCTGCTGTCACAATATCCGGTTCAAGTCACGACTCGTGTACGACCAACATCGACTTTTAAAAGAGCCCCAACAATATCAAAGATGCCAGTAGAAAGCCGAGGTCGTTTAACATTATTAGGTTTGCAGGGAAGCAAGCGATGTGCTAATTAAACATTGTGTCAGCTCAAGGGAAATATTACACGTTCATATTGCGCCCCCGTACCGCGTTGTTACTATTATATGAGACGAGCAATGAGGTCGTAATATAGAAAAATTTCTTCATGCTTGTAGTAAAAAAGTAATGTCGAATGCCTATAAAAAAATCTTGCAAATTTATACTAAATAATAAAGTGGTCATTTATATACCATCATCTAATGTTATAAAGGCAATCTCTATTCTATTCGCCCCTTTGGAAATGAACTACGTCCCTTCTCAATTATATTTCTAAATTTACAACTAAAATAATAATTTATTAGAAATAATCATATTCGGTTATAATTTACTTGAATCTTAACATTGAATTCTTTCCTCACAAATTCTTGAAAGAACAACTCACGCTAAGTATGCAGTAAAAAATCTAATAAATAAGACGATAGAAAGTTTTGATTCAGTTTTCTTAAAGCTTATCCTCTGTGTGACATAGTTACTAAGGTAAATTAATTGTTTATCTACTGAACAAATGAATCCTACCAATATTCTAAATGCGCAAATTTATGAGTGTGGATGTATGGATGTTTGTGACTCAATAACTCAAAAACGGCTTGACAAATTTGGATGAAATTTTGCACACAGATTAAAATATGGGATAATTTTTAGCCTGGAAAAATGTTAAATTTCCGATAGACCATCTAAAAAAATAAAAATTAGGCGCGGCAGTTGGACGATGCAGCAATAAAGATAATATGTTAGATATTTTCTCAGGTGTTATATTTTTCATTTTTATACAAAGTCGCGGCCACCAGCTAGTGCCTGATAACTAAAGCAGCTACCTTGCCCAAAGAATTTGATTAGGCATTTAAAGTGAAGTCTATGTTACGTATAGTTAATTAGAAAAATTATTTATTTGAAAACATATACAATTATTCACGATCCCAGGTGCATTGAGAGTTGCCAATGTATACGTCGTATACGAGTATTAATATTAAAACATTCAACTGTGCCGGAACATACATTGTCATTTATTTTAAACAATAAATTAATGTTCGACTTCGGACTCATTCACAAATTGCATTCAATATTTTTATTTGCAGTTTTTTTTTACAATTGAATGATTTGTGAACCTTTTGTGATGATCACAATATTTTTAAATACAATTAGAAGTTTACATGGAGCACCGATAAATTGAAACCAGTAGACGCTATGTAACTTAGTAGACATTGTACAACTTTCCTCTCCCATCTTCACAGAATTAGAGCCGGATGCAATTAAAATAGGTCAACTGGTACAGGGCTCCTTCGAATCCGGGTGAGATGCAGGTATTTGTACCTCTGGAACTTTGAACTTTTGTGCAATAAACACACTCGGTGAACTACTGTCTAGTTCTGGTAAACCTCCTTTTAAGTTTGGTCAATCAATACTAATAATAAATCTGTAAGGGTTGGTCATGGAGTAAGTTACTTTGTTTTCAGAGATATCGTGTTTATGGGCTCTATACATGATACTGAAACTATATTGACCATTTTTAGAATTTTTTTCTGTATGTATGTATGTATGTATGTAAGTATGTATGTTCCTCCATAACTCTTAAACGAATTAACTGATTTTCATGAAAGTTGGTAGATAAACATTTAGACGTACTGGACACAAGATAGGCTACTTTTTTCTTTTTCAACGCGGACGAAGTCGCGGGCGCCAGCTAGTACATAATAATTGTCAATAAGTAATAAGCATGTATTGACAGACTACATTTGTATATTACTTTAAAGGATTTAAAATGTGCCTTGTGAACCTGAAAAAGCACACATTGTGCAAAAAGCAGCACGTACGTGGATAATTTTTTTTTTCTGTTAACCGCAAAAAATTTATTCGGTGAGTAATTCTCTTTTACACCAAAACCAGCACAGACATAAGTTTTAAAACACATTTTCCTTTTTAATTCAATGTTTGCAACGAAAAGCACATTAGCGGTCCGAGTTCGCTTTTAAAACGTTTTCTGTTCTTGTTTCGTTAAAACCAATTCGCTGTTAAATAGCCCGAAAAGCTGAAATTAACGTGTTTGCACAATTTTTAACTCATTGATATATTCATTATAACGCCTGACCTTCTTTTCTTTCATCAGTGTTCAGATTTAAAAAAAACTTTATGTTAGAAGTCATGCTTCTTTAACATCTATGAAAAAAATACGTAAATATGTAGGTATAACTTAAATTTGATGCACAATAATTTAATTAATACTGGTTGTGAACATTGCAGCACCTTACAGAGGTATAACACCGTCAAATGGTCAACACCAGATGGACTTTTGTGTTTGGGTAAGTGGATGCCAGAGCCTATCCCTTCCCAATTTCTTAACTTTAATCCTACTTCCTTATCATTTTCTTATTTTTCTTCAGCGAACTGACGTTGCTCGTGTTATAGCCACCTACAATCAAGTAGACCATTAGCCTGTCGATCTTACCATTAAAAAATGGTTTAAAATATTATATATATCATCAATCATCAATACTTACTATTAATAAATCTGTAAGTGTAGGTATTGTATTTATGTATGTTCCTCCATAACTCTTAGCGCCTCTTTCACCAACTACAAGTAAAGTGTTGATTAGTTTTAGAAATCATTTTCTGTTTTATTGAATTGTGCACTCGATTTACTGCATCATTCGATAGGCGATTTTTTTTTAATATTTTCTATTTAATGTTTGGGACGTTTACCGTACGAACAAAGGTATATCAGCTAAATTATTCCCGGTGACAGGTGACTTTAAGTGACGGTTTAGCCTACTTGACGTTGGTGAAAGAGGCGCTTAAACGTATTAACTGTTTTTCATGAAACTTGGTAGATAAACATTTAGACGTACGGGACGCGTACAGGACACAGGATAGGCTACTTTTTTCTTTTTCAACGCGGACGAAGTCGCGGGCGCCAGCTAGTACATAATAAATTGGACATTGGACTACATGAAACTAACTTCATGTAGTCCAATGTCCACAAGTAACGCGTCCAAAGTAGCAAGTAGTGTAACTTCGAAAGTTGAAATAATTAAAACAGTACAATTATTTTCATGTAAAGTCCCTTCCAGGAGATACCTAATGTTTTCATTTTTAATCACGTTTATTAAAAATTGATTATATTCATTCGGGAATCGGTCTTGGGCTCCTCAAACTGGCGAACGTTTCCTACCATATAACTTGGTGAGAATTAACATCCAGAATCCATAAGCACTTCTAACTTCGCAAAGTGTCGAAGGTGTAATTATAGAGGCAACTTGACGGGTTGACTTGGAACGAGTTCTAAAGTGTTTAGAACAAGGTTTGCGAGATCACTTAAATATTTCTCGTGCCAAGTTTCAACTCATTTTAAGGAAAGATACAAACGTTTAATGCTACGACAAAACTTGTAGACAAGCGAAAAAGATCTTTAATGCAACGCATTTGATTTTAAAATTCGTTACTTTGTTATTGTCATTTTATGTGTAGAAATTTTTAAATACTACTTACTCTGTTGATTTTTGCATGTGTTGAATGAAACAACTAAGATGAAGTTACGCGCCTTAAAGCTCAGGGTATTTCTTTATTTCATTAAAGTAGGTGACTTACTTACCTACAAGAAAAAGAAGACTTTATCTTCTGACATACGTTACTACTATTAGTATGTATTTGTTATATAATCATGTTATATGCAGTATGTATTACAACTATAATAAAATAAAATATTAATTACATACACAATTTGTAGTGTATATAATAGTGCCTTCATAGTACAAATATATTACTTTATTCATTAATCTAAATATTCTAAAATGAAACTCACTGGAATCATTATTAATAAATTCAGAGAATAAATTACTTATGCAATAATGTTCGCAGCAGAGTAGTAAAAGTCGCTTTAATAGCTAGTTTAATATTAAGAAGTTATTTCGGTTTAGTAGTCTCATTTAGTAGTTTGAGTCGAGATTGTGACTTCAATGATTTATCTTATAACTTATTTATTACTTGATATTACTTACTCACTTTGTTGTACTTGCTGTGTAAGAACGAATGCACAGTAATATATATTTCCTACGTTTATGGTTAAATTTCATGGTTAATATTAGAATATAGTTTATGATTAGGTATAAGAAAAAGGACCTTAGTAGAAGGTTATATATCATAAGCAAAGGGGTACTGTGGTGTCTGGGTGGCACTGGCTCTGTAGTTTCACTGTATATCCAGCAAGACACGCGTCCACTCTCCAAGGTACATTATTATACCTTCAGTCTCTCTCCCGGCTCCGGCCCACGCAACGCTCCAGTGTGACCACCATTCAGTGTGTCCCACATTCGGTGTTGCCCCCATCGGTGTTGTCACCGTCGGTGTGGCCATCATATACAATGAACGCGAGATAGTGTATATAACTATGATTTAGTTTATCTATGCACATACACTACATCCCTTCCTTATCAAAAGTTTTATTAATCATTTAATATAATTTTGCATCTCCTTGTCAACAATCGTTAAAACTCGATGATTTCATTTCTTGTCAGTATTTTTCCTGGATTACGCAGACCTTGTCAAATTTTTTGATTTGTCACATTACACTCCCGTCAAATCCCTTGATTCGTCAATTTAGAGATTGATCAAAACCTTCCTTCCTCCTTCTCCTTCTTCTTCTTTCTTATTCTGCTTCTTTTTCTTCTTCCTTTTTTTCTTAACCAACAGTACCTTTGTACCAGGTATTTCCATTTTAATGGAGGTTACCTTTTCAACCAACGCACCGTTGTACCAAGTGGGTAATTCCATGGTAACTCATGTTACATTTTTACTTCCCTATTGAAACTAACAAAGCTAGCATACCATATTTATAATTATATCCACTACCCCCTTAATGGAAATTTCATTGTTATAAAGCATAAAATGTGGGTCTCGTTTTATTTTGAATTTTCTAGGTTTAATTTTTTTTTTTAGTTTCAATAAAGTTTTTGGTAACTTACGTTACCTTTGGCGACCTTAGCTTTTAGGCTAATATGTATCCATTAAAAATTCTGTTCCGTTTAAATTAATTAAGAATATTATAAATCAAATCCGTTTTTTATTAAATGTCTTACATATGAGATCATTAGCAAAATTAATGGTTTTAGAAACACGCATTTTTTTAGAGAATTAAATAATGGTCACTCATGTTACATGGATTTACCCAGGTATTTCCAATGTACCTCCAAATTCAATTATATCTGTGCCAATTTTATGGTAGCCAATGCCTCCAATTTAATGATAACCAATGCCTCCAATTTAATGGTAGCCTCCACCAATCTAATGGCAGCCTCCACCAATTTAATGGCAGCCTCCACCAATTTAATGGCAGCATCCACCAATTTAATGGCAGCACCCACCAATTTAATGGCAGCATCCACCAATTTAATGGCAGCACCCACCAATTTAATGGCAGCATCCACCAATTTAATGGCAGCACCCACCAATTTAATGGCAGCATCCACCAATTTAATGGCAGCATCCACCAATTTAATGGCAGCATCCACCAATTTAATGGCAGCACCCACCAATTTAATGGCAGCACCCACCAATTTAATGGCAGCATCCACCAATTTAATGGCAGCATCCACCAATTTAATGGCAGCACCCACCAATTTAATGGCAGCATCCACCAATTTAATGGCAGCACCCACCAATTTAATGGCAGCATCCACCAATTTAATGGCAGCACCCACCAATTTAATGGCAGCATCCACCAATTTAATGGCAGCCTCCACCAATTTAATGGCGGCGTCCACCAATCTAATGGTAGCATCCATCAATTTTAGGCATTGGCCATTCCGTACCATCAACCAAGGCATTGGCTAATCCGTACCATCAACTTCGTTTTACTATACGATATTTGTTTTCGTTTCAATTTAGGTCAACAACTAATCATTCACTCTTTTAAAGGTACATTGGTATAAACTTTTATATGCAATTTAATGCAAAACTCGGTATTCCGCAATTGGATGATTTAATTTCACGCAATTAAATGCGCTAACTCTACGTCACGCATTGAATGCAAACAGACGATATTCCGCAATTTAATGCAGTGGCTTCTCTCTCGCAATTTAATGCATAAAACCGCAGTATTCCGCAATTCCATGCAGTAACAAACGCAATAGTTATAGCGATCAAACAAGTATACAATAACAATAAGTAGCCGACGATAACTAACAAGTAGATGATACATTAATTACTTAATTTGTAACAAATCTAACGATTTATTATAATATTGAATTTAACTCGAAGGATGTTTAACATTTCTATATTGCATATACACACCTCGTAACCAAAAACGTTGTATGGATTGTCTTCAACTTCATTAAATGGGCGTTACCAGTCACACGTATACTTTTCATGTCTGACATACCTATGTGGCATCGTATCGTGTACTTACAGGATTCATCTGTACCGAATTACATTATGAAGTTTTTACCGTCCCCTGTTCCGGGACTACCAGACATCTTCTGGTAAAATCGCAACACAGACGTCTCGTGTTCTCGTTTGTTAACATCATTACTTGATAGAGTAACATTACGAAAATCACTCATGAAGCTCAACAATATTTACGCTTTTTGTGTATATATTTATTGTAATTAGAATAATATATACATATATCCAATTCCAAACCAAACGGGGATCGAACCTGGACCCTTGTATAATAGTTCAGAAACAATAATTTTAAATATAACTTGTATTCGATAATTGTATGACATTCATTAAATCATGAATGACCCGCCGCGTATATAAATTATTAGAAGAATTACTGATCGCTAGTCCTATCCGCATACCGCCGTCGTTTGTCGGTTGAGTATGTGGACATACCACAACTACCCATGTACAACCATATTCAGCAAATAAATTATTTCGAATCCGAATTTAAAATTTGAATTGAAAACTTTTCTATTAGCCTGAGACTGAACTTGTAAATAGCACAATGGCCCTCTGTGGCATTACACAAAAGCAAAATACTGTAAGTCACTATTATGGAAGTAGCTACAATACACCATAATTCCTCTCTCTTTTCCAGAGATGTGTCCGTTCTTTAGCCAACACCCAACTGTGATCTTCACGGCATTTAAGTACGTCACAAGCTCGCGAATTGTTTAACAGCGTAAACAGCCTACTAAAATTTAAAGGCTAGTTTATTAATGTGTGATTCCACTGTATTTTGTAATCGACATTTATACTTAAGGTGATACAAGTCAGCCTTTCCTCCATACAGACGCAGAAAGACTATCACTCCGCTGCTTCATGCTTAATCTACAAAAGTAATCACGATACCGACTCATCCCGTCGCTAATTAGGTTCGTTTTCATACACTTATTTTTCCTAGTATTTAAAATATATGATCCTTGAAAAATTTCATACTTTAACACAAGCCTCAATGCAATTTTGAGGGTGAATAGGCTCCAGTGTACAAAACTTCAAAACACTGAATACAAACATTGATTTTCAAGTCCAAACAACTTTACACGAAATAGACATAATGCGGTAGTTCCGTCAAAAAGAGTATACGTCCATACGTCTGTTTATGATTTTTTTTCTGTGCTCATTTTTTGATATGAAACATTGTGCATCTCACACGACCGCTCCTCCCGCACATTGCACTTCTAGCTACACACACCGATGAGCTCGAATCGCCGATTAGTTTTGCCTTAAGACATGTAATCGACATTTCATTGAACCAGCTCCAAATCTTTCTGTCTTTCTACAAAAACATCAAACACACTTTAAACAGACCTTGAACACGTTTAAATAAACTTTACTACAAAAAAGTGTCTAGGCATATTTTTGGGTTAGACAATGTCTGAACATTATTTGAATTTATACCCCGCCAGACGCCAGATGGTAACTACGAGAATCTAACCAGTTAGCGGCCTCTCTTTTCTGGACGTGTTCTGTCAACTTGAAATCGTCTGCGCAATATTTTTGATAATTTACAAATACGATTCGATTATGCGCAATGTTTTTTGCTATAACAAACATTTATAAATAATCTAACGTATTTGTTGTAATTATGTCATTACTGTAGTCTGTATAATAGCTTGTGGAACCGAAAATTCATCTTTATACGCCTATCAGATCTGCGTAAAATGAAAAACGACATGAATGAATGAATGCCATTTCACGCACTTCAACACTGTCCACAAAACAAACATAAAGAAGAAACTGTGGTAACAATGTTACTAAACTATGTTTAAATAGTTATACATTGTCTAGGTTAAAACAGTGCTATTTAATCTTGTAGACGGTCCCATTTACATGAACGTTATTATCAATTGACCTAACATTTGGAAAAGTGAATTTAATACGAGATTACTTTATTTATCGATCAAATGATCAAATAATCGGACTTCTAAATTCTGTCCTAACTTTTCAATTTTTTTTTTTTCACTCTTCAAATATAATTGTCCTGTAAACTTATTCAAGTCTCCACCGTACCCCTGAGGTGTAGGATTATAACAAAATATATCTAAATTTGGTGCTTATAACAAACACTATAAAAAGTATATTTTGGTAGGTAGATATTCTCTCTATTGCGCTACGCTTTAAAACAATGCATTTAAACAACTTGACGCACGGCTTACAATTCCTCAATTACCCACATTCCTAGTCTTGTTTGAGGATGCCATGTACACACCTACGACACCCAGGCAAAGAAATAAACATCTAAAGTCGTCACCTAAATATCTGCTTAGACCAGGAATCGAACCCGGGAACAACTTATCTACTGCCCAATGATATCGTACCCTTAAAATCTTTTACATACATACGTCCATGACTACAACCCACCTCTTGTACTGGTAACTACGTATATTTCAAAATTATTATTTTTATTTTTAACCCAATCTACTAATGAATCAATTAATTTCATTACATATTTAATGCTAAGTACCTATTAGTCCTGATACTTGCTCAAATCTGTATAACTGGAAGGTAGGTTCTAATTTTTTCTTTGCCAATAATATCACCAAACCAACCAAAGGTTAGCTCTATCATTTTAATAAATAAGGTACAGCTGGCCCCACGCTCTTATCATCATAATAAGTAACACTCTATTTACTTTAACGCAATTACAATTATTATAAACTGTGCGGTAGGTATTCTTTGTTTCGAGAATCTATTGTGTCCATGGCTATCCGCTACGTACTTATTTGTGTAAAACAAAAGCTATTATTTTAACCACGCCATACCTTGGTCAAACTTGGAATATGTAAGGATAGCAAGGATACTACTGCATTAAAAAATTTATAATTTGTCATTTGCCTCGATAATTATTCTATTACACGACTAAAGCCCATTTTTTTTTTCGGCAGGTAGTGAAAGAAATCTTATGAAACCCTTTTCATATTACTTACGACAAATTATCTAATGAAACGATTTATAATATAACAACTGATTTAAACAAGAACACATTGATTTCAAATCAGTTGACTTTTAAAATGAACTTTTTTAGGACATTCAATATAATGTGTTTTACTTAGCTCCCTCCTCTTTCCTTTTTTGAAGTTTGGAGTTTATCCTCGTCGCCATTTGTGGTGTCTGGGTGGCACTGGCTCTGTAGTTTCACTGTATATCCAGCAAGACACGCGTCCACTCTCCAAGGTACATTATTATACCTTCAGTCTCTCTCCCGGCTCCGGCCCACGCAACGCTCCAGTGTGACCACCATTCAGTGTGTCCCACATTCGGTGTTGCCCCCATCGGTGTTGTCACCGTCGGTGTGGCCATCATATACAATGAACGCGAGATAGTGTATATAACTATGATTTAGTTTATCTATGCACATACACTACAGGTACTAAGAGACTTATCATTAGAGGGGAGGAGAGTGTCATAACCTGACAACACTGGACTGGGCTGGCAACCCCATGTTAATTTAAAGACTATCATTCATCTACTGTCAGATAGGTGTTGTAATTGTAAAGCAAATAAATAAAATATAAGTAAAAGCAAACGAACGAGTAATCAATTAATTTATGAGTTTTATTGCGAAATACAACACACAGTAATTGCTTATCCTATTAGTAAAGCAAAGACGAGTTGCTTTTTCACTAACAAAAGTAAAGTACATTAAGTAGCAGTTATGAATTTGTCAGCCCGGCTAGCGGCAGTAACCACGTAAACTTACAGAAGACCATACTCGTAGTAAGTGGACCTATGACACTATAACTGGTTGCCTATAACAGACATAAATAATTCTAAAAAGCATCAAGAGCATTAAATTATTTAGCAAAACATTAAATAATAAAATGCGATTTACTCGTATAACACCAATAATTTGTGTTAAATGTTGCCAATATAAATAAAAAATTAAATGAATAAAGTATGTAATGTTAAAATCAAAGGGATTCCTTTATCTGGTGAACATTGATCGGCCTCTCTGTGGCGGGTTGGAGTTCGGTAAGCTTCAAAATCAATTTCAACTTGTTTGCAGAGAAGCCGCATCAAATATACTACGCGGTGTTGGCTTAAGCGATACCTACTCAATTGTTTCCACCAAATATCATTTCACTGCAAAATAATTGACAAAAAAATGTAAATGTTCACACAGCCTTGCTATTCGTATACCTTGGTTATATAGTTGCTTTAATCGTTTGTTCAGTAGGTATTCAATTCTTTAATTGTGTTGCCAGTGATGACATATGGCGCTGAAAAGTGGTCTCTATCCATGGGTCTGGTGAAAAAGCTCAACATCACTCTACGAGCTATACTCGGGGTTACCCTGCGAGATCGAATCAGGAATAAGGGGATAAGAATACAAACGAAAGTTACCGACATAACCCGGTGGAAGTTGAAGTGGCAGTGGGCAAGGCACATAGTACGAAGAGTCGACGGCCACTGAAGCTAATAACAGCTCCAGTGGCACTAGTAGGCCAGTGGCCAGTAACACTAGACGATCTAATAACAGAAGCTGCGATGGATTCCCTTATTGCCGTTAGGTAGTCTGTCGTATTCATAACTCCGGATCGCAGTGTATCCTGCCAATGTACTTTAATAAAATAAAAAAAATTGTAATGTACTAATATTGATGATTAAAGTACTCACTCGGCTTAATAACTGATTCCGCTTCACACTTATGTAACAGTAATGTTGTGGACAGGTGGCATTTTATGGACGAGGTAACAACCGACACGGCGGCAATCTGTCGCGGCAGAGAAGCACGTAATTTTATGAAATATACCCAGTTTGTCGTCGCCTTTGATTGGATCTGTGGTGATTTGTTTGCAGGAATAAAATTCATTTCTCCGCGACGAAAAAATCCCGACGTGACTGACATCAAAATCCGACGTTGGAAATTTTGTTTTCTTTGTATAAGCTGCTTTGAAAGCGCCTTTTACTTTGACGCTCCCTCCTCAAGAATTCCAAATGCCTCGTGATGTCTTTGTTCGATCGTAAGGCAATGTTTATTTGGAAACTGTATTGATTTCTTTGTTCACAAGATAATCTTGGTGATTATCATAAATTATCTACAAATACTGTTCCGGTGTTGTTACTCACATACAAAGTTTTGAGTTTTCTGATTGTAGACATTTGAAATGTGAATTTTAATTTAATTTCTTAAAAAAAATGTTAGTTATACTGCGCGCCATAGATGAGGTTCATACGTTCTCCGCCCCCGACTCATCTTCACACTGCCTGTCACACTGCATTAGCAGTTTGTGTTTGTCAAAACACAAGCATTAGCAGGATAAATTAGTAACTAAATTAAACTAATTTACTTTTTATTGCTAGAAATTACAGATTTATTCCAAAATCTTATCATCAATACTAATAATAAATCTGTAAGTGTAGGTATTTAAGGTATGTATGTATGTATGTATGTATGTATGTATGTATGTTCCTCCATAACTCTCAAACGAATTAAGTGATTTTCATGAAACTTGGTAGATAAACATTTAGACGTACAGGACAAAAGATAGGTTACTATTTTCTTTTTTAACGCGGACGAAGTCGCGGGCGCCAGCTAGTTAATAATAATTTAGGTTACGTACTGTAGACATAACAGTACGCAAAATCGTAACACACAACAAACTCAGTTCCTCATTTATAATATTAGTTACGAAATTTTAAAGGAATAGCTTAGTAAAGTTGCAAGTACCTACGGGTTCCTGTATATTTTAAACATCTACAGTTAACATTAAACTAAATAATTACATATCAAAAGCATTTATTTTATATTGTGTCACCCGTTTCTAAGTAGGTACAACTTAATTTTACGTAATTGTTTTATGCCGTAAGTCTTTATATTGCCAACATGTGTGTGTACATACTTTGAGTTAACTCTTTGCGACACCTGGAGATGAAGGTAGCAGTAAAGACGGGGCAGACGCAGACGATATCAAATGTAATAAATGTCTAAGTTTACGACACGTGTTGGCTGGAAGCACGTCATTTTCTTAGAAAAATATTTTACGCGACCAACATACGGGCGGTAAACTCAACGTAAAGCTTGCTTTAGTTTCTTCTTTGTAAATGACTAGATCTCATCTGAAGGCAAACGTTTAAGTTATCAAAATAACATGATTTCTTTTTTTAGTGTGTAATCTATAGAAGTAATTTTTTTTTTATTAGTAAAAGCAGCAGACATGCTTATGCCTCGTACGTTCCGATATTATGTCTCACATTCCAAAATTTTTATTGTTTGTCCTTGTTTATCCCAAAATCTTAAAAAAGTTTAAAGTACAATTACCAATTTTATTTATTTTGTTCTTCAAGACACTTTATTATGTTTCATCTTTGAATTTTAAATTGTTTAGAATAAGACATGTTAATGTAAATCCACTTCAGAAAACGTCTTATTGTCAGTTCGCTGTCGACCTTAATAGTAGATACAAGAAAATGCTGCCTAATAAAAAGCAAGTTAGTGTTAAGTTATTGTTATGTAAGCACAGTATGTGTGCGTTTATGTTTCTGTGAGTGAGTAAAGGATGCCAGAACTCATTTCCTCCCTTATCCTTTATCCTCAATTTGTAACACAATAACAATCCCACTCATTATATTTTTATACATCTTACATTATATTGCGTGACACAAGGCAGAAACACAAAAATAATTAACAACTAATTCCGAAAGCAATTGCCAGGTAATGAAGCGCAAAGAAATTAAAATTCACCCAACTCCAGGAGGTATGGGCTCGACGAGTAACGTCGCTTTGAATACATTTCCATAGAAGACGGTTAAAGAAAGGTCAAACACGAATTCATTCATACTAGATGTATCACTTTTATCTATATAAATAATAGTTAATGTATTTAAATAAGCTTTCTTTTCTTAAGAATTACTTTAGCTAAAGTTATAAGCAAATTTCCTTTCACAACAAACTACAATGACTGTGTAGTCTGTGAATTAGAATCTTCATGAATTATCTGCATATTTGTTTTTCAGTATTCCATACATTTCTTATTGCGTAATAATTTTTTTTTTTTTATATTTGGTAATACACATATAATTCACATGAAAATCGAAAAGCAAATTTTTTTTTCGTATATACATACAAAATTACAAAAATATTGCCCTGCGATAAATTAATTTCAAAGCATTAAAAACAAATCACCACATACTTCGACATTTCTAGAGAAATTTATCCACATTGCTCCAAGTTTACGGTCAATTAAACGAAAGAAACTTATCCCTAACTTTGAGGTACCGTCGACCTGGAACTAATTAGAATTAGGAGAAAACGACCCTTTTTACCACACAGCTTTACTACCGTCTTAATGCCGCGGTCACCGTTTAAGCGTTGCACAACTCCTCTTAAATAGATTCTTAGAAATTTGTTACATGTACGTATGGAGAAATGTACCTCTAAAATCAACTTAATCACGTAATAAAAAGGAACTATTAATAAAAATTAAAATGTATTTTATTTACCTGTCATCGCGCAGGCAGGCTGACAATTCTCTTATGAGCTTACCAATTCCATACTACGTAATTCCATGATTACTCGTTAGATATTAGGTCCAAGCAATACATGAAATAGACATGACATTTCTGAAATAAAATATGAAGGTTTGGATGGAAACAAAAAAACTGAAATCAATTTCATATCTATTAGTACAATTAATTTCTAAAATGTGCAGAATTTGTGACATTTTCGCGGGTTGAATTCTTGTAATTACTGACAAGAAATAAATGATTTTTTTCCATGAAAACATCTAAGCCATAATGTACATTTAAAATTGGGTTGTCAGTAGCTGCCATCTATAAAGGTTTTTCTGTAATATTGGAATTGCTAGCGTATGTTTCAATATTGGGTGCTGGGTTGACGGTGGATTCACACTGCTTCTGACTGTTCCTAAGTATAGGAAAATTGTGGGGAGTCCTATGTCCAGCAGTGGACGTACTGCGGCTGAAATCATGATCAGACGTCATGAATCCAATGAGTTATAGCGCATATTTTTAGAAGCTTTATTATTAATAATTAACACCAATTAGAACTTGCTAGTTTTTTAAGCAACTGTGGATATTGATAAAACGAGTGAAAAATTGTTCTTCAGTAATATAGTTTTATGAACAAGCCAAATTTTAAATTTCTACTGGATACTGAGTAGCTCACGTCATGCTAGGATTAAGATATCGATTTCATACTGGGCCCAGGTGTTAACAGCTCTGCAAATTAAATATTAATTGGTTCATAAAGAAAGGTTTTATTCATGACCATTTAACATTCACGATTTCCAACAATAGGCAAATTTGTTATACCGTTTAAAATAATTAATAATTTATGGCGCGTTTCATTTTTGACACGGTGAGAGATATTATTTATTTACTCATTAAAAACGTTTACAGTTAAAATAATATCAACTAAAGTTTATTTCTTTCTATTTTTTTTTTATGTTAGGCTCGGCAGATAGGCTGACGATCCACTTGATGGTAGGTGGCTACCATCGTCTATAAATGAAGCAACGCCATAGGTTCTGCAATGTGCACTGCCGACTACAGTAGTCTTTCTATTTTTCCATGATTTTCTGTACCAGGTCTACAAAATGTACTTACAAAGTGTCCAAGACGATTTGATAAAAGCTGAACATTTATGTTTGAGGTACTTCAGAGACTACAGTTAGTATGCACATAATTGGATTATATATACCTAACTATCTAACAATGTTACAAGTCAATTGAAATTTACTAAGTACACATGTGAAGCATTGTGTTAATTGACTTAACATAGGTACAGTTGAGAACAAATGGAGTAGTTAAATGAAGCTCTATATATTGTGAGTATTAATTAATAAAGTTAGTCAATAGTAGGCAGGATTTAATGCAATAATCTCGCCTGACAAATTACGAATAAGTTTTGGCTACTGGTTTGAGTCAAATGATAAATAAAGTTATATTTCTGAAGTTTGTTATGTTGTCTGTACAATTATACGTGTATCCAAATAGGCTTGTTAATTTTGTTGGTCTTTTCTCGTTTTCGAACACCTATCCACAAGACATATAGCATTGAAATGTCCGTGGTTGTACTTTTAGCAACATCAACGTCAATATTTTTGCACCAAGCAACATTAGCCCGTTCTGAGGTTAGTTTGTAATTAATCTAATTTTTTCCATTTATTTCATACATTGGAGTCAAATATCCTCGTAGATGGTGTGTCGGTTTTATTCAACAAGCCGCTGTTTTGCTCGGTGCTCTGAGTTGAAGGCCGAACTAAAGAAATGTACGTCGTCATTCAGAAGAAAACGCTCAAATATGGAATTTGAGTGCCGTCGTTTCACTGTACTAAGATGAACCTCCCTCCCAAAAGCATTAAGACGAACAGCGCAATCTTGCGGAGAAATAGCATTTTTACAATCATAAAAAATCATTGCTCTGAAACCTTTTCTCGTTAATTTCATTTTCACTTCGTGCGACGAGCATCAATGTGTGATAAGAAAATAACTGAAAATCGATTAAAAATCAATCAAAAACAACGTTTCAAAAATATACTCTTCGAAAATAAAGCAGTTTAGAAATGAACTTTTCAAAATTGGTTCTTGTCTGAATTTGGAAAGTAGTGCGTTTTGCAGTCAGATGGGCAGCCTGGTAGCAGTAACCGTCAGACGTAGTAAGACGACCAGTAAGAAGACTAAAGTGAAATAACAGCATGTGTGCTGTTGTGTTTCGGTAAGTCCCTTATCCTTATATGCTACCTAGGTCGGCAGCGCAGCTTAGGAGCCATCAACACAAGTGGACCATCAGCCTGTCTGTCGATCTTAACATAAAAACAATTAAAAACTTGTGAGAAGTAATTATAGATTTTCTTGGAAAATATCGTGTAATATGGTAATACAGTTTCATAGATATTTAAGTTTGAAAGTATTAATAAAGTTTGAAAGTATAAAAAAGTCTTTTTTTCCTGTGAATATTGAATTGCTGAAGCTACTGAAATTAAGAAAGATTTTTATTACCAAAGTGTATATCTTACACCAAAGTGTACAAAAAGAAGTAACATTAATTTTTACGATTTTTGCATAAATATAGCTCTGTACAAGTAACCTGACAAAGAAATGTCAATGCAGAGCGGACGATCCAATCCGCTGACATTCAATCGAACTGCAAACGCATTTTCGTGCCAATGGTTGACGAGATCCGAATTCCAATCGTGCAGCTGAATGGGATTACAATGCGCGGAAATACATACCTACCTTTAGTGATGTCACAAATATACGCCCGGACTCGAGTAGACTGCTCCCAATCGGATTCGCTAAACGGTGATGGCCTACATCTCATTTATATATCACAAAACACACAGCACTCATTGAAAACAAACATTTTACAAATGTAACATTGAAATAAATAAATTTTATATATTATATGTAGATATATGTAAATTAAAACATATAAATAATAGTACATTACTTACTTCCCAGCCCGGAAAAAAGTAATTGTATTCCGAGTACTTTCCAAGTGAATTTAAAGGGCCGAAACGTTGGTATAGCAACGTCAATTTTAACAAACGAGGCCGTCAATTGCTATTTAAACCGAGACTTCTATAATACTTTTCTCTAACTTGTCAGGAAATAATAGGCAAAAACATATAAGAATTTTTTTTTCCAATTAAGTACTAATTTTGATTATACTCTTACAATAATCTCTAAATATAAAACTTGTGGATCAGTCCTGCCGTGAGAGGCAACGTTTCGGCACCATACATTACCCTGCCAGTGATTTATCTATTACTAGCTGTTGCTCGCGACTTCATCCGCGTAACATTCTAAAATATAACCTAGATGTTACTCGCCGATATGTAATATACTCGTAGCTTCCCAACAGTGAAAGAATTCTTCAATTCGGTCCAGCACTTTCGGAGCCTATTCAATGCAAACAAACAAACAAATATTTCCTCTTTATAACATTAGTATAGATATAGATTTATTTATTGTTTAAACTATAGTCTTGACTTCTTTGTTACAATACAAATGAATGTTAAATTGTAAATGTAACGAATGCACCATATTTTTCTTCTTTCATATGCCACATCTAAGAATAAAATTCTTCTTTATTTTATTTTTCTATTGTACATTAGTTTTCTGTATTGACATATTTGAATTGTGAGAAGTTTTCTCTGGGGCATCGTCTTAAAGAATAGGAAATCTACACCAAAGACTATGAGGACACTCTTTTTATTTATATTTATTTATTCTATTTTTATATTTATATTATATTTGACGAGCCGTTAAGGTGCTTGCCTTACTGGTAGTTTTAACTCGGGGGTCTCTGGTTGAATTTGAAGCAAGATAACTTTAGAAATAAACATTTTAAAGTTGACTCGTGGTCTGGGTGTAAAGGGTTTATTAGCCTTCTGTCCGTTATATAATTATCCCCTTACATAAGCCTTAATAATATTAACGCTTAATATAATTGGTATGTTTAATTTTCGGACTTATGTACATACTTATTTTGTATTAATTATTTAACAAATAAATAGAAAAATATATTTGTATACAGAATTGAAAAATCTTTTTTTCCAACTACACAATCAGGGGAATTGATATTATGAAGTTAATACTGTTAAAATAAACTTACTACTATCCTTAACATTTCTTTTCCATCTGTTTAATTCTCAATAGAATAACTAAATATTTTATTCTTCGGTGTTAACCTTCTTTCTTGTTCAGGTTTAGGTAATCATTGTTGATGGGTTGTTGATATTGATTCTTTTTTGTTTTGGTATCAGGATGATGGGTAGTTAAAAGGGTACTTACCTTCGCCTATTATTAGCTATATGGGATAAGGTGAATGGGCTTTATGGTAGAGAAGCCCAAGAGGAGATTTTTGGATTTATTCAAGCGTGCCAGATATTGTCAATGTATATTCCCCACGTGTCTCCGATAACGGATATGTATTAATCTGACGGTTTGGTTGGTGGGGTTGGTGGGGGTTGGGGTAAAATTTTAAATGCAACTCGAGCGCGTCAGATTTTCAGAGGAGATGTTAAGTGAACCTAAACTAAGCTCCCATTTAAAATTCAGTTGATTCGGATGTAACGCAAGCTCGTGGCAGCTTTTTGAAAATGCAAAAAAGATTTTTGACGATTGCCGTTTTGTAATACTCGAGCGCGTCAGATTTTCATACAGACGGTTCAGCCTGAATTCCTGATCGTGCTGATTCTTAATTTGACGATTATATGAAGTATTTTTTAAAATACAGCGCCTACAAAATTATGAACGCCTGTAGACGCTCACCCCACCGCTGAAACGAAAATCTTCATATAACCTTTTTTTCTTCTTACCATCCAATCTTCAAAGTCCAATAGGTGCCCACGACGCTCGAGTGACTCCACATTTAGCGTCGTGGGCTCCCCTACCATTCATTCTCCCATTAAAACTGAAACACATAATATTACTATTATTTCACGGTGGTTTTCTGTAACGGGATGGTTAGGTACTGTAGCATTAAAGGTATCTTACCTTTAAAATGTTTAAAAATTTCTTTTAATAAAGGATATGCGGGCTTATTTAACAAAGTTTTGTTGTACAATTGAAACTTTGTTGAAGAAGCTTATCTTCAATCGGCAAACATCTGTACAGGTACCTAGGTAAGTGCGAAGCCACACGCGGCACAATTTATGTTGATTTTATCACCCAGTGTATGTGCGAACGTAGTCTCCAGCCGATATACTGCGCTCGGAGACACATAAGAATCCTTTTTATTTCCCTTTGAAAGAATAATCTCAGCATCACATTTTTGCTTGGTTTTATTTTATATCCCATAATATACAATGTGGCTAGGTATTTTAAATGTTTATGTTAAAGGAAATTGTTGGTGCTATGCAAACTACAACACAATGATATTAACTCTATGCGGGCAAATAATTTTTTACAAGACAAAACACAAATCACTACTAACATTATAAATGTGAAAGTAACTGTGTTACTTTTTCATGCCTCAACTAGTCACGCGATCTTCATGAAATTTCTCATACACATTCTCAGGATACAGAAAAATCCGCTTTTATCCAGAAAAAAGTATATATTGTGCCCGAACGATTATAAAAAAAATAAAAATCCAACGCTAACAAAAAAGATTTCAGGCATTTCAGGCGTTTGAACCTATCCTAACATTTGAAAATACTAGAGAATTCTAGTCAACCTTTGTTTTCATAAGATTATAAGAATCTCGGGATCTAAAAGAGTTCGTTTGTGAAACTTTTAAAAGCAATTTAGTTCACTTGATATTAAGCATCAATTATTATTAGCATTACATAATTTATTTCTTATGTTTCAAATCCTTGGCCTAAAAATACCATAAATGCGAAAATTTGTATATTTGGATGTTTGATACTCATTTACGCATAAAATTATGTAACTGATGGTGAAAACCGCATCAAAATATGTTGCATGGTTTAGGAGTAGATAGCGGCCATACAGACAGACGTGGAAAGTGACTTCAATATAAACTATGCAATGATATTACTCCAAACTTCAATTTGACTTGTATTTTAAGTACATTTTATAAGTCTTTGCGAGGTCGCCTTAACTTAGCATACCTAACTGAAACTGTATAAAGTAACATAGCATAAAATCTAATGCCTCTTAGAGCATGAAACATGGAAATCCTTTGCTGCTTTATTAGATAGAAAAGCAAAACTAGTGATGCGAAATAAACTGAGTCAAGACCTATCTTGTGCATTCACTTAGTTTCAACATGAGAAGCATCTCGATGTAGCAGCTGTGACGTAACTCAAAAAGCCTTATGAATTATTTAAAAGGGAATCGTCCTTTCTCAGACATTTGAATTATTTTGAAGCCCTTGCTTGTGCATAATTAAGTGTCCCGTATTTTACTGTCACACTTTTACATGTTGCGGGAGAGGGGACGGGGGATACGGGGCTGTAACGGCTTTTAGTTGTAATTGAGTATTTGCAAATTCCGTAAATTACGAGTTCACGTCAAGGGTTGGCCTAGTTTACAGAATATTAATGCGAATTACTCATCTGTCGGAATAGTTTAGTGAGTTGCAGATTTAAATACGCTTTTAGTACATTTTAAATGTACCCAAAGTGCCTACTCATACATATAAAAAAACTACTTATGAGATTGAAAGGTCAAACAGTAATAAGCCGTTTTCGCTATTTTGTTCATAGATTCTCGGAATA
Organism: Synanthedon formicaeformis; assembly: GCA_945859745.1. Classification (NCBI taxonomy): domain Eukaryota; kingdom Metazoa; phylum Arthropoda; class Insecta; order Lepidoptera; family Sesiidae; genus Synanthedon; species Synanthedon formicaeformis. Next base: position 6,409,361 of record OX243965.1, read on the forward strand.
TTCCAGAAACCACCTAGTTAGGGTTTAGGGTTCTTCAGGGTTCTGTCCATAATGGACTTGAAATAGAATAAGCTATAATCTGCTAAGTTGCTGAGGAGTTGGTTATCCCGCAGTCTATTAGTCAACTTCTTTTCGAATGCCTTTATTTGTGTTTTGAGGTTCTCTTTAGCGATTAGCTGAAGCAGGTTGTATCGCTCATGTTTATTTATGTTAAGGTCGACAGACAGGCTAACGGTCCACTTGATGGTAAGTGGCAATCGTCACCTATATCACAAGCAACGCCATAGGTGTTGCAAGTGCGCTGCCGATCATATTAAGGATGAGGGATAAGAAAGGGATAGGGTATAAGGTAAAGACCTCCTTCAGCCTCTAAGAATTACCTTAAGCAATATAAAAGATAGCACAAAAGATATTAAGCAATCTGAACAAAAAAAAAAAGTTTACGTGACAGTAAAGTAACAACTATAACAAGTAAGTCTATAACAGTAAAATTTCCATACAAAATATGTACTTGTTTGAATCTCACACATATTTATATTGACGTGCGTGACCTTTATTTTAATTAAAGTTTATATTTTATAGTTCCCTGCGACCAGCGCCATCTCTGGATTATTGACTGAGACTAAAACAGAGAACTTTATAACAAGTCACGACTGCTTTCACAGCAGCGGTTTAAATCAACAGTTCCGCCTATAATGAAAAGATGTCTCTGAAAACCAAAGTTTAAGCTCGCATCCATACTAATATTAAAAATGTGAAAGTAATTCTGTCTGTCTCTTACCTATTCTCGCCTTAACTATACTCAATTAATCATCATGTTTGCATAGACGCTGTATGGGGCACAGAAAGCGTTGTAGGGTAACTTTCATCTAGTTACTGTTGCCGAGGGTTCGTCTAAAAATAAAAATCAAACGCCTGGCAAAAGTATAACAGCAATAAAAATGTTAGGCGTTTTATTACTCATATATTTTGTCTTTAGAATAATTTAGTTATGCATGAGATGTTCAAGCGCAAAATTAAACTTTTTTCCTACTAGTATAGATCTCGCTCTTGCTAGAAGTAGGTATCTACTAATAGGTATCTGCTTTATTTGTAAAATGAGTCGGAAAGGAGATATTATTATCAAAAAACTGTTTAGAGGTCATTTTTCAAATAAGTAGGCGCGAGCGGCAAAGATACGAGGTGGCAAATTAAAAATTCGAAAAGACCATTAGTATCGAAATCTAGAAAATCAATAATTTTTAAAGCTCCCGGAAAACGTTCCAAGTAGGTAACCTCTGTTTTCAAACACCAAATTACTGTACTATTAAAGCAATGCTGATTAAAGTTGTTCAAGTAATATATAAGTTAACGGCTTTTAAAATAGGTTTCTAAAATTATATTCCATTTTTAAACAGTTAATATTATTAATTCAAAATAAATTCGATCATAGATCAACAATATAAATGCGCATTACATTCCTAAATGTATAACTATGTATGGTCACAAAACATACCGCGGAGTCGTCCTGCTGCAGCTATCAACCATAAAGAAATGTAATTACAGATACAATAAAGGGACATCTTGTAGCCTGTCACGTCGATCCTTACGGCTGGCGTCTGATGGAAAGCAGACACGTTAAAATTATTGTAATGCGTTCGTATAATGCACAAATCACATCTCGGTGCAATACGCATAAGGGGTAAGGTAATTGAGCTGTCATCCAAGATTAATGCCATTTGCCCGGTGAACCGTGTGTCGTAGGATAACCATACGGGCTCATACGTCTGGATATGTCAAATTATATCTGCCTGCCACATTAGCGGCGCATGGATATTTAAGTGTTGCTTGTGTTGTAATTTTTAAAATAAACTTATCGTATTCAATTTTATTGTATCCACACCGGGCCGTACAAGTGAGACAATATAATCTCAGAAATAATGCTCGAATCAGCTTGAAAAATTATAAAACAAAGTTATATAAATAACATGTTATTTAATCTGTAAGCAGCTTAAGTTTAAGACGAACATTAGACTGTATTTTCAACCCTTTTATCATTAAACAATTCACTATACACCTACCTATCTCATAAAAAAGATTGAACACAAACTGAAAATGAAGCGTAGGCAAGTATTAAATCTCCTCCATCATACGCTTTAGGTACACGTCCATCCTGATATATTGTTATTGGCAGTCGATGGTCATAATTCTTAAGGGTGTTATGCTCCATAACGCATTTAACCTTTACTTCGAATGTAAATCTTAGCTTTCTTTCTACGGCTTAAGAAAATTACTTGTAAGGTATTTAGGGTGTTTTATTGTGTTACCTATTTAAACGTTTTATGAGTAAAGGCTACGGCATATATAGGACGGGGCGGTTAGACGCGACCCAATGAGATTGCGAAGCCGACAGGCGCCAAAACTTTAAGAACATGCAAATATTATCTTGTATCTTTATTAAAGTGTGATATTGTGTTGTTAACTACAAGCTGGTTCTCGCGACTTCGTCGGCGTTGAAAAGTAAAAATATAACGCCTGACAAAATATACAAGCCATATAACGCCTGACATCTTTATTACTTTTGCCATGCGTTGGATTTTTATTTTTAGATAATCCCTCGGGAACAGTACTTTTTTCTGGATGAAAGGTACCCCATGTTCTTTCCTGTATGTCTGACTACGTGCCTGTTCACGTTGACTCGCTGGCGCGGTGGCGAGCGCGGTCACGAAATACGAGTATCAAACACAGCATAACATTACTGGTTAAGTATTCCTCGTTTATAGCTCTTTTAGTGAAAACACTATCAACTTTATCAGCTCTTTTAGTGGTTTAGAAGAAGTAGTTGCCTGTTTCTCCGCTATATTATTGTCAGTTAGGTACTACCAGCGTCTCATCTTTGCGTGGAAAGCCCCGTCCGATATGTGCCGCACCATTAATGATGGTCCAAGTTATTTTAATTCCAGTAGTAGGCAGGATGTTCGTGCACACGTATACGCAATGATGTACGATCAAAGGCGCAAAAACAACATTCGTGTGAAAGTGGTGCCAGTTTTGTTCCAATTATAGAACAGTTTAGTTTTTGTTTCCACATTAAAATATAGGTCTCGGAAAAGTGTAACAGTGGGTAAGGGATCGGGTCTCCTTAGTTGTTGTCGGATGCATGCGGTATAATAGTTACATATTGCACGACTGCGGACTGCAGTCCCAACTAATTACGTTTACAAGTTTCGCGGCGTAGACGCAATTAACCCATTACCTTTTTACATTTTTGCTTCAACCGCAATTATGGTTTTACGAGGAGCCAGGTGATGAATATGACGAAATAGTATGTTGCAAATAAACGTCTCATTCCCGATTTACATACGTTGCGAATAAAATTTAAGTAGTTCTAGTTTTTTTTTTTTCTTAAACGGTCGGTCCGTTTGATCGTAGGTGTGAATGACACAAGCATCGCTATATAGGTGCTGCAAGTGCACTTCCGACTACAGTAGGATTAAGGATAAGGGATTGGGAAGGGATAAGGTAATTGGCTCTGGCATACCTTACTCACTCGAGGAAACACAACAGCAAACATGCTGTTATTTCACGGTGGTCTTCTCTAAGGGTGATGTGGTTACTGCCTAAGGGGACGGGCTGCCAATAATGACTGCGAAACGCAGTGTACCCTGCCACTACTGAATTGCCTTCTTCATAGCTTGCTGAATTTCAGTGTCCACGTCTCCATATATAGTACGTCAAAACAGGCACATATGAATTCTGTCTTTATCTCCGCTAACTTCTTCTAAACCACCCAGTAGACTTGCAAGCGATTTTCACTAATAAAAAGAGCGAAACACTAAACGTGAAATTGCATATAATTTGTAGAAAAAATTGCATCCCACACGGATGCCATGCCGGGGCGGGTTGCTAGTTTTTAGATTGTATAATTTGGAGTCGCTTTCCGCGTCTGTCAGTATAGCCGCTATCTCAGTATAAACCACGCTATTTATACAATCTATTTGTCATATGATAGCATATATACATATGTGTCGTTCATTGTAAAAGTGAACTATCTCATTGTAACTGCATTTTAGAATAACAAGCTTTTTGCGAATTATAGTGTAGGAAAAAATATATAAGCATTCATTCATTGTTTTCATCTATGGGATTTTAATGCAACTATTGGAGTTACTTCACTTTTTTATTGAAAGATATGACTAAATGTGATACCATTAGGCAAGAAAAGATGGTTTTAAAAATAGGGAGTTACACCACTTCTACAATGAACGACACATATATGAGCAGATTTTCGGTTAAAAATTAGGTATTTAAATAAAGAAACATACACCTTTAGTCAACAAGTAACATCTCTGCCAATCTCGGACAGGAAGTTAAGTAAGTGTGGTGTGACACAACTTGACACAGTATAAAAAAGAAAAACATTTTTCGCAGAACCCAACAACGTAACTGCCACGAATAAAAACAATCCCATTAATTAAACTTTGAATATCGCATTCGTCATGTCTCGTCGTCAATGAGGATTTATGACGTGTAATTATAGTGAGTTGGCTGTTGCAAAAACGGTCCTGATTGACAACACAGAGCCTGGCGGCTACACAAAAAGAATCCACACAAATCAGTACCAATAAACAAATAAACTTTATTCTGTAACTAATAGCAAAATCATTTATATCATATATAATTTAAACTGCTAAAAAATAATTTTACTTACCCATTAGTTCAGTTTAACTGTTAGTTTAGTTATTAGCTAATAGATATAAAGTGCTAATAACTAAAATAATTTATAGATATTTTTAGAAAAATCGTACCACTATGTAAGTAAATGTTTGTTAAGATGTAATAGGTAGCACAATAGATAAATAGATTTTACATGACAAGTATGACGACGTTGCAGGTCAAAGTATTCTTCATAGTTTGACTCAGTATCAGTCAAATTGTAAAAGATTTTTTCAGTTTAGTATACGGTTTTTGATTAATTTTTAAAAAATATTAACTTTGTAATTTTCGCATTTTTAATTTAGCAAAAAATTCTACACATACTTTAAAAAAAAGGACTTATTATTTAGTAGATAAAAGTGATTCTTTTTAGAATATAAAATGGAATATATAATTACATCTTGAAAACAACTTGATTCTAATCAACATTAGACAAAAAAAATTAAAAAAAAACTGCTTCGTTTTAATAAGGCAACTTTTTATATTGGCTTTACGGATCAACAGTCGCATAAATAAAACCAACCAGAATTTCCCAACAATATGCCGTGCAAGAGGGCAACTTATTTATACTTTACAATAAGTAAATTAAAATATAATCCCATTTATGCGCATTAAAAGTAAAAAATGGTGGACGGGAGAGTTTCGATAGTTTCAAGTGCCCTTCAAGGATCAATCATGCATGTGGGACGCTTTGTGCGAGCCGCTTGGGTGGTACGCTAACTAAAATATTTATTCAGACAGGGGCCTCACAATGGCAACGTATTTCAATGACGGACGCCTGCGCCTGGCGCATGCACATCGCCTAAAGCATTGCGCGAGATCTTGCCAATGCCGGCTATTAACAGTATCAATAGTACACCGTTCAACAGAATTATTTCTATATAATTATTTAAAATCCCATTTTTTTTGCTTACAATTTTATTGATATAACAAATATAATGCACACTACTGAACTATCTATTATGAGTTCGGCTTATCTTTTTTCTTTTCCGAGAATCATCATAATAATCATCACCATCACCTCAGTCTCAGGAAGTCCAGCCCAGTGGTGGGTATCAATGATGGATTCGTCTTGTAAAAAAAAAGAGTCCCCGGCGGTTGTCAGCTCTCCGTACCATGTGTCCTGCCCACTGCCACTTCAACTTACTGATCCGCTGGCTTATGCAAATTATCTACAATCAAAATGAGAAAAGACTCAGAAAGTGTCTGCATCTGCAGGAAAGGTTTTCTACAACTGGTCTATAATTGCTTCAATGACATTTATATTGTATCCTGAGTTGTGAAGACGTTGTTTACGTAGCTGCCTGCGTCTCTGAAGTAACAAATTGAACAAAACTGCAATATAAGCCCTGCACAATATCAATATCAAATGTCTTATAATACAGACTATTTTATCATTTATAATCTGATCTATAATTGGATCTGATAAGGGTTACGAATCGACGGTGGATCCAGACTGCTTCTGACCGGTCTTATTGGAAAATTATATTGAGTTGACGTCAGCAGTGGACGTCCTACGACTGAGATGATAATCATTTAGAATATTATGTTATTTAAGACATAGGAAACAAAACATTTTGAGTTCATTTATTCATTATTACACATGTCAACTGTGCATCGAGAAAATGCACGTCTCCAAGGTGCTCATTTGTTGCCAGCTACATAATTGTAAGCTATATAAATGTTGTACCTGTTTTAATAGATTGACTGAAGACGTAAAGGATGTAAAAAAAATGTACATTTAAAAGTTAAGTACCTGCCTTAGATGTTAGATATATTGACACCAGATAAGCTTTATGTCAGTGTGTTAAGGGCGTTATTTGAAAGTGCAGCAACAGCATAAAGATTATCTAACGAGAAACCAGTTTGCATCGATGTAAGTGCAAAAAGTTGGTCTATCGGGATGGCGAGTTACGCAAGACCGAGACTGAATAAAAAGTGGTTTCCCTTTCGAGTTGCAGGAAGTTCGTTACCCCGATAAAAGGACACACCGGAAAGAGTTAATTAAAATTACCATTTGCTTAGTATTTATTATAATATGTTAAGGAATCTATTTTAAAATATTATAATTTTCGACAAAACCTTTTTAGAGACGGTCACACCATACTAGCAGCCAGCTCCCGGCTTCTAACTGAAACTTTTTTTCTGCAAATTATATTTAACACAAACCTTCCTCTCTCTCTCTCTCTTTCCATTAGTAAAACTGTATCCATTGGGGTGGTTTAGAAGAAGTTACTTAGCGAGAAAAATACAGAAGCGGACAGAAACTATACGTGTCGTCCCCCCCCCCCCCCCTTGCCCCAGAGCCTATTCCCTTCATCCTTATCCTTCATCCTATCAAGGTTAGCAGCGCACTAAGGCTTTGCTTAGGCATTGCTTGTTTTAATAGACGATAATAGCCATCAAATGGACCGTCAGCCTGCCTGCTGACCATTAAAAAAAAAAAACAATAAAATGTAAAGGGGCAATGACGATATTCGAACTTCTTGCAAACTCACTTAAGAATCTACTGTAAAAATGCTTCGATAAAGACAATAATAGAAGTAGACGTTAATTCCTTTTACTTTTTGCATATGCAAATTGGTAACAATTTATCAGAACGAGACGTTTGAATGGGAGAGGTGAACTCTACACTACAAGCAAAACAGTGATTGTGTCTACACAGAAAGGCAAATGTACGACAATCATTTTGATATATGTTTGAATGGAGAAATAACTGATAAGAAATTGAAAAGGAACCATTTAGTTAGTCAGAGTATAATGGCCCGCAGCAGTCATAACCTGTGAACGTTTAGCCGTAGTATAAGTATCCCAACAGAAGTGTGTGTTTTGTGAAATAAAGACAAGATTAAAAATATAAAGAATAAAGACAAACATCCAAATTTTTTACATGTTTTATGTCTGCCTGTTTGCTTGTGTGGACTAATTCATTCCAAATCGATAGTGAATGTAATATGATTTTTAATTTTAATTTAAATAAAATAAAATTCTTATATATATTTATATAAATAATGTTATGGACAGGGTCCATAACATTGGTCTTTATTTTTATAACATCTTTGTACATTATGGTTTCGCAATAAATAATTGAATTGAATTGAATTGATTTAAAATTATTATAGTGAGCAATAAAGATCACGGTTTAGATGTTGGATCCAGACTGCTTCTGACTGGTCCTTGGAAAGTTATAGAGGAGTCTTTTTATCCAGCAATGGTGAAGACAAAATTATAAACAAAATTTTAAACCTTTTATGCAAAATTTCATATTATAGGTTAGAAAAAATATCTATGTAAACACAGTCTTTATTTTTTTAATAGTTATATCAAATTCACTCATAACAATAAAACCGAATAACAATGAACTTTTAAAATTATAAAACGAACCAATGCAGAGTCGTTAAAAGCGAAAAAAAAACTGCGCTGTTCTTTCGCGCCGACAAAAATTATGGCCTTTGAAATCAATTAAGTTTTTAATACAGTCAGTAACAGCCGCGTTCAGTAAAACATAATTAATTGCCTCTCAGTGTCATCTAAATCATGTACGAGTTGCTTTTTTGTGTAGCCTTCCATAACTTATTATTGGATCAGTTGTCGAGAAGGCTGGTTTATGCCGATGAATATCGGTTAGATACAAAAAGCGTTCAATGGGATAACTATTAAATTAACTTCTGTTAATAAGATGCAATATCGAATCTCTGTCGGGCCACTTCTCGACGCTTTTCGATTTCATGTCTGGATTAGAAAAACTTCATAAGAAATCTTCGGTTTCAATAAGTAGGAATATTTCAAGACATGTGAAGTTCTTCTATTCCGCAATGGGCTGTCATGGTGGACCCTCACGTACTGAGGGTATGTAATATTTATGTAAAATAAATAATAATATATGTAGTACTTTACAGTAAAATAAATTTATATCGTTAGAGATTAGAATTTGACCATTGGCAAAATACATAATATGAAGTGTGCCCCGCAACTTAGTACGCGCGGTTTTCGTACGCTTGGAATTTCGGTAGTCGGTATAACTTTTTAATTTTTTGTCACCTTACTCTAGAATACAGAATAAGGGATAAGGGATAAGAGGCTCCAATGATGATGCCCAATAAAGATCCACATACCCGATAGCTTGGTATGGTATAGACTAAAAAAGCGTCACCACATCTAATGCACCTAATGTAATCATATCTGCTTGGCTGTCACACTAATATATAATTTTATACTAACAATTTGGTTGACGCAATTTTAATTTGCAATATTGTAACTTGACTCAGCACTCAGCCACTGTTAGACTCAGCCACTGCTGTAATTAGTACTTTTTTGTTACAGGACTGGATACACTTTTAATGAAGCAAAACGGGAACATAGATAAAATACGCCTTAATATCTGTAGTGAAACACTTAGATGTTCAATGCATAAATGCTTAACACCCTATCTAGAGATAAAAATAATTTAAAAACTGCAACAAATAATTTAGTATTTGCATATTTATTGTAAAAAACAAAAAAAACACAAGTGAACTACATCTTTAAGCAATCCAATATAATAAAATACATACAAAACAATCTTGCTTGCGTTTTGTACAGAAACACTTTGACTTCTTTACTCTCGTTAATAACGCTTCATTCGATACGGTCATTTAATAAGAACAACAATATCAAATCGATGCAATCTAGTGATAAATGCCTTATGTTATTTTCTTATAATATGTTTTTAACATCTATATCGGTTTATAAATAATTTGATAAACCTATTGAGAATCTGTCCTTGGTCTTTGTATCCTTGGTTTTTAGTACCTACCAACTTTTATTTACATCTAAAAAATCTAAGGGGTTGTATAAAAATCTGGTTTTAATTTTTAATTTTCCATCTGATAACATTTTGGAGCTGCCACAAGCACTTGCTGCTTGTAACATATTACAGAAAAATATGAATTATTACAATGAGGTAAGTGTGTAAGGGATGCCAGATCTCATTCATCTATCTGCACACTGTCCCATTACCTTTGTCCTGTCAGGATGGAAGCGTATATTTTTCTGTAACATATTACAGAAAAATATGAATTATTACAATGAGGTAAGTGTGTAAGGGATGCCAGATCTCATTCATCTATATGCACCCTGTCCCTTTACCTTTGTCCTGTCAGGATGGAAGCGTATATTTTTCTGTAACATATTACAGAAAAATATGAATTATTACAATGAGGTAAGTGTGTAAGGGATGCCAGATCTCATTCATCTATCTGCACCCTGTCCCTTTACCTTTGTCCTGTCAGGATGGAAGCGTATATTTTTCTGTAACATATTACAGAAAAATATGAATTATTACAATGAGGTAAGTGTGTAAGGGATGCCAGATCTCATTCATCTATCTGCACCCTATCCCTTTACCTTTATCCTGTCTGGATGGAAACGTATATTTTTCTGTAACATATTACAGAAAAATATGAATTATTACAATGAGGTAAGTGTGTAAGGGATGCCAGATCTCATTCATCTATCTGCACCTTGTCCCTTTACCTTTATCCTGTCAGGCTGGAAGCGTATTGGCATCTTGCTCATATTCCACGATAGCCATCCATCTTCTACAAAAGTTTTAGTGTTTCTTGACTCCTATGATGAAACCAAAAACACAAATATTGTAACTTTATCACTATACTACTCGTAGCTGGTGCCCGTGACTTCGTCCGCGTTCAAAATGTTATCACTACATACTATAAAACAAAGTTCTCCGCCGCATCTGTCTGTCTGTTCGCGATAAACTCAAAAACTACTGCACCTATTTTCATGGTGTTTTCACCAATGGATAGAGCGGTTCTCGAGGAAAGTTTTAGTATATAATTTACAGTTACGCGGACGAAGTCACGGCCAGCAGCTAGTATAGTCTAAAGCCTTCCTCGATAAATGGACTATCCAACACAAAAATAATTTATCAATTCGAACCAGTAGTTCCCGAAATAAACTCGTTCAATCAAACAAACTCTTCAGCTTTATAATATTGCTAAATATCTATTATATAGGAATATTATCGGTAATAGATATTATGTTAACAGTAACGGTCATACCCGCAATTCATTGCTTTTCGAATGTTCGTATTTGCTCTCCCATCCCGGTTCAACATGCATTTGCTCTTTAAATAACAGACTTCAGGTATGCGTGGGCGAGTCACTGTCTTCGAAAATGTCAAGTGAAAAAGATAAAACTTAACCCAACAATGTGCATGACGTTTAATATTTCCATTCACTCGTTTCTTATCTCCGCTCATAATGGATCAAAACCATTATGTAACATTTTAATGAGAGTGTGAAAAAAACCATACACACATGTAGGTAAGTGAGTTTTAAAATTAAACTTCTTAAGACAAAAACGAGTTCGCAATTTGAATTGGAGAATTATAGCCAATGGGAACTAAGCAATTTATTTTGACAGCTACCTACTTAACTTATGAAGGTGCTTCATTAGATTTACATTTTTTACATTGTACGAATATCATTGTATGTTCATTATACATTACTTCTTAAATTATATTATTATACGAGTATATTCATTTTAGTCCTGGCAGGTTTCGCAGTCATTTGGACAGCCTGTCTGGAGGCAGTAACCATCGTGAAATAACAGATTGTGTGTTGTTGTGTTTCGATGAGTGAGTAGGGGAGGTCAAAACCCATTTCCCATTCATTCCCAATTCCTTATTCTTTAACCCTATATAGGCGATTTTAGCCACTTACTATCAAGTGGAATGTCAGCCTGTCTACCGATTTTATCATTAAAAAAAATATAAAATGTGTGATTATTAATGAAGTATTAAATGTATTTGAAAAGTACACGAAGTCATTTTATATTGAACTCGCTGGGCTGGAGCCCGCGACTTTGTCCGCAATTAAAAATAAAAGTTATAATGGCTGATAAAATATGTATAAAACAATATAACGCCTGACGTACATTGACGCCTGATATTATACCTATTTACTTTTTATATCGGATGATAATTTAAGATTACTTTCAAAGATTACCCCCTACATACAAAGAAATATACAAACTTTAGGTACCTCTTTTTAATATAAGTACAGAAAATGTGCACAGTAAAATAGGAAGGAAGAAAAAACTTATGAGTAAAATAAAAATTATAATTAAAAACTATAAAACAAACTATAACTTTTATGAGAAGAGTTTAAGTCTTTACACACTAAAAATTATGATATTGCTCGTACCTATTTTTGTTAAAGATAGAAAAGCAATGGGTTTCGTCTTTATACTTACGATCGATCAAACGACCAAATGCTGTGTTGATCAAACAAGAGGATTATTCATTGTAAATCACAAAAAAAAATATTATTTTCTCACACATCGATCAAGATCATATCTTATTGTAATCACGCTCTTCAAATTTTTATCCAATAACTCATCTTTAAATATTTGTATTTATTTTAAAGTCACTTATTTCTTCGTTTTCTACTAAGCTATTTTGTGCAAGTTATCGACTCATTCGAACATTTGGCTTGTAAGTTGTAAGTTCATTTCTAAAGTTGACACTGCCGGGGATCGAACCCGGATACCTTAGAACAGAGCGTTAAGTAAGCTAAGCACCCTAACCACTCATCCAACTTCAAAGTGGTCTTTGCCAGATAAGTAATTTTGACACACAAATCCAATTCTTCTTTTATATAATCGATGAATAAATGTTCAGAATACGTCATAAGAGTATGAATCTTAAACTGTGAACCCAGTCCAAGTTTAGTAAGTGGTAAGCCAACCATTCAAATGACAGTGTAATCGAAAGGAAGATAATATTACACACGGCACAGAGAAAACTGAGTTACAACCTCATTGTGGACAAGACAATTTTCATTCTAACAATACATTGTTCACATATTGTTTACACTAAACTCGCATAGTCGCAGGGATAACTGTTCTGAACAAGTAACCTACAACGGCAACAATGCGCACAGTTATGCTCCCACGCACCTACCAGTAAACTCGACTAATATTTGCCATTTCTTTGTGTCACTCATAGTCGCGGTAAACACTTGACACATCCATTAAGATCCATTGACAACAGTTGAAATGATCTTGCACCTAGTAAACGAGAAAGTATGGTGCCTTAGACATAGTAATTAGTATGCAAAATAAAGAAATAACAAAAATTACTGAGAATCAACTTTATTCAAGTTCTTATTATTATTTAGTTTATTTATTTCCTTTATCGAAATTTGAATGCTTTTTCTATTATACTCGTAGATCAAGCTGCAGAGATTTGGTGTGAGCATTTTGTGTAAAAAGTCTTAGAAGAAAACCAACTGCGCTATTGTGTGAAGAATAGTTTCATATGATATACTGATATGTTTTTCACTCGTTTATTATTTATAAAATTTATGTTATTATGTTATTATTTTTTTTTATGTTATTAACAATTTTATGGAAAAAAAACGCTGTTTTTTTTTTAGTTTTTGCTTATAAAATTGAAACTATCAGGGTAATTACTTCAGTCACAGAGGTTCACTTAGAGTCAGGACTCTTTTTAGTGAGCATAGCATACTCTTTTTTTTAAACACACCTTAAAGGAAAACGAAGGTTGCAGAAAAGAAATTGTATCGAGAAAGAAGTCAACATAAGTCTCCAATGTTTTTGTATCCTTGCCTAATTGTAACCATAAAAGAAAATTGTCTCCCGATCCTATGACAATGGCAGGATTTTTTTTTTTCAATAACATAACCATAAATACCACATTTGCCACGATAAGCTTCATGTTTATTAATGCACACCCCATCTCGAACCGTGCATCAAGTAAATAACCCTTTCAACAGTTTACCTTAGAAGGTACGAAAATACCACCACTTTGGACGACATTCGGCAAAACAAAGGCCTATAAAATAGCGTCACCGGTATCATGAGCATCGAGTCGCGTCGCAAATTGGTTTATTGAGATTACGAACCGATGATCTATCGCGAAAACGAAATACGAAACTTCGTATCGCAACTATTACTTCGTATCGCAGAGCCTTGGGAGAATAATACATCCAACAGTACGACACGGTCTGATGATCATAACAAATCTTTCTAAAGCCTGCATTGCCTTTTTACTGTTTTGAAATAAAAGTATAGGTAAATAATTCTACATAGCACCAAATTTAAATGTTTTGCAATACATTTATTTGCATTTACTATCAGGTAACAGGTATAATTTTTGTCTAGCCTATGGCTATCTAGCCATAGGGCTCAGTTATCTAACAGACAGTTGTCTAACATCCATAGATTGTAATTGCATACATTAAAAAACTCTTATTAAGCAATTTAAAAATCCATAAACATCTAAATTAAATACACATTCCATAAGAAATTGATAAACCACAATTTCGAACCGCAATATTACATGCATTCCAATTTCAAAGTAAGCCCACACGATGCAGTAAAAAAACAAGCCGTTTCGCTTGAATCTTTGGTTTTTTTCTACTTCCATCACTCGTTATCCTAATCATACTGTGGTATTGCAGACACGTCATGGTTCAGTATACCCAATAAGTAAATAAAAGAGGATTGATCATTAACCGCCATTAGCGCTATCTAATGAGTATCATTACCACGAAACGATATACTCTAAATATATGGTTTATGTAAACTTAAAGAGTTGTGGAGAATAAATCCTTTGTAACTTCTATTTTACGTATATTCTGCATTGTAACGTCAACAATACTATATTTTGTTTATGTGGTCTATCAACGTGTACGGCTTTCATTTTCTTACTCATCAGCTGTTTTAATTTTAATAAATTTTTAAGTTAACATATCTTAGAATAGAACATCTTTATTCTTCTGTAATTTTATAAAAGATGTATAAAATTTCTTGGATACAAGATTTGACACTAATATCTCTATTTATTTTATAATTTTATACTTATTAATGAAATTATATCAATAATATAGTTTTCCTTACAATTAAAATAAGAACTACTTTCAGATAATTTACCATATTGTATAAATTTTTATAATTTTAGAATTTTTGCCATTGTTGGATATATTTAAAAATGGTCTTATAATTTTTTTTAAATAACTAATTAATGGCCAGTTTGAAATTGCGAATTCGCAAAAATACTTGTCTGCGAATTGGACTTGATCAACTTTATTTAATCAGACTTGGTTTTCAAATTCCACAGTAACTTCTTATACTTAGAAATAGAACCCAGGATCCAAATGGACATACATTATCTAATCGTTGAAGTTACAAATTGAATAAAATGTTTAAATTTCCAATGAAATAAAACTAAAGTTAATAATAATTATGTCGTAATGATAACATATTATAAAATAAAGTCGTTTCTGTCTGTTTCCCCTCTAACTTCTTTTAAACCACCCACAGAAATTTAATACGGTTTTCAATAATGGAAAGAGTCAAAGATTTAAATCGAAAGATGCGGCGTAATCTCCTCGCGCCATACTAAAAACACACCGAAAATTCTCAACAATGGGTTGGGCGCAGGCGCTCAACCCAACTACAGTTGCACGCCAGCTACAGTGAGTGACGGTCGCTTGTTGAGAGCGTCGCTATCGTCACAGTCACGTTTGAAGTAAGGAATGTGTTGTCTGTGTTTTGACAAAGGTATATGTATTTTATACTTTATTTTTCTTCTTGTACTTATTTACGTATCTTGTATTTTGTAACACACTTTCGCTAGTAATGCCGCATCTCTCGATTTAAATCTTTGGAAAGAGTGATAAACTAGGAAGGTCGCTACTGTTTCAATAAAATAATCTGAAAATTTTCACAGTTTCTGATATAAAAGAAAACTGGCAGTAAAAATGCATCTTTGCGAATGGGTGCTGCTCGGTAGCATTTGAATAAAATAAAATAAAAATTTCAATTTAGTAGTGGTAGGGCACACTGCGTTTCGCAGTCATTTGGGCAGCCCGTCTGGCGGCAGTAACCACCCCCTTACAGAATACCACCGTGAAATAACAGCATATGACTGCTGTTGTGTTTCGTTGAGTGAGTAAGGGATGCCAGAGCCCATTACCCCCCATCCCTCCCTTATTATACCTTATCCTTAATCCATCTATGGTAGGCAGCGCACTTGTAGCACTTATGGCGTTACTTGTGTTATAGGCGACGGTAGCCACCTACCATCAAGTGGACCGTCAGCCTGTCTGTCGACCTTAACATAAAAATAAAAAATAATGAAATTTGCATAGTTTCCTATGTAATAGAATAACTTTGAAATAATATTGATTGCGTTAAATTTATTCGTGTGATAATTGCTACCAGTAAATTCTTATGGTCTGACCGCCAGTCTAAACACGCAACTCTTTTTTGTAAGTGCTTTACGCGAAACATATTTCGTCCTATAAAAGGAGCCGCTACGACGTCGGTAGGTACAGCTAGAAATGTTTATACTTTGTACGGAGAAAGGAGTTATCCTTTGTTCGTTTCGCATTAAAAGGAGAGATGCATACGGAAGATACAATTGAACATATCTAATATACCAGTAGCTACTAGAGAAACATATTAAATGAAGCTATTAAAAAAATACCTCTACAACTATGTGATATTCTAATACAACTATGTGATTCAAAAATATGTATGTAAACGAAATTCGTACCAAATTTTTGATTTTTTTTATTCATTACAGCTTATTCGTAGACAGTTAAATAAGTCTTATTTGTAGTAATCACTGAAGTCAGATAATCTTTGAATAAGTATTTAATTTAGTAGCTTTAAATATCTATTGTAATTGAGACAGAAAATATAGAATTGCGAAATCGAATCCCGATTTATCACAGGGCCTTCTAGCTACGGACGGCGGCGGCTTGCGGCAGCGCGGCGCATAGATTCAATCTTTGACCACTGTGCATTTTCTAGCAACATTCTTAGCTAACATTGTAACATTATTTTAACAATGTCAAATGCGTTGGTCTCTTGCTTGCGTGCAAAACTCAAATTTGATCATTCACTTGATTTGCTTCAGTAGAAGCTACTGCTATTCAATGTATGTAAATTTATACGAAACAATAACCCATCCCCAGCTTCGTATGGAGTTAAATTTTTCAAAAACCTTTCTTAGCGGATGTTTAGGTTGTGAAATAAAGCTATGTTCCAATTTTCAGCTTTCTCAACTAAGTTAAAATTTAAAAATAATTATTATAACTTTACAAAATAGTTTTCAGGAAAATATTTTCTGGCATAATTTTTATTTTTCATATGGTCTATTAAACTCTCACAGATTACTTATTGCTAAATTTTGAGACTTTGTTAGTACCTACTAAAGAGAATGTGGTACCTACACTTGATTGCAAGTAGGTGGTCACAGTCACCTGGCTACTTAAGTCCAAAAACACATTCCAAAAAACACATTCCAAAAAAATATTCCTACTTTATTAATAATATTGTGGTAGGCTTTTATGTCTCGCCGTCATAACTTGTCAGTCAAGATGTTTCCAAGCCGGTTGACATTACATAAGTCCTTAGGGAGTTTGTACTTCTAATGTGTACTAGGTGTCCGCGACCTCGTTTGCGTTGGAAAATGAAAAATATAACACCTGAGAAAATACTCGTATATGAATTTTTTAACGCCCGACATATTTATCGCTTTGACGACGGTGGCGCCTTTTTTTATATTTTAGACGATGCTACGAAAACCTAACATTTTTCCAGGATAATAAGTATTCTACATGTGAATCCAGGTAATAAGCTATCTATGCACATTATTTCATTAAAATCCGTTGAGTCGTTTTTGCGTGAAATAGTAACAAACATGTATACATGCACCCTCACAAACTTTCGCATTTTTAATATTAGTAGGTAGTAAAACCAACATATTATTTATGTACGGCCATATAATATATACGTGGCCACAGAACAATAAGTTTCAACCGCATATTTCATCCGCTAAATATACACAAATGACTCTTTGTTAGCGTATAATTCCCACATAAATACTTAGTTATCTGGCCGTTAATATGTGAGTAATTAATTTTGAAAATATTCCTCGTACGAAAGTATAATAGAAGGCCAGTTTATAGGTTCTAATTGAAGGATTTTATTGTTGAGACGGACGGTTAATTGCGCTCGGTGCAAATAAAGGTGAGGCTTGCATTATTATCATTAGTTGGCGGCTGGCTATTGCCTCTCTAACACCGATAGTGGGTTCAATACTCGGCACAACGAGGCGCCTTTGCATGCGACGTTGTGACTAACGAACAAGATTCCTTCGCTATGATAAAACTCGCATTTCAATAGCACGCCCTGCTACAGGTGACATTGTACATACCTTTGAGTCTATTTAGTGTCGCGACATTTAGAGAGTATTAGCCTTTAACCACGTGGTCGAGTTTGAATTATCATAATATATCAAAATCTATATCTAAACTTATTATGAAACTAGCTGAACCCGACCACGCTTCGCTGAGGCGTGCTTATGGATTGTGGGGCTCGCGGTAGCCTGAGTCATCAATACTAATAATAAATCTGTAAGGGTTGGTCATGGAGTAAGTTACTTTTTTTTCAGAGATATCGTGTTTATAGGCTGTATACATGATACTGAAACTAAATTGACCATTTTTAGATTTTTTTTCTGTATGTATGTATGTATGTATGTTCCTCCATAACTCTTAAACGAATTAACTGATTTTCATGAAACTTGGTATATAAACATTTAGACGTACAGGACACAGGATAGGCTACTTTTTTATTTTTCAACGCGGACGAAGTCGCGGGCGCCAGCTAGTTATCAATATAAGTAAGGGCTTCCCAACTGACTGCGAAACGCAGTATGTCACTACTTTCCAGATTAAGACCAGATCCAACTTGGAAAAGTTTATTTCCAAAGAAGACCTTGCCGGGAATCAAAACCAGACCACTGAGACAGATCGCAAGCAATAATAACCACTCATCCAACGGCTCGCCAAACTCGATTAGTCGCAACACTGATTGCAAAATTCGATAAATGTGTGAACTGATAAAATGAATTAAGATAAGTCGGGGTATGAAAAGGTTTGTCACCTTAAAGTCGACATACAAACCTTTCAGTATGTGTATATGATAAGCTTTCGATAGTTGAAGACACTGATTTTAATTAATTTTTAAAATTCGCAACGTCCTGCCAATATCGATTGACGGCTAATGAGCTTAATCTGTTGTATTATACCTAAATGAATCTTAACAGGAAACCGCAAAATGCAAAATTACCTTTTTATACGGTTCGAGTGACCGCCTGTTGTGTTAACAGGTTGTTCAAAAGGAAATAATTTTACGCTTCACTTAACATCACTCTAGTTGTTAATGCCGATTTACAACGTTAGCAAATAAACATGTGGATACTCTAAAGAGTACTGCACACCTTATTGTAAGCGATTATTTAAAAACAGGAATGGAATTTATTTTCCCAACTAGCTGGTGCCCGCGACTTCTTCCGCGTTGAAAAAGAAAAAAAGTAGCCTATCCTGTGTCCTGTACATCTAAATGTTTATCTAGCAAGTTTCATGAAAATCAGTTAATTCGTTTAAGAGTTATGGAGGAACATACATACATACAGAAAAAAGTTCTATAAATCGTCAGTTTAGTTGCAGTATCATGTATAGAGCCTATAAACACGATATCTCTGAAAATTAAGTACCTTACTCCATGACCAACCCTTACAGATTTATTATTAGTATTGATTGATGATGATAAGTAAGATTAAAATTATAAACTAAACCCCGACTTTATATTGATCCCAAACACACTATAATTATTTGCTATAATTTTTTTATATACTCGTATATTAAACAGCAGTCTTCTTTGTAGGGTTCTCACAATACTTTTCATAATAGCCTGATATAAAATTTATAAATTTATTCTTAAAAACAATAAAACAAAAATATATTACTGTGCAATCATAAAATTATATCAACATAAAAGTTTGTTATAATCACCCCAATATAAAAATACTTCATAATTATTATCTGCAAATATTTGTTCTACGTTCACAGAATAATAAATTGAGCCGCATTCGAGATACAAAATAATGCACGATCCTCTTTGATTATAGACTGTCGTAAGACTGTGGTACGGACCATAGACAAGAGAATGGACTGAGCAATACCTGTGCGTATTGCTCATCATTTCTTGTGTGAAATTGACCACTCTAGAAAGAGAGAAAACGATTTAGAAGAGAAGCTAATGCGATTTTGACTCTTTCCTCTCTTTCTTGTCGGTCTGTAGTAACTTTGAGGACCAATCAAAATTCTAGAAAAAGTCAACTCATGGCCATACGATCGCTTTGTCTCTCTCACACTTTGCAACATATATATTACGCAAGGTGATCTTCTGTAAGGGGATAGTTACTTCCGAAAGACGGGCTACCCCTGGGACTACAAAACGTAATGTACATTCCATATCCAGACCAGAGCCAACTTTGAAAAGTTCGTTTACAAAAGTGACCAAGCTGGGAATCGAACCCGGGATCCCTGGGACAGAGCGGTAAGGCAAGTACCCTAACCATACATTCAACGGGCTCGATAATTTTTACAGATGGATAAGGAATCCATCTATCTATGTCTATGGTACGAACATAGGCCACACGCTGCACACCCACAATTATTTAGCAACGGTAGCTACAACACATCAAATTAATACCCGCCGATATAATCTGAAGCTATTGAAAAAGCGTTTAAGAATTGATGTGTTTATTAAATTGTCTTAAGTAATTTACGATCGTACAGCGACATACCGCGACTCTGAAATGATCGGGTATCACAATATTTATTGTTCTTATTTGTCGTAATGGTTTATATCCATCGGAATCGGCTTTGTTGTTATTTACACACATTAAAGTGTATGAGGATCAAGGTGGATTTAAATTATTTTATGATGCGTTTTTTTAAGACTGGTTCATTTTGAAAGAAGTTTATTGCGATGTATAGCTTTAAGGGTTTAGCTTTTTATGTTTAACTTATTATGTCTGAGAGTATTTGCACTACCGACTCTGGTTCTGGTAAGATAAGTAGTTTATAGGATAAAATTATAAGGTAATATCCCTTAAATTAGGGAAATCTCGAGTAACTATAAAATTAGCAGGAAGACATCTGACCAGGACGATATATTTGGGCGTATCTTGCTTAGGCTCACATAATATCAAAGTATTATTCCATATCAGAGGCTTAAATTTGTACCTAAGTTATTTGATTTCTCACAGCGCTGAGTAGTTCAAATCGTACCAATAAATCCTTTTAGTAACAGTAAATATTTTTTTATAATGTTTAAAAACATTTGGTTCTTTCTTCAAAAATTTGTGTGTTTTACCAGTTATACCTAACACTATGATTAAAAGTGACTAAAGTTTTGTGGATGAAAAAAATCAAGATCTGCCAGATTCAAGCTTTTTCAAATAGTCTATAGGTATGCACTATGTTTTTATCTAAGTTTTAATTTTACTCATATTTTACTCTAAAAAGTCAAATTGGGCGACGAAAATAATGCTGTTCTGCTAAGTCATCGCCTTGAACTATAGGAGCTTTAGAAACTTTATGACAACCAATGCAATTAAACAAAACATCAACAAGTATGTCTTGTTCCGTGTAAGATTGCTACAATCTGCGGGCTTTTTATAGAGAAACTAGTCGCGTTTAGAATTGCGTTTAACATCGCCCTCGCGAATAGCAAAAGAAGAATTACAAGCTAAACTGGTATAGGGAACTAGATTTCCACGTCCGCGAGCGTTTAGAACGATTAGGTTGGAGGGACGCATTGTTGATATCGTATCAGCTGATCCGAAGAAGACGCCAGTTCGCCATGGTAACGCGTACGGTACGGATGCGCGCTGCGCTCTCACGGGACGACATCGGCTCGTATAGCTGGCGCACTTCCTAGTTATCTTCGTAATAATATTTTTAATTTCTAAGTTGTAAAAAATCATACGGACAGTCCACAAATGGCCAAATGCTAACAATGCTGTGTAATTCGAGGAGGTTTGTCCGGGTCATAAAATATTTGTTAGCCGGCGTGACAGTCTTCTGCGTGAGTTGGATCGCTTGTGTGAACGAGTGGAATGGGAGTATACGGTGGACCCGCCGGAACAGTGGTGTCGGCAAACCCATGACCACTATGAGGACAATAGTAGCGTACTCTGAAGGGAAGCAAGCAGAGCTCGACCGGCCGTCTCCCGTAACATGCGATCGGCTTCCGGCGTTTCCGGAGATAATGCAGATTGTAATATACATTTTTTTTATTTATTATTTCAAACAACAATTTTTCTGGTAGTTTTAACAATAAACTGAATATTCTGAAAGCCAGCAATAATTCTCTGAAACAGACATTTCTTTTCTTAATTTATCTAAAACTAGCGACCCCAAAACTATCCGCCGTTCGCATCTTTTAAATTTTTCTCTTCGGAAAAATTTTTGTATAATTTTTTTCGAGTTTTGTGCTTACCAACATAATTTAGTCTAGTGATTCATTTTTTTATATAGATAAACTTTTTATGGCTTCTGGTAAAATCATAATTAAAAATGGCACCGCACGTTATTAAAATAACGAAATTCCCAAAAATATAAAAAAAAAACAGTAATTTTCCAGTGTTCAAAGAACACTTATGTAATCTTATGGTGGAAAAAACTTATTTTTCTTTTAATGAGTTCATTAATTATGTGCAAACGATGCGAACTATGTATTGTATGCAAAATAACAAGTATTTAATTATTTGTTTTTAATTTTCACACCTCTTGTCGGTTAAATATGTAGACAATATATTTTAAAACATCAACAAAACTGTGTATATGGCATATTTAGCAAATAAATGATTTTGAACTTGAAATACTTTTAAACACGAATTGAACATCTTATCTTATAACGGTGTGACGGTAACGACTTTATTGAATCGAAAAGATAACAAATTGGCAATGATAATCATCTATTGGTATCGCATAAGCAGCCAACGTAACCGAGCTAACCCCTGCACAGCATGAATCCTCGGATAGTTTTACTTGAACCCGTTCGCGATAATCTTTTACCGATGCCGGTCACGAGTTCAAAATAAATCGAAATCAATAATCCCCTTTGAGCATTTCTAAATTGTTATCCGCTTAGCTGCTGTATAGAAATATTAAATGCTGACCACACGAGAGCTTTGCCAACCTACTCTAATATGCAGTCGATATCGCTGCTCAAAAACTAAAGGGCAATAAAACAAAAAAATCCAAAAATGTTTTTATTGCATAAATACAATCACAATCCTTCATTTTGTATGTTGCAAAAAGACTTATAGTTGTTTTATTCCATGTTTAGTATATTTTGATCATTTTTTTATATATTCAAAAGTAACTTATATGCTTTTATCTCTTCTAGTATTCAGTTTATTATAAATGCACTAAGACATTTAATGCTACTTAAAAATACGCTTCTAACGATGCATATATTTGATATAAATATCTAATATTTAAGAAACAAATAGAAAAAAAATATTTTTTCTTTTTTTTCGATTAGCTCTCCTGTAAAAAGTGTAATTTTTATTTGTAGCCCTTTAGTTTCTAAGCAGCGATATGTTCTCAAGTATTATCTGTGCACTGTGAGATCACTGTGCCGGTAGCCATCTATTGTAGATGGTTAGCGGCAAGTGGACCGTCAGCCTGTCTGTCCAGTTTAACATTTAAAAAAGTATATTTCTATTTTATAAATATTGCTTAATCCTAACTAATGCGATAGTGAGTTTGTTTGTTTGTAACGCTTTCACGTCATAACTACTCACTCAACCGATCATCAACGCGAATATCCTCATATCAGCCGTAGGACGTCCTCAGCTGGACATATTCACATATATGACTTCTTCCAAAATTTTCCAATAGGACCGGTCAGATACGCGTTATCAGGGTTTGGGTTTGCTCTTAGCCAGCATGTAGCCAATGATGGAGCAAGCTCACCCAGAAGATACCTATGTATTTACTCGAAGTTTAAAAAGATTTGGGTTATATGAGCTCGAAAACACAGACGTCGACACTGAGTTCCAATCTTTGACAAAGCGTAAAAAAGAAGTTTTAAAGCTCTTGGTCCGAAAAAAGAGGAATTTTGACGACAAGATGGTAACAAAGGAACTGCTGTTTCTAAGGAACTAATAATTAATTAATTTTAATAATTAATATTTTATATTTATTAACAAATTTATAAACTCTAAAATCGCGGACTGAAGTTAGTATATAATTTCAAGTCTATAAAAACACAAAGTAACGCGGTAGTAAAATATATACCCTATCATCCAATCACGTTCGTTCAGTTTATCTAACTTGCAAATGTGTTATGTAATATAATACTGTGTAAGGGTCAGTGCCGTAAATAGGGCAGTGCCACCGGTGCCCAGGCACAGGGCGTAGACCCTGGGGGGGCGCAAGAATGGACAGACCAGGCAGGACTATTATTTTTTCGGTTTGCTCCTGATAAGTTCCCACTGCGCCCCTATAGTGCTCGATTCCAACACATACGTACCTACATGCCAGTATCATCAAAAACGTCTATTAAATTAGACAAAACATCGAGCTAATTTTTTTGGCAGACACAGTAGGTGGTATAATAGGCGAAGTGTCCACTTAACATCAGATGGCTCGTCTGCTTGTTTGCCCACACCTACATCAGTTCTTTAAAAAAATAGATTTTTCTTCCAAAATATTAGATAATTGGTCCACCAACACCAAGTTCCTTTGTGCTTTATTTTATCAACCTGAATGAAATAAAGTAGGCCTATACATAGCATTGCTCTATCTAGGGTACCTATAATATCTAAAAAAAAAAACAAGGGCGCAGTTATAGAAGCTCGCACAGGGCGCAAAAAAGGCTATTTACGGCACTGGTAAGGGTATAAAGCAAGCATCAAGCGAGCCTTACAAGGTAGGCACGATGTATGAAGGTGGACGCACAGGTTTAGTTAGAAATACGTGGATGGCACTCGATTAATCTAATCTGATGATGAGGTTAACGCATGCGTACCCGCAATTACAGAACATGTTTCGTCATTACCTATAAATACAAAAATCTTGTTTAAAGTGCAAAGCTTAGATAACTAGACATGTTATTTATCTTAGAGGCCCCCGGCTTCGCACAGGTGCAATTTTTTTTTGAAAATAATATACAAACCTTCCTCGTTTATCGCTCTTTCCGAAAGTGAAAACCGTATCAAAATAAGTTGAGTGTTTAGAAGAAGTTAGCTGAGAAATGGACAATTTATTTTACAATAATAATTATATTAAATACATTTTATAAACTATTTTGCACATCTATTTTACAACAAAATCTTATATTAAAAATGACAAAAAAAATTATGTACGTTTGTTAATAAGGTAATTGATTTAAAAACTTGTCATGTTTCGTTTCAGTATCGCGAAGAGATCAATTTGCATAAATTGCAGCGCTTTAGTTTCATTCCCACGTTGCCTTTAGTACTCGTAGCTGCAGATACAAGCACAAGGTAACCGTATGATTTATTTAATAAACCGAAAGAGATTAGATGCAACGGTTTAGAAATGCAACTAGACATATGAGTCCAGGAAAATTTAGTCACAAATCAAAATTAATAGGGAAATTTTTTAATATAATTTTCTACAATATATTATGTATTCAGCGACGGAGGCTACATCAACTAGTAAGATGTGGAAAAAAAAAATTAAAAAAAAATTCAAATTATACAAAAATGGTACGAGTTACAAAAAAAAGTTGAAGACAAATATTATACAGAATTTAGTTTTCCCCTAAGGAAATCAAAAATTGTCCTAAGGATCTCAAATTTTGACTTGGTAGTAAATTTTTCTGCACTAAATCGCTGGAGGTCGACCAAGTTTATAAGAATTTGCACTATACACTTAGGTGCATATTGCAAAATTCATGACATCTATTTAATAAAAACTCTAGTTGTCGATTCGCCGCCGACCATTTCCTGCGTAATAAACAAAGGATTATTCTATTCCCATTACATCTTAGAAAACTCGTCACGCACGATTGCATAAACGCTCAATATACTGCGACGGCCGATATGACATCACTGGATAGCAATATTAAAAACATGTATAAAATTCAAAACAAATCGTAGTGGAAGGGCACACTACGTTTCGCAGCAATTTGGGCAATCTGCCTGGAGGAAGTAACCACGCCCTTACAGAAGACCAGCGTGAAATAATGTATGAGTGCTGATGTCTTTCGATGAGTAAGGGAAGTCAAAGCTCATTTCCCTAGCTTTTCCTAATCACTAATCCTGTTAATGGGCGGCAGCGCACTTGTAGCACCTGTGGCGTTGCTTGTGTTACAGGCGACGGTAGCCACTTACCATCAAGTTGACTGTCAGCCTGTCTGTCAACATAAACATAAATAAAAAAATGGTTTTGAGTTAATTTGTTAAAGTGGTAGCTCACTGTTGTGACAGTCCACAGTTCGATTCTTGGTTTTCAAAGTTGACTTTTATCTTTGTGTGCCGATGCAATCAAAATATAATAGTTGAAAAATTTAAGTGGTTATTAAAAATTTAATTAAACTCATCGAATTACCAATGTATAAAAAAATAGCTGTACTTGTTTCAACTGAGAAAATAAAAGAACAAGTTTGTTTGACGAATTACATAGGACGTGATTCGCATAGCAATTCGAGGGTTCTCAGTATTTAATTGCGCATAATTACTTTATTTTAACGATGAAAAAATAACCAGAAAGTTCCGATCTAGGTGTCATTGATATAATTGTGCAATAAAATATACCGTTTCTCATACTGTGTGGCTACTGAATATAATAATATGAAAATATTCAAGTAGACGCAAATATCCTACCTTAATTTCATTCTCAGAAAATTGTAGTGATTTCTAACTAATTATTATAAATTCGAAAGCTTGTTTGTTTGTTTGTTACGCTTTCATGGCTTAACTATAGCTTTATGGCTGATCATCATGAAATTTTGCATACAAGTTGTCAGCAGGGATACAGAAAAGGACATAGACGTACCGTTTATCTAGATAAAAAGTACAATTCCCTAGACACATCTAAAAAAATCTAGCTCTGACAAAATTACAATATAAGCAATATAGCGGACGAAGTCGGGGCCAGAAGCTAAGAATTTAAATGACTAAAATTTGTTTGTGAACAATATATAGTTATTTTGGGTAATGAACCTACTTTTGATACTCGTTATATTTTAGAAATAATCAAAGTAATAGTAGGTAATAAAATATTGATGTCTAAACAAGCTTCTAGCGTAAACCAATGGAAGATTATGTCTATTTGTAGTTCGTTCCTTTACATTTAGAGACGTGTTTTTCTTCCTTTCTAGTTTCACACAGAAATTATTGATCCATTAAGTGTAAACTTTACCACAGGATTGAAGTTTTTACATATCAAACAAATTATAGTCTGTACTTATTTCACATGGATTGGAAAACGAGTTCTCAATAAAAAAATAAAAGTAAATGCTTATTAAAGACCTAAAATGTTAAGAATATTTTCCATTTTGATGGACGTTGACTTAGAGTCAGATACGAAGTGTAAAATAGGGACTAGATCAGGGTGGAGGAAAGTGCTCCGACAGGAAATTGTAATTTAAATGCAAAGCTGGATTGAGTTTATGGTTTGCTATAAAACTAAATAAGCATGGTTGCTATAAACTAGCTTCAGAACACGGATTAGAAAATAAAAGTGAGCATAGTAATAACAAGCAATATTACCTACAAGCACACCGTATTATATAAAAGATTGATAGCAATATTTAAAACTATTAAAATCTAAGTTTATTGTTTACTAATTAAAAAAGTCTTGAGTTATGGCTACGTATTGACATGGCTTTGATTATAATCTATACGATTATATCCGGGCTACTGAAGAAAATACATATCTATATCGATAACTACAAGAAACAAATTCGCTGTGTGCCTCTCTGTTTCTGTGATTGTCTTTTAAACCACCCGACGGTTTTTGAAAAATTTCTTTCTGTCTTTCTTTCTTTATTCTACTATATTACATTCATATATTCATATATATAGCTGCTTAAAAACTAAAGGGTCATAAAACAAAAAATCCAAAAATGTTTTTATTGCAAAAATACAATCACAATCCTTCATATTGTATGTTGCAAAAAGACATGGTTGTTTTATTCCATATTTAGTGTATTTTGATCATAGTTTATATATTCAAAAGTAACTTATATGCTTATATCTCTTCTAGTATTCAGTTTATTATAACAGTATTTAAAACATTTAATGCTACTTAAAAATACGCTTCTAACGATGTATAATATGCCTATATTTGATATATATCTAGTAAGAAAAAAATAGACATAAATAATTTTCTTTTTTTCGATTAGCTCTCCTGTAAAAAGTGTAATTTTGATTTGTGACCCTTTAGTTTTTAAGCAGCGATATGTCCACATCTTATCGTAAATTTATACCCATCCGTACTTTCATTCTTTAGCTTCTAATTTAATTAGTAATTTGCAGGAATTTCGTCATAAAAATGTCTACCAATTTTAGGCCAAATTTAGGTACCATTTTCCCATGATACCTAATGTATCATTTGATCAAAGTGGCGTTCATTATAACATTAGAAAATAATTAGATACTATTTATTTCAATTTCTCTTACATACTAAATTTGATACTACACGAGCTTTTAGTAATATTGTAACGCTACGATACCTTTGAAAAGTTTTTATTTTTACATTGTAAATATAATCGGTATAAAAACGTAATGATAGCAATAAAGCGTAATAACACGTAAAGGTGAAATACGTGGCCTTATTTCACACGAACCAAATATCATCGCGTACAGTTCCACAATAATAAATAAAAATCAATTTTGTACTTGGTACAGTCAAGTACACTTTTACCAAAATTAAATTTAAATAGTTTTTGTATAGCATCAAATTCAAGACACCCGACGCAAAATGCGGGTTTTATAAGTTTGACCTGTGTATACGAGTCTGTCTGTGGCATCATAGTTCCCAAGCGTATGGTCCGATTTTTTTTGTTTGAAAGCTGACATGATCGAGAAATTTCTAAGCTATAATTTATAAAGATCTCTTCAGGCGTTTGAAGATCATCAGTTCATTTCCTAATATAGTTAACGTATGGAGGGATCTCACTGGTACTTTTGCGCTTAGCCACACATTAAGATATTTTCATTTTAATTAGCAAGTTGAATAATGGGAATGAGATGAGGCGAGCTTAAAATTTCACGTGAGACTTTTTTTAGAAATATCTTAAAAATGAGATAATAAAAATAAAAAAGAATAGGGCGTCAAACAATAATTAATTAAAAATAATGAGTGAATATCGGCAAAATGTTTATTTAAATGTTTTAGGTACTGTATAAAAATTCAATTAGTTATTTAAATACGTACGAGTTTATTAAGATTAGCCATAGTTTTAATTAATATTAAATTAATTAACGAAAAGTCAAGACACTTCAGATGTAGGGAACTAAAAATAGTTGCGTATCTTTTTTTGACCGTAAGTGTACTTCTACCAAGTATGTACCAGATGCTCTGCCATTATTTTTATGATGAACTGAGTTTTTAAATCTATGCAACTTTACTCGACTCGTAAATCATTATTTTCGTTGTGAATCACTTGAAATTATAAGCCATTAGTACGGTTTTTGCTATATTAAATGTACATTTTGTTCCAAAGTCAATTTCATCGTGTTCGCAATAAAGATGCTTAGGTGAAATAAAAATGTTTATTGTATTAAACTATTTGTTATAATGTATAATTTAAGCGTAAGGCAATCAAGAGGCATTCTGTTCTTGAGCTTAACAATATTAATTTTTTATTAGATTTAACTTTATCTTTGATTGAATCGTTTCCCTCTACTTACATATATAAATAATACTTGAATAAAAAAAATTGAATTAAGTTTGCACATTTTTTTTATGTAAGTTAGACAGACAGGCTGACGGTCTACTTGATGGTAGGTAGCTACCGTTTCTTATGCACCGCAACAGGTGCTTGAAGTGAGCTGCAGACTACAGTAGGATTAAGGATTAAGGAATTGGAAAGGGATGGGGAAACTCAGATCTGGCATCCCTTACTCACTCACCGAAACCCAACAGCACACTTATCATTTCACTATGGTCTAATAATGTAAGGGAGTAGTTAAGTTACCTACTGTACAAGTTAAGTTAAGTTACCTGCTCTTCCACTGCTAATCTTATTAAATATTAATCTTATTAAATCCTGTGTCCTGTACGTCTAAATGTTTATCTACCAAGTATCATGAAAATCAGTAAATTCGTTTAAGAGTTGTGGGAGGAACATACATACAGATTTATTATTAGTATTGATATAATTTAATAAGATACATATGATTTCAGAAAACAATAGATTTTTTTTCTTTTATAAAACACTAGCTGGTGCCCGCGACTTCGTCCGCATTCTCTATAGCCTTCTTCGATAAATGGACTACCCAATACATGAGATTAGCGCGTACAACCAAACAAACAAACTCTTCAGCTTTATATAATAGTATAGATTTTACAATTTTCCAAAATTCGTTCTGGATACATTTATTTTAAATTTTAAATTTCAAAGATATCTGTAAAAATTATACACTGATATTTTACAAATAACCCTGCATAAGAAAAATCACTTAGTCAATCCAAACGGTGTTGAGCGACTTACTCGTACATTTTACGATTGACAATTTCATTGTAGACCCTCGTTACGTTACGTGTTAAGAGTTTTTACCGCTATGAGTCCGTCCACTTTTTGCAAATGTTTACGACAGCTGCCTGGTGTGCGCCTTTAGCTTTACATATATATCATTTTATTTGTCTTTTTGTCCCACATTCGTGGGTGTAACTTACAAAATAATATGCGACTTTATACTATTTTATTATTATGATAATACCACTAGTAGTCGTAAAGTAATGTGAACGTCTTCGTTAAGAAGTCGAATACGATAATAATAAATTGAAATGAATTAATTTTTATCGAATATAATTTTACAAAGAAGTATTCTTACATATTATAAAACAGTCCCCCGCCGCGTCTGTCTGTATGTGTGTTCGCGATTATCTCAAAAACTAATGAACGGATTTTAATGCTGTTTTCACTAATGGAAAAAGCATTAAACTAGGAAGGTTTCTGTATATTTGCAGAAAAAGATTGCACCCATGCGAAGCCGAAAACCTTTTATCTTCATCGACATAACCAGTAATTCTTAGATCATTTGACGACTTTTCTAATGCAAAGATGGACAGACAGGCTGACGCTCCGCTTGATGCTAAATGCTTCAATTTTTAAAGAAATCTTTACCTATAGGTAGTCTACTGTCGCCTATAAAAACATAATTTTGACAGTAGGTAGTCATCAAAACTTAGAAATAAACTTATACGGAATAAAATAACAATATAAATGCATAAATATTTGCATAATATAACGCGATATTTTTTTATCGACACCTCTTAAGTACCACTGCTGATTGATCCGCAACAGTTTTTGTTTTTCTTCTAGTTGAACACAATTTTGTATGCAATGTTCACGACGTCAAGGCTCCTTATATTTTGGTATCATAATGCTAGTACCGTTGTTCGTATATTTTATTGTAATCAAATAATTTTAATAATGGTTGCAACGGGGCTTTATTGCCACTTTAATTAAAATAACTTTAGCGTAACGGAATTTCGATTTTATATTTTGGCATTGTACCCAAATTTTAAATGTGATTTTATTATTTAAATTTTAAATTTTAAATTAAATTTCAAAACCTTTTTTTTTATTTTAATTTTGTTACTACCATGTATTGTACTGTAAATAAATTGCTACATATATGTATGTATATATATGTAACGATTTATCATTGTCATATCTATATATTACATTTGTATATGTATATAAATATAAATATAATATTCATTTAAATATTATAAAACAAAGCAGTTAACCTCAGTCTGTTTCTACGCTAACTTCATCGAAACTAACAACGAATTTTTGATATTGTTTTAATTAACTCAAAGAGCGATAAATAAGGAAGGTTTGCAATTTGCATATACATATATAATTTTTTTTTAAGTAAAATATTGAGGCCTCCCCTTATAAAAATGCAAATTTTATTCAAAAGAAAATTTATATCAAGTCTAAATGCCATTCTGTGCAAGTATTCGTTTTACGACTTCACATTTTCCCACAATCTCAGCAACTAGTTTTAGATATTACGATTACGTTAGAATCGAGCGAACCATTTAGTTATCCATTGCTCCGTAAACTGTATTATTGATTCTTGCACTCCCATTAGAATCCGTCAATGTATGTGTGTACAACAGGTTGGTTGTTTTTTATCAAGTCGCTCTAGTGGCTGCAAACAACTTTATTTTACAACTCATTAAAACCTAACATTTAAACATTTAATCTAGATGTTTGACTTTATTAGTGCACATAACAGTCTATTAATAAATAATAGGCATTAATGTTTATTAAAAACTGGGATTTGTGATCAGTTTTGCGATAGAGATGATGGGATAATAACAAATAAAATACGGTACTAATGTATATTTCTCCCGTGGGACTTTTATTCTAATCCTAACACATTATAAATGCGAAAGTGAGTTTGTTTGTTTGTTACTCTTTCGTGCTTTAACTACTCGCCTAACAAACATTGCCGTCAGTAGTACATAAAAAAGTACTGTACAAAATTCCTACCCTAAGGGTGGGAAAATAGGGGTGATTTATTGTTTACTCACCGATTTGAATGCTGAGTTGAGTATTACAATTTAACACGTTAAGTGCGAAGCGAGGCCTAAATCACCCCTGATGCAACTTCCCTGTGGTGCGGCAAGCAAAAAAGTGAATTTCTCTGTCGTGCGAATGGCATAGCTTTGGTTTGGTCCAGTGTAGGAAAGAGATAAATATATATTTGAGATCACTAATGGTTCCGGACTCGGTGGTGTACCTACCTTGGTACCGGATGTCTTAGGCCTCGTGCCGCACTGAATTAATATAATTTTAATGCAGTGCGGAACGAGGCTAAAACGTCCCATATCCCCCCTGACCTCGTACCGCACTCAACGCGAGCTTCCCGCGACCAGTGTTGTGCATCACGTCGATTGGAGAGCACGTCCTTTTACAGCGCCGAACATGTCTAAACGATGTCGGAAGAAGTTAATTTTAATTATTCTGAATTTAAGCTACCTTACCTACCTACTCTTTCAACATTTTAAGTATAAAACAAACACATTCATTTGATGCAGTTATACCTACATTATCATTGTTATTCTCATCTACGATCTAACCTAAGTAACAATGTCAGTTTTATTACGTTATCTTTACATTTTTGTTATTTTTCAGCACCTGAAAGCGCACGCCATTGCCTCGAAAAGGGTGAAAAAAGGAGAAGATGTGTTGGTTGTTAGCAAAAACTACGCACATTTTTACCACCTCGTGAAGCTGATAAAAAATCCAAAAAGATTTTGACTCAGTGCACTCAGTGCAAAAAATCTTATTGTCTACCCTGTTTCAATGAAAAACACTCATAAATAAGTACAACATATATATTGAGATTTTTATAAAAAAAGTATATTGATACTGATTTTTTAATGTTAATTCAAGTTCTAATAATTGTATTTTTAAAGCCCGAGGCAGAATAAATAGGACAGTTTCTTTTCTACTTCTGGTTGCCTTTTTTTTTCTATTCTGTGAACCGCATTAAGATTTTCATATACAAATAGAAAGATAAACCTTATGCATAAACCGTAATCCATTATTTTTCAATAATAAGTCTGTAATAGGTGCCTCTTAATGGTATAGAATGGAACGCTTCGTGCGCGAGTCCGACTCGCACTTGGCCGGTTTTTTTTTCTTTATGGCGCCTTCAAGCACAATTTAGATTATTTTAAAAAAAATGTATCCTTTGATAGCTTTGTGTTGTTTTGCCAGGTTTTGCCCTTAAAACGATCTAATGAGATATAATTGATCAAAATCGGTCAAGTCGTTGCGTAGTTAAGACAGTTTAAAAACGTCGATATTATTTTTCCCATCACTAATCGCAGCGAAAATTTGCCCTATTTCAGTGCGTTACGAGGTGTATAAGATCCCATATTTTGTTTTGCTAATAATTCCTAAACTAGCCATCAGATCCCGGGGCGACGGTGGATTAGGGTTCATCAATTCACTGTCTATATCAATAAGGACCAAAATTCTCATTTATCTTTGATTTCGCGCCAGAAAATGGATTTTAGTCTGTAAAAGGAGGTGGGGTCTAATAGACCGCGTGTCGCCCTAACGTCTGGTCACGGTACGGGCCGATTATACCTCGTGCCGCAGGAACGGAAAGTATGCAAAAATTGGTGCCGCAGCTAACGTGTTAAAAAAAATAATCAAAATTAAGCATGTAGTAAATAGTAGATTATAGCCACAAAAAATTATAAAATAAAACTTTTTAAAAAAAAATTAAACCGCCGAAAAAACTGAAAAGCAAAAAATAATTTTATTTAACCTTATAATCACTCTTTAAGTAATTAATTAATTTGCTTGTTTGGCGGCGACTCAAAATTACTTAAGTATACTTACAT
This sequence comes from Synanthedon formicaeformis, assembly GCA_945859745.1. Taxonomy (NCBI): domain Eukaryota; kingdom Metazoa; phylum Arthropoda; class Insecta; order Lepidoptera; family Sesiidae; genus Synanthedon; species Synanthedon formicaeformis. Next base: position 6,443,533 of record OX243965.1, read on the forward strand.
TAGTTTAAGAAATTAGTTATTATAAGGTTAAATAAAATTATTTTTTGCTTTTCAGTTTTTTCGGCAGTTTAATTTTTTGTTAAAAAGTTTTATTAATATTCAACGTGGAAGTCACAGGCACCGGCTAGTGTTAAATAATTAATCTTTGTCCTTCTCTATATCTTTTTAGAACCGAACTTGGTCTCCAGATGCGTACGAGTCAAAATGGCAACACGTGCCTGGCACTAGAGTGTCTCTCTACGCAGCTTACTACGACGAACGACAGTCACAGCATTACGTGCGAATTCTTGCTGCTTTTCATGGTATGTATTTCACTCAATATTTCTTGTTGATTTTTTTTTTACTTGAATCCCTCGAGCACTATGCGCTGAAGCCTATGTTTAACATATCTCTTCCATTCCAGTTCTCGTTTGCTTGCCTCTCGCACATTCATTCTGCATACTTTGTCTTTCTTTCATCCATCTTTTCTTTCATTCCATTACGGGTGGGATGCCCGCGAGTCAATATTAACTGTTTTAAATTGTCTTTTGAAATACCTAAATAAATGACATATAAAAAAAAACGAATAAATTATCTTGAAAAGAGAAATTAATTCTTTTATTAAACGTGTAAGTATCTTTACTTAAATTGCTGACTTAATCTTCAATGAGGCATTGAGCACGCGCCGCCCTAAGCGTTATTATTCCATATAATTATATTTTCCGCAACGCGTCTCACTGTTTCGCTATATTATGTAAATTTATCATAAAAATAGACAACACGTGAGAACTTGAATGCGACAGTGCACATATATCGGTAACTTTATGCTCAGCTTCGGGCTAATGTAATTTTATAATAAAAGAGAGCTCGAAATTAAAGAGAGAATTTTATAATGAAGACATGCATCGACTGCGCCAGTAAAGTGATCATGCGCTGCCTGGACACATCGGGGAAATCTTAAAAGTTGATAAAAATAACACTATAATTACGGCACAGTGTTGCCAGTAAACGTTGCATCGATTCCATCGAACGGTGGCAATTTATACACACATGGGTACTGTTATCTTAGAATTGAAAAAAAATTAACAACTCACTTAAAATCCATACTAATATTATAAATGTGAAAGTAAACCTGTCTGTTACCATTTCACGTCTAAATTACTCAACCGATCATCATAAAATTTTGCATACACAGTATCAGGGATACAGAAAAGAATCTACTGTTCTCGAGGAATCCAAGAGGAATTATCTATAATATACATATTTTAATAAAATCGTAAACAAGCTCATTTAAAAAAAAAATTACATACATGTACATTTTTTTTTCTAAAATCAATTTTTACACTTTGTACCTATGTAACCGTGGTCAAAAAAAGTTTTTAGATTTGTCTACATTATAGTTTTGTCTGTACGTTTGTGCTCGCTTATCTCAGAAACGGCTTAACCGATTTGATTACCGTTTTCACGATCTATTGTAGCAAGCTTTCCAAAACATAGTGTTTGTTTCATTTCAATCGGTGTACAAACAATCCAAATTCCAAGTTTACGATAATCATACTAGTCTAAAAATAGGTACAAATTCAAGGCCTTGCAAAAAGTATAATAGCAATAATAAAGATTATTAGGCGTTATAGTGCTCATATATTTTGTCAAACATTATATATTTTTAAAAGGCCGAAGTCGCGAGAATCAGCCAGTTTAATATAAAATCTCCACAAACTTGCTCCGCTCCGTACAGTTAAAAGATCTGTTACAATAAGTCACACGAGCAATGTCTCATTAAAACAGGTGGCAATTTATTTGCTTTTAAAATCTCACTTAATAAAAGACTTTTAAATTTATCAAGTAATACACGGTCAGAAATGGAGTAAAAAGGCAAGGAGTAAGTGTGTGGAGAGTGCGCAGTAGGTAGAGCCTAACACAGTGCTCGCGAGTCGCCGATAAGCCCACACTCATTTGTCACTCGACTCCAGGGCAGACGTCGTGTAAATTCCTTCCCGACCGAGATAAACACCGCTCGTATATTGTACTCAGAAACGAATTAAAACACTACGCCTCGCAGTCTCCTTTTAGTAAACTGAGATTTTTATGAAACCTAAGTCTGTGTAAATCACTCGTGTAACTTGTATACACGTACATACTTGTATACAAGAAACGCGAGTGTATTTATACATAGGTCTTGAGCACAAGGCTCAACTTATTTTATTTTATTTTATATTACAATACATATTAGTTTGTAAGATTACGGGAATATTCCATAATCTTGCTTACTTCCGCCAGACGAGCTAGCTAAATGATTGTGAAACGCAGTTTGCTTGCCACTACTTGCCAGACCAGCGACAACTATGACAAGTTCATTCCCAAAGTTAGCCTTCCTGGATATCGAACCCAGGACCCCTGAAACATAGCTCCAGGTGTAGCTGTGTGTTGAACAACAGTAACCATTTACATTTAAATGGAATGTCAGTCTATCTGTAACTCTTGTCTTTAAATACTAATGACAACCTATAGTAGTTATTTATATAAAAGTTCAATGTACTGAAAGCCCGATTGGTTTTCCTATAGACTACATGTTCCCAATGGGAGTGGCCTATCCTGTTCGGTCGGGAAACGTGCAATTCAAGCACCGTTGTAATGACAGTTCCTTAGCGAAACAGCTGTACCAATTCAGTGCCGAGCGCCTTAGGAAATGACTCGAACAAATTACGATTATTACAACTTTGACGAATAGCACTTCCTGGTGATCGTTTTAAAATATTACTCACTATAAATTCCTGTAGGCCTAACAGTAATCTATTTGTTCGCAGGTCGTAACATTTCAACCGAAGAGCAACTATATTGCCAAACTAGATCTTCAAATCCATACGAAAACTCAGTAGAAGTGGTCGCAGCAAAACCTTTGGAGATATGGTGGCACGAATGGGACCCAAGCTCACCTGATATAGAAACACCATTGCTACTCTCTTGTCCTCTTATAGAACCTCTTTATGGTCCATTAGTAGTGTCAGTTGTCACTGAACCATGCAACAATCCAACGAACGCTTTCACATTAGAATCTCATCGCAAAATATATAAATACTCCCGGAAATTCACCATTTGTGTGAAAGACATGAATTTCGAGAAAGACGTCTCGCAAAATATAGTTGAATGGATAGAAATAAATAAAATATTGGGAGTTGAAATTATAGATGTTTATGTTGACAAAATTAATAAAGAAATAGAAAACGTACTCACGTACTATAGAAACGAAGGTGTTATAAGATTGTTTCATGTTCCTATTAAGTATAAGCCAAACAGAACACTATGGCAACGTAGAAGAGATCATGTTCTAACATACAATGATTGTTTATATAGAAATATAAGAGAATCTGAATACGTTATACCATTAGATATCGATGAAATAATATTACCCAAAATAGCTAATAATTGGTTTGATTTACTTAAACGTCTCACCGTCCACGGTTGGGATCCAAAGGAAAACTCAGCTATAATGATACAAAATGTATTCTTTTTTGAATTCCTTCAAGATATTAATAAATTTAAACATAAAAACGTACATAATGAACATAAAATTTACACAAAACGTGATGATGTTCGGATTCGTGTTAAAGAAGATTTAGATTTAGGAGAAATAGAACTAATAGGTAATGTGAAGGGTATAGAAAGTGCTAATATAGATTATAGAGATAGTGATAAGTACAAAAGTAGATGTAAACAGGAATTACCAGTGCCAAAATTAGCACGACATTTAGTAAGGTCGGCTGTAATAAGTCCAATGGGGTATTACAGTAAGAGCTGGATGGTCACAAAGAAAGTGTTGACGGCATTCAATCATTACCCACTGGCTAGCCTCGGAGCTATGAATTTTGCAGGATGGTCTGCACCTTTCGGCGAAGTACAGTTAAATCACTATAAGGTAAATAATTAATATTTTTTCTTCTGTTTTTTCTATTCTAACGTTCGTTGACGTGTTTTGAAATGTACAAATTGAAAGGTAATGTATTCCAACAATTTAAAAACTCTATACACTAAAATCTTCAAGGTCCTGTTCTTACAAATTACAATTTGTATTTTTGTATCTGTATTTTTTTTTACAAGTTACAAGAATATCTTCTTCCTCAAGGGCACAAACTTCTAACGTAAATGGTTCACCCTAAACACGTTGTTTCATTTTTCAAAATTATTGTTGTTAGTTGTTAGTACTTGTTAAAGCTCTCAGAAAACATACTTAAGTATAGTTAGACAAATAATCGGTTTACTTCAAGGTGGTCGCGGGAACCCGTATTTCTGAGATGTTAACAAATGAAGTTTGCCATCCCGCAGTGAGATTTAACTTAGACATGTATTTACCGATATATATAATAAAACCACTGTAATTAATATTAAGAATAACGCAGTTGGAGTGACCGAACGTCAACATAAGATAATTCGTATTTTTTACGTAAGACGGGCTAACGACCCTCTTGATGGTACTTGGCTACCGTCGCCAATCAAGGCCAAGCCAAACGCCACAGGTGCTGCAAGAGCTTTGCTGGCCTTAAAAGAGATCGGATATGGAAAAAGAAAGTGTTAGGGAAAATGGGTTCTAACATCCCTTATACACTCACTGAAACACTGTAATTTCACGATAGGTTTCTGTAAAGAGGTGGTTACTACCGCAAGAAGGATTGCAATATTATTTTTAATATTTGATTTTTAATATACATTCTTCTTTACACTTAATTAAAGTTAAACCATTTAATATAATATTAATGTTATAAATAGGTAAAGTTTGTATGTTTGTATGTAGGAGATAATCTTCGAAACTACTCATAGAAAAGAATTTCAGCGTGATAAAAAATATCATATTTTCTCAGGTGTTACAATTTTTTTTTGAACGAACGAAGTTACGCGCACCGGCTTGTTAATAAATAAGTATAATAGCCACGTTTATGCAGGGCTTAACTTAACATCTACAATGGTCAGAGATTATTTAAGGAACAGCATTGACATGTCAACTGGGAGAGCATGAGAGCATTTGTTTTTAGTGTTTCCCATTGACGTTGGCAGTGTTTAGGAGGCAACAGTTTTAACGATCACGTTTTGTTCCGCAGGAGTCGTGCAACACGACGGTGGTGGGCGAGTGTGCGCTGTACGGTCGCCGCGCGCTCTTCGACACGGCCGCCCTGCGCCTGCGCAACAAACTCACGAGGGCTCTAGCGAACGGATATTGTACCGGAATTAAAAATACCTAGCAGATTCGAGTGTTTCATTTTCCCTTCACAACACTAACTGACTCAAGAAGATATCGCATATGGAAAGTCAGATTCGAGTGTCAACACTTCACATTCGCACAAGACTAAAGATGATAACGTTTGTATAGATAGTCCTTGCATTTCAAGAGTGCGCGTGAGTTTGTGTTGACCAAGCCACACATTCTTAAGTGCACTGCTGATTTACTTAGTAGGTAATCGAAATAGTAGATTATTATTTTATAATTATGGTGCAGTACATTTACCAAGCCATTATAATTATTATACTATAGAAATAAATATTTCTGTCGATGTCGATGCGGTCACTATTTGATACTTATTAACATTTATTCATAACAAAGTTGTTGCATAGGTGTAACTAATTAAAATAACTCTTGTAGTGGAAGAACTGCGTTGCGAGACGGTTAATTTTTTTACATTTTATATTTTTAATTGAATTTTTTTTTACTTTATAACATTAGTTCTTTGGAAAATTATATATTCATAAGATAAAGTCCACGTGAACGAAGTCTCGGGCATCGGCTTGTATTTCTACACATTTTTTTAAATGCGTAACAACAGTGTATCGAAGTGTACTGATCTTAATATAAAATTATAATCGCGCTTGCATGAAACGTCCATATAAAGATGTTCTCCAGTACGAACGAGAGCACGTGCTGTGTTCGTAAACGTGAGACATAAAAGAAGTATTTTTAAATATTTATGAGCGAGACTATGAACGCGTCCATCATTTGACCGTGTGATTGATGAAACTGTTCAAATGGAGCGACTACAGTGCAAGCGAGTTATTCTGAAACGTTTCGAATCTTGACCAAAATTACAATAAACTATCAAAAACCACTAGGTATCAAATCTGTATTTAAAAATTACTTAATGAATAGTGTGTTCGCGAAAAAAAGAGTTTATAAGCTCCCACAATCGTTGTAAGTTTTATTACTTAACAAGCGATTACTTACATCAAGTGATAAAAATACCATCCTTAAAATTTTCTTTCATACAAACCTTGTATTAACAGTTAAATGCATACAAAAAAAATTTGCAATATCGGTAGTGCCTTTCTCAAGGTTTGTTATACATGTGGCAATTGATTTTTATTTATGATTTACATCATAATTTATCTTGTGGTCCCTTGGGCAGTGTACCAAACAAGTATGCTGGCTGCATTCTCACGTTGTATAGCAAAGCTAATTAGCTGACAGAGGTCAGCTAATTACCAGCTCTGGGTTGCCAGGTCGACCAAGCATATTGTAAAAAGGTTGAAAAATTTAAACGCGATGGGTTTCCACTCCACAGACCCCAGACACTTCCTTGTATTCATTTAATGTATTAAATTAAATTAAATGATGTCCTTGTAGTCATTTAATGTATTTTTAATTTTATTAAAAAATAATTAAAGCGCTGATATAATTGAAGGCAATATTAGATCGAATTTTTTGAAAATATAAACTGAAACGACATACATATTTATTAATTTATCAAATATTGTAGTGTAAACTAGTGCTTAAAAAGTTCTAAATATATGTTAAAATTCCATAAATGTATACCTATTACCTTTATTTTTGCTCTTACTCACTATTAAATTTACATTACATTCCGTAACCATGACAAGTTTTTATTATAATTTCAATAAGTAAGTGGGCTATGTAATTACGTCATTAGGCAAAGAAACAAGGATTAAATAATGCTGGCGACTATTATTACAGACGTAGTATTACGAAGCAATGTGTGCAATTTTCGAATGTAATCGAGTGTGACGAAATAAATCGGTAATGTCGTTAAAATGATGAGTAGATGGCAACAGATAAACTTCAGACATGTTCCCACACCTTGTCTAGATGGTCATCACTATCAAGACATTATCCATGAAACAGGAAACACTCATGTTTTGTCCATTTTGTTCACTTTGTTGACAATCGATCACAATACCATGACAATTTCAATGCATTAGAATGGTTTTGTAAATTATTTCTATGTATTCTTCTATTCTAAGTAATTTATTCTATTATCAAATTATATAGCCTATGTTAAAGAATTTTTAAAATCAAGATTAGTGTAGATAAAATGATAAAATAATATGAATTAATGCTAACAAAGTGCAGTAAGCACAGGTTGAATTTTATCCATGATCCAATTCCAAGTTCTTTTAGAGGCGGTTATGGTACTGTAAGGTAAAACTTGAATGTCGTGACAGCAGACGGAAATAATAAAGTAATAAGCAATTAAAAGCATATAAAATCTTGCTAACCCGCAATTATTCCATGGTAGGTGGCTACCGTCGTCTAGAGACGAAAGTAGTATCAGGAAGAATGCATTGCCGACGCTTGATGCAAGAATTTATTAAAAACTGCCTTCAAGAGTATGCTATGTTGTAGTAAGATAGATAGAAATCACCTTGCTTGCATCAATCATGCCTTGCTCAGTGACTCAAATGGCTCGTGGTAAAATAATCTAAAGACCAAGAATTCTTACTGAATGTAGACCCCAAAAGAGAGTACTTAAACCCCATTAATAAGCCCTTTGAAGAAATTCATGCGAATTCTTTAGATAGCTAAATTATTTGTTAGTAATGAACACTTCGAGGCACATTCTTGCCTCATGATAACCTCACGCAAGCTCAGGTCTAAATATACATAATGTGGCCATATAAGTCCAAAGTATTACTTTTTACGCACTCCGACTACGTTACAGCCTCCTATTCAACAAATTGCTACTATACCAACATGTTATTGCCGCACTCGTGCCAACTAAGTGCACAAATAGCAAAAGAATAGATAAAATGTTTGCGATTAAAACCAGGCTTAGCACATGATTCGTTGCGAATTTCCAACGACTTTGTTTACCCTTGATCGTTCACTAGTTAGAATTTCAATTGGAAATTCACTTACGCAGGTTGAGATAAAAATGTTAGTTTTATTTTTAACTAATTGCAATAATTACATTAGAGGTCCCAAACAAACTAGATTATGTTTGTAGTCCAGGAAACCATATATGTATATAAGCATACATTTTTGCCTGCTTGTTATAGTTAACTTTCAGAAGGTATTTCGCTATATAAATAAGTTTGGGGGAGGCCTATGTCCCAGCAGTGGACGTCCTGCGGCTGAGAGATGATGAAATAAGTTATAACTTACATTGTTCGAACTGCAATAGAAGTTGCAATAAAGTAAAATTATATAAACCTAGTTGCTGCCCGTTACTTCGCCCGCTTAACTTTGTAGATTATATACTAAAACCTTCCTCGACAACCACTCTATCCATTGGTGAAAACAGCATGAAAATCGGTGCAGTGTTTTTGAGGTTATCGCGAACAGACAGAGACAGACAGACACGGCGCAGGACTTTGTTTTATAATATGTAAGGATATATGTATAAATATATTGTTCTTTTATTTACTTTTACTTTTGCACACATGCAAGAACAGAACACTAGAAGAACAGAACAAGAAAAATAGAACATTTAAGAACAGTTTCCCACGAATGCTTTGACATAATGATACTAGGCATGCTAGCCTACTTACCTAAATACCTAAATAAATCTTCTTTGACTGTCAAACAGGTGAACCAGTAGGAAGTGATACTTTGTTGAAGTTATAATTATTTTTTTAGATGAGGAACCCTAAAAATTAAGTTTTGACGACTGACAATTCGCCCGAAAGGCTTCACATTACTGTACAAGCTAACAATTTTTACCTGAATGATTTAAGAATTCATAAACATGGAAAATGTTGTGAGGTTTCTAAATTATGTGCGTTTGAGATCCCAAGGCGCTCACGTCTCGCGTGTAAGGTTTCACAAGAACCTCGGGCTGCCCTGATTCATTTACTACGACAGATAACATCACCTAGTTTATTGGACATTGTGCGTACGCTCCGATCCACGATAAACTGATATCGATGTTCGCAGCAGTAATCAATTACTAACTGCCTAGCCAGTCCGCGTACCTACTATCCATTCACCGAACAACGATCTCATTCCAGCATCAACAGCGAAAATTAAACACTAGTTACATCTAGATGTAAATGGCTAGTGAATTTAAATTGCCACATTCAATTAACTCTGTTTATTTAGGTTCGATGGTCTTGCATTCTCAATTAAATTTCAATCACGACTAAGACCCTCTACCGCTTCCCCGACGCTTTATTCATATATTATACTGGTATTGCATTCAGCTGTATGCATTCCGTCCGAATCATAAGATTTAATACTGTCTTGACTTACGAGTTAAACAAGATCGGAAATATTTTTCTGTCCCATCTTAGAATGTGCAGATTCATCAACAGAGATTTCCATGGCCACATCGGCAATACTCTACAGATATCAGATAGTGCATCGTATTCGCAAGCTTATCGGCACAAAATCATCTTTTAAGGACTTTAAGTACAGGATACAAATACAAAGTATAACTTATTCAGTCTTTAAAATATTTTATATTTAATCGTGTGATTTTTTCATGTAGATGGAGACGGTCAAATTCTACTGACACCAAACCAAACCACATAAATAGAAGAGGGCTGCCGATCTTCATGGGATAATAGGTATGTCTAAAAAACGCACTGACTAACATTCAGTAATTCCACGTTGAACCTCTGTCTACAATGCTGAGCACTGAGCACCCTTTTTATGATTGGCAAATTCATGGTGTTCTACTACTCAATATTAAATTAAAAAAAACATGCTAACATTTGAAAATTAGACACTCTATCTGAAGCATGGAATAAACGAGCTCATTGGCCCCTTATGCTAATCCTATAAGGTCGGCAGCGCATTTGCAGCACCTGTGGCATTGCTTATGTTATAGATGACGGTAGCTAGCTGTCATCAAGTAGATCTTCAGCCTTTTTGATGCACTTTACATAAAGAAAGAATACTTTAGTTTACAGAAAAGATGACAGAATAAACGACAAATTGTAACAATTAGATAGAAATCTAAAAGAGAATTCAATGAAGATAGAAAATAAATTGTTGACCGGTAGTCGTGGACGCCCCATTGTCCAATGGTGTGATTGTATCAGAGCACTTAATGTTCATCAGATGGCAGATAGTAGTTCAGAACAGGGCCACAATTACTACGATTCGAACTCAATATAGCATCTATATAACTATTCGACGTCGACGCATTAGCGTCTGCAACATCGTTGGCGCCGCGGCTTTCTATGTAATTAGTACTGTCATAATTGGAACTATCTACTAGAGATATTGTTATTTTATTAGTATACTAAAAACTATATTATTATAGACCAACAAGATGAATGCGCGGCTGCTGTAACGACAGACGCCGTATCATTATGTTTATTATTATAGAATTCGTCCGAACCCCTTTTAAAAGTATAACGCCTGCCAAAATATATTATACTCATAAGCAATTTTGTCAATCTTTATTGCTGTTATAGTTTTGCCAGGCGTTAGATTTTTATTATTGGATGTTCGCTTGGTAATAGTGCTGTTTTCTGAATGAAAGGAACCTTTCTATATCCCTGACTATTTATGTAAAATTTTATAAAGGTAACTGACAGACAGTGTTACTTTCACATTTATAATATTATAGTAGGGAAGAAGGGATGTATGTTACACAAAGCCTTTACTAAAGAATTTAAGCATACCTACATTTAGTAGCATGATCTGTATGCAACGGGGTTGATGGTCGTAAATAGATACATAGTCAACTAATAATCACTCACACGCCTTAGCACACAACCAATCATAGCCGATCACTCAGTTAATTTATCACTTACGCTGTTAGCTACTTGCTCCATCAGATAACCAGGCGAAGTGCAACACGAATAATAAGCATGACTTCTCATATGCTAAGTCATACCTGAGCTCATATTTATTTCACAGTACAGTCGAGTGAAAAAGTGAGTGTTTATGTAAAAATCTGTAGGCAGGCTGACAGGCCACTCGAAGGCGGGTGGTTACCATCCACTATAACCCATGCATTAACTGAGAATCGTATTATTTCAGCTATTCAAATGAAAAATCTATAGATAGTTATCAATCAATACTAATAATAAATCTGTAAGGGTTGGTCATGGAGTAAGTTACTTTGTTTTCAGATATCGTGTTTATAGGCTCTATACATGATACTGAAACTAAATTGACAATTTTTAGAATTTTTTTCTGTATGTATGTATGTTCCTCCATAACTCTTAAACGAATCAACTGATTTTCATGAAACTTAGTAGATAAACATTTAGATAAACATTTCTTTTCAACGCGGACGAAGTCGCGTGCGCCAGCTAGTTATAAAATAAAGTCACTGCCCGCTTCTATCTGTTTGTTAATTTCTTCTAAACCCTCTAACGTATTTGGATACGATTTTCACTAATGGAAAAATTATAAACGAAGAAGGTTTGTGTATATAATTTGCAGGAAAACAATTGCATCCGTGCGGGGGTCGGGTCGCTAGTAGACTAATATAAAAACATTAATGTATGTACTTCAGTCTGTGACTGTACTTGGTATGTATGAAGCATTTCGAGTAGCAGTACCTTCTAGTAAATTGTAAGTAAATGACATCTGTGAGACAAGAGGCAAGCGACTGCGTGATATCTCAGACTTTCATGTAGATAAAATACACGATAAAAGAAGCATCATATATTAGCTTTACTAAGTTTAAGACCACGACACAAGTTTAAATCATACTCGCGAACACAATGGGCCGACAGCTCAAAGTTGTATCTGTGTGACGCATACATTGGTAGTATGAATTTCACAAAGAACTGCCACCGATTGCGTGAATTTCAAATTACATTTTTAATGCTTATAAATGACTTTAGCATAAAGAGTTCTTTGCATATTTAATCTGTTTAAAAATTGAATAGTCGAGAATATAAATGAAAGTGCATACGAGCTATAAACGATAAATACGCATTGAATCCTAAAGGAAAATATGAATGGAAATGAATGGTTGGATTTAAATCATAAATTCTACAGAATTAAATCAATCTTAAAACAGAAATTCTAAGGAATATGACTACTATATAAAAAAATTGTGTCAAATTAACCTGAAAAAGAAAAAAAAAAGACAGAAAGGATTTAATAATTAGTTTTGAAAAAGATTTTATATATTTGGCTGTCTCTTTATTTCCTAATTAATTTATGTTAATGAAAAAAGTAAAAAAAAAAAATGTCTAAATTACTTACCATGAACACCATGAAACACATTATTTTTACGAATCCAAAAACTAATAGAACAAATAAATCGCTACACTACCATAAATACTTGCATATTTACGAGTATATTCGTTTTACTGTCTTTATTAAAATAAAATACATATTTTGTAAATATTACGACCAATATAATTGTGACGTTGAGCCGTTCTCTTCGATTATAGATCTATTGCAGTTTGTGATGATATTTGCTGGGCAAAAACATGGTTGAGTGATGTCGCGTGCCCAGCCAGCTGACAGTGTACTCAGAGTTCGCTGTCGTCGCCTGTGGCCGTCTTGTTATGTGGGTACTCGGGAATTCTCTAATTCTTTTAAACGACACGTGTAGATAATCTTACGTAATTTCTGCGCGTGCACATATTTCTTTAATTGCATTAAAGGCATTTTGTTACTAAGAAAAAAGATTTACTAAGAATTATTGCATTCACAAAATTGTTTGTTTATATTGTTACCTTTATCATAAATACTTGTTGTATACCAATACGAGTAATATACGCCTAACTTACTTTTCTATAATTTCTGTTATATTTCTATATTACTAACTATTCTATTAACTAGCATTACTTAAGCTCGTAACATGTTTATATATTATTGATATGAACTTAGAGATTATACAATATTACGAATTTTTTCTCCAGTAAGTAAGTAAAATATTATTAATATTATGATAATTGAATCATTTTTATAATTTGAGCTCAATACCATGAAACATTTCTATTTCTACTAAATCAAAGGTATTTTTGTGGTTTACACAAGTAGGTAGCTTATTACCTGGATTAACATATAATATTTAGGATACTTTATCTTGGAAAAATGTTAGGCTCCTGTGTGACTTTCAAAAAATTAGCTACAGTGCGTACGAAGTCGCATTCACAATTAGTTTAAATATCATTAAAAAAAACAATAAGTATCTAAACCTCCTTCTTCTATATCATGCTTACTCATGATCAATGTAACTTTGAACTACATAATTTAAACTTCTATCTGTGACACAAATTTATGTGTCACAGATACTTTTTTATTCCATGTTTTCTAGCACGAAGCAAAAATGTTCTCAGCTAGACAACGAACCATTTTTTTTAATAAAAACAGCAACAATAGATACCTCTGCGTGACTTCGGTGAGATTTAGAAAGCTGGATCGAATCATTCATTGTAAAATGTCAGCCTATTCAAATGGCCTAAGCTACATGTAGGAATATAAACGCGAATGAAACCACAAGGCTCAACTCACACTAGCGCAGAGTCGAACCAGTTCAGACTTTCGAACATTCGTGAATGGTACTCGTTCGACAGTATATGATGGTTGATATCGATCTTATCATGATTGCGCTAATATCAGAAGCTGAAGAGGAAGAAAGTGAATTTACATCAGAAGACATTCATATTTCTGTACTAAATTAATTAATTTCCATCGTCATTGTCATCGTCCATTGTCGTCGTAGTTTAGCACTGCCGTCCGTCCGGCGTCTGACGCGTCACTGCCGTCCGTCCGACTCGCGAATCCACTCGACTCCAGCCGAGCGTCGAAGCGCGAATGCGCACGTCGACGCACCTTGACGCGCGCTTCCATATTTACATAGCACAAATTTGTATTTAAATAATAGAACAATAGAGATGAATATGCTGTAGGCGGAAAAACATGACGCGTCGCGTCGCTTCGACTCTGCGCCAGTGTGAGTTGAGCCCAAGACATAACTAAGTCGTATACTAATATTATAATTGTGAAAGTAACTCTGTCTGGCTGCTGAAAGTAACTATTAAACCGATCATTATGAAATTCTGCATACACGTTGTCAAAACATATATAAAAGACTAGCTGGTGCCCGCGACTTCGTCCGCGTTCTCTATAGCCTATAGCCTACCTCGATAAATGGACTATCCAACCCAAAAAGGATTTTTCAATTCGAACCAGTAGTTCCTGAGATTAGCACGTACAACCAAACAAACAAACAAACTCTTCAGCTTTATATAGGTATTAGTATAGATAGGTAATCCTCGTAGATACCCGGCAGTAATAGGGGTTATGCCGGACTCCTACGACTGTGTCCGAGACCTTCCTAGCGCAGCCGTTCATCGAGAAAAAATACTGTTTCCGAGGCATCATCTACAACTCGTTGTCAACAATAAAGATGTCAGGAGTTTCATTACTCATATATTTTCTCAGGTGTTAAGATATTTTATATTTTCAACGCGAATGAAGTCGCGGGCTCCAGCTATAGTTACAAAATAAAACTACTCAACAGAATTAACTCTAATAAACTTTTATATATGAAAAAATTGTTTACATTGGGTTCGTGTAAGTACAATTAGAACCTCAAGATTATATGGATTACAATAGACTGCAAAACAGCCTTGCAGACATATGCTAATTGATATTACATTACAGGCGAGACTGGGAATACTTTAACAAAACCTTTCTTTTTATTAGGATGTATAATAGTTCAAAACAAAAACGTTAAAATATTAATGTTATTTTTAAGTAAATATGTCTTTCAATTTGCTTCTATAGTTGAAGGAAATTCAGAAAACAAAATCGGGGGATACAGTTTGATGCTGTATAGTTACATAATCTACGAGTGTGTTACATATCTACATCCAAAACTTAATTACATCAACATCAAAATTTTTTTTAAATATATATGGTATACTATCCGATCGCTATCAAATTCACAGGATTACCCGCTGGACTAATCAGAAGATTGTCTGAAAGTTTCATCAAAATATGTTCAGCTTTTTTGGAGTCTATGGGGAACATACTACACACATCGACTTTTATAATATTAAATTTAAATTCGTTGGATATATACACATTCACGTTAAACACACGGCCATTTCCACGGCACAGCCACACCCATTTTTTATTTGGAGATACAATTAGGTTCATCTGAGGCATTTTTTGGATGGCTTATGGGCATTCCCCTTTAAACAACCCAAGGATGTTAAAAGGATACGAAAACCCATTTCTCTTTTCTTTACTAGCAAGTGGACCGTCAAATGCCTACAGTTTATCATACGAAAAATGAAAGATGTATGTAGAAAAATGTAACTAATGAATTGGTTACGTACATTTTAAGTTGAACTTGAGAATACACTGAGTATTGCTCATTTGCGACTCAATTAAATTTCATTTATTTAAAGAGTAATTGGGTTTATGACTCAAATGTAATTTTTAGGTTATTTAAAGAATTTAAATTTTAATAAATCGTTGAACCATTCCAGTGAATATTTATCAGATTTTTTTTAATCCTTAAAATCAGTGGAAATTATAAAATATATTTTTTTAATTTGGAAGTTTGAGGAACACTGCGAAACTACTGCGGGACACTATTTATTACGCCCGAAATCGTGAAAAAAAAAACCACCTGACATTGCTATTACACTTGGGCCAGGCGTTAATTTTTTTTATTTTATTTGATCCCTCGGGAACAATCCTTTTTTTCTCCATGAAAGGCGTGAAAATGTAACAGACAGACAGACAGACAAAGTTACTTTCACTATTATAATATTAGTATGGAAGTATAGTAAGTATGAATACCTAACAAAATAATGTTACGATCAAAGTTACTTATCATTCAATAAAACATCTGCTGCCGTGGTCCGAACAAATAAATTAATAAAGACATCAAAGTTCCACTGGTGGCAGCAGTTGAGTCATGGTTGAATGCACTTCCAAAGCTATCTTACATGCGTCACACAAAATGCACTACGTCATTGTGCGACCTCCCAACAATCTTTAATAAAAGTTTTCTATCAATAAAAACACTTCAATAAAGTTATTAATATTACATGCTATTGCAGCCTTGGCTGCCCTAAAAAAAATTTTTGTTGAACATAAAGCTAAAATATGTAATTATGCAATATCTGATTAAAATATAACCTATTATTTTGATTTTATTCCTTTGGAAATAGATTCCATTCCTTTAGAAAATGCCGTAAACTTTTATGTCCCAATAGACTGTCGTTCAGATTAGAAATATCTTACCAGAGAGTGAATTTTGTACAATATCCATTTGATGAGTACTCTAAAAGTAATTAAACTTTACATATGCGACATATTTATATTTAAAGGGGGTCAAATGTTACTATAAACGGATTTATTATAATTAGTTTTGTCGATTTTGTAAATTACCATTAGAAGAGATGCCCAGATGCCAAATTGCTCGGCGAGTTCAGAACCAAGGTGTAGAAGCATGCTACTCGTATTTATAATTCTTTGATGGCAGTTTTTTTTATTTTTAGATGTAAGTTTGCATAGTTACTGTTTTCAAGATGTAATTTAATTATAAACTTTAATTAAATCAGAGAAATATGAACCTGTCATTAATTATTTCAGGTCAAAAGGAATCCTTATTTGTCATACATTTATGACTTCGATTTATTTTATTAACATAGCATATAATTATTTTGTGTTTTTTAAAACTTATAAACT
The DNA here is from genome assembly GCA_945859745.1 of Synanthedon formicaeformis. Classification (NCBI taxonomy): domain Eukaryota; kingdom Metazoa; phylum Arthropoda; class Insecta; order Lepidoptera; family Sesiidae; genus Synanthedon; species Synanthedon formicaeformis. The sequence goes on from OX243965.1 coordinate 6,460,364, forward strand.
TTTTGTTATAGAGAACATAGAGAGCTCACATAGGTTTCTTGTTACGTTTAATAGTTTAAAAAATATTAAACAAGTTATAATGCAGTTAACGTCATATTCTTATCGCGACTCATCTTCAGATTTCAAGCTTTAAACGGTCACAACCCGTCAGTCACGTCGACGTCTGCGACAGTTATTTTGTCATTCTCTTAAAACTAAACCTGTATTCGGATTAAGTCAAGAAACGAGTCATTAGTTCGAGGAAGTAAAAGCGAATACAGAAGATGTACGTAGGCAATTAATGTTAGTTATTTTATGTTGGACTTCCCGCTGTCTAACGATCCTGGACTGGACCGGAGTGCACGCAGTCAATGCACTATTGAAATTTATCGTATCCTGCAAATCTACCGCCTCCGAGGCTGGAGGCGGTCGTTGACCTAAGGGAACAGCGTTAGGATAGTTAGAGTATACGCGGGGCTAAATCGCGCACTTCCGAACCGAGCTGACATTTAAGTACCTAAAGTCTGTTTTTTAATCTCAGAGACAAAAATGACACATGCAAATGTCAAGTTTGCATATAATGATAGCATGTAATGTATGTAATGCATGTCACATGTAATGTCATTTTTGTCGCTGAGATTAAAAAACAAACTAACTAAATATCATCGAAAATCGCGTGATTTAAAAAAAAATCATACATATTTTTTTTATTTTAGTCGACAATGATTCCTCTATGTTATAAATATATTCTATATATATTATGCTATGCTATATATATATTTACCCTCTATGCTACATATTGACGGCGAAAAATTTCTCACAACATAAAATTTTAAATGAAATGAAAAAAAAAAATTAGGTAATTTCGTTGCAATTTTAAAATTAATAAATCAGTCTTTAAAGAAAGTAAGTGCGAGTATATAACATAGAAGTTTCAATTAAAAATATTTAATATTAGATTGAAATAAAAATATTTTTTTGGTTTTTTAGAATTTAATATGAGGTATTGGCACTTCACCGTCCATATATGAAAATGTACCTATGTCAATATATCGGAACCAGACAGATCATCACATCGTTTCTTTAGAATTTTTGTCATATCAGATTTAAAGGCGTACAAAACCATGAGTTTTTTTAGGATTATGAACATATTATGAACCCGGATTCCTGCAATCAACTATGAAGCTGTGTAGGTAACTATCGTATGACGCTATTGTAATGGAAATACGAACAATAATAAAAATAACCAATTTGCATAGTAATTCCTTGAAATTTTATTGCGGTGCCAAGGTTTCTTTGCGGTGTCATTATGCCGTTCAACGATCACTCGGTTAAAATGCGTTTATTTTTGTTCTTTTTTATTCAAAAAAGACAAGTATGTACCTAAGTATACCTTACGTATTTGTTATTTTTCGCCCGTTCTACCTATCCCTACTAAGTATCCTCCCTAGTAGGAATAAATGGATTTTTTTCCCATTTACTGAGAATAGTTCTCGGTTTAGTGCATCCATCGATAGCTGATTTTTTTTTATTATTTTCCATTTAATGTTTGGGACGTTTACCGTACAAACAAAGGTATATCAGCTAAATTATTCCCGGTGACAGGTGACTTTAAATGACGGTTAGCCTACTTGATAGTTGATGAAAGAGGCCCGTGTATGTAACACTATCCATACTAGAATTTCGTAAAGGATACTTAATTTTATAATATATACCAAATTTTGTAATATTGTAATGGATTTAGCAGGCAACATCCTCCTTGCAATGGAATATTGCAACGAGAATACAGACTACCATCTAAGTATGGTCAATTGGTCATCTACTGATTTTATTAAGTACTCACGCAATTCTTTCTTGTAGCTGCTTTTAAATCATTAAATTTGAAGAAGCAATGTTTAAACCATACATAAACTTAATAACAGCGTGTCTGCGTCTTCCAGCCAACGAAATAAGCACGTAATAATGTACTTACATAAAATATTTCCATAAACACAGCATTAAAAGGCAAGTCTTCTTCAGCATTCATAATGACGGGTAATCATTATTACGTTTCTTTAAAATATCGTGCTTTCAATACTTTTAATTCCAATACAACTAAATTAACTTCACATATCGCTAACTCTCTGGAACGGACATGCAGGTCTACTTTTGTGCAGTTTCTGGTATAGTTAAGGAAAAAAATGCATATTAAGTAATTATTATCTATATAAAAGTAGTAAAAAAATAATGATCGTTTGTTCACAACCGCAAAAAGGACGTAATTATTATGGTACCTTTCATCCAGAGAAATATAATAGTATTTTTCGTGAGAGATTATCAAAAATTAAAAACAAAAATCCAACTCCTGACAAAAATATGTGTACAATAAAGATTGAAAACATGTATATTATAGAAATACTAATAAACAAACTGTCCATGTGTCGACGGGCTGCCCAAATATCTGCGAAACATAGTTCTGCCATTCGTTTCTAGGTCCAGACGAGCCAACTTTGTCAAAGGTCTTCCGAATTTGGCCTTACCGGGAATCGAACTCGAGACCTCTAAGACAGAATTTAACTCTCAGGTCTCTTAAACTTGTCCGATTTTTTTAGTTTTGACATGGGTATTCCTATACTACTCGTACGGTATATCTTACAATGGTTTATTCAAGATCTAGTCTGTAGGAAGGTTAATAGGAAGGTTGCAAAGCAACATTATATTGAATGTGTAAGGCATCGCATGTTAGAGCGAGTGGGCGTTCTGGTTAAGTGAAATAGGAGTTGACGCCTCCGAACAAGCCGAGGCCTATAATAATTATTTATTTTGCCTTTATTTCAATTGCAGCTCGTGCCGCGTGTTCTACCTCAAAATACGATTATGTCGTGCAATCTAAAACGTTGCAACTTCTAAATGTGGGATGCTTTTAACATTCTTTAATTTTAGTTCAAACATTTTTTGATACCATACAGGACTATCCAATACTTCCTTGATACATGTATACATACAAGTAGGTACTACAGAATATATAGATGTTTTTTTTACGTCATAACCAGTTCCGATCGCAATATAATAACGACCCTCCTCCCCAGGCTTTGCACAGATACATTTTTTTCCTGAAAATTATACACCACTTCCTCGTTTTTCCACTATTGAAAACCGGATCTAAATCCGTTGGGTGGTTAAGAAATATAAATGATTTATAGATTTTAATAGATGTATTATAATATAATAAATTATTTAAATAGTAACAATTTAGATACTTACATATAGAAAACTTAAAACTTGTTTAAGTAAATTGTTACCATTTAAATAATTTTTTGCTAAAGTATTGTACAGCCCGAGTTAATCTAGCAATCGACTGATTTTTTTATTGTAGTGCACGCAAATTCTCGCTGCAGACGAACGTAGCAACAAAACGTAGTGGAATTTCGCACAGGTCGACTTACGTTCGTAGACCAGCTGAAGAACTACAAGTCCAATGAATATTCCTACGACCACTTTTGCAGCGAGTGATTGTGTAGTAAGTGTAAAATGTTTTAACTGTTTAGCCTTAGAATAGAAGCCTTACGTTTGAAAGTGGTTTTGTAACGGAAAGCGACCTTGCAAATGCTTGCGGTCCGGCGTCAATCAGGCGAACGAACCCAAGCGGTTTGCATAATCCTTCTGGCTTTGAACACCAACATTAATGTTCCGTTACACGATCACTGTTCTCTTGCTTACATTTTCATAGTTTACTAACGGACATATACTTGACGAACAACTACTGACTTAAATTTAATGGCTTCGTGTTTTTTGATTCAATCATCAGGTCAACTAAAGTCGATATTAACCAGCTGTAAATAAATTATAAACCCCCGACTTGTTAATGAGCCCAAACACGCTGTATCTGCTGCAAGTTGCTGAGGAGTTAGGTGTCCCGCAGACTACTTGATGCTGGAAATCATGGACCATGTTACTAAATTTCACACCGAACGAACATGTCAATGTTCGTGAAATACCTTCGTCAAATAGGAAATGGGCTAATGGTCTTCAAACACCTGAACATATTTTAGCTATAGCTAAAGTTTAAAAAATTGAAAAATATCAGCCTTTTTATGTTACGCAGCGACAAACGACTGGATGACCCGATGAATAAATTAAAATTAAGAGATTTTTCTATTATATCAAAACGTCGGCGGGCAGGCTGACGGTCTACTGTATGATATGAGTTGGAGACAGAGTCTGAAAAATTAAAAAAATATTTATTGGACAGAAAACAGATATACACATTTAACACAATATAATACAAACGCTAATTTTAAAATAGATAAATTTTCTAACTCTCGAAATAGCTTGGGCCCAAGTAACTCTTATTTAATCTGAGCCCAACTGTATCTCGGGAGTCAGTGAATGAAAAGGTATAAGCGAATCCACGCGTAGGTACGAGTATATAGCTAGAAATCCAAAATTGTTGTGATGTTGAATAGGTAACCTTAGATACAATACAATTTCTATTAAAATATCCATCCAATCCAAATGTGCATAATATAGATTAGGTAACATTCTAATGAAGATCATTAACTTCCCGTTGATAAGTTGCAATTCTACAGTTACCTACAGAGATCCCGGAAGAAATACAACTTACACTTCATGCATAAATAAGTGCTCGACAACGAACTGGTCCTGAGATGTAATTCACAACGCGACTATCTTGGCTGAATCTGACATAGGCAGACTTCGCTTGTCTTGTTAATTCAATGAAGATATAAGCTATGTATCTTGTATCTGACACATTATACTATAGATAATTTTTAACCCCCGACGCCCGACGTTAGTTACGGTAAACTTTTTTCTTTTAAGTACGGGAAGGAATCTCTAAACAATTTTAATAACGGCTCATGAGCCTTAAGCGAAGTAGAAAGCTGGATGAAGTGTGGTTTTTGTACACTTAGGAGACTCAGTGGTTAGAAACAGTTATCAAACCGTCACAGAGGCACGTCAATAGTTGTCCGCTACCCTTTTTTGTTCTATGTGTTTTCTAGAAATTAATTAGCTTTACCAAGTCCATGTGGAAACAGAGTGACAGAGGTAAGAGGACAACTCTATACTTATATGAGAAAGTTTCGGCTACCATTAAATAGGAGACGCTGTAGTAGTATTTTGGGGTGAGGTGCTGTAGTTTCATTTTAGTTATTGATGGTGGTTTCATGAACTACACGCAATTATCTAATCATATTATCAAATACCAATTCTACACAAGCGCCATTCTGGTCAATATATGAACCAATATTTAATGTTTGCACCTTAATATTTTTTTTAGTTTAACACCCATTAACCCTATCTACCTAAAACACCCGTTTCCAAAATAATAAATTCTTTAAATTACCGTATGCCAAAAGACCCGTTTCTTAGTATACCAAAAGATTCTACTATCGAATCCTTCCCTTCGCTCTGAATTCAAAATAACGCCTTATAACCATTGATCTGAACTATAGATGCGGCGTAGCAAGCAGAAAGCCCCGAAATCTTTGGTAGTATTAAAATCATACTAGCACTAGCGAGCGACAGTGCGAATTCGTCCACTTCTCTCTCTTTCTCTCTCGTGTGGACGAATTGTACTACTACCATTATTTACGGGCTACGCCGTGTCTATACTCCCAAATATACTTATAAAGTCTTTGCTTATAACACAAATAACTTTTTCACATTACTTATGTCATATATTATGTAGATTATAATATTGTTATATTACTAATATTAAGTTATATACCTAGATTGTTATATTACTAATATTAAGTTATATACCTAGATTGTTATATTACCTACTATTCCTACTAATATAACAAAACAAGATTTGTTCGCGGTTTATTTGTTGTTGCGGTAATTTTTTTCTATGAAAAAACATACAATAGATAATTTCAACAGCATTTAATACCGGTCCCATGGTGTAATGGTTAGCACTCTGGACTCTGAATCCAGCGATCCGAGTTCAAATCTCGGTGGGACCTGTTCTTTTCTCATAACCATTTCATTTTTATTATTTTTTTATAATCATTTCATTCATTATGATTTTTATATTTAACTGAAAATTTTGAATTAAAAAAAATTATAAGTACATATACGTAAACTTACTTAAGTATCTTTATATTTCGATAATTTAATTTAACCATAGATCATATTAGCTTAAAAACATAATTTTAATAAAAAGAAGTTGATTTTATATTTTGTCAATTAGTATACAATTATTAGATAAGTAGGTATATTAGGTACATAGAAGGATACAGTTTGTTAGAATTTATACTAAGTAGATAAATAATTCTGAGTGGATGGATACAATATAATTAATTTGTTACTAGTATCAGGTTGCCTAGCAACTGTTTTCTAGACAAACAAATAAATACAATTTCAAAGATACATTCATACATTCATTGTCAAGCCGAAGTCTTCAAAAAGTGGATTCTAAAATAAGATAAAATAACGAGTGTGTGTTTCTACTATTGGTAGTTAATTATAGGTATAGATCCTTAACTACACAACTGAAATGCAGCCGAAAAAATTGAAGATATTGATGATTGGACCATCCAACGTAAATATTTTTATATTATTGAATTTACATTAACTTATTACTCAAAAGTGAAAGAATACATTTCAAATTTAGTCATATTTCATTCAAAATTTCTCGTTGCTTTTAAGTGTATTTGTATAACCACTCATAATAATAAAATGTGGAATATAAATTACCGAAATAAACATAAGTATAATTTATAAAGTGCCTGATATTTTAATCACTCTCGTCCATTAACCTATTCTTTGCAATAGTATACAGTAAGGAAACCAATAAAATCTAAATATAAATTTAATTCAAGTGTTTATAATGTACACAAAGTTATATTATTAAGTTTTTAACTGGAAAATACCTATATATTTAGTTTTTAAAAATTATTCTAGTGGCTTAATATATTGTTTTTATCTATAGTTTTGTATGTATTACTATTTAACTGCCATATAGTACCTACTGATTTGGGCTCTTGCACTGTCTCCAAAATATTTTTGTATGGATTGCATTGGCTGTTAGTTTTAAACTGTTCGCACATTCAACTTTTTTTTAATTACAGAGTGGTAAAACTCTCATCGTTAATTTTATATCAGACGCAATAAATATTGAAGAAGGTGGAACACCCAGAGCGACTCAAGGGGTCAGAATAGTTGAATTCGAACTGTCTGATTTAAATGTAAATGGAAAGCCAAATAACGTGTATATAGAATTATGGGATTGCAGTGGGGATCACAGGTAATATAATACCTACTTCCAATTACTTGTGACATTCTCACTTCTCAAATTGAATGAATTGCTTGTAGATACTTCTATGCCTATACATAAATAATCAATAGTTTTTACAATGGAGTTATGTATGCTGCTAACTGTAGGTAGGTAATGCACAGGTAATTCAAAATTTCATGTCTGCACATTTATATGCTTATTTGTTAACTAAGGCAACCAATTATGGCCCTAAAGTATATTATGTTCAGTGATACTGAAGTACAAAGTACCAACCTATAATTAAAATTGAGCCGTGTCAAATACTTTTCACGCTGTTAAAAAAATTGAGTGGCCCCAAGCGAACGCAATTGTTATCTATTAGCTCTGGGATAACGTTAGCAGGTATAACAGAATTCTTTTTTCATACAAACTTCCTCGTTCGCAAGAAATGTGCGTAATTTTGCATTTTTTTTTTATTTAAACAATGTCACCGGGGTATACTGTCTTAGCGCCTATCGCTACAATAAAATTATCTGCAGAAAGGAAAGATTATCTCAATTGCAACATTGATTATTCGATACCTACTACATAATATGTACCGATATTCAGTACTTGAAGAAGTCGGATTCGTGTTTATATTGATATCCAATATATTCAAAACTTATATCAAAGCTATCGACGAAAAAATTTCATCGACTGTCAGAATAAATTTTAATAACTCTCCCCTTGTGAGGATGGATGTTTGTTACTACTTTACACGCAAAAACGGCTCAACGGATTCGGATCAACTTTAGCACACAGGTAGTTTATTACCTAGATTAACATATGTGTCGTTAATTGTAAAAGTGGTGTAACTCCCTATTTTTAAAACCATCTTTTCTTGCCTAATGGTATCATATTTAGTCATAACTTTCAATATAAAAGTGAAGTAACTCCAATAGTTGCATTAAAATCCTATAGATGAAAACAATGAATGAATGCTTATATTTTTTTTCCTACACTATAATTCGCAAAAAGCTCGTTATTCTAAAATTCAGTTAAAAGGAGATAGTTCACTTTTACAATGAACGACACATATAGGACACTTATCCTAGAAAAATGTTAGGCTCCCATTGGATCTTCTAAAAATTTCAAAAATTGTGCGCCACTGTCGCCATGGCGGCGCCACCGTCGTCAAAGCTATAAAGATGTCATACGTTTTCTCAGATATTATATTTTTGATTTTTCAACGTGAACGAAGTTGCGCGCACCAACTAGTAATAAATAAAGTAACAAGACAATGTATCAGATATTTGTTCTAGATTTGAATCTTGTTGGCCAGCGCTTCGTTTGGGAGTTCAAGGGGTGATATTAGTTTGCTCGCCCAGTACAGCAAACGCTGCGACTAGAGAAATGGAACTCCTATATAACTACTTCGTATCACAGCCTCAGTTATCTGCTAAGCAATGTGTTCTATTCTACAACTGTACCGACGATAAAGATGACATGGATACCTTGAACCTGTGTATGTTGTCATGACTAGAATACTTTCATAACAATTATATTGATTGTATTATGTATTGTAAGTATAATAATAAAAATGTTATTGTTCCAGCGTCTACATTTTCAAAGATATCACAAGTCGCAGTGAATCTAAAATCAGGAGGGAACAGATTGAAAGTTGATTTCAACAATTTTATAAGTTCAGTGTTGCAGTCTAATTAATAAAGGCAATTTTCATCTAATATAATTGAATGTTTCTTTTAAAATTAATTGAAGAAAAAATCAATCAAAGCAAACCTCACCTGTTACATACCATATAGTTTTCATTACATACCATAAAGTTCACGGGGCATTAGTTTCCTGAAAATCATCCATTTACATTACATATCCTGAAATGAATAAAATTTCACGACATACATTACATGTATATTTATCTTGAGAAAATATGCTATTAACTGTTTCATACAGGTGCAACATAAAAAAAAAATAGAAAAAAAAACCTTTAATATTTTATTATAAATAATTATTTTATTGTTTTCGAATAGACCTTTTGGCTACTCGTCTTTACAAGTTACAAGATAAGTATAATTATTAATACAATATTGCTTCTAGTAAAATATGATTGTGATACAGACTGATAAATTATTATATAAATCACTACATATTATAAAAAAATAAAGCAAAGTCCTCCGCAGCGTCTGTCTGTCTATTCGCGATAAGCTCAAAAACTGCTGCACCGATTTTCATGCTGTTTTCACTAATGGATGGAGTGGTTCTAGAGAAAGGTTTTAGTATATAATTTACAAAGTTACGCCGGCCAAGTCGCGGGCAGCAGCTAGTTTAAGATAAATGTTGAGAACATCGTGAGTTGATTTCAAATAAACATCAAGGTTTAAAAAAATATTAAAAGAGCATTTTATTCGGCACTAGTGCTTACAAAAGTGTATTTGTTTGAGACAAAAGAACTCTATTTAAAAGTGTATCTAGCGCGAGAGTGTTTAGTTACCTTAGGTGAATAAATGAAGGCAATTACTCTAAAAACTAATTCGTTGTTAATCTAGTACGTCATGCAATTATTTATTTATTGATAACCATGTTTTTTAACATTTTGTGGATAATAAATAACATTTAAAAATCCGATCATACTACCTAATTAAAATTTATTTTTAACAAGTTTATGTTTGGATAAAATCTAAGTTTCAACAATATTATGCGGCCAAGGGTAAAAATATTAACGTTCCATCGAGAATGTGTAAAAATAATAATTACCATAACGGTAGAAACTAAAATCTCAGTCTTGCACTTTTGGCTATAAGTGAAAATGGGTCGATGACCTAATCTTATTTAGATTTTAATTTATATTATAATGAATGTATAGATACTTATTTTAAAAATTACATTTTTAGAAAACCTAATTTTTACTATAATACGAACCTACACATGTGAATTAAATAGGTAGGTAAATATTTACAACGCCATCTTACAGTAAATCTTAGTTCTAAGCGTACTTAACAGTACGTTGAAAATTATTTTTACTTGATCTATTAATTAACACTTCAATCACAATTGTTTGGATGTGATTTTTTAGTTTATTAAAAATTTACATTGTTTTTAAATAATACGAAGCAGTCAATCCCAATGCCTAGAATAATAACACAGTTTCTTTCGAAGTGTTGTAGAAATGAAATTAACAAATCTTTATTTACAGATACTAATTAAAAACATACTTAATATCTCAACATTTAATTTTCTATTTATACAAAATTCACAATATTTTTAATCAATTTGACAAATTTATCTGCCCAATTTCATTTATGTGTGTTATTATTCCAAACGTCACAAAAATTTAAAATTTGTACAACTATTGCCTATCATTATTCCAATTACCCCTGTCGTTGAAATTTTTACGTCCCCTACCAGGTCCTCCACGATTCCATCTATCATTTCCGCGACCCCGATGACCTCCTCTATTTGGAAATCTCGGATAATTTTGTTCACCCTCCATATTGAAATTGTTAAAATCGTTTCCACCACCATTGAAGGGCATATTGGAAAAGTTTGGACCCCCAAACTTATTCGGTGCAAAGTTGTGAGGGATATTAGGGGCTATTCCTAATAATCCGGGAGCGGGGCCAGAACGGGGATCGGAGAATGATTGGTTGTAACCGTGGTGACCCATATTCATGTTCATCGGTGGAATGTTCATCATGTTGTTACCGTCCATAGGTGAAGTCATGTTGCCTGCCATACCAAAATTATTTGGATTTTGATTAAAATTAACAGGAGTCTTCAATAAAGCCTCCTTGGGTTTGGGTAAATAAAAATATTCACCATTATCCCCTAAAGAAATTCCCAAATTAGCAAAAATACTGCCCAAAATATTATTATTTTGAATAGACGCTAGATCAAATTTAGACCCTGGTGTTTTTTCTTGTTGATATTTCTTTATCATTTGTGTTACTGGTGCTAAATTTTGATTGACGAAAATCTTTTGAGTAGAGCTCAGATCTTTGTACCAATTTGAGTTTTGTAATATACTTTGTAAATCTAAAGCGTTAACTTTTGGCTCTTGGTTGACAGTTTCATTTGAATCTTTGAGTTTTCTTCGTGGATCCACTCTGGGCCCGACCGGTGTAGTCACCTTCACTGATTTTTCACTATCACTATTAGAATCGTCCAATGATAACCTAAACACCTTACGTAATCTAGGATCCAATAATGCTTGTGATTTAGCAGTACTATTTCGAATGTCTGTATAGTCCGGTCGAGGTATTTCTATCAAAACCAATTTATAGGGAATCGGTGGGTGGCTGTTTATAGAGCCGTCAATTTCGGAGGCCGGTGTGTAATTTGGTATAGCTTTAAAAGGCAATCCTAATCTGAAATCAATATCACCACTGTTTCCCTGTCGCAAATCCGTATCTCCGAACACTGGTCGAAAGTCTGTTTGACGCAAATCGACATCACTTCTACGGCGACCGTCAGTAGGTTCCCCATCAATACAATCATAGATAGAGACCCTTGTAGGTTTCTTACTTGTATTTTTATTCACTTCTGTTGGCTTGTCAGGAGATCGCCTAGATCTAGGATCTCTTGATTTTTTAGTTTCCGATGATTCCGGACTTTCTTGATGTTTACCATCGTTTAAATTGTTTTTCATTGTATTCAATAATTTCGTAACTTCCTCGCTGATATCAATTTTAGAAAGATCACCGAGTCTACTCAATACAGATGCGGGTTCAATAATATGTGGAGCAGGTTGTAGAGACGATGGCGTGGATTGTAGCGATGAAGCTGGAGATTTCCTAATCTTAGCGCTCTTTTCCTCGTCACTGGAATACCATTTTTCATCTATAAGTAAATTATCTTCATCGTCATCAGTAGTAGATCGGCGATGTCTTTTCTCTGGGTTTTTGAACAATGGTTCGGGTTGCAAAAAACGGATGTCTGTGTCGCTACCGTTTCTTATAGTATTGTGTTCAATGGAAGGAGGAAGGTTTCTTGAACTTTCGTCTGAAAATGGAAGCACTCTGTGATCTACATCCTTCGATTCGTTGGAGGGAATTGTTTTTTCACTATCAAGGGGTTCGTTAGACAGGTCAACGTTTTCTTTATCTTTAGAAGCAAACTTAAGAGCATCTTTCGTGTATTGATCAATATCGATCATATCCTTATTTGGTGGTACTTCGATTTTATTTGACTTTTTAACATTATCGCTTGCAAATTGCTTAGTCGATGGTTGGAACCTCATGTCGACATCTTTTTCCGGCAAATCTGCAGATGTTGTCAAACTATTAGCTACAGATACAACAGGTGGCACTCGTAAATCGAGATCTTTTGAAGCAGATACAGGAGGCGTATATTGTTGTATATTTTGTTCTAAGTTGGCACTAATTAAGCCTAATTTTTGTATACTCATTGTATTTAATTGAATTTCAGATATTTGAGAAAGAGTGAGCCCAATGTTGTTCAACTGCATAACTGTTAATTGCCCCAATTGATCTAAATTTTCTATTCCCATTTTAGTAAGATCGGATATTTGACGAACTGTCAAAACACCCGTAAGGTTCTTTATATTGAGTACGTCTGTTGCACCTGCACCACTATTTGGTGAAATGTTGGCACTAAAATTTTGATTGGAATTATCATTTTCCCATCTAGATTGCCTAACTTTTGCTTTATTGTTTTTGTCAGTGTTATATAAATGTGTTTGTAAATCTAAATTTTGAGGATTTGTAACATTTATATCAAAAAGAGAAGGAATTGTTTTCTCTTGAGGTTCAGTGTTTTCAGAGTATTGTTGCATTAATTTTAACTGGGTGTTCTGAATCATTTTTAGAGCACCTTCTCTATTCAACCTAGGAAAATCTCCCAATATTTCTTTCGGTGCAGATTCTATATGTTTTAAGAGAATATTTTTTAAACCGTCAGTGAGTGGTTTACCGTGTGCAAATTTACAGTCATCTTTATATACACAAGGAAGCCCTGTATGATAATATTTGCAAGGAAAATCCGCATGCATATAAAGACACTTGTCTCTTTTAGCACAACAATCCATTAAATAAAACTTACACAGTTCCATCTTTCGAGGAGGTTGCGCGTCATGTGAATATAGACAATCGTCGCCTTTATGACACTTTCCTTGCATATAATATAAACAAACGCCATCAGGGTCCTGCATTGGATGAGCTCCTCGCCTGCGATCATTTTTATTTTTGTTTCGTTCACGCTGAGCTGGCCTATGTCTTTGTTGCCTTTGTTGTGAATGCCCCCGAGACTCTTGACTACTGTCTGACTCATAGGAATCTTTATCCTCGTCAGGATATGATTCCACAGGAGAGTTCTTTTGCACCGGAGATGCCCCTCTGACGCACATCATCTCACTTTCATCCATTTCATCACAATAATCTGTTTTCTTGCGTTTTTTACTTGAACTGTCCTTGTTATCGTATTTCTTTCGCTTCTTATGTTTTCGGCGTTCTTCTACGTCATCTTCAATGTTTTCTTCCAATTCCGCATTTTTTCGCATGGCCTTTCTTATGGCTTTTTCGATACTCCCAGCAAAATCATCCTCTGTGGAATTGCCATACTTACGATTCTTTTTATTTTTATCCTTAAATTTTTGTTCGCCTTTATGTGACTTAGATTTCTTTTTCTTGCCTGATTTTGAATAATAAACCTCTTGTTCTTCAGATTTATCTTGTGTTTTATCTTCTTCTGCGCCAGCAGGTTCCTCCTTCTTTATTTCTTCTTGAACTGTATTAGTGTCTTCATCTTCACTTCCTATCTCTCCATCTTCCAAATCTTCTACAATCGCCTCAGGTTCGTTCATGGCGAATTTTTCACTGAAATTTAAAAAGTATTCATATTAATAAACTAATAATACATATAAATATTGTTTAGAAATCAAGATTTAACTGGACAGTTGGATGTGAAAATAGTTTGATCCTAAAAAGTAGTAAATAAATACCAATAGTAGGTATTAAAAAGAAAGAAAAATTTAAGTTTTTGGGAACCAAAAAAAATTATATTAACGAGTAAATTATATTAGTAATTAATAGTAACCTATTATAATCAGCATATAATAGGTTAACCTAAACAATAACATTTCAACAACGGAAATAACAAAAACACTTAATAGTAAGGTTACGTTAATTCAACAATTAGGTATTTGTAACTAACAAATTACCCATGAATCATCATCTAATCACTTCATTAAGATATTGACCTATTTACTCTTAAGTATGCAGGTTTTAATTATACCGAAACACATAGACGTAGGTTACTATAATTATCTATTGTAAAATGTGATCCCTGCTTATGAAAAATTGCAGCATGCCTAATTTTTAGTTGGTGCGAAACTGCTTAACGCAAGCATAATGTTTGTAAATTTATTTAGAGTATCACAAAAAATTTGCAAGACGAAAATTTTAAACTAAAACATTTTCGCTTGCATTCATATCGAAATTGTATTCCTTTTTAAGAATTTCACGAACGCTATTGATAACTGAATACTTATGTACTGATTTTACCTATTCCGTACGGCAAAGCATTGTTAGAAATAGTATTCGTAACAACCGTAATTTCGTAAAAAAAACCTCGTAAGAATAAAAAATATTGATTTTAAGCAATTCTAAGGGGTTCCGTTGGTCGCGTTTCAGTTGATTTTGGCGCCCGCCTTGACAGTGCCCGGTGCCCTAAGGCCGCCACTGCCACTGCCTACTTTATTAAGTGGAATATTTTTTTTAGAATATTTTTAGAGGTACCTACTAAATGTAAATACACAATATTTTTAAAATAGTGGTGAAATTATTTTATTAATAGAAATATTTTTTTATCGAAGTCGAAAGGCATGCGAATTTATCAAACAAAGATAAGCCAGATAGATACGATAACTAAGTAAACTAATAATTGTAAGTTTATATTAAACTCATTGGTATGTTTATAATGACTTAGTAATTAGCAGTTTTCTTTTGTTGGACCTAATCAAGTAGTTTATATTATTGGTATTATATTCATTCACTGTTTAGTATTAAATTAAAACACGTCAACCACATAGGTTACAACCACATTACGAAGATAAGAAGAGCGGCGTGTGTAAATCATTGAAGACTTCGAAGATTTTTGTATGACACACGTTAAAAATTACGCCGATAGATAGCACTTGTTCTCATACTTTTTAGCAGTACCTACATAAATTAGCATAAAATAGCAAAATAGAGTTAATTTTGAAACGTAGATAAATTCCATATAGTTTTTTAAGTAATAAAAAATTACAAGGTTCCAACTACGCGCAATTTAAGATATTAGTTCGAACAAAATTTATTATTGAAATCTAATCTGTTGTGCCAACACGTGCCTTTCCAATTACGTTCTATATTATAGTAAAAAAGTACCTATATCCTAATATAAATATGAAAGATTCGAGAGCACGAATGTATGGAAATTTGTTACTCTTACGGATTTTATGAACTAAGATTTTATATATTCACAATAACATCGAGTGCCAATACCTTCAAACATAAAAAGAATTTGAAAGTTTAGTTTCATAACTTTAAAATTTATAAATCCATTGAAATAGTATTAACATGGAAGTTGCAGTTATACAAAAATTAGATCCGTGGTTCACCAAAATACGCGAAAATCGATCATATAGCAATTGAAATAAAGTCAATTTCTCAAAAAATGTGAGATAGGTTGGCACTTCTTCGATAAGACTTTGTATTGATACGCGGACGAAGTCGCGGACAAAACCTAGTACCTAGGTAACAATTTTTAAATTTAGACTTGATAAGTATATGTATCTAACCTATTTTGTGATAAGTAGGTAGATATAAAATGATGGTATTTTTTTTATTTCTATATCGAATATAATAATCGTATAGGTGTAATAAAAGTAGATAGTGGGCATACAAATAAAAAATGAGATAATGAATTAGGTATACAACTAGGTAGATACGGGTACGTCACTTCAATATGATAATAGCAAAATAATATAGCGACATGCATACAGCTATTGTAGTCGCCATCTTTGCTATATTATAAACCGGCTAAATTTAGAAGGTCACTGTGACTATAATAGACTCAATTAGGACATATGAAACGCCCCAAGTGTTAAGAAAGATTTACCACTTTTCATGTCTTTCAGTATGTAACCTCTCAAAAGAATTTGGGCAAGTATACTCCTTTGAAGTCATGTAAAATGAGCAAAATACCTAAGCGAAAAACAGTTTTTAAATCGGCAATGTTGAATGTTCACAAATAAACGAGTTGTTTTGGTTGTACACACGCACACACACATACCTACTTGTAAATTGGTCATAGCTTTTTGTATGCAAAGCGGAAACAATGCAAGTGAAAATCATTACGTTGTATGTTACATTGACTTTGTAATATTAATAAACTTTCAAGTGAAGAGAGCGACTTATGTTCTCTTCTATATTATATACTATACCTAATATTCGTCGATACAACTAGCATTGGGGAATTACTGGAATTAGTCTTCGAAAATCACAAAATAAAGTGTTGCGCAGTTAAAAATTCAATATGTATGGCAGAAGTCAGTAATGTATTGTAACTGCTGACTAACTGTTCATAGCCACGACTTTCAAGTAAATTAGTAGATGCAACCGCCAACTAAACAAGCAGTGGGTGGCCGTTCACATTTCACAATGTCTTGCTGCGCGCTGCGCTCTCCTCGATCGAGTGACGTCACATCACCCTTCTAGAAACGGCCATCGGAATGTTGCCTATCTATGTAGTGTCCGTATTCGAGGTCACGTAGCGTATACGACATTCACTCACACAAACACAGAGCGTACAATTTGGCGTGAGTGAGAGAGACAGTTCCCTCCCCTCCCACCAACCAAGTTATGTACGTTCGTTCGTTACGTCGAATATCTTCAATAATATTATGAAAAGAGAAAAATAAAAGAGATTTTACCTAAATACCTACAAATCTAGTTGAACCGTATTGATTGCCTAATAATTTAATGCTCAGTAAACCGCAATACAAAACATGACTGATCAAAGGAATATACTAAACTTAATTGAATACCATACTATAGATTAGCCCAACACCAAACATGACAATGTATAAACATAAAATTAAGAAATTTATGTATAGGTACAAATAATAAATTATGTATACCTAATTCTCATAATTATAAAATAAAGAATTGAATTATTATCAAAGTACAAAACGTAAAAAAATACCAAATCGTGTAAAATTATGAATAAGAAACCGCCATCTTGATTTCTTATCTGTATACAAAGGATTCATTTATCAGGCTTTGATTTTTTGTTAGGAAATAACGAATTCAAAAAGAAATTTACACGACTATTATACCCATAATGATAAAAGTACTGTGAAAAATCAATATTTGCACGTACTCTTTTTGTAACTTGGAAAAAGCACATGAGAAAAATTAAGGGACACGCTCTCTTTCCTAGCAGTTAAATAAATTAATGTTTACCAATCTTACATTATATGAACGATTCACTATGTGCGACTACTATTCGCCTTGTAAAATAGAATTCTTTCATAGCATTGCTGCATAAAGGCAAATAAATTGTACGCAAGCGATACGATTATACGACGACTGCAATGTATAAATGGAATGGTGGTCCAAAAATAAATAGTTCCAATTTGACACACAGCGTACATGTGGCGCTTAAATCGCTACCGCACTCATTTCCGGTCATTTACAATTTTATTTTTGTTTCCACATATAAAATACAAAATTTTAAAACGAAAATCCCTATTTTATTCTGAGTATTTTTAGAAATTTATGTTTATTTTTAAATAATGCCAATTACTATAGAAAAAAAAAATATAGATGCGATAATTACAATAAGTGGCATTTCTTTTTAATAGAATCGGTGGTACTTGGTTACAAGTTAAATAAGTATGTAAGATTTTATAATTAAAAACGTTAAATAATTGATTATGATAAATCAAAATATAACGATTACGAATATTACTATATTCTTTAAAAAATACGTACCCTTTTAAATTTATTTAATTACATACCATATAATACCTATAGGTAGGTACCAAATTATATGTTTATTAATATAGGTACCTAGGTATCGTATAGTTGGTAAACAAACAATAATCATTTTTGCTGTAGTCGATAGGTACCAGCTTATTAAAGGTAGTAAGAGTAGGTAAGTATTGTACAATGTAATGTAATATTGGGTACAGTACATCGGTATGGTATGATTATTTTGGCTAATTTACCTCATCACTTTTTAAGTCTATAGGAATAAGTATTCGCTTGCGATATATCTTTGAGATAATTGTTTATTCTACTTTACAAATGTCTACTATACAAAAGTAGAATAATTCATTAATACGATTTAAATTTTAATGGGATAGACTACTTAATTGTCCCCCATTTTCTTCACATAGCAACCCAGAAAAATTGAAATTCAAAATAATGTCAATGTCATTGTCAACTTGATCCATGATAATAACATTTCGATTTGATTTCGATCTTGATTTTCAATTTTGATTGATTTTTTGTATTGTAATACTAATATAAACTTTCTTTCTACCTTTTCAATCTCGCTACTGATTCGCTATTTAATTGCATGTATGTGTTACATCCAGAGTGAGAGTGATATTCCATTCCATAATCCATATAAAAACAGATTCTAAACTATTTATTTCCATATTGAATTATTAACAAAATTGTTCTCAGTATTGATAAGATACCTATATGAAATTTTGATTTTGTTTTATTGAGTTTTGTATAATTGAAATAATGTAAATTTGAAGTGAGTGGACAGGACATTACAATATTTAAACTTCTCTGATAATAAGTGATAATGACGGAGCAAAACAATCCATTTGCTGGTTTGTTAGAGGTACCCACTATGACGGCAAATTACGATGGCAATGCACCTTTTCAAGACAATCCAAAAAAATCTGAATCAGAAGAAGATGAAATAGAAACGATAAATAATATAGTTCAAAACATTTTCCATTTTACAATTAACCCTAATGCATTAAGTGGAAGCCCAGCTTCAGATAGACAACTAGTTTACTTAGAAGAACTAGCTGAAACCATGAAGCCACGTATATTCATTGATATGGAGGTATTAGAACAGGCACTCTTTGAAAGACTACTCATAGCAGATATAGAATCAACTGTAATACCGAAGACACAGGGAGCGTATAAGGAACATGTAGTACAGAAGAATGTCTTTCCATATCTATTTGGCTCTATGCAAAACCTACAAAGTTATGAAAATAGTAGTAAGGCAAACATGAAAAATGCTCTTCAGAAAATGAAGGAATTGATATTTAGAAACGCTGTGACTGCATTGAAGCAACCCGTTTTATTTGATGACCAAGATTTTACTGTCCAACTTGTGGAACTCCTTAAACATGTCGATCTACAAAGTCATACTTTCTTTATAGATGTAGTTAAAGCATTTGTATCAGATGGTAAGTTTACTAAAATAAAAATAATCCGTCTATACTGATATTATAAATAGGTAAAATTTCTGGCTTTATTTTTGTTTGTAGGAGGATTACCTCCTACAAACTACAACTTTGAACAAACTTTGAAACTACCCATCCAATTTAAATTAATTAATTCACCAATAGTTAGAATAGAATTTTATCTATTCTATTCAAAGAGGGTAATGGCTAAATATTCGAATAGCGCACTAGCTAAATACAAATAAAGATTTAACACTTGGTAAAAGTATAATGTCAGTGTCAATGTATGTGAGACTTATTGCTTTACATTATTTGGTCAGATGTGGTATCTTTTATATTTTAACTCCGACGAAGTTGCTGGCAACAGCTAGATTAATGTAAAATAGTTCCTGTACAGGCACCATTTTGTAGTACATTAATATTTTTTTAAATAGTATCAAATTAATAACAAAGGCATAATTATGTCGTTCTAGTAGTTATTGTGTGCTGCATTCTGTAGATTATTATTTATATCCTCCAATACTTCATCCTGTGGATACAGAAGCTGTGGGATTTGCTTTAGTTATAATCATTTCCTTAAGGCTGTGGTCTCCTATAAACAACATGGGCTGCTAAAAATGTCCTGTCGTACACGGCATCACAATGCTTACAAGAGATATGCAATATTACAGTATCTTTTAAGCTTTATGCGGTGTAGGACACCCAATTGTATGGAAAACGCTATTTTGCGTACTTGCTCCCCATTTCAACGCCCTTGCCCCTCACTGCTAATGCACGCTCCGATGGAACAACATACCATTCTAGACGTTTTCCATACAATTAGGTGTCCGACAACGCATAACGCTTACCACAGCGTTGTGCGTTTCGATCAAGAGTCCAAAGCTTTAAGCAGGCCATATGTGCTAGGCGGGGCATCTGGCAGGTTTACCTTTACAGTTCAACTCTATAGGTGAACTTGAGCTAACTAAAGGCCATACACAATGGGAAATTTGTACAAACTGATTTAAAACCGTGGCCACAGCAGTGCCACTTGATCTTGAAGGTTTTTCAAGTGTCTTGTTAGATACACCTTAGCGTGTATGGCTTGCTACACATTGATTTTGAATGAGTGGTAGTCACCTACTGTCAAGTAATTCAGTTTTATGTTTATGTTTAAAAAATATGTTATAATTATTAATGATTTTTTAAATTTTATATATGTATTGTTGAATTTTTACAGGTGTTGATGGACAGGAGCAATTGCGAGCCATAATGTTACCAGTTCTAGACAAAATACACACTGATATCAATGAGACAGACATTATTAGTTTGCCTATATATGTTTTACCTTCCATACAAATTTTTGCAAGTTAGTATGACTTTGTTCTACAACTATGGTTTAAATAAATTTCTCTTGAAGTCGTTTTCGTCTATTGGTCACAACATTATTACTTAACTTTTTGCCAATTTACTAAGTTGTGTCACTAAAAAGTTTGAGAAACAATAATTTCAATGAAAAAAAATGTAAAGTTGTTCCGAGGGTGGTTTCTGCAAGTATAAAAAGTTAAATATAAAATCTTACCTACCTTATTATATAACTTTTAGACTTTGGAAGACTGCTCAACATGAAACTTATGGAATTTATAAAAGATTTCTAAAAGTTCTTAACAGTTTGTTTTTAAATATTTCTACAAAAGTTCTGATATGAATTTGTTTTGTATGTTGTTTTTATACATCTAAAACCATTTTATACATATTTTATATTATTATTATATATATTATATATTATTTTATATATTTTATACATTCATAGACAAAATGTTTTCAGATGATCCAAACCTGTCTGTGATCCTGATGGAATCGTGTGAACCAAAGGAAGAAAGAAATGGAAAGGTGTATCAAGATTCAGTACTTGGTGCATTACTTAGTCTATCTGTATTGCCAAAGCCTGGTGCTTCTCAACGGTTTTTTGATGTCCTTATGGACAAGGTAATCCATATTTAAACAAAAATCGTTAATATTTTTGTCTCTGATAATTGTCATATCTGATAGTGTTGTTTTTAAAGGATAAAATTAAAATATCTGTATTTAGTTTCTTCACTAAATAAACACATAATTTTACTTAAATGCTTAAATGAAATTAGATTTAAGGTCGGCAGACAGGTTGATGGTCCACTTGATGGTAGGTGGCTACTGTCGCCAATAATGTAGAACACAGGTTATTTCACGGTGTTCTTCTGTAAAACCGCTATCACACTATTCAATTTGAAGGAAGCCAATTTAGGAAATCGAAAGGTGTAATCGCAGTTAGAACAGATTGGATTCAATTTAGATTTTAGTTTCTATTATCTATTTTTAACTCTATATCTTCGATTTAGAAATCAATTTAGTGTAGTGTGATCAACAAGTTCACTACTTAGGTTCCTAAATTGGTTACCTTCAAATTGAATAGTGTGATAACCACTTTAGGAATGGTTACTGCCCCCCAGACTGCGAAACGTAGTGTGCCCTGCCACTACATATGGGAATAGATGACGAGAATAAAGTAAATATCTATTTTATGTTTGTAATAAGTATGAAATAATGTTTTCAGGCAAATATAACAATGTTGGAATCATCAATATGGAATGCTACATCTCACTTAAATAACAACATACACAAGATATTTCTGACATTACTCAAGTCTGGACCTCAAATGAAAAATCGCCTCTTGACTTGGATTGGCAATTGCTTGAAGTCAAATGTAGCTAGAGGAAAACTATGGAATGTTCAGGTAATTATCACCAATTTAGATACCTATACATATTCCTTTAAGTGCAGTAAATAGATAATTATAATTATTTTGCTAGGTATCTTAAAAAGTGGGTGCCAAGTCTCGCAATACTACTCTCAATAATAGGAATAAGTCTCGTTCACGACCTCATAAAGAAAATTGACAACGACGTGACTGCTGCTGGTGCAATGACGCGGTGTGCTATATTATATTACAATAACCTTTGCATTAAAAACTAGATGCTGCCCGCGACTTCGCCCGCGTATCTTTGTAAATTATATACTAAAACCTTATTCGAGAACCACTGGTGAAAACAGCATGAAAATCGGTGCAGTAGTTTTTGAGTTTATCGCAAATATACAGACAGACAGACGCGGCGGAGGACTTTGTTTTATAATATGTAGATATAAGAAAAAAAACTTGAGCTTGCATCACTGTATATGGGATTTTTTGACTTTCTTTCTGTAGGTTCTATAGCTTGACATGAGTGATTCCTTGTTTTTTTTTTTTCTTTATCTCGGCCACGGAAAATATTCAATTAATATTTATATTAATATTAATTCATATTTATATTAATAGTTGAATATTAAATTTTTCCAGGCTGGCGAAGTAAGCGTGTCAACGTTGAATTGCGTTTCTGACGGATTCATGCTTAATTTGGGTGCGGTTCTTTTGGAATTGTGTCAGCCATTTTGTTCAGCGCCTGACGATCCGAAGTCCTTAAAAATTGATCCAACTTATCCGGCAGTGCTTGTAAGTTTATACATTTATGCTATAATATTTTTTAAATTACATTCTAATTTTATACTTATTCACTGATTAATCGTAACTTAAATTTTATAAGTTAAAAAATTAAATTAACTCATTAATAACAGATGATAAAAGTAAAGTAAATTTTTTATCTCATCTGTTAGGTACTTGATTATGACAAAGATTATCTGGTAGATGATACTATATTAAGATACATTAAATAACAGATGAGGAATATATATTTAATGTCGAATCTCGCACTGTTAAAACAGCATTATTATGCAGAACGCAGTGTTATTATTATTTACCGACCACAACAATGGTCTACAAATGAATAGTTACTTATTATTTATATATTTTTTATTTTAGCCAGAGGAATGTGAAGCAAAATCCGTACATCTGCAGTGTCTCCACAGCGAAACATGTCTACTGCCAGCAAGAGAAGGAGATAATGGCCAACCAGTTAAACGATTGACCGCAGATACGTACAACTTTGTTACAGAATGCTTCTTTATGACACAGAAATGCATCGACTTGGGTAATTTTATACAATATTTATCATTATTAGTCTGTTACATTGTTCTGCACAGAAGAATTTGTGATATAATTATGTTTTAGTGAAGGAGTAAGAGAATCCGATGCTTCATTAAGTTACCCTTAAGTTCATAGCCTTGCTAAGAGCGTTTCCAGATTATCCGGTACGATAATACTTTATGGTATTTTCACATATTTCCGAAGAAATCGTTTCAATTTGGCCATTTTCGCGATAGCTTTGTGCGGACAGGTCGTTACGGCAGACTAGAAAACTTTATTTGCTGGTACTTTACTTCCGTGGTATTTCCATGACACAGTAACCTTGACCTGATGCTGAGCCTGCGGGATGGACAACTCCTTATAGAAACTCCTTGAAGTGTTTGGGCTAAATAGAAAGCAGGGACTTAGTTAATATATAATTTTTCCATAGGTATTCGGGTGTGCGCTGAGAAGTGGTACCGTTACGGACAAGAGCTTGGCCGAGCCCAACGTGCGCTGGCTGATGTCATGGCGACTTCTCATCCACTAGCCGAGACCATGCGGCGTCGGGCCATGTCCCTCATGTCCAAGTCAGCATGTTTTATTTTATACTAGCGACCCGCTCCCGGCTTCACGCGGGATGCACTTTTTTTATATACATAAACCTATAAGGCTAATTTTAGTGTCACGCGGACCATCAGTACGGATTGCTCCGTACGGACCAATATTTATTAAAGCTAGGGAGCGTTTTAGAGTAATGCGGACAGGTCCGTACGGACGACCGTCCGCGCGCCTCTGCCTGTAGTGAGCGTTTTAGTATCATGGCGAGTCGATATTGCGATGTTGACACGAGTCGAGTGTACTCCGGGGCGGTCAGGACGACACTAAAACGACATTGGCGGATGGTCCGCGCGGATGACGTACGCGCGAACCGCTCCGTACTGACGGTCCGCGTGACACTAAAACCAGCCTAAGAGAAAACCGAATTAAAATTAAAATGCACTTTTTTGAGATATCAACATTTTGAACTTAGTAAATAGTTAGTAAATAACTGCCTTATCTATAGTATGAAAAAAAATCTGACTAAATATTACTGCAAGTAGCAGAGTTTGGTTTGGCAACAAAGAACTTAAAGATTTTGATGTCCTTATGTGAATATAGGTTCGTGAGTCTGCGGGTGGCGTTGCTAGAGAGCGATATGCTGAGCAACCTGTACCGCGTGCAGGCGAGCACTTGCACGTGGCTCGTGCAGGTGGCGCTGCGAGAGCCCACCGCGGCCGCTCCATCTACGCCCATCTCCTATGCGCCCATGCAACTTCTGCCCGTCCACATGCCCATCGTCACTCCCCCGCCGGACACTCTCAGGTACCAAAACTCATTTAGTGCCAACCAGTGTTGTCGCGCGCGGTGTAATTCGTTTTTCTTTGTTCTTTACCATCGCGCGCAACATGTTGTACGGTTATATATGCAAGTAAGCTTACTTGTGCGGCGAGTCGCGCGCGGCGTACACAGAGTAGGCACCTTTGTAACTACTGTTATTGTAAGTTTTTATTAAACAACCATGCGCTTTTTATTTCTTGTAAAATTGCGTTGTTACAAGAAAAACGCTTGACAAAAGTCAATGTATGTCAAGCGTTTTACATATTTTGTCAAGGTTTTATATCATTTATGTTTCAACGCAAACGAAGTCTCGAACATCAGTGTATCTATGCTATAGGTTAGTATTTTATGCGTTCTTTATAGTATTTTATGCCTCTGTATAGTGTCTTAGATAACTTCTTTAAAATAAATAAATGTTTAATATTGTTTTAGGTGTGTGCCTGAGTTTGTGCTCGAGAATATAGTGGTATTGGTGAGTATGACGAGGCGTATAGGCACTTTACCCGGCACCATATTAAGAGAGGAGGCAGAGTTGGCTGGACTTCTACGGCCAGCTTTCACTCTCGTACTTACCTTCATGGGAGACTCGGGCCGCACGTACAACCCGCACCTCAGGTACACTCTTCTATCTTTTATGCTAATACTTTTATGAGTTTGATAGAGCCAACTTTTAGATTCTCTAGAATCTAGAAGGAGGTCAATCGTCGAATCCAGCTCGGATGGGCAGTGTTCGGGAAATTCCGAGACATCTTTTGGGCAATAATTCCACAGTGCAGTATGTCCTACAGTGGACGTCCTACGACAGATATGAAGATGATGATAAATTCTTTTAAGGGCTTAATGTATACGGTTTTATAATAAATTTTCGGAGATAATCAGAGCTTTTACGCATAAATAAATTAAAAAGCGTATCAAAAACAAACTCTGTTCGAAATATTATTTTATAAAAACACTTGTTGGTAAATTAAAAATATTTTAATAAAAGAATATTTCGTTGAATATATTGCGATCCCCATAATCTTGACTCCCATCAGGTTGAGAAATTATGCTCTTTGGGAAGCATTCAAAAGAAAAATATGGTATAACCACAGCTAAATGTCAAACAATATTTTGAAATATCATAGTATGTATTGAAGGGTACTGTTGTACAAGTATTAATTTTGATTACAGAGCTAGATTGGCCGAGTGCCTCGAAGCAATGTTGCCAAATCATCCCGATGATCAGCAACCATTGAGCAGCTTAGCATCCTTCTATAGAGAACAACTGTTCAAAGAACATCCACACAGGCTACAAGTGAGTATATTTCCTTTAATAATTTTTTGTCGTCAATTTTTATTATTTAGTTAGATATTTTGACGAGCAACCCATTGGTCGAGTGATTATGGTGCTTGCCTTAACGCATTGATAGGTGTGACACAGTGAGCTAATAAGAGTCAACCCTTATCTCCTAAACCTGTCTCACTCTGTTAATTTTAATTTCAGCAAAAAAAGTTATATAAACATTTTTTATGTTAAAACTAAATTCTCTACAATATTTTTTTTTTGTAATTTTTCCAATTTTGTAGTTAAAGAAATTATTGGATTCGAAAAATTCTTTTGTCCATAGATATTACATATATTCTAGAAACTTATATCAAACACTCCCCTAAGAGACTCAAATTTTTATAAAATTTTCCTGGTCTAGTTGTAAATTTTTAGTATTATCGTATAAAGATAGCCATGATATAAAGGTTTTTGTTTATTGGTATTACAGTTGGTGCCCTGCTTGCTCGATGTGTTCGTTGGCATAGAGATGACTGGGCAAAGTGTACAGTTTGAACAGAAATTTAACTATCGTCGCCCCATGTACTTGGTCATGGATTTCCTTTGGAGCATCGATGAACACAAGGAGGCATTCACGTATGTAATTTTTTTTTATATAATATTGAAAATTAAATTTTTATTTCAATTCACTAAAGTAGAGTGAGCGTAAGTGCTCCATCAATATGATTTCGAGCAATGGTAGCTCGTTTTGAAACATGACTGCAACATATAGGATACTTTTTATCTTGAAAAAATGTAGGATCCTAAGAAAAGTCTAAAAATATACAAAATTGGGCGCCACTGTCGTCTTAGCAGCGCCAACCGTCGTCTCAGCTATATTTTCTTCATTTTTCAATGCGGACGAAGTCGCAGACACCAGCTAATATAAAAATATATAAGACAGAAAGTTATCGTTTACGAATCAATGATTCCAGACGATTAGCGAGAGAGGCCGAGGCAAATATGGAAGCCGTTCACCCGCCAATATTCCTTCGCTTCGTGAACCTTCTCATAAACGACGCCATCTTCCTCCTGGATGAGGCGCTGGGCAATATGGCGCAGATACGTACCATGCAAGCCGCACAGTGAGTATGCACCTTTATATTTATAGGCTCTGGTTTGTTATACTAGGGATACGCCTCCGACTTCGCACGGAGATGACATTTTCAAAAATATTGTACTTTCTTAGCAGATGCTTTTTTTTTTATATGCTGATTATTATAGCTTGTTTTCGTACCGTGTCCTGTTATGGTAACAGGACCATAACAGGACAGGGCACTGATCTCTAATAAAGCACTGGATGGACTGCTGTCAAATTATTTTAATGTATATTTGAAAATCGCCATTTTGGCGCTGTAGGCTATGGAGTGTAAGTATATGGAACTAAAACTAGTGATGTCCGCATGATAGGGACATTTACAGAATACACATTTCTTCATGTTTCAAAACTCAAGCGGACACAAATAAACTTAAACAGTCCCCAAGTCATCAACAAATAGAATAAAACGGACACTATTTACGCAATTAAAATTGGATTAAAAATACGCAAACGTCAAAATTAGTTCCCGTACTTTGGTACGGCGGCGCTTCAAAGTGGTACACGAAAGTATATGTTGGTATAGGATAACCCATCCAGTGCTTTATTAGAGATCAGTGGGACAGGGAAATTGAGAGGCTCACAATTCGCTGTGTGTATACGCAGGGAGTCGGGCGCGTGGTCCAGCCTGCCGGCTGCCGAACGCGAGCAGAACTTGGCGAATCTGAGTCACGTGGGCATGCTGGCTCGCTTCGACAACATCCTCGGGCGCGACACTGTGCGCACTCTGGTCCGTCTGTCCGCCCACGCGCCCTACGTCTTCTGCCACTCCACTCTAGTCGACCGCATCGCCTCCATGCTCAACTACTTCCTGCTGCACCTCGTCGGGCCCAACAAGAAAAACTTCAAGGTACACATATTTACTCTGTCTCGTCTGTCTATGCGGTTTTCATCATCATTTTGCACGGAAGATTTATATAATAATAAAAAGTAAAGTTTTTATATAAGTGAAATTAATAAATATTTTGTAACCAAATCGTCGAAAAATTTAATTTTCATGGCTTACCTGAGATGCATAAAAATGATATACTAGAGAATTGTATAGTTCTTATAAAATGCTAAAGAAAAGTCCGTGGTCGCATAATTATGTCATCTGTTACTGTTGACTCGCACTAACAATTTATTTCATTAAAACTTTAATCTCTACATTATTATATGGCAAACGCGATAGTATGCATAACGTTTGTATACGAGTACTAGGTAATAGTTATCGTTTATTGGAAATAAAAAGCTTTATAATTATGTAGGTGAAAGATATGCACGAGTTTGAGTTCGAGCCGGCGAACACGGTGCTTGACATTTGCCGGATGTACGTAGAGCTGGGGACCAATGAGCGGTTCTGCTTCGCCGTTTCTGACGACGGCCGCTCCTATTCACCGCAACTCTTCACATTGGCGGAAGACGTATTGGGTAACCTATTTCATTATACTTACCTGCTTTGTTTAACTTGTTAATTTAATTAAGTTGTTAAGTTGCTTTGTTTTACAATTTTTTTTTCATAATTTTAGATGGCATAGAACACAGAAGTGGTAAATGCATTTTTGTTTCCAAAAATAAGTTTAGTACACAAAGTACTTTGTAAAAAAAAATTTGCTGTGCGCAAATGTAGTAAGCTCAAAGGTGGTAACTTCTCTAAATGCCTTAGCTAGATAATCCAAAATTAAAATTTCTGTAAATTCTGTAAAATTTACTTTTATGCACATATTAACATCGCAAAACTTGATGGGCTCTGACCCTAAGCGGGTATTTTTCGTTTGCGCATGTAGAATTGCGAACAATACGGCGGACCTGCTTTCTCTCGTACAAAATGTTATTGCATCTCGCTCATTCCCTGGCTCCCCCATCCCCGCGTCGCAATACCTCACAAACAGTCCCAAAATCGGTTACTGCGCATATTTGTCACGTGATATCGCCAGAGCCCATTAGTTTTTGCGCCGATAACACCACATCTGTGTTCTGTGCCATCGATATGAACATGTGATGGACCATCGCCTCTAGCTAGCACTACGCAATTCGTATTGATATGGGTTCAGTTATGTAAACGATGGATGTATGTTTGTGCGTGCAGTGCGTATAGGCGGCGGTGGACTGATAGGGTCTCTGCGAGAGGTGGCATCGCGAGTGGCCCAACTAGCTGAGCAGAGACAGAGAGACGAGGAGATATTGGCCAACGCTCCCGACGAGTTCCTCGATCCGATAATGAGCACGCTCATGTACGACCCCGTCCTACTGCCCAGCTCCAGGACCACTGTCGACCGCACTACCATCGCCAGGTAACACTTTTTATTTTACACTAGCTCGTGCTCGCGACTTCGTCCGCGTTGAAAGGAAAAATATGTGAGTGGTAACGTCGGACATCGTTATCTCTGTGACGACGGTGGCGCCCAATCCGTACTAATCCACACAATATATTTATTTTTTAATTAGAGATGGGCAAGGATTGAGGCCTATGATGGAGCGAGCTCACCCAGAATATGCCTATTCACTCGAACTTTGAAAAGAATTTTCTTTTCTATTCTTTGAATTTTCATTTTTTTATCTTTTTTATGTCAATATAGCCTGATGTATAAGCTATATTACTGTAGTTTCATTGAAGTTTTTGCGTGAAAGAGTAACTAACATCCATACATACATCCATACAATCTTTCGCATTTATAATACTAGTATACGGTTATAGAGATGGACTGAGTGTTCCCTGTTCAGCTGTTAGCTGTATCAGCAGGCAAGAAATTGTGTGAGGGCCAGTACTACAGACAGACGTACAGGGAAGAGAGGAGAGAGATAGGTATTGGCCGCACGATTGCGTTCTCTCTTTCTATAGAGTGGTCAATTTCATGCGCGTATCTCTATCTCTACTGGTCCTTCGCATATTACGATACTCAAATACGACTAGTAATTACTAATTACATATAAGATTTAGTTCATGCAAAGATTAAACTCTCGAAATTGTACTTCTGTTATGAACCTTTTATTATGAAAAGGAGAATAATAATATGTAAAAAAAAAACATTTTGTATTATGGGTCTCATGAATAACTAGTTCCAGTTTAGTCAAATAAATAATTTCTTTTTTCTTTCAGGCATTTACTTAGTGATCAATCGGATCCATTCAACAGATCGCCGCTATCCATGGACCAAGTGAAGTCAAACACTAAACTCAAAGAGAGAATCCACGCTTGGATTGCGGAACAGAAACGTAATATTGCTCAAACTGGGACCAGTACTGAAGATATGACCACCGACAACTAAATGACTTTTACAAATATTGCTGTGAAATAAATAATTTAGATAGATAGGTTCGTTTATAACAAAAAAAAAGGAGGTACATAGCATAATATAATACGAAATGGCTGAAGAGATGTCATAAATGTTTGAATCAACGCTTAGACCAAATAAGAACTAAAGACAGAGTTTTGCTGACAAGATAGTGAAGCCGGTTTAATAAACGTGTGTGTGTGTGTGTGTGTAGGTCGGTTTTGCCCCAATAATTCATAATACCCCAATTTATAGTCTGAGCATAACGATAGAAAGGAAAAATAGTCAACCATTCAGGCTTGCGGTTAGTGACTAGGTATGATAGTACCTACGGGACACTAATTTTTCAAGTCCCTACTTGCACTTGACCTGTTTTTGCAAGTACATAGTACACAAATTGTCATAATAATAAAGTAAAATAAGCTGGGTAATTATGACGCTTAATAAAGGCAACACTGTGTTAAGTTTTGTGATAAAAGCTTTAACCTCGATTTTTGTTGAAAATATTGGTTTCAAAATAAAGGTAATCACTGAGGCAAATGACATTGACGTTTGACCTTCAACGTTTATATTTATTTAATTTACATATTTATATAAATGAAATGAATGATGTTAATATGAAATGTTTCATATAAAAGATGGTGGCGCTGACAGGATCGCTAACGTTCGCAGATCTAGAAATTGTGTTTTTTTTTTTTACCGTTAGAACAGTATATAAAAAATTAAAATAAACAAATTTTTTTTAACTAAAATTAACTTAATAATCGGTGCAGAATTCATGGGCGCACAATAAGCCTTCTCTTGTCTTCTCTTTAGAACTTTAACGAAAATTCTAAACAATACAATTTGTCTTTTTATCTATTTCCTGTAACTTCTTCATCAAACAGTGAATATTTTTAGTATTCAGCGTTTGTTTGTTCCACCTTAATTTATTATAATTGTGGAGTGTGATTACATCCTTTTTATTTCTTGAATTTATTATATTTCCTGTTCATTTTTTGAGTTTGTTTCCCTTTTATTTCTTGAAGACTGGTTTTTACACTATACGATTCGACATTTTATCTAGTGAACATTAGTGAGGCGAGGCGTAGTTTGATTGCATTTGTGTGTGAGGTGTAGTTTTACCGGCTTCACTATGCCGTCCACCAGGGGTCTTTGTTATTTGTTTTTTGTTTTGATTTATTTGACGTATTTGGCAATTGTGCAAAAGTATTTTGGCATTTCCGATTTAAATTGTATTTAGTCTACATATTGATTGTTTA
The DNA here is from genome assembly GCA_945859745.1 of Synanthedon formicaeformis. NCBI lineage: Eukaryota > Metazoa > Arthropoda > Insecta > Lepidoptera > Sesiidae > Synanthedon > Synanthedon formicaeformis. The sequence goes on from OX243965.1 coordinate 6,492,305, forward strand.
ACAAACGATGTATTTACATTGCAACGTGCTATTCAAATTCACCTTTCAGCGTATAGGTTTAGTGGTGTAATTTAAGTGACTGACGGGCATAATGGTTTCAATAAGAAATTGAGTACATGTAGTAATAGTTAATGCTATAATAGTTTTTCATGTGTTGCCATTTATCTTAATCTAATTTTTCAGATTAGACTTAATAATGACAGTATGAACTTTGTTGTAGAAAATTGTTTTTTTTTTTTTTATTTTTACAGAAAGGACAAAATGATATAGGTACTTTCTTAAAAACTTGAATCATTTAACAGAAAAACTACAGCTTTTAAGTTTTTTCCGAAACTATTTTCATTGTATGCGGATTATATTATTTAAAATTGAGGATTTTATTATTTTTTAATAAAATATGTTTATATTTACTTAGTTGCGTTTTATTATAAAAAATCTAATAGACAAATCAATATCTAATAGGCATCGCAATGGCCAAACCCCATGTTTTCGACTAGAGTATCTATCTTTTTATATAAAGCATCGGGAACCCGGTTAGGTCAAACAAGTCTTGTCTATCAATAGTTTAAGCGTATCAACATACAAGTGTAAGCAATAATTCCTAGATTTAAAAATCACATGCATTTAATGATAAGTGGCTAGCCTACAATCACACTTTTCCGGCGGCGAGACTCCCACTATAAAAAAGGAGGTCTAAACCCTCTCATTATTGGCAGCATAAATATGACAGTCATATGATATGATGATAATATTGATGGAGAAAGTGCCTACAGGAAGAAAAGGAAGTCAGGTAGAAAGAACATCATAGAATAAACTAGTATCAAAACTGTTGAGCAACTCTTCTCATTGGCAATAGACAAGGAAAGGTTTAAAAGACGTGTGACTGCCAATAATAATAGAAAGGCACTGCAAGAATAAGGTTCCAATTTTTCATTTCAGATATAATTTTTTTGTAACAATAAATTTTATATTTCGGAACGGAACTTGAGTAACAAAGAAACTGTTAACGAAGTACCTAACCAGAAGTAGGTATATTTTTTTTTATATTGTACCTATGTAGGTACTAGAAAAGTAAAAAATATGCTGTGCATCCCCATCAGTATTGCAAGTTGCAACCATGGAAAGTTATAAGAGTACTTCCGCTGAAGAGTAGTTATGTTCTTTGGTTCTCAGAGGTTGGTATTTTTAAATTAGTCTGTACCGCACCTTCATATTCGAAGTAAAATAAGTTCATTTTTTTAAATATATTTTAAAAAAAATCGGCTACGACAATTGATGGATCTTTATGAGAGATGCTAGTCTACACTACAGCTACAGTAGAATTAGAAATGATAATTAATTTTGTGAGAAGCCAGAATCTAATTTTTGAGGCTGTAGCCCAACTGTAGTCAGAGCAGTGATCATCGCCAATTTTCCAGAGACAATCTGTCATGGCGGAGTAATCAGCTGTTAATTGCAATGCCAACGTACAGTACAGTTGTAAATTATTTATTATTCATAATTGGTTCATGGTTAAATATGTGTTTCTCTTAATTTCTATTTCACGCTTTTGATTTTAATATAAGCCACCAGCAAGATTTATAAGATAAAATGAAAAACAAAAGGAATGGCGCGGTGTCATCTGTCAGCTTCGATATTCACCATTGTAGTGCAGAAAAAATGTGACTGACTGGTGCGCTTTGTAATTCTGTTTTTATTTCTTGTGCTAGAAGAACAATATCGCAATTGATAATTATTTTATGATCTTCCGACGGGAACTTTCAGCTACCGATTAGCATAATAAGCGCTTTCGTATTTGAAACAAAAAAAATCGGGCCTAAAGATTTATCTTTACAAAGAAACCGTACGGCATATGTATGCGGCTGGCCTCGGTTGTTTACTTAAATAAATAGTAGTTAATTCGCCGCGTTCAAGTCGCGGCGAAGAATAGTTTTGTTGTTGGTGTTGGAAAATTACACGAAAATGTCTGGTCGTGTTCGCAAACAGTCTGATTGTCCAGTGGGCAAGCAGGGACCTATGAGAGCCACTCTGCCGGTGTCGTCCGTTATGAAGCAGAGTGGCGGATTAAAAAAGAACTCTGGCAACAGTCCTACCTTATCTCCAACGAACGTTTGGCGACGAATATCGCCCGACCACGCTCTTTCTGGTCAACGCAGTCCTGGGGCTGTCAATTACAAAGGTAATCCAGACTTTTTTGTCTTTTATATATTACTATATCCATAACTAGCTTTTGCACGTGGCTTCGCCCGCTTAACTTTATAAAATACTAGCTGATGCCTGCAAATTTGTCCGCGTTGAACGATGAAAGGTACTCTATGTCCTTTCTGGTGTCCCAGACAACGTGTATGCAAAATTTCATGGTGATCGTTTCAGTAGTTTTTGCGTGAAAGCGTAACAAACAAACAAAGTCACATTCACAATTATAATATTAGTAAATATTAGTAAGGATAGAAAGAACTTTTTAAATCGGTCCAGTAGTTTCGGAGCCTATTCAATGCAAACAAACAAACAAATCTGTCCACTTTATAATATTAGTATAGATTAAATATCAATTTTTAAAGCCCATCACAAACCTGTCTATAATATCTTATATTTTCTTTTACATATAATATAAATTGTTATCTTATTCTTATTGGAAACTTATGGGGGAGGCCCATGTCTAGCAGTGGACGTCCTGCAGCTGAAATGATGATTATATAAAAAACTAGCTGTTGCACGGGGCTTCGTCTGTTAACTAATCCTATGTTACTCGCTGATAATATAGCTTCCCAACTGTGAAAGAATTTTTTAAATCATTCTAGTAGTTTTGGAGCCTATTCAATGCAAACAACAAATATTTCTTCTTTATAATATTAGTGTAGATCAAAGTGTGTGTGTAATGAACTCCAAAACCAATCACCATGAAATTTTGTATACAGATTGTCAGGATTTCAGAAAAGGACATAGGGCTTCCATGCGAACGAAGATGCATGCAAAAACTAGCATATTCATCATCATCATCATCATCTCAGCCGCAGGACGTCCACTGCTGGACATAGGCCTCCCCCAAAATTTTCCAATTGGACCGGTCAGAAGCAGCCTGGATCCACCGTTGACCCGCGGCCTTTATTAGGTCGTCTGTCCACCTTGTGGGTTGACGTCCTGCGCTGCGCTTGCTGGTCCGTGGCCTCCACTCGAGAACCTTCCGGCCCCAGCGGCCGTCGGCTCTCCGTACTATATGCCCTGCCCACTGCCACTTCAACTTACTGATCCGCTGGCTTATGTCGGTAACTTTCGTACGTCTACGGATCTCCTCATTTCTGATTCGATCTCGTAGTGTAACCCCGAGCATAGCCCTTTAAAAACTAAACTAAACTTTTAAAGTTTAAGTAAACTTTTAAACTAAAGTTTTTAAAAACTTTAAAAACTAGCATATTAATATGCTAAAATATAAATACACATAGCATTGTATGTACACACTGTGTAAGATGCTAAAATACATAATTATTTTGCCTCCAATCATTATGACTGTTTTAAGTTCATATTATATAAAATATATTACTATATGTTTCAGTAGCCTTATAGATATATATTTATAGCTGTGTGTGTTTCACTCAAAACAACACTATAGAGAATATATCTTAATATGTTTTGTTATATAAAATAAATCTATACCAATACATAAAGCTGAAGATTTTGTTTGTTTGGTTGTACGCACTAATCTCAGGAACTACTGGTTCTAATTGAAAAATTCTTTTTGTGTTGGATAGTCCATTTATCGAGGAAGTCTATATGCTATAGAGAATGCAAACGAAGTCGCGGGCACCAGTTATTTATAGATATATATGTTGGGCTTAAGTATAAAGTTTAAACTCTTGCTTAAATTTTATTTTCTTTACATTAACAACATTACATAATGTTTACAATTGTATAATTTCCTAATAATATAAATATTATTTTTGTTATAAATGAAATTTACTAAATTTTTTAAATTAAATTAAACTGTTAATAAATTGGAACAGCTTCTCGGCAGATATGTTTTAAACATGTTTTAACAACAGGTCCAGTGAATGTAGTGTTCTTTGTCAAAAATTGACAACAAACGAAACATTTTTTCTTACCCCCAGAATTTGTTAAATGGTTAACTAGTATATATACAAGAAACTTAGTTCTTACTATTCTAGAGAAGGTTTATATTGATTTTTAGACGACTATTTCTATTATTTGAACTTGAACTGAAAGTAGTGCTTACCTGGGAACGAAAGAATTATTCAAGTTATTTTCAAAATCCTGTGGTTTGAAGAGAAACATTCAGGCAATGAACACATTTAGTAAGGTTTTAATTATACCCATAAATAAATAAAGCATCAATAATAAAAGCTCATCATACGAAACTATAAACGGTTACAGGTAAAGGCAGGTTTGATGCAAATGTAATAAGACGGACTGCATCACTGGACACACTTTATCATAAAGGACAATGGTCAAGAGATTATTACCTTCATGCTGGCCAATTACAAGTTGATAAATCCACCCAGGTATGAAACTTAATATTATTAAAAGATCAATAAGTAGGCTTAAGAAAAATTTAATAATGATACAATTAATTAATGCATTGCTACACAATTGCTACTTATTAATGATATTTATCTGAATATGAGTAATTAAAATAAACACAAAATTTACATTTTTATTTTAATAAAATAACAAAGAATAATGAAATTAATGTACCTAAGTCTAAAAACAATTGAAGGGAATAAACTTTACAGGAAAATTAATACCTGCCAATTCAAAAGTATGAAAGACTAAATGTACCCCACCATCACCAAATGATCAACTGGCAGTTTCAGATAAAAACAAGCTCTTCCAATTTGTTTTATTAGTATAAGCGGTCCACCATTGGACATTAATACAGTTTTTTAATATTGCAATGCAATATAAAAATATTGTCACCTATATTAAAGTTTGTTGCCTATATTTAATATATAATTTATTATTATTATTATATTATGTAGGTAGTAGGATGAATGTTTTGACTGACTGTTACACCAATAATTTTAGTGGTTCTGTTAAAAAGTAATGTCTGAAATGCCAAAAAATCTATTCCAAAAGTAACTATATCTATTTTTGAAACAGTCACTGCTGATTCAAGGTATTAAGTCTATATTTGTATCAATTACAGACTGATGACGGCGGTGGAGCCTCAGGACGGTCATCGAGAAGTTCTGATGACGACAAGTTGGATCGTTTCTTGCGCTCTCGCCTCCAAAGGCAACACAAGCCATCCTCATCTGCGGATTACTCTGCACACACTATGAGTCCAGGTTTTTGTAAGTGTCCACAGCCTACATATTTACCAGAGATCTTTTTAAATTGGATACATTGTTCAAGAGATTGCAATCACTTTGAGTCGCTAATTTTGAATACAAGGTGCATACTTGCTTTTAAAAGCTACACATTTTTACTTGTTTTTTTTGTCTACTTTTATGGTAAAATTAAAATTATTCATATTATTATTATTAACTCAGTTCAATTATTTCGTTCCTAAAAAAGAAAAAAAAAAAAATCTTATTAAGAATTTTATTGTTATTTTAGAATAACTTTTAAGTCAAAATTATCGTAAGGAAATTATTTACGTCTTTCATTATTATAGTTTACTTACTATTTACTTTGTCAAGCATTGCTAAACAATATTTAGTAAAAGGAGGGTTTTAATTTTTATTAAAAAAACTAGCTGAAACGGCGAACTACCTATGTATCAAAATAAAAACTTGTTCTAAACAAAATGTATAAAAAAATGAATTATATTCACAATTTCTTTTGTTTTAATAGATTCAGCTATTCAGGGCGGCGACAAATTCAGCAAATTAAATATCAAAAAAATCGGACCAGCCTTTCTCATAGTTATAAACGGTACAACTAACACGGCTTTCTTTTGTATATTATATAGAATTCACTTACTACAATGTTTTAGAAAGAAGTCTTTATCTAGCTCGGACCTTCACACACAAATATATCCGTCATTTATTTAATATTTGTCGGGCGTCGACAATTTTTGGTGTCGGCCGCCTTCTTAGTTTCATTTTTAATGACTTTAGCTAGGTTGCAAGTAAGAATAAAAATTCGGTTTTTTTTTCAGGGTCACGTTTCGGCAGTGGTAGTGTACCGCTACGAGCAGCGCGGTCGTCTGTAGAAGGTCTCAACCAAGAGATAGAAAGACTTGTTTTGTATCCTGCCAGTGGTACTCAAACTCCACATCTCGACCGATTAAGAGACAAGGTAATCTGTCATCGAATTGATTTCCCGACCCTTCGTTTAGATTACTTGAAAATATCTTATGGCATATTCATTTCTGTAGTTTTTTTAATGTTTAAAAATAGTTTTTAAACAAAAAGGTTCCTTTAAATTATGTATAATTATACTACTAATGTTGATATTTATCAACAAGCTCCAGCTGTGCACTGAGTTAAAAATTAAAAAAATTAAATCATTTTTAGCGGATGCTTATGTGCCAAATTTTATCTAAATCTGTTCAGTCGTTTTTACATGAAAGAGTTAAAAAATGTCTTATCAGTCCAACGGCACAAACATTCGCATTTATAATAGAAAGGATGGTACTTGTATGTTTTCTTAGGTGTTGTTTTCATTTCTCAACGAACGTTGTCGTGGGAACCAACTACATAGTAACTCGATATGTTTGCTTGGTCATCATAGTGTCATACTTTGCGTGACTTGCAGGTGACGCCGGAAGGTCATCGCGCGCCCCTAGCGGAACTACTACGACGTTCTGTCAACACGCAAACGCCACACGATCTCTGTCACACCGCACACTCTTCAGGTAACGATCGAATCACTTTGCGCCACGTATTTCTAGGCACACTGTTTACGGAAGCTGCATCGCATAGAAGTCGGTGTATGACCATTATTCTATATAGTTATTCCAATCAAATGTGCAATCTCATTATCTGAAATGTAAAATGATACCTAATCGTATCATTGGTAACTTTTGGTGCTATTTTCTGGTTGCCACATTGCCTTAGTTTCAGAAGATGATACAACATTCGTCTAAACGTGAAACAATACTAAACTTTTTCTTTTATATTTATACTATATATAGATGTATGTTTCACTTATCTTAGCAGCGAATTTAAATTTTGTATTTAAGTTTTCTGTTATCTTATTTAAGTCTTCCTGAAAAACATGAGTGAGATCGTTATAGTTTCAATGCGAAACGTTACCCAAAACAATATGGGGAGTGGCTTCCGTTAAACAATGTACACCTATCTTTATCTAAGTTCATTATGAAATTTCAAAGTTCATCAATTTAAAAAGCGATTTTAATACATTATGTTGATCAGAATTTAATTGATTGTTAAATTATATAATTTTTACATGTTTTAAAAATGTAATACAAATGTTAAAATGAATTACGGACTTAGATCCACCGTCCAGAGGGTCTCTCTCCAGCGGTGGGTCCGCGGAGCAACTTGTTGCAGGTTTATAATACAAACTTACAGCTTCTATAGTGACCCCTTGCAACAAACCACACGGTGGATTAGATTAGATGCGAATTTCAACATATTATAAATCCAAGGTCGCAGGCATAACTTATTTTCCAAAAGACGAAATATTGGGGTATCAAGTAGTATGACATACAATAATATGGGTATCTGCTAAATTGGGTAGACATTTTGTCCTTTAGAAAATAACTTATGTCTGGCGGGCCTGGGTTCTTATTCTAATCTAATACATTTCACTAGTTTAGTAATATTTTCACACACAATATACTCTCGAGAGTAATAATAATAAAAAATGTAACTGCATTGATTAAGATAAGATTTTTTTTTCATTATTATTACTCTTGAGTATTTACTACGCTAGTTAACTGATTAAAATTATTTAAATATTTGTTTTATATTTATCATTTTATTTTTATCTAAATAAACGAATATTTAAATCATTTTAATCAGAAGCATTGCATTCCTGCGAGGTGCAGAGTTAACTAACGCGCGTATTAATAATTATGTTCAGAGGTCCATTTTAACGGTTGTTTAGTTATACGGAATAATGGATAAAATAAAATTAGCATTTTTAACATTCATGTCTAGTTTAACTTTAAATTTGCACATACCGCTTTATTTCCCGTTGAAATGGACCTCCTAAGAAGCCATAAAAAATGTTTGGTTATCATCCATTATTTTATTTTCCATTCGATGAAAATTACTGAGATTGAGATTTTTATTGATTTTATTGTAATTTAAAATATAATAATTGATATTATTTAGTATCACAATATATATTGGTTTACTGACAATATATTTGGGTATAGTTGGTAAATAATTTAAACCATTTATGTACATTCGAGAGAAATAATATAGTGGATGAAGAAATGTTAGGAAATTCGCACAAAAATGTTTGTCCAGCACAAAAATTGTTTGAAATCCCAAGCATGTTATTATTTTTGAAAAGCTTTCAACCATTAATTTTGCAATGATTTGTAGACAGTAATGTAGTTTGAAATCAGATATTTGAATAGCCTTATGAGACGTTAATAGCGAAAATTATATATATGGACTCCTTTGTATGGAACCAACGGCTGTTAAAAAGAGAACATGACTATAGCCAACTATAGCAGACACTGTAAATTGTAACTTGTATTGATGTAAAGAGTTTCTATTGGCAACCGATCAGCATATTACTCGTATTCAAGTAAAATATTTTTGGCGAAAACACATACGGCGTTAACAATAGCTTATAAAAATTACGAATAAATCAAGTGTTTTTAAAGCGAGCAAAAGTATGGAATCACTTACTTGAAATTGGTTCCGCGCGTTCTTGAGTACTGTATAATTTGTTAATAATAATAGAAATACCACCATTTTAAATTAATTTAAAGTTAACAGTTTAGCCTTTAAAATGGTGTCATTTTTATTATTATAAACAAATTATTCAGTACTCAAGAACGCGCGGAACCAATTTCAAGTAAGTGATTCCATACTTTTGCTCGCGAGTGTATTAAGTATTTGCTTGTGTCTGTTCTCTTATACTGAGCATGTGATGCTTGCCTCTACAGCCCACTAGGACACGAAAAATCCAGAGCGAGATAGCAATATAACCATAAAACTAACAGTGTTTTATTGCTCTGTCTGCCTCTGTCTAAAGAGTTTATGATTTATACTAAAGTACTTGAAGTAACCGTATTTCATGATTCATATAATATTTAAGTAACAAATGGCTTATGAAACTTAATTGACAATTACAGGTGGAAGCGTTTGTTCGTCTCCAGATCTTGACGGGTCTAAGTTAGGCACTTCACCGCAGATTAACCGTTTCTTGGCTCGTGAGCCGCCAGATGGCTGTGAAAAGGTAAGAATTGAAAAATTGTTGCAATATTTAAGACAAAATATTTATTGTGAATCTGAAGTGTTTGTAGTATTTAATAAAAAACACTAACCATCGAATAAGCTGGTGGTCCATCTCTTCAATAACTTCCCAATCTTTAATTTCTCTATTTGTATTTAGACTGAATAAGCTAAGCTGTAATAATTACCTCTAAGCAGTACTTTAAATGTGCTATTTACGTAACAGCTTGTGAAAGGTGAAATTGTTTTCGTTGTCAAAGGTGAACCTGAAGGCTGGTGAGGGTGCGTTCACGGAGGCGGTGCCGATGATGAAGCCGACCGCCGGTGGATTCACGCTTCGGCCCTCTCTCGGTTCGGCCTTCCAGCCACTGCACTCGGTCCACTCGCCCTCTTCGCCCCCCTCACCCTCATCGCCCCCGCACTGACTCCTTTCGTCCCACACCGCCGCAGGTACGCCACGTCACACGTCCCCAAGCGCGCACTCGTACGACGCATGCACTGCTAGGGTTGTCAACAGGCAATATTTCATTCGCCGAATTATAATCGGCTGATCGGTTTAGAAGTGAACTTGACCGCACCCTTTTTTCGCAGGTGTTTAAATGCGTTTATTCAGTCTATTGTTCGTGTATTTTTGTAAGGAATTGTATTATTATTGTTTTTGAACAGAAAATGAAATATAATTTTGTATTGATTTGTAGGGAAAACGTGACAAAAAATTACAAAAATAACGAAAGATTCTGTTTGTCCGATCGCTACTAAACTTCACAGAATCGCCCGCTGAGCTTACTCTAAAGTTTGGCTGAAAATTTCATTAAAATCCGAACACACATATATCATCGCTTTTTTTAAGGTACTTTATTTTGATACTACGATCATATAATAAAAAGTCGTAGATGCGTTACATATAATAAATGTACCACGTGCGGCGTTTAAATATGGCGCCACCTTGAACACGACACACAACCGCTTATTTGACAATATAAATAGACGTCGCAAGTCTAGGTTTAGGTTTGCTAATCAGCCATTTGTAGATCTCAGGTATCTACTTCTTTTTATTGTGACTGGTCCAAGAAGCATTTCGAAACTTCAAACAAAACGCACATAATTGTTTGGATGATATACCTACTATAAGTTGTACCCGTTATATGACATGAATTACACAGCCCATTTTTCGGCTTGATATACTATTTTTATGAAATGTTGTGTACAATTATGCATAGAAAACATTAAAGCTACTTATCATAGTAAGATATATGAAAGTTTCTGTATTTTTTCCACGTTTTAATTACAATAATTATAACTTAAAGCCGCCTTACTAGTGAAAGTGCATTCGTCGTACGACTGACTGTCTTAATTTGTGTACTTTTTGTCACACTTTGACACAGTTCTAAACGATGCTATTTTGAAAAAAAGTCTTACATACCTATTTGTTTAAATTTTGTACGAGTTTCAGTTGGCAATGAATAAAAATTAGTTAAATATTATACTATGAGCTGACACAATTAGAGAAAAATTCTCTATTATCCATCTGTAAAGTAAATACTGGCAGAAAGTGTGAGAGAGACGAAGCGATCGTGCGGCCAGTAGTTGTCTTTTTCTAGAATTTTGATTGGTTCTCCAAATTACAACAAACAAGAGATAGATATTGGTCACACGATCTCTTCTCTCTTTCTAGACTTTATTTTTATGAAATAATAATTTAATTTTACTCTATGAGTTTCTTGATTTTTATGAGATTATCCTTTTCGATAATTGAATCTATTGGTAATATCTTTAATAAAAAAAATATATATTATGTAGCATCGTTAGAACTGTATCGAGTTTTAATAGAGTGTAGATATATTGTACAAATACATTACTATGCAAATTGAAATTTGCCACTTAATTAATTAAAAATTTAATTGTATAGAAATAACATCGGTGTGACGAATAAAATAACTAATCAAAAATTAAGTTAGTAGTCGTATATTTGTACAATACACTTTTTTTTTAAATACTGACTATCGTTGTAATAGAATAAACTCAGATGTAATACAGTTGCGTTCAAACAGATGAAAAAATTGATTAAAATATAACTTGAAATAATTTGCTAACATTTTTTTTTAAATCCATATACAGTAACCACAATGAGCTTGTTTTAAAATTCAGGTTATATATTCAAGAGCTTTGAGTATCTATTTCTCATAAACTTATATTTACAGGATTTTTTTGCTTAGTAACTTTCTATTCTTGGGAGTCTCACTAAGATCAAATGTTTCTACATACATATTTTCTTTTATATACAACTAGAAATATATAAATCTTATTTCAATGCATTAAATTTTATCTCAAGTATCATTTTAAATCTGCTCTTATTTTTGCTCTACTGTGTGTCTCAAATTTCCCTGAAAATTACTTAAAATCGTAAACAATATCAATTTGGACGCGACTGTAACGTTTGTACCGTGAAGTCCATTATTAAATATAGTAATAATTATATTTTTAAGCACCATATGCACCGTGTTTGCGAAATAACTCATCTGAATTATAAAACAATACATATTTTTTCCTATAAAATTAAAATTAGGGAAAAAATATTCTTTTACTTGGGCATGCCCATTGCCATTTTGTGTCCACGAATTGCATGGACAACATGTGTTGTAAGACAGCACACTGTGTATTATCTTATTGTTGTTAGTATTAAGGTAATTGCTGTTGGAAATAAGGGCGAAATAGAAAAAAAAATCTGTATATTATTTCTTGAACATGGTGTGTAATTGTAGATTGGATCACGTATTTGTACCTTCATAACTCATAAAACATCTTAAATATGTTGTGACAATAAAATTGTTATTATTGTTTATATTTCCATAATGGAATGTATTGATAGTATCGAACGATGAAAGTGTCAGTTTATAAATAAGAAATAATTGGTCAATTTCAAAAAGTGAGTGAGAATAAAGAATTTCTCGTTATTTAAAAAAAAAAATTAAACCACAAAAACGCAGGTAAAAAAAATGAAACTTATCCAAATCAGCCAAAGCTTCTGTTAACGTCTAATTTTTTTATGTTTAATTTTTATAATTATTCATGATTTCAAGAACCAATAAGTCTACTTGTTTGACAAATCAAATCTATCTTTTGATTTTTAAGTTTAATAATATTTTTTCAGTAAGACAGACAATATCTAAATATAACACCACAGATATTATAATATATATTTGATCTCATTTTTTATGTATTATTTTAAAATTACAAACAGTTTGTACATAAAAAAAAAAACACCATTACAAACATTATTATTTGAGTTTGTTATAGTTGTAGAGTAAGTGAGTTATAATTTTCTACATTACATTTTTTAAATTAATTAATTAAACGGAGGTTGAATAAAAAACCAAGGACCAAAATTTTCATAGGGCCAGAGTAAGGTCAACGAACATATTGCTAAACAGAGAAATTACACTGTGAAGAGCTTTAAATTGAGGAATTTGTTAAAAAAAGTGTAAAGAGAATAGACTGAACTTTTTTAAATTTACAAATACATTGATACAGGTATCTTGAACTTGGCGAATAGTTTGAACGCAATTTCATAGAAACTGAAATTAAACCAATTTTCAAGGTGGCTTAATAAACAGGATTTAAGTTTTCGACTTTTATGTTGACAAGAATAAACGTGCTGCTTGGGAATATTTTTATTCGCATATTTGAATAGATTTAATTCAACGAACACAAAGCCCAACGCTGAATAATAGCGAGTTGGCAGTTTCTCTTAGCAACGCCAATAAATTCTGATTAAAATAAACAAAAAAAATTTCATCGCGAATTTGTAATCACCCGTTTACATAGAAAGTATAATAACATTCAAGTTGCAGTAAAAAAATATTAGATTCGCGGTTCCAGTCGTTTTTGAGTTTTGAGTCAAATGATGAATTGAAACATTGTACGAAAATCATCATTTTTGAGCTGTGTCTATAGTAACTCGAATCGCATGCCATCAGGCATCACCATTTACCATCAGGGTTTGCCACTACCGCCACGTCACAGTGCCTGTATCAAGTATAGTATAATATATAGGGAGGGAATGATGGAGCTCGCCGATCAGATCTCTCATTTTGGCCAAACAAAATGCATTTTATCAACGAGACTGCTATAGTAGTGTTTCTCATGTTACACGTAAACATTAGTTAGACCTGCTTTTGTATATGTATGCAGTTATTTTTTAAAACCTTTTGTAAATTACATTACGGCAAATATAAATATATATGATGTGTACCTATTTTGGATGGCTCGCCTTTGGAATATTAGGGGTGTTAAGTGTATCTTATCATTGCTCAAATCGAAATTTTTTATTAGGAGCCACACTTATGAGGAAATGCCGAATTTGTAATTTTTAAAAAATGTGATTTTAATATTCCGAGTAGCTGATGTGTGTGTATATAGTAAAAAACTGTTTATTACTCAGTGAATTAAATGTGATATGTAAGCGAAATCCCTTAGTGTGAATGCGAAATCCACTTTGCAACTTTTGGGTGAGCTTTGGTCGAGGCTTCACTGTGTAGGGGAATTGAAAATCTGTCTAGATACAAATACAAATGCTACTAAGTATGCCTAAAATGAGAAAGCTATGGAACTGTTTACATTTGCTTGCAATACGCATACTCCTGAATGACCCACCAACCCGGGCTCCAGGTGGCCTAGTCAAAAATCAAAAGTCGACTGATACTTTAATATACTCATTTCTAGCAAAGTATGTTCAGATAATGTAAAACAGTTCCTCATTTTAAGCATAATACTTACAAGCGTGAGCACAACTACAAGCATAATACTTTTAGAGGTTTGGAAATTAATGGAGAATGTAAAAGCAGACAGTGACTAGATATAGATTTAGAAAGTTATGTATCCGGAATTATGTCTTTTGAAACTGATAGAAAGGCATTTTTTTTTTAAAAAGAACCCTCACAGTGAAGCGTTGCCCTTGTTCGGAGAAGCTATTGGGTGTCCATTAGTTGTCGAGTGTTACTGACGGTGCTGATTTGTTAGTATGGGTCGTTACGATTACAGTAAATATACAAACTTGTTGTGGCAGCGAGATCCTTAGTATCTCGCGGACGCTCCGGTATCTATAAGAACTTTTCGTATTCGGTTGAAAGTAAATACTGCTTAGTAATAATGTGTTAGTTTAAAAAATATGAAACGCCAACTGTACTTAACAGGTTAATATTGCGAGTCAGGATAAATTTTTTTCGAAGTACCTTAGTCTCATATAAATTTGCGTTGTTTTAAAACATCAATAACTTACTTTATTTGTCGCCAATTGCTACTTGTCAAAGATATGTCTGTATTTCTTCATAAAGGTGAGCGCTCACCTATCTGCGACAAAAGTCGAAGAAGCCTTTAGTGACCGCTGATCTTTAGTAACTCTTTAACGTGTACAGCCCCTGCCGTCCCTGTATCGCCAAAACGATCGTCTTTGATAAGGAGTAATAGGAAGTGTCTGGATTTTGTCTATTGTGTTTGAATAACATGCAGTGTACGTACAGTCTCTAGCAACGCAAGTGTCTTGAGATTAAGTCGAATTTTCTATGTTTGAGTGCTAAATTTGGTCCTTCGAGACTAAATTTTGTATGAACTGAAAGTGGAGCGTCCCGCGGATAAATATTCACTTTGTGCTTGAAATCGAATGTTGTTTTCAATGTAATTGTGACAAAACAATAAATTCGATGTGAATAATAAAAATAAGCTTAGGCACAAATTTCTAATTATTTTACGGGTGTGTGTTAATGGCAAAAGGGTGTTAGTTTCGCTGTTTATTTCGGGGCGCCAGGATTTCAGTGCATTGGTCGCGCAACGCCATACGTATAAACAATATTTGCAAGGTACTACTACAAGTTATAAACCCCCTTATATAATATACGTATAATTAAATAGAGCGGTAAACACGAGACATATAATTCTTCTGTGATTAAAATATAAATTGCGAAACACTTTTGCTCATTACGTGTACATATTTATATATAATATAAATGATTGTGTTATTCAGTGTCGATGGAGTTATCAATTTTAGTGTGTACATAGGGATAATATTGTACTTTTAGTGAAAAGTGAATAATAATAAAAAAAACATGAAACACGAATGAAAAAACCGAGCCAGTATTTAAAATCCGGATTTCTGTGTAATATGTTTCGCAATTAAGTGCAATATCTAGATGTAATAATGTTCACATATACATATATATGAATTCATTGTGTATAGCTTCGATTTATTGTTTCATTATATTATGATTATTTGCATCGCTTCCTTCCCATCAGCTTGTAGACCTCTCCTTTATAGTCGAACACAATACTATTGCTTTAGCCGGTGTATAGTATACGCCATTACACAAAACATAATATCGCCTCGAACTGTATTTGAATTGCGTCAGAAATGAATGCTTTACCAAAATGGACGTGTTCTTCATGATAAAAGTGAAAATTTCTAATTTTTTTAATATAAATAATTTACCCACGATTCGGTGTAATTGAAGTCGTGTAAATCCGATTCAGTGTCACCGACCCGAGCGTGACGGTTCACTACTCAGCATGAATGTGCTCTAAAGAAGTTTTCACTTGAATAATGAGAACTCAGTAGTCGAGTGTGGTTATATCTTGTGTAATAGTCTATTGTAAGTTACACAGGTCCAGCCAGGTTGTATTTTAGAATGTATATGTAATCCTTCCCCCGATGTCGTTACCTATTTTAAGATTTATAGGATGTCTGTTCGAATAAGTCCTATCGACATGTAGCTGTTTATCAATGTGTGCTATACTAAAGCGGGCCCCTAGACGGCGGCGATTTTTATACCTAAATAGAGATGTTGCACTTACCTTTTTACGAAAAAAAAAAAAGAAATCTTACATATTTGTGAAAGATCTCGGTTTTTCAACGTCTTTATTTGGGAGATTTTTTGAAAATACATAAAAATATTTTTGTATGTTTGAGTAGAAGACGTGAAATGTACCATAAAAATAAAACGGCTAGAATCTTAGATTTGATAGTTCTTTTCATATAATTCTTTATATAAACGGTTAATATTATTTTAATGTTTGCTTTTAGATAAAAGGATAGGTTTGTAATTTTTATTATTACGATATTAGATTAATACTAACATTTAAATAAACTAAACCAAAAGTGCCCATTGAGATAAGTTTATATTGAAATCCAGCCTTTTGTTCGACATTTTGTTAAAAATAATGTTTAGGCGACAAAATTAGGGAATAAGAAAAAATTATCAAAACATTGTTGAGTTATAGTTATCTAAAATTGTTGAGGTTTATGGAAACAAAAAAAAATCATTTAGTTTTTTTACATTGTGATGTTTAACAAAAGGCTTGATTTTTTAGAGGCATTAACATCATTATTAATAGTGTCTACTTTAAGTAATAATAAGAATGATTTTATTATAGTTTTGTTTCAGAGAAGAAATTCTAATTACTATTTTTGTTTCCAATATTTTATCACTTTTACATGTTTTCACTGTAATGTATCTTGCTGTATTGCAGACATATCCATTATACAGACTGATTTAACATTTGACTATTATTTACTTATCCCCTAAGTGTTTTCAATATTGGCTAGGTCTTAAAACAACTAAATACTAACTGGCACACACATTGCTCATCAAAAGGTAATGAAAACAAAGAAATTTAATGTGGTTTGATTTCTTTAAAAAAATGGCTTATCACTACATATTTTATAGAACAAATCTGTTCGCGATAAACTCAAAAACTACTGCACCGATTTTCATGCTGTTTTCACCGATGGATAGAGTGGTTCTCGGGGAAGGTTTTATCATATAATTTACAAAGTTACGCAGGCGAAGTCGCGGGCAGCAGCTAGTCAAATATATGATAGGGCTTTATAAACCGATTTTTTTAAATAAATCTAATGGGTAATTCCATGGTAACTCAGGTTACATTTTTACTTCCCTATTGAAACTAACAAAGCTATCATACCATATTTATAATTGTATCAACTACCCCCTTAATGGAAATTTCGTTGTTGTAAAGCATAAAATGTGTGTCTCGTTTTATTTTGAATTTTCTAGCTAGTTTTTTTTAGTTTCAATAAAAATTGTTGGTAACTCACGTTTCCTTTGGCGACATTAGCTTTTAGGCTAGTATGTAGAATATTAAAAATCAAATCCGTTTTTATTAAATGTCTTACATAATCGAGATCATTAGCAAAATTAATGGTTTTAGAAACACGCATTTTTTTAGAGAATTAAATAATGGTCACTCATGTTACATGGATTTACCCTAATGTGGTTTGATTTCCTTAAAAAAAATTGGCTTATAAACATTATCAGTAGAACGATTTGGGCATGCTCCATTAAAAACTTTTAAGTCCAACCTTTTATACTTTGCAGTCTTTCGACTTTTTTTTCCAATTTGTTTTATTGTAGAAGAAATCAAACTAGTTGGACTAACATTTAATATTAATTTAACTCTTACCATTTGGTCACTCATTTTAGATTCAAGTTTTTTTTTATTTGAAAATTATGCATTGCTCTGAAAAATAGAACAATAGTTCTTCTTTATAAATGAATGTTTTGACCACTGCTATATGTGTTTAGGTCATTACTGAGTAGCTGCAGGATATTGCTAGAAAAAAAATTATGCATAAAATTAATATAATAATAAAAAGCCAAAAAAAAATATTATTCAATTTATTAAATAATTAAACTAAATCAGTATTGTAAGCTACGTTTTGTTTGTATATCGTCTAGTAATATTCTTAACTCTTCATCTTCAAACCTTCCTTCCAAAGATGGAATTAGGGCTTTAGCTTCTTCTGGTGTCTCGGGACATAAATTTGCAAGACTTGCTACTTCAAATTTGTGCAGTTTCTTTGATTGGAGAAGGCTGAAACATAATATGAATTTTATTTTATTTTCTGATCACATTACATTCCAAGTAATTGTATGCAATAAGTTTATACTGTGGTGGTCACACACCATTTTAGAACATGTCTTAGAACATTTTAGACCTAGTCATCCTAGTGATCCTTAAGAGTGCGTATAAAGCAATCAAAATTTGTAATTTCACCTGCGTGGCCCCTTGGACGTCATGTCATAGTGACACAAAATACGTAGAACTATGCACAACATGCGACGGAAGATAGCGCATCTCGCTGAATAAAAATGTTATAAGTGCCAAAAGTATTAAATATTAATTATTCATAAACTACAACGTCAAATGAAAAATTGTTACATACAGCCTTAGATAATATGTGAAGTGAAATTACTGATACACTTTTAGCTTTGTAATGTGTGTCATTTTGAAAATAAATCTAAAATCGATGGAAATGAGAGCTCACTTGGTGATTTTTTTCTATCGAGAAAATTTCATTATGTTATGTTTACTGTTAGTCGTCACTTTCATTTATAATGTATTTATCTATTTAAAAAAAATAATTAAATTAGACTTTGTTTACTTAGATAAACTTCAAATCTAGGATAGGCTATTTCTCTTTATACCCACTCTTAAATGAAAAATCCAACTGGTATCAAGGCGGAAATAACGAAACATGGTTTGAAACTAAAGGTCATTATTATTATAAATGTACTTTACTTAGATAAAATTCAAATCTAGGATTGGCTATTTCTCTTTATACCTGCTCTATAGTTGAAAGCACACTTGCAACACTAGACATTAATTGTGTTTAGGTTCTGGTAGTTACCTACTTCTTACCATCAATTCAACTGACAGCCTGTATGTTGACCTTAACATACAAAAAAAAAAAAAACAGAATGTTCAGACTACTCATCTCTTGTTTGCCATCATGTTTCAGATTTCTTGAGCACATTAAACAAAAATAATAATAAAAATATTTCAAATACATACTTTCTAACAGCTGCAATTGTTTCTTTATTTTTGAATTTTTTAAACATATTTGTGTAGGTCAGTGTTTTTACAAACACTTCTGAAAATTCCTGCTCTTCTTCTGCAGACTCGTTCTGTGCTTTTCTGTGTTCAAGTAACATGTCTACTTCAGATATCAATAAAGTTTCAGCATTTTCAAATTCTGCAACAAACACGTTGGTTTTATTAAGGTTGAATAGCGTTACCGTTAGACAAAGAAACGAAGAACAAATTATATTCATTCATGGCTGTAAAACTACGAAGAGAAGAAAGTTTATGACAAATTATAACCTTTTGGAAATTGAAGATCTGCAGCATCTTCTTCAATTACGTCTTGCAATGGGCCAGACATACTTTAAATTGTAATGTGAAAATTTATAAAATGCTTTCGATCACGAATCGTCTTATTAAATTTTTCTCAATACCGAATAAAATAAAATAATATTATTATAATACGATAGTAAGTTTTGTTTTGTACACAGACTAACTTAACCAAGTGATTATATTTTCTTTGAACTTGACTACTTAGTTTGTTTAGTCGCTGTCGCTGTCTGACGCTTGTTGGTAGCCACAGAATACAGATTGAAACAAAATATTATTTAATGAGTGTGCCTACCTAAGCTAGCCTAAAATAAGACACAACATATAAAACCAAAACTAAATAGTTTGCACCACAAACTAAATAGTAGATACTAACGTATAACTGCACGCAAACGGGTGTTGCCGTGGTATTTTGTATATGTATAATATTCCGTGACCTCTCGTTATATTGTTTGGGTTATGACTTATGACCAACACTATACATACAAGAGAAAATGTTTGTCCGTCGGTCACCATCATATATGAGGCGCTGTAGTAGCATTAGGGTGTGCGCGGTTTCATGAACTACGCAACCACACTAATGCTAAAAATAAGGAGGGTAGAGACAAGGAGGACAATCGGAGTATTAAAAGTGTCCGTCGAAAGACGATAAATTGATGGCGCTAGTGAGGCTAGTGACAGTAAACAATTCAACCAAAATTCAATTCTTCGCACTTCTCTCCGTCAACTACTGCTACATTCATTCTATACTCTCCATACTCTCAAACTCTCTATGTCCACACCAGCGCCATCTCTATTTATCGCTTTTTGTTGCCACTTTTTCAGTTTAACAGCCATTTAATATGACGCTCCTTATCTCTACCCTCCTTAGCTAAAAAGCTCAGTTGGTCAATTTATGAAACACTACGTAATGGTTTTTTGCTGGCTAGTTATTTTCCATGATTTCGTAACACGGAGATGAGTTTTATTTTGGAACTCAAGCTCAACTCATTTTATTTCCAATTTGTGATTCGGTATATAGTTTTCTGTAATTCTGTCTGTGCTTATAATCTGTTCTGTTTTAGTCTACTGTCACTGTCTGTGTCACTCAAGTCACTGTTTGTACTCAAGTCAAGCTTCAACCCAAGGAAAAATTTAGGGAAAATTCAATTTTGCCATTATACATAAGAAGATGAAGAAAATTCAATTTTGTTTGTATACTAGCTAGCTAGTTTATTTTTAGTTTTATTTCCATACTATATATAATTTCGTCATTTCGTTAGTTTTTTTGGTTTTCCTAATTATTTGCACTGATCTTCAACTATTTTTTTATCACAATAGTTACTAAAAATGGCGCAAACACCAACCAAAGAAGGAGAATTGTCTTCCCACATGGCTAAACTTGAAATTTCCAGTTTTACGCCTAGAGGTAACGCCTAGAGCACATTGTAAGTGTTTAAAAATTTAACATACAAATATAATGATTTACATTTCTTTTTAATTACAGAATTAATATCACCCAGTAAAAATGAACATGGTGTTTCTAAAACGGTTTTTGAACATATATCAAAGTTACATTCATTATTATCTAAATGGATACAACTACACGGGCAGGGATGTAAAGCTTGCAATTCTATATCGGCATTGAAGTTACACGAGTACCATGAAGGATATTATCCAGACGGTTTAGAAAAAGATACAGCAGCATTAGTCGATATTATGGAGGGAATGATAACTATATCTGAAAGTACGATGGTAATTCATTATTATTATTATTATTTATATTAAGGTCGACATAACTTATTAAGCTTGATAGTAATATATTAAGCTTGACTATAACACAAGCAAGCTACAAGTACAAAAGTGTGCTGCCGATTATTGTAGGATAAAGGATAGGGAAACGGGCATTGAAATCTCATACTATCCAAAACAACAGTAACTACACATGTTGTTATTTTACAGTGGTTTTCTGTGAGGAGATAATATTAACACATGAAATGTGTTATAATGTAAATTATAAAACACTAATAGCGACTGCATGGATTTTTTTCTATGCAAATTATATACAGGACACCTTCCTCGTTGATTGCTCTTCCCATTGGTGAAAACTGCTTCAAAATCCGAGATGTAGTTTAGGAGGAGTTAGCAGATTTAGAGATAGACACACAGAGTGACTTCAATTTATACTATCTAAAGATGAAATTAGCTAGATCAGTTATAGACCTGGTTATGCTTTGCAGTTAATAAAAAATAATAAAATAACTTTTTCGACTTTTAAAGACTATATTGCATTGTTACAAGTAAGTAAGTAATAGATGACGAATTAATTTATTGCAGATGTGAAAGTAATTAGTAATAGGTTAGCGGCTCTAGCATTGGCATATGGGTCAACTATACCTATCTACACCTGGTCTTTGAAGCAATTTAGTGAAGCAGTCATACAAATACATGAACAACTTACAAAGGAAGTTAAGCTAAAAAAAATTGTAACAGGTATTTATGAAATATTTAAAATACTGTTTACTGTTATAATTAGTTACTGTTTACTGTTACTGTTAGTTTGGAGTGAGTTTGTTTTTTGTAACCCTTTTAAACTTTAACTACTAATTCCATCATAATGAAATTCTACATAATATACTTTCTCACAAGTACAGAAAAGGAAATGGGGTATTTTTCATCCAGAGAAATTGTGTCCCTCAAGGGGGATGAACAAAATTGTGGGCAAAAAGTTAGTCTTCAATAAAAATTTATTATACCTTTTGTAATATTGGTTTGCATTAATTCTACACCTTTTCAACTAGGTATCTTGGACTTGGAAAAATATAATATACTCACTATACATGCAATCTAGTATTCAATTCAGTTAATTTTATTTTAACTTTGTAATAATACTTTAATTATTTCCTTTTCAGAAAATGTGGCGCACTGTCGGAATGAGAATCTTATGGAAGTGTTTGTTAGTTCATGGGAATTTAATGTTTATTTAGAGATACCATCTACTGCGTATTTATTTGCTGAAGTTGGTTTAAATGCATTAAAATAATATACCAAAAATTTGCTCAATAAATTATTAACGAATTATTTGTTTTTTTCTTTTAACCTCTTGATACTTGGTTATCTGATAAAATAAATAAGGAATACTTAGATGATTATTTTATTCTAAACATTCTTTAAGATAAAATTCAGATAAACATGTATGAAACCATAATAATTATTCTAATTTAGATGAGGAATCTATAAATAAGACTGCAAAGCAGAGAGAGCCTTTCGAACAGTCGAAAATATGTCGATACCTTTAAGTTTAATTCCCGTATGAACCATTTTGGCCAAATTGAGTTATATATACCATTTTTCTCTATCGATCGGTACATACGAAATTCGCAAAAATGTTTATACGACCCAAAAATTAAAAATAAAATGGTTTATGGTTCATTCATACACCCAATTTAATAGCGAGAATTCAATTTATCTATGACTATAAATGGTTTTTAATACAAAAAAATCTACATCTATGGGTTTTAGGTCACTAAATGTGGTCTTAAAATTTACCAAAAATGGATATACAATGTACCTATACAGTTATTTTTAGGTCAATTTTCGTGGGGTGTATTAACCAAAAATTGATTTTATTTTTGACGTAAATCCAAGCCTTAATTAAGTTCTTAATAAAGAAGATATATAAAGTTTTGGTGATTTAGCCATCTTCATTCCCAAATTCTAAGAATCTTTTGCCTTGGACATTTTTTTATAAATTCAAAAACAAAAAACTTATGAATTAAAAAAAAAAAGTTTTTCGTCTGTCCTGAAAATTCGGGTTTTGGTTTATACAACAATTAAACCCAAAGGTGTCGATGTCCAGAAATACGATACTTGAACCAATTTAATTATACAGCTGGGTAAAATCTACTTTTCTAAAGAGGCCAACAGAATACAGTTGGACTGGAAACAGTACGTACTTTTTTCTAGACTTTAGGCCGTACACCCTTTTCTGTACCGACCCCTTACAAAGTGAAATACTTACTTTCGATGATTTGTATTTCGAAAAACGAGCATTACTTAGTTCTTTACAAGTATATGTTTTCTAGATATAGATTATGGTTATTCAAAATTCCCACCGTTTTAGAATTTAACTTTATTCAGTAGAAACCTCAACCCTGCAAGTACCTCAACCAACAAGCCAGTCAATTTAATTTTAACGATAATATGTAAAGGCCAGATAAAGGCAATTACACGGTTTGAACTGACCTTATCCTTGAAACGAAAGCAATTTGCCTTCCATTTACGTAACTTGGTTTAAGATGCGATGACCACACGAGGTTGTAGCCATGGTAACCTTAGGCAAACAATCGAGGCGACAAAAAACAATTTTATGCTAATCGGATTACTGATGACCTTCAGTATATTATACCTACCGACAAGAGTTTACCGTTTGCACGATGTATAATTTACTGAACTACCCAGTACTTAAAATAATTGCTAAAAACATTTATTTTCTAGGCAAAAATATTGAAATTATGCATATTAAATAGCAATAAGCAATAGGTCTGACCGATGGGTTTAAAAATTACTATAAAACACACATAATATAAGAGTTATGTATGGTTATGTACATGCGAGTAGTTTCGCTAAAATTCCTGAAATTAAAAGTTTCTTCTAGTTTCTGCCAGCGATTAAGTAAGTATGTATGCTTGTATAGATTTTTAAAGCATTCTACACTATGTTAAGTTTCAGACCTTTTATATAAATAAAAATTAATGTTCGGTACCTAAGTAGGTATGATTGTCCTCTATGGACCCCAAAACCACTCGACCGTTTTTAATTAGGTTGTCACTTATGGCTTATGGAAAGAGGGATAAAGTTTTCTATATATTTAAAAATTGCACCCCGGGCGTTCAGTAATAATAAATAAACAGTCTAAACAACAACAAACAGTCTTCAGAGTTTGATATACCTAATTAGTAAATTTGGGAAAACAATACAAATGTCTAGTGAATATGAATAGCCATGTATGGTTAGGGGTTGATCGCCTTGATTGGAAAGGTTCAAAAGAAATGAAAAATAAAATAAAAAGATTACCTACATTCGTACGAGTAGGTACAGGTTTACTGAAGATTTAATTACTCAACGCGATGCACGATTATCTATTTAGTTTATTATCATATACCTAATTCCAAAAATATATTGAATTATTTCAACATAACTTATTATAACTAACTTCTTACAAGATTTTAAAACGCTTTCATACTCTTTCAATTGAATCAAAAATGAAATCTCTTCCTGAGAAGTTGATTGAACTGTATACCTAATAGGTATATTTCTCCATTTTCCCAAAATCCACAAGTTAAGTACCTACATACTTATGCGTTTTCTTGGTTTTCTCCACTTTATTAGACGAGGCAAGATTTATATTAAACACATTTGATAAATGTGAATTATAATAATACTAATATTATAAATGTGAATGTGAGCTTGTTTGTTTGTTACGCTTTCACGAAAAAACTACTGAACCGATCACCATAAAATTTTGCATACACGTTGCCTGGGACACCAGAAAAGACGTAGGGTGCCTTTCATCGTTCAACGCAGACGAAGTCGCGGGCACCAGCTAGTAATATATATATGTAGATGTGTGACACATCTACACATTAATATACTATCTATTAAACGCACGTTTGTTTGTAGGTACAACAAAATTGTGGCAATTAACCGCCATCTTGTAGGTAATAAACTGAATAAATAAAAGATTAATCTGACATAGATTGTGCAAATAACTCCCGGACGTGATTGACGTGTAGAGCTTCTCGTTTGAGAGAATTAATAAAATTTATAAGTGAATAAAACAAGCGATATAAAAATTATTATATCGTTTGTTGAAGCTTTACAAAAAATGCCGAACATAAATAATTTTGGCATTTGAAAATTTTCTTTTTTTGTGTGGTTAATTGCAAAATCACCTTTTGGTTTTGTACAAATTTATTTTGTACAATTACCTATGCTTTCTAGAAGATATAACTAATCTGAGAACTTAGTTAATCACGAAATAATAGGAAATTATGAGTGATTATTTGATAATATTAATATTAATTTGATTTGATTTCTGTATTTATAAAACAATTAGGTGTTTCTTTCCTTTAACTATGATTTAGTTCATTTTATAATGTTTACCTTCATGGTTAAAACTAATTAAAAATTAAGGCTCTCATCAATACTAATAATAAATCTGTAAGTAAGGGTTGTTCATGGAGTAAGTTACTTTGTTTTCAGGGATATCGTGTTTATAGGCTCTATACATGATACTGAAACTAAATTGACCATTTTTAGAATTTTTTTCTGTATATATGTATGTTACGTTCCTCCATAACTCTTAAACGAATCAACTGAATGTCATGAAACTTGGTAGATAAACATTTAAACGTACGGGACACAGGATAGGCTACTTTTTTCTTTTACAACGCGGACGAAGTCGCGGGCGCCAGCTAGTTACAAATATAAGCGTAAACGTAGTTATTTTTAGGTAAACGAAGTTTAATTTCTCAAATAAAAATTATAATAATGCAATTACTGAAATGTTGGCTTCAATAAGTCCCAATTCCCATGCTCCCCAACGATCTCTGGTTACTTTCACAATATGAGGAAGCGAATACCTATAAATAGAAAATGGGGAAGGTTTCCGCTATGGTGGGTTCCGGTAGCAGGCGATACAAATTGACCTAAATTCAAACGAAAATGCGATGCCAAGTCGCTGTAGTCATTTTACGCCGCATTAATTTTGGGTGAACATTTCGTAAACGACATTATCTTACTAAACCATCCACAAGCCACAAGTTAAAAGGTGGAAGGCTCTCGTCCGTCATTGTCGTTGATGGTTAAAAGAAATTCTTTTAAAATGTTCTCAAGTGAATCAGCTATGTACCTATGATTGAGGAGTTTTAGTGTTAGCTGAAAGTTTGAATTGACTAGCTGCTGTCATCGATTTTGTCCGCGTTGTAAAAGAAATAAATCATACATAACGCTTGAAATTTTTATCGCTGTGACAGCGGAAAACACCGCCACTATTGACAATTTCTTATACCTACTATGCGATGTGTGTGTATGTATGTTCCCTATGCATTCCAAAACCGATGAACCAATTATGATGAAACTTTCAGACAATCTTCAGATAAGTTCAGCGGGTAATCCTGTGAATTTTGGTAGCGATTGGACGCGGACGAAGTCGCGGGCACCTACATAGTCACTAGTATTTTTATAAGAAAGGAACAGGCAAGGTGGGCAATCCCATTTAAATAAATATTTAACTACTGTTACTTAGTTTCCAGTATTAATTTATTATAATGTGCAATAAATTAATACGTAAATTAATTATTTATATTATCACAATATTTCGCATTTAGATATGAGAGTTGGAGTCATGTTTACTTTGCGGTTGTCTCGGCTGCGCGCGCGCAGATAACTTCATTGTTCCCTTGGCAAAGTCAACATGTTACGCTAAGACGAGGTTTTCACAAGACGTGGAGTCGCCATTGGAGTTTAATTTAAATATATGTTTTTCTATGTTTTCTATTAATAGTATCTATTTGTTTTATCATTTATTGAATTTAATTAATTAATTTTCGTTTATAAACTATTAAAATAGTTTGCTGCATGTGTTGCTAAGTGCTAAGTCCTAGCTACCAGTATGTTTAGAGATGCGAACGAGGAACTTTCTGACAGCAACAGCAAGGCTTCTGTATGTACCCCAGCCAGAGCCTCTAGTAATTTATAATAATTCGAAGGCAAATACTAAAAGTTTTATAAATTGGTGAAAATATCAGAGTAGCTACTCCACAGTTTTCTTTGTTCATTTTCACACGACAGTGTTCGTCCTATATTTTCGGTTAACACTATTCTAACATCATTTGCATTCAGGTTACGTTATAGTGAATTGGTCTGCTTAATTCAAAAGAACCGCGCTCTGATTAAAATTTTTAGCAGAGATGTAGCCGCTTATCGTTTCACCGACTAGAGCGGTAACCTCGTAGGGTTTAATTACATACTAATATTTTTGTTCATAATTATATTTCTTTCAAATTCATAGTTTTAGCACGTAGCGTGTGATTAACGCACTTATAATATATGTACTAAGTTTTTATGTTCTTTATTGTATTGTACAACTCAACTTTGCACAAAATCAGAATCGTAAAACTAAGAAAATGGGTCACTTGTTGAGAGGCGCTTTCGTGCTTGGGATCGATGATGGAAAAGACGAAGGTATGTTTGTGTTTTATTATATATTTACATTATTGTATAGAATAATACCTATATTAGAAAGGCAAACAGGCGGCAAAGGAAAAACTGCGTCGCGTCGTACGATATGGCACGATACGATAAACATTCGGTTAGCTCTCTGCTTCGTCCGCTTTAAAAGTTAAGAAAGTTGTCTATATTCTATCCCGAAATTTCATCAAAATGGGATCAGTAGTTATCTTTATTGTCCTGACTATAAGCGCGCAGCCAAAACTACTAAATCTAAGATATGCTAAGAAAGGATTTTTGAAAATTTCAACCCCGTGCGAAGCCGGGGGCGAATCGCTAGTATAATGTAAAATAACTTGGAAAGTGGAACGGTTGAATGATAGTTATACATTAACATATAAGGGAATATTCAAAGACACACTGTCTGTCATAACATCATCTGAAAATCTTACAGGAAATCGATTAGGTATGCCGTTTCTGAGACAGACAAACAGACAAAAATTCTAAAATCTATTTTTTTGACCTAGTAGGGTAACATTAAGTAGGTACAACGTGTACATCTTTTCTTTTTTAATATTTATAATGTACAGACAGACACGGCTCGTTTACGATTTTATAATATGTTTAGTATAGACAACCCAAGCAACACAGAATGGCTGAATACCTATTCTTTGAATTAATGCATTTCTGGAAACTTCATGCGATATAGCCGACTGCTTAATTTCTGCATAATGCATAATTCTGCATAGCCGATATCCAAGCAATATAAATTGCACAAGACAAATTGCTTTAATATGTATAGTAGCAACATAATAGCAACATAGTAGCTGAATAAACAACAAGAAGCTTAATATCGGCTGTATAGATGCAAATCTACCTTTTAAACAGCTATTGAAACTATTTTAAACAGCTGAAAGTGTTCAAGTTCAGTTATTCATTTGATAATCAGCAATTAAGTATATTATTCTCGTACTTTTTTGGAGACTATATGCCAAATAATATTTAAAAAATATTTGAATTCTACTTTATATTCGTTAAATGGCTTAAGGTCGCCATCCAACTACGAGTATGTCTGTTTATCAGGTAAGTAACTTCTTCTAAATGACTCCACGTTTTTTGATACGGTTTTTACTGATGGAAAAGAGGAAGGTTTGTGTATATATCGCTGCTTAAAAACTAAAGGGCCACACATCAAAATTACACTTTTTACAGGATAGCTAATCTAAAAAAAAAAATTTTTTTTTGTCTATTTTTTCTTATTACATATATATCAAATATATGCATATTATACATCGTTAGAAGCGTATTTGTAAGTAGCATTAAATGTTTTAAGTACTTTTATAATAAACTGAATACTACAAGAGATAAAAGCATATAAATTACTTTAGAATATGTAAAAATGATCAAAATATACTAAATATGGAATAAAACAATCATAACTCTTTTGCAACATACAATATGAAGGATAGTGATTGTATTTTCGCAATAAAAACATTTTTGGATTTTTCTTTTATGGCCATTTAGTTTTTAAGCAGCGATACAGAAAAAATTGCAGCCATGTGTAGCCGGTGGCGGATCGCTGGGCTGGGCTATTAAAATAAATAATTTGGTATCAGTACTCGCGTGGAATAGGCTTGCACGTAAAATGAACGGTATGCTCATTAACTTCATAACAATGTTACTCTCACCTGGGGGCGCTTCAGACGGACATACAATGTTTACTGTGCACCAGACTGTATGAAATCCCTGTGTAAAATACACGTATCTACCAGTGATATGTTAAACAAGAGGATGCGCCCTTACCATACTACTAGTGACAAAAAAATGGTCCTCTAATTTGCACATCTAGTTACTAAAAATAATTTGTTTTCATTGCCATCTTAACACTTTTTTATTTCTTATTGGCGTATTCTGTTATTGTAAAGTGTTCTCATTGGTTGGTTGGACATATCACTGGTAAGTAGGCATTTTCGTATCTTTCTACGCACAGAATGAACACCCGTCATTGGTGCCAATTTCCGATTTTGACACCGGCGCATCGGTGCCACGTACTAGGAACGTTAGCCTTGTCCTATATAGAAGTCATTGGTATCTACAGGTTCAACAAGTTTCTCCTCGATGGAAAGGCAAATAGCTGTCTACGAAGGAATTTGTACTTATCTCTGATACCACTTCTGTTAAGAATAAGATCAATTTATATCTTTACATAGTATAAAATAAAGTCTCTTCACTGTCCCTGTACGCTTAGATAAACTAGGAACGTTTTTATATATACCTAATTCAACGTGGACGAAGTCGCGGGCACCAGCTATAGTTATAAAATATTAAAGTAATTCAATTCACTCCTTGGAAAACCTCTTGAGGATTTAGAAACTTCGGTCTAGAACTTAATAATAAAAAGTATTCGGCATTTCAGTAGTAATTGAAAGGCCGTTAAGAAAAACTAAAAAGGAAAGTAATCTAATTTATGGACAGTTTCCAGAAATACCATAAAATAATTAGTTTAAATTCTATTGACATCTAAACTTGAATTATTAACTAATTACAGAAATTTCATTTTCACATACATAAAATACCTAAGCAATTAGTTATTTAAGTATGTTTACAAAATCACTGACAATGAGACAAAAGATTTTATTGTGACAAGGATTAACATTTTCCGCCAAGACATATTACACGACGTTTTAATGTTTGTTTGAAACGAAAAATAATACATTACATTTAATTGTACCTCTGTATTGACAAAGAGATTTTCAAATAACGTAATCATTCCACTTGTTTGTTTAGAACTTTAATTATTTTGATAATGTTTTTTTTTTCTTATTCGAATAGAAGATACCTACTTTTCATCATTATCACAGTTTTGATCTGCGTAATTAGAGGCATTGAAAATCCAGTATAATAGCAATGATGATTTCAGGTGTTAGGTATATTGCTTATATATATGTGTTTTTATGTAATCCTGACAATGTGTAGTTATTCAAAATTTCATGATGATTGGTTGAGTTGTTAAGACGTGAAAAATTAACATCCTCACTTAAGCATTTCTAAGAACTTTGACGATTAGAATGATTTTTTTACTTGTTCTTAAACTTCATACGTTTTCATAAAATTCGATAGATACGAGTGACATTGATGAAAATCCCATTGTAGTTTTAGCTGTAGCATTCAACTTAAGGTCGCCCTTAAAGATTTTATGATTACTTTTTTTTATAATTTCCGGATTGTTATTAAAGTATCTATTACTTTAACGGGTAAATAAACAAAATTTTGTGAACGAACACTTCCTTATGGCGTCACGAGACAAGCGAAGCTTACTCGCGCCGACACCAGCATTTAGGTATATTAGCATCTCACGCCAGCAAAACACACTTATCATACGCCATCACGGCCTGTTTGTCTAAGACTTTAGTGCTTGCGTAATCTATGCTCACCTTTGATTAGCCCTCACTATATATTAGTCAGTCAGTATTTGAAATCAGACCGCGCGAATACGCTTTGCTGGTCATGTTCAGCATTAATTGGTCAAAGCGATGTTTATGACGAACTTATCATTAGTTTCGAATAGTGTTATGCATTGTGATAGCAATCAATTGGATATTTGAAATAAAGTTTTGACACCACACCGGTGTGAGTATTAAACGAAATATTATTTAATTAATTATTATATTTAAACCGTAACTCAGAAAGATAATAAAAATACACACATAGTATAGGTATTATAGCAGTTACATGAATTTTTTTAAAGTTTAATAACAAAAAGAAATTTGTTGTAAAGTGGCTCCATCTGTACTCGTACATTTCAAACCGAAATAAAATTATTTGTTCTTTCAATACTCACATCAGTAACCTATCTTTGAATTCTCTTTCATTTAAAATGATCTACATTACTTTATTTTGATTATTTTTTATATTTTTTATCATGGTTTTATTTGATTTTATAGGCCAGTAAGTGAAGTATTGTAAATTAAATTAAATTAACTAAAATAATAATACTACTATTGTCGTTAAACAATACTTTTTAAAAATCAAGACATACTTGTACACCTACTATGTATTACCTACTTATGTATTATCTTTTTTCGATAAAAGGCAAATCACTTAAGTATTTATATAGGCGTCATACGAAACTCTTTGGTATCCGCAAAATAAATTTTACTTGTTAACTATTAGGAAGAGTTAACAGATATTAATCAAAAGATTAAAACTTTAACACACTTTACGGCTTAACGAAATGCGTTGATTTTTATATATGATTGATTGATGTGTTATTTTTAAAAACGTCTAGAGTGTTTGTTAACGAAAAAATTATTTTGGGATATCATCATAAATTAAATTATTAACCCAACAAACCTATAAAGCTCATGCATCCCTAATGCAAACGGATTATTCAAAAAAAAACAACTGTAGCAACTCGATTGTGATTTTTTTCTATAAAGCTAACAATTTAAATGAAATAAATAAAAATAAGCTCATTGTTCCCAGTTCCAAGGTTCATAAAACAAGTATTTCTTTTAAAGGTGTACAACAGAAGTAGTGAAATTACAAGCATACGAAAGCTTAGTATCCCGCAGATTACTGGATGCTGTAGCATCAGATCAAGGTAAGTAAGTTACCACCGAAGTAACTTACTTACTCCTCTGACTCAGCGACTTGGCCTCAGGCTTGGCGACAGGATCTTGGCCTCCGACACCACAAGTCTCCAGCGATCTCAGTCCAGAGCTATCTCGCGCCAGTCAGCTGTCACTAGCTCGCGCAGGTCTCTCTTACTTAGGGCGCCCCACGCTCCTACGGCCATCAGGTTTCCCCAAGTATGCTCTGTTCGCTGCGCGATCGTCTCCCATCCTTACCACGTGGCCGAGCCAGCGGAGTCTCGCTGCTTTGGTTTCTGTGATGATATTGGGTTCAGCCACTAGGTCTTCAATCTCTTGATCCTTTCTTATCCGTCATCTTCCGTCAGCTTCCTGGGTCGGCCCCAAAATCTTTCGGAGTATTTTCCGCTCTGTCACAAGAAGTTTGTTCTCCGAAGTAACAGTACACTAAATTTCAAATCAATCGAACCTATTGAAGTTAGTGATATACCTTCACCAACTAGGAACTGAACTGATGATTTTCAAATGCCTGAACAGATCTCCATAAATTATAGCTAAGAACCATCTCTATCACGTTGGATACCTGGATCAAAAGGATTTTTCAATCACGCAAAAACAGTTCAATAGATTTGAATGATATTTGGAACACAGAAAGTTTATGACCTGGATATTGAATTTAGGATACTTTTTATTCTGAAATTATGTTAGGTTCCCGAGTTTTCGTCTAAGCTGGTGCCACCTTAGACGATACCCCGGGAACCTAGCGATAAAGATGTCAGACGTTATATTTACCTACTTATAATTATATTTTCTCAGATGTTATATTTTGCATTTTTCAACGCGGACGAAGTCGCGGACATCAACTAGTCATTTATATATTTTGTTCAAACAAAGTTAATTTGAAGCAAATATTAAATGCGTGACTCGTCATGTCATCACATCAAGAGGGATTACAATTGTAAATACGCAATGATCTTTTAAAAGATAAAAATATGGACACTATTTTCGCTGTTCATTCTTTATCATTGTTATACAGCAAACTACCTATTTATTTTCCTTGTTCTCATTGTATGCAGTTGAATGAACCGCTTCAAAAAATATGGGAAGGTCGCTGAAGGTGACAAATATAGCTTAAGAGGGCATTTTCTAATTCGAGCAGATTACCAATTCCATACAACGTAAATCCATGATTACTCATTACTTATTGGTAGTAGCAAATATAAAAAAACATGACATTTCTGAAACAATAAGAAGGATTCTAGAATAATTAATTTCTAAAAAGTGTAGAATTTGTGACATTTTCGCGGGTTCTTGCAATACTTACTGACTAAAAGCCAAAAATATTTATCCATGGAAACTTACTAGCTATAGCTAGTACATTATAATGTACCTACATTTAAAATTGGGTTGTCAATAACTACCATCTATAAAGGTTTTTCTAAAATATTGGAATGTCTGGAATGTTTTATCTTTTCGCGAGTTCAATAAGTGGCGCGAATATTTTGCATCGCATTCTGACTTCGGTTATTCGCATTATAATATAAGTAGTAGAGAGAACAAATTCTCCCATATACATATTAGTTACAACATGGTTTCAACGCTCGTACAGCGTCTCCTTAAGATATTTTCCTGTTTTTTTCTTTGATTCGCTATATTAATTCACATTGAGGTGTCCTATAAATACTGCAGCAAATAATATTCTGTCCTCTTCTAGGCTCTGTCTGAATAGGGACAAGGTTTATTTTTATAATTTTAGCTTCGTAGCCAGCCGTCGTTCAACGATTAGCATTCTAATGCGAATTGATATCATAACAACAAAGTTAAATGTTTGCACCTGATACTTACATACGCAGTAGATGGAGAGTACATATTTTAAAGACACAAATATTACTAATAAATAAAATTATAGTGTCAGTTTGTAATGTCAAAATAACCGCTTTTTAATTAATGTATATTAAATATATAATAAAATATACTTATAACAAAAAAACAATTGAAATTTTTTGTCTGTTTGTTCCGGCTAATCTCCGAAACGGCTGCACCGATTTTGGCAAGACTTTCACTAGCAGATAGACGACCGAACTTTTTCGAAGACTTGAGACCCTGGCGGTATCGAAAGTTCCAGTGGCACGCGTACGCCACGCCCGAAACAAGTAGCGGATGGCCCCGCCCTAAATCAGTAGCTGTCAAGTGTCAAAGCGAATTGTTCCTTATGTTGGGACAACAATACTCTTCCAGAAAAGTTCCACAGACTTGTTTACGATTTTTAAGTTTCTAGTAATTTCGAAAACAATCTGGGTTCTCTGTGCGAATGTAAATACGGGGGCGATCACTCGAGCGGGACAGTTCTGCGACAATAAGCGATACGATAACAACTCTTGGAAGCTTTTGCGAAGATATTTGCGACAGTGCATTATAGTGACACGTTATGTGAATTATTGATGACTTTTGGCAAGTTTTACGGTTTACTTGGAGAAGCTCTGTAATATTGGAAGTCATCTTGGTCTGCGAAAATAAATCGTGTTCTTACAACCCTGAACGGCATTTTAACTCACCCCGCTCGTAACAATACATACATATATACAGAAAAAAATTCTAAAATCTTCAATTTAATTTCAGTATCATGTATAGAGCCTATAAACACGATATCTCTGAAAACAAAATAACTTACTCCATGACCGACCCTTACAGATTTATTATTAGTATTGATGATAATGATGAATTATGCCCAGTACCTACTAAGTACGTACCGCGCGAGCCCCAAACGCACCCCGCAGTGAAGCGTGGCGCGGTTCAGCTAATAGTATGTCTATAAAAATATTTTTAATATTGCAATTATTTCAGCTAAAAAGCATTTTTAGCAGTAGTACAGTCATTGACCCATTTTATCTCGTAGATAAGAAAACGTGTTCAGATTAGCAAGCGATTTCGAAATTGTATATTTATGGACTATCTTATTTTAGAATTGCAACTATTTGCGTAGGCTATTCAAACTTCATTCAGATTGTATATATCTTAAGAGTAAATAGGTTTGTTTTGAGAAGCTATGTGTGTGTCGAAATATGTTTAAGTAAGTGATAATTCTCGAAGATAGATTATTGTTACCTACTTAGGGAGCATCGTGAGTTTATCATTCGCGACTATCTAACTGTATTCCAATTAAAATGTAAACGTTCTCTCTCAGTATAGCGTAAACATTTATTGAAAGGCGTGGTGTCTGTGACTTTATATCAAAAACAATTTTTTAAGTTTTAAAAAAAGGTGTTATATTTTTAAAAATAAATGTTCGGTGCTCATGAACCAATGAAAAGTGTGCGAAATGGAATTCCAATATTACGGAAATTTCGACCGGCAACCGATACGAAGGATGCCAGAGGTTCCGATCTGGGACGAAGAAGATACACTGTCAGAACGACGAATAAATGGTAAGCAAAATTTTGCGGTTTTTACATTTTAATTACAAATAATTAACCTGTCTCGTTCGTCTTGACCTGCTTATTGGTTTAATGACAGCTTTATCTCGTTCTAAAACCTGTAGAAACTCATTACTTATTCTTATCTGCAGTAGTTCAAGATCTTGTTCGTAATTTGTGACATAAATGGGGAATGTTTTACGTTACATTTTTTTTACACGAATTTGTCTTTTAAATGGTGCGTCATTGAAATGAAACGCCATTTACGCCGGAGCAATACAGTGTGACGTGCAAAAAAGCCGCATGCAACAAAATTTAAAAATGTCGCACATTGTGGCAAAAGTCGTGCGGCATGACAACACCCTGCGTCATGTGGCAGACTGTCGTACCTTGTATTCGAACCCGATGGATTACAATGTCACATTTTGATAACCCTAGCTGTTAACCAAACGGTCGCGGGTTCGAATCCCTCTAGGGGCAAATTGTTTATGTGTTAACCTTTGTACCTGAGTCATGGATGTTTGTATTTATAATATGTATGTATTTAAAAAAAAGTATATCAACTGTCTGGTATCCATAATACAAGCAGCTGTGTGAAATGTGTGAAGATATTTATTATTTTATTATTATATCGTTTTATTTAATTCATAATATTTTTTCCTAATTATTAAAATGCTAGTACCTTTTATAACAGCGGGTTATACGGGCACTTTTTCGTAGGTAGAGTCAAAACTTGTGGGGTCCAAAGGGTCTGAAGCCAAAACTAGTTTATGTTTTGTGTATCGTGCACCCTTTAGAATACGCATTTTCATTGCTACTTATTTATTAGGTAACAAAATATTTGTTGTGTGTTCTAAGTAACAAATATATTCCGTTTAAATATTTCCATTAAACTGTTTGATTGGTCTAAAACTATAAAAACATCATAGCTTCATTTTGGGGAATTAGATACCTACATCTATTTCCTACATTCTATAACAATAAATCCTCTCTTAGTGGATGCTGGTTAAGGATTAATATGTCGCACGGAAGAGAATTAGTTTCATTTGTATTTTTGGTTAAAAATAGTAATCTCACATTTGGGTTAATATTTTAATAATATTCCAAATCACATTTCTAATTATATTTTTGAAGAATCTTAGACATCAAGAAATTTAGACACTATAAAACAAAGAGGCCTTTAATGTTTTCGGTTTTTTGTTTTAATTCAAAAAAAAGACCATAATTACCTCAGTCATTTTTATTATAACATTATAAACTTAATTTTTAGAACATAAATTAGGTTTAAAAATTACTTTTTATTAACTTCTAAGCTGCTTTAACAATCTGGGACACCGACAATTTTCCTCCATCAATTCTAAAATAAATTGTAAGCGATAAATTGATGGAATTTAAAAGAAGATTAGGAGAGGGCTTCAGGAAATAGAATTTACCTGTAGATAGAAATTTCATTTTACGCGATGGCTCGAAGCAATAAGGTTGTCTACCGCGTCTCGTTATTCATTTCAGTTTAATTGAAACAGTAATATTTTTGAAATTTGATTTTTTGTTTTTATAAAAACATATAAAAACAAATCAGTTTGCCTGTCGCATAAATAGGAATAATTTTGCAATTTTATCTAAAAAAAAGTAATTAGGTAAATCATAAGAGTATTTTTTCAATGAAGTAATGGTTAGACTAAGGTTTGCTTAAAATATATACCTATTATATAAAATACCTATTATAACATAAAGTCGCTGTCGGCTTATGTTATAATAGGTATGTTATGTTATTATGTTATGTTATAATTTCTTCTAAACCACAAAATTACAAACGGATTTTGGTACAGATTTTACTAAATAAATGACTAAAGTATGTGTAAATAATTTACAGAAAAAAATATGTATCCGGACAAAGCTGGGGGCGAGTCGCTAGTAATGTCAACATTAAATTTGAATTTGCCTGCTGATAATCATATAGCAACGAATCAACGTAACTACAAAATAATTTTCACTTTGCTCCTTTTACACGAGTACGGAATCATTTCAATGAAAGAATCATAATTCAAAAATAATTATTTAAAATTACTTTTCTCAAATAAAATTAAAAAAAATAACTGTACGCAATTACTAATTAATATCAATATCAATCATCAATACATAATAAATCTGTAAGTGTATGTATTTTATGTATGTACTCTTCCTCCATAACTCTTAAACGAATTAACTGATTTTCATGAAACTTGGTACATAAACATTTAGACGTACAGGACACAGGATAGGCTACTTTTTCTTTTTCAAGGCGGACGAAGTCGCGGGCGCCAGCTAGTTAAAAATAAATAATTAGGTAGTAAGGAATTAATTTTACTAATACAACTTAATACGAAATCCACGTTTGTGCTATAATTGCCAACCCCTATGCATTCTTGAGTGAGTTATTTATTTTATATGATCACCATTGACCTAGTAATTAGAAAACGTTGTTTCCTATTTACGGCTTCAGTCGGGCCGACAATATGTATGTTTGATGAGGAACATTTTCCAAGTTTATCCAACCAGCAATCGATACCTACTCTTTTTAGCGGCGGGTGTCTAGACAGACACGTACCTATACTTAGTATAGGCAACAAGTACAAAAAAGCGTTAACCATTGACTGTTATTTATTGATTAGTTGTGTTTAACAGTTTTTTTCTTATAGATAACATTAGCTGGTGCCCGCGACTTCATCCGCATTTTATGTCTTATTTAGCCTATGTCTTATTCTGATGTATATAAGCTATATTACCTATTGTAATGTTTCCTTGAAATTCATTCAGTAGTTTTTGCGTGAAAGAGTAACAAACATCAACAACTTTTGCATTTATATTATTAGTAAGGAAGTAAGGATAGAAAGCATAATATTATATGTGGCACAGTATGTAGACGCCCGACACAAAAACGGTGTGTTATAAGTTTGACGTGCGTCTGTGTATCTGTATATCTGTAGTTTCCAAACATATAAAATAAAATAATAATTTAATAAAACATAAAATTATTTCTAAAAGTAATCAACACTAATGTGTTTGTAGT
Source organism: Synanthedon formicaeformis (assembly GCA_945859745.1). Classification (NCBI taxonomy): domain Eukaryota; kingdom Metazoa; phylum Arthropoda; class Insecta; order Lepidoptera; family Sesiidae; genus Synanthedon; species Synanthedon formicaeformis. The sequence goes on from OX243965.1 coordinate 6,531,111, forward strand.
TGCTGAAAGAGGCCCTAATAGATTTATTTATTTAAATTTTAATCTTTCCATTTTTCATTTAATACATACCCTATACGTTCTTTGAAAGTTTCATTTGCATTTAAGTTGGTTAAAATTACTCTAGAATTGTTAATAAAAACCCTACTATTTGGTTCAGTTTAAATTAATGTTTATACAAGGAAAATTTTTCATGTTCCCTTTGCATTGGAATTTCCAAAGAGAAATCCTTGTATCAACTAACGGCAGTTTTAATTAAGCAGTCTAGCCTTTACAACAAAGAGAATCCAATTTGAATCTATTCAAGCCTTCGACACGTTTTAATAGGTATTGTAGGTTTTTTACATTGCCTATATCTTAGCCGCTCGAATGGGTTTTCCTTGTTTATCTTGTTTATCTATTATTGTTCACGTCTGTATACTAAGTACATAAGGTAAATTAACAAACATGTGATATGAAAATCTTTAATATCATAATTATAATATACATATACATAAAATAAGCATATAAAAATTTAAGAGTATCAAATAGTATATGGTCATTTTATACTTTGTTGTTTTACAAATAAGTACAGTTTTGACATTGGAAATGTCTTTTAGTTCGATTCAGTATAGGCCCCAATTTCACGAAAAAGTGCGATCCCCTTATATCTCAGAGAGTTGTGAAGATATGATATTCAAAAAGAGCTCAAAAGACGCGTATTCATGAGAGATGTAAGATGCAAAAATAATTTTTCGAAAAAGTCAAAAACGAAAAAGGTTATGACCGAACCGAAAATTTCATCTGTGTGAAACCGAGTGCGAGTCGTTAGTATTTCATAAGATACTTTCTCATTGTTCGTATTTCACAAGTATTTCCTTATTTGTATTCGAATCCCTTGACCGCAGAACACAAACATATGTAGGTACTTACATAATTCATTTCCTTATATAAACCAAGCAATAGTAGTATATTAAATACGAAAAGTCATTAGGTATATCGTTAGTCTTAACTAAAAATATAAATGGGTGAATAGGTTTGATTGTTTTTTAAAATTGTGGATGTGGGTCGTATAGTGGGTACTTAAATTTTTACGAGACAGTGACAATGAACGCTAATTACTTAACTTGATTAACATAAAAACTTACTGATTACTTGATTATTTTAAACAATTAACTATTACGAATATAGATTTTAAATATTATTTTTTAGAAGTCAAGTAGAATGGGTATAGTAAAGCTATCCTTAAATCTTTTTTTTTGTAAAAAAAGAAATGATTCCACCATACATTTTTTATTTGTTAGGGAGCGCTTTCGATGAAAGCTCCCAGACGGCTTGATTTTTTCCAACATTTTCAAAAATTATCGTCGTATTAATTAAACTATACCACACTATACATAATGAATCACTCTCTTCCACATGAATCACTCTTGCTATTGATTGAAATCCGCATTAAAATCCGTAGCTTAGTTTAAAAAGATCTAAGCGTACACGCGGAGACAGATAGACGGCGTTAAGCGACTTTTTGTTTTATACTATATAGATTACAAACAATTCTGCTAAGAAATAAGAAAGCAGTGATTAAATTTTATTGTTTAATCTTATTCAACTGAAGTTCTTATACAACTGGACAGTGAAGTATGGTGTTTCTATTACCGGTGCCGTGTTCAATGTAGTAGTTACTAGCTACCCACATCATCTATGTAAATATCTGCTATCGTATAAAATATCTATTTAGGAATAGAGTCAAGGTTGTTGTAATAGATCAGTTGCCGGGCGATCGCATAGTTTTAAAAATACACATCACAAAATAAAATATGGGCTTGCAACTTTCATTAAGAATTCTAAAAAGTCTAACTACTGATTGACTTGAACGATTCTAGAATATAGTAAGGCCAAGGGAACAAAGCAAACAATGTAAACAAACCCGGCCCTCTGTGCTGCCGGCGCTATCTGTTTCTATCATCTTGACAACCCTTTAGTTTGTTTACTTTCTTTGCGTTATCTCGTTGGCCTTGCTTTAGTTTACTTGTTAGGGACGAATTAGGGAGTAGTCTCCCTAATAACTTCTACTTGTAAGCGTTGTATGACACGAAGTAAACCAATATTTGATTTAAATTAGGTGTGCTCTTTTGTATCTATTAAGTATGCTGTTATGCTCGGTTGGTAGGCTAACGAAGTCGCAGGCATTAGGTATAGTTAGTAAAATAATATTTTTATTTTAAATTTAACAGAAAAATTGCTGACCTTTTGACTGAACTGGTTTTATTACGAAATTGTTTTTATGCACTAAATAAAAATAATATACAATGATTACCTAATTATTTATTATGAACTTTGATCGTTTCACACAATCATATAACGTTTGCATTTCTTTTGTTGACAGGTAAGTGATACGTGCAGTTGCTGAGGTTATTAATTTTAAACTTGAATAAGGAATTTTACTATGGTGGGTGGACCCACACCGCATCTCTATACATGCCGTATTGGTAAGTAGGTACATAGTGATAATCCTATTAATATTGTACATAAATGCGACGTTTATTACACTTTCACTGCAAAAACGGCTTAATGGATTTGGATGAAAGCCACACAGATAGTTTATTACTTGTATAAACATATAGATATACTTTTGTTCATGGAAAACGTGAGGTTCCTGAGGGATCGTTTAATAATATGGAAAATGGATTCCATTGTCACCGTATTGACGCCACCATCGTAACAACGATAAAGATGGCAGACGTTTTTGGTCATAATATATTTTCTTTTTCAATGCAGATGAAGTCGCGAGACACCAGCTAGTATATACTAGTATGTACAAGTATATCATAGTCTAGCCTGACGGTTTTTAAGAAATCGTCATAAGTACTTTATGCATTAGTTATTTGAACTATGAAGTTCAGATAATAATATTTGTTCTATAACATTTAAATACAACGATGTCATACAAACGTTAGTAGCATGCGTGCGCAGGTTACGAATCAGTATAAATTAGCCGTGGGCCGTACTTATTTTGTTATCGCACCTATCGCTTTATGAAATATGAAGGTTAATTCCTACTTTCTAACGGAACTTGGTACACCAAGTGAACTCTGTTACTGGCTCAGCGCTTATACAATATATCAAATAAAATTACGGTGACTTATGAATAAAATTCTTGTCATATACTTAGGCAAGTAAACGCATACCAATGCATAAGCGCTGGTCGGGTAAACGCATACCTTGTGGTATCAGTGTAGATAGGCATATGTCATTATACTTCATTATATAAACATCAAAATTAAATATGTAGAAAATACTAAAGAAAATACTAAGTTAGGCCAATGAGACTGAGCGCTGGACGCATACGGGCCCAACCAGGCCAATATAAACCGAATTTACACACATTTGGTCTAGTGGCTAGTAACCCTAGCTGTTAACAAAACGGTCGCGAGTTCGAATCCCGCTAGGGGCAAAATGTTTATATCAATACTAAATCTGTAAGGGTTGGTCATGGAGTAAGTTACTTTGTTTTCAGAGATATCGTGTTTAAAGGCTCTATACATGATACTGAAACTAAATTGACGATTTTTAGATTTTTTTTTTCCTGTATGTATGTTCCTCCATAACTTAAACGAATAAACTGATTTTCATGAAACTTGGTAGATAAACATTTAGACGTACAGGACACAGGATAGGCTACTTTTTTTCTTTTTCAACGCGGAGGTAGTCGCGGGCACCAGCTAGTTTTTTAATATTTTACCTTTGTACCTGAGTCATGGATGTTTTGTATTTATAATATGTAAGTATGTATTTACAAAAAAAAGTAATCTATGCAACTTATCAACTGTCTGGTATCCATAATACAAACATTACTTGCTTACTGTGGAACTAGATGGTGCTGTATGAAATGTGTGAGGATATTTATATTAATACTTTGAATTATTTCGTTCCCATAAATCCCTAAATGATTTTATCTAACATTTTTGGTACACGTCGTGGGTAATTTGTATGACGACAATGAACTTGGTATCGTTCAGGTTATCGCTGCAGTCTCGGCTCCACATTAGGTGGTCTAGCTGTGTTACGATATTTAATGAAAGGTAAATAAGTACAACTGATAAACAAAAAAAATTCAAACTTTTAATTTTAAATGAGGAATTTATATGAATAAAGACTAATTGAAGTTCGTTAAGTGGGTCATTATATGAATATCTTTTTCATGTCTATTCGTGGATTCCTACGACCGCTTTCAAACTTTTTCTACCGATACACGATACCCGAAAACAAAAAATAAAATTCTATAAAAAAATTTTTTTTTGATATTTTAAATGTAAAATAAAATAAAATGAATATTCTTCAACAAGCTTAACCTAAATTATGTAATTTATTAAATTACTGTGTACTGGACTGAAGCCCTGTAACATTTGAGGCCTGGCTGTTGTCGACGATTGGTCGAGGAGGAGAGGGGTGTAAATTCCAAAACGAAAGCTTTGTACTATTACTGGTCTTTATTATGTGTTAGCACGACGAAGACTAATTTTACACAGAAAATCGCCTATTTAACATCAAAAAGTTACTTATACAACTAGTGGCGGCTGTGCCATGAGCGAATAGAGCTTGCGCCGATAGCGCGCAAGCATGACACGACCGCCCTAAATAATATATCTATCTCTTTCTATTTGTCTCTCACTATTTATTTTATTTCTTAATACTAACACGATTCACTAGTTCAGTCATTTCACTTTTTAGTTGCTATATTTATTTTCGAACACTATTTTACAATTTTAGTCTATTGGCTGTCCCGAACAACTGTGCCCGTGACTTCGTACGCATTGTAGTTGGTTTTTGAAAATCCCCAACTGGGTCTGGTTCAAACCATATGAATCAACCTGCCTGTCTTACAATTTTTAAATAAAAAGAAGTCAGATCTAGTTAGGTCTAGTCAAGTCTAGTCAATAAATCTAAACATGTAGACTATCAATTTCATACATGATACTTAACTTGATCTAATCAAGTTTAGGTATAAGCCAAGTATGGATAACACTAAAATAAAACCACAAAGTAAAACATACTCGTAAAAACTTCATACTTCCTGCAAATTATTTTTTGAAAAAATATTTAAAGCACATACGCGCGGCTGGTTTACGATTTTATTATATAGATGTTATTATCAATATTTTATTATATGTCATATTATTATTAGGGATATAACGATACATAATTTTGCCGATACGATGCCGATACCGATTTTTGTAGTAAATAATCGGCGATACCGACACCGATACCATATCGATGACTTAATATATAATTAATCAAATAAATAATGAACTAGGTAACTTGTATATATTTCTTTATTATGCATAAAAGTTACTTAAATTTAAGGCCGAGCTTTGAGAAGTTTTAAGAATAAATTAATAAAAACGCACAATCAAAATTTATAGGAAACGTTTATTTATATTCATTTTTAATAAATAAGAAAAGAAGAAAGAATTATAAGTGGCAATTAGGAAAGTTAAATTAGAAAAGTGGCAAAAAGAAAAACACAGTGACAATAACTGCTTAATAATATCGGTTGTATTATTGTCGGCGATGCCGATATATCGGTATCGGTATCGTTACATCCCTGATTATTATCATTCAAAACTAATTTTATTCGCAATAAAATGTTTAGTAAAGAAAAACAGCAACGCTGTTGCATCTTGTAAAAAAAACAGCTGTTTTAAAATTCGAATTCAAATTTAAAATCGGCCTCTAATTGACGAAGACTTGGTATTTATCGACTTTTTTATATAAAAAGTAAATAAAATATTATTGTTTTCGCTGTTTACTTTCTATTCGTACTTCTCTAACTAGTATATGGAGGCAAAATCAAACCAAGGTATAGTAGACATTCTATAAACAAGACATACTTATTAGGTATAATATTTTACATACCTATTTAAATACTTCCCGACTCATAGAGGCTGCATATACGACCTTCGCCGTCTTATATTATTTTATAAATCGTACCGACCTGTTTTATAATCGTGTTTTTAACTAGGTATATAAGATTCGAAAACTAATAAATACACGTATATGATTTAACTGCTAATATAATACTGCGTAAGAATTAAATGCTACCCGATGACATTTAATCTAATTTTGTTTAAAATTAATATGAATGTAAGTTTAGTTTTCAATCATACTCAGTGATTTGATTTATATGTTAATATTTAGTAGGTTAAACTTAGCGTCAAGTAGGCCAAACTGTCATTTAAAATCACCGGTAACCGGGGATGATGGAGCTGATATACCTTTGTTTGTACGGTAAACGTCCCAAACATTAAATCGAAAATAATTAAAAAAAATCGGCTATCGAATGATGCAGTAAACCGAGTGCATAATTCAATATAACAGAAAATGCTTTCTAAAAGTAACTAATCAACACTTTACATGTAGTTTGTGAAAGAGGCCCTTAGTATAATTAATTAGTTTAGAAATATTTTTATAGGTTACATAAAAATATGATTTGTTTTTTTATACTTTTTAATTAAAAAAGCTATTTTTTACTTTCGAGTAAAAAAACAATTATTCCTTCTTTTAATTAATTAATTAATTATAAGACATTTTTTTATTCAACTTAAAAAAAATATATTTTTATTATTTTTAAACGAACTTTTTTTGAAAAAGCTCGATTTTCCTCGGCGCCGACAGATGCTTTAGGAACACAAGTGAACTAATAGTATTGCGGGCGGCTGTGGTAGCGGTCGCCGCGCCGTATCTATAGTGTGGTAATTCTTCCTTGAGGCTACGTCCACCTACGGCTGCTGAGCTGCTGACTTGTTTTGTTGCTGTTGCTGTATACATTGTAATGTAGTGTAGTGTACGTTACGTACTACGGCGGCAGTCGCACGAGGGCGCTCGCATCGGTAGCACGTCGCGTTTGCGTCGATCTTTCACCGAATCACGCGTACAGTCTGCGCTGACCGCTTCTCAATACCATGGTGAATGATTCGCGAACTTCTGTATATTACTGCTTTCTACACTCGAACGGTATCAAAACGTTTGCGTTATAAGTCGCTTCGCCGTTATGTTTACGTGCCCGCGGGATGTACAAACTAAGTTTTTCTCACAGAGCACTCGTTAATGAAATCGTGTGAATGCGTATTGGCTGAAGGATTGCGAAACTATACAAGTGAAGTTTAAAAATACATTGGCATTAGTGCGGCGTGACGCTACATAGAAAATGTGTGCGTGCAGCAAGTTCTACGACTTTTGGAGGAACTCTTGCGGAGCAGGTGAGAGAAAACTCAGCGGTGCACTTTCTTCTGCATCACGAATTAATCCAACTTACACGACACACGTCTGAATTGTTGTTAGGTTTTCTTTGTACAGTCAGATGCACAATAGTCGTCTCCGTCGTCTCCGATCCAAATGGATTACCTACTTATAATTAAATTATATTAGATCGGCACTTAGTTTTAAACAAAACCGCTTTTAATCTATTGAAAGCCCTAGGCAATTTATCATAGTAGTACTTACTTCAATGACTATGGCGTAAATACAGAATGAGTACCTAGAGCAGCGATATTTTAGATTTATACAAGGGTTTATTACAATTTCTTTGCGTAACCTGATTATATAATGAACACTCGCAGATTGTTGCTTTTTTTATCTTATGTGGATGGGAGATGCTCTTTTGCCAATAATTTCTTCAGCTTCAAATGACGATTAGTTAATGGCTTTTGCACATTTATCGGTAACATCGGTTATTCGTTGGTGATCTGGGAGATACCAACACCACATCGGTATACCTAGTCCTGTGTAAAAAGATGGACATGTGAATAGTACACAATACATTTTTTTTGGAGGTGACACGTCAAATATGTGGTCGACTGTACTTCTCTTAATCCAATCTTTTTATTTCTCATGACTGAGGGCCTCTTTCACGAACTACATGTAAAGTGTTGATTACTTACTTTTAGAAATCATTTTCTGTTATATTGAATTATGCACTCGGTTTACTGCATCATTCGATAGCCGAATTTTTATTATTATTTTCTATTTAATGTTTGGGACGTTTACCGTACAAACAGGTAACTATATCAGCTAAATTATTCCCGGTTACCGGTGACTTTAAATGACATTTTGGCCTACTTGACGTTTGAGAATCAGGCGCTTATGGCTATAATTTAATTCACCGGTATCTAAAATTTAACAATCAAATAAGTTAGTAATGCGCTATAAAAAAATGTCCGATTAATTAATTAATTGTTAAAAGCAACCTGCTCCCTGCTTGAAATTAATACATTTTTTTCTGCAAATTATATATAAAAACCTTCCTCGTTTAACACTCTTTCCATTAATGAAAGCCGCATTAAAATCCGTTGTGTAGTTTAAAAGATCTAAATGTACGCACAGATTTACAGAGGGACAGACGGTGAGAAGCGTTTTTGTTTTATTATACTACTAGCTGGCGCCCGCGACTTCGTCCGCGTTGAAAAAACAAGTAGCCTATCCTGTGTCCTGTACGTCTAAATGTTTATCTACCAAGTTTCATGAAAATCAGTTAATTCGTTTAAGAGTTATCGAGGAACATACATACATACATACATACATACATACATATAAACATATATACGATACATACATACATAGAAAAAAATTCTAAAAATCGTCAATTTAGTTTCAGTATCATGTATAGAGCCTATAAACACGATATCTCTGAAAACAAAGTAACTTACTCCATAACCAACCCTTACAGATTTATTATTATTATTGATGTAAAGATTAAGATATACCTAATTATTATAATTGTTTACCGGTTTATAATTGGGACAGTTAAATTGACCCGGATATGATTCGAACAATATCCTGTCTAAGCTGTGCGTTGAATGGCTTAGTAAAATATTGGTTTATATTTTAATTCATTACAAGGTTAAGTGTACGGTTGAAAGTCACTTATATCCTGAATCCTACACACAGAGAGAAATGTAAGTAGCATACAAAAACTAGCTTCGTCTAAACGGCCGTGAGACAACAAGTTTCTATTCTTTAGTTAGATTCTCGCACCTATATATATCCTCAGATAAAGTAAGAACTAAAGATAGAGCCCTGTGGACCGAGTGAAGCCGTTAAAACTACGCCATACGCGATTACACGTCACAAACTAAAAAATATTTACTAGTGAAAATGAAGAAGGCGTAGAGAAAGGATGTAAAAATCAGTCTTCAAAAAATAAAAAGCAGATGAAATCACATTTCACACGTAGTAAACTAATATTTTCAATAAAAATAAACAAAAATTTACGTTAAAATAAGAATTATGCACACACACGTGTTTATAAAAACGGAAAAATTTGTTATCCGCAAAATTCTGTCTAAGTTCTTATTTGGTCTGAGCCTCTATCTAATACTTGCTAACTGTCGCATCACACTATGGCCGCCTTGACACCCTTGCTCGTAGTCATCGTCTTAACTTCGCGGTGCTTTGCCAACAACATTATAAAACACCAGTATTCGTGTCAAGCTTTTTTTATATACTCGTATGTATATGTCATTTATTAATCTGTAATTGCTGTACTAATAAAGTAAAAAACCTTTTGTCCATTTACGAATGACCTGGCCATATCTTAGTATTTTTTATTTTTTTTTATGGTTTTTTTTATTATCTCTTTAATGTTTGGGACTTTTACCTTACGGCATCCCCATCAGCCTTATCATCCCCTGAGTTGAGAACAACATAATAATTACATACACTGTGGTACTGGGGTTACTTTGTAACAAGTTTTGAGATTTTTCGAAGATATCTTTTTTGTTTCTCAACTTACATCGAAATAAAAGACTGTTATAGAATATAGATTAGTATCCACTCAAAGAAAAATATTTACCTAAATTATATATCTTTTAGTATTTATACCCTTCCAAAATCTGTACCAAGGTGACTTATGCATACTTTGTGACTCACCAAAAAATGCTCAATAGTTCTTTGTAAAACTAACGCATATCTATATAAAAAAAACTAAAAAGTTGATTACAAATATACCTCCATCATTGGATCGTTTTATCGCTAGTGCTCAGAATTTCTGGCTGTTGCCCTGAGAGTAATTTAGGCTTGTTTGGTATATTTTCAACCTCTTGGTCCTCGCTATCGTCTTCTTGATTGTAGATCATGTTAGTGTATTTTTCGAAATTGCGTTGGGGATTAAATTGCGTCATAAAGGGGTAACCCATGATGTTCCAATAATAAACAACGATGTAAATATAGTGTCGTTTACTACAAAATTATCAAAAAAACAATTAGTTCATCGATTTTAGTTACCATAGGAAACACATACCTGCAACTCTCAACAGTGTTATATTTCTGACAATAATAGAAATGCACATAAACTCAACTTTCGTTTTTTCTTGCTTCTTCTTCAATATGCCACAAACTAAAAAAATTATTTGACTTGATGATATTTATTTAGTACAAAATGTTCTACAACATTTGATTTTTTTTTAAAAGGATCATTGGATGCGTTTAAAATAAAAAGATTTCATGATACGTTATGTTGATTGTGAGAAAGTGGGGTTGTCCTAAAGTTAGACAAGCTGTCACAAAGTAACCCGTATAATATAAAGTTTCATATTATATGAAAATGAAAATGTCATTTGCTGCATCTAAACTAGCGACCCGCCCCTGGCTCGCACGGATGCAATTTTTTTCTGCAAATTATTTAATATATAGATACAATCGTTATCGCTTATCTTACCTCCTCGTTTATTGCTCTCTCCGTTAGTGAAAACCGTATTAAAATCCGTTAGGTGGTTTAGAAGAAGTTAGCGGAAATACAGACAAAGGCGGACGACGATTTAATTTATAAATGTATAACTATATACCTATAGATAAAAAAAATCGTAATTGAGCCCTACCATTAAATAAACTTAAAACAGTGGTTAATAAAACTTTTTGACATTTGTAACTGAACATTTATTTTTGTAATCTTTATAAGATTTTTGTCAGATTCTTATTATAAGTGAATCGATGGTAATTTTTGACGCTTGTTATAATACTACGATTGTAAGTGAAATTTTTGACATTTGAACAAAAAATCATTCTAACAAAAAGTCGGAAATCGTGATAAATTACGCCAATACAACAAATAAATAATTCAACGACTATATCATTAAACGTATTTGTCGTGCGGAGAAATCCATCAAGGTTGGAAAGTTTTAACATTTTTGAACATTATATGTAAACATTAGTCATTGTTGTCATTAGAATATTCGTTCAAACTAGTATTATGCATTGCCCCAGTTACAAAGTTCGTACTCGCCGTTTTTCGTATTTGGTATTTCGGTATTTTTTTAAACCGATTGGATTGAAACAAACTCTAAATGTTACGGAAATTTTACTACAAATACATCAGTGAAAACCGTGACATCAAAAATCTTTTTGAAATTTTGCATTTGTCTATTATATTCTGTTATAATCTATTCTCGTGTCACAGTGTTTGTAACAAAACTCATCGGAAACGGTTTGACCGATTTTTAAGAAATTTTTTGTCTATATTCGGTAGGTCTGAGAATAGGATTTAAAGTATTTTTTATACCCCAAATTTTTTTCTTGGCAAAACAACGTTTGCGAGTTTAGCTAATTAAATTTTAAACATCAATTAAATCTATTAACCTACGTACAATTTTGACATTATAAAATCGGTATCCGCTCAGTATATTTTTTCCGCTAAATTCTAAATTACCCAACGGATTTTGATATGGTTTTCACTAATGGGAAGAGCGATAAACGAGGAAGGTTTGTGTATATGATTTGCAAAAAAAAATGACATCCTTGCGAAGCTGAAAGCGGGTTGCTAGTATTGCATTATAATCCAAAAGTCGATAAATTACACTATAACCCTTAGTACCCTTACATTGTTATATCCGAGGGACAGGTAGTTAGTTCTCAAAATAACATTATTAAGAAACTTATTTCTAATGTTTAAAAATATATAAAGTAACCTGAGTTTTGATATACACTGTATTGTTTGTGGCTCATTGTCTTAAAATGTAACTGTAACTCAGCTATTCTTCGTGTGCTACGATGCGTTTCCGTCATGCTACCAATTGTGTTTAACTCTTCTCAGCAGATTATCTGCTCAACACCAGCCTTTCTTGGACTGTTGGAGATGGGCAGAGCAGCCTTATAATAACTGTACTCAGGAACGAATTATCGTCGCTAAGTTCTCATAAGCTACGCAACTGATTTTGATGCAACATTCATTTATTATTTGAAGAATATGTATATTTCAAATTTTAAATGAATTTTTTTTAAGGGATACTCTTTGACTCAGTCAAAATCAAGGCTTAAAGCTACAAGTATAATAAAATTGTGTTGTTTACTTTCGGTGCTTGAGGAATAACAGACAGCACATTCTAAATCCTCTCATTTTTTAACTTGCTTCTAACAGACGGAATGCTCAATTTATGACTTCCAGCTTTCAGTTTTTTTGTCAGCTCAGTTTTTTGACGCATTGTGCCCTGCTAATACTAATAACCAGTTAACCTGCCTGTTGATAACTTGATATTTACTATAAAAAACAACTGGCTTACTGGCTAAACCTTTCTTCATTTGAACATTTAACACAAAAACATATTGACATTTCAATCAATTGCACCCTTACAAAGCAGGCCCAGTAAATAACTCGAGGGATCATGTCATTTGAAACGGCATTTGCGTTATCTTATACGATATTAAAACTATTCATTTACATATATCAGTAATAACTCTTTGGTGGTTGTAGCGCCTACAATACAACAATACATGTTCTCTTCCTCCTTATGCAATAACCAACGAAATGTAGGTCAGTCGTGTAATATTTCTAAGCATTATTACCCAAAGCCAATCCGTACGAATGTATGTAACGGAGTCTCATTAGGTTTTGTTTAGTGGCCGTGCTACAACAATTGCTGTGTTCTTGTCGCTTCACTTGCTTACACACTGCACTGTGCTCGTAAATTGGACGTGTTTTGCATTCGCATTATGCACCTCAATATTCTCGTCTCCGGCCACTTCAACGATCGGCGGCACTATTATTCCGTAAATTCCTTTAGGGCCGACGCACATTGGAAAACGGCACGGCAAAGTATGAGGAGTAAAATTAATACAAGTGTTAAATAAAAAGCGTATCTTGCGCACTTTTCACTTTGAAAAAATTCAAATTCAAAGTGTAAATTCAAATTTAAAATTCAAATTCAAAATTCAAAATTCAAATTCAAAATTATGTGTATTAAGGAGTAAACTTCAGTGGTGCGTCGGAGCTGACACACACATTTTTTTTTAAGAGGAATCCATCAACAACGGGCTATAAAACAGCCTATAAAATATTGTAAAACCCTGACCTAAATGGTGCTTACATACTTAGTTAATATTTTACCATAACTTACTTGAATGTAAACAATAAATTAAATATAATATTTAGTTATGGTGAATGAAGTGTGTTTAATGGTTTAAAGTATGTCGTCAAAGTTATTATTTGTACTTGGACGCAATCAGTCACAGTCGATCGGTGCATTCGAAATCGTTCAAGAAAATCCATTCGTTTCACTATTCACTTCGTGCTCACGACAATAGATGTCTTTTAAAATTGATAATACATCAGAAATCTCCGCTTGGCTCGCGGAAATCTCGATTCGACCTATGTCTATTTAAAAGGACAATTTTAAATATTGAACTAAAAGTAAAAAAAAAAACCAATAGAATATCATTATTATCATCAGCCTGTGTCTCTCCATTGCTGGATGTAGGCCTCTGCCAAGGCTTACCACCACGCACGGTCTCCTGTCCTTCTCGTCCAGCCTCTTCCCGCTAAGCCTTTCAGGTCTTCTACTGATGATGGCAGGCATGTCCACCTAGCCGCGTGACGTCCCATGCTGCGCTTTCCAATTCGTGGCCTCCATTCAAGAACTCGTTTGTCCCATCGTTTATCCACTCTGCGACAGATGTGACTGACCCATTGTCACTTCAACTTGTTAATTCATTTGGGTATTTCAATAACTTGGTTCTTTGGCGAATTACAGAATTTCTGATCCCATTAGTTTTATAATTTTAAGGAACCCAAAATGACTCACGACTCATTGTAATAATATTTTATTGCAATGACCTCGGAGTAAGTTAAAAACATTTTGTACATTTAAATACACTAGTTGGACATACAAGTTGTATGATTTTAGTGGTATTTCCCCAACTTACAAATGACATTAGACTCAAATTTGCATTACTTAAGCAGGTTTGATAAGCAGTGTCTGCAGATCATAAAAGCCGTCTTCGTATTATTTCAGAATATTAATACCTACTAATGTTGACAATATTAGTTTAGGCAGGTCTTCTGAACAAATGCAAAGTCTTTCATACGACCCGCGTACCTACTAGCTGTAAATTTTAAATCTTCATTAAAAAAATTTTTATTAAATTTTCTTCTATAAATTGTTTTTATATCAGTTAGTTCCAAACTTTATCCTTAATCATATACTGATGTTGGCACCGCACTTGCAGCACCTGTGGTGTTGCTTGTGTCAATAGGCGACAGTATAGCCAAATACCAAACCAGAGGACCGTCATATTGTTTGGCGACTATCAAATTAAAAATAAATTTTAAAATACCTCACCCATTTAAGTTTAGAATGATTATAATGATTCCTATCTTAAATCACTTGTTAAGAATCGGAAAAATCTCACAAATTGTGGTTTAATTGGCCGCGATTGTTCTCTTTCACGTGATTGTCTGATATAACTTTAATTAATTGACGTTGGCCAGCGCCACGTATTGGACATGTGCTCTGTTTTGCTTTAATAAATACAATTCAACTCAATGGCAAACATACATTTTTAGTGCCTACTTTAATTAATAAAAACACATTTTGAAAATTTCGTGTACACACAAAACTTGGTCAAGTACCTACGCACTTAATGATTAGTTAAAATAATTACACTTTTAAAAAACCGTTTCATTAAAAAAAAGTGTATTTCCCATAACTTTTGCTCTTCAAATGTTAATTGAAATTGTCAGTACGTATGATAATATATCACATTATTTTATTTTATATTTAATTAGTCAGAAAATTATTCTTGTTAGGATGATCCTTCTCCAGCTGATTCCATATTTTTTTTATTCTGAGCATATTAATCAATTCTTTCTACTTTCCGTAGCTACAATCATACATTTTTTCCAGTTTGTACAAGTTAGTAGGATTCAATGAATGTCCCGGTATACTCGTACATGGCTCATTCGGTTCAGTTCAGACTAAGTATTTAAGTTTTAGAGCGCATTAAACTGCGTCTGTGAAAATCTGTAAACGCTAAAAATCATCGTATTTTATTGCATTTTTTGCAAAGAGCGGCCTCTTGCATGATATATTTTATACCGTGATACACAACGCCTTAATGGTTATTTTATTTCCTGTCGTTCTAAAAAAATAATGTAAATAACAATGAACAAATAAATAGATAAAAAAAACTATAAATTTCCTAATTATGTAAATATTTTTAATACAATAACCCATAAATTTGTTCCAGTTCCGCCTTTACAATCTTGTTTGTTTATTAGAAAAAAAAAATGTCTTCCTTAGTATCACGTTAGATTAGATATTTTATAATAATTTATTTTAAAGCATAACAAAATATAATATTTATAGCCAGTCATATTTTAAAATATTGTCTTTCTATTCTTTCTTTTAGATGCCCTAGAAAAATATGCCTTAACCATTTTCATTTACACTTTTATGACGTTTCCCTGGGCCACGAAACGAACGCTCGAAGTGATGACGCTGTGCGCTTCAGCGGCGAGAGTTTAGAACAAAATTGGTTTTAGTCAAAAACAAAAGAGGCCACAACACGGCGCTGCAAAATGCAGCGAAATTTTTGACGATCTACGCTGGCGCTTGTAGCGCTGCGAATTCGTTTCGAGCGTTGGTTTCGTGGCCCCAGGCATTATAGTCATTGTGCAGCCTTTGACCTGTTCTTAAATTGTACTAGATTAACTTAATAGATGATGGCGTCTTCTTGAAAGTTAATGTCTTCATATTAATTTAATACAATAGTAATTAATGTCAATCTGTGAACAAACTGCACCTCCATTTTACATTCGGGTATTGTGGTTAAGTATAATAGTTCGGTGTACCTAAAGATTTTATGTTTTCTAAACAATTATAAGAATGGAGTGCATTGAATAAAAGTAAGCACGTATATATTCATGCTCGTGTTGAAAACAAAATTGTTAGTGATACCTAGTGTCATCGAAACATTATATTTTATATCGATGTTGTAATTTTATATACTTCAAAATCTATATCTACGAGTATATATTCTATAATACCTACCTACATATCAATACTAATAATAAATCTGTAAGTGTACCAATACAAATAATAATTTTTTTTCGAGTGGAGTTAAATGCGGTCTACCATTTGTCTAAATTTTAGACGGACATAAATAGACTTAATAGACTTTTAATATAAAGTCTATACTTTATATTAAAATTAAGTAAACATTATTTAAATTTTAATTCCCTTCTCGCTATTTCGTCCGCGTTTTAACCTTGAAACTACTTGAGAAGTCTGTGCATAATAAATACAGCGTTCCGTTCTTGTACCTTATAACTTCTTATTATTGTCTCAGTCTATATTATATTCTGCATGTTTCCCATACTCTTCTATATCTCACAACAGTCTACTAAAACCTTTTATTACATGTTTAACTAGCGACCCGCCCCGATTTTGCGTGGTTGCAATTTTACAAAGTGCGCTTAGCAAGAAGTATTAAGTATGTTAGCCACGTAAGCGTACAGAAACATTGTTTAACGACTAGCTAGCTGACATTTTGTACAAAATATCTGTAATTTATATACACAAATCTTCATCGCTTATCGCTCTTTCTATTAAGGATACCCTTATCAAAATCCGTTGCATTGTTTTGAGGAGTAAGCAGAACAGGCGCGAAATAGACATCCCATTGAAATTTCCGAAGCAGCCTGGATTCAGGAAACACTTGCTGTTGCTCTTTAACTGCAACAAAATAACAGTACCTATCAAATTCCATTTTCTCTCAATGCCAACAAAATGACCAGTAAATTAGCATTGAATAAGCTGTGAAAAATTAAGCAATTACTTAGTGGTTCTGATGAACTGTTAAAAAGGTTTCTAATTGTTACAGTGAAGTGTATAATTGATTTTTACTATTATTTGTATAGTCGGAGTAAAGTAAACGAGATTTTCATTTGCAAAGAAAGCGTATTAGTGTTGGAAAAGTGTATCAAATAATCTGCTATCGCGGTAAATTATTACGAGCGAGTAATATTCTATATGCTGCCTTGGAATTATCCTAAAATAATGACGTTATATTTTCAAAAGTGATTTTTGTGAAATCAACCGCAATGTATTAATCTACACAAAAAAAAAGAAATTAAATTAAGAAATTATACATAAATAAAATTAAAATATTAATTAAAATAGCACTCGTTCCAACTATCTCGATCCCTATAAACGGTTTTTTTAATACATTCCTACCATAGTGGTGATATAGCTTTCCAACAGTAAAAAGAATTTTTCAAATCGGTCCAGTAGTTTCGAAGCCTATTCAATTCAAACAAACAAACAATCAAATCTTTCCTCTTTATAATATTAGTATAGTGCATGTATAGTGCTATGATTATTATGTCAAGTTCAGTTTAGCTAGCGAGTTGATACTTGTGTTATATATAGGTCGTGTCACATCGCGTGACATTAAGGCGATACTAAGAGCCAAAACGGGATATTCAGAGGCTAACTTCTCTTTCATAAATCAACATAAATTTCCGAAAAAAATATATGCTTTTTATTGATATTTTATCTATTTAAGGTACAAATAATACTGGTCAAACTGTTTAACTACTATGTGAAAAAAAAATCTAAATGGAAGTCGTTTTTGGCTGAAAACTTGTATCTTCTTTTAAACGACAAGGAATATTTACATGATTCTTTTTTTTAAATTTTGGTATGGATTAGACCTATATACTGTACAATTAATTACCTAATATAATAGTTTTTCAAGTCATTATCCATATTTATCTTATTTTACCTAAACAAAGATTTAGCGGGTCCGTGCGCGGGCGACGAGCGGCAGTGTAGCGCTGAACGTCGTACGGGGAGGTTGTGCGTCTCGTCGCAGCGCCGGCTTCGAATAGTTTTTATCATTGAGCAGGTGATAAACAGATACGACACTGTTTTGAAGTGAAGTTAATAGTTTGTTGTGCAGACATTTTTAATAATTTGGACAGCTATATTATAATATTGTACATATTTTTATATTGTAAATCAATATTTACATATACACAATATAAACAAATTTACGTTTTAAATAAAATCTTTATAAAATTATTTGTAAATGGATTTCCTCACCATAAAAACTATATTTTTACAAAAGTTACACATTCCTAACGAATTTAGTCTTCAAATACCCTAAAAGCTTTCCAAATGATTCTAAAGATTTCCCCACAACACACATAGTTTTTCAGGTCTAAGTCACAATAGATCGTGGAATAGGCCTACCGGGGAAACCACGTAAAAAAAACGCGCTAAATACACACTACCTCACTGGTGGCGTGGAAACATGTGCATATTATGAATATGGATGAACAAAAACTTTGTAAGCAAAGATCACAATAAATGAATTTCAATTTCTAATTTGTGTTTTCATATTTAGTATTAAAATAAGCTTTTTTGATAAATTTATTACATACCTATATATTTTTTATATTTTACGCTATATCCCCGCTGATTAAGAACCGATTTTAATCATTTATTTTGTTAAAATGTTAATCTCGACAACTCCCTTAAAAAGAACTCCTGAGAATTATTCAATTTTACTTCTAATTTTTAATATCCAATATAAAATTAACATGGAATCCATAATTATGTTTTTTGATAAAACCGGTCATTACTATCTGCTAAATATGTCATAGTAGGTTTCAGTAAATATTAGCTGTCTATTTACACGCCATATGATATAAAACTAGAATTGTAAATAAAATATACTATTAAAATATATAAATAAATAAAAGTTAACCATTTTTTTGCTGACGCACCTCAAAAATGCTTTGTGAAATTAGGCATAATATGTTCAATATCAAATGTTACCACTCTACTTTATTTATTCTTTGACTCGTTTCACGCGATCTCTAAGTACGGGTGGTGCGGGGGCTACATCTTAGCTCCGCCTACTCGCGCAAAATCCATCGGCTCTTAGAATCACCTTAAATGTTGCACGGGGACAGTTAACGAGCAATCTATTCTATTGCTTTCATGACATAATAGTAAAAATATCATAAACATATATTCAATAATATTCATACTACATGTGACATGTACAGTCGGGGTAAGAGAAGGCTTGTCAACTTAAAGTCGACCTTTGCTTGCACCCGGAGCAGTTAGGGTCAGCGCCGACGGACGGAGTGGCAGCGAAAAGACTAAATTAGTAACAATTTAAATTCAACCTAAAGTGCTCCTGAATACGACTGTATTTGGTACAATGAAATAAAATGACGGCGAGCGACTCAAAGCGCGGTCGAGAGGCAGGCGGCGACCAAATACAGTCGTGTTCAGGAGTACTTTAGGTTGAATTTAAATTGTTACTAAATTAGTCTCTTCGCTGCCACTACGCCCGTCGACGCTGACCCTACATGTGGTTTTACAGTGACGCTCACCGTCCGCGCGGGTGGCAAGCGCGGCCCGTAAGCGCTCGACGAGTTTAAAGTCGCGCGGTTTGCTACCTCTGGCGTCCACCACAGGTGCGTACACCACGGACCCCAGCGCGGCCCATCGTCAGCGCGGGCCATCCGCGCGTTTGGTTAAACTATGTAACGATCCAAGAGACGCAAAGCTCCTGGCCCGCGACGCCAACCAACCGCGCTAGAGAATGCGTCACTGTAAAACCACCCTTATCGGTCATGACAAAGTTTCATTTCAAACGTTACTTAGGTACCCGTTAGACCCCGTTCGGCTCTATCTATTGGTGAAAACCTTATTATAATCCAACAGGGTGGTTTAAAATAATCTATACCTACTATTATATAAAGCTGAAGAGTTTGTTTGTTTGGTTGGTTGTACGCGCTAATCTCAGGAACTACTGGTTCGAATTGAAAAATTCTTTTTGTGTTGGATAGTACATTTATCGAGGAGGCTATAGAGAACACGGACGAAGTCGCGGGCACCAGCTAGCTTATTATATTATTTAATTTATATAGATGTATAAATTAGACCTTAAATAATGAGTGGCTTGTTTCACTAATCTTACGTATACTTATGCGACTATACTAATAAAATAAGTGTATAATATGTATAATATTCTAATTTATATCAGTCATAATATAGATTAATATATAAATATCCTACTTCTAGAATTACTATATCTACATAAACGTAGGTTAAATTTCTCTTTATTAAAAGTTGTAAATTCGTTGAATGGACAGCGAAATCCCTGTTCAAACTTGTAATAAAACAGCTTTATAGTGTTTGTCCACTTAATTACTTGTAATTTGGGACGCAGCACACAGTAAAACGAGTTCACAGTAGATATTACAATTAAGTGTAACTTTTAACCGTTTTACTAAACCGTTTCACACACAAGCGGAAGTTTCTGGCGTCAACAACCTACTTATTATGTATCACAAATCATAATCTGTGTAAAGATAACCATGTATCTATACACATCTAAGTAATAACTTCTTTTACGAGCAATTCTTGTATAACCGGCTCTAACGATTTGTATGAAATTTTGAATGGATTTGCTTTTCAAGTCTACCTATATGAGCTTAAGAAAACCATGTCATCTTTCTTGTAAAATAAAAACGCAGTGTACACAAAAAATACTTTTTTATAACTATTCATTTAAGTGCCATCTCGTAATTTTTGTATTGTTGAAAATGGATGATAATCAATTGTTTCACCAAAATTTTGCAAGATGGCAGCACTATATGAAAATGAATATGTTAGGGTACGCTTTTCTCTCTTATACCACTTTGGTATAGTTATCACAATCATTGAAAAGATCGATGATGAAAAGTTCATTAATGAAAAGATAGAGAAAATTTTGTCTATATAATTTCCAGAAAAAAAAGTTCTTTTCGACACATTGCCCTTTCAGTAAACCCATAAAAGGCACTGTTTTATTTCGGAACGATTAAATTATACATAGATTTATCAGAGTTGACATTTGTTTGTGGTGTAGGTATTGACGACCCCAGTTCACGAGGTGGTTTAAGTACCTGTATAAGCCGAATACTTAATTAATGTACCTACAGTACTAGTATGCCTTCAAATTAGTGATGGATTAATTTGTTGATTATGATCTGATCGACCTGAACAGCTTAACAGTTCTTAAAGAATTAAGAAGAATTTTGTGTCTTGACTTAGTCGCCTTAAATGCAATGGCAGCACCCTTAATTTATTTACGATTGTTACGGCTGATGACTATGTTGATGATGATCGCGATGTTCTCCATCATCAAAAGTGTGAAGCTAAGGTATTCTGTAAATATTCCTAATCACATCGCAATCAAACGAGCATCGAAAATGTAACGCACACCTTAATGAATAAATGAAATAATCGACCATTTGACTGGTTTGTTCCACTTAATGTATAAATTTTTAATAGGCCACAATATCGATTGACCTGAACTTCCATGTCAACCATCAACTCAATCACGGTGGAAGACATTATGAACTTGTTGACCTTTCATATAATGTGAGTCGGATGTCTACACAAAAGCTTTTCTATCTTTCAATACAAAGACTTCTCATTTGGAAAGGTTCTTTTTTAAATAAGAATCAATCTGTTATTAAAAAGTTAACACATTAAGGATTAATCTCAAAGTTGACGACCTACTAAAAGAGTAACCTAATAAGATTAGATTCCCCTAGATAGAAAACAATGGTTGAGATAACGAGAGGACACTATGTTGAAATCAAATATAGAAGCAATACCATGTTTTAAAAAAAATTATAGTCGCGTGCAAAAGCTATTTTATATATTCGCCATACTTATACGTGGGTATATAATCTATCTTCAAGTTTTATCTTGCCATCCGGTACATCTACTGACATAATCATGGCCTGAGTACATTGTGGTAGTCCAACTTTATAGTATGCCAGCTGCCCTAAATAGACTGTAGTGTAATCACGCAGTATACCTTGCAAGTGTAATGAGACTGTCATATAACAATCCTAAATCGGTCAGTACACACTCTTCAGTTACTTAAAATTTTCTTGTTTTTACTCTGATGGTCTTCGGCCGTTACGACTCATTTTACTTGCCCTAAATTTTAGCGCGAAATATTTTAGTGTAAAGAATTTTTATTACAGCTGTCCTAATATTCCTAATATTCATAGTCATTATTATGTTCTAATGCCCATCAGGTTGAGTCCCCCGAGATGGCCAGAGTATTTCCACTTTTGGATACTCCAAGGTTCCGTAAGCTGCACAGCCGTGGGGGGACGCGGATGTCATATCATAGCATTCCCGCGACCCTGCCCATCTATGACCGCACTAGAAAGTCATTGACTTTTAGCCCGTAAGAGTCCGGCATGACCACGCAGCGATTCCAACGTAAAAAAAAATTGTTACTGCATTCAATGTTATTGCATTCGCAGTTATAACTCGTAATTCGATGCAGGATTAAAAGATGCCAGAGGCTGTTCCCATTTCGATACTTTTCTTATCTCTTATCTAAAGTTCGGCTGCAATTTGCATTCCACTTTTAGTTAGGTATTATTTGTAACCTCCTAAAAGGACCAACAACTTTTTCTGTGAAAACAAACAAACTAATAAGTACTACTGTTCTCATGTCATAAATTCCTTTATTTTGTATTGCGTGATAGCTTTATTTACATCCATCAAGTTTTCTTAAAAGAAAATACAACTTATCAACGTAAAACACTTTATTGTGGCTACGTCGACCTAAAACAGAATTTTTCTATTTATTTGAATGAAAGAGAATTTGGGTCACCGGCACAAGACAACCCGTTAGATGATACGACACAATACAATGCTCTGTTTCACCCTGAAAAAAGTCCTTCGTAAATAACTCGGACAACAATAAAGTCGATATTAAAAGGGGTGACCCCAAAAAGCTTCGTTCATTTACATGCTTATAATTTTGCACAAAAAAATTTTTTCGGTACTAAGTTTTGTAATAATCGTAAGAAAATACGTATAGAGATTTTCCTCAACAAGGTAATTCCACGGATGTTTCATATGTTGGTTGTATTATTAATCACGGTTCATAATGATTTGCTTGTTGGACGTGACTCTGTTCACGTAATGAAAATCATCGGAATTCTTTCTGACGGGAACATATTACTTAAATTATTACCTTTAGTCACGCAGTTGGAGGCTATCATGACAGAATTTAATACTATGTACAAATACAGACATATACATATTAACTGTAAAACATGAATTTCGTACTTGTAAAATTGCAGGGTTCAGCTGATCTTCTCCTGTATCTAGCTATTAGTCTTTGGATGTTTGTTAGTAAATCACGCTACTGCGTACAGTACAGCTGAACAGATAATTTATTACCTGGATTAACATATAGGATACTTTTTATATTGAAAAAAAAAATAGGTTAATTTTAGGGATTTTCAAAAAACGAACCAAAGCGCGTACGAAGTCACGGGTCACAGCTAGTTGACAACTGACAAAGATGTACATTTAGTTTACATATATATTACATAATAAAATAAATAATAATTCTACTAAGGTTAAAGTCAGACGACGGGAGTCGGCCTGTCTGCCGACCTTAAAAAAAGCTCATCATGACGGTAATAAAAGCCTTAGTTAAATCAGAATTTTTATGATTAGGCAATACACGGTTTTGGGCCTTATGCGAAATGCTTCCTTTTTTGTCATAATAGTCACTTTAGTCGAATAGCGAAATCTCAAACACTAAATATTTTTATTAGTTTTATGTCATGTGATCTTTTAATTTACTTAATATCTAATAGGATTCCTTATTTTCAAATTTTATGTAAAAATCCTAACAATACATCCTTTACGATTCCTCCTTTATTAATGTCTCGAGGTCAAGGACTATCTACTAATATTTGTACATATTATATGTTTAGATGTCGAATTTAGAAGCAGAAAATCACTAATAAATTTAATCAGTTTCAAAATTGACAGGATATATATTTGACATTGAACGTACTGTGTTAATTAATTTACTTATCAGCCATCCCACACACCTCTGTAATACGTCACAAACAATAATAGAATGACCTAAATGTCAACTGGCGACTGTATCTGTATGAAGTCATTAACATCGCTTCAGAAATAGACCCAGCTTTGGTGCACAGCGGAGGTGTGCTTTGCATGTTAGCACCGAGGCGACTGTTCCATAGCGTTTCAATAATAGGGTAGGAACACACCAATGTAAAGAAAAGACGCGATTACTTTGTGACTTCTCGAACTGAATTTCATTAATAATGTTTTTGGCAAGATGATTAAGGTCAAAGAAAGAAAGACAAGAAAATTTTGCCTAATAAATCCTTTTTCATGATGAAAATTATTGTAATAATAATTTTCATCATGAATTATTGTAATAACAAATCAAGTATTAATTAAAATTGTTGAATTAATTCATCAAAATACCTACGTGATGAACTCATGCAAATTTCCACCATGTATAATTTGACCTTTACATTGACTTATCTGCTTTTCGTCCTAAAATACTTTCTAAGCTACGAACCTCTGTAAAAATTATAGACTCTTTGGAATATTAAAAAATTAACGTTAAAAATTTAATCTCTTATTTAGGATTAATTAAGACTATTAATTAAGATGCTTGTTCATTACACTTTTTGTAGATGATTGGATAGATATAAGCCTTTAATTATATTAATCTTAATACCTTAGTGTTGACGTGAGGCAGGATACTTTGATTACGCCGCATGTTGAAATCGCCACGCGACTACGCTCACTCGTATTCATTGTAGCATGTCGTCTCATTGCATTTCATTAGTTTATATCTGTCCTTAGCCAATGCTTTCAGCTTGCTATTTCCAACCTCACGGAAACGCTGGCCGGTGCTAATTTTATAATAAAACATAATATAATTAGACACACCACTTATTTTTAAATATTCTTAAGCATTCAATACTGCACGATGTTGGAGTTTGTCATTTTAGTTCTGTTTGTTTTTTTATAAATAGAGAACATTCTATTTAAATCTCTCATTTAAGGCGATACTAAGAGCCAAAACGGGATATTCAGAGGCTAACTCCTCTTTCATAAATCAACATAAATTTCCGAAAAAAATATATGCTTTTTATTGATATTTTATCTATATAAGGTACAAATAATACTGGTCAAACTGTTTAACTACTATGTGAAAAAAAAATCTAAATGGAAGTCGTTTTTGGCTGAAAACTTGTATCTTCTTTTAAACGACAAGGAATATTTACATGATTCTTTTTTTTAAATTTTGGTATGGATTAGACCTATATACTGTACAATTAATGACCTAATATAATAGTTTTTCAAGTCATTATCCATATTTATCTTATTTAACCTAAACAAAGATTTAGCGGGTCCGTGCGCGGGCGACAGGCGGCAGTGTAGCGCTGAACGTCGTACGGGGAGGTTGTGCGTCTCGTCGCAGCGCCGGCTTCGAATAGTTTTTATCATTGAGCAGGTGATAAACAGATACGACACTGTTTTGAAGTGAAGTTAATAGTTTGTTGTGCAGACATTTTTAATAATTTGGACAGCTATATTATAATATTGTACATATTTTTATATTGTAAATCAATATTTACATATATACAATATAAACAAATTTACGTTTTAAATAAAATCTTCATAAAATTATTTGTAAATGGATTTCCTCACCATAAAAACTATATTTTTACAAAACTTACACATTCCTAACGAATTTAGTCTTCAAATACCCTAAAAGCTTTCCAAATGATTCTAAAGATTTCCCCACAACACACATAGTTTTTCAGGTCTAAGTCACAATAGATCGTGGAATAGGCCTACCGGGGAAACCACGTAAAAAAAACGCGCTAAATACACACTACCTCACTGGTGGCGTGGAAACATGTGCATATTATGAATATGGATGAACAAAAACTTTGTAAGCAAAGATCACAATAAATGAATTTCAATTTCTAATTTGTGTTTTCATATTTAGTATTAAAATAAGCTTTTTTGATAAATTTATTACATACCTATATATTTTTTATATTTTACGCTATATCCCCGCTGATTAAGAACCGATTTTAATCATTTATTTTGTTAAAATGTTAATCTCGACAACTCCCTTAAAAAGAACTCCCTGAGAATTATTCAATTTTACTTCTAATTTTTAATATCCAATATAAAATTAACATGGAATCCATAATTATGTTTTTTGATAAAACCGGTCATTACTATCTGCTAAATATGTCATAGTTGGTTTCAGTAAATATTAGCTGTCTATTTACACGCCATATGATATAAAACTAGAATTGTAAATAAAATATACTATTAAAATATATAAATAAATAAAAGTTAACCATTTTTTTGCTGACGCACCTCAAAAATGCTTTGTGAAGTTAGGCATAATATGTTCAATATCAAATGTTACCACTCTACTTTATTTAGTCTTTGACTCGTTTCACGCGATCTCTAAGTACGGGTGGTGCGGGGGCTACATCTTAGCTCCGCCTACTCGCGCAAAATCCATCGGCTCTTAGAATCACCTTAATATGTAAATTCTAAAGCAATTTAATAACCTGTTAATAAAAACAAATATTGATAACTATAATAACAACATCTAATGTTTTAGAGTTTAGTTAGACCATCTAAAAAGCTTTTTAATTGCTAGCACAGATTAGTTAATACTCGTAGTAAGAACACATATCGTCGGCCTAACACGTTAACCTGCTAAGTCAAATTTTGCATAGTTTTCAGGAGGAAGAAAAATGACATTACAAAATGTTGTGTCGCATCAGGCATGTGAAATGAGCGACATTATAAGTATAGTGATCGGCACATAACTTGGCAAGATTTTAACGTAGTGGGAGAAAGTTTGCGCACGTGAGATAAAACTTACGCAAGTGTACGAAGGTGTGAACGGGACATGTGCAAGGTGCGAGAGGCACGGGGCGAGGGACGAACCAATCGCGCGGTCGGATCTTATGTTTCTTGCCCCTTTGCCCCACTTGATACCCGATCAGATCCAAAAAACGACTTCTGCGCATCTCGTCATTCTTGCCAACTTAGGTGCCGGGAATTATACAAAACTTAGGATTTAGCAGGTTTTCTTTTATGAAATTTCTCACCTTTTTAGTTTGATAATCGTGGTTATTCCTTCAACAAACGGTAGATAATCGTCTAAACTTGTCGAAAAGTATAAAAAATGAAATTGCCCAAAAATTGACTTAGCAGGTTAACGAATTAGGCCGACGATATTTGATAACAGCTGGCCTACATTATTATTTACCCATTAGAATCGCGCGCACAATATAAAGTAAGAGTTTTTTATTAGTTTCATTGTTGGACGCGGTAGTATCATCGAGCAACATGTCATACAGCATTTTAATAATTAATTTGATAGGTAATTACAAATTATTTTTACATTAATTTACTCTTAGATGACTCTTAGGGCCTCTTTCACCAACTACAAGTAAAGTGTTGATTAGTTACTTTTAGAAATAATTTTATGTTTTATTAAATTATGCACTCGGTTTTAGTGCATCCTTCGATAGGTGATTTTTTTATTATTTTCTTTTTAATATTTGGGACTTTTACAGTACAAACAAAGGTATACCTGTCAGCTCCATTATCCCCGGTTACCGGTGACTTTAAATTACAGTTAGCCTACATGACAGATGGTGAAATAGGCTCTTAGTCATTTTAATGTTTTTTATTTACAACAACACACATCATAAAAGGAGTAATCCTAATTCAATGTATCAGTTCCCAATCGAAGCACATTATTTAAATTATTTACTAATGTAATGTAATTGATGTAATGTAATACACAAAATATCAATTACACAAATTATAAAAATTATAAAATTTACAAAAACATGCAAAAGAAATTATAAGAATACTTAATAATAAACCAAAATTACCTACTATAAGACATCACAAATCATTGTCACAAATAGTCCCACCCTACTGAATTCGTGTAAAGCTGTATGAAAATTGCCAATATACCTACCAGCAAATAAAACTTATTTTATTCGCATTAAAGTATTTTTTTCTAATTTTTTATTGACGATTTACTTGATGCTAGGTGACTACCGTCGCCTATAATACAAGCAACGCCCATAATGTTGCAAGTGCGCTGCCGAGCATAGTAGGATTAGGGATAAGGAAAGGATATAGGGTAATTGGCTCTGGCATCCCTTACTAAATCATCTAAACACAATAGCACATATGCTGTATTTCACACTGGACTGTAAGGGTCTGCCACTACTTTGCAAATCCAGACCAGAGCTAACTTTGTAAAATTCATTTCCAAAGTTGACTCCGCCGGGAATTGAACCAGGGGCCTCTGACGTTAGGCAAGCACACTTACCACTCGTCCAACGGGGTCGTCAAAATTTTAATTAAGTATTACAGTGACATTTGATTTATATTTAGGGAAAAAGCGTTCCAAGTTGTACGTATTTAAGCTCAAGAATGCGTCATCAATACCTCACTTGTACGACATAATTTTTTTTATATATCGGTATATATGTATTTTTTGTAGTGATTCGCTGTATAGTTATGTATCATACGTATTTTATACGCCGTTACGATCGGCCGTGCCGTGGCTGCCGAGTTGAGTGGTTTATTATCAGACTAATTACCTGATAGATAACGTACAAAAGTAATATTAAAATTATCATCCGTGAACAGTAAATGACATTAGGAAGACACTTGTGAATCGTTTTATTGGACTGTGAAATATTCAAGCCATATAATATTTATATTATATTGCATAGCAATAACTACCCGTGTTGTGATATCAAAAGGAAGCCTTGAGGATATCTTTTGATTTAATTTTTTTCATAAACAACAAACACACACAGGTTAGTAAAATTTAATGTAGATAAATTTAAAATTTTTAAAAAAGTATGAAATAACATATCAAATTTTAAAAATATTTTGAAATTTCTGAGATATATTTTTAAACTGTTTACTAAATAATATTAAAATATCTTTTTAATTTATGAACAATGTATACATGTATGTGTTTATTAGCTGTTTTCCACGATTTTGATCTTGTTTAATAATATTTATATTGAAAAAAAAAGATAGTTTATGTCCTCTTATTTAGAATATATTTTTTTAAAGATTTTTTTTTATATTATCGCTATATAACATTTTATAAATATACTAGTCTACAATTTTAAAAATTATTTTTGATTGTTTTATAATATTTTAACCGTCACAAAGTAATCAAATTTATATTCTCAGTTACCCGCCCAAAATTTAATTTAATGTTAATGATTTGGGTTTAATACTGCATTCAGATATTTTAAAAAATGTCTTCTTATCGATATTTATTTATCTTCTGCCTGTTTTTATTCTCATAATGTCCCTCGTAAACTTTCCATAATGGCTTATTAATATCGGGGAACCCAAGATCGAAGATTTTTTTTTTATAAATAGAATAAAATACAAGATAATTTTTTTTTAATATACCTTATAAAAAAATTGTAGTTTTTAGTTCTACGGTTGAATAAAACTATATGACAGTTTCATAATGCGACAGTCTTTTTCACATTTCTATATAGTTACATTTACCTAGAATTTACAGACCTTTTCGCATGACGAGTAGACCAAGAGAATGTACGTCATTACTTATAAGTAATCCAATAAATCACTACAAACTAGAACCGCATAGAATTACTTTAACTATTGGTACTGTGGTAGTGTTTGTGTATAGATATAACTAAATCATAGTTATATACACTGACTCGCGTTCACCGTATGGTGGCAACACTGAGGAGTATTCCGGAGGCCTCTAGCCGGGGAAGGTGTGAATTGTGTCTTGCCCCTCATTAGCAGCAGGTGTACCTGACAAAGTCGAATTGTTTTTGAATTTTGCAATAATCCTAGTAAGATTGTTGTGTACTTTTTCTTAATTTAGATACCTACCAAATATCCACTGGGTCCTATCGATACGAAATATAAAAAATATATATGATGTTTACGTATACTTACCCCATAAGTCGATTTCTGACAATGTCATAATAAATATCAATATAGCTGACCTCCACTATCAGCAAACATATTACTACATTACTCAGAATAAACAAAAAACTTGTCAAATTGAGTAGGTACACATTAACAAAATTATAATTTAATGGTACAACATTATAAATAATAAAGGTTTCTTTTTATTTCAATTGGTAAATACTTTTTCGTTATGTAATGTAGTAGATAAATTCATTATAAGTATAGCCATTTAAGTAATTGTAATGATTAATAAGTTTCAAACAAAGTTTCAAATTAATAGAAATGAATTTGACATATTTTTACCTATCTAATTTTTCTTTATATAAACTCGTCAAGTCAATGCTGCGGGCCTATTCTCTATCTGTGGTTTTTAAAACGTATCGACTCCAATGTCGACATTAAATTGGAAATATTACATTGTCAAACTAAAAACCACACAATAACGCGCCAATAACTTCATCGACATGTATTACTACGGAAAAAACGTCGTAGACATTTTGACATGTGCTTAATGAATACAAAAGTAGACAATTGTCGAGTCTATAACCGCATCGAGTCGATAACCACAGCAAAACCACACTTAGAGAATACGGGCCCTGACGGTCAACTAGATTGTAGGTGGCTACCGTCGCCTATAACACAAGCAACTCCACATGTGCTGCAAGTGAGTTGCTGACCATAATACGATTAAGGATATAGGTTTTGAAAAGGAACTGGGCTCTAGCATCCCATACTTACTCACCAAAACACAATAGCACACATGCTGTTATTTCACTGTAGTCTTATGGTTGTTATACTGCCTTGAGACAAGTTGCTCAAGTGAAACACAGTGTGTCTCGGGGTGCCCTGCCATTTCTAAATATATTTATATAGGTACTAGTGATGTGACAGATATCCGTATCCGTATCCGCGGATATCCGAGGAAGATGCGTATGCGTATCTGTTACTTTTTGGCGGATCTTTTTATGGATCCTTTACCTTATTAATTTTTAATTCATAGCTGAAATTTTACATATAGATGATTAGGTAGCAAAGAAAAACTAATAATTTCCATTCAGGTTATTTTAATTTTTTTAAATCTAACTTTTGGCACCTTTATAATGCAAGCGTCAAGTGGCGGGTTCAACTATTGTTTCAAGGACACGTGCAGCCATACGAAACAGCTTGAGTAAGAAAGTTAAGATCCGTATCCGTATCCGCGGATCTTGACACCAAACACCCGTATCCGTATCCGCAGATCTACATTTTTAACGATTCGGCACATCACTAATAGGTACTAAATTATACTAAACTTACCTATATAATTGAAAAAAAGTAAGAGAAATGTATTTCATAAAATTGATTAATAAAATGATTGTACAGCGGTGTTTTATTGGCATGCGGCTTTTAACATTTCTAAATTGGTATGAGGCGTATTTGTTGAAATGTTTGCTAAATGATAACCTTGGACAAAGGAAATTAAGTAATGAAATACACGCTGACCAATTTATAGCCAAACTCTAACTTTATAAGCAAAACTGAAACCCCTAATTAAGACAATATACCTAAAAATATTTGTATTGTTCTTCCATAATAATGTAATATGAAATCTAGACAGATAAATCAAAATATTTTTTCTTGACGGTCCATTGGTCGCGTGCTCAAAACCTTAGCGCTCTTTATCAAAGGTCCCGGGTTCGATTCCTAGCAGTGCCAACTTTGGTTCCCTATGACTTCAGTCTTTAATTCTTTTATGGTCAGCAGCGCACTTGGAAAACCTTTGGCGATGCTTGTGTTATATGCGACGATACTACCTACTATCATGTGGTGATTGCCTGGCTGACGATACAGCCACACCACATTTTTTTTTTTCATAAACTTAGACAGATATCGATACTGTTTTGACTTTGTTTTTTCACCAGGAATTCGGATGACTCTAGAATAACCATTTTTACGTACGTCAGTATTTACAGAACCAACTCTGGGGATTCACGCTGCTATTTAAATTTGAACGTTCGCTGACACTTTTACAGACGCGAAATAAGATAAAATTTATGGTTAGTACGAATGAGATATTATTTTTTATTGCTGCTCTTATCACAGCTTTATCATCTAAGTATATTACGGTTTGGATGGCACGTCACGAATAAAAACCCCCTTGATTGCAAAGTGTAAATGCGAATACAGTTAGCGTTGACTAATTAACCTAAAATGTTGAAGACTTGTTTTGTTAAGTAAAATCTAGAAAAACGAGATAACGGTTCCTAAGAACGAATTCTTACGCACTGTTTTTTCACAAACATACAAATAATTGTAAATGTGGGTGTACACTTGTGTATACAATAGTTGTATGTGTACACAAGTTTCGGAAAGACTTTTATTTATATTTATTACTAACTTGCGGCCGCGACTTCGTCCGCGTTGAAAAAGAAAAAAGTAGCCTATCCTGTGTCCTGTACGTTTAAATGTTTATCTACAAAGTTTCATGAAAATCAGTTGATTCGTTTAAGAGTTATGGAGGAACAACATTACATACAATACCTACACTTACAGATTTATTTTTAATATTGATTGATAAACTGCAACCCACCCCCGGTTTCGTACGGTTTTTTATTGCATATTATATATATATATACAAACTTTTGTCGTTTATGGTTTTTTTCGTCAATGCTGAAAATTTTCAAAATATTATGTTAGTGGTTTAAAAGAACTTAGCGTAGAAACAGACAGAGTCGGACAGCGATTACATTTTATAGTACCTAATTGTATGTATAATAATATATTTCAGTTTTTGTACTTATATTGTAACAATTTATGTGTCCGTTTTTATTGGAAAAACGTGTTAAACGTTGTTCGTGTAACTGATCATTATTTATTATTCGATATTAAAGGTTTAATTTTATTAACACGAGGTGCAAGTATTGTTGAAAAAATAGATATAGGTATATAACATTAAAATATGAAAAATCTATACAGTCTAATTATTTTATTATTGAAATATTTGGCGTCGTACCACCTAACATTAGGTCAGAGTAAAAATATGTAGTTGAAAGTTCTTTATTTAGAGGAATATACCTAACGCACATATATAGTTTTCAATACAGGTTTTTTTTGAAAACTTAATGAATACTCGTAGAATTTATTGTAAAATATAATAATAAAGAAGGCATGGCACAATACCTACCTACCTGTTGTAATTGTTTAATATTTATGCAACTGTTGTTAATGAAGTGTAGCTGTGACGATAAAGCACGAAAAATAATATAAACGCTAGTCTTATAATATAATATAAATATATAATTTACCTATAATATTAAAAAGATTGAACATGAACAAGTTTCGAGGAAGTGAGTAATTGATTACAGAAAACTCTATAAAGATCTAACATACAATTAATGTATCATACTTGTATTAGACGTAACAATACTATTATAAACTATTAGTAAACTTTGTTTAATAACACATATACTTTAAAATATAAACCTTTAAACTGAAAGTAATCATTAAAAACACAATATTCATTTATTTTTTGTACGTGTGTAGTAAAATTTTTACTAAATATTTTTTTCTCGTTATATTATTATTGATCGTACGCGCCTATACGTCGCGTACCTCTTGGGTGTCGGAACCTCTAGTTTGAGAAACAATGGTTTCTATAACTATGTGTCAAGTTGACTATAAAATTTCGTATAATAAATATAAATTATTATAAATATAAATATTATAATTATTATAAAATCATTAATACTTAAAGTTAAATTATTGGATTAAAAAATAAATCATCACATTATCGCACTCATCGCAAAGCACAGTATCAAAGTACGAGTATTTTATATTTTTTTTATTCGACATTTCTCAACATAAAAAATAATTTTTACTATAGCACTCTCGTAGGGCTTTACTCATGCGGTTTGTTATTTTTTCTGAGTTATTTTTGTTTAGGTTATTTTTAAATAAATAAATTAGGTAGATAGGTAAATGTTTACATTAAGAAATATAAAGTCATTTATCACCTTATTTTTAATCATTTACATAAGTGATTTAATAATATATCAATAAACTCAAGAATTTTATAGGCGACTCCACTACGCACCTACGTCATTGAAAAGCCAGTTTCCGTGAACTGCCTTATTTTTGTTTGGACCTACAATTTATTTAAATTGATATTTAACACAAACAAATCAATATTATTTTTAATATCCCCGACGCCGGATGCAAAAACAAAGTGTTACAAGTTTTACGTGTGTGTCTAGTGTATCTGTTGCTGTGTGTCTGTCTGAACGGATGGTCCGATTTTGATCCTTTTTTTTTTATTTGAAAGCTGACGCGATCGGGATTGTTCTCATCAGCTATCAATTATCAAGAGCTGTTCAGGCGTTTGAAGACCATCAGCATTTGACAACTTCCACATGTTCAATTGATGTGAAATTTTGTATAGGTACTGTTACTTCGATGGTGTTTCCATGACATGATAACCTTGACCTGATGCTGCATCATCAAATATAGTCTGCGGGATATATAACTCCGCAGATATAGCATGTTTGGGCTCAATAGAAAGTCCGATCCAAATTCTTTGGGTTGGTTTAGAAGTAGTTAACGAATAACAGTTTCGGCGACATGGTTGCAAAATATTGTTGTTTTTTTTTTCAACTTAAATAAAAACTTAATTAGGGTTTAACATTCCGTGAAAAAAATATCTGACCGATGGTGAAAACCGCATCAAAATGCGTTGCTCTGTTAGCGGATATAGACAGAGGGTGAAAGGTGACTTCAAATTATACTATGTATACGATATGAGTATTGCACATCAAAGTTATATGAATATCAGAGACTTCATTTAGTTAATTGTACCAGTTAAGTTTTAATTTTATTTTCTTACTAGCTGGCGCCCGCGGCTTCGTCCGCGTTGAAGAGGAAAAATGTAGCCTATCCTGTGTTCTGTACGTCTGAATGTTTATCTACCAAGTTTCATGAAAATCAGTTCATTCGTTTAAGAGTTATGGAGGAACATACATACATACAATACCTACACTTACAGATTTATTATTAGTATTGAATTGATTCATAAATTATACAATCTCCAGTGAACACTATATATATTTTACCATTTAGTTAGACAATATTCCCTCGGCCAGGTTGACTATCGATTTTCCTATTAGCACTCTTTTGTCACCCGTTCGATCGACATCGTTTTTACAAACATAACCTTGTGATTGTTTTAACAAAAAACACCACTAAATCCATTCAACGCCGGTTTCAATTTAGAAAATTGATTTTAGTTTATTTTTATAATCAAAGAGTACAAGTTGGCGAGTGGTGGGCGAATATATACTTTTATCTGTGACCTGTGAATTTTATAAAAATAATTTTGGATAACTTTAATTGGATTCAGAAAAAATATATTATCATCATACAAGGAATTAAAATCTTGAAAATGTCTTAAAAAAATTTAATATAGAAAGAAATTCTTTGATTCCTTATTAGATGATAGATGTGTTAGTAGCTACAGCATCAAATTGTATCCCGCGATTTTGTTATTCAGTTTTCTGAATCATCTCCCACTATGGAAGCAAATTTAAAGACGTACCTAGTTATGTTAAAAGGATTTTTTGTCATTAGAAAAATATTGTAAATATATTAATATTTACAAAATATTAATATATTTACATTAATATTTAATATTTAATAATATTGTTATAAATATTAAGAGAAGAATCATTTTTCGTAGGTGATGCTAGATGCTGAAAATTTCTCCTTCAATCACTGCTAGTGTAAAATCTCACAAGCACTAGGTAGTTAGTACGTGATTAATATAAATATGGCCGAGTGCATATTGCATTTATGTGTGGGTTTACTGGTGAACCATAATAGAAAGTGAAAGTTAAATAGCTTTTTTATAAGGAGGCGACCGTTGCTGGCGCGCAGGCGAAACCTGAATCCATTATGCATTATGATGATGTCATTGATATTCCTCACTGACTTTTAAACGAAGTGTCCTGTATTTTTAGTGCATTACACAATATCAACAGTTAGATGTACGTACAACACTTAAAATCGTAGAAATTATAGAAAGCAAAAAGTTGTCAAATCAAACAAAGTAGTGTAAATTTAAGGCCCAACATTCTATTTTATTAATAAAGCCAAAGTTTATGAGTAAGGATGTATAGAATAAGGATGTTAGTTACTCATTCACACAAAAAGAACCGAATGGATTTGAAGAGTTTTTTTTTGTAATATATAACTAGTTTATTAACTTCACACGGATTTTTAAACCGCACCAAAATCCGTTGCGTGGCTTAAGAGGAGTTAGCAGAAATACAGGATGGTTACTGGCTCCAAACGGCTGCCCACCAATGTACCCTGAAACTATAGCTGTATAGATATTGTTGAATAAATATAGATATCTTTGAATAGCTCTATAGCTTATCTTTGAATAAATACATCAAAGTAATGTATTTCGTTGAATTAAAAGGTTTATTTACACAAATTCACCGAAATACATTATTTTCGAAGATGTTTTGTCAGAAGTTTCTTTTTATCTCTTTTCTACCAGGAAAATCTGATTAAATTAGTAAAAAGTACGTAATTTATATTGATAACTCTTTTTTGTGTTCAGATCAACTTATGACGTAAATAGTCGATCGATTAGTGTGTCCACAAGGTCAAATGCGTGCCGCAAAATCATGGCTAGCCAGCGAGCGGCACCGCTGCCTGCGGCGTGCGCCTAGTATAGCCGCCCATGCAACTGGCTTGACGACATTTATAATAATAATGACCTTTAGTTTCAAACCATGTTTCGTTATTTCCGCCTTGATGTCAGTTGGATTTTTCATTTAAGGACTTAGCAGAAAAGCGTTCATTTCGCTGCCAAATTTGACTTCATAGAGTAAAATTACAACTTAGATAAACAGATACACAATGCATTAAAACTATTATGCTATTTTAATATTTTTTAATTTAATTTTAATAAATTTTAACTATATTTAAAAAATATTCAGTGACTATATTCAAAAACGTTTGAGTTTTTTTTTACTTTAATAAATATTTCATCTGCCACCATTAATTGGCAATCGAAGAGTGGCAGACTCTATTTTTATGTAAACTCATATAAATGCATATAAAAGCGCATAATGCACATGTAGGTATGCTTTTATATGTCAGCGTGATGGGCACATGCCAAAACATTTATTTCAAGACAACACATTTTCTACGTTAATTACCTTTCTCGTAAAAATAAAAACAGAGTGCACGCATTCTCGACCAGATCTTACCCATTCATTTATTTATACTTAGCCAAAGATTTTAAATACACTTACCTATATTCTTATTTATTTTTCATCAAACACTTCGTAATGGTAATTTGTTCATTAAGTTGATTTGAATTAAGAAAATGATTTTAATGATGATATTTTTCTTAAAATAACGTTTGTCATAACGTTCAACATTGAAATGATTCACCAAATGAATGTAATGTTGTGTAATCTTAAAAAACGGTTCTGTATCATAAATGCTTCTAGCTTTAAATATACATTATTTTTTATTTAATTAGTATACTTATAGTTAAATATAATACTAATGACTTAAATGCACTTATAATTCCTTTAGATTTCTCGTCCTGACTTAAAAATAGAAGTGAAGAAAACAGCAGAATTTATTCAATTTATCGATGACATCACAATTAATTACGGCTGCATAGGAATAGACGAGTGCTTTAAATGTTTTTCGTCTTGTCTATTGATGTCTAAATTGTGTCCATAAATAGACAAGTTCCTATCTTGTCCCTATCTTTAGCCTAACTGGAGTTAGGAGTTATAAAATGTACGTCTTTAAAAGTTTAAATATGTTCGTGTCTCGGCGCAGTGTTCATGGTCGGTTCGCGCGTGCGTAAACCAGACCAGTACATTTTCACGGTTACCGTTCGCATCAAACTTAGCGGCATAGATTATCCAAGTGTTTCTAAACTGATTATTTCTTGAAACGAGGCCAGATTTAACTACAACTACAATGGTGACAGTCCGCTCCTATTGTACTACTGAAAC
This sequence comes from Synanthedon formicaeformis, assembly GCA_945859745.1. Lineage (NCBI taxonomy): Eukaryota > Metazoa > Arthropoda > Insecta > Lepidoptera > Sesiidae > Synanthedon > Synanthedon formicaeformis. Next base: position 6,569,293 of record OX243965.1, read on the forward strand.
CGTCGACTGAAACGCATTGTCTGTCGTTTGAGCCTGCTTTCTTTCTAAAAATCGCTTTTTTAGAACTTGTTAACTGCAATAATTAAACTCAACGGATATTTGAACTGCTTGATATACTTAAATATGTAGTCTATATTCATAAAATAATATTTATCTACTAACTGTGCCCACGACTTCGTACGTATGGTTCTAGAAATAGCGCATAATATTTCTATTAATTTAACTTTTTTGTTTGTAAACCGATTGGAATGAAACAAATACTAAATAATATTGAAACTACATTCAAATCGGTTAAGCCTTTTCTGAGATTGACGCGCACAAACGCATAGGTAAACAGACAAACATATTTTGTTTTAAACTATTGTATTGACCTTGGTAACTTTGGTTCAATGCGTACAATTTTTTTTTAATATTTGATTTAATATTAATTTGTAATTACAGAAACGCGAACAAACTGGAAAAGTCGCCGCTTACTACTAATTGGTCCATCAAAAAACAATTAAGCATCTAAAATGGCTGACATTTGAAATGAATTAGTATTATCAAGTATATGTAATAACAAATACATACCTGTTTTTATTCGCGTCGGTTTAATTATTCGTCTATTCAATAATTAAATGTTAAAATAACCCAAAACAAGAATAAACAAAAATAATATTGACGTCAAATATGCATAAATGATCTATAACGCACATAATCAGAGTTCTAGGTAAAGCACATCAACGATAATCGTATGGAATCAACAGGAAACCCGCATCCTGGCCACTGTCACGCATGCACGCGTTGCATTTAACGCATCTCATGGGGACCGCCTTGCTTGTACCACTTTCCCATCATAAATTATTGTATCTGCATGTAAATACCATTACGAACTTTGACGTCTTACGTCAAAATTGCTTTAATTGAATGCATATTTAATTTTGACGTGAACACAGTGCGAGGTGATTATAACAAAATCGAGGGATACAGTTGGATGTATGTATCTATCAAATACATACATCCAATTTTTTATTTTTTGTTTTAATTTTTTAACTTAACATAAACTTAACATAACTTAACTTAAAAACATATATAGATATTTTTGGTATATATATAATATACGAATTCGATATATACATATAATACGCTCAAATTAAATATTACTTGTAACATAGTGTATTTACGTAAAAATCACATGGCGGAGTCCACGACACAACCGCACTCAATTTTTTTTCTTTTTTTTTATTAGTAAATTAAATTATCTAGATAAAAGTATAATAGCACTGTTCAATATTAATTGGGAATTACCGACAGTACCTACATTATTGAACTTTAGTTAAAGGTAATCAATTGGTTTATAACAAGTTATAAATCTTTATTGGGGACAAGAAGTAAATAACACCCATTAGGTACTTTACCCTCAAGTACCAGTTAGTAACTCACATCACATGTCACTACATTATATATCACTCATTCTATATTACATATCACTATATTTTTGCTAAAAAGCCAATTCTTTTGACGAGCCCGTTGGATGAGTGATTAAGGTGCTTGCCTTAACGGTTCCCGGGTTCGATCCCCGGCAAGGTCAACTTTGAAAACGCCAATAAGATACAGTAATATAATTTGTAATAATAATTGTTATAAATGGGGACAACTGAGTGTTCTGCCAGTAACCAGGTTGATACTAAAGAAATAGAAATGCAAATCATAACAAACCTTTCAGATAATGGGTCGATCTAATTAAAAAACACATGCTTTATGAAATTATATTCCCGCTGACGCATTGCACTTTCTTATATTGCACATTGATGACGCAAATAAAGAACACATAAAAGTTAAAACGTGAAACGAGCTAATCGGCAATCGAGTAAAATCTGTCTTGTATAAAATACGAGTACAAACATTCAGTTAGGCATCTCTTATGTTGTAATAACCTTGAATTTAAATAAAGTTCAAACAAAACCAAGAATGTCATTTAGCAATATTTTGGTGTCCTAAGCCAAAATACATTTGGCTAAATCTGAGAATATATTTGACAATATTCTTTATATTATATTTTTTCACGTTTATTGGTTCAGTGAACTTTCCGGTCACAGCAGGCCACGGACACGGTTTCTTTGGGTTTCTCTTGCTTTATTCGTAATTTCGTTTGAAATCTGTTAATAAATAAGTGTCTAATGTCTAATGTCAATAATATACCTGCTTTAAAAAAGAAAGTAAAAAAAGTATTTTTTAAATTATTGTCTGTTTGTTCAGGGTAATCAAATCCGAAATGGCTAGACCAATTTTGACAGGACTTTCACTGGCAGATAGCTGATGCTATAAGGAGTAACTTAGGCTACTTTTGTTGTAGAAAAAGTAATATTACATATAAGCAGGGTTAATATAGCCACAGCGAAGCGTGGCCGGGTCAGCTAGTCCAACAAAACGTTTGTATTTGTAAAATAAATAAATAACTAAATAATAGTTCAAACGTCAGCTAAAAATACGAATTACAATACATTTTAAAATACAAATGTAAAAGACGAATACGAGGGAGTTTTTATATTTGAAATGATTTACTTTGATTGAACCGCCGTTTTAATATTCCTGAATACACTGATACCTAAAAAAAAAACATATTGAAAACTAAAGTTATAAAATCGGTCCTACTAAGATCAGCAGCGCATTCGGAGATCCTTTAAGCATTGCTTTGCTTGTGTTTGTCACCTATTTAGGTGACTCTAGCCATTTACCATCAAGTGGGTCGTCAGCCTGTTTCTGCCTGCCTGCCTCGACCTTTCTATTAAAAAATTATATAGCTATTGCAACGTCAGTATTGACTTTGAAATATTGCTATGTCATTCTATCGAGTGTATACCCTACTTTACCTACATTAATCAATTATTACCTACCTTATCCTTATAAATGCGAAAGTTTGTAACAATATAGAAAGAAAGAAAGAAAGAATTTTATTCACGCAACACAAAGAAACAAACATAATACAAAAACCACAAAAAAGAAATTAATAAACAGGTAAAAGATGTGTGTCCTCGCAACAGCACCGTTTGGGACTCACTATACAAACATATTACAACATATTCTATACACTATACAAACATATTTTATAAAAAATACAAACATCAATCATCAATACTAATAATAAATCTGTAAGGGTTGGTCATGGAGTATGTTACATTGTTTTCAGAGATATCGTGTTTATAGGCTCTATACATGATACTGAAACTAAATTGACCATTTTTACAATTTTTTTCTGTATATATGTTCCTCCATAACTCTTAAACGAATGAACTGATTTACATGAAACTTGGTAGACATTTAGACGTACAGGACACAGGATAGGCTACTTTTCTTCTTTTTCAACGCGGACGCAGTCGCGGGCACCAGCTAGTATTTAATAAATTACTTAGACATGATTTAGATATGGAAATCATCATAACAAAACAATATTGTGCAGTATTCAATTTTTGTAACCGTAATTTCTAATAAATGGTATAATAATTATGTTAATATTATATTTCGATTACACTCCCGCAAACAGACCACTAGTTGTTGTGGTTAAATCCGTCTTCACATATGATACTTTTATTTATGAGTATATTAATATATGATTATGTTGAAACAATCCACTTTCATATAATCACAAATCGATAACAATTTATAACTCGTGTGTCGCTCTGTTACCATTCTCTATTTTAATGATGATTAGGCATTTCTACGAGCGGTCGATAGCCACTACATAACAACTTATACTTCTATAATCTGCTTTCTGGAAACAGGTTGCCTTGAGTTTGTTACTGTGACCACAATGCCTGCTAAGTTTATGATGCGATTTCGTCTGCGTTGAAAAAGAAAACAACTGAGAAAATATCTGACATCTTTATCGCAGTGACGACGGCGACGCCGCCACAGCGACATGGCGTCAATTTTTTGTATTTTTAGACGATCCCTTGGGAACCTAACAATTTTCAGGGTAAAAAGTATTTTACATGTTAATCCAGGTGTCCGTGCCTCTTAAAAATTAAAAATTGCCCTCTTGTTTTTTTAAAACAAAAGTTGTAGTGAATTTAATCCTCTACAATATTGATAATAAATACAAATAGCAAAAACCCTATAGGAAACGAGATATTTGCAAAAAATTTGCAAAAAAAAATATCGATTTTTGTGACCTTACCTTAGATTTTAATAGACGCGGACACCCATATGTAGGTTTTGAGAAAACTTGTAGGATGTCAAAATAGAAGTTTATACGAGTTTATAGCTGGGTATCTCAAATTCCGAGGTGAACTTCTTATTTTACTTGACTACTAGCTGGTGCCCGCGACTTGAAAAAGAAAAAAGTAGCCTATCCTGTGTCCTGTACGTCCAAATGTTTATGTACCAAGTATCATGAAAATCAGTTAATTCGTTTAAGAGTTATGGAGGAACCTACATTCTTACATACATACAGAAAAAAATTCTAAAAATCGTCAATTTAGTTTCAGTATCATGTATAGAGCCTATAAACACGATATCTCTGAAAACAAAGTAATTTACTCCATGATCAACTCTTACAGATTTATTATTATACCTACTTGATTTTATTAGTATGATAGGATAGTACCAACCTGAGGTAGCACTGCCTACTGTATACGCAATGTGCTACGGCACAAAAACAAATAAGTTTGTAATGCAGCATTACCGAAAATACATAGATTACGTAACGTAAAAAAATATTTATCACTAGTACGAAATATTATTTATTTAGCAAAATAAGATAAAATATATTTATAGAAAACGGTAAAAACATCAAGTTGTGAGATCACGTTCTACATCGGATATATTGCTTTTTGAGACGGTCTTTTCGACTTACTAACAACATACTGATTTTTCCACCACTTGTTGACATTTTGAGAAACATTTTATACGTAGCAATAATTTACCTACCGTAGAACTACAGAGCATATAAAATATAAAATTTATCATTTTTTTCTACTGACCATACATAATGTAGAGTGTGATTACTAAAAACATTGGAACGTATGTAAACAAATTTATGAGATTTTTAAGTCTTTAAATTTGTAGCAGATAAGTTTTTGGAGCAATATGATATGCAGCAGCTCTTCGCTTCGAAGCCGGGAGCGGGTCTCTAGTACTTAATAAAAACAAAAATTGTAAAATCAAATCATTTGCGAAAAGTACCCAGTCTAGACGCTCAGTTTCCACTGGTGTGCACTGGGTAAAAAGAAACATGCGATTTGCAATTTTCGCACCTTACATAAGCCTCGTTATAATCCAATTAAGGGAATGTGTAGGCGACGAAGCCATACGTGGTGGCGGTCGCTTCGTTCAATTCTGTGGCGTACGAACGCATCTGAGGGAGGGTTTGCAGGCGCGGGCGACGTGGGACTGCTTACAAGTGAGGATAACCACAGTGTTTCAGCTAAACTCGTTTAAATCATATTACGTACTTCACCTTAATCCTCAAAACTGCAAAATGTTACATTTGACACGCAGCGTAACAGGCCATTCCAGTTATAAAGTCGAATGTAAGCGATAAATGGCCAACTTGCAAAATCGTAATGCAAAAAAAATATCGACGCCTCAGGCGTACGATAAAAACTTGAATAAGTTTATTTTGCACCTAAACTAGTTTTTTTTGTGTAAATCAATCATCAATACTAATAATAAATCTGTAAACATTTAGACGTACAGGACACAGGATAGGCTACTTTTTCTTTTTCAACGCGTTCGAAGTCGCGAGGGCGTGGCTAGTAAAAAATAAAAATAAAAAATGATAAATGTTTGGATTCAAAATTGAAAAATTTGAGAGAGTTCTCTCGAGTGTTTCTCAAAGGAGAAACAAAATAATTCTCCGAAATCAATACTACTCAGTAGAAGGTAATTTCGTATATGGAATGGTATAGGCACATCCAGAAAGAATTTTATCATGCATTTGTTATCTTCCTTAACATTTTATCAAGAGGACAATAAATACGAATTAACGATTTGGGTTTTATACGAAAATTATACTTATTATCAGTTTCTATACGTGTGTTGTATACCGAAGTGATAAAAATACTATTTATCTGAGATTTTGGCTATGTCAGATACAGCTATATTTTTTATTAAATTATTATTTTATATTTCACTCAGGCTCAGATCATTGGCCTATTTGGGATTAAATTTATTCGAATTTCAGTAATTTTTGGATTTAGTTATTTTGCATAGTGACTAATTGAATTCCAGCTGAAGTTATGTACTGAGTCCTAATTATCGACCAGATTAATCTTAGTACACATATTGACCTGATGCTGCAGCATCAGTATTTGCATCAGTATCATGCTGCAGCTCAATAGAAAGTCGGGGGTTATTTTATAATTTTTAATTATAGCTTATTATAAATATGTATTTATGTCCTTAAATATATATAGATGTAATGGTTATATTACTATTGTATTGTTCAAGTACATACGTTGGTTATCGTGTATTTGGATAATATAAAACATATTTTATTGTTCAGTCGTATCATAGATAAATATAATAATAATTTGTTTGTTTGCGATCTTCGTCTCCTAATAGATGCTATTCATATTATTTCATAAGTTTTCATTTGAATCTTTTAAAGGTTATCTTTAATCTATCTGATTATTCAGATCTGACCTGCGTGTTATCTGGTTATCGACCTATTCTAGACTTTCGAGCCTCTGATAAGATACGCGCATCTCAATAGCGATTATTTCTTGTAAATTTAATAACAGATGTATTATAGTTCGAAGTATTTGCACAGGTTGTTCTGTCGTGCATTAGTAGTATTGTGAAATTATTGCGTTGTAGCTGGTGTTAGTCAATTTATTAACAATAGTGAAGGTTATACTTATTATATAAATAATTACCGCGCCGCCTCTTTTTTTCCACATATCACATATAAAACCTTTCTCCTTTAGCGCTCTTTCCACTAGTGAAAACCGCATCAAAATCCGTTTCGTAATTTAAAACATATAAGCGCGCATACAGACGGCGGGAAGTGACTTGTTTTATACTATGTAAAGATGTATCCTCTAACACTGTACTCCGGGAATGGATATAGAGGACTTATTTGTAAGTACAAGTAGAGAATTACTCATACTCTCTCTTTCTGTCTAAAATAACAACTCACATCTATATAAATATGTATAGGTGTTATTTGATAAATTTCAACAAATTGTAAAAAATGTAATATGGGTACGTTCCCTAATATCATCTCATTGCAGTGGAAACATGACTTCAATTTTGATTTTTTTAGTTTTAATAATTTTTAGGTCATATGCCACAACTCGTTACGATATTATGTAGAAATATGCGCGCACATTTCGGTTTTAAAACTGGTACAGTAAAATTAATTATAGTGTAATTAATTTCAAAAAGACATAATTACTAGAATTAAAACATATTGAAATTGTTAAAATAATAAAAGGGATTAAAACACCGATGATAAAAAAAAATAACTTAAGAAATGAGCCGAAAATACAAGAAGATTGTAACGACATTGAGACACTCGCTATAATTTCACGTATTGAAGTACCTAATTGAAAGTACCTAATCTAGTATGAATCTAATCCAATATTAGACTAAAGCCTTCAATTGCTTAATAAACTATTTTTTTTAACTAGACATCAACTATTTAAATGTTATGTTAAACCAACTATTAGACAAAATTAGCAGCGCGTGACTCAAACAAGCGCCACTCGCCATTTGTCTTCGAACTTGACCCAGATCCCTCAGGAAAGACCATTGTCTTTACGCTGACCTCAACAACGAAACCGCCTTAAAATTACTCCTCGTAATGTATTCATCACTTGAAGTATGCAAAAAAAAACTGCTGCTGTCATTAAGTAGTCGCCTACTTGCAAAGATGATAATATGTATTCGTGAGAGATGAACAGACAACCGCAAATATTATCGCTAAAACAGACTGATGCAAATTGCTCTGTGTCATCTAATTCAACTTTCCCAGCTTTCGTTTTCGATTTCACCGGTACACCTCGGAGTGCTAATACAGATTCCCGTTAGTTTTGTTGACCCGTTGAACTGGCTGGATGGATGACAAACATTTTCAATGTTTTGTCATTAGCGGAACTGCTACCATATTATGTGCCACTAATAATGAGCATTGTGGTTGGTTGGTACTGTTAATGAGTCGGCATCTTTTACCTTGGCATGATGGCATTAAAATTTTCTACTAGTCACTCAGTAACTCAGTAGCTCAACAGCAATTTTAGTGACTGGGTCACCGGCCTACTTGAGATACACTGATAACGTGATTGAGTTTTAATGGTGGAATCTTATTTTCAATGTGAGTGACCCGCATGCAGTTTTTTCTGCAAATTATATAAAACCTTCATGTGAAACCTTCATTGTTTATCGCTCTCTGTGTTAGGAAAAACCGTATCAAAAGACAAAATCCGTTGGTTGGTTTAGTGGAAGTTAGCGGAGAAGCAGGCTTAATATATATGTAGTATTTATATAATTTAGACGCATGATATTTCACCACCGGGGCAATATGAATAATCCTCTACAACTACATCTCTACAAATAAACTTGGTACTTTTGCGATAAAGTTATTTATTCTCTTTTATGAATATAAATATGGTATAATTTTGGTTTTTATATTCTATTTTATTTATAAATAATATATTAGCATTATTATTTTTTAAATCTAATGTTCGATGAAATGTTTACCCAAACTTAAAACCACACGAGAGCAGAGATACGAACTCGCTAAAGGTTTTCCAGTAAGATTAATATTGTATTGTATTTTTGTTTCAGGCATGTCCTTAGACGAGGGTAGACAGTCGCAGAGGCCTTACCGCTATGGAATGGTATTATTATGTGCTGGCGCGCTAATAAATTGGTTGGGATTAGCGGAGGATTACGCCGAGCCAGTGCGTTACGTGGGAGTCGCATGCATCGTCGCAGGCGCATTGCTTATCTGCGCGGCGATGTGCTGCTGGCTTCAGTCACCGGCAAGACAGCCACAGAATGATCGCTCGTCGCCAGACACACATCAGGTAAAAACTAATTCAATGAAACGATAATATTTGTCTCTTGTGTATGTTCATTGAATTCCCATTGAATCCAATTAACAAAAACATAAGCTTTTTACACTATAGGTACACAAACCGGGACTTCGCATGGGTGCATTTTTTTGGCAAATTATACATATAAACCTTCTTCGTTTAACGCTTTTTCCATTAGTGAAAACCGCATTAAAATCCGTTGCGTAGTTCAAACGATTTAAATCTTTGAGTTCAAAAGATCTCTAAGCGTATACGAGTAGGTACATATATACAGAGGGACAAAATTCGGGAAGCGACTTTATTTTATACTAGCTGTTGCTCGCTGATAATGTAGCTTTCTACAGGTGAAAGAATTTTTAAAATCGGTCTAGAATTTTTCAAGTTTATTCCTTAGAAACAAAAATACAAATCCTCTCTTTATAATGTTAGTATAGTAAATCTTCTGAGTTCCTTCTAAAAGGTGATTCACTTAATTTTAAATTAGAAATAAATGTCCCAAAAATGTATGAAAACGTGTTCATCAAAACTTCATTCCCGGAGAGGATAGCGCGTACTTATCAAAAATTTACTCCCGGAATATTTAATCTCGACTAGCGCCTCATAATAGGAGTCATAGGGTCGGTGCTGACTGTGCCGTGAAATTGACTTTACACTTTGATGACATAAAGTTACTGCTGCCATTATGCTTATATATGGAAACCGATACCAACTCTTGGGATTTTGACGTGAATACGTCTTTAAATTTGCTACCATACGGGGGAAATCCAAAAAATCTAATAACAAAATCGGTACAGTTTGGCGTTGTAGTTTCGAATCAATGCTCTACATCAAAAATTAAATTATACTACTGGATAGCTAAAGGATCAAAGAATTTATATTGTAACACAATAATTATTTGTTTTATTTTGTTGTTTATTTTTGTGTTTCACCACAGTCAACGCATGAATATGTGACAATTTTTGCCCGAGGACCAAAGACACAAGCAACTCTGGGGGGATTCATAGGCTAATTTTACTCTCAAGAGATAATTTATTTAAAGGAAAAGAGAATATACGGTCAAAAGAGAATTGACAAGACGAAGGAAAAGGGATGCTGTTGCCTATTATACCGAATCATAGAAGAATGCCTACATTTTTATGTTTAGTTGCCTACTCCTTTTTGTCCTGTGTACTCTGTACCTAAAGAGGTAGTTACAGTCAGACTATAGAACGCTGTCTGGTGTCACGGCCACTATTCAAAGCAAAAAAATATATGCACTGCATTATCAAATAAATATTTTGATTACATAATATTCCTAAGGCATCAGAACGCAGTAGATATTATTTGCTTATAAGATAAGATAAAATATACAAAATAAGATAAAATATATTTATAGAAATGATAGCTTTTGACCGCTACTTCGTCCGCTACTTAGGTGTATTTATTGAATCTTTACTACTAATATATATTTTTTTATTTTTACTTCGAGAACAGTAACTTTTTCTAGGTATTAATTAACCTATGACCTTTTCTGTATCCCTGACAACGTGTATGCGAATTTTCATGATGATCGGTTAGTATTTTAAGCGTGAAAGCTTGACAAACAAACTAAACTAACTAACATTAGCAATCATAATATTAGTTAAGTTGGCTACACAAATATTGAATTATGTTCGTTCGTCCCGATATATTGTCCCAGATTCCGAAAAATTTCCTTCTACGTCCCATAACAGTATTAGATTCCTGTTTCAACTCATAAACTCAACAAGCTTATAGTGCAGTTAGCAAAAATTAAAATTAAAAATAAACATTTTATTAATTTATTTACACAAAATAAAATTGTCGAGTACTAAACGTAGTATACGTTTTTTTCTTTTGTTTTAAACATCACGACTTGTGTTTCAGATTGACGACCCGATCCATGTCATATCGATGCCGGACGATGAGACAATGCAGCAGAAACCACCGGATTACGACACGGTAGCCGGTGCGCCGCCAACATACGATGACGCGATCAAATTGAATCCAGCACGACTGCTTCCAGCATCCAGTAGCACACGTCAAGAATCACCTTCGCACGTGGAGTCTACAGTGATCCCTGGCCAGCCGGACAGTGCGGCGAATATTAGTACACCGCCGGTCCCAGTCCACCGTTCACAACTCCCTAAGACTCCACCACCACCATATAGACCCACGCACGCGATCAGATGAAACCTGCATCGAACCCGCGTACCCTAAATCGACTGTCGTTTCATGTGAGACTTGTAAATAATTAAGCAAAGGACAATGTTAGAGGTGTTATTTATTGAACCACGTTACCTAACATATCCAAGCATGAAACGAAAACCTAAAGCTACTTAATCATACCTATTTAAGTGTTTCAGTAGGTTGTCGAGCTTAGATTGGATGTGTACTTATGTGATAATGTGAGGGAAAAAAATGTATTTTAGTTATTTAATTCTTAACCTGATGTACATAATTAAAATGTAAAGTTGTATTTAAGGGAGTAGTTATTGTTAATAAAGTGAAAGACATGAAAAATCTTCCAATATTGTTAACGTTCAGATAAGTTACTTTGAAAGTCTGCAGTGTTTCCGTCGAGTTTTTTAAATATTTCCTCATAAGTGAAGTGTTTAATAATAATTAATACTTAGTTGGCTTATTTTTTGTAATAAATGAAAACAATAAACAGCACAGTGCCATTTACACCAATGACATGATACATTTTATTATTAAGAATCAGCAATATTAGTATTTGTGATATACTTAATGTGTAAAATATTTAACTAAATGTTCGTTGTATGTTAGCATTCCGGCCCTTTCTAGTGTTATTTTAATAAAAATGTAAATATATCTATAGTTATTGAATTCTAATATTAAACATTTTACCTGTTCAATTTTATCTTGAAAAATAACAATTTAAGCAATGCAATAAGAAAATTTCAATTTTTAGTCAGACCACACACAACACGTAAGCTCGCCGACACTGTGTCTGGACACAGCAAATGCCTATTTCTAGTCCCCATTTATTACCTAATTAGTATTTATTAACAACCACTACATAAGTCTGTTTATAATAAGTACACATTCTGTTTGCTTATTACAAATTATTTAAAGAAACTCTTCTTAAGGAGAAGTATAAAATTGTCATTTATATAAATTTGCTTCAACTGAAATTAGAGTAAAAATTTTCAAAATTCTAGCTACAGTTGATTTGATGCTACAAAAATAATAGTCTGTTTTTACCATGAGCGAAAATTAAAAAAGGGAATTTATACCTTTGTCAGGGTTTCCAAAGTGCCTAAACAGGTTTTAATAATAATCGTAGAATTAATACGTATTTTTTATTATTATGACGGTAATTGTGAGCCTTATAAATCTGGCTCTAAGGTAAAAATGTCCCAAGAGCAAATATTTTTGCAGATTTTTCACAAATAAACCAAAAACTTGGCTACACAAGATCATTTCGCTCACATGCTAAGTTGAGAAATCGTCTTAACTTTATTATGAACTAAAAGATTTACAAATTCTTTAAAAAATGGGACCAATATCCTTATAAATCTTTGTAAAGTACCTAAATATAATTCAATTGGGTCACTATAAATAATACATTATGTCATACTTTTGTATCCACCCACATTAATGACTCAAGTGCGTGTGTCTGCGAAATTTTATCTTTAAGGTTTTACAATGCTGAAGTTGTGCATTTATTATTTGTACATTGGTCAATATGTGACAGTTGAGTGTACATACAAAATAAATATTGTTGCAATATTAATAAAGTTGTTTTATTTATATCTACTATCTACTAGCAACCCACCCCGGGCTTCGCACGGGACGGATTTTTTTTAAGCAATTTAAATTAGACAAACCCTCCTTGCACACGCAGACCAGAGCTACCTTAAAAAAGTTGGCTCTGCCGGGAATAGGACTCGGGACCTTTGGTTAAGGGTCTTGCAAGGCAAGAAAATTAAACACTCGACCAATAGGCTCGGCAATGTGCTCAAATGAATCTGAGTGCAAATAATCTGCACCAAATCTTGAAAAATAAACATATAGTTAATGAGGCCCTAAATGATTTTTCAACCGACGAAAACGAAAAAACAAAAACGGAGGAGGTTCTCAATTCGACGCGTATATTTGTTTTTTTTTAATGTATGATCACGCATAATTATTGACAGGGTGGTCCGATTTTGATAATTCTTTTTTTATTTGAAAGGGTGCACCCCCAAGGGGGTCCCATTTTAATTTGGAAAAAAAATTCCAACCCTAAGGGTAGGATTGATTGTACACTCACCGATTTTAGCGTATAACCACGCATAACTTTTTACATAGTAATCCGATTTTGATAATTATTTTTTTAATGGATAGGGTATACCTCGAAGTTGGTCTCATTTATATGAGACCAACTTCGAGGTATACCTTTAATTTCCAATTTAATTTCCAAAATTATTTTTGGAAAAAAATTCCTACCCTAAGGGTGGGAAAATTAAAAATTAAGCATGTAGTAAATGTTAGATTATAGCCACAAAAAATATAAAATAAAACTTACGTAAATTAAAACAAACAAGCAAAAATTACGTAGAGTGATGCGCGACGGCGACTCAAAATTACTTAGGTAAAATAATAAGATTATTTTATGCTTTTCAGTTTTTTCGGCGGTTTTATTTTTTGTTAAAAAGTTTTATTTATATTTCGAGATTAACTTGCTACAAGTACTCATCAACCGAACTGGTGATATACTCAACGGTTATATCAACGGAGTGCCTAGTAAAAGTGTATTTTTTTATTTAGTCTTTAAAACTACGGACGAAATACCTCTTTCACGAGTTTTTCAATAGGATGTGCGACATTTTTATTTATTTTTTTATTTATTGGACTAAACTAGACTACTCCTTAAAATTAATTCAAAAAATCTAGCGCCATATTACTACATTAAACATTTAAATTACAACAGACAACGCCATCTAGAGTTGATAATGGTTAAGATTGAAGGGTTGATTTTAGTTTGCAATAGATATTATTACATATTTACATAGATATAATACTGGTATAGTAGTACCTACATATTTTATCTGAAATTTATAAATATATACAGTAAAGACGTCAAGTAAAGCTATAGGCAGTGTTTGAATTTGGTTACAATTTTGGCACTTATTATTGGATACTAGAAAAATTTCCCCCGTCAATAAAAGCTAGGAGCTCAAAATATTTTCTTTCTTTAAATTTACCTACGGCATTGAGGAACTGAATAGTACAATCAACACAAAACCTTGAACCTACCCTTCTAGATTTATAAATTATTGTAAACTATTGTAATTATTGTAAATATTACCAACTTCGTACCGCCTGAGAATAAAAATCCGTTCCATACAAAATGTATGAGAAATCATTGAATAGATTCACCTCTTCTGTGGTGTAGTGTAAAATGCATGTCACAGAACTTGCACAGAACACTGACACTATATTTGTCAAAATAATTGTCAAATATGTCAATGTCAATGTAGTTTATTTATATTATTTATATTTATTTATCCTAGTCCTAGAGTATATATTTCCTTGTATTTATCCAACTAGTAACTACTATTTATTATAATCTATTATAATATGAATGAAATTATCTAATAAGGGATAATTCAAATATTTAAGTCCAAAAAAATTATTGAAAATAACTAAGAATTGTATGAAAATAATGCCGGTTGAACTGAATAGTCTCACGGAAGGTTGGCTTGAATTGGAAAGTGATCCTGGCTTGTTTACTTTATTGTTGGAGGATTTTGGAGTTAAGGGTGTTCAAGTAGAAGAGATATATGACTTGCACAAACCTTTAGAAAGCCCGGTTTATGGATTTATATTTCTATTTCGATGGATAGAGGAGAGACGTTCACGCCGAAAATTTGTAGAGCAAATCGAAAGCTTCGTGCGAGATGAAGAGACTATTAACAATATATTTTTTGCACAGCAAATGGTACCGAACAGTTGTGCTACACATGCTTTATTGTCCATCTTATTAAATTGCCCTAATCTTCATTTGGGTGAAACCTTAAGTAGATTGAAGGTAAGATATAACACTCTCTATTTACCCCTAGTTTAGCCGAAGCCGCTGTACCAGCCAGCAGCAATTATAGCTTGTTACTCAAAGCTCAATAAAGAATCACATATTGATTTAACAAATTACTTACAAATGATGTTATTTTTTACCCTCAGCATCACACACTTGGAATGAACCCAGAGAATAAGGGTTGGGCTATTGGCAACACCCCAGAACTAGCATGTGCCCACAACTCCCATGCTATACCGCAGGCTCGCAAGAAAACTGACAAGAATGCAGGTGTTTCTACGGGTCGCTTCACAGGTTTTTATGATTTTTCCTCTCATGAATTGGTCTATTAAGCAAAGACATAATGGCTCTTAAAATAACCTTAAATTGTGCTGTGACATGGCCCAGTAATTTCACCAATGCATGGGTGCAAATTTGTATGTTGCGATGGACAGGCTGATATTGATTGACAGGATTATAATCCACTACTTGAAAATTTATAAAAATTAATTGCTAAATGTATTGCTAAGCGCCAAATTCGAGGAAGGGCAAATATTCTTTGAAGTCTGAAGAAGATTCTTATAAGGAGAAAAAGTAATATTGGAAATTGAATTTTATTTGAAATTATAGGTGAAGCGTACCATTTTGTCAGCTTTGTGCCTATCAACGGTCACCTGTTCGAGCTAGACGGCCTGAAGCCATTCCCGACCGATCACGGCCCATGGGCTGCCGAGGAGGACTGGACTGATAAGTTCCGTCGTGTTATGGCTGAGAGGCTCGGTAGAGATGCCGGGGAACAAGTGCACGACATCAGGTATCTAATCATTATTCTAATACTTATTTTGATGTAATGTAATTTTTATGATATAATTTAAGTTTATGTACGAGTACTATTTGTGAAAATATGATTCAGGTTTAATCTAATGGCAGTGGTACCTGATAGAAGAATCGCACTAACACAAAAACTGAGTTGTCTAGAACTAAATCAGAAGAGGGTGAAGGAAGCTATATCAAAGATTGGGAAACATTTGCGGTATTTGTTGGCAAAAAGTAGAGAATACAATGGTTAGTAATAATTATTATTATCACAGAAAATTTGGTGTTTTTTTTACAAAATCAATAGCCTTAAAGCCAATAACAGATTCTTACTTTGTAATATCACTCAAAATGGAAATAAATAAGTAATTTTAAAACATTAAAACAATATTAAATTATCATTTTTCTAGATTAATTTTATATTTATATTGAAGTCGGTATGCATTTGACAATGTGTTGGTTTGACCCGAAAACTGCTCAGTGTAACGATTAAGTGACGTTTCTGTAACGTTTTTGCAAAAGTAAACACTATTAGTCCCTCTCTCTCTCTCTTTCTCAGACATCTATCGCTTACCGCGCATGATTTTTTTTAGATCAAGGCGAACCCTTCCCTGAAAATATGGACGAGAATTCAATAAATGACAATATAGTTCAAATAAGCGAAGAGACTATATTGACCGCTTTGGAGTCGTCGCAAGTGCTAATGTACAATGTGGAGTACACTCAGCCCATCACTATTGAGATCGGCGCCACAGAGAAACCACAACAAGACAGCAGCATTGTTTTGGGTAACTGTACACAAAATTGTATTAAATTAATTCATGATAGCTTTAGGTTTATTTCAAAGAAATAAAAAGCAGCAGTCATTTGGGCAGCCCCCACTTTTAGACCACCAAGTAAGCAAGGGATGCCAGAGCCCATTTCTCTATCCTTAATCCTATTATGGTCGCCAGTGCACTTGCAGACCAGAGCCAACATTGAAAAGTACATTTGCAAAGCTGGATCTGTCAGGAATCGAACCCGAGACCCCTGAATCAGAGCGCTAAGGCTAATCATATAGGATTTTTTTTTATTCTAATTTCAACATTGTTTAAAAAGAAATTTTACGTAGGTAAGTTTGAAATAAACCCTCCTGTTTTGCTTACAGTTGATCCTGTGGAATCAGATGTACCATTAAAATTTATAACAATCAACAGAGACAACCAAATCATTGGTGACGTAAGTGTTTATTATGTAAATTAACATTACTTAATCATTTATTGATTACTGCTTTTTTAACTGTTAGTTTGTCTTAAACCACTCCTAAAACAATTGCTCAGTTTGCAGACGAATTAGTCTCCATTGGGTTAGTCTCATTGGAATATCACTGCTTCTGAGTGACAGCCCTTCGTTCTGTTTATTTCAATAAGTATTGGTGCAAGACGTAGGAATAATAAAAAAAAAAACATAACAAAGTACCTAGCTGCTTTTATTCAGCTTTCATAGAAAAAACCAGTTTTGCTGGAAGCTGAACGGACGCGTACGCATGCACTCCATAAGATGCGTACGCGTCCGTTCATCTTATAAGCAAAATAATAAATCATTATAAATTAAATAAGTATAATTTAATTAAGTCGTTAACGGACGCATACGCATCTCCATACAAAACCGCTTGTTCTGTGAACAAAGCTACTCCCTAAGTTATAGGATATGCATTTGCAGTTGTACCCAACGTCGACGACGGCTCTGGTGAAGAGCAACGAGTGCCCTGTGCTCGCCTCAGCCGCGACACCCGACCAGCCAAACAAGCTCAGGAAGGTTCTCTTCTCGCATTGCGAACTCAACTCCCTCATGGCCACAATCCTCGCCGAGGTACACTCCTGTCAGCAGGCCTTGAATGACGAGAACGACAAAAGGGACATGTATAAGGTACGCTTTTTGTTTATTACAAGTTTTTATGTGGTCGACAAAGGAGCTAAAACTAGTGTTGTTCCAAAGGGCTTATTCCTGGGAAATATTTGATTTTATTCTAGCCCGCGACTTCGTCTGTGTCTGCGACAACACCTGACAAAATACATGAGCTATGTAAATATTGCTCTCAATTTTTTTTTAGGTGATCCTTCGGGAACAGTACTTTTTCTGGATGATGTGAAATGTACCCTATGTCGTTTTCTGTATTCTAAACTATCGCCGTTTTATTAAAAAATCCGCAACAGATAGCGCTAAACGATGGAGCTAATGATGGTGTAAATGAATGGTTTAGGTGGACGACTGCCGTCGCACGCACAACTACGACGAGTTCATCTGCACGTTCCTGTCGATGTTGGCGGAGCGAGGCTCGCTCGGGGAACTCGTGGGCGCTCAACTCGAGCGAGGCAGAGCGGCCAGAGCGAGGCGCCGGCGTCCAAGGCCTAGGCCCTCGCGCGCGCGCCCCAGGCCTCGACCTAGGCCACGTGCCAGAAAATAGCCGATCACTCAATAAACACATAAAAACTATTTGTTGAATTTCATTTTTAAGTATATTCCAATATTTCCCAATATGACCTTAAAACTAAATACTTAGATAAATAATAAATCAGAAAAAAGCGCAACTTTAGTCCAAATGTGCAACTTTAGTTGTGATTTGGTTGATCAAGATTCTAAAGTAGCGTACTAATTATCAAAATTTATACGCTAATTTTGCTACTTGTCACTTAATGCAGAAGGGAAATTAATTACTAAATAAAACATTGTTTTTAAAAACGATTTTTTTTATTAGTATACTACGAACAGCGCCGTTATTTACATGATGATATTGTGAAGGAAATGTAACAATTAATAACAACGTCGTTTGCTTAGGCACGTACTTCGGCGAACAACTTTCTTATACATTAAACAACGCGTCCCATACTATATATCATAATATATAAATATCATAGTTCATTGAAGAAATTAATTGATTTCACACACAAAATAAATCATTCACTAACCAAAATAATTGCAATTACGTGACTAGGGATGCTAAATTGATTCATTTTAATCATTTTACTTTGACATTGAAATTGGCAAAATTAAAAATAAAAAAAGCATGCAATTTAACAATCCAATAGCTATCAGAGAAATTCATAGATAAAAAAAATAATTTCTTAAAAACAATCATAATAAAACATTACTTTCGTATAAACTGAAAGGACGATTTGTTTGTATCGATTGTTGATTTGATTAATTATTATATTGACATTTTTGCGTGATTCATTTCAAAAACATCATAAGGGTCAGTTCAGACGTATGTTGCCTTTGTAACAAAAACGCACCTAAGGGTCAGTTCACACTGGAATGCGACGCGGCGCTCAGTGTTAACGCAGCGTGACACTTTTCATCAATCTTTTAGTGTAGTATACTTTCTATATATTATTGCTATTTCAAAAAATACGCGCCGCGCCGCTTTTCGGTACGAGCAGACCCTTGGGCATATTTAATTAATAACATGAGCATTTATAACTTGTAATAAATTGATCTGCGCTTTAAATTCATAAGAGAAAATTATTGTCAAGAGACAAATAACATAATTACTATGTTAGTGTACACACACTATAACAGCTCAATTGAGTGTATTTCTGGGTAAAAAACATTTTCATTTCATATCACAGCTAACAGAACAATACACAAAATCGTCTTACTTTCACTACGCATATGGCACTAAACACACTAAAATTTGATGAAGAAAAATAATAATAATATTATAAGGCAGTGTTTGTAATGTTGGCTGAATGTAAAAGGCAAGCTAACTACTTACTAACGCTAGAGGCGCCACTGTGTCATAACGTAAGAAAAGAGGTACGGAGGACCAACTCTTAAGACTTGGTGGTCGGAACAAAATTGTTTGCCAAATACGCTTTAAATTCGCGACCAAAAGGTCTAAAGCGCCATGGAAAATACGGCGCTTACGCGTTCTTCGTTTCTAATAAGATACCCGTAAGTAAATGCGCAATTTCTGCGTTGTTCTCAGTAAAAAGTATGCCTCGGCCATCGGAGGCGCTGTAGTAGCATTTTTTTTACGGTGGTTATCATGAACTACGCAACCAACCAATCAAATCAACACAAGCGCCATGTCGGCCAATTTATAAACTATTTTTCAGCCACATAAGTAAGTCTTCCATACATACCTCTATTCTACATGCAACAGATAATTATAAAAAACAATGACACGATTAATAAATTGATGAAACCATGTGCTGGATGAAGTTCGCGTAAAATATTTATTTGGAAATACAAATTCTTGGCTCACTCGAGTAAACGAAATCTTAGTGATCAACACAGTGAGTCATTGTAACATTTAATGCGTTTTTGAGATAATACTTCTCAAATACGCCAATAGATGACGGGTAGGTAATATTATTGATATATCAATCAATCTAAGTTATATTATATTACCTCCCATCACTAAAGTCGTGCGACAGTGGCGCCATCTACTCCACGCAGTTTCACTCACCTCGACGATAAATATCTTCGTGTGTCTTTGTTGTTACATTTCAATTACAATATAACCCAATCATTTATTATGTCTACATGTGTGTATTTTTCAACAATAATAATATAGTCCCGACTATATTAATTCAGAAATAATACTCGGCAATAAAAATTGATCAAATAAACATACAAGGGGATTATTGGCAGTAGCACCAGTGTCGATTGAATGCTTGTGTGTGTGTGTGTGTGTGTGTGTGTGTGTGTGTGTGTGTGTGTGTGTGTGTGTTTGTGTGCGCGCTTGTGTGCTGCCTTCGTTTTATGTGATTGTGTTCTTAGTTACCTTCGGAACTGCGAAACCTTGTCGTGGACAGGACAATTACAAAGTAACTATTCCTAATTAGAACAAAAACCAAACGTGCATCGGAATGAATTGGGATTTAACTACAATGACAACTCCTTAAAAATCAGTTCACACCCGAACGCGACGCAAATATAGTACTTATTTACTACAAAAAAAAGGCATATTAACTGTGCATCTTTTAATGTAGTAAATGAGTGCTATATTCTATTGCTATATAGAAAAGATAGCAATAGAATATAGAATAGTCGCGTTTCGGTGTGAACTGACCTTCACAAGCGTTTTTGTTAGAAAGCAACATGTATGTGTGCGTTTGTGTGGTGTGTGTGTGTGTGTAGGCCAAACGACAGTTACATTCTGGTAGCTGTTTCGTTATTTCATATTCATAGATAAACACCTCTATGAAATTATAACGAGCCATAATAATTGGACAAATTATAACTGACCCCAAAATAATAAAGAAAACATAATTGTTAGAGATACTATAACTGTGTCTCTATTTATTTATATATTTTTGCAATGCAATTAAATGTAGGTAGGATATTACCTAATAATAGGTTACTAAATGTAAATATAAAGCCAAATTACGGTCACCCCATAAATAATAACAATCTTTTATTTGACCAACCAAAGATAGTATCCACTTCCAATACAATAGACAAATCTTAGGAGACGTGCGTTACCTCACGCTGTTCTTAATTATTAACGAATTCATAATTATTGGTCATGTCGAACGGGCTAACTTTAAAAAAACAAGATTTCCAATTTAGATGTTCAAACACTTTCTATAACACAGGGCAATAATCACTAAACAAATAATATTATAATAAATTTGAGCGATAAATATCATGCCTAATATAATCAGCTTGAACAAACAAGTATACTGTTTTTTGATACGATTGGATAAAGTGACGGGAACGACCTTCCACGTGTGTCAAATGGACTATGCGTACTTGTCGTTGGCCTTATTTGTGTATGTGTGTGTGTGTATAAGTGAGTGTGACGTGTGAATGAGTGTTGTGATGAGTGTGATGTGTGAGTGAGAGTGTGATGCGTGTGTGTGTGTGTGTGTCCGGTCGGTGGCGGGTTCACAACCAAAACTTATTGCTATATCACTACGCTCGATTGCAACATGGAACCTAACGCCGCCTCGATTACACAAACAAGTATAACACAATAGATACAATTCACATGCACCAAATACTAATTCTATTGCACTTCGAATAAAATCCATCAAATAATTATTATCGAGTGATTTTTTGATCGAAACATAATAATATCCGCAAAATTTGACTAAAAAAAACTACATCAAACCTTAGCACACTATTAAATACTACGGCATACATTCATCGATAATAAGGAACAATATTATCAATAGATACGGTTGTAAAATAACGATATAAGGTTATAGGTTACGGCCGTTTCAACTGTCGACTCCTTCCACGATGGCGGCGGTGTCGCCCTTGGCAGCCAAAGTGCCAGGAATCGGCAGATCCTTCAACTGCCTCTTCTCTATCTCAGCCTTGAATTGCTCGATGTCTTGAGGACTGAAATTATATAAGGTTTATCGCTATTTAAATTAAAAAGTTCCGGCACACACTTCCGGCGAAGCAACAATTAAATAATAAATTTTGCAGGAAATTGAAAAATTTCCAAGTTTATACAAACAAACTTCTAGACTACATGAGAAAAAAATATCCAGTATTTTGTTTTTGTTTTTCAGTCGTATTCTGCTTCTATAAAATAGAAACACCGTAAGTGCTTCATCACTAGTCATTCGGATTTAGTTAAAAACATGAAAGAAGTCAAAATGTTGTGTCATGAAATTATTGTCAGTCGCGTACGTACCCAATGAGTATCGTAATGTGCGAAGGGCTCTAGAGTTACAAGTTCCACCAAAGTTTGGACAATGTTGGCCAGGCGTCACCACCCCAACAACCACAAAATATGGTTCACATAAAAAAGTGTTTGTTTCCAATACCTGATCTGCACGAAGAGAATGCCGTTGATGAGGTTGAGCATGTCGATGACGGAGGCCATGCCGGGCGGCTGGATGTGCAAGGGAGGCGGCGGGTGGGGCGGGTGGGCGCCGGCGGTGCGGCCGTACGCCTCGGCCAGCCGCTTCTGCAGCACGACGGCCTGCTGCGTCAGGTGGCGCAGACACTCGGACGACTCGCGCGTCTTCTCGTGCTGCTCGCCCAGCACCTGCTTGTAGATCGAGTACGTCTCCTTCTCGTGGCCCAGCGCAGCGCGGAAGTCGCCCAGGCACGACAGCGTGCGCGCCAGCAGGTGCCGCGCCACGGCCGCCTTGAGCGAGCGCGGCCCGTGCACGGCGCCCGTCACCGCTAGCGCGCGCTCTGCGAATCGCAGCGACAGCTCGTACTCGCCCACCGCGTGCAGGATCAGCGCGATGTTGCTCTGAAACATCAGCATTACATTACGCCTATACCCTATCATCATATATACCAGGGGTGGCAAACCTTTATAGATCAATGTACCATTTTTTTCTAAAGAAATGTTCAATGGAGCCATGGGCGTGCCATCAAATAATTTTGACTTTGTAATTTTTGAAAAAATAATAAAATTCACCCACCTACCGACTTCACATCCTTTATTTTCAACAAAAAATATGTTTTACACTGTACCGTAAAACTTTTGTTCACTGAGGAATATTAGTGTGAAAAAATGAAATTTCAAATAGTCACTCACGTCTAGCAACGCCATTTCCGGATGGTGCTCGCCCGTGATGAGCAGTGCGAGGTACCGCGCACGATACAGAAGCTTTAGCGCCGTGCTCACTTGACCGTTCACGAAACAGTACAACGCCAGCTGGGACTGAAACACGACAATTTTAATTAAGAGTCAACATACAAAGCAAAGTAAAAATAGTTCGTTGCGAGATGCTGAGATACTTCCGAAGGATTCCGAGGGGTCGAATCCTTTGCGTTGGAGGTGATAAAGAATGAACTCACGTATTCGGTGACGGTGTAGGGATGGTCGATGCCGTTGACGCGCTCGGACATAAGCACAGCCTTCTGCTGGTAGGCCATGGCGTCGCGATGTTCGCCCGTCACGTAGCAGAGGCGCGCCACCATACGCAGGCACTGCGCGATCTCGCCGTGCATAGCGCCGTAAACGTTGTTGAGCAGATTGAGCGCCTCCGCGATCAGCTCGTGGCCCTCCGACACTCCGCCGCTCTGAATCTTGTTCTGACCGGTCGTGTAGAAGTTGTACGCGTCCGACGCCTGTTATGTCGATCAAATTTTATTATAATATAAATATTACATATTATATAGATAAAAAAATATATAATATAGGAATTTAAAAAAATTAAACCACACACTGTAAATATTGTATACTTTGGCCACTTCTGGCTCAGCACATACAGTGTTTTTCGAAAAATAAAATGGCATTCAAAAATAGTAGAATGCCCTATTGGGATAGGATATTATGTTTTAGAGGAGTGAAAACTCAAATTTCTCGAAGCTAGGATCTTTGAATTGAATACTAAAAGCCTTAAGTAAATTAGAAAAAATATTCTTATCTGAAATAGATTTTTGCTTGAAGTTGCTTTTTTCTGGCATATCTAGCCGGATATGTTTTCTAATTTAATAAAACTATTACAACACTTACTCGAGGATTAATATGCTTGACCACGGGGAATATATTCATGATGTCGGATCCGGAGAATGTAGCTTTGTTTTTATTATCAAAGTCATACTCTCGCAGTACTATTTGTAAACCCACTTTTAGACAAAACGACCTGGAAAACAGAAGAAAAAAGACTCAGAAAGAACGAAATGGAGAATCCAAGTGTAGTTTTATAAATGAACAAATAATATAGTCCGTAAACGCATAGTATAATAAATAGTTGAATACACACATACCTGAGCAATGAAATTTTTTGTAGACCATGCTTCTCTATCACAGATTCCATACTTTCGGCATTGAGCTCGTAGCCCCAGTACGACTGAAAAAAGAAATTTGCAATATTAGATTTAGTTTTAATAAAACATCTATGTATAAAGAGATCCCGATTTTTTTTATACATGCCGACGTATCCGAAGAATCGTTTCATAAATATGTTTCTAAAAATATTTATGTCCCTGATTGTTTTTCAATAACGCGACTTCGTCCGCCTGACTTTATAAAATATAGCAGCCTATGTTACTCGCTGATAATGTAGCTTTCTATGTGGGAAAGAATTATTGTCGGTCCAGTAGTTTTTGAGTTTATTAATTATGTACAAAAATACAAATCTTTTCTCTTTATAACATTAGTAGGTAATTATAGTATGTTTTATTAGCAAGTGCAAGGTGAGTGCAGCAACTCACCTTGAGCTCCTGCTTGATCTGCGCGAAGAGCGACTTGGGTGTGAGGTTCTGCCAGTCGGGCTGCGCGCGGTCCGGGGCGGCGTGGGGCTTGCGCGTGCGGCGCCCTCTGCCGGAGGCGCGCGGGCCGCGGGCGGGGGCCGGCGCAGCGCACGCGCTGATGGCCGGCGTCGCGCATGCGCCCACGATGCAGTTCAGGAAATGTGCGGCCGCTGCGCCCACGCACATCGCCTCGCAACCCTAGCGCACCAAGCACAAGGACAACTTAATTAAGGCTACGTTACCACTAACACAAAAACCAGACCGGAATAAAATAATAACTAACACTGGACATTTGTAGATTTAAGTTTAGTTTTAAAATTAAATTGTTAAGTGTCTGCGATTGTGGAAAGTGGATAAAATATAAATCTGCAATTTTTCCTAGACCTGACAACCTTTGTTGAATGCCAGAAAAAAATCCCCACAATCACTATTTTCTCATAAATGGTTTAAAAAAACGGATAAAAATCAAATTAACAAAATTTGGTATGTGTTAAAAAGTAGTTGGTCCTTCGAGCCGGGTTTACCTGCAGATAGTGCGTGTATATGTGTTTGGCAGCGCGCAGGAGTAGCTCGGAAATGGCAATGGCATGCAGGTAGGCCAAGTGTGGGTGAGCAGCGAGCGCTAGAGCCACCCGTCCCAAGTAGCGCACGTTGATGCCTCGCGCGTGCAACGCTTCAGTCAAACCCGCGCCGTCCATGGGCGCAGACGAGTGCTCGAGGCATTCGCGAACCTACGGTATTAAAACACCTTTTCAGTTAAGGATAAGTTAAAACTGAAAGAATTTCTAAACTCAAAGATCACATTCACAACAGAGGTACAGCCAACTGTGAGCAGACTTCAATTTTCATTCACAATAATCTTTTTTTTTACGTTAAACTCGACAGACAGACTATCAAACAATAGTACGTTTATGTTCGAGAAATATCAGTTGCTTAAAAATAGATTATTTCGAGGGCATAGACCCAGATTGCCCTCACAATCAGTTTGACACGTGAAACACTAGAAACACAATCCATTTGCAAGCTATTGTTAGTACTCACGAAGGCGGGTATCTGGGTGGTGAGCAAAAAGGCGGCAGCCTCCTTGACGAGGTGCCGCTGCTTGGCGAGATGTCCTGGCGGCGCGGCATGCTTGATGCCGGCCGAGTACACGTCCGGGTTGAATCGTACGTCGAACTCCGTCTCCTTTAGGGATGCCACCGCGCGAGCCGCAGCTGCCACAACTGCACGCGACCGCGAACCGCCTGCGACATTCACACGTTTCCAATTAAAAAACAATGGGAAGAAAACCTAGTGAAACCTAGTGATTTAGTTCAGATAACTGGAATCGGCTAACTGACGGGCCGCGCCGCACCTGTAGAGGCCTGTCGGTCCTGCCGGTACAGTTACCAACGTATCGCGTCGCGCTTTTAAAGTTGCTAACTCCATTTTTTCCCAAAATCACATTTACCTATGAAAAATTTAGTCTTCAAAATTAACAGTCAAAATTTAAAATTTTACTTACAATCAGTCTCCTGTTTGTCTCCGCTACATATCGAGTCTGTGATGCTTTCAACAATTTTCTTAGCGACATCTGTATCAATGTCCTTTATATCACTATCATTCACCACCAACTCTTCAACATTCTTTTCAGCCTTTGATTCATCTTCAGTTTCTTTCTTGGCACTCTCTTTCTCTTTCTTTTCATTCTTTGTGTCTCGCTTCTTCTCCTTTGTTTCCTTCGTTTCTTTTGTTTCCACATCTGTGGTGTCTTTTTCCTCCTTCTTGGCTTCAATGGATTTCTTTTCAGACGTCTCACCTTTCTTCGCACTCAATTGTTGCAAATGAAACGCTGCGTAACGTATGAACATGAAGTAGCGAGCCCTTAAAACGAAATGACCAAACTTAATTTTAGTGTCTCCATTGTTAAAGAAGTTGTTTACATTGAGAAACATTTTGTATACTCACTCTACAAAACTATCAACTAATTCTTGTCTAAGGCAACACAGTTTATGCTTATGAATAATTGGGAAGCCCATTGCTTTGATATCTTCTCTCAAGTCGTCATCCTCCACTGAAAAAGACATACAAGAAATTTGTTATATGTGAAATAATATAATAGAACTAGGATTTCAAGCGAGTTCGTATAAGTACGAGTAGTATATCGTAGTTTGAAACTAAAATTTGCTATGTGCAAAAAGTATATTTACATGAAAATTTATTATTTTGATAACAGAGTAAACTTGGAAATAAACAGATTCTACCTGGTGCACATAGCATATTTTATTAAGAGGTCATATAGTTCGACAAATAGTGCTCATAGGCACTTTGTAGTTTTATTATACGACAGATAAGGCAGTGGACTATTGACAAAATTTTGGAATACCAAAAAATATCACATAGCAGATTTTGGTTTGACAACGACGTTATGCAATGTAGGGAAATGTGATGAAGACTAACGTTGTAGGAAGTTGACGTCCGGCGGAAAAGTGCGTAGCAAATCGAGTATGTAATGGCGACCATCGTTGCCTATGATCCCTTTGCACTCGACGCTCGAACACAACTCGACCGTCTCTCCGTTGGCGCTAATGACCGAGTGCTGCATTATCTTCAACTGCTGTCCGGCCTTGCTCAACTGCGAGTACAATTAAAAGAAACGCATAAAACGCTAGATTTCCACTGTGATGGAACGGCGGATTTACTGAGCCGGTAATAATAAACCAAAAAGGAGTAAAAAGACATATACTAGTAGTCAGCTCGATGCCGCGGACTGCGTAGTCTGACGTGATAATCACGCCAGTTCAGTCACCAATTCAGTGCATTTTCTCCATACAAAAAGTGCCAAACCCGCCTACAGAAGTTTTACTTTTAAAAACCTATTTTCCATAATACCGCTGGTCCGGCATAGTGGGAATTTAAGAGCTCGTTGACATTATTCCGGTACGGTGAATTCACCGGCCCGGTAATACTGTTAAAAAGTCCAATGGGTGTACAATTTATATGCCGCTGTTACATTGTGCCGGATCCGGTAAAAACGTCAAATTCGGCATTTTTGTCAGGGCTTTTTTTCACTGCGAAGATTCGATAGAATGCCCAGTATGGAGAAATAGCTCGCGCAGCGCGACGGCGTGAACATGGCGTAAAGTATGTTTTTTATATTGAAACACAAAACTTCGATGATGACATATAGAAGAGGTGACTCACCAGGTCCATGTAATCCTTGTGCGAGAGCACGGTGGTGCCGAAGTCAATGCTGCCGTAGACGACGCTCTGCTCCTGCTCCTTCTCGAGGATGCCGGGGATGATGGACTGCGCGGTGACGCGGAAGCCGCGGTAGTCCACGACCACGGTGCCCAGCGTGTGCAGGCCGGGCGTGTCCACGGCGGAGTAGACGCGCACACCCTGCAGGTCATTGCGCGGCGCCACGAACGCCGCCGCGTCGCCGCCCAGCGCCTTGTAGTGGTCGCGCACGTCGAAGCCCAGCGAGAAGAAGATGTTGTTCCAGATAAACATCTGCATCTTCGCCTCCTCGCCCGGGTTTATCGCCATCACGTTGCCGTCCACCACCGCCATCGCGCCGCGAGTCGCAGCCGCAACAAAGTCGCTGTGCACCTGCCACACCGAACACAATTACTGTGTCAGTAATTAATTTCATTAACACCTGACGCCCCCCGTCGGTCTGTGTATCTCTGGAGTTCTCTATGCAATTGTAGATCCCAAACAGGTCTGTTCAGGCATTTGAAGCGGCCAAACACTAAGTTGCTCTGAATGTTTGGGCTCAATAGAATTCCTCCAAGTTCCACAGATTAGATTCATGTGAAATTTGGTATACGTACTGTTACTTCGTTAAAATGTCCATGACTACTTCCTTAAAATCATTAAATGTATTTTAAAGAACTATAACGGTCATTTTGTTCTTGCCATAGACAAATATCTATACAGCTTCGTCGTCATATAATATACCTTGAAAATGGCTCTCTCGCGCAAAAGCCGTTCAGGCATAGTGGCCCGTGGTAGTTCGCGCGTCGTTTGCAGCTCTTCGTTCCAGTCACGCGTCTGACCTGGGATGTGTTCTTCGTATCCCAATTTTGACGAGAACGCTTTAAAAAATAAATTAAGAAGTTTTAACAACTGTTGGATCATTTCTCACTACATACTATTTGGCAAACACTATAGTCTAACATAATTTTTAATATTAATTTAATGTTCTCTCTTAATTCTTTAATGTTATGGATGTCTACAGATAATCGGCCCATATACCAGTTGTCATAATTAGTTCAGTACATTAAGTATTATGTGCTGTGGGCGTTTTTGAAAGTTGAAATCAATAGATTTTAAGCAAAGGCAACTCACTGTCCTCCGCTCGTATGGCATCGACGGTGTGTTCGAGGACTGGCGACGCCCACTGGTACACCTGGTAGGGTGTGGCCACCCTCTCGAAGGGGTGTTTCTGCATCCGTTTCTTTTGCACCAAAGCAAAGTTCCGTTTGAACGCGGGGGACACTATGCTCAGCAGTTCGATGAGTGAGTGACAAAGCAGAGACGGATTTGAGGGACGAGGGTTGAATTCATCGTCTGTGGATCTGGGAAAATACATATTATATTATAATATACATACTGTTGTTCTAGGATAACACAAATGAGATAAATAAAATGTATCCGAAACGTTTTACATTTTACATCCAAAAAAAATTACATAAACTTTTTGCTAACATTCAAATAATTATTGCACATGACAAAATAAATCAAATATTATAAAATATATTAGTAAAGTTGGCATGCGTTATTAAAACCCTATGACAACTGTCATGAAATCTCGAATAATGTCTATTTTATACTACATTCTATACTTATGCTAAGCAGACTATTCTGGGGAACTTATTTACGATATAATGGCCGTAATCTCTAGACTAATAGCCAAAAAAGCCTGTTTTATAAAATAGCCAAAAAAGACGTAATCAATCATAACACTAACTCATTGAGGTAAAAGCCACGCGGGCAGGCCGTGATGTGGAAGTGGCGATCTTCAAGCGTGACCACGTGCAAGTAGAGCAAGTCGCCGCACATCTTGCGAGGCCCCGGCGGCGGATTCCAACCGGACGTTGTTAAAACCTAACAGAAATATCAATTATAAAAACCAATGTTAAATTCTGAAGGCTAAATAATTTATTTTAGTACTGGGCAAAGCACATTGGTGTCTGGCGGTAAATTATAATGAAGTCACCTTAAGACATTGTGGGGCCTTGTTTTCCTTAGTGAGTCCAGGGTGTAAGGGAAGCAGAGGCCTTTCGGTGCTGCCGGGCATTATGTAGTCTGGCGGGGTACAGTCAACACTCTCTGGACGAGATTTCTTTTTTTCTAAAACAAGATAATGAAAAATTAAAAAAGGTACAAAATACAATGGATAATTATGTATTAAATAAAAGTAATTGTAGCATATCAACTACAAATGTCATAGTAGCCTTCATTGAATTTGTGATAATCCGTATTGAATTTAGACCCACTAGTAGATAACATCTATTATTTCAAAATTAAAATTTGTTCCAAAACTTTATAGAGACATTAGATCGATTGTAACATAATAACATATTAGTTACCCAGTATATCGCCCTGCGTGATGATGTTAAGGAAGGCGAGTGAGCTGCACTCCTGGCCGGCGTACGCGTCGGTGTAGTCTATGGACTTGAGCAAGTCGCGAACGTGGCGCACGTGAATACGAGCCTCTCGCATCGTGTACGGCTCCTCTACAACCTTTAAGTAGTAAAGGAACAGGACATTAGTTGAACAGTTCCTTGTACACAATATGGTGCTTGGCTTGAAATAGGAAGAAATACTAAAATTCCACATTTTATGTGGACAGACAGGCTGACGGTCCACATGATGGTAGGTGGCTAAGGATTAGCAATTAGGAAGGATTAGGGTAATGGGCTCCACGTAATAGTAATCGGGACATCCGAGTATCTTTGACTGTTTTCATCATCAACCCATATCTCTCCACGGATATAGGCCACTCTCAGGGCTCGTCACCAATTTTTATTGGTGTACATTTATTTCTACAATATCCGTCGTATTTTACCTTAATAATTGATCCTTCCTTTAACCCTTCGATGTTTTTTAACTCGGCAAAATTATCGAGTGTTGTGCCATCGAGTTGTAGTGAGAAACAGGTCCTATGACACGTGTCTTCGCGGTCCATAAGTACTTGATGTATTTCTTGTACAAGCTCCATACTGGATACCTGAAACGCAAATTCATTTTTATTATTATTTTAATATTCCAGACAAAATACATAATCACTAATAAAGTATTACGTTATTTTTAATTTTACTTGTTTCAAACAAAGAGTACAGAATAATTTATGAAAAAAGATCAAATTTACTAACAAAAGGTTTTCAATGCAAAGATAAAAATGAAGGAATCAAGACAGGGCCTTGAGTGTTCTCACAGATGGATCAGAAATACATAGTTAAGTATTGTAATTCTAGAACTCAAAACCATTAAGTGGCCAATTAAAACAACCAGTTAAAAAGACTAGCCCACTCTAAGCTGAAAATGTACCATAAATGTTTCAAATCTTTTA
The DNA here is from genome assembly GCA_945859745.1 of Synanthedon formicaeformis. Taxonomy (NCBI): domain Eukaryota; kingdom Metazoa; phylum Arthropoda; class Insecta; order Lepidoptera; family Sesiidae; genus Synanthedon; species Synanthedon formicaeformis. The sequence goes on from OX243965.1 coordinate 6,600,866, forward strand.
GTTGCTGAGTCCAAGTAATAAACAAAATAAAACTAAAGAAACCCCATTCATATGAGCAGTGTGCGTTATTATATAACACTAGCTGGCGCCCGCGACTTCGTCCGCGTTGAAAAAGAAAAGTAGCCTATCCTGTGTCCTGTACGTCTAAATGTTTATCTACCAAGTTTCATGAAAATCAGTTAATTCGTTTAAGAGTTATGGAGGAACATACATATAATACCTACACTTACAGATTTATTATTAGTATTGATAAATATTCTTTTAAAAACATAAAGTTTACACAAAATTATCTCCATTGGCCTTAATACACACAGTAATTCAAAGGTTATCGTCAATTGAAACACGAACTTCTTCCATGGGAAAAATCGCCACTGTCATACTCATGGAATGTTCTAGATTTAGAGAACTAATATCATGAGTTTAATAGCGTAACATCCTTAAAAAAATGTGTTTATTTACCTGTATATCAAGAGGTTCGGCGCCAGGACTAACAATTTTAACAGTGAAACCCATATCTTGAATGAACACGACTTCTGGATCTCTTTTCTTCTCGTCATCATCTTCACTAGGAGTTGACTCCCTGTCTTTATCGCCATTAACAATCTTACTGTCGCCGTTGGCGTTCTCTGTTACACTATCGACACATTTAATTTTAGTTTCCTCCTGTTTCTCTTCAACATTTTTATTTTTACATAAATCCTTTTTCTTTTCTAAATCACTTCCCTTTTCACTAGCTTTAGCTTTCTTATTCTCCTTCTTTTTGGCATTCGAGGCTTTATTAGGACATATTTTAGGCAATAAGACTTCATCAGATTTAGTTGATTTAGTATCATCTGAATCACTGTTATTTCCATTAGAAACTACTTTAGCATTATCACTACTACTAATATCACAATCTGAAGATTTTTTACTTTCACCATTAACTACTGTTTCGTTAGTATTTACTGTGCCATTAATAACTGGTTCTTTGGTACCTAACTTATCTGTTTTGTTATCATTTGATATTGTTTCGTCTCCATTAATTTTTGTAGATGAAATTTCGGTTGTGCCTTGTGATGACTTCTTAGTACTAATCCTAGTCTTGTGTGTTTCTAAAATATAAAATGTAAATAAAATTTCATTAAAAAATTAATGAATATATCAGATGCTTAAAGCTAACGGTTAAAATTGCCTTTAACTGTGTACTAGCTTAAATCATAAATTATATGTAAAAAAAACAATCTATAATTTGCCTACTTCTAACTACTAGTCAAATTAAAAACTAAAAAAATAACATTGCAATTTGTTTACCGCCGATGCTTCTAGTAGATTATCTGAACTTAATCTTCATTAAGTTACAATTGCCAGGGTTAGATTGTGTTGTTGACATGTTTTATTAATAAACGACATATAAATCAATGCATGTAATTTTTTCAGTTAGAAATAAGATGTTTCACATAAAAATCAAACCTTTTCTCTTCGTAATATCATAGTGTAGATAATAATGTACCTGCATTAGGCGGAAAAGGCGCTGGAGGGTTATTGGTCTGTGGCGATGGGGGCTTGCGTGCAGCGGCCGCATATGAAACACGAGGCGGCGTAGTTGCGGTACCGCCACCCTCGTCGTCTGCGCGTCCATTCGGCGTACTCGTGTGACCGTTACTACACGTCACCTTCACATTTGCACCTTTCTTCATTTTCGACTGTGCCTTATCTTGTTTCTCTATTGTACTCTTTTCAGCTGAAACAATGAACAAAAATATTGCATTATATACAACTGTAAACAAATTCTCCATCTATTGATCGTGATGACACTATTGTTTCGAGTACTATACGGGCATCAATAGAAGTTTGAAGTTTACATACATTAAAAAAAATATAATTGCGGCATAGACACAAGATTTTTTTATTGCTCAAAGCAACGAGAGCTTGGATGGTGGAACTCAAACGCTCGTGTCTCGCCGTGTGACGGGCGAGCACGTGGTCTGCGTTGGCGCAAAGCCAACTATCTCCAGCGACGAGTCAATAATAGACGGCAACGGGATGCCGCCAACAATAGACGCCATAGACGTTGACGCTCGATTCTTCATCTGCAACGCAACCGATCACTATACACGCTCGGTTCTGTTCGTGTATTACACGCAACACCGCAGTTGCATTTAACTAACTTTTAAATCCTTTCTAATTGTTTGGCAGTATTTATATTACAGGGTTCGCAGATATATATGATATATATCTGCGAACATATTTTGATATGTATGCAGGCATAATCTTCTTTACATAGTATAAATTGAGTAGCTTTCCGCGTTTGTCTATATTGGTGCTAACCCCTCCTAAATCACACATCAGAATCCTTTATTCTGATGCGATTTTCACCATCAGAAAGATGATTTTTTTTTTAAATTCTAATATACGAGTATATATTAAAACTTAACTAAGTTTTTTCCTGGGCGAAGACGAGATCGGGATATATCAGGCTGACATTCACTGACAACACTTTACAATACATTGTAATTTTTTTCTATTTGATTTTTATTAATTTTTTTGTAATATAAATAACATCAATAAAGCTCATATAATTTTATTCTCTTACTATACTGACAGTTAAAACTACTTGCATCAGAATGAAAATAAAATTGCTTCTTTTTCTTATTGTTGATATGTATTCGGACATAATTATATCAGTAGGTAAGTATATCAATTATGGAATATTTTTATAATTTTGACTTTTACGAATCCTGTCAAATACACTTGATACGAAAGCTGAGATTCTCTAATAAAAAAGTATGAGAACCTAAACTTCTATGTCAACTTTTCAACATTATCTTCGTCGCTACACAAACAAGATAACGTACGTAAGGCGCCATCAAAATTCTTGATAACCAGCCGTTGACTTGACACGATTTCTTTTCTCAATATTACAACTACGTGCCTCGTATGTCCGCAATAAATACACTTACCTCTTAGTTACAGCCAGTTTGAATCGTACAATTTGCTTGAGGGACAAACGACAACGCGACTAAAATGAATTGCACAATACCGATCGCTTGTTGAGTTATTACTAACTGCAGAGGGCGCATTATAATGCAGTTGTATTGTATTAGGCTCCTAAGATTACATTACATACATTTTCCGTGTTTAGATCATTCCGAGCTGGTATCTTGCATATCAAAATCACCATGACGTAAAACGTTAAACACAATGCAAATTGTAATCAACATTTGTAACTCTTTTGGCGACAAAACTGACATTAGGATACCTAGATTTATAAGGTAGCTAAATTATTAATAACTGCAATGAAAAAAAGACATAACCAAGTAAGTTCTATAATTATCGTCTCAGCCATATCGCGGGCTATTATCAGTTATATTAAGCCATGAGATACACGTTCTTAGTAACGATCGATTCCTTTATTCTTCTAACACATCATTAATCCATACAGTAAAATCGTAAACGAGCAGTATCTACTTGAAATATTTTTTTCAAAAAAAAACAATTTGTACTCATTGCACTTATGTTAACGAGGTCAAAAAAACAGTTCTTAGAATTTTTATCTGTGTGACTGTGCAAGCTAATCTCAGAAATAGCTTAACCGATTTGGGTGAAATTTGACACACAGATAGTTTATTACCTGTATTAACATGTAGGATACTTTTTATCCTGGAAAAATTTTAGGTTCCTATGTGATTTTCAAAAAACGAACTACAGCGTGTACGAAGTCGCGAGCACCAGCGAATCAAAAATTATCTCTGTAATGTGTTCAGCGCCATTTACTGCTGTGAATCGGCAAAGCGTTTGCAGCAAGTCGACAGATTAAATCTTAAAATGCAATGCAATATTCAAAATATTTAAAGGAATATTTCCTTATAAAGTCTTAGAAAGTGCAAATGGAGCCTGTAAAGCGAACCGAGGTTTAAAAATTCAAAGACGCAGAGGACGATTTCAAATGTAGATTAGATATAATACATACAGACGGTTCGTTGTCGATCCAAATCGATGAATTATGCAAGTTGTGAGAGCGTCAACTTCGACGCCAAAGAATACGAATGTTTAACCAGGCTTAACCTTTACCTTGTGTATTATTGTTTGATAACTTCTCTTGACCTTAACTGTATATATCTGTTCTTTCACAATGCGTCTTTCAACACTTTTGACTATATAGCACCATTTTAAACGTCTTGAAAACATTAAATAATTTCTATAAAAGTGAAAGTAAATAGAAGCTTCCGATAATTTTGACAGTTGTGTAAATAAATAGACAGTAAACGTGAATGGATACAAAAAGGTTTAAATTAAATGTTCAGAGGATTCCTTCTACGCAGTCTTACTAGGAAAATATGGGTCGGCACAGTCAATAATCATAAAGTAGTACATCGTATTAACACAAATAGTTTGTACCTTGTAATGTTATTGAAGAAAAACGGTACCTAGTTATATTTATTTATGTGTTCAGGCAAATACAAAGCAACCATTGCCACAGACTCACATCACAGTCATTATTAGAGTTTTATTTTAAATCGCAATCGCATTTAGAGCGTACTTACGTCCCAATGGAAAATATCTTAAAATATTTTCAAAGGAAACATTGTCTTATTGCTTATTGTATATTTGAAATGGGGTTTTTAAAACGAATTCAACAATTTTTTTCTCGTAACCATTTCAATGGGGGTGAAAAACTTAAATTGAAATAATTTCTTTTAATAAATTCGAAGATTATTTTAACGATTTGCGTAATCTATGCTGATATAATTTTTAGAATTTTTAAAGAAAGAATTTTCAAGAATTTTTGTCACAGTTATGTTCTGAAACTAGCAACTACATATATATAACATTTCAAGCACGATTTTAATAAATTTAATTTAATAAATACGTATGTTCTAATGGCAAAATATCTATTATTCACTTTTTTAATAACGTATTATTACCTATATTCGCAGACATATTAATTGCAAATAAATGAACGGTTTAATAGGAGTGTAGGTATGTACTTTATAACATATCAAAGAACAAGTTACAAACTAACAAATAGCTACCACAAGTAAGATAGTTAAGAATACAATATGATGGTATCTTTGCTAGCAATCAATCGGAACAAATAGGTCAATGTAAGACTATATTGAAATGTACTTCAGCGCTTTTGAAGTCTATTGAAATAATCTATTAATTGAAAAAGAGTAGGTGGGTAAATACAATTTTATTACTGCGGTCTTACATACGTGTAGGGCTTCCGCAATCTATTACAGACAGATCGTAATCACGTGTAAGACGGTCAACGGCATGGCATTAGGTAGCGAACTAATGTTGTATGGTGTTAAAAGATCCCATTACTTTGCTTAGTAATAGGCTACAAAAAAATCTTTAATTAACGACACGTTTAGTCTAGTGGCTAGTAACCCTAGCTGTTAACCAAACGGTCGCGGGTACGAATCCCGCTAGGGGCAAATGTGTGTTAACATTTTACCTTTGTACCTGAGTCATGGATGTTTAGTATTTATAATAATATGTATGTATTTACAAAAAAAAAGTAATCTATGTATTATATCAACTGTCTGGCATCCACAATACAAGCATTGGTTTTGCATACTGTGGAACTAGATGGTGCTGTGTGGAATGTGTGAAGATATTTATTTATTTATTTATAATCATTATAATATTTTATTATTGAATTGAATATTAAAAATCTATTGGAAAGAGAAATTTTGGGCGAAGGAAAAAGTCGTGCCTGAAAAACATCCTACGAACAAAAGACAAGGAGGACTGTTTCAGGCTGATCGTCAATCTTCACTAGTTGGAGAGGCACCTCAAGAAAAAGAAGATTGGCGACATCCACTTTAAAAATAATTATAATTTAAAAATCATCATCATCTCGGTTGTAGGACTTCCACTGCTGGGCATGCTTCCCACATAATTTTCCAATAGGATCGATCAGGAGCAACCTGGATCCACTGTCTATCGGCGGCCCTTATCAGGTTTCAAGTCGTGCGTCCGCCTTGTGGGTCCGCCTAACTCTAGGTGACTGTTGGTTTAAACGGGCATAAGACAAACATTCAAGATATCTTTAACCGAGCTCTTACTTAACGCAAGTCAATAATGAGTAGGCAGCATTTAAAATAACAAAAAAAAAATGGAGCAAAAACTATCTTGTTGAAATTGTATTCAAATTCAACAGCGACTTAATAAATAATTAAAATCGCAATACCTTTTTTTGTGTCCGTACCACATATTGAAGCTAATTTTGTTTATTTTATTTTAGTTTATCTATTCATCGTTACTCCTCCAAAAGATAATGTGTATTATCTAATTGCACGAAATTAATGTTTAGTACCGTGAATTCACATTAATACAGTCACTAAATTACTGTGACATTACATAAATTTACAGACAGTATTAATATAATTGTTATGCGTCATATTTTACCTTCACTAAAAACGAATGTGTTGCCAGTGATGACATATAATAGCGCTGAAAAGTGATCTTCAAGTATGGGTCTCGTAAGAAAGCTTAACGTCGCTCAACGAGCTATGGAGAGGCTCGAGGTTACACTGCGAGATCGAATCAGGAATGAGAAGCTCCGTAGACGAACAAAAGTTACCGATATTACCCTGCAGCTGCAGATTAGTAAGTCGAAGTGGTAGCCGGCAAGACACTTAGTGCGGAGAACCGACGGCTGCTGGGGCCGGGAGGTTCTTGAGTGGACGCCACGGAACGGCGAACTCAACGTAGGACGTCCACGCAAAAGATGAACCGACGTTTTGATAAGGGCTGCGGTTCGACGGTAGAACCAGGCTGCACTTGACCGGTCCTATTGCTGAGATGATGATATCAAAATCGAATTTGGTAATCATATTTTAGCAACGAAAAACAAGTTGCAGTAACTAGTTACTATATAAATACATTAATAGTAAGAAAAACAAAGTGTTCGACTATAAAAGTAAGACGCATAAAAAGTGCATTCTTTAGAGCCCATTTCCTTATCCCTCCCTATCACTAAAATCCTACTAGGTCGGCAGAACATCAATAGGACCGTCAGCGTGTCTGACGTCCTTAATATTAAAACTATTTTATTTTTATTAATAAATTAATTCATTAATAAAAATGATTCAATCATATTTGGTGGATTTTGACAGATTTCTATTTTGGCGCTGATTGCGTCATTGAAATAATATATCTGCGTATTATATCGAAAACAAAACCAAGTCCATGTGGAAAGTTTAAAAATTAGTTTCAGTAACATGCGTTACCAAATCTTTTTTTAAGCCCAACATGTTAATATACTGCTCAAATTCCTTGTATGTATATACGTGAGTAATAATAACCTACAGCTTAGTTGACGTCTCGTTCCGTGACTAAAATGTAACACCCAATAGACAGTAGATACCATCTCTTTCCGGTTTATTTAAGTGTAAAATGAACAGACCAACATATTGTTGGCATAATCTATATATGTAATATTAAAAAGCGAAGCGAACTTGAAGCGAACTTTGATTCCCTTTAGAAAATTTTGCAGAGGGAGAAGTGTGAAATTTGTTTCACTTAAACTTTCTATGGAGAAGCACAGTAGTAATTTATTTTAGAACCTGTGGAAGTTAGTAAAATCCCTACCCTACGTCATCTAGGAAATGGGCTGATGGTCTTTAAATGCCTGAAATGGTGCACACAAAATGATGCAATGACTACTATTTGTAAAAAACAAATTATTTTGAGGTAATGAGTATTAAGCAGTAAGATCTGTGCGAATACAATTGACTACCGTTTAATAGTGCAATATAAATTAGAATAAGATTAACAAGCGAGATCGGTGCCAATGGCCGGCTGCTCATTCAGCAGAGTTAAAATCGAGAGCCAATTAAAATGTAATCAAGGATTTAATTATAGTAACAGTTAGGTAGCTATAGAATAAGTCGCGTAACTTATGATAGAAATCAAATAACAGTCGAAACAGTAGGAAATTGAAAACAATTGTTATATTCACATAATACATAAGTAAATAAGTAACTCGATATTTCATAAACGCAGTGATTATATTCTCTTTGATTTCATAATATGAATACATATTATGTCAAAGTCAAATTTTGCATACGCGTCATATGGAAAAGGATATTTATGATACTAACCTTTTGTTAAGAAAAAACTAGGCACTGTTTTCGAGAGATCATCTAAAAATATTAAAAAATCAACGACTGACAGAAATATACAGCAATAAATATATTGCTCATATATTTTTGTTATTTTTTTTATCTATAGAGATCATATGGATACCATAATAGACGAATAAAAATAAATCGCTAAATGTCTTTTCCGATTTTCGCTTATTCGAACCTATGCGGCGAAATATTTTTTTAAATTTTCGTTGAAGTCTGAGGAAGTCTGAGAAAAATTGGAATAATTACCCGGAAAAACATAACACTTATTTTTCTTTTCTCATGCAAAGTTCCTAGATGAACAATTACACATCAGTTGCCAGCGACTGTCAAGTTAGTTAGAGAATAAATCAATCCATCAAACTTAAGAACGTTTATAAGTGTAAGAAATTGTAAGCGACATTAGATGTTATCAACGTTATTAATTGCGGAATGGATATTTTTTGCATAATCATGTCCAATTGATAAAATAAAAAGAATGACGGAAAGGGTGTGAGGTTAAATTAGTTTTATCAAATCAGTGACAGTTATCGACAAGAAACCACGAACGAACCTGTCTTGCTGATAAAACGTAACAGATAAATAACATATCGTTCAAGGTTTTTGGGGGAATTGACATAATTATAAGCCAAACAGCTTGTACTTACTAATATAATTTAAACTTAATGGCTGCTTCAAATGTTCTATCCTAGCTATGATACTAATATAATTTAAACTTAATTGGTGCTTCAAATGTTCTATCCTAGCTATGATACTTTTAACTATTAATGAACTATATAGTTTTTTTTTGTGTGCCCTGCCACTACTTTCCAGATCCAGATCAGAACTATGAAAATTTCATTTCCAATGTTGACCCTGGCGGGAATCGAACCTGGTACCCGTTGAACACAACGTTAAGACAAACACCCTATAACCACTCATCCCACGGGCTCGTCAAAATCAGTGTTTAAAAATAAAAATGTATGCAAATTTTTCAACAAAAACGGTGTCTTTTTTTAACGTGTCTCCTTTGAGCGATTGAATGATACCTACTGAGTTCATTTGACTTAGTATATGAAGTCCATGAGCGGATAGCGAGTCACTAATCTTTCTTTTTCTTCCATCTACGACAGTGTGGGTATGTAATACGGTATGTTATGTATATATTTAAATAAGTAAAAGATGTTAATAACCACCGCTGCCGTTGTCAGTTACTTGCCTATACTTACTGTTCAAATTAGTTACTCACGCACGCGGCACGACTTTCAACCTCCAAATTACGGAATTACTATGTTTACAGAGGTCTTGTTGCTTGTTGAAACTACGAAAAGTTTTGAAACATTTAAGAAAAAATTTAACTTTTGTAGAAAATATATACACAACTAGTATGGCAAAAGTCATATCGAAATATAATATCCCACTAATATTATTATAATACGTGAAAGGTGAGCGAATGATAGTATGTATCTTGCTTTAGAAACACCTTGCTTTAAAAAATCGAAGCCGGGAGGATAAACATTTAGACGTACAGGACACAGGATAGGCTACTTTTTTTTCTTTTTCAACGCGGACTAAATCGCAGGCACCAGCTAGTCAATACTAATAATAAATCTGTAAGGGTTGTTCATGGAGTAAGTTACTTTGTTTTCAGAGATATCGTGTTTATAGGCTCTATACATGATACTGAAACTAAATTTACCATTTTTAGAATTTTTTTATGTATGTATGTATGTATGTATGTATGTATGTATGTATGTATGTATGTATGTATGTATGTATGTATGTATGTATGTATGTATGTATGTATGTATGTATGTATGTATGTATGTATGTATGTATGTATGTATGTATGTATGTATGTATGTATGTATGTATGTATGTATGTATGTATGTATGTATGTATGTATGTATGTATGTATGTATGTATGTATGTATGTATGTATGTATGTATGTATGTATGTATGTATGTATGTATGTATGTATGTATGTATGTATGTATGTATGTATGTATGTATGTATGTATGTATGTATGTATGTATGTATGTATGTATGTATGTATGTATGTATGTATGTATGTATGTATGTATGTATGTATGTATGTATGTATGTATGTATGTATGTATGTATGTATGTATGTATGTATGTATGTATGTATGTATGTATGTATGTATGTATGTATGTTCCTCCATAACTCTTAAACGAATTAACTGATTTTCATGAAACTTGGTAGGTAAACATTTAGACATATGGGACACAGGATAGGCTACTTTTTTTTCTTTTTCAACGCGGACTAAGTCGCAGGCACCAGCTAGTTATTTTATAAAGTTACTGGGAAGAAGTTGCAGGCAAAAGCTAATGAGTAAAAAACTGTTTCATTGTTTTGTAGTGATGCAATGATAACAAATTATACGACTTGTTTTTTTATGATTTAGTTAGATATATGTATTATGTACCTACACTAGAATTCGATTCAATAAATTCCTTTAAGAAAAAGGTATCTTTACGAAACTTTACTATGAATGTATACTAATTGAAATGAAACTTACATATATAATTGTATATGTAATTATCTTGGGTTTCAGTATTTGTACATATCCACTCGCAGGAAGTGGCTGGATGTGAAGCGCAAAGACCAAGTCAAGCCTTGAATAGGTAAACTAATTTTATGACGACCTACTTATATGAAAAAATGTAATAATTTCTCTTGCATATAAAAAAATGCAATAAAAAATAAAATAAGTATGTACCTAACAAAGTAAAGCATTAACAGGAATAATTATCGTAATTTATTTCTTTGTTACATCGTTGAATTTTTATTGCTGTGATCATCTAATCTATAACAAAAAATAAAAAAAATCAAAGCTTAATAAAAAATTATCAGCAATAAAGATTGAATAAATGTTTTAACACCTAAGAAAAAGTGGCGCGGACGAACTAACGGACAAAAGTCTAGTGAAGTTTGTATATTTAAAAGATAAAGATGTACGTCGTACGTATTAGATCGTTTATCGTTTACTATAATATTATTATGGATGTTTATCTTTAGATAAAAAAAAATCAAATTCCACTAAATCGAACTAGCGTGTTTGAATTACAATCGAACCTAGCAACTTTATGATAACAATATACGTAACGTATATCACCAACAGACAAAAGAAAAAACTTGTCCCGAATTTGAAATAAAGATTTTAAATTTCAATGAGGAGAGTTTATAGATGAAAAGCAAGTAGGTACTTAAACTTCATTTCGAGATTTTTTATTGTACGATTTGTATGCAAAACGGCTAAAAAGAGCTCAAAGAACTGTCAATAATCCTGTTCTTGATTACAGCTTACAAGGAAGATTCCCCATTCTTTCATTTTTTTAGTTACTTGTATGCCTACATGTAGACATGTAAAGACAAATTTTAAACTATACTTTGTAGGCTTTTATTGGCTATGACCAACATGCTGGCAACAGATTTAAGAAATTCTTTCATCTAACTATAGCAATCTACATTATCAGCGAGTAAGATAGACTGCATTTTATTTTTTAAAAAAATAGAGATCCCTACGGAAATTACAATAATGTACGTAACACATGGTATTAAAAAATTGGCCCATTTGTCATTTTTAGCGTACTCTGCGAAAACAGTTGATGATGCATAAAATAAATGCTGAAAGTAAAAAAGCCGTGCGCTTCTATTTTATTTACGTCAATTGTTTCTGTTAGTAAAAAAAATGTTACTCGTAACGTAACGTACTCGTATTCACGTAAAAACCTACCACGACACAGCAACACCCCATTTTTTGTTTTAAACTGAAGGAACAGGTTTTAAAAATAAAACCACAAAACAATGTACATAATATATAAAATATCGATGTACTTATAAGAAACAAGGGGCAAAAAAATCGATCTTTGTTAAATTGAAACGTGGTAGCCATGTCCCCCGCCTCGCGGATATCATATTCTACTTATAAAGTGTGAAACTAAACTGACACCTCACATACAGCCATAGCAAACATTTGATACGCACGTGTCGTTTTCTAAGGACAAGAAGGATGTGTGTGTGTACTCCTGTGGGGGTTTAGACAATTTTTTTATTATTAAAATAGAGTGACACTAATAATAAATCACTCTTTGTTTTTATACATCTTTTTGTTGCCATGTAAAAGTGTGCAACGACACGATATAATGAAAGAAATAATACTGTGATTTCAATGTGGGCATTTAAGTTATCAAAACTGTAAGTAAATCAACTCACACTCGAATAGAGCCGCCAAAATAACCGTTTCGCAGTCATTTAGGCATTCCGTCTGGTAGCAGTAACCACCACCAGTCTAGGCCAGTATAGAAGACCACAGTAAAATAACAGCAAGATTAGAGAGCTGTTCAGAACCATTGAATCAAAAATAAAGATTTATGACAATTTGTAAAACTAGTCTGTCTACTCCACAATAGTTACTCCACATGTGCGGCGACTTCGTCCGCGTTGGTAAATGAAAAATATAACACCCGATATATCGCCTGACATCTTCATCCATCGCTGTAACGATAGATAGCGCCCAATTTTTTTATATCTTTAGTTAGACGATCCCTCGGTACCTTAACATTTTCCAGGATAAAAAGTACCCGGGTTCGATTCCCGGCGGGGTCAACTTTGGAAATTTTAATATAATTTTCAAAATTGACTCTGGTCTGGCTTTAAAAGTAGTGGTAGGGCACACTGCGTTTCGCAGTCATTTGGGCAGCCCGTCTGGCGGCAGTAACCACCACCTTACAGAATACCACCGTGAAATAACAGCATTATGTGCTGTTGTGTTTCGGTGTGTGAGTAAGGGATGCCAGAGCCCTTTACCCCTTCCTTATCCCTTATCCTTAATCCTTCTATGGTCGGCAGCGCACTTGTAGCACTTATGGCGTTACTTGAGTTATAGGCGACGGTAGCCACCTACCATCAAGTGGACCGTCAGCCTGTCTGTCGACCTTAACACAAAAAAAAAATGTTAATCCACGTAAATAAATCCGTTGTCGTTCTTGCGTGAAAGAGTAACAAACATCCATGCATCCATCCTCCCATACTTTCACATTTATAATATTGGTAGGTTAAATTTACTGCATTGGCACATTACATTATTGATCATTGACTGGTATCCATCCAACTACCGTAAAACGACCACAACTAGATGAATAAACACGTTAAAATTCACGACATACTCGTATTATAAATGCCAAAGTTACGAGTTCAATTCGCGACAGGGTCAACTTAATGAACTTCTCAAACTTGGCTCTAATCTGGATCTGGAAAATAATAGCGGGGCACACTAACCATCCCTTTACAGAAGACCACCGTAAAATAACAGCATATGTGCTTAATTGTGTTTCGGCGAGTGAGTAAGGAATACCAGAGCCCATTTTCCATATTCCCTCTCAATTTTCCATTATTCTACTATAGTCGGCAGTACACTTTCAGCACCTGTGGTGTTGCTGATGTTATAGGCGATGGTAGCCACCTATCATCAAGTGGACCGTCACGTCAGCCTGTCTATCGACCTGAACGTGTAAATAAAAGTGTAGGTACCCAAGTTAAATGTTGTTTTGTTTAGTTACATTACATGATTGCTACTAAAGGTGATATATACAAAAGGTGATATGACCTTTTTGTAATTTCTTATCTTTTTAAATTTAAATTCACAAATAAATATTGATTTAATTGATATAAAGATACGCAAACGAAGAGGGCAAAAGCTGATTAACATTATAATTACAATAACTATTAGTTTAAAAAGCCCAAATAAAAATATTATTACTAACCAGTTACAATTAATTTGCAGTGGAGAGAATATTATTTCATAATGGTACATATTAGGTATTTAATGTTATGTGATTGCCCTAGATAAATAAAGAAAAGATAACCCAGCTTCAAAGAACAAGGCGAGGTCAGTTATTGTGAGGTTATTATTTATCTAGTGAATGAATAGCTTTACAGAGATCCAAAAACATGCGTGTGTACTCTAAGCTTGCTTTTCCTAAACTAAAATCTTATATTATTAATTAAAAAAAAATTACAGCCACGATAAATTAAATAGATTAGTATAATTACAATAATGTTACTTAATAGTGAATGATAAATTAAATTTATCACCCAATCACATTTCCGCATCCAGATCATTATCAAATACATAGTTACTAATTAATGTGATGTGATGTATAACAAAAATATAAGGCATAAAATCAATGAAATGTATTGACACAAAATTTTATAAATTTTAACACTGAATCGGAATTAATAGAAAGCTAAAGACATTACCTAAATTAATGTTAAGATAAAACTCGAAAAGTAGGTAATTGGGCTGTTGATTTGTAAATTGGAGTTAGTTTTGTCTACATAAGAGTAGGAATGCATAAAAGTGATATTTAAACATATCCTTACATCACTACATATTATAAAACAAAGTCTTCCGCCGCGTCTGTCTGTCTATCAGTTCGCGATAAACTCAAAAACTACTGCACCGATTTTTTATACTGTATTCACCAATAGATAGAGTGGTTCTCGAAGAAGGTTTTAGTATATAATTTACAAAGTTACGCGAGCGAAGTCGCGGGCAGCAGCTAGTATTACATAAATAAAAACTAATAGGTATTATGTTAAAAAAATAAGTGAAAACATTGAACATTATTTTCACAAAACTAAAGTAAAAAAAAATAATATCCTAACCAAGTGAAGAAGTTATATTGGAATTAAAATAAAAGTCATTTGTTATTTTAATGTTACATTTGAATGGTGACACTAATTACACGCTGGCATCAACACATTATTGCAATCAACAACTGTGCAGTTAAGAGACATTGCCTGTTGATATTGTAATGGAATAGAGAATTTTAAATGACTGGCTATTGTGTCTCATATATGGCGGTGCGATTGAGTACATGAATATCCCATAACACTTACTATTGTATAACTATAACTCAAAGGTAGTAATTTCAAGTTGATTCCAACTAACTAATTATCTTATTAATACTCAATTAAAAGAAGAAAATTATAACAATATTGTATTTATAAAAAAAAATTTAGAAAAAATCCTAAATAGTAAAGTGTTGATTAGTTACTTTTACAAATAATTTTATGTTGTATTAAATTATTGTATTCTTCGATTGGCGTTAGATTTTAAATAGCGGTTAGCCTACTTGACAGATGGTGAAAGAGGCCCTAAAGAATATTTTATTGACAATATTATAGATTTTACAAATGACATATTATATGTAAATATTATTTAATTTTTAATTTAAATTTCAATAAAAATTACTTTTTATATTTAGTTACTTTAATACACTTCCTCTCTTCTAGCCTCTAAGTTGCATGCCCAGCAGAATTCATAACACTGGTCTTTATAAAAAATGTAACATCTTTATACATGATGGTTTTGCAATAAATGATTGATTGATTGATAAAATATAATAAAGAAAGTTAATTGTATGGCACACTGTGTTTCATAGTCATTTGGGCAGCCCGTCTGGTAGCAGTAAGAGCCCCATTACAGAAGACTGTGAAATAACAGCATGTGTGAGATGCAAGAGTCCATTGCCTATCCCTTATTCTTAATCCATCTATGGTCAGCATTGGATTTGCAGCACTTGTGGCTTTTCTTCTGCCATAGAGGAGAGTAGCCACCTAACAACAAGTAGCCCATTGTCGACTTGTAAAGCAAAGTTATTGATTTATTTTCACAGCATACTTATTTTATTAATTTTTAAATTTACCTACTGCTTCATATTGTCCAAGCACATTTATAAACATGTGCTTATATCATTTACAATAAAAATATGGAATACCTCTATTGAGTAAAAAGAATCACTGTATGGATAGAGATAAGAAAGTACTGGAAACATGGTACCTATGATGAAATACAAGATAATGTATCTATTTTTACCAAATTATAAGTGAAAATCAAAACATGTTCTACATACAATTCACATTTAAAAATACCTATGGTATTTTCTTAATTTTTTTTTGGTTATTATCTAGTTAGGTATAATAACTCAGATAATTTAAAATAAAAATATTCATCAACATCTGTGTAAATAATAGGTTCAAAAAAATAGTAACTAAAGATCTTTTATGACATAATATGATCTCTAATAACTATACCTATATACTTAATAACAGATTAATGTAATGTCAAAAATGTTTTATGTTCATAATAATATTATTTATTCAGAATCATTCTAGGGTAGCTACAATGGGAAAAAGATAAAAGTTACAGGTAGATTAAAAACATATTATTTTTTAAATGGCCATTACTATTTACCACCTTTGATATTGATACCTGATACTAACTGATACTACATGTTATACTATATAATTTCATTTTACAATAATTTGCTAGAAATAAATATTTTAAAACTTTAGAGGGCACATAGGTCATGAAAATCGCAACAAAAAAATAAAAGAAATATTTAAATAAAATAAGGTAATTACATAATTATTATTAAGTACTTTGCAAAAACAAATGAGAAATTATTAATAATATTTTCCCAATAAATAAAATATCCATGTAGTGTTAATTAAGTACTTATAACAAATTACACAACATTACATACATCTTACTAGTTATTGATCTCGAATACGAAAAATTAAATCGGTCTTGTTCATCAAAATTAAATTAATCATTACCTAGGTATTTAAAAAGTAGGCAAATCATTAGATACCTACATATCCAATTAATTAAATAATTAAATGCACATGGAGACGAAAATACCTACATTGATCACATGATAAAAAATTTAAAGTAACTACTACATGGTCACATGACGAGAGTGCATTTTATTCAAAATTCGAGTAAACATAGCGCGTTTAATAAATATCTCCAAAATTTTATGAACATGTTACATAACTGAGGAATACCGCTGTGCACTGTACATAAAAATGAAAACTCACCTTCCTTGCTAGTCTCATTGCCACTTTTTTCATTCGCGTTCGAGTTCGACCCTGGACATTTTTTCATCACTTTTTGATTAGTACCTTTCGGGGGAATATCATTCACTTCACTACCGAGAGCCATTACAACACGAACAATATAAAATCCGGCGCCAATACCGCGGCGAGCACGGCCCTACACTAGGCTGAAAGAGTGCATGCGGTACAAATTAAGGTTCAATTTCGAATAACCTAGTTCGAAGTCCTTTAAAATCCGACGAAATTATAGAAACAACTATTCGAGCTATTGTTCTGAATTAAAACGGACCTACATGAAACAACTGTCTTATATCTTAAAATTAACAAATATATTCATTAAAATACATTGGTAGATAAACATAAAATCTTAATTCATTGCTGGTTATTTAGCGTTACGTAACTAAAATTCTAATTGTAACGTGCAATGCACACACAGTTTCATTTTATATACGGAATGAAAACGTCAAGACAAGACAAGAACTCAAGACGACGGTATTGCGTATATTATATTTTATATTATGTATGTATGTTAGTGGTGGGCGTTATTTCACGTCACTATTTACAATAACTGGCTACGAGACAAGAAACCGATTCACCAGTTTCAAGTCAAACGACAAACTAGTGATTTTTGTCACTAGTTCACTACATAGATTATTTACTCTGACTGAGTTACAAGTTATAATATCATATTGTGATTTTCTTGATGTCGCACCACAGAACACTAATATCCTCAATATCCTGACGTAGCGTTGAACGACAAACTAGTGATTTTTGTAATATCTTGCGAGTGCTCTGTGCATTTTGTTTCTTTTGCCACTTTTAATTTTTTATTTCTAAATTCGACTTTATTCGTTATATAAAAAACAAAAGTAGAATATTTACTTTGGGTAGGATTGTCCAAATACGGTTACCAAACAAAAAAAAACATTTGTGTCATTTACTACAAAAACTTAGCTAGTAATTTAAATTGTGATAAGTAACGTAACGTAGCCACAGTATTTTAGTTTCGTAAATATCACTGTATAAGTAATAACAAAACGATACTTAAAAAATAACTAGTTACTAAAATCACTAGTTTTCAAAACTGGTGACGGCTATTTCATAACTAGCTACGTTACGTTTCGCGAAAAACACGTAACGACTCAGGCCTAATGTATGTATAATCAGTCAGTCAGATGGAGTAGGAAGAGCGACATCTATATAGAATATAGATACATAATAATCATTATTTAATCAATGACAGCATGACAGCACAACACAGCTGACAAACAAGGGATACAAAATACATGAATTTGACATGAATGATGTTTTACAGATTGCAGAGTACCTTTATTTGACTATCCAGTGCAAGGAGCAAGGAGAATTGAGTAAGGAGGACAATCTCTGAGTATTAAAAGTGTCCGTCGAAACCGACAAATTGGTGGCGCTGGTGGAGGCTAGTGTTCAACCAAAATTCAACTCGGCGCACTTTACTCCGTCAACTACTGCTACTTTCATTCTATACTCTCCATACTCTCAAACTCTCACTGTTCACACTAGCGCCATCTATATTTATCGGATTTTGTTGCCACTTTTTCAGTTTAACACCCATATAAGATGGCGCTAGTTACTCAATTCTCCATGGCAAGGAGGATAGAATACAAGGAGAACCATCAATGTAAGGAGGCCGTAGAGACAAGGAGCGCCATCTTACATGGGTGTTAAGCCCGCTGTACACATGGGGCCAAGGTGTTGGGCCAACGTGTAGAGAGATACTTGGCGGTATGTTGGCTTAATTGGTCTAGTTGACGCCAACATTGGCAGGCAAACCGAATAGTGTCGGTTTTTAGTGCACACATCAAAAGATCTTGGCGCGCTCCGCAAACAGTGTTCACACGTTGGCGTCTCTTTTTTTAAATTTGACCGATATATCAATATATCGTATTTTTTCCTCGATATATCGACGTCGATATTGATAATATCGACTGTACTGTATAAATAAATAGCCGCAGCTGCAAGAATTTCTACGTCCATCTTTATCGAAGCGCCAATGCTGAATGATCAGAGCCAATGTGTAAACAGCTACTTTGGGGATGCATCTTTTTGGCCCCACATGTTGGCCCAACACCTTGGCCCCATGTGTACAGCGGGCATTAAACTGAAAAAGTGGCAACTAAATGCGATAAATAGAGATGGCGCCAGTGTGAACAGAGAGAGTGAGAGTATGGAGAGTATGGGAATTGGGAATGAGTATGGCAGTAGTTGACAGAGTGAAGTGCGCCGAGTTGAATTTTTGGTTGAATTGTTTACTAGCCTCACCAGCCCCACCAATTTATCGTCTTTCTACGGACACTTTTAATACTCAGATTGTCCTCCTTGTCTCTACCCTCCTTACTATTAACCTCCATCAATCAATATATTGTGTTCTGTGTCTACTGTCTATCAGAAGAAAGAAAAGAAACAGAGTGAAGAGAAACCAAAAATACCAAAATTGAAAATAGGAATAATTAATGAAATTTATTAATAAAACAAATTTTATTTTATGTGTGTGTTGCATTACAATGATTGTTGCTGCTTATATTTTTTGACTTGTAATGTAATGATTGTGCCACAAAAACAAAATACATAATATTAAATTAGTGTAACAACTTTAAATGACTATTCTAATTTCTTTTCTGTATTTACTTCTTGATTTGATTAATAATATTTGTTATTAGTAAACAAAACTTGTGTGCATGTACGTATTTTCAGGTTTCAATGTAATACTTGTAAACTTTAGTTAAAATCCGTATTCATTAATACTGGCTTCTGAAACCTATACAAAGGTAATTAATACCAGTACAGCTATACATTGTAACTACTTTTACATATATTGTATTGTTTAACCTGTAGAAACGGACTCGTAAAAAAATGTTTTTTTTTTTTTTTTTTCATAACAGTTGAGCACGTTTTTTACAGAAAATGTTAGATGGATGGTACTGTCGCTCAATGGCAAATATGCAAGTGAATGACAGCAATGTGAACATGCCACCAGAGCCTCCTCCTCAGTCATTACATCCTCAGCATGAATTCACCAGTGACAGTAGCAGCAGCGAGGAAGAACCTGAACCTAATTACAAAGTACAGTATCAAGCGTTAAAGAAGAAACTGAAATATCTCATTTATGTAAGTTTGCTTACACTAATTAATTGCAATAAGCGGTTGCAGGGGCATAGATAGTGCCGTATCAATTTAGAGTTCCACATGCGGCGAAGCGGCCAACTGGTTAAGCATTTAAGAGTTTATAAACTAAATATCTTGCATCTGAAAACATGTGAGCTTTTTTTATTTCTTTTGTATTAAAATCTTGACTCACCAATTTGGACTTCACCACAATCACATATCAGCCCTCAACAAAATTTTATAAAAAATTTAGGCTCATCTAGGACAAGCTTCTAGACTTATTAGTTATTAGAATTATCAACAAGAAATGATCGATCATGTGTGATTGTGTTTGAGGTGTTTGAACACAAACACATTATAAAAACTGTTGAATTGATTTTGATGTAACTTGATATACTAATATTAGACCCAAGTACTGAATTGTTACTTGAATTTTTAATGCTGCAATACTTTCCTGTTAAATAAATATTTCAAGTTTTATATGTTTTAACAATAATATTTTAACAGTACTAGCGGTTCACTAGCAGTTGCAGCACCTTTGGCATTGCTTGTGTTATATAGGTGACGGTAGCCATCTACCATCAAGTGGTCTGTCAACCTGTCTGCCCAAGTAAAATAAAAATAATAATATTACCAACATTTTGACCTAATTACCAAAAATATTGAAATTTTGAATGTTCTTTGTTTTACTACCAAAATGTTTACTAAATTCAATGTGTCATTGAAGAGAGGGGCAACACCTGGTAGTAAAACAATAAAAAGTGCCAAAATATTTATTGATGACACAACACACTTATAGCTATCCATACTTTACCAACATTGAGATGTCACACACTTATATACTAGTATTATTATTTTGATATCATTATATATATTACAGGAAAATGAGTGCTTTATGGACAAATTAAGGAATAATCAAAAGAAGCTTTTGAAGATCTCAAGGGACCGTAGCTTTCTTCTTGATAGGCTGTTACAGTATGAGAAGCCAGATACCACTTCTTCAGAGAGTGAGGAGACTGAATCTTCTGATGACATGGAATCTGGCCAAATAGACTCCAACAAAAGGTATAATCATTGTCTTTTTCTTATGATAGGATTCCAAAAATGCTATAAAATCACACATTAAACCTAAACTTTAAAAAGATTTGGGTTATATGAGCTCAGAAACACAGACGCCGGAAGGGAATCATACATTATGGTGGTGGTGTCGCTGTATTGTCACAGTGATAAAATATGTCAACGTGGATGAAGCCACGAGCACCAGCTAATACTACTATATTATTTTATATAATAAACAAGAGCAAATCAATTTGTATTTTAGACACAATCAATCACCAGTAATTTTTGAAACAAATAGTACACAGGGCATAGATTTATAGTAGCACAGTTAAGAAAACCTAAAAATATTTCAACAAATTATCTACAATAACATACAAACAACAAGTATACAAACATTGAAAATATTTGCAATAAATACAGGAAGAGAAATTACGGAGGTGTTTCACATCAACATCCAAACTCGCAGTCAACTTTGAACAAAGGAGCCAACGCTGCAAAGAGGAAAAGACCACCAGTCTCAAAGAAATCTCAAAATGCCAATCCACCTGTGAGTATATTTTATTTTTCTCGTTTTCAATATCTACAATTTACATACGTCGTGATAATGAAAACAACAAATATGTAGTTTGATATAGATGAAATAATATTTACATAGTATAATTTGAAGTTGCTTTCCGCCTTCTGTCTCTCTGTATGTACGCTTAAATTTTATACATTACACAATGGATTTTAATGCGGTTTTGACCAATGAAAAGAGCGTTAAACGGGGAAGGTTTTTATATATTATTTGCAGAAAAAATATTGCACCCATGCGAAGACAGGAGTGGTTCGTAAGTTTTATATAAATCTTATTTTTAGGGCCAAAAAATGTATCTAAGCAGTATGTGGCAGAGGTTTTATGGAGTTTTGTACCGCTATTTAAAAAGTTACATACTTCCCTTACCTTGCTTGCATATAAAGAAAGACATTGTGTGTTAGAAAATATCCAAATTAATTTGCCAAAAATAGCGAAATGGGGTCCAAAATAACTAGGCAAAGACCCAAATTAACTATATAGTATAGTAGAAATATGTTACGGCAATTAAAGCATACATAAATTATCCATCAACAATTAAAGCATGCATATATAAAGGATTGCCGAATTTATTCCTCCCCATTTCCTTATCCTGAATCGCACTATGGTTGGTAGTGCACTTGCAGAGCCTTTAGCGTTGCTTGTGCTATAGGCGACGGTAGTCACCTACAATCAAGTGGAGCGTCAGCCTGTCTATCAAACTTGACCTAAAAAATAATTTTCCTAATGGACGAAATACACGATCAATCATTTGACGTGGCTCCAAACGACTTAAATCAAATGGAGCCACGCCAAACATTGTGCCCACACACATCAGGGTCAGTCCAATTTGTTTGACCGTGTTGAGTGACGTTGCAATGAGCTCTGTTACGGCGTAACGTTTCTACCAAGGAGGATAGAAAATTTGTATTCTATCCTCCTTGGTTTCTACACTCACGATCAGTTGGCGCGATGAACTGACGTAAAGCAACGGCGCGATTTGAAATCCAGTGTTTGACATCATGCCATCAGTTTTTACCATTCACGATCAAATTTTGGCTTCACGTCAGTCAATTTGACGCGATGGACTGATCGTGTATTTCGTTCATACGAATATTATACCTGCCATAAAATCAGTGTCAGTCATATACTTAGAGATCTATGCATTTTATTACAGCCAGCAAACGCAGTACTCGCTGCGAAGGCGATACCCGCCGTCGGGTTTGGAGTGTCCGCGAGCGACGGCCACATGACTCCGGAGGAGGTCGAACGACATCTTCAGTCGCGTCAGTCCTACCTCGAGATGTTACCAGAAAGAGCCCCACCCACTGTTCCAACGGAAATGTTCAGCAATGATCCTTCACTTGATAGGTATTTCTTTTTTTATCCTCTTTCTTTCTTGTCATTTTAGTCGTACAACAAAAACAATGTTATAGAAAATGCATTTTGCATTATACTCAAACAATCTTGCCTCCACTTAAACTGATTTATATCCCTTTGTTCCAGTGAATCAAATGACGTGTTGGAAAACTCACCTAACGTTGAAGAATGGTTTGACTAAAATAATGTAAATAACTTTGAATTTTAATAAATTATAATACTTAAAATGACTTCAATTTATACCTCCTCCTCTATCTTATCTAAATATATATTGTCCATTGTGTGTATGTGTTGCTCAGAGGGAACGCGTACCAATACGGACACAACTGGCCGGAGGAGGTGCGACTTTTACTCTATCGAACTCGTCGAACGCGTAAATGTCAATTTGTATGGGAATGCAGCAGCGTCACCTGGTGGCTAACGTGTAGCGCTGCTACATTCCCATACAAATTGACATTTACGCGTTCGACGAGTTTGATAGAGTAAAACTCGCACTAGGCCCTCAGGTCGTCAGTTTATTTAAAACTATGCATATCATTCACATAAAAACTAGTGAACGGATTTGGATAAAATTTGACACACAGATAGTTTATTACCTAGATTAACATTAAGTATAGGGTACTTTTTATCTTGGAAAAATATAAGGTAGGACAAAAGTTAGTACTGTATGCAAGTAGTGCACTTGAGTGGAGCTTAGTAAAAACTTGTGGTAGTAGTAACGTCGATAATTTAGGTGTCTATGAATTACAAAAATACATTAATTTTTTTAATTAACACCAATTCCTACTTGAAGAATGAAAACAAATTTTTGGAAGCACTCGGATCAATTATTCATTTTTTAAAATGCATACTAATTTATATGCAGATTGAGTAATAACTCTATCGATACATGTTAAGCTCGGCACTACAGTGCAGGCGAGCTATAAAATGAAAGGCTACTGAGTAATTGGATATATATTTATTTCATTAAGTTACAATGTGGTTGAAGCGTAAGAGCAAACTGCATAGGTATCGTTTTTTTTTTCTATGTACACATCTCACTTGAAAGATATGGTCGTATATAGCAAGTGTAGGTACATGGTTAGTTTACCTCATAATATACACAAAATATTGAATGCCACATTGATAAATTCTTAATACGATTATTACCATTAAATATATGTGAAACAACTGGATATATATTATAATTTCATATTTCTCAATAACACTAAAAAGCTATATAGCATGCTACAAATAAGTTCATAACAACATTTCATGTTCAGAATATAACCGAGTTTTCTTCACTACATCTAAGTTACTAAGTTATTACACAGTATAATTATTATATGAAAATAAAACATCTAAACGTTGCGAGATTCCTACAACTCATTACATTAACATGATATTGTACGTAGTACTAATTATATACTTCTAAAACATACATGAGTACATTCATTAAAAAATCATTTTATACAACACACACCTCATCTTAAAGTGTCAACAAAATTCATGCACACTACATTTTACATTTGACCTTAAATTCATGTCAAATGTAAGTAAATATTATAAAATATTTTTTCAATAGTTAAATTATTCAATGGAAAAATTTAACACAACATAATTAGCGTTGTTAGATATCACATCTGCTTACAATTTATATCGAAACTTAATTTGATGATATTTCTGAAAGGAATGTTGGCAATTATATTTTTTTTATAAAGATAATTAATTATATTAAAAAAATAATTTCTAACATTAGTACAGTGTGAGTCGAATCAAGGAATCAGTGTATGCGACTTAAAAAGCAATAGAAGTTGTTTTATTTTCTAGCAAGTGTACAAATGTTTAATTAAATTGTAAATTACAATAAAAATATAAATAATTTTAAATTAAAATATGTTTAATTTCATTGATATACCAATATAAAAAGAAATACATGCAGTTTTAGGTACTATAATGATAAACCTTATATCTTATACTAAACATGAATGTGTCATGTTAATATTTTATTTCAAAAATTTTGATATATATTGGTAATAAACCAAAAAAAAAAGATTAACAACATTACTTTGGTATCATACTTTACTTTTATCTTACTATTTGATATTCAAAATTCGATATTACTATTTAATATACAAAAGCTAAAAAAATATCAGCAAATGTTCAATGATGAAATTGGAACATTGATTAAAAAATAAATAATATAATAATTTTTTAATTTATCAATAACACATTACTGTATTTTATTTTATGGATGTATAAAAAGCAGATCCATTTCATTACGATTATAAATAACAAACGGTTTCGAGTAACACTAAATTTGTGATTACAAACTTTTATGATATTATCTACCACACTAAGGTAATTCAACATACATATCTTGCTCATAATATTAATTTTAAACACACTTATTGAATCCGCAAATACTTAATTCATACATGGGAGATTGCATGTTACGTTTAGTGCAAAATTTACATGTGAACTTGATAACATCACATTATTAGGCTAATATTCACTATACAGACATAAATACCAACTCTTCAGCCCATAGCCTTCATGGTGTAGTAGATTTTTGTTGGAGAAATTAAAACTGATCTGCCAATAAGTCGCAAATTTCTTGTGAAACTGTTTCTTTGCTTGATCTTACAGTCAGTCTAAACATTTGAGCTTGTTTATTTGGTTCCAATCTCATGAGACAGCCGACTTGCTGGACTCTAGTGTGTACTATACCAGCACATACGAAATTATCAGGATTTGGATCAATTCCATCTAAGAGCTGCATACCAAATCCAGCAAGTTTAGTGCGGGTTGCGGCTATATCGATGGCGCCTTGGGCTTTGAATATTTTTTGTGCCCTTTGCTGCTCTCCACCTAAATTTTTCCATCGTGCGAAGAACGATTCACCATTCATTTCTGTAGGTTCAAAAAATTTATTCAGTGTGAGCGGGAGCTTCATTGTTATTTTTTGTGGAACATTATTGTAGGTAAAGGACACAGACATACTTGGGACATCAACAAAGTCCTCAATGCACTCCGCCGTTAACATTTGTTGGATTTGAGCGCCCGCCTCCAATACTGGCTCCATAGGTTTCATTTGTATATTAAGCTTGTGTAAATCGTTCCAATGTAACTCGGGGTGAACATTTTGAATTGGAAATTGAGTTTTGTTGCCATAAAACAGTCCAATTCGTCCAAGATTTTGTCTAAACTCACTCTTGACTCCAATTTGTATCAAATCATTTTCAAAGAGAACTCCATTATTTTTGAATATAAACTTTTTGACATTGTTTTGTTGAACTGTACTTGGACTCACTTTAGGTGTGGTATAAAGATCGCCAAGCACATCAAGTAACCCATTGCCCGAAGGTGCTGCTGCACTTGGTGGTGTAGACAATCCCAAAAGATCTGCACTAGAATTGTTTGTATTATTGGTGGAATTAACAATCGCCATTGGCGCTGGAATTGGTTGTGGGCTTTTCGATTCTCTCATATCGTCGGGTATGCGGCCTGGCTTTTTCTTTTTGAGTACAGCTAATATAGAAGACTCCCTTTCAGGGAAGGCGGGCATTTCTTCTAACACTGTTGCTAGAACATCAGAACTGGCAACTATACTTAACTGGAGATATTCTGATGCTCGCTGCTGTAGCTCAACATCGGCAGAACGCAGATTGGAATCAGCACGGAAAACTTCCTGGACCCTCGTTTTAATTTCTGGGAATAGGTTTACAAGTTTGATATAAGTTGATAGCAAAAGAGCTCTGGTAGCAGCAGAACACAAGTGATATTTGGAATGAAGAAGTTCGAATTGGACTTGTGGAGATGATCTAGTATCTCCGGCTATAAGATTTCCAAACTCTCCCAATATATACCCACCGACTTTTACCATATTCTCATGACATGTTGGTGCTTGAAGAGCTTCAAAAACTGTTTTTGCTGCATATCCTTGCACTTCTTCCCTGTTTATTACAATTTGAATGACTCTGTACCACACTTCCTCTGAAACATAGTCTCCGGCAATTCTAATGAGATTTAATATCACATCTACGTACCATGTAAAATCTGTTGCATACTTTTCAGCCAAAATTGCAACTTTTAACACCATTTCCTCTCTGATGGAATAATCAGCAGTTTCCAAATAAGCAAGCATTTCTTGGACAATTTCTTCTGCATTTGTTTTATCGCACATGGCATATAATAAATCGACGGCTTGCTGTCGAACTGACACATCTTTCTCCATCTTCATTGACAGAATGACTACTTCCTGGTGTTTCTTAACAGCTTCATGTGAGAATTCAGATGTTGCTAGATGGCACATAGATTCTAATGCTAAATATCTGAGATTGGTTTCCCGGTTGCTGAGGAACTGGCCTAGCTGATTACAAGCGCGGACTAACAAATTGGGCTCACTGTCATTGTGAATTATAAGACTGATGGCTTCAAACAGTACGGCATTTTTAGCATTCGAATGTTGAACCTTTTTCGATTTTGGTGGCTCTTGAGCTTTGTTGAAAATAGTCTCCAAACATTCCGAAAGACGGCCTCTCACTCCAGGCTCCTCTGATGGAGGAGTGTAATTTTGCAGTAAACGAAGAAGCTTCACTGAGAGCCAAGGAGCTGGTACAAAGTAATATGTATAGTCTTGAAGATCAGTGTAACTGGCCGTCACAATCCTGCTCAGTCGGGCCACTGCAAGAGTCACACAACCCTTATATTCCTCTGGACTTTTCTTAACGAGAGCATCTATGAGCGAAGTAGCAGCAGTGACCACTCCCATATGGGAGTCGTTTAGCAAATGAATAATTCGAGAAACCCACTCGCCGCCTGGTATTATTTCGGGTGATTTACGGAAAAGTCTCAAGAGGCAGAGTGCTGCCGACTGCTTCACAACATCCATTGTATCGGCAGACACAAGTAATTTTGGTATTTCTGTGCCAAAAGCTTCAGCCATATCTTTGCTGCCAATGTTGGCAATGCACTGCAGTGCAAGATTAACGTGAATGGGATTTCGCGATTGCAAATCATTCTTAATACTCTGAATGATAAGTTTGATCAGGTCACTATTGGTGTTAACAAGAACAGATATGAAGAGATACCCGATCTGCTTCTCGGAGTATTTATTGGAAGACAAAAGGTTGACAGCTTCCATATGCCCGAAATCAATGTCATGACCAAGGAGAAAAATAAAGAGCAGCTTACATACATACTTTTTTTTCTGATAGCCGTCAAGGGTCTTATCACCTTTGAACTTACTTCGTATGTTCGCCAATTCCTTATTGATTCTTTTTATCTCCGCCTCTTTACTTTTACAGTTCCTTATGTCGGATATAAAAACTGCAAGCCCTCGCATTCCATCTCCTCTCACGGCAGGCATATTGCCAAGTGACTTATCGAACACCAGTTTTATGCCTTTTCTTTACACTTTTCGAAAAATACACCACTGCAACGGCACTGTCACTACCCAAGAAGGTGTAAAATTTACAAATCGGCTTTTAATTGCAATAAATAATGATTGTAGGAGCCGTCATCAGCAAAAGATAAATATTGGATAAATATTAATATTCCCGAAAGGAGCTTTCTTCTACAACGCCTTTTATCTATGAAATGGAATGGAATTTGAAACGTCAGACATTGACCTACTCATTGTTTATGGATCAATATAATTTGATATTTTTAAATATTTTCTGTGGCCTAACAAAATATATTATAAGTCAACAGATATAGACAACATCCATTGTATCAATAACATCTGGAACAAAGTAAAATTTAAATATCTACAACAAAGTAAAAAAGTATAATATAAAGTAAATCTGGTACTGAAAGTGCATTGTTCGTATCGCATAATTTACATTAATTTATGTGGATACTTACCATATAAAACACCGATGCTACACAAGTGCCATTCTGGATAATTTAAGAATATACATTTTCGGGATCACTATTTAATGGTTTCTTAGACAGTTTTTTCAGTTTAATAATGGTTTAATACCAATTACCAATATAAGTTTGTACCTCATTACCTCTATTCTCCGTGCTTAAAACTAAAAACTTTAAATTTGCACTGTGTAAAACTTAGATAATAAATAATATTGTGTACCGCGGGTTCTATATAGTTGTCCTGTGGCTGTGTCGCAGTTAACCTTTTTACGCCTTTTTATATACTGTGTGAATGTGATTCTGAGGTGACTGATTTTGACAATCAAAATTCTTTTTGCATGTTATTTTGTGGTCTTGCTTGTCTTGGTGTGCATGGTTGGGTTGGTTATGGTAGTTCAGTCACGAGACTAATGTTAATTAATTTTTATTATAAAATTATTCTCAAAAAGTTGCGACTGTAAATAATATCTGTGATCGTGTGAAATGTGAACTTTAGTCATATAATTATCAGTTGTTCAGTTCTGAACTGCTGGTATCAAAGTACAAAACGACCCATGAATGATGCAGTCAATATTCTGGACAGGAAGAGTGCTATCACGTGCTATAAAGAATGGACTTTCGAGTTTTTCCAATGTTGCTGAATTAAATGTTTCTAATAAGAAACAACCTTACTTAGTTTCTGTTGTGTGCGGTTTTCCTAAAGACATTGCCAATGGACGAACACAAAAGGGACAATTTGGTGACGACGCTTGGTTC
This sequence comes from Synanthedon formicaeformis, assembly GCA_945859745.1. NCBI lineage: Eukaryota > Metazoa > Arthropoda > Insecta > Lepidoptera > Sesiidae > Synanthedon > Synanthedon formicaeformis. Next base: position 6,630,642 of record OX243965.1, read on the forward strand.
TCTACGAATTTTAACAACGCAGATGTTATTGGTGGGTAGTTTGAAGTAGTTTATGGCGGTTTGTTTTTTTTTATTGGTTTCCGCTATGATGATCTTCCGCTCTAAAGGTTAAATTGAGAATGATAGCTTTGTGACCTATTTTTAAAGGGTAGAACTCATTTTAGTAGAGTGTGGTATCATCATCAAAATGAGTACATATTTGTTTTGGAGATCTATGATGGAAATTGTGAAGAAGATAAATTTTTCGTCAGTCTGATATTGTTAGTTTGTACAATTAAAGGATCTCATTGTATTTTTTGTCATTAAGTTCAAGGAGGACTAAGCAGAAAAAGGTTCATTCATTGTCTTGTTTGACTTCTTAGTAGTCAAATTATAAGTTAGATAAAAAAACATATGTTAAAAACTCTGTTATAATAAGATAAACTAACTCTGTTGATAACACTGAATACATAAAAGATTGAAACTTTCAGGTATACATAAAATAAAAGAGGTAAACCCTGTCTTAACTGGTTCTTTTGCCTAGGTAAAAAGCTGATTACGTAGGCAAAAGATCCTTATGTGAGATTTCATTATTTAAAAATGTGTTCAAGATAGAGAAAATTTAAAATTGACATTATTTTATAATGAATAGTGTGTTTCCACTGTAAACTGAAAATTCATGGATATAATTAAAATTACAATTTAAAAATATCATACAATATACTGTTTTTTTTGTTTTATTATTTAATTATTGATCAAATTTCATAAATTCTCTATATATAAGACAAAATAAATAATACTCAATAGTTACTTAAATAAAGATGGAATAGGGTGCTTCTGAAACTTTTGTAATATCTTTGATATATGATTTTGAAAAATTGTACATAATAGAGTGATACTATTTTTTTTATATTCCCAAAGATTACAGTGTGGAAGTTTGGATAGTTACAACTAAATTTTACACAAAACTTAATAGGAATTATTACTTAATATAAATGTGTTGTTGTACAGGTGTCGCAGATGGCGTGGGAGGCTGGCGTGCTTACGGAATTGATCCGGGCGAATTCTCCTCATATCTCATGAAGACATGCGAAAGACTAGTTCAAATGGGACATTTTAAATTGTCAGAACCAGGAGATTTGTTAGCAAAGTCTTATTATGAACTTTTGGAACACAAGAAACCCATATTAGGTGAGCAACATAAAAGTAATTCAATAAAATAACATCTTACATATATTTATTTTGTATGTTTTGAGTTAACAAATTAAATCTTTGGTTTTATAAATGTACTCATAAATAATATTGATTTCAATAAAAAGACCTCTATACATGACATTATTTATATCTACTAAAATGATAAAAAGGTAAAGTTTGTGTGTTTGTATGTATGATAGGTCATCTTAGAAACCACTCATCCGATTTAAAAAAAAATCTTTCACCAATAGAATAGGATTTCAGGATAACTAGGCTAAATATTCCACTACGCAGGCACAAGCTATCTAAAAATAAAGATGTTGTTTGCCAAATGAATGTCAGGCAAGCATTTTATCTTTTATTTTTCTACGCGGGCGAAGTCGCGGGCTTCAGTTAGTATGCCATAAACACCAACACAGACACGAAACTAAATTAAAAGTGAAATATCAATGTAATTGCATTTTTTGATATTGTACATGTTACCATGGAATAATTTTATTGTTATAGGCAGCAGTACAGCATGTGTGATGATATTAGATCGGAACGAGAGTGTGATGCGAGCTGCAAACATTGGGGACAGTGGTTATATGGTGGTGCGAGCAGGGAGGGTCGTTCATCGCTCGCATGAACAGCAGCACTACTTCAACACCCCCTATCAGCTCAGTCTGCCGCCACCGGGACATGACAGGAACGTTCTTAGCGACAGGTATGTGTTTTAAAGGAGTTTAGTTATAGTTTTGAACAGAATTAGGTATGTGCAAGGTGAGGCGGGGGTCCAGAGTTAGCTGGTCCACTTTGTCTATGTGTCTGTTTTGGAACAGTGATATCCACTCATATCTTGATTCCAACCATTACAGAAGAAATAGAAAGCTATAGAAAAAGTTACAATGAACATTTTTACTTCCACCCAAATCCACTAGCAAAGGTGCTGTTGCAGACTGGAAAAGTCAGTAGACTGAAAAGGGCCTTATATAGAATAGGGCACTGGCCTTATTCTATGCAAACGCCAATTTTCGTTCAACTCATTTAATTATAGTCTAGGGACTGATGGCAAATTAACAATAACAAAAAAAAATGTATGACGCACAAATGGTAAAGTATCCAGAGTAGGGTCATGGTGTATCTCGTGACATCAAAACTATTAATTATACAACCTTTATAGGTAAAATTCACATATTTACTAAGAGATATTGAGAAAGCTTTATCTAGGAACTTTTTTTTTTATTTAAAAAATATTATATGAGTAAAATAAATATCGTAATATCTGTCCAATAATATCAGCTTATTTGAACTCTGAGTCATGTGAACTCGTGCTCTTTGCACCATTCCTCCCGCCGCATTCCGCATTCACTGATGCATTGATGATTACCTGGATTAAACTATAGGTTACCTAATTTTTATCCTAAAAAAATGTTAGGGTCCTGTGGGATTTTCAAAAAATGAAGTACAGTGTGTATATAGTTGAAGGCATCAACTATTAGTTAATATAACTTTATTTACACCAAGTAAGTCAAGAAGTAATTTATTACATAAGAAGTATTGAAAGGTTATTTGATTACAAATGTAATTAACAACAAGAATTCCGATAGTGTGATAAGAATCGACATCATTGCTCGCTTTATAAAGATATTAGCTTCAGGCAAATCTTATTTAATATTTCTTGTTATATTTCCAAATAAAATTATTCACCCGTTCAATCTATCTAATCCCTACTGGTGGATAAGTGGATTTTTTCTCTACCTTCCACAAATGTATCATAGCCATAATAATATGTAGATATTTATTTATTCATATACTACTCGTAGCTGGTGCCCGCGACTTCTACCGCGTTGAAAAATTAAAAAAAAAAAGCAATATTACGCCTAACATCTTTATTTCTATTATACTTTTTCCAGGCGTTGGATTTTTATTTTTAGATGATCCTTCGGGAATAGTTTTTTTTTCTGGATGAAAGGTACCCTATGTCCTTTCCTGTATCCTTGACAACATGGCTGCAAAATTACATGATGATTAATTGAGTAGTTAAGTGAAAAGGTAACAACATACAGACAGACAGAGTTACTTTCACATTTGTAATATTAGTACGGATTTAAGAGTAAGAAATTTAAGTTACAACCAATAGAATAATTATCAAATTATTAAAACAATATCAAATAACTACAATAGAAAATCGTTTAACCTGAAGATCTTATTAATTTAATCCAGATGGAAGCAGCGGTAGACATTGGTGTAAGTAATTGTTGATGACTTAATATTGTAATGCTAAAAATATTTTCTTTTCTTTTTTTTTTCAAAATAAACTTGTCGACGCGTGAAAATCTATGCCACATTTGTTTACAAACGTTTTTATTTGGAGTAGTGCCAGTTTACATCAAACATTTCTGTTAATCTTGAAAAATAACTTCTGTTCGTATTTACATTGTATGCGCTATTTTGCAAGAAGTTCTGTCAATACCTTGTATTTTGTGGAAATAGACAAGGATTTACGAGCGAATACTAATTACTTTAGTTAAAAATAGAACAAAAATAGTTCCAGATTAGTTGGGTTCAAATATAATCTTATAATGAGTGTATAAAAAACAAGATAATACTTATAAATTAGTTAATTATCCAATAAACAAGTCTCACAGGTATCTGAAATGTAGACAGTAAACATAATATTATAAATATTTATTAATATTATATTAATAAATACGAGTACATTCCGGTATTTACTGGCCCTAAGGCCGCGGCCGCGGTGGTATAACACAAGCAACGCCACACGTGCTGCATATACGCTGGCAACCATTAAGGATAAGGGATTCGAAAGGAATAGGTAAAATGGCTCTGACATCCTTTACTTACCGAAACACAACAGCACACATGCCGTTATTTCGCAGAGGTCTTCTGTAAGGGGGTGGTTTCTGCAATCATATGGTCTACCTAGATGACTGCGAAACGCAGTGTGCCCTGTCACTAAATTTAACGTATAATAGTTATAATTCACGGTCAGCTAGAGGTCAGAGATATATTGAGATAATATTCTTAACCGTAGAGCAATTTTTTAATTTTTTACGTTTATTTCATAACGTTACTTGAAAAAACATTTTTTAAAACGTGTCTCCTTTTTAAAATAAGATATTTTATGAGTCATTAATGTAATATAGCAAATATGGGAAGCTTGCGGCCAATGCATAGTATATTTTATATTTAACTTTCCTAAATTGTATTGTGTGTGACTATTAATAGATTGTTTTCATACAAGTTTAAACACCTCGAGGGAGTCTCGGGACCTAGTCATGTGCTCGTTCCGCAATCTCCGCTGTTGTATTTCAGTGAGCACTAATATTAGAGTTTTTAGCTCACTGGAATACTGCCAATGTTAAAATCACGTGCCTCGTTAAAATTATCAACATTTTAGAATGTTTATGTTTGTTTATATATTATATTGTTTTGGATCTGTCACCGCCACATTGCACTCACACTCGTACTCGTTACTAACAGCAAACTGCATCGGCATTCTTTTTTTTATATTCTACGAGCCGTGGAACGAGTGGATAGGGTGCTTACCTTAACGCTTTCTCTCAGGGGCCGGACGCGGAGTTCGATTCCCGGCAGGGTTAATTCTGTCTATAATTGCAATAATTATATTTTAATGTTAAGAGCGTCAGTCTGTCGGGGTTTAAAAATACGCATTAGTTAGTCGTTAATTTGTGGTTTTATCAATAATATTCAAAAGTAATATAAAAAATATATATCACTGAATTATACACACAGAATCCGTAGTAACATTTTTTATACGTACAACCTTGAATTGTTCATAATAAAATGACACGTCTTTATCTATTTTTATAGTTCTGGCTTAACAATATTGGTATCTTGATGAATCAACATGACATTAGTACCTATACAAGACATTGTCTTGTATAGGTACTAATCCCAATACATACATTTACTTGGTATAATACTTAAGTACCTACGCATTTACACTTGTATCATCATAAAAATTGTACTCGTTTCTTTTAATAAACGCAAAGAAGTTTTTTTATCAAAAACGATTCTTGATTCTTGGGTCACTTCGCAGCTGATAATAAACACCGGAAAATAAATAAAACTTATAATGTTATGAGTCTGTATTAAATTTATGAGTATATTCTACTTACGAGTATAACGAGCTCTTGATTACTTTGCTTGCGATTCATAAAACTACCAACATCAACAAAATAAACCAACTATCTAACTAATAACTCAATCCTTCAACATAGGACCATGTTGAGTTTATAAATAAAACTTATGGATATAACTTCGAAAAGTAACCCATTGCCCATTTCCCAATCTTCACCTTGTTTCTAATTTCACGGAAATCATAACGAGTTCGACAGTTCCCTTGGTCACGGTTTATTATCTCTTATGTTTTTATCTAAAAACATAAAGAGGAACTTTAGCCAAACTACGATTTTAACTTTTAACGAACCCATTGCTAAATTGGTTAGCGTGCTTGCTGTAGCCCTCTGATTAAGGGGTCCCGGGATGGATTCCCTATCGATCATAAATGAACTTTTCAAAGTTGGCTATGTTTCTTAACGTTCTACTAGTTACAATGTATTTTTGGCGAAATAAACACATAGACGATTCGCTCATTTTCAGACCAGAGTCTGCGGAAACTTCGGAGTTTCCCGTGGTGGCGGGCGATGTGATCCTCGTTGCGACCGACGGCGTGTTCGACAACGTGCCGGAGCCGGTGTTGTTGGCGGAAATGCGTCGGGCCAAGGGGCTGGAGGGCGACACGCAGAAGCTACAGGGCGTCGCCAATTCCATAGCGTGGATGGCGCGCAACCTCTCCTTCGACGGATGCTACATGTCGCCCTTCGCCAAGAGCGCGCGTCAAAATGGCATAGACGCTATAGGTGAGTCTTCCAAGCCCATAAAATGTTAAAAAAGAACATAGGTTACATTTAGTAGTGGCAAGTTTTTACACAGCGTTTCACAGTCATTTAGGTAGCCCGTTTGGCAGCAGTAATACTCTCTCGAAGAAGACATAACATGTAACGGTAATAAGGCTGGTTTTACAATGACTCTTTCGCCAGCGCGGTTGGTAAGCGTCGCGGGCTACGAGCTTTGCGTCTCTTGGATCGTTACATAATTCAACCAACACGCGCGGGTGGGCCTGCGCTGACGACTGTACGAGGTAGCAAACCGCGCGACTAAACTCTCCGAGCGGGTCATCCGCGCGCTTACGGGCCGCGCTTACCACCCGCGCGGACGGTAAGCGTCACTGTAAAACCAACCTAACATGTATTTATCAGTAAGGGAATATTTCCATATGCCTTATTCTTGTATAGTCGGCAGCGCACTTGCAACACCTGTGGCGTTTTTTTTTTAATGTTATAGGCGACGGTAGCCAGTAGCTACTTACTGTACACTAAATTAATATATTTATAATATCTCCACTATTAACAAAATACAAAACAAATAGATCGAACATTGATACATAATTTGTTGTAGATCGAATTCTTTGACATTTTTAAATAATATGATTTTTATGCGTTTTCCAGGAGGCAAGCCAGACGACATAACGGTGCTACTCGCGATTGTAGCTCTATGAAAATGTCAACCATCTGTTAGACAGATTACAACAAATTCATGTGAAATTTAAAAAAAAATTAGTTTATAAAAACGAAACCAAATATTCGCAATTGTACATAACTCGAAACAGTGAAAAATATATTCAGCTAACTAGAACAAAAAAAAAATGTGTATTTAAATTTTTAGTGGGATCTGTGTGTGGTTACAAAAAAAATAGGTTTGGTATGTTACTATGCTGTGAGACTACCTTAGTTTTAGTGTGTACATTGCATCAACGAAAGATTCAGGAAATCTAATTGAAAAGATCTGTAATATTGCATTTTATATTTTTTTAACTTGCATTAAAAAATGTAACTGAAAAATGTGTAGTGCAATAAATAATCGACTGGGTTAATTTTAGCTCGAAGCAATTGACTTAGTTTAATATACTTTTTGGACATTTTTTTCCATATAATAAGTTATACACCATAGATACAATACATTTTTTAAATATTCAACCTTTGAAAAATTATCTTAACTTGCAATTTCTTTGAAAAAAGGATTTAAGGTGTGATTCCATAGTCGACTGTAGACGACTATACTGATTTATATGAAACTAGCTGTTGCACGCGACTTCGCCCGCGCAACTTTATAAAATTTATAGCCTATAATATGTTACTCGCTGACAATGTAGCTTCCTACAGGTAAAAGAATTTTTGAAATTGGTCCAGTAGTTTTTTATCTTTATTCATTACAAACATTCAAATCTTCTCTCTTTATAACCGCGATTTTACGTCACTTGCTATCGCCTATCGCTATTTTCGGCTGTGGAATCACACCTTTAGATAAACAATTCTTTTCTGTGTGCATTTTTTTTTGTACCTATGCATAATTTTAGTAGTCAGGATATTTTAAAAGATTTGTGAACGTAATTTTGATTTGACGGTCCGTGTGTAACTTATTTTACAATAGCGAATGACGAGATTATACGGAAATACAAATATTTTCATATTACCTATTACTTTGGCAAGACCTCTGGATTTATATAAATGAGAGGTAAAAAAATATGTATTCTGTTTTTGTCAATCACAGAAGTTATCATATCATACATACACATTTTTTTAATAAAAAATAAATAAAACAGATTTATTTCACGACGAATATTATAATTTTAAACAAAAAATAAAACTTTTTTGTTAAATAAGTTTTTGTTTTTGATAATTTCTCTATAATAAATTGCCTATGCATTTCACACCAGTTTTTAATACCACTCATGGAAAAAAACTATAATGTAGAGTATGGTTGGTAGTAGTTTGTTTCTCTAAATATTTTAGAAGCTAATTGATTGTTGCAAATTAATTGTGGACAATATTTTCAGTGATCCTGTAGTGTTATTGTATATTTTTTAATGTATTTTTGTTTTACTTATAATTTTTTGTGCATACCTAATGGAATGAATGGGTCTAGTCTAGTTCAGAAGTAGTGTTTTGGCTTGATAACGGTGGTTTGGGCAATACTGAGAACGGTTAAAATCTAAGGTTTAATCGCTAGATTATTTTCAAGGGGTTTGAGTAAAACTCTCGTCACTTTTGGGCGAAAACGAACATGACGAAGCATAGAAATACATACTTACTGTGAACATGTTAAAAGGAAATCCCCTTGAATATAATTAATCGAATTGAAAATGATAAAAAATTGTGGGAGAATTTTTGATTGAAGAAGACTGAGGTAGTTTTATTGTTGTTGTTATAATAGTAGTAGATGTAAAAGGCGCTTCAATGGAAAAATTACAAATGTGAAGTGAACGCACTAATGCAATAATGGTTGCAAACGCACTAATGGTTGAAAATAAACAATTTGCGGTAAATTTGATTTTCATACAAATTATCATATGACCGTCGATAGAAGCAAAAAAAAAAAAAGATACGGTACGCTCTTACGTACGTAAGTCCATTACATAGCGTAATCTACAAATGGGCTAGATACAGTTACAATTTCAATGTCGAATACAATACAACTAATAATAGAGTAATTTATTTACACACAAGATGGTAAAAATATCTGTAAACCATTATTGGTATGTCTAGACATTTTATTTCACGCCAATAAATATATAATTATTATACATAATACAATAATATACAACATCAATACAAAATGTTTCTGTTAGTTATTGCCCGTTCTGAAGCACCGAATGTGAGTCCACTGGACTCAGTTTATAAGGACCACGCGCGGATAATGAGTAACGTATCTTCTTTCTTCCGTTTCTATCTACGACTATGACCTAGTAATTTATGAACATAACTGTTGCAAAATATACTGAAGAGTGCTCTACTCTGTGCGACTTGTAATTTATTGATAATGGTACTTTATGCGAGACTTGTGCTGTGAATTTAGTTTTCTTGACTCATAAACTTAACTTCAGTAGGTGCATTGTGATTAAAGTAATAGCATACCTACATATTAATTAACATACTGTAATTATTTAGAAACATCAAAATTATTGCTTAATTTAATTTTTTGTAGAATAGAAATAAATAATGTAATAATTACTCATGTCGACTTTTATTTCATTAAGTGCTTTTCTTGAATGGAACTAGGTTGATGATTGAGTTCATATTATAGAATTTTTAAGGGATGGTAAGTAAGGATATAAATATTCTAGGATGCCAAAGTCATCGTGTCGCCCAAAACCAAAACGGCAAAACCAGTTCATAAATGAAATTATGAATAATTTTTACATGAATTTTCAAGTGCAATAATTTTTTTTTTTACTTATACTAAAACTTCTCGATCGATCATCATGAAATTTTGCATACAAATCAGGATGCTAAAAATAAATTCAATGCCTGTCAAAAATATATGAGCAATGAATATGGGTGCGGAAAAAGTCGTGGGCAAAAAAACTATATATGTATATAAAGCACTTTCACACCTTGATTACTCAGATCACCATGAAACTGCATACACGTTGACAGGGACAGAAAGACAAGATATCTTCAATTTTATCCAGAAAAAAGTTCTGATCTAGAGGGATCGATCTACAATTTAAATCTTTAACATACGCGATTTCAAGTTAATCGTACATTTTTTTGTGTAAATAAAACAATTAACTCCAAATCTATATATTTTATATTCTCACTTCACATGTTATATACCTATATTAAATCTTACTTATTACTCAATATAGACAAAGTCCAGAGTTCACTATTTACTTTGTACATTTTATTAGTAATAATAATATTACAAACAATTACTTTGAAACTCGAAAAAAAATAATAACGCCCTTACTATTTATATAAACAAAACATATAGAAGATATAAATTATTCTATACAAGGAGCAGTTTTTTTTAAATATTAGTTTTTAACAAAGATCACTTCACTAAAGTTTTTTATACAACAGGAAAGACTCTTGAAAATATAATTTTTCAACAATAATTAACATCAATCTGGGCACAGCGTAATTTGGGTGCAACTAAATAACATATGGGAGCTCTATCTGTCAGCATTTTCATCGTTTCTTTGTTGGAAATGCCATCCTCCAGGCCCCTGAACAAGATTTCTAAGAGGTGAGTAGTCCGGGTCTTCGACAGGTGGGTCAAACAATTTCTTCCTAAAATTAAGATTACATTTCATTAACTATAATTAATATTGACTTATCCAATCCAACAGTACCTAAGCGAACATGCTGTGCTCAGTATTTTTTTATGCGGCATGGACTTAAGATCGTCGCAATATATGCATTTGCAATGGACGACCCCAGTTAACACCATAATTGAATTGTTACTATTGGATGTACGGCCAGAAATATAGGCGTTGTTTCACAAAATTTTGAAGTTAAATATCGGCATCAATACAATTACCACCAATATTTACGAGATTGTGCTTCAATCAATAGATATAAAAATTGTTATATATCTACATCAAATACAAGATTTTAAAAAGCCAAATCTTGTTTAAATACAAAATTTCATACAAATTGTTAAGAGCTGAAGAGATATGTGAAATATAAATTTATGCACTTTGCTGTCTCTTTTTTCGTTTCCATTGAACTTCCAAATAAAAAGTATAACTATAAAACATTGAAATACTACAATGGAATTTGCGTCACAAGTGCCAAAGGGGAACATAAAAAGAACGCCTTTGACAGAATCATGGCGGACTCTTGCCTTCACACGTCAATGGTAAAAGGTAGTAACGATCAACTTCTACTATTTCATTTTAAACTCTAGTGGGTTGACGTAGTCACATTTTCTTTAAATTACGTACTTATTATTATGTTTGTTTTGTTATAAATGACAGTTCATGCTCTACACATATGTCACTTTTAAATGTTCCATAAAATTCGTTGTGTTTTGTATGGCACGCGTGTTCCATGTTGTAGTAGTTTGATGCTATAAAAACACTTCTGTTAAAATGAAATGTGAAAAATTTCCAAACTTTCCACTGGCTAGTTTTCAACTTTTGTGGACATTTAACATATAAGGAAGCTAAATTTTTATATTCAAAGATACACACATAATAAGAATTGCTCGTCAAAAGTTATTAGATATGTAAAAAAAGTAATGAATATTTACAGAAATTCAGGTGTTTTCAATATCCTTTGACCCCCTCTCTTTCGTGGCAGAACATCCTCCATGAAGAAATATACATGACCAATTACTATGCCGACTAGATCCACAGAAATTGCATTGCCAAGTAAAACGGAGAAACCGAGCAAAACCCACGGTAAGTATGGAGCCTATAAAGAAAAGAAGTCTTAATTGTTTTTAATCAATTTTAAAATTTGTTGTTAATCAAGAAAAGTGAATTGTAATAGAAATTACAATTTTACCTGAAAGTTCATCAATCCAAATAGGTTCATACGAACAAATACATTGCGCCTTGACCACACATAAACAATCATAATTGTAAATGCTTGACCTAAAAATAATAAATTTACAAAGAAAGCACATAACTGGTAATTTGTTCAGGAACTTAATTGAAGAATATTATTGAGATGAAATAAATTAAACAATATAAACTGATTTTAAATTTGTTTTTACTTATGGAAAGAGGGATAAACAGGGAAGGTTTGTTTAATAAAAATTGCACCCAATTTATAACATATAATAACTGTTGCATGCCACTTCACTCACGTAATTATAAAATATAGCCTATGTTATTCGCTGATAACATAGCTTTCTATAGGTGAAAGACTTTTTTAAATCGGTCCAGTAGTTTTTGAGTTTATTAATTATAAACATAAATCTTCTCTCTTTATAATATAAAGTATAGATAAAATTGCAAGTGGGTCACTATTATTGTTGTGAATGTCCAAATCATATATCAACATTAAAGTGCCAATACACTAACATAAACATAATCAAAATTTTAACAAAAAAAAAACGACTTTAAACCGTTTTCTCATGGATGCCATTGTCAGAACTGGATCAAATTGAAATGGGACATAAAAAAGTTCTGAGGGACATAAAGACAAAGTTCTGAGATAACATAAAAAAAAATACAGTCAAATTGAGAACCTCCTCCTTTTTTTGAAGTCAGTTGAAAGCGTTACACATGAAAATAAACAATAAAAACATCTCATTACAACTACAATTAATAATAACATGAAAGTTCGAACAGTGGTTTCACCAAAATATATAAAAATCGATTTTTTAGTCAAACGAAACAAAATTCAATTTCTCAAAAAAAGAAAGTATAAAGTATTGGTTAACGGTTGATATGAATTTTTATAAAAGGATACAATCATGAGAGCTCCTCCAAACATGAACATAACGACGAAATCCGCAGTCCTCCCTCTGAATGAACCCTCCTCTAACATTCTACAATATCTGTATGTGAATATCATATTGAAGAAAAAGTTGAAACCTAAATTTCCAAAAAATAAAAACGTCGTTATCAGTCTCCATAGCTGATATCTTTTCAATATTAAAATTGGATTGAAGTACAGTTGAAATGGGGATACTAAGTCCAATTGCTGAAAAAGAAAAAAACATAATATATATAATGTTATCGTCAAAAGTTGATAAGCAAATTTTAATAGCAATATAAATTAGAAATACGTACAACAGCCAAAGTAGTGATAACACAAGCGGTAGTATATGCTCTCGTAATGGGAGGTATGAGCATATATTCCTGTAAAAGCGTTTGATATGCCATCTCGTAATATTATAACTCCAAGTAAACGGGTCACATCCAAAGTTTAAATTAATTGAAGAAAAATTTGCAGATTATAAAAGTAAAGTTGAAATCAACATGATTGGGCCACATCAGTTTTTAAAACACAAAACAATTGGACGTCAACAAAAGTTATGCAGATTGTTAGCAAATTTATTGTAGCTTCCTATAAATACATTTGAGAGGATAATTTCACAATATCAATAAATTAAAGGTTCATTTACGAGAATAATTATCTACGATATAAAATTTTCTAAAAAATATTGAATATTGGCACTTGGCACTTGACAACAGAAATGAGTAATAGAGCGGGAGAGAGATAGAGAGAGAATAATCGTAATAAATAGAATTATTTTGATTTGCATTGCATTGCTTGATTGACGGACATTTGACAGTTGTGGTGACACCACACCATAGATGGATTAGGATTTTTTTTTAATTTTGTGGTTTGGTTAGAGATAAAATAGGAATAGACAGAAGAAACATACAGAGCAATAAATATCTATATTAGCAAAAGGAAGTTATTTTTCTCAGTCCATCTCTTTATTTTTAAGGGCTTATTACATTTCATTTACTTCATAAATCGTAACCAAAGAAATCAGTAATATGTTCATAAGTATCACTACAAAATATTCATGGTTGTGTTCATGAGGCTATTTTAAATTGCTATTCTTACAAATGACACTGGCAAAATCATCAGAGAAGATCTGATGGAGCAAAGACATAGAAGAAGAAGAAGACCACTGCAAGTCACTGGAACCATCTGACAATGACAACGGCTTTCATATTAATCTGTGACAACACAAGTTCACAGCAAACCATCAACAAACAATCAATCATTGTTGATGTCATTGTCGTCAAGTTTGAAGTTTCAAGTGTTGACTAAACTAAAATCACTAAAATGATCGTATATGAGCAAGAAAAATTGAATGAAATTTAAATATTTTAATTAATTCTATTAAGTTTTTAGTGTGTTAGATGTTATGAATTGAAATATTGTTATTTTAGCAGGAACAGAGTTTATTCCCTTTGCTTAGTGTAAATAAATACTAGTTTCTATTCGACAAAGATTATTGTAATATTAGCCATGGATCCCAAGGATATCACCGAACATTTAGTTGCACTAAAAGTAATGAGGCTAACGAAACCCGCATTGATTAGCCCAAAAATTGTAACATGCGATTCTAAAGATTTGCCAGGAAATATATTGAATAATTACTTAAAGGAAGATGCGACATCGGTGACCCAAATGGAAACACTCGCCGCAGGCCAATTTTTGTTATTGCCTCAAAGTTTTGGCAACATTTACTTAGGAGAGACGTTTTCATGTTACGTTTGTGTCCACAACGAAACCAGTCAACCGGTTAATAGCGTTTCTATAAAGGCCGATTTACAGACGAATTCTCAAAGAATACCATTAACAACCCAAAGCAACACACCCAGTCAGCTTGGTGTGGATGATACATTGAGTGACGTTATTCATCATGAAGTCAAAGATCTCGGTACTCATATTTTGGTTTGCGAAGTGACATACATGTCGAATTACAACACTTTGGCATCATTTAGAAAATTCTTCAAGTTTGAAGTTATGAAACCACTAGATGTGAAAACGAAATTCTACAATGCCGAGTCAGATGATGTGTATTTGGAAGCACAGGTTCAAAATATTACATCGGGACCAATCACTCTTGAACAGGTTTCTTTAGAAAGCTCTCAACAGTTTCAAGTAAAATCACTGAATGAGTTTGATGATTCTGTTTCTGTATTTGGAGATTTGAACTTGCTTCAACCGCAAGAAAGTTGTCAATATTTGTACTGTTTGACACCTAGAGAAAATATATCAAATGCGATAAGACTGTTGGCTGCTGCAAAGAATATTGGGAAATTGGATATTGTGTGGAGATCTAATTTGGGGGAGAAGGGTAGATTACAAACTAGTCAACTGCAAAGGGTGAGTCCCGATTATGGGGACATAAGATTGACATATGAAAAATTGCCAAATAAAGTAATAGTTGATGAACCCTTCAGCTTTGATTGTAAGATAGTTAATGCTAGTGAAAGAACATTGGACTTGGTAATGAAATTGCAGTCATTGCAAAACTCTAGCCTACTTTGGTGTGGTATTTCTAATAGGAAATTAGGTCCTTTGGAGCCCGGGAACACTTTATATGTTAATTTAACTGTACTTCCTATCAACACTGGTTTGCACAGTGTGACAGGAGTTTCACTGGTTGATTTATTTTTGAAGAGAACATATGATTACGATGATCTCGCATCTGTTTTTGTTGATCAATAATTATGTAAGATTGTATAGAATTGATAATTATATTATGTGCTACCACTAAATTTATTCTTTTGGTTTTAATAATTGCCCTGAGTTATTGCCAATTAAAATATTTTAAATGTGAAATATTAATTTACAATTCAGTACCTATACAATATGTCTTAAAATGGGTTCCAAGATTTTAGGGCTTAAAATCAGCTTTAAATGGCGCGTGCGTGCGGTGCAATGAGCAACAGTTAGGGCCTCTTTCACAAACTATAAGTAATGTGTTGATTAGTTACTTTTAAAAATAATTTTCTGTTTTATTGAATTATGCACTCGGTTTACTGCATCATTTTTATTTTTATTAATATTTGGGACGTTTACCATAAAAACAAAGGTATATCAGCTCCATTATCCCCGGTTACCGTTGACTTTAAATGACAGTTTGGCCTACTTGACGTTGGTGAAAGAGGCGCTTAGTCCATTAAGTATGTGTTCAAAGCTTTTTGTTTAAAAACAATTATTTTTTACGATTATTGGGTTGAAATTAAACAGCTACCATGCCTTCCAAATATTATTCTTAATAATCTTTTGTGGTGTAACATAAAAAACTTATAAAATTCTTTTATTAATTGTTAATACTTTTTGTTGAAGAGTTTATGCATATGGGCTTTGTTGCTTTGTTAATTAAAAGGTTGTATATTAAAATTTATATGAGGAGAGTGCTATTCTAGGGATTTTATTTTTAATAAAAAAAAATCACGTACAATAATTAGCAATTTATTCAAAACTAATGGTACACTTGCACTCAAGGAACATCAATATTATCAACTACAACAAACAGACACTACTATAATATGATTAAAACACAGTGCGGTATCTTAATCAATAAAATTTTACTACACACTTAACCCTTAGTTAATAACAATATAACTGCAACATAAGTAAAAATAAAACTAGCAAATTTAGTACTTTAAATTTGCATACAACACTCAGAAACAATATCCATTTCAAATATTCAACTGTAAAGAAAATGATCGGTCATATCAGAAGAAATAAAAAAAAACATTTATTCCATAGTTTGAGGAACTTTCAGTACTTTATGGTATATGTTTATGTTGATGCATAAACTGTAACTTCAATCTAGATTATTTTTGTTTTAAATAATACTAGAAATTCGATTTGATTCATATTACACACAACCATTCATTATTCTATTAATTACCCGTTTTCATTTTGTTCTCAAGTAATTTTAACTAAACTCTTCAGTTTATACTTAACGACGTTACAAAATATCGTCATGTTTATAAATTTTTATTCCTCATCTTAAATATATAGATTTTTTACACTTGAGTGCTGCTTTAAAAATATTAATCATAAAAGAATTCTTTCATATAAACAACATCATCTCAACCCTTTGTCTACAGCACATAACATTATTAACTATTAACATTATTAGAAAAAAAATTAACTAATAATCCATTCAGTCCATACATAAGAAGTGTGGATGCAGCCTCAACATAATATATATTTTTTATAAAATTTCCTATAAATTCCCCAGTTTATTACATCATTTAAATTAAAGATTTGCCCATACCTACTATATCTTCCTCACATATTATAAAACAAAGTCCTCCGCCGCGTCGGTCTGTCTGTTCGCGATAAACTCAAAATCTATTGCACCAATTTTCATGCTGTTTTCGCCAATGGATAAAGTGGTTCTCGAGGAAGGTTTTAGTATACAATTTACAAAGTTACGGGGGCGAAGTCGCGGGCAGCAACTAGTATTATATAAAAAATCTCTTGTCTCGATGTATGTTCGGGATAAACACTTTTGGGGGGAACCAATTTTGATCAAATTTTATGACTATCTGTAATTTGGTCCAACTTAAAGATTTTTTTTGTTTCGATTATATTGCAATTAATGCATATAATGTATCGATTATATGCAATTTTTTTTTTTCATTGACACGATATTTAACATTAATTATTTTGTTATTTATGTTGGGTTGCAGATTGGACAACATAGATGGCGTTTAAGATTAAGAATGTATAAATAAATGTTCAATAATGAATTGATAACAAATGACAAAATCGTTAACTAATAAAACATTTTCAACTCCAACCATAGAGAATTTTAATGAATTCAATTACTACCTGATACATTACAAAATCATATTAGGAAATTAACTACATATTTGAAATTGCAGTTACGTATTTACTTCATTTAATTGTAAGGCACCAAATAAAATATTCACATAATACACATAAAAAATATCTATCATACCTAATAATATTATTAATATCTTTCTATTAATAAGCGCAAATATTTCTGTATAGTATAAATTGAAGTCGCTATCCGCATCTGTATGTGTGTCTGTATATCCGCTGACTACTATACCACGCAACGTTTTTTGATGCGGTTTTCACCATCAGTTAGATAATTTTTCACGTAAGGTTTACACATATAAACTACCTAACTAACTTCAGGCAATATTTTTCAACTATTCACCGGAAAACCGATAACCATTTCATTCAATACAACATTTCACTACATATAAAACCATCATGTCTGTTTCTCCACTAATTTATTATACTTCTAACCGGAATTTTAATTCGGTTTTCACTTATAGGAAGGTTTATTCATATAAAAAAAATTATATGATTTTTTTTTGCCCGAAAACGAGTCTCTAGTTGTTGTATGTAAACTATTAGGTAATCTATGGTAGTGTATATGATGAACTAAAACATAAGTATGTGTTCTCTGGAATTTTTGTAGACTCTTAAAATAAATATAATTATACATTCCATAGCCTTCCCTACGTTTTCTTGGTAACAAATTTAATAACACTAAAAGCATTAACATTCACAAAATATAAATGTTATGGTATTACACATATTTTCACACCATGGAAGTTCACATTAATTAAACTAACCCTTTGGATTGGGTCAGTGCAAACTAACCCTGCACAACTTGTAATGAGATCAAACGTAGAAAAAAAAATGATACTTTAACAAGTATTAGGACCAGGAAAACCAAGATTTAGACTCATTTGTGGGCGTTGTTGATCCTGAACCTTTTGGAGTTTTTGGTGATTTCGGTGTTTTCGGTGTCTCACTTTTTCCTTCGGATTTCTCACCTTCTTTAGCTATAGCGTCCGCTTCGGCACTCTCTATTGTAGTTTTCAGCTGAAACAAGATTAATATTGACAGGTTCAATGATTTTTGTATGTAAAGGTCAGCATTAAGTAGTGGCAATCGGCATTAAATAGTGGCAATCGGCATTAAATAGTGGCAATCAGCATTAAGTAGTGGCAATCGGCATTAAGTAATGGCAATCAGAATTAAGTAGTGGCAATCAGCATTAAGTAGTGGCAATCAGCATTAAGTAGTGGCAATCGGCAATAAGTAATGGCAATCAGAATTAAGTAGTGGCTATCGGCATTAAGTAGTGGCAATCAACATAACATTAAGTAGCTTAAGTCAACATTGCATTCAGTCATGTGGGCAAACCATCTGACTGCAGTTCCTCCCCCCCCCCCATCTCTATCCCTTATCCTTATTCCAACTGAGGTCGACATCGCACTTGCAGCACCTGTGGCGTTGCTTGTGTTATAGCGACGGTAGCCACCCAAATGGACCGTCAGCCTGTCTGTCGACCTAAATATAAATAAAATAAAAACTGTGGCTTTGTAATCAGTCTGTCTGTAGACTTTTATATAAGAAAGAAATATAAAATAAAACTTGTATACTGGCATAAAATAAATTGTCAACTGGCAGCCTGAACAGATGTTAAACGACAACCTCCTTGTAAAGAAATAATTTTCATACCAAAAAATATAATATTAAGAAACCAAAATATGTAAATTAAATCATATAATTATATTTATGTCCATCTGTTTGTTAAATTATAATGGTTAAATCACTTAACGGTAATAGAACTAATGGATTTGTAGAGTGAATTGTACCTTATCATTGGTCTTCTCCTGCATATTCTTCTCGTAAGTCCTGACGTCTTCTATGGTCATATTGTACCAGTCATCCATCCACGTGAAAGCTTGACGGTGGCCGAGCAGGAGAATTTCTCTGATTGCCTGGAAATCAATAGGTGATCTCTTTTATATCATATCGCTTTAAGAGGGCACCCACATTTATTTCAATTCAGCTTTTAGTCCATAGAAAACAGCAGTTTTGTACGGAGGCATGTCCATTCAATTTCTTTAACTGTGCAGGATATAAAATCGTGTTCTGATGTTATTATACTCTTATCTTTATATAATAGTATAAAACAAAGTCGGTTCCCGCCTCTGTATGTACGCTTAGATCTTTTATACGATATTTTTTAAAAATACGCATCAGATTTTAATGCAGTTTTCAATAATTTGAGTATAAGTGAATATTAATGATTAATATTGCTCATACCCAAGTGCTTTCATTTTGTTTTTTTTTTCTACATGCCACTGGATTTTCAAGGTAATATTAATTAATTTATTAGTTCTTTAAAACTACTGACACATGCAAAATGTTCCCCAGAAAGGAGGAATAATGCTCACAGAAATTTAGTCCTTTGATGCAGGAAATACATACCCCTTGCACAAAGTCCTCGACCCTTGTCTGCAAGCCCCACACTTCGAACTTAACATGGACGACCTTGTAACAGCACATGATGGGTCTTTGGGACTCTCTCCAACCCTCAACCAAAGGACCTCGAAGGGTTTTCTCCGATTTGAAATACTTCGGGTCTTCGGCCTCCTTGTAATGATGAGGCTTGACTTCGTCGTTTGCAATATCTATGAAATCTATTTCCCTCCTGTCTAATTCCTCTTTGGTGAGGCCTAAACACTGAAAAGGGGAATAATAACATTATTTATTTTTTTAAGAGGGAGTGTGAAGGACAGTAATATAACAGATTAAATGCAATATTTACATACATTGTCTGTGGTTCCATTGTTGTCCTCATATCTGGTTTGTATAGATATAGAAAATTTCGGAATGAATGAACACTGAAATAGTAAAAGATGAAATTAAATATTTCTTAATAAAATCGAAGTATTTAAGTCCAAATAGTAGTTGCAAAACACAATATCCATACTAATATTATAAGTAACTTTGTCTGCCTGTCTGTTACCTTTTCACGTCTTAACTACACAACCGATCATCATGAAATTTTGCATAAATATTGTCAGGGATACAGGAAAGTACATAGGGTACCTTTCATCCAGAAAAAAGTACTGTTTCCAAACGATCAAAAGATGAAATAGAAATTCCTCATATAATTTTTTCAAGAGCTGTGTTGAAAATTTTGGCGGCGCCTTCGTGGTTACAATAATAAAGTTACAATAATATTATAAGAAATAATTAACTTACCGTGTACTCTGGTGACCGATTTGATATGAAAACAGAAATACAAAAATTTAATAAACACAATTTAAATGTAGCTATGTTATTAACATATAGACTAAAATTAAAACTTCTTACCAGTTATAGTGTAAGGATAGTAATTCCATGCTTTTTCGGTGACATAAAATATTTTTGGTATCATGCTCTGCACCCAGTATGGTAAATGACTGGAAGTGTAAAATAACAATTCTATAGTATTTTTTTATTAAACTTATTAATAAACTTTTCATAAAAAGAAACAAGTATAGCTGCATTATCAATGCTCAAGACTTAACATAAAAAAATATACCCTTTAAACAGTAATGTTTTCAAGTAATATTGCATACTCCAGTGTATCTAATATACTATACATATACTGCTTTTTATGTCGACTGATGTTGATTGAAAGTGCTCTGTGACATTTCTTTCCACTGCGAGCGGAACGGACCCATTAAGGACTCCTCGCACGAGTAAACTGCATATTTGTGTTTCCACCAACAAATAGGCGAGCAAAAGGACTCAGCAAGCAAAAAGAATCGTGCGAGTTAAAGGGAGTCCGCTCCGTTCGCGGTAGAAACCGGGCTTTAAAGGTTATCAGTCAGCTGAACAAACGAGTTTACGAAGAGAGGTCGTCGTTGTATGTCTGTATATCTTATAGTTGGAATTGTATTTCTGATATATCGGTCGAACGATAGAAGTATTTAGACTAAACATAAAGTGGTTTAATTAATGTACCCGAAGTAAAGGGTGCTAACAATACCTTGATAAATGTATCCTTTTTTCAGTATACTGTCCCTCCCCATTGACTTCATCATTCACCTTTTCATTAGCCACCACCTCTACTCCTTCTCCGTGACTAGACTGTTCGAAACTGTGACGGGCAATCATGTATAGTTGACCAATACGATACTGAAATTTATACAGAAGCAAAAACAAAATCAATAACATACATAGTTAACTAGCTGGTACCCGCGACTTCATCGGTGTTGAAAAATAAAAATATAAGTGACAAAATATATAAGAAATATAACATGTGAATAGGTATTATAATGTAGTTTATCTCTCTAGCCCCCTTAATCTGTTATCCTTAATTCTACTATAATGGATGTTACCTATGATATTACTTGTGTCATAAGTGACGGTAGCCATCTACCATCAAGTGTTCACAAGCCTGACCGCTTGCAGCACCTGTGGCCTTGCTTGTGCTATAGACGACGGTAGCCACCTACCATCAAGTGACTGTTGGACTATCTGTCGACCTTAACACAGAAAAAAATTGAATCATCAAATTTTTTCTTGTTGCTTTGAGTATTGAAAATAAGATATTTTACTAACGTTATTCAAACCGCAAACCACAATTTTAAGGTCATGTCAGTACTTTTATTTTTGCCTTACGGGAAACATAGCCAGGATAATTTTTATGCATATTACATAATTGAAACAAATATAATAAAACACGTGTTGAGTGAATAGATAAAAAGGGATCTGTCTTGTTCATTCTGTCTGCAATGGCTAAATAAATAATAAATGATAAATCAAATTATAAAAGTTACCTCCTCAACAGTCATTGGCATACAGATTCTGTATTCCTTAGTAAAAACCATTGTAATTTAGGGCAATTTTTTAATTATTTAATTACATTAAAATCATCACACACTTGCACCACTTGCACATAAAATATAAATTGCACTTTTCAAAGTTTTCAATAAATCCGTATAATCCACTGATAATAAAATAAACACAGCGTTGTCAATGTCAATTTTATAAACGATGACATACAAATGACATTGACATTAACATAACAATAGACAAACCGTCCTTTTTTTAATTAGCAATAAAGTTTTGGTCGGAAACAAATTCAGACTAATATTAACCAGTACTCTCTCGCAGTTCAAGGTCAAAGAGTTCACGGAGGGTAGAAGTAAGGAGGATCGACTCTGTACATGAAAGTGTGTCCTTTAGCCACCATTATTTGGACGTTCAGTCAAGTGACATCCAAATAATAGTGGCTGGACGCACGTTACCAAAAACTGTAGGAGAGAGAGAGCCTTCAGAAATTTAAGTCGGCTTGACCGGCTGGGAGCGTCGCAAGTATATCGCTTTTTTCTGTAAAAATCCTATTTATGAAGTCGTTGGACACGATTTCTCTCCGGAAATCAGATCTGAACTTCAGAAAATATCGTTCAAATGTTATTCTTTTATGTCCTTAAAAGTAGGTATAAATAAAATTGAATTATAAAAGTTTAAAGAAAATTATCTACATTATATTTAAAAAATTTAGAGAAAATACGCTTTATTTTAACATTTAAAATCCACGTAATCCCTTGACCAAACCAAGGGCTTCTTGATAGAATTTTCTAGGGGCCGCGCTCATTCTTAATCCGGCACTAGTTAAATACGTAGGACAATGTAGTATCTCCCATTACAAAAATTAAAAATTACTTAGAAAATACACAACATATATTTACTTACGGCGATATGTAATGACTGACAAGTTTTACAATAAAAGCCATAATTTTAGTTCACTTATTAGTCACGACGAATTTTAAAACATTGTAAAATCTTTTAAAAACAATAGCTAGTGATGCATAGAGTCTCGAAGCCATAGTAGGTGTGCTCCAATACTTGTATATACAGCGGGTATTCCTGGTACGGCACAACTGAGACCATGGCTGCTTATTGCTTGTATTGTCGATCCGCCACAATCACATAGTATTGGCCCTCCAGAATCCCCCTACAAAAATATAATTAAAAAAATCAGACCCGTTCACCTGGTACCATTAATTAATTCTGAAACACAGAACTTTCATTCTGTTTCAAGAATATATTTAGAGAAAATTCGAGTCTGAGAATAAATTTGCTTTCATAGTGGGAGGTAATACTCAAGTGATTATATGTATCAAAATTGGGGGATCGGGGCTACCATATATCTATTAACTACATACATAAAAAATTAACTACACCACTCGATAGCTAAAAGTTCAAAGATTATTTTGATATATATGGCAGGTATAGATATTGAATTTGTTGAATATACTATATACATAAATTGCTGCTGCCCGCGACTTCACCCGCGTAACTTTGTAAATTATATACTTACTAAAACTTTCCTCGAGAACCACTCTATCCTTTGGTGAAAACAGCATGAAAATCGGTGCAGTAGTTTTTGAGTTTATCGCGAACAGACAGACAGACATATGCGGCAGAGGACTTTGTTTTATAATATGTAAGGATGATCCCTCGGGAATAGTTTGTAATTTTTTTCAGTAGGTATGTCCTTTTCTGTATCCCCGTCAACGGGTAGGTATGCAAATTGAGATCGGTTTAATATTAGATAGGATCATGTTATATAATAATATTATAAATTTTACTAGATATAGGTACTACCTGACAAGAATCCCCTTCATGACCAATCGCGCACATCATACCGCTGTTCCAACTGGGTGCTACGCGCGGTCCCAACATTTGGTAACATTCATCCATCGATATAATTTTCACATTTGCTGCCAACAGTTTCTCCGATGTCTCATTTGAGTCTACGTGTGTTATTCCATAACCGTAAATCGCACATTCTCCTGTTATGCGAACGCCAAACGTTGAGGCGGGCAAGATGTCTTGTTTCAGCCAACTGGTGTCATCAAGTTCCACACTTACTCTTAACAAGGCGATATCATGGGCTCTTGTGTACCTGAAAAGATTTTACTTTTTGTTTACAGTTCGCTGTGGTTGCATTCACATTAAGTTGTATTATTTTTAATATATTAATTTATTAAAAAATGACTCGAACCCGACCTTCAAGTATATGAAGAACAAAAATGTAATAAAATAGGGAGCGAACGAAGTAGGGGCCAAAGTTAATATAATCAATACTAATAATAAATCTGTAAGGGTTGGTGATGGAGTAAGTTACTTTGTTTGCAGAGATATCGTGTTTATAGGCTCTATACATCATACTGAAACTAAATTGACCATTTTTAGAATTTTTTCCCGTATGTATGTATGTATATATGTATGTATGTAAGTATGTATGTTCCTCCATAACTCTTAATCAACTGATTTTCATGAAACTTGGTAGATAAACATTTAGACGTACGGGACACAGGATAGGCTACTTTTTTCTTTTTCAACGCGGACGAAGTCGCGGGCGCCAGCTAGTAAGAAAATAAATTTTGAATGATTACTCCAAATTCATAGGTAATAAGTACCTATAATAGGTATAATCTACTTATTACAGGTAGTTATATAAAAGATATTTGAATTGAAAAATTTTTACAAGCAAAAAGGTTTAATACTTACTTATTGTAAAGATCATGTATTTTCACATCCAACACTTCAACAATGGGTGGTTCGTCGATTTCGCAATAGTTTTTCAGTTGCAGGTAATATTTTTGGTGTGAATGTTCTACACAGTGTGCAGCGGTTACAGCGTAGTTCTCTGAGAGAAGAGTAGCTCCACATATTGACTGAGAGCTGGTTGCGTTATGAAGGGAGGCGACTCGTGGCTGTCGACCTAATTTATTAAGAATTTCTTTTAGAATTAAGGCCGTTACAGAGTCAGAATCACGTTGGAGTGAAAATTTCTAATTTCCGGCGGATCATAATGCCATGATGTGTTTAGTTTGCAGATAAGATATTAACGTCATATTATTTGTAGTTTTATAATCTAGATAATGTCTGAAAAATATTTTAAAATATTGGGATAATTTTCTCATTGAAACAGTTTTTAAGCAGTCCTTTTTTAAAACTAGCGGTCTAAGGTCTACGCAGAAGGGAGATATTAGTAAAATTATATGTGAAAAATTTATTAGATAATAGTTGTAAAAAATATACGATTTCTGTAAATTTTCATTCAAGAAAAGTATAATCAAAAGTGTTACTTTTAGTAGTTTTTCGTGATATTAAATTCCTCATATTCTTCGTTTATCGCTCTTCCACTAGAGAAAGCCGTATTAAATTTAGCGGAAAAACATAGAAGTTGACAGCGATTTTATTTTATAATATGTATAGATATAGAAGATCTACATAAGGTTTCAAAATACAAACAACGTACCTAATAGGGATTTGAAGTGCATTGCCGACATTGATAATATAAAGAATAAGGAATAGGCATTTAAATCCCTTATTCACTGACACGGTACGCAGCGTGTCCTACCATCGCAGAATATTGTTTGAAACTTTTTGAGTTTACAAAAACAATTTAAAAATATTTAAAAAAAAACACTAGGTACCACATTCTACTTCTATACCGCCCACAATTCTTTTTACCCGTCCACAATCGCTCACATGAAAACAAATTAGTTTTAATACTACACAAACCGTACGAATTAAACTATTTTTAAAAAACATTTCACCTACTGCACTGATTAAACAAATTTGTTACATACGTAAGAAATACTTAATGATATTTATCTACATATTTTTCATGTGGTTATATTTATATAAATGTAGCGGTATGCTAGAATTCGTGACGACCACAATTAATGTTTGAACAAGTGCAAGTAATTATACCTATAATTGATTGTATTTATGAACGTCGCAAAACGAAATAGAAATATTATCTTTGGCGTTGGTATTTATGACCGTTCTATGAAATTTACGTGTTTCCAGCAATTCGATTTTATAGCATTAGAAAATTCAACAATTTTATTATAATTGAAGTAAGAAAATATTATATGTAGACTAGCGATTCGCAACTTGATTCATTGGATCCGATGTATATCCAACGTATTCGATTATACCATCAAACTGTATCGCCCGATTTTGTTATGATCAGTTTTCTGAATTGCCACCCTTTGTGGAAGCATATTAAATAAAGACGTACTCTCGTCAAAAAAATTTAAATATTATAGATAAAAGAAAATATGACAGTCACAGCCACGTTTAGTTCAATTAATTTCCAAATGTGAATTTGGTTGCAACGGTTTTAAATTCCATAGTACCTACTATTATGAAATTAATATACTGTGGTGCTATAGCGTTAAGTGCACCGAAAAATTACATATAGTTGTTTTTGAGTTTACGTTTTTTTTTTATATAAGGTCCTTTTTTGGTAGGTGGCAACCCTCGCTAATAACACATGGAATGCCAGAGCCCATTTCCTCCTCTTCCTAATCCGTTTGCAGCATTTGTGGTGTTGCTTGTGTTTAGAGCCCATTTCCTCCTCTTCCTAATCCGTTTGCAGCATTTTTGGTGTTGCTTGTGTAAACACATTCCATACTCGCCATACCCATACTCACCGAAATACACAGCACACATTCTGTTATTTCGCGGCGATCTTCAGACGGGCTGCCAAATGACTGCGAAATGCAGTGTGCATTGCCACACTTCTCCGATATAATATATGCAGTATGTCCTGCTGAGAGTCCCCTGAGAGAGCGTTAAAGCACGCACCCTAAACACTCATACTCGTACAACGAGCTCTTCAAATTCATTAACATATCATATCAATCAATAACCATTGTCGTTAAATAAATTATCCATTTGAAGCGCTAAAGGCATAAAGGGATCAAAATCAAAACAACACATTATTTATAGACTAAATTATATGTAGAACGAAATTTGTCATTGCAATCTGGCAATGATGTTGAACCCACAGTCGCGCCTGTAATGAGATTATTTAAAGAGTAGACTAATATTAGTAGTTGATCCATCATAGGTAGCCATAATGAGTCCTAATTCATGAGCTACTCTATTAAATTATGCAGTATTTTTATCCGTTTATTATTTTAACGTGTTAGTACCGTCTCATATTAATCATTGATGACGAAGAGATTTCACATCTCTTCAAAAACTCTTCTGAGTTTTCAAAAACTTTGAAAAAAAATCAAAAACAAAAGGAATTCTTGCCTATTATACCAGCTCATATAGAAGATGACTGTGTCCAGCACATGGAAAATAATATATTTAAATTATATTATATTAACGTAGGCACATTATTTATAATATTCTGATTGAATCAGACAAGGACAAGAGCATTATTCAAAACAAACGAAATCTAAAGAGAAGTTCATTCACTTGTGACTTTCATAACAAGTAGGTATGAGTTACGAGCGTTAATGGTTTAAACAATGAATTGCATAGCTCACGCGACTCAAAGACAAAGTGCTTTAATTTAGTTTCGCTGTGAGTGGCGTGCAAGTGTCGAAGTGCTTTAAAAATAGACTGTCTATAAATAATTATTTAGTGTTTATTGTTGTGGGCCGTATGTGATGCCAAATCGAAGCGACATCGGACAGGTGGGAGCGGGAAACGCGACCAAGCGAACGGAGCGACTACGCCGTGGAGGGCGCGAGAATTACGCGCTCGTCGTAGTATTGTTTTGAAGTGTCGCAGGGTCGGGTCGCGGTACATTCTAATATGGATCAAGCGAGTCCGCCGTCTAGTCCGACTAGCAGTGCGCCTACTGGCTTCGGCGCCTTCTGTAACGCCATCTCTGACACTATTTCTGTACGTATCAACACCGCCCCCGTCCTCCTACGCACAATCACCATCAAACGAAATCACATTCCTCGTTTGCGATTTAAAATCACGCGTGTCATTTGTAAGGCCGAAAGCAGAAAAGGTTCAAAAATTAGAGGTTCTCTTACTCATATTATGGCCTTAAATTACTGGGCCACATATTACGCTGGCCTTAATTAGCTGCATTTTTTAGTGTTTCAGTATTCAGCCTTATAAAGCATTCATTAGTATGCAAGATCGATGTGCGCGGCATCCACTATACCCTATTATATGGCTTAGATATAGTGTGTGTAAATATAATACTTATATAAAACGTAACATGCATAAAATATTATAAGTAGGTATTTATTAAGAAATGTTTTCTCCCAAAGGGGCCAATGTGGTCAATTATCATTTATTTCAATCAATTATTTAGGATTAATGGTATTAAGGCCAATTATTTATAGTCACGTGTCCATGACCATAAATAATTCAAGGATATATGAAGTTCATGAAAATCTATGCTGAAAATTTGTGCAGCATGGCCTACTAATATGGTGGAAGATTTTGTATGATAAGAAGTGAGAAGCCTTAATACATAATAAAGTTAATATATTAATTAACTCAAACACAAGTTATTATATTTTATTAAATTTCAATATTTTTCCTACAAGAAGCTACGGCGTACTAGAGACTCGATGTACCCTTTCAGTAACACGCAGTTCATTACGGATTAACGTAACCTTTATTATTATCGTGATATCGTTCTAAAAGTCATGAAGAGATGAAAAAATATAAACATGTTTATTATTAGAGTGCTCGTTCAGGCCGGGTCGCACGGCCGTGAATTGTCTGATGGCGGCAATCTACAGAAATATCCGCGCATAAATGCTACTACAAGTATCGGTGGTACCGCATACAGCCCTGAGCCGACCGTTTCGGGGACATTGGCCATTCGCGTACACCTCACACATACGCTCCACGCGGCGCCGGCTACCAGAGGTTCCATCACTAAAGAACTAGACATAGACACCGCTTGTGTAGAGTCGTGTCGAGTCGAGACCGCTCGTGCTTTCGCCATAGGTACATACATGAATTTCTTTAAAAAATAATTATTACCAGTGCACCCTAGAAATTGTGTAAGTGTAACAAATTCCAGTTTTCATTGAGAGTTTTATTTTCATAAATATTTACAAGATTTTAAATAGTGTAGAAAGTCCACGTGCTCATTAAGCGGTATGTAAAGATGTTGCAGAGATTTTTTATTAGAAAATAATGTACTTAATGTTTGTTGACTTATAGTTTTGCTTACAGGCTTAAGATACGTAAAGCTTAAGATTTTAACAAGCTTTTCTGCGTGACTAGAAACAATTGCTTAAGAATAAATCAATAAATAGTTCAATTTTTATATACGTATAATAAATTAACCAAAAGCTTAATTATTAGGATACTCATAAATCAAAATTCATAATAATAATAAACTTTTGTTTTAACTTAAGGTAAACAATATTTTTTAATTTATTTTTTTAATTTTAATTTAACAAAGCCCCTTATAAATTGAAATATATATTATTTCGATGATACAGTCTAGAACTGATGACCTGTATTACTCTGCTCTATAAAAACACTGTGTGAAAATTATAAATATAATTATGTAGTTTTAATCTACATATAAATATAAAGCTACATAAAGCTGAAGAGTTTGTTTGTTTGGTTGTACGCGCTAATTTCAGGAACTACTGTTCGAATTGAAAAATTCTTTTTGTGTTGGATAGTCCATTTATCGAGGAAGGCTATAGCTATCTATAGCTATAGCCTCTAGAACACGGACGAAGTCGCGGGCACAAGCTATTAGTTCTTAATAAGAGTGTTTTGTTGTTTGGTTCAGATAAATAATACCCTTGTTTACTACAGTTGTAGTCTAAGCGCCTCTTTCACCAACTACAAGTAAAGTGTTGATTAGTTACTTTTAGAAATCATTTTCTGTTATATTGAATTATGCACTCGGTTTACTGCATCATTCGATAGGCGATTTTTTTTTATTCTATTTATTATTTGGTTTATCCATTATCCTCGGTTACCGGTGACTTTAAATGACAGTTTGGCCTACTTGACGTTTGTGAAACAGTCGCTTAACTTTTTTGTGAAGAACTAGCTTACTTAATGGTTGCAACTTCTTCCAGATTTTTTTAAGATTGGCAGACAGGCTTACGGTTTACTTGTGCGCTAACCGTCGCCTATAACACAAGCGACGCCACAGGTGCTGAAAGTGCGCTGCTGACTACTGTAGGAAAAAGATAAGGGATAGAGAACGGGATAGATTTATTTATATAAATTTTAATCTGTCCGTTAGTTTTACAAAGTGTATAAACTCTAATATACCTAACTGTAAATACTCGTATTCATCAAAATGCTTCCTGTAGTTTTTGCGTGAAACAGTAACAAACATTCATACATCTTTCGCATTCATATTATTTATTAGTTAGAACTACTAAAATTAAGTGGGAGTTATAATTTATGTCCATTACTTATAGAATTCGTGGTAATTCGGGCAAAACATTTCATAGAAAATTATGTCTCTCCGGAATTTCATTTGTTTTCAAAGATGACTCAGGTTTCATAATACCTAGAAAGTTTTATTATTTTACTTTCAAAATCAATCATTCAATAATTTAGGGTGAAATGTGAAATGCTCTAAATTAATTAAACAAAGCTTTATGTTATACGTTAGGCTATACGTTATAACTATAGCTATACTATACGTTATATATATATGTTAGCTATAAGTTAGGCACATAATTTGATAAACTAGTGAACTGGAAGTGTATAAAATAGAGGATTTTATTCGTATCACATTATCAATTTATGCTATCAAGGGAGCTACTAACACAGACGCGCGCGTGCTAATGCATTTATCAGACGAAATGAATATTTTTCATAACACACTGATATACATAATAAAAGCGTAAACGAGCCGTGTCTGCGATTTAAATATTTTTTCAAAAAACCAATTGTAAACGTTGAATTTACTTGTATGTTACCGAGGTAAAAAAATATAGTTTTTAGAATTTTTGTCTGCACGCTAATCTCAGAAACGGCTTAACCTATTTTAATGCGCTTCTGTTTTCACTGATCATTTAGTGTATTTTTTTTTCATTTCAATCAGTTTATAAGCTAAAAAGTTGTACCGAATACCGAAACCGCGCGTACGAAGTTGCGGGCACAGCTAGTATAAAATAAAACTTGTTTGTAAATCGTTGTTTGGCTAAAACTAAATTAAAATATATAATCAATACTAATAATAAATTTGTAAGGGTTGGTCATGGAGTATGTTGTTTTCAGAGATATCGTGTTTATAGGCTCTATACATGATACTAAAAATAAATTGTCAATTTTTAGAATTTTTTTCTGTATGTATGTATGTATGTTCCTCCATAACTCTTAAACGAATTAACTGATTTTCATGAAACTTGGTAGATAAACATTTTAGACGTACAAGATAGGCTACTTTTTCCTTTTTCAACGCGGACGAAGTTGCGGGTACCAGCTAGTATATAATATAATATTTTTATTTCATGTTAGTTCAAGCTAATATTATAATTTTTGGGTGTGTGATTAAGGCTTTTCAGACCTTATTAGGTATATCAGAATCAGTAGCGCAGGTGCTTGTTACCTTTATGGCATTGTTTGTATTAAAAGGTAAAGGGCGTAACAGTCAGATTTCAATATGTATAAGAAACAAACTACCAAATATTTATAAAAAATGTCTCTTTATTAATTTCAATTGTCGATTTTTTATTTTTTGTTTCGATCAAAAACTTCTATTCATAAATGTTTTTTCGTCAATAGTTACAATGTTATAAACTCCCAAGTAACTCAGTCTATTTCCTTGCTATCTTCTTCTAAACCAACCAACGGATCACCATCAACTATAAATTGACTGTGATCATATATATAAAAATTAATAACATCGATAATATTGTAATTAATGTAAACATTGGACGTACAAAAAAAATATTTGTTAATACGTT
Source organism: Synanthedon formicaeformis (assembly GCA_945859745.1). Taxonomy (NCBI): domain Eukaryota; kingdom Metazoa; phylum Arthropoda; class Insecta; order Lepidoptera; family Sesiidae; genus Synanthedon; species Synanthedon formicaeformis. The sequence continues at coordinate 6,662,653 of OX243965.1, forward strand.
TTTAATTATTCATTTACATGAAGAAAGTAATATGGATTTGCTTTTGATTGAAATTTACTACAGCGAAGGTGTAAATATTCATTATGTAGTCTATTATTGATATTAATTGTTCGTACGGTGATTGTTAGGGCGGGTTACGGGGTAACACGCCGTGCGTCTATCGTAAACTTTTGTCGAATCGATCGACGATTTCCACGGGGGCAATCGCCCTCTTTATACTACAACAACAACAGCATTGGGGTTAAACATTATTATTGGATTTCTACGACTGACTTTTTAGAGAAGCCGCATTATTTTTCTGTCTGTTAGTTCAGTCTGTTTATTATAAGAATTTCAACAACTCAAAAATTCAACAATAAAGTACTACTTGATGTTAAAAAAATATTTAATGTACAAACAGACACGGCTCGATTACGATTTTATTATATGTTAAAGACTTTCTGTTGTTCGAGACTCCGACTGCGTCCCTTTTTCTAATACGTTGAATTTTGTATTTTTATTTATTTTTATAAAATACTTCGGGAATTATTTTTTCTGAATGAAAGGTATCTTATCATATGTCTTTTCTGTAGTCATGACAACGAACATACAAAATTTTATGATGATCAGTTGAGAGGTCAATGGGTGAAATCGTAATCAATCAACCAAATTTTATAAATTTATACATCAATTATTATACATCATACAATTTAAATGAATATTTTAGGAGTTATTGTAAATTTAAAACTATGGACGAGAAAATTAATTCAAGGGTCTGGCATAAAAGCGACGCGACGACGGGTCTCGCTGCTCGCTTGATGCAGCCCGTCCATGTATGCTTCACCACCTGCTGTCGTGAAAAATTGCAACTGCGCGAACCCGGGAACAGGCCGCTAGTATAATGTTACACTTAAATGTATTATTATATAACTAATTTAATTATAACGTGCTGGTACAATATGTTATTATATTAAAATAATATGTAAGTTTTAGAAGATGATAATATACCTACTTAGTTGATTTATGATATAGATGTACTGTACTGATGTTTAATGTTACATTTTTAATGTTGTTGTCAAATCGATTTACATTGAAATGATTTATGGGACCGCACATCAATTCATAAATCATAATCGTACACGTAGTAGATATTTAAGAAATCATTTACAAATTTTATGAATTTAGAATGAAAGAGAGTAAAATAATTAGGGTATAGAATTTAATATAAAAAAAGAAGGTCAACTTTATAGAATAGAATAGAACCTCAGATCAAATAAGAACTATATACAGAATTTTGCGGACAACATAGTGAAGCCGGTTTTAGTAACACGTGTGCGTAGACGTTTACTCATTACTGTATAACCTCCAAGTTTCCAAGTTTACTTACGTGTCAAATGTGATTCCATCCTGCTTTTTTTGAAAATTACTTTTTCACTAGGCAATGCGGCATTTTCACTAGTAAATATTTTAATAAGACGAGGCTTAGTTTTACCGGGTTCACCCAGCCTCATCTTTAGATTTTATCTGATATTTTATCTGAGAATAGAACACGTAGAAAAAATTTAATTCGATTGAATTCACGGTGTCTAATTAATTCGTCTACAAATTAATGTTGATGTCAGAACTATTTAATTGCTATATCAATTCGCATCGAGGACGCGACGTAAAATCATTTTAATTTTGCCTCAGTACTTCATCAGTTTACTTGCAACATCATCGTGTTTCCTTTTGTTTGGAGGTTGTCAGCACAGGTCATCGCAAACAATGCGTAGGTATCATCGCGACTGTACATATCGAAAAACTTGCTGGGGAAATGTAAAAAGAAAACATGTTTATTTGGAGCGAACTCGTGAGTAACCCACTTGAGAACGTTCGCGCTGTGTCTGTGGGATAGTAATTGGACGGAACACATCGGCTAGTAGGTACAGAACGGCGATTATAAATAGAGAATAGAGAACAGAATCGGGGAACTCGGCCGCTGCTCTTGCTATTTCTGATTGGAAATTGTCTCAAGAATCGAGAACGCGGTCAGGTTGGGGGGAGACTGCTTGCAAGATGAATTCCCGCTGTCATTGGGGTCACATAGTTGTTAAAAACATACGTGTCGGATTGCTACGTTTCAAACGTTTTGTAAGTTTTTATTGCTTCTCTTTCTAATGTTTTCCTGAACAAAAGTTTTGGCTTGCAGATAAAAACGTTTACTGTTAACTGTTTGTGAGATTAACAGTTGAATCAACAGGTTGAATTGACGTTTTTCTTTATAATAATATTGGTTTACATCAGGCTACAAAAGGCCCTGATAATATGTATGAATTACTTTATATAATACAATATTATTATTAAATAAACATTTATATACTTTAATCGAAATAAACTTCACAAAAGTAGTTCCTTGTCATGTCATCATGAGTAATATGACGCCATACCGACCACGTAACGTCGTATGGGTCGCCATTTAAAGCGGCTTTTAAATGTGAATATTTTATTTGTGTTTTATCATTTTTATCCAGTTATTATTTATGCAAAACTGAAAATTGATCAATAAGTTTAAACATTTGTTGAAAAATATAGACAATGAACCTAATAACTTGGAACCTAATTTAGATTAATTGTTGAAATAAACCTTTTAAAAATTAAAGTACAAAGCTAATTATCTAATAACCACCATCTAAGAACTAGCGAGCCGCTCTCGGGTTCACATAGTTGCAATTTTTTTTTTTAAATTATATACATATAATTATATATAAAACCTCCTTCTACGTCTATCGCTGTTTCCATTAGTGAAAATCGTGTGAAAATCCGTTGGGTTTTATACAAATCAAAAAAACTATAGTAGTGTAAGGACAAATACATCCAAAGATGTTGTTAGCAACTGTTTCTTAACGTTAGCTTTATTTTGACAGTTGACAATACCGCCCGAAAGCGTTTAGAGTAACTATCAAACTTTCAACTATCAAATTAACAAAACAAAATTTCTACTAAGTAATGGTTATGGTTTAGTTTTGTTGGCTTTGCTTGTTCCATCACTACTTACAATTTTATTAGTGGTTACTTGTATCGTTCCATGCCAATTGTTCCCCAGTGAAATGGCCAACGCGACGATACGATGGATTCGCTTTCTAACATATGGCTGTTTCGGCGGATTGTAATTTAAACGTGTTAACTAACGGAGAAGGAGTTGACAACGCACCGGCTAACACTTTGAAATCAACTGTTATAAGTTTTTCTACAGTGACAACAAGAGTTTTTAATGCTTGCCTATTTTTCCCGCTTTCGTTGGATAAAAGCCAATTTCCAAAAATTAGGTGTAGGTATAGGTTACAATTCACAGCACGGTAAATTACAGGAGAATAGACGATAGATAAATATTTAAAATGGCTCATAACTTTGCTTTTGTTAAGAACCACAGATGACATCACTGAAATTAGTCGTAAACTTATCGTTAACGCAGCTATCACACATCTGCTAGGGATTTGTGAAACGATCAATGTTTAAGTAAATGTTAATATTGTATTTAATTAAACTGCTAAAGGGACCGATGCTTTATAAATGTGTAAACTTAGGATTAGATTTTACTTTAAACTAGCTGGTTGGTGCCCGCGACTTCGCCCACATAACTTTGTAAATTATATATTAAAACCTTCCTCGAGAAACACTCTATCCATTATTGAAAACAGCATGAAAATCGGTGGAGTAGTTTTTGAGTTTTGATACCATAGTCAAATGGGTCAAAAGAAAAACTCCCTATCCTATACAGGCATGTATCTTAACATTTAGTCGGGTAATAAGCAGTGATATGTTAAGTACTACGTACTAGATGGAACACTCAAGACGCGATGAGTGCTCCAAGTGATTGGGGTTCCGACGTCCTACCCGTTCACAGTCTGTCATACGCTCTCGTAGAGATTAGGCGCGTTATTATTTTCAAAACCAATAAAAATGCCGTCTTGTGTGATGAGATATTGCAAGAATACAACCAAAAAGTATTGGTAAAACTGTTGGTGTGACGTTCCATAGGTAAGTTTTATTAATATTGAAACGTTTAATAGGTTAATATTTAATTTGTTAAAACCGACGTGCTTATCGGGTCGGCCATATTAATATTCAGTTGTCTACGACTTGACGTATTGACCTTGACACTACTGCCGTGCCGTCCCCCGCCAACCCCCGCGCACCTTCCGCGTTGGAACATGAATTTAGCAAGAAATCGTAGGGAGTGTTCAATCTAGTACTTACTTAACATATCACTGGTAATAAGTTGCTTTGCTTACAAACTCTGTCTTCTCATAACAAAAATTTAAATATAATATATAGTTTATATGAACTAAACGATAATCTTTTCTTTTCAGGGTATGGCGACCACATCAAGGAGTAGAAGAAAGGTAAGGATTGATATAATTATATAATAAAAAAATAATATATACCTAATATTATTTTATAGTGGCAATAATTAATGGTTAAGCCACCTACCATAAAGTAGACTTTGAGCTTGTCTGACGACATCTATATACATATATATGTATAAAAACTTTTTACAAAAAATTAAACCGTCGAATATACGCGTCGAATTGAGAACCTCCTCCGTTTTGGTTTTTTCGTTTTCGTCGGTTGAAAAATACATATTTACGATATCTCGTGTAAAAGTAAAAGTTAATTTTTCACTTTTGTCTGGTTTTTGTATAATTAATGTGATTAAAGGTCACGTTTTTTTCTAGTTAGCTAAATTCTTACTTACTTATCATTAGCATTTAAGTATACAAATTATGTCGTCAGAACACATAATTATTGGTCGTTCATTGTAGCGTCTCTCGAAATTCCTTAGCAATAAGTATTTGAGTTACTTATTGCTTAAATCTTTAAATCGGATCATCTTTTTGTAGTATACCTAATATCTAAATTTAATCTATCCTTGTAATTAGATCAGAATTAGATACAAGAAAATCTCTTGAAGTATTTTCTTCTTTTGAATTCCTCTGTTATATCCATAGAGATGAAAACCGTGGAGTAGTTGTAGATGTGCTCGTTGCAGGTATGTAGGAAGCTGTAGGTTATATTATACCCAATGCCTTCTAAAACAATTTGGAAACAATTTTCACTGCCTAATACTATGCGTTAACACAAGAGTTATTCGCTGAGGTTTGTTATGTTTAGAACGCGTGTGGAATCCTTTAGACAAAGTTATAATTCCTCACGTAACAGCAGCGCGGTCCTCTTTATAAACAGTCACATAAACAACGTTTTATTTCATGTGATTCGTTGAAAAGTACAGAGGCTAAGCGTTTGTTTTACGGTCAGTGTGATTTAAGAGTGTCTTTGAAGGCGGTATGGCCGTGTTTGTACTTTACATTGTATGTATACATTTTCCATCTGTCCGTAGGCACCTATATATCATATTCGCTTATGTTTGTTTTTAATAAAGAGCAATGTTTACTGGCTTCGTAAATTTTGACGACGTGCCAAACGCGACAACACGCTATTTCCTTGAAAACTATCCGTAATCTTGAAGCGAATACCGACTTAAATACATAAACAGATATATTAAGCCCTTATTAATAAAAATTTAATAGATTTAATAGAGCACTCGCTACGCCACGCGTCGCATACTATATTTGACGATATAAGAACATTTTCCATGAATTTTTTTTTATCTAATATATGAAGACTTTACGATTCCTTTTGTGAAACGTTTACTTGAATGTGAAAGTTTTTTTAGTTTAAGATCATTTTCAGATACGTTCTAGATATTGACCAAGTAGGTACTTATTAAAATATACATAATTGTCGCCCCTGTGAATGTCACGTTCCTTTTTTGAAATATCCAATAAGAAATATTTATTTGAATGTGAAAGTGTTTAGCTTAAGATTTAAGTGTTTACTTTACTGTTATTATATTTATCTTAACTACAATGATGCTTCTGTTTATATCGGAATTATAAATGAAATAATTAATTCTTTAATAAAATAGATTAAAAAAATAACTCCAATATTCATAAAAGATCTATTTATGCCTTTATTAGATACCTTACAATTAGTATTTAAATACCATTAGCATATCTACTTGACATTAACTTATTAGCTGAGCTTGTGTTATATGATTATCTTTATAGACATATTCTATTGATCACTCTCTCTACTATAGATAAAAGCATGTGACATGAACGATAAAGTCGACAAATTGATAAAAGTATTAACTTATCGGTTCAATGAATTGAAAATACATATAGAATTATTTTCAATTCGTTGAAACAAAACAACGATTTATTAATGTGTGTTGTATTGAACAGTTTGAATGTCTGATAACAGTGCTTGTTGTGTTTCTCAGCAAGAAGATGAGAAGAAAGTTAAGAAACGACAGTCACCGGTGGACGAAAGACCGCCAGTGCCAGCGCCCAGCGAAGCAATGCTCAATAGTAAGCGTTAATCTTTTATTTAATTTTTTTTTATAAAAATTATTTAAAATTTTATTTAATACTAGCTGGCGCCCGCGACTTCGTCCGCGTTGAAAAAGAAAAAAGTAGCCTATCCTGTGTCCTGTACGTCTAAATATTTATCTACCAAGTTTCATGGAAATCAGTTAATTCGTTTAAGAGTTATGGAGGAACATAACATACATACATACATACATATGTGGGACATCAGCAGTACCACATTTATGCTTTTGCATGCATTCGGATGTAGCCAAATGAAATAGTCAATAGCTTGAATATTATATTAACTGGTAGAATTGACAATAATTACATTCTTAAATTAGCCTATGTACATAGCAAAAGTCCGGTTGAAAAACTATAGCACAATAATAATTACAAAATGTTGACCACCCCTTTTATACACAAATTTGACATGACAGTTTATTCGTTTTCATAATTTCGAATCTTTTCTTGAATTTTCAAATCTTCTATGCCAGCGTTAGTCGAAGAGGTTGTATATCTGTGGAATATCGCCACATATTCCCCCTGGCCAGACCATGACTATGGTCGATAGTAGTCCGGAAATCTGATTCGACGACCACTGCGCGACCTCTTCTCCTCAGGCACGGCGTTAGGTACGACGACACGACTTGAAGATGACTCATCGGTCAGCTCACATCTGTGTTCGTTGAGGTGCGTCGCTTCTCTCATAAGAAATGCCGGTTTCAGCCTGTCGACGGAGATGTTCTGAACCTTGCCGCGGACATCGACGGTAAAGAATTTAGGCTGCTTCTTCACTATCTTATAGGGTCCAGCGTACGGCGGTTCTAGAGAACTTCTGACATGGTCTTGACGAATGAAGACGTGTGTAGATGTATGCAGGTCTCGGGGTATGTAGAAGGGTGAATTGCTGTGCCATGTGGTAGGTTGTGGAGTCAGTTTCGCCATGTAGGAGCGAAGTCGGTTTGCGTACTCGGTGACATCTCTAACGTTGCAGTCGTTACTGGGTGAGAAGAACTGACCCGGTAGACGCAGGGGTTCACCGTAAACAAGTTCAGCTGGAGACGACTGTAGATCTTCTTTCCAGGAACTACGCATTCCCAGAAGTACTAAAGGCAAAGATTCAACCCAGCTGGACGTGTTGTGGCACATAATGGCAGACTTGAGTTGACGATGCATCCTCTCGACGATCCCGTTTGCTGCAGGATGGTAAGCAGTGGTGCGAAAGTGGCGCGCACCAATCAAGGCAGTGAGGGCCTTGAAAAGACTGCTCTCGAACTGTCGACCACGGTCCGTAGTCACTCGAGCAGGACAACCGTATCTGGCTATCCAGCCAGAGACGAGGGCAGTTGCACAGGACTCTGCTGTTATCTCCTTCAGAGGAAACGCCTCAGGCCAACGAGTAAATCTGTCGATGACTGTAAGGCAATATCTGAAATCATAAGACAAAGGTAAGGGTCCTATGATGTCGAGGTGTATATGAGAGAACCTCGAGGAAGGAGTTTGGAAGCTGGAAAGAGGTGATTTAGTGTGACGGAAAATCTTGCTTTTCTGACACTGTAGGCATTCTCTTGTCCATTCTCTGCAGTCCTTTTTTATTCCTGGCCATACGAATCTCTGTGTGACCAGTCGCACAGTTGCAGATGCTCCGGGATGATGCAGACCATGGATCATGTCGAAAACTTGTTTACGTAGCTGAGGAGTGATATACGGTCGAGGAGTTTGAACAGAAGTATCACAGTAGACAGGTAAGTTACTCTCTATACAATTCTTCTTCTGTAGCTTCAGTGCTGAACCGTTTAGCAGGAGGTCTTGCAGTTCAGGGTCTGATTCCTGATATCGTGCAAGTTCCTCGTAATCAATTGCAGTTGCAATCTCTTCCACTCGTGACAGTGCGTCAGCGACAATGTTTTCTTTCCCAGGCAGGTATCTAATGTCAGTTGTGAATTGTGAAATGAAGTCTAGGTATCTAAATTGACGTGGAGTACATGTGCTTTTGTTCGCGGAAAAAGCAAATGTCAACGGCTTGTGATCAGTGAACACGACGAACGTTCTTGCTTCCACCATGTATCGGAAGTACTTGACTGCTTCATAAATGGCTAATAATTCACGGTCGTAAGGACTATATTTCTTCTGTGAAGTAGAAAGTTTGCGTGAGAAAAAGGCTAAGGGTTTCCAGTCTTGATCAGATTTGCAACGTTGTTGCAGTACAGCACCTATAGCAGCGTCTGAAGCGTCCGTGATCAACGCTAATTCTGCAGACGGATCCGGATGGTTGAGAAGGGTAGCTTCTGACAACGAAACTTTGCAGTCTTCGAATGCACGTATCAGTTCCGGAGTCATTTCGATATGCTGTGATCCTTTGACTTTGGGTCCGGCGAGCAAGGCATTAAGTGGAGCTTGAACTTGCGCAGCGTTGGGCACAAATCGGCGATAAAAGTTAAGCATTCCTAAAAAACGTCGAAGTTCCTTTACAGTTTTAGGAATGGCGTACTCCTGTATAGCCTGAACCTTGGTATTCAGAGGCTTAATACCAGCTGCCGATACAGAATATCCGAGGAAAGTCACTTCTGATAGACCAAATTTGCACTTGGCTGTGTTGATCAGAATGCCGTATTTTTTAAGTCTCTCGAATAATTCACGCAGGTGTTCCTTGTGCTTCTCTGGAGAAGGTGAAAATACGATTATATCGTCAATGTACCCGTAACAGAATTCGAGACCACCCAAGACTTCGTCAATGAACCTCTGGAAAGTTTGTGCAGCATTCCGAAGTCCAAAAGTCATATACGGGAATTCGAACAATCCGAATGGTGTCGTGATTGCGGTCTTGGGTATATCCTCAGGATTGACGGGAATCTGATTGTACGCCTTCACAAGATCAAGTGTGGAGAAGACTGTAGCTCCAGCAAGCTCGTAGGTGAAGTCCTGTATATGTCGGATGGGATACCGGTCAGGAATTGTTCTGGAGTTCAGTGCTTTATAGTCACCACAAGGTCTCCAACCGTTGTCTTTCTTCTTGACCATATGCAGTGCTGAGGACCATTGACTTTCTGAACGTCTAGCAGTTCCACTTTCCAGCATGTCTTCAAATTCCTTCTTGGCTGCTTGAAATCGTACTGGATCGAGACGTCTTGGCTTGGAATAAACTGGAGGACCTTGCGTTGTACGGATGTGATGAAGAGTGTTATGTTTTGTTGTAGACTGTAAGCCTGCTGGTCTAGTAATTTCGGGATAGTCACGTAAAATATCGTGAAACTCTGTTTCTCCCGAAACTACTTTCACCGAGGAGATGCCATCTGAACTTTTGGACAGTTGGGCGTTTGCAGTTAGCGACGTAATACTGTCGATCAGGCGCTGATGTCTACAGTCCACTAGTAATCCATAGTAGCTCAAGAGATCCACTCCAATGATGGGTTTCGAAACGTCAGCTATTATGAAGTTCCACACAAAATCTCGTCTCAACCCAAGATTTAAATGAAGCCGGATTGGTCCATATGTGTTTATCACCGTACCGTTAGCAGCTACCAACTCGTACGATGTTTTGGTACAGGGCGTCTTGACTGCTGCTCGCGGAAAAACACACAAGTCGGAACCAGTATCCACCAGGAACTGTATTTTTGATGCGCGATCAGTTACATATAGACGGCCTGTAGTGGATGATGGGCAGTCGCTGGCCGCTACTTCCGACTGCCCTTCGAGTTTCCCGACCCGAAGTTACATGGTTGTTTACATTTTCTAGCTCTGTCAGAAAATGTGTAGTGGTAATAACAGTATGGATGATTCGGTGGTGGCTGTCGTGAACGAGAGCGACTTCTTGAGCGAGTCCGACGTATATCTGCTTTCTGGCGGTAAGTGGTGCGACTATTTAGTTTGGCAGAAAGAACTGAAATCTGCTTCGCGAGCTCTGTGACTTGCGCTTCAAGATCATTTTGGACAGACGGTGTGGGCTTGGATGTACTTGCCACTTGTGGACATGGAGGGACAATCTCGTGAATCTTGTCAGCTAGTTCTGCGATTTTCTCCAGGGTCAAATCGGACTGCGATGCTACAACCGTCTGAATATTGGTCGGTAATCGCCTAGACCAAATAGTGGAAAGGAAATCTTTCGGGACCGACGGACCAGCTAAATCTTGTAGATGACGCAAGAATTGTGATGGCTTCCGATCTCCAAGCTCTTCATGCATCAACAACTGCTTTACTCTTTTTTCTTGAGATGCTGAAAGGCGCTTAATAAGCTCAGTCTTTAGCCTTAAATATTTATCGGTCTCCGGCGGGTTAATTATAATGTCCTTCACTTCAGCAACGTAGCGATGCTCCAGTTGTCCGACAACATAACTGAATTTTGTCTCGTCCCTTGTTATTCTGGAGAGCAAGAATTGGCTTTCAATTTGAGCAAACCATAATGCAGGTTCTTCTGGCCAAAACGGAGGTACTCTGGCGTTAATCCTGACGATCTCTTGCCTATCATCGTCTGCTGATGCCATCCTTAAATTATGCTGAAAAAACGCTCCGCTTATGGTGGCACCATATACTAAGTTTCTTCTTTCCGAATGAATCTTGCGGTTTCTATTAACTCACAATTATTCTGTGAGACGACGGCGGTCACCAATATGTGACATGGTTGTATCTGCGCGTCGTCGGTGGTCACCAATATGTGGGACATCAGCAGTACCACATTTATGCTTTTGCATGCATTCGGATGTAGCCAAATGAAATAGTCAATAGCTTGAATATTATATTAACTGGTAGAATTGACAATAATTACATTCTTAAATTAGCCTATGTACATAGCAAAAGTCCGGTTGAAAAACTATAGCACAATAATAATTACAAAATGTTGACCACCCCTTTTATACACAAATTTGACATGACAGTTTATTCGTTTTCATAATTTCGAATCTTTTCTTGAATTTTCAAATCTTCTATGCCAGCGTTAGTCGAAGAGGTTGTATATCTGTGGAATATCGCCACACATACATACAGAAAAAAATTCTAAAAATGATCAATTTAGATTCAGTATCATGTATAGAGCATGTATGTATAAACACGATATCTCTGAAAACAAAGTAACTTACTCCATGATCAACCCTTACATATTTATTATTAGTATTGATTGGAGACGAACAATAAATTATTTAGGGCCAATTTATTTTTATGTTTAAAATTTTTTAGTCAACATAGATTGTAAATATAGAAATTTTAATATGGGATTTTTTTAAGTTACACGATTGACTGAAAACCACGCCTGCTTTTCATATAAAGATAAGCTTAAAAGGCTTAAATGGATTGAATATAGTACTTCAAAAATTTGTAATGCTGAGTAATTTAAAAAAAAAACGTCTTTGAGTTTATTGAAAATTATTAAATTGTAAACTAGTTTAAGTACGGATTAAGGTACTATCTATAGTTTAGGGCTAGCATAATTGATTTAAATAAAATAGAAATATTAAAAAAGAAATGGGAATGCACCACGCAGCATCCACGTGTACACGAACGTTTGTTCATACAATTTGTACACTGTAAAAATTTACAACAATGAAAATGACGTTAAAACCGACCGTACTATCACGCAAAACGTGAAAGAGTAACAAACGCACGACCGACGTTTGTTACTTACTATGAAATTTTTACAGTACAAAAATTACTGAACCGATCACTATGAAATTTTGTATACGCACGTTGTCTGGGTCACAAGCACTTTTTAATATGTTTTTTTTTCTCATACTTACGTGTGATAAATTACCTTTATCTTAGTGGTTTTACGTGTCACAATACAAATTCTCACTGTTTAGCATTCTTTTTCGATTTTTGTTTTGTGGATCTCTTTTACGTATACGTGTTTACAGTCTCGTAGGCCTGTTATCAGTATTATAAAATGTTAAAATAAAATAAACGTTTATGCTTAAGTCTTTTATTTTATTACAAACATAACGATAGAAATGGTTTCATCTTGTTTAAGGAAAAAAAAAACAGGATTTTGGCCTGAAATTTATCTTCTATTCTATTAATCTGTATATTATTTGAACTTCTAAAAAACATCAATTGCTTTTCTACACAATTTTTTTAAGTAACTTAGGATGCCCTTTCTTTTGACATGTTAAATTAAAATAACAATTAACAAAATGTAAAAGTAGGTAAATCTTTTTATACCCCGACTGTAGATACATATTATTCTTATTTCTAACTTATTCTTAAATAACAATTAACAATTAGATATTATGTACACAAATCACGATAATGACTATACAAAAAGTACAAGTATAGTAAATAACTATGTAATTAACACAACAGGTTTTACTTCAATGTAAGAATATTAATCAACTATATTGTCCATAGTATCTATGGTAATATGTAATAAGTAATAAACAAATTCATATTCTTAATAAACTTAACACCAAAAGCAAGTCATCATTGTCCGGTGAAAGTTCATTGATTCGGCATCTGAATAGGTCTGTAAAAAAATTTACAAGCTTATTCGCTTAAAGAAAAATTATTATAATCAGCATAGAGAACATTAATTTTTAAAAAGAGAACTAAAAAAAATAGTAATTATTTAAAAAAAATAACACGCTATGTTACCGAAAACGGTATTTATTTGCATATATGATAATAAACTATTAAAAGTTAGACTGTGTTTGGCAGTTCAGTTAATTTTTATTTGGTCTTTACAACACAATGCGGTAATATAACGTGGTTAAGGGGCTCGTCACCCAACGGGTCGTGTGTTGAAATGATATTGAAGGTGACACTGACCACACCACAGATTTGGCATGAATAGAGGTCACTGTGCGTGAGCGTATGCTGCTCGAAGGTTTGTGCGTCGTCGAACATCATGCCGCAATTGTCGCACAACAAGGGCGTCCTCACCACCTCCATCATCGTCACAGTCGACGACACAGTCGACAGTCCCTTCTTCTTGGGGTTGAACGTTTGGCGAGGCTCGTAGTACGGGCACACTGTTAAACCGAACATTTATACCTTACTATACTAGATGCTGCCCGCATTGAACGATGAAATTATGTCCTTTCTGGGGCCCTAAAACTTATAAAAGACGATTCAAATTCAGAGCAGTTTAATTTGGGTTCCTAAACAAAATCACTTTCATACAAAAACGAAGTTGATGGTACGAAATAGCAAATGCAATCCAGTTTAGGTAATAAATTAAATCGTATTAAGAGTTGATAGCCCCTGGTGTCCAGAAGACAACGTGTATTGCAAAATTTCATGGTGATCGGTTCAGTAGTTTTTGAGTGAAAGCGTAGCAAACAAACAAACAAACACATTCACATTTATAATATTAGTAAGGAGTAAAGATGAGCCACACAATCATTGCACAAATATGGAATTTAACCAGGCATTTATTCCTCAGCCTTAGTCCTACGAACAAATCGTCGTAAATCTTTAACGTTTTGAGATTTTCAATATCGTAGCGGTTGGAGAGTTATTAAGGTGCTCACTCACCGTCATGACCAACGTGTGTCGTGTGGAAAACGAGCAAAACTTTGTTCGCCGTCTGAGTAACGACCATATGCGCCGGACACGCTTTGCCAGTCTTATAAATTTGACGCTCCGGCGCCGGACGTTTGCCTTTGCCCTGTAATAAGTATATCAATATAAGTAATTCGTGAACATAACTATTGTTACTCTATAAGTAAAGAATTACCTGATAAACGTAAGCCCCAGATTGGCTGCACATGTAATGTGAACGAACGCCCTCTATCGTTGGTTTACTAGCAGTGGTTTTGCGGAAACGAACTTTGGTTTCTTCTTGTGTTTTCGCTTTAAACGCCAAAAAATCTAGAAAAAAAATGTCAAATGAAAAGTTGTAGGATTACTATACTGGCTGTAAAGTTTTAGTCTGTGGCACTGTGCTGGATTGGTACTGGAATACAACTTCCAGTTGTACAACAGTACAACTTCCACTATCCAACACTGGATTGAAACGCAATTTTTCAGTCTAGTGACCACTATACTCAAACACGCTAATTAGTTCTTTTTTTCTCTCTTTATTCAGTAAAAAACAGTTATTATACATATTTTTTTACAATATATATATATATATTTCTTCTGTGCGTGTGTATGTCACTGAACTCCTCCTAAACGGCTGGACCGATTTTAAATCTGTCTTCACTTATGGATAGTGGGATAATCAGGAATGGTTTGTGTGTAAAAAAAAATTGGTCGCGGACGAAGTCGCGGGTACCACTAGTACCTACATAAATTTCTTTGACAACATTTTTATTCGCTTCTCTGTTCCAAGACGCGAAACACTTGTTTCATAATGTAAACCATTCCAATGCTAAACCACCGTAAAATAACAGCACGGTTGCTGTTGTGTTGTAAAGTCGACAGAGAACTTACAAGTTTACCGTTCAAGTCTTTCAGATCAATTGCTTCTAGGATTATGATATATTGTAAGGATAACAACTAACCGTCCATAGTGTCGAACGACAACTTTATAACATCTACCGCAATGTCATGCTTTTGCAGCAGATGATCACTAAAATAAACCCCATAGCTTACTTTATCTGGGCAAAGGGGACATTCATACGCCTTGCGTTTCTCTACCTGAAAAATTCATATACATGTTACTGCTTCAGCTTTCGACTATATCATTTGACACAAGCTTAATTAAGTTAGTCCTAGTAAGTTAGTTCCTAAGTAATCTTTGGAACAATTTAGATTATTGCATTTCCTATAAAAGTTGCAAAAATGGATTTATCCGGTTTAGTTCGCCTGCTCCTCAAGCGGGTAAGGGGTTTGACTAAGTGTTGTTTGTGTCTTCATGTCAAAGTTGTATGTTCATTTAAATAATTCTACAGGCGAAACAAAACTTATACTTCACTTACTTGATAACCGTGAACTTTGAGAAGGTGTTTATTTAATACTTGTTTTTGACTAAAGTCACGTTCGCACAGGTGACATTTTTGTCTGCTGCGCGGAATGTATTTGGGAGTTTTATCATTGGTCAATTTCACTGAAAGAGAAACATTTTTATTATGCCTCTGGCCTTTAGAAAACCAACAAGCTAACTTCCAACTTTCTATCGAGCCCAAACACGCTATATATTCTGTAAGTTGCTAAGGAGTTTGGTAAAGCTTACTTACCTCCGTGTTTCAATCGTATATGAGTGAAGTAGCCCTTCATCTGTGTGTAAACATTGTCGCAGAATAAACATTGGTATTCCTTTGGTTCAAGGTGTTTTTTGTTGCTATGGCATCTGGAAATTATTGTACACTTCTTTTAACCCTTTAACCTTCTGGGTTTGTAGGAGTTGTAATGCCCCTTCTAACGCTTGCTAGAAGGGATATCGAAATGTCGAGATGCCCTTATGGCTATCATCATTGGCATCTCCGTTTATCTATAGGTTCAGCGGGGTTGAGAATATTCAGATCTATACTGAAATAACCATACGAGATTGCCAGCATGGGGGAATCAGGGCCATTGGGTAATGAGAGCCACTCTAGTTTACGTATAGGTATCTAAACAAGTTAGTTCCGGTTTTGTTTCAATGTAGTATAGAGGGACGCGGAAGGAATAAGTGTTACCCATTGCATCGCTAACTAGATGACTTTTGATAGGTAAATCGACCGCAAGTCGGTGTTTGAGGCAAACGATCTAATTTATTACGACATACAAGGACCAATTTTAAATATTAAAATTATTTTATAATAGGTAACCTTTAACTAAATAATAAAAAAAAATGGTTGGAAAATGTTAATTTATGTAAATACTCAACGGTATTTTTAGAATTACTTGAACTTAAAAACTTCAGTGTGAACTTCTGCAAATTCTACTAACTAAGTACTAACAACTACTTACTACTAATAACTAATAATTACAATAATATCCACAAAATCTGTATCCTACGTATTCTAAAATATACGTAAATATATATGTATTTATACTTAATAAATATTTAAGTATAGACTGATCTTCTATCTACAATAAGTAAAGGATAACGTCAGACACACCTAAGTTTGTGGTCTTCGTATGAATGTGAAAGAGTGACGCTGCACAGAGGACACTCACGTAACGGCTCGCCTGTGCGAGGATCGAGCGCATGAACTGACGTCACGTGAGCGTACATCCGTGACGCATCTTCGAGAGCCATCCCGCAATATATGCATGTTGTATCGTCTAGCGTCTGCACCCACGTCTGACCATCTATATGTAATTACACATATCTTATGATAACCACTCAGACCGGGCACATTTCGTGTAGTCTTGTGTCCTTAAGAATCGATTTTTATATAAGGCCCCCGGTATGGAAATTTTATGAAGAGTAAAATTGATACAAGCGTTTAATAAAAAGCGTTATGTTCTTCTGCGCAACGTACCTTGCGCACCTTTAACTTTGAAATCATGTTATGTGTATTAAACTCCAATTGAGCGTCGGAGCTGACACACACAATCTTCCACGTCACTGATCTCCCGCTTAGTGTGCCCGTTACCTATATATCATTTATATGCAATTAAATGTACTGGCGTTCCGTTGCGTAAGATCGACGATGGAAATTTCATCAAGTTTAGCGTAAGCCTTAGGCTTAAGGTGGAAACAAAATATTGGACGTAAGTCGCGGACGTGACTATGGACCGTCCTTGAGCGTTCGGACGTCCAATAGAAATCTGGCGCACTGGATGTGAACGACCATGCATATGTCAGCCGCAGCTGCCGGATGCGTCCGATAGTTTGTTTCCGATAGTTAGGGAGCTACCTGTTATCAATGGCGAAAATAATAAAGTGCAAATAAATAAGTTTAAAATCAAGCTTACCACCAATGTCGTCATCGACAACGTCTGCTACTGCATCATTGTCATAGAATTCATCATGGGCTCTCTCTGTTGATGCAGCATAACCAACCAAATTTCCCTCGATTTCCATATGACATTTAGATGGTACTTCATAACTTGTGCTCGCAGTTATATTAACTTGGTGAGCATCAATACCTTGCTCAGTCTTCATTACTGGTATTATTTCTTTAATATCGGAATCCAAGGGTATATATAAACCCTCAATATTGGAAATATGTTTAATGTCCTCCTTATCCGCCACAATTGTACGGTCATCCTTAGAGTCTCTGTTTGAAATTTCTGTTTGACAATAATAAATCACTCATTTATATTATATACCTACTAATTTGGAGAATATGCAATTAATTTTTCGTAATCAACATGATATACCTATGTATTCCTTGTTTGTGACTAAATCCTCTAGGCCAACAACTAGGGTAGAGGTGAATTATCAAAGGATCTTACCTTCCTTGGACTCAACAATGGATTCTTTGTCTTTGTCTTCAACATTGCTCGTAGATGGTAAAACTTCAAAAATAGCAGCATGGCTTTCGGTCTCTACATATTCTTCATCTATAAGAAAACAAAAATGTATATTAGCATTTTCACATCTTTAAAATTTTCTTATGGTTAAATTTTTTTTTTCAAAAGAATTTTCGATATATTGAATCCTGTGAGGAAATAGAAATAGAAAATAGACATTCATTTCAAAACCATAAAAATACACTGGCCGTCAAAACTTAGTATGACCCTTTTAAAATTGCTATTTCTACTATAGAAGTTTGAATTTTGAAATAAACGTTTTATAGTAAATGCTATCAAGTTTCTTTGAAGCAGCTATAGCTATATACATTAGTAACGTATTTAACTTAAAAAAAGACGAAACCAAAAAATAGCCAATTTTTAAACCAATTTTATAAGTTTACGTTTATACGTTTACGCCTTATTTACATTTTAATAGCTGGTATTGCCTCCTCGGACTCTGATTACAGTTTCGATCTAGTTTGGTTAACTGAAGACGAGGTTTCGGAGACGATGTTAGGGAATATTCTTCCATTCTTCCATCAGGGCCTGTTTTAGGGCCCTGAGGGACGTACGACACGAGCGTAGCGCAGTTTTGCTACACGATGCCCTCTCTCGAGTTTGGGTCCACTTTTTGGCCTTTGCTGTTTTAGGTTAGATTCAGCAAGTCTTCTTCTCACTGTACTGTTACTAATGTAGTCTCTTTGGACTCGTCTCTTGGCGATATCTCAAGACAGTGGAAACAATATAGTGATTTTCTCAGGCACTAGTGCACTTGGATGTGCCATTACAAGGTCTTCTCAGATGGTTTCCAGTTTCTTCGTACATTCGCTTTCGCTTGCCGGGTCGTTCTTAATGTTACATCCACCATTCTGGCAGTACGACGCATACTGATGCCTAGCTCCATAAAAACCATAATTCTTGAACGTTATTCAGGTCAAAGAGGTATAAGTTTTTACGTGCTGTAGACAACTTGGCTTTTGTATCAAATTTCATCGATCAAGAAATAAATGAAAAATACAAAAAGTCGAAAGTAAGATGGCAATATGAAAAGAAGTGTTTTTGTTTATTAATTTTTTTAGCCATTCCTTAAAAGAAGGCAGCCATTCCTACTACAAGAACTTGGAATACATCATTCAGGCTTGCATCCTTAAAATTTTTGGTCACATATCTAGATATTTTTGGGCGCAATGAGCGAGGGCAGAGTTGAAGGCACAAGACTGCGTGGAATGTCATGGAACCAAATTAAGTAAATCAAAATTGTTTAAATGTGTAGTTGTCAAAATTACTTTTGAGGTTATAGTTCAAAAAATGTTAATAGAAAAAAAAACTTTTAAAAAGTAAATAGAAAAAACTTGCATTGATGAATTAAATATGTCATAAATGCATGTAGGTATTATTTGGTTTGGTGTAAACTGTATATAACACAACAATAACACAATGAGTATCCTTAGAAACTTACTAGTGAAGGTGTGTTTATTTTCTTTAGTATCACCAAACAAGTTCCTCTTTATTCCGCCCACGAATATGTCAAGTTCAATGAGAGTCTTGCAACATTGGGGGCAAATATATTTTGTATCAGTTTTAATCTGAAAGGAATACAAAATAATACAAAATTCAAGATATTTTTATCATAGTAGTATGCAGTTAAGCAGATTAGATGCCTATACCATAAGGTCGATACAGCTAAGTAGGATTCTGTTTTAGTTACTTCCACAGTATTATGTGTTGTAGGATTCTTCTTTTGGGGTAGCGCTGCGGACATAAATATACGTACTATTTTCATTTTACAAAAAAGAGCCATTAGAGCCATCTATCAACTAGATCCGCAGTCTTCCTTCGGAGAAAAGTTCAAAGAAATAAAGATTTTAACTGTTACATGTCAGTGTATTTATGAAAATTTAATTTATGCGCATAAAAAATGATTTAATTTACATAAAACGCGACTCCACAAGATAAGCAATTCTTTTATGGGTCAATGTATACGCTTTTATAATAAACAACCTGAGATAATGAGAGTCTTATCAATACTAATAATAAATCTATAAGGGTTGATCATGGAGTAAGTTACTTTGTTTTCAGAGATATCGTGTTTATAGGCTCTATACATGATACTGAAACTAAATTGACCATTTTTACAATTTTTTTCTGTATGTATGTATGTAAGTATGTATGTTCCTCCATAACTCTTAAACGAATCAGCTGATTTTCATGAAACTTGGTAGATAAACATTTAGACGTACAGGACACAAGATAGGCTACTTAAATTTTTCCTGGGCGAACCCGGGAGTGGGTCGCTAGTCTATAAATAAAGTAGTGGGTGCCCGTGATTTCGCCCGCGTCCGATCGCTACCAAACTTCACAGGATTACCCGCTGGACTAATCTGAAGATTGTCTGAAGGTTCAACGGTTTTGGAGTCCATAAGGAACATACAATACACACACATCGCCTTTTATATAGAAGACTAGCGACCCGCTCCCGGCTTCGCCCACGTCCGATCGCTACCAAACTACAGGACTTGATTTTTGATTTTGTTTAAAATTAAGTGTAATTGTTGTAATTTGACAAAAAGAAGTATCCTAAGTTTCTTTCGGGGTTTCTTCTCAGGATCGTCATATTGGCTTTTTTTCCGAAGCCCTGGTTAATTTTAATTTATAATGACGCTCATAAGTTTCTTGTAGAAATCTTATTGATAAATAAATATTTTGATTTTTTTTCTTGATTTTGGTACCTACGTTAACAACGTATTAAATAAGGTAATATATGGCATTAAAGGAAACTAATACTTATTATTAAGGAGACTATCATTAATCACAATTTTATTATTTTATTTATTACTTTTCTACAATCGCCAATATTGGAGAAACGTACCTCAATTTTACAACATCTCTTTAAAATATCAGCATAAGATTCTTCATCGTTTATAATAGGAGCAAATAGGTTGCACAAATTATCTTTATTAGAACACCCGATACAACACAGGTTCGTTACCTCCATATTAAAAAGATTTAATTTTATGATAAAATTATATGAATGTGAAACTCTTTCAAGTTTGATGAATGCAACTATAGTCTAGATACTTGGCCTGGGCAAACTCTAGTCGGCTATGGCCGGCTGACTCTAGTCGGCTATGGCTGGATACAATAATTTTCTTAGGGCCTCTTTCACCATCTGTCAAGTAGGCTAACCGTCATTTAAAGTCACCTGTCACTTGTCACTAGGAATAATTTAGCTGATATACCTTTGTTTGTATGGTAAAAGTCCCAAACATTAAAAAGAAAATAATAAAAAATCGAAGGATGCCTAAACCGAGTGCCATAATTTAATAAAACATTTTTTTTTTTCTAAATATAACTAATCAACACTTTACTTGTAGTTGGTGAAAGAGATCCTTAGTATATTATTATCAAAACAGTTCAATTGACCTAATGCTGAAAAAAAAAGTTTAATTTCCGCCATTTTGTTTTATAAATATATATTTTTTTAAAATATTTCGGAATTGCACCCATTGACATTTTTATAGTTATATTAGTTTACTATTATTTATTTTAAATATTACGATTTAAAGTGAGTTAAGTTTCCGAATGGACCATTTCTATTTAGTTGCTGCGTTCGGATATTGCACTGGTTGACATTTTTTGAAACCCCAAACATGATATTCATAAGTAAGTGATATTAATGTTTACTGTTATTTATTTTGAATATACGATTTAAAAACAGCAATAATACAATTTACAAAATTAAATTGTATTATTGCTAATAAATTTACAGAAAAAAACTGCATCCATACGAAGACGAGACGGGGGCTGGTCGCTAATAAAACATAAAACCAACCAATAAACACAATCGTACTTAACGTAATTGATAGAATATAATATGTCGTAGTTCAGAGCGACAAGGTCAAATGTCTAATGTAAATTATGTAGTTCCAGAACCATTTTATATTTGAAGTTCACGTCGTCAGTTCCACGTGCATGTTTTCCTTCAACCGTACGGGGAAATAAATACATTTGGCACTAAAACAAGGTGACAAAATTATTTACACCTCACAGAATAGGAAGAGACGGGGCGTTAGTTAGACAAATAGCTGCTGTTCGCATTTTGAGACATTTACACTATTCATATAGTGAGAAGAATTCATTTTAAATGCAAGTACAAATATTTGAAAGACACAAAAATTCATTACACGAAGGTCGCTGTTGAAATTAATGAAATGGAAATAATTTAATACTATTTAACTTGCCGCTACATTAGGTGCTACTTAAAAATACGTATGTTTTCATTTAGGTACAATGGTCAAAACAATTCAGATATCTTATGGCTTGATAAATAGGATTAATAATCCCTCGAAATCCATGACATCACTCGATATCTATACATAATAGAAAAAGTTTTTTCGTATTATATAAGTATTTATGTACTAATTTTTTTCAAGATATTTTTTTATCAAAGTTTATTTACATGTGATTATAATATATGCATACCTATTGTGTGCCATTTTGTCCCCTTTCTGTAGAAATTTTGACACTTCTAATCAACAACTGCGACAAGTTGTTAAATTGTTAACCTAAAGAATTCTGAAGAGACCGAAACTTGAGAGTGCAAGGCCAGGACTATTTATGATAGATGCGTTAAAACTTAAATCTTTTCAAAAACGGTTCATAATAAAATTATTTAACATAAAAAAATGTGAAACTTTTATACAAAAATTACGCATTGATGTCTTTAAATATTTCTTGATATATTTACAAACTATGTTAAGTCGACGTTAATTGATTGTATGTAGCTACATCCTTACTAATATTATAAATGTGAATGTGAGTTTGTTTGTTTGTTACGCTTTCACGCAAAAACTACTGAACCGATCACCACGAAATTTTGCATACACGTTTACTGGGACACCAGAAAGGACATAGGGTAGGTACCTTTCATCGTTCAACGCTGGACGAAGTCGCGGGCACTAGCTTAGTATATCAATAAAAGCGTCGACATGATAACGACTTGCAAAAATGCTACCTAATGTTTTTCGTGGGGCTGATATACGGTTGGCGCGTGATATTTTTGAATTAAGCTATAAATTTTGCTCGAAACGTTTGGAACATTTAAACTAATCCTCGCCACTACTATTCGTATGAGTTTTGGCACAAAACTGACAATTTACAATGACAATGTTAAGGTCGAGCTGCACTATGGATGCTCGCTTCTTACTAATTAATTACTGAAACAGTTATTTCTTATAATTTTTTTTGTATGTTCAATATCTTGATATCATCATTTTGTTAAATAATTAAGATTTTATATATGCTTATCATCAATTTATTCATCTTAAATTTCCTGGTACATAGCTATATGTAAATATCTTTATCAAAACTAAACAAACATTTCAATGCATAATTTCTAATGAACATTCTCTATTACTTTTTACACGTCTCAAAACTTCATTACA
This sequence comes from Synanthedon formicaeformis, assembly GCA_945859745.1. Lineage (NCBI taxonomy): Eukaryota > Metazoa > Arthropoda > Insecta > Lepidoptera > Sesiidae > Synanthedon > Synanthedon formicaeformis. The sequence goes on from OX243965.1 coordinate 6,685,802, forward strand.
ACTTATTTTCATATATTTGACACCTAAATTTTTCAAAACATCTGTAACAAAACGTATTCAAATTATTTGCTACTTAGATTATTTAGTTATTTTCGTTTAAAGCCTCTCAGTTAGTAACTCAGTTAAATAAAAAAATATATTTAACAATTTTATTTCTAAAATTAATTAATTGCAGTATTCCGAGCATTATTGCACATAGTTAAACACGTTTATCTCTATCTTATAAGCTCAGCCATATTATTTGCGTGACAGTGTTAAGCTACAGTTAAGACTATGACTAATAATTTTCAGTGTGCTAACCATAATATTTTTTTTAATTATTGACATCCATTTAATTAATGATTTCATTAGTTAAAAGCATCAATGTACTATTGATATATCTTCATAATTAATCATTCCGGAAAATGATTACCTATAATGAAGAGTACATCATTTTGTGTAAAAATAAATTCCGAAACAGTAGGTAGTGCTCCATTATTAATAGTATGAGTGTTGATCAAAAAAAAGATTCAAATAATATTTATAAATGTAATTTGCAGTATCAAACAAATATTCCATATTTTTTTTGGTTTTAACAACCTGTGTAGGGTTTTATGAACGTTTAAAAGTAGGCTCAATTGTTACATTTTAGTTTAGGTATAACAATTTAAATTTATATTAACTAAAATTACCTAGTTTATAACAAATTGACTGTTTATAACAATTTAAATTGATTTCTAATATTATCTAAATCGACAATATTGTTAAATACACTTATTGGTTAGGTACTTAAAGAACGTAAAAAGCGGAGTGGATGTGTTATCTTGCTTTTATTTAAACCGACAGTTGTTTTAATTGTTTTAATGGAAAACAATTAAAATGTTATGTTTTAAGATATTTAACAATTGTAAAATTTATCTGTAATTAGCGTAGATAGTTTATATTGACTCGTTTCTGAATACCAGTGCTTATCTATATGGCTTCCAGAGATTTTATAAAGTAACTAGCTGGCGCCCGCGACTTTGTCCGCTTTATAAAAGAAAAAAGTAGCCTATCCTGTGTCCCGTACGTCTAAATGTTTATCTACCAAGTTTCATGAAAATCAGTTAATTCGTTTAACAGTTATGGAGGAACATACATACTTACATACATACATACAGAAAAAAAATCTAAAAATGGTCAATTTAGTTTCGGTATCATGTATAGAGCCTATAAACACGATATTTCTGAAAACAAAGTAACTTACTCCATGACCAACCCTTGCAGATTTATTATTAAAATTGATTGATTTGTCAGTGATTGGATACATGCTGAACTTAGACATTTGACTGAGCGGTCTATGGGGGATCTATGATTCCATCGTCACCATCATCAAATACTGGAAGTTTATGCACATTTGATGATGTCGACGAAAGTCGGCGACTGCATACTTACTTAGCTTCATAAATAACATTGATTGCTAAATTATCTAAAAAAAATTAGTCTAAAATAATTGTATAAGTAGATCTAAAGTTAAAATTTTACATATTGTATTTTATTTGCTAAAATATATATTATAAGTTCGTAGTGAATCGACGCCATACAGAATTAAAAAGTCTGCTACTGGTATTTTAATGCATATCCAAAGAGTTAAAATGAACCATGAAACCTTTAACGACACCTAGTAGGTACTCATATTGTGTAAGAATTAAGATGTGATAAGGATGTCTTGATATATTGCTCGCACATAGAGGTTTAATCTAATGCAAATATTGCCTTTGTTATATGATGCCAAATTGTTGATAAAGTTGGCATTTTAATAACAGCGCTGACAGCGTCACGTACAGTCTGAAAATAACTGAAATCTAACACTAGTTTAATTTTATGTAACGCGAGATGTAATGGAGAAACAGAAGAAGGATAATGACTTTTGTGAGTAACTATTATCAAAATTATGGTTAATAAGAGCTAGTGAAATGGATGTAATTATCTAAGTATATTTTCAGATAAATTACCTATTTCCGAGTGGTTTATTCCCTATTGATCATCCTTTTCAGCCCTTTTCGCTGGTGACCAAAGAGAATAATAATATGTTATTATTATACATAATATATTGTCATATTTTCTTTATGAAACTACTACATATATCGTAATACTTTTGAATTTATTATGAAACCATTTCTTACGTTTTGAGTTGTTACAAGTAAACTCAAAGATAGCAAACACGGCGCCTACAACATTTTAATAGCGAAAAAATGTATCGTTTGATAATCTAATACTTCTATACTAATATTATAAAGAGAGAAGATTTGTATATTTGTAATGAATAAACTCAAAAACTACTAGACCCATTTTTCACCTATAGAAAGCTACGTTATCAGCGAGTAACATTGGCTATGTTTTATAAAGTTACACGGGCTAATTCGTGTGCAACAGCTAGTAATTTATAATTGTTGTTATAGCTCTGCATCGCATTTATTTAGGTATTTAGGATAAGTTCTCTAATATGTTAGTATACATTAATTATACCTCAATGAGTAAAATATATAATTTTCTTTTAGCTGCATTCTGTAAAGATTATTTTTTTACAGACCTCCGCACAGCTTTCGGCCTCCTGGATAGAGACAGCGATGGTCACGTGACACCTGAGGAGTTGCAGTTCATGCTTCGGAACCTGGGCATCGAGGTGAGCGACGACCTTATAGCCGATCTCATCAAGGATGCCAGTAAAACTGGTGAGTGCACATACTAAATCATTGTAAATAGGTATTTAGGAAAACATTTACTATCGCTCGTGCGCTCTAGCCCCGAGGCAGTCGTGCGATAGAGAGCGTTGCAGCTTGCGACTGACAATAGGTCACTTTTTTTGATGAAATTTCATTTCGGGAGAAAACAGTTTCCACTAATTAAATCTAAATCACTTCAATTTTCATGTCGATCGTTTCAGCATAATATATTCTAGGTTTATAGTTTTTGCTTTTTTTTTAAATTAGATTGTTTTTATAAAACAAACTGTTTAATTCGACAAAGTTTTAATCACAAAAATTAAGTTATTTGAGGTTAAATAAGTTTGAATCTATTGCAAATTTTGAAAAAAGGAAAACGAAAACCTATAAACTTAGTCTTTTATTGTGTCAATAACATACAAAAAAATCATAGAGATTTGAAAATATTTAGAAGTGGAAAAACATTTTCTCTTTTTGTATGGACGAGTACGTGCTATTCTTCCCTCTTAAGTGCTTTTATAGCATCCAAATCAAGTATTAAAATTTATTATTACACACTATAGCTATGCCCGCGTACGAAGTGTACGCGCTGTAGTCCGTTTTTTAAAATCCCACAGGGACTTGTCTAGGATAAAAAGTATCCTGTATGTCAATCCAGGTAATAAACTACCTTTGTACCAAATTTCATCCAAATACGTTCACCTGTTTTTGCGTGATTGAGCAGAAAACATCCAAACTTTCGCATTTATAATATTGTTAGGATTAGGATTATTGAATACTAGCTGGCGCCCGCGACCTCGTCCTCGTTGAAAAAGAAAAAAGTAGCCTATCCTGTGTACTGTACGTCTAAATGTTTATCTACCAAGTTTCATGAAAATCAGTTAATTCGTTTAAGAGTTATGGTGGAACATACATACACTTACAGATTTATTATTAGTATTGATAGTAGGTATTCATTATTATTTTCACTTAAATTTATATATTTTTAATCTACTTTGGTCATGTCCATAAACAGCTCGTTATACCAATTCGTTATACCTTATTTCTTATCTATGCTAATATAATAAAATAATAATAATAATCATAATTTTAAGGCGTAGGGATGTGACGACCCCATCGCCCAACGGTGAGACAGCTAATGTGACATAGCTGCATCACCGTTGCAATTAGTCATCCTTACTCATCCTAGGGTTAGGGACTCCTCCGATCACAGATGTTGGAACCGTGTCTGTGGTATTCCAACTAGATAGTTTCAAACGGTCCCATCGGGGAAATGGGCGCCCCCCGATGTACACAGCCCAAAAATATGATGATGAACGAAAATGAATCACGTATAGGGCCGCTACCCGGGGGTCTCCGGGGCACGTCCAGGACAAACACTGGCACTGGACGTGGCAGAGGGCGAGCCAGTGTGTTAAGAGGTGTGGGCAGTCCACCTAGCCTGCACCTAGCCTCGAATTCATCATCACCACCAGACGGCTTGGTGCCGGTAGAGCCTTCATCGGCTCAGAATTCGGCATCCGCTGCTGGTGGTCAAAGAAGGCGCATGGCGTGGACCAATACGATGAACAGTAACGCCATGCGCGCCTTTTATAGGGCGACAATGGGCGAAGCTGGCGGAACGGGCTATCGAGCACGTATGCTTCGCGAATTTCAGCATTTGGAACCGGAGGTGACCGTCACGGAACAGAACCTGTCGGACAGGGTTCGGTACATACAGCGCTCAGGACTTTTTAGTGCTACCGAACTCGAGCAACTGAGACAAGAGGTTGTTCCTGACCCGAATGCTGCATCTGGTGTGGAAGCCTCCGCGCCGTTGCGCGATGGCGCGAACGTCCTCGTGCAACCGCGTGATGGTGCGGAGACCAGTGACCGACCGCATCATATGCAGGATGACGGCGAAGGAATAACCGCCCAGGAAATAGAGTGTATGAGAAGCATACTGGAAGAGGCGATTTTGGAGTACCGCCAAACTCATTTTGAAATGAGACCACGCTTGCCACGAGTTCCTCTCAGCGTCAAGGTTCGGGATGTCGTTGGGGCCATAAACAACATGCTGCCCTCTTACTTGGAGAGCAGCGCGGGCCTCTCTGATACGGATTCGGTCCTATTTGGCGCAGCTATAGCTGTGTGCCGAATAGTGGGCGCCAAAATACGTTTGCCAGGTCGTGCCACTCATTACAATGAGGTGCCGGCCTGGCAGAGAAGGATCGAAAGCCGTATCACTGCGGCCCGTGTCCTCATCGGCAAACTGACCAGCTTCAGGTCGGGTAACACCAGACCTAGAGTAATGCGCTTCGTGAGGGAGGCCTTTTCGGGTGAGAGAGTGAGTCTTTCTCACCCGGATACGCACCGAAAACTCACGGAGCGCATCGATGACCTGAAGCAAAAGATCGCTGCTTGGGGTAAGCGTATCCGGCGGTACTCGGAAAGGGTGAAGAGGCACCGTCAAAATCGCCTCTTCATGAGTGACCAGAAGAAGTTTTATAAAAACTTAGAGCGTCCCGATAGTAGAGTGACTGGTCCCAGACCTAATCAGGCCGAAGCTGTTGCCTTCTGGCGAAACCTGTGGTCGGAACCAGTTGCTCACGAAGAGGGCCCTTGGATGAGAGCAGTGGAAGAGGCATGCGCTGTAATCACGCCGATGAGCCCCATTGCAATAACTGAAGACGATGTGGTCGCTGCGGTCCGTAAGGCTCCGAACTGGAAAAGTCCGGGACCGGACGGACTGCACGGCTACTGGTTGAAGGGGTTCTGGCGCAGCCATGCCACTCTCGCTGTTCAATTTCAAGAGGCTCTTGAAAACGGGGCGCTCCCAAACTTCTTAACTACAGGGGTCACTCATTTAGCTCCTAAAGACATTGCTACCGCAGATCCATCTAAATACCGCCCAATAACGTGCCTCTGTACCATATACAAGACACTCACATCCGTTCTGAGCTCAAAAATTTATCGTCACGTTATCGACAACAACATCCTATCGGAGGCTCAGAATGGATGTAAGGGCGGTAGTCGCGGTAGCAAGGAGCTGCTTCTCATCGACACGGCTGTTTGCAGACTGGTTAAACGCAACCGTCGAAACTTTTCCGCTGCCTGGATTGACTATAAAAAAGCGTTTGACTCGGTTCCCCATACGTGGCTTTTGAGGGTCCTCGAGTTGTATAAAGTAGATAGTACAGCTCGACACTTTCTTGAGACGTGTATGGGGCAATGGAGTACGATGCTTAGTCTCTCCGGTGAGCGGATGACGGATGCGGCTGATCGGATAAGGATTTGTAGGGGTATCTTCCAGGGCGATTGTCTGAGCCCACTTTGGTTTTGTCTAGCGTTGAATCCTCTGAGTACGGTCTTGGAGGATTCGGCGATGGGCTTTCAGTTTCGGAGAGGAGGCCACCAGATGTCACACCTTCTTTACATGGATGACCTCAAGTTGTTCGCCCCGAACGCTCATCGTCTGGGGGAACTGCTGAGATTAACTGAAGATTTCAGCAGGTCTATCAGGATGGAGTTCGGGCTCGACAAATGCGCGGTGATCCATGTGGAGAGGGGTCGGGTCATTCCTTCGACAAGTGTCGAAGTTGGCCTGGGACAGATGAGGTCACTATCCGGGACTGAAACGTACCGATATCTGGGCATGTCGGAGTCGTTGGGTGTGAGGGAGACGGTTGTGAAACAGTCGGTCTGCGAGGAATTTTGGGAGCGCCTGACAAAAGTTCTTAGGAGCTATTTGTCCGGGGCTAACAAGATCCGAGCTTTCAACGGCTGGGTCATGCCCACTCTCCTTTATACGTTCGGGGTGCTCAGATGGTCTCAGACGGAACTTGACGCTCTGGATAGAAGGGTCCGCACAACTATGATCGCTCACAGAATGCGTCACCCGAAATCATCAGTTGAAAGGATGTACATCCCGCGGAAGTGTGGTGGTCGAGGCCTACTAAGTGCCAAGATCATGCACAACCGCGAGATGTGCAACCTAAGAAAATTTTTCCTGACTGATTCGGGTGGCGGGCTCCGTAGGGCGATCGTAGAATGTGATAACGGACTCACCCCTCTATCCCTATCTGATCAGCAATGGCGGGATCCGGTGGTACTGAGCGCCTCTGCAAGGGAGGCGGTATGGAAGGAGAAAGAGCTGCACGGGCGGTTTTACAAGGCTCTTCATGAGCCTCATATTGACCGTAAAGCCTCCGTGCACTGGCTGCGCTTCGGTGATCTCTTCGGAGAGACCGAGGGTTTTGTCTGTGCGATACAAGATCAGGTGGTCAAGACGCGGAATTATCGGAGGTACATCATAAAGGATGGCACAGAGGACATATGTCGAGCCTGTCGCCATCCCGGAGAGACTCTCCGACATGTCACCTCCGGTTGTTCCGCGCTTGCCAACACTGAGTATCTGCACAGGCACAACCAAGCAGCCAGGATCCTGCATCAGGAGCTCGCTCTAAAATACGGCTTCCTCGACCAGAAGGCGCCTTATTATCGGTACTCGCCAGAGCCAGTCCTTGAGAACAGCCGTGCCAAGCTCTACTGGGACCGGCCCATCATCACAGACAGGACTATTCTAGCGAATAGACCTGATATTGTGTTGATGGACCGGGAGCAGTCGCGGGTGTTTTTGGTGGATGTCACTATCCCGCATGACGATGGTCTCGTGAAGGCTGAAACTGAGAAGAAGAGGAAGTACCTCGACTTGGCCCACGAGATTGTCGACATGTGGGCTGTGGCCTCGGCTGAAATCATCCCAGTTGTTCTGTCCGTCAATGGTTTGGTCCCAACCAGCCTCAGTGACAACCTGAAGCGGTTGGGATTCCGTGGCGGTTCCCTCCCGGCCCAGATGCAGAGAGCGGTGCTGCTCGATACAGCCAGGATCGTGCGTCGGTTTCTGTCGTTGTCGCCCTGAACCCCGACCGACTGTGCTTCTGTCGGGGGTAACACCGTCTCCCCCTCATTTTGGCTTTTCGAGGGGGAGCCGAGTTAAATTGAAGGATCATAATTTATTTCCAAAAAATAAAATAAAGTGACCACATGTTATCGTTGACCCCCACACTAAGCTATGCTTGTATCGTGGGATTCTACTGAATTACATAATCATATTATACATAATTAGTCTACATAATATATCTGGTACCTATACAATAAAGCTGAAAAGTTTGTGTGAACGCGTTAAACTCGGCACTACCAAGAAATGCTTAAAAGTCGGATGAAACGTGAGTCCAGCTAGTACATAATAGTTTCTAAAAGTATCTAATCAACACTTTACATGTAGTTTGTGAAAGAGGCCCTAAGCGTCTCTTTCACCACCTGTCAAGTAGGCTAACTGTCATTTAAAATCACCGGTAACCGGGAATAATGGAGCTGATATACCTTTGTTTGTACGGTAAAAGTCCCAAACATTGAAAAGAAAATAATAAAAAAAAAGTCGCCTATCGAATGATGCAGTAAACGGAGTGCATAATTTAATAAAACAGAAAATTATTTCTAAAAGTAACTAATCAACACTTTACTTGTAATTGGTGAAGGAGGCCCTAAGTATATCTGAAAATGCAAAATCATTCAATATTTTGCTATCCAGCACTTTTCAACCGACGAAAACGAAAAAACAAAAACTGAGGAGGTTCTCAATTATGCGTGATCAATTGATCATATATATCAAAAGTATGTTTCATCCAAAGTTCGAAATGAACTGTTTGTAATTCCGGTATAAGAGGAAAACATATGATAATAAATTAAATAATTTTGATGCGTAGCCAAAACCAAAATCTATCACGTGCATTATTTTCATTGCAATGTGTTTATATTGAGCTCGCATCGCTCTACGAATTCAAATTATGTGTGACAATAAACTGATTGATCTTTCTGCTGCATATGTCGTCATTCGAGCTAAAATTAAACCGGTTTATGATTACTTTAAATATTTCTGTTGGCTTCATAACGTTACATCAACATTATATCGGAAAGAGCGTGTTTTTATAAATATAATATTTATTTATTTATGGCCTTTACACTAAGAATAGCTTGAATCGTCGAATCGCAAAAGCCAACAGCCAACAGTAGGCAGAGATTTAGCCACAGAGAATACTTTGCAGTGTACTAAGCACATAAAACACACATTATTTCATGCCCGTATTCACCAACAGTCACCTAGAGTTAGGGAACATCTAACTACCTACTATTTAAGCCGGTCATTCACAGCAATCCGCCATTTTTCATCCTGATATACACGCATGATCGTATGCGGTCCCTAGACGATCATGAGGCATGTCATGCCGTATGATCATCTAGGGACCGCTTATAGCTTATATGTGTTCCCTTAGGCCTTTTGCACATTATAAGAAAATTTCTTGTGTCTTATGAGAAATGTCTTATAAGAAATTCAATCGCAATGATTGTTATATGAGACCATACATATTACATACAAGATATTTTTTCTTATGTCGGATAAGACACGCGCATTCTTGTCATTTTGTCGGCTGCATGTTCGATGTCATGCCTACACAAGACGTCTTCTTTAGACACGACATCTACTAGACTATGTAAACAAGTTTGCGCGTGCACATTGCGCGCGGCTGCGTAAGCAAAAATTGAATTGTGGCTACAGACTGAGGATAAGACGTCTTGAATGAATGTTTACGATAAACCAGACAAGACATTTTTCTTGTCTAATGTTCGTGTCTGATAATGTGCAAAAGGTCTAACTCTAGGTGACACTTGATAAAAACGGGCATGAGGGATATTTTCATTAGCAAGTAAAGCCACGATCTCTTTTTGCCTTAACACAGATTACGAAATTCACAAAAATAAAACTTACTGCATATAAAATTGTGTCATGCATTAATTATTGTTTTAAAATAAACAAGACGCCCTACTGCGAAACGATGACGAATTCAAATTTAAATTAAAACAACCGTTATGAGTAGTCTACATTTCCAAATCTAAAAAATTATGAGATAAAAAATTATTCTATTATATTATATTCTCATCTGAATAATTAATACACAGTTGACCCAGACGACATATGAACTGGTTTGAATTTAAGTGAGATTATTATTATTTATTTTTTTATTAATAAGGGTGGCAAGCAGGCTGACGGTCTACTTAATGGTATGTGGATACAAGTGCGTTGCCGATCTTGTAGGAATTTGTTTACTTACTATACTTGCTTGAAGAAGCCCATATTGTAGATGGAAATAGTTTCCTCTTAGAAGGGGATTGTGACAAAGTTCGCGCGTCTGTGGGATTAAGTTTCTACTTATACGAGTTTAAATTTTGCTCTATAATATAAATTAATAAAACTTTTTAACAAAAAATAAAACCGCCGAAAGAACTGAAAAGCATAAAATAATCTTCTTATTTTATTTTACCTAAGTAATTATGAGTCGCCGCCGCGCAACACTCTTTACGTAATTTTTGCTTGTTTGGCGCCGACTCAAAATTACTTAGGTAAAATAAAATAAGAAGATTATTTTATGCTTTTCAGTTCTTTCGGCGGTTTTATTTTTTGTTAAAAAGTTTTATTTTATATTTTTTGTGGCTATTATCTAATATTTACTACACGCTTAATTTTTAATTTTCCCATCCCCATTTTCCCACCCTTAGGGTAGGAATTTTTTTCCAAAATTATACGAGACCAACTCCGAGGTATACCCTATCCATTAAAAAAAGAATTATCAAAATCGGACTACTCTGTAAAAAGTTATGCGTGGTTATACGCTACAATCGGTGAGTGAATAATCAATCATCCCCTGTTTTCCTACCCTTAGGATTGGATTTTTTTTCCAAATTAAAATGGGACCCCTCGGGGATGCACCCTTTCAAATAAAAAAAGAATTATCAAAATCGGACCACCCTGTCAAAAGTTATGCGTGATCATACATAAAATAAAAATAAAATATATACACGTCGCATTGAGAACCTTTTCCGTTTTTGTTTTTTCGTTTTCGTCGGTTGAAAAGAATATTTTCAGATTGCTCAATACAAAATACGCTTTACATCTTTAGTAGGAAATTAATTTTGTTACGTAAACCTGTACTGTAGTACCTAGGTTTTGATAATTTATTCATAGATCAATCGGCGAGGTTATTGTAAAATAGCGTGCGGTCGGTGCGCGGCAAGGTGAGCTACTTCCGGTGACCTTACGCCCTTACAAGGTTATGTTCGCTTTTTCACAACACAATATGTAATGAAGGTATTATTTATAGGTACACATTTAAAAAGCACAATAATTATTATGATTATTGATTTTCATGAATATTTTATATGAAATCAAATTAATTAAAGTAGAAAACTTTAGATATCCTACTAATCTTTACATAGTACATACTGGTATAAAATAAAGTCGCTTTCCGCCGTCTGTATGTGCGTTTAGATGTTTTAAACTCCGCAATGAAAGGAGCTTTATTTTATAAAGCTATACCGATCAACTTTCTGTGGAAGATGTTAGTCTTATTTTTAGATTCATGGAAGCGCGCTTCCATATAGATGACCTTATAAAACAGTTCAAGGTAACACGTAATTGCTGTCTGCTTCGTGTCTACGATCATGTAAGTTAAGCATAACCAGAGACGTAGACACCGACGTATCAATTATACCCCCCGAGCTACAGGGGCCCCGACATTTGTAAGCAAAAATTCGTAGAATGTTATAATCAACCTTACTGAGTCGGCTGCCTTATTATCTAACAGCAGACGACTTGCGACCAACTTGCGACAGGTGAAAACGTTCTATTAGTTTATGCAATATTATCACACTAAATCGTGTTTTTAGTACCACGTAACTCATAACAGTACCACTTAACTCACTACAGGTGTAGTTTGCGATAGGGCCACTTATTGACAATAACTAAAATTAAAGTACTTACATCATTTTTGTATGGCAGCACACGCGATCGGAAGTCGTCTGCTAACGTCTGCTGTTAGATAATAAGGCAGCGGGGGCCCCGGCGATCGACGTAAAAACGGGCTGTTGTAAGTTTGACATGTGTGTCTGTGTATCTGTCTATGGAATCGTAGCTCCCAAACGGATGAACTGATTTTGATCGGTTTTTTTTTGTTTGTGTTCGGTATACTTACTTACCGAAAAACAGTGACACACCAGCTACGAGTATTCTTTCACAGCAGTGGTCTTACGTTAGGGGGTCTTTAATACCTTTAGATAGACTGCGGAACGCTTGTGTCCTGCTTCTACTTAAAATTTACTGTAGTTAGTCAAATCGGGATGCATATAATTTCTATAATGTTTAAAATTACAATTTATAATACCTAAAGCGGTGTTTAGTTGTATAGCGTTACGATTGTTTCACGTAGCAAGCTCTACGCAGTGGTCGTTGTCGTAGCAAGTACGAGTAGGTTTTGTGTTTATACTCATACATTTGAACTTCATTTCATACTTATAATAACTTTTATTTTTATTTTACATGTATTGTCTTGATGCCCGATCATCAGATTTATTCCGTAAAATTTATAATTGATGAAATATTGAGATTCATATGTAGTAAAAACTTTATGCGTACAATTGTTAAAGCTTGATAAACTCCAATGACAACATTTGGTTTCCGAGAACCTTCTCTGCTACAGTAAAGATTTAATGAACAACATTAACCCTCTGGTCGATTATTACCTCAATGATATCAGCAACAGAAAAGGGTTTTGTGCATATATTATACTTACATTACTCATATATCGTTCCACTCTGAAGATGGGTTATAGTTTTAAATTAAATATGGTAAAATAAAATATGTAGGTATATGTACATACATTCTAAGTAAATATATAGGTATATTATAATTGTAAACGAGCCGGGTCTGTAAATACATTAAATATTTTTCCGAAAAAAAAAACAATTTGCACACGCTTTGTGCTTAAGTTACAGAGGTTAAAAAAAGTTTTTAGATTTTTTGTCTGTCTTTGTACACGCTAATATCAGAAACGGCTTGACCGTTTTGAATGCGGTTTTCACTGATATTATTTATGATCACCTGGATTAAACTATAGGATACTTTTTATCCCGGAAATATGTTAGGTAAACTTTTTGATTTTGTCAAAATGGCTATGGCAAGAATATTTTTTCATTCACTTACAAAAAATTAGATTGACATAGGTAGGTAGGTGCGTATGCGTATTGCCAATACTTTTGGTATATTGTAAGTTCATTGGTGATTCCAAAAGTGAAATTTGACATAAATATTTTTTCAGGCAATGGACTTATAGACGAGAATGACTTCATGCAGTGGGTAACAAAAATACAAGCAATACAAGGATTAGATGTGGCCGCAAGCGGGGGAGATTCTGAGGAAGAAATAACAAGGGATCTTTTAGCTGCATTCAAGTAAGCTAATTAATATTAATATAACGCTTTGCTAAGAATCTTCCTATTATTTCAGGCTAAAATTGAAATAAAAATTAGTTTTAAATTTTTAGAGAATATACGAATATACCAATAATGTCTTTATGCCGTCATATCTCGGTTACTTCAGGTGCGCATATCTATTTACATCCTCGTTTAAGTGTAGGTACGGAGAGAGTTTATCTTATCTAAATCCAACGCGATTTCTTTATTACATGTAGCTTAGCTTATCTCTTTGTTTTTTATATTTTAATCTGAACATACCTTCTTTAGAAGTTTTAAGTATATAATCCCATTGATGCTATTCGGCCATAGGAGCATTAATATTTAAAAATAAATACTATAGAGTTTCACTTTCTTTTTTAAATAAGATATATAGTAACGCTAAAACGGATCAGGCCAAAAAAAGGCAAAAATCGACAGCCTCGTTTGTTACCTTTGAAGGACTGGACTCAATGTTAAATTGTTGCATACGAGTAAATATACCAATTCATAATCGCCAGTATGATTAAGAGCGCCCACGATCTAGCGAATTAATCGTACGATTTAATTTTTTACGATTTTATACGATTTAATCGTATAAAAACTCTAGAAAAAGAAGGAAGGAAAAGGAACACTCTTCTAGAAAAAAAGAGTTCCCTCTATTATTGCACCAATGCAAATGCAAATGCAAAACCAACACTTATTAATGTACTATCATGAGTATAATAACAATGAGGACAAAAGGAATTACGTATTTAAAGCAGGTCATAAACTAAAAAAGTTATTTGAATAACTTCCTTTGAGTCTCACAGCACCCATTTTCCAACCAATTCCATTTTCCATTAAAGTCCGGATGTTCTAATATTCAATAAATAATTAGGTTGATTGGATAATGGTTCGAATGGTTTTTTTAAGACTTTATATTTATATCATCTATATTTTTATTTAAATTGTTAATTGACAGAGTATTTGATCGCGATGATAACGGATACATAACGCGAGACGAGCTCCGGACTGCATTAGAGATTATTGGGGAGCCGGTGACCGATGCCCAACTCAACCAAGTGTTAGCCCTTGGAGATATTGACCACGATGGACGCATCGATTATGAAGGTACGTAATGTATCGTAATCTGGGGTGTACCTATATAATAATAACTCCAGAGTGTAGGGAAAAAGAAAAGAAAAAAATAATATGGTATAATACTGAATTTTTCTTTCAGAAATTTGTAAACTCTCCTTTACGTTTAAACTCTCAATAAGAGAACCAAATTCAAATCTTTTAAATAAGAGAGAAGTTTTGAGAGTGTCATTGGTGCGGCTAATATGAAGATAATTAGTGGACTGTATTGTTTCGTGGTGCGTGCAATCAAAGGGCTAGGAAAAGAGTTGGATAGGACATGCAACACCTACCTCGTATGCTGATTGTGATGATGCAAATCCTCCAGGACGATGGAGACGAAAGCTGGCCCGCCGCACACTCGTTCTGGTTTCCAAAACTGTCCCTTTTCACCTCAATTGCACTCGCGGAGCCACACCATTTGTAGATTACAAAAGCACAATGCTTCAGCGGTGCGATATGGGAATAATCGGATTTATTAATTATAAATCCTCGCGGCGCGGTTTACGTATATCGAACGTTGCGTTCACTTCTTCATCTTGTATTTTTGTGTGCGCCAGAGGGCGCTACTGCGTTGCGGTGTATGCATGTTTGTTGGTGTGGATTCGGAATTGGAAACGCACCACAGATAACTATTGATTTGGCGCCACCATATCCACCCGCCCTTAATGGGTCACCATTAAAAAAACAAACATAAGAAAAGCGAGAAGAAAAATATATATTCTATGACTCTGGGGATCAAGCGCTTAATGCGCGCGGGGTTAGTAATGAGTCCACAAAGTCACGGCGAAGCGGAAGCAAATTAACTATAGATAGGTATGCGAAGCGGTATAAAATAATATAAAATTTGATATAGCGGTATTGATATAACTTACAACTAAAACTTAAACTAAAAAACGCGGTGCGAAACATAAAATAATAACTAAAATTATTGTTTAATTACAGGGCGAAGGTAAGTTCCCCTGGCGGTCCTTTTAAATTTCTCGCGTTGTCTGAGTGCAAATAATGCACTGGTCCTCGACGGGCGAGAAAACGCTTGAACGCGGCGAGAAAACTCGCAGTGCTGAGGTCTGTTGCGACCTTAATGTGCACAGCACGAGACATAAGGCATGTGAATAGTAAATCAATGATCACATTCACTACATGATCACTGCGCGGTAAAATAGCTGGATGCATGTGTGCATAGTCCAGCGCGGAGTTGGCAAGGCGACCGCCTAAGCAGATCAGACCGTTGTCAACGAAAGGCCTCAAACGGTTTAAGGCCGGCGAGCACGATTTATTATTTTTAATTCTATGATATTCCTCTGCAAAGTGCTGGCTTTGCAGGGAGCGTATTAGCATCTTATTTTCAGCGAACTGAATATCATCGGCGGTCACTGCAATAGTGCTGCGGCGAGGCAATAACTTTGCGAACTTACATGCATATGTAATAGTTCGCAGAAGCCTACTCCAGGAGGAGGTGCGGCGGAGAGCGAGCTCATATAAAGCGCAATGCTTTACAGGCGTGCACACTGGGTGCGCGTAAACCTTCTGTTCCGGTATGTCTGTAATAGACTGTCCGTCAAGGTTCTTAAGAGGCCATTCAGATGGATGCGATGAAGCCCACTGAGGCCCGTGAAGCCACAGTGGGTGTGAGAGTAATTTATGTGGCGTAATGCCACGCGAGAGTATGTCAGCGGGGTTTTCAGTGCCCGCGACGTGATAAAAGTTGTCAGCTGGAATATTATCAGTGACTTGAATGACGCGATTTGCAACGAACGTTTGCCATCTGTGTGGTGAGCTCTTAATCCAGTATAATGCAACTTTAGGGTCTATAAACGCGTAAGTCTTGATTGGGAGGTGACGCACGACTCCATGATGCGGTATGACGTATATAGGAGTGGGGTCATGGAGATCGTACAGCGGCGCGGGAGCAATATAATCCTTTGCGAAGTAATCGTTTATGACGTCATCATATGCCGACCTAAATTTAGGTGAAGCTTCTAGCTTTCTTTCGAGGCATAAGAAACGCTTGCGAGCGGTTTCGAAAGAATCTCCGAGAGAATAAACATCGTCGTTAAATGGTAGGCCAACAGTGTATCTACCAGTAACGCGATCGCGGGTCGTAGTTGATTTATAAAATTCTTCGCATTCAACATCGGCGGGATGAAGAACGGGCGGTGCGGAGGGAAGCTCCTCGAGCTCCCAAAATCGCCTGACTAGTGAGTCAATAGCGGCAGGCTCTTGAGCGAGGCAACATGTCAAGGCCTGGTTGTTAATGAGTGTGGGTATCGTGGGTACGGAACCCATAATAACATACCCCAATACTGTGCGTAAAGCAGAGGGCGCCGACGAGTCGCGCGGGGCGTGAACTTCGTCGGGGAGAAATATATGCGAGAAGAGTTCAGCTCCGATCAGCGCGTCTATTTTATTTAGCATGCCGAAACTCTCATCCGCTAGCGGCACCCCTGATAGGTGTGATAATACAGTAGTGTCTACCACAGCCGTAGGTAATAAATCGGTAATTTGATCAACAACGAGCGGCGAGATATTAAAATTAATGTTGTTGTCAAAGCGCGAATAAATTTTTAAATCGATTGAGTTAGTCTTAATAATTTCCTCAGCTCCACCGAACCCCTTTACAATAGTACGTTCAGTGTCATGAAGCTGTATTCCTAACCGATCGCAGCATTCCTTCGTAATAAAGTGGCTTTGCGAGGCTGAATCTAATAGTACGCGAATAACATGTCGATCGCCTTTAATATCATACGCGACGACTTGAGCGGTTGATAATAAAATAGTAGTTTGTTTACTACGCGCGGGCGCATCATGCAATCGGTTATTATATGAATAGGTACATAACGCAACATCTGAGCGCGCGGGGGAAGGCTGCGGCGACCGCGCGGGGGTCGCGCACCTAGCGGTATGACTTTGGGCAGCGGTCGAAGGCGGAGGCTTCGACGCGGGCTCGGGGACTTCGCTGCCGGACTCCACTCGCTTGAAGTGTAACATTGTGTGGTGCCTTTGTTTACAAACGCGGCAATTAGACTTAGATGAGCAATTTAAAACTCGGTGTTTTAAACTTAGGCAATTAACACACGCATTGTTACCCTTCACGCATTGGAAACGCTCATGAGCAGTCATCCTATTAAATTCCGAACATTTAAATAAATGCTGATGCGTTATATTAGTGCAAAGACACTTGCACTTTGAGTCGACCTTTGTACTCAAGTAGGTTTGGTACTTAGGCGGCGAGGCGTTATTATTATTATTACTAGAGCGACGATTATTATTATTATTATTTTGACGAGTATTCATTGCACCCGATGACCTAGGCTGAGTGCGTTCCAACACCTTAGCGCGGGAGGTAATAAAATCGACTAAGTTATCGAACGTAGGTATTTTGGAATCACAACTCAACTCGAAAGCGCGAACAGTATCTAAATCTAATTTCTTAAGCGCGATGTGAAGTATGATTAAGTCAGTCAGATTATCTAACTTTAGATTCTTTAAAGCGCGCACTGCACTTGTAAAGTTATCTGTAAATAAATCAAAGTTTGTCGCGGTGGCAGATTGTAAAGGTTTGAACTCAAACATTTGATTTAAATACGCGGAAGCGAGCATACGCTGATCTTCATACTTATCAATCAGCGTCTGTAAAAGAAGTTCGTAATTTTCAGCGCAAGGAGAGATACCTGCGCATGCGGATTGAGCCTTGCCCTTCAGCCTGCCTAGCAGATAGTACAACTTTTCGGAGTTTGTGAGCGATGGGTTATCATGAACGGTAGACTTAAAGCTGGCATAAAACAATGACCATGAGCGAACGTCACCCGAAAAGTCCATCAGTTGTATAGGCGGCAGTGTGGGACAAGCCTTATGTGCGTGTGAATCTTGCTTATCAGCTGGCGACAAATAATTTAATTGAACTCCCTTTATTCTACTATACAAATGCTCGAAAGCGACGAGCCCTTTATAGTTAGGTTTCGCGTTAGGATTCAATGCTAATAAGCGAGAATTATAATTATCTAAATTCGTTTCGAACTTAGTGCGAAGCGAATCGATCTGTGAAGAAGCGCCAAGGAAACTTTCCTTATCTGAGGACATATCATAGATATTTTGTAATATTTCAAAGATAGCTTCATATTTAGCTTTTGCAATAGCTAGTTGCGGATCTGATACATCCTCTTCGTTATCGGAAGAAACCTTTTTTGGCGGCATTATGAAATGTAAGCGAATAATTTAGTTAAATTAATATGTTAAAATATTACGCGGGAGAATACAGTACGACGCGAATGACAATATTACGCGGGAAAATACAATACGACGCCAATAATAAGCACGTGACTTCGTGACTCGGTCGTATAATATCTAACAATTTACGATAACACGATTTTGCTAGTGCGGTAGATTATAGTAGGTAGATAATAATTTACAAATTAATTAAAATATCACCTTTATGATTAATTAGCTTAATATTTTTATGAAATATATTAAGTATTACATAGATATATATTATATCTAGGCGGGAAATCACGTAACTTAATTTGTTACGGGCGGTTTATGAAGAAAATAGTATGTGAATATTTTAATAAATAAGTAGGTATATGCGGGTTGATAAAATTAATATTCACAATGATTAATATTAAATCTCTTACTAGGGCCTATAAAGTAACCTAATAAGGGCGGCTGGATGGGACTAAACTGGACCATATGCTCGTAAGGAACACTAAATGGTTTGATCCGGCTCGAAGGACCACTAATGGTGCGGCTAATATGAAGATAATTAGTGGACTGTATTGTTTCGTGGTGCGTGCAATCAAAGGGCTAGGAAAAGAGTTGGATAGGACATGCAACACCTACCTCGTATGCTGATTGTGATGATGCGAATCCTCCAGGACGATGGAGACGAAAGCTGGCCCGCCGCACACTCGTTCTGGTTTCCAAAACTGTCCCTTTTCACCTCAATTGCACTCGCGGAGCCACACCATTTGTAGATTACAAAAGCACAATGCTTCAGCGGTGCGATATGGGAATAATCGGATTTATTAATTATAAATCCTCGCGGCGCGGTTTACGTATATCGAACGTTGCGTTCACTTCTTCATCTTGTATTTTTGTGTGCGCCAGAGGGCGCTACTGCGTTGCGGTGTATGCATGTTTGTTGGTGTGGATTCGGAATTGGAAACGCACCACAGATAACTATTGATTTGGCGCCACCAGTCATTTAAATTTTGATTATATAAAATTCTAGTGTCACAGTGTTAGTTGCCATACTCTTCCGAAACGGCTTAACAAATTTTGATGAAATTTTTTTATGTACACTTGGTAGGTCTGAGAATAGGTTTTTATATAGTTTTTATACGCGGGCGAAGTCGCGGGCTAGTATTGTTATAAAATTACTTATGTTATGTTATTTCATTATCATATTGTTAAATTGTTTTTAATATTCTCACACCACATCATCTCTCTCTAAATACATTGTGATTTTCTTTTATCTTATTATACTAATATTATAAAAGCTAAAGTTTGTATGTTTGTTCCTCAATAACGCAAAAGCGGCTGAAAGGATTTGTATGGAATTTGGCACACAGATGGTTTTTTACCTGGATTACAATATAGAATACTTTTTATCCTGAAAAAAGTTAGGTTCACGAGGGATCGTCTAAAAGTAAAAACATTTTTTTTTCAGAATTCGTGAAGATGCTGTTGTAAGCTGTACGTTACATAAAGAAACCTCACTAGATTTATGTAATTATAGTATTGTAAAGACAATTAACAAGTTTGGAAGGCCACCCGTTGGCCGAACATACTTCCATATATATGTAACTATCAATTAAATAATTTAAGAATAATATTAATAACTACTTAAAAAAAATATTTGAGTGATTGGATCGCAAAAATATAACAAATACGAAAAGACAATATTTTAAATATTGCTAAATATTTGGTTTTCTTTTTAAAGTATTAATAATTAACTAGTATCAAAACAAATTTATTTCACCCACTAAGGGCGACCGCACATTAGCTACTATCGCACGTGTACGTAGAGTGGTTTGTCTTGGTTCGGCTTCCATATAAAGCAAACAGCTTTCGACATAGAGTTACGAACTACTGAATTATTACTATTTTCCATGGTTTTCGACAACTTCGTAACTGCACAGACGCGTGTGCGACGCTTTAGCAACTTATTTTATGAGGGCAAAGATCGCTATTGCGAATAGTTGCGAATATTGCGTAGTTCTATCGTACGTCAGCCTCTAAGAGAAAGCTTAGTGATTGGTTGTTGTAGCATCAATCACAAAGTTTTCTCTTAGCGTAGTGTTGCGTTAGCGTTGCGTAGCGTTGCGTAGCGTTGCGTAGCGTTGCGTAGCGTTGCGTAGCGTTGCGTAGCGTTGCGTAGCGTTGCGTAGCGTTGCGTAGCGTTGCGTAGCGTTGCGTAGCGTTGCGTAGCGTTGCGTAGCGTTGCGTAGCGTTGCGTAGCGTTGCGTAGCGTTGCGTAGCGTTGCGTAGCGTTGCGTAGCGTTGCGTAGCGTTGCGTAGCGTTGCGTAGCGTTGCGTAGCGTTGCGTAGCGTTGCGTAACGTAAAACGACTGTAGGAAGCACACATGGTTACGGGCCCTGGACAATGCGTGTGCGGATGGTAGCTTTATTAACCGAAAGTGAGCTACTATAGGTTAAGCGATAAAAATAATTAAAATTGTATCATATTACTGATTTTAATAAATAAATAATAATTTTACTCCATTTGTAATTTTGCATTTGTAGTAATAGCTAATATGCGGCCTCCCTAAGTTTTTAAGGACTTTAGGTAAGAGCTTATATACTGTATGAAATATAGAATAATATTTTTTAAAACTATTGAGATTATTAATAGTCAGTCTGTGTTTTGCACTATTTTAGGGCATATATTATTATAATAGTTAAATTCAAAGTTAACTAAGCGTTGAGTGGATACATTATATTTTATAACTTTGATTTAGCATTGAAAATTAAATTATATAAATACATATTTGCTTATCCCCACTTGTCGTGTATGAGAATACCTTTTAGTAATTAATTAACAATAAATCTAAGTTTTGAAATTAAAAAAAATCTTAACATGTTACTTACATATTTCATGTGCTATTTATGTATACTTAATTAAATAGAATTTTTTAACACAAATGAACGTGTCATAAATAAAAAATGATATCCTCATCAAGTATTGTACTTTTCTGGTTGTGAAGGATAAGATTTTGTTACCTACAATATTTTTTGTCATTTTTGACTAGATATTGTGTAAATAAATTTAGTTTGCGTCCATCAAACTACTACAACATGGAACCCGCGTGCCATACAAAACACTACGAATTTTATGGAACATTTAAAAATGACATATGCGTAGAGCATGAACTGTCATTTAAAACCAAAACAAACATAATAATTAGTAAGTAATTTAAAGAAAATTTGACTTTACGTCAACCCATTAGAGTTTAAAATGAAATAGTAGAAGTTGATCGTTACTACCTTTTACTATTGACGCGTGAAGGCAAGAGTCCGCCATGATTCTGTCAAAGGCGTTCTTTTTTGTGCCGCTTTGGCATTTGTGACGCAAATTCCATTGTAGTATTTCGATGTTTGCGTCATAAAAATTTTTGGCATAAATAATTTTAATAAATATAACATATAACCATATCTACTGTTGTATGCACTATTGCGACTTATAATATTATTACTGAAGATAATTATTCTAAATGTTAATTACTATAATGTTTTTATTTAAAATAATATGCCTTTAGAAATTTTTGGTGATTGAATCATGAATTTATGTTGTTGTGTTCAAGTAATATGCATTGAAGATCTGTTTGGTCGCGAACTCTTACGCGAGTTTGTTCCGATCACCAAGTCTAGTAGAATATGTAATTTTATTACTTTCGCAACAGTGTCATACAGCCAAGGAACATATATACTTACTCTCTAGCGAGAGGCAGCGAGATACAGCATACTAGATTAATATTAAGCCTTCAAAAGGCATGTGATGTTGAAAGAAAGTGATGAAATAAACTTTGAATTTTGTTAAAAATATTTTATTGACTTTTACCCAAAAATTTTCGTTAAAATATAGGTTCCACAATAATATAGACAAAACATAAATATTAAGTAGATATTTTTGAATGTTAAAATTAAATAACTAATCAATACCAGCTAGAAATTTGCCCAAAAAATCATAAGGTCGAGGTTCGATAGTTGGTTTCCAATTGGCCATAACGTGTCCTTTTAGTTGCCAATTATTTCTTAATTCCTCCAATTCCATGTAACCCTATAAAATAAATAATAAAATATGAGGAATAAATTATTCCACCACAAGTTATAATTTAAAAATTATATACATAATATATTTTATTGAGAACATTCTAATGAGCCTATATAAACACGACATATCTGGTGTAAGTTGCAGAGGAGTTCGATTTGATATGCCAGACTACTCGACGATGCAGCGTCAAGTCAAATTTGCCATGTGATGGAAATACCGCGGAAGTAAATAGGACATAAAATTTTAAATCAATTAAACCTGTGGAAGGTGGAAGTTAGTGAGATCCCTTTGTCAATTAGGCAATGAGGTGATGATCTTCAAAAGCCTAAACAGATCTTCATAAATTATAACTATGGACCATCTCGATCGTCAGATTTCAAACGAAAAAATCGTATCTGTCCCTGCGTTTGGGAGCTACGATGCCACAGACAGACACAAATATACACAGGTGAACTTTCGGCGTCGGGCGTTAAAAACAAAACATGTAAAACCAAAATCTTGTTTCTTGGGTTTTGATATGAGCTCACATTAGCTGTCCGTGACCAGTCGCGAACGCAGCCCTACTATCAACTTTTAAAAGACGATTCAAATTCAGAGTAGTTTAATTTCGGTTCCTAAATAAAATCGCTAACACGTAAAACATATCGTAAAACGAAGTTGATGGTACGAAATAGCAAATGCAATCCAGTTTAGGTCCTAAATTAAATCGTATTAAGAGATGATAGTAGGCCCCAATAGGGACGCACGGACGCAGGGACAGCTTGGTGTCGACAGCGACCAACGTAGTAAAATTTACCTTAATGACTAAGATGTCTATAATTCTTAAATCGGTAACACAGGCTTGCTTGTAGAAAAATTCTCTGACCTTCAAACGAACTTGCTCTTCAGACTTTGGAATATCAAAATATATCACTGCAAGAAAATACTATGTACTTAAGTTGTTAGGGAAATGCTATTGAACTGGGTAAGTAGAACCCAAATTGAAAGGTGCTCGTCGACGTAACATACTTAGACTAATAATTCCTTTGAAATAGCTAGCAAAAATAGCTTGGCATATTTTTGTTGCTTGGCATACAAATCTATACTAATATATAAAGCTGAAAAGTTTGTTTGTACGCGCTAATCTCAGGAACTACTGGTTCGAATTGAAAAAATCTTTTTGTGTTGGATAGTCCATTTATCGAGGAAGGCTATACGCTATAGAGAACGCGGACGAAGTCGCGGGCACCAGCTAGTGGTTGATATATTCCCTTTATGTCGAATCTCATTATCCTAAAAAAATGCACAAAATCTGTAAACCAACATAAGTCGGCGGATTAGTAAGTTGAAGTGGTAATTGACTAGACATAGTATACGGAGAGCCAATGGCCGCTGGGCCTGAAAATTTCTCATAAGGGCTGCGGGATGTCGCTGGATCCAGGCTAAATCTAATAGGTTTTACTGAAAAACTATAGGTAGAGTTAACTAAAACTATAAAACCTATGTCCAGAGGACAGATTACGGCTGAAATGATAATGCAGAATTTGAAAAAAATGCCAAAGCTTAGGTTTGCAGATGTTATTCGTTTGGGCAATCCCATACCACTTTATTGATCTTAAAAAAAGTGGTCCCATGAAGAAGTATGGACATAAACAAGTTGATTGATATGTAAACTTGATAGTTTTTTTGACAAATTTTTAGTCGCCTTCTGTTCAAAACGCGAACACTATTTTTTTGTACGAACAAACGTGCAGTCACCTCAACAAAGTAAGAACGGCTACTTGACAAATGTAAACGGCGTGTTCCAAAAGGTTTACTGGATCCATGTAAATAAGTCTTTGAAATAAATATTGATGATGGGTGGGTGGATTATGCGAATTAAAAACTATGCTCACCTATGTAAGGAATAAAACGATATACATCTTTGTAGAGTCGCAAAACACGCCTATGAGCCTCACAGTAATTAGTGGACATCAATGGTTTTACGATTTTACAAGCTGCTTTCATGGTCTCTTGAGACGCCATTTTTGTTTATTAAGGAATTTATCTGTATTAATTTTATAGATGCGTGTAGGTGATCTTTTATATTTAATAAATAAGAATGACAAATTGCGATGACAAACATAGGTCTAAACTTTTTGGTTACAAACTCTTAACCAAAAAGTTTAGTTTAGGTATTATAATAAACTATAGGTACAGGATGAGAACAGGATGAACCGAAATTTGCGTTCACACTGCGGAATTGCTCGTATTCTTGTGAGCTGCTGACTTAAATATGACAGGGAAATGGGCCTTGGCATTATCTTGGCTTTCGGTGAGTGAGTGTGCTTTGGCACAGCACACTTGCTGTTATAGTACCAGACAAAAACAAGAACATTTTTTTTTCTGGAATATGTTTCTTTTCTCGTAAGTATCTCAATTTTTTATAAAAATTAATCAAAATATTGGCAAGTTAGTATTGAAGCTGCTGATACTAGTAAAAGTTGTTCTTATAAGGATGAATAAAATGTTGTTACTTTGATATTTGTTACGATTATTATATTGTCCATCTGAAAAAATATGTAATGGAGAACCAAAATGATTTTTTTTTCAGCAAATCTGCAAAATAGGTAACTCGAGAAAAAATAATCTGTTTTTATTTTTTTCCTATCTTCAAAAATGACTGAGATATTAAACGTTAAAGTACGGCTTCCGCGACTAGTGATCTTGAGTGATCGCGCTAACTTGTGACGTCACAACGTAACACGGTTCTGCGTATCTACATACTTTCGCTCGTTGCGCTCGCGGTCTCGCTATAAATTTAATTGTTTTTCTAATAGTGCATCACTAAAATTGTTAACAAATATTGTATTGTGCCTATGTGTACCAACTCCAGTGAAAAAAACAACCCAAAAATAGTTTTTTTTCTGTACCACGCGGTAATAATATTTGGAAAAAGTGGTTAAAATTTATGAAGTTAAAAGTTAGCATAACGTAATATCTATTTATTTTTATTTATAAACAAAACATGTTAAAATTAGTCTATTAGTAGGTACATAATAATAAAATAGTAAAGAACGGATCGAGTTTTATTGTGTCTCAGGATTGATAATTTTTTTTGTTTATTTACCTCTCCCAAAATCTTTGTATCTTTGAAAATAGCTCATCACAGTAAAGAATTTCATAAATCTGAAATTTGTTGAATACTTCAAAAATACTATTTTTTTTCTTTGTTACATACTTACATATAGCTAGCTAGCTATCCTATCTAGCATCTAGCTGTTAACCTAATGATCTCGCTCGGGTTCGAATCCCGCTAGGGGCATATGTTTATGTGTTAACATTTACCTTTGTACCTGAGTCATGGACGTTTTGTAGTTATAATAATAATAATATGTTCGTAAAAAAAAGTAATCATAGTATATCCACTGTCTGATATCCATAATACAAGCATTAGTTGCTTAATGTGGAACTGGATGGTGCTGTGTGGAATGTGTGAAGATATTTATTATCCATTCATTCATTTATTTATTCATTTCATTCAGTCTATCATTCATTCATCCATTTTATCGTTGGTACATTGATTCATTCATTCATTCGTTCGTTTGTTCCAGATGCGTCGGAGTAATATGAAATTTTACAGAGCATACATCCCTTTTTATCTGAGTGATGTTTTATGACGATCAAGTCATATCACTCAGTTTATTTGTTATGAAGGATGAAATGAACTTTTTGTTTTGTACCAAATAAAAAAATCAATAGGTACATATTTAAATATGAGATTAAGAAAATATTTGTCACCCCTGCCATTTAAAACTCGACAAAAATAAACCTTTTAATAAAACAAAAAACTTTAAAAATCCTTTTTATTATTTTTTATTGAAAAAAGGTTTTTAAAAAACCCTTAATAAAACTTGATCTAAAATCTTACTTACTTTATGTTATTTACTTATTCAGTTTTATTTCTCTCTATTCTGCGGCTACAAAATCACCATTCTAAGATATCGCGCAACCATAAAAATGTCGACTTTTGGTAGGTTATCCGACTGTCCTTTTACAAAACTCTCTTCCATCGCTATGTTTATTTAATAACAATAATATTTAAAGTAATTGCTAACACAAATACTTAAAATAATAACTGCAAACCACAACAATCAAATTTTATGAAGGTAAACAGTCCGCATTACTCGCAATCGGACAGAGACTGTTGCGTTGTGACGTCATAGCAGTAGCGCGCGTATGAACGAAAATTTTAAAAGCGGTGAAACTTTACAATGCTATAACTTTGGAAATCCTGGCCCGATTTCGATGAAACAAAAACTATTATTATTTGCACGAGTAGGCGCATCAAATCCAGTAATTTTTATAGTAATATTTGGATGTGCTGGTGTTCTCCATTAAAAAAAACTGTGCCATGAGTTTTGTTTTTAAAAAAAATACATAAATAAATAAATATCTTCACACATTCCACACAGCAACATCTAGTTCCACAGTAAGCAGTATTATGGATACCAGACAGTTGATAAACTACATAAGATTACTTTTTTTTTATAAATACAAAACATCCATGACTCAGGTACAAAGGTAAACATTTGCTCCTAGCGGGATTAGAACCTGCGACCGTTTGGTTAACAGCTAGGGTTACTAGCCACTAGACCAAAAGTTGTCAGAAAAAAATTAAATTTGAACACCAGGGCAGTTACTGCAGATAGACGGGCTATACAGCTTATGACTGTGAAACGCAATACCAACTGCTATTATTAATAAATGAGTATAGAATCAATACTAATAATAAATCTGTAAGTGTAGGTATTGTATGTATATTGTATGTATGTTCCTCTATAACTCTTAAACGACTTAACCGATTTTCATGAAACTTGGTAGATAAACATTTAGACGTTCGGGACACAGGATAGGCTACTTTTTTCACCCGGGCGAAGTCGCGGGCGCCAGCTAGTAATCTATATAAATAAAAATGAATCCCTAAATGTGTTGCTAATCGCAAAACTTTACGAAGTTTTTACGTAAAAAAATGCACCCCGGGCGAAGCCGGGAGCGGGTCGCTAGTTTTTAATAATTATGTAAGTTAAGTTTTATGAGATTCTTGAACCTAATATTTGTACTAACACCACACGTTTGCGCAGCACCTTAGGGTAAACAAATATGAATAAAAAATCACTGCAGCAAGATTCTATATTACAATAACAGCAGACAGACTGAGTTACATATTATTCTTAAATAATTTTCAATTAACTATGTATGTACAGGATAATCAAAATTCATTTCCAGAGAAGAATTTCGAAAGAAAATCTTTGGGTTTAGGCTCTTCGGTTGGTTTGAAGTATGCCATGATATGGCCCTTTTGTTTCCATATGTGAATAGTTTCTTTAAGTTCCATTTGACCCTGAAAACAATAATTACAGCATTTTAAACTATGAAAAAAAAAATTAATTAAATATTTCATGTAAGCTTTAGAACCTTAATAATGATTAACGAAATAATAACAATTATGATCAACTTAGGTAGCTTTAGACTTTATTTTACCCATCTACTATTTTATTTTATTAAAATCTAATTACAATATGAACTTGGATTGAATAGTGCCTTCATACATTAACAATATTGTATCAATTTAATTATGACAGAGGGGGGCTTGCACTTTTAGCTTTAAAATACAACTCATTATTTAGGATTAAATTTTTATTTAGATCGCTGCGTTCTGAAAGCTCCGAGACATGTTCTCATCCAAAATTCCTTAAAGTTTCGACCAATGTGTGTTGCCAGTGATGACATATTAGCTCTGGAATGTGGTCTCTAACTATGGGCCTAATTTATCCAATTATTTAAATTTCTTGGAAAACATGAATGACTGATAAACAATAGTATTCTCACTCAGATAACATCCAAGACTTCCTAAACATTGTGGAACAGATTTCTGTTTAATTCTACAGTAGAACAAATCTAGTAGAACTACACAGAATAGACCTTATGTTTCTATCTACGTACTTATTAACAAAAATATGCGATTTGGTACCTTGATAACGAGCATATCAATAACTCTGATATCAGTCACATCTTTGTTCTTCAAAAATAACTCTTTTAGTTTTGCTCGACATTGTTCTTCTGACTTCGGAATGTCATAATCTTTAACTGTAATAATAACAATTACACAGTTAAGTAAATAATATAATAGTACTAATAAACCTAATGTAAATATAGCAAAATAAAATGATCAATGATGACATAACAGACCCACCGACATAAGGAATCTGACGATACCACGCTTTGTACAGATTGAACACTCTTTTCCTGGCTTCTCCAGTGGTCAAGGATAGAACTGGTCTTACAGTCTTTGTGCCAACCTGGATGGCTTGTCGTCCAGACATTGTAATTGAAGAGAAATAGTAAAATTTCTTTCCCCAAGTCTTAACAAAGTTTATTTTCGTTTCGAGATCAAATGACGGTTCAATCAAATTGACAATACTTTGACATTGACAATTGACAATTGCTCATTCAATTCAACAAGACAATAGACATCTACGAACAAACAACACAAACCCATAGAGTATAGAGATAAGGAGAACTCTCATATTCAGAAAAGTTGTAAAAGTGTCCAGCTCAATACTTTTTGGTCCAGCTGTAAGTAGTAAATAAAAGTACCAAATCCCTCCAGTGGCACTAGAGTAGCAAGAGTGTATGAAATGTACGTAGCTATTGTTGACGGTGCGAAGTGCGCTGAGTTGAAAAATTTAATATTTTTGTATTGATCGACTGATTTGTGAGATTTTAATTAATAGTGATTTTATTGTATTAACTGATAAAACTTTTACACTCTGGCTACACTAGCGCCACCCTTATTTAACGCCTATCAACGGACCCTTTTATACAGAGAGAGAGTTCTTATCTATACTCCATACACAGACCATTTACTAATATACGATTTACCATACTATTCGCTGAACTAATCTAACTTTTGATTTGATGAGAATAGAGGTAGGTTAGAAGTGTTAAACTGAACAACTAGCAAGCCAAGACCATTTTAAATAGTGGTTCATAAATTGACCAGAATGGCGCGTGTTGTATTGGTGGGATTGGTTGTTTTTTTTTTCTAAAGTTATTAATATTTGTAAAAATCCGCTTTGCTTTTAATGTCTATTCAGCGATTAGGCAATGGCTTTCAATTGTAGCTGATCATTGTAGATCAAATTCAATCTGGAAAATGCTACAATAATATTATGTTCCAATTACCGGAAAATAAATCACGTTGAACACTTGCTGCAGGTACACACTGGGCGTTTTGAAGCGCGCGCTTTGCTAACGCACGCTTTGAGAACTATGAAGTTCTAACGCAACGCCAAGCGCTCAATGAGTACTCGCTCTAAGAACTTCATAGTTCTCAAAGCGCCGCGTTAGCAAAGCGCCTAGTGTGCCTACAGATACGGTACAAAATTTGAAACTTCAGCTAGAGATGTCAAATAGTGGATTGTGGTTTTACCCAAATTAGGTACCTACCTTTAGGTAAAGGGATCACGAATGAAACGAATTATGGATGGGTCAAGGAAAATTTAAAAACCTTAAAAAAGTACCTTTAAACCTTTAAAAAGTAAAAAGAGCGTTTGTAAAATTTAAAACTTTATTTAAACCTAAACATTCAAATAGTTACACAAATTGAAACTTACAAATCTTACATAGTTACATAATATTTATGGTCATTACAATTTACATTAAGTACATCACCAAATGTTCTGTTTATTGAATTATTGCTATTACTACAATCACTACTACAAATACATATGAAAATCAGTGCGTTGATTTAAGTCAACTTTGTGTACTGTCTGGTAAGTGTGTGTCCTGAGTGAGGCGTATAGCGAAAGCGGATGTGGGATCCGCCTCGCAAGAAACAAGTACTTACGCTAGATTTTTTTGCCTCGCAGTCCGCACAGGTTCAAACAAATCGCGCAGGTATTTGTTTCTTGCGCCGCGGATTCCGCTTCCGCTATACGCCGCCACTCAGGACACACGCACTTCGGCAGTAACTGAAATAAACTCTATAAAAATCGAGTAAGTAGGTAGGTATTTATAAAAGAAAGAATTATTTGTAGTTTTTGATAAAAAATTACAGATGCCTACAGAATTTTACAACGGACAAGTTTTGCCTCCATGTTTAGGAGTGAGTTCAGAACTGTATGGATTTATTAGGAACGTATCCTGCACTCTTCCCGGCATGTAGGTAAAATATATATCTCTGAAAGATAAAAATGGTAACCGTTAAAACGACAAATTCACAGGTAAAATTATAATATCTTCACATAATAATAGATAAGTATTTCACTAACAAAAATGGTTTGGACGGATAAGTGTCGTATTTTGTGGTAGACCACCACAGACGAGTTTGCTCCAATTGTTTCATTCTGTTCCTCGCAACAAAATCATTCAACAGTATAAGGAACTGAAAAATATGAAAAAAAAACCTATTAACGTATAGTTCACTTGTATACCTAATTAAAATATGTATAATACTTGCCAGTTTCTGCACCAGGTGACGATGAGACCAGTTCATGTGTTTTAGTTGTTTCAATGTGAAAGGTATTCGATAAGCTCTAGCACGAAAATCCATATGTTTTAAATCGAGCCATCGACGTAACGATTGTAATATTAATTGTTCTGAAAGAAATGTAAAAGTTAAAATTACCCTTCCTTATCCCTTATCCTTAATCCTTCTATTGTCGGCAGCGCACTTGTAGCACTTATGACGTTGCTTGTGTTATAGGCGACGGTAGCCACCAACCAGCAAGTGGAACGTCAGCCTTAACATAAAAAAAACTAGAAATGAAAGTTCATTAGTAGAAAATGGCTCTCAGAGAGTAGCTTAATTCACTGGTTATAGCTACTTAGATACAAATACCTAATTTTATTATAAATAACTACTAAAGTGAGTTCATTTGTTTGTTTGATATTACCCTTTTACGACTTAACTACTGAACCGATCTTAACTACAGACTAATTACTGTCAGGGACATAAAAAAGGGCCTTTCGCCCAGAAAAAGTACCTACATACTGTTCGCTGTTGGAAAAGAGAAAGTCGCGGCCAAAAGCTAGTATGACAATAATGACAATCACTAGGTTTATTTATTGAAAATTCTAATTTGAAGTTATACATAAGTTGAACACAGTTCGCAGTGTGCTTGCGTGATATATAAAATTTATTTCAATGGGGGAGAGGCTTGTACCCATCAACACTCCATGCGATATCACTATATTAGGAAATTGTTAATTACATAGAACTAAACATACTATGTTTCTTTGCTCCTATTCTCCCTTTGACACGTTTTCTGACCCACTCTATTAGATTGTTCAAAAGATTCGACTTCGGTAAATGTGGAATTAGCAGAGGGGTATCCGACAGATCAGCCAATAGTGCCTGAAAAATACGAAACTGCATTATAATTTTTTTAAAATATTAATGCTTATAGGCATCGAAATACTACAATGGAATTTGCGTCACAAATGCCAAAGCGGTACATAAAAAGAACGCCTTTGACAGAATCATGGCGGACTCTTACCTTCACGCGTCAATGATAAAAAGTAGTAACGATCAACTTCTACTATTTCATTTTAAACTCTAATGGGTTGATGTAAAGTCACATTTTCTTTAAATTACGTACTTATTATTATGTGTTTTGTTTTAAATGACAGTTCATGCTCTACGCATATGTCACTTTTAAATGTTCCATAAAATTCGTAGTGTTTTGTATGGCACGCGGGTTCCATGTTGTAGTAGTTTGATGCTTATAGGTAATTAAAGTATATTATAAATAAATTATGTAGCTTATATGTAATCAGACGACAAGTTTGGTCTAGTGGCTAGTAACCCTAGCTGTTAACCAAACGGTCGCGGGTTCGAATCCCGCTAGGCAAAATAATCTTCCAATAATAATTGGAAGATTATTTTGGGGAAGGTCTATTTTTAGCAGTGGACGTCCTGCGACTGATGATGTTAAAGAATGTCAGGCATATTTTTACTTGATGCTAGTTACAAAACTACATACTTGAGTATTCTACTTACTGCTAATAATACTTTTTCACTTATTCCCGATGCACTAATCGTTGGTCCTGATGGTACTGGCTGTGGAATTAAACAAAAATTGTTTCTTATAAGAAAGTATTTTTTTATCAAATAGCATTTACTTAATGTGCACACATGAAAGTTTTGTTTTTATGATATTAGATAGGCTGTATTAATAACATACTGTAGGCTCTTTCGACATCATTGCTTCTGCTACGGTATCCTTTATAAAGTCCTCGGTGGGATCCATTTGGTAAACCTTCGCCTTATCCAACCAAAACGGTCCATGCCTGGTCGCTTGGTAAAAATATTTGTCAGTAAATCCAGGTTTATTATAAAAGTCGTAAAGATGACCACATTTGCACTTTGATTCCTTCAAATACTCCATAACAACACTTTCCCTGCAAATATATGTTAATTAAGTGATTTTTGAACTTGTGAAAAAGGTGTCAGCACTGATACCTACTTCATTACTGGCAGGATACACTGATTACAGACCTAGGCTTTCAGACATTGCAACAGTAGTGCATATGTATACGCTTAAGTCTAAATGTTCTTTTTTTTTCGATAAATATCACGTAATAAAGTTTTCCCTTTTTTATTTTACACAAAAAAATTACAATTACAATGGTACGTATACACACACAGTTACTACTACTAGGTACTTAGTACTACTATCTGCATAGTAGTACTAAGTACATAGTAGTATTAAGATAGGTATCTTACTACTACAGCCTTCAACTCACTATTAAGTACCAATTCTAAATAAAATCCTTACTAATCCGTAGTAATAAATATTATAAATGCGAAAGTTTGTATGGATGGATGTTTGTTACTCTATCACGCAAAAACTACCGAACCGAACACCATGAAATTTTGCATACACTGAGACACCACAGAAAGGAGATATTTTCAAGGCTCAACGCTAACTTTCATCGTTCAACGCGGACAAAGTCGCGAGCACCAGCTAGTAATACATAAATAAATGGCTGCCTACCATTTAGTCATACAATCGCACGTCTCGTCACATTCTTCTTTTATGTCTCTCGGAAACTTCCAATATCCATGTATGTTGGTTAAGTATTCACCACCAAAGGATACGATGCCACCGTTTATGGGCACATACCCAGTAGGGAGGTAAGCAATCGCTATGGAAAAGAAAAATTAAACAAAATCACAGAAAAAAGGGTTAAGGTTGTAATTAAATTTATTGCTTATATAATCAAGATATTTTATTATTTTTGTACCTAATATGTTAGTAATGGCAGGGGACCCTGCGTGTCGCATTCATAACCTGGACAGAGTCTCACCTGGCAGTAACCAACTACTTACGAAAGGCCACCATAAAATAACAAAATCGTGTGATGTTGCGATTCGATGAGTTACTAATGCAGGACACTTGCATCCATCTAATAGAGGGTTGCTCCCGAAGAAGCAACGGGTGGCAACGGTAACCACCAACCATCAAATAGACTGTCAGTCTGTCTGCCAGAGACTTGTGGAAAGGAACTGACAATAGACGATCAATACTCACTATTTAAAATATAATACGGTCGTCCCTTAGCAAAAGCTACTCCTGTTATGTTGTATTGAATGTTATCGAAGCCCGTTTCGTGTTTAACTTTAGCCTTCTTCTTCAACATTTTTAATTTATTTATGTAAGCGACCATTTTAGGATCACTATTTCCTGAAAAAAAAATATTTCTTACATTTTTTACATGTTTTTTTAAATATTTGGACCTGCTCGCGTGGTCTGCTAGTGACCTTCAATGTAGGTATATATAACATAGATCTGCTTTGATGAGTGATGTATCTGATTTAAACATCCACATACAAACTTTGGCATTTATAATATTAGATACTAGAAATCCGTTCTCGGCTTCGCATGAGGGATTTTATTGTGATAACTTTTTTGAAATTTATTTTCTGTAAAACCCATCCCCATTGGCGAAAATTGCATTAAAATCCGTTGCGTAGTTTAAAAGATCTAAGCCAATCTAAGCGTACCTACATAACATACGAGTACATACAGACTACAGAGGGGAGGGACAGATGGCCGGAAACGACTTGTTTTATACTATGTAAAAATCAGGATAAGGAAGTGGAAGTCAAGCTAATAAAGACAAGCAAACGCCAAGTTTATATACTGGACACGTGCCGTTTAATTATTATTAAACTAAAATTATTAGATACTAACGTAAAGTGCTTGGTGGTTCCCAAAATTTATATGTACAAACTCTTTCCGCTTGAATTTCTTTCCTGTTTCTTTCTTTCCGTTTTTCCAACTGAAAATAATAACACACTTACTTCTAGTCATTTTTTTACATCAAATAATTAGGAACTTAGTATATTGATATACTTACAAAGCCATGATCCTTACACAGCCTTTCATAACTCTTAAAAAAATAGGAAAAATGTATTATTTAATGTAGGTATAAGCTTTGTTCAAAAAGAATATGTAGAACCACGCACTGGCTAAGAAGAGCTTCTAAGGTATTGTGTGTTTGTGTGTGGGGGAGGGGTGTATTTATATTTTGGAAAAATGTACTTACATCTTCATTTCGTAATCGGAATTTGTATGTAAGAGGTTTGGGCTTATTTGGATTTTTTACTTTTTTTGCATTGAAGCATGGCACATACATTCGCTGTAGATATTCACCGTATTTCACGTTTGGTTGGGTGTATTTACGCCGGACTAAAAAGAAAAAAAGTACCTACATGTAATAAAATAAAATATACTTTATGACGTTATGATTGTGTGGTACATGTATACATACACGTGTGGCTTCATGACTGTGGACAATAAAATTTTTCCCTTTTACAAAAATAAATACCTAATAAAAAATTACATACATAGGTACTTATTTCCTTACATAAAATGAAATAAATTAGGTATTAGCTGGTGCCTGCGACTTCGTCCGCGTTGGAAATTGAAAAATATATAACACTTGAGAAAATGTAGGTATGAGTATTAAACAGTATCCTATCAATTAATAAGGTAAAATAACTGTGCCTTTTAAATGAATCCGTTGAGCCGTTTTTTTGAAAGAGTTACAAACATCTATAGTTACATACTTACAAACTTTCGCATTTATAATATTAGTAGGAAATACTTGGGACTACCTTCTACTGATTCCGTAGGTGGAACACTCTCTGCGTCAGTCAACTTTGTTAATCTTTGTACACACTCTTCTAAGTCAATGAAAACTAAGCATGACATCAATATACATGAATTCATATCGTATTCTGTAAAAGAAATAATAAGGTTGTCCAGGAGATAATAAATTTGGTGAAGATGTTCATTTTTGATAACATTAATTTAAAAATTAATGCGGCAGACAACCGTGAAATAACAGCATATGTGCTGTTGTGTTTCGGTGAGTGAGTAAGGAGTGCCAGAGCCCATTTCCTTATCCTTTTCTAATCCGTTATTCTAAATGCTTCTGTAGTGGGCAGCGCACTCGTTGCAACACCTACTGTGGCGTTGCTTGTGTTACAGGCGACGGTAACCACCTACCATCAAGTGGACCGTCCGTCTGTCTGTTGAACTTGCGTTTAAAAATCTGATGATGATGAAATCAGTTAGTACCTACCTAGATGCCTATTATACAAAATTAATTGTAGTTATTTTTAATTCCTTATTACAGTAGGTAATATAACAATAGTATCGAATACTAGCGTGTAGGTACCTAACTTAGTTTCAAAACTGACAAAAAATTGACAGTAACAAAATTAAGTTCAGTACTACGTTAATGTTAAGTAAGAACAGTAAAGTATTCTTATAGGTAAAGTTGAAGTGGCAGGGTAGGTACCTACATAGTATGGAGAGCCGATGGCCGCTCGAACCGGAAGGCAAGTGCAGAGGACGTCCAACCACAAAGTAGACCGACGACTCACCTTATAAGGGCTGCGGATCTAGGGTGCTTTAGACTGCTAAGCTCCTACTAGAAAATTATGGGGGATCCCTATGCCCAGCAGTGGACGTCCTACGGGCTGAGATGATGATTATGCTTAAGCTCACCAGGTCGTAATTCGCTCGGTGGTTTCTTATACACAGCAGTGTATAAGTTCCATATAAATATTCCAGCGTCTTCGACAGAGTCCGCCATAGCCTTCAACAGAATCTTCTTGGGAATTTTCAATGTAATACCTAACTCCGAGAGACTTCGGCGAGTTCGATTTGGCATATCTTCTATTAGATCTTGATGTATAGCCGTTTTCAAATTGCTTAGCACTTCTTTTTGTTTAATTGATATCTCGTAAAACCAAGGTGGGCCCACTTCTTTTTTCAGTCTCCTTTTTTTTCGTTTAGCTAATATTAAACATAACCTTTAAATCGTTTAATATTAAAATATCCCTCATATATCTAATCCCTTATCCTTTTCATTACATATTATGAAAAAAACAAAGTCCTCCGCCGCGTCTGTCTGTTCGCGATAAACTCAAAAACTACAGCACCGATTTTCATGCTATTTTCACCAATGGATAGAGTGGTTCTCGAGGAAGGTTTTAGTATATAATTTACAAAGTTACGCGGGCGAAGACGCGGGCAGCAGCTAGTTCTACTATAATCTGCAGCGCACTTGTAGCACCTGTTGGTAAAGTAACTCATCAAGTGGATCTAGTTACTTTACCGAAAGACAACGTTTTGCGCAGTAGATATATTTTAAGACATACAGAAATTATTGTATAGTACCTAAACAAATCATATGGAACAAGCTACAAATAATTAACCTTCACAATAATAATGAAATTTCAAATCCCTTAAAAATTTAAGCCATTCTCCAACTTTTTCATTGTAGGGTTTTTTCTCAATATTTTCTCTCATTTCGCGTTCTAAATACACCCACACTGGATCTTTTTTGGGTCCATAAATTGTCTAAAAAGAGAAGAAAAGTTAATCTACACTATTATAAACTAACTGGAAATATTATATTTCTTGTGTCTTTTTCATGTTTGTAGGTTTGTAGTACCTATTTAGTGGATAAACTCAAAACTACGAACAGATTTCAAAAATTCTATAACCCGTGCTATTAAGGAGAGCTATTATATTTGCGCTTTTTGTTTAAACAAATGTTTAATACCTACTTGCAGAGATTTGGTGTAAGCATTTTGTGTAAAAAATATTAGAAGAAAACCAACTGCGCTATTGTTTGGAGAATATTTCTTTATTTAAAAAGGCTTACCAACTAAAGACATACTATATACAACACTACTGAAAGGAACATTACAAGTATGAGTTTAAATTAAAGGAAAGCACAACATTACATATATGAGATAAATTAAATTATAAATGAATTAACATGAACATATGAACAAAAGAATAGTTTCATATGATATATTGACATGTTTTGTTATTAACAAAACTTTTTTTTGTTTTTGCTTATAAAATTTAAACTATCAGGGCAATCATGATGGTGACAATTGTAGAGATTGAAAACACGAAGAAAATGAGAGGTCGAACGACTCGATCAGTTAGTTTAACTCAACCGTTAGTTTAGGAGAAAATCGGAAAAAACCGGCCAGTGCAGTTTTTTCAAAAATTCATCTCGGTTATTTTTTGAGTTGTAGCGTAGATATTCCGGCCAGTATTTGTTATCAATATAAGCTTTATATTTGGTAATCCCAAGGCAGGCACTGTCCGATGCATAGTTTTCGATCTGTGGCCATTTGATTTTTTTACTATGCAATTTTCCAGCAGGCCTGAATGCGACAGGTATGGTCCGATTTCAATTTACGAAAACTATTTCGGAAGTAGAATTTTCATACTTCAAAACGTATATCTTAGTTTTGCATTAAAACGCTGAGAAATATGTTAGAAATGAGCTCAAGGTTACCCAAATCGGCTTCAATGCCAAAATATATGGCTAATCTACTTTCTTACCTTTTTTGTTAAAAAACCTTTCACTGTAGGCATCTTAAATTTACCCATCTTTAAAGCGACAGCCAAACAAATACAAATAAACTATGAATTTTTCCAAACAAAATTAAAAATAATAAAAAATTTCAGGCCAAATTTACTACACCTCAAATTTTGACTTATAAATGAAATGAAAAAGATTTTCAGATTTTTTTATTTCTTTAAAAAATTACAGAAAACTAACCAGCAAATAGTATTGTAGTTGTATCATAAATATCACTGACATCTTCTGTATAATACTACTTATACAAACATTTACTCTATGACTGATATAGGGGTTATTTGTTCTACTTTCGGTAACAGGTTTTAAATAAAAGGACAACTTTATCTCAACTTAATTTTAAAGGTAGCTCATCAAAACGAAACAAATTGTTAGAAAAATCTATTTTATTTGGAATTACACTCACTGTTTGAAATTAGACCTAATTAAAAGAGTGGAATAACATTCATTATGAATACTATTATAATTCCAAATAAATACAGTCAATTTAGTCTATCTATAGTATTTAGCTACTACTTCGTGCTAAATTTACATGCAAGCCTGTTTCATTAGAGTGATTAATATAAAACTGTATTTTTCAATTTGGTTGTAGGAATTCATACATTAATTTTTTTTTTAAGGGTGTACCTGGAAAAGTGCATCCTTATAAGATTACAATCTAGTCTAGGACTAATGAGTAATTTTAATATAACCTAAACTACTAACTGTAATATTTACTAAGAATAATGTCCATTAACACGAATCTTATTGTCTCTATTAAGGGGAAAACACTTTGTTATTGTGGTTATACCACAATGGAAAAAACACATAGTAACATTGTCAATATTGTTATCTAATACTATACAAACAAAATTTTACTATAATTAACAATATTTAGATATTAACAATAATAATTTAAAAATAAATATTTCAAAAAAATAAATAATAAAATAATAGCATAATATGATAGCAACATATTTTTAGTGGAGTGTCTTTCTGTGCCTTCTAATCTTGAAGTGTAAATCAATTATCAGTATCAAAATACTTCTTAATCACCTTATGATAAGCAAAAGCATGCGGTCTAATCACACCCACAAGTCTGAGCTGAAATTTAAATATTCTAAATGTTTTTATGGATACAAATGTAAAAATACAATAAAGTTAATATTTCATTAATTAATTTGAAGGTTTTTCGTTTTTTCCAGGACGTCTTTGTACGGTGGGTTGATGGGACCTTGTACAGGTTCTTTATATTCATAGGAAGTTCGTCCATCCAATATCAAATTATAACAGGTATCAGAATCATAAGCGCTAAGATCCCCGCAAGCATTAAATGGAACAATAAATCTGTTCACACCAGTGAACTGGTTAAAGTCACAATACTTGTGATCTAAAAGTGGATTGACCATGGTTGGTGTGTATCCTTCTGGTGGTTGATAATTCTGACATACGACAAACGCTTCAATACTGGAATTTCTTGAGCTTCTGGGCTTTGAAACGGTGACACATTCGAAAAACTGCTTAAGTTGTGAATATAATAAAGAAACATCTTTCCCTCTAAATATTTTAGCAACAAAAACACCACCAATTTTTAAGACATGCGTGGTAATATTTAATGCAGCTAAAAGCAGCTGTGACTGCACATATTCGTCAATGTCATGCAGACCGGTGACATCTGGAGCACCATCGCACACAACTAAGTCAGCTTTGAGGCCTTCAAATTCTTTTATTATGAGGTTTGCTGTGGTCAATTTTGTAATGTCACCTTGAATTTGTTTTACACCTGGCAATGCCGCCATGGCTTGCAAATCGACTGCTACAATTTTAACATCGTCAGCGTTTTCGGTGTTTTCACGCAACCTCTTAGTCAACACTTGACTCCAGCTGCCGGGTGCCGCACATAGGTCGACAGCCCGTAAAACGTTGTCAAATATGTTAAACTCTTCATTAATTTGCAATAATTTAAAAGCACTTCGAGCTCGCCAACCTTCTTCCTTTGCCAGTCTGTAATATATATCTCTTTTATCCTTCGACGTTTTACCCATTTTATTTAACAAAAAATTCCCTTTTCAACGGATGACAAAATTCAGACAAATTATTAAGGATCAAGTAATCAATTCAGGTAATATAATGGAATGTATTAATTATATTTAATTTAATAAAATACCATTATTACTTAATTAATTACAAATAATAACCAATTAACCACACAAGCCGACACAAGGCAAAAGTCCATCAAACAAACATGTCAATGTCAAATAATTAAAACGTCAAAAAGCACACAGTACAAACAAACAGCCTCGCCTTGTGGGTATATAACATAGAGAAAGTATAGACTAGAGAAGCGGTGAGCGTACACCCGATAAGGACGGAAACATAGTACCACATAGTACATACCGTAGAGAAAAATCATAAAAATATCATCTAAAACAGTTGTAAAATTTATAACAAGACATAAATTAGATGTTTACTGAACATGCATGCAACAATTATTGCATTTAACCAAAAAATAAAGCACTTACATATGAAAGGTTATGTTTTCAACATTTCGCTCTGATCGACTTTTACAGTCTAAAATGCTACAGTTCACCATTATCACCACTTTCAGCAACACGTACCACACCTAACACAATACCCAGGAACTTTGAAAAATGCTTGAAATATGAAAATCGGCAAAAAACAAAGTGCTCCAAGAGATTTGTGTGCCACACTTTCAAGTGTGGCAAACAATAAAAACGCATTCGCAAAGAGAGACAAAAAATCAATAATGTGTCTCGCTCCCTCTAAGGTAATAAAGCATAAATGCGTCTCGTTTTCACGACTATTATTATTTTAATGACTACTCTAGTCTATACTTTCTTTATGGTATATAATGTTCTATTTTACCGCCGTAACCCGCGTGATTTAGCGAAGGCATATGTTAATCCCATACATTTTTATTTAGCGAATCGAATCGAATGCAATAAAAATGTATGGGATTGACATATGCCTTCGCTAAATCACGCGAAGGCATATGTCAATCCCATTCATTTTTATTTAGCGAATCGAATCGAATGCGAATCGAATGCACTTTGTCTAGGGCCCCTGGCCGGATGAAATTAAAAATAATGCAAAAGCATAAATCGATGTAAAATTAATTCATTCATCGAGTTATGATATTCGCAAAAAACGAACTGGACCATTGCAACTCTTAAGAAATACATATTATTCCTTATCTAGATTGCGCGAAAAAATCCCTCCAGAGTTGGAGAAAATTGCTTTACCATTTTCATTTAAAAACAATGTGTTCTGTAAATACACGTTACCGAGCTTACTACGGTGCTTCACTTTATTAGTATATGGAATTCCGTCCGTTGTTTTATAGATTCATGACATTTTTTTATTCTGTGGCTGTGGTATGACGGGTGTATAAATAAGAGGTTATGTTTTTGTTTATCAATTATATTACGTTACAATTTACATGTTTCATAGTTAAAATTGAAATAAACTTTTAAATACTTTTAATGTACTATTAGCGTTTGATATTTAAAAAATGGATACAATAGACTATTGGCTGTCATTGCCTCCCAAATTTACTACTCTAAGAGTTAATCTACTAAAAAAATTTGATATTAAGGAATTGGAAAATTGTTTAAAATTAGTAAGCTATTTTATTTATTTGTTTAAAATTAATAAGCGTAAAAAAACTAGGCCAACTTCTTATTTTTTTGGTATGAGACATAAGTAAGATAAATGTAAAATCACATAGTTATTACTATCTGTAAAATTGTAAAAAAAAACTCATGGAAATTTGTTTTTATAGCAATCTGATGAGATTGGTGCATCACAGATACCGCGATTTTATTATTTAAGACCGGACTGCCTAATTATTGAACAATGGGACCCAAATGTAAAATTGGAGAAAACTGGGAATGAGATCATAGTAGACGCTTCATGTGCAGCGGCTGTCTTACGAGGAGCTCATGTTTTCGCTCCAGGTGTCCTTGGGCTTTCACCTAGTAAGAAAATTAAGTTAAATTTAAGATAGGTAGAGTACTAACAAAACATACCACTTGCATAACATAATTTATATATTTTATACTAGTGCCCGCTTCCTTTCCTTATGCAAAAAACAATCTGCACACAAATACATTTTTTTCTACAAAAATCTTGTTAATTTATCCTTTGGGTGGTGGAAGAAATTAGCAGGGAAACAGAGATTTAAGTAGACATCTACTTTACATCTACATCTATAATATGTAGATAGATACTTTTTAGTATGTATCTGCTGATGTAACTAATGTTCACATATTATAGAGAAAGAATCCACTCTGCCTCCTATTATAAGTTCAATAATTATCTACTAATGTTCCAGTTACATTTTCATTAAATGGCATCAAATTTGGTGGAATAACAAAGGTATCTGATAGAGACTAGTATATATTTGATTTATCCAAAGAAAAATAACACCACCTTATATGAACGTTCTCTTGAGAATGTTTATTGTTAAGATGCTATTTTGTTTACTTCATTATTTTCAGGAAACAACATTTTTATTACTATAACTAATAAAAAAAAATACTTAAAAAATAGATGTTTTTATAACCAGATTGATACCACACTAATACCACAAAATTATTATAAACTTCCAGGTTGTAAACTTGGTGAAAGGATTGACATATATGGCGATTTGGAGGGAAAATGTAAAAGAGGTTTAAAAGTGAAGTATGAGGGTAAAAAGTTGTTTGTTGGGATGGGATATTTAAAAATGTTACGAAGTGATTTGTTCGATAATGGTGTTCAACCTAGGTATGTATAGTTATAAAATGCTTCAAATAAAATTGTTTATCTTAGAAACCCAATGACTTTTATATACAGAAATTGCGCATTTAGTTATGGGTGAATTATCCGCAGCTCATTTAATCAATTGAAAGTAACACCTCATTTTTCATGGCACTTTCGACCTTTTGTCTTACCCTATTTGAGAAACAATTTTGTTGCGATCACCAAGTCTAGTAGAATACATATAGGTTGAAGTAGAAACCACATAATACTTACTGTAACACCATTCTTATAACAGAATATTTATTTATTTATTTATTTATTATCTAATACAAGTTTACACACAATATAATAACAA
This sequence comes from Synanthedon formicaeformis, assembly GCA_945859745.1. NCBI lineage: Eukaryota > Metazoa > Arthropoda > Insecta > Lepidoptera > Sesiidae > Synanthedon > Synanthedon formicaeformis. The sequence goes on from OX243965.1 coordinate 6,729,243, forward strand.
CATCTGTAAACCATTATTGGTTTGTCTAGACATTTCATTTCATGACACACTTATATAATTATTATACATTCCAATATACATAACAACACATAACAACACTACACCATAAATATTATTAATACAACCATTATTTAATTAAATTATTTTATTCATGTGCTTTCCAGTGGAATAGCTGTCAATACAATATTACCAGCTTCCAGATTACCTGTAATAAACGAAACGATAGCTACCACCAAGGGTAGTATTCTTTTACAAAATTTGCCATCAATAGTCTGTGGTTGGGTGGTGAATGCTCAACCAAATGAATGCATTTTGGATATGTGTTCGGCTCCAGGCAACAAAACAACACATTTGGCAGAAATGTCTCAAGATAATGTTGGTATACATTTTACAATTAGGTACTCACATTTTGTTATTAACGCCCGACGCAAAAACGGGATCTATCTGTCGAATCGTAGCCTTTTTTGTTTGAACGCTAACGTGATCTGGAATCTAGATCGTTGACAGCTATAATTTATGATGATCTGTTCACTCGTTTGAAGAACTTCCACATGTTTGGTTGATGTGAAATTTGGTATACTGTTAGTTCTGTGGTACATATTTCCATGATATTGTAACCTTGATAACATGAATAGTCTGCTGGACACACAACTGCTCAGCAAATTATAGCAGATATAGAGAGTTGGGGCTCAATTAAAAGTTGGGGCTTAATGGAAATTTTTTAATTTTAGCTTGTTTACTGCTAGATGTATGTGTGTTTTAATTATTTTATTTTATTTTTTATGTTACAGGCCACCATTATAGCTATAGATAAAACTCCACAAAAAGTTGACAAGGTAAAAGAAAAATGTGATTATCATGGAGTGACTTGTGTCAAAGTTTATGCATATGATTCGACTAAGTGTTATTCTGAGAAAAGCGAAGGAATAGAACACGGTCCACCGTTTCCATCGAATACTTTTGATAAGGTTCTGTTGGACGCGCCGTGCAGTGGATTGGGTCAACGGCCACAGCTGCGAAACAAGATGACACCAAAAATGTTACAATCATACAAATTTGTGCAAAGAAAACTATTTGATGCGGTGAGTTGTATTATCCAGAAAATTTATTATTTCAAAACGAACTAAAGCGTTTAGGCTTTGGAATAATAATTACATAATGCACATTCGACTTAACTATAATAGTGATAACTTTGTCTTGTCTCCCTAAAATAAACTTTTTTTTTGTTTTAGGCAGTAAAAGTGTTGAGAGTGGGTGGTAAACTTATATACAGCACTTGCACAATAACAGAGGATGAAAATGAAGGAATGGTCGCATGGGTTCTGGAAAAGTTTCCAAATTTAAAATTGGTTCCAGCTGAACCACTCCTGGGTGGGCCAGGTCTATCTAATATGGGTCTTAACGATGAACAAAGGTATTAAATATAATCCATAAAAAACAATAAAATACAGAGCGGTAGTAATTAATTGTCGCGCAATTGCGCTGGGAGCAACTCAAGGCGCATTTGGCAGCCAGTTACTATTTTGCACATTGTGGAGTAAATACGAGTATGTATTATCGAAAAAGGCGATAGAAATGCTCATTGTGAATAAGCAAAAATGTGATGTATCATTTCACAGGTATTAAGTAATTTTTAGCTTTTAAAAAATGCGAGTTGAAATTGTGTTTGAAAACAAAACCAAAAGTTTGCGTAAGCCTGTAGCGTTTAGGTTTTGTATAGAAGACATTGACCATGCCATCTCTAGTAGGGGCAACGCAGCGATTCTTTGCTCTGTGGAATAAATACTAAATATTTCGCTCAAGCTGAATTAAGTTAATTACTGGAAGAATTTATTTAATATTTTTTTAAAATAAATATTAGTTTAAATTTGTATTTTTTTTTTTTCAGGTTGATGGTTCAGCGGTTTGGTCCAAAAGATGACAATGTGAAATCTGTAGATTCAATATATACAAACAGTATAGGATTTTTTATAGCGATGTTTGAAAAATTATAAATTTTTAGTCAATGTTTTAAGATTTCTAGTTTTGTATGTGGAGGGACAAGTCAAGTTCGACAAAGCAGTTTTATACTATGTCTTTGTTAATTTCTATTTGGGTAATTACTTAAGGTATGTACTATAAAGGAATAAGATTTTATTCAATATAAATGTGTATTCAATTTTCCATCTTGTGTGCAAATTTGTGGTTCCGCTATTATGCTTACTCCTTACCAATACGTAACAGCACACGTGCTTTATTTCACGGTGGTCTTTTGTAATGGGGTCGTCACTGCCACTAGAGGTACTGCCTAAATGAATACTTACTATATAGTATTTACCTAAATCAAGCTACGTCATGTAAAAAAAATATCACAAATTATGTAGTATTGATTGACGACATAAGTCTTGTCAATAATTTAAGCGATCCCGCCAACGAACTTTTACAAAAAGTTCGTTGGATCCCGCTTATATTTTATCCAAAGAGTATTATAATCTGTCTTTAGACATATTACTTTATAATCTGTGATTATAATATATAGGGGACGAGGATTATAATATCCTCGTTTAGGTTGGTAGCAAGGAGGATAGAGATAAGGAGGGCAATCTCTGAGTATTAAAAGTGTCCGTCGATAGACCGTAAATTGATGGCGCTAGTGAGGCTAGTGACAGTAAACAATTCAACTCGGCGCACTTCACTCCGTCAACTACTACTACGTTCATTCCATGGGCATTCGATTCGATTCGCTAAATAAAAATGTATGGGATTTACATATGCCTTGGCTAAATCACGTGATACTTCCCATACATTTATTCTATCGAACTTCGTTATCGTTTTTAAAATGGCACTTTGTCTAGGGCCCCATACTCTCAAACTCTCTCTGTACATACTAGCGCCATCTCAATTTATCGCTTTTAGTTGCCACTTTTTCAGTTTAACACCAATGTAAGATTGCGCTCCTTATCTCTGCCCTCCTTGGTAGCCTGCTGCCTTGGTAAGCATATTTCAAGTATATTGTATGTTGAGTCAACGATCATACTACTAATAGCCCGATGCAAATAACTTAAGTTTTGACTGAAGTTTTAATTTTTCTTTAGGCGACATGTTCAGAAATTGTGCTTCGACACGCAAAATGAAAATTGGTTATATTTTGTATCCCATTTTATCACTTCATTTACATAGAGACCAATTATATTAACTTTAGTTCATTAGTTTAATCCGGTGGTTTAAGCGTTACAAATTTAAATCTGTAAAATGTAGGTTTCTTTCTATAATCAATAAAATTTACTCTGTTGTACCTACGTTGTAGTCTGTGGTATCAAGTGTCAAATTAAATTTATGTCAATTTTAATTAACTATAGTCTGTGATTGTTTGTTTACTTAAGTTGATCTTTATTCGATAAGGCTTTTATTTAGTCATTTTAAAAACTATTTTTTTTTATAAACTGGACATGGACAAGTTCAAAGGTTAAAATTATAGCAGCAGGCAGCTAAATATAACATATTAAAATTATACCAATTATATGTGAGTTGGGGCAAATTATCTAATATCAGTTTTTAAGACTTTCTTTTGAGATTTTGAGTTGAGATTATTCTTTTTAGCTTATGGCTTATATGAAAGGTTATTTGTGAATTTATTCATGCCATTCTAAGGAAGTTAATGATGGAATATTCAAATGGCACAAAACAATTGTTATTGTTCATTCTTGAAGAATGGAAATTACTTTTTATACTCACTGCAATTTTTGCTTTATATTTCTACTTCACTCGGAACTTCCAATATTTTGAAAAGAAAGGGATTAAATATATACCGCCTACGATTATCTTTGGTAATTTGGGTTCGCGACTTACAGCGAAAAAATCTTTTCATGATTTCCATTTAGAAATTTACAATTATTTTAAAGGAAATCGCTTTGGAGGTGAGTTTTCTTTTAATTTTTCCCAATAATGTTATTTCTTTTATTTATTTTTTAATATTAATATACCATTGAAATATTTTTACAGGATTTTTTGAAGGAAACAAACCTGTTCTGTATATAATAGATCCAGAACTCATTAAAATTATTACCATTCGGGATTTTGAATATTTTGTTGATCGCAATACACTTAAAACTAAAGATCCCATGTATTTACAAAAATCGCTTCTAAATTTAAAGGTATTGTTACGACTTTTATAATGCTAGACTACTAAACATAAAATTATGGCAACATTAATAACACTCTAATTTAGAAGCGTGGCCACCAGCTAACTGTTAATTATTTTTAGACCTTTTTAATGAAAATTATAATACATAGATCCTTACATATTATAAAACAAAGTCCTCCGCCGCGTCTGTCTGTCTGTTCGCGATAAACTCAAAAACTACGACACAGATTTTCATGCTGTTTTCACCAATGAATAGAGTGGTTCTCGAGGAAGGTTTTAGTATATAATTTACAAAGTTACGCGGGCGAAGTCGCGGGCAGCAGCTAGTGAATTTATATAATATTTTTAAACATTACCATTATGATCAAGTGTTATTAAACTGATTTGGTTTTTACAGGGCTCAGAATGGAAAGGAGTTCGGGGTACAATAACACCCAGTTTTAGCTCAATTCGCTTGAAAGCTATGTTACCGATTATTGAAATGTGCTCACAACAAATGGTTGAATTTTTAATGAAATTCGGTAAGTTAAAAACTTTAGTAGAGATGATAATAAAAATGTATGTTGTAAGCCTAAGTTGACGAGCCTTTGGTTGATTGGTGAGTGCTTGCCTTAACTATCTTTTTAGAGTTGCTGTGTTTGATTCCCGGCAGGGTCAACTTTTGAAATGAACTTTTCCAAGTTGGCTCTGGTTGGGATCTGGATAGTATTGGCAGGGAATCCCTCATCACTAATCCTGGTTGTTAACAATGGTTGGCTTGTAGCACCTATGTCGTTGCTTGTGTTATAAGCGATGGTAAAAAAATGTAAAAAAAACAGTGGCACTCCGGGAGTGCCGACAGAAGTGAAAATTTGAACAATTACGTGTGTATTTTTTGAATCGTCAGGAAACTACATACTTATATACAGAGGTGTCGGTTATGGTAACTGGTCGCGAATTCAGTGGTTTTTTCCCATCTCAAAAATTGTTCTTTTCTTTAAAAATAATATCAGCGCCATCTCTGTTCGCATTGATGTATTATTTCAATTCAATTAGTTTTCGCAAGGATGTATTATTATGTAACATATTCTAGTTTAAGTGGTATTGTGTAGATGGCACAATATCTGAAAACAACACGCCTAAAGAAGTTTTCACTTCAATAAAAAAGTTTTATTATTTTATTTTTGTGAAAATTTCATTTAAATAAAAGGTAAACACGTAAATGATTGTTTACACTTTTTTTAATCCTGGTGTGTAATTTACAATAATTGTTTTCCAGATAACCAAGATGTGGAAATGAAAGAAAAAATGGGACATTTTACACTTGAAGTGATCGGTGCTTGTGCATTTGGAATTAAATGTGACGCCATCAATGAAAATGCACATTTTTTAAATGTCAGTATAGTACATATTAGATATTCTTCAAGTAAGCCGGCTAACCCTTAACCAGGTTAAGGCTATATACCTTACACATATTATTTTCATAACCCTATTTGGGCTTCTATATACTGGCGCAGTTAATACATGACTGTGAATGAATTAAACTGTGAGAACAAATGTATTGAAATAATAATGACGACACGTTTGGTCTAGTTGACTCATAATCCTAGCTGTTAACCAAACGGTCGCGGGTTCGAATCCCGCCAAGAGGGCAAATGTTTGTGTTAAAATTTTACTTTTGTACCTGAGTCATGGATGTTTTTTATTTACAATATGTATGTTCTTACAAAAAAGAAAAATAATCTATGTAGTATATCAAGTGTCTGGTATCCAATACACAAGCATTAATTGCTTACTGTGGAACTAGATGGTGCTGTGTGGAATGTGTGAAAATATTTATTATTTATTTATATTTATAACTAGCGGCCCGCTCCCGGCTTCGCCCCGGGTGCATTTTTTTTACGTAAAAACCTTCCCTGATTATCCCTCTATCAATGAGTGAAGACAGAATTAAAATCGGTCCAGCCGTTCACGAGTTTGCGCTTAGCAACACATTTAGTGATTCATTTTTATTTATAATAAAGATTTAAATTTTCAGGTAGCAAAGAAGTTTAATTACATGTCTACAACCAAACGAGTGATATTTCTTTTATTAATAATGCTCGCCCCAAAAATGTTACAATATGTGAATGTTTCATTTGTGAATCTTGAAAGCACCGACGAATTGGTAAAAGTACTGAAGAAAGCTAAAGCAGAAAGGCAGTCATCTAATTCTAGGTACTGATCAACAACCATTTTATTAGAATCCTGCACAGTGGCGTATTTTTTTTTTTATGTTAATGTTGTCAGACAAGCTGTCGGTCCACTTGATGGTAGATGGCTACCGTCGGCTGTAGCATTAAGAGTGAGGGATCAGGAAGGGATAGAGAAATGAGCTCTGGCATCCTTCACTCACTCACATAAACACAGCAGCACATATGCTGTTATTTCCCTGCCCAAATGAGTGCGACATGCAGTGTGCCCTGTAACTACTTTACAAAATCAAGACCCGAACCAACTTTGAAAGTTTATTTCCACCACGGTTAGCCCTGCAGGGAATCGAACCTAAGATTTGTCATCTTTTTAACACTTTGTTGTTTTGATTTTGCTGTTAAACTTTAATCACATACAGTCTACATGTTTAAAATATTATATTCTCATATACAAGTTTAATACTGCTAAACTTAACAAAGATGTTATATAATCATGAAATCATTTGGACGATTTTCAGAAAGAGTGATTTTCTACAATTGTTAATTGATGCTGCAGAAACAGAGAGAAAAGAATCGAATAATTCAAAACCATGTAAGTTAATCTCAATATTTAATTATATTCCAAGTTAGATAGTCTTTTTTGAAGTGAAAACTTTTTGAGGAGCGTTAGGCACTTTTAGCATCGTCACGCTCTGTGAGCGACACTCTTAGTGACGTTTGTTTGAAATAAGCGCCATCTACCTGAATTAGTACGTACTTCTTTCGTCAATAGTTTAAGATGCTGGTTGGTTAGTTCTGACGATTGACTAGACAGACTGACAGTTCATAATAATGATTTCAGATTTGGACGATGACACAATAGACGCTCAGTCTTTGCTTTTCATCCTGGCCGGTTATGAAACTTCAAGTACATTGCTCTCGTTTGCTATTTACACGTTGGCAACTAAACCCGATATTCAAAATAAATTGCGAAATCATATTGAGGAAACTTGTAATGGAAAAGATGTGTCATACGAATTACTCTCGCAATTATCTTATCTAGAAGGATTTTTGTTAGGTGAGTAAATATGAGGCGACAGTTTATATGTCATTTATTGTTTATACATTTGTGTGGAAAAATAAGTCAGGCCCTGGAGGGAAACTACCTTAAATCCTCAAGTTGTCTCATTTTACATAAAGGAGACATTCCTTTATTTTTAAAAAGAAACAAAACTGCATTCAAAGATTTTCTAAAAATTTCTATAGGCAATAAATAATATTCTTGAAATTTGAATCTAACATTTTACGTTATTCCTTTTTTTTAAGATACTATGTTACTTAAGAATAATTATAATTTTTTGTCCATTCTTTCGATTGGCATCATAAAAATACGAGTTTTTTTTTTCACATTTAAGTTGGTTCGATTCCCAGATGAAGCATCAAGCAAGTAATTTTTAGAAAATCTTTGAATGTAGTATTACTAATTTTTATAAATGCAGGAATGTCTCCTTTATGTAAAATGAGCCAACTTGAGGATTTAAGATTTGAGGAACACTGTATATCTGTATAAATAAAAAATAATTGGTAAATGTGTTGTTAAGCGTAAAACTCGAGAACGGGACTAATTGGGATTTGATTATTTTTGAAATTATTTTTAAGGTTAAACTCAACAGACAGGCTGACGGTCCACTTGATGGTAGGCGGCTACAGTCCTATAACACAAATAACGTCACAGGTGGTGCAAGTGCGCTGCCATAGTAGGATTAGTGATAAGGGATTGGGAAAGGATAGGGAAATGGGCTATCTATGGCATTCTTACTCACTCACCGAAACACAGCACATATGCTGTTATTTCACTCTGTTTTTCTGTAAGGGGGGGTAAGATGGGCTGCCAAACTTGTCTGCCCACGCGTCGTTATTTAATACTAATATTATTATTAATTCGTCCTATAAATTTTTTTTTTTTTTTTTTAGAAACGTTGCGTATGTATCCCCCACTTGGACTCATAGACAGAAGATGTACAAAAAAATATATTGTTCCCGGAACATCGGTCCAATTGGATGTTGGCGATACTGTTGCCATATCTGTATATGGCATTCACATGGACCCTGATTATTATCCGGATCCGCACGAATTTCGACCGGAAAGATTTATGGGGGAGGAAAAGAAAAATAGACCTTCACATTTGTTTCTAGCGTTCGGTGCTGGACCAAGAAATTGCATAGGTGAGCGAAAATTAATCCCTTGCATTTCAAATTTTGTTAAAAGTTAAGGTCGACAGACAGGCTGACAGGTGGTTTTCCGTAAGGGCAAGCCCAGATGGGATGCCCCCAATAAAGTTTTATAAGCTTGGTTTAGTTTATTTTTATTTGCAGTATAATGAAATTTTTCAGCATTGATTTGATTTGATATTAAAATCGTTTTTTTTTTTTTCAGGGTTACGTTTTGCCATGTATTCGGCGAAACTGGCTATTGTATCTCTATTGAAGAATTTCAAATTTTCCGTATGCCCAAAAACAGAAATTCCTGTGAAGTTTCATAGACGAAGCTTGTTTTTGAATTCAGAGAGTGGTCTTTGGGTTCGCATCGAAAAGATACAATAATGAAATAATTATGTCATAAATACCTACCTATTACTTTGATAATGTGCCTATAATAGGTTAAGTTTATACTTACGGTCTGTTTTTTATTCTCAGACAAAAATGACACATGCAAATGTCAACTTTACATATAATGATACCATGAAATGACATGAAATGTATGTAATGCATGTCAAATATAATGTCATTTTTGTCTGAGATTAAAAAACAAACTATATATAACCTAAGCTGGCGCGTTCCCAGTACTTACACAAGTATATTGTGCACTATTGGGGTTTGGTGGTGGTGGGTTCATCCTATATTTCACACCTTAAGGTCAACTAAAGCGGTAGCTAAGAAGTTCCGTTCTAAACGACCGCGACGCGCGACTGCGTCCATACAACTTCGCAACCATATTCGCTGGTCGCTGGGCGACACCTAGCTTACGAATCTCCTAAACTAGCGACTAAAGTGCCTAATAAGTGTTCCTGCAGTGCAGTTTCTGTAGTAAACAGTTTTTCCAAGCATTATGTCGGACCTTTTAACTACAAATAGAAAAAGAGATTCGGCAGTTAATGGGAGGTTATATTCAAGATCGCCTCAATTTTTCATATCGCCTGATTAGCTAGGAGTAGAGAACTAATTCTATCAATATATCGACCCAGTGCGCGATGTTGATTGGCTTCTCGGCTGCGACGCGCGAAGGCACTGCGTCGTGTCGCGGTCATCAAGCGGCTTCTCAGCTGCGACGCGCGAAGGCACTGCGTCGTGTCTCGCTCGCCAAGCGGCTTCTCGGCTGCGACGCACGATGGCACTGCGTCTTGTCGCGGTCGCCAAGCGACTTTTCGGCTGCGACGTGCGATGGCACTGCGATCGTGTCGCGGTCGCCAAGCGACACTGGCCACGCTCACTGGTTGCAGCCGTCAATTTTATATTCATACGAAGCCGTTGGTCGCGGGTCAATGTCGCCGATCGTCCGTACAAAGCAACAGTAAGTGGGGTCCGCGCGGAAAAGAGATAGTATTTTCATTTCCTTATGTAGTATAACGTCAAGACGTTCAAGACGTTCGGGCCTATTCAAAGACACGTGTACGTGACGCGTCAGCTTTTGTTAACTTATATTTAAGCACTGTTAAATCTCTGATTTGTTTATTTATCACTATACGCTACATTTATATTGTTGCGGGATTCTGAAGAGACAAAACTGGACATAGCATTTAAACTTGCCGTAACAAGTATTATATAATTTAAATAGTACATAAAGTACAATATTATCATACAAAATATATTAATATTTATATGATTAATTAATAAAATTTTGGTGTATTTTTTTACAAATTATTTTTTTAAGTGATTATTAATATTATTATCAAATAAAATGTATTTAAATTACAAGCATTTTTTTATAATTTCCTATTGTACAAGTATTTAGTAGTGGCAGAGCAAACTTACAGCAGAGTAAACAGTAAACACCATCCCCTTATCAGAATACTAGCTGGTGCCCGCGACTTCGTTCGCGTTATTCTGATGTATAAGCTACGAGTATATTATTGTAAAGTTTCATTTAAATCCATTCAGTAGTTTTTGCGTGAAAGAGTAACAAACTTTCGCATTTATAATATTGGTAAAGGATGTGCTGTTGTTTTTCGGTGAGTGAGTAAGGCATGCCAGAGCCAATTACCCAGATCACCGGATTTCTCGCCTTTAGATTCCTAGAAACGAATGACAGCACAGGGGCCCTAGACAAGTTGCATTCGCTCCGTAGCGATTCGATTCGCTAAAAATAAAATGTATGGGATTGACATATGCCTTCGCTAAGTCACGCGAAGGCATATGTCAATCCCATACATTTTTATTTAGCGAATCGAATCGAATGCGAATCGAATGCACTTTGTCTAGGGCCCCTGGGGCCCTAGACAAAGTGCCATAACGATAACGATAACGAAGTTCGATAGTTATAAATGTATGGGAAATATCACGTGATTTAGCGAAGGCATATGTCAATCCCATACATTTTTATTTAGCGAATCGAATCGAAAGCGAATCGAATGCACTTTGTCTAGGGCCCCTGGTTTACGAAGCAGAAATCCAAAACCTAGATCATCCATCTTACAAGAATAATCCAAGCGGAACGGATTTGTTAAAAGATGCATCTAGATATCATTAATTTTTACAGGTGTAGTCCTCTAAATGTACCCGCAACCGCGGATTTTGAAAATTCTTCAACCGCAACAATCTATAAAAGTATAAAGTTTCGTAGTTCATGAAACTAACGTAAATAAAATACTACTACAGCGTCACACCCCAATGCTACTACAGCGCCTCCTATTTAATGGTAGCCGACCAACTCTTTCATTACTATTGAATTGACTATGGATGGACTATGTATATTTTGTACTCTTTGGTTAATCAGTTCAAGTTTTTATTATTGGCTTGGTTACGAAATGTTTTTAATTTGCACCAACAACCAAAATGAAATGTTTATTTAATTATTAAAAAAAATAATAAGATTTTGTAAATTTAAATGAAAACTTCTTACATAATGTAAATTCTTAATTATTTTTATTTACAACATTTTTCTAAACTAAATTAATTTGTAAAATTTGATTGTTCAATATAATCTGTTATTGTCCAATAATTCTATTTCACATTTAAGCAATTTTGTTTGTTATCTCAACCGTTAATATATTTTCATTATCTAAATGAAAAATATTTTTTAATAAACTGGCCACTTTTTGGCTCTACGTGGCATAAGCACGAAACGACTTCCACCACGTTCGCCGCCATCTTGACTTGACATACAGTGGATTAGTAAAGTTAACGTCGGAGTGTAGCATTTTTTCTGCATATAAAGTTAATTCCTTCATAAATTGTGAGTATAATACTGTCGGGTACCGAGCAATGTGCAAAACATACAATAAATCACAAAATAGAATCCAATTGGTGTCTTTTAACTACTAACTTGGGTGGCGACCGCAGTTCGTAACAGCGGTTTCGGTCAATCATTGTTATAATTCATTACCTCACGCAGAGATCGTATCAAGCTCTCGGAAATTGTTGTTATATAGAATGTTTGTGTTTTAAATTTTTTCATTCATTTCACTGCGTTTTTCCTGTAAATATATTTTGCGTCTGATTTCTGACTTGCCATGTCATAATCAATGAAATAACGAACGTGTACACACAGACGGATGACTCAGAGTGAATGTGTAAAACTAATATGTTCTCATTAATTTCAGTATAATAACGAGGCTACAAAATGGGGAATATGTTTGCAAATTTATTTAAAGGCCTATTTGGCAAAAAAGAAATGAGAATATTGATGGTTGGCTTGGATGCGGCTGGTAAAACCACAATTCTATACAAACTGAAATTAGGTGAAATTGTTACAACGATTCCCACAATTGGTGAGTACTTAGTGAATACCATTTACATTACACATTTCTAATTGTTACAATGTTTGTTAATTACGTATGTAGTGCTGTAAAATATATACCTATGTGAATTCTCAATGTATACTATTTCTAGGATTCACTAGCTACTATAGATATCATATCTTTTCATAAATTCAGTGAATTTGTGACATAAGATAAAGGGTTGGGTCACTTACGTGGCCTGGAAAAGAAAAAAAGGCAATGTAGTACATAAAGTATTTTTTAACTTGTCATTGTCTTTGTACACCTCTATACCGTTTCGGATCGTTTAATTTTCATTTCTATCCCTTTATAAAAATATTCAGAAGCGACTACTTCATTGTCACTAGAAAATATTTTATTAGAAAGCCTTAAGTCAGATTTCAGCTTTGAAAATAGTCACTGAGGGGCTAGGTCGCGATTAGGTGGGTGACGAATTTCTATAAAGGCACATCTTAAAACAGCAGCCATCATTACAGGCACATTGTCATGAAGCCTCACACCTTTAATTAGCTTTCCTCTAGGTTTTTGCTTGATTGCTTCATGCTATTTCACAATAAGGTTAGCATAATTGCTTCCTGTCATTGTAGTATTGCATTCTTTTATGTCTATGAACAATAACCTTTGACAATCTCAGAATATCATAGCCATTATCTTTTTAGTGCAATGATTCATCTTTGCCTTTCAAAGCAGGTTTACTCCAGAATGACGCTACTCCATCAACTCCAGACAATTGACTAATGAATTGTTTTTTTTTTTTGTTGGTGTGAAATCCTCCAAAAGTTCTTTAGAGCACAATACTTGCTTTCTTTGCTGCATACTTGAAAGAGTTTTGGCATCCACTTTCCGTGGACCTTATTCATATGAAGATGTTCATGAAGAATCCTTTGAATTAGGTTGTAGTTTTTGAAATACCTGTTCATGTCACTATTTCTTTTGTTTTCAATGTCGGCCCTCCGGTACTTCTTCCACTAACTTGAATATTGTTTTCTAGGAGTGCCCTAAAACAGGCCGATGAGAGAGGATCGTCATCAATAGACAGTTATATCTTGAAAATTATATTTGTTTAAGCAAAAATTAAACTCCGGAAACATTTGATGAACCCTCTTAGTATTTAATTAAAATTACTCTTCTCTTGACTATTCGCCATTCAAATGATGTTAAGTTAAACTCATCTAATAATGTTGTTAAGGACATCATAACAATGTATATCTATAGTTAGGATATTATATTACAATATGTTAGCAGACCTATCATGGTATGTCGGAGATAAGTGTTATATGTTTAATATTGTCGCATTTTGCCAAGATCAAACATAGCATGCAATATTAAAAGTAAAAAGTACAAGTTTAAATTTCAATTGTATTTATATAAATATTTTTTTTATTTTGATAATAGAGTAAATTTTACACATAACATTCTAGCTGGTGCAACATAGCATATTATTATAATAAGAGGTAGTTCAACAAATAGTGCTTATTTCAATAGATAGTTCAACAACAACATTCAACAAACACATGGAATTTTTTTTTATATGATAGATAGGGTGGTGAACTATTCACTAATGTCAAAATGTTGGAATCTCAAAAAAGGACACAAATTTTGGGTTTGACAAGGACCATACACATACCTTATGATTTTTTTTTGTGAATTTCAGGCTTTAATGTCGAAACCGTAGAATACAAAAACATCAGTTTCACTGTGTGGGATGTTGGCGGTCAAGACAAAATTAGGCCATTGTGGAGGCATTACTTCCAGAACACACAGGTTAGTAAAATAAAACTCATTTGCTTTATTGTAACTGCAACATCTTATGACAATGAATCTTAAGTGAAGGAAGTGGAAAAAAAATTTACATTGCCGATTTTAACAATCACTCTGTTTTATTGTACTTCATGAGCTTGCTGATTGAGAAAATTGATCTGATCCTGATTAACTAGGGAAAAATACCTCAAAATAGGCATTATTTATAAGCACTGGATTTCACATCTAGTCTGTTTGGTTGTAAGTAATATCTTGCCTAACTTAAAAAATCATATAATTGAGATTGTTATTGATTGTTATTTTTTGCATATAATATTTTAGTAATGATTTATACCAAGTCCTTTTTATGTTATTATTTTAAGTACTTTTTAAGTTATTTTATTTAAAAATGTGCACAATATAATATTCTGCAATCATACTAAAATTATAAATTAAGCAATTTTGCAACCAATACACCGAAAAATAAATTGATATGGCTTATGTAGATTAAATTTTAAGAGATACATAAAAATTACGTGCTGTAGAACAATTTCTTTAATTAAAATTATAAATCCGTCACGTTTGTGTTTCTGATAACTACTTCTAAACCACCCAAAACAGATTTTGATACAGTTTACGCTAATAGAGCGATATCAAACGAGGAAGGTTTGTGTGTGTCCTGGCGAAGCAGGGAGTGGGTTGTTAGTTCATAATTAGTATAATCTGTGGGCACAAATTTATTAATATGTTTAATTTACAGGGTCTCATCTTTGTAGTAGACAGTAATGACAGGGAGCGTATCGGAGAGGCTCGTGAGGAGCTAATGCGTATGTTAAGTGAAGATGAGTTACGGGATGCAGTTCTTTTGATTTTTGCAAACAAACAGGTAATCTTATTTTCTATATTGTTTTCCTATACCAACCTATATAGTCTCATAGCAATATATATATTGGTTAAAATATTTTTAACAAAAATAAATATTGAAATATTAACAAGAAATAAAGAGAAGAAATCACTATTTTCCTCTAGGAAAAATTCTCATCCAGTCACTTCCTGTGAAGCCTTTCAGGTCTTGTGTTCAGCTGGCCGCAGGGCATTCGAAGCTCATTCCAATTCGTGGCCTCGGTTATCGGAATTTTGGTTTTTTGATATACCAAAGAAATTCCGAGCAATAGCTCGCTCCATAGCTCGCTGAGCGACTAAACTTGTAGATCATAACTGCTTTCGAAAAACTACATAGATAAAGAGATGGATTAAAATAGTTGTAACTTATGTACCTACAATATAGCTAGTTCATGACCGGATACACTATAATCAGTGCATCCTGTTAGTGATGGACGACGCTTATTGCCAAAATGTGGCCTCTCACTGCGGCAGGACTGACTGAATGTGTGTTTCATATTATGCAAAATTCAAAATATTTTTCAATAAAAGTAAAATTCTTCTTGTGTTCTAGTATATTGTTCTATTCCAGTGTCATTCACATGTTCAAGTATAATATATTTTTTTCAAAGCAATTGCGTTGTCTATTTCTTGTAAATTCTTAATATAATTGTAAAACGTCGCCAGGACTTGCCGAACGCGATGAACGCGGCGGAAATAACGGACAAGCTGGGGCTGCACTCGCTTCGCAACCGCAACTGGTACATCCAGGCGACCTGCGCCACCTCCGGCGACGGCCTCTACGAGGGGCTCGACTGGCTCTCCAACCAGCTGAAGAACGCCAACCGCTAACTGACGCATCACGCCCAAACAGAGACTATGGTTTCGTTACGTTCACCTTATTTGCTACAAACATACAGTCTATTCAGTGCGGATGCCCACTAATTAAGTCTATAGCGCGTCGCCCGTGCCTCCTCGTCTCGAACAAAACAGTGAAAATATTGCACACAATGTACCGGTCAACTGTCAACAAGTAAGTGCTCCCCCCTCCCCTGGATTCTCTGTTGTATTTAGGGGCCATTCATTCTTTACGTAAGGGTCCCGAGGGGAGTTTACTTTTCATTAGTGAAAACCGCATTAAAATCCGTTGCGGCGTTTAAAAGATCTAAGCGTACACACAGAGAGACAGACGGCGGGAAGCGACTTTATTTTATACTCTGTAAAGAAGTCTAAAGTGTGATTTTTAACATAGAGCTAAGCGTTGGGGAAAACAACTATGACTGTGTTTCCTTTTTCATTGTACTATTTTATTTTTATACATATTTTTATTTTGAAATTATGTTTTCAAAGTCTTTAATTCAAAATCTCAATAAAAAGTCTTTGGTGTACGTCAAATTATAAGTTTTAGTGCAAAACTGATATCTTACATGGGGTTAGGGGGGCAGGGGGTCAAAAATGGCCAAAATCGTCCTTACGTAATGAATGAATGGCCCCCCCTTATCGAGTGATCGGGCATTGTGATGTGGAATAGGGTGGTATTTAGCTGACACGTGGTAATGTGAATTCACAGCGTATAACATGTTTTTTGTATGTATACTATTATAATATAATGTGGTATATAAGTTGTCTTAATAAAGTATTTAAAGTTATTTCGCTTGTGACTTTGATTCAAATCACATCCACGAGAGAGCGTGACGTCACGCGTCACGTGACCGCACGGCGCGACGCGGCCGCCAGATGGCGCTTCACTTGTCTATGCGACTGTTTGGTTGCTTCATTTTTTTTTAATTTGTATACTTACCACACACACGTTTTCTGAATATATCGCTCGAACGACATTTATAATTGTATGATGATAGGTTTATTTTTTAAAAGAAGTTAACTAGGTAGTGTAAGCTGTTATGTGTTAAATTCAAAAGTAGTTCTGAACGACTAAATCTGGTCCGTTGGGAGGTACGCCCGCATTCATAGTGAACTTTCTCATGGCGAACCGAGATTAATTATATATTTCAAATAATAATTTTAGATATATTTAAGATGGTCTTTTTTAAGATGTGTTTCTACGAACGGTAAATATTAATATAATATAGTGCCCAGAACTTTCTAGTACGCCTGGATCTTACACAATTATTATTAATTATAAATTAGCATTTTTATAATAATTTAGAATTAAAAATTGTTAAATCACGACTCTTAAGGTACATAAATAAATATAATGATAATGTGGCAAAAATGTGATGGATAGGTTTTTTTTTTCAATATGAAATTTAACAAGTATATTGATAATGTGACATTCCGGTTTGTCTTGATTGCTGTATTATGGAATAAAATAATATCCTTACAAATGTCTGATTTTTGTTTCCTTTTTTATCATTCAAAATTGGCT
Organism: Synanthedon formicaeformis; assembly: GCA_945859745.1. Lineage (NCBI taxonomy): Eukaryota > Metazoa > Arthropoda > Insecta > Lepidoptera > Sesiidae > Synanthedon > Synanthedon formicaeformis. Next base: position 6,746,520 of record OX243965.1, read on the forward strand.
GCTCATGGGAATTTATAGGGGAAGCAACTAACAAGAAATAACCGCATTTTTCAATGGTACTCTTAAAATATATTATATCAATGGTTACTGTAATATTGGATAGATTTATTTTTCGCTTAGCGCCTCTTTCACAAACGTCAAGTAGGCTAAACCGTCACTTAAAGTCACCTGTCACCGGGAATAATTTAGCTGATATACCTTTGTTCTTACGGTAAACGTCCCAAACATTAAATAGAAAATAATTTAAAAAAAATCGTCTATCGAATGATGCAGTAAACCGAGTGCATAATTCAATAAAACAGAAAATGATTTCTAAAAGTAACTAATTTGGTGAAAGAGGCTTAATATAATATATTTAAGAAAAACGTTAAATTTCCTTCAGTTTTCTTAATCTTTCTTAAAGTACAATTCGGTTCTTAGCGACCGCGATTGTGTGACTCCTATGATTACACGCTCATAGCTTAGGAATATCTGCGAACAAAATGTCCAACCCAAACTGTTAAAAGTTCTTGTAGTTTCTGTAGTAAACAGTTTTTCAAAGCATTATGTCGGACCTTTTAACTACGAATGATGTTAAATACGGAGGCATGAGCATTAATATAATGCTCATGCCTCCGGAAAAAGAGGATGACGATCCGACTCAATTTTCACATCGTGAGGAGAAGAGATGAATTATCAACGAATTCTAACTCGTTTTCCTGAGAAGAAAGCGTTTGGCTGCGATGCACGTTTTCCCCTGCGCGTTTTCCCTGCGTCCGGGTCGAGATAGCCAAGCGACTTTCTGGCCACGGCCACAGGTCGTGTGACGCCGACCCTAAATTCCGTCAGTGTTTCATATTATAATTCATACGAAGCAGTGGGTCGCAGTCGCGGGTCACTGTCGCTGGTTGTCATCGTTAAGAACCGAAGTGGCACCTTCAGATCCATTTGTTATTTCTCTAAAAAAATTTTAAAACAGTATTAATTGAATGAGAAAGAAACCAAAACATTCTTGATATGCATAACAATATTTATGTTGAATACGTACGAGTATTTTGTTATTAGATCTACATACATACAGCTTTACTATAACTGCTGTATGTGGTATTTCTGTTTATGTGTTCTATGGAAATATTAATAAATATATGTTTAGTTGGGCCCTCTGCCAAATCGAGCTCTATCCCAGATATAATTCGGTAAATTATTATAAATGACTTCAACATGTCTAAATTAGATTCGCAATTTAGATGTTAACATGTTTCATCTCAGCATATTTTGTTATTGCGAATGACTAATAATTTTGTTTTATTCGTGACTCGAGACATGTCGCGAGTCTCTAAAGGCCAGTGGTGATTCATTTTCGTAAGAACGAGTAGCAACTTTGTAGGAAAGGTCAAAGGACATTTTTTGCATAAATTTTGGTATATAATATTTGTATTCAAGATAGAGCAATTTCTCTGCACAGCAAATTTTTGCAGGGTGCAATGATTAATGATTAATGATTAATTTAATGATTGAGGAGAAATGCAAATGTGCTACCAAATTATGACGGACATCTTATTTTACGTCCCCTTGTCTTTTATATGCCTAAAATAAACCTAATTGGTCTGTCTTCACAAAATGCTTTTTAATATTAATCCTATTCAGTATAGTTTCCCAAATTAGGCAGACAAAGTATTGTTAAATTATGCCCTAGAAAATTCAATTCGGTATGACCAATGACTTCTGTATTCGGCTTACTCACTAAAAATACTAGATTTAATTATATAAGTCTTCATAAGTTACTTATAAAACTATAACTGAATGAAAAAACACCTTTCTATTAACAAATCCATCACAACCAACTGCCCTATTCTTCTAATACTGCTCCTACCATAACACAGAAGAAAAGTCTTACTAAATAAAGGTAATTTTTATATGCCTTTGAACTTTAAAGCAAGACCAATGAGACAACGCAAAAAAATTAAACAAACTTTTAAGGGTTGTCAAAATAGCTTCTATACCACGAAACAGATAGCGCCGGCCGCTTCGTGTGAGGGAAAAAGTAAAGAGGGCAGGATTTGTTTACCTACATTGTTTGCGTTGCCTCCTTGGCTTTACTATAGTATGGTGTTTCAATCTTTCTGATAAAGTGACCAGGACTAAGAGATAAAGGGCTAGTAAAAGTTTACAACAACGTTTTTGGACTTTCGCAAATAGAGCCGATACCAATACAAATGGTAACATATAAATCTTATAATTCATTGAAATGGAAAATCTCGAGCTAAGTATGAGAAGCTCGGACACTAAAGTAAAGCCACGTAGAGAACGCAAACAATGTAAACAACCTGGTTGTAAATGTAAACCCTGGTTTCGTTGCGTAAAAGATGCCATAGTAGTCAATTCTTCTTTATCCCTAATCCTTAGTCTTATCAAAGCCAGCAGCGCACTTTCGTCTGTTAATGTACACTGGTAACGTATAAAGTCAGCCCACCGTGAAAATATGTATGATCTATTCTTTTTCTATTGATCAAAAACGTAAACAAATATAGCGTCGCCATGGTCACTGGACTGTTTTAAAGATGGAATTTGTACATTAGGCATTATCAAAGAGAGTTGACTCAGTGATCAACTCATTTAGAATTTGGTCGTATTGTTTGTTTAGTTCTATATCGTGAATTGTTTGTTTACCTTTTTGATCAATGAAAAAAGAATACAATATAGACATAATTATGATTATGTCGCTACAATAATTGTTATAATAATAATAATGGTTAATTAGAAAAATGCCAACCACAAAAACCAGCCATTGAATTAACATATATTCTGAAGTGAAAAGCTTCAACCGTTTCACTGTATATCGACAATAGCTGGCGCTGAACAAATTTTTAAGTGTTTTTGGAGATATCATGGCGAAGAGGCTGTAAGGTTATAATTTTCCAGTGTACAATAACTTCAGAAAATAATAATATTAAATGTGATGAAAATCCTACTAAAATTATAAATGCGAAAGTTTCTGTCGATGAATGGATGTTTTTTGCTCTAAAGCAAAAACGGATTTGGATGAAATTTGTCACAGATAGTTCCTGGATATAATTGAATAGTTTATAGGATACTTTTTATCCTGAAAAAACCTTCCCGAGGGGTCGCCTAAAAGGTTTGCTGTATATCAGTTTGCTGCGACCTCTTGGAGAAGGTGCTGTACACGAGTGATCGACCGACTGGAAACTAGCTGGAACAAGGGCGACAGGATAAGTAAAGAAACTGTATCAGAGCCTACCGACATTAAAATTCATATAGCTAATATGCTTCAAAATGAATCTAAATATACAAAAGACGCAATTTTCCAATAGGAAAACGGCCCGAAGCAGCCTACATCCAGCTTCGAGACACGACTGTGGACGTCCTATGGTTAGGGAGCCCACGATGCTAAATGTATAGTCACTCGAGCGTCGTGGGGACCTATTGGACTTTGAAGATTGGATGGTAAGAAGAAAAAAGGTTATATGAAGTTTTTCATTTCAGCGATGGGGTGATTGTCTACAGGCGTTCAAAATTTTGTAGGCGCTGTATTTTAAAAAAGCCTCCATATAATGGTCAAATTAAGAATCAGCACGATCAGGAATTTAGGCTGAACCGTCTGTATGAAAATCTGACGCGCTCGAGTAGGTATTACAAAATGAGAATCGTCAAAAATATTTTTTGCATTTTCAAAAAGCTGCCACGAGCTTGCGTTACATCCGAATCGTCTGACTTTTAAATGGGAGCTTAGTTTAGGTTCAATTAACATCCGCTCTGAAAATCTGACGCGCTCGAGTTGTATTTAAAATTTTACCCCCACCCCCGCCAACCCCAGATTAATACATATCCGTTATCGGAGATACGTGGGGAATATACATTGACCGGCAAGCGGAGTGTAGTGGTAGGGGAGCCCAAGAGGGGATTTTTGGATTTACTCGAGCGCGTCAGATCTGATCTGACGCGCTCGAGTAAATCCAAAAATCCCCTCTTGGGCTCCCCTACCACTACACTCCGCTTGCCGGTCAATAGTCTTTACTCGTGAACCTTCTGGCCCCAGCGGGTTAAATGTTTTTAGTTTGTTTACCGGAAGGGGGTGCTCAAACGGTCGATCGCGATCGGGATACGAAAGCTTTTGACTTTTTTGAGTCGACTTTGGGAAATGTCCGATATCGATCGATTGACAATTTTTTTAATGATACATTCACATTTAAGTTAAGATGATTCACGGTTGTCAGAATAAATCATATTACTTTTTTATATCGGTATATAACAAATGTTAGGCAGTGGTTAGGCACGTTGACAGAAAAACCGGGCCGCAGCGCAGTCTTTTATTGCCGCTGATTCTTCTAGAAAAGGTAAAGCCGAATTAATAAATGGGAAATCTGCCCCCGCCGCTTTTTCGACTCGCACTGGGAATCGATTTGGTGTCGAATAAAAATAATTCACCTAAATTTTTAGCTCTTTCACTCAAACGGTTTTCGAGATTTAAAAAAAAAAACTGTTTTTTATTTTATTTTTATTTTTATAGCAAAATTTAAAAATAAATAATGATGATTTTTTTCCTAATTCTTAGGAGTTATGAACATGAAAAATTATATGATCATGATTTTTGGCGGAGAAAAGAAAATTAAAATCTTTATTTATTTAGCCTTTTTGAAATATTTACCTCACCAAACTTCGTCAGAAAATGTCTCTTATACTCCTCTACACTCGGGAATTTTTTTGAATTTCTTGAAGTGGTGAAACAATATTTTCAAAAAAAGTCCTGAGTGTAGAGGAGTAACCACACCGAGTTCGACACCAAATCGATCCACTGAGTGTGAGTCGAAAAAGCCCTGGGGGCAGATTTCCCATATTAATTCGGCTATACCATTTAGCAGCAATGAACTCAACACAGAGAAAGAAGTGCTTTCAGCTCATCAGTCGTACTGCGCCCTATATAGATGAGGAGTTCATCCACATTACTTGGATAAGGTGCTCACTGTCCGTAGAAACTTTATCCCGCGTACGCAGACTAGAAAAATCTCCCTTCTGAGGTGTCTCCATCTAGCTACAATAATGGCTTCTTCAAACAAATCGTTAAAAATTTTTGTAGGGTTAGCAGCGCATCTGCACCTGCCTGGCACTATTTTTTATATAAAAAAACGACTTTTTACTATTTGTGTATACACTTATTTATACAGGTCGTAAGGCGGGCTAACGGTCTACTTGATGATTGGTGGGTACCGTCGACTGTAATTGATACGTATACACGGCATGCATTTACGTATCTATAATTGGAAGCAAACTCTATTTTTCTGCATTGCCAGTGATTTTGAGATTATGAATTTGACTCGATATCATTTCAACATTTTTATCACTTTCGCTTCAGTGTTGGTAAAAAATAAAAAAGTTGGTAAAAGTAGTGTTTTAAATGTAGGTATCAATAGGTAATAAACCTATTCTCTGAATTAACCCCTTATTTTTGAATTCTTTTGATACCTACTTTGGGATTATTCCGTCGATTAGTAGTATTTTTACTTTAATCTAGGAATGTATTTTTTAATGCGTGTAGAATGTTTTTCATTATGATGGCGCCAAAGAATTTGCGTATTTTCGCGAGTCTTGAGATGTCGACGGAATAATCCCAAATTAATACATACCTTTCTTTTTGATCCTCCTCTAATGATTGATTAGATTAGATAGACATCGAAATCTATAAAATCAGAATTTTTTATAACTCCCGGAAAAGTTTCCAGGTGAAACTACCAAATGACTGGACTGTTTTATTATAGCACTAGTAGGTATTAAGCCAGTTGTAATTAAATCTCAAAGCCAGGGTCTGACTATTGAAAACTGTATGAAGGCATGAATGCATTTTGATTCGCAAGCGCACTAGTGAGAGCGCTCGCGAAATTTCAATCTGAATTATGTTACGTATGCATCTCACGAGCGGTGAAACTAGGTGGTAAAATCGCGAATAGGGCGCGCGGCAATATCAAAGCGTAGGCATGAAATCGTTTGTATTGACATGCTATTATTATTCTCTGATGGTAAACATTTACATGTCTCTCTGTAGATACATTTTCCAAATTTTCTCACGATCACATTTTACCTTTTTAAACCATGTCACAAAACAAACTGTACTGTAGAAAACTGCATTAGGTATTTAAGGAAAAAAAGATTAGGTATTAAGTTTTTCATGATACAAAAATTTTTTATAAAGTTACCTAATGTTTGCTATAGTCTTTCCCTTTGGAGTGTTAATTTCAATAAAATATTCGTATATTTATGATACAAGGGGACGTCATCAAATGAGAGAATAGAAAAAGGCGAAAAATTCAACAAACAAAATAACATGAAACTTTATTCCGCATTATTGCGGTGGCTAGTAAAATTTGTATTCCTGAATAATAACATAATAAATTTGCTCAGAACTCCACATTAACCCTATACTGTGCAGTTGCTCTCAACGACTTGCCCTAATCTTAATCGGGAATTTTTTTTATATTGTAGATATCTAACTAGCTGAAACCTGGTCACGCTTCGATGCGGCGAACGCGTGGATAGCGTGCGGTACTGGACACTGCTTATATTTGTATTTTTTTTAAATATATAATAGCCAAGTTACCTACTCATAACATCAGCTTTTTAATATTGAAAGTCCTGTTAAAATCGGTCTAGCCGTTTCGGAGTTAGATGATAATGGCATATACTTTGACAGCCGCTTCCTGCGAAGCTTCCTTAGGTCGTCTGTCCATCTGGCAGCAGGGCGTCCCACGCTACGCTTTCCAATTCGTGGCCTCCATTCTATAACTTTCTACCCATCGGTTATCCGCTCTGCTCTGCGACAGATATGAACGGCTCATTGCCACTTCAATTTGCTAATTCTCTTCACTATGTCGACAAACCTCGGTTCTTCGGTGAATTTCAGAATTTTTGATCCTATATCCACCAATAAAACTTCGAGCAAAGCTCGCTGTGACCTTTAACTTGTGTATCAGTCCTGTCATAAAACTTGTGTACCTACTAAAAGTACCCTATATGTTAATCCAGGTAATAAACTACATCCCCCCCTAGGTGGGCCATAACCTTGACGACGTGGGGGGGGTTTAACTCTCGGCAGCCCTGGCGGTCGCAGTGCGGGGGGGCACACCGGCACCTGCTTGACTAACCGGTCTGCCGCTGGGGAACTAAGAAGACCCACCACGCGAGTACTCTAAGCGGGCTCCGATTGCCGGGGCCCGTGACGGAGCTTGGAGTTTTGCCGGTCATCGCTCGGTGTGCCCCGGCGTTTGACCGGTAAGGGACGACACCCCAGGTCCTTGTGCTTCGGTCCTAGGTATAGGTCTCGGTTCTGCGCACGAGGACCGGCGCGGGTCGCAGCGGGTGGATTTTTTTCATGGGTGAAGCGGGTTCCGACTCTGCGGTGGGTTGTGCCGCACAGTAGAGGTATAGGGTGCTTCCGAGGTGAAACCCCTCGCTCGCGTTTCCTTACGGCGCAAAAATCATACTCTGCGCCTAATCAGGAGAACGGAAGTTCTCCACGAATGGTCCGATTACGGACAGCTGCCGGTGGTGGCCTCGGACGGACGTTAACTTATTTCTCCAGACCCCCATCATAAGCAGTGTGTATTGAACCACAAGGGGTTTTAGTCGGTTAGAGACCGACATAACCCACAGGCGCCCCCTGGCCTGTGGGTATCCGTACTGGATTCCTCCTTGTAAAAAAGGTAATAAACTACATGTGTGCCAAATTTCATCCATAATCCGTACAGCCATTTTTGCGTGAAAGAAAATTGACAAATATCCATCCATACATCCATCCATCTCACAAACTTCCGCATTTATAACCGGTATTACTTAGTAGGATCTAGGATTGTGCACTTTAACACTATGACACTTAATGACGTAGAAAGTAATGTTATGGCAGCACAGCAAAGCGTATCGGCGGCGTGTGAGACAGACGCGGGGCGGGCGGTTTCGGCGTGGCACTGCAGTTTTCCCCGCCCGCACCGCGCGATCGCCGCATTTTCCGCGAGGGGCGAGTCGGCCCCTCGCCCGCGTGAGCTGGGAAATCGCTTCACCACTCAGTCAAGTCAGTCCGGCTCAGCCGTCGCGGTGTCACGACGCATATAACTCGCGCTCTGCTTACAGTCCGCTCGCTGCGAACACTCGCTGCGACACACGAATCGAACGCGGCGAAAATAGTGAGCTCGTTGGCCGGGAGCGGGGAGAGGCCGAATTTACTGCTAGTGTTGCCACCGTTTGGCAGGATGCTGCCTGCACTGCTACTGCTAGTGCTGGCAGCGCTGGACCCTGCCATAGCGCGCCGGCACGCGCCAGACTTGCGTGAAGATGAACCCGCGCGCCGCACTACGCGTCCCGCCGGTGAGTCCCATCCCTATTAAAATCTACTGCTCGTTGCCAAACAATATCTATTATAAATCTAACACTCGCTGCATTTAAATCGCATATCCGCTCGCATGATATGCACGGTGCAACACTCATTCCTTACACCAGTTCTTACTACGTCATATTGCGGATAAATCGCCACTTGTGAATAGTGAATGCGTAAAACACGCGTGTTTATGCAAATAATTGCATACCGAGATCTATAACCTGTATAGGTGAGCGATGTTATTAATTACAGCGCGCGGACACAGCGCGGTTAGTTTAGTTGAGGCTTGCCGCGCCTGCGACGCAGCCCGACAACCAGTCGGTTATGATTACTTACAATATACCCTTATCGGTAGGTACTCACTGCTTACGCGAGTTAACGTGTGACATTGTTATCGCAAAGTCGATACCGCAGTTGATACGTCGGGATAACAAAAACATTGCCACGTGAGAGTCACACAAATAAAATGTCTCATATAGGTGGTGCACAAATCACCACCTTTAAAAATTCTCTGAACTACCGAGATCTAATCTCGTCTTATCGGATAAAGACCTTAAGAACTCACTTTCCAACAAGATCAGCGTACCAATTCCACACAACGAAATTCCATGATTACCATGATCGTAGTACCAATATATAAAAAAAAACACGACATTTCTGAGATATTATTTATGAACGTTTGGATGGAAACGAAAAAACTGAAATTATTTTCATATCTAGTATAATTAATTTCTAAAATGTACAGAATTTGTGACATTTTCGCGGCAAGAATTCTTGTAGTCAGGTACTGACTAAAAGTTAAAATTATTTTTCCATGAAAACATCCTAGCTGTAATGTACATTTAAAATTGGGTTGTCAATAGCTATCATCTATAAAGGTTTTTTAAAAAAAAAATTAATTGCTGGCGTATGTTTTATTATTTTCACGAGTATAATAAATGGCGCGAATGTCTTGCGTCGCAATCTGTCTTCGGTTATTGGCATTATAGTAAGTTGAGACTACAAAGTCTGAAAATACATATTGTATACTCTCGTACAGCGTGTCCTTAACAGATCAAGTAAATAAGTGTGGCTGTGTTATCAACGAAGAGTAGATATTTTACAACGATTGGCACCTCTTAAATTAACGCCTCAAAACTGACACTACAAGGATAAGTCGCTTATCTGGAAAGGTTTAGATGTTGTTACTCTTTGAGATAAATGCCTCATGCTGAAATGACATCTTAAAAATAAACCAGATATCGGACATTACCCTTCTAACCCCTTCTAAGATCATCGGCAAATACCTTAATCATTACATATATATGTAGTATACGAGTAAATTGAAGTCGCTTTCCGCGTTTGTCTGTCTGTATGTCTGTAACTCCTAAACCAACCAACGGATTTTGATGCAATATTCACCATCAGTTAGATAATTTTTCACTGAAGGTTTATCTATACTTTTATACTAATATAATAAAGAGAGAAGATTAGTATTTTTGGATGTTTGTAATGAATAAACTTAAAAACTACTGGAGCGATTTTGAAAATCGGTGAATTTTCAAAATCGGTTTTTTTATCAGCGAGTAACATAGGCTAAATTTTATAAAATTACCCGGGCGAAGTCGCGTGCAACAACTAGTATTATCACTACATATTATAAAACAAAGTCCTCCTCCGCGTCTGTCTGCCTGTTTGCCTGTGTGTCTGTTACTATATAATTTACAAAGGCGAAGTCGCGGGCGGCAGCTAGTACAAAACCGTATTAATTTTTTATGTTGAAAAAAAAAATTGCAACCAATCCGCTGAAACTGTCGTCAGCTGATTGTTTCTCCTCTAATACTTGTAAACCACCCAACGTATTCTAATATGGTTTTCACTAATAGAAAGAGGGATAAATGAGGAAGGTTGCATCGCGGGTGAAGCCTGGAGCGGGTCGCTAGTTGATAATAATAGGTATCTTTTAAAAATATATAATAGGTGTTTATACTCTGAAGTAAGTTAGCAATGTAACCAATGAAATCTATTTTGAGTGTTCAACGACTAAAGTTGTTTGGAGTTTTAAAATTCTTTATTATCTTTCCGTTTCCTTTCATCACTCAATTCGTTTCTTATATGAATTAGTTAGTTACAGTTAAACCTAGCAATGTTTATGTTTAGCTTATGTTTTAAGCTAGCAAAGTTTTTATGTTTTTTTATGTTTTAAGAAAATAATGTAGTACTTTTTAAAAACTATTAAAGCTTAAAACTACTAAGAATTGCATCCGAGATTTAGTGGTAGCAACTTTGTTTCCAAGTAAATTTAAAAACTTGATTTATGAATTTGTTAACCGCTAAAAGTTGAAGTTTATTAAACCGCTAAAAATTTGTTGTATGTCTACCACGAAAGATTGTTGTTTAAGTTGGCTTTTGTTTGGCCATTTTATCTATGTAATTTTATTCCCTGGACATTAGTTTTTCTTTGAAAGGTGTAAGTGGTCCGGCCACCTGTCTGCCACTCTTTATGATAAATATATAAAAAAAAAATTTTTTTTATATTTTCAAAGTAGATCATGAAACAGGAAAAAAATGCACATTTAATTCTCTTACTCGTATATGTTTTATATTAGCCAGGCCATTCATTATAATTTGAAAACTCATTATAACGTATCGATTTTATGACTGAAATCTAATCTTGTGTTACGATGAATGATGACTGGAAGTATGATTTTTTTTATATAATACTTAGTTCCTTCTATCGTCCTACGCTGTTTTTATCTAAAAATTGATAAAACTATCGTTTGTAAAGATATAAGATTACTTGGAATTATGTTTGCAAATAATGTTTAATTAATTTGCTCCTTTTTTTGTGTATTTAAAAAATTATATTTTTAAATGTGCTGTATTTTATCACTGAAAATAGGTCATAGACATCAAAGGAGTGTAGTACATTATAGACTTTATGGTAATAGTATGGTACTTTATGGTAACTTAGTAGTGGCAGGGCATACTCCGATTTGCAGTTTGGGCAGACCGCTTGGCGGCAGTCTCCTTACAGAAGACCACCAGATCAGGAAATAACAGCATGTGTGCTTTTGTGTTTCGGTGAGTGAGTAAGAGATCCAGAGCCTATTTCCACACGGATTCCTTTTCCTAACGGAATTTCATACGATTTTCACAAGGACAGATCGTTAAGCAATCGGAAGGTTTTGCAATTTTGCAGAAAAAAATTAGTCCATGCGAAGTTGGACGCGGTTTGCTGGGTTAGTATAATTCATTGGAAAAGTCCATCACTTTCGACTTTATCTATTGATCTCAAACAAGCTATGTCCGCTGTCTTAACAGTCAATGAAATGCCAGTGAAGAAATAGCACATCAAACGTGAGTTAAAAACAAAAATGCGATGTTAATAGCTTAGATGAATTTTCACAGAACAGATGAGGCTACATAAATTCGTTGGTATAGATATTTCTCTTCGAACAAATCTATCGTACTTTATACTATTGGAAAACCCTTGACGTTTGGCTCAGTTTTAATGAATGTGATGAATGACATATAATACCTACATTGTGTTGTACACTGAATTACCTTGAAACTGTGCACGCAGTCCATTTGTATTGAAATTTTGGCTAAAAAATCAACAGAAAAAGTCACTATGATTCAATTTCCAGACGACTTTCATTAACTTTTCCGGAAATTCTCTTTGCCAAGACAATCCAAGATAATTGGTGTGCCAAATTTTTTTTTTGTTTTAATGTCTGACATTGGTACACATAAGAAAGTTATAAGAGATTCAAAAGTTTTAATACAATAAATAACACTTGCTAGAAACACACTATATTAAATTAGTAAATAAAGCAATACAGAATACAAACTGCATATTACAAACTGCACTCTCTTTTATGGAATTACTCGTAATATGGACATTTGGTTCGAGGAATGAAGTTTATTATTAATAAAACATGCGAATACTTAATTTAAAGGTGCTACTTAGTCACAATAACTGTGCCCTTATTTATAAAGTTACTAGATCGTCACCGCGACTTCGTCCCAAATGAAAAATATAACTCCTGAAAAAGTATATGAGCGTTATAACGCCTGACAACTTTATCGCTGAGACGACGATGGTGCTGCCAAACATTCGCGTTTATTAATATTACTTATCGGCATCGGATGACAGGCTGAGGATCCACTTTGTGGTAGGTAGCTATTAGTGGCTACCGTCACATATAACACAAGCAACGCCACAGGTGCTGCAAGTCACTATGAATCAAGGGTAAATGGGCACCTACTAGGTAAGCGTGGTCAACCTTCGGCCGCATCTGCACCTTATGGTTAGGGAGCCCACGATGCAAAATGTGTAGTCACTCGAGCGTCGTGGGGACCTATTGGACTTTGAAGATTGGATGGTAAGAAGAAAAAAAGGTTATATGAAGTTTTTCATTTCAGCGGTGGGGTGAGCGTCTACAGGAGTTTAAAATTTTGTAGGCGCTGTATTTTAAAAAATCCTCCATATAATCGTCAGATTAAGAATCAGCACGATCAGGACTTTAGGCTGAACCGTCTGTATGAAAATCTGACGCGCTCGAGTATTACAAAATGCAAAAATATTTTTTGCATTTTCAAAAAGCTGCCACGAGCTTGCGTTACATCCGAATCGTCTGAATTTTAAGTGGGAGCTTAGTGTAGGTTCACTTAACATCCCCTCTGAAAATCTGACGCGCTCGAGTTGTATTTAAAATTTTACCCCCACCCCCGCCAACCCCACCAACCAAATCGTCAGATTATTAAAATGCACACTTTTCAGCATGTAATTAATCTACCATAGCTTAATCTGAGCGCTCGAGTGACTCCAGAAATCCCCTCTTGGGCTCACCAACCATTACATCAAGTGAGATCGCGGCCAAGCGCTGCCTTGATTTTATATAAAAAAAGTGCGCTGCCGACTATAGTAGGATTAAAGATAATGGATACGAAAATGGGCTCTGGCCTACTGAAATACTACATCACACGTCCTAAAACCCAGTCGTCGTCATATTTTTTCATAAATTTGAGTAACAAATAGATTCGAAGAAAAGTGATTACAACTAAAACTTAACAGTTATTGGTGAAGAGATAATGAGTTGATAGTGGCGAAACATGACAATAATCAAGGTAAAAGTGCTTGTGAATGAATATTCAGTGGTCGTTCTACTACTTGTACACGGAGCGTGAAGGTCGCATGACGTACAATAAAGGTGGGTGTTGGCTGAAAGGGCGCCAACTTCAGGTTTGAATCTTGCGTAATGATTATATGTGTCTTGTGTAGTACACTACAACGCGGAATGACGACGCGGTCGGCTGACACGAAGGTGCTCATTCGTCACCTCAACACATAAACTGGACGAATGTTTGTTGAAGTAAAAACTTCTTTAGACGCATTGGGCACTTTTTGTATGAGGAAAAAGCGCTGTACTCGCATCACCGTCACGCGTGCCGTGCATGTGTTTAGGTGATAGGCTAGGTTAAACCAGCTCTGGAAAAAATAGAAAAAAAATATCCAGGTTACTTGGTTTAGAAATAATAGAGATTTTTGGTTAAAAAAAAATTCTTACCCTTAAGATTAAGATTAAACATTTTTACAAATGTATATTTTTGTCAGTAAAATTAATGCTTTTCATGCTGTTTTCACCAATGGATAGAGTTGATTCTCGAGGAAGGTTGTAGTATATAATTTACAAAGTTACGCGGGCGAAGTCGCGGGCAGCAGCTAGTTTATATTAAAAATCAGATTTAATGATTTTCTTTCTTTGGATTTTTCTTTTTTCTTGAGGATTAAAAATAGATAATTTATTAAAAAATGTTTTCGCGTATTGTTTGCGTGATAACAAGGAAATTGATAATTATTTATTAATTTATAAAAAAAAAAACTTTATATTTATCTGTCATTATTCACCTAATATTCTACAATTCTACGAAGTCGCGGGCAGCAGCTAGTTATTAATAATATAGTTTGTTACCAACATAATCTATTTATGTTTTTAAATTAAAAAAGAAAAATGAATCCGAAATTTAAAGATATTATTTACTTAATTATGAATTTGTAGATATCATTATATTTTATAGCCTTGAAACGCTCTGCTTCTTAAGGCTGGGCTTATATTTATGGCCTTCTGTCTTAAATTATGCACAAAGAAATAACTGTGTACGAACAAAATCTAATGCGATTCACACCATTTAATTTAATATTTATATGCCTATCAGTAGTACTCGATATTATTAATTTTAAATTAGATACCTATTACGTTGGTGTAAGGTTATTTTGGGAACGCCGATCACCTTATCAAATGATCTTATAACCCAAAATGATACAAAAATGGCGCAGTGTCAATACCTAACAATTCTCTGTTTAATTGGTTCTGTTAATAATAGTATCTAATCAATAAGTAAATAATGTGTATAATAAAATAATGTTGTTGGCCGCCTCTGTCTGTTTCTCCGCTAACTTCTTCTAATCTAAACCACCTAACTTTGATGTTGTTTTCACTAATGGAAAGAGAGATAAATGGTGAAGTTTCGTGTAGATAATTTGCAGAGAAAAATGAATCCGTGCAAAACCGTGGACGGGTTGCAAGTCATACTTTGCCATGACAAGATGTTAATATTCTTTTGCTTAAGTGAATTTAAGGCGCTTGGTGTCGTCAATGGCGTTGCGTTTTTTTTTAAGGAAATACCCATTAGACAGCACTAAACGCCTTAAGTAATTATATTCTATTAACCATTAATTCGATTCATCCTCATACATATTATATTAGGTAGGTACATATTTAACCAAACTCACATATTTTATTTATTCTAAAATTTTTCAAACAGTAAATTACCCAATAATCTACGTCTTATAATCTTTGTTTTAAACATTCGTATGTCTATTTTGTGATTAGGTAGGTACTAAATACTGGCTATATTCGCATTTAACATATTCAATTGGTGTGTAATTGCAGACACCGTTTACCTATTTGCAAACAGAAACTTGAAACTATTTGCATTAGCTTTGTTATTGTTGTATGCAAATGGTGTTTGAAATTATACGATAAAGAAATAAGTTGATACGCAGTGGAAGCAGCGATTTTTGTTATAAATGAAATACTTGCTGCAATTCTTACTAACATTATGCGCCTCTTTCACCAACGTCAAGTAGGCTAAACCGTCACTTAAAGTCAGCTGTCACCGGGAATAATTTAGCTGATATACCTTTGTTTGTACGGTAAACATCCCAAACATTAAATAGAAAATAATAATAAAAAATCGCTATACCTAAATGCGAAAGTTATATGTTTAACTATTCAACCTGTTAAAATGAAATTTTCTCAATATACCTATCAAAATAAAATTATTTAAACTTTGTCTGGGGTACATAATCTAAAAATATTTTATTTTTAAACCCCGACGCTCGACGCACAAACGGGGTTTTATAAGTTTGACGCGTCCGTGTCTCTGTGGAATGGTAGCTCCTAAACGAATGGACCGATTTTGATCCGTTTTTTTTTGTTTGAATGCTGACATGATCCTTAAATTATTAAATTCTTAGTAATACATAATTTAAGGATAATTAGTAATTATTTTAATCAACTTTTCTAAGCGGTGGTACCTACGTCGCCTATTACGACAAGCAACTAACAAGTGGGTTGCACACGCGCTCCTAACCTTGATAAGGTAAAGAATCAGGAGTATAGGTATGATTTAGTGAATTCTGGCATCATGTGCTGCTTTTTCAGGGGGAGTCTAAATAATTGTAAGGGTCTAATTAACTGACTGTTTAGTATATGACTGCGGAATGCAGTGTACCCTGCCCCTATTAATATTGCCAATTATCAAACAATTGTAACGTCTGAATTGAAGGACGCTTGTATGTTGTATGATTGTATGTTTGTAGTTGTGATCGTCCATTATTCCTTATTATTCTTTATTCATTTGAGCAAGGGATTTTTTGTAAACAAAGCGTGAAATAAAAAGGCACCTTAATTTACTATTATAAAGGTACCCAAAAGTTATGAGGTTATAAAGTTTACACAAAATCCCTTGCTCAAATGATTACAGTATAGATATATGTATCCAATTGTGTCCCTTAAAAGTCTTTCGTGGCTGTGTGCACTATACATCTCCATTCCGCCTTGTCTTCAGTTTCTCTCAGGGCAAGTGTTACGGGAAGAGCAGTCAAGCTACGAGGAGCGTTGGTGTGACCAAGTCAGTTACTTGGTCACACCAATGTTTCTCTAAATAGGATACAACATAGGAAACTATTTATCCTGGAAAAATATTATGTTCTCGTGAGATCGTCTAAATTTAAAACTTCAATTTTCAACGCGGATAAAGGCGGGGCACCAGCTAGTAATAAAATATACGGCAGTGATGTTTGCACTAAGCTAAACGGCGAGGGAATGCAAGGGACTTTGTAAAAGATAAAATCGGTTTAAAGAGTTCGCATGGCGTCAAGTGTAATGTCGTAAATCGTATTTGAGTCGCGTTTTGCCTGCGGCGAGTGTATAGTGGCACACAGCCGAGTGTCGCAGTCGCAGGACACTTATGTCCAATTCAGTTCAGCCGTTAGTTCATTGCCCCGGAGCTTCGCCGTAACAAACGATCCGCTCGGTGACGTCACGTCATGTGCGTTGCACTCAAATTGCATTAGTCGCTTACTACATTACGTATCTGAACTTACTCCCTGTTTGGATTACTTTAAACTTTTCATCATCATGAGGTCGGCTATCATCATGGCTCTCCTAACCCATGAGGCGGCGCGGCGGTTTGAAACAGCGATCTGTCGGTATACTATCAACTCTTAATACGATTTAATTTATTACCTAAACTGGATTGCATTTGCTATTTCGTACCATCAACTTCGTTTTTGTATGAAAGCGATTTTGTTTAGGAACCCAAATTAAACTGCTATGAATTTGAATTGTCTTTTAAAAGTTGATAGTAGGGCCCCTGGTACTTCGGCCATACCACTCGCGGAAATTCTTAAGTAAGGAAGTACGTCATCTACGTCTACTCTGTATTTTTCCCTGCATGATCAGATACAGCAGATCATACTTTTCGGCGAGCCTGATATGCCCAAAGCATTCCAGGTTTCTGATTTATAAATGTATTTTTCAATGACTGCTAAATTTGAATATTTCTTAAGCACACACATTGTTTTATATATAGTATTAGCGATCCGCTACCTTCCTCCTTGATCGCTCTTTCCAGTAGGTAGTAAATATCGGTAGTAAAATCAGTACCAGCAGTTAATGAAATGGGCTGATGGTCTTCAAGCGCTTTAACAAATCTTCAAAAATTAAAGATAAGATCCATAAGCCATTTCACGATCAAGTCGGCATTCAACTTAAAAGACGGATTAAAATCGGTCCATCCGATTGGGAGCTACGATTCCACTCAGAGAAATACACAAACACACACTCCAAACTTATAGAACCACGTTTTTGCGTCGGGTTTTTAAAAAAGGTGTAAGAAGAACATAGCTGTTAGATTTACCTACTATATTCATGTATTATTAACACACATGTAATGATTATAATATTATGCTAATTTACTATGATCAACATGCGTACGACATCAAGTGCGTTGTGTCAGGCAAATATTAGCGCTCTCAATTAGCGCCCAACGAACTCGCTTCCACGAATTTAATTGGGGTTAAAAAAATTTAAGTACAAACACACTTATGTCTCAATTAAAGCCGACAAAAACTACACTCATCAATAAAATATTCGGTTTTGATCGGCACCTATTTCTTTAGGCATACGAGTGTGCATCATACAAAAAGCTCGTGGGGGTCACCACAACATAATCCTTCGCGTCATACGTAATCCCTCGCCTGCTGCCAGTTCGCGCACAATAGACATTAATTTTGAAAGGCGCGGGATAGGAATGTCGCCGACGCAACCTCTTGCAGGTAGAATTTTTGGCACCTTTATGATCAAATCCTGACGTGTCATAAGCCACCCACAGGTTCTCATTAAGCCGGTAGCTAACAAAAGGCGCCGGGCAGACCATAACGTTGTCGGCTTATGCGTTCCGATGGCGGGTCGTCGTCCGGAGGTGCCCTCGCGTGCTACAATTGCATACAATACGCCTTCGCGCGACCCGACAAGCCAAAAAGTTAGAAAAGTATGACGCTGTGGGACTCCGCCCGCGCGATATCATCTCGGCGCCGCGTCGCGTCGCCTCCGTAGCCTACAACCTCGTTTCGATCCTTAAAGGCTGTTCCAAACGACCGCGAACACTGCTCCATATTATATCGAGCATTTGACTATATATTCCGTCACCTTCTTTTCACCAGAATCGGAACGAACCTTGTCTTCACAGAAACTAGGTTTTGTTGTTTTTCCTAGGTAACAAGAGTATATAGGAAAACAAATGCCGTTAAGTGTATAAATAAAACTTAAAATCTATATAGCAAACAGAATCGCTAAATGTGGTTGCTAAGCGCCAAACTCGACTGATAAAAAAAATAGAAAAGTTAAAGGGAATTATACTCGTAGAATACACAACAAAATGTCACAGAAAGATCTGCTGAATTTAAAATTGAATGAATGAATGATGCTGTAAGCCTTTTTTCTAATTGTAACTAGATTTTGTTTTTTTTTTTCCTAGCTAATAAGTGTAGCTAGGAAAACACACATTAAGTTTAAGTTCAGCATCTGTTTGCCTGCTACATTTTTATGATAAAAATATACTCGCCTAAATACGACAGTCTTATGTCACAGAAGGATCTGCTGAAATTACATAAGTTGTATTAGATCGCAAGCGTTCTTATACAGAAAAGATCTCATGATCGCGTATCGATACTTAAATCGTGCGATAAATCGCGACCGTTTGGGGGAGCCTTCGGGCGTTTTGTAACTGTCCGCTGGAACACGTCCGGTGTCAAGGTGTGTACCTGCTCGCATAATTAGAAGTTCACATTAAAGATCCGGTGAAATATTGCACTCCTTAGAGAATTTAAAACGCAGTGTGAATACGGAGAAGTAATAAACGCGGCTCCGAAATTTAAGCGATCGGGATTTATTTTGTGTGTGCTTTTTTATTTGGACATGTAGGTCGTCGGAATGGCTCTGTCGTCGATAATAAAAGTTGGTGATATGGTTGAGGTCGCCGAGCGGGTGTGCGAGTAACGAAGCTCCACCCACGTTATGAACTTGAATTAAATGAATGACGCAGTTGTATGAATGGCGCGGGAATAAATGCGAATCGGAAGTGCAAACCGCGCTCCGGCACGCTAGTCCATTGGGCGGCCTCACGTGCATGCATCCGCTCCACAGACCTATACAATACATAGAGCACTGCACATACTATTTGCGTCTATTCCGAAAGGATGTTGGCATCGAGATTGAGATGAGGATGTTGGAGAGAGCAGTGCAAAATTAGTATGAAACTAAGAAAAAAACAACTATTAACATAATATAAGGGTGAACCAAAAAGTTCTTAGAATTTGAGTAACAAATAAAAGAACATGGGTTTATTTTTTTTGTTCTCCTTCGATACTCTTAAGGTGACGTTTTTCAATATTTTTCATTCCTTCATAAAAGAAGCTTTTTTCTTGAGTATTAAAAAACTCCTAGCCATGATTTATAATTGACGTTATCATCGTCAAATTTGATTCCACACGGACACGCTTTTTCAATTTTAGGAATAAGTTGAAATCACTAAGAGCTAAGTGATGAGTAGAGGGAATGGTAAAAAATCTCAAAGAGTCAATTGAGGTAGATGAACAGGAGCGTTATCCTGCTCACCTGCCTCTAAAAACTCAAAATACTATTATTTTGACCTCCGTAACATAAGTAACAACGTGTAATTTTTTTTTATTATTTAATTTAATGTACAAACACCCTTTACGGTTTTATCAATCATCAATCATCATCAATACTAATAATAAATCTGTAAGTGTAGGTATTGTATGTATGTATGTATGTTCCTCCATAACTCTTAAACGAATTAACTGATTTTCATGAAACTTGGTAGATAAACATTTAGACGTACAGGACACAGGATAGGCTACTTTTTTCTTCTTCAACGCGGATGAAGTCACGGGCGCCAGGTAGTATATAGATAAATGTACGCTACAATAAGATTGCAAATTCATTGAGTAGGTAACTACATTAACAAAATAAACAGAGTAATAAATTCCTACTCGATTTCAGTTCGCGCCAAATGGTTTCGTGCATTCATTCTTTTGGCGCCAACCAAATGTCAATTTTCTAGAAATGTTCCATCGCCTGGAACAGCCTGGTGCAGGCTAACAAACACGCCAGTTAGACAGTGCACTAGCCAATTTGGCCCTTATTTCACTAGTACCTAAGGGCGATAATGGTCTGTCAAGAAACTATTTGCTCACGCAATAACTAATGGATTCGAGCACTCTTCTCAATCGCTCTCGAAACGTGTTTGGATAAATGCTAGTGTGACTTTCATATTCCGTCCGGTCAACGAGCAAATAGTCCCTATTGTTTATTTTTACAGCTCAAACTTAGCTAGAGCTGTTTATGATACAACTAGCAATCCGCCCTACAGTTATTATACATAATATAACTTTTCTATTCACACAAACATAAACCTTCCTAGTTATCACTATTTGCATTAGTGAAAATCGTATCGAAAAATCTAAGGGTGGTTTAGAAGGTTTGTGAGTTTAGACCATAACCATGGTCACATTCTTATTTATATATTTTCTTTATCTCTTAATATTAATAATAACACACAAACCCTCCTCTCCCTCCAGCCTCATTTCCAGCAGTGAACCACTGAGATGATGAAAGACAGATATGTAGATTTTTGCAAAAACTAAACAATTTTTGCCGATTGATTTATTTAGATTTTTCGAATATGACGTGCAACATGTGTGAAAAAAATCTGTTTCCATCCAGATTTATGAAATACTTAACAAAACATCTATAATATTAGTATATACAGGGTGAAAAAGAACGCTTTGGTTGGCATTCGTACCCTGTTCGAATTATGTTGCTGTTTAATTGCGTATTTCTATAAAAATAGACAACACACATATTTTGATGGGGTTTTCGTTTTCATTTAGAGAATATTCTCTGGAAGGTTTACATAGATAAAACATTTCGTCAAAAAAAATCTGCGCTCTCCACTTGCGCAGAAGTGACGTGTTGTTATTAGCCTTATTTATTTGTTATAAAATCAATCGACAAATTCTTAGACAACTCAACAACTCTGTTATCTTGTCGATATTATAATAAATTTGTTGTGAACGTTGTATGTATTCCATTTGTGGAGTTAAGAAAAAGCTTCTTTGTTTAACATATACATCGGTGAAGATGTTATAAAAAGTTGTCAAGGATGTGGAATTGCATGGCTGACAAACTTGTGTGTAAAACGAGAAAGGACTGGAGCAGACAGTCTTTGAGGCAACATTCCTGTTAGGTCGTCGTCTAGCCGTCTGCTAACATCCATATTATTTATACAAATATCAGTTGCACATTTTTATTATATTTAAATTTGGAACATCAGTTCGGTGCCCGCACGCGCGTTTTTTGAAAATCCCACAGGAACCTAACATTTTTCGTATGTACATGTAAGTATATGTTTCGCAAATTCAATCTATGTATCTATTTATTAAACATGAAAGAAAACGCATTATTATCAGACTATAAAAGGCTCAGTGAAACTTTGTATATGTGCTGAAACTCAAATTATTTTAGTAGTATAATATAATAGTATATAATATAATATAATAGTATATATTATAGTTTAAACACTATAAAACGGAATATGTATATAAAATTCAATCCTTACAACACACCAACCTTAGAAAATTTATAGAGAATATGAAATATTCTATTCTCTATAATGAACGAATATGAGAGAATATGAGATACATATAGATATTTGTCTCAGCTTTTATACGGATATTTTTTGGATATTTTTGTTCTTGTAACACCTAATTTTAGTAAAGTTACAATATAAAAACATACAGTGAATGCAATGAAACTATGACATTTGAACTTGTCTTTCAAGAACTACAGAGAGCGATGCTTAGGTCTTAAGAATCTAAGACTCAGTGAAACGTAATGGTAGCAGTTGTCATATTAAAATATCTTGTTGACAGTGAGTGTACGTAGCCGTGAGTGTCCCCCAAAGCGTTGCGAATCCGGTCTGGTTATACAGTTGCACTCCATAGATGGCCAGTGATGGCGGCCGTTTCTCCTGTGTACCCGGAGGCCTGCGCAGCAACTGATGTACCTATAATTTCATACGCAACATCGACCATCTACATCTACATACATTTATAGAAATCGAACTTACCTAACTATTGAAAGTCAACATTTTATTATTAATTTTAGCGCCTCTTTCACCAACGTCAAGTAGGCCAAATTGTCATTTATAGTCACCGGTAACCGGGGATAATGGAGCTGATATACCTTTGTTTGTACGGTAAACGTCCCAAACATTAAATAGAAAATAATTATAAAAATTCGGCTATCGAATGATGCAGTAAACCGAGTGCATAATTCAATATAACAAAAAATGATTTCTAAAAGTAAGTAATCAACACCTTACATGTAGTTTGTGAAAGAGGCCCTAACTCTTATAAAAAACAGCGAGTTATCTTAAAATAATAAACCCAACACTTGTCAAAACTATAGCAGCAATAAAGATTGAAAAAAAAAAAAAAAAAATTTGCTATTATATTTTGTAAGACGTTATATTCTTTAATAGGGGCGCGGACGAGGTCGCAAGCACTAGCTAGTGTTAAATATTTAAGAGGGTAGTTATTGCGGTTTATAAATGCAGAACGCAGTCGTAAATAACCATGATGCGGGTCTAGCTTTCCAAAGTTCTTTATAAAAATTGGTAATTTGTAAATCCATCACGATGTATTCTTACTTTTATGTTAAAATTTTACAGACAGGCTGACGATCCACTTGATGCTAGGTGGGTAATGTCGCCTATAACACAAGCAATGAATAGAATTTTATATCTATCTAATCATTATACCTACCTAATCAATAAATATTGTCTTTAAATTCATTTATACATGATAATTATCTATTAACACTGTTTTTAGTACAAATATGCACCCAAATTGGAGTATATATATACGAGTATGTTGTTACGTTACATTTATATACACATACAAATCTTGATAGCACATTTCTGAACCGAAAAAAAGGCCAGACATATAATTAAATTATATGTTTTGATGAAATATATCTTAATATAGATCCTTACGCAGAATCGGACGGGAAGAAAATAAAAACGTTATAAAAAGTGCCCGGTTTGTTTTGATGCAGACAGCTCTAAATCCTCAAGACCGCGTACTGTCAAAATATTGTCAAAGTGAATTCCGCGCGTCCAATATATTATAATAATTTTCCACTTGGCAGTAATCCTAGCGATTTATTTCGATCTACGTTTATATTATACCGCATACCGCCATATATCTAGTCGGAGCGTCATTCTCGGTCGGCGCGGTTGTTGAACCTCGTCTTACTGAGGCCTTAGGTGCGTGCGACCCGCGACATTTTCCTACTTTCAATTTCAGGTATAGTATCGGCGGCGAAATGTCTCATCTCAATGTCACCATTATATTTAGACGCGACGCGACCGTTCCGGAAGTTTGTGTCGGCGATGTCTGCCGTCGCCTCCCGCGTTGCGTCTGCCGATACAGCAAACAGAAAACTATCAGCATTTAAGGGCCTTCACTGTTTAGTTTTAGAGTATAACTTTAAATTATATATGTGCTATAATTTATACTTACAAAATAGTTTGTCCTGACTGACCATCGACGCACAGAACTAGGTATGTCGAGGTGGCTAAAATTTGGTACATAGGTTTATTTTATAACGTAAGCATATCCACTAAGAAAAGATTTTTGAAAATTTCAACTCTGCACGAAGCCGTAGGTAGGTCGCTATATGTATCTAAAAATAAATAAAAGAATACATTGTTTTTTTAACTCGTTTTATTTGTGAAATTTATAACTACGTCTGTTTGATTTGCAAATTGTAAAAATATGTTTTCAAAATAATACAGCCACTATGTATGTTTTTAATAATGCAAATAGATAAAATAATATAAAATAAATTATGTCAAGCATCTAAATAATATTATCTTGAATCCATTGATTATGCGCAATCAGACTACATTTTCTCTGGCACGTACAGTCCTAAATGTATTCTAAATTAGTTATTTTATTAATATAGTCTACGAAGAGTTAGGTTTGAAAATTGTAGCTAGACTCTATTTTCAAACTTAATTAAAGTCGTTTTTTAATTGGTAAACTTCATTTATTAACATTGAGAAAATTCGTTGTTTTTACGTAGTTTCAAAAAACTTTTCAAATAAATATAAAAACAATACCTTTACCCTGGATTAACTAGGGTTTAATTAGAACAAAATTCAATCTTTTTTTTAAAGGGAGCATTTTTTGCGTTCTCTGAAATGTTAATGTTAATGTTCGCTGAAATGAAATACTTTCTGTTTATAAACGTGACGCTATTCGCTCAAAGATCTCAATACTTTTCCTTCTGTAAGATTCTAGACGTTGAAATCTTCTATGTTCGGGGTTTAAACAATTGGCAAGTGTCACAGACGCGCTTCCGGTAGACCTCTTTTACTTCCGGTCGGTAGAGCTACACGTCTGAGAGGCCATTACAAACGAATGACAGGCGACACGTGGCGCCTTTGACGTATTTCTTAACTTTGACGTCAATGTTTACGTTCGCAACGTTGCCTGTTTCTTTATAAACACATTAAGTGCACTAAGGTACAAAGTGCGCTAAAGTACAAAGTGCACTACTTAATCCTATTAAGATCGGCAGGGCACATGCAACATCGGTGATTCGGTAGCCACCTCCTACAATCAAGTGGACCGTGAGATAAGCTGAGATAAACGTGCACAAACGCACAGGCAAACAGACAAAAATTCTAATAACTATTTTTTGACCTCGATAAAATGCGTGTACAAATTGTTTTTTTTTTTTTTTTGAAAAAAAAATAAAATTATTGTACCTACAGACGAGGTGTTTTTTTTACATGTTTAGATAGGTATATAATATTTTATCACAACAGGAACAAAAGAATATTTTTCGACTGTAAATATATTAAAACTGCACAATCAACATAATCATCAATAGATGATCTAGATAACAAATAGTGAATGGATATAGTAAGAGCGATATTAAGGGATCTTGAGAAGTTAATAGGAGGAGCCCCGCCCCCGCCCACAGCGTGCCGCCCACCGACTATCGTCCACGGAGAACTCGTTCAACATTGTAATTTATAGATTTACACTATATTTAAATGATATATGTCTTTATTAGTACTAGTGGTCGTCTAGTGGTCGATATTCGACCATAATTGATTTAATTTTTAAGTACTATTTTAATGTCTTCTTAGTTTGACAACAGACTATGACCATAAACAAAAAGAGTAAACATATAACATACGTAGTGGACATTTTTCTATATTGTATATTGATTATACATATATACCTACTGTAGGTACATTTTTCTGGATGAAATATGAATAAAGCTTGCAAAATTTTATAACGATCGATTGACTAGTTTTAAGACGTGAAGGTGTAATAATCAAACTAGTCATTTTCGCATTTATAATATTAGTTACATAGGATAAAAGTTCCTTAATTTTTTTTATGAATTTAGGAGTCAGGGCCATGAAAACTTGGCGAAATCTTGGAATATCAGTAATTTAAGAAGAAGATTTATAATTTATCCCATTACCCTATCTCATTCGTTTGTCTTTATCCTAATCCTCCTAATCGAAATAAAATACAGGAGTACCAGTGAAATGTGCGCGTATTAAAAGTCATACGTGTGCTGGGTCGTCGGATGGACCACACAGTTGATAGGGCCGCGTCTCGTCGGCGACTCTCGCGCGTAAACGCTGCAAGTGCTCTTCGGTATAAATTTTCATTTGTCGATATCTGAGATCGGCGCCTGCTCCATTAGTCATGTGACAGTATCGACATAAAATCGGCTCTCTCTGCCTTTTTAGTCGACGCCTGCGAGACGCAACTTACGGCAGTATGCTAATTTACACATTCTCACAACAGCTGATGAATGATTCGACTAATACAAAACGTACGCGAAATATTCATAATAACTTTTCATCGATATTATTAATATTATTTCGCTGTTCATAAATAAAGAAAAATCATCTGTAGAATCTGGATTATTAATACAAATGTAGATTGCGCACTTAACTCATTTAAAAAAAATGTACTTACCTCATTTTGTGTTCTAAGACGTCAATATTATCTCGCGAAGGTTATGTATGTTTCTTTTTATTAAGAAAAGTTTGTCATAAAATATACTGAAAAATTATTACTGCTTTCGCAGTCATTTGGGCAGCCCGTCTCGCAGCATTATAACCACCTTACAAAAATTGATATCAAAAAGTCTTGATTACAATAAGATTTAACAGTATTTTTTATGTTAGTTACAAATGTTACAATGTAACTTAATTTAGAAGTTGTTTTTATATACTCACGCCGCCGACCTGTATAAATCTGTTAGCGCACAAAAATAACTAAATAATTCAATCGAACATTCGGCCGAATATTCCTATATATTCGGCGCATCACTACTCTTGACCCATATAGGATATGACTAATACCTAGAGGAGTACTTCCCTTATTGCCCAATTATCTTTTTTGTCTCTTCATAATAATAACAGTTTTAGTTACAATTTTTTACATTTTATTTCGTATATAAAATATCTTTAGATCGTTTATGACATAACGTTTTTATATGAAACGGCGGTAGCCAATAGTGAATGTCGGCGTCGTAAGACGGTCAATGAGCTCTTCTCTGACTCACCACATGTGACATATATAGACTCTATAAGAACATTACTTTCTTATAAGGTTTGGGTTTAAATAATGCATGTTATGTATAAGGTCATAATAAACTTATGGTTGCATTTTTAAATGTTTGCAATTTCCATGTTCGCAATTGATTTGGATTTAAAGAAACTGTTTTAGAACTAGGTATGTATACAGAATTTTTCTCGTATTTCACTAAAATACCAAATTAGGAGAAAGACGAAATTGATGATGAAGACTAAACCAACAACCCGTCCCCGGCTTAAAATTTCCGAGTAATTGTAATACGTCATGGAGGGCAAAAGGTCAAAGCTGCAAAACGTCTAACGCGATTGATTCAAATAAAACATAAAACATAATTAGATATTTTATTATGTTTAAGGTGCATAAAAAGCAACTAACATAAATTCTGTTCTGAAATAGAAATTCTAAAATTAAATTGTGCGGGACGTTTTGCAGCTTCAGCGTTTTGCTCAACATTCAACCATTTGGATGTTTTGAAATTTAGTTGGACTGAATGAAAACAACCCGTTTTTAAACCCCGCCCGATTCAAAAGAGTGTCTGTGTGTCTGTCTGTGGCATCGTAACTCCCAAAGGGATGAACCCATTTTGATCCGGTTTTTTTCGTTTGAAAGCTGACGTGATGGTTCTTAGGAGAATTTATGAAGATCTGTTCAGGAGTTTGAAGAGCATCATCCAATTTTCTACATGACGAAGGTAACTCATTAATTTCCACAGGTTTTGTGAAATTTGGTAACCGTTATTTGGTATTCCCATGACATAGTAACCTTGTCCTGATAGTGCAGTAGTATCCCAACTCCCCAGCAACTTACAGCAGATATAGCGTGTTTGGGCTCAATAGAACTCTACTGCTAGATGTAGGCCTCTCCCAAAACTCGCCACCACGTACGTTCCTCTGCGCTTAGATTAAATTAGTCTCTTCTTATTAGATTTAAGAAAAAAAATTTTAAAAGTCTTGATATTGCAAACAATAAAATGAATGTATGTACTTAATAATGCAAGGACAAGATATTCACAAAAGTCACATGCAAATCTTTACGATTTGTTCTCCGCGAGAATCGCCGTGGGATGCGTACCTACCTACTATACGTCCTACGTCCTTAGTATTTTGTTGTAATAAAAATTCCCGTGTTATTTCTCCATGGACAATTCAACGCCTACAATGTTTAAGTTTGACGAATAAAGAAATTGTTTATTATGGGTTAGCGAGATGCGTAAAGGCGTGAAGGCACGCGGTACCTCGCGCTTTTCTCATATCGTCTCCCCATCTTAAACGGGCGGCTTCACCGCATACCAATTAGGGTCGGCCTTTGGAATAACGCGTCAATATTAAAGTGAATTGATGTAGACAACATTAAAAACTTGACACCGAGTTCCTTTTGTATGCAATTCCTTATTTTATTAACGCCCTATATATTCTTCGTGAACTCGTGAAGAGACTTATGCAAAAATTTATATTTTATATACAACCTACTAAGTAGTTTATAAGTAGTGGCAGGGCACATTGCGTTTCGTAATCATTTGGGCAGCCCGTCTCTTACAGAAGACCACAGTGAATAACAGCACGTGTTGTGTTTCGGTGAGTGAGTGAATGACGCCAGATCACATTTCCCTATCCCTTCCCATTCCCATATTTTTAAAATCCTACTGTAGTCGGAAGAGCACTTGCAGCACCTGTGTGGCTTTGCTTGTGTTATAGGCGATGGTGGCCACCTACCATCAAGTGGACCGTCACCCTGTCTGCTGACATTAAAAGAAAAAAAAAAGTCTTATTAAAGAGACGAATTAAACTATTGCTCTTGGTTTTAATAAGGGTCTTTTAGGAGACCAAGTTTTCAGTGGGCAGACGACCTTCAGTACGTTCAAGCCTTTCAAGGCTTCGCTGGAAGCGCCTTGATTAGAAGCGCAGAGGACCGTGAACGTGTGTGGTGGCGAACCTTGGGAGATTTTTACGTTTAGCAGGGGAGAGACACGGGCTGCTTATAATGATGATGATGAAAGCCGTTATTTTTATAAAAAAATATATTTACTACACTCTAAAAGTGGGTGGATGTTATTTTTAGTAAATAATAATTTGGTAAAGGGTCACGGGAAAATTAAATGTTCGAAGCCGACACAGAACCGGCATTAAAGACATTATCATGTTATCGATCAGCATTTTTAAAGCAGCTTGCAATTAGTGGTTTGTTTAAGCGATGCAAGTGTGCAAGTGAAACAGACCTCCCACGAGAGAGAACGTACCTACATACGAACGGCGCCTCTCTTATGAAATTATCGCTAAATTGAGAGATAAATTCAGTTTTTGACGAGACATTACCCGCACGCCAATCTCTTCGCAATTAAAGATGTAGATCTGATAGAAGATTGTACAACACATAATTCGGTCAGATATTAGAATGAAGGCTAGTTTTGTACGTGTTTCCGATATTATATTTAGATAACGAACGACAAATTGAGATAGCAAAAATGTGTCATAAACAATTAAGTAGGTACATAATGTACTTACTTAATTTATGTTAAGGTGAATTCTTATCTTGGTTTCTAATGTGAAAATGTGAAATTGAATTTACAAAATGTCCTATGTAACGGAATATTTTTGGTAGGTACCAAGTCAGAAGCAGTGGATAGAAAAGAAAAGTCAGAAAGTAGGCTTAGAGAAAACAAAATTATAGCTCGTGCTAGCTATTTAATCTATTTAAGAATATTTAAGAAAAGTCAAACATTAGAATAAAAACAGTTAGAATTTTGTTTGTAGTCAAGACTATTCGCTGAATTTATTGAAGTATTTAAAATCAATTCTAAAACCTCGATGTAGGCGTCAAAGATATTTTAGGTCATATCGATTTTAGATCGGTCGTTATTTTTATCTATATGGTATAATAGAAATAACACCATTTAAGTTAAAATAATGACCAATATATATTTAATTTCAATTTATTATTTATTAATACAACAGTATAAGGATAAACATTTCTTATTTATTGATCAAATCAATAAGTGTGTGCAATTCGTCGATATTTCGTCGGTAGGAAGCTACCGACTATCTATAAGACAAGTAAGTCCTGGTGGTTGCTAATAATTAGGTTTTATTATGTATCTATATAAACATTCCGTGAAAAATTGTCTAAGTGAAGACCGTTTTACAGTTCAGGATGACAGCGGATACCTATATAAACCGACATAAGAAAATTAGTATTTCAGTAGTGCTATTTTTAGTAGAGAGTTGAACGACTAACTAGCAGTTTAACTGAAAACTAAACGCCCAAGTATGTTTGTGTGTGCGTCAACGCAAGTAGCGTTTGGCGCCAGCGAAGGCCGGCTTTTGAGTCTGCAAAGGGCGAGCGGCTCCCTCTAAAAGGCACTGTCACTTACGAGAGACCTTTCATAACACTTAATGCCTAAGATGAAGTACTTGCGAGTGTAAAATTTCGTGATGGATCCGTGAGAGCAGTCACGAGGATACGTGAGGGCCGTGGGACAAGGCGACTTCGTTTTATTTACATTGGTTTATGTTGTGTCGGTCGCTAATTACACGGCGTGTTGCTACTTAACGAGCTCTCATTCAGCTTAACGGCATGCGCACGCGCATTCGGGACGCATTCAACGCCACTGTAGCTGGTATTTAATCATTTGAAAATTAATTTATTTTCCAATAAACATGTTGAAACATTTCGCCTTATATGTAGTTAATGAAACGCGAACGTTTAACCAATGTACCAATGTTTTTAACCAATGTCTTTATAGTCATCTTTTTTTACTGTTAAGGTCGACAGGTAGACTGACAATACAATTTAATACTTATTAAGCTGCCTGAAGAAAATTGATAAATGATATCAAAACTATGTAAACATGTAGAAAAACAGCCAAATGCTAAGTACTATTTAAAAAGAAGATGTGCTGATATTACGGTGAAGTTAATCATAGACAATTAGACATATTTTATAGGCCTATGATCTGGAAATTCAATTGATTCAATCGGTCCACTTTAGTTTAACCTTTTTTTATTTACCACTCCCATTATATTTCTCAATTTGCAATAAGCCATGTCGTATAAAAGTTTTTTTTTAGATTACTTTCAAAATTCTTATTACGATGACACAATAATAACAATATGTCATAAACAGCTATAATTTAAAAAAATATATTTCAATAAATAATTTATTACTTATAATCGTCAGCATATAATAATGATCATAAATACAAATAATATGCGTATCACAAGATAATATAACTATGTTGTTCTATACATTTACTACCGTAATATTTTATGCGAATGCTCAGACGTTTTATGAGGTTTTCGGTATTAGAACGGCATGCGTTGAAAACTGTAAAGACGAAGTTATTTGGTCACAGAAACATAATATGTAACTTGTCTAGTTCGTTGACTCATGTATTGCATTAGAGAACAGAATATCAAGAATTTTTAAGAATTATTTTCATTGTTAAAAGCGGCAGACAGATTTACAGTCCTCTTGATGCTAGTTGGCTTTCATAACAATAGAATAATTATTAGTATGAATTAAAACTTAATAATTACGACTTATAAAAGCAACAAGTGAGGATTTCGACCATTGAACCTATAGATTATGAAAGAAAGAAAAAAAACGAAATATACATTATTCATATACTGAAGGCATTATTCTGAGGGCAACAATATTATCTATCGTTTACTTATATTACAAAACAACTGGTTCACTTTTTCGTAACTTAAAAATATAATTATATTGAACTCTAAAAAATTAAAGTAATGTAAAGTAAATTACTTCAAAGTAACATCTATGACTCTTTTAATTTTTTTGTTTGATCGAGATTTTGAGCTGCTTTGTGTATTAAAATTGTTAATTTATATAAAACCTACAATATCGTTAGTATATGACCGGAAAAACTGTGTATTTGCTTAAATATGCTTAAATAATGCTTAGAAAGAAAGTATATATGTGTTTCATGAATTGTTTGACGACTACTGTACAAACATATTAATTATGTGTAGAGGACAATAATAATAAATGTCTGCAATTCTTGTATTATTGAAGCTTAATTTCAAATTTGAAAATTGCTTTAGCACATCTAAAAGGGACATTTAGAGGCTACCAGATACAAAGGAGTTACCGCAACGGTCTCTTCAAAAACATATACTTATACCACTTATAAATTTTCGTTCTTGTCAATAATAAGTTAAAGAGTTACAAAAGCTTCGGCGACGAATGACAGGTTGGGTGGCTGATGGTCACGACACGACCGCGTCGCATCGGTTGTTGTCACACGATCGATACTGATTACGACTTGAAACACAGCTTTCCAAATAGGGAGCTTCTGATCCCAAATAGGTATCGTTCGACCCGTTGATCACAGTTGGTGCCAACTGCCCGCATTTCCATCTCCTACGCCACCACGTCATTTGCAACCAGACGCACAGTTATCGCAGCCATTTATTGTCTCAAAAACAATTCGGAACCATTTCTTTTCATCATTTTGTTTATTTGTTTCATTGCCTTCATTTCAATCTAATAATAAATTCCCAACAGTGTGTGTGGAGATAAATAAAATTATTATATTTTTCCATTGATTTTGATTAATTTTGATTTCCAAATGGTGTCGGGTTTTCAAAATTGCAATTATTGGTTAGCGCCTATGTATGTCCCTTGCGGAGTTTTGTTTATGTAACAACATAACTTGTTTGTGTGGTTTAAATAAACTGTTGACTGTGGTTTATTGACCTTGCGAAGACGCCAAAAGCGGATAACAGGCGGAGATAGATGGCAGTAGTAAATAGTGAGGGAGAGTGGGCGCAGTCTAGCGGGACGACTCCGCTACACCCACCGCCTGTTCCTCGTCTGATAATATTTCAAATTATTCACCGCAACTTTATCTAGCGTCTGTACTGTGCTGTACTGTATATATTATATATATAAGTATATATCGTGAAACTAGCTTTTACCAGGGGCTTTACACGCAGGAATACATTGGTAATGCTGCTGCTCAATCAAAGGGTCAGAAACATTTTCACATCACAAACAGTTGGTTCGAGCATTCTCTCACGTTTTATTTGGTTGGGTTAATTTTCCCCACAGATTCACATATGCAGTTTTTTACTGCCCTACACAGTTATTTTGCATTTATTATTCTGTTAGTATCCGTTATGCAACTTCTACGACGTCCCACTGTATAATGTCATCTTGTTCACATAAATATGAGATAAAACTCATATAGCTCTCACAGATTGAATAACTTCAAACAGCGTTCGACGACATATTTAATGTTAAATGCAATTTGGCTACCATTTGGCACGAAACTATCAATCGATTTTGCTTCTCAACACTGAGAGGTTGCATTAACGCATTGATAGTTGCATTCATCAGTCCTACTAAAGAATATGGCTGATTTTAAATAAATAACAAGGAATTATGCATGCGTGCACGCGGGCGGCCCTGAGCTATCACGGTATTGTATTCAAATCCAGCGCGTCACCAGCCAAGCACCACACGGTGCGGCACTGGGCGACGACGATGCGAGACGACGCCTGCCCTGAGCAGCGCCCATTACTCAAACTTGAGAGGCACGCCCTTCGGCCTTGCGCCACGCCATAATACTCGATCGTTATTCCTATAAAGACTCTTTCATATCAATTCTAAACACGTATTCTCAAAGATTCACTGATACACTAATACAACCTTAGAACTTAGTCGTTTTAGCACACCGCCGCGTTCGTATGCGGCAGCGAATCTTCGAAACCATAGCGACAGCGAAACATCTGCGGAACCGTACAAGTACAGATGGCTCACTCTTTTGATCTTGCTAAGAAAGGATTTTGAAAATTTCAACTTGTATGTATTTAAGATGACATATTGCAACACTTTTTGTCTAATTTGTACTAATTTGTACTAATTGTCTAATATGCAGTACTTTTTTCTGAAAGACAGATAAAGGTTTCATGATTATTGGTTGAGTAGTTAAGACGGAAAGCGTCAAAGTTAAACCAACTCACTATCGCATCATCATCATCAATACTAATAATAAATCTGTAAGTGTTATGTATGTATGTTCCTCCATAACTCTTAAACTATTTAACTGATTTTCATGAAACTTGGTAGATAAATATTTGGACGTACAGGACACAGGATAGGCTACTTTTTTTTCAACGCGGAAGAAGTCGCAGGCACCAGCTAGTTTATAATATTACTAGCGAGTTAGCGACTCACTCCCGGCTTCGCACAGATGCAAATTCTGCAAATTGTATTCAAAATCGCATATAAGACGTTTAACGCTCTTTCCATAAGTGAAACGGTTTATACCAGACGGCGACATTGTTTTATACTACGTAAAGAAGTTAGGTTGCAACAGAAGTGCTTCAACTATTCATCCTAATTTTAATATGTAGCCAAATGTAAATTAAGTTTTATTGGTATTCTTGTGACATATATTTATAGTTCATAGGATGAAGTTATAACCTATTGTTACCGAGCAGTAATTGTAATCGGAGCAAATTAATGAACAATGGTTTAAAATATACGATGTATGCTGGAATAACAACGGGTGCGGCTTCACCCGCCTGCGAACGACATTCAATTCGACGCTCACTTCTTCAGTTTTGCATTTACATAAAAAAATACTGTATTCGCATGTTTAATGTAGTATTGAGAATCAAGACATAACAAAGTTTCTCAAATAATAGTTTTCTGAAATAATTCAAATTGTTAAATTTTTATCAAATGCAGGTATTAGTCAATTTTAGGCAGGTACAGTAATAAGTATACGTACTATACTTAGCGCCTCTTTCACCAACGTCAAGTAGGCCAAACTGTCATTTAAAGTCACCGGTAACCGGGGATAATGGAGCTGATATACCTTTGTTTGTACGGTAAACGTCCCTAACATTAATTAATAGAAAATAATAAAAAAAAATCGCCTATCGAATGATGCAGTAAACCGAGTGCATAATTCAATAAAACAGAAAATGATTTCTAAAAGTAACTAATCAACACCTTACATGTAGTTTGTGAAAGAGGCGCTTACTATTATTATTACTTTTACAGTGGTTACGTTCGAACTTCATCTGTAGTCTGGGTGCAGACGTAAATAAAGTCGCCATATAATAAAATGTGTTAAATAACTAAATAAACTTCAAAAGTGTTAGGTAGGTATATAAATTGAATTGAAATTTACATTTTAATTAGGACGGTCAGAGGCGCAGAGCGAGGCGTTCGTTCACCATTTACCACAAATATAAATAAAATTTAACCGACCGACGTCACTTCATTTCATCACCAATAGCTTCTTACCTTTCTCAAAGATGCATAAACAAATGCCATTTGGAACAAACGTTATAAATGAAATGTAAGGATTCACAGAAATCAATCCCCAAAGCTTAATTTAAGTTTGTCTAAACGAAACGAAAGTTATCTAACTTATACGAGATCTCCATGCGACGGATTATAGTTACCGAAACCTAAAAAAGGCCAATAGTCCAACTGAGTTAGTTTTCATATCTGAAGTTCAATCTACTCACTTGAAGTTGAGTTCTAGAGTCCAATACTCAGGAATATGACCTTTGTGCTAGAAAGTTTTCTCAACCAAAAGATTATTATTATTCATAAGTGTGTCTCCACTGTCGTAGTCTCCCAGAGTCTTCTTGAAAACTTAAAGTCCTAAACTCAGAGTATATGACGTTTGTGCTAGAAAGTTCTCTCAACCAACAAATCATCATCAGTCTGTTTAGAACTCTCCCAAGGTTTGCCACCACGCACGGTCCTCTGTATTTCGCATTCAACCAACAGATACGCAGTCAATATTTTTTTCATCTAATTTACATGTTTTATTTTATTATTACATATGTATAAATAATTATAATGACTATATTATACAATTCTAAATGATGGCGATAGCGTTAAAATGTTAATAAAATATAATCCGAGATCCACTTTAATTTTGAATTTTGTTATCGCAAGTCATTACTGCTATCGTGATAATACTCATTTTTTTTGGTTTTTCAATTTTATGACTGATAATAAATATGACTCCATCGTCCTTCTCTATTAAAAGAGCTAAATTTGCGGTCATCTATTCTTATTAGTTACTCGTATCTAATTTATTGGTGCATTCGTTCTCAACTGCCTCTTCCTATATTTACAACTACTTTGACAAAATAGTTATTAGACTGTTGCTTTTATGAATTAAAAGAAGTTTATAATACAAATTATATAATAATACAACACAATATACAATTTATCATAGAAAACTAGCTGTCCCAGCGAAATTCGTACCAAATCAGAATAAAAACACGTAAAATAAAATGTATGAGAAAATGACTTATACTCGCAATTTTTTTTTCCTGAATATTTCAGATGCTTTAACAGTTATTCTACTATTCAACGAGATAAATTCAACAAAGAAAAAATAATTATACAATACAAATTATTTTTTCTTTTATACATATATATACATTATGGATTATGATTAATAATTTATTAAAAATTGACTGATCCTTTGTATGCAAAATTCAATCTATTTCAAGATAATTGAAGACTACCTTATGAAAAATGCTGACAACACAGAAAATACAGATTTCAACACATTGGACATATTGACAGTAATGCAAGGATAAAGTACTGTTAGTTGAGGGTATTATAGAGACGGTGATGTCAACTCGACGACAGGCACGCGTCGACGCACGCGTTTCAATAATTACGATTCTATGTAGTTATACGCTCCACTGTTCTGGTAGTAAAAGCTTCACGATATATTGTAAAGTTTGTTAACGTAAATGTTGGCATCTCTGCTTGCCCATTAATCTCCATATAATTAAACGATCAAGTGAATTTATATTTAGCCCAGGAAATGGGGCCGTGCCCACGCCCGTCTCGACGCGCACTGTCTCGCCCCATCAGACCACACCGAAAAATCACACTGCCACACGAGAAAATTTTATCCATACTTACTAATATCACAAATGTGAAAGCGACCGTGTCTGTATGTTACCTTCACACGCCTTAACTATCCATCCGATCATCTTGAATTTTTGAACCCTGCGATATACTCGCAGGGTTCACAGCAATAAAGATGTCAGGCGTTATATTTTTTACTTTTTCAACGTGAACGAAGTCGTGGACATTAGCTATATATATATATATATACATTTTGACCCTAGTTTCCACTGGTGTTCACTAAGGGTTGTTGGAATCGAAATCAAAATGTTACTAGTGGAAAAACTGTTAAGTGCTTATAAGCCCTACTATTAATCGAACTACGAACTCTCAATAAAACTCTACTCCATTATAAAAATAATAAAAAACTATTGAATTTTCATATTTAAAGACAAAAAACTTTTAACGTATAACCACCCTAAGTCAATACTCGTATCTTAAAAGTATACTTTTTGAACATAGCAGTTTTTGTGTTGGCAAGGACGAATGCACTTTATATGTTGATTGTTATAATGGGAGGTTAAACACTATTACTTTTAGAGCAAGTACTTCCTAAAGCCACTAAGTATATACAAGACTGCAAAGCGTTCAAAAAGATATTACCAATTTATTCCCATTTTTGTAAGAGCCATTTTTGTTTAAGAGTCAGAAAGCTAATATTAAAAGCATTCTGTATTCATCTCGCTAAAAAATACTAAAATATATTAATCTATG
Source organism: Synanthedon formicaeformis (assembly GCA_945859745.1). Taxonomy (NCBI): domain Eukaryota; kingdom Metazoa; phylum Arthropoda; class Insecta; order Lepidoptera; family Sesiidae; genus Synanthedon; species Synanthedon formicaeformis. The sequence goes on from OX243965.1 coordinate 6,784,343, forward strand.
ATCTATAATCATTATTTGCCCTAACATAATAACCTCGGCAATTATTTATTTTATTCATTTATTTTAATTCTTATTGAAATTCTTTTTTATTAATTAAAGTATATTTTAAGATCAAGATAAAAATAATTAAAATCAAAATACAGATTTAAATAAACATAAAGTAAGTAAGTCCAATATTGTTTAGGAATCGTGATATCAAAGTTATTTTCCTTTTCCTTTTATTTAAAATAAACTAAGTGGTAGAGTAGTAATAAAATGATACGGGCTTTTTAATAAAATTTTATTAACGTGATTTTAATGCGTTTTAGCTATGTCTTTGATAAATAACTATGTTTGATGTTGCTTATTGCGAGCTTATTAAAATGAATGAAATACAGAGACATAAAAATATGTGATCACGCAGAAAAAAAATTCCAACGTATTCTAATATGATTATTATGAGAGCTGCGAATAGCAATGCTGCGATTGGCGCCAAGGAGAGATTTTACGAATGCCTTCGTTATTTCATCATACATTACAATATAATCAATACTAATAATAAATCTGTAAGGGTTGGTCATGGAGTAAGTTACTTTGTTTTCAGAGATATCGTGTTTATAGGCTCTATACATGATACTGAAACTAAATTGACAATTTTTAGAATTTTTTTCTGTATGTATGTATGTATGTATGTTCCTCCATAACTCTTAAACGAATCAGCTGATTTTCATGAAACTTTTTAGATAAACATTTAGACGTACGGGACACGGGATAGGCTACTTTTTTCATTATTTTTAAAGGGGACGAAGTCGCGGGCGCCAGCTAGTGTTTAATAAATTAGAGTAGTAAAGAGGCTTTCAGAACTTAAGAATAGTACTACTGTCACGTATCACGAATAATGTAAAAAAAGAATAGGTACGGAAAGGGAAGATTTCCAAGAGTGATCTATCAAAACTTCAGAAAAAACTCAGAACTAAAGCTCAGAAGTGTCAAATCGTTGATTTCTTTTTATTTTATTTTACTAGAAGTTTGGGCTAGTCTCTAGAAACATACATTGAACGTATATAGAAGTTTGGGCTATTTTTCAGACATTTTTGGTTTTACTTTTTTCGAACTACATATTTTTAAGAAAATGGTGAACAGCAAATGGTTAGCATTATTTATTTTTATCCAATATTTTTAAGTTTTGAGCTTAAATAATAACATTCCCAACAACATAATGTTTCTACAGACTGAGATATGGTAAAATAAGGTTGTGTAGTTTAAGAATTATTTATAAATATAAAATATGTAGATTTATATAGGTAATGATTGCTTTTTTGTTATTTTTATTTTAAATAATTAAACTTTTAACACAAGTTGTGTAAATACAATATTATGAATCTTACGGAAATGAGCTTTGGCATTCTACACTCACTCCACGAAACACAACAGCACACATGCTGTTATTTTATTGTGGTCTTCTGTAAAGGGTGATTACTTCCTTTGCCGGGCAAGCTGCCAAAATGTTTGCAAAATGTTAATTTCCAAAATTTGAAACTTTCAAAAGTTCATTACCAAAGTTAAACCTGCTGGGAATCGAACCTGATGGGACCCCTGAGACAGAGTGTCTTAATGGGCTCGTCAGTTTCTTCAAAGTTTCTCTCGTTAATAGATTCTATTTAATTTCGGCGTGTTCTTCAAACAAATATTAACTCGTCAGTCAGTTCGTGTGCGTATTTGTATAGTGCTCGGAGCTTTCTAAAAGGTCCGCGATAACGCAGTCACAAAACCATTAATGAGTGTTCGCGCCGGTGAAATCGCGAAGGAAAAATCTTATATCTTATTAACATAGTAGTAAAGCTAGTTTATTCATAATTGGCAGTAGCCCCCTCCCAACGCCATCAGCAGTGCGGCGTATATGTGGCGTGCTCCATCTCAGGACTTTGCTTGCTGAGACTTGCGCAAATAAATTGCTAATATTATGGCGTGCGAGTCTGCAACTCTCAACTTTGTCGCGGACGAAATTAAAATTATTAAATTCCTGTCCCCTTTATCTGAACAACTTCATCTTATTTCATGTTGGTATACATTTTTGTATAGTTAAAAAAGTTGCTTCAAGAAGTTTTACTTTCTTATTTGATCCCTAGAGAAAAATTGTTTAGTTTTCTTTTGTGATGATTTGACATAATAAAAAAAAAACCGACTTCAAACCGTTTTCTCATGGATGCCACTGTCAGAACTGAACCAAAATTGAAATGGGACCACACGGGAAGCACCAGCTTTCAAATAAGAAAAGCCTCATGAAAATCGTTCACCCAGACGAAAGTTCTGAGGTAACAAACATAAAAAATAAAATAAAAAAAATACAGTCCAATTGAGAACTTCCTCCTTTTTTGGAAGTCGGTTGAAATACTAAGAAAATTAGTAATTAAAACACTTTAATTATGTATTATAGTCAAGAAAAAGACATTTTAAATATTATAATATAATATTCACATTCTTTGTAATATATTAACATTGTTTTTTTTTTGTTAATAAGTATATTATATTACATAGTATGTGAATATAATTTTTAAATTGTTTTTGTTACCTAACTAGCGACCCGTCCTGACTTCACACTAATGCCATTTTGCATACACAAACCTTGTTTATAGGCTTGTTTCATTAATGAAATCCGTTAAGTGGTTTAGAAAATAAGGAAACAGATAGAGGCCCACAGCGACTGTTTTACAATATTCAGTTAGAGAAATTCTTAGCTTTTTCTTAAGCTTTTTCCCTATTTCGATTTGGTAGTGAAAATATTGCATTTTTCAGATTTGTTTTTTTTTTTTTATTATAAACTTTTACAGATTATTATAATGTGTGTAATTAATTTTATGAATTCAGTCAACCCCTTACCTTGGTACATATATCTATCTGTTTTTTAACCCCCGACGCCCGACGCAAAAACGGGTGCTGTTATAAGTTTGACGTGTGTGGCTGTGTGTGTTGTATTTATGGAATCCGTTTTGATCCTTTTTTTTTTGTATGAATGCTGACGTGATCGAGATGATTTTTAGCTATAGTTTGAAGATCATCAGCCCATTTCCTTTTCCTACTTGACGAAGGGTTTTCACTAACTTCCACGGGTTCGATTGATGTGAAATTTGTATACTGTTACTTTGGTGGTATTTCCATGACATGACAACCTTGATTTGATACTGTCCTATTAAGTAGTCTGCGGGACACCCAGCTACTCAGCAACTTACAGTAGGTATATAGAGTATTTAGGCTCAAATAGAAAGTTGGGGGTTTGTTTATAATTTTAATTGTAGATTGACCTATAAATGCAACCAAATCAAGAATCAAAATATTTATTTATCAATTAGGTTTCTACAAGAAACTCTTATGATCGTCATTATAAATTTAAATTTATCAGGGTTTCGGAAAGGAAGACAAGATGACGATCCTGAGAAGAAACCCTGAAAGAAATTTACACATATTCTATGTAATAAAATTAGCATGGATATGTATATCAATGACTATGTCTAGTCTAATCTAGGAAAAATTTCTGTGCTCGTATATTTCTGGAGAAATCTATTTTGACGCAGCAGATATATTATTTTCGCGGGTAACAACTGCAATGATGTCAAATTCGATGTGGACAGCCGACGTGATCACGTGGTCACGTGGTGGAAGTCTAATTTTTTATTATGTTTGTTTTTTATGAGGTGCAACCATATGATACACTCACTCCCGAAGTATTCGTAGAATTATATTTAATAAATTATACATGATATTTTTGTTTGGTAAGTTGGCTCCCGTCCACTGTTTGTCTGTAGTCGGCGAAGACTTGATAACCAACAGCGTTATTAAAATGTCCGTATGATTTTAAAATCATCACACTTTTACGCCTTTTTAATGGAGTACTTTCGTACGGTTTAACTCTAAATATTATACGCCTTAACAGTCAGTTAACTTTTAACATTAAAAAAAACTGTTTACACCTCGTAAAACTGTCTCAATATAAGTCCACCGAAAATTATTCAATACGAGTATAAAGATCGTGTCGTAAATGGATAAAAAGCCCGGTAAGGCAGTCGAATGATTTATTTCATTTTTATGGTTCCTACTAATTGGTTCGACAATGTAAACGGCCTTAACGTCGCCTTTTTGCATTTTAATCAGGAAATATTGGAAATACACATATACATTATGTATATATATTTGGTATTATGGACATATAGAACGCGAAGAACCAGTCACAATTGCGACAAACAGGCGCCGGCGTCTCCAACATAGTCGGTCTCACTCAATGAACTACATGAATAAATAAATAAATAAAAAACAAAATAAGACGAATCGAAACTCTATTAATGCGATATATTACACATTAGCACACGATTTATTGGCACTGCGTATTATAATTTTAATTTAAAAATAATTTTAACGATTCGGAACCGTATGGAAGTTTTTGAGGACGTATAAGGCGGCGGCGGCCGCACGAAAAATGATTTATGTTTTTCCCAGCATTATGCAGCGATCCTTTCGTTGTTTTTTCCTTTTTTTTTTTTGCATAATTTTCAGATTTTACTTTTTCTAATCACTTTATTATTATACTAGCTGGCGCCCGCGACTTCGTCCGCGTTGAAAAAGAAAAAGTAGCCAATCTGGTGTTCCGTACGTCAAAATGTTTATCTACCAAGTTTCATGAAAATCAGAGGAACATACATACATACATACATACATACAGAAAAAAATTCTAAAAATGGTCAATTTAGTTTCAGTATCATGTATAGAGCCTATAAACACGATATCTCTGAAAACAAAGTAACTTACTCCATGACCAACCCTTACAGATTTATTATTAGTATTGATTGATTGACTAGCTGGCGCCCGTGACTTCGTCCGCGTTGAAAAGGAAAAAGTAACCAATCCTGTATCCCGTACGTCTTAATGTTTGTCTACCAAGTTTCATGAAAATCAGTTAATTCCTTTAAGAGTTATGGAGGAAGGTAACATGCAATACCTACACATAGGTACAGATTTATTATTAGTATTGATGATATGTCATATTTCCATAATAGAGTTTATATCTAAGAATGTTTTTTTATGGTCTTTTTTAAGGTCGGCAGAAAGGCTAACGGTCCATTGATGGTAGGTGGCTACCGTAGCCTATAACACAAGCAACGCTACAAGTGCTATTTTAATTATTACTTGAAATATTAGCATATTTTAATTATTACTTATTGTACCACAGACACAGATTCTTATCATGTCTTGTTCTATCTCATAGTTTATTCTATGAGATAAAACTAGACCTAATACACTTCTAAAAATCGCTAACGTTTTGAAGAAACATAGGGTACATTTAGGCCTTTTTAGTAAAACTCAGTGTTCGACAAATAATGAAAAGTAGAGAGCACAATGCCAAGACACACAGGCTGGGAATGAGACGAGAAATATATGCAGGAAGGCGCCCGGCGCCGGTCGGCAAAACGTCGTCAACCTTGTAAGTGTATTCCGTGTATGATGTAGGTACGCGAGGACGATCACTTACAGCAACTATAAAACGGCTCATTGCCCGATAACATCTCCGACAGTCTCTGAGGGTACCATATAAGATATCTATGCTTTTTAATTTATGTTAAATCTAGTTTTATATAAATACTATAGTAAATGTAGGTACTATTTTGTATTAGAAATGCAAAAGTATTTCTGTATGTTTGTAACTTCTTCGTGGATAAGTGATTTGATAAAATTTAGTACTTTTTTATGTTAAGGTCGTCAGTCGTCAGACAGATCTAGGTGCTAGGAACTAGACTTAGGTGCTGTAATATGTGCCTGTCCGTCCGTGTGACGGGGTAACAGAGGAGACAGCACTTCATGTACTTCTCGATTGTCCCATGTTCTCCCTCCTTAGATACAATACTGAAATGGACCTGGACTTAAGGACTCTCTCCCTATGGTGTTAGGTCACAGGGACACCCGGAACCGTTTCCTTCGGTTCGCAGACAGAATCGTTAAATCTGTCGCCGAAAGGAACAGTTCGAAACTATAGTTTAGGAACGGTCTAATATATTGTGTGATGTGTAATTTATGAGCTATTATTTATAATTAATTAATTAAAATATGTGTATATGTATATCTTGCGTGTGTCAGTGTATGTATGTATAATAATAATAAGCACATCCATATTAAAAGCCCTTATGACCCTAGCTACCTTTCTCGTGGGAGATAGGGTCTATAGGCGTACCTGTAATCATTATTGTCGGTTTAGTTTTAGTAAATAAATATTGTTCGCAAGCGCCGCAAATTATAGTGGCGAAGCCAAAATAAAGAAAAAAAAAAATATGTGCGCTGCAGGACCGAGTATAAGTTAGGAAAGGATACCTATGAAATTACCTAGGAAATTACCTATGAAGATAGCTTAACCATGGGGAAGAACTGCATCCCCTAATCCTATCTATCTCCAGATCTACAAACCATTCTTCTAAGTTTTGTAATCTTTTCATCGTCAGCATAGCATTTGCAACCCCTATGGTGTTGCTTTTGTTAATAGGCTACGAAAATTGCAATAATTTGCGTTTTTCTGTTTATTCTACGAGTATTAGCAGCAGCAGAGCACTTTGCATTATCCTTTTTGTTGCCTTTTCATAGGCAATGGCAGTGCCTATCAAATAGCTCATAGGCAGCCAACAAAACAGTGGTTCATCAGTCTGTCTTGCCCCTTGATTTAAAAATATATAAATAAACATTGAATTTTACAGTTACATTAAAGACCTCTTTCACAAACTACATGTAAAGTGTTGATTAGTTACTTTTAGAAATCATTTTCTGTTATATTGAATTATGCACTCGGTTTACTGCATCATTCGATAGCCGAATTTTTATTATTATTTTCTATTTAATGTTTGGGACGTTTACCGTACAAACATAGGTATATCAACTCCATCATCCCCGGTTACCGGTGACTTTAAACGACAGTTTGGCCTACTTGACGTTTGTGAAAGAGGCGCTAATACGAATTAATTAAAATTACTTAATTTTAAACAAAGAAAACTGAAAAACAATTAAATTGATAGACACGTCTAGTATTGATTCATCATGTTGTGTCATAGAGCAAAAAACAATAGTTAACATATTAGCATGAGAACGATAGACACCTGTCGATGTCACATGATACTGTCGCGTTTTACATAATCCGCGAGCTGCGCCGCAGCCACCTGGGGGCCGGACAGGCTGGATTCGTACGTTGTTCGACATACCTATATATTATGTTGTTCATAATTCAACAAGTATTATAAGTGTGGCGATTCATTTTGAAACGAATGACGACTGGCTAGCTCAAATATTCAATAACTCAATAGCTCAAACTGTTCAAATAGCGAATTAAGTAAATTAATCACTGAAAACCATGGAAGTGAGTACGTAGTATATTACTTCCACGATAAAAATATATGTAATGTTAAAGTATACTATACTGTTTCTATACTAATATTATAAAGTGAGAAGATTTCTAATTAATAAACTCAAAAATCGAGTTTGAAAATTTTTTCACCTATAGAAAGCTACAATATCAGCGAGTAACATACTCGTAGGCAAATTTTAAAAAAATACGCGGGCGAAGTCGCGTGCAACAGTTAGTCAAAAATAAATAAAAAAGAAAACTACCGCCTCGCCAAAGTGTTATGCGACAAGACGTCAAGCTTTATATTGCTTATTATTAATTTTGAACGCGGACAAAGTCGCGGGCACCAGGTAGTAATATTATAAAGAGGTAAAGTTTGTATGTTTGTATAATCTTCGAAACTACTCAACCGATTTAAAAATATCTTTCATCAATAGTTAAAATTGAACTTCCGGATGGACATAGGCTAAATATTCCATGCGGGCGAAACCGGGCGCCCCAACTAGTAATGTTTAAGCCACGGAGTAATATACATTTTATTTCAGAGTTGGCGTGATCGGGGCCGCAGTCAACGGTCAATATTGTTGTATATTTAGAGTGTACTTATGACATATTATGTAAGATATAATGTAGGTATAAAATCAAACAAATATATCTCTTTTAATGTTTTCTGAACAGCATTCCACATAGTGAATGTTTTGTGGTTGTATTCTTGAAATAAATAGTATTAACTGTCACAGAAAGTATATAAATTGTAGTCACGATATATGACCGCGATTTATTATGCGGCCTTTGACAAAGTCGGAGTAAAAGCGATTTTGTCTTTTAAAAAAATTCAGCTAACAATTGATTAAAACGAAGGCTGTATTAAATTATAACCATGCGTTATGTAATATTATATTTATATGGATTAAGGTCACCGTACAGTGGTATAGGTACGTGACCTCACTACGTTAGCGTTCCGTTTTTACTTGAAGATATTCATTACAGCCACGAGCATACGATAACTTCATTATGTTAGGTATTAATTAAAATTTACGGAGTTTTTGATTAAATTTGTTTACAATTAATGTTAAAAAAATTGTAGTAGCTTTCATCTTTATAACCGAACATGATCCTCTTATTAAGTAATTAGTTCAGAATGTTTCCTGGGTAAAATAGTCTGATATAACTACCAATAAAAGATCTTTTCCATTTCAATGTTTACTAAATAAACATTTAGTAAACATTGAAATGGAAAAGATCTTCGAAGTAAATTAGTCGAAGTAAATTAGTAGTTAAACAAATAAGTACCTACTTTCAAAAAGTTCGCCACAAATTATTACAGTTTCCATAGATTTCTTTTAAACCGTGTTTTTTTAATTTTTGCATTTAGGGTGAGGACACACGATGCGTTGCCGGTTTGTTGCGACGTCTGTGCTAAAACTTAGTACTTATATATTAGTACAAAATTTTTATTTATCAATCAGGTTTCTACAAGAAACTCTTATTATCGTCATTATAAATTTAAATTTACCCATGTATTATTATCCCATGTATTTATGTCCAGATTTTGCTGTATATATGTAATAAGCTTTATCCAAATTCGTTCAACACTTTACACTTGGAACAAATAATATCCTAAAGTAGTGTAATTTGATTATATATATTTTTAAATCTAGTAACTATTACACTGCTCTGAAATCGGCATAACGAATGTCAAAATATCCTGCTTAAGGCTAATTCGAATGAACAAATTTATGTGCTGCCCACGCTCGCTGAAATACGGCGCGCGCGTCTTTTAACCCTTTTATGTGAGGATTTATTGAGGCGACTCGCTCACGCTTCAATGAACCGGCTTACTTCTGACCGTTTCACATACACTCATACTTATCGATCTATACTTGCACAGAGCAGTAATCGGAAGCCTATAGACGACACGCTTAATAGATTACAAATTATACCAAACATGCGTAATATATGGAGACTAACATATTGACTTACAAACTTTATGGTTGCATGAATTTAATTGTGTTGAAGAATATTTCAATTAGCCAAATCTCAAGAATTCAAAATACATTGGTATTTTGAAATCTTGAAATCACACTTTCATACATGTAAAAAATAAAGAAAAAATCTTTTGACATATAAAGTACTAGAGCGACCCGCACCCGGCTTCTTTCAGGAAAAAACTTAATTAGGTTTTATTATATATATAAAAATTCCATGAAAAATTATCTAACTAATGGTGAAAACCGCATCAAAATCCTTAGCATGATTTAGGAGGTTAGTATACATACAGAGAGAGAGGTGGAAAGTGACTTCTAATTATACCTACTATGTAAAGATAATATCTTGAATACATGCTGGAACTGTCCAGTAAGTGTATTGGAACAGTCTTAATATAGTGCTAAAGGAGTTCCTTAATAAGTGTTTTTGCTCTATACGGTTGTGCTAGATCACTTGTTCGAGACGACCGTTGGTGATATTTCACTTCCCTACTGTAGTGAAGTGTTTGGCTAGTCGCCAACGTTTCCCAGAACACGGGAGAAGGTTACGAGACGTCTCGCCTCGCTTTATATGCCTAAATTATTTCGAATGTAATATTTTTTTCTTAGCCACCCAGTGTATAGTGAACGCGTGTCTAGCTAGAGTAGTGGCCGATGTAGTGAAATATAAGATGTTCGCGTGCAAATGCAAAGTGAGCTGGCAACGGTCAACTACGCGCAGATTAAGCGGGTGGGGCGATAATGATGTTTTCTTGGCACACAATACCGCTCGCTGCATGAGAAAAATTCAAATATCCTTTGCAATGATAAACTTAATAATAAATTACAATTTGCATTGCATAAAAATGTCTCGAGTTACATAAATTAAAAACCAAGAGAAATAAACGAAGATTTGTATCATATTATGTGGATTGTACAGATTTTTTACTAACTTTGGTCAATATAATTGTAGTTGGTTAAGTAATATTTTTTTTTCGATGTTGATAGCGTCTAATATAATGTCTAATAATAGGTATAATGTTGTCATAGTTAAATGAAAGAAAAATACATTTTAGTAAAATAGTAATTTTAGTAAATTATTTTAATTCTAGGTAATTAATATTAAACACTATAAATTTTATGAATATATTATGAATTATGAAGTAATCAACCATTTATTTACATTTAAATACATTAATTCATTCCGAGTCATTACAATACATTTAATTATTTATTCAATTGGTTTGTTAGCAACGCGTTTATAAACAAGATGTTTTCACCACAATTATGGCGTTATAATATTGTAGTTTCTTTATATATATAAAAAACATACATATAACTTATGGAGCTTTCAGCAAATATAACGCTGCTTGGGGGCAATAGGCGTGACGACCTTTAAATAAAAAAGTTATGATATATTGTTAATCACTACAAATGTTTTATGAAAATTGAAATAGATGGGACTCTAAGGAAGATAATAGATATTTTTGAGTTTATAAAATAAAATCCATTTATATATCTTCGATTGAACATTGGGTTAGAAATAACTTCTGTATTTTACATATCAAAATATGTCAAATAGTAATGCCAATAAAGATTTTTTACAGCATTTTGGCACTAGCTTCAGATTCCCTAGAAAATAAATTACGGGCTTTCGATCTTAATGTAAACTCGGTATTCAACACTTCCAGTCTCCACATTAGATCTAGACCAGAGGTGTTAAATAGAAATAAAAATGTCATACAATTACGCTTTCCCTTCCTGCGAAATGAGTAGGCTTATTTAGAAGATAGGGAATAATGATAGAGTTTATAGGAATTTTATTTGATGATCGTGGCATCCTTATTGTGATTGACAGCGGCGCCGGCGCTGACACCCTCCTTCCTTATTAACAATGTATTGCTTGGGTGGTGGGATGCCAATTTAGATTCGAAATTACTTTCATTTATTGACGACACTATGAAAGTTGTTATATATAAGCCTTGTATATGTGTAATCACTTTATTAAGGGTCATTGTTAAAGAAATGTGCTCAATTCTTTACATAAGAATGTTGCATACAATATCAGGCTTTAAATGTGACATATACTGCTGGGATTCAGGATACTCATTTGTATGAGGAGCTATGTAATCATAGTCCATCTTTTAAGCCACATCAATCATGTCTTTCGTTATGTTATTTCTTGGTTACAGTAAAATATCGAAACATATAGTACCTACGTAATATATTTAAAAAATATATTGTATGTCCCATGAAATGGATGAAATCAAAATCAATAGTTTGAGCAAATTTCTAGATGCTGATCAAAAGATCTCATTACATTACAAATGAATATCTAAAAAGGTATTAATACGTCGCTTTATTTATAGAAGCGTATTGTATCGCAGAGCAATAAGTATCCTCGGTTGACATTTAGATCAATTCTCACGCATGTTTCAGTGGTTATCAATGCACTCGGGGAGTGAGGTTAATTAAATAGTTACGGGACAGATAAGAGTGACAGATATTTATAGAGAGCGGCAACCTTATCGACCTAACAGATCTCATTCTGATACAAGACACATCAGCAACTGTAACAAAACAAATTTACTTTTTTCTATGAGGGCATACTGCATTTCGCAGTCTTTACGGAAGACCACCATGAAATAAGAGCACGTGTGCTGTTTTGTTTCGGTGAGTGAGTAAGGGATACCATGCCAGAGCTTATTACCCAATTCCTTCCTTATCCCTTATCTGTAATCCTTCTATGATCGACAGCGCACTTGCGACACCTGTGGCATTGCAGAGTATAATTATTTGCGAATAATGTTAAACTAGCAAGCAATGTTTCTCAATGAGACATTGATAGTTTGTCATATGTCACTGAAAGAAATTGCATTACGGCGCTATCAACAATGTAGACGCTATTACATGAGTACGATTTATGGTTTAGTGGTTGCAATGAAGCGAGCTAGCTTGCCTACTGTCGGGCTTCGGTGAACGAGATTCATTTGCATATTACATTTTGTGAGTGGACATCTAATAATCTGTACATTGTATAAAGTATAGTCCTCCTTTTCTCTGTCTGTCTATGTGTGTGCGCTAATCTTGGAAAGTTGTGAAGGGATTTTGTTACTGATTATATCGATGTAAACAAGAATTTCTGGTGATTTATTTAATTTATGTGTACATATAATTCATGAATATCATGTTTATATTTGTGTAGTTATCGCGGTTTTAGTCAAAGAAGAGGAGCATCCTAAGCGCACGAAGCAACGAAGTGTGGCCGGGGTCAGATGAATGACATTACGCAAAAAATCGGTATCTAGGAAAACGAATGGAAAAATAGAATTTTCTCGATTTTACCTCAACTTATCTTTGTCCTTGGGAAAAACATGAAACGAAGGCTTTTTCCCCTTATTCATTTTTGTTGTTTCTGTCTCAGTTTGTTTGTAAGGCTGAACCGATTTTGACGTAACCTTTACTGGTGGGGAGTGGGTAGTTCAAATTACATTAAAGCTACTTTTATTCCTAAAATTTCCTGAAATTTTGGTTTTATGAAAATACCTTCTTATTTGCCGAATTTTGTTATAACCCGATTTCATGCTTCTCATACACGATATTGACTAAAGGTCAATTTTAGTAGACCTTTTTAAATAAGATGACGACCTGAAAATATGTAAAAATTAAGGTAAATGTCTAGAAAAGATTAAATTAGGATTTGTTTACGTGGACATATTTACAACTTTTTATATATTTATCTACGGATTATTTCGATTTTAGATGATATCTAATACCTAAAAGTTATTGCATAGAATATTATAAGTATTGTATAATTAAAAATTATTATAACACACATTACTCGTATTTAAACAGTACAGGCAAATTGTTTTCGGTACAGAAAAAACGCATGCGTGGGTACACGCACGTATCTTATTTGTCGATTGCCAATAAAAGATTATGGCAAAACAAATACAGCAGATTTTAATCACTAAGTACAATGTACGTATAATATACCTAAGCAAATGTTATAAGTTTTTTATCTTTGCAAACACTCATCAGAAGACTATGAATTTTGAACGACCTTATTTTGTAGTAGCGCTTCTTTGACTGTGACTACCTTTCTGAATAAGGGCCTCTTTCACCAACTACAAGTAAAGTGTTGATTATTTACTTTTAGAAATAATTTTATGTTTTATTAAATTATGCACTCGGTTTAGTATGCATATTTCGTATGCGATTTTTTTTATTATTTTCTTTTTAATGTTTGGGACTTTTACTGTACGAACAAAGGTATATCAGCTAAATTATTCCCGATGATTCCAGCTAATTAATAATAAGTCCCAAACATTAAAAAGAAAATAATAAAACAATTGGCCTATCGAAGGATGCAGTAAACCGAGTGCATAATATAAAATTATTTCTAAAAATAACTAATCTACACTTTTGTAGTTGGTGAAAGAGGCTCTAAGTGACATAAACATAGAAACATTTTTATCAAATTTTATATATTGTATACAAATATATTGATAGGTGTTTATAATGGTCTAAGATCCGAAGAGAATTCGTCCTTCACCCATTTGTTTACCAGACGAAAAGTATATTTTATCAATTGTTATCTATGGGGATATCAATCGCGATTGTGTTGCCTATTAAATACCTATATATGGATAAATATCCTTAAATTAAAAAAAAAAAAAACAAACCTGCGTCGCTTTGCATTGCTTACTCTGATTTTCAAACTACATACGCGACTTTTTCAAGCAAAAATGGCTGAGAGGATTTGGATGAAATTCGGCTCAAAGATAGTTTATTACCTGGATAGTCTAATAGCAATAAAGATATTAACCTATCAGGCGTTATACTCATATATTTTGTCAGGTTTTTTTTTATTTTTCAGCGCGGACGAAGTCGCGGGCACTAGCTAGTAAATATATAAATAGTAACGATAAAGATATGGTAAATAACTCTTACTTATTTTGCTGCACTTATATATTGAGATGTAGTTCTGGTTTCTCGAGTTTTTACCGGTTCTGTGATGGTTTTGCTGCACTATCGTTCCGATTGACAGTTTGTTAACTCGTAGTTGTCCCGGTTTCAACTAGGTTCAATGATAAAATTAGCTTTCATTTTATAATGACTTCAATTCGTTAAGGTTTTATTGTTATTAGTAGTTTAAAGATAGAATGTAGTTTTCGATTTCAGACTGTTGGCCAGGTGGACAGAAATTAACTAGGAAATGGGCTGATGGTCTTCAAACGCCTTAACAGACCTTCACAAAAAATTTTTGTTTGAAAGCGTACATGACTATCATCTTTCAAAAAAAAAAACCGGATTAAAGTCGGCACATCCGTTTTTGAGCTACGATTTCACAGATACACAGGGCACACACTTGAAACTTATAACACCCCGTTATTGCGTCGACCGTCGGGGGTTACAAATAAGCATAAAACAATAAATTTAAATATTCATTTTCAGTTAAATAAATATTTGTGAAGAATTTGTCAAAAATTGCAAGTACTTATAATGTTTTTGTTTGTTTCAGAATGCTTGTTTGGTAAACAAGCAAAAGAACTCGGTTCTTCATGGTTCGCAGACCTCGGCCCGCCATTCGGTGTAATGTACTGCATCAAATGTGAGTGTGTTTCGGTAAGTAATTACAAAATAATAATGAGAAATCAAACAATCTTATAACATTTTTGTTTGTAAACCGATTGGAATGAAACAAACGCTAAATGTTAAGGAAAGCTTCCCATATAGCTCCAATATATTAAGTGAAAATCTCATTCAAATCGGTTAAGCTGTTTCTGAGATTATCATTCATCATAAAAAACAGTTTTTTTTTTAAAACGAATAAAAAAGTAAATGTACAGACACGGTTACGATAAATAATCTACGAATATGATTTTATAATATTAAGTATACGTATTCATATGTATAGAATATATATCATACGTATAAGTAATTTGAGTTACTTAAGTTGCTTTGAGTACCTACATAAGTTTGACTTACAATATTATTGTGAACTGTTATCGACAATTAATTTCTATAAGAATCAGAACAGTTTTGATTGTATTATAAGTTTACATAAGTATTAAGAAATTAGTACTAAATATAAATTAATCAACTAAATGCGACTTTTTGGTTAATTTTCTCTAGCTCAAAATTAAGGTACCATATATTACCTAGAACCTAGACCTCCCTAGATAATTTTAGAACCTCGATTTCCAGTAAAAAAATGCTGTATGACATTTAGCTTTATGTTTAAAGAGAAATTTATGCATATTTAGTAATTTTGATACTGATTTGTCTCTTCTATTGCAGGTACAGAAGAAAAGACGAGTGGTGGCAAAGGTTCATTGTCGCAACATCAAGAACGAATGTCCAGAACCGTCGTGCGACACGCCGGAGTTGCTTCCAGGCAGATGTTGTAAAACGTGCCCTGGAGACACTAACAGTAAGTTTCATTATTACTGTACTTAACATATAACTAAGGGGTCATAGGTGCACACATTATTTCTACGTACAATTGTATTTGTATTCGCCTCGAGAGTTTTAACACTGACGATTGCTGAATACCTACAACGTACGAGTATTTCCACAGTTTCCCCACTTCACAGTGACCAATACATTAGATATGTTTACGTAAACACTGTAGGTACTATAATACATTGGCACTTATTATACTGAAGACTTTCAAATACCTACTTATATTAGAACTTTTGAAAATGTATTTTGTTGGTTAATTTCCTTTTAGTTTCTTAGGATGAGAGTGAAGGTTGTCAAATTTAGTTTTTTTTCTTAAAAGTATTCTTCCTATGGACATAATATCATCTCAAATACTCATAGTATACATATTTGAGACATATAAATACGTATATGCAGTTATCTAACTAGTGAATAGGATATTTTAGTGCAGCAGTCAAATCTATTTTCATATTATTGAACTACTAGTAAGTAGAATCGTGATAAATAATCAAGACGGCAAATTGATGATATATTCGAACGGGCGACGGGCCTATTCCGAGTTTCATTAGCCAGAGTAAGATTGCACGAGGGCCACTGTGTTTGCGTTTGACGTTCTTCGTGATAATTTTATCATAAACACGATAATGAAATAAGAGATAAGTGAGGTGATCGGTGGTTCACAACCGCCTCCATTACGCTACGCACCGGCAAAAGCGGTCGCGGCGTGCTCACTGTCACATATCTCACGACACGTCATGAAACCAATAAAAGTCATAAAAAATTTGTGGGCCAATAAAATCGCCTTTATTTGAGTTAATCTCTAAAAAATCCTAGAGGGTTAATGACGATTAATTTAAAAGCATCAACCGCATTAACTAGTGGAGGGCCTTTTTGAAATTTACATTCTTTTATTTCGATATATCTTCGACAGCAGCAATGCACACTTTACGTGTTTAAATGAAAAATACGCATGCATACCTATCTTTTTGTTTTTATATTTAAAAATAATCGCCATGCGTTAGTCTGTTAACGAAACCACACAACGGATTTAAATTCGGTTTTCACCGAGGAAGAGGGCAAATCAGGGAAGGTTTATATTATAAAAATTGCACCCCGGGCGAAGTAAAAATATCATATATAAAAAAATCAATCGCCGTGCGTTAAACTCAAGAAGAGTTAGACCGATTTTAATTCGGTCTTCACTTATTGAAAAGGGATAAACGGGGAAGGTTTGTTTATTATACCCCAGGCGAAGCCGGGAGCGAGTCACTTATGCATAATAAATTTGAAAAGAATACTCGAACCATAACATAGATGTATATTTATATAAACGACAGTTCGTCTCACTCTGCTGAATTTCATTTTGTAAATTGATGAAGTCACACTCATTTTTAACCTCCCAATTCCGAGTGATGTCATGCATTTTTAAATCGATTAAATTTGATACTTAGTGGCCGTTTGTTCGTCACGTTAACACTCATCCCGTGCTCCTTCTGTTTTTGTGTTAATATTTTTTTTATAAATATAAAATATTGTTGTATTATAATGTATTGTCGTCTCGGTTACATTGGAAATGTATATGCTCGCCAACAGGTTAGTGACTCACGGGCCATCTGTCGCGAAAACTATCCACACATGTGGAAATCGAGCGAACGACATAATATAAGTTTATGGTCTTTTTGTATCTACGTATATTCTCTTTGATGGCCGTCATTAATATGCCGATTTAGGATGAGCTGTCCCGCTTGCTTGTGTAACATGACACTGTACATATTATTAAAACACCGTAATAGTTCGGTGTCTAATTATAAAGATTATTTTCGATCGCATTTACATAAAACTAGCGACAGCTCCCGGCTGCGCACGATTGTATTTTTTCTGCAAATTATACACACACAAACCTTCCTCGCTTATTGGTCTTTCTATACTAATATTAGATTTTTTTTATTTTTATTTTTGTTTGTAATGAATGAACTCAAAAACTACTGGACCGATTTTAAAAATGATTTCACATATAGAAAGCTACATTATCAGTGAGTAACATAGGCTATATATTACAAAGGTACGCAGACGAAGACGCGTGCAACAGCTAGTTATTTATAAAGATTAACATTTGTAATCATCTATTTATAGTCTATACTTATAAAATCTTTTGTCCTGACTTGACTATCAACGTCAAAGCTACTAAGTCCAGAAAATCTAGAATTTTTTTAAACACAAGTACTTTATAATATAAAAGTATTTTTGAAAATTTCTACACCGTGCAAAGCCGGGGGCGGATCGCTAATATTATATTCTAGAAGTTTCTTTAAAATTATTATTGTTGGTAAAGTAACGACCGTATGTCATTACGCCACAATATTTTTTTTTGCAATCGGCGAATTTGCAGACTTGAAAGGGTAATTGCAGAACGTAAGAACGTATGAGTGGATGTGACATGTTGTGGCAATGACAAATGGTAGCGGTCCATATAGGCTCTCGGTACATACCTATTATGAGAACGACACTGCTTTTACTAACTAATTTATGTTATAACAGAAAGTGTTCACTCTCTCGCCGTGTACGAGTAATAGCGTTTTCGTATTTGCGTCAGAGTTTGTAATAACATTCTTTCTTGGAATACCTAATTACGTGTTCCTCTAACCAGGTGTCATTTACATTAATTTTAGTAGTGAAATAGAAATAACAAAATAATAAATTCTCATATATATATTCCAATAAATCATGGAAGCAATCTGTCTGCGCTTAGCGAATATTACATATATGAATTTTTCTATAATAATAGTTACAGTTTTTCAGTGGTTATAAAATGAATTCTTGTGTTTGCTTGTATTACTGATGGGATAATCGGTATATTAAGGTTTTATTACATTATTATTATTTCTTACGTTTTTCTCACATGTTTGTGAACCGTTTTGCTTTTTTTGTTTAGCAGCTAACGAGATTTAGTTTTATTAAACAAAATTGCTTTTTTCTTGTAATTTTCTTTGTAGTGCTTATAAGTACTGTCCAATATAAATCTATGACTTAGATGTTCGCACATCATAAGGATGTGGGAAGCCCATTTTTAAACACTAAGGAATCATTCATCATACTAGTTCATTTCGAATTGGCAAAAAACTACATGTCTTCGAAGATAAGTCTTCAAGCACATGCAGGATGACATATTTTTATACGATAAAAATCATACAGAAGTGATTTTTAAGGTGGCCCAACTGGGTATCAAAACTGCGTCTATTGCGTCGGCACTTAATTAACTCACTAGGCTATATAATTGGTTCAAAACAAATCTTTATTACCATTTACATAAAGTTGTGTATTACTGTTCTCTTCTTTTAGTTATGTTACACAACCGAACACGAGTAAGGACGAACGCGCACTCAACCTGCAGTCAAGATTACATTTTTTACATGCAAATAAATGTTCATTTGTACCAAATCTTAAGATTTTTTTAATTCGAATATGTCAAGCTATTTTATCCACTAATGTTATGAAGAGTCAGATTTGTTCGTTTGTTTACATGGAACGAGCTTTTGCCCGCGACCTCGTTTGCTTATAGCCTGTGTTTAGTGTTGTCTCATCAAAATCCGTTCAATAATCTTTGCGTGAAAGGATAACAAACATAAATGAATCTCAAAAAATATTTCCCATTTATAATTTTAGTAGAATAATAGGATATTAGGCGGTCAATATATGATATTACATAAACTACACTATGTGTACGTTATGTCTATGAAAATCAAGTGTAAAAAGCTCCGTTCGGAAACAACACAAGATTCTGGCTAATTTTTAACAACAGGCGTTTGTGGAGCGCAGTGAAATATCATCACTCGTTGAACTAAATAACATGAAGAGATTTCGAATTCAAACAAATCTTCGGTCCACAGCTCACATGAAATACATAAAATTTAAAGTAAACGTGAAATGGCCTGCAACGATGACATTTTGGTGGACGCCGACGCAGTGTCTACCTTCTCGTCGGTTGCTGTGTATATGGAGCATTACAATGGCATTACTCAGATGCACCGGGCGATGGTGCAGAAATGGCACGCGCTGGTCTCCCCCCTGTGCCCGCCTCACTTGCTGCAAATATAGCTGCTGGTGCAGTTATTCCGGGCGCGGCCGTCGACCCGTCGCCCGACGACGCCGCGACGCCGTCTGCGCACCTTTTTAGACAACTCTACTTAACGCACGCATTTTTTGCGAATGGCCCAGTGACGCTACCGACACTGATCACGTGGTGCCTTTCCCTGTCTCTTATGACATTTCAAAAGAAATAACGTAACAAGTTCTAAATGATACAATGCCTTGTGTACTGTGATTTTTATTTAAAAATAAAATAAATTAAAAGTATATCCTACTAACATTTTAAATGCGAAAGTTTGTGAGGATCAAGGATGGATTTATGTATGGATGTTTGTTACTGTCGCCAGGCACAGTCCGCTTGGCGACAGTATACTTGAACCCACCCCTGACAATATGAATCTCTGAAATCTACTGAAATCAAAGGAGTGTGCAATTTTTGTGTTTCGGTACGTGAGTAAGCGTGGCAAAGGCCTATCATATCCCTGTACAATCAAGGTCAGCAACGCATTTTTACTCCTCGGATTTGCTTCTTTTTATTCGCGACTGAAACCACCTGCTATCAAAGTGATCATTCAATCGGCTTGACTGTTGACTTTTTACATAAAACTATTGTAGGTACCATTTGTAATTTCGCTTTATAAAACTATAGTATAAGAGCAACCACAAAAAAATATCAACAAAGTTTTCTAGAGTTTGGAACTCCACTATAATCTTTTATATATAAGTATAAAAATCAATCGCTGTGATTTAGTCACTGGTATTTATATAAAAAGAAAAATTCCACTTATTAAGGAAGCTATTAAAATATGTATATCTAAATGTTATTTTTATATTACTATACATTACTAATTTTAGTATAAAGTCCCTTTAAGTACATTTCGGGTTGTCAATTTGTCATCTTATAATTACCCTAAAATACACAACCGATTTCCATGCGTACTTCACTAATATTTGAAGATGTTCTTTAGATTACACATTTTTTTAATTAATCAAAATACTATTTAAAGTATTATCAATTCTAATTTACTTCGACCCTTATAAAGGCTACGTCTGAGAATGGAAATAGACGTCCAATATGGTGATAGAACCGGCTGGTCTAGGTTTGCTAGCTCCCTCTTATCTGGTTTCTGTAGCTGATCGACCTCCCAAGCGTTCTGGTGTGGAAGATAAACTTATGACCAGTTATTTAATAAATTAAAGCTATCGTCTTGTAAAAAAAAACCAACGTTTTGTTTATAGGTGATGACGGTTTAAATAAAATAGAAGTGGTGGTTAACCCAACGATTTGAATGTCGCCGACACGGTATCTTCTTCTTAAAGTGCCACTTCTCTAAAAAGGTTGGCTATCTTAACCTTGGAAGCTGCTGCACGAAGGAGGCGGCGAGTGCTCATATCAAACCACTCTTGGATTCTTCAACCAGTATGTCTTTCTCCTGCCTCTGCTACGAGTATGTTCGCCCTGTATTTTTCCTTGCTTCACTATTGAAGAATACAGTATTTTTCGCCTCTCACACACCACTTAAACGAAACGGTATAAACATGTTCATAATTAGCAATATTAAATTAGAAGGTCCTGATCAAAGACGTTAAAAAATATCTGTGATCCTGATCAAACGGCAATCTTAGAGTTAAATCTAATTGGAAACCATTACCCAGACATTCTTACTCCGAAGAGTAAGCTAAGTCCCCCGCTGTCTGTCGTATGTCTGCAATAATCTCAAAAACTACTCAACGGATTTTTATTTTTCGACGCAGACGAAGTCGCGGGCACCAGCTAGAAATTTAAATACCTACAGATGGTTTGAATATACTGAGTCACCCTGTATATCCTGACTGATATTTTATCGGCCATTCCTAGGCTTAAAAGAAAGGCGGAACTGGCTCGTAAATCCGCAGACTGTCATAATGAAAAGCATCAAATCTGATTCAGTGTTGCCTTTGTGTGAATTCCAGTTGGCCATTTGCCGCCCGCTCACTATAA
Organism: Synanthedon formicaeformis; assembly: GCA_945859745.1. Classification (NCBI taxonomy): domain Eukaryota; kingdom Metazoa; phylum Arthropoda; class Insecta; order Lepidoptera; family Sesiidae; genus Synanthedon; species Synanthedon formicaeformis. The sequence goes on from OX243965.1 coordinate 6,806,175, forward strand.
TAATATAGTTTATCGTGCTTTTAATAAATCTACAGAGCCGTTTAAAGGCTGTAAAACGGATAATTTTTAATTGAATCCCTGCCAGGTGTTGTAATAAAACGTGGTTCATTTTCACGCCTGTACATGGAAAATTATATCTTTCTTCTTTTCATTTACAAATGGTTTCGACATAAAGCCGATGGATGGGGCGTCGTAAAAATAACATCTTGTTATTTCACTTGAAACATGATTTGCATTATTATTATTATTTCTTGTTAGATTGTAAACTATGTGTTGAACATATACACACACATCGCCTTTTTCATATTAATATTTTTTTTTTTATTATCTTCTTATATTTTGGGGCTTTCATCTTACAAATGTATATCAGCCCCATCGTCCCCTTAGCTAATTAACATAATATGACAAATCTTAAAAGCCTCATTGAATCATAAAAAATATCATATAAGTCATTTGCCGCATCACAGGGCGGCTCCGCTAGCACAACACTAAATGCGCCTATGTTTTGCCTATATATATTATACTAGGTGGCGCCCGCGACTTCGTCCGCGATGAAAAAGAAAAAAGTAGCCTATCCTGTGTCCTGTACGTCTAAATGTTTATCTACCAAATTTCATGAAAATCAGTTAATTCGTTTAAGAGTTATGGAGGAATATACATACTTACATACATACATATATACAGAAAAAAATTCTAAAAATCGTCAATTTCGTTTCAGTATCATATATACAGCCTATAAACACGACATCTCTGAAAACAAAGTAACTTACTCCATGACCAACCCTTACAGATTTATTATTAGTATTGATGATGATGATATGACATATTTATGCATCAATGAAGCTCTTTCCTTTTTGTTAACACCGTGAATATAGCACCTAATCAGACTATCAACATAGGTGCGACATTGTGTTCTCGTGAGCCATATTATAGAAGTCGGTGATAGTGATTCGAGTAGAGAAGAGTCAAGTAGGTGGGTGTGTGTGTGCGGCATGCCGCATTCACGGTTCATTGGGCATCGCATCGCCGACCAGTCGATCATGAGTGTATCTAATTCAGTGTGCTGCATGTGCCTCCGAGGAATTTGTTTTGTGCACGCCGATGCCGCGTACAATCGCCGTTTTATTTTTGTGAGATCAGTGTCTCTTCGTTCGCATCGCATTCCTCGTTGCACATTTTGTTTGCGCCTTTTTTTCGCTGTTTTCTGGTTAAAAAATGCGTTTTAACTTTAACTTTGTCTTTTGTTGTAGAAGTAAGAGTCTTGTATGATAAAATCATGTTTTCGCTATACTTAAATAGTGGCAGGGGACACTGCGTTTCGCAGTCACTTGGGCAGTAACCGTCTAATGGTAGTAACCAGCCTCTTACAGAAGACCACTAAGAAGAAATCAAATTGGAGGACTTTTGCTAAGTCTATGCCTATGCCATGCTATATCATAACTAAGACTTTAGCCTGTAAAGTAGGTGTTTTATGAGAACACACTGCGTTTCGCAGTCACTTGGGCAGTAACCGTCTAATGGTAGTAACCAGCCTTTTACAGAAGACCACTAAGAAGAAATCAAATTGGAGGACTTATGCTAAGTCTATGCCTATGCCATGCTATATCATGCTATAATAGAAAGTGTGTTAAGCTGAATAAAATTTGTTTACAGCAGAGAAGTATGAATGAGAATGTTGGCCACAAGCGCTATTCACGTTGTTATTTTAATGCCAGTTAATAAGTCAGCTTTAGGTGAATGCGGTTACTGGGCAACGTTATCATGAGTAATAGCGACAGTGGCTTGTAGTGGGAACTGTGCGTGACTCGCTCTGCCTAGTGTGCACTGGTATTCGGTGTGGTCGCCTCGGAGTACTTCGGCGCGGCGCCAGGACCTTTCCGATTTACCTCAAACATTAATCTTTTGATTAAAGCGGGTCGCAACAATATATATTGTCATGTGACATTTGACTATAAATATTGTGTATGGTTGATAGATATTCGAGCCAGTGCTAATGCTAGAAGCGCAAATAGATGAATCTGTATTTTCTGTCAAGTATAGTTCAGCACCGGGTATTACAACTTAATTTTCTGAATTTGTAAAGGATTTTCTTGTGGTTTTACTATTCTTGTATATATATAATTTTGTGAAAAAAAAAAAAAAAAACAAACAAAACATACGGGTCGCTGCTAAAAGATGAAAATATGTTAGATGATCATAAAAAAACCTATAAAAAAAGTAAATTCGTATTCACATGATTTACGCTGGGTAAGCCTTAATAATTAAATACTTAGTCACAAGAAAAATATTGTTGCGCTCTGGAGGAAATAAAATTTTGCGTTTATATCAAACTATAAAATTTTCGCTCATTTCCTGCTAATTAAAAAAAAACAACAGATTAGTTCCATAAAAAAGAAAAGACTGCATTTGACCGCTCATATGTGAACGCATGCGTTTCATAGCTATTAAATTTCTATTGCGGTTTACAATAAGTATAGGTCGTTGCTTCTTTGAAGGCTATGCGAAGAGCATTTAATGCGGGGTCGTTCTTCAGTCATAATTATAGTTTTCAGAGAGGGAAAGTTGATGGTTCTGTGGAAGCAATAGGAAAATACTGTTACGTAAATAAAGTACGTATACGCGATATGCAAACAGCTTGGCGTCGGCTAGTCGCCAGCCGGCGCCGACGCGAGGGCACAACACGACATTACTTCCACGGCCATCATTATTACATATCTACTTGCTACTAAATATATGTAATAAATGTCACAAATATTAGAACCACTCTCATTTACAATGTTATTGCAACGTTGACATTTTATTTAGAGAATATATTAAGAAGCTTAAAGATGGCGATGGGGCAGTCAAGGGACTTATCGCTATCGGTGTATAGTTATGCGATTCTGATTGATTGCGCTTCTTTTTTTTGAATAGAGCCTACATGAAAATTGGACAGTTGTCATTGTTTTTTTTTTGTAATGTTGCAATAAAAATAAACTAAATTATATTTTCTTCAAATTAAGGCTGGCAAATCGGATACTTGAAAATTTTCGAATTTATTTTATCTGAAGAAATTAATCGTATTATGATTGTTTAAAAAGATATTTGGACATCATATATTAAAAAAAATTATGATTTTGACATTATTAAAACAATAATTTTTAATAATTTAAATTTTTATTGTAAACTAGTTGCGCCTGCAATTTTGTATGGGCGGTTTTCGTACGATTGGTATTTCAGTATTCGGTATAAATTTTTTGTTTGTATGATTTTAATAACTTTTTTTGACCTGTGTAACACGACGTGCACAAATTGTTTTTTTGAAAAATATTTAATGTACAGACACGGCTCGTTTACGATTTTATTAATGTACAGCTCTACATTGTAATTTGTTTTAAAAATAATTGTAAAAATCTAATTTCTTTGTGACCCACATAAGAGATGTGATTTAATAAGATTGCAAGAAAATCCAACTGTTTTAAAAATTGTGTCTTTGAAGGATGCAAACAAAAGTGTGTTAATTTTATCTAATCAAAATGCAAAAGTCATAAACACGTACGGTCGCGCTGTTGTGTTTACAATAGGACCAGACGACAGATATTGGCGCCACAAATATGCGGGTTAATGTGGTAATATTTTAATTATAATGTAGGTACCTATTTGAATTTATTTTGCACTTGTGCAGCGGACGCTGTGAATTCTCACGGCGAGATGCACACCGCTACTTTTACGCATTCACGATGATAACTCCAAGGGTACATATTGATAACACGTGAATTTTATACTAATACTAGTTAATGATTTTTAAGTACTTAAGTACGGCAGACAGGCTGACGGTCTACTTGATGGTAGGTGGCTACTATCGCCTACCATCAAGTGCAACGCCACATGTGCTGCAAGTGCATTCCGACTATAGTAGCATTAAGGATAATGGATTATGATAGGGATCTGGCATACCTTACTCGTATACCGAAACACAATAGCACACGTGCTGATATTTTACTGAGACCAGACGGGCTGCCCATATTTCTGCAAAACTCTTGGTGTCCTGCCACCAAGTGGTGGCAGGACATGACCAGAGCCAACTTTGAGAAGTTCATTTCCAATGGCTAGATGATAAAATGCCTAGAAATAGCAAATATTTAAATCACAGATGCGCCGTGTGCTTCTGAAACTGTCCTCGTATGTCTGTAGTATGCAAAGTGAACCGCTCACTGCTTTCTACAAGCGACTAAGGCGGGAAGAGTGAGTTCACTCTTCCCAACGATAACACATTTTCGGCCGCTTGAAGTATGGCAAGGACTCTGATTTAAATCTTTGAGAAATAGAGCTTTTTCTGATACCAGTAGAGCATATTTGAACTTTGTTCGCAAGTCATTAAGTGAACAGTCTGGCCACTGTCAAGATCACTGTCAAGACCACTGTTATTAAAGTGTATACATAAAGCACGACGCACTTGTTGTGTTTCAGAGCGTAAATAAGGGATCCCAGAGCCCTATCCGACTTCATCACTTATTTATTTTATTATATCAAGGCCAGTAGCGCACTCGCATACAATTCATTTAGGTAATGAATTTACTATTTATCTTATAAAAATTAAGTTAGTTTTTAATATCTTCATACATATAAAAATCATGTATGTACATCACTACTGAAAATATTTCGTTCATATTATGCACTTTAGAATTTCAGTACCTATGCATTTTTTTTTTCAGTACGGGTGATTTTAGCTCGAAGGATTATAATAAATGTGACCATGACACGATGTTATTTGATAATTATTTTTTATACTAGCTGGCGAAAAAAGTATAAAGAAAAAAGTGGCCTATCCTGTGTCCTGTATTTACGTCTAAATGTTTATCTACAAAGTTTCATGAAAATCAGTTAATTCGTTTAAGAGTTATGGAGGAATACATACAATACCTACATTTACAGATTTATTATTAGTATTGATATTGATTGATGGATTGATTAAGCATCTAATTTTTTTATACAATAATAAAAAAACTAGCCAACAATTTGAGTACTTACCTATAAAAATTAAGTGCACATGTTTAAAGGAATTTTCAATGTTTTTCCATCGAAATAACAGTTCTGATACTAAGTAGTATGTATCTACAGTTAGATTGTTTTGAGCACTTAAATAAACAGACGCATTAAGTACAATTTGATGAATATCTTGGTGCAAAGATTAAACGAGTCTCAGTTCGTGTAAATTTTGCATTGCAAATATTTCGAAAATGTAAATAGTAATAATAGCGAGTCTGGGGCAAACGTGAACAATGGATATTTGCACTTTACCAGCTAGATAATGACATTGTTGTACAAGAAATATGTTGAATAGCCAACAAAAATTATGCTTTACTAGCTACACGCTCCCGGATTCGCCCGGGATAGTTTTCAAAATAAAAACTATCCTATTTTTTATGTTGGACCAAATTAGTTTAGGAGTTCATCGGCGACAAACATGTGATACGAAATTTTTATATATTGTACTAGCTTATCCGGCAAAAATTTGTACCGTCTCAGAATAAAAACCCGTTCCGTACAAAATGTAAGTATAAGAAAGTGAAGTTTTTTCATATATTTTTTTTCGTGAATATTTTGATAGTTATTTTGCTATTCGTGGCGGAGACGAATTTAACAGAACAAAGATCATAAAAATCGGTCGAGCCGTTCTCGAGTTATAAATGGTGTAACTAACACGACTTTCTTTTATATAATACTAGCTGGCACCCGCGACTTCGTCCGCGTTGAAAAAGAAAAACTAGCCTATCCTGTGTCCCGTACGTCTAAATGTTTATCTACCAAGTTTCATGAAAATCGGTTATTTCGTTTAAGAGTTATGGAGGAACATACATACATACATACATACATACATACATACATACATACATACATACATACATACATACAATACCTACACTTACAGATTTATTTATTAGTATTGATGATAGATATAGAGATTTCATGTTAAATTATAAATGAACCTGGCATATAATGAGACTATTCTCAAGTATTTTAAAATAAAATATGTAAGAAGCAATACCGATATCGCTGTATTAGTTTTAAGTATTTTTTACACGTGAATCTTTAGATAAATATTTAAATTAGCTAAATTAGCGGAAATGATGTGTGGTTTCACTTATCGCCTCATAGTGTGATGCATGATTTTGTATATAGTAACACCAGTCAATAAATTTAACGTTCGCTATTTTCGCGCTTCGTAAGTATACCTAAATACATTCTAGACGTCAATAACTCTCTATACGTTAATTGAAAGGGTAGTCTCGTAATCTTTATTATAGTTTTTCTTGGGTGAAGCTGGGAGTGGGTCGATCAAGATTGCATGTTAGTATACTGTGACCAGTATATGGTAGTATTCCGAAACATCTTCTCGTTCAAAATTCCTCAGTGCCTTAAAACAAAAGTTTTCGACCAATGTGTGTAAGGTGGTAAGGGTGCTTGCCTAACGTCTTAAGGACCTCGGGTTGATTCCCGGCGGGGTCAACTTTGGAAATGAATTTTTCAAAGTTGGCTCTGGTCTACATTTGATCTGGTCCCTAGTGGTAGGGCACACTTTCGCAGTCATTTTGGGCTACCAGTCTCACCCTCTTACGGAATAATGCCTGACATCTTTATCGCTGTGACAACGGTGGCGCACAATTTTTTATATATTTTTAGACGATCCCTCGGAACCTAACCTGTGGCGATCTTTATGCCAAATTTTATTTACATCCTTTCAGCCATTTTTACGTGAAAGAGTAAGAAACATCTATCCATCCATACTCACAAACTTTCGCATTTAAGTATATTAGTAGAATATATTTTAATGTTCACCTATTAAAATAAAATAAATATAATTGCAAAGCATTGACTTGGAAATTGAATGTATGCATTATTCAAATAAACAAATTGATTTCATAGCCTCATCAGCAGCAAATTGGCTACTTCACTTAAAGTAATGCTTATATTACGATTTTGCATTGGCAATTAAGAATTGATTTCACAATATTGTATACGTTTTAAAGACTATGTGAATATAATATTTGTCGTTTAATTTCTATTTACCTACTTATGTCGCTAAATTGTTATCGTTATCTATGTACAATAGCTATGTGCAAATTTAGACTAACAAGTTTAGTTCTAAATATAGAAATATATAATTTTTGATGTTTTCTTATGGCGTCATGTTTCTATCTATATATCCAATGTTAAATATCAGTTGTCGAATAGTAGTATTGCTAATTAATATGTTTTTTGTGTTGGGAAATAAATAGTAATCTGGTTTTTAAGTAAAACTAGGCGTGCAATAGTGGATAATATGGTATGTACGCGTGCGTAAAAGGTCACAGGCGAGACGTGAAGGCTATTCGGAAAGTGGAGTGGCGCCAAACGGCAGGCGCACACCTCGCGATTAAACAAACACTCTCTAAGCAAATTTGGTAGATTACGCCGGTTCATGTTTTAGCGTTTATAAAGCTTTTAGAATACCAATGGCTCTAGGTATTAATGGCCTTTCAATAGGCATTTAATTGATGCCTTTGCGTTTCGACACAAAACTTTAAAAAATAAAATTTGGATAGTAGATAAGTATAACGACAGATTAGTATAAACTGACTATTCTTTAATTATTTTGACAGTTCTTTATGTACTCGTATTTTAAATTTAATAAAAAATATACAATGAAAGAAAGAAAGGGACATTGTTGACTTAGTGTGAGGCAGATACATCGTTTTTCCTTTATTAAAATCAGTGTAAATCACAAACATATTATACTTATAAAGTTGGAAAAACATTCCAACTTTGGAAGGTGGTACCTAAATATTGGTCTGGCTGTATATTACCTTACAATTTAGCACTTGTGGTGTTATGTTTCGATGCGTAAGTAAGGGATGCCAGAGCCCATCCCCCTTGTGCCTAATCCTACCAGGATCGCACATATAACCTGTCGGTGTAGACTGTGTTTATTGGCAACGGTAGCCATTTTTAACATGCCTGTAAAGAAAGCTATTTCAGATTAAATCCCCACAACGATTTATAAGGATAAAAATCGCAAGTAAAACGCTAAAGGAAACAAGGACGTGTATATAATTGGGCAAAACAGGAGGTAATAAAATGGTAAATGTTGAGTTTAGTTTTATGGTTTGCGCGTGAGCAGATTGTGATGTAGTGTTTGGCGCCATTTCCACATTTCATTGTTCATAGAAATGCGGCGCCGGCCGAGCGCCGGTCACTCGTTCATATTCCATTTTATGATAGCTAGCAAAAGCAGTTTTCCCAGCGAGTGCAGTTTGCATATTATTATATGAATAGAGAATGACGTCTTCGAACTGTCCTCGGGACATCTGTTCAGAATTTTAACGTCCACAACTGTTCATTTGCGTGCCTCGAGTGCACAACCGTTTGGTAATTTACAATGTCTGCGCAGGCGCATACATTTCGTTTCTTGCCACTCTTCGACAGAACCGTATCGACAGAATAAATAAACGATATGTTACTCAATCAAACTGTGATCGAGCGAGCATAAGTGAATCTGAAAATTTTTGTGAGTCATGTTATATTTTTGAATGAGAATCAGGTCACATCACTCCAAAATTTTCGTAACTCGTTAGGTGATTTCAAATGTACGAAGAGACTAATAAAATTGCTATATTTATTAATTAATTTTTTTAATAATATTCTTAGGGCCAACTTACTAACTACGACATAGGTATATTTAAGGATTAAACAATTTATATGATCATCTAGGTTTTAATGTTTTGCGAATGTTTTAATTATTTCGTAGTATAGTTACATCAAAAGTCTTATATTGTCCAGCGAAAATTTAGGAAAATTTGGTGATGTATTAAGCGTAGCGTACCTCAGTGCAGTAGCTTTCTCCCGGAAACTTTCTTTTCATAACGACTTTCGGTTGAACGAGCTTTTGGTCACCCCATGACCAATTCAGCTTGCCAATTATCCTACGGATTCTATTCCGCACAGAGATTTCTATAGTAAGATAAGTAACTGATAAGATAATTTTTTTATCAGGCCATCAGTTAATTAGAGTATTCGATAAATGTCCAAGATATTTAAAGTTTTCTCAATAAAAAGAGTTGAACTTCATTGGAATGATTTTTAGTAGACGAATAAAACTTTTTTTTCTGTTGTATCCCGTTTGTATATAATAATATTTTTTTCAAGTAGGCATACTTTAACTGCATTTTACCTAATTAATTGTACTTTAATGAAATTACAGTAAAAAGGCGGTTCTCGATTTGAGTACAAATGAAGTGAGCTGTTCAACTCTTTTAGCCGAACGATAGGTAATATAGCGGTATTATTTTTAAACGAAATGTATGCGGCTTGAACGTAATTAACTAATAACACTTGAGAAAATAGACGTCGATGATGTGTTCTTGTGTGTTTATTGAATTACGTAGTTAGATGTAGCACGAAAAGGCGTTGAGTGGAATGTATAAATATTGTGGACGTTAACGCGCCTGCATTGCTCTATAGTGGCTTGGCGACGAAAGATTTATATTCAACACATTCAAACATCAATGATTGACTTGTAGTTTATATATTAATAAATCTTTAGTTCAATTTAAAACTTCATTACAATGTGGCCATATTACATACTAGTGACCCGCCCCCGGCTTCGCATTAGGAAAGGAATGCTACTTATAAAATAAATGTTTCAAATTATATACAGCTTTCAAGACTTAGAAGTTTTGGCTGTGCGTTGATAGTCAGTCAGGACAAATCATTTTATAAGTATAGATTAATGCTATGGCGGTTACCATCATCCAAAGTAGAATTTGATAGTTAAAATTAAATAAGTTTTCTTTTTAGAGTATTAAAATCCAGCGTGTCGCTGGATATAGCCTCTCCCAAGGCTCGCCACCATGTACGGTTTTCTGCGTTTCGTTTCCTACGATGTCTTACAAATCGTATATCCACTTGGTCACAACGACGCCCGATGCAAAAACGGGTTGTTAGAAGTTATTCATATATATGTCCGTGGAATCGTAGCTCCCTCACGATCATAAGGTTTTGATGCGTTTTTTTTTTCATTTGAACTGACGCGATCGGGGTGGTTTTTAGCTATAATTTATGAAGATCTGTTCAACCGTTTGAAGACCATCAGCCCATTTCCTAACTTCACTAACTTCCTCATGTTCGATTGATTTGTAATTTGGTATACTGTAAATTTAGCCGGTATTTCAATGGTAACCTTGACCTGATACTGCAGCAGCTACTAGTCTGCGGGATAACCAACTCCTCAGTAACTTACAGTAGATATAGCGTGTTTGGACTCAATAGAAAGTCGAGGGTTGGTTTATAATTTTGATAATAGCTTATTGATGTATTTAGTTGCAATTCAAACACATCACTCCAATAAAATACTTAAGGATGATCAGTTTATAGAACTATATTTAAAATAGAACCAGATTAGGGAGGTGTCCTTTTTTTAATTTAAATTTTAACATTGTCCGTCAAGTAGGCATTAACAAATAACATATCCATGCCCTTCACATTTAACCCGTAGTGCTCAACAGCCTCATTGCCATGCAGTGTAATCGCGGCGATAAATTTAACCACGTTGTAATATCTAAGGTACTGTACAATTAATTTTCATGCTAATCAATTGATGCGTGCAATTAAAGGTTCGACCTTTGCTCGGAGCGACTAATACAGCTATCTCGTGTGGGGCAACAACTGCCTACTGCGTTTGTACTCGTATGTACAACGCTCATCAAACAATTACACGTTACATCAGAACTACAAGTTAATTACAATTTATTACCAATTTGTAAACGGAAAATAATATCATTTATTATGTTTGCATTTATTTTATTTTTGACACAGGATAGGCTAAAAAAGTAGCCTATCCTGTGTCCCGTATGTCTAAATGTTTATCTACCATGAAAATCAGTTGATTCGTTTAGGGAACATACATACATACATACATACAGACACACACACACACACACACACATACATACATACATACATACATACATACATACATACATACATACATACATACATACATACATACATACATACATACATACATACATACATACATACATACAAACAAAAAGTAAGTTACTCCATGACCGACCATAATAAGTTACTCTATGTGACCGAACCTTACAGATTTATTATTAGTATTGATGATGACGTATTTAAGATGTTGACCAGTCGGCCAAGGGTTTTGTTGGCCTAACTTGTTTCCGAAAACAATTTTGATAATAGAAGGATTAATTTAAGTAGATAATAAACATAACAATAACACAGTAGATACCTACTTACTTTCAAATTAATTTACAATAAATATACATAAATGTTTGGAAGAGTTGTTTTTTAGCAGTAAATTAAAATATTTAAAAAAAGTGTTATATTTAATTACAGCGACATTTAACCAAATTCATTCATGACTCCGATTCTTGATCGCTTTTCTAAAGTCAGTGTGTCAATGTCGACTTACGAACTCGTAATAATTTGCACTACAGTGGCAACATACTCCTTCGCCTGGAAATAAACCTAGACCTCTTTGACCTAGTGATCAGACCGCCCGACTGTAAATGACATTTGAAACAAATTTCAATAGTTTTTAAAAAAAATTACTTTCCCAGCAACGTCGGGGGACCTTTGGATTGTTTTATATTAGGTATAAAGGGTTGCAGACAGGCTGACTGTCCACTTGATGGTAGGTGGTTACCGTCGCCTAAGGACACAAGCAACACCAGGGTTCAATTTCTTTCTACCGACGATACGTCTCCATCAACGACTGCACGAAGATTGAGTAACTTTCTATGACAGTAAAAAATTTCTTATAAACAACACGGAGATGTTTTTCTTACTGTTTTATGCAATGTTAGTTAGTTGTTTTAATTAATTGATATAAAAATAGAACAGACGGACTAGACTACACGCATAAGTACATTCAAGATGATTATTTCATTAACGCAAAATGTCGTAAACGCCAAATATCACTTTAATGTCTGTTGACTTGCAGTGTAGAAGCCTAATCGAAGAAATCTTCGATTTAATAGAAGTCTGTTTTATTTGGCTTCAACTTTTTTAGATCAATGCACAGAAAAAGAAAACAGACAAATGTAAAATTTATAATTAATGAATTTTAAGTTTATCAACTGATAATTGTTTATTTTCCGTGTCATTCAAGTTGCTCTGTAACCGTATATTTAATCCATTACAGCAATCTAGGGCACGTCTTTATGCTATTTGAAAATGTTTCCATTAAGCAATAAATTTGTACTGAAGTAATGTAACTGCCATTATCCACTTCTCTGGAGCTGCGTTTTGGATTGGTTTATGTTACTGGTTTCTCTAAGTTGCTGAAAAGGTTTGCGCAAAACCCTTGTTGAAGGATAAGAAATACGATTATGTCAACGAAATCAGTAGATAATTAAAAGAAATAACTTTTTATAAATTTTGTTTTTTGCTTTGTAGTCAGTCTGTGGCTCTCTGTATTCCACATATTGTGATAAGTTGGATAGTCCACATATCAGCAATAACCATCCCTTTTCAGAAGACCGCCCGACCAGTATTGTACCTTTTTTACCCTTTATCCTATGAAGGTCTGCAGCGCACTTGCAACTCCTGTTATATTTTATTTTAATTAATTTGGAAAACATACAGTGATACTTCTTAAATAATAGTCTTAAATATTAGTCTTTCTATTAGATTAATAGGAAAAAATAATAAACGAAGAGAATTTAACGATTTTAAAATTGTAGTTATTAAAAACCAATACAAAAGTACCTAAATGTGTAAGTATTTTTATAGAACTAAGAGGAAGAACTTTGACCCTGCTATGATTAGTTTCATGGTCAAGCGCTGGCGTCCGCGTCGATGGTTGGCCACCACATGGTCTGCGTTCGCGCACAACGAATATCATTGTATAAAACGCACATGAACTACTTTCTCGAAATTGATTGGTATCTTGTAATGTCAAGATCAAAGCGGATTATGTACTCAAATAAGAAATATACTCACTAGATACTACTTTATATCAAGTACACTTTAGCAAAAGAACGTTATTTGCAGAAAAAGATCTTGTGTTTTAAACACTCTATTATATCGTTAAAATAATTTTAAAATATTTTCTGTTTGTAATAACTTTTATATAATAACTAGCTGGTGCCCACGACTTCGTCCGCGTTGAACAATGAAAGGTACCCTATGTCCTTTCTGGTGTCCCAGACAACGTATATGCAAAATTTCATAGTTTTTGCGTGAAAGCGTAACAAACAAACACATTCACATTTATAATATTAATAAGGATTTTAGAATATTTTGTAGGGTTGTAAATAGAGAAAGGACCATGGCAGGACACACTGCGATTCGCGATGCCCGTTTAGTAGAACTTATCACCAAATTACAGAAAACCACCGTGAAATAAAAGCACATGTGCTTGACATTATCTTACCAGGCCTGCCTGCCGGGCACTATTTATCATAAAAACGACAGCTACTAACCGTGCACTTTGTTAGTATATAAGGAGACTTGATATTTTGTCAATTTATATTATTTTTTGTTATGCAAATACATAAACAATTAAACATTTTTAATTATTTATATATATATTGAGTTCTATTATCTAACACTATATTTACAAAGTATAAGTTAGTCTAGGAGAATAAGGAAAAACATCATTCTGGCACTGTTTAAGCAAGTAAACACATGCAAAATCATCTAAATACGCTTCCATATAAGAGCCCTAATAATACTAAATCTAATTCGTGTTGCACAGTTAATTAGTGCGAAATGTCTGGCATTATAATTTCTGCCGATGCCTTCGAAAACAAGCACGTTAATGAAGATGAATGCGTGACATATATCACCGGTGGTCATTAAGCCTTCTTTTATATTATGTGGTCAACATGCAGTTGATGTGCAATTAAACGTTTTTATAAACACCAACTCATCGAGCGATTCTATTCAGACATATATTAATGCCTTTCGTACTGTAACACTGTTTTATGGTATAGTTATTGCAATTTGAGAATCCAGTCAAAAAAGGCAAAGAAAATTAAGGAATTTTAGGCACTATAAATATATATTTTTACTGCATGTAGGAAGGCAACTACTTTATATGTTTTTAATTTATACAAATCAAATATTGACAAGCCGTAACCTTTTACGGACGACTAATGTAGAATAAATGCATTTTTTTTTGTATGCACATAGACTAGGACCTTTCACCAGAAGGAAAAAATAAACATTAGTTAATGAATTTATATATTTATACTGAATACAAGTAACTTAGTATGTTTTAGTAAGTTTCAATGAGAAGTGATGTTGCCACCAAACAGGGGACCTTAAGAATAACAGCAATTACTCTGATAATCGTAAATCCAAATTATGAGCTTTTATGTTCCATTGTCAAAATACTGTCTTTTACTATAAATACATATTTCAAATGAAATTTGTTTTTATTATAAAATGAGATATTTCATATCGGTATGAGCAGGAAGTGAATTAACGATTGCTTAAAGTAAACACGTTCTCGGTAAAGAATAACATGTCATTGTTCAAATTTGACCCGAGATAAGTGAATATGTTAATTCGTTGTTCAAAATAATGCCGTCACCAAAAAACGTTTGAACATATTCGGTTCGAGGAGAAATGTAAAACACGTGAACGCGACCAACGAAGAAAATCAACGAACAGTCGATGGCGGGTAGGCGTAAAATGCAAATCGCTTGCGTTTCACCGCTAGCACAATGCGGCCGAAGTGTTGGGCGTCTTGTAAACAGCTCAGACGTGGCTTGTTCTACTTTTTTGGATAAACGATTGTCCGTAAACGGTGATGCATAGGACGCCGCAAAAATACCGCGGCTTTATAATGTCTCGTTTGGTGCCGCCGTACAAGGGTTATACACGAACGACGCACGGCGAAGGAATACGCTGGTCGCTGCCACTGCGAAAACATTCTACAATCGATTGTTTAGTTGCATTAAATGTGTTGGGTTTGCGAGAATTAGAATAAGGGCCTCTTTCACCAACTACAAGTAAAGTGTTGATTAGTTACTTTTCGAAATAATGTTATGTTTTATTAAATTATGCACTCGGTTTCCTGCATCTTTCTATAGGCGATTTTTTTTAAATTATTTTCTTTTTAATGTTTGGGACTTACCGTACAAACAAAGGTATATCAGCACCATCATCCCCGGTGACCGCTGACTTTAAATGGCGGTTAGCCTACTTGACAGACGGTGAAAGAGGCCCTCAGTGTCAAAAAAACACGCGTGTACAGAGAAGGGAAACTTCTTTGGCGATCAAATCTATATACTATCTATATTATATAAAAGAAAGTCGTGTTAGTTACACCATTTATAACTCGAGAACGGCTGGACCGATTTGTATGATCTTTGTTTTGATGAATTCGTCTTCGTCCCGAATAGCCAGAATAACCAATATATCGAACAAATTAACGAAAAAAAAAATAACAGTAAAGAGATTACTATAGAAATTAATTGTACTGTCAAATCGATTAGTCCCATGTTGTTGTGATGTGCGGGTGTTAAATAATAAATATAATTTAACAATTATTTTGGGGCGAGCTCGTATATTTTATAAGTGGTAGATGTCAGAGAGTTACATTGATACAAAAAGCGTCAAGTGATCGTTACACTGAACGGTCACACAAAGTTTTAACTTTTATCGCGGGCAAAGAAGTTCATTTCAAAAATAAATTAAACTTTGAACACTTTATTTATATTAAAAATCAGATTTAATGATTTTCTTTCTTTGGATTTTTCTTTTTCCTTGGCGATTTTTCTTAAGGATTAAAAATAGATAATTTATTAAAAAAATGTTTTCGCGTATTGTTTACGTGATAACAAGCAAATTGATAATTATTTATTAATTTATAAAAAAAAACTTTGTATTTATCTGTCATTATTCACCCAATATTCTACGAAAAATACACACTGCGCTATCAAATGGAAATAACCCATATCTTGCTAAATGTCAAGATTTGAATGTGCCGATATTAATCTGATATCTCGGGCCGAGATTAAAATTTTATGGAGACCCTAGCAATAACAATGGATGAATGGTGTTTCTCATCGCAGTTTTGTGAGGATAAATATCGAGGCTCTTGGAAAAAATCCTACTAATACTAAAATGGGAAAGTTTGTGATGTTTGAATGAATGCTCTTTTACTAATTTCACGCAAAAATGATGAGTGATCGACTAAAAATATAAAAAATATGGGACGTCACCATCAGCCATCGTCACAACGATAAAGGTGTCAGATATTTTCTCGATTGTTACTTTTTCATTTTTCAACGCGGACAAAGTCGCGGGCACCATTTAGCATACAGTACATCTGGTACATAAGGGGTCCCTTATTCGCATGTAGGTACTTTGAATCTGAACCAATGCGACAGTTATACAGTCGTGTGTGCAGGCACGAACTCCGCGGTGCGGTGGAGCGGCGTGCCTATAGACAACAATAAGACCGCGCCTTGTACCATAAACATTCTTTGCCACGATCATTACGAATATAACCTATAAATTAGCACAGCCGATTGCGAACATGCCGCTCGCCGTTGCGGGAATTCGCAATGAGAGTCGCGCCCTCGCCTCGTTCCTCGGCCAATGTTGTCTCATTCAATGAAATAACTGCACGCCCAACCGCCTCGGTCAGACGACAGCTATTAAGGGTCAGCTCACACCGAGACGCGACGCCGCGCGCACATTTCAAGGCAACCAATACATCATCATATCAGCCACAGTACGTCACTGCTAGACATAGGCCTCCCCCCATAACTTTCGATTAGGACCGGTCAGAAGCAGCCATCGATCGATACAATATAGAACTAATTTACTACAGACAAGCTATGATTACAAATTATAAACTAACCCCCGACTTTCTATAGAGCCCAAACACGCTGTAAGTTGCTAAGGAGTTAGTGTAGATACTCTTGTGTTTCGATTAGTGAGTAAAGGATGCCAGTCCATTTCCTTATCCCTTCCTAATTCCTAAGTCAGCAGCGCCCTTACAGCAGCTCTGTCGTAAGGGCGCTGCCGGCCTTAGTATGTTAAGCATATTAATTAAGTTCTGTACTAAAGTTTTAATCAGCTACTTTTTTTAAAAATATTTTACACAATATTTAAGAAAAACCTTCCAATTTTAAATATATTCGGTTATCTCTGAGAAGCATCTAATTAATACATAATGAGAAGCTACAGAAATTGAATTTGCTCTACAAAAGTGGTTGCGCGCTCCTTTCGGTTGTGTTCGGTCAGAGGTTAGACTTGTCTTGAGTATTTATTTTTACATGAAAACATAAAAAGACAATTCCTAAGCATTCAAATATAAAACTATATAAACAACTATAGTTATATTTAAATTATATTGTGCAGACTTGCGGTGGCATACCTAAACTTTCTTTTACCTTACCTATTACGGAACATTTATAAATAGTCATTTTCCGATTTGTACAAGTGGTTCCACGTGACGTAAATTTAGATAAAGAAACTCATTCACAGTAAAACATTAATGCCTATTGAATTTATCGTTTTATTTGCGGTGAATATAGGTTAGTAATTATTAAGGTCGAGCACTTTGCGACAAGATTGCAACTACGAGTTAAATATATCATATTACATACGATATACCTGATGTGCAACGATAAGCACAATTTTATACTTATTGTGTTAACACAGTCATCACTTATGTTGTGCAAGATATTTGTTACCTATTCATATAGCTTGTTAAAGACACATCGCACCTTCGGTAAGACAAGGGCATAACTTACAACATTTTTAAAATGAGTTAAACTTAAAATATATGCAGAAATGTCTTAAAAACATTATTAAATTAAAAAATATTTAACTATTTGATGAAGAATTGTTTAAAAGCAATATGAGCAGAAGAATACTTACGATATTGAATGAAAGAAAAAAAAAACTTTAAATGGCTCTCCTGTAACAAGTGTAGTTATGCCCTTGTCTTGCCGAAGGTGCGACATACTTACTAATTTGGTTTTAGAATACCTTATTAGGTTGGATACACCAAGCATTGTCAGCCACTATTGGGTACAGGATAAGTTTCTGCGATCATATTATAATATAAGAAATTTTCTAAAGGGTTCCGTGTCTGTAAAATCGCATACCTTCCATATTACTTAGGTACTTTACTCGCGAAAGCATAGGACGTCTAGGAATTATACTCACTCGCTAGGGTTTGATGGTTCTTATGCCGTAGAGATTGTTTTATTAAGTTGATTTTAGAATACCTTAAGATAGACACTAAGCATTTATCAACCACTACTGCGTACAAGTCGGTGCTACCCTTTTGATCTAATAAGAAAATTAATAATGGGTTGCGTGCCTCTAAAATCGCATACCTAGCATATTACTCACGTCTGTACTCGCGAAAAACATTTAGGAATACTCACTTGTCATCGTTGACGGTTCTTTGAGAAAAATATAAGTGGAATCTTTGGTATATTTCCAGAGCTAGTGACAGGTACATTATGTTTCGAGGTGACATGAACATTTTTAGTTGGTCGCTTGAAAGGCGACGCTACCCGACGTGATGTTACGTCAACAGACGCCACGTCATAATTTCAGAATAGTTTGAGACTAGGCTAGACATTGTCGAAATCCACATTTTTCGACGAAACCGAGGTCAAGGTTTCTAATATATTTTTGCAGACTTCAAAACTATTTCAATTATATTCTAATAATATAAAAGTAATTACATTAGAGACGAAGGCTCTAACGGGTGGACGGTCCACTTGTTAGTAAGTGGCTACCTATTAACACAAGAAACGCTAAAGGGGGGCGCAAATGTGCTGCCAACCTTTTAAAATTTGGATAAAAGATCAGAAATAAGGTGTGGAATAGGCTCTGTCTGACGTCTCTGAGCGGAATGCAGTGTGCCCCGCCACTACTGAAGTGATTTTATAAAAGTAATATTTGTATTAAAGTTTGTATTAGACGTTTTACAGCGTTAGTACTTAGGTACAAGCACTAATTATAATAATCAATTATTACTTTCAAAATCTTACCAAAACCGATCTAATTTTCTTCTAAGCAAATTAAAAATGTAAAATGATATTATATTTTTAAGTAATTGAATGAACATTTCTAATATTTTATAATTTTATAGCAAGCTCAAATTTCTGTTTCTTTAGTTTGACCGGCTGTTTTATGTAAACTGAGCCATAAGTAGATGTATTAAGGAATCTTTACATTGCGTAGGACAATCGTGGTTTTCGAAATATTTTCTATAAACTATCAAACCATTGATCAATAATATTATGCAAGCTCAATCATCTAAAATGCATAATATATTTTTATTTATGATTTTTGTAATTGTACGTTAAATGTTTATATATACAATAGTAGGTATTCAATTGTTGAATCAATTTATCTCCTTGTCCAATTTGCGTTACAGTGCAGAATAATAAATACCTATTTTGAGAATTAGTCGTAACGTTTGCGTTTGAGATGCGTCACTTTGTAATTACGTGAATTGAAAAATATTAGATAATAAATGAACATTTGATCCTTGCACAAGTAAACAAAGTGCTAATTTGTGTTAGCTGACAAGGTTTCCTTTATTTATTCTGGGATGTTTCATGGTTTCCGCCAATTGTAATTATGATTTCCCCAAGAAGACCGCCCTTGAAACTAACTGAGTATCGTTACTCATTCGTAACTACAGAACGCTTACCTCTGCACTGACAACGGACTTTTTGTCTGTAAGCCACAAAAGTCCACTTTTGCCCTTGTAAAATTTATTTAAGCATTTTTGTCAAAAATTTTGTAAAAAATTTGTGGCAACGGAGTATAAGCCGAAAAACAAGAAAATTGGAATAATTAACCTATTCTACTTTAATGCGGCGGAAAAATGCAGCCTTTTTATGTCCGCTATGCAGAAAGTTGTACGCGCTTTTTTTTGTCTTCATCTTTCATCTCGGCGGCTTAATGTCTTATTTGTAACCAGGTGCCATAGAAATGGAAAAAGTGACATGACTGGGTACTTATATGTATAATAGTCACAATAGGCGATTATTTTTCTAGTTTGCAATAAACATCATGTATTCGGCACTGGCGAGTGAGTTCTCAGGTGACTGTTATTAATTTAAATACGAGTAAAATATAATTTTAGCTGTCCTTGATTTGTGAAGGACGTATGAAGTAGAGATACAGACTTAAGATTCATAGTAGTTATAGTATATGCAGTGAGCAATGTCGTCATCGACGCGTCGCAGATCGCTGCCGCGGCGCCGCGCCGAGTTACATCACGGTGATTGGAAAACTTGCTAGGAGTTTTAACTCCTAAACTCGGCCGAGACTTGACTTGGAATGAAGTTGTCACAGCAACTAGTCTCATCACGTCTTCGCGCTCGAGGTTACTTTCAACAGTTTAAATTTACCTTCTTTAAATAACATTAATGAGAGGCGCCGTGTAGCCGGCAATGATCTCGGTGTGTACTCGCATAAATATTCATTACGCACACAGGCCTCAAATGAATATGGGTTCCCTCGTGCCGGTCCGGTCGAGTCAAAGGTGTCCCGGCGCCGCAGCGCGCTTACCGTCTGCTCTTGTCCGAGTTGTCCGTTTATTTCACCCTACACTCTTTGTTATATTTGCAGTTTTCCTAAAGCGGTCCGTTGTCGTCACGATGGCGCCACGGTTCGCCAATAAATTTTAGGGCTGCCTCGTGTATTATTAAAATGATTTTACAGAATGAATTTATGACGAAGCGGATGATGTATTCGAGTCGTGCGATGCTAGAGCAAAATCTGTATGCTAGACGTAGTCTTATGTCTTGACTTAATAATAAATTCGTTTTTATTCGCACTTTTATTCATCATATTGTTTTAAGAGGTTTCAATAGTTAATAGACAATTGAAACCCGTTATAATTTTATAATTATATGTTAGTATTAAATATATTAAAATATTCTTTATAAGAAATAATTCTTTTTTTGTATTTTTGACATTAAAAAAAAATTACAAATTAGCTACAAATCTCATTGCGCAATAAGATTACAATACTAAAAATGTAAAAAAATTAATCCGAATTTCATTTAATTCTTAAAATATAACACATTTTAAGAGTTAAATTAAACTTGTATGATTAAAGTTTGAAATTTTTTTATATAAGTAACTTCTATCGTTTGAAATCTTTATGGTCGAAGTCGTATAAAATTAACATTCGGCGAGCGATTTTAGAGGTTAGTTATGAATACGTATAACTAATGTATAGTTATAGTTATACACGATTAGTTAAAATTGTCAAATTGGGTGAATAATCAAATAGAGTCGTGAAATGTCAGTGCTCTCTCTATTTCTGTCGGGCAGCCCCACAACAAGAAAGCTATGCTAAACGCAAATTTCTGTTGTCGCCGTCTAGACGCCACTTCTCTTACGATTGAATAACGTTTGATCCAATCAAGTCAAAGGTCCACCCACAGTCCGGCGACTATCCCATCGACGCAACTTTATGATCAATTGATCAATCAAAACGACTTCTTTTATTCAAGTGATTCATTCGATTATAATATTTTTAAACAAAATAATTAAATAATTGAAAATGAAAAAATATCCATGATGAATGTTAAGTTAATAGAGAATGTTAAATATTATACGTGATGAAGGAGAAAATATTTCAATTTTGTTAACATTGTATAATTTACTAGCTGCTGCCCGCGACTTCGACCGCGTGACTTTCTAAATTATATACTAAAACCTTCCTCGAGAACCACTCTATCCATTGGTTAAAACAGCATGAAAATCAGTGCAGTAGTTTTTGAGTTTATCGCGAACAGAGACAGACAGACAGACGCGGCGGGGAATTAGTTTTATAATATGTAAGGATTATTTTATTATACCTATATAAAAATATTCCAAGATAAACATGACGAGAATTCAACATTTTAGGCAATCCAATTTTGAAAAATTCAACTCGTTTTAAAAATTATCGAATTAAAAAATAATTTTTTTTAACTTGAATTAAGATATTGATTTTCTCTTTTCTTTTTCAGCTCCCGATGTCGTTCAGGAGGATAGTCCAACAATGATAATCACGAATGATGCCGAGGAACTCAGCATGAAGCGTAAGTTAAAAATTAATTGATTTGAACAACTTAGTTTGAATTTTAGATTGAATACTTATTTTAATTCAATAATAAATATATTAGGCGTATGTTTCTAGAGTCTTATAAATAAGGTACGGGATAACAGGATTTAACACGTATTTATCAATTTGTTATTCTTGTAAGTAGCGTAGCTAAATAGAATGAAGATTAAAGGTTCTGAAACACAATTTGGAATTTCATAGTGGTTTTCTATTAGACAGTTGATTACTGATTACCACCGTCAGATTGTCTGGCCAGTTTATGACTAGAGCCTACTACAAAATCCGCCACTACCATAGTGCTAAACAGATTCATAGGCAATATCGTATGTAGATAACGGGTTATACATAATTTGAAAAATAGCAATTTTTAATGTATATAAATTTTAGATTTCGGTGCTCTGCTGACGGGTCGGTCACCTCTGTGTATCAGACGAGACGATATGACTGGTGTCGAAGCTGCACCAGGAGTCGCTACAGCTCGCTTCACTTTCCACCGACGACATCTTTACTGGTCTGTTCTACTCGGAACCACGTCCACGCCGCCCCGAGCCCTCTCGTTCCTGGACCGCGGTGGGAGAATGTTACTCGAGCATCCGCTGAAGAAATATTCCGGTATACATGCTACGTATGAGGAAAAAACTGATAAGGTCTGAATACTTGATATTTTCATATTTTTTCATGCGTCCTTCGCCGCCTAATTAATGGGTTAGTTAGTAAGAAAGGTTGTCTTCAAAGATTTTTAGCGCCCATTTCACGAATGTCAAGTAGGCTAAACCGTCACTTAAAGTCACCTGTCACCGGGAATAATTTAGCTGATATACCTTTGTTTGTACGATAAACGTCCCAAATATTAAATAGAAAATAATAAAAAAAAAATCGCCTATCGAATGATGCAGTAAGCCGACTGCATAATTCAATAAAACAGAAAATGATTTCTAAAAGTAACTAATCAACACTTTACTTTTAGTTCGTGAAAGAGGCCCTTAGTCTTACAGACCTACAAAGACAGTTTCAAATTATTTTCCTTCTTCTTTGAAAAAAGGCATAATTATTTCTAATAATTCATAGCATAAAGATAAGTGAAGATGGAAATAGCAGCATGTGCTCTGGAATTCCTTCCTCTGAAATCCCACAGAAAGGGTGCTAAAAGTGTCATAGAACATACGAGTTTTTTTTCATGTTAAGGTCGAGAAGGCTAACGGTCCATTTGATAGTAGGTGGCTACCGTCACCTATAATAATACAAGCAATGCCACAGGTGCTGCAAGTAAGCTGCCGACTATTGTATATAGGATTAAGGATAAGGGATTGGAAAACGATAAGGAAATGGGCTCTGGCAAAGGCAATGTGCGTTTAACTTGAACTTTTAATTGACTGAGATATCAGTTTCATTATCCTGTCTATATGTAGGTAATGAAGTTTACCCAAAATAAGAGCAAATTTTCATCGGATCTCGCTCGCAATATTTTATATATTATAATTTATATAGCACTTCTCTCACACTTCTCTTTGATGACAATACTTATTTCATTTAATATTTTATTACTTTACAGCTATGCGGTGTATGGCGTCGTGTGCCTCGCGAATACAAGCGGTTGCTAAGAGAAGGATCTTTGTATGTTGCGTTGATTTGGGGCAACGAAATTAATAATACGATGGACAGTGCCTTGAGTGGAAGAATAAATAGGTATTGTATAATATAAATAATAACAGTATATTTACTTTACAAACTTTAATTTTATAGGAAAATGGGAAGTGCCCTTTGTCATCATAGGTTTAAACTTTTGACATGTATTTGATTTGAATAGTTGAAGATGCCGCTAATATCCGTACGATCGATCGCGATCGCCTAGATTGCGCGTTCTAGGAAAATTGTAAAATGGTACCACATGTGAACATTGAATTAATTAAAGCATGTGATACATAACGGAAAGTCCCTTGCGGAATATAACGCCATGGAGCAAAGTAGTTTTATTTATCGATTTATCTCGTTTATTTTACATTTAATTGTGCGAATTTGCATTAAAAAGAGTAATTAAATTTTAATGGTAATGATTTCTGATATTCGAACTATAAATTATTTAATTATATGGTTAATTGTAATTGTCTACGTTGAGCATAGGAAGGAACCTTTAGGTGTAGGTATATTTTTTTATACTAGCTGTTGTACGCGACTTTGATTAGAAACAAAAATCTCTTTATAATGTTAGTATACATTTTTTACTCCTTGGAGTAAAGTATTGGAAATTTCGTAGGGATCCCTAATTAAACTTGACTAACGAATGAAATAATTTTTAAAATCGGTCTACTGTAGTAGTTCTATCTGGATTATAAATAATACCAAAGAAAATAATCAAAATCCAAATACAAAACTTTGTCTCACACAACAAGTAGGATAAGCAGGATTAGTAGAGACTGCAACAATATCAACTATTGTTAATGAATATTATAGCTTAAAAACTATTTTTAAAGGTAGATTTTGGAATATTTCAGATACCCAGCGCTGTCATCGGAAATGTTTACTTCTTTACTGGAGCCTGAACATCCACCTGCTTCAATAGGCAGCGGGCCCTGCGAAGACCAGATTGTGCCTTCGCAAGGCGGGCAGTGGTGGGGTGGTACAGCAGTCGTTACAGGAGTAGCAGGCGCTGCGCCCAGTGTCCACCTAGCGATTGTATACAATGGAATCTTTCCTGCTGTTTCTGGAGATCATTCAGTTCGAGTTCTGCTGACACTTCCTGATAAGAATCAGACCATTATTGATGAGGTGATAAGCTATAGCGTTTTTGCAATATAATTTTAATTATTTAATAAGACCGTTAATTAGTTGGTCAGCCAGTCTTGTATTTGTAAGAAAGAAAGAAAGAAAATTTGAATATCTTACGAAAATTTCAGTACAACCAAATTCTTATAGTCCAAGAAGCGACAGCTGAAAAACGTGGGTAGGTATATCAAGGTCGCTTATAATTTCACGTTATACACAAAACAAAATTATCTTTCAAAATTATCCACTTGATGGTTACTTATAATTGATGGTAAGGGTGGTAACATGATTTAAGTTTGTAAATTTTATATTTGTTAAATATTGGTTTAACATACTATCAAACAACTGCGATTAAATATTTCCCATAAACTTTTACAGGTTCAAAAAATCACTAAGCCAGGCTATGAGATTAATATCATGGAAGTGTCCACTCCGGTCTCCGCAGCTGAACTGCGATCGCTGGCTCGTAGTAGACTGCAATTGGAAGTTGAAGCATTAAGTGCACCCGAGAGAAGAATAGTCGGACGAATATCGCAGAAGGCTGCATGCGAAATTTATCACGCACCTCTGTTGCCCGCTAGAGAACCAGCGGTACCGGATCCGGAAGGAATGGCCTATCTTTATATTGACAAAGAGGGTTCTCTCGTCTATGACATACAGGTGTGTGGGAATTTTTTAAACTTCTAAACGAGACGAATCCTTAAAATGTCAAGTTAAGACAAAGACTAACCCCTTTTTGGATCGTTAATGCGTTCGATTGCACAAATACTGTTATTTGTACCCATTCGTCTATAAATACGCACGGCTTTTCTTAATCATTACCAAGAATTCTAAATTGAATGCAGATCGCGTACTGACTAACAATAGTCCCTTTAAAAGTCTATTTGGTACGCTACTCTCAATAGTTTGATCTTTGCAATCTGTATTAACATTATATAAATTATATATTTATGTATATTAACAATGTCAATTTAAATTAAACACTTGATCACATATGATCAATTACATAGTGGTACAATTACATAGTGATAAATATATTCACTTGTATATGTAATATTAAGACACTAGAAGGCACTTTATTTAAGTAATTGAGATTCAAATCCACGTCCTGTTTAAATTTAAGTAACCAGTAAATATTTTTTTTCAAATATGTTTTAATTTTCAGATAGAGAATTTAAGCATAACGGAGTACGGGCCTAAAATAACTCTTGTCGAGGAACAAGGGAAGCGCCATTCACAAGTGGAGATATTGGGTCCATTGACTGGTGTTCTCACGAGGCCAAGTGCTAGAATCTTCCCACCGCTTTATGAGGATCAATTGGCTGTACACATTAGTGCCGATACTGGTAAGATGACTTTTAGCGGTTAGCGATAAATCTATGAAATTAGCTATAAATCTAGGAATTTAACGATATGAAATGCATAAAAAGAATTTATTATACTGTATCTCTTTCTCAAACGTCAAGTAGGCCAAACTGTCATTTAAAGTCACCGGTAACCCGGGATAATGGAGCTGATATACCTTTGTTTGTACGGTAAACGTCCCAAACATTAAATAAAAAATAAATAAAAAAAATCGGCTATCGAATGATGCAGTAAACTGAGTGCATAATTCAATATAACAGAAAATGATTTCTAAAAGTAACTAATCAACACTTTACATGTAGTTTGTGAAAGAGGCCCTAACTTGAATATTTTTTTATATTACTTGCTAATGAACGACCTTCATTTTTAACCCCCGATGCACTCCTTAGCAACTTACAACAGATTTAGCGTGTTTAGGCTCAGTAGAAAGTTGGGGATTAGCTTGTATTCGTTTTCACTTTCAGGTCCGCCGATACTCCGCGGTCGTCTGACATCTAGGCCTCTTCCGGACGCAGCGAGTAATGGCCCAGCGCTTCTGCGGCGTAGTATATCTTATGTGCCAGATGCCACATCGCCTGTTGTAGGACTTGCCTGGTTTTCTGTTGACGGGCTATGTGGGTTGCATTATGAGGTTAGTTACTTTAATTATTAGTAAATATTTCACATCGGGCTATTTTCTAGTACCATAACTTTCTATCTGTAAGGATAGAATAGTTGTAGCGGAATAACGGAATAGGATAGGATAGAAAAGCGTTTGACAGCAGTTATCAACTCTTTTACAGAAGAACTACCATGAAATAAGCTCCTACTTAATGATGGTTCTTCTGTATGGTCTTCTGTATTTTAATGATGGTGTTCTGTTGTATTTAACAGTGCTTACATGTACTGTTGTGTTTCAGTAAGATAGTCCGAGTGATAGATAGTCCGAACAATTCTAATGATGTAGAATTGTTTGTAGACATCTCATATTATAACACATCCTTAAAAATATTAGAAGTATGGAGATAAATTAGAAGTCTGAATAAATGAACATCTGTGTTTCCATTAACCGGAGTTGTATAATTTATTTCAGGTAGTGACCACGGGCAATACTACTGGATGGTCTGTGTGGCTCAATTCGTGGAACTCCAACAATTATACAGGAGCGCGAATGTTGGCTGGCTTAGAAGGATGCGAACTGGAGCCTTCCTCTACGGAATTGTTAAGTCTTCAATTAGGCGCAGCAGATCTTCAGTTACGCGGGCCTGACAAAACCACTACAATGCTGAGCGCGAGATTGCCACAGGTATTTTCACATCCAAACATTGATCGAATTTTACTGTCGTGAATTTATTTCCAGTAGGCCACACTGATTTCCTCAATAATTAACTAGAGTTTGGTGCCAGTAACAACTCCCTTTCAGAAAACCGTCGTGAAAAAACTCACGTATGCCGTTTTCTGTTGCGTTACAGGGAGTGAGTAAGGGATGCCAAGGCTCATTTCCCTATATCTTCCGTATTCGATAACACATTTTAATCCCCACGTGGCATTTCTTGTTTAAAAAGGCTGCGGTAGCCTACCATTATGTGAAATGACATACTATATTCAAAAATTATGTGCAAATAATAGGAGATAAAAGTATTTATAAAACGCTAAGGAGTAAAACGTTTTTTGTTTGTTCTAATTTAAGTCCCAACTCGTATTTATCATGAACAAAATAAGCAATTATGTTTTTTTTTTGTTTCTGCTGCCATGAAGTATCTAAGGTAATATAATAATGAAGGTTTGAATAAGATATAATTATATGAACTGTTGTTTCTGTAACTGTTTTGTGTTATTAATTTGAACTTTGTGGATTACAGTTAACTGTGCCGTCGTCCTGTCTACCGACACGTTCGTCATACGACAATGTGAGGCCTGACAAGCTCCCGCCAGACAATTCTCTTTCTAATATTGCGTCTTGCTATCACGCCGGTCGATACTACGAAGACGGTGCTCAATGGATGTCTACCGAGGTACATTTGCCTATTATAGATTATGAGTATGAAAATTGTGATATACTTAGTTCATTTTAGTTAACCATGCATCTATCTCCAGTCGGTAACCCTCACCGCCTGACAGAGCGTATCAGAAGAGGTGGCTTACTTTATTTAGTATATTGTAATCTTTGGTTGGAGCATTTTAATTCTTGATCTTTCTCGCAGATTTAGTGCCAGTATTCTAATTAGTCCTAATCGTGATAGTAGAGAGTAGGTCTGAAATCTTATGTCGTCTTAGCTATTCTCTCTCAATATTTAATTTAAAATTCCTACTCATAGTTATGTCGTTATTTTCAGTCTTGTCAAATGTGCGGATGCGCTCATGGGATCCTTCGATGTGATCCAGTGCAATGTCCGCCCATCGAGTGCTCAGTGCCAGTTATAAGACCACCGGGACAGTGCTGCCCTGTTTGCACCAGTAAGTTTTTACCAATTATCACAAATAATTTTTATCATCAAAATAGTCTTGGACCTGGCTGTAGTCCTGTGTGGAAGTTCGCGTATGAAGATTTTCTTTAAAAAAAAGTTTAGTACGAGTCTTAGTAAGTATTTTAGACTTGGGTGTATATCCGCCAACTGGTACATTTTCCAGTTTTGACGTCATCAATTTGAAGTATGATTTTTTTTCTACCGAGTGGGATATACTCATAAAATAGGCTCCATGAGCTGATTCCAAAAAGATAAAAAAAAAAGTTTTCAAAACACACTAAATACGGGCTCTTCCTGACAGGAAACGGTTGAATGATTTTTCCTAAAATATACGCCGAATGACTCGTTATATGCTCATATGGAGGAATTCGGAAAATATTACTATTTTTTTTGGGGCTTAATATGTAGTATTGTTTCACCGAATATAGATTCAACGACTGTTCAATGGAACGACTCCAACGGTTGTCACCTGGCTGGCCAGTATCACGCGCCGGGGTCGTCGTGGCATCCGTACTTAGTACCTGGAGGTTTTGACACGTGTGCAGTGTGTACGTGCGACTTCGCAACGCGACAAGTGCGCTGTCCACGCGTACGGTGTCCACCCGTTCCATGTTCAGAAAAAGAAGCTTACAGGCCCGACAAGAAGGCTTGTTGTCGAATATGCCCAGAGGTACTTATTTGTTTTGCTTTAGTCGATTGCAAATTATGATCAATGGATCCAGGCTACTATTGACATGACAGGTCCTTTGGAAAAATGAGGGGGGAGGTCTATGTCCACCAGTACGGCTGAGATGATGATGAGATGATGATTGCAAAGTAGCCAGTAATTTTTGTATACATGTTTTAAGATTTTTTTTATATCTAGACTTTGATTTTAATTTGAATACAGCTTGAAACAGATTTAATATATTAAATGAAAATAGTTTTTTTAACTTAGATAAAGTTAATTAAATATTATAGCAGCTACCATAAGGCATACATCTTAGGCTGCTCAACAGTAATATGATGGAGGCGTCATTGGACGTTACCAAAACATGTTATGAACTCGTTAACATACCAAAGTGCTGAATACGAGTATCATACAAGGCAGGTTGTATAAAATCAAAACCAAAAAAAACTATAAATCCTATACCTATATTAATCCTTTATCCCCCAATACCTACTGTCATTAAGATTACTTTGATTTTTAATTTCAAAGAAGTTTTTTGTATAACTTTAGGAAAAGGCGAAAAAAACAGAAGAAGAGACTTTGAAAGATCAGGGTGCACCGCGTACTGCAGAGGAAATTTTGGCTGACGGTGGCTGTATGCTACCAAATGGACCGCTGCTCAACGGCAAAGAGGTGCATCCGTCGATACATTCACATGGTGAACAACGCTGCATCACTTGTCGCTGCAAGGTAACCTTATAATCATATGGAACTCTCTCATCTCCTTAGAAATCCTTTATAAATTTTTGGAAATTGATGTGACTTCGTATACCTTCAGAACACGAAGAGCAAACTTTGCGGGTAATGGATAAGTTTCCGATGTTTGTACGCTAAAGTTTGTGACCAAAAGATACCACGCTTACGCTTTCTTCACTTCTTTCCTTCTCTCGCTGAGGGAGGGGGTGGTGGTTACAGCCGCTAGATGGTCTGCCTAAATGACTGTGACTGCCACTACACATATATTCTATAAGTATCATACTTAACTATGCATTGGTTTTTGTTTGTTGCAGGACGGCAAGTTGATGTGCACGCGCAAGAGATGCGGACGAGGCGCGTGCACCCGAAGGCGACGCGGCGACCCTTGCTGCGTATGCTCGCGTCATCACCGTCGCCGCCCCACGCCCCATCCCCCACATCCGCCGCTGCCCAGCTGAGCGTCGCGCCCTCTCTCCCTTCCGAAGTAGGCACGACTCAGGCCAGTGTACCCCGCACTGCTCCTAGGCTACGTGAGTGGACGCTTTTAGATTGGATATATTTTTAGTGGAGTGCGTGAGTGTTTGTATCGGCGGTGTGCGGTGGTCGGCGAGGGACGGCGTTCAATTGACCCACCGGTATTTTAATTGGTATTATGATGATGTGTTGGTTTTGGAGGCGCATTGGATCACCCCGACACTCCGGCCGTTGCGTAGTTTAGTTCGGTTCGACCGCGGTCGACTGCGTTCAAGATGTGCCATATTTTCTTTGTGTAAATATTAATTATTATAATTTTACTAATTATATGTGAATATTTATTTACATTAATTTTTAACGATGAGGGATCACCGCACATCTGATTTATTCGTGCCTGAACCACAGAACTGTTTATGATCGCCTTGTTTGTGCATTTGCTTCTAGTTTTGGTTAATATGTTTAATTTTATTAGTACCTACGTTCGTGTTATTTTATTATTATTATGTATGTTTCCGAGGTCGGTTCATGTGTAGACACGCCCAGTAATTTAGGTAATGAAGTTGTAACGGATATAGATATAATATTATACATAACAATAGTGTATAACAAATTGATAAGTCTGAGATGTTTGTCGCCCAGAACTCACGTGTAAATAAGTAACTGTAGATTGTAATCATCTAGAAATACTAGATACGATTTATACTCTTTTTCATTGTATACTATTTTTATTGATCAAAGTGGATTGTACCAATATAGATCATCTAGTTAAGATATAGTTTAATGTTATTATTATGTATTGTGACTACTTTTGTTTAATTATTTTAGGTTTAACAGTTTTATAGTTACATAATTAAGAAAGCTAGTCCAAATGTGTCGATGTGATGGAAATGAATGCCATGTAGCTATTAGTTATATGTCTCACTTGAATACTAATAAATTAAATTACGTAATAAGTTACGGTAAGGCTAGACGCTCACGGGCCTGGTGACTTTTTGTTACAACATGAAACGCATAATACACCCAAAACTCATTTGTTATTTAATGATGACAAAGATTTTTTTGTAGATAATACTTATATTAATCAAATTTAAATTATAATCAATTCTCGGCATCCTTGTCTGTCATAAATGAGGATTTATTTCTAAAGCTAGAACTTAGACCATAAATGAGGACGTGAGTGACGTGATGAAGGCGGTATGTCGCATATTTCCTATTTTGAATAAATCGAGGTAAAGGTTTTACTTTTAATTTTTGAGATAAGTCGCCACGGAACTGATTTTTGTACTAAATTATGATGCAAAGTTGTGTAAACAACCTAAAATATTAGTGGTATGATAGCAAGTAAACACTTATTATTTATTTAAAATACATAGCTCCCTCTTCCATTAACAAAAGTAAACTTTTTTACACTTTTTGCTTTTTAAAATTAACTGTACATATCAACTTTTTAATTTTCAAAAATGTCTTAAATTGACGATCTTAAGATCTATAATCATTCATATGGACATAATTATTACCTTCATCAATGCAAAAAAAAAAAAAAACAAAAAAAAAACCAAAAATGCGACATACCTCCTTCATCCACTCGCGTCTTCAATTAATATTCAAAGATGTCGCTGTGAGATGACATCATGTGGTATTTTCTGTAACCGTGACAAACAGTCACCAGTGCGCGATAACTAAAGTTATAATAAATATTTTTAGTGTTTTGGAAACTTTGGAAAACATTGCCAAAAAATAATGAACTTTTAAATAAAATTTATCATTTCTATTGTGGGGTTCTAGTCCTTCAAAAAAATGCATGAATGGTATGATGACATTCGAAAAACAATTAAAATTTTGTACTTTTAAAACTATGACATAATGTTTATTAAATTAATTTATGAACAATATTCACCTATGTATGATTTTTTTTCGATTATTATTACTCTTGTTTATCTAACAATAGGGAAGTAGTCATAAACGGCTTGCAAATAACATGACTAATGGCCATACATTACTATGAACTCGCTTCTAATGCATTGTTTTTTTTTTTTTTAAATAAATATTTTAACGTAATCTTAAAACTGCAGCCGTGACTCGACTAGATGTTATGATTTGTATTTAGAACACTGTACGTCCTATCAGCGGAAATATTTTACTGTTATTCTGTAATAATTATTATAATAATTGAAATTGCATAATTTGGATCCGTTTAGTGTGTCCAACGAATAAATTATAATATGTAATCTGTCATATTTACAGATAAAAAATAAATATACATACGAACAGATTTATTTATTTATTCTTACAACATTTCCCTAGAAACTACCGTTTCCTGTGGCTCCACTCGCATTATCCTACAAATAATATGCGAAAGTTTGTAAGGATGTTTGGATTTTTTCACACAAAAACGGCTTAACACATTTTGATGAAACCTAGCACACAGATAGTTTATTACCAGGATTAACATATAGGATACATTTTATTGTGGAAAAAGGTTACAAAAGAATCGCCATGGCGTCGCCACCATCGTCACAGCTATAAAGAT
The DNA here is from genome assembly GCA_945859745.1 of Synanthedon formicaeformis. Classification (NCBI taxonomy): domain Eukaryota; kingdom Metazoa; phylum Arthropoda; class Insecta; order Lepidoptera; family Sesiidae; genus Synanthedon; species Synanthedon formicaeformis. The sequence continues at coordinate 6,839,264 of OX243965.1, forward strand.
GTATTATAATAACAAGCGCGGTAAAATGTCTCAAATTGTTTGGAGAACTTAGACGTTCCCTGTAACTAAATTTGTTTTAGTTATCTAATCAGGTACACGCGCAATAATTCCAAAAAAATCACACACTTTCATAATGACAAGAGATATAAAATCGTTACAATTTCCAGTGAGAAAATCACAAAAAAAAGGAAAATTATTTAATAGATATGTTATTTGTGCCACATGATAGAAAAAAAAAACACTCCTTAAACTAATATTAGTAATAATAAACTCAACAAGAACATTATAATAATAGATTATAATAATATATTATAATAGACTAGATGATGATATTAAAGGGATGACTTGGTAAGATTTCTCATGGTGTCTGCCATAGCATCAGCCACTGCATCTGCGACAGCTTTAGTAGAATTAACTCCCATTAATCCAATACGAAGAGCTTTTCCCTTTGTGGGGCCGAGACCAGCAAATATAAGTATGTGGTGTCTGAAAATAATTTTATCCAATATTATTAAGCAAAACATTCTGAAATACAGTACAGAGCCCATTTTCCTATGCCTTATCGCAATCCCTTGATCCTTAATCCTACTGTAGTCCGCAGAACCTGTGGCGTTGCTTGTGTTATAGGGCGACGGTGGCTACCTACCATCAAGTGGACCGTTAGTCTATTTGCTGATCTTAACATAAAAAAATACAGTATATCTAATATTTATATTGTAAAAATCGATTGATGAAATTTTCAGGCAATCTTCAGATTAGCCCAGAGGGTATTCAGTGAAGATTAGTAGCGATCGGATAAGACAAAAGGGCGTGGATGAAGTCGCGGGCCAAAACTAGTACATATAAATAACAATTGCCACGTGTATGACGGAGCGTCATCATGACTTGCTGGATATTGCTGATTTTTAGTTGTTGTCCGTAAATGACAGGACAAGATTTGTATGAAAGATTTTTTTTAGGAAAAATCCACTAGAAAAGTCGGAAATTTGGACAGTATTTATATACGAAAACGACAGGGCAACATTGTCGGATATGCTAGTTCATTAATACTTTAAAAGCGTCTTTTAATATTATTTGCTAAGTAGTCAAAGCTAAAGTTTTATAACTTTTTGCCAACGTAACATTCTATGTACTTTTTCAGTTACCTTTAATAGAAAACAAAATTAATTTTATTCTATCGAAGTCAACAATAAACTAAATTAACTGGTACTTACTTTTTTCTCATATACTTGCTAAACTCTAAATAATCATAACCCTTAGGCAACACCACAGTGGTCACGGTTGTAAGGCGATCATTTGGATTAGGTACAAGGAATTTAAAGGAAAGTTGTTCCAAACGTGAATGGAAGTGAGCAGTGGTGGCGGCGTGCCGCGCCCAGGACTTGGGTAATGTTTCATTTATCACTTCTTGTAACGAGCAGCGAAGCGCCCATAGAAGCGGAGGGCTTAATGTGTGATGGTATCTGAAAAAATATGTATGAATTAAATTAGAACCAAGAAAATGGAGAAAAACATTATATATTAAATCAGAAATACTAACGCTCTCGTGTTTCCGTAGCAGTTCCATTGTTGTGCCAATAACTTTATGTCGAAGTAAAATGGCGGGTCATGTTTCCTGTTATTTATTATTGCTCTGTAATGAATATATATGAAATCGAGATTAAATGGCACGAAGATTATTTATTTAAAAATATTTTATAAAGGGTTGGTCAATGATTCTAAGGTCTATAGAAGCTACATAGAAATGACGTTTTAGCAATAAAAAATACTGGCATATAATGTTTTACTGTTGTAGTAGATTATCATTCCTGCAAACATGTATATTTAATTAATACAAAATATTACAAATCATCTTCTATTTTTTTGCCTACAATCTTTCAGGTTTGAGGTGTGCATAATTGTTTATGAAGTTGTTGGACACATGGAAATGTTCAAAGTTGTATTCTGTAGGTATAGGCTGCTCTGTTATTAGTGGATCCCAACTAAGTATAATAATATTAAAAGATTGTAGTAGTGGAAGTATGTACAGTAATGGCAGTGAACTCACTCGGCTCGTGCGCTGAAGGCTACTGGTGAGATACCAGCTGGTCCACTTAGTGCTTTTTGTGAAGATGAATACACGGCGTCTATTTCCCACTCGTCCATGAGGAAAGGAACACCACCAAGTGATACAACTGTATCCACTAGCAGAAGGGAACCATATCTGCGAACAAATCATAGCATGAAATTAGTATTTCCAAAAGGTAAATAGTTTTTAAAAGTAAGTTTATTTATTGTCCGCATGTTGTTCTGAAATTTGTTAATAGATGGCACAAGTGCATTTGATAGAAACAGCAAGTTTATAGTCATATTATTATCATGCTTAGATTCCAACCGTTTATAGACGCGACACCTTTCGCTATGTCGCAATAAAAGGCCAAGTATATTCCCGAACCGTGGGTGTATTTTCCTTTAAGAAAGTATAAAATAAGTTGATCTTCTCCTGACCCTCTAGCGTCATACTTCCAGAGCGACCCTCAGAGATATTTATTCCAGAAGAGAACTATTTTTAAAGGTATTGAAATTAAATTTATTCAAACAAAAACCTGCAGAAAGCGGTAACCATAAAAAACATTGGAGTTTAAAATGCAAATCTAAATACAGGATAGTTAAAAAAATAAAGCTGACGACGAAAGTTTTAATCTTAACTTTGCCCGCACTTTACACTCGCGTTTTCCACTGCATGCTAATTGTGGACTCCTTCGTCAGATGCAATTAAAAGAGTTTCAGTGAGCACGTATTCGTTGAAGCCAAGGCACAGCGTAGACTTGAGAGGAATAAGATTTTTTAATAAATGTATCGCGTTATCACAACTAAATGTTGGATGTTTTATTTGAATTACTGAAAGCATATTATGATGCATTCCGGATACATGAACAGAGTAAATCGTCAGGTACCTAACGGTACCACACGGTGCTCTCTCAAACAGAATAAATACTGCATCTGTTGCTTACCTGCCTTAGGTAAAGTAGCCACCTATCATCACATGTAAATCAAATGCGCTTTTGAACAAACCACATTATACATAATTAAAATTGAATAATATATGAACATTATTATTAATAAAGTATAAAAATTATATCAGTTATATGTTACATTAAAATTTAATATACATACTCGTAAGTAAATAAAATTATGTGTGGGATTGATATACAAGTGGGATTGATTCATTTATGAGAGTTGTAGCGAAAATGTCAAGTCACGTAAGTAAGAGAAGCTGAATCTAATTATTTCCTGTATCCCGTCCAAGAACTTTTACGCTAATAGCTTTCCTGTAAAAGTTTGGCATTATTTTTAAAGTAAAGAAGGATTCTAGATAAGACACTCGTATAAAAAAGAGAAATAATGGAAATGGAAAAGAAAATCTAGGTCGTCTAATTATGATATTAAAGTGATACCTAAAATCTCAGAGCCTATCTGAGATAATATTTCTTGTGAACGTTTTGAACGTACTTCATGCAAAAGCCTAACTTTCGTTTAATAACAGACATTATTTAGGTATTTTAATAGTATAAGTAAAAAAGCTATTTATACTATACATCTTTTTATATTTTTAACCTTATACGATTGGGAGCAAAACATGGCCCTGGTGTCTCTTGTGTCTAGACGACGCGCCTGTATCTGCCGACCTTCAAGTGGATCCTGCTGTTATCATAAAATACGCTGACTAAACCATAATTACCTTAAATATATATAAATATAGATGGAAATAACTGCCTTTCAGTCAATTGCACAGGTTCAAAGTGTAACTAACAAAAAAAACCAAATGAGTGGAGTAAAGTTTAGCAAATATTTTTGTTGTTGGCAGATCTACAACAGCTTAACTATTTAGGGAAATATTCTAACATTTTCCATTCTTAAGGGCCTCATATATTACATTTACAGTTAAAATCAGTTATAGCGATCTTCAAGGGAACACAAAAATTGGTCGTAATAAACGGATAGTCATTATAAGCAATATTAAATCTTTATAGGCATTCAACAGGGACCTTGCCATTTGGTCGCTGTAACCGATATGTCGTTATAACCGAAGTCGTTATATCCGGTTTCTACTGTATTTTAATTTAAAAATATGTTTTTTATATGTATTAAAAGTAGGACGAGAAAAGGCATGCCAATTTCTTGATAGAAAAAGGGAAGGTAAGTCAATTTACTGACGGTCGCGGGTTTGTTTGACATGCAGCTCGCGCTCGGACATCGTTCGTGACTCGTGAGTTTTTTAACTCAATGACGGTCCTCTTTCCTTATTACCAGTTTGCCTATAGATTTTATACATATTTCAAAAATCGAATTTCAATATATTTTTAACTAGCGATCGCACTCTGCTTTGTTCATTTAAAGTATTCCTATTATTCCATAAGTAGTTTAAGTAGCCAAAATTCTGCTCCAGGTAGGCCTAATACACTAAGGGCCTCTTTCACAAACTACATGAAAAGTGTTGATTAGTTACTTTTAGAAATCATTTTCTGTTATATTGAATTATGCACTCGGTTTATAGCATTATTCGATAGCCGATTTTTTATTATTATGTTTGGGACGTTTACCGTACAAACAAAGGTATATCAGGTCCATTATCCCCGTTTACCGGTGACTTTAAATGACAGTTTGGCCTACTTGACGTTTGTGAAACAGGCGCTAAGCCTTTTTAATTTTCTTTTCAATGTTTGGGACTTTTACCGTACAAACAAAGGTATATCAGCTCCATTATCCTCAGTTACCGGTGACTTTAAATGACAGTTAGCTTACTTGACAGATAGTGAAAGAGGCGCTAAGTGTGCTATAGTTCCCGGTGAATTATCACTTGGTACTATCAGAACTATATTAAATAACATTATGTTGCAATAATTTTAACAACATTACGAGTATCTAGTAATATTGGAATAAAATAAATTCATTTGATACTAATGTTAACTTAATGGTTCATTAGGCTAGGTGTAAAAAATATGTATTGCCGACAACAATTTAATAAAGTAATATTCAAAGCATAAATTTTTTAAAACCACTTAAAAAATATTATTAAATTGACTGATAAATGCTATAAAACACAACTAAATACCTATAGGTAACCTACATTATGTGTAGGACGAGATTGAACTCTCAAGTGTTTAGTAAAATGTCTGTACTAACTTGTGACAAAGTGCACCGAGTCCTTCCAGCTTCTGCACAGTCCCAGTGGAAGAGTCACCGTGAACTATGAACAAAGCTTTCGGGCGGACTTTCTTCAATTCGGACTCCAATTGCTTCAAACTGAATGTTTCGTTCATCGGAACTCGAGTAACGATTGTTTTGAGACCTGCATTATAAGTATGTTATTATATCTATTTTTAATTTGATGAAAAAAAAATTCACCCGTGCGAAGCCGGGAGCGGGTCGCTATATATGTAGTTTGATTATAATTGATATTTGTCGATCATTTGTTTCTCTAAGAGTATTTCGTCAAGAGTTATGAACTTTTGCACGAGGCAACTTTTAGTCACAAATAAAAACTTACCGTATCTCTTGGACATCTCAAAAGCACGTTCATCCCAAATTCCTCTACTTGCAATTAGAATAGTATCTTTAGGTTGCAATAGGTTTGAGATAATCGCTTCCATACCACTGTGGCCAGCGCCACTCATAGCCAACACGAGTTTACTTCGAGTCTGGAAGAGATACTGTAGCCCTGCCCGAATGTCATCTGCCACCTGTGGAAATTGTCCATAATGGACGTCTTATAAAACAAATCATCAATAGAGCGGGAAGTTGAAATTATAAAATATATTAAGATATAAAGAGTCCTACCTAACACCTACATATACAATTAAAGAGTAAAGGCCGGCGCTGACTGACGGAATGACATGGCACGATATGGCAAAGGATTCTTCCTGTACCTTATTTCAATGATTTTCTTCTCCTTTATTTCAATAACAAGAAGCCATAACGTAGCGTTTCGCGTCATGCCAAGCCATGTCGCATGATAACCTGAATAGTTTTTTCAAATTTTCCCTACGCGAGATTTGTACGGTTAGCAGCCCCACTGCTGGTCCCTGGAGGTATGCAGTTCTTTTAGTGACACATTGGAATATATTGATATTCTCTGTCTATCGGTTTGCCTGTCCATTAAATTTTCATACAAAAAAGTAATCGAATATCTGGTAGGGGATTTAAAAGATTGTGAATATTGGTGTGGATTCAACATCTATAGTAAATAATTTGTATAATAAAAACTTTATGTAGTTTAGTTACAGCCAACGCTACGACATATTATGTTTAAACAAACAGATGGGAAAAGGTGTATATTAATGATGAATATAAAAAGCTACAAACATTATAGTGCTCATCGCACATTGAAGTAATAACTGGCTTGCTCAGGGCTTCGTTGACTGAGGGCCACACGTCGCAAGGTCCGGGACCACAGAGTAGTGGCTTGACGAATTGGCGATCTCTTATAATTGGAGGTGACACCGCTAGATTGTATTCCGTCATTATATTTGCTCTGAAAAAATATATATTGGAAATTAGCAACAAGTTAATAGCAATCTCTATCCTTAATCCTTCTATGGACGGTAGCGCACTTGCAGCACCAGAGGCGTTGCTTGTGTTAAAGGCGACTGTAACCACCTACCATCAAATGTATCGTCAGCCTAATAAAAAAAAAATATCATAAAAATTGTTAATCCAGATTCAGATGCAGGGCCTACCAAGATTCGAAGCCGAGCGTGGGCTATTAGGTACTGCTATTAATAAACAAAATAATTACTGTTATAAATAAGGTAGGTATTTCATTATTTAGGCAATAAAACATGTGGCCCTTCGCCAAAAGCAAGCGAATAGTGAAAATATCACTTGACTGCGCTCTCTGTGACCGATATTTCGGGCTAGTAACCGTGAAGTTTGGTTACCAGAATCGGGTTAATGTTTAGATTTAGTGCTAATAGGGTGGTTGTAAATTTGCTACAATGTTCTGGCGCTATCGGATGGCACATTTGGCAAGTGCACCTCGCTTCGGGCGCGCGACGCTTGCCAGACTCATATTCGTTCCACGCGCTATCGTTTCTAGCCCGCGGTTTAACAATTGTTTTAATGACGATGCAACGTTCCATTTCTATAAACTTATGAACAAATTGACACTCGTACGATAACTAGATGCTAGAAGGTAAAGTGCTACGCATTCCATCCATCGCCAATAATAATTTATATTCAAATTTTATAATCGAGTTTTGTTGCAACAAAAATTAAATAATGTTAATATAAATTATCAGTTTATTTATTATAGATTTGGATATATAAGTTATAAATAACATAATATTATCAAATGTATATAATGTAATTTTATTTTTATTTTTATTTAATAAGATACACAAAACATTACATTGACATTGAATCAATTTAATAGATCGAAGTGAACTAGACAGCAGCCCAACATCTATCTACGAGTATATATATACTCGTACTCGTACATATATATTTTTTCCTTCGAAAATCTTTACTTATAATAAGCTTTTTAAATTCTTAAGAACCCTGTTACCAGAAAAAAATATATATAATAAGGTTTACGATTTTCATTATGCCTACATTATTTTTCACATTAAAGTTCTCTTACGTACGTACGTACGGAAGAATAGCATGAAATAGGAGTTCGTCAGACAACGAAACTATAGTCTTTTGTTGACTGAGTAAGTTATGCCAGATCACTCACTAGGAAACACAATACCGTTGCTATAGTCTTTATAAGCGACGGTAGCCACTTACCATCGAGTGGATCGTCAAGCCTGTCCGGATTTAACAAAAAATGTAGAATATAATTATGTGTATAAATCAATGCTACTTACATTTTAATTATTTAATACACTTTTAACACTAAACAAGACTTAAAGCCGATCGATCGCCGTCGATAACAGTAAAGTAATGTGCGCGCGCATGTTTTATAGCTACTTCGAAACTCTACGTATGTAAGCTATGATAAGAAATCGAAGAGGTCATAGTTTAAACAACATCTTCAACCAGTTCAAACCAGATAGTATTGTTTACAATCTTAATTTTAGTTATGGGAATATTTAGCACTGAATACAACTTTTTTATACAAAGCTCTTTGTGTTTTGGCTTGAGTCTTAGGTCATAACTACAATAATATTTTTAATAATATACAAACCATAACGTCATCCAGATAAACAAATGAAAAAAGTATTACATTTATACATCAATGTGAACATCAAAAAAAGAACGGTTACGTTTGTTTTAGTTTCTATATAAATAAAAATCAATTGACGAATGTATGTACGTACAAAGAAAGGTTCAAACACTTGAGTTTTTTTTAAATTATATGAATGATTTCAATGTTTTCAGTTTAAAAATCTACGAAAACACTATGTTCGCGCTTGATTTCAACTTAGCTGCCATAGTATAAAATGAATTATAGTCTAAAAGCAATCATATGACATAGGTTCCATCACTGTTGAGAAGTGGGTCCAAAATGACCCATTTTCCTTTAAACATGAGAACTCCACGCTTTTTTATAAAATACTAGCAGCTTCCCGCGACTTCGCCCGCGTAACTTTGCAAATTATATACTAAAACCTTCCTCAAGAACCACTCTATCTATTGGTGAACAGCATGAAAAGTTTTTGAGTTTATCGCGAACAGACAGATAGACGCGGCGGAGGGCTTTGTTTTATATTATGTATAAGGATTTAGTCGGGTCATAAGTAGGATCATTTAGTAGTAGCAGGCCACACTACGTTTCACAGTCATTTGGGCAGCCCGTTTGGAGGCAGTAATCACACCCTTACACTTCTTACAGAAGACCACCGTTAAATAACAGCACATGTGCTGTGTTTCGGTGAGTTATTTTATTATGAGCTGCCTATAACGCATGCCGATCGTCTCACAAGTTAAGGATTAACTCTATGGCTCGAAATGAAATTATTTGGAATAAAATAAAATATTTTGTAATGTAGATACATTTTTGTACAGTAGGGGGTGTATATTTTGTACAATAGGAACAAACAGTGCCGACGAAGATGTGTTACGCATACACACTCAATTTCATTTAATTGCATTTGATCCCTTTTGTAACATCCCATGTCACCGAAGTATATTGTACTTGTCCAACAAACTATTTCCTCGGTGAAAACGTTCCGGAAATTAAAACCCGAGAAAAGTCCCACGGGACATTACTTGTGAGAGAAAAGGATTTAATTTAAAATTTGTTTTGTGGCTTCTTTTTGTTTACAAACAACTAAAACGACGTCTCTTTTAACACTTCTAACAAGACGAGTATAAATTAAATATTCATTACTTCTTTCACATTTAAATCCCATATCTATATATACCTACATGTTATAAATCACTGTGCACATATGTCTGTTATTCCGCTAATTTTTTATGAACCATCCAACGGATTTTGATTCGGTTTTTACTAAAAGGCGATAAACGAGGAAGGTTTGTGTACATAACAGAATGAATTACAAGTTTCATGAGAACAAATTAAAGGAGGGTAAGTAAGTAAATAAAATAATAAAGACAAATGCGAGACCGAGATTTAATGCCATGAAAACAATAGAACTTATTATTCCATGGCCTTAGTTTTGATAGCGTAATAATGTAAAATGTAGTTAAAAGTTTTACGCTTGTTAGTTAACGAGTGTAGTGTGAGTTGGAAGCGAGTTTCCGAGTAATTTCGGAGATGCGAGAGCGCTACGACAAAGATTTCGGTCTTAGTTTTATGAGTTACCTACTTGTACTTTCAAGTTGATTTTAACGAAACAAATAAAATGGTGTACATTTAGTTTTCAATATTTAATTAAATGTTAACGCAATATTTTCAGTTTTCAAAATTGGTTTTGGTCTGGATCTGAAAAGTAGTGGCATGGCTCATTGCGTTTCCAGTCAGCTGTATGGCGGCAAGTGATCACTTCCTAAGAGATCTAACATCATGATTGTGTGCTGTTGTGTATCGGTGAGTGAGTAAGGGGTTCCAGAGCTCATTTCCTGATCCTTATCCTTAATCTACTAAGGTAGGCAAGCGCACTATCAGAACTTTGTCATTACTTTGTGTTATAGCCGAAAGTAGCCATGAAGTATAGACTGTCTGAGGACTTTATATAAAGAAAAATGAGAGAAAACAAAATGAGAAGGATGTAAACAGATTGAAAAATACGTAATAAATCGGCAAGAGCCTGGAGGCAAAACCGCCATAGTTTTCTGTCTGTATTCCACGCAGATGATTTTGAAAATTATGCACTGATGTCAGTAACGATGGAGCAATTTCCTCATCCTCACTATGTCCTTTACAATATACTCTGTCTAGTAGAGGCTATTTATACGGCTTGTTCAGTTTAGGCCAGATTCCGTTTTGGACAGACAAAATTCTGGTACGTAACAGAAATTTATTGTTGCTATGATTTTGTTCCCTAATTTATACAACAGACTTCATGCACGATCTTTCACAATAACGTTTGGAAAAGCAGCCAATTTCAATTGAACCTTGATATCAAGACATTAAATTCAATGTAAGTTATATACGTTTCACAAAGAAAGTTTACTTACAAAGAACTAAGTAGTTAAAACTGTGTGGCTGTGTTAGTATAAAATTAATTCTGGGCACTAATTCCTATTTAATTAATCCAAGGACTAAACGTTCTTAATTGAATTAGATCCCTGTGATACATTTTAAAATATATTACGGTGTGGCCTTAGTTCTTTCTTCGAACAAACGGGATTTTTCCTGACACTTACTCGATTTATGTTGGCCAATTGTAATGTAACTTGCTGGCATTTTTCTTTCTCTTACTACTGTGTTTTCTATATTGATAAATACACACTAACACACACACACACACACCGCGCGCATTAAAAATATTTTTTCTTGTTTATAAAAAATTATATATTTATGGAGAGCGAAGGCTCCTGGTACAGGCTTCCGCTTAAAAGGAGTTGAAGACTCATGGTTATTGTAAAAACAATTGTTCTGTTAATAAACTTTTTTTTTTAATTTAGATTTAGCATTTAGATGCTACTTGTTATTTGTTTACTTTTCCATTGAAAACATTCTCTTGTATTTAGATGTAAGCGATGTAATAGAGTGAACTCTCTTAAGTCAATCACTTCCATTCCATATTTCATTTAATCATATGCCGATATTTTCACATATCCATGTGTCACTGGATTTTCGTATAAATTTAAAAATATTTCTTTTTAAATGCATTTTGAAAGTTGCTAAAATTTAATATAATATAATATATTAAAATTATTATTAAATTTAATAACTATCTTTTTATATGATATATTTTATAATTGACATAGATGGTAATACGTGATACTCGTACAGTCTATTTTAACAATGTTACCTACTTTTTTTGTTAAAATATTTTTTTAAATATGGCAATTTTTTTGTGCGGCTACGCCAACTTCGGAGAATATCCATCGAATTAGTATTCTAAATTATTGATTGTGTGGGACGCGATACAATTTGTGTGTAGAGACACTAACAACAGAATTGAACAGCATATATCAATTAAGCTTAGACGCTTCGGATACTCCTCTTGATCTATATGTGTGTGGGTTTCGAAATGGGACTTGGGACACATAACTTAACAAATATTTTAGCATATAACAGTATCAACATGTCACTAATAGGGCTGAGTTAAACGTGTTTCTACTGTATCGACAAGATCGATGCGAATTAAATGTCCAAATGTCCATATAAAATATTTAAACTAGAGATTTATATTGCGGGCACCACTCAACGTACTGGAGCTGAAACCAATAAAATTGATGTTTAAACTCACCTACCATCAAGTGGACCGTCAGCCTGTCTGTCAACCTTAACATAAAATAATTAGTAGTTTGTAAATTCTGCGAGTTATATGACCATGTCACTTTAGCTTGTTTATTGTAATGATACTTGCAGGCTACGTCGTCAGAGATCTTGTCTACGAATTTTGTCAGACAGAATACACTTATATTGTAGACAGAATAATTGTCACTTTCCCTAGACTATTTACAAGGTTAATAATTCTGTTTATAGTTCACGCCTTTTTATAAACATTAGTCTTTAGTAGGTACTTCATTCATCTTCAACTTTATATAATTTACAGTAATAAGTGTCAGGGTCCACTATGTCTCGCTTTCAATCCCTTACGGAAGACTGATAAATAAATAGTTTAAAATATTACCATACACTTACAAAAAATTATTTTGTAGTATTAAACTACATAGCGCCATAGCGCTTTTTGCATATTTCTTCTTACCGCTTTATAGAGATTTATTTGCACCAGAACTAAATTTGAAGGTTGAAAGGTTTGATTCATACACCTTTATAGGTATGTAAGTTATATTTTAAATATAGTGACTACATATAATTCGATGAGTGACTATTTAAATATAGTGTGGCGTTTCGACCGTAGTTTACAATTCAGGACTCGTCAGTCAGTCAGTCAATCGGATTGTAAGCCGAACTACTGGGAATACATCGCTTATGTAAGACCACTTTACTTCTCCGAGAGATCCGACGGTTTTCCGATGGTTCCGACTGATGATTTCCTGCATGATTTCCTGAAGTCTCTTCTATACTATACTATAGCTCACTGAGTCACTTGCTATTTGCGGACAAGACATTTCGTATGTGCCTAATTATTTTAAGGATATTATAGTCAAGTATATTTTTTAATAAATTAAATATTTTTAAGTGGAAATTGATTTTCGAATAAATCATTTTCTTTTTAAATTCATATAAAATTGATATAAATTGATTCATATAAATTCATATAAAATTTTAAGTGGAAATTGATTTTCGAATAAATCATTTTCTTTTTAAATTCATATAAAATTGATTATCCAAAATACATTTTATATTTTAGCTTAGATAGAAGGGATGTTATCGATCGGGGGTAGCATGGAAGTGGACAGCGGTCCGCAGTGGGTGCGGCGCGGCGCGTTTTAGAGCGCATTTAAGAGGCTTTACTTTAGACATTGACGGATTGCCATCACTTGAGCTACGGTCGGTCGCACGACTCGCGTGGATCGACGGACACTACTGTCCATTTCATGTTATAAATTGATTCCTGATGCTCCCATTATTCATTTTAACGCGAGCCTTTTTTTTCTATTTAATTCATTAGACAATTTTGTTATAATAACTTTATTTGTGCAATTTTTTAGGTTTATTAAAATCTAAGAACAAGCAAGATGATGAATCATATTTTGCGTAATGGGGAATATCCAAAATGTCAGGTGTAACACCTGACGCTATATAAAGTGGCAACTACGACAGTAGGAACTTATGTTATTTTTTATTATGGTAAAGGTTCTCATGGGATGATAATTTTAATCGATAGGTAGGACGAGCGAAGACAAACATCAGCTGATGACAGTAGGTATGTGAATTAATGAAATTAACTATGTATTTAATGGTCACTACAGTAAAGCACTGGCTGATGCTTTGTTTGCCCCTCACTTCATATCACAAATATTACGTTCGGATTTCATTTAATTTTGATGATGTCTGGAATTGTAATCCGGACATATTGTAGGTACATCAGTGCGGTAACCGTTTGTTCAAATTAATAACTAAACGCGTTTATGCATGTCGCCCTTTGTGAATGTTTCGAATACATTTCATGTAGGTATTCGACCCTGTATATTAATTTTATCATTGTGTGCTGGTTGTTATATGATTGAAACAGTTAAGTACATACTACATGATATGTAGGTAATTTAAGCGTAGGTATAATATGAACCTTATTATGGGTTCAAAAAGTTAAGTATGATCATGTAATGTATTTTTTTTTAATTTACTTGCTGCATCACTTGCTGCACCCGTAGCTTTGCTTGTGTTATAGGCGATGATCTACCTACAATCAAGTGGACCGTCAGCCTGTCTGCCGATCTTAGTATATAAAAAAAAAACATTATACAGTTATCAATTCTATTTATTATCATCATAATTATATTTATCAGTTCTATTTATTCATTTCAATATTACTCACGTAGTGTTTATTTTAAGCGCCTATTTCACAAACGTCAAGTAGGCCAATCTGTCATTTAAAGTCATCGTTAACCGGGGATAATGGAGCTGATATAGCTTTGTTTGTACGGTAAAGGTCCCAAACATTAAATAGAAAATAATAAAAAAAAATCGGCTATCTAATGATGCAGTAAACCGAGTGCATAATTCAATATAACAGAAAATGATTTCTAAAAGTAACTAATCAACACTTTACTTGTAGTTTGTGAAAGAGGCCCTTAGTGTATCATTGTAGTACACAAGTTGATAAACCTTACATAAATCTAATGTGTTTAAGTATTTTGAAAACCCTTATTTTTACACACAAAGTAAATTGTAACCATATTTCTTTCTAATCTTTCTTTCTTTCTAAGATATGTAATCTAGTAAATGCTTGTTCTCAATTAAGAGTGAAATACCTACGGAAGCATTGCATTGTTATTGTTAAAACAAAACAATAATTATGCAGTTTCTGGCGAACACCGTTTAATTCTGCTTTTGATTGTTCTGTGTCTCATATCCTGCTTATAATTACCTCAATTTACTCTGAGTAATATACTTGTGTGTATGTCACTGTTGTCGTTAAGATCTATACTATTTAATTCTATGTTAAAATTATTCTCTTTGTTGTTATAATTGATAATAATTAAAAATTCATAATAATTAATAACGATTTGATATTAAGACTACATTATGTAGGCTTCAAATCAATGTTTTGATCTTTTGTTAATAGTTGACGTTCGTTAACAGTTCACACGATGGTCGGCTTGGTTGGTGTAGTGGTTGTGTGACTAGTATAACTTCCGTTCCGAGCTGAGAGAACCCAGATCGAATTTCAGCGCCGCCGAAATGTCGTGGCGGGGCACCGATGTCGTGTCATAACGTCCCCGCGACCCCGCCCATCAACGGCCGCGCTAGAAAATCATTGGGTTTTAGCCGGTACGAACCCGGCCGTTGACTAGTATTGTTCTTAAGGTGGCGCTGGACGAGCGTGGGAACTCAGTAATAGGTATTTGTGAGAATTTGTTGTCTCAACTTACTATAATGCTAATAACCTAAGACAGAATGCGAAGCAACACATTCGCGCACTTATTCAACTAGCGAAACATACGCCAGCAATTCCAATATTTTAGAAAAACCTTTATAGATAGTAACTATTGACATCCCAATTTTTAATGTACACTATAGCTAGGATGTTTTCATTGGAAAACATTATTAGCTTTCAGTCAAAAATTACGAGATCTCAACCAGAGAAAATGTGACAAATTCTGCACATTTTAGAAATTATTTATACTAGATATAAAATAAATTTCAGTTTTTTGTTTCGATGTAAACCTTCATATTATGTCTCAGAAAAGTCATATTTTTTCATGTATTACTACGACCAATACCTAATGAGTAATCATGGAATTACGTAGTATGGAATTGGTACGCCGCTCGAGTTGGAAAGTGGCCTCTTAAGGGCCCCTGAGAGGAGCTAAATATTGTAAAATTGTGAGGAAGGTCTTCCCGCTGATATGGTGATGATGATTTGGGTGATTTATATGATATAGGTACCAATTTATCAGCTCTGCAACACGACTCAGTTTAACTAACTTTTACTTAAAACATTTAGGTTTTTCCACATAAGCATATCTCGAAACTCACCTCGTTTACTAAATTTCGCAAACTCCCAACATAACTAGGGAAAGCTGATGCAACTGCAGGTAACATTTTATTTTATCTCATTACAAACGCTACGATGACAAGTGCCGTACGTGATCTCTACAAAGTAAATGAATGCTGATGTTTTTAAATATACCAGTGCTCCTTGCACTTAGCTTTTCAAATGAAAAATATAAGCATCAACGCCGAGAGCCAGTTGTCGAGTGTGAGTGCATCAAGTTTTTCCTCGCTAATGATAGACATTAAAATAATATTTTTATAGGGAGCGCTCGGTTAACCGCATTTTGTTATCGGCAAAGTCTGAAGCGGCACGTAACGAGAGGCAGAGACAATGTACCCCTTTGTATTCCACTCCATATGTACTCGAAATAACAAGGGCTCTATTTTCAATTCCTCCACTGTGTTCCGCGGTTTTATAAGCATAGGGTGGAGCGGTACCCTTCAAATGCATTGAGTTTTTGCATTTCGCAAACTGGTTTCTTGTTCGAGGAACTGCTTCCGTAATGTTTACGTAAAATGAATCCATTACAAATGCAATTTTTCTTTGAGTCTTTTTTTCCATTTTCAATTTACAATTTTGCTTTCGTGTTTTTATATACAGTAACATTGTTATTTCCTTTAATTTAACAGACGAAGACATCTAGGTTTATAGTCAACCCGCCTGTCAATACTTAATCGCACAACGGCTACTTGGTAGTCAAGACAAAATGGATAAGCATCTAGTAAAATCTGACAAATAGGTTCAGCGTAGCTCCCATAAAACAAAGCGCCATCGGATCGTTCGCGCTTACAACAATCGTCAACTTAACGAGCGAGGTGCGAGTATAATGCCATCTTCTCATTGCCGGCATTCCGCCGCCAACGATTCATTTAATATTCGATCACAGAATATTTCCGAGAAAGGACTAAGGCGTTATATTGTAAGTTCTATAAACAACTTTGTCAGCCTTTGTTTGATCTGTTCCTCATGAGAATGAGGTAGGTAACTTATATGGATGTTAAACTGAAAAACTGGCAAGCTAGAAACATTAAATTGTGGTTTATAAATTGGCCAAAATGGCTTTGTGTAGCATTGGTATTTGGTAAACCCACCGCCAAGTGGAAATAAAAATACAAAGTGAATTTGATTTTTGTTTTTTATTCATATTTTAGGCTTAAAATTTTAACTAGTGAGTTTATTGAATATACATATTTATTGAGCTGATCGTTTGTTCTATCATTGCATCTATTTATTAAGTTATTGTTTGAGATTAGGTTTTTAGGTTGTCAACAAAAAGGTTGATTTGGCAATAGAACAATTAGCATTGTTTAATGAGTGTAAAATAAATATTTTTATTAAACGAAAAAAGTATCCCTACGACTTTATTTATATCTGTTAGATTCGCGCAATATAGAAAACTTAAAGAGGAAAGATTGGGGTCTAAATGTTTTCTGTGATTGGGTCCATTGTGCTAGTGAATCGGCAGGATTTGCTCGTATTCATAGTAAAGTGAAACTTGCCTTATTCCGAAGTTAATCACGAGAGTTGAAGTCACCCTCCGCCGTAGCTGGTCGAGTTTGAAGAATGAGTGAAGTTGCTCCGATTAATTTTGTTTCGATACGCTCCTTGAAGAAACAGCGCCTCCAATGACAGACTTGCCTATTGTGTTTACAGTCCCATGATAAATAGAGGACAACTTAGAACGTTATTTACAAACCAAACAGAATTCTTCACTTCACTTAACTTCTTCAGAATTGTTTTTCTAACAACGGCGAGGGTGATGCAAAGGCAACAATAACAAGAACTAATGATTTTTACGTGTTCATGTATTTGTCGTAAAATATTAAATATTTTAAGGTATTAAAATTGAGTATCAGAAAGAAAACTGATGTGTATTTCCAGTTCATTAATGATTATTTAGTATCTAACAGCAATACAATTATACAATACTTGTTATAAATACCTATTTCTATTTCTAATTTTTTTATACCTAATATACTAGCTAACCGCTCCCGGTTTCGCCCGTGGTACAATTTTTATAATATAAATAAACCTTCCCCGTTTATTCCTCTTTTCATATGTGTAAACTCAATTAAAATCGATTTTGAGAGTTTTTGAAGCGTACACAAAACATTTTTTATATATAAAAATAATTATAATAATTATACTGTACGACTACTAGATAATACTACGAGTAGTAGGTACTAATAACTAAAATGTAGTAAGTAAGTAACCAAAAATGAATTTTTTGAATATTTTATTAATTTTAAAAATAATATAATAATTTAAAAATTTAGAATTAAGAATTAAAATAAATATAATGTGAATAATAATAATAAACAAAATAAAAAACTACATTATCAAAAAACAAAAGAGGATCGTTAAAGATGACCTCAAAAGACTAATAGAAGCATTCGAAATGTGCACGTATAGTATGGCTGTCCATTAGCTGGGCTCAAAAGGTGACCAACGCGAAAGTCCTGCAAATTGGCCAGAAACGCAACCTCATGCTCACAGTGATAAGGCGAAAATCCTATCTGGGTCATATTCTAAGACATAAGCAATACAACCATTCAGATGGCGATGACGGGTAAAATCACCAGAAAAAGAAAAGATGGGCGAAGGAAGAAGTCGTGGCTGAAGAACACATCATCAGGGAGTGGACTGAGATAGCTAACGCAGTAGAGTTTTTCCGACGAACAAAAGGCAAGGACGACTGTTCCAAGCCAACCGCCAATTAGTCGGAGAAACACTGCAAGAAGAGGTTTGTTTAAATAAATTTATATACATGTAACAAATGAATAATATATTCTCTGAGATTCGAACAACATTTGTACCGGAACAGAGCTAAAACACCTCAAGCCTATTGGTGCGATGCAAATGCAGCTAACTTTGTAATTTATTGCTTCACTTGCATATGTAATCAGCTGTTTGCAGGCGAGGAGTTGTGGAATATGCAAAGCTTAATCCTAGGAATGCGTGTCAGAATATAACGAACGAAATGACGCGGAGTGGCTAACTGAACTATCTGAAGTTAGTTGCGTGCGATAGTTACAACACACAACATTTGCATACAACGAGCTTGCAAAATTAGTTCACATTAAAATGCATGCTGGAAGCTTTAGGAGATTATTATGCACAAAGAGAAATATTATACCCATAAGAATCGGAGGGACGATAACTATAATAAATTTTTTAAACATGAAGTTTTTATTATTTACTTGTTTGTAGTACCTACATGGAACAACCTATTAAAGTTTTTGCTTGATCGTAGAAATTCCGATGTTTCCTTTTACTTTTAATAATTTGTAAGGTTTATATTCAAAACAATTACAAGAATAGTTCATGTTTTCAAAGACAAACATTTCTATTTAAAAAAAAATTCGAACTCCAAAACTGAACCTGGTCTACCACAAAATTTTTAAGTGAATGTATTTTTTATGATAAAATTATATATAGTGGAGTGTATGTTCATAAGTACATTAGCCTATATCTTTTATCTAGGTAATATTTATATCCTTAAATAATTCGGAGTAAAAGTATGAGATAATAATTCACCTTTAAAAAAAATTGAATGAAAATTGTAATCGCAAAGCGTTTTCCAGAGTAGTAAGTTACAGTATTATGTAACGAAGACATTAAGACGGTCTTTGAGGCTTATCTGTCTTTTACCCCCGCCTTAAGGGATGAATCGCAGTTACCTAAAAATAACAACAAGCATCTGAAGATTCATACAAAATATCGTTACAATGTCATGTATCAAGTTAACAATAGCTCTTGAAAGATTAGGTTCTGCACTAAAACAGAAGAAAGCGACCGTTTCAAGGCAAAATGGGCGATAAAAGTAACCATTAAAGTTTTTGCGGTGACCATGGCTCGTCAACGACATTGTCCTATTGCCGTTTTTACTCGCTGAACCTTTGCTTTTTCTTGCAACTAATACCGGCTTCCCAACATTGGGTACTTCAGATGAAAATAAGTAAGAACCATGTGTGACTTTTATTGCACTTTATATAAATGTTATAAAGAGCCATCATCATTATTCATGCTGGATCGAATCGATAAAGCTCCTTCATGTAATCCACATAGGTACTATAAAACAAAGTCCTCCGGCGGGTCTGTCTGTTCGCGATAAACTCAAAAACTACTGCACCGATGGTTTTTAGCAACTGATAGAGTGATTCTCGAGGAAGTTTTTAGCATATAATTTACAAAGTTACGCGGGCGAAGTCACGGGCAGCAGCTAGCAATAAATAGTTTAGACTTAAGTTTAAGCAATCGCTGCCATTTATACCTAGTAATAGTAACAAGTTTTTATAGAAAATTTATTATACCTGTGTTTTTCGAATACTATCACATATTTATTGACCGTTCTAAATGTATTATAATTATTTACAGCAGGTCAATGAAAAATACACATAATTATATGAACATTATCATTATATAACATGATATAAGATTTGGTATCATAGGTACATAGGTCAATAGTCAATAATCAATAGTCAATATAAGATTGATATAGTCAGGGGACGGACCGGACCAATCCAGGCATTATTAGCTCCATTTAGTTAATTAAATCAAGACAAGATTGTATAACTGAAAATATGTTTTGAAATTCGGAGACTAGCTTTCTCCTGGCTTTCACTACATCGTCGCATCACATCACAAGAGTCACAAGGGTCCCTAATGTAAAAACTCCCGAGGTGAACGCCAGAGTACTTTTCTTCCCCTAAAGCTTTAGATGAATTTTGAACAAATGGAATGGTGTAAAAAGTTTTTTATTAAAATGCAAAGGAACCTATTCTCGTGTTGTGGGTGTTATTTCAGTTGGAGCAAAGTTTATCGCGAAATCACTTACTTAAAGAGTTTTAAGAGCTCAGGTAAGAACGCTCGATTTAATTAAAAGTAGTTCCACCGGGATTCGAAGTAAGACCGGCATCCTTGGAGGCACATTTACAGTGAAACTCTGCAAAAACGTGCCACCATTCCAATAATTTATGTACAAGTTTTAATATAAGTAAACTCCTGTTGTACTTGGTGACAACACGGTTAGAAATACTAAATACTAAGCCCATTTCCTAGTTAACGAAGGGGTTTCACTAACTTCAACGTGATGTGAAAACTGTTACTGTTACTTTGCTGCTATTTCCATGACACGGTAACCTTGACTTGATGCTGCAACATCAAGTAGTGTGCGGGACTCCTAACTCCTCAGCAACTTGCAACAGATATATCGTGTTTGTTAGTTTATAATTTTAATTATACCTTGTTGGAATATTTATTGATAATAAACTCGTATTTATGTTATAGATAGTTATGATGAAATCTATAAAACAAAATAATACTGATGTACACGTAATGCAAGGTATGGACGTGAAGACATAGACATTTGCACAAACTTGTGTCAATCTCTCAATGCCTCTATTGTTCAGTTCAAACAATATCTATGAAGCAAGATGTTTACCGAACCCAAACTCAATCACCTCTGGAGCATATTATGTGTTGTGTTATGTCTTGTTTAGTATTCAGATATGTGTTTAAAAATACAATACCTTCTTGCTTACTCAAATTAGGTACAAAAATGAATAGAAATAAAGGCTTCTGGACTAAAAAAGCATTACCTAAATGTTTAGAAGGAATATATTCATGATGAGACTAAACAATATTTCTGGTGGATTAACTTTTGTGATATTTCATGATAATAAAAATGTGGCAACATAACAACGACGATATAATGAACTTCTAAATGTTTGTCTGGAAAAGCAATTCTTGCAAATGCGAAAATAACAACACGTTAAAGAAGTTACAATAAAAGGCACTCGTAATATTGGCGTCTAACAAATTTAGTTTCCGTGAAACGCGGCGTATGGTAAAACATGATTTGTGATTGATTTCCGTTGACGCATTTGTATATAGGGCGACGACTGCGAGCGAGAACCAGGTGTTGGGAATATGCTCTGAATTACAACACAAATAGTCTTTTTATCGAGCGGAAATTGTTTGCGGGATTACAATAACCATATTGACATAGATGTTCGATTCTGCATAAAACAATCTCTACCATGAATATGAAAATTTGTCTAGATGTTTTTTTATATCGTAAGCACATTTGTAAAGCGTGCATCAAGTGGGTTGTTTGCCTGTATGTTAAATAAATAATATTGAGGAACCAGTTTGAAAGAATCTTAATTGCTGATCATTATAATGTAAATTGCTTATACCATCTCGTGGTGAAAATCGGTTTTCTTCATTCGAATGATCAGTTTGGGCTTCAAATACAAAAAAATATATTTTTACCCGTAAGTTATCCTAAATAAATAAATATATTATATATACTATATTATGTTTATTATATAAAGTTGCTGTTCTGTAATATTCAATACAATAAACATTTTTTCCCCTTTTGAAATATGAATTTGATTCATATCGGCCGAACATTCCGCGACCTACAACTGTCCTGTATCAATGAAATAGTGGATATAGGTCAAGTATCGCGGTTTCAATAAAACAATCCCAAAAGTCCAGCTATTCTTTCCATTTCTTATTTTTCTGTTAACTTGACTATAATATAGTTATATGAACTTTCAGTATCTTGAACATTAAAATTTATAAGATAAAGTTTACTCTTTTACCTAGAAAGTTTTAATGTGAACAAGAAATGATTATGATTGTTTTCTTTTTTGTGCTTTCATACCTATTTTTGCTTTCTTTTCAATTCCCTGAATATAGATTTATGAATGTCATTTAATGATCCAAGAAGTGTGTGTGTAAATTAGCAACTTATGTAACTGATAAATAGACAAAACGAATATTAATTAATATATAACATTAAAAATACTATATCTTTTTCTTTAATTACAACACAAATTTACATAGATATAATTATATTAACATAAATTTACATATCTGTACATTAAGGACTCCATGAAGATATTTTATTTCTAATTACAATTAATTATTTCTGATAAACTTCGGTAAGCATTTCTTAAGAATATCACAATATAATCAAAAAATAATACTGTTATTTATAGTTTTATCTATGCCTACCTTGCACATTAAAATGAACTACTGTTATTGAATATATTGTGTATCCGCCCTCCGTAGCCAGGAAACTGACGTAGCGAAGCGCATCCGGAACGTCAGCTTGTTTGCTGCTGTCTTATCTCTGATGTTAAGCTTTACGCGTACATTTGTCTTTTGATCATCTTTGTTTGAATTAAGTATATAACTTTTTTCTTGTATTACAACAAAAAAATGTATATTATGGCAACAATTATTGAGAATTTTATTACTAGATCTCGTGCAAACATCCTGTAATACCTAAAAATATACTTATTTCTTTTTTTTATGTTAAGGTCGACAGACAGGCTGACGGTCCACTTGATGGTAGGTGGCTACCGTCGCCTATAACACAAGCGACGCCATAAGTGCTACAAGTGCGCTGCCGACCATAAAAGGATTAAGGATAAGGGTAAGGAAGCGAAGGGGTAATGGGTTCTGGTATCCCTTACTCACTCACTGAAACACAACAGTACATAATGCTGCTATTTCACGGCGGTATTCTGTAAGGTGGTGGTTACTGCCGCCAGACGGGCTGCCCAAATGACTGCGAAACGCAGTGTGCCCTACCACTACTTTTCAAATCCAGACCAGAGTCAATTTTAAAAATTACATTAGAATTTTCAAAGTTGACCCCGCCGGGAATCGAACCCGGGGCCCCTGAGACGTTAGGCAAGCACTCTTACCACTCATCCAACGGGCTCCTCAATTTCTATTTATTTATAATTTCTATTTATATATCTAACAATGAGCTACATTAACAGCTAGTGTATTATAAACATTATGTTTCTGTTTATAAAAAACAGAAATAATTTTGAATATAAATTATTTTGATAATTATTATGTTTACCTATGGCCATACACGTATACTTGGCATAGGTTTACAACTTCGTAAAAAAGAGGTCAACAGACAAATCCCACTTACCTGCAGTGTTTAGGAAATCACGAAGCTTTTTATTGTCTGATACACATCTCTTTTTAAAATAATGTTTTTTTAACCCGTGAACCACATTAGAGCCACATGAAACTATCTATTGTACTCATAAGAAGGCTAAGGTTGTACACAGTGTTTAGAAAGAACAATGCTCAAAGGTTTTCACGCTAGATAGAAATGGTACTAGAGCAACTACATCGAATCCGTAACGATGCAGTGGCATCTGTTAATGTTGAAGAAAATTAATAAAAAAATAATATCACAATGGAAATGAAATCAATATTTAAATGGGTTAAAGTTTACTTTGGAGTAGGTTCTATTATATATTTACTTATGAATTTGCCAACTCAATATCTCACATTCAAATTTGACGTGTAAGGCATTCAAAATAAATTGAAACCTTTCATATCTAAAGAAAAAAGTGATAAAGACGCCAAGAATACATTATTTTTGTGTTGCAAATCCTAAGTAGCTTTTCATCGTGCTGGATGTTTATATAAGCTGAGTGTTAGTGGATACTTACTGTCGCATGCAATATATAGTCGCAGAAACGTAAGTCATTATTTTTGTCATCTGTGAATATTTATTTAATTCTGTTATCCACAAATGAGGCAATTGTCTGTTGCTCTCAAAATTAGTTTAATATATACTAAATGAGTATACTATGTATATTAAGTATCCTATTATTATTAAAAAAACTAGGAGGAGGCTTATATACAGCAGTGGACGCCCTTTTATAAACGTTGGGAAATCCTCATGGTGCCCAGCAGCGAAAGGTACGCTTTAGGATTATGCCGTTAAAACCCAATCAAACCTACCAGTTCCACCAGTTAAAACCTTGTTAAAACCCAACAACTTTCTAGCACGGCCATAGATAGGCAGGGTCGATGATTGTGCTCACTGTTGGAACTTCGGCGAACGCGAAAGTGGAGGTACACCGCCCATCTAGGGACCTCACGACGGGAGAATACCGCCGTGACTTGTCTAATAAGACTGACGGGAGTCTTAAGAGAGACTACTGCCCAGTTCCCGGTCAAAGAGGAAGGTGGCTGACGTAGGCCAGCCGCCTACGTCCGAGCCCCTTCCCTCGGCTGGGAGAAGGAATCCTTTTCCCGCTGTTACTCGTATCACAATTATGCCAATCATTGGCGACTGAGGAGGTTTCCCTTTCCTTTACTTTAAAATAACGTTTTTTTTTTATGTAAACTCGACAAATAAAGTGCTTTATCAGCCTAAGATTGAACATTCTTTGTATGCTGTAGAAATGATAAGGTCTGTTTTCCTTTGAAAATTCAAAGTGACAATAATTATGTCAATCAGTAATCAATACCTATTTTAAATCTAAGCCTTAGCGAATTTTGAAATGAATGGAATTTGTTATCGAAACTGATAAAGCACTTTTCTGGTCGGCTATACTTAATATAAAAACTATTAAAAAAATACTACTATTATTTATTATAAGCGTACTGTTCCTTGTTGGTATCGAGGTAAGTTCGCGCAACGTCGGGCGAATATCACGTCTCCACGATAAATTGATTTGGTACCAGATGCGCCCCGACTTGTACTGTACACGACCAGATATTTCGACAGCAGTTTTCCTTGACATTATTATTTTCTGAACATGTCCTATAGCATTGTATAGATAAAATAGGTACAATCGATAAAGATTTTTCCTCTCAATTTCTCCGAACTACTAGACGGAGATGTAATAAATTAGCTCAGACATAAAATTGTTACACTCGAATGATCATCTTGAAATTTTACATACACATTGTCAAAGATACAGAAAAGAATATAGGGTACACAAAGGGTACATTTCACTCAATACTGTTTCCGAGGGATTCTCTAAAAATAAAAATTCAACTTCTGGCAATACTATAAAAATAACAGCAATAAAGATGTTAGCTTTATATTGCTAATAATATTTTATCAGGCGTTATATTTTTCATTTTTCAACGCGGACGTAGTCGCCGGAACCAGCTAGTAGGTTAATAAAATGCAACAAGGACACTCTCCTGTATTCAATTTCCTGTAAACGGGAAATCAGAAGGAGCGGTCCTTTGATGAAGGACACACTTGACTTTAAGGTATTTGTGCAACTAATTTGAAATATCATCCAAACTCACGTGAGTGCCGTGAAATTCAACTAAGCCATTTTTAGTGAAGTAACCCTGAATGTGGTATAATCGTCGTCAAAGGAACGGAGTGCTGTGCACACGCCACAATATATTCATGTCATTGTCCACTAACTTGTACACATTTCAACTAATGCGTTTTGTGCGTGGCTATCTATAATACAATCTCAATTCAGAAACCGTTAGAAAACGAATTTACTATTCAATTGTAGTAATTGGGACTCATTAATATTTTCCTTTATAATAAATATATAGTATTATATAATACTATAAGCTTAGTAAGTAATTGTCTCACGAGGTGATCGGCATGTGGGGCGTCGTTTCGACCGTCATCGTCCCGATAGTCGTGTCGGCGAACAGTCTTAGGCTGGTTTTACAGTGACGCTTTCGCCAGCGCGGTTGGTAAGCGTCGCGGGCCACGAGCTTTGCGTGGATCGTTACATAGTTTAACCAACACGCGCGGATGGCCCGTGCTGACGGTGGCCCGCGCTGACGACTGTACGAGGCAGCAAACCGCGAGACTAAACTCGTCGAGCGGGTCATCCGCGCGCTTACGGCCGCGCTCACCAACCGCGTTGGCGAAAGCGTCACTGTATAAACAGCCTTATAGCGAAGAGCCTCGACCAACCGTTCAAGAGACTCACTAGATAGCTGGGTCAAGGGACAGATACAGAAGGCGGTACTTCTTGACACGGCACGAATTATTAGGAGGTTCCTCTCACTCTGCAGCCCTAACCACCGGTAGCTTGGGCCTTGCCTACCAGAGGACAGCTAATTTTAAGTTTTTTTTAATAATATCTATTGTTTTTTTATATTATAAAAACATTTAACATTAGTAATAAAATAAATATATGAATAAAAATAATATATTAATTTCGGATAATTTACAATCCATATGAAAAAAGGAACTTAATTTAGAAAGAACTTATGATGGATTTGAGAAACTACTCGTACTAATATTATTATCAAACATCACACATTATGCGCGGTGAGAAATTTGCTCGTTTAAATCGGATATAGTTCGTATGCGATGACTGGGCGAAAGAGTGGTCGCCTTCAAGCCACTCGCCGTCGGTGATGGATGACGCGACATCCCTCCACTCCGGCTTAGGACTCATTGAAGAGGGGATTATATCGCGACATTGACGAATTGCTACCAATCCACGTACAGATAACTATTGAATCGATTTAAAACATTGGACGTTGACCAGTACAGAAACTAACCACTAAAATATTTAAGTAGCTTTACTGTTTCGATAGTACAGATTTTAGTTTGTGGAAAACTTGTGAATGGATAAGTTTGCAATTTGTAAACATTTTGCATGTGATTGAAAAAGTATCTGAAAATTCACTCCAAATGCAGCAGCATCAAGCAATCAAGCAGTGACCAAACTAAGGTTTAGGTACGTAGTCTGTATAAATTTAAAAAAGAATCGCTAAATGTGTTGCTAAGCGCAAAACTCGAAAACGGCTGAACAAATTCGGCTATTTTTAAGTCTTGGCTAAGTCCGAGAAGGGAAAAATAAATGAAAAATTGGACATCAGTGGACAACCGGGGGCGGTTCGCCAGTTCTAAATAATAATCAACATTCAAGGAAACAGCTGAAGAAAGCTGTTGTTATTAATTATATATTAAAGTGTTACTGTTGAGTTGAGCGTTGCGCCGAAAGGATTTAAGGCGATAAAGTACCAAGAATTAAATTTCATTTTGGGGTTTATAATTTATGTGTATTGTCGCCGGTCCGACAAACGGTCAAAGTTTCGTTTCGGTCCGAACTAGGAGCGCGAAGTTTGTAACGAAACAAAATTACAACGCGACGAAGTTTATTGGTCGACTCCTGAGGGAGCTTTCGGGAACGCTCACCGATCAAAATATAAATGGGATTTTCACTTTATGCCAAACCTCGAATCCGGAAAGTTTAATAAAATTTAAACGATTATTGATAAAATTTATTTTCGAGTTGACCTCTCCCGACTTGCTGCGAGATCGTAATGAAATCGAAATTCATTTTTTTTAGATTTGACCTGAATCGTGTTTATGAATAAAATGTTTTCAAATTACGCTTCACGATTTATTTTGAATTACGAGTGCAAATAGGTCAAATGTATGCCAGTAAATTTATTCACCTACAATTTTTTTTTTTATAAATTGAAAAATTAAATTACAGTAAATGGTTCATTATATACTTGGGACGAACAGTCCAATCAGGCAGAGCCAACTTCGAGAAGTAAGTAGAAACAACTAAATTTGGATATAATTTTGCACTTTTTTTCCTAATAATAATAATAAAAATGTTAGGCGTTCTTTAGGTATTATATTTTTCATTTTTCATTGCAGACGAAGTCGCGGGCGCCTGCTAGTAATAATATATGTACTCTTTCAATAACATGTGGCCCACATACTATATAAGGTATATAAGGTACAGGTATATTGTAAATCTAACTGAAATAATAGCAGTTAAAATGAAAAAGTGAATCTTAACACCCCACGCAATAAAAAGTATTAAACGAGCTGTAGATTTATGAACAAACAAAATGAAAGTGTTGATATATATGTACCATAGGTAACCATAGGTATACTTATACCTTTGGTTTGTTCAGCTAGTTCTCTGAAGATTCTAAAGTAGGTCACAATTACTAAATGCACAGTAGTGCTCCGGTCTAGGTTTTAATTAAAGAAGGTTAGATGTCTAAAAGCTGGGCGGACTAATTTACATAAAATAGCATTTTCAACCTTAAGTGTTATCACATTTCCTGGTCTAAGCGACGTGCTGATGAAAACCCAATGAAGTACCTACTGTAGGTAGTAAGCCGATGTCTGTGGTGAACATCTGTAAAGACCCAGCAGATATTTGAATAAACCTATTATTTCTGGCAAACTCATTACCATTATTTATTGTTTTAAAGCCATGATAGAACTTATTTACGAAAGTGTCGAAGATAATATTTTCTTAAGAGATGATAACAAAGAACAAAATGTTTTCAATGAGAACTTAGAACAAGTTGCTTGTGACAGAGCAATTAAACATAAGTGCCTATTCTTTCATACAGGAGCTCATCATTTAATCACAGAGTTAAATGTAACTAGATACTACCATTAATGGAAGTTCTAATAAATGTTAAATTAGGCTTCGCCCGAGTTCAATTAGAAAAGTTAGAATACCTTTCACTTTTTATATCTTTAGCTTTTATCTTGTGTCTTTTTATTACTTCTTATTACTATTACCATATTTAAAAAATGTCTTTACTTAGATATATGTTTTAATATAGAACTGTCTAGAATAATTAATATATAATGATGTAACACATGGGTCCAGTTGCCTGAAAATACATGAATTTTTTAATTAAATTTTTAATTTAATAAAGAGAGAAAAAAAATTAAATTTGGTAGTTCCAGAGTTTACCGTCCATATATAGACAAACTTAAAAATTATTTCTCTCTATAACACTTGTTTACTAAAAACAAGTACGAGTAAACCTCAAAAGATGTGAGGTTTCGTTTGGTTAAACCTTTTTATATTTCAATAATTCGGTATCTATATAAAAAAAGGACCTTCCAGCAAGATTGTACTTCATGTAAGTCATAACGCCTTATTGCCGACAGTTTACGATGCAATACGCACAGCCGCACTTTGCTTGTAATTGAATTGCAGGCGCTTGTAGTAAAAGTGTATTTTTCAAATTAAATCCGCAAACAGTAGCGGCTTTTATTTTAAACGTTTACTGCTATATTCTTGCAGATCCCACCTTTAATAATTAAGTGTGTAGGTATCAAGATTTTCGCGTGTAAATTAAATTTACTTACACCGTAAGATGCTCGAATAGCTGTACCCGCAACTTCTTACGAGCGGTTTTCGCATCTACGCTTGGTATTTCGGTATTCGGTATAACTTTTTTGTTTGTAAACCGATTGGAATAAAGCAAACGCTAATTGTTATGAAAAAAGAATGTCCAATGCCTGCCCAAAATGTTTTAATTCAACATCTAAAACGGGTAAAAGCTATGGATTCCAGCAGTGAATGAATAAATGAATATAGGTATACGTAGCCACGTTGAACGATAGAGCTTGGGCTTACAGTCATGTAAATAGGTATTAACAAGGCGTGTTAGGGAATACTCGCATGAGTCGCGAGCTTTCCCTTTTATGTAGGGAAGTCAAACGAGGGACGTATCAGGGCCTACACAAAACATCCGATAGTGTTCTTTGCGCTTACAGAAGAAGCTAATTTTCTTTAAGTGGGCTACTCTGCAGACTCGATGCACGGCGTACCTTCGTATGCGCTAGGGGCGGCAAGCTCCACCCGTTGTGTTTGACTTTACTATCACGACTAAAATGGCGCTTCACTGTCAATGCTAAGGAAAGTAAGATTTAAAAAAAGATAATTGATAGAATAATGTATCAATTATCTATTTTATTTAGAACCGGTTTAGATAACCATCAAAACAGATGACTCAGGGCCTCTTTCACAAACTACATGTAAAGTGTTGATTAGTTACTTTTAGAAATATTTTTATGTTTTATTAAATTATTCACTCGGTTTAGTGCATCATTCGATAGGCGAATTTTTATTATTATTTTCTATTTAATGTTTGGGACGTTTACCGTACAAACAAAGCTATATCAGCTAAATTATTCCCGGTGACAGGTGACTTTAAGTGACGGTTTAGCCTACTTGACGTTGGTGAAAGAGGCGCTCAATGTGATAAGTCACAAGTAAAGATAAGTAAATATTAGTTTTGATGGTTTTGCTGCTTACATCAATATTATCGTAAACGAGCGGTATCTGTACATTAAATATAAAAAAAATGTGAACACGTTGTATTATTAATACCGAGGACACAAAAATAGTTTTATAAATGGTACCAACATACAACAGCACCCATAGTTTTATTTCACATTTTACTGTAATAAAATTTAATTGTAAGACATGAAATTAAAGATATCAACTGCATAATCCATATCTTACTGTTGTAGAATATAAAAACTATAGGAGATTTATTTACTTACTTGAAAAGGCTTACCAACTAAAGCCATAACTTAATCACAATATACAACACTCACAGAAAGGAACATCACAAGTATGAATTTAAATTATAGGATATATAATTAACATACATACAAATAATCTAATAAGAATGACATTATAATACTAATGGAATATATAAATTGAGGTTGGTATTACTTATTATGCGATACTAATGAGGGAACATGGTGGTTCTATTAGAGTTCTGTAATCGCCATACACATACCTTATTCTAATGTTGATCTTCGAATGCAACTGTAATTTGTATTACATTCCTGAAAGGAGGAATATAATTTACATTATGTCTCGTTATCCACAAAAGTGACAATCTTCCTGCAAACTAACGGCTCTTTACGTTTGACAGCCAATCTAGTTTACAATAGATTGTGCTGCTGTAATTTAGTTAGTATTCACCTGTCGCTTATTAGTGTTCCTTTTGCTTCGCCGACTCCAATGTGGTCTGCTCAACAAGGAATGATAACCTTGTTTACGTCCATATCGTGAATTAAAATGAATTCATAGTTGAATAACCACACGAGCACGTTATTATGCTGTGTTATTACGTTATTATACTATGTAAAGATTTTTGTATTGTAATCATAATCTATACTCGTATATAAATCTTGATTTTTAAAAATGTCTGAACTTAAAAAGATTTATGCACTGAAATCTTTTTTGATTTTAACATAGTTTAAGCAATTTATCGGTGCCTAATTCGATAGAAGATATTACTTATCGTTTATATTACGTACATGTGATTTTTTGTTGCTCCCTTTACATTAAGGGCTACGAGAGGATTTCATGAAGGATTACTTAAACAATATTCTTTTTTATCGTTATTTGAAAGTAAATACAGTTTCAGTATGAGATATATTATATTGTAAAGGTATATA
Source organism: Synanthedon formicaeformis (assembly GCA_945859745.1). NCBI lineage: Eukaryota > Metazoa > Arthropoda > Insecta > Lepidoptera > Sesiidae > Synanthedon > Synanthedon formicaeformis. Next base: position 6,870,977 of record OX243965.1, read on the forward strand.
GGTAAAGGATGAACGGGCCTGACATGTCTGTTATTATATAAATGTTTTAGTTTGTAAAAACTTAATAATACCTATACGAATCATCATACATATTATATACATTATTTATATGTAATCAATGTGATTTTGTTGTATGTCAAATAATAAATAAAAATTAAAAAAAAAAGTTTTACTGGCTAGAGCCCGCGACTTCGTTCAATCCATCCTCACAAATTTTCTCATTTATAATATTATAAATTAGGTACATAATAATTATTATATATTTATTTATTATATATATAATCATTTATTTTATATATTTAGTAGTAGAACTAAAATTTTAATATTATGTAGACTAAGTATATCCGACCAATTTCTCTTTGCTATTCCTAATTCTAGCGTTATGCAACTTTCTTACTAATGTGTAATTTTCTTATGCAAGGAATTTTTGAATCATGGAAAGTAAGAAGAAAATTAAAGAATTTTTAGTTCATAAATGTTACTACGACTTAAAAGACTATATGTGTGATAATTTTGTGGATAGTGGTGATTAATAGCTTATTTTGTTATGTAGTGTTCTCAAAATATTTGCACACCCCAAAGGGTAGAATGTAGCGAGCCTTATACATTATAAATAAAAACATTGTAAATTACCTATATTCAGCAAATAAATTATTATTATTATTATTAATAGCACACGTATTATTTGAAGTGATAATGATTATTATTACTTATTTTGAACATTACTGGTACATTCCTAAGCGTCAGTTTAGTGTCCTCAACACTCGAGCGAGTATAGCGTTGATACGCATTGTTTCAATGTAAGCACGCGTGTGCTCTTTGTGCGCGCATGCAATACTTGTGAATTTCAAGGGGTAGTTCTAATTGAACCTATACTTGTATAATGTTATATAGCTATTTATATAATTCTCATAATCTATACTTCCATACTAGTCCATTCCATACTAATGCGAAATTGTCTATCTGTTACCTTTTCACGTCTTAATTAAAAACTCAACCAAACCAATCATCATGAAATTTAAGATACCGTTGTCAAGAGTTACAGGAAAGGATATAGGGTACCTTTCATCTAGAAAAAAGTATCTACTGTTCCCGTGGGTTCATCAATAAATCTGTTAGTGTATAGGTATTGTATGTATGTATGTTCCTCCATAACTCTTAAAGTATTAACTGATTTTCATGAAACTTGGTAGATAAACATTTAGACGTACAGGACACAGGATAGGCTACTTTTTCTTTTTCAACACGGATGAAGTCGTGGGCGCCAGCAAGTCTAAAATAAAATAAAAACTAACGCTAGGAAAATTCGGGCGAGTAGTCCATTAACTCAGTGTTAATATAGCAACAAGAGATCAAACATTACATTGCTTATATATTTTTTATTTAAAAAAATGGATTTCTTTCAGGCCACAACCAGTCTAATAGAAATTTTAACACGTCTTATATTATTCAACGAATACATTACATATGTATAAATTTCTTTATGTATACTTACTTGTTCCATTTTCTGGCAGTTTAAAATAGAACAGTTATAGAAATAGATCGGTACATATAAAGGATGAAATCTTAGAGCAAATATTTTCCGATTAACTAAAAGAACGTTTACATTACACAAGATAGTAGCAGTGTTTGAAATTTACTGCCCCGTTACGGTGGTAAGTGCATCTAACCAGTTTTACTTAAATATTCCGGTAACGGCAAGTGTATTAAACCTTGAAAATTACAATAGTTTAAAAGTTCTATTATTAATTAGTCCCAGATATTATTTCTAATAAGTTTTTCCCGCGACTTCGTTCGCGCCCCTTTTCCTTAATGGTCATTTAATCTTATAATTCCGTCTTTAGTGCTCATATATCACCGTGGTATACTTACCATCAAGATGACCGTCAGCCTGCCTACCGATCTTTATTTAATATTCAGTAAAAACCTACAAATGCATAATTATTTTAAAATTTATATTTTGGTCTAGAAATAAAAAAATCAAGTACCTAGGGCTTTTTTTAAAAAAATATTGTTTTAATTTTTTTTGTTTCTTTTAATAACGAAAAACTACATTAAAAGTTTTTCAAACTTTTATTCTCGACGTTCTCGTTGATCATATAAAAAAAGACTCAAATTGTTGTCTTTTTTTATATGATCAACTATTGAATTGTGTTATAATATCGACCTTTCCACTAGGGAAAACCCCATTAAAATCCGTAGCGTGGTTACAAAGGCAGAGAAAAACTTTAATTATATTTTGAAACCGGAGTAAGTCGATAGCCGTATATCTCAAAGTCTAAATGAGTTACATGATTTACTCACGTGACATTGTGCTAATGTAATATACTTAGTGTTGAATCTAACAACCTCAACTGGAATAAATTGTTACAACCCGAGCGACGCGCGACGTCTCGCTGGACGCGAAATTGATTCAGTGCGGGACGTGAGCGGGGTTCGCAACAGCATGATTCAAATTAAGTTAAGGGATGAAATCAAACGAAACGAAACTTTATGGTGACACCGCACTTTAATTAGACACTCAAGAACATTCTGATTTAAAAGGTACCAATCTCTCTTTTTGAGGTAATTTCAACCCTGGGTAAGGCTAGTTCATCGACTAATACATTTTCAAGCCTAGGTAAGCCTATTTTATTGACTTTATTGAATTTGTAAGCCTGAGCCTGTAAGCTAGATTATTATACTAGATACTACATAAACGCATAAAATTTATGAAAAAAGTGCTAAAAGTGTGTGACTAATATTTTGGGATTACGTTGGCTTACTCTCTTTTTAAGTGTTGTTTTCTTTTAGGTAGTCAGTTTTTGTAGGTGCGGACGCTCGGCTACAGTCGTGATAAAGTCGGGGCGGCTGATAGGAGGTCTAATGTTATTTTAAAGGCAGACTTAGGGGAGCGATACGGCGCACACTTGTCTGTTGATTGCGTCGCGGGGCGCCTGTCGAAGCGAGTGCCACACTTGAAGGAAATTACACTCTACTGTGTAGGCACTACTATTGGATGTCTTGTGTGTTGCGACCTGCATCACCCCGTCATGAGTGCAATCTGAGTCGAGCTCGTTGGGCGAAAATAAACGAAACGATGCGAGCTCCATACAAAATATATCCAATGTTTGGTGCCTTCTAAAGAGCTTTTGAATACTCGTCGTCTTTTGAGATAAATTTGTGGTTTTTTTTTTTCAATAGATTTTCTTTTAGATAAAGAAAGTCATTTCATTCATTAAAATATTACTTTATAAGTATTAAGTCTACGATGGAACAAGGTAAGAAACAAGGTAATTTCAATTTTGTTTTACCCAATCTATACTTCTATACTAATATTAATTATAGAGTGAAGATTTGTATGTTTGGAACTCCCTGCCAGCATCTGTATTTCCGAGCTCATATAACCCAAATCTTTTCCTAGTTCGAGTGAATAGGCATCTTCTGGGTGAGCTCGCTCCATCATAGGCCTCATCTTTGCTACTCAGCTGAATGTTGGCCAAAAGCAAACCCATAAAAAAACATTCAATTTAGACTTTATTTAATTTTGGACTTCAATTTGAATACCAGAATCAAAATTAGATAATCTATACTATTATACAAAGCTGAAGAGTTTGTTTGTTTGTTTGTACGTGATAATCTCAAGAACTACTGGTTCGAATTGAAAAATTATTTTTGTGTTGGATAGTCCATTTATCGAGGAAGGCTATAGGCTATATTGCGCGGACGAAGTCGCCGGCACCAGCTAGTATACAATAAAATGAAATAAATTAAAATTGAAGAGAAAATAAAATTGAATCAGTTCGTACACATTAAAATATATGACGGGAATCTATAACGCACTATACTTTATGAATTAATATTACATTTTGTTCAAGGCTGTCAAGTGTAAATATTCACATGCTGTTGGTGGTATACATTTAATTTCACTAAGTGCATAGAAACTGTGATTTTCACACAAAAAAATAATAAAATTGTCGTAGCATTCACTATATTCAGTGTAGCATGAAATTAAAATGTGTTCCATTGTAATATTGCAATGCCAATACCGATCGAGACTTCGTTACGAGTACTGTGGCTTGTTATAATAAGTTCATATAAAACAAAAAACAACTCTATATCGAGACATTTTTTTAAATTGTAACAATAAGTATTGTTACAATATAAAAAAAGTATTGCTCTTTTAAATAGTAAAATAATTTATTTAAAAATAATAATAATAGGTATTAAGAATAAGAATTACGTAATATGCCCAGACAATATTTAGGATTTTTAAGAGTTTTCTGGGAGTTAAATTATGTACTGGCGACGTCGTCAGCTTATTATAGAATTATAGCTAAGTATAGAAGTATAATCGAACACAAAAACTTAATGACAGTTACCAACTCTCGCAAATTATCCGTTGTTTCAAATACCGTGGCTACCAGTATAAGTGATTATTAAATGTTTAGATAAAAATATATTCAAATAATAATACAAGATTTTAATCTATTATATAAAATCGGCTATTATGGTCGGCGTTGCTAGTGTTATAGGCGACGGTAGCCACCTACCATCAAGAAAAGTGGTCTGTCAGCCTGTTTATTGACAGACCACTGGTCAAAAACATAAAAATAATGAAATTTTTACTATACTCTATTCATTTGAGCAAGAGGTTTTACGTAAACAAATTTATAATCTCAAAAAGTAGATTTACTTTTGGGTATAACGTTTATTAAATACCAACAAGGTTAATATTTTACGCATATTTGTTTACATAAAATCTTTTACTCAAATAAATAAATTGTGTATAAGTAGAAAAAATGGGATAGAAATCGTAATTCTTATTGCCCGAGGCAGCAGCTAAAGCGCAGTGGGAAATCGAGTGAGCCGAGCCGCTTCACACCCAAAGGCGGTTCAGAAATATTTTCCGTTTAACTAACGCCGGGGTTCACGTCACACGAGGTACTAACACGATTTGAAATTTATTTCTCGAGTCGACTGCGAGTGGCGACAAAACACTACATAACCGATTCTACATAGCGAATATTTCACGATCGCTATGAAATTTTCTTCAACACTGCAAAATGTTAACGGCAACGTAAAGTATGTTTGCCCTTTCTTACACGGTTGTATGGCACGCTTGGGAATTGATTTGAGACATTATACGATATTAACAGTCTGCATTTGCAATTTTTGCAGTGCTTGGTTAATGCTAATAACTCTGAGCGCCTCTTTCACCAATGTCACCGGGAATAATTTAGCTGATATACTTTTGTTTGTACGGTAAACGTCCCAAATATTAAATAGAAAATAATAAAAAAAAAATTCGCCTATCAAATGATGCAGTAAACCGAGTGCATAATTCAATGAAACAGAAAATGATTTCTAAAAGTAACTAATCAACACTTTACTTGTGAAAAAGGCGCTGAGTAAAATAAAAATTGATTAACAAAATAAAGAAAACAAATTAGTTCTACTAAACCTATTATAATATACTAAACCTAGCTGCAAAAACGAGCCCACGACAGCATACTAAAATTATATGTTATTCTAAAATAATATCAAATATCAATTAATCCCTCCTCACAAACGTTCGCATTTATTATAATTTATGATGATGAAAATCATGTTTTTTTTCAGCTGCCTTTCTCCAAAAAAATAAAGTTGAAATCAACCCTTTACAATGTCTTTATTGCAAATAAATGTAATGAAAATAAATACCATCTATGTACTTAGTCAATAATTGAGTTATTTTTGTTTCGTAAAGCAGCTCAGTTTGCAAAGGAACAGTTGTGTGGGTAAACATCATTATTGAAGAAATATTGGAAGGAAAAACGATCGTCAGCTTTATATTGTTTTCTAAATCGGAAGCAGTAGTGCCTGTCGCATCCGGCAATTCAGCTTGTTTTGCGAGAAAATCTACTTTTTCCTTCATTCTTTGATTCTCTGATTTCTTTTTTATATAACGTCCTTCGCAAATTCTCCGGAGCTTACAGCCATCATATATTTATTTTCGCAGTTGACACACAAGTGGCTAGAACATTATCGGTTTCTTTATTGTGAACTGGATTTTGCTTATGATTTTTTGATTAACTGGAGCTATCTCTATGCTAAATTTCATTAGAGACAAAGAATTTAAAAATAGGAAGCAAGTCATAATGATTTTTTTTATTACTTACTAAAACTTACAAAATCGTCTTATTTTTTATTTATTAAACAAAACATTAAATTTATTTAACATTTCTAGAAAAGAATTAACAGAACTGTAACAGGGCAAGTGACGTCATAAAATGGCTGGAATTACTCTTATTTCATTGTTTCGTTTCCGATTTAATATTCCGTGATATATATCTCATAAGTAAATTTTAACTGCAAGACCTTAAGGATTTCTTTATAGAATTTGTGAATATCCCAACTTCTCAAGTTATTCTTTATTGTATTCAATAATAATGGAATAATAATAATTTATTTTGGACCAACTGGGATCAACTTAAATCTATGTTCGTATTTACAAACGTTTATTGGTCAGTACATATTATTATATAATACTTACTAATTAATTATGTTAAAATAATTATTATAATGTAATATTATAATAATTATTATAACAGTACTTCAGGTTCGATTGAATGTACATATTTTTTAGGTTATCTATCGCCTATAATTTGTTATAAAAAAATAAAAGTTATAAAAAAATAAATACAAAATAGCGAACGAGTTGCGAGACTCTAAAGGATAACTTTGTAATAAAAACATTAATCAATGTGGTTAAACAATGGCAATAAAAGTTTTAAAAGCTTGGAATTTTTCTTTAAAAGTTGTCCAGACTTTACTCAGCAGTCTCATTTGAGCCAACTCGAACGGCTCAAGGAAGAAACCTTTTTAAAACACCCTAATGTATCTGAGATAACATTTTTTAATTGGCATGAAAAAATTTCATTATCTGCATAGTTAAATAAAAGCAATATCATTATTCTTGATAAGTCCGTTAATGAACTGATGATCCTCCAGTTCGATTCCTGGTAAAGCCTTGTCGCAACTATGTTGATTTCACAGTTCAAGCAATATTAAACCACTTGTCAATAATTTTAGGACACATGATTACCTTGTTAGACTAGCGACAAATAATGTTATTTATTTTTATTTTAAAAAGCAACTTGCTTTAAAATGAATATAAACATACGTATAAATAACGTATTATTATCATGTAAATTATGTTCTTATAAAGTGAGTTTAAAAATTCTGTGTAAATCTTAAATATATTTTTCATGAAATAATTACATTCAACTATAAAATATAAAAACATATGTATGTATAAAAACCTAAAAACAATATTGCAAAACGGCTATTACTTAAATACACAGAAAATTCGTTATACATATTATATGGGGATGTTTCTCTTAATAAAATACCATTTCACGTATTTCAATGAAAGCGTCTTGCATTTCCACACAAAAATATTCATTTAAAGACATCATCATGAGAGCAATTTGTTATTCACGTATATCCCCAGACCGAGGTGAATGCTGCGTCAACAAATTTAAAGTTTTCCAACATTCCAAGGGTTCGGTTAAGTGAAGTCATTTGTTGCATGTGATGACAAACGAGTTTATGCGATGCTTTCAAAGCGTTATACATATTTTAAAATACTCATACTGAACCTCTATGTGTATCTACGAGTATGTACATTTTAATAAAATATTTTTTTTATATGAATCAAAACAAAAATTTTCATTTTTTGGTAAACTAAAATAGGTACATCAGACGCTTGAAATAATAATTCACATTGTATTAAAAATTGTTACTACTTATTGTTCACTCGGAGAACCTCATTGGTTTTGTACGCGGAATAACTATCTCTTTGAACAAAAGCGAGAAATGTAGGAAGAATATTTACATCCTCATACAAAACTGGAAATGTAATCGGTGATGTGCAAAGAACAAATATTTCTTTATATTATTACCCGGTTCTGTGCGAATAATATTTTTTCCTTGTACATTGCTGGTTATGTAACTCGGTAATGTACGAGTAACAAGCGGATTATATAGTGTTTTTTTTTTTTTTATAAAAAGTTTGACAGAGAGTGCGCTGCTGCCACCGTAACATGCTTATGGTTAAGGAATAAGGTTGGGATAGAGAAAAGGATTCCTAATATTTTCTAGCACTGAAATACAGCGTTTCATTATTTGTTTTTGATTTGATTTCATTTGATTCTATTGTAACCTACATAAAAAGCAAAACATGGATCTGAGGTGATACTAAAAAAATACGCAGAATGCACTCACTCAACATCGCAGAGGTTTCTGGTTTATATAATGAACTAGCTACACGCTTTAGCTTCGCCCGGGTTCGAAATAAAAACTATCTTATCTTTTAAATCGGTTCAGTAGTTCATAGGCGACAAACATGTTACACATAATTTTTATATATATTTATAGAGATATGAAACAAATAAAGTAATATTGTCACAAGACAAAGTTCATTACTATAGCATACCTTACTTGCAATCGAACCCAGAGCTTTTAAGTGAGAGCTAACAAATTATCACAAGGCCAAAGAGCCTCGTAATTGACTTTTTATTTCTCGTGTATAACAGTAATACAGTTCTCTTAAAAGCAGTTTCACGGAGGGATTAATTAATTATAACTTAAGTTGAGTTACTGTATCCTTACTCCCACTAACTACAAGTTCGATGTTATTCCTTGAATCTAGACCGCTTCTAGTGCCAACTTCCCGAGGGCTTTGACCACAACTTGATAACTTAACTAACTTGTCGATTTACTTTATTGTAGCCATGTTATATCTGTATTTGTAAATATATAAGTATACACATAGCTATGTGACGAAACCACGTATAAGACGATTTCTGATTATGCCAAGCTTTGTATTAGTTAATATTGTAGGAATTTACACTCATCATTCCTTCATATCACATTCCTTAATTACTAATATACTATATAATATAACACTAATATACTGTAACTATTGTAAATTTAAGGTGTTATAAGAATTTGACGCATTTTGTTATAATAATGCCAAAATAGGTGTTTTTCTGTTTTGAGTACGTGCATAAATTATTTCAAGTTTAATATCAAGTTTAATCAAACTCAAACAGCTATAACGCTATGTTATAGCTGTTTATTGTCCTAAAATAAAATACCATACATGTTCTATATTGTATCCATACATGCGAAAAGTCATAACGCTTTTCGCAAAAGATCAACGCAAAAGATTTTGTTAGAAAAAAATGATTACGGATAATGTAGTAACTGGTCGGTATGGTACGTTGTAGAAAATAACCAACAGTGTAATAAAATTATAATGAAGATAGTGGTGTGAAACTAATGTAAGTGCTTCGGGCACCTACTAGTTATCAAAGTTAATTTTCCAGTTTGCCGAGTCAAATTACTTCGTCAATCAAGATTCTAATCTATAGTTATGTACAGGACATTCGCTTTATTAGTAACTTTTAGTCGTATTTTTAAGTGATATAAGTTTGGCCTGTGTGTCTGGCATTATAGCTCCTAAGTGGATGGACTAATTTGAACCAGTTTTTTTTTGTTTGAAAGCTGACAGTAGTAATCGTTCTCAGCTATAATTCATGAAGATCTGTTTAGGCGTTTGAAGATCATCAGCTCATTTCCTAATGTTCAAAAGTGGTCACTAACTACCACGAGCTCAATTGATTGGAAAATTCGTGTACTGTTACTTCGGTGGTATTTTCATGACTTTTACTTGATGCTGCAATATCAAGTAGCCAATTCTTTAGCAACTTACAGCAGATTTGGCTTGTTTGGGCTCAGTAGAATGTCCGAAGTTAGTATAAAGTAAGTTATAAATGTATTTCGACAATACAATATAACTTTGCTCGTTCTTGATGCACGACTGTAGTAAGCGGAACAAGATATCTGCGGGGAAATTAATTCGAAACTATCTCAGCTAGGTTTAAAGACTTAGTTTTATTTTGGTATGCGCACAAGATTTAAATTAATGAGCTACTTACCTCTTAAACGAGGCTTGTTTTTTATCTCAGTCAATTTAAACCACCGAGCTTCTAGAGTGGGCTAGAAAGACTTTTATTTTGCAATGGAACCATGGTATATTTTTCCATCTGTTTTCTCCAAAATTATAAAGTAACACTTAAGGCTACATGAATATTAAAGAAAACTAGTAAATTATTTTAAATTTTAAGTATTACAAAATCATTTAATTTTGTTATGTCTAGGTACTTCACGTAATGAATGCCACATTCAAGTTTTCATAATATGTGTGATTATTAAAGTGAGTATAGCCAATAGGAATCATACTGTATAAGATAAGAAAGGATAGTATTCACTGCTTAGCCATATATATACTCAATCATTTGACCCGTTTAACTCTATCAACGCACAGCCATAAATATCATAATTGATTAATTTATTACTAAAAAAAAGGAAAAAATATACTGGATTGAAATTAGTTCAGTTCAGTAGTTCTGTGTTACCATATAAAATCTTATATTGGTTCTTTAAAATTATTTATCTAGGTATTAATATGTGAAGTTATATATTATTGTTACATTTTAAAAAAATCTTAGAAAACGGTTTTCCTATTATTTGCATATTATATTGAAGTAATAAAGACTCAACTAAACAAATGCAAACAGAAAGTTCGCATATGAATGTGTGCAATATTTACAGACGAAAACACAATTTTCAATTTTTCTTTCAACTTTAATCGTAAATTATGCGTCTACAAAGTTTTGCTTGACTTTGAGCGGTCTCAGAGACTGGCGTTGTTCAAACATAAATTGGCTGTTTTCATTATATTTATCCACATTTCAACTTTTGAGAGTTTAAAATTTATTTTATTATACCTCAGCGTTTATTTATTTGTTTTTCAACATTGACTTTCAATTTACAAAAATATATTAATTATATTTTATCATACCTAGCTTGGTTTCTTGGTAAATTTTACAGCATGATGGCATCATTTTTTTATTGTACAGCATATGCTTTTTATCTTAAGGTCGAGAGACAGGCTGAGGGTCCACTTGACAGACAGATGGCAACATCACAGGTGCTGCAATTGTCTATAGTATGATTAAGAAGGAATAAGGGATAAGGAAGGAAAGGGAAATGGGCTCTGCCATTTATTTACCTATACTTTTCAAGTACTTCAACAGATTCCACGCCTCAGTCAATTTCTTTATCTTAATTTTGTACTTTACTTACTCTTCAGAATAAAGACAAGATAAGATTGTCACAGACTAGTGTTTTGTCAGAGAGGCGACATGTAACGATGTTTGTAAATATACTTGTAATTAGTGTAAAATCTTAATTAGCACGAATGCGATAAAACCACATCAAAGCTTTGACGTGGTTATGCACTTAAAAACTAAAAAAATTAAAATGTATCGTTTTAAACTTCCACAAGTACAGTTCCTGAAGCTCATTCAAATTTTCTCTTATTTTCTTGCATAAAATACGTACAGTCAAAATTTTGTTGGACAGAAATGTGATGTATGTTTGTGTGTGTGTGTTGGTTTGATACAATATTATCTTAAGAGCGTTTTACAATTTTCAAAGTGCAAGAAAGAGCGCGTTCAATTTAATTAAAAGTTGTCCTCGCGATTGACGCAAGCCGCACTCACTAACTGTTTTGCGGTTTGTGCCAACTGATGAATAGAAACAGTTTTGTTGTTTATTTATTTTTTTAGTTATAGTTATGGAATGAAAAATAATAATAATATGGATATTTTTAAGTGAAAAATCCTTTAGGCCGGTTGGGCAGTTTGTATGTGGTAGGGGGTAAAAGTAAAACAGTGAATTCGGAGCGACACGCTCACTGAGTGTCACCCTCAGTGTTGCTCAGTTTTTAGGTTTCATTATTTTTTCAAAATTATTTTTAATTTATATTTTTAAACACAGATACAAAATTAAACTTCTTTAATATAGATTGTATTATATTTAAGTACCATTAAGAGATAAGCAAGAATGCTTTTCTTGCTAGAGGTGTATACATATCTTCTTACACGGTAGTTATAAATTGCGCGTTGGTCTGTATGGCCGCTAACTCCTTTAACCATGCAACGAATTTTGATCATTTTTTTTTATATAAAAGAAAAACCTAATAGGTTGGGAAGCCGGGGGCGGGTCGTTAGCTTAAAATAAAATAAAACAATATTCGAAAGGATAAAGAGGGAACATGTGAACGGCCTCTGGTATATTACTTATTCACAAAAGTAAAATCATCTTTTCTGTAATAACAACGCTGTGGTATTCAGTAAGCGGGTGGTTATTGCCGTTTGACGAGCTTCCCAGTTGGTTGCGGATTTTGTCCTACTACTAAAAGTAGATTTTGCGCCCATATCATCAATCAATACTAATAATAAATCTGTAAGTGTTATGTATGTATGTATGTACGAGTATGTTCCTCCATAACTCTTAAACGAATTAACTGATTTTCATGAAACTTGGTTGATAAACATTTAGACGTACGGGACACAGGATAGGCTACTTTTTTTCTTTTTCAACGCGGACGAAATCGCAGGCACCAAATTTTTAAATAAAAAAAAAAATGCCGTGGCTACCTTCTAAAATAACTTTTCAATCATCAATATGACATTTATATCCGAAAATTCCAGCCTTAAAAGGAGAGAATTGTCTGATTGTACTTATATGTTTATGTTTGGAAAAGAAAAATGTTTTTTTTTCATTCTTGTACGGGGCTACCTATATTTCACGAAAAGTTCGAGAGAACGCCGAAACTTTTATTGATGTTTTGTGTACGGCCATGTGACATAATTAGCCCTATTCACGACTCTAATCTAATTAAAACTTCGTAGACGTCTTCCTTTTGAGGGAAAAGCAAATGGAGAAGCAAATAATCTAATTTTAAACGCTAAAATTTATATTGAACTAGCTGGCGCCCGTGACTTCATCTGCGTTGAAAAAGAAAAAAATAGCCTATCCTGTGTCCTGTACGTCTAAATGTTTTATATACTAAATTTCATGAAAATCAGTTATTCGTTTAAGAGTTATGGAGGAACATAACATACAATACCTACATTTACAGATTTATTATTAGTATCGATGATAATTACTTATTGAAACCATTCTTTTCACTGCTTAACTATTCAACCGATCGTCATGAAATTTTTCATACACGTTGTCAGATACAGAAAATATGTTCTCAAGGGATCATCTAAAAATAGTAAAATCGTTTGGCAAAAGTATAGCAGCAATGATGAGCATTATATTACGCGTATATATTTTATAAAATCAAATCAAATCATTTATTTACAAGTTACATGGGTCAAAGTGATCCAGCGAACTCTCGCAGAGATATATTACTTCGATGATGTGAAAAAGTTGTTATTAGTTTGAATATAGAACCTCATGAACTGCCACGTCTGGCGTGTAAAATATTATTTTACAATATCTACTTATTTAATTAATAAATATATAAAATAATAAAAAATAAACAAACATTGAAAAAAAAAACAATAATTATCCTTACTAATATTATAAATGTGAATGTGAGTTTGTTTGTTACGCTTTCACGCAAAAACTACTGAACTGATCACCATGAAATTTTGCATACACGTTGTCTGGGACACCAGAAAGGACATAGGGTACCTTTCATCGTTCAACGCGGACGAAGTCGCGGGCACCAGCTACTTAGTAAGTTATATTTTTATTTTTCAAGAACGTTCATCCGAATGTTACTGAAGTACATATTTTAGATAGTAAATATTTTGGTGACTTCCCACATACAAATATTTCTTCTTTGTTCGTCCTAAAACTTATTAACCATAACAGTTCCTAGAAATGTCTTTAAAGTGCAAAGTACAGAGGGTTACAATGTATGTAAATTGTTATCGTATGGGGCAACTTTAATAGCGTCGCCATACGTGTCAAGACCCATAAAGTGATGCGTTGTGGAAACTATTGCTTTGCAGTCCTCACCCCACGGCTATTTCATGTACGTATAAAGTACGAACAAAATGTGCTACTTCGTGTAATATTTAAATCATACTAATATTATAAATGGAAAAGTTTGTGATATTTTCTACTCTTTCACGCAAAAATAGCTCAACGGTTTTGGATGAAATTTTGGATATAGGATACTTTTTATTCTGGAAAAAATGTTACTCGTAGCTTCCTAAGGGATCGACTAAAAATATAAAAAAAGTATATAAGTAAGATTATATATAATCTACCCTATTGCCGATCGATTTCTAAAATTAAATATTTATTCTAAAAGTAAATAAACGAAGTTTTATGTGTTACAAATTACTCGCTGCTTAGTATCTGTTTAGATTTCTTTTTAATCGCTAATAGCGAGACTTTCAGTGATTTTGCGCGTTTGATTGAAGTACGAGTGAAATATATTTATCAAAAGAGATTTTTCTAATAAACAACTAAAAATTTAAGAAATATCTCAAACAAATTCTCGCTTTTGATCGCGTACACGTGTGTATTTGAGTAGACAGGGAGTGGCGAAATGTTCACATTTATGTTGCAATACCAGATCAAATGCCCTGGAAGTGATACACCCAGTGAGCGTTTAGACGTTTACTACCGCACTAAACACGCGCAGATATCTCAAAGAAATAACTAGGTATATTGTTATTCATGTTTTGATATTCGCATATTTACTTATACCAATAATTTTTTAGAAATCTGGTTGATGACTTCCTTGTTTTCTTTAAATTTTGACATGTAGATATTCATGTACCTAGTATTCAAGGAAGTCTTGTAAATTTGCTTTTAAAATTTCTTTAAATTTTCTACTATGGAAGGCAATTCAGAAAACTGATGATAACGAAATCGGGCAAAACAGTTTCATATTGTTACTACATATCTATAATCTACATCAAAAATTTAATTGCACCACTCGATAGCTAAAGGATCAAAAAAATTTTTTGGTATAGGTATATTCGTTGTATGTATACATACGCTCAAAGAAAATATTACTCGTAACGTAAACACATAGTCGTATCCACGACACCGCCACACCCCTTTTGTTATCGATATGAAAGTCTGAGGTGTCATATTATTATGTTGCAATCATCTTCGAAAATAGTCTAGTTACGGCTTGTTGGGATTATTTTTAACAATATGCCTATTATCGTGATTATCAATTAATCCCAATGCCGCCATTACGTCTGACGATCCTGTAGGCAAGTAAAGAAGAACAAGCTACACAAGTATGAACTTATTAGGTATATCTAGATTTCGCTAACGAGATGGGAAGTCGATTTGATAATAATCATTTCCTTCAAAGTTACAGCCTGTTGAAAATCACCTAAAAATTTGGAATATTTTCCTATAACCCTTAATTTTTGCGACTACTACTTATAATAAGATTTGTATTATGCTTTGCATAAGTAGATGCTATGGCATCTAACGCCTTTTTAAATATATTTCCTTTAAATAAAGAAAAGCAGCAGCAGTGAATTGTTTGTATTGCTTTATTTATTTAATTGTAAAAGAATGTTTGCATATTTTCCATACAAAAAAGTTACTAACGATTCTCCTAAGAAACATTTTCTGTAGATGTTGTTTTGCAATGCAAATTCAGTTTTTATACAATCTTATTGCGGGAATCGGAATAAAAAAGCGCTTTAAACGGACATGAAGCTGAATTATTGGTCGGTACCGTAGACATATTTATTTGCCTTCAACAGAATACAGCCATAAATTGACGCCTGGTCTTATTGAAAAGAATCCATAGGGTTTTCGCCTATGGCGCCGATTTTCCTTTTCAGATTTGATTTTCTCTTATTAATTATTTTTTAATGAAATAGTCCATAATGACTCAGGGCACAACATTTGTTTATCATCTATTGTATGCAATTTGATTTCCGATAAATATAACCTTATCGATGGTTGCAGCGAGGAAAAACGTTTCTTTGTTTCTACTTTCTTTTTGTTTTCAAAAAATATAGTTGTATACAAAAATATATAGACTGAAACTAATCTATTGTAAGACCGAATGTAGATTAGGACTATATGATAAAATGGCCAAATTCGATTTACTTTTTATTTTCGTTAGAGGTTGCAAGTATAGGTTCTCAAAAAGTACTAGTATATATAAAACAAGTATTGTTATAAAGCAACAAACATCAAAGTGTTACAACGAAGGTTTTTTTATCCAGGCCAGTATCATATTCTACAATTAAAAGATTTTTTCACCGTTAGAGCAAGTGATCAAAAGTAATACATAAAGATACAAAATATTAACAATGCCATGAAATAAAAAGGAGAAAAAAGTATCAGTGACATGTCCATTGTTATTTTACAAGATAGGCTGTTACGAGACGCGGAACATTTTAAAAGCATCGATAAAATGAACCGCGCCCGGATACCTATAAAAATATTGCAAGTGGACATTTTTGTGGTAAAAGCCGTTTACTGCGAGCTCATAAAATATAACAGTCACTATGTCGCACAAATTGCTGAAATGCATTCAATATCCGCTCACTAGCTCTTAAGTATCCTTATAAACATTGCTTTTCAGTTATAAATGACCTCCTTAAGAAGTTTATTTGTTTTCTAAAATTATTGCACATTTTATGCAGCGGAAATAACTCCTCCATGTAAGCTACATTTAGGATGGTTTTGGCGACAACTATAAATTTTGTATAATAGTGGCGATTCTACTATTTGCAATATTTTATATTAAAAATGAAAATATTCTAAATTATTCTTCATCAGAAATAAGCTTCAATATTAAAAGTGGTATGAAATAAATTAAAAATAGTAATTCACAAGTGTGAATGAATGAATGCTGTTACTTATATTCACGACAAAATTTTGTATGACAATTTATTTCTAGATTTTAGTTCGCATATATTTTATTTAAAGTTGTCAACCGCCAGAGTTAGATTTTACACGCATCTTATCTTATCTTTAGAAACAAATATTTATATCTATACCTATCCATTTTGAAAAGGGACGCAGACGAAGTCGCGGGCACCAGCTAGTAACTAAATCATAAAACAAAGAACACTAAATTAATGGACTGTCTATCTGTGCGCCACACATACACTTAACTACGAAAACTTTAGTTACATAATTTAGCCTTATTTAAATTTTGAAATTTGTTTTAAATAAAACAACAATCTTCCAAAATAGCCAGGGAGCACAGTTGAATTTTATTTTCCTGACACACTCTTAATTTATGAGTTGCGAAATTAAAAATAACACACAGCCACGATCCCCTTCGCTTTTCGACAAAAAAAAGAATAGATAAGAAAATCATTCGTCTGACGCGAACAGTTTCCGGCGGGTGGTTGCAATTTATTCCTCTCACAAACAGTAGCCGAGCTGATTCAATATTGACACTGGCTGCCGTACCTAGGCTATTCCCCAGTGCATCGGTTACTCTCTAATGCCAGTTTTACTTTGTACCAGCTTTTAAATTATCTCTAAAGCACTATTGTTATCAGTAATTGCATCTCTTTATCATTAAAAAAAACTCAAAAATTAGTCGAAATCAAGATCAATCAGTTTTGTATGGAGGCCATCAGTTTATTGAAACTTGTGCCATTTAGGTAAGAAGAAATTATAGATTTACTGGGAAAAATCATCGGGTAATTTGGTAACGGGGTTTCATAGATATTTAATTTTAAGTTTAAAAGTATATTATTAAAAAAATCTATTTGAACACGCGTCATTGATCGAGCATCATACGTTCGTTCAACGTAACAACGTAAAGCGATGTTACGTTCGTTCAGATATATCCTACGAATTCTTGAATGGAAATAGGACAACTGAAAGAACAGATACCGATATCGCGACATTGGAGAGTTAAAGACGAATCGGTGAAGGAATTAAGTCCGATTCAAAATGTGCGTTCTAAAAATGCTTTGATGATTGAAAAAGATGTAATGGCTTTGCCGACAAGGTGAAATTACATGAAAACTTAGTTAATTAGTTAATAGTTAATAGTTAGTTAGTTAATAGTTAGTTAGTTAATAGTTAAAACTTAGTTAATAGTTAAAACTTAGTTCAACCTTAATTAAAGATTGAAAATTATTTTAAACAATATTCGAATAAGTTGCTCATTTGATCTGTAATACACGTAATTAATTTTACAGCCTGTGTCACTTGCCAAATGGCCTTTGGGAGTACCTAACCCCTTTTTATAGAAATAAAGTGCCTAATCGAATCCTCCAGTAGGCCGCCAAGCCCGGTGTGATCGGTCAAAGTCAACGTTAATCCTCGCTTAATGAGTTCAAACGCACCAACAGTATGAGCGAGCTTTGGCCACAGTTAAAATAAACAGTAATAAATTTGAGCCATGTCAACAAAACGTCCACTGTCACGCACACAAACAAAACGCTCGTTTAGGGTTCAGATTTCATAGATTTTGATATGTTAAGGTCGTCAGCTAACGGTCCACTTGACGATAAGTGATTACCGTCGCCTATAACACAAGCAACGCAACGCCACAGGTGCTGCTAATGAGCTGCTAACCGTAGTATGATTAATATACAAATGAACATATTAAAAAAAAAGTTTTCCATTTTTTCCACATATTGCATATATTTTTTTAGAGAAAATAAAATACCGCAGGCAGGACCATCTTCTCACATCACATGGTAAATTCTGCAAGCATTGCCATGGGATACTTGGTTAGGGGATTCGATAGGTGTGTAGGCAAAGTCAAATGGTCTTTACAGTACACATAAAAAAAATAATGTGTGGCTGTGTCGTGGACACGGCCGTGTGTTTTATATTTTCTTTGAGCGTATTATATGATATAATTATACCAAACGATTCTACAATTCTTTAGCTATCTAGTGGTGTAATTGGATGTAGATGACAGATAATTAGCTACACGATCAAACTCTATACACTGATTTTTTTATAAACAGTTTTCTTAATTGCCTCCCACTATGGAAGAAAATATAAAAAAATATTCACGTGAAAAATGTTTGGTGCATTACAAAAATTTAACCATTGATCACGTACTTTGTTAACTGTGCACAACCCTTGCAAGTATTGAATGCGTTTGTATTGCATTACACTGCGAGTTTATTGGGTAATGGATGAGGGTAATGTTTTCCGCTAACGACCTAATTTGCTGGTGAGCATAGTGTTAATAAAGCCATTCATTTGTGGACGTAATTGAATATGCACTACTAGTATTATCTAAATATTTATACATATACCTAATAACTAAAAAGTTCGCACTAAAAACTTGTGCTCATGTTTATGAATATTATGTAGATTTTTCTAGCTGTAAATTAGAAAATGTAAAATAGTTTATTTAACTATAAATTATTTATTTCAAATTCTACATAGATGCTTTATATAGTATTCATCTGGAATTATTTCACGATTCATTTCATTAATTAGAATTCCAATATTGACTGCAGTAAAATTTTTATTTATAAAATCTATTTTAATTTTGAGAGCATTTTCATATTTAAGTGCTCTGTATTTTATGTTAGTTTTCAATAGCTTAATACATTTGTCTCTAATAGGTATACTTGTCCAAAATTTTTCAATACTCTTTTTAAATGCAAACTAACTTAAGGAACTAGTTTAGGTTTCTTTAGAAATATTTTATGCTTTATATCATTTGACAACGAATTTGAATGAATATTCTGAAAAGTTTACTTTTCAGAAAAGTTAACTCGACCTAAAAAAAACTAAAAAAAAAAGTTAACCCGACTTCAATAAAAGTTACAATTTCATCGAAAATGGAATTAAAATATATAAAAAAAATGTTTATGCAATTTTAAACCTTATTTCTACTGAAAAAGCGTGTTGTACACGTCAAGTGTAACGCAGTTGGAATTACAAACTCGTCGCGCGGCAGTTCGTGTCGGCAACACGCGAACACTGCATTAATCATAAAGAAGGCACGACAAAGGCGGCTTTTTATCGGGAACCCCGTCCCAGAGGGATACGAATTTGTCACATTTTATCCTAACAGTTCCTGTCGTGTCCCAAGAACATACCTAATACAATAAATTACTTGATAAGAGGTAATGTTTTATTCTGAACTTATATACTCGTAATGTAGGAATGTTCGATATTCAGTATAGGTAATTGTTCGTAAACTACTGGCTGTTATGATGCCTAACTATTCTTTAATCTTAACTAGCTGACCCGGCGAACTTCGTACCGTCTCAAAATACCATTCCATTATAAAATGTATGAGAAAATTAATATTCCTTGTTTTTTTTTTTATTTTCTCGTGACTATTTCCGTTAATTGTTTTATAGGTTATTTTAAATCGAAAATTCTCTACTGTTAATATTGTATTCTGATTTATCTGTGCTTCCAGATAGCCTATTTCTCAAATAGTTCTGAGTCGATTTTTACACATTTTATGATTTACAAGATTTTTTTATAATGATAACCTCAAATATTTCCAATGTTACTAAGAATTTAATACGTAAGTATAACTGCATTAATTTACTGTATTAATTTACTGATTACTTATTTTAATTTACTTAGTTTACTGATGTTGTTACTGATTAATTTACTGATGTAACTTTAACATTTACTTTAAGTTACTTACTTAGATATAACTACACAAAACGCAAAGCGACATGACATTTTATTATCAGAGTGTCAAAATTTATAAAAAATATGCATAAAACAGTGAACTCGACGTTCAATGCTGACTCAGTGAAAATGAAGCCCATCAATCATTTGGGCCGATTTTTTTATTAAGACCCGCTTTATGAGGATTCCATGATATGAAATTAAATTGACCCATCACTTTCGCATTACAATATTCAATATAATATTTTTTGAGACCCGATAATATTCTAGATGACGTGACATATTGACGATTTTGGACAGAGGTACTTAATTCTATTTTTTTCGCAGATATGTGCGCTGGATATATGCCATCGCGGAGTTTTCTTTGGGATTTTAGTAGAAATTATCTAGTACAATACTACAATACAATTCTTATGTATCCTTAATGTTAAGACAAAGACATTTATTTTTTTGTTATAATAAGTGAGATCTGCATTCAAGTCGGTTAAGCCGATTCTGAAATTAGCATGGACGCACAAACATTTTTTTTTAATATTTAAAGTACAGACATAGACTCGTTTACGATTTTATTATAACTGTGTACTAGTGACCTTTCCTCGTTTATCCCTTTTTCCATAAATGAAATCCGAATTGAAATCGGTTGAGCGGTTTTGGAGTACATAGAGAACAAACATACTTACATTGACCTTTATTTATATATAAGTAGATTGATTGAATGTGTCTTCCGTTCTTGTATAATGATTTAATTTGTACCAGATATACTGGCACGAAGACTTGTTCTACTTTGCGTAATATCTAACGTGAATATAGAATACTGAAACCGCTGAACATTGCGGATTTCATTTAGCTCTTTGCTTGCTTATACGCCTCATCCACTTTTGTGAGCGTTTTAGCAAAATTTTAATATGATCTAGTAATGAGGTTCTAAACATGTTATTATAATTTAAGAACCATCAATTTACATATACGTTATATGTATGAAGAAGTAATATCAAAATATTTTGAATGTAAAGTTTCAATTATATGAGATTAAGAAATATGTCACAATTTTAGATAGCACTTAGTAGGTATAATAAGCTTCCCTGGTTCTGTGCTGCATAATTTGCGGTCAACCAGTACCAATTTTATAAAAGCTTATAAAGCAGATACATATAGAAGTTTAATAAAAGTTGTGGAACTCCAAACATTGCAGATAAAAACAAAATAAATGTAACTGTTCACATTAAACTTGTAGGGGGAGACAATATAAGTAGATATCTCGAAGTTAGCTTCGAAAGGATTTCTCTACATTGTTTATCTCGAGCCCTGAGGGACAGTTGAAAGAAAAGAAAGAAATCTCGGAACAAAGCCGTCTTGATTTACCAATATATACTTACTCATAGTGTATAAACGGACAACCTTGCACGCAATTTTCACTCGGAAAACGTATTTTTCTATTTACAAACAATATAAAAACAGGGCTGTACCGAGAGTTATGAATGGAGGGGAAAATAATTTAGAATAGGAGGGGAAAAGAAAAAGCATTGTTACGTGCGTCTCTAATTAGGCCTTGTTAGAGATAGGGTTGGCACAAAGTTATCGAGTTGCAGGGCACAGTGGGTTCCGCAGTCCTGAACTACACCTCCTATACCTTTTTGAATGATAAAAGGAGACAGACAGGGTGACGATTAACTATACATAGTAGATGACTTCTGTCGCCTGTTAAAATAACACCAGGCTTAAAACAATCACTTACCAATCTTTGATAGGATATATGTATATTAATTAAGGTAAACGGTAAAGGAAAAGCCCTGGGATAGCCGAGCTTTTCCTCTACCCTGTAATCATTGCACTACACCACCGATCTGAGATCGCCCGTCTATTTAGAACTATTTATGACAAAAGACCTTATTAAACTAGAAAATTTCGTGCACAGTTTTCTTGAATCTTGATTCTTGGAAGAATTGCCATGTCTTCTGCCATCTCTTTCTCTTTGATCTATTTGCACAGCTCAGGTTCCGTGACTCGGTAAGAGTTTTTATTTTTTCTGTTCATCTAAACGGGGAGTGTATTTCGCTCTATTGACTCTACCCCGAACAACAAGTCTTTTCGCAGCGTGACGTGACCACAGTAGCCGATCGCTGAAAATGTCTGCTCGACCCTCATGCGGTGTCTGCTCTCGCACAATATTCTTCTCGATAACGAATAAAATACGAAAATTCCTTTAGATAAACAGCCGCACATGTTATTTGTACAAATACGACCCGAGTAGAAGTCAAACATGAATTCGAAATCAGACATCTATTTTTGTTCACGAAGTAATAAATTTTATGCTCTCCGGAATACAGTTTCATGAGAATGTTCGAGCTGGAAAAGCAATAGAAGCAAACTGAGTAGTTGTCGAATCGACAAGTGTTACTCGCGTTGGTTTACGGCGAAACTTCGAGCGTCCTGCTCGTACTAAAAACTGCTAACTCCTGAATTATTAGCCCGCTTGGCGTGATTGATTTATTCCGCATCATTTGTTCTTGTGTGCCAATTGAGTCTGCGCTGAAAATTGGCTGCACTTTTGTCTGTATAACGCTATCTGTATATACTCGTATAGGTGCATTTATCGAACTAATTTAACTGAATACTAGTCTAGGGTCTGCACTAAATAATAGAAGCAATACAAACTTTTAAATTTATATAGAAATTTAGGAGTATATAGGTAAATAAAATTTGAATAAGTAAAGTTGATTGGCAATTAAGTTTTTGATCCTATTACTCAGAAAGATTCTTGTGTAATTACAGCTTCGTGTTTATGAAATAATATTTGCACTTAGTCTTTAAAGAAATTAAATTAAATTTATACTCTAGATTAAAATAGATTTCATCATATCACTGTTGTATGAAAATGTTGTGAGAAACGAAAGATAATTATAATAAAGAAACATTTTATAAGAATGAAATACTTAAAAATCTTTTTCAAAAGTAAGTTGTAAATTTAGTAGATATTACAAATACGACTTCAAACTATTTCAACAATTTTTTTAATGGTGAGGTCGCCAGACAGTAAATGTCATATAATTGGTATATAATTAGAAACAATACTTACATAATTATTATTACAAATTGATTTTAGTGAAAATTTTACAGTTATAGATCTAATTTATCTAATATACTCACGACAAAAGCTTAGTATTAAAGCAACTCCAAAGGTATTGTTTCCTAAATTATATTTTAAAATAGATAGTTCATGTAGATTTGGAAAAAATCGCTAAATATGCGTCTTTAATAACCAAGTCGCAATATGCGTCTTTTAATTCCTCTCGGTCCGAAAAAAATCATGCACCAAGTCTTTACTTGGGGAAAATAAGTTCCAATATTTAATTTATACTATTTCTGTTTTCTGTCTGTTTTTCTGTTTTAAATTGGTTTCTTAATTGGCGCTTTTACAAAAAAAAAAAAAAAAACATTTTTCTATATAAAGGTCACCAGGACAGGCTGATGGTCCTCTTGATGGTATGTGGCTGCCGTCGCCTATAATACAAGCAGCCCCTTACAGAAGACCACCGTGAAATAACAGCTTGTGTGTATGCCAATCCCTTTATCACACCTATGGCGTTGCTTGTGTTATAGGCGACGGTAGATATGAATGGACGTCAGCCTGTCTGTTGATTTTAACATAAGAAAAGCAATTACACCAGTGCTTCAAGAGCACTGTCGACCATAGTAGGCTGGATAAAGGATTAGCAAGGGCAGGATTAGGTAGGCTTAACACATTGCTCTTATATCACATAAAGGGTCATAAAAATATGATCTGTGAAGAAATCTTTGGCTCTGGTTTTTCTTTAAGCATTCAATGTAGACTCAAATTGTAAATACAAATGACTAAAATATGCAAAGCCGGGGCGAGTCGTTAGTTTTTAAATAATATTACATTTAACTAAATTTAACATCATATTTTGTTAGGTACGTAACTAATAAAATGAAGACGTAATAGATAAGTATGTTAATTTATTTGTCCAGGGTCGTATGATAGTGAAAAAGGTCGGGCCATTCGTCTTGCTCCCAAGAGTTACACTTGTCATGAAGAAAAACCACATAAACAAGTTATGTTGGACTAGAATATTTGCTTGGTCTGGAAAAGCTTTTGAAATAGTTACATAGTTTCTTTTATTTTGGCCCTAATTTTATACTTCTTGTTTTTTTTTTTATAGTTATTTTGTTTAGTTGATACGATATATTTTTGATTTCTATAATGTCAATAAGTCACACGATAGAAAATCTTGTCGCGGTGTTGCTATCCTTGTAGCTGATGGCACGGACAACAAATTAAAATAGAGAGAACTAGCCAATACCCGAGCTATGAGATCCTAAGCGCCTGTTTCACAAACGTCAAGTAGGCCAAACTGTCATTTAAAGTCACCGGTATACCTTTGTAATAGAGCTGATATACCTTTGTTTGTACGGTAAACGTCCCAAACATTAAATAGAAAATAATAATAAAAAATCGGCTATCGAATGATGCAGTAAACCGAGTGCATAATTCAATATAACAGAAAATGATTTCCAAAAGTAAAACTAATCAACACTTTAATTGTAGTTTGTGAAAGAGGCCCTAATGCTAATGCCTAAAGCCGCGTCCTCATTAGGGCCGCACGGCCACATCAGGCCGGCCGCTCGGCCAGGCCTTGTATAGTGTGTACGCGTGTAGTGTGTACAAGGCCTGGCCGAGCGGCCGGCCTGATGTGGCCGTGCGGCCCTAGTGAGGACGCTACTTTAGACGAAGATATTATTACGCCTGACAAAATACGAAAATTGATGTCTGACATTATTCTTTTGTTAAGCGTTGGATCTTTATTTTTAGATGACTTGTGCCCGCTACTTCGCCCGCGTGGACTATTTAGACTATGTCCATCCTGACATTCTATTCTAAGTGTTGGTAAAAGAAGGAAAAGAAGAGACCTGGTGTCTTAATAGTATATAATAGAAAATTTTATTGGGACTGTAATAATGCATTTATGTTGACGATAATTATGTAAAAAATACTTAATTTTAAGACTTCCATTTGATGCTACCTGCGGAAAATTCTAAAGCTTTGAAAGTAAAACCTTTGTTTTTTTTTAGACTCATTTCTAAAACGATTAATTTATCAATTTGATCTGTTTGCTCATTTAAACGGCAAACAATGCTTCGGAGACCGTAAAATAAAAGTTAATGTATTGTTGTTGCTTATAATTGTATCTTTTAAAACGTTTTCTGGTTATTAGAAGATTTCCCTGGTGCGTGTTTAAGAAACAAAAGGCCAGAGTGAACAATATAAAAAACGAGGTCAATCGCTTTAAAATCCGTCCCTGTAATGACACCCATGGCAGCGAAAAGGAGGGACTCGCTCGAAAAATTCGACGTAACCCAGAACACGCGGCAGCCGAAGTTTTTTACGAGAAAATTTTACACATAAATTACGTCACATACGTTCTTATCCTCCATTATTTGGTCTAAGTGAAGTTTCCGCCCGCGTATACTTTTACAATGTTTGCGAGAGCGCTATAATTTGTCTCTACGATATCCGGATATATTTACGCCGAAAGAACGTTGAATTATGTCATAAAAGTATTTCTATGTGCCAAATAGTGTATTGTTGAAGCGGAGTTATAAAACGGTCAGCCTGTCTGGCAGCAGTTACCATTTCCATACAAGAAGACCACTGGGAAATATCACGGAGGCAAATGACATTGACGTTTTACTTTCAACGTTCATACATATAAAATGTTCCCGAACATGTGAAGTTCGGGGATATGTTAAGACACTGCATGAAGGTATTTTCACAGCAGTAGATCTTTAAAATTTCAAATATAGGTAGGTCTAAGTGAAAATCCATTTTCTTTTACCTCTATAGATTTTATAACCTATTCTTTAGTCTTCGATCTAAAATGTGCTCGATCTTTGTGTTTGTCAATGATGTAATTTTAAATAGTTTGTGTGTGATAATTCGCAAAATTTAATAAGTTATATAAACGCCTTCATAAGTTTCAATACCTACTTGTTGGAATTATACCTCTATGAGTTTCAATATCTTTAATTTGGACTAAGTTAACAAAAAAGTCTGATAATATATTTCTTTTAATATGATTATTTGCTAAATGATATAAATAACTTCATAGTCGAATATTTAAATTATTATCCTGTTTCTCTATGTATCAAAAAGTTTATCAGTATAGACAAAAAAATGACCTTAAAATAATAGACATGCCTATCGAACTATGTCTACATGAAAATTAATGAGACATCTAATGACAATAATTAAAGAAGAATACACTCTTAACTGGAACTAAATGTATTGTCTCTACAATAAAATCTCGTACGCGGGCACACCTCGAGGGTCTGCAAAGTTTTAACGAGGAAATAGTGATCGTAAATCACGGGAAATTCGTTCTTATTGAATTTCCTTTTGTCGGTGTACGGAAGCCCCGCCTCGCTTTTTGTTCCAAATAGACGCCTCAAGACATGTTAAGTTTTTTGACCCGATCACATATACGCATTTGGAGAATATTGTATTAGAAAGTTTGAAAGTAAATAATTGTATTACTATTTGTTGCAGGCGACTTCTTCCGCGTAATTTTATAAAAATTTA
Source organism: Synanthedon formicaeformis (assembly GCA_945859745.1). Lineage (NCBI taxonomy): Eukaryota > Metazoa > Arthropoda > Insecta > Lepidoptera > Sesiidae > Synanthedon > Synanthedon formicaeformis. The sequence continues at coordinate 6,898,050 of OX243965.1, forward strand.
GGCTCGTTGGTAATATAGCTTTCTACAAGTGAAATAATTTTTAAATCCAGTAGTTTGAGGATATTCATTAAAAACAAAAATATAAATATTTTCTCTTTATATAAATGCATAGTACTCGTTATGAACAAGTTGTTTTTTATTATATTATTAAAGAATTAAAGTAAGTACTTATTTGTTTCTATAACCCTATTGGTTAGTGATCACTTCATATTTAGTGAGTAATTTCTAAGCAGTTCATATATTTATATGAAGTGTATAGCGGAATAACATACAATTATAAAGAAAAGAGTAGGAGAATATACAACATTTAAAACATGAAAAAAAATCTATAAACTTTTTAATTAAATGAGAAAATAAAAAGCACTGAAAGCACGAGATATTAAAAGGTAAATCCATTAGAATCTTAAAATTTTCTTTACCCAAATTCCAGTTTTGACCACTAAATTCATTACCACAAGGAGCGGTACCTCTACTCAAGTAAAGCAACTTCAACTTAACTTGATTAGTTATATAAATTGTAACTGAAAAACAAATTAATGTTTAAAAAAACACAGCTTTATAATTTCAATCTGTACATTTAATAAAATACCTGTAATAAAATTTAATAGCTCCGTTATGTTTTGTCTATACCTATTATTCAATAACTTTGTACCCATGGTGATTCCTTTTACGATGAAATACTCTAAAATAATAAAATGCCAACACTGAAATCAATCTATGTGTTCTATATCAATATCTATGTAAATAATTCAATCTATGTGTTCCCTGTATTGTCACAAAGGAGCGGAAACCGGAAGTCTACCTTGACAAATCGGAAAGATGAGAAACTGGAGAAGTATTTCCATGTATTTTGTTAACATAGGACGCTAGTAAGTCACTTTCGGAAAACCAAATCGCATAAACAATCTACTTGACCAAACCTTACGAAGTTAAATATGACACAGCAAACGTAAAAAAATACGGCTGTGTGTTTTACGTGTACGTTACGAGTAATATTTTTTTTGAGTATATTTATGTGTATATATCAAACCAAAGATTTAAATCACAGATGCGCCCTTGCCATACTTCAGGCAGCCGAAAATGTGTCATCGTTGGGAAGAGTGAGCTCACTCTTCCCGCCTTAATCGCTTGCAGAAAGCAGTGAGCGGTTCCGTTGCATACACATCTTTTATTTTGCTAATTAGGTTCGTTTACTTTTTAAATGCCTTCCTGTGCCTTCAGAAAGTGTTCTCATAATTCAAGAAACGAACGAACGTGTGAAACGTTACGCACACAGACCTACTCGTATTACGTGGACAGTTTTCGGAAGCATAGAGCGCATCTGTGATTTAAATCTTTGTATCAAACTAATTCGAATAGACCACAAATACCAAAAAAATCTTCATCCTATAACTATCAAGTAGTGTAATTGGCATGTAGATGATAGATATTACTTTGCTGAATTGCCTCCCACACACAAAAACAAAAAAGAAATGACAATATCCTTAAAATCACCACAGGTGGAAACGTAGACGCGCACGTACTTACCGACGAGAAAATATTAATAAAAAGTGAAAAGATTAAAAATACTCGCATGAAATATAAATATTCCACAACAGAAACACACGAGCAAATCTTAATTGCAAGCTCTATCCCAACGAAATGTTTACACTTGGCGTTTTAAAAATATTACTTTTGCGTTTTAATAACATTTTAAATCGTGGAGAGGCAGGACTCGATGTAAAATAATGAGGTGGCGCGTGAATTTTGTGGGAACTCAAGTCTGAGGAAGTTGGCGCTTGCGCTCGCTGGCCTTTTAAATTCGGTCGACCGTATGCAGCAGTTGCCCGGGCGCCTAGTCGTTGCTTGCAGAAAATGTTCACTTGTGATACAATCATCGCCAAAGCGTTGCACTTGAAACATTCCGAGGCATGTGCACTCTGACGAGAAAACGCCACAAGCTGAAAATGTATATTTAAACAACAATTAATATAATGTTGCTCAGAAAATTCAAGCACCGGCAACTACGAACGGCTGATTTCTACAACGCTGTACATTAAGCATTGCATTTATTTATAACTAGCTGGTGCCTGCGACTTCGTCCGCGTTGAAAAAGAAAAAAGTAGCCTATCCTGTGTCCTGTACGTCTAAATGTTTATCTACCAATTTTCATGAAAATCAGAGAGTTATGGAGGAACATACATACACACACACATACATACACTTACAGATTTATTGATTTAACTAGCGACCCGCTTCCGGCTTCGCACCTATGCAATTTTTTTCTGCAAATCCTTACATATATAAAATAAGGTCCCCTGCGGCGTCTGTCTGTATGTCTGTACACATATTCGCGGTTATCTCAAAAACTAGGTACTTAATGGATTTTCATGCAATCTATCAACAGAGTGATTCCTGAGGGATTCCTGTAGATTGGTTTTGTGTAAATTTTGTGGTGAGACGTGTACACTTTAGCTCCTAAATTTGCCGATAGATGGCGCCAGTAGAGACCACGTTCGACTAGGATAAACGTCCTCTGTTTTAATTCATCTAAGCTTTTAATACCTGCTTCGCTTCACTGATAAGTGGCAACCAGGAGTCGTATCTTAACAAGTCCTCATCTTTTAAGTCAGGATATCTGTCACCATAAGCGACAGATTGGTACGATATTTATTGTGAAAGCTTGTAAGAATTTTATATTTGATAATAAATAAATATCAAATATCACTACTGAACCCACTCTTCCAAACTTTTCTAACAAATATTTTGACTAATCCTTAGCAAGTAAGCGGGTTAGCAGTCAATCCAATTGTGTATATATCACATACGAGGTGAAAAGTCGGCAAATAAATCAAGCGAGTTTACTGGTATTGTGCATTTGTCGACTCAGTGGGAAGCTAGTGTGACATTATTCTAGTAGTAAATCTTAGCAAGCATACGCGACATGCCGCTATCTGTTGGGACATATTTGGCAAGAGAACCGGACTGCAAGCCAACTGTGACAATGTCTTCACTAAGTATATTGTAAGTGACGACTTATCCGCTTGGATAGCAGTTAAGATTAATGTTTAGGCACGAACTTTTAACGTTCACAAACTTGTGAAGTTCTAAGTGCGTAAGTTACGGTTTGGCCTGGTTAGTCGAAAGCTCAGCAGTTATCGAATCCAACTTGTTTCGAAAGCTTTCTAGCTGAAATTTATTACAATTTCATATTTTTATTTGAGTCGGAAAAAAGCAATATTTTTATCATCCATTGAGATGAAAAAAAAAATCATCTGACAATATGCACTTTGAAATTTTTTGGTATAAAACTACTTTTACGAATTCAATTTCGGGGCTTTATTATTTATTAACGCTTATTAACAAGGTAATTTAAATAATATTTGTTTATTTCGCCAAACACAATTAATACACCACAAAATTTAAAGTTTTGCAAGTTCCACGTCATGTTCCGGGTCACGTCGATAATAATTTAATCACATCACGATTAAATTATCAACTAAGTGTTTAAACTGCTATAGTTAGTAATAACGATACATTACTGACTACTTTTTCCCATAAATCTTAAACTAGCTTTGATTTCAACAGGTATAATATTTGAATTAATTTGTAATATTTTTAGAGACAAAAATCGCAGTAAATATGGTGGACAAAAGTACTTTTAATTGTGAATCGTAAATTAAATTGGAGTCAAAAATCCGTTGCATTTGTCATTTTTTTATCAATACCTACTAATAATAAATCTATAAGGGTTGGTCATGGAGTAAGTTACTTTGTTTTCAGGGATATCGTGTTTATAGGCTCTATACATGATACTGGAACTAAATTGACAATTTTTTTTTTTTTTCTATATGTAGGTATGTATGTATGTATGTATGTATGTATGTATGTATGTATGTATGTATGTATGTATGTATGTATGTATGTATGTATGTATGTATGTATGTATGTATGTATGTATGTATGTATGTACGTACGTACGTACGTACGTACGTATGTATGTATGTATGTATGTATGTATGTATGTATGTATGTATGTATGTATGTATGTATGTATGTATGTATGTATGTATGTATGTATGTATGTATGTATGTATGTATGCATGCATGCATGCATGTTCCTCCATAACCCTTAAACGAATTAATTGATTTTCATTAAACTTGTTAGATAAACATTTAGACGTACAGGACACAAGATAGGCTACTTTTTCTTTTTCAACGCGGACGAACTCGCGGGCGCCAGCCAGTTTTAAATAATAATTTGTTTATAATTGTTATATTAATAGTTACGTAAGTATACCAGATAAAAATTTCTATATACTATATTAGATTAATCGTAGTGTTGACTACGTTACGAAACTAAGGCACGATATTGTAAAGAATAAAAACGCTTCATGCTCCAAGATGAATTGTATAGAGGACCAGTCACGAAAGCCATTATTAAATATTGTAACATTTTGTCGTCGCGCATTATTTATAACGGTGATCGCTCATTTCATACACCAACGTAGATAACTGGCGAGCTTTAGTATGGTATGTACCTACGGTCGAGTGCTAAGCTATCAGGGTGTGGCACGCAAGCGAGCAATCAAGACAGTAAAATGCAACAAATCGAAATTGTTACCACGAAAAACCGTTATTCCGATAACAAATCGTTCATTATTCCTTTAGAATTGTTCTAGGAAAACTTGAAGTGGATTTACAGTACTGAAATTAACTATTAAAAAAACCACACACACCACACCACACACTATACTAAGGCTAAAATATATTCGAAGTCAACCTATTTTTGATTCAGTGGCAAACAATTAAAAATTCCTAATTTTGGTCGAAAAAAATTATATGTTATAATTTAGTTATAATATAATAATAAACATAAAATTATGATAATCCTTAATGATTTTATGGTTCGAAACACAATATTTGCAACTTCAACCGATAGCAAAATATTCCGAAAACAGGGAAATTTTGATCGTTTTTCGGGTCGTTATTAATTTCACTTTTACTCACAAAAAAATTATGGCTACTTTTTCTCGACACTTTTTTTTCACCAGACATTGGTTAAGAAAACACTTTTTCAGTTTTTTTCATAGGCCATTCGGCGTCTTTAAAGCAGGAATTGTGTTGTTCTCACTCCGATCCCAATTTTTATGCATTAAAAATATCTCTTGTTTAGATTATTGTTATTACGTGTTCGTATTAAGCTGTTCCGAAAATAATATGTCTGTAAATATTGTTGTAAGTTGTATTAATAACTGTATATATTAGTTTTTAGCTGACTCCGGTACGCGCTGGTAAGGAAGCGCGAAATGCCTACTGCGCTCGAATATCCTGGCCTGAATGGATGGTTATAAAAAGTTAGCGACCGATCGTAACTTTATTCCGAGGTCAAGAACTGTACAAAAAAATGCTTTCACCATTTATTAGTTTGTTTATATAGACAATGAAGTTTGAAATAACTTGACGTTTTCGTTTATTTGCAGCTTCATTTAGTAGAGGCTTCTTTATTACAAGTTGGTACGTCTTGTTTACAAATCTTGTGTATCGTAACTTTGGGGCGACAAGAGAAAGTAATTTGGTTTCAACTCGTGCAATCGGGGTGAGTATTCATAAAGTTATTGTTTCATGAAATGAGAGCTCTTATACTCGTACCCACGTAAATAATTTTACTTTCCCCTGCAATCGATTTATTTGTTCTGTTTTAATTTGTGTAAAAACCACTTGTCTCAATATTATTTCATTGAACAACTAGCTGTGCTACATCATTACAAACATTTTCATGTTTTCTCTCAGAAAAAAAAAACAAACTTGGTGTGTTTGGATAATGTGTTTTTATTTTCTACGAAATAACTGGCTAAAGTAATATTTTTGATATATTAACTCGTCGAGCCTTAGTTTGATACCCCAAATCAATGGTTTCTGAAGAAATTTTTTTTCTCATACAGAAATTTGATTATACGTCATAATTAAATTGGAAAATGTACCAGATGATGGATTAAATTTTTACTTCCACTAAGCTTTTTTGAAAAAATCTACATACGCCAACTTTCCCACAGGACTTCAGTCAGGTCCTAGATTAATAGCTTTGACATTTGAAAGTTTAGAAACAAGTTATAAGTAAATATTAATTGACTGGAATATATGTAAGCACTATCGTAGTCATGTTTTTTATCGGCCTTGTATCCTATACTCGTTTAGAGGCACTTGTATCAGCACACTTACACTTGCCGGACTATAGTTTATGTCGGAGACGTCAGGCCTGGGTCTACGCTCGACAATCTGCTAGAATATCTAATGAGGTGATTACGAGTAACACCTTACACGGTCCGGTTGTACTTACAAGTGTGAAACTCGGTACTTGGTGGTAATATGGACAATTTTATGTTCTTCATAATCGACTCGCTTCTAGACCTGTAACAGACGTGCAAGGAAATGGTCGCATTAAATATTACCGCCATTTGGTTTGAACATGAGACGTAAAATACATATTGAATATTAAGTTGTGGGTTTAGAACTTCGTTAATACTTATCTTTGTAAAAGTTGTCATGTCCACAACTGTGTTGATTTCTAATCAACATTCTCGGTAAAAAAGCTCGCATATTTCTATACTAGCTGGTGCCTTCAACTTCGTGCGCGCTATAATTAGTTTTTTGAATATCCCACAGGAAAATAACCTTTTTCCAGGATAAAATGTATCCAGCTAAACTTCAGTGAAAAACGCATTCAATTCTTTTAACCCGTTTCTGAGATTAGCTTGCACAGACGCACAAGCTCATAGACAAAAATTCTAAAAACTATTAGACACGGCTCGTTTACTGTAACTGATAGCAGTAAAGTAGCGTAACTGATAGTGTGTGAATTGAGATCCTATATAGACATTTATTTATTTTACAAAAGTCTTTTAAAAAGAATTGAAATGAATGTTAAACCAAAAATGTGTTCAAACTATGTTATCAAGTCTGCACACGCACAACTGCCTACAATCACGACTGCGTCGAATGCACATCAGATTTCTGTTTCAGCAGTTCGTTAATAAGGCCTAATTGCCTACATGCCATTAGCTAGTTGCTTAACTGGCCGAGAGAAGCACAATTAACATCTATTACAGTATTGTGATTTGGTTTCATTTGTCTCTACATGGTTTAACATGTAATTAAACGGTTGAGGTTTTTACAATTTGCTTAGAAAATTATTGCCATAATATGACTGAAAAATAAATACAACTAGTGGTCCGTTGCAGAGCGGATAACCGATGGTGTAGAGGAGTTCTTGAAAGGAGGCCACGAATTAGAAAGCGCAGCGAGGAAGGTCAGGTGGACAGACGACCTCAAAAGAAGCCATAGAAGCCATAGAAGCCATAGACACAGGTTGATGATAATGATGAATGGGAATGCTAGAGCAGGTTCCTCGGGGTGTCGTCGGTGGAGTTCCGTACAAACGCCTCCATACTACAGGAACTGGCCATCACACAACGACTGTCATAAGTTGTTCAGGCTCGCATCCTCACATTTTTCCTGGCATCCTCAATTTTTTTTATTCAATTGGAATTTAATTTTTGTTTTAATAACCTGTAGGAATAAGCAAAAAAGTTCATTTATTTTAAATTTAATTTAAATTAAAGAAATGCAATTGAACTGGAGCACACTGTCAATATTACAGAAGTTGACTTTTTAATAAAGGAATAAGCAAAAAGTTCCTGCATCTCAAGACCAGTGATTACTACTATATAGATTTGTAATTTGAATTGTTCAACTCGTTTCGTATCTGAAGCAAGTTTCAAACAAAGGGGAACAGAAAGCCGAATTGTACGTTGAGCTAAAAGATCCAAAGTATGCAAGCACAACAGCGGTGAACTGTAGATGGCTCACATGGGAACACTATGCAAATTCACGGAGTTTTGGCAGGATTCCTGTCAACCGAATCGGACAGCACTGCATGTGCTGACTTCAACAGGCTTTTTGTGCATATTTACTACCTATCTTTTGCATTAAATTGTACAATGTGAAAAGAACTTTATATTTTTACTCTTTACAGAGGACAATGTCCTTTCTGCGCGATATTACGATCACAATCTCCACCTATATGTATACATATATTGTATAGAAAAGAATGGAAGATGTGAAAACTATTGAAGGTGAAATGGCCACTACGCTTCAGTCACGTCCAAATGGAACTTGTGAATCTATTCATAGTTTACACATGGTTCGTCGAGAATATAATATTATTTTTAGTTATATTTTCATGATGAAAAACTAGTACTTCTCTTCGACGTAGCTTTTATTCAATTTTAGTGTAAATTGATTCATATGTATGCTGATTTAGTTATTTTATCAGAACTGAATTTACATTCCTTTTTTCATGAATCTTGGTAGATAAACATTTAGACGTACAGGACACAGGATAGGCTACTTTTTTCTTTTTCAACGCGGACGAAGTCGCGGGCGCCAGCAAGTAATAAATATTCCGTTATATGTATTACAGCATATATAAATTGATTGAAAAATTTCTGTTAAATGTTGGTTTAACAAAGATTAATATCCTAACTCAGGTTGAACATGAACAGTGAGGAAGCCATGCACAAGGTTGACATGGAAAGGGTATTAGCGTTGGCTTCGATTAACGTCCCAATAAGTTATGTAAAGTGCGGGTGCATCGCGTTACAAATACAACCCCCGTTCTAGTCGGGGGTTGAAACGCATGCGCGTGCATTGTAGTCCGCGCACGGCATATGCGGAATATTAAAGGAGGAAAGAGAAAAAAATTAACTTGTGAAGCCATTTTCGTATATCGGCGACCCCCTCGCCCGCCACAGGGCTTCTCCGATGCAGAGAGACAGAGAGTCCCGCGCGATCGCGGTGTACGGACGTTTTGTGTTTCAATATCTTATCTATACTTGTCTATACTCGTCGGTCCACCTCGATAACCGGTTCAGCCGGTCCATGTGATTACACCTTATGCGACCAATAATAATTGTGCTGTGTTATCCGGACGAGTTTTAAAAGCTTTCAGCTCGTGAACCTGCCATCTACGTTGTGGTGTAATATTTACGTAGAAACTTTATGTGATTTTTTTACTTACTTTCAAGTGAAGTGCTTAAAGTTGAATAAGTTCTCGTTTTCCATATAATAGGTATACCTAGGTCAGTGTTTCTAAATTGCTAAGTGACAAAGTTTTGGAATATACTTACTAAGCAAGAAGTTATTTGTTTGTGACTATTTTTGCAGTCATCGCCGGCTGCTTGTTCAAAGTAAGTTTTATACCTAACTATACGGTTGAATTTTATTTTTTAAATGTACTCAACTATTGGGTATCAATCATCGATGCAGTTAATTAAAAGCTAATGATATTACTTAATAAGAGACATTAAATTAAGTGAATGACTTAAAAAAAAATAGATGGAAAAATATGTTTTGTTATTAAATTAAAAATTAAAGTAACGTTTCTAACACCAGTTTCTTACTTGTTAATACTTTATTAATTCCGATCCTACTTAAATTAAGATTCATTTAAATTAAGTAAGTGAATTGCACTGTTACAAAAAAAAAATAGATTATAAAAAAATAGATTACAAAAATTTGTTTTTCTCTTTGTCAAATCAAATTAAAAATTATCTAATTAAGGGCCTCCTTCACAAACTACAAGTAAAGTCTTGATTAGTTACTTTTAGAAATATTTTTATGTATTATTAAATTATGCATTAGGTTTAGTGCATCCTTCGATAGGGGATTTTTTTAAAATATATTTCTTTTTAATGTTTGGCTTTTACTGTACAAACAAAGGTCTATCAGCTCCATTATTCCCGGTTACCGGTGACTTTAAATGTCACTTAGCCTACTTGACAGATGGTGAAAGAGGCGCTAAGTAATATTATCTAAAGTAAAGATAACCTACCTAAGTAAGTAATACGTTTTAATGACAATTCCATAAACTAAAGAAAGAAAAGAGCACTCAAAAGTTTTAATAGCATTTTGAAGGGTAATATAAATCAAATCCTATTATTTATGGTTTAATAACCCCTCGATGGAGTGCACTCGAAAATAGACAACTATAATAAAATATCCATGCTTCACCCTATAAATTATCGGAAGACGTTCTTTTTATTGGAGTAACGAATGGTGCGATGAGAAATGGCGCAACTTTTACCGATAAATCATGTCTTCTCTGACGGAGAGGAGCTTCCAACGGGTAGCAAGTATTTGGCAATGCCCTCCCTTGTTACTTATCTAATGTCTGCAATCAATGGCGTAGAAAAAAATACATACGCCTGAAATGAAAGTTTTCAACATATCTCCAATGAAGCGTAATAATTGAAGACTTGGAGACTGAAGTTAATTTACAGATTGCAAGCCTAAAATAATATAAATAGACTAGCGATCAGCTCCGGGCTTCGCATAAAGTTGAAATTTTCAAAAAATCTCCCTTTGCGGATGCTTACATTATAAAATAAAGCTAAATTAGCTTTTGCTGTGCGTCAGATTCATCATTATACGTTTTTATAAGTGTACTAGCTGGCGCCCGCGACTTCGTCCGCGTTGAAAAAGAAAAAAGTAGCCTATCCTGTGTCTTGTACGTCTAAATATTTATCTACCAAGTTTCACGAAAATCAGTTAATTCGTTTAAGAGTTATGGAACATACATACATACATACAGAAAAAAATTCTAAAAATCGTCAAATTAGTTTCAGTATCATGTATAGAGCCTATAAACACGATATTTCTGAAAACAAAGTAACTTACTCCATGACCAACCCTTACAGATTTATTATTAGTATTGATTAGTATGTAGGTATAGGTAATGAGTAAATTATTGCTTTATAAATTTTTTGGTTTAGCAGTCATCTCGCACAATTTTATTTCGTTCGAAATGTGCGAAAAGCCAACTCAATTTAAATATATTTTTAGTGTCTTCTCGCACAAATTTTGATGAAGATTTTTTTAGTGACTCACAGTGCGTTTTTCGGCATTTACTTGGGCGACAGAAGTAATTCTACCATCCTGTTATTTACTTGCATATAGATGTCGCCTTTTATTTATGTAACAAAAACGTTTTAGTATGGTATCACCTAGCGGAACAAATACCTACTTACCTACATTCTCTTGTAAATCGTAAAGAATCATTTCATTATCGTACCTATAACTAATACAATGAATTAAAAGGATCTATTTTTGTAGTCATTGATTTAATTTTATTATTTGTAGAGATCGATTTCACTGTCACTGAAACAGCTGGTTTAACAACTCATGGGCAATTTTCTTTATTAGTTACTAGCTGGCGCCCGCGACTTCGTCCGCGTTGAAAAAGAACAAAAGTAGCCTATCCTGTGTCCCGTACGTCTAAATGTTTATCTACCAAGTTTCATGAAAATCAGTTGATTCGTTTAAGAGTTATGGAGGAACATACATACATACATACAGAAAAAAATTCTAAAAATCGTCAATTTAGTTACATGAATTTCATGAAACTTAGTAGATAAACACTTAGACGTACAGGACACAGGATAGGCTAACTACTTTTTTTCTTTTTTAATGCGGACGAAGGACGAAGAATATAAAGTTACGTGGACGAAATCGCGTGCAACAGCTAGTCAATAATAAAATAATAATCAAAAACGAGGCGGTCACGTCGGCATCTTGTCAAGGAAGTGGAAGTGCTAAATAGACCCAATAGTCGATGGGCCGTGAAATGACGTGTCGGACGAACCGATACCATTTGATGAACTATTGTTTAGGAATGTAGCAATGGGCGCTAGAGGATTTGCTGCGCTCTTCGGTTTTCTAAAGATATTACGACTGTCGGATTCTGTTATCCCATATAACTGTACCTAAATATCTCTAAAGCTTTATGACTTGCAAATATTTACCCCATTTAATATGTTATAATATATTGTAACACATATTAAATTAACTCAATAAAAATCTTAAAAATAAGAAATATATATTATACTAGATGGCGCCCGCGACTTCGTCCGCATTGAAAAAGAAAAAAAGTATCCTGTGTCCCGTACGTCTAAATGTTTAAGAGTTATGGAGGAACATACACACATACCTACATACAGAAAAAAATTGTAAAAATGGTCAATTTAGTTTCAGTATCATGTAAAGAGCCTATAAACACGATATCTCTGAAAACAAAGTAACTTACTCCATAACCAACCCTTACAGATTTATTATTAGTTATAATAATATTTTATACCTACTAGCTCGCGCCCGCGTTGAAAAAGAAAAAAGTAGCCTATCCTGTGTCCTGTACGTTTTTTATCTACCAAGTTTCATGAAAATCAGTTAATTCGTTTAAGAGTTATGGAGGAACATACATACATACAATAGTTACCTAAATTTACAGATTTATTTTAATAGTATTGATAATAATAGAAATAGGACTAACTATATCCAGTAATAGACGTACTGCGGCTGACATCTGATGAAAAAATTCTGAGAAAATATGTACAGAAAGCTACCCAACAAAAACATATCAAATTCCTTTGAATGATATACCATTGTTAACTTGTTAGAATACAAATTTAATCTTGTTATCAAATTTCATAAGAGAGAAATTTAAGTCAGAAATAAAAAGAAGTTCCCACGTTGCCGGAAGCCGACAGTGATCGCAACGCTTCAGTACTTGTGCTCTTAACTATTGTCCCTTTGTCCTTACTTAGCTTTGTCAGGGCTTCAAAAGAGCGGCTCCTCTTTGTTCTATGGATCTAGTTTGCCGCATTTAATTCGTATTGCATCATTTGTTCCACTTCAATTTTTTGCTCATTCGTCGCTTCAATAGCTGCTCCCTCAGCCTCATTGATGTCGAATCATGATTGTCTTGTTTGATTTTCAATCTATGCTTTGTTTTTTTTTTAAATATATTTTATATTTATACTAAATTTATATTTAGTTGACTTAGTTTTTTTTAGTTTAACAACTAGCGACCCGCCCCTGGCTTCGCACATATGCAATTTTGGTACCTTTTCCTCGTTTATCACTCTTTCGTTCGTGAAAACCTAATTAAAATCTGTTGGGTGGTTTAGAAGAAGCTTGCGGAGAAACAGACAGAAAGCTACTCTATTTTATAATATTACCTATGTAGGCACTTATAGATATAGAGGTAGTATAAGACAAGAGTATATATATGTATTAATAAGTATCAGAAAACATAACATTAAGTCGTCTCATAAATATAATTGGTTACTACGTTGTTATTCATTAGCAAATGTTAACAGTTATATTGATCATCAGCAAACTGTTATTAAAGTTCAAGAACACAACAACTAGAAACACCGGTGAAATTTGCATTTCGCTTTACTTCGACAACGAACGTCGTCTAGGACCACCCGCGAAGACGTCGGTTTTCATTTCAATACCAACCATATTGCAATGGGACAGAATCTCAAATCAGGAATCCCTGTTGATTCCCATCGTATCGTTGGCAATAAAGCGCTCTGCAATCTACTCGCGTCTACTTGTGCGAATTTCAATATGTGTACCAGAAGGATATTATTGGTTCTCGTGTAGCTCGTCGCGAGTTTGCAAAGTACCTAGTAATCAGCTCTGGTTTAATAATAGCTTCCAAAACACCGGAATTCTCTGAACGTCGTAGCTCTATTAAGCCCCGACGCCTGACTCAAAAACGGGGTGTTATAAGTTTTACGCTTGTGTCTGTGTATCTGTCTATCATCAGCCTATTTCCTCCTAACTCCCAAACGTGAAATTTGGTATGCTGTTACTACGGTGGTATTTCCATGACATGGTAACCTTGACCTGATGGCAGCATCAAGTAGTCTGCGAAACAGCCAACTCTTCAGCAACTTACTGCAGATATAGCGTGTTAGAGCTCAATAGAAATTCGAGGTTTAGTTTATAATCTTATTGTAGTTATAGCTTGTTTTCTTTTAAATTCTCGTCAGATATTGTAAACAATAGCTGCAACATTCGAATCTCATTAGCGAACACAACAAGAGAAAAAAAAGCTTACAGTAATAAATTTTAGCGAGGCTCAAGTCCAAACGTTTACGGTTCCTTTTAATTTGGTTGCCATTGTCGAGGCATCCCGCTGAGCGCCGCCCGACGGATTTCTTGTGAGAATTCCAGCTGCTTTAAACATTACTTCTTATTAGTCGATTACGAATGGAAATTAAACACTACGTCACAACAGTTGGACACAAATAATGAAACTTAATTCAAGAAATTATCTACAAGCGATATTAATACTTATGTAATTAGATTATTAGACGATATCGTAACAACGAATGAAAAAAAAAATAAGCAGATGTTTATTGTAAAAGGTGCAGGTAGACATACTTAAATAGGTAATAAATTAAATCACCTTTCTGGTCTACCAGCTATTGACGGTTTCGTAGAAGCTGTGTTTATTTTAAATGATTGAAGTGATCCCGAAGTTCTTATTGCTGTTGGTTCAGTCCACCGGTGAATGTGATACGGATGACGTTGCATTTTATGCTACAACACCGTGTGACTATACTCGGACAAAATTAATAGTGAGTTCGGTTATCGATTGCAGCGATAAACTTGTTTCTGTGTCGATAGGAACTTTTTATACTATACATCAATCATCGGCTCGTAATTGAAAACATACAGATGGTGCCTTACGGAAAAACAATAACTAATGATCAAGTAATCTGACATAGAGATTGTGATATGATTAAATTCTTTCGTGATGTTCACATGTGTTGTGTTACGAGTGTACTCTATGAAGTTGGATTTCAAGAATTTGAGAATAAAGTGCGACACGTGTTTGCAAAAGAATCGACACCAACTGCGGACCATCTGTACGGCAGAACGTGCCGTTTGGGCTTCACATTAAGATTCCCACACATTAAATTGAATAAAAAAAGCTCCATAGGCGACGGCCCCTTTTCCAACTCACAACAAACAAGCAGGTAAGCGAATCTTTACGATCCTTTTAAAGTGAAGTATAAGAAGTTGTCCGAAGAATTTTGCATCTTATTACTGTAAATTAAAGAATAAATTTAACTGTAACATCATTTTACTCGATTCAGAGTATAAAGAAAAAAACTTTGTTTTCTCTCTTGCGATAAATATACAGTGGTTATTTTGTAAGGGAAATATTTAATTTCTTTACTCTACAGACTGGTTGCATCGTGTCGTATATATAATTAATTTTAATACTAAGAAATCCTTTACCGCCTTGCTGCCTTATAAAGCTGACTTCCTTGATGTTGAATGCACTCTGCATTAATATTAAAACAAAATTGAATTGTTCATATACTAATATCACCTGGAAATGTTTAAATGTAAAGGAATTGTTATATAGATACAAAACACATTATCATTTGTCACGTGAATAACATATTAACCTCTCTAAATTAAGGTTCTTTTTCTAGGAGTTGACTTCAGGCTTATATTCCAAAGTTATATTCGCGTTTGCTACTTCTGCTACTTAAATTACTGTTAATTCTACAGTATTTTTATATGTTTATAAATATACACGTATTATTATAACAGAGTAATACTTATATCAGTAATGTAAATAATAAACTCTATTCGGCTTAGTAGTCATCTCGCACAATTTTGTTTCGTACGAAATGTACGAAAAACTAAATTTGAATTTAAATATAAATTGTGCGAAACCACTACTAAGCCATTTTTAGTAGTCATGAGGCACTCGTTATTTTCTTAAAAAAACTTGAAATAAAAACCGTACAAAAGTAATACCTATGGCGGTACTAATGACTAACTATAACCACAGCCAAAACCAGTGAGTCTAGAAAGCTGAAATTTTGGAACTTCAAGAATTTGAATTTAGAAAGCTAAAATTTAGAAATCTGAAGCTGAATTTGAATGGGTTTGGTTTTATAACGTAAGCATCCGCTAAAAAAAGGATTTTTGAAAACTTCAAATTCATGCGAAGCCGGGGGCGGATCGCTAGTCAGATTATAAATTGAATTCAGCTGTGAGCTTATCGCTGTCAATAACTGTGTGCTCGTGACTGGATTTCGGGTAATCATTGAAGGGTTTTAACCGGCTGTGACAGCGGACATTCCAGAACCGCCTTGTTCGCGGTCGAACCGACAGAACGCGGCGCTGTCTGTCGGGCGGCGCGCAATCAAAACAGAACAGTGAGAAAGTGTCATGTTGCCGTGACAAACAAACTCAGCATTATAAACGTGAGCCCGAGCCAGCACGATACAAACTTCCTATTTGAACTAAGCAGCAGTAAGCAAACTCTACATATATTAACACTGTGTTGCTTACGAGGTGTGAATTATATGACACCGAAGCACAAATCAATGTACAACAACTCTGTTGTGCAAGAGAAAGGTGTTTAGCAAACTATTGTAAAAATTGTTACTATTTGTAATTTAAAGATTAGAATTAGAGCCCATATCCCTAATCCCTATACCTCGTAATCTTTTATCATATTAAAGTCAAAGACTATATAAGTATATTTGGTAGTAATTAAAGTCGGCAGTGCACTGCAGCACCTATGGCGTTGCATATAATCATCTAATTACTTACCTATATGGTTGATATTGATAAGTAAGTTTTTGAATAACAAAGTAACGAAAAAAAGACGTAGGCAATAAAAGCCACAATAAATAATAACAGTCAGGATTTTAATGAGGACTACATTACAAATTGTATTATAATTACATTAGTTAAAACTTTAAGTTCTTGATACTTGCTACAAATATTATTTAAAATTTAAAATTTTGTTATTATAGCGATTTGATATTTTATATGGATAAGTATGTATTTATATACTTGTTACATAAATATCACTGCCTTAAATAAGTTTCGAAAAAAATAATCTGTATTCGACATTACTTGTTTTGTATTGAATATGTGCTCGCAAAATCACAGTATATTTAATAATATTTTTACAGATACACATCTACATACAGCTTTATCAGAACCTTCATTACATTCAGATTTTATCAACAATTGCTATGTACCATACGAGGCCCCCTGCAACTATGTGTATCTACTTATTTATACCAAACTTATACCAATTATCTTCTTTATCTTCTATATTACATCTAAACATATTTCAAAATAAAGTCGCCATCCCCTTCTATTTCTTTTTCCGCTAACTTCTTCTCAACCACTCAACGGATTTTTATACGTTTTTCACTAATTATAAGTACGATAAACTTAAGGGTCGATAGTTTGATATTGACGGGATAACGCACAAGTATGTAGGTAGTCTATGGTCTATAGTATGTTGCATATAGCTAACCATTCTGTATGCAATGAAAACAATAATGTTATGATAGGAGGCGACTGCGGAGGGATCGTGTTTATTTTAAACATTACCAAGCGCTGGAAGATTATCATTCTCGTAATTCTATACCTCTTTATTGTGTACTTTACCTCAGTGTCATTGTTTAACGATGTAACACAAATCCTGTTAACAGTAATGACTATAAATAAACCTTTCACAGCTTTTATGTTAGCATATTGACTCATTAATAAGCGAAGTTATTACTGCAAAGTTATAAGGGAAAGCTTAATGGGGAGTCTTGTAAGTGTGAGAATAATCATGAACACTCAGCTGTCGTTGGTATATTCACATCTCTATGTGAGTGAATAAATTAATAAAATAAGCCTGTATTTCAGTCTATATACAATCAATTTATGTTCTATTTAAATATTATGTTCCTGAAGGATGGTCCAAAAATATAAAAAAATGGACGCCACTTTCGTTACAGCGATAAAGATTTCAGGCATAATATTCAATATTATATTTTTCAACGTAGGCGAAGTCACCAGCACCATCTTGTAATAAATAAACATGAATCTACAATCACCTAATAATACGAGCATAGAAAACGACTGTCTGCTTGTCCTGTGTGCTTAGTCAAGCTGTAAATTTGTTTTGTCTAAATAGCGGACGGGCACGCTTTATCATTATAACATTTATAACCAACCAATGGCCAAATCATCAGACGATTTTAAAATTAATGGTAGTCTTATGTCCAGTATCCCTCAAAGGATTTTTTTTCTGATTACTAACAGGAGTAGGCTTCAGTTTGCCGAGACGAACAACTTTTTCCTCTGCGAAAATTCTCGATAGAGGTAGCTAAAGGAGTTAGCAGCTGTAAAAAACTTCCAAGTGTAGGACTGGGAAAACGTACCACTCAATTTGTAGAACTATGCGGCCATTTTATTATACAAATGTTTACTAAACTGCAGACAAAACATCAGCTGGTTAGATACCCATCCCTCCCAAGAAACTATTCCCAATAAATGATAATAATGAGGTCATAAAAATTATTACTAACCAGCTAAAAATGGCCGCATAGTCCTACAAATTGAGTGGTACGTTTTCCCAATCCTACGCTTGGAAGTTTTTTACGGCTGCTAACTCCTTTAGCTACCTCTATCGAGAATTTTCGCAGGGGTAAAAGTTGTTCGTCTCGGCAAACTGAAGCTATATACGAAGATTCAGCCTGTTAGTAATCAGAAAAAAAATCCTTTGAGAGATACTGGACCAGTAGTTAACCAGTCGTTTTAAAACCGAAAAAAAAGGTAAATCGTATATAACATATATCGCTTTTTTATATTTAGAGGTATTTTTGACCGTTCAGACACAAAGTTGTTATAACAATAATTATTTTAATCTTTAATAAACTAAAACTACTATTTAAAATTTTTATTTTATTAAAAAAATTGGTTAGGAAGCCTAATTACATTAATAAAAATAAAATGTCAAATTAACATAAAAAGATAATAGAAGTTCTTTTTCAATTTTATACTTCAACCTTATCCTTACATATTAAGTATAAAAGAAAATCCTCCACCGCGTCTGTCTGTTCGCGATAAACTCAAAAAATACTGCACCGATTTTCATACTGTTTTCACCATTGGATAGAGTGGTTCTCGAGGAAGGTTTTAGTATATAATTTACAAAGTTATGCGGGCGAAGTCGCAGGCAGCAACTAGTCTTTAATAACCGACAAAAACGTACTTAAAACTTATTACTGAAATAGAGAAAATAAAGTCACATTTATACTTCGTAAAAATATTTTTGAGCGAATGTTTTTCGTAGATCTTACAACAGGTTTTTCGATTAATCGTTAATTCTACTGTCAATGTCACTGGAGACGATAAATCTACAAAGAAAATTTATCTCAACTAGAGATTTTTATCTCTAATATAAAATCTTTACGTGGAAAGAGAGAGTGTTGTTGTGAAACCTATTCAAATACATAATTCGATTTACGTACTTCTTAACATTGGGATACCTGGTTAACATATATTTTATTTTAAATGTACATTTTTTTTAGAACTTTTTAAAAACGTTTTCGTAGATATTATTTGTCACATTTGAAGTAATTACACACATTTTTGTAATTATACATAGGTACGTATTATTTATGTATGTGCTTTGCGAGGCTTTATGTTAGGAAATAATTTGATTAAAAAAGTATTTGAAGTAATGTAATTATTGTTACATCCAGAGATTCCTATCCAAACCATTAACGAAATGAAAATGCTATTAAAAATTTAAATCAAATGAAGTAAATAGCATTTCTCTTACGTTAATGACAATCAAGGCTTAGTTATACCTGCCAGTCTAAGAATCTTCGATGAACTCCAACTATAGCATAGTCTTTTATAAAAAAAATGAATCCCTAAATGTGTTGCTAAGCGCAAAACTCGAGAACGGCTGGACCGATTTTAATTCTGTCTTCACTCATGGATAGAGGGATAATCAGGGAAGGTTTTTTTAAGCAAAAAAAAAAGAACCCTGGGCGAAGCCGGGAGCGGGTCGCTAGTTAATAGATACTTTTACGCTACATATAAGTATATTATTACTTGTATATTATTATATTTCACTGGAAAACCGGTCTCAAATATTATATATTCATAATACAGAGTTCGTTAGCATTTCAATAAGCAATGTTAATGAAAATTACAGTGTAATGAATCATGGAGTTATCACACATTGAATAACATAATACAAAGCTTTTGCGCAAATATTTTTTGTTTTCATTTCTCATTTTTAACGACCGACGCAAAAACGGAGTGTTATACATTCGACGTATATGTCCTGTATAACCCCCAAACGGATGGACCGATTTTGATCTGTTTTTCTTTATTTGTAAGTTGACGTGATCGAAATGATTCTTAGCTATAATTTATGAAGATATGTTCAGGTTTTTGAATTCCTAATTGAGGAAGAACTTCCACAGGTTCGATTGATGTGACATTTGGTATACTGTTAGTTCAGTGGTAACCTTAACCTGATTTACAGCGGTAATTTACGTAATTTACACCGGGATAAGTTTATACATACTTTTAATTATAACTTGTAATTACTATAATAGATGATTTGTAGTGTCGTGTCTGCGGACTTACCCGTATAGTAATATAGAAAGCAGTTGACTTCCGAACCTCAAAGTGCGAGTGGATCGAACTTTACTGCCTATAAAGAGTTTATTGCCCATTGTCGACGATTATTACTTAACCCTCATGACTTATGAAGTAATAAATTCGCTCTTTTCATACCGACAGTGCTGTAAGCGAATAAATAAACTGGAGTAGGTTAGGTAAGTAATATTAATATTGGAGTAGTAATATGAAATATATTTTTATTTATTTAAAAGGCAACTTATTGTTAGACAATTCCACATTTTTTAGTAGAATAAAAACTTATTCTAAATTGTAATGTCCTCATGTATACATGTAAGAATAGCAATATGAGCCTTATGGCCCAAGATCCCTTACAGCCAATTTAGTTAGTCCAATTTTTTTGCAAATTATAAACAAGGCAATCTTACTTATTCGTCAAAACCACATCACATAATGCAATATGTTTTTGTTACTTGAGAATATATCTGACACGGCGACCAGTGGCGCCCAATTTTATATATTTTTAGACGATCAAAATCAAAATCAAAACCTCTTAAACCTAACTTTTCCAGGATAAAATTTATCCCAAAATATTAATCCAGGTTATATATATGTTTATTAATATAAATATAAGTAGGATTTGCGAATATAGAAATGTTATGCGAGTACGATTTACGATCAAACATAAATTGTTGATAACCTGATAACCACATTTACCTATCTGAATTGTGAAAATTTAAGGTCATATCTGAGAGTTCAGTGATCTGATAACATAAATGCCTATAGCTACATTATTATAAATGTTGGACTTGGTACCCATTACATACTCTGATGATCGTAAAGATTTATTCAGAATAATAAAGGCAAATATATAATACCGCTTTGAATTTAGTGATTGAAGATGTCGATAAGCTTATATTATCAACCATTGGCATGGCTGCAAATAACTTATTTGTAATTGTGGTGCGATTGTCTGCTTGTATAAGGAGGGCGCATTACGATAGTAATCGGATTTGTACCAGGCCCCGCACTTGTACAATTTGCGTGCGTTTTGACACGAGCGCCTTGCCGATTGATACTCGTGTGTCAGCTTATAGGCGATATCATTGTTATTTTGATTTGAGAAATTTTATATGAGTATTATTTTATTTATTTAAGTAATTGTAGTATATTTTGTTAGATATGTAATATCTGTATCAGAACACAACATACCAAAATTTGTTAACAACAAAGCCTGCACAAACAAAATATCATCATATTTCATCTATACTAGAGTTTGTGATATTGACTTGAATTATTAAAACATTTTCAATATATCTATTTTTGGATCTCGTTACGAGTAAGTATAAATTTATTTCACTAGATCTAGCTTAGTCTACAAGTCAAGATTAGAATTTTCAAACAACGCACACAGACGGACCCTAATATTTTATAATAAAATTTGAATAAAATAAACAATTAAAACAAATTGTAGATTCAAATCTGAATGTTACAATATTATTTTAAAATAATAATAAAATAAATCCACATAAAAACTTGAGTGTTCTCACAATAGATGACGACCGAAATTGCGTCTCAGAAGACGCCATTGATTTTATTGAAATCGACGCATCGTTCATACTATTTCTTTCCATAGCACAAAGTTATTTTCACAACAAAGCACGCGGAGCGTTGTGAGCTTCTTATATTAGACCTCTCTTGAGCCATCCCATTGTACTCCTAATGCCGTATTATATTAATGCGATAAACATCTCAGACACGAGATTTGAGCTCATTTTTTTTCTCGGTTTAATATTGGCGAGGAACACTAGACAGCATTAACAGCCGGGAAAGCGGTTCTCTGGTTACACGAACTTTATCTGTTACGAAGATCGGAGGGGAAGTATCCAATTCTATTAACGAAATCTTCCTGCAATCTAATATTACTCTCACACAAAAGGTCTAACCGCAACTGTGTCTGAATTTACTTTTTTCGGTATCCTATTATCGACGATATTATTGCTTGAGGATTTTTTTATCAATGAAATGTTATGAGATGATATGGATTAGTATAATGAGGGAGAACACATTGTATACGACGTTATGACAAGGCATGAAAGTACAAATGACGCGAACGTTCCTTGAGTCACGCCCTATTCTTACAATGACACTGTGCCTACACTGAATAATTGGTGTATTTAACTCGAGAGATGTCCCAGTTTGCATCACGAATACAATACAATAGAGTATTTAGTTCATATGAATCTTAAAAGAATTAAGGTTGTCCCGTACTCATAACAAAAAATCATCCCAAAGCTGTAAAATCAAAAACGTCAAAAAAGGTTAAAATCAAAATCACTCAAAAGGTGAGCAAAGACCTAACACAACTAAATATTCCTATTCCTAACACAACCCATTACAATATTTTTAATTGATTTTCTTCACTCAAACGAAATGTGTCCCCAAGGCAATGAAAATGTACGGACAGCATATATTATCGTTGCGGTAATATAAATTACATCTGCACAATATCTGTAGATTTCGAATTAACGACCCATTTCCTTGATAATACGGTAGAAATTTGCTTGAAATGACTACAAATTACCTGAAATCCTCGAACGAACAAGCTAAATGGAAATGCACTTGCAAAGATCGTAAAGAGATTATTACTTGAAAGTGAAAGAATGTCGCTTTGTAATGTTGCTGAGTAATCGTTCCGAGTTGGCTCTGCAAGTATTTATGCGTTACGACTTACGACCCTAACCACAATGGAATATTTAACGCGGAAATAAAACTTTTACACTTCGCTGTCCATATTTCATTTTGATCGTGACATGTAAATGCCTGACTTTCAAACATTTACACAGAAATACGCATTTACATGTAACTTCTAACTCCCATATGATAGTTACTCATAAATATTTAGTACTAAGTATATTTTGCCCGCGACTTCGTTCGCGCCCCTTTTTCTTATGTGTTCAAACATTTATTTAATTCTATTACTTAATATTTTTGTCTGGTATTGAATTTTTTATTTACATTTCTAGATGATTCCTCTGGAACAGTATTTCAGTACCTACTGTTTCTATGTGAAACAGAAAAAGGACATACAGGAAAGGACATGTCCTTGCCATGTACAGAGTTTCATTGTGTAGGACCTAAATATCCCTGATTGTATTTATGTTAGGTAGTTTAATTTATTTTTATCACTGATCATTGCGATTTTTCTCTTCATAATAAATCTTCCTTGGACTTCAACAAATTATTTAAAAAAATAGCCGAATTGGTACAGCCGTCCAGCAACATTATTTAACGTTTAATTTTTATTTAAGTATATTCATAGATTTATAAAATCAAAGTAAAACTATTTAATGAATATTTATTTAATCTTAATTAACTAATATATTCCTACTAACGGACAAATTGAATATTATAATTCTATTAATTAAAAGTCATAGGGGACTCACTGAGGTTTCTCTCTCAGTGAATAACTAACGAGTGTCATGACTAATTAAGAAGTCCAAGCGGTCCAACTACTAGCAGACCTCGTTTTAATGCTGATACATAATTTAGTAGTGCCTGTACCTATATAATTTTTATGCCATTAGTTCTCTTATTAATATGTTTTTACATTTTTGGATTACTTCAACGCATCTGCAGTGGTCATCATCATAAAGTTGTACTTTAGTTTTTTAAACTCTTCAAACTGATTGAGCTTATTCAACTGACCATACCAAGGTTAAAAGCGTAAAACGGAAAATAAGGTTAAAACGGAAAATAAGGTGAAATATTAAATTTAATAACAATGTATTAAGTTAAAAAAAGTTCAATATTAAACGTCAATAAACTTTTCAGACGTACAAGTACACAAAGAATCTAAAGAGGCGACTGGTAGAACGACACCTTAATAAGGCGCGAGTGAAGCGAGTCAAGTTCGCTTGATGGATTTATAGTCCGGCTTGTTTATTGGCAACTCGGTGACTGACTTTAAACCAAATATAGCTAATAGTAGTATTATGAGCTCCGAAACCATTTAATGTGACTTTTATTGACTAATTCAATAGTAAACATTAATTAACTTAATGAATGTTTAGATTCTTGGAAGTAGATCTCGTTCAAGACTACCAAATGATAGATATCGTTTGAATTTAAAATTTGTTGTTAGTAAATTAAATATATATATATAGAACCAATTGAAAATCATGGCGCGAAATGCTAATGGAATCCTGCAACATTTTCATTTTATTAGAGAATCTTATTTGAATATATCTATACCTACTTTGTACTCCATGTTAAACTGTCCGTAAACTGACAGTTGTAAACTAAATTACACGGAATTAATTTCTATAAAAACGTAAAGGTATCGGCTACTAACCGACTTATTTTGAAATTAAAGGGTTTGCTCTTGGTCTGCATCTAGCCGTGTAGGGAAGATGAGACCTATGATGGAGCGAGCTCACCCAGAAGATGCCTATTTACTCGAACTTTAGATTTGGGTTATATAAGCTCGGAAACACAAAAGAAATCTCAAAAGAAAAAAATTAAAATTGACAAAATAATAACGAAACACATCACTCTATAGTAGATAGAGTGATGTGTTTCGTTATTATTTTGTTATTATTACTTCAACCTCATGTTCATTATCGTAAAGAAAAAATATCTAATATTGGCTAAATGTTTGCATTTCGTGAAGATATCTCCGAACCTGTAGTAATTAGAGAAACATAATTGCATCTCTAATTGGAGCTGGAGGAGCATAATTGTGATTAGCATATGTTTGAACAAGACCTCTCTATCCACACACATATAACAAATTAAATAGTCAAACGTTGCATTCAATTGGGTGTAGGTTTTGGTTTGGGGAAACTTAACTTCGGTGTATATCTTGGTATGTATGTGTAGTGAATAGCAAACGGAATTTCAAACGCCGCAGTCTTAAGTTATTCAAGAGGTTTGTGAGTTCTATTCTGGAATACAGAACGAAATAAATTGATGTTGTGGCTGGCAAGTTGCAATGTAGTAAGTTCTGTCTACGATGCAGAGGCAGTAGGCAATGCAAACGTGGCAACCACGTCTCCTTTTTGTTTCCCGGAAGACGTAAAAGATAAATTGTATTTCAGTTGTTGGCTTGGCTGGTCGCGTGCAGAACGAAGATCCATTAATGTAGTCAGCCCGTGTGGTGCCGCCAACAAACAAATTACTGATGCAAACACGTCGCTACACGCGAGCCAGCCTTGAAAGCCTTTTGCTTGCTTTGTCAATTTTGCTCCTCCCTCGTCGTATCGCTCCGGAGTCGTTCGACCGGGTAATTTGATAAATGTTATTGTTATTGGCTGTGCCAACAGAAGTAATTGTTTTAGAGTTTACTCTGTATAAGTACGCACTCCCGCCATAATTTACTTACATTTCGTTCACATTTCACATCTATGAAGTAACGTTGAAGTTGCTTTTCTAGGGTAGGTTCTCAACCTACCTACTTCTTCAAACTTTGACTGTGACATTCAATTACTTACCTTGAAAAATTTACCATTTTCTCATAGGGCGTCAATATATAATATAATATTGATGGCTTAGAGTTTAGAGCACAGACTAAGAGATGTGCAATGGAGCTAACCCATTGCATATCCTTACATATTATAAAACAAATATGTAAGGATAAGTCTATCTGTCTGTCTGTATCTATGTATGTTCGCGGTGATCTCAAAAAATACTAAACAGATTTTCACTAGTGAAAGAGCGTTAAACTTGAAAGGTTTTTTATATAATATATGTATAAAATTTGCAGAAAAAAATTGCACCCATACGAACCCGAGAGCGAGTCGCTAGTACTCGATAAATTGTAAAACAAATTTTATGTTTACATAAAATGTAAAATATTAAATCTTAGACAATGTCTTTATCATCATCAAATTACTTACATTTTTTTGCTATCATTAGATATCATTTATATTTTTTACACGTAAGTAAGTCTAATAAAGTGCATTTAATAAGACAATAACTTAGTAAAGTTTGACTGAATTAAAAACATATTCAACACGTGTCTCTAAATTTTAAACCCTGTATACATGTAAATTTTAAACTATCTGCCGTTCCTAGCTGAAGTAACATGCAAGAGAAGCTTTGTGAGCACATGGAGGGTCTTGCGTTACATAATAAAAGGGGGTCGGATAGGGGGTTACATGGCTCCGCTAATTTCGCAGTCTCATGGGCTCAAGCCCCCTCTAGCACTTGCTGCCACAATCCTGTCTTACTGTACGGATTAAGCCCTTTTAAGCGTATAATAAAGAAACTAAGACGAAGCTCATTTAAATTTGTTCTAATAGACCTGTTGAAAATAAAGTTCGTAATTAAAATTTACGTTGTAAACAAGCTTAATGAGGTTAGCTTGTAGATATATAAGTTTTTTATATACCAGCGAGTGTGGTGAGATAGATATCACGGGGACCCTTTTTGAGGTGCATTCGTTAAGTATAGATTGGTCATCGAATACATGTAATTTGATGATGATGAAGATAAGTCGCATGAAACAGCTAGTTAGTCATATTTTGACCTAAATATTTCCGAGTTTGGGAAATTCTGCGAAGTTTTCTTTTTCTAAACAAAGGTCTTTTTGAACAGTGTGGGATGATATTTGACTAAAATGTTCTCTAGCTATAACTAGGTCTCGATAAGAACTATTCTCGTCTGGAGGTTATACTCTGCGAGATTAGTCGGGAATGAGGAGACCTGTAGAAAAACTAAAGTGACGGTTCTCGAGTGTAGCCCCTGGAATAGAATTTACGGACTTTTATGACAAAACTAATACCATTTAGACTTTACTAACAGGTTCGTCAATACACGTGGGCGATTACGTCTGGTGTCGTAGGTGTTAAGTGATCATTTACAATAAAGTGAGCCGTCTCGTCGCCCTGTCTGCTAACATGAGGATGTACGAGTAACTATATCGAAATATATGTATCATATTTGTAATGTACATTACATAATCATCTTTCCCTTTTCTTGTATGTATAATTGTATATATATGTGTACCTACCTATATATTATTGTCTTAAAAGCAAATTAATTATTTAAAATAATCTATATGTGTTATAATTCTTGAATTTAGTTACAACTTTGAACTATCGAAAAAAAGTCATGGTGAGACTATAAATAATTATGTAGAAAAAGTTCTCATTTACCCAAATTGTGATGATGGCATTACATCCTACTAGTAATTACAAATGCGATAGTTAGTGATGCTGATGATGGATGTATGGATGTATGTTTGTTACTCTTTCAAGCTGTTGTTTACAAAAACGGCTTAACGGGTTTGAATGAAATTTAGCGCACAGATAGTTTATTACCTGGGCTAACATATAGGATTATGTTCCCGACGGACCAACCGTCTATTTCCAGGTGTTCTTATATATTTTTTATTTTTCAACGCGGACAAATTCGCGTACTACCAGTTAGTATTATCGTGTTTTTATTGTATAGGTGCCTACTTACTGCTTGGTATTACAAGTTTATTATAAAACCATTATAATATAAACATTACTCGTAAAAAAAAATGCTTTTTTTGCTTTGCTAAAAAATGTTTCAATATTATTCCTTATAGAATTTGAATTTCTAACCACCTTCGGTTATAAGAAACTACGATAGAAATCCCATCCAAAAAATTCTTTTTTTTTTAATATGAGCCTTTAAAAATACATAATATAATATCTTCTTATCTTTTCACGAGCAAACCGACGGGCAAAATAAAATAAGCAAAACAAGTGAAACGCTTTGAGATAAAAATAACCCTGTCGCCCAGCTGGCTGTTTTTACTCGAAACGTTGCTAGTCCACGTACTTCACGTTGGCATAGTACATGGAATTCCACTTACAAATAGACAATCTGTGTGTGACACTTTAAAGTTTGCAGAGACAGTGGCGACATGTTGTGGCCATTTGTATGCGAATATCAAGTCATATTAGTCCATGTTATAATAACATTTAAGTGTGAATTAAATGAAAAATAATTGAATCACCAATGTAAACAACATTGACAATGTTCTGGCATTTTGAACTTACATTGCAAAAAACTTAAATTTTTGTTACCGTTCTTGTGGAAGTATACGCCTGTAAGTACACGCGTCAGCCGAAATACGCTGTATGTTATTATATTATAAACTAGTTAGCGCCCGCGACTTCGTCCGCGTTGAAAAAGAAAAAAGTAGCCTATCCTGTGTCCTGTTCGTCTAAATGTTTATCTACCAAGTTTCATGAAAATCAGTTAATTCGTTTAAGAGTTATGGAGGAACATACATACAGAAAAAAATTCTAAAAATGGTCAATTTAGTTTCAGTATCATGTATAGAGCCTATAAACACGATATCTCTGAAAACAAAGTAACTTACTCCATGATCAACCCTTACACATTTATTATTAGTATTGATTGTAAGTAAATCGTGTACTGTATCTTAAATATTTTAAAAAAAAAAGAGGCTTTTTAAACAAATTGTTACACACAACATTACATTGTGTAAACATTACAACAAACTATAATTAAAAATTATAAACTAACTCCCGATATTCTATTGATTTGGGTATTCCTCAGACTACTTGACAGACTTCAAATCAACCGAACCTGTGGTAGTTAACGACATCTATTCGTCAAATAGGAAATGAGCAGATGATCATCAAATGCCTAAACAGATCTTCATAAACCTGTAGAGACTTGTAGATCTTTCATTTTGTTACCCTTCCTTGTCAATCATGGCCGACAAACAATTTCCATCCTGTTGATTACTAGTACTTATACCTGAGAGGAGGTTTGCTAGTTATTTTCTTAGTGATGACGATTTTCTTTTAAATGATTTTTCTTCTATATATCTATACTTAAATTACTTACTTATTACTTCTAAATTTTACTTCAAAATCGAAGAAACTTTGAAACAAATATTTATATTTCAATACCTCAAAGTTAAACGAATACCTATTTTCTGTAAGTAACCGCGTCATAGTGGTTCCTTAGTGCAGCCACTTAGCCGAGTGTACATTTCTCTATACTTGTGATGCACTTCAA
Organism: Synanthedon formicaeformis; assembly: GCA_945859745.1. Lineage (NCBI taxonomy): Eukaryota > Metazoa > Arthropoda > Insecta > Lepidoptera > Sesiidae > Synanthedon > Synanthedon formicaeformis. The sequence goes on from OX243965.1 coordinate 6,927,387, forward strand.
AGACTTCCACTTCATGCGTTACCATCAACACCGCAGCTCTCACGAAAATACTTGTGGTAGTTATATACACAATTCAGAAACACCTGACATTTAAGTAACATTCCTGTACATATAATAAGGGAGATTAATGGCTTAACCACTCAAGAAAAAATCCACTTGATTGTGAAACATGTTTATTTATTTTTTCTTAAATCATGTACTTTTAATTTCAAGTTTTTTCGGCCATGAAAAAATCGTGGCTTTAGACAAGGACTAATCTCAGACCTAACACAGTTTTTACCAAAATGAATGCAACCAAATGAACTAGGATTTAAGGTGCAATATTGTACAACAAATTTTTGTGCCTTCTCGGAGACAACAGAAATTCAAGTTTTTTGTGTTAAAATATTAGGTGAAACTTGACAGTTTGCACACAGATAATAATTATGTTCTAAAGTACCACATTCGATACTTTTTTGATAATGTATTTTAGTAGGAATACGATTCAACTTTAATAATGTAATAATAATTTATTTTAAATTGGCATTCTAATATACATTCAGGCAATTAACTTGTTTAACTTGCGTAAAAAATAAAATTAAAATCAGCGACTTTATTATAAGATAAACATTGCTTAACAATTATAAGATAAACACAATTCTTCTTTATGTTTCATCGTTCACTTATTTATATTCAGAGCATATAAACAAAAGGCAAAGTTATTTGCGTTATCAGACCGCATTCAATTGTTCCCTATGCAAATGTAAAATCAAATCTGCTTCGCAAATGAACAACAAGGCACGCACACATCGTCACGATACATATAAATACTATGCCGTTGTGTTGGTATTTGTTTAGTCTTGATTGTGACATGATTGAAATTAGCTCGATACGGAGTGATTCACAAACGGGGTACCTATAACATAATGGTAATTGTGAATATCGGTATTCGTAATTGTAATTGCTCTGAGTGAGAACCTGAACGTTAGATATACGATATTATCGGCAATTAATTATGTACTGACAGTCTGTCGCTAATAATGTGTTGGAATTGAATAATCCGAGAGAAATACAAAGTTACGTTAAAGGCAAATTATGCTTTAGTCAGTTTAACTATCTACCTGGGGTCTCGAAGAGTGAAGTTGCAGATTTGATCCTACTAATTTATAAGTGCCGTCACACACGGTCAGTCAAAACTGATCAGTTTAACTGACAACCAAAAACTGACCATGAGTATGAAATCTTGTTGAAATTTTTATTTTTATAAGAAGACGATACAGTATACCCAAAAAATACTTTTAGTATTTTTTTTGTTTGTAATGAATAAGTCTTATTCATTACAAACAACCTGTTTGTAATAAATAAGTCTAGTGTAGTTAGTTAAATTAATATGTAAAAACCAACTTTAGTCTGTGACTTAAGATAAGTCATATTCTTTACGTGATTTAACTGCAAATAAAACATTTTCATATTATTCTTCTACTTGTGCTTCTTGCCAAATTTTCACGATTTTGGGTCAACGGGAAGTACCCTGTTTGTTTTGATGAGTAAATTTGTGAGTATTAAATACTTATTTATAATTGGCGGCAGGCTGTCTGACGATCTACTTAAATTTTAAGTAATTGATGGGTATTTTTCATCAAATTACGAAATATCAGTTTAGATTTTTTAATAGCAGTTATGTAAAATAGTTTGTAAGGTTATGTGAGGTCTATTGACCTGAGACCGCGTGGTCCGACTGTCTACGTAATGAGAGTAATGGTCTTCCATATTTTTGATGATAACTTTATAAAAAATTGGGCTTAAAAAATACAAAATGATAAATAAGTAAGTAAAAACTATAAAAAAAACCATAGTTTAATAACAAGTACCTACTTAACACTCGTATCTAAGTTTATTTACAAAGTGAATACAAAAAACAGTCATCCTGTTGGAACGAAAAAAAGATTGAAATTAAAACACCTAAAATTGTCGTAAAACAAGGTACATTTCTTTATGGCGAATGCATCCGGCATTCGATAAATAAGTATATAAATAAATACGTCCATCGCAATCCACTCACGTAACAGACAGACAGACAGATGTGTCACGTGCAACGGGTGCACTCTTTTGCCCACAACTTCAATTTAGTTAAAAGTGGTAGCTGAGTGCGCTGCCGTGCAAGCGTGATCTAACTTCCTTTGGAATTTGGTCTCGCTTTTTGAAACTACCGCAACTTTGTACCACAGAAATGGAACAACTGGAAGCGCTGTGCTGAATGCGAAACCCGAGATGCGGGGTGTTCTATCCACTTTTTAAAACTATACTCAAGTAAAGTTAGTCTTGGTGAAGTCATTTGTGAAGTGAGTAACAATGTTAGAAACAAAATCCCTAACACATTTATACTCCCGACTTGAGCTTCTGTTTGCTTCTAATTAATTCTTTGCATCACGTTTGTAGTATCTGTTCTATCTGTTGGGTTTTATTTAACATTTTAGCTTATAAGAGTTTTTTTAATACTCTACTTAGTCTTATGATGACTAAATTCTAAGATGTGACGCCATTAACTTTTAAAGAAAGGGTTATATTGTGTTATAGTTTTATAAAAACAAAGTACTCTGACTTGAATTTTTCCAATTTTCCTGAAATACCTTATTAGGTATACCTAAATGTTATTATTATACCTTATTATACCGAGTTTTTGCCTTAAATTGTTGTTTTAAGACGAAAATATCAAAATCATAACTGGTCTATTTTTAAAACAAAAAAATATATATTTTTTAACAACGCTACAGAGAATGTGAACAATAATGTAACGTTTTAAAGTCAACAGTCAAAACTACTAAAATCACCAAATGTGTCATGCACATTTTGTTCTTTCGCTGAATGAAGAGAGTAGGTAACATTTTTTTTTGTAAAAAAGTTGGAACATTATTTATATTGGTCACATTGAAATGACCTGTCGATAACATCGAGTATTCGTAGCCTCTGTCGGTTTACAACACTTTGAACAAAAGCTACATGCAGCGACATGTGTTTCATCGGGCGGAACCGCCCTTCAAAATTAACATACAGTTACTGTCCGTCTAAAAAAAACCTTTTTAAAAACTGTGACATGACAATGATGCGTTAACATTTTGACAATGGCCCGTTAGAGGCGAAATGGGAACTGAAGTCCATTTAGTATTCACGTTCAAGTTATATTTAAGCGTAGGTATGGGGCGAGGTAATGCTTAGTCACAGCGGAACTTGTTGCCTTTAGAAAATTTTTATTAATGATCGGTAAGGCCGTATTCCGCGCCCGGTCGGGATCTGGGGGTATAATTTGTTCGCATATTCCGAGAATATTAGATTCAAGCATAAATTATTTGCATGGAATTTCTTGTATATTCTTATATACTCGTATTTTTAAATTTAATTTATACAATTTTATTCTGGGCGCTAAAATATTTTTCCCGTAACGTCACTCTTGCTGTTTTTAGGATGAGTTCGGAATAAAAGTGTAAAGCATCATCTCATGCAAATTTTCCTTACCGTAATAAAAACTATTTCACGTAGTTTTTCAGAACTTGGTCTGCGAATTGGTTGTGCGAATTTCATAAACGTCAATTTAATTTTTTTTACGATATTTGCGTTGACTGTGTATCAAATATTCAGACATCTTCACAAAAAGGTATTTTTGTTTGTTTATAATCTTGGAAGCTAAGATTCTTGGAAGCAACATCATCAGTCTGTGTCTCTGCACTGCTGGATGTAGGCCTCTCCCAAAGTTAGTCACCACGCAAGGTTCTCTGCGCTTCCCATCTAACCGCGCCCTGTCATGCTTTTCACCCACCTGGCTTCAGGGTGTCTTACGCTGCGTGTTCCAATTTTTGGCCTCCATTCTACAAAACGTCTACCTAATCGTTTGTCCGCTCTGCCACAGGTGTGACCGGCCCATTGCCACTTCAGCTTGCCGATTTTTTCGACTTTGTCCACAACTTTTTTCTTCGACGAATTTTAGAAAAGAAATTGTGAGCATAGCATGGTAACCTTAACCTGATGTTGCAGCGTCAAGTAGTCTGCGGGATATCTAACTCTTCAGCAACTTACAGCAGATATAGCGTGTTTGGGCTCATCATAATAGTCTCCTATCTCATTAGAATGTCGGGGGTTAGTTAATAATTTTTAATTACAATTAATAATTGCAATTAACCTAGCTTTTGGAACACAGATGAAGTTGTAAGCAAAAGTTATATTATTAACCTAAAACCTAAAAACCTTAACTACAATATTAAGGGATAATTTTATATTCTAAAATAACCACAAATTCTAACAGCGCAGCTTGGCGTTCCATTATTAAATTCTTGTGAAATTAATTATTTTCTTATTATACGTTCGTACACGCGCCACATAATCATTTAGAGTAGTTTGTACGTTACAGATAACAATAATTTAATGCGTAGTCAGCCCATTAAAAAGCATTCAGTCCCGCGGCGCGAGACTGTATCGAAATGCATTAACTACGGCCAACAGCTCGGATACATGGAACTTACAACGATGATAAATAAGAGAAAGGGTTATTCCTCATACTTGTTCAATTTGAACTCGTAGGCGCCTTACATGGTTTTATTAACCGCAAGTATTAGATGCCAGTAGTGGAAAAGCTGGTAGCTACAACCACAGATTCATAAGAGTGGGAGGAATATAAAAAGTATTTTGCTTTATTTCGTGTTTTTTGTGCTTTTTCTTATAGGGTTGGGCTTATGAAATATTTATTTATTTATTGAAGTGAAATTTCTTTGCGCGCGGCGCGATGAGAGTAGTTTCAAGGTAGAATTTTGTACGACGATTCACTACAATGATCATATATGACGCTTTTTGTAATGTTTCTAAATAGAATGTTTTATACATATCTATTTGAGATATGTATGTATATATTTTAGTAATCGTAATGGACGAAATAGACGATCAAGCGTTTGGCGTGACGACAAAATGACGTGAGGCAACGGCGCCGATTTTACATACAGTTTTTGACATCGAGCCATCAGTTTTTACCATTCACGATCAAATTTTGGCTTCACGCCAGTTAATTTGACGAGATGGACTGACCGTGTATTTAGTCCATAAGAGTAGAAAGTAATAAATTTTGATATTATAAGTACATATTGTATATTACATTCTAAATCCCCATATGAATTGTATAAATTTATTAAGGGGAGCGGGCAGCATTGACTGGTGTGTGATAGTCGCCGGACTGTGTTCGAGGGCGCATAAATAATCCAACGTTGTCGGCAGGTGTCACATCCATTAGTAAGAATGTGATTACTTCTATTCGTGCCACAATTCATATCGGCCACTATTTAAATACCACCTGTAGTTTAGTGGTCCCATTCAACCAATAATTACGGGAGGTTTCACTCTAATGGTCGACTATCATTACAATTTATCGTTAAGACTATTTATTTAAATTTCAATGAGACACAGAACGCGTTTCGTAATAGCCCCTTGTATTGATTTAGAGAATTTTAGTTGGTTGATCATTATTTTATTACAATTTTTATTATGCGCTCTTAAAAATTTGTTTTCAAAATTAACTTATCTTTATTAATATGTTGCTAATATATGGATTTTAAACATACCTATTAAATTTTTATTAGTTAACCTTTACCTTTTTTCAAGTTTTTGTGAATAATAACTAGTTGTGTATTTTTGTTCATTAATAATTTATAGTTAAAAAATAAATTTTTTTCTTGTCTTATTTTTTATGCTTATAAAATAGTTTAGAAAGTCGGGGGTTAATTTTTAATTTTTAATTATAGCTTGAGAGTTATTGTGTAGAAAAAATGTATTACACATCTACATATTGGTTATATTTTATAACGTGTCAATAATAATAAAGTTATAACCTTATAAACAATTATAAACCTATTATAAGTTATACCTATTCTGCGGATTCCATTTATAGTTAGATCCTAGACAGTAAAAGAAATAAATAATTTCTTATAACAAAATTTTTGGCTTTATAAAACTGGGTCGCTCCATTTTATTGGTGTTGAACAAACTTCAAGGACTTATAATACGATGCTCAAGTCAATATCTTCAGTGACCCACTGAACTGAAGGACTGCGTTCAATATGAGAAAATATTTTCAATAAACCTGGAGTTTGAATAGTTTGAACTGGGCAAGTGGTCTGGCAACTGGCATAGTAGGTACAATGGTTACTGTGTTCCCAAATTCCACTTTATTGTTTGTGTTAACAAGCGACTGAAGCCACCTACCATCAACTATTAATTTTTTTTACATACTACATAGCTTAGTTTAGGTTTAAAATAGATCACTATCTATAGTAACCCCATAGCAACCAATATAATATGACCAAATTAGTTCTCGATTTGTATAGTCAGTTTGTTCCTAAAGGGTTATTAGTATGAATATCAAGTATATTAAATTTGTTAAGATATATCAAGCGATTACATTTTCTAAACCTTAATTAACTTGTGCATTGAATGAAGATTACAAAACCCTGGAAAAAATCGGAAATGTCATATTCTCAACAACTAAACCAAACCATGATAAACTAAACCCTGAGAAGTAAAAAAGAATAGAACAAACTTTGGCTTGAAGATAGACCGAATATAGAGCAGCTGCAATAATGCAGCGATAACCTAAAGTTGCCGGGTGGCTTCAACGCTGTTATATGTTCATTATATCAACAAGTAATAAACCGCATAATGACGGAGTCCGTTGCTTCACTGCGCTTGCAAATTAATTTAAAGCGCATAGGAGTGGCTACAACGTCAAGTAGCCATTAAGTTATAAACAACATTAATCAAATGGGTATAGGTAGACGAGCAAACTTTTTACTTATAAATAAAATGTTAAGAGGCTCTGTTTCTTGTTTGTTTTAGTTCACAGACTGACCTTTTTAATTAGGAAAATGTAACATGAGTCTTGTTTATTAATCACCGACGTGTGTGTGTGTGTGTTTGTGTTTATCTGTGTGTGTACTGTTACTTCGGTGGTATTTCAATGACATGGTGACCTTGACTGATGCTGCAGTATCGAATTAGTCTGCGGGACATTCAACTCCTCAGCAACTTACAGCAGATAGAAGTCGGAGGTTAGGCTATAATAAAAATTTAATTATAGCTTGTGTATTAGCTGTGTACTTAAAAGTTTTTTTTTGCAACTAGTCAAGATAGGTATTTCGCGTGCAAAAAATGTTCTTTGTTAAACTGGCGAGTGCCTACCTACTCGTATCTTCTCGTTTTGTATAAATGAGGAGCACGAAGTTTTAAATTAGGGCTTACATTCTTTGTAAAGTCTCTCTTCCGCCGCAACAAAGGAAAAATTAGGGCTCAGCATTGAACGCGTTAATTTTTTCCTTTGCAAATTGTATGAGCATTGTTTTGTTTTAATGATGAACGAACAACACCGCGTCCGTGATTGTGGCCACGCCCCAGTACTGCTTGTAAACTGTGATTGGTGGAGTGGCCTTTTTTGTTTAACAAATGCTCTTGTAGTTTTTAAATAGTTTATTGTAATTAGGGAAGGAGTACCAACAATTTATTACTCATATTATAATCTACACCAGGGTTGTTGTTGATGAGGAATTTTCAACGTATGTATGTATGTTCGTTCATAACTCTTAAACGAATTAAATGATTTTCATGAAACTTGTTAGATAAACATTTTGACGTACAGGACACAGGATAGGGTACTTTTTTCTTTTTCAACGCGGACGAAGTCGCGGGCGCCAGCTAGTTGATATTATAAATTTAAGTGCTTCACTGTTTTTCTCATTTTTCTTTTTTTCTTCATATTTTGAAAATGTGTATATATTTTTATTAATTCAACTTATTGTTATAGGTGCTAATTCGTGGTCGTGTTAATTGCGGGATTTTGCGACTATCACTTTAAAAAAAACATGTAAGTCATTGAGATAAGTTTATTATGTTGAAACTAATATTTTATGTAGTCGTATCTGTTACCTGATCTTACACACTTAAATCTTAGGATATAGGTAGTATTAATTTTTTTAACATTAAAATACTAATTAATGAAGATTAATTGGTTATCAATTGTGTCAATAAGCAATACCAGCCTTCGGCTTCGCACTAATAAAAATATTCTATTTCTTGGAATGTTTTACACAACGCTCGTGAAACGTTATTAAAATCCGTTGAGTATTTTAGAAATTAGCTGAGAAACAGACAAGCAGATAACGACTTATTTTATAATATTTATAGGTACAGATTAAGAGTATATAGGCAGGTACCTTAATTCCAGCTTAATTCAAAATTGATTCAAAACAAATATTTAAATTTTGTTATTATTTAAGTAATCTTTTATTTAATTTTTGTAAAAAACGTTTATAAGTATTAGGGTCTCTTTCACCAACTACAAGTAAAGCGTTAATTAGTTACTTTTAGAAATAATTTTATGTTTTATTAAATTATGCAATCGGTTTAGTGCATCCTTCGATAGGCGAATATTTTATTTATTTATTTATTTTTTATTTATTTTTTATTGTGGGACTTTTCCGTACAAACAGAGGTATATCAGCTCCATTATCCCTGGTGACTTTAAATGACGGTTAGCCTACTTGACAGATGGTGAAAGAGGCCTTTAATATTAAAATACATAAATAAAACACACGCTTATTTAACTTAAGCTCTCTAAACAGTAAAATTTGTAAGCTTTTCGTAACTGTGAGTTATGAAGGTACTTTAAGGCGCTCATTGCAAAGGCTTTTAGAATTAGTTTCACACTGCTAGTTCGCTTGTTAAGCAAAATGTACGACGAACGTTGACATTCTTGCTAAAGTAACATTTTATATTTTTGTGAATAGGTACTTATTTAGAATCACCAGACATGTAAAGTTCAAAGTTGAGTTACCCTTGTAATGTTGTTTACGACATTATTGTCGTCCAATTTTTTCGAAAACAATTATGAATCCGTTCACAAAATATTAAAATATAAACTGCTTATGAAAAATAAAATTGTTCTGAACCAACACTAAGGTATATCACAAATGTTGTTATTTCACAGTTCTCCAGTCTCCTGTCACTACTATGTCTTAAGGGTGTACTATCAAAATAATGCATATAAAATGCATTTTAATATATATATTTCACGAAAATAAAGAATAACATAATTATGGGCTTTTAAAGAGTAATCCAATTTTAATTCCTTCAAAGTGTTGTTGAATGGAAAAGATTAATGTTGCAATGTGTAGGTACTTTCTTGTGGAGAATGATGCGTGGGTGTTCATCTCGCGTGCAACACGCATTATATGACGAACGACTAATTGATATACTTACAATATTCTTTGTTAGTCTTACATGCTACTCGTCAGTCACGGTTTCATGAGAAGGATAAAGTACAGTTATATGTAATAAAACTTAGTACTTTAAACTAGTAAAACTTAGTTATTTCATTCTGAAGTTAAGTACCTATTCTTAAGAGGGTATGCGCCACCACAGTTTTCGTTTATAACTTTGTTAGGTTATGGGCCTCTTTCACAAACTACATGTATAGTGTTGATTAGTTACTTTTAGAAATCATTTTCTGTTATATAGAATTTATGCACTCGGTTTACTGCATCATTCAATAGCCGATTTTTATTATTATTTTCTATTTAAAGTTTGGGACGTTTACCGTACAAACAAAGGTATATCAGCTCCATTATACCCGGTTACCGGTGACTTTAAATGACAGTTTGGCCTACTTGACGTTTGTGAAAGAGGCGCGTAGTCTATCGTATAGTGAAACTTAGTTTAACACCGACTTTAAGTTAATGACAATAATAAGATTAAAAGAAATGCATTCTTGCAGCAATTTACTCGGAATTTTTAACCATATTCATGGTTTCGAAAAATCAATAGAATTCACACTCGTCTTATACTTTAGAAAAAGTATATAAAGTAAATACTTTAGAAAACTTAATTACTTTCGAAAATTTAGTGAACTAGTGAAAAATTTATTCGTCATTCATTCGACCTATATAGTGAAAATTTTATTTAAAATTGTTTACAAACTACGTTTAATTTCTCAAAGAGTTTATTTATTATGAAATGTAATTATTACTTATACAAACTTTATAAATATACTTTTATAGCTGCTATAAAAAATATAGGTGTTACTGTTTCATGGAAACGGCCGTGTGTTTTAAATGTATACCTACGTGTACGTTACGAATAATATTTTCTTTGCGCCTATTGTTAACCTATATCTATAACGAACTCGAATATGCCACATATAACAAAAAAATCTTTGATCCTTTAGCTATCGAGTGGTGTAATTGAATTTTTGATGTAGATGATATGTACATCATTTTCTGAATCGCCCCCCCACTATGGAAGCAAATTTAATGACATATATTTACATTAAACTTGCCTCATATTTATACTTTAGGCTTTTAATAGCAAAACCTAACTATAAAATATATATTCTACTGGGTAGATAAGAACATTACTAGGCATGACAAATGGCTTTTTATCTTCGAATATCTAATGAATATCGAGTACTTATCTACATTTCAAACAATGCCCCTTATCCTCATTCAAATCGACAAATTGACATAAATTTCTTGTGATTGCTTTAACAGTTTACATCTAGTCATTATAACGGCACTAAAACGATTGTCAAACAACAGAAGAAAATGTCGTTGTGTAATTTTTTGGTAGTTATGTTCACGGCTTTAAATCGTTCGGTAATGGATCGTAATGAGAGTGTCGTTGACACGCATCGACTGCCACTACAAACGAAATAGAGGTGGGATGGTTCGTCTGTACCTAGTTGTTTCTGTGAAATAACCGGTCGAGGTCTTCGTTGACATAAGAGAATTTGTATTACATTATATTGTATTTTATGTACCACTATTGAATGAATGGCTCTCCTAAGTAAATGTAAGGAAGTTTAGGCCAAAGTCTACTATGCCAGACAAGAACCCTGTGAATTAGCTAGACTTAACGTATCTTCGAAGATTAGTTTGCTAAGACAACCAGATTCTGCCAATGTCACTGTTTCAGTGTTTTCAAAAACGGTCATACTTAATGATAAAAAAAATATCAAAATCATTTATTTCTTTTCAATTATGTATGGGAGTTTTCCTTAAAATACAATTTTAAAACATTAGTTAGATTATAATTATTAATGTACTTAGGTAAGACCTCATAAGAACTTTGATAATCTCGATTGACGCGAATGTTGACCGTTTAACTGCTTCATTATATCCAAGTTTTCATAAAATATTTCATGAAGTCTAATACCTAGACGACATATGAATACATTTTCAATAATTCATACGCTCAGTCTTGTCTGTTGGGCGCGACACGGACCGCCGTCTAATACATATTTAATAAACCTTACACAGCCGTAATGGAAACAATGAAGCTTCGCTTGCACAAAGAAATAAAATCGTGCGATGGAATCGCTGCAATTACGCGACTGAACGAACCTCAAAACCGTTTCAAAGATTTTATGCGACCTTGATTGTAGTGGAGATATCGTCCCAATATTGTGAGATTGTAAAGCGCACTTCTAAGAACCGGGACAGTTACCAACAAAGGACTGGTTTGTCGCCGGATAATAAGATGAGGATGGTGGGTAATTTGTTTCAAATAAAAAACAACCTGCAAATGGGTCTTAACGCTATAATAAAAACAGAGATATGGCCGATGGTGGGTCGGTTCGAGAAATGAATTTAGATTACAGGTTAACGCCGACTAAATGTGGGTTCGGCGCTTCACCTGTGCTCGAAAAAACACTAGTAAAAACTTTTGTATCGGCTGACTGCTCTTCAGCTTGTCATGTGAGAAGGAGCCATTTTTAAGCGGACGCTTGTCGTTTCATCGGCTCATTGTCGAAGCCTTCGTGAACCTCGTTTTTATACGCTTTTAAAGTCTGTTTATACTTCTGCTTTTGCAGTGAAACTCTCAGCGAGATGCCGTTTAAAATGCATTATTTTACCGTTACACTGCAATCAATTGGAATTTTAAAGTATGTTACATTTTAAGATCGATTTTGTTCTTGACAAAACGTATACATACTTCAAAATAAGACCATTTTTTATTTTTATTTAACCCTTTGGAGTATTTGGTACGCAATAAAAGTTTGTATGTTTTCCCAGTTAACTATAAATTCTTTTACTTAATGGTACAAGTTTCAACCGCTAAAATGAAAATAAATTGATGGCCATTGCAAAATAGACATGGCCAGATTAAATTACTTGACTTCGCATAGATTTCAATATTTCAAAAATTCTTTGTTAGCGGTTGCTTAAGTTACATATGTGTTCCAAATTTTAGCTTTCTGGACTTATTTGTCACTGCAGTATTTTAACTATTAAACTTATTACATTTTGACAACTACACATTCGAACTATTTGGACGTTTAGTCATGTGAACTGCCATGTCCCGGAACGTTAGTTTTACTGTGCGATGATAGTCAGAACAAATTTGTAAGTATAGATAAAAATAAATTAAATTAATTAAATTAAATTATAAATAATAATAAAGCAGAGAAAACCATTCTATACAGCCAGCAATAAATACAATAAACTGTGTAAAAAATAACTCGTAATAATATTTTTTTTCAAATGCAACAAGGTTGTCATTATCTTTCAACTTTTAAAAATGGAATTATATTCATTATCAAAGATGGAGAGAAGTTGTAAGCCGCAGGGCACTTGTGGGCGGTATGTCGACTGCTCGCCGTGTATTAACAGCCGGTAAAAATAAAAGCTTTTGACTTCAATTAATAAATTTTAATTGCGCAAAGTGCAGCCGTGAGCTGCTGTGGTAAGGACCTTTAGTGTTCCAATTTATAGAATATAAAATACTGTTCTTAATTTTTAAATACTTTTATTTTAATCTAGATGTAGGTATCTATATTTAAATCGTCGATCGACTAATTTATATGTACATTTACAGCTGGGATGTTTTCGTAGAAAAACATTTTTGCCTTTTAGTCTGTAATTAATATACAAGAATACAACCAGCGAAAATGTCACTAATTCTACACATTTTAGAAATTATTTTATACTAGATATAAAATATATTTCAGATTTTTGTTTCCATCCAAACGTTTATCTCAGAAATGTTAGAGGTACATTTTTTACGTATTCCTACGACAAATAACTAATTAATGATTAATCATGAAATTACATATGTGTCGTTCATTGTAAAAGTGGTGTAACTCCCTATTTTTAAAACCATCTTTTCTTGCCTAATGGTATCACATTTAGTCATATCTTTCAATATAAAAGTGAAGTAACTCCAATAGTTGCGTTAAAACAATGAATGAATGCTTATATTTTCTTGCCTACACTATAATTCGCAAAAAGCTCGTTATTCTAAAATTCAGCTACAAGGAGATAGTTCACTTTTACAATGAACGACACATATAATTATGGAAATGGTAAGCTACTCGAGTTGGAAAGTTAGCTCTTAAGAGGGCACTTACTAATTATTCTACTATAGCCAATAATCCTAGCTATAATGTACATATACATTTAAAATTGGGTTGTCAATAGCTACCATGTCATCTAACTATAAAGGTTTTTCTAAAATATTGGAATTGCTAGCGTATATTTTATTATTTTCGCGAGTTCAATAAGAGCCGCGAATGTCTTGCGTCGCATTCTGTCTTTGGTTATACGGCATTATAATAAGTTGTGATAACAAATTTTCCCAAAAACCTACCGAGTTCCCACGCTCGTACAGCGCAGCGCTTCCTCAAGCACAAATCACGAGAACGGCTGAACCAATTCGGCTAATTTAAGGCGAATTGTTCCCTAAATCATAAAAGGTCGAATTTACGTAATTGACTTCGTGTGAATTAAAAACATTCTATCAGCTCCTTCTATAAATACATAAAGCTTAAAGGATGTTTATTTTTAGACGGTTGCCTGTGTAAAAGAATTGATTTTTTTGTGTTTTTTGTAGCCCGATTCAGTACCGAGAGACGTGTAGCAATTTATGTATTTAATTCTGTTATTGTCGGCTTGTCATAACCAATTTTTTTGAATGTATCGGTTTTAATATATTTTGTAACTTTGAACGTTTCTTGTCATTTGAATACAATTTCTTGTGTATTTCTTTTGTAAGTATAACGCGTATTGTTTATTTTGTAGGTGTTTGTGTTTTATCTTGAGGTAATTTGTTTATCTAGATGTTATAATATTACTGTTCGGCATTTTAACTTACCCTGCTTGTAACATTACGTTAATTTTGTTATCTAACAAAAATATACGGTTAAAACTGAATATACGCTTTATTACGTACGTATAAATTGTACATATATTATATTGATTAATTACATACTATAACTTCATACGTGTTGTAGTTCGTTTTTGAAAATCCCACAGGAACGTAACATTTTTTCATAATAAAAAATATCAAGTTAAACCACGTAATAAAATATCTGTAGGCCAAATAACATCCAAATTAATTTTCTCATACATCCAAACTTTCGCATATATATCAATCATCAATACTAATAATAAATCTGTAATGGTTGGTCATGGAGTAAGTTACTTTGTTTTCAGAGATATCGTGTTTATAGGCTCTATACATGATACTGATATTAAATTGACGATTTTTAGAATTTTTTTCTGTATTATGTATGTATGGATGTTCCTCCATAACTCTTAAACGAATTAACTGATTTTCATGAAACTTGGTAGATAAACATTTAGACGTACGGGACACAGGATAGGCTACTTTTTTCTTTTTTAACGCGGACGAAGTCGCGGGCGTCAGCTAGTATATAATAAAATATGAGCTAAATTTTTTTGGAGCTCTAGGTTTTTCTTTTCTAGTTTATAATATTATTAGGAAGAATTCAGTCGCTAGGTTTTCAAGTATAGACCACGACCTGCACGCGCAAAATTGTTTTTGTTTTCTTTCCCATTTAACTACATTTTTTTTTAAAGTAAAACAGCTTTGTTGTTAAAGCAATAAATAAGGCTTTTTACAAAATTAGTGTTCAAATAAAAACCATCATCGTTCTCATGTTGGTTCCACGCCCCGTGTGCAGCAAAACCGGTTCCGCGAGACGAATAGTTTCCACCACAAAGTATGCCTACTTTTATTAAGCAGCTATAGTTTACTACATAAACATAGTAAAATTACCAATGTAAGTAAGTATACATACTTACTCTTTATTAAAATCTTATAATAACGGAATGGCAAAGAGTTAGTCTTAAAATGTATATGTTTGCTGTAGTTGAAGTTATTTCGTCTGTTTTGATATTTATGATAAAGGTAACTGACAGATTAGCATACAAAACATTGAAAAGTTTGACCTTCCCCGGGGCATTCCCAACATTTTTGACAGAGCAATAGAATTTGTTTACGAAAATGTGAATTAGAAGAGATACTAGCGACTTGTCAGTAACTCAGTTTGAGTTACTTTTTTAAATTTAACTATAAAAACAAAATAATTTACCCAAAATTGCTGATGATTTGCTCAATTTGTTAACTTAGGGCCTCTTTCTCAAACTACAAGTAATGTGTTGATTAGTTACTTTTAAAAATAATTTTCTGTTTTATTGAATTATGCATTCGGTTTACTGCATCATTCGATAGCCGATTTTTTTAAATTATTTTCTATTTAATGTTTGGGACGTTTACCGTACAAACAAAGGTATATCAGCTCCATTTACCCCGGTTACCGGTGACTTTAAATGACAGTTTGGCCTACTTGACGTTTGAGAAAGAGGCGCTTAGTCTAAAAGGACACAGGACAAAGAACTTTAATCTTGTCACTTATAACGTCAGTAAAGCCAGCTCTTTCTTTTTCGTTTTCAGTGCCTTTCTAAAATGCTAACTGAGCACACTACGGCATACGTTCAGTATGTTAATTATGTTGATTTTGCAAAGTGTCTTCTTTTGCATTCTGCCACCACACCCAGAGAAATAAAAAGCTAAACTTGTTACTTCCGTGAGTAACGGAGTACAGAACCTATGTAAATATGGAATGAGAGATACTTAGTTCACTGTACTTACGATATTGTGGCTTCAGTGGGACGGACCTACCCGTGACTAAATATGTGCCCACGCGCATTACAACTTATGATGCTCTGAATAATTTTGTGTCCGCGCCGCCGCTTTATACGAGCCCGACTGATTTCCTTCGGGAGCATAACCCCCTAATTAAATTTAACGCACATTTAGTTTGAAGCTACTTAAATTATCATTAGTTTTACTACCTAACATACTGACCACTAATGGCTTATTAATAAAAGATAAACTTCTTAATCCAGAATCACATAATAATTATCTTACCACTACACTTAGAAATTTTAAGTAAAATTAAACTTTGTTTATATAGATAATTTTAGTGTATATAAAATATTGTGCTTTAATTTCTTTAGTAGGCTATGTACTAACATAAAAAAATATCACACGAAGAACTTGTCCTTAAACATTCGACTTTTATGCAAAAAGCGCTCTCGCTAGCAATCGCTGATCGATGACCCCTGAGCGACTCGACTGTATATCGGTGTGCTGTCTACCCAGTACTGATATTTGTGACTTAAGGACACATTATTAAGAAAATTACGCCCGTGTGTATACCTACATAACATTTAAAACTAGTTTCTTATTAAATAAGACAATAAAATTGTTCGCTTTACTAGCTGGGTAATATTTTACCCTTAGCTCGCCGTGATTTATTATTTTAACTATACGGGACTTGATTGCGTAATATGTTGGTACTATTTTATTTACCACGACGTTTAGTACGTGTTGTAACGCCCAAGGTTTGCAACGAAATGAAGTGGCGGGTATTAGCGGGCCGTTCTAACCACACGAGTATTTGGAAGTACCCGCACTCGATCTTCATTTATTTGACCCTGATTTGACCACAAATTTTAACTCACACAACATTCACGACTATGACGATTTGTCGGACGATATCTGAAAATGGGTAGAACCACTGATAAATAGATACCACGAAGATTCAACAGATTTTAATGTGGCTTATGTGTTCTTAATTTTTTAAAAAGGATTTGAGTATTCAGCCATTGCACACCTAAATAAATCCCTACGATTCGTTTTTATGACAATTCTAAACTATGTTTTGCCCGCTACTTCTTCAGCGTTGTATAATAAAAAATATAACTCCTTACAAAATATATGAGCAATAATTAATTGTTGATGTTATTGTAGTTTTTCTAGGCGTTGGATTTTTATTTTTACTTTTTATGGATGAAAGGTACCCTATGTCCTTTTCTATATCACCAACAATGTGATGTAAAACTTCATGTCATGATTTAATGGATTGAGTAGTTAAGGCGTGAAAAGGTAACACACACAGACAGAGTTACTTTCACTTATATAAATAGTATGTATTTTTAATATACCATTTTAGAAACATGTCAAGCATATTTCGTTTCAAAGTGTAGGTAGATTGGTAGCTCAAAGCTCATTACCCAACTTGAATCTACAAATCAAAGCAAAATCCTTGAATCGCATGGGTGCTACGAAAGCAAATCAAGTCCTCTCCGACATTCATTAGTTTCGAAAAATCCTCCATAACACTAAAAAAAAGTCGGCGAATAAAAGCTTGTTAAAATCACTCGGTGTTCGACCCCGTATAAAAGTTTAGGACGGTTTTTACGTAAAAAAAAAGAAGGGAACGGAAGTGAGGCGTATTTAATCGTTACAAGCCCGGCAGCCATTTTTCCATCTCGTGAATTAATTTTAATTTTGATTCTATTAACATAATAAAATAAATGAAGGAGAGTTCCCAGTGGAATAGAGTGATGAAGTTATCTTGTTCCCGAATCAGAAATTTTGCGATGGATGTACGAGGAATATTTGATAATAAATTTCAACGTCATAAAAAAATATTCAAGCTATATATTTTTAATTTAAATACACTCAGAGCGTTTAATAGCATTTTAAATATTATTATTTTATTTTTAATTAAACCGGCGAACTTCGTACCGCCTCAGAATAAAACCATTTGTATACAAAATGTATGAGAACATAAATTTTATTCACACTATTTTTTTTTGTGAATATTTCAGATGTTTTCGGGACTATGACGAATTCAACAAATCAATAAAAGTCGGTCCAGCCGTTCTTGAGTCTTGGTATATTATATAACACGACTTTCTTTTATATCTGTACATTATACAATATAGGTAACTTTGTAAATTAAAGTTCCATATAAAATGTAAAATTTATGTAAGGTCGGGGTAGGAAAACCATCGTCAGTTTTCAAATTCTTTCCTTTGTCAAAATCATAGACTTTTACTACCTTTTGAAACTATAACACTAAGCTGGGCATCTGACAGACGTTTGAAATGAAATTTTTGGCATAACTGACAATTATTATGCTGGTGCCTTTTCTTACCCCGACTGTACAATATATCGAGTTACACGTGAATACATTTGTATATAATTTACACATATACTCGTATACAAAATAAAAGTATCCATAATATGTAACTTTCATAAAAAAAGTAATATTTTTTCGTTATTTCATACATGACTGCTGTAACAAGATGATAAAAGATTTTATGAATCTGGAACGCGCAGCGTCAAATGTAACAATTATAAACACATCTGCCAATAAAATATGAAAAAGGTTTAACAGCTGTTTTAATGTAAATATTTAAGCTTAATATTCAACACAATTTATGTGAAATTGTAATTTATTTTTATATGTACAGTAAAACTTTTATCCATTTGGACAATAAAATAAAAATTATCTATTCTTAATTTTCATCTTATTAACTTGAAAACTAATTTGTAATTGATTGCGATATAATTACACGCAAGATATAGTGAGTCATCTATATATCAATACGTGAAGCTAAAAACTTTAGTTCCCATTTTACTTTTAAAGAAAATTTGAAGAAAAACGTTTGAAGTTTGGTGCACTTGTTGTTATGTGAAGAAGATATGGATAGCTAATATTTTCGTATAATATGCATTTAGAAATACATTACATAAATTAAAAAAAAAAACATGACACACACTACCGCGTGTTTGACACACGCACGCATAAAGACACTGCACTATGTGTAGTGTATGTGTATATTCTTTTGTTTATGGTTTATGGTCAAAGTCCAAGTGGTCAAAGTGAGAAAAGATTAATATATACATATATACATAGTACTTAAAAATCAATCGATTTTGACCACTAGTAATAATAACAATAAACAATATTTCAAGATAGCAATATAATCAAGCGTAACACTACTAATGTTTTATGTTAGTTTGTATAAAAACAAACACTCGATAAATATTTCCCTAACCATAAAGTGTACCCATGATAAAAGTGTAATGTACCATTAATAATTTCAACACAACCAAGGAAAACAGTGCTCGAGCCATAAATAATTCCTTAATGGCGGACTCTGTAATATTTCTTCCTTCATCTACATTACTTCTGCAAAAATAACAAAATAGTATTCGCATAAGATTGCCACAGCTCGATAAGCCTTAGCGGACTGCATAGAACGAGGCACTTTAACATCGTTGTACCTTTGTCGTCAGTTTTTAAGGAAAATCGTTCATATGTTTTGAGGGTTAGGATTGCTTTTTGAACCAATTCAACTTGTATCTGGGAGTTCCACAAAGGTTCTGATTTGTAGACGCGATAGGCACGCGAATGATGCTCTTCGCGGGCGCAAGGACACTACTAAAATAAAACTAACATGTTATTCGTTGAGATAAGGGACGTCCGGCTCTTACGGTCGCTAGTTATTTCGATAACTGCTTGCTGTGTCGTACGTTTTCTTGTCCTCATTACTTTTAACGCATCATAAAGCATCAACATAAGTCATTACATATCAACGCCGAATGCGCAAAAAGTATATATTTATTGAAGTATTTTTTTTAACGTTAAAATGTAGCAGTAAATAACTTATTTTTATGTTAGATCGACAGACAACGTGACAGTACACTTAACAGCAAGTGCTCTGCCGATTGGCATCCCTTACTCACTCACCGAAAAAAAAAAAACTCACATATGAAAAACTTATAAGAGCACTCATCATTGTAAATCCAGTAAAATATGCAGAGGCTTAATCTATAACGTGTTGTTTTAGTGAGAAATTAATAAAATGCACTCTCAGTAAATTGGAGCTCGGTGAATCTATATTTAATAAACACATTAGAGTGCAGTGTTGCGTCCGCGTCAAGCGTCCGTACGCCATTACATATTTATATGTTCTTTATATAGGATTAAATCGATGCAAGATTTTGGTATTCTATCGAGCTTCGAGGCGAACGCACCGGTGATCGCGTCACGTAATATCATATTAGAGAAGTTTTCAATGAATTTTAATGCAAGCGATCCAAGACGTTGCTGGCAAAGGAATCAGGGCCACTTTATGTATTGTGATTGATTCAATGCACTCAGCAGCGCTTTGTACAATTTATGTCCAATAAACTGCGCAATTTTGTTGTACGTCTTTTCTTGTTACTCGCTACACTTAATGGTAAGTGGAACTGTAAGCAATAATAGAATGTTTCTTTTTATTTCATATTATATTTAGTTTACTAATATTATAATGAGATAAAGTTTTGTGCAATCTGCGGAGTGGGACCTGGTGACCTGTAACACAGGTATTTTTCAATACCTACCACGGGCACCAGGCTCTCATACAATTACGACCATTGCCTGTGTATATAAAAAAAATTTAAGTCAACATTGTCTGTATATTGTGGTTTTGTGATTGTGTGGAGCTAATAAATGCATTATTATTATTATTATGTTTGATTGTTTGTTTGTATGTAGGATGCTAAGGTAATCTAATATGTATATTTTGCTAAGATTTCTTTGGCAATTAATAAAAAGGTATCCCTGACGTGTTCGCTAAAATTTCACGATGTTTGAAGAATACTTTCTTCAATCAGAGAGAATACTTTCACATTTATAATATTAATATGTATGTAAGTATGGATTTGACACTACAATATAAACAAAGTTACGGTGAATGTTTGGACGTACGTATAGTCTACTCTACACACTATATTATAATATTAGCTACAAGTAAACTTCTATTCCAGTTAGCAATCTATGCTTAACATCTTATAAAACACGAAGCAAACAACACGATCCTTCTCAGAAAATTATACCACAGTCTTGTCAGTACTTATAATACTGAGAAATTCTAAAGTAGACACTCGGTAGCTTAAAAATATATATATAAGGTTAATAAAATGATTTTAAACTTAGTTAAAATTGATGTCAGCTCTTTAATTTCTATTAGCAAAACTAAGCTCTCTTTGAGTTTAGTCTACTTAATTAGCAAAACTAACTAAACTTAGTTTTCTTAATAGACTGAACTTTGTTTAATAATTAATTGATAATCTACGAATAAATTTACTTAATTTATAATTTTATATTATCGTTAAGAGTTAAAATCAATTTTTATATTTTTTTCTGAATCAGCAATATCTCTATATATACTTATAAAATCGGTAATCCCGACTGACAAATTGTTTTTTTTTTTGCTTGATTAAGTAATATAACAAATATCCTAATTTACAAACATTCGCATTTATAATATTAGTAAGGATTAGGATTAAGATTTAAGTTTAATATAGACAAACAAATATAGGCATTGAAGTGTGATCGTAAAAAAAAATCGTCATAATTAGTTTGAACTCCTAATAGTAAATTTTTAAACAGAAGTATTCAGAATGGGAAGACGTAAATCTTTCAAAAATAGTTGTCATAAACATTTTATGTTTGTAAAGCACAAAGCGCTATTGTACACTCATTTTATGAGTAAACTTTTACAACGAAAGATTTAATGGTTTCATGGTTTTCAGACAAAACTTTTACAGCGTGGTTACAAGATTACTACTGTGTTTGCTAATTCCTTCACATTTATGCATAAGAAGCTCAATTTATTTTTTGAATAATTCAAGCAAATAAGCATTTAATTGGTGAAAGCTCTGAAATGGCTTAAAACTCTACAAGTTAAAAAACACAATACCTATACAATTTTTTTTATGAATAACACCACAAAATAAACTTCAACATGAAAGTAGTATTTTCATGAATAACTTCAATCCTAATAATATTACAAATAACTACAAAAGTTTGTATAATAATAATATGTTTTGATGTATGTTCCTCAATGACTCAAAAACGGGTGAAAGAATTTGGATTAAATTTGGCACACACAAATTAAACTTCCTGGGATACCATATAGGATAACTTTTATCCTGGAAAAATGTTTGGTGCCTGAAGTATGCCCTTTAAATATTGAAAAAAATTCGGCGCCACTGTTGTTACAACGCTTACGAAGTCGCGGGCACAGCCTATTGGCTTATAAAAATGTTAATATTATTATCTCTTTGTTCCCAATCAACAGTTTTGCAAACAGATCGCAGATTAAAATAGGGTTAGCAAAAAATTTGCAGCGAATATAAATATTAAACATAAATATATGGTTATGTAACGTTTGCGTATAATTAATTAGTGTAGCATTTGCTGCGAGTGTAAATAAATTAACACAAATGAAATGGTTCAGACGTGTTTAATTTAATGAATGTACTTTATTTAAATTAATGTTAACATTTCTACATAGTAAGTAAACATTAAATTAATAGCATGTTTACGTTTTATTTTTATATATATCTTTAGTGATATGTTAAATATTTCGTATTTCAAATAAAAGTGTTTCTGCGATAAACCTTTGTTGCAACAATTAAATATGATTACATAGACACTAAAATTATTTTATTAATTTGTCACTGATTGTGATATTATGTCTGTTATCCCGCCGTCTGTCCGCATTACGCTTAGATCTTTTAAAGTAAGGAAAATTTTTATATATAATTTGCAGAAAAAATTGCACTCGCTAGTAATTCATAATTTTTGAACCAATAATAAATTAATATAATTCATATTTATTGATCATAATTGAATAATTTAATTATTACTGTTCATAATTGAAGTACGTACAGTACACATTATAATCTGATAAAACGTCAATTACATTAGATGATTAGAGGCTTGAAGGTGGCTAACGGTTAAGGACGCCTCGACGCCTCCAGCATCCTCATGAGTACAAGCGCGAGTTTAAGTTGAGAGTTAACAAGTAAATAACGCCTTTGGGAAATTAAAATGATGAAAATTAAATCTCTCGAGACAGCCCTATCGCAGGGCCGATGCGCAGTTGATCACGTGTGCGTGGGTCCGCGTATGGAGCGACTAACTAATTTCGCTTTCGGCGATGTCGGCGTTTAACATTTCGGACGCGCCGTGAGTTTTAATTTGTGATCAATTATGCGCGAGCACTGTTATTTTATCGTTGTTTTATTTACTTTCTCACAGCGACGCTGGGTGGTCCGAACACGATATTCGGGATATAATACTGACCAATAAGTTCCACTGGCTGTGTTACCATAGAGTTAGTAATGATATTTTATAATTTTTCACGAAATTCATCATGAATTTCGAAACATATACCGAGTGTTCTTATCATATTTTACCAAACAATACGTAAATATATACTTGTCTATGTATATAAAAGGAAATTGTACAATTAAATATGTATATTTACATTTCAGAGGCTCAGGCCTCTTCAGCTGTGCTACGAGTAGCTCATTGCGAATAGGCAGGACCACGCACGCTTCAAATCTCTTCTGAGATCGCCACTTCTAACTACTCTGACTCAAGATATGGTTACTATCGATCCCTAAATACAGTAGGTAACTGATCGTAGTTTCAAATATTTCACCAGAAACACAGTATACTTACTCGTAGGTGAATTATATAGAGTGCCTTCTCGAGCCCAACTGCCGAGTGTGCGAAAAATGTTATTCATATTAGTCACCTTATTCACCTGAAATAAACTTATATAAACCTTATCACAAGAGTCAAATTTTAACCAATTTAATATGCGCTTACCAAAGAAAAAATACCTACCTACTAAAAAATAGTTCAAAGCAATTAAATGTATACATTAAAAATATAGAAACAGTTTATCAACTTAAAGGACAAGCTTATAATTGACGGTCCTTTCTATAATGTTATTTGTGCCGATAGAAGCGTGGTACAAGAGGTTGACCAGCCATTTTGTATTATCGTCACGTTCGAGCGCATTGGGCGTTGGGTGCCCTCGCCGGTTAGCGGTAAAATCGTTCCACGTAATGTGATTCTAATTGAGCAGCTAATGCCTACTGAGCGTACTGAGCATACACTTGTTTAATTAGCCGGATAACCGGACGCTCCTTGCCGTGTTGCCGGAGAGGCTTACCGCACCCGGTTAATACGAGAACGAAAATGGTTAGCTTTGTACGCCCGAGGACTTTAGGAAAATTATGTAAGTACATACAGACTTTGCCCACTAGTTAGTTAGCGGATATTAGTGTTGTAAATTTTGTTAATCTTCTCTTATGCCTTTCGGAATATATTCTAACTAAGTATCTAATAATAAACAAGTCTGGGCGCTACACGTGAACCTCTGTGTTACTTACTTATTTTGGGTATTTATTTAAAATTATTTAAGAAAATGTCATTCGTATTTTTGCACATTAAGTGGTCATTTAAATATCCCCAAGTGACTAATCTTGATTATAATAAAAATTTAGAGAAAATATTTTACACAGTGCGATCAGTTTTAATCGACTAAGTAAATATGTGATTATTTTGTTACAGGTGTTAATTCGTGGTTTGGTGTATGGTGTGCGGTTATTTATCACGTCCAAAAACCACGTAAGTCACTTAGTAACCACTTTATGCGAATATTTAATTGTAACTTTTCAAAATGGTTTCAGACTAAAAAAAAATTAAAAGTATGAAAAAAACTTTTTAACCGGACTTACAATACTTTACAAACTATTTACTTAATGAATATTCACAAAACTTTCATAAACATAAATTAAAACATTGTTGTAAAGGGACCTCAATAGTAAAAAGGTTGAAAAACTATGATCTAAATTATTAATATCACGTTTTAAAACAAGGAAAATAGTGGCATATACATCAACATTATTGGTTCCTTTCATCAAATTGGCTCACAAGACGAATGTTCTTCTTTAACAAACACAACTTTTTATTAATAGAGGCGACCAGTAATCAACAAATGAATACATCGCCGTCTCCTGGGCACGTCTGTCATTGGACTGCAACTGTGTCGTTTATTATTTGTGTTTCCGAGATTGACGCCGCCCACGCCTCGCGTCTAATTAGTACAGAAATAACGAAGAAAGATTTGTCAACTTCTAAGCTTTTACGGCATTCCTTTGAGGTGTCCGTCCCGCCCGACGACTAACGTGTACCGATCTCTCAAGTAAATAGATCGTTAAGCGACTGTGAAATATTGTTTCGAAGTAGGGGTGGTCCGTGTTAACGCCAAATATTGCACTTTAAAAGCAATTTTAACATCTACATAATATATGAGAACTTTTGGAAACTTACATTTTATTTATTTATTTATTTATTTATTTATTTACAATAACATATTATATTTCAGTTAATTTGCTATGAAAACACACACTGGGCATGCAAGCCTGTATCGTGTGCTTCATGAATTAGTTAAGTATAATTTATTTTTGATATTTAAAATAAATATTAAAAAATAAAATAAAAATAAAAATATTAATTTTAATAATAACAAATTATAAATTATTAAACATGCACTAAATTAATAATAAATAGGTACATATAAAAGTAAATGACACAATAAATTTAGAATATAAAATGAGGCTATCGATATATTATGTTTTTAAATTGATTTAAATAGTTTTTCAACATAGTCGAATGTCAACATTAACATTAACATAACAACAACATAATATGTCCTATACTACTGCGTTCCGCAATCATGATTAGAAGCCCGGTGGCAGTAACTAACCTCTTACATAAGACCACTTCTCTTACACTTCTCTAAAAAAAATCTTGCAGGTTTAACTTTAATTATCGTAGTCACTTATAACTCTTATGTCAATTATAACTCTCTATTAGTCAGTTGCATTTGTACGAGCAATTCGCCCCATCGCTATCCACCCTTAATAAAGGTGGTCAATTCTGAACTGTAGTTATCTCTGCTGAAGCCTTAGCGCGAGCATGACCCTCACAATCAAATGTCAAAGTAAGTTTTATCAGAACAAAGTTGACAAATAAATCCCTCGTACCGCCGCAACTTTTCTCATAGTCTCCGCAGTACGACGTGATTCGTGATTCGGACGACTCTATCGACCTTCTATTGTGTTTGCGAAATATCTCGCTCTGCTCTCTTTACAAGATTACAGGGAACGTCCAACCCCAAATCATTTCCAACTAAAA
Organism: Synanthedon formicaeformis; assembly: GCA_945859745.1. Lineage (NCBI taxonomy): Eukaryota > Metazoa > Arthropoda > Insecta > Lepidoptera > Sesiidae > Synanthedon > Synanthedon formicaeformis. Next base: position 6,953,599 of record OX243965.1, read on the forward strand.
CTTGAAAGTCAACTTATTTTTAAGGGTCTCTTATAAAGTATTCGCAAACAAAGAAGGCCGATGTTGAGGCTTTATCTACTTTGTTATTTGCAAATAAAGAACCTCTAACTTCAATTTTTCGTAAAGTATTTTATTGGATTTATTGATTTAGTCTCAAGTTTATTGTGTCGTAAAAGTTCTATTTTAATGATTAACTGCACTCGGCAGACATTTTGACAGGTAACACTGTTATCGATTTGGACAGTCATACATAAATATATAAATGCTCTGTCTTTTCTGATTTTGTTACTACGCTTATTATAAGCTATTAAATAAATTTTCTGTGTGTATACATAGAGAAAAAATATAAATTTATGTAAAAATAAACTGAATTTAGACTTATATATTATTGTACTTACGTCTTTTGTGATCTTTCATGAGTTACCTAATGCTTTTAAACCTATTAGTATCCCTTGTTCTTACTGGCCATTTAGAATTTATCAATGTTGTCTCTATGTCTTAAGTACGTACGCGTTTGTGACATCAAAGTCGGTTTAATAAATTATCCAGCAGGCGCGAAAAATCCCTACTCGGGGAGTGTCGGCACGAAGGAAAAACGTGCAGTTACGCCTACCTTATCACTTGCGTCTCGACTTCGGATAATCGTGTTCTTATCCATGATTAATTGTTCGTCGGATTTATTTTAAAATGGAGCAACAACTTTGCGGGTAGAAAGTTCACTTTCTTAGAAGCTGACTTTCTATAACACATTTTTTTAAAATTCTGAATACGAAATTGCACAAGTTTTTTTTGACTCGTTCTGTTTTATATATTTTTTTATTAAATTATTTTTATTCGTTATTGCGTATTTTCGGTGACTGAGTAATTAAAGGGATGCCAGAGCCCATTTTTCCCTATCCCGGTCCCTTATTCTCAACCCCATGGTTATGGTCGGCACTTGTGGCATTGCTTGTGTTGTAGTCAATGGTAGCCACCTACCATCATGCGGACCGTCAGCAGGTCTGTCGACCTTAACGTAAAAAAAAAAAACTTCAAACAAAATTATGAACATAACAACCTTGTTTGTCGAAGTAGATGAACGCGACAGATGGCTAGAAGGGCTTCCGCTTGTTACAGTCAAAAAGGGATTGCGGCAGGCAACTCAGTTGTTATTTCAGTCGTCGAAAACCAAACGAGTGGGAATGTTAAGTGTGTGACAGCACACATATTTATAAGCAAACGTTTGTCTCAAGCGCATGTGTCCGCTTGCGCTGAAATATTTATGAGCTATTAGGGCAACAAGAACAAATATGTGCACGGCTCGCATTTCTCTTTCCCCTGCACCGGATCACAGGCGTCTTTAGCAAATGACTGATTTAATACCACTTAAGAATTAAACCCACAGTAATTAACGTCACTGCGGCTATATATTCAGCGCCTTTTGATGTACGTGAACATTTTGTTTGAATTGAGTTAGTTCTATTTGTTTCTCGGGCATACAGTAAACATTATCATTACCACAGTTGATTAATTGGAATAAGTAATCACAGATTCATTCATTCGTTCGTGTATCTTCATAAAATACTGTATATGTATTCTTCTGTATTGTAAAGTTCCATCAAAATCCATCAAGTTTTTGATAGATTGTTGATGAATACTTTTTGTGCGAAAGATTTAATATCTCTGTGAAATTGAAGTAAAATTTTTGGAGATAGTTAAACGTATGGATGGATGCATCTTCACAAATTTTCATATTTATAATATAACAAACATCCATACATCCATACAAACTTTCGCATTTATAATATTAAGTAGTACGGATTAGCTGGTGCCCGCGGCTTCGCCCGCGTAATATTTGGCCTATTTCCACCCTGAAATTCTATTCTAACTATTCGCAGAAGATTTTTTAAATCGGATGAGTAGTTTCGACGAGTACTTGAAAACAAGCAAACAAACTTACATACAAAGTTTGCCTCTTTATAATATTAGTTTAGAAGTAAGTTTAGTATCAGCTTTGAATTATCTATTCAAGGTAAATGTTTCAGGTTTGGTTACATTAGCACAGGCTTAGAGAGAGTTAAGACTTAAGAAATCACATTTCCTTCTTGTTTTGTTTTACTTATCACTTGATCAACTTGTTCAAGTTATTCGTATTTTCATCGTAGTTGTACTTAACGACGGTAGCCACCTGACGTCAAAAGTAGGTACTGTTAGCACTTTTATCGCATAAAATATTTTCTTACAAACTTTTATATTACTATTAATAAATTTTAATTAGATTGTACATGTAAACTTTCCGGAATACATTTTCTATGTGTACCTATAATTGTAAAAAAAAAATGAAATTTGAATTCTTTGCTCGTTTAAAAGTAAACGGACAATAAGGGCTTCTTTCACCATCTGTCAAGTAGGCTAACCGTCATTTAAAGTCACCGGTCACTGGGGATAATAAAGCTGATATACCTTTGTACGGAAAAGTTCCAAACATTAAAAAGAAAATAATAATAAAAATCGTCTATCTAAGGATGCACTAAATCGAGTGCTAAAATTCTAAAAGTAACTAATCAACACTTTACTTGTTGGTGAAAGAGGTCCTAAAGTTAAAAATATACAATTAGTTAACAAAACAAATTACTAAATTTGGATTTTAATAATTATTGAGTATTTTAACAACATAATTTAACAATCCATTAAACAGAGTATAAATTTAATGTACCTAAACTATATTAAGTAATTCAATTACATTATGGAAATGTCTTTAATGAGTATACTACGCTTAACGACGTTCCACCCTGAATCAATATAGGCGCAGTGCACACTTGACAAATTACTTCATTTTATTGAGTGGTCACATCATCGGCGTTCCGTTTATTTGGCGTGAAATATTGCCACGGGTTCACTGCGACCCACCCTACCCTTCTTGCTAGTCAGTCGCGACTGGCCAGTAAAGTAAATTCATTCAGCCACAACCGACCGCGACAAAGAAGCGGTAATGGGCTCTCATATATATGCAAATAAACTTTCCAAATGCGTGTTTTAAATTAAAATAATCCCAAATTTATATGTAAATTCTTGGCCTCGTTTTGTCCTTCGCGGCTCCTCGTTGCGACATCGATTACATTACACGGATTTGGGCTTAGATCCGACTCGGATAACTTTAATGAAGGGTTTTACTAGAATGGAGATAGATCCTTTACTTGATGATACCGGGATTGGTTTTAGAGTGATTTTATTTGAACATAGTGGTTTTATAGTCTCTTATACGTATCTGTATTTATGTATGTTTGTGATGATCTCAAAAACTACGAAACATATTTTCATATGATTTTTATCTATCAACAGTGAGTGTATAAATTCGTTAAGGGTGTTGTGTAAATTGGTTGAAATATGTTTTCATCGAAAACGCTGTGTATCTTTAAGTATAGATTAACTACGCCCATTCTAGCTTTTAAAAAAATGATCACAAAAGTAATGTGGTATTTGGAAAAGCTATTTAGACGTATACAGTATTAATATTACCAAATTAAATACGTTAGTTACCTTAAGCATTTCATACACATTATAATAGCCTTTTACACCATACAATATAAATAAATATATTAGGAGTTATCGTAAATTAAAATTTACGCGCGAGAAAATAAATTCAAGCGGTCTCGCACCAACGCAACGCAACGCAACGACGGGATTCGATTGATTATTTATTTATTTGATTTAATACAGCCATCCTCCCGCTCCCCACCACCCGCTGTCGTGCAAAATTGCAACCTTTCGAAGCCGGGAGCGGGTTGCTAGTTTATTATACACTAGCTGGAGCCCGCGACTTCGTCTGCGTTGAAAAAGAAAAAAGTAGCCTATCCTGTGTCATGTACGTCTAAATGTTTATTCTACCAAGTTTCATGAAAATCAGTTAATTCGTTGAAGAGTTATGGAGGAACATACATACTTACATACATACATACAATACCTACACTTACAGATTTATTATTAGTATTGATGATACTCAATTATTATAAAATACGTTTATCGACGAATTATAACACGACTTACTTCGTTCTCTTGAGAAGTAGTTACACTATAAATTTTACGATCATTTTATTGGTTTTTCCTTTTAACGGAGTTATCTTAATTTTTATGTAGTCGTGTAAACTTTTGTACGAATATATCTAGTTTTATCGGCTCTCATTGAGAGCAAGTTAAAAGGACCACCCGCTAACTTAGAAACTCGATTCGATCGCTGTGTACCCCCTTTATGTCATTCCAATTAGTCATGATTAAGTTTAATTTATAGCTTCAGTTAATGGACCATTAACTGACTCCCTAGTGTCTAATGACTTCTTATTGTAAATGGTTACAATTCCATAAAACACTTTCGACCAATTAAATACGACGATATTTGATCTTGATGCGATCATTGTGACACTTACGCGTTAGTTCAACTTCATAAAAACCTGTATCCATTTACAAATAGTCTTGCGTTTGAACTATTAACTATAAAAACATTATTATCTATTTTTACTACGCGCGTATTAAATAACATATTCGATAAAACAAACAAATAAATGTCTTTAAACAACAATAATAGAAGTGATAAATATAATATTGAACTTTATTGAATCCTTCAGGTTCCTAAGAATATCAGATTATCTAAATATCTTACTGGAAAACTGTCTTTATATTCTAAAGGAATGAGATTTTATAATAATTCGGTTTATGTTCCTATCTATATTTTCATCTCAATGTTGTGAGGAATTTACCAGGGTAGGTCCACTGTCCTGGCCTTGAAATCTTTGAAGTTTGCTAATCTTTATTATATTTTCCTTATACTTTAAAAATAAAGGTTATTTTCTAATGTGTACATAAAATTGAAAAGCCTCTAAAGATACATTCCAACCTGCATTTTCAACCTATATTTTTAGTAACATAAGTATAACGTGTACAAATGTTTTTTTTGAAAAAATATTTAATGCATAGATAAGATACAAGAATACATATTAGATAGTATGAAAGTTGCACATTACCTACTTTATGTTGTGTAGATAGTAATAATAGGATCGACTAACAATCTATCAACGAGCGATAAAAAATCAATTGAAAAGTAACATTTAAAAATAATAGTTCGTTGAACTTTCAACGTATCGCATGATAAATTATATTCAATTTGGCGGCTGACAGCAACCGAGGAGAAGCATTCGGGTAACAAATGCTTATGCTTAGAGTGCACGCGATATGAATATATGACCCTAGCTTTTATTGATCATCTCTGAATTAAAAACCTGCACTAAATCGTTTTAACTCACTGTTCAAAATGTAGGTCACTAGAAACAGATTATAATAACAAAATACAGTGTATTTGTTATACAGTTTATAAACAATGTTTTTTTTTTTTGTAATTGTTATAAGAAAAATAACAATTTTATAATGTAGCATCTTCATATATATGTGTACCTATTCACATTTTGAATTGATCCACTTTTTTGGATAATATTTTATTGAATATTGTTTTCTAATGTTTCACATTATGTAGATGACTTTTACTCATTACTAATAGGTATAGCAATTATGTTAGTATTAATAATTCATCAATGCATGTCGTATTATAATTATAAATTATATTTATTTATGTATACAAAAAAGGCGGTTGCGGCGTTAGGAACCCAGGATACCGGAGACGGTTCATTAATCATCACCCCTAATGCCGAGGGTTAAACGAATATGCTTAATGTTAACGAATGAAACACGGTTAAGAAAGCAAAATACTCTTTGTTTGGTATTCATATGAATATAAGAATTCTTTGCTACTTGATAGGTAAGTAAGAACACCTACTTACCAAAATTTTAGGCGATTAGATATATTTTACTGCGAACAGCCGACTTTGTTCGCGATTATTTGACAAAAAACAGATGTCAATGCTGCATTCGTCATCTTATTCGCTGAACTAGGCACTGTGCCATATTTTCCTCCTAACAAATATAAAAAAAAACTAGGAAGTAAAAACACTAAGCAATCATAGACGATAAAAACATCGAATCTCAGAAGGAATTGTAGTTCATTCTAACATAATACGCGATCTAGAAATACTATTAATAAGATATTTCGAAACGACGTTGGCAGAGTCTGTTACCGACGGCAATTACTTTTGAAAGGGACTATGCAAATATTGAGTAGTAAATCAATACATTTTTAAAATACACACAATTTTTAGAAATTTTTTGGTAAACCAGTGTAGTTTACAGGCTACATATAATCATCAATACTAATATTAAATCTGTAAGGGTCGGTCATGGAGTAAGTTACTTTGTTTTCGGATATATCGTGTTTATAGGCTCTATACATGATACTGAAACTAAATTGATGATTTTTTAAATTTTTGTATGTATGTATGTATGTATGTATGTATGTATGTATGTATGTATGTATGTATGTATGTATGTATGTATGTATGTATGTATGTATGTATGTATGTTCCTTAAACGAATCAACTGATTTTCATGAAACTTGGTTGATAAACATTTAGACGTACGGGACACAGGATAGGCTACTTTTTCATTTTCAACGCGGACGAAGTCGCGGGCACCAGCTAGTAAAAAAATATAAACAAACCCCCGACACTCTATTGAGACCATACTAATGAGACTAAACACGCTATATCTTAAGTAAGTATCTCGCAGAGTACTTGTAGCCGCAGCATCAGGTCATGCCATGAAAAATGGCACCGAAGTGCCATGGAAGACCAGCGCAGGTTTTTACAACCTTCATTATGCTGAGTTAGATCCGGTTTTGTGGCGGGCGATGTTTGTGTTTGTCTTTCTACTATAGGTTACCTTTGTATGTTTTTATATTACCTTTGCTGCTATTAAAATTTCTTCTACTTATTCTATTCTAAATGACCTGTATAAAATTCTTGTTTAAGTAGGTATAATACATAACAAGTATGGAATATCATTTGAACTAACAGGACGGGCAGTTAATCATAGCTAATCTGCTTTCAATCTAACTTTAACCGAGTGTAGATCATAATTAAGTTGCGCACTCAGTCGTCGCGGTCAGGAAGTGTTTTGTTCGTATCGAAACGTTCATCTGTTGTAACTGGCGGTGTTCGCTTCACCCTAATTTACAATTTGTACAAATGTTTCACAAAATTCAACACGAATTTTCAATAGACCTATGAATTTAGTCCAACAGCTTGGCCCTGATCCAAAATTTGTGTCACGATAAATTGATGATAACCAATAAATTAGACATTTGTCGGTTTTTCAGTAAATAAAAATCGAATCAATTGTCTTAGGGGCACACAATAAAATTGTCACTCAATTCAGTGTTACCGGTCCAAAATAAATAATTCAATTTTTGTATGAAACAACATAAGATGTAGTTGCGTCTAATTTGTCGGTTATCACTAATAACAAATTTTGGATCGTGGCCAAAATGTTCATAGGAAATATTGAAAATTCGTGTTTAATTTTACAAAACATTAAAGAAATATGATCAAGTTTATTTTCTATGTCCACTTTCATACAGTTATTAATAGTTATTAAGTTTTGTATATTGCTGCATTGATGTTAAACAGGCGCAGTTATATATATAGATAAAATATATATAATGTCGTCCAGTTTACAGGTTTTTTTGTGAGATGTGAATGTTGAAAAATAAATTTTGCTTTTATATTAATATACTTAAAAGTAAATATCTAAATTACTTTCTGGTAGCTATGAATTTTGAAAAAACTTAACAGTGAAGTTTGTTAATAAAACTGTCAGTTAAAAGTCCAATAAATACTTAAACGTAGTTTTTTTGCTTGTCAATTTCTAATAATATTCTTATATTATTATTATTATTCTTATATTATTATTAATATTCTTATATGGTGATGAAATATCTTATTAAATCTTCATAGACTGTCTGGGGATAGATGAGGTGACCTAACTCTGCTACCTACTCTTTATGTAGGTACGAATGTGGATAGAGAGATATGAATGCGTTTGATATATTATAAAAGTGCATAATTCTTCCAGCTCTTATGATTTTAAATTAATACAAAATAAATATATCTTAGACGATATTAAAGTTTTGTTTATGTATCTCAATTCGAGATATCAATTAAATTTATTGCTACTTGCTTCTCTGTGTATATTTTCTAACGGCCATACGATTAGTGCTATGATGAATCTTACTCCGAGTTTTTACCACCGTACTGCATGTACGAGTACATCTATGATGTAGAGATCATCCTCATTATTTGAGTAAGTCTCGCTTCGCACAGTTCAGAAAGCTTGAAACTTTACCCGCGAACTCGCGAACTTTGAATCAAAAACTTCCTTCTGATTTGTTTCCGCCTCGTAACTTCTTCAAGCGTGGTGTAAACAAACTCTTGCAAGGTAGTCAGCGCATTGTAATCTAAGTACCTGGTGTTGCTGATATTATTAGGCGACGGTAGCCACATATGATCAAGTGGACCGTCATCCTTTTTGCTAGTTGCTACCCTCTGTTATAAAAAAAAAAACTTTCACATAATATGTTTCTATACGACCGACATACTCGTCTTAATTAATAACTTTTTTTAGACTTTATTTACTTTCTATTTAACTTTTTGATTTTTTTAAATTTATTTTTGGAGTTTATGTACCAAATTGAATCATGTGCTCAGCTCTAATTGGCTTGCACATGTTGAACGATAAGTGTTAATGTTAAGTGTGCTAGGCTGTTGCTGTTTTGAATTAATAAATAAATTCCCAGTGAAAGATATATTAAAAACTAAAAGTGACAATTCAGATAAATGTCCGAATATTTTTTGTCCGAATTTCTGAAAATTCTGAAAAAGCGGTTAGGCCGCCTCCGGCTCCGCACGGATATTTTTTTTTCCGCAAATTATATATTATAAGGATCTTTCGTTCGCTTTTTTCATTAATAAAAACCACATTAAAATTCGTTGCGTATTTAGTAAAAGATCTAGATAGAAGCGTAGATTGAAGATGGACAGGCGGCGAGAAGCGACTTTGTTTTATACTACGAGTATGTAAAGATGTATTATTTTCATAACGATTTTTTTAGTATCATTTTTCAATGACAAACCTAAACATATATAATTGAAAACAAAATATAAAAACCGAATATATTACATTCCATTGTAACGAGCTTATGGTGTTGTCACTGAGTTAGCGAATTTTCAAGTTCCCCTCTAAAAATGCGCAGTTGACCCTTCTCTGATTTAGGCTCGTCTCGGCAGCCCCTCGCGGCCGGCGGCGTCTCCTGATTCAAATTGTAATTTATTTCAAGACATTACAAAGAAAAATTTAAATAACTTCTTAATATAAAACAATTACTGCCCCATTTAAAGGATAATAAATTAAACTGTTAAGTCCAGCAGAAGGTTTCATTTTCGCTTTTTTCTAAAGATATACAAGCAATAATTTAAAATTATAAACTAACTTCCGACTCTATATTGAGCCCAAACACTCTATATCTGCTCTTAGTTGCTGACGAGATGGGTATTTCGCGGACTACTTGATGCTGCAGCATCAGGACAAGGTTACCATGCCATGTGTGGATATGTATGCCATGGTCATGGATTTACCACAAAATTTCATATCAATCGAACATGTGGGGGAATCGATCCGGGACCCCTGAGACTGAGTGTAAAGCAAGCACCCTAACCTATCATCCAACGGTCTCGTCAAATTTCTATTTTTCTAAGTTCTAAATTTAAAACTCAAATATAAAATTATGAAACGACCATATTTAACCAGAAAGATTTACCTGCGTATTTTATTTGCACACAATTATGTTAATTTAGGCTAAACCGCATTGTTACGTATGCTCAATCAAAACAGCTCAGCTACATATTGCGAATGTAAAATATTTTCTGGAAATACGTATCACAAGGCGAAACTGACGCATTACGTATCTCTAAACATTCTCTGAATTTAAGGAACGTGATGCGGGTGACAAATTGTACCTCACATTTTTCCCTCAGAGCCAATACAAGGCGGAATATTTTAAATCCGTTACTTTTCTTATGGGAATCGTTTGTAAATGCTTCACATTGTACAACGCGACTCAGAAATACAAATTAGATTTTAATTTAATCAACTAAATTCTTGATTCTTGACTGAATTGTCTTTTTTGATTCTCTGCTATTCGTGCCTACACTAGGCCATAAAACTGTCCAATAACTTGTTGTATGTTATACATTTAAAACTGTTGAATTACAACTGTCTGTCTATTAGTTTAATGTGATCTGTACACTATTAGGATAGATAAATAGAGAAGTGGGTGTAAACTTTGTTTATCTTATCTTATTCTAATCTTATATTATATTATTTTGTTTTGTTGTTGTTCTTACTTTGTTTATCTAATTCTTGTTGTAAATGAAGTGGATGTTCCATTAAAAATTCAAGGGACGAAGTTCTCGTCTTTGTTACTGCGGAAAAAAATGAGTAGCCTTATTCCCAGTGTTCAAGTTTTCCAAATTATTTAATTTTATTATTATACATTTTATGTAGAAAATAAGTTAACTTAACTTTTTTTAACAATCTAAGTAATTAATTTTAAACACAATTTATATGATTTTGCATATTATGTATATATACACTAAATCTACTTGAAAACGTCTTGAAAACATTATTTAAAAATAATAGTAATACATATTTTCATTAACAAAATTATAAATTCAGGATATTGAAGAAATATTCTAAGAATCACATCACACAAAATTAGGTTAGGTAATTCTTTGATTTTGCATGTTATGTAGTAATTAATTGTCAGGTTACCACATAAAGGTAGTCGTAGCGCCTCATTCACCATCTGTCAAGTAGGCTAACTGTCATTTAAAGTCACTGGTAACCGGGGATAAAAGAAAATAATAAAAAAAATTCACCTATCGAAGGATGCAGTAAACCGAGTGCATAATTTAATAAAACATGAAATTATTTCTAAAAGTAACTAATCAACACTTTACTTTTAGTTGGTGAAAGAGGCCCTAACTATGATTCCTACCTCTTAAGTAAGTACCTCTTAAGTATTAGCCCAAAAAGAGATTAAGAAATTTTAACACACCTCCCGTGATTTATTCGTTCATTATTAATTCAGTAAATAGAAAACCCCATATTCAATGCTATGTATTATTAGCCTCACTATAGAATGGTTCTAAAAACTGGTTTTGCTTAGTGAAGTGTAAAAAAAATTCGCCTTTGATTTTGTTCCGTCATCATTGGTGCGAGGCAGCTCAAAGGTAAAAGAGAGGGCCATTGACGATAAGTGGTTCAAATTCTTCATTGGCTCGTATAGAATCAATGCCATTGGAGGGGGAAGTCGTTGTGACGCCATATTCTCTTTACAACCGGTTTTAATATGTATACATACTTCGATAAATATTTATATTATATGCACTTGTTATTTTATAAAATAACTAGCTGAACTCGGCCACGCTTCACTGCCGCTTGCGCGTGCTGCGTCCTCCTTCTGGCAAATATAAATACATATTACATACTAGCTGGCGCCCGCGACTTCGTCCGCGTTGAAAAAGAAAAAAAAGTAGCCTATCCTGTGTCCCGTACGTCTAAATGTTTATCCACCAAGTTTCATGTAAATCAGTTAATTCGTTTAAGAGTTATGGAGGAACATACATACATACATACATATATACATACAGAAAAAAATTCTAAAAATCATCAATTTAGTTTCAGTATCAGGTATAGAGCCTATAAACACGATATCTCTGAAAACAAAGTAACTTACTCCATGACCAACCCTTACAGATTTATTATTAGTATTAATAAACCATCCTCAAAAATTCCTCTTTCTATCGATTCACAACTTTCCGAGATTAGCGCAGACATACAGAGAGAGAAAGAGAAGAGATAAAATGTTTGTCCTGAATGACTATCAACACACAGCCAAAACAACTAAATCTAGAAAGCTGAAAGTAACATAGGTATATTTTATAACGTAAGCATCCGCTAAGAAAGGATTTTTGAAAATATCATCGTGCTAAGCCGAATGCGGGTCGCTAGTAATTTATATAAATACTAAACGTTAGAGTTAAAGCTAACCAATCACTATGAAAACGTAACATACAGACATAAAGATTTACTTTTTTAACTATTATTTATGGATGTTATTTATTATTGTTCAACTCTTATTTTATTATTAGTGTGGATGTGTCTACAGAAATAATTAATAAATTAAGTATATACAACAGTCGGTCTATGTCTACACTATTATTTCCGTCTATTCCCACTATGTCCCAAGGAAATGCCCCATTTAGGTCATTTTTCGTATGTATATAAAACAATATTATTATTATCACTAGCATGTTCAGATACCTATTTACCAAATTCTTATGTAAACTAAAATTGAATTCAAGGAGCGTAAATATTCTTACGAAGAGTATTAAAATAAAGAGTTTTGTACTGCTACGATTTGTTGGCATCCAGCCACAAGTTAAATCACTTTTAATTTGAATTTCTTCATTTTTATGTTCTTGCTTTGTATTGTCTTATGTGCGTCATTTGCTATTAAGGTCGTATTCGTCCGTTAACTAAAGACGTCACATAAAATAATATTTTTAAAAATAAAAATATAAAAATTTAAAGAATATCGATCCTTAAAATTACCAAATTTTGAAAAACAACTGTCACATATTACGTGTCTTTTGGATTCTGTACAGTTAAAAATGTTACCGTAGATGAGGTAGGTAACATTCGTTGATGAACATTAAAGTTACCTTCTGTATTTCATTTTAATAGAGATTGAAGCAAGCACGTCGTCGCAGGAAGCAACGATAATAAAGTAATAACAAATGAATTCAAATTACTGAATTGCTTGGACAATGAATGAATGAAAGACGGAAGTTAAACGGAGGTCTTGGGATTTGTCACATACGAGTATAATTTTTTTCCCCGGTAATGTCGTGGAAAATAATTGAAACAAAAAGGCTGACATTTACTTTCTTGTCACGCAACGTAACATTCAGTAACTCTACAATGTACAAGGAAAAGATTACGTACGGGGTAATGTTAGATTTTTTGTTACGTACAGTACTTTATTAACAGAAAGGAAGCTTTGAGCCGAACAAATTTGGTTCATAAGCCACAAAGTGTGGGTATTTATTATAATGATTTGTCTCTCCAAATCATAATACCAAACCAAACAAAATAAGTACTACATTTATACTTACCTAATAATATATTTTTGCTATGTATTTATCTTTTTGTTATGAAAATTGTCTTTTTGTCACAGCATTATTTCGTAAATTATACAATTGTTTGTTCTCTCTACTTACAGCAAATTTTTATACCAAAACTAGAGATAGTCTCGGCGTCTTTGGTCATCATTCCGCCCTATCTTTCTTTTCCTATCTTTTTTAAATAGGCAAGTTAGAGAATGTAAAAAAATATTTGTCTATTTTTTTCTTATAAATAAAAAAGGTATACTTTCGTATTTTGTCGACTGCTATAAAAAAAAAATTCATTCTAAGATACGAGAAAGTCGTAAATCTGCCAGAGCTATTTCCAGCAACAGTTCGCGGGCGGTCACGTAAAATTATTCAGCTTTCGTACTTTATTTTCAGGTAATAATTGAAATAAAACAGGTGACATAAGTGCGGTGAGTCACGCACCACCTGATGTATTGCGCACTGACTTACGAGGGCTCACATACATACAATAAATGCACAGCATGTTCATTCATAGATGTTTTTATTTTGTTTTTTTTCTTTATTTAAAGGTGGGTTTGCTCTTGGACAGCATATAGCCGTTTAGCGATGATGAGGCCTATGATGGAGCCAGTTCACCCAGAAGATGCCTATACATTCGAATTTTGAAAAGCTCGGAAATACAGATTTTCGGCAAGGATTTCCAAACCTTGGCATTTTAATTTTGTCCAATATTACATTTTTTCATTAATTTTATTTTGTATTTGTATTGAGATATAAAAAGTAATTCTCTTGCTGTAATGTCTATTTATCGCGTTTAGTGTAACGTTTCCGCGTCACGCGCAATTATGAGACATTACTTTACAGTTAGTACAATCCGGGATTAGGAATATTGAGCTTGCGCCTTCATTAGCCACGGCACTGTAAGCTACACGCGTCCGTTCATAAATATTACGTTATTTATACAAAGGCTTACTTATTCGTATGCACCCCTCTTTCGATCATTTTATTTATTACAGCGAGACATATGGTTGATTTTACATTTAAAATATGTGTTTAGTTAAACACCGGTCTTTGTTTTTACATATATTAATATAAATAAGGTATTTTATGTGGCCCAAATGTGCCTTTTTAGATTTTTTAAGAATTTTACATTTGAATGTTTTTTTTTTAACCAGAACTAGAAGTAAATATGTATGTATACAAAATGTTTAAAAATATGCAAGATAAAAAAATAATAATACTGCAATAATAGTGGAAGGCATGTCAGCAAAGCAAATCAGAATAGATGTATTTGTTTTACTTATTTATTATCTTATCTATCTTACATAAAAACGGACATAAGTATTTATTTTTTATTAACTAGTATACCTAGGTACATTAAAATTAAGCAATTTTTTATAATATTAAAGTCTGCTGAACGTTAATTTTTAACTAATCAATAAATTGTCAATTTAGTTTTTATAAACGCAATCACGTTTATAGTTTTTTATTTATAAGTATGTAGCTTTTGCCCGCAACTTTTTCTTATCCGATCGCTACTGATCTTTACACGATCACTGTCTTGGCTAATCTGAAGATTGCCTAAAAAATTCATCAAAATATCAGCTGTTTGGAGTCCATATCCCACATAATACACATATCGATTATAAAGAATAATGTATTTTTTAAAAAGACATACACTTGATATTCGTATTAATTTTTTTATATGTTTAATGTACCTTCCATTAGTCGATCTCTCGATAGAGGATCTACGATCGTACTTACAGAATCTGTATTGTTAGGTGGGAATTCGAAACCATTGTTCGCGCCCTCTGAACATGTTCATATGTAACCAGGCCCTTTGTGTTCAAGAGCTGTGCTCGACAACGGCTGGCTAAGATAAATGATGGACACTTATTACTTAAATTAGTTCACGGATTATTTTCAACATAATGACTTATGTGCCCCTTGCCTTACTAAAATTGTTTGGATTTTACACGGAAAGGCAACTGCTAAAATCTACACCTACACTTTATAACACAAAAAGATTTGGGAAGTGTGGCCTTTAGATCTGATTTTATTAATCTTTATTTATATAGCTTAATAAATTTATTAACTCCTTTTATTAAACTCTGAGACGGGGCTGGAAAATACTGGCCTGATAATAAAATAAATAATAAACTTACGTACAATTAAGTTGTAGCTTTTAGTCCATCCCAAAAACTATTTTCATACAAAATTCCAAATTATAACTTATATGAATAAGTTATAATTTAGATACTAAAAATATTTATAGAAGTAAAAGAGTGTTCATAGTTGTTTTATCATGTCTATAGTTTATCCATAGCCATCCATTTTGATACGGTTTTCACCAATGGAAAGAGTTGAAAAAGCGATACGCGGATGATTGGTGTAAATATTATATCATTTGCAGAAAAAAAAATGACACTGGCGAGACCAGGGGCTGGTCGCTAGTAAGTAAGGCAGGGTAGCAAGCTGGTCGCAAATATACCTAATATAATTAACATAAACTGGTTCAAAAACGTTCCTACACAGAATCAACATGTGTTGTTACAAATGATTACAAAATCCACATGACGACTTGGTTGTAAAATAATTTAAGCGCACCTCTTCAAAAAGGTTTTGAAAAGTATAATGTTCACCGGCTAATCCCATTTGAAATCAATGGCGCGATAACGTTTTCCATCATGCATATTCCGTACACCATAATCGTAATCTAAATGAGCGATTAACGTCTCAGTCGCGGCGTGGGTGCGACTAAGCATTCGTCGGAGCTTTTAAAGAGCACGCACGACCAAATTAAAAAAGCTTTATCTGGTGCCCAGCATAATTACAGTGCCGTTAGTCAGGTGACGGACTTTTCTATGTCACGAGAAATGAACTGCTAAAAAACCTTGCCATCATTATTATAAAGCTACACCTAAGAGAATTAAATATGAGATATTATTGTTCTGATAAATACTTTTTTTTTCAATTTTATAGAATTAACTAGCTGGCGCCCGCGACTTCGTTCGCGTTGAAAAAGAAAAAAGTAGCCTATCCTGTGTCCCGTACGTCTAAATGTTTATCTACCAAGTTTCATGAAAATCAGTTGATTCGTTTAAGTTATAGAGGAACATACATACTTACATACATACATACAGAAAAAAATTCTTAAAATGGTCAATTTAGTTTCAGTATGATGTATAGAGCCTATAAACACGATATCTCTGAAAACAAAGTAACTTACTCTATGACCAACCCTTACAGATTTATTATTAGTATTGATTACAGAATTTCTGGTACTGATTCCGAAATTATTGAAATACTTCTCTAACATGCCTAATAACTCTGAAGTCTCATTAAATAAATAAATAGATGCTAACAATAATAGGTACCACCTTTCATTCATTTTTTATATATTTTTTTTAAGCATTTATTTTCATCTCAGTAACCTTACACAGAAAAAAAACTTAAATGGACAGGAATTAAACAAATCCTTGAATCAGTAGAGTATACTAACAATTCCACTGAACCAATGATCAATGAAACAATAATGATTGTGGCATTTGTATGAGCAGTCCATACTTTTAATTCAATTACTTTCACATTTTGTGGGAGCGTTGTATTTTTCATGAAGGCGCCACTTATTCAATTCAATTTACATTTTTCGCTGGAGCAGCTTCTGGCTAATGGAGCACGATTGTACACACTGCAAACAAACTGACTTGTAAATTTATTCCCCGTAACTTTTAAGTTAGGCCTATCCAGGTCCTAGTAAATTCATTACTTAATTTAAAATGCTAATGGACCGTCGTCTGGGACAGCGGGGAGCGGATGAATAATGAAACATTCGATACCAATCTCGTAGTCTGTACTGATTGAAGAGTATTTATGGAAGTGTAACTGGAATTATTAAATACTAGTTTTTACCTGTGTTAGTGATTTTAACAGTAGTCTATTTTATTTAACTATATTTTACTCAATTTGTCAATGTCTCAAATTTGTCTTTAGGGAAGAACTCCTGCAGCTTTTGCTCCTCCGTTTTTTCGGCACTTATGAAATCTTGAAAGTACATATAACATATAACCATTATATCGCTGCTTAAAATCTAAAGGGCCATAAAATAAAAAAAATTCAAAATGTGTTTATTGCAAAAATACAATCACAATCCTTCATATTGTATGTTGCAAAAAGACTTATGGTTGTTTTATTCCATATTTAGTATATTTTGATCATTTTTTATTTATTCAAAAGTAACTTATATGCTTATATATCTTCTAGTATTCATTTTATTATAAAAGTACTTAAAACATTTAATGCTACTTTAAAATACGCTTCTAACGATGTATAATATGCATATATTTGATAATATACCTAATAAGAAAAAAATAGACAAAACATATTTTAATTATTTTCGATTAGCTCTCCTGTAAAAAGTGTAATTTTGATTTGTGGCCTTTTAGTTTTTAAGCAGCGATATATTCTGACCCGATACAATCTGTTATCAAATATTACCTTAATTGAAGTCAATTACTAACTTTAGTTATTGAATATTTTTGTTAATCTCTAAAACTCTGATGAATAGATTACAACACGTAATCTATTACGATGGGTGCGAACTCTCTGTCACACCAGTGTGAAACAGAAGATTTTTACTAAGTTTACCTAAACATTTTTTTAAGATTTTAAAATTTCAGCAATCGGGTTAAATTATGCCAAGAAAATAAAAATAGTGAGTATCTATTTATTTTCCTGTCATAATTATGTACGTAAGGAATAAGGAGTTCTTATTTTGAGAAGATGGCAGTTATTGCTTTGTGTTAGAATAAAAAACTTAGGTTTCTGTGATATGTGAGTGACTTGTAAGTAATAAAATTGATTCGTCGGCGCCCAAAATGTTTGTCCATTAAGAAATATGTGAGTTTTATTGTAAGTCAATAATCCCGCATGTGGGCGTTTGCCCTATTATTGCCCAAATTGGTCACCACTCACCCAGTGGCTACTGGTCAAGTCTGTCTGATCTATTTTTTAACACATATTCTAAAGTCGTTTATTTAAAACGTCGTTATTAAAAAAAAAAAGAAAAAAAATCAAAACAATAAAAAAAAAGTCTTTTATTCATAGGAAATAACCGAAAAACAGCCGAAAAACAAAACAAAAGCCTCGTAATGTAATGTAAAAACCTAAAAAAGAATTTATATTAAACTTATTTTTTTCAACTTTTTCACATTCAGATTTTCTATTTTTATTTAAATTTAATTTAACTAATTAAATAAATATTTCAAACACTAGTGTGGGATATCCAAGGAAACGTTTTAGGATTAGACAGAATTTTTTTTTTTAATTGTGTGACGGAAAAGTTAACACATCAATTATGTACACTCATTAACGAATTACAACACAAAATGTATAGTGTCTTTATGGTCTTCTATAACATGGTATTTTTAATATTTGACTAAAAATGCTTTAATGCTAGGTAAATGCTTCGTCAACAAAGAATATACTTTTAAAACACTTTTTCTTTACTTTGTGCCAACTCTGCATTAAATAAAAAGTCTTTCAAGTTTTAAAATTATCAAAGGAAATTACTTTTTTAATTTTGAATCTTCGTTCATGTATACATAATTGGGCGTTTTTATTGGCAGTACCAATAATAAATGAGTATAAAAAGCTTTTCGAACAAAGAGAACACTATAAACCTATAATAATTATTATTATATATTCATTGATTAGTGTTTAATGAAATATTTTTTACATTGTATCATCGTAATCATAACCGTTTGTGAGAATGGATGGGATGGATGTTTGTTACTCTTTCACGCAAAAACGGCTGAACAGATTTGAATGAAATTTGGCATGCCGATAGTTTATTATCTTGATTACCACATTTGATACTTTTTATCCGGAAAATATAACAAAAATGGGCGCCATGGTCGCCGTGGCGGCGCCACCGTAGATTTTATTTCTTGTGGCCGAAAGAAAGTTTACTAGAGAAAAATTTACTTTTTCTTTATTTTAATCGTTGAATTCAATCAATCAATCAATATTTATTAAATTGATTACTTCAACATACGCTTTACGACTGGGGTTCAATAATTTCATCATTATTTTTGTTTTTTGTTTCAGATGAACATACAAGACCACCGGCTTGAAAATGACATAAGATGCGTAGGTATGTAGAAAAAATGAATATTTTTAGTGTTACCAAACATGCATACGGCAAATTACTTTGCTCCATTTTCGTAACCATTTTTCATAACCAGCTACGGAAAAGGAATTTTTCTTCTCTGTATCATAACTGGTTGTGAAAACGTGAAGTACTCGTATGTTCTTATTATTGGAGATATGTTATCTTCTTTAATGTACCTACTACAGTCAATCAAGCTAGTATAAATTATTAGATGGGATGGCAGTGGAGACGCTGCGAGTAATCACTAATCGATAAAACTTCCTGGAGCTACAACACATTCAATAATAATAAATTATAACTAAAATTACATTTACACAACTTACGTTTGACCTCATTACTCGACGTACATTGCACATGAATAGTACATTAACCGACTATACCTACTCGAATTATAATTGCATTATGCAATCACCTATTTATACGAAGATAAGTAATTTATGACTTACTAGCTGGCGCCCGCGACTTCGTTCACGTTGAAAAAGAAAAAAGTAGCCTATCCTGTGTCCTGTACGTCTATGTTTATTTACCAAGTTTCATAAAAATCAGTTAATTCGTTTAGGAGTTATGAAGGAATATACATACATACAATAATACCTACTCTTGCAGATTTATTATTAGTATTGAGTATTGATTAAACGGTTCATATGAATAGAACAGTATTTTTGATAATTTCTTTATTACCAGTTTCTAAGTATAATATGTAGATTTGATAAACCATTGTATAAAACAGAGTAAGTAAATATCATTATTATAATACAATCACCATCATTTCAGCCTGATGATGTCCATTGTTGGATTTAGGCTTACTCCATATACATACACAGGTCGAAAAAAACCGAATCCAGCGTTCTAATGCAGCGCTTGCCAGTCCGTGTTTTACACTTGAGAAATTCCTTCAACAAACTATATATAACTTCAACTTATCCACCAAATTATGGCGTTGACTATACTTTGTTAGTGGATCAACATATTTCTGATAATAAACATCTCACAGAGTAACCTCAAACGCATTCCTCTCTACAGCTTGGATGATGTATTTTTCATCTAGTAAATTTATTAATAAGGAATTCTATTTTTCAATAACAATATTTATAAATCATCTCTTAAGAATTTAATTAATAATATAAAATTAGTGCTAGCGCATCCCTTTAAATACATACAATCAGAGATGTATGTTGCATCCACCGGTAGACAAATCATAAGCCCTGGGTGATGGTGAAGTGTAGTAACTCTATTTAGTCAAAGCGAAGTACGGTCGGCCCCGGGCGTATGTCAAGCGCTTCTCTGCAGATTATTCTCTAATCCCCTTTCTCTGGACTAAGCCGCTTTCATAGCTTTATGTTGAGAATGTATCGCCAATGCCAGTCAAGTGCGACCTAACTAAATCTATTTTCGTTGGCGAGTCAAGTTGTAATGTGAGACTTATACTGTATTGGATTAGTGTAAATTTTGCATGGCATTCGAGGTCACTTGCATATTTAGTACCTTTGTATGGAAAATTTGAAGCAGAATTGCATCATTTTATAAAATTGTTGATTTTCATTTAGCAATCTGTTTTTATTCTGTTAACATATTACTTCGCGCCACTATTTTTGGGCACATGCCTCCTAAATAAAACTTGCCTTTAAATGCGGGTTAGACAGGCATACTCAAAAAACTGCTTGACAGTTTACTTTGAAGTCTTTTTTTGTATACACTTTGCATAAAAGAGATTCTTCACATATTTATTTACTATTATTACTAAGTACTTAGTTTTCTTTAATAAGACACAAACAACGCTGTGGGAAATTCAAATTTGCTTCACAGCTTGAAGTACAATTAATTTCTAAAATGAGCAGGACTTGTGACATTTTTGATTGAATCCTTGTGTTACTGAGTAAAAACCAATAATATTTTTCCATGAAAACATCCTAGTGTACATTTGAAATTGAGTTGTTAATAAGCTACCATCTATAATTTTTTTTCTAAAATATTGGAATTGCTGTTAAAACATACGAATGTTTTATTATTTTCGCGAGTTCAATAAGTGCCGCGAATGTCTTGCGTCGCATTCTATATCCGATTATTCGCATTATGGTAAATTGAGACAACAAATTATCCCAAATATCTATTACTGACTTCACTCGCTTATACTGCTCTTAAGTTGATTAAGTGGTAGGGCACACTGCGTTTCGCAGTCATTTGGGCAGCCCGTCTGGCGACAGTAACCACCACCTTACAGAATACCACCCTGAAATAACAGCATTATGTGCTGTTGTGTTTCGGTGAGTGAGTAAGGGATGCCAGAGCCCATTACCCCCCTTATCCCTTATCCTTAATCCTTCTATGGTCGGCAGCGCACTTGTAGCACTTATGGCGTTGCTGGTGTTATAGGCGACGGTAGCCACCTACCATCAAGTGGACCGTCAGCCTGTCTGTCGACCTTAACATAAAAAAAAGTTTGATTAACATCACCATTAAACCTACGTCTTACTGTAGAGCCAAAGATTTGGATAAAGCAACCTGAAAATTTCTCATTTAAGATTACAAAATAGGCGCAGCTAATGAAAATTCATACACATGAAAGAAAACGTATTATCGATCGAGGGCTAATGTGGGTTTAATGTGGAACCAAGTCGGAAAGACGCGTGTCTCGACGTCGCCGGCCGAGATTACTCCGTAATCCTCTTCCTTATTCCAAGTCACTTCAGTCTTCGTTTAAACGATTAGATTTTCCGAATTAATTGTGATTCCACATCCATTATTCCTTGTTCAACTGTAGGTAATTTTTATTGTTTTATTGTTAATATTGTTAAAATTAAATTTTTTAATCAAATATAATTAGTATAGCTGTGAAGTCACAATGTTCTTGACACAGTTATAATTACGAAATTATAATTTGAATATTAGTCAGGTCTTATCATAATTTAACTTTAGGAAATCTCATTTAAAATTAAGTCAAAACTTTGGATAATATTCCTTTAATGCCCTTAATTTCATAACTTTCATAACTTAATGTTTGTATAATAAGAGACATTACCTCCTTACAATTACTTACAATTATTGTCAATTACTTACTTACATTCTGTTCACAAAAAGAATATTTTAATTTCAGTGTCTGTTTCTGAGCAAGATATAATTTGACAGGTAATTATATTATTTTGCAAACAAAATTATTTTATAAATCTTGCAATTATTATTATTCGTATACATGTACATTCTGTTGTAAATAGTAAAGAAAGTATATCTATATTTGAAACTTATATCAAACGTATTAATAATAATAATCTAAATGTATACTATATAATAAAGTACACGTTTATAACGTTTGATAACCGGCTAAAAAAACTGAATTAAATTGTCTGTTTTCGTAACCCAATTTCATAACCAGAAACTAAAAGGTATTCATTTTTCTTTTTTCATAACCGGTTATCAAAACATAATTAATTTGTTCTATTAGTGACCTCAAAATTTCATGTTCGTAACTGGTAATGAACATCCAGTTACGAACGTGGACTAAAGGAACTTACGTAATAAAATGGTTATAGAGAGTAGGATGAAAAAAAAAACATGTCATTTGTAGGAACATGTCAGTTGTAAAAACATGCACAGTGAAAACGTAGCTTCACAAAAATAATTGTATGATACTCGTATTTAAATAGGTAAATACGATTATTATTGATCGCAAGAAATACAAGAGAAAATAATATATGACACTGACACACAATGACAATTAAATAGAACATAATTATTTAACCTGAACTTCATAATGACAAACCATTAAAAAGTTTGATGTTGATATGAAACTAGATTATTGGTCAGAGGTGTATACCATATTGATCCTTGTTATCATATCTAGTAAGTTTACTTTGATATGCTGTCCGTTTCCATCTCAAAAATTGTTCTTTTTTTAAATTCTTTTAAATTAATAACTGAAAATATATAGAGATTTCGGTTACTTTAAAATTACATTACAAGAACTGTCTTGTGATGTAATGTCGCGAGTTCAATAGTTTTATCTCATCTCAAAAATGCCCAACGTGCCTAAAGAAGTTTTTACTACAAAAATACATAGCAATTAAAATAGTTACTTAACTCAGATCGTGAAAATACATATAACTATTATATAACAATTAATATCGATATAAAGTGTTTAATATTATATAGCCTTTGTTTTCAGTAGTGCTTTCAAAAGCTAATTTACTCGGCATTTTGATTCGTTTGATGACAACAAAGGCTGTACATTAATTTACTTGTTTAACTAATATTTGTTTGAATTTAATCGTCCCAAAATATCCATTATTCAGATTAATGTCAGTTTCAATTGTAGCTAATATTTCATAGTAATTTGTAAATACTTATTATTGTTTGTGTTAAGTTAGTACTTTTGTCTCTGTGGGATTTAGGTCGCGCGGGAAGCCTGTCAACGTCGTTGCGTCCTTAATCCGGTTTGACAAACCAACCGTAAAAGTCCAGTTTAAAAGTATTAATAAATCCCCTACTCTACTTCTAAATCCTCATTGATTTTTTTATAATATGAAAATGTGACAGGTTCTTTGGAACTACGTAATTCCTTTGTAAATTAATCATCCACTAAAGATTAGGTACTATTCTCAAGATGCCACTTCTCTGTGAAGGTATTACTATCATCATAATATTTGGACGATTTATTATATACTTTTCAACTAGAACATTTTATATGAGAATCTCCTACTGCGTTATGTCACCAACTGTAAAATGTACAGTATTTCTTATCTCATGTTTTGTATTGTATGGGCCTGTATGCACCAGTTCAGTTGTATCGATTGACTGTGTGCAGTTGAGCAGCGCCTCCAGCTAAAGTGGCGGCTCGCTGGTCTGTCAATTCGGTGAGAGGAAGAGGACAGTCAGTCCAACCACAAAGTGTTTGTATAAGACTATAAATAAGGGCTTTATTTCGATTAACAAAGACAAAGTACAAATTTATCTTACAACTAGCTACAGCCGTGCGAAGCGTACACGACTACCCAGCTAATGACCGGCGAGTGCCAAGAGGCGAGGGTGCAATTTTTGTATGTACGTACCTACAAACCTTCGCCGTTTGTACTTACATGTAAAAAATTCATAAAATCCATATTTTTCCATAAATGAAAACCGAATTAAAATGATACCAAATGGTTACACCATTTTCGAGTTTTTGTGAGACTAACGCACGGCGATTCACTCTTATTAGGTTGTAAGAAACCTATCTACATAAATAAAAATATCTAAATGTAAAAAATGTGCTTTGTGCTTTTCCTTTTACATTACAGCTAAAAGAAAGTCGGCCCAATCGTGAAAGCAAACAAAGAAGGTGATCACGATTAGTCTTCAATATTCTAATGATTGAAACATATCTCTCGGCTATTTGTAAAACGGTAACCGAACCGAACGTTTAGACACACGTGTTCACTACACTCGTCTGAAGTTTACTTTGTTTCGTTGCACAACAAATAGAAATAACACCACATGTTGATCCTCTAGAAATTTGTTTGTTCTAGTTCCTATGATAACAACGGTTACCCTGAGTTAGCCGGTCGGTTATATTACTGTTTCTGATGAGAAATTACTTTTATTTACAAAACAAACCGTCAGCCGTAAAGTTTTCCGTTGAAACTGGCGCGATGCGGTGGTGCGGTGGTTGCTTCCTTTTTACGTAAATAAATAAATTGTTTTGGGGATTCATCCCCTTTCGTTATTAGGGCAAAACTTGCGAAGCGAAATTAACTGATTGATTGACTGTCTGACAGATTTAATTTTTGGATTATTTAAATTTCTTTTTCAAATTTTGTATCTGCATGACTTAAGTATATAAGTATAACTATATTATACCTACTTTTTAAATACTTTTTTTTCTGTGACGCGACTGATGCCCTACAGCTTACCTTCAGGAATAGTATTTTTTTTTTGCATGAAAGGTCGGTTGAGTAGTTAAGGTGTGAAAAGGTAACACAGAGAGTTACTTTAACATCTATCTATATGAATAAAATTCAATGTAAGTATGTTTGCTCTCTATGGACTCCAAAACCGCGCAACATATTTTTCTTTGGTTTTCACTAATGAAAAGAAGACATCTCGGGCTAATCCGGGAGCGATCACTAATTTATATTATTAGTATGGATGTCTGCGATACATCACTCAACCATTTGCATTTTCAATTTGTTTCCAATAGAACAAAACGGTCTCCTATAATTACTGTAACCGTATAAAACGTTGAAAGTGGACTTAATGGCGGCACTTCCGGTCTGCGCCCGCGCGCCCCCTGGCGGCGGAACTTCAATTTCCGCTTGAAAGCTGATTTTCCCTTTATGACAGTAACACGGCTTCTGTTTTTTACTAAAGATACTTATTGATTTACAGCTCTATATATAGCTTCGAATCAAATTAACGTGAAGGCACTTGTGAGGACTTTGAGCGTTACATTTTTCGATTGCATTAAAAGCACCCTTTTATGTTAGAAAAGAGAAGAGGATGTTGATTTTCACATAGTCGTTATCAAATTAATACTAACATTTTCCATATTTTCGCACGTGTACTCACGCTCAATTTTTTAAATATTTTTAGACAATCTCTCGGGAACCCAATATTTTTCCAGGATAAGAATTACCCTATATATTATCCTGGTAATAAACTATATCTGTTCCAAATTTCATCCAAATCAATTTAGCCGTTTTTGCGTGAAAGAGTATAATAAACATCCGAACATCCATCTTCACGACCATTCGCATTTATAATCGCAGTAGGATTTAGAATTTGTTTTCCAAATCTGTACTCTATCTAAACCTATACTACAAATACAACTACTGGGCCGATTTTAAAAATTCTTTCACCTACATATTATATAAATTGTCATTATCAGCGAGTAACATCAATCAATACTAATAATAAATCTGTAAGTGTAAGTATTGTATGTTGTATGTATGTTCGTTCATAACTCTTAAACGAATTAACTGATTTTCATGAAACTTGGTAGGTAAACATTTAGACCCTACAGGAGACAGGATAGGCTACTTTTTTCTTTTTCAACGCCGACGAAGTCGCGGGCGCCAGCTAGTAAATAAAATAAGGCGTTGTCGTTTTAATTTTGTCATAATCACCTACATACTCTTGTGGGTGTGTAATTGGCATACGTCATCAGAAATTCGCTGTAATCACGCCACGACACGACACACGCACAGGCTCCTGAAAATTTGTTTTCGAGAAACAAAAGAACATCAAAGAGAGTTCCCACACACGCGGAAACTGCACGCCCCGAGCTTCTCTTGCACTCGTCACTTGAATGTTTTATATGTATATGTACTGTTTATCACATTATAACTTGTAGACAGTAGAGATTCTTCATCTATAATTTTATTATGCAGCTGATCCGCAATGGTCATTTGTTTTATTTTTGGTGACCCATTTCCTGATGAGAAAAATCACAGTACAATATAATACTATAGAATTAGTTTGTTTAGTAATTATGGTATGTAAACAAGCACGACCAGTCTCACATAAAAATAGCTTAAATTATTAATGTAGTTAATATGTCTTCTTTAGTTGGATTTTTTTTTTGTAAATACAGCTTTATTTTCTCACTTTAAAATCTTGAATTTATACGTACATATTTTGTATTCTATAAATCATATATCGAGACCCTTACCATCATTATACTAAGTACTTCATATAGGTACAGTACATTTTTACAATATTTATAGTATTTTCGCTGTATGATGATTTCCGTGACAGTTCTCACTTTTTCTCACTCACTTTAGTTGAAACTCATGTCACGCATACTGTATGCGTGACATGAGTTTCAACTAAAAAAAAAAACTGGCACAAAAAAAATAACAATTAAACAAACAAATGTATGGAAAAAAATTATCTGTTCGAAAAACACAAAAGGAATTATCACTTTTATAATTATTTTATTGTTATAATGGGTAAATGTAATAAAAACCATATATTTTAAAAGTGTCAAACGCGTGGAACGGAGCGTGTGTCAATAGGGATTGACACTAGGCATATTTACTTATATTCGATATATCGAAAGTACTCTATGTTTGTCATAGGATATTCGGATTTAACAAATATTTTTTCTATTCTATATATTTATAAAAACGTCGTAAAGCTGACTAATAATAACAATAAAGTTATTCGTTAAGTGTTAAGTTTTTCGTTCTGTTATTATTGTTGTTATTTTGTTATTATTTTCTTTTGTTATTCTTATTATATTCTGTTTGGTACTTACAATGCCGAAAAAAACAAAATAGTTCGATTCCATTTGCTTTGCCAACTGATTCGATATTTAAAACAATCGATTAAATGTCGTTAGGTTGCATCACTAAAATTGTCAGTTACGAACTGTCACGCATATCATCATACAGTGAAAAGAGTATAATTAGTATTTGCACATTTTTTAGGTTTACCTAAAAGAGTGAAAACTCTTTTTTAAAAAGTGTTTTATTAATTAAACAATAAAAGTGGTGAAAAAGGCAAAAAAACGAAAGGTTAGCTTATTAAATTTAATAATTAGTTTACTTACTGACCTTACCGTGTACTGTTCTGAGCCTCAGCCTCTAGCTACTCTGCCTCAACCTCAAATATAAATCTGTCGTGAGATCGTGTATTAATCGTCGTATTTGGTGAATAAATTTACTTTTGTTTGAGTTTGCTTTTGCTACGGCGATATTTATTCAGTAGGACGACCCCGGACTATGGCAAAGATATCTACTGTTTACACAATATTTTCGACAAACCGACGACGGTTGCTACGTTAACGTAGCGATAATATTATATTAGAAAAATAACTGGATTTCTTTTATGTCTCTTATTTGAGATATATTTCTAACACAAAGTAAAGTGTAGTATTTAGAGTTAATATCTTAAGCATAGTGGCATAGTAGGTACTTAAACAAATAAAATATGAAACTATTTCTCGAAGCTGTGATGAGTTGTTTTCTCAATCCATTTTATGTTACTGATGAGTACTTTGCTACAACGTAGAGAAATAACAAGGTGTCCAAAATTCGACGTCAAGCGGGCACGGAGCGATAGTTTAGGTTATACCAGCTCTGAAAAAACAAAAAAAAATCCAAGTAACTTGATTAAGAGAATTTATTTGAAAATTGGTGAAAATGTCGTCCACGGTGCAGTGCATGGGATGACATTCTTTTAGTACAGTGGTCACAAATTTTAAAATTTCGGCAGTTCAAATTTTTCCCAAGAAGCTAAAATTTTCAGCTGTTTTTGCATGATTCAGTAACAAACACCCAAACATTTAAACTTTCGCATTTATAAAATATATTAGGATTCAATAACTAAACAGTTTCCAGTGGGACACAAGTCAAAAGGAATGCATCTGATAAGCATTATTCTATTGTACCTATGCAGTGAAGTTAACGCCCGCACAGTGGTCCTGTAGGTCGATGTAAAGCACTCTATCGACATGTTTATAGCGGCAGAAAGCTCTGATGAGCCACTCGCTTCTCGCGTAGGCGGGTGATTTACGCCGATCGCACGCGACAATACGCGAATCGCGAGCTACACTGCCCACACTACGTCAGTCTGGTACTTGTTATTGTGGCTTTAGATAGCAGCTTGATTACAGATAATCTTTCCACCTTAAATCAAAATCGTAAGATCAATATATTTATGCTAGAAGAAGCTCAGTGAACTAAAGTGTACAAAAAAATCTGTACCTGCGTCAGGATTATAATTTTAAATATATACATATTACATTCAGTAGTTCATAGACCACTATAGACCACTCCTTCGTCAAACAGATGTGTTATACAGACCTCACGCAAGTCCACTGCATATTAGCAATATATCTCGTGTATTCGAAAATATACACGCAGGTTTCTTCACAATCCTTCCTTTCGTTGTTTTAACAAGTAACATTTTGCTGCAGTGCACCAATTGTTGTATCAGTGAGTGAGTATAGAATGGCATTCTTTATGTAATAGGTGAGGATACCTACAAAAGTAGACTGCCAGCTTGCCTAGTGATTTTGACATAATTAAAAGTTTAAATCCAACCAGGACCCTGCAACTTTCATTTTGTATTATCGGAGCCCAAAATTTCGCCCCACTAGGCCATCACTGCTTTTGTCAATAAAGCAACAGTTTAATTAAAATGAAAAACAAGCTACGTATTAAAAGGGCAGTAAAGCGTAAATAATGTGACTGCCATAAAACCGCGCTTTGCTTGCGGCAAGACTCCCCCGTCTAGGTTTATCGTGACATCATATTTTTAACTTTATAGTGTCGTGAATGTCCGCTTAAACGAGACTTGTAACGCTATGTTTTGCATATTGTTAGTAGGGATTGAAATGCTTTTCTTTACTGTAAGATCTTCATTTTGCATTTCAACAAAATCAGAATCCAATAGGATACTCAAATGGGTTTACATTTAAAATTAAGAAACACTCCAACTGTAATGAACGAACGGAAGCGCCATTAAAATAGGTGATCATAAATAATTCAGGCGCGGGTTTGGCGTCGTTTCAAGACATTTCCACATTAAATTTCATGAGAGCTTCATTTTTCTGGAGACAGCGCATTCGTGCGGGTCCATGCCGGTCGAATTCCGATGCTATGTAATTGACCGTTTTGAACGATTATTAAGCTTATTGCTTCCATACTTGCTTCATTTCGTAAATACACAAGCCATGCCGTATTCTTTTTAAATAGCTTTAGTTACTGAAACGATTTTTAGGTACTTAAACGATTGGACTTGATTAATTTAGATAGTGTTCCTAGGGAGTATGAGTTATGAGCTAATAAAACTTTAATTATTAACTAGCTGGCGCCCGCGACTTCCTCCGCTTTGAAAAAGAAAAAAGTAGCCTATCGTGTGTCCTGTACGTCTAAATGTTTATCTACCAAGTTTCATGAAAATCAGTTTATTCGTTTCAGAGTTATGGAGGAACATACATACAATACCAACACTTACAGATTTATTATTAGTATTGATGATTCACAAGGTACGAGGGAGAAACAAGAAGGAGGTTTCTATCATGCATCTACAAACATTTCTACTGGCTGTTCCCGTATAATTAAAAAAAAACACTGTCGCATCCACTGTAAGTCAGTTCGCATATGTAGGTAAGAATAGACAAGCACACTTTCATTCATGGGTCGAGAACGCAGCTGCCGAAACGGTAATGCCAGAATAGGTTCAAATTCCGGTTGGGTCTGCCTTGCCCGTCTGATTTTGGTTCTAAATATAGATAGAAGTAAATGATTACTTAATCAACAGTGAAAGAAAGTTAGGACAACTGATTGTCTTTAAAGAGTACATGTGCGACTTACTTTTAAATAATATGCGAAGTCCTACGATTATGCAGAGATATACTGAACCTTCTTATTTTAAGGAGATAGCTAATGCCATAAGTGGGTTATATTACTCGTATGTGCATTAAAGACCTTTAAAGTTGACGATTCAAGTGTTAAACTTCAATTTTATTCGCTTTAATATCACAGTTACATTAAACGTAAAACCAATGGTTTAATGAATCAATGCTGACAATTGCACAGAGCGGCAAAAACAGCTAAAATTTATGATTTTATTCAAACAACAATTCCGTATTTCAAGTCGCTGTGGAGATCTCATTTCTTCGTTTTATGTCGTCGCCTTAGCCGTCGGGAATGCTGACGGGAGACCACTCAGTTCATTTTTATTTTTACATCGTAAAGTATAGTCTACAACTCATGAAAGTTGATTTGTATTACGTTGGCGACAACGGTTGTTTTCATTTCATTTCCATTCGCTCTTCAATGTTAATTCCAACATCTAAACTGTAGTTTTATCGGCAAATGTATGTTTTATAATCTAATATGTCACAAGCAGTGGTCAATCAATCGTGTTCCAGTTTTAATGCTTCATGTTTAAGTAATAGAAGCGTTACCTTCTCTGATCTGCTTATATCTCTATTCCAAATATAGTATATTATTAAATAAGATTCCATATGTGAATTCTAAATTATGGTAACTTTTATTCTTGAGACGTTTTCCTTCTTCGCTATAGCACATGATCTATATAAATAATAAAAAATGAATCGCTAGACTAGAACGGCGGGGCAAATTTGGCTAATTCATTTTTAAGTTTTCGTTGAAGTTTGAGAAAGGTTCCCATGAAGAAAAGAATTGGTAAACATTTACGTACAAAGCCGGTGGCGGGTCGCTTGTACATGAATAAAATATTAAAAATACAATTTAAAAATTGTAAAAACTGTACTCTATGGACTGTAGGTTCTTATATTATATCTAATAGGATTTAGTTAACTAATTCATGGGTTCAAGGGTTGCTCGACGACACTGCGTTACGACATGAAAACGGTCATCCATCATTCTACTATCAAATTTTGAGGTTGACACAAAGTAGATGAGAAAATGATTGATGCGTATACCATTTCCCAAAAGTCAGTGGCAATAAACGTAGCGATACCTACTTGTAATTGATTAGTGTAAATAGTAAACTATTTACAATTTTTTTTACATTCTTTTACAGTTGTCTCCGACCTGTATGAAGCCTGGAAATTCCTCAAGTACAGTATATAAAGGTCACTATCCCCACTAATATCTACTAAACCATAAAATGCTACAAACGATTTTTATGCAGTTTTCATACTGTTTTATAAAAAATTCAATTAGAATCTTGTCCTTCCTCTCAAGGTATAGGAAGCACACTTATCTCGTCTTTAAAAATATACCTTTTAAATTATTAGTTAAGCCTTTCCGGTTCAGTATCGTCAAAAATATCTATATCGATTTTTTTCAGGAATGTTTACTCCGGTGCAACCTTTGGGTAAATTACACAGTTCTTTATTATTTTGAAAACTTATTATAGAATACAGAACTGAATTTTATCTGCGTTCGCAAAATTTTGTCATTATCTCCATAGTAACCCTACAATGCTTTGAGATTGGTATACGATGCTGAAAGATACTGTAGAAATGTCGTGCACAAATTACAAAATATCATTCAGTGAGATGTGGAGAATGCTCGGCATTCCTTATCCGAAATCCGGAGAAGCAAACGTCGACATAGCTCAAAAAATTAGTCTTCACCAAATGGGCGTTGAGGTAGATGAGACTTGGAGTTGAGACCAAAGTTGAAACGCCTCTCAAGAGACAAGGTCTATATTCAATAGTGGATACTTATGGCCTTAAAGACAAATCTTATACAAAACAAAATATGTTGCAAGTCATCCAAAAGTTACCAATTTTATCTACATACATGTACCTCTGCAGACTTTTAATCATAATATCGGTTAAAATAACACAGAAATGTTTTAGAACGGATCGTACTACGAGTAGTAAGCAATAATAATATTTATGAATCTTCCACATAAAACCAGCAAACCCACAAAGGGCAAGAGAAAAATTAAAATGGAAAAATTCATAGTGCAACTTTTTTTGTTTTCTGTCGCTGCAGTGTTAGCTACGTGCAACCATTAAACGTAAGTCATTAGCAGCTATGCATTACGTGGCCGTGACGTTTGTGAAACCCTCGAATCCATTTATTTTAGAGGGGAATGTATAATAAAGAAGAGGTTGCAAATTTACGTGTTTTGTAGAGAAAAACTAGCGTTCATTAGTTTGGTGACTTGCATTGTAGAGTGTTTGGGTGACGGTGGAGAACGTTAACCCTAATGGATGTTACATGAACTTGGCTAAGCTTCACGCGACTCGACTTGACTACATACATACTCACTTATTACGTTTAACTTCATTACCGAGCGATTAAACCTCAGAGGGGTGTATGGTATACAAACAATCTTATAGCAGCTAATGAAATGTCACGTAGTACAATTTACTACAACTATTACTATTGTAGATTTATGTATTATCAATATTATAAAACCATTATTTTACAAAATGTTGATGAGTCGTTTAGTAGATGATTTAAGTTACTTTCTTTAACGCTCTGTCTCAGTACAGGGCTCGGCTGGGCCAAATTTAGTAACAATATTTCCTTAGTTGGCTCTGGTTTGGATATGGCAAAGTAGTGGCAGGGTACATTGACTTTCACAGTCATTTGGGTAGCCCGTCTGGCACAGTAACCACCTCCTTACATAAGACCATAGTGAAATTACAGCATGTGTGCTGTTGCGGTGAGAATCCATTTCACTATCCTTACCTACTAAGTTCGAAAACTCACTTGCAGCTACGCCAAACGTTGCTTTAGTTAATAAGCGACAGTAGTCACCACCATCTGGTTCAATTGATTCTGGTATTTTAGGAATCTGGTATAAAGGGAACGAAGTGTGTGTGTCTGGTAGTAGCCAGACCGGCTGTCCAGTTTATGGGTCACATTCGTTGCCTCTACTACTTCTTCATTTATCGTTCCGTAATGATCCCACTCCAGGAGTAAGCCTCCGTTTTTATTTTTTCTTTATCTCGAGCTGTCACTAGCCAGTTTTCTCCTCCGTACTTATTAATGGTTGCATCTGGTGCATGTACCTACTATTTAATGGTTCGACGTACTTTTATTCCATTTCTTTCTGTTTTACCAATTGGTCCTCGTTAGGCTTCACTCTTTTGTCCATCATTCTTCTGATACAATTGTCAAGTGACACAACCATTCTATCATTAATTGTGGCCCATAATTTAATATAAAATATATGGGATCTAATTTACTTCTATTTTTAATTTCAAATGAAATATATCAATATAGCATGTTCCATTCAATGAATTTATTTAATTGCTTATTTAGATGTTATTGAAATATGTATTTGTAACATTTTTGTCTCTGTTTGTTCATTTTTTGAGTCTGAAACATTTAATCTCTGAAGCGGTCGAATTGATTGCTGGATGAACGGCTGGTTGAGTTTTCAGAGAGCTCATTTATCGCGGAATATTTTGGATAGCTGATTGAAAATGAAAGCCTATGTATACTTGTATACTTACAGAAGGGCTTATGTATGTAGTTACATATTTAGTTGATTTAAGGAAAAATCAACTTAATCGTGCTGAGTAGTTCGTAAAGAGACTTATGTAGTTTACAATAATTATTACAAACAGAGAGAGTACTGTTGCAAGTATACTTGCGGATTATGTTGTAATCTACAACATAATCCGCATAAGAGGCATACAATTTAAGAGGTTTTAAATCATTTAATCCTATAGATGAGTTGGTTCCTACATACTATTGATATTTTATTCAGGGAAGCTTTATCTACTGCATTCTGTTTACATATTTTATTGCTTATAATAATTTTTGAAGTATTATAGTTTCCTAATAAGTACTGCACATGTAATACTGTTTTAGCCACTACTTTAGTACTTTTTACTGACATTTATCATACCTAAATTTATGTCTTAATAAGTGTCCTCATATATCTTTTAATTTACAAATCTAGAAAATCTAATTATTTTCATTCAAATTCATTTCTTCTTTTAGAATAAAAAAACCGAAAACTTATGAATTCTGAGTAGAAAATGAATTAAGTGTTTGTCAACTTTCAAACTGAAGTTCAACTCATTAATAAATTGAAATTATATCCTTAAGTATGGTTTAAAGTATTACTAAGTGTAGTTCTCAACTGAGCCGTGTACGCCCACGGGTAGGGAAAAAGATTCATTAGAACAGGTGACTTGCAATGTGAAAATCGTGTGTCACTGGACACACCCTGCACCTCGACGATTGACCAACGCCCCTGTTTACTGCCTCTAAAACCGACAAATCCGCTCGATGCATTAGTCTAATTAGGTGCGTTTACAATTTGTAAATGCATGCATTACCTGTTTGTTGATTTTTTGTAGTTGTACGAAAAATTCTGTAAAATATTTTGAAATATGTTGCAAAATGGAACGATAGTGTATAATAAAATTACGAGTTTTATATAAGTCCAGACCATCAGAGAGGGATGAAACTATCAACAATTACAAAGTTTTGTTAGTATTTTTTTAATTTTATTTGCGTGATTAATATAACTCGGAACTCAAATAATTTTAGAATAAACGCGAACTTGAATTCTATTATAAAAAACTACAATTTTTACAAAACAATATAAACAAAAACTGTAAGATGCGTTTTTTTGTTTTCTATACGATTTAGGGAAATAAATAATAATTTATCCTCTTTATCTTTATCCTTTATCACTTTATCCTCTTGATGCCAATCTCTCGTCCTGTTGTTCTTACTGTTCAGTCTGTTATCAAAACTAAATTTTCGGTTCAAGTAAAGTTATCGCTGTAGGTATCTAGTGAATGAACATATCGGCGATAATGGTGCAATAAACGTGTCCTGCCATCACACCATTCCGTAATTGGATCGTAAACTCACATAGAATTATTACTTGCTTTTTACAAGCACACTTTGTGAACTAAGTAGATAGTAACTCTTTCACAACCGCACCTTAGCAACATTTTAGTTAATAATACCTTTTTTTATAACGCCGGTGTTTTTGCTTACTTAAATTCTTGTGATAATGTTTTTCGATAAACAACTAAAAGCCTTTTTTGTTAGCGATTCTTTTGTCCTTTGTGACGTTTGGATTAAGATAACAAAATGAGTAGGATAAAAATTGAAATATCGTCTGAATAGGTCAGAGCCTGGAATTACTATTTTATAATAATTAAAATAAAACTGTTATTTTTTTAATTATTTAATGTCTAAATAAATAGGAAACAATTGCTCAGTTATATAACGGAAAAGGTTAAAGAGGAGAGACGTTTTATACTTGTATCCAACTTTGTAATTGCAATGTAATGTAATGTGAACTTGTAATGTCTTGTAACTTTACAAATATATTTGTTCTACTGTCATTATGGTTTCAATACGTAATAATGGTCATTCATTTTGACATTAATTCAAATAACTGTCCAATAGCATACAATGTAAATACCTAATAACATTTGTTGAATGTATCGGACGAATATATCGCCATCCGTCTGCTGTAGAGCCACATTATCATATTGCACGGACTGATTGATGTCAAAGGTCGGCGATGTCGTAATTTAAACTCGAATATCTGGCATGACTATATTTTCCTTATCTATGAATACCATTACTGTTCCTCGTATCAACTTTCATATGAATAACTTTATTTTTTATTACGTTTGACATATCCGGTATTATTTATTTTTAAGTTTTGCGAAACATTGAATGTCATTTTAATCGGAAAGAACATTACAGCAAGATAAATTTAAGTGACGCTCATTCTTTGATGAAAGTATCCAATGGATGTTAACGTTTTACATTAAAAAAATAATAATATTCTGTAATGGGAAACTGACTACTTTACAATTCTGAACCAAAACCATCTTTTAAATGATAAACATTCAACAGAGTAAATGATGATCTAACTTAAAGGTTATTAATTCCCACTACTTACCGTCTAAGTACAAATATAACCAGGGGTCCTAGCCAAGATCAAACCAATGCAAACGCTCCCTTTGCGTACTTACGAAATGAAAGAAATGTAGCTCTTGGCTATGGCCCCTGGGCCCCTAGCCAAGAGCAAACCAATGCAAACGGGAGCGTTGCGTATTTACGAAACGATAGAAAATAAAGCCCAGTGATTGGCTGTTGTAACGCCCACATAAAATTTTGACCAATCACCGGTCTTTATTTTCTATCGTTTCGTAAATACGCAACGCTCCCGTTTGCATTGGTTTGCTCTTGGCTAGGGGCCCTGGTGATGAAGCGATAATAGCTTTCTTCATTTTCGAATCAAAAGGCTTACTGCAATAAAATAAGCTCTTCAGAAAATAAGTGTTAATTAGTTAATTATCATAATTTGCGAATTCCGTTCTTTATTGCAATATTTGAGGAGTCATTAATTTAGTGTCTTCATTAAAAATATCAAAACGAAATGCGTAACGAAGCGACCGGGTAATCTAAGCGTCGCCGTGACGGTTTCAGTGTCTTGTTATTTCGCAGTTTAATTTAAATATGTAAATTTTATTAGGCATAATACAGGCTGAGGACTCTTGAATTGCAAATGAATGTGACATTACGTTTTATAGGCTGGTAGCCAATTCGCCGGGCCGTTTCCTCGGTGCCGACGACAAATTTTCACTTAGAATGTACCCAATTTTAGTGGCTTTTTATTAGATGACTTAACACAAAACAACAATTTCTCAGTCATATCAAACTTAAGATCTTGTTTTGTAGAATGTAATCTTCGAAACTAGGTCATCCGACTCAAAAAAATCTTTCACCAATAGTTTAGAATTTCAGGATGAACGTAGGCTAAATATTGCGCGCGGACGAAGCCTTGGGCACTAGCTGTCTAAAAATAAAGCTCCAACGCTTGGCAAAAGTATAATGTTAGGCGGCAATGTAATATGTTGAGCGTTATATTTCTTTACATATTTTGTCAGGGTTTATATCTTTTATTTTCCAACACGGACGAATTCGCAAGAACCAGCTAGTAGTTAATATGCAGGTTTAGACGGTTGAGTAATGAAATATTTAGAACACATGTTTCTGTTGAAGAGCTCATAAAGCCTTATACCGCACCTGTGAAAATATTTTCTTTTCCGGATAAAAATGATCCCTACAAATCCTTATGTGTTATTGGGAGGAGAGGATAACGAACAATATTGAAGAAGTTTGAAGCTCACGCGGTCTTATTTACGTAATCATGTATAAAATATAAAGAAACTTAATTAAAATATAAAAGCACAACTTAGTACGTTATTAGCCAGTAAGAGTGTTGACATTATAATACATATGCTAAAGATTTTTTTTATATTAGGTATGCTGACTTAGTCTCATAAAAGGTAATAAACATGGGATCAAGAACTAAGTAGACGTGTACACCGACTTTGTTTAATAGTATTTAGTTACTAGCTGTTTCACGCGACTTCATCCGCATATAAAATTCGGCTGGGATTCGAACTTGCGTTTGTCAATTCGGCAATCGAGCTTTCGGACGTAAGAAAGCTTTTATTTTACAAAAGAGACAGAACGTAGCGCTCCATTATTCAAACATGGAGAGCAAACATTGAAATTGAGAGTTTCTAACAACAATAATTACATACTCAATTTCGTAGAACAAATACGAAGGCTTTCTCTAAACAATGGGGCTACGTAGCAGTTAAGTGTACCCCTTAATTTCGTTGTGTAGACTAAATGTGACTGTAAAATGAGTATTTACTGACTGACAATAACCAAGGCTAAAATAATAACCAATAGTAAAGAAATAGGTAGACGATTTTTGGTACTTCTTCATCAGCAAGTTTACCCTAAAAGCGTCTACTGCTGAACATATATAGGCCATCGAAATAATATATCTCTGCTCTAGGCTCCTTTATGAACTCTTTGGACGTTATCAGACCAGCGAGCATTTTAACCGTGGTTTCTACTCCAATACTCGTCTACTTTTTTCTATGTTAAAGTCGACAGACGGGCTAACGGTCAACTTGATGGTAGGTGACCACCTACAACACACGCAACGCATTTAATTGCATATTACAATTAAATTTATGAATCTAAATAAAATTTCATTAATTTATTTTTTAATATAGTTTTATTTCCCTCTTTGACAATGTCTCTATTAAGCAAACTATTAAGAATGTATGGCAACAGTTCTTTATTAATTTTAAATAAGTATATTTTTATACGGTCACATTCCGACAAAAATTATCATTATTGTAATAAACTTATTTCTGTACTACACATCCAATATACATCTTGGTTTTTATTGCGAATTCTGTTCGGTACAACCACACCGTAACTTAAGTACAGGGGATTCTTATTAAAATTAGCAATTCCAAGTGAAATAAACCAGGGACTGTTATGAGTTCGGAAAGTGTGGTTACGAGTACTTCAGCACGTTTTATTAACTACTTTCTTGGCAGTAAAACCGGAGATCCCTTAAAAGACTGTTAAATGTGTTTCTGAAGGAGTGTCGTTAAATGGTCATTTTAGTACAAAATCAACATTTTTTTTTGTAATCAATACTAATAATAATACATACATACATACATACATACATACATACATACATACATACATACATACATACATACATACATACATACATACATACATACATACATACATACATACATACATACATACATACATACATACATACATACATACATACATACAGAAAAAATTGTAAAAATGGTCAATTTAGTTTCAGTATCATGTATAGAGGCTATAAACACGATATCTCTGAAAACAAAGTATGTAACTTACTCCATGACCAACCCTTACAGATTTATTATTAGTATTGATGATATGTAAGGAGGATAAGGATATAAACGTAGCCACGCAGAAATAATAAGTTTAAATGGTGACCTGTGACGAATTGTATGATGTAAAGCGAAGTCCAAGCGTGTACCACGTTCCTAGCCAGCACTTGAATTCGTCACACCGTGATTAAAGAGCCAATGAACCAGCGTCGCTGCTTTGACTGAACTGAACAAGTAAATTAACATTCCGACGAAGCGCTTCGCATAAATTAATATTAATTTTAATAAAACAACGACGAAAAGGTAAATGCTACAAATAATATTGTCTTATTAATGTTAAGTTATGTTTATGTTTATTTTTCGTTAAAATACATTCACTTTTATAATTCGCAATTTCGTCGGCCTAACTCGTTAACCTGCTAAGTCACATTTTGCATAGTTTTCAAGAGGAAGAAAAAATGACATGACAAAATGTTGTGAGTCGAATCAGGCATGTGAAATGTGAAAATTATCAGTAAAAAACTTAGGATTTAGCAGTTTTTCTTTTGCTATTAGTCAAAAAGCAGTTTTTCATTTATGAAATTTCTCACCTTTTTAGTTTGGTAATCGTCATTATTCCTCCACCAACCGGTAATAATCGTCTAAACTTGTCGAAAAGTATAAAAAGTGAAATTGCCCAGAAATTGACTTAGCAGGTTAACGTATTAGGCCGACGATTTACTCGTAAACAAATATGGGTGACTGGCTTGTGCCTGCGACAAAGTCATATATATATATATATATATATATATATATATATATATATATATATATATATATATATATATATATATATATATATATATATATATATATATATATATATGTATGTATGTATGTATAAGCAATAAATACTCGACCTACAGTCTTATTAAAAAAAAAAAACCTTCATGTAAATAAATAACACAAGATTCAATAGACGTATTAAGCCAAAAACTATTTTTGGTTTGCAGTTTTTTTTAATTATCTTGTCCTAATATATTAAACAAACATTGCTATATTTGTCGCACACATGTGTCTACACCACAAAAAACCCATTATTTATAATGAAGCAGACGAGGGGTGCATAGAAATTGAATGTGCATATTATCTTATCGCCAGATGATTGATGATAATTCTATGTAATAGCGCTAAATTATAGGCAATATCGTCAACGAATTGTGGTTTTATGTTAGTTAATTCTTATTTACACATTTATGTACGTAACTTCATATTACATTACTAGCTGGCACCCGCGACTTCGTCCGCATTGAAAAAAAAGTAGCCTATCCTGTGTCCTGTACGTCTAAATGTATATCTAATAAATTTCATGAAAATCAGTTAATTTGTTTAAGAATTATGGAGGAACATACATACATACATACACATACATACAGAAAAAAATTCTAAAAATCGTCAATTTAGTTTCAGTATCATGTATAGAGCCTATAAACACGATATCTCCGAAAACAAAGTAAATTACTCCATGACCAACCCTTACAGATTTATTATTAGTATTGATAAAAAACACTCTCACATCCCACCCTTGAAATAACAGCATATGTGCTGTTGTGTTTCGGTTTTAGTAAGGTATCCCTTATTCCTTTCGTTTACATTTTTGACTGCGTTTTGAAATCATAAATTGGACATAAATCATAACCATCCCCTTGTAGACCACTGTGAAATAACAGAATGTACTATTGTATTTCTTTGAGTTAGTAAGGGATTCCAGAATCCATTTTCTATTTCCTTCCCCTTATCCATAATCCTACTAAGGTCGTCAGCGCACTTCGAGCTATATTTGTGACTAGCTGTTGCACGTGACTTCTTTCACGTAACTTTATAAAATATAATACATTTGTGTCTATGAAACCATGGAAATACTCATAGAAAATTTCAATAGTAGTTGACATACCGACAGCAGCGCCACCTACCGGGTCCAATTGTATTTTTAAATCATCCAGGAAACCATTGAAATGCCCATATAAAATTTGAACCCAATCGGTTTAGCCGTTTAGAAGTTATGTGAAAAAGACATGTACGGAAGGATAATTCTTACTACCCGTTGTCCTATTAACCTTTTTTCCGTAGGAATGAAGCATTTTTCCGCGGTAAAAAGTAGCCTATGTTCATCAGGGATAATGTCGGCTTCTAATGGTAAAAGAAATTTTTCGAATCGGTTCAGTAGTTTCGGAGCCTATTCAATACAAACAAACAAATAAACAATCAAATCTTTCCTATTTATAATATTAGTAAAGATAATCATAAAGTGGGTCATCGACCAACTATACATACAGGAAGAAATTACTTAGGTATAGCTTTAGTTCCCCACCGTAATGTAGGTATTAATTTGACAAGCATTTTACCATCACTCATATGTCACAAAGGTCACAATTGAGTTATCACCAATTATTAACTCGAAAGCCGGGCCGCAAGAATGCAAGATTTTGTGCCGGTTTTTTTTTCTAATAGAAATTGGAAAAAAAACCGGCACAAAATCTTCATAACAAATAACTTTTACATATCAGTTAACATTTTCAATTTAATGAAAATGTAAAATTGATTTCTTTTTATCAATTAAGTAGTTAACAAAACGTGGAATAACATTATAAAACATTGCAATTGTGTCACCATTAAAGCTGTCGCATAATTTTTAACCCTCGCCGTACCTAATGTATTCGTAGCATTAAGCAAGGGGCAACGCGCATGGGGGAGAAAAATTTGAGTTCACATAAAAGCATTGTATTTTGCTCTAACTCTTAAAATCAGAATCGTGAAAAAAAAAAAAATTGTTCACAACTATGTCCTACTGCAGTCGGCGGCGCACTTGTAGAGCACTTTTGGAATTACTTGTGTTATAGGCGACTGTATAGCCACCTATGATAGGTTGACTGTTAACCTGTCTGCTGATCTTAACATTAAAAAAACTATGTAATTAATTCAACTTTTTAAATTACAAAAAGAATTTTTAACAACTAATATATATACAAAAGTGAGTTATATTGTATATAATATAATTTAAGCTTCGATCCCCTGGGAGGGTCCCAAGCATGCTGGCTGCATTACCTCGCTGTATGGCAATTAAATGTTTAATACCTATATATCCAATTAGTTTAATATCAGATGACAACAAGTTACACAAGCAAGATACATATAAGATGTGTTTACGGCAATTGAGGCGGGTGAGAAATCCCAGGACAATGCGATGGCGGGCATAACAAATTATTGCCGCGGCCGGACGGTCAACGGGCGCTTTACGAGCCGCTTCCCAACACTGATGATGATTTAGATGCAAGGAATATCGGGCGGAAGCGGAGCGATAAATAGCGGGAACAGAGCCGTTGTCATGGCAACGTTAGTAAGGGTACGCGCCTTGGCGTGCCCCGCCGCCCTTGTGACGATCTCTAGTTCACGGACATTTATCGTTATCGTAATAAATTGGTCTGGAATCCGTGCAGTAACTTCAAGGGGGAACGCAATAAAAATGCTTATGTGGAATTTTGTTATGATAGACGATATTTGATGACACCTAACAGGAAAATAACCTTTTACTTTCAACGTATTATTTGCGAAAACGTATCTATTATATATACTAGCATGTACTCAAATAGGGGTGCAAATTCTCAATACGAGTTATTTTTTATGTACATTATAAATGTATGAGATCGATACATTACAATGTAATGTGTGTATGAAAATTAAAACATTACTCTGTTAACGGCCATTGATACAAAAATATATAAATATCATCACCCTTATGCGGTACAATTTAAAATGTTGTGAGATGAATTCATGCTGCATGAATTTTTATTCTCTTAACATGATTCAGTAATAAATTGTTTTTATTTACAGGGACAAATTAGAGATGAGAGGATGAGCCATGGAATCACGCAGCGCGCCGCCAAGCCCCGACGAGTCGGGGGAGGCGGTGTACGACTCACGTTGCGGTCATTACCCGCATCAGCCATCATTACAAAGGACCTTTGCAAGCTGTCGCGAAACTACGCGACCACGCCCACACCACCGCCACGCTATATCCGAACCTGCACGACCTGACGACCGCGTGCTTACAACCGCTGAAGTTCATGATTACCCTTCATCCGAATCAGGAATTGCTGCCGACTGCCCACATGCTCACACAAGCAATGCTGACGATAGTCTGTCCTACGACAGATCCGATTACGAAGGTAACTCTAGCTACAG
The DNA here is from genome assembly GCA_945859745.1 of Synanthedon formicaeformis. Classification (NCBI taxonomy): domain Eukaryota; kingdom Metazoa; phylum Arthropoda; class Insecta; order Lepidoptera; family Sesiidae; genus Synanthedon; species Synanthedon formicaeformis. The sequence goes on from OX243965.1 coordinate 6,997,259, forward strand.
TTTAAGGCATACTCCGGACTTCCATCACACAATAGATTGTAAACATCGACCAGGAGAGTTAAATCGCAGCCATACACCAGATTGTAATCATGGTCATGGGTCAGAGTGTGATCGTGCACATGGACGTTCTCAAACATCTAGACGACCTCACCGAAAACATAGACGTGAAGATGACGATGGGGCTCAATCGCTTGATGAACGATGTGCGAGAGACCTTGACGAAATCTTACCGGCTAGACTTGCGGCTATCAACATTTCCAGGGAACAGCCACCACAGACGTGGAACAGAAATAATATTGCTGCAACAATGGAGCGATTCGAACCTGTTGATTATTCATACGCGTATTATGACCACCATTTATCGATGCCTTCTTCTTCAAGAAAGGCAAATCGACAACGAGGACGCGGTCTTAATGCTAGGGATCGGTCTGCCAGACATAACTACGTCACCCGATACGGAACCGAAGAAAATATTTACGAAGAGATTACGGACGGCTCAAGAACTTGTCCAAAGCATCGGTATGCCCCACGTCAATCTTTAGTTTCACTAGACAGAAGTGTTGTAGAGGAAGAAGTGAGACGAGTAGAATCAAGACATAAACGTATTTTAGGAGAGCTTAATTTAAGTGTCGAAGCAATGTTAATGCCGGAGTGTGAATCTCCTGACTCGGAGCGGGCGGAAGATAGGGACAATATAGAAGAATTGTTACGGGTGGGACCCACGGACGAATTGCTTTCCCCCGCAAGTTGTAATCCCCCGGATTTAGATAGCGGATTTAGCGGGAGCAGTAGCGGGGCGAGTTACGTGGGCAGTTTGAGACGAAAACCTACGGGGTCAGTGCCCCATCTGCCGGCTGTTGCCTACGGTACACGAGGCGCCGGCGTGCGCATCCTTGGGGCCGATGAATGTGGATTACGATGTCCAAGAGACGTGCCGTCGCCGAGAAGTTCCAGTTGTGGCGATGCTAAAACTAGTGGATTTTGGAATAAAAAGTCTTGGAAGAAAATATCTGGTTTCTCAAGCTCAAACAGCATCAACAAAGCTGGACTAACTGGTAAGTTTTTATTACTTTAATAAGAAACATGCCATATAAAAAATATCAACACAAAATTAGGGCGCGTCGACTTTCCGTACTAAATAGGTTCGCCTTATAAACCACACGTAAATTTAGAAAAACTAATTTTCACACAGAAAATTAACTTAACTCATATGCAGCCGTCAGACCAAAAAGTGCTCTTACACCCCACCTTTTTTTTCGTTAGCTTTCGTTCGCCATAGGCGATATTCATGTGGACGCGCGCGGCTCTGTGCTCTGTTTTTTTAGTTCTTTTTTTATTTGTTTTAACGGTGCGGCATTTTGCATTGCAGGTCTGCTCGTTAGGTACACTTTCCGGCGTAAGTCAGGCTCGCAAGCCTCTCAGGGCAAGCGGCGTGCCGAGCCCGTCAAATGCGATGCGTGCCTCTCCCAACGATGTTAGCCGCACCAGGGTAAGGGTCCCACTACTCAATTCTTCATTTTACTGGTATAAAGTACCAAATACATTTCGTTCATTTAAATCAAAATTGCTTTTCATCTAAAACTTATGCTTTCTACCAGTAATTGTGTTACTTTATTTTTACACGTAAAATTGGCGAAGCGCGTCCATAATAAAAGTACTCATACCTCATTGAGGCTTTCCATTATTTTTTTATTCCATCACTTTTTGTTACGTTTTTCCTCTCACGCCCCAAACAAGATACACACTCGATAACACCCACGAGCATTAAGAGTATTTAATGTACAAAATAATAAAGGTAGACTAACGAGCATCGCGACGCGGCAGGATCAGAGCCGATTAACAAAGTCGATACAAAGTTCCCTCATTAAGGTATCGAAGATATTACTTCTGCCAAGTTCATTACTCGAGATAAGTATTGTTCCGCAAGAACCGAGACAATAGCATGCGCCGCCACTTAATTAAGCTTCGATACAACCGACTACTTCAAGTATAGGCGAAGGCGAAGTTTGTGATTAGTTGCCAAGACAAATCTTAGAATAGAATATGTTTGTGGAAAACTTGAAGTTCGATTGTCTTGGTTGCAGATGATGGGTGTAGGCAGAGCAGAGCTAAGAGCAGAACGTCTACTATACCATACAGGTTAAAATTCATGTCATAAATACTTTTAAATCACTATAACTAAACAACCCTGAAATTTGATATGAAGTAGTCTCTACATATATTATAACCGGCCCGCCTCCAGCTTCGAACGTATAGATACTTTTTTTTCTGCAAATTGTGTACACAAACCTTCCTCATTGATCGCTCTTTACATAATTGAAAACCTTATCAAAATCTGTTGGGTGGTTTAGAAGAAGTTAGCGGTAAAACAAACAGACACAGACAGTAACACATTATGCCAATCGCGTAGTTTTCTTTAGTGTTTCTAGTGCATCATTTGTATATATCTCTTTAAGATTTAGCTTATGTAAGCCATGTAAATTTATTTTTCGGCAACTTGGTTGCACAATATTGTTTTTATTTACTTACATTGTTTTGTATATTCCGTGTCGTGGTTTAGGAGGAATTAGACAGATAGACGCGGAAAGCGATTTCAAACTATAATATACGAAAATCTGCAGATGTACCTACGGATTACTCAATCATTCATAAACCGTTCAAAGGATTTGAAGAAGAACGAATATAATATACCATGGTTCTATATTAACTCAAAGATAAATTCTCAACTCTTTTTCTCTCTTTCGATAATGCGTTTCAGTGGCGTTGTGTAATCCGTAATGCCTGTAATCTCCATGGATCCCATGGATGCAAAGCGGAGCTGACTGTCAAACTTCACTTATTGTAGAGAATAAAAGACAGTGAGTGATCGGTGCAACAAACTTATAAGAATTTTAGCAATGCGTCGCTTGTACAACGCATTAGAAACTTCATTCTTATTTCGAATTTTTCTTTTGTTACAGCTACTCCAACGGAAAACTGGTGGTGCCGTTGGATTCCCTAACAAAGAGCTGAGGGGTTGACTCCCCTCACTATTCCCGCGTCGAATTCCTCCGAAGGTCTGCTCAACAAGGGAAACCGATGAGGTGGCATCACCCTCTGCTAGAAACTGACCTCCAAAACATTCCAATGGATTTCCTAGTGGCGAGCCGGTGTGTTCATACAGCGAGTCTCAAAGACAAATTGCTGTGAATTTGTGGCTAATCTAATCATGTACAGAGAGTGTAAATAAGATACTGTACGTATAGGAAAGACGAGTATACGCTGAAGTGATAGGAAAGCCTAATTACGTATGTTGTTTATCTACGACCGTTTCATAGAAACGTGTAAAGGTTTTGACACATATCTGACGGGGCAGGGAGGAGGGCTGGCGTCCATCCCGCCGCGTCGGTTATGTGCCGAAGCCTTAATGGCTATATTGTTGCTACTTATCAATTTTTAGTAGATATTAGGTACAAGAAAAGGCTGACACGTTTGATTCTGAATAAAAAGATAAAATATATTCCTTAAACTCTTTTCTACGTGTTTTTAATGCAACAATTTGTATTTGCGATTAATTTGCTTGTTCCATATAAAAATAGTCAATACAAATTTTAATAATGTCACTTTGCCACAATAACGCCGTTTGTACAGCAGCCATCTTGAACATGAATATTTTTTCAAAGATAAAATTTATTATAAAAATGGTCCAACCTTTTATTTTTTTATATTAGAGAGCGTGTAAAATATTGTTTGATAACTTATAATGTTACGACATCAAACATCATTGTTAATCCTTGTTAGAGTATAGGTACTTATTGTAAATTGTGTAAATATAGTAATCACGAAAAACATGGTGCACCTCTATTTTATGTTCTCTACTTATTAAAATGTCACGAAAACTTTTAATCATATGACTGTATTGCCTTTAAATAAAAACTCAATTATTTTGTTGTAACTCATCACGTTTTTTAAAAGCTATGTTGCTGAATTCGATTAAATCTTATGCATTAACAATCTTGTAGCATTTTTTTTTTCAATGACTGATTAATAAATAAACAAAAAATATGTCGTTTAACTTCATCAACTTAAAATTAATCTACTGCCTTGTTTAAAAATACTTAATTAATTTTATGATGAATGTCGAAATGTATTAGTACCTCAAACTACAAGAACAGTAGGTACTACAACAGTACCATAGCGCAATTTTAAAATAAAAATTTAAAGTGGGCTAATGTGGAGCTATGAAAATAAGGATGAAATACAAACAATTTTTTTAGTAAACTATTTTGTAAATAATTCTGAAACCCTCGTGTCGGATGTACTGTGTGCTTTAGGAGACTTAGCGCCTCTTTCTCAAACGTCAAGTAGGCCCAACTGTCACTAAGTAATTCTTACAATATAGTAATATCACTAAGCGCCTATTTCACGAACGTCAAGTAGGCTAAACCGTCACTTAAAGTCACCTGTCACCGGGAATAATTTAGCTGATATACCTTTGTTTGTACGGTAAACGTCCCAAACATTAAATAGAAAATAATTTAAAAAAAAATCGCCTATCGAATGATGCAGTAAACCAATAAAACAGTGCATAATTCAATAAAACAGAAAATGATTTCTAAAAGTAACTAATCAACACGTTACTGGTAGTTGGAGAAAGAGGCCCTTATGTGAAGAAAGAAGGAAAGAAATTTCGAAAAACATTTTCGTATGTAAGTAATCTATATATATATATAGCTTTGTTTGTTTGATAATCAGCCTCATTTAACAATTTTTATAACTATTTTCTTATTATCATATTCGTTTTTCGTACAATAATAGCACTTTTATAGATCCATACTAGCCTTTCTTTAATCCTTAAGTTTTTAAGGTGAAATGATTTAATTTTTTATAATTATTACGGTGTTAATGCATTATCTATTTGAATCTATTTCTTCCAACACCAAAATTGTATAATCTACAATTACTTTTGAAACAATTGTAAAATTTATAAATTTCTGTTCGAATAATTAAAACTCGAAATTTACTTCGATTTTTTTTTTATGTAAAACAGTTTTCATGTAAACATTTGCTTCTCACGACCCATGATAACAAGAGACGTGACACTAGGATAACGGTGCGCAAAATTTCGCAAATAAAGGTGAGCCTACACTATCCGTAACGTCGTTATGGGCGTAATATTTTAGGACTTCTTGTTTGTAGCTTTTTACTTTAAATTTTACTTACTTTTTAAACAGATATATAATAAGATGTATCCTAAAATATTAGTAATTTCTAAAATACATTAAGGAATAGTCCGAAAGTACCTATGTGACGTAATACTCAAATGTACTCAAGACTAACATGAGCTTTCCAAACACAAAGAAAATTTAACGTCTACTATTACTGACAGAAACGTAGTTTATTTTGCAAAACTAATATACAAACTAAATTGTTTTATGTAAACTCGACAAATAAAGTGCTTTATCACCCTAAGATTGAACATTCTTTGTATGTTGTAGAATGATAAGGTCTGTTGTCCTTTGAAAATTCAAAGTGACAATTATGTCAATAAGTAATCATATTTCAAAACTGATAAAGCACTTCTGCTCGGTCTGCTGAGCATCTGGTCGGCTATACATCAATTTAAATCTTTGTACATTATAATATGCCAGACATTTTAATTTTTGCTGCATTTTGACTGGCCCTTGTTGACCTGTGCGACACTGCGGTATTTACTTTGGACGTGCTGCACAGCTCATGATATCACGTGCCGTGAGAAGCCACTACACTTCACTTTATTGTCAAAATAATAATATAATATATTGTAAATATTAATCTATGCTAATGTAAATTTAAAACTCAGTCAATGAATTGTTTTGTACGTACATTCTACGCTACTCGACTGATAAATGCGAGGTAAATAATCTCAATGTTAACACGAAAAAATTTCTTTATATCTGTCTGTAATTTAGAAGCCGTGTTCAAGTCAAAGGATTTTTTATTAAATAAATTATTAAAAAGTAGCTGTATTTTATTTTACCTATATCCAACTTATGATTTTAACAAAATTTTTAATAATTTTTTCTGATCTCTAATAATATGGAACAAGTGATATTTTACAGCGTTTCAGATTCATAATAAGTTTTTTAATTGTTAATTGCAACAGACAGGCTGACATTCCACTTGATAGGTGGCTACCGTCACCTATAACATGCCTATAACACAAGCAACGCAATAGACAGTCTAACAGTCTAATTGATAGGTAGGGCTGGTACCAGCAACAGTAGGGAGAAACAAATGCGCAACCGATCATAATGGGTTAAGGGCTTGTCCCTTAACCCAAAGGGGAGAATACAGTGGGCTAACAACAGAAGTTCGATGTTGCTCTAAGAAAAAAAGAACTGAAAGTCAAATCACAGTTGTTTAAGACGACATCTATCCCTACAAACACTCAACTAGTCAACGTAGTGCACACGCCGCGCGTACAATAGACTCACTTGACCTGAAAACTGTTTATAACACACCCGTGCAATTCACTTTGACATGCTGTAACCCCCTTTTACTTTCATACCTATTATGATGCCGGTGAAACCAAGATGGCTGATTATACACTTTTAAAAGCTATGTTAATAATTTCTATTCGTGTCGTGTGGTAAAAATAGTGGTAGATTAAAAATGGTTTTATTTTTTAATACTTTTATTATTATTACTAGCTGGCGCCCGCGACTTCGTCCGCGTTGAAAAAGAAAAAAGTAACTTGTCTTGTGTCCTGTACGTCTAAATGTTTATGTACCAAGTTTCATGAAAATCAGTTAATTTGTTTATGAGTTATGGAGGAACATTATTAGTATTGATTGATTGATAATTACAGATGAGTTGAGTTTGCTCTTGGACAGCATCTAGCCGTCTAGCAAAGATGAGCCTATGATGGAGCGAACTCACCCAGAAGAAGAGTTCACCCGAACTTTGAAAAGATTTCGGTTATATGAGCTCGGAAACACAGACATAGGCAGGAAGTTCCGAACCTTGGCAGTACGCATTATGCTTAAGGTTTAGGCAGGATATTTTAAGGTACGAAAAAGAGGGATTTCGACTAGATGAGGATGGTACTCACTAGTAATAAGTGAAATTGTCTGACATATTTAAATATTTATGGAAGTGACGGTGTGATGTTAAGATCGGCAGACAGGCTGACGGTCCACTTGATAGTATACTTTGCACTTGAAATTCTCCCAAATTTAGGTGCAACGTAAAATGTGAATGATATCTTTTTTATAACTTAATCTTGTCAAGATTCAAGTGTTTTTATACAAGATATAGCTATTTAACGAAGCAGGAAGATCATATTATTAGGTATGGGAAATTGCCAACAATTCATTAGTAGGTATTATTTAATTTAATAATTCAATGCGTATGCAAAACGACATAAATGTAAGTCCTTTTAAACTCATATACGCGAACAAATATTAAAATATACCACAATGCGCTTTGAATGAGTATAAAATTTCGCTCCAAGTGAAGGGGAGTCTCAGAGGTTGGATCCTTTGTGCCCCCCGACGGGTTAATTGTTTAATTGGCAATAAAAAATAAAAACAGCTCTTTATTGTTAAGCATTTCAATGTATATGTAAGCGGAGACAGCTGCTTGTGCTTGGCAAATTATAAAAAGAAAGATTCGTACTGTATTAAGCGAAATTATCGATCTATCTATCCTTACATATTATAAAACTTCCGCCGCGTCTGTCTGTCTGTTCGCGATTAACTCAAAAACTACTGCACCAATTTCATGCGGTTTTAGTATATAATTTACAAAGTTACGCGGACTGTACATTATGCTAGCGAGCGAGTTGTCTAGTGAAATACATAATAGGTAAAAATCAAACATAATAACTCGCCGGTTCTGTGTCTGTATTTTTCGAAAAACAATTTGTACAAACTGTACTTATTTTACCGAGGTTAAATTTTTTTCTTTAATTTTTGTCTATTTGTCTGTGCGTTTGTGCAGCTAATCTCGATTTTAATTAAAATTTTACCCGATTCAAATGCAGTTTTCACTGATGTATTGATGATTACATGGATAACATAGGATATTATACTTTTTATCCTACAAAAATTTTTGGGTTCCTGTAGGATTAAAAAAAAATCGAACTGCAGCGCGTACGAAGTAGCGGACACGAGCTAGTCAACATCAATAAATAGTGTGGTCAAATTCACAGCCCGAGCATTCGGTGATTTTGAGTGAAGCCAAATGGTTAATATTAAATTACTTAATTAAAACTCCACACTCGGCTTCAGTATTAACTTTTGGCAAATAATTATGTTCAAATTAATAATTGTATCATTTGGTTTTAATTACGCACTCAGCTGAAAACAATGCCTTTGTTATAAACCTTTATTTGATTTATAATTAGCTGGTGCCCGCGACTTCGTCCGCGTTCAAAATTAAAAAATAAATAATCAATATAACGCCTGACAGCTTTATTGCTATTACAATTTTGCCGGGCCTTAATTTTTTTTTTAATTTTAGATGATCCTTCGGGAACAGTTTTTTTTTTCTGCATGAATTTTGCTATGTCCTTTCCGGTCCTTCAAAATTTCATGATGATCGTTTGTAACAGACACAGTTATTTTCACATTTATAATATTAGTATAGTTTTTTAACCTATGCAGGTCTATTTCTTTTTATATTTCCGGTTTATGGTGTACCTAACAGTGCGCAATCTTACCAACATACTAATATTATAAATGTTTGTCAATATGGATGGATATTTGTTACTCTTACTGTAAACTGCTTTTAGGAAATGTTAGGAACGTAACAAAGTATACTTACTCGTATTTCGTGTGGCGGTGCCACCGTCATCACAGCGATAAAGGTGTCCGGTGTTATGTTAGTCATAGGTATATTTTCTTATTTTTCAACGCGGACAAACTCGCGGGCACCAGCTAGTTCCTACATAAAAATTGGCCAGTAAGCATGCTAAAACGCCACTTATAACCATTAAAAAAAACAATTGAAACATAATATTAGAACATATCGTTTAAATGGACAACATTTGAAAAATTATTTCCGTCACACCGAATACCGATACATTTGATAAATTAATAAAACAACGAAACAATATGTAGATATATCGGCCGACTCGTCACTGGTCAATTATTCAAGGACTGGGACACATCCACGGACGTAACAAAGGATCAAACGTGTATTTGTACACCCGTCATTTGGATTTATTAGACACTCGTATCTCACGGGCTCACAAAGGGAATTCCTACAAATGGGATCAGCTTTTATTAATCTGTTATTCCTTCCCAGTCGGGCGGTTTCTGTGTCGCCCAATTAATATCAATATTTGGAACACAGTATTACACAGCATACCAACCAGATGGCTCGCGTTTGTTAAGTAAAGGTTGTGTTTAACCACAAATTAGATAATAGTTACTACGTAACTGGTTTAACGCTGTCAATATAGGCTACATTAATTTCACCTACTTCGTTATCACTTTAATTTTAAAAAAAGTTACTTTTTAGTAAATATTCAGCACTAGCTGGTACCCGCGACTTCGTCCGCGTTGAAAAAAAATATATAAACAATATAACGCTTAACCTATTGTTGTTATAACACTTTGGCCAGGCGTTAGTTTTTTATTTTATTTTAGATTATTCCTTTGCGGACAGAAAGGTACCTTTCTTGTATGAAAAATTTCATGATGATCGGTTAAGTAGTTAAGGCGCGAAAAGGTAAGAGACAGACAGACAGCTTTAAAAATGACTATACTTCCACACACTTTTACTTCCCCCTTTCAACCCCTTACAACCCCTTTTTCGCATTAATATTTATTTATATCTAATCAACAGTCTAAAAAATAAGTTTCAATCTCCTAGCTTTAAAAATGACGATACTTCCATACAACCTTTTATCTCCCCCTTTCAACTCATTACAACCGTTTTTTCGCATTAAAAAGTAGCCTATGTCCTTTCCCAGGCTCTAGACTAACTGTGTACCAAATTTCATTTAAATCGGTTCAGTAGTTTTGGCGTAAAAGCGAGACAGACAGAGTTACTTTCGCATTTATAATATTAAGTATAGAGTACAGATATAGATTTAGTATTCAGCGGTTGAACAGCTGGTTCTAAAACTAATTGTGAAAGAGTATTTCAAGTGTCATTTAAATTTTAAAGATAACTGTCTACTCAAAGTTAGTCTTAAACTACTTCCATTACTTATCTTGGGTTCACGTTACAAAGATAATATAAGTAGAATAGTAGCTAACAATAAAGCCGCGGGCGATGGTTTTTGTTGTTGAATTCTCCAAGTTGTTTTAATATAGGACGGCAAGTTTAGATAATATAAACATTAATAACATTGTAGGCTTCAGTAGCACGACCTTCGAAATAGTGCGGGATCCAGGCGACTTGTTGACATTATTATTTTATCAAATGTTACGCGTAGATACAAAATTAATCAACAAGGGTTTCTTTCGTTATATCGACGCAACTATTGCATAGCTACAGCCACAAGCTTTGCAGAACCGATGGCGTTGTTTGTGTTATAGGTGACGGTAGCCACCTACCATCATTAGTGGACCGTCAGCCTGTCTGTCGGCCTTAACATAAAAAAATTCTCCGACAAGTTTGTTCTTATTTTTGAGTACCTGTTCTTGCTGGAAATCAGATTTATGAAATTGCCTTTCTGGAGTACTGAAAATAAAAATGACTTTTGTTTGGCTATTCTAATTTTATATACTTAAATGTAATTAGAGTTCAAAATGTACTAATTTCTTAAAAACACGATAAGCTATGATAAAACAGTGAATGAAATTACACCAAACAATTTTGCTTAAGCGCTTGGATGAACACGTTCCTTTAAAAAGTACAATTCTAAAATTTCAATTTGTCGTTCCGAACACTTTTCATTCACTATCTAAAAGCTTTTAGAATAATATTTTTCAAAAAGCCCCCGTACCTTGCAATAAAGTAACGACATGAATACGCAATCTTGTGGAACATAATGGAAAAGTTTTTAGTTCAAAGAGGAGAACAAGGGGCCATGTTGTTCGCCCTCTTAATAAAACAGTCACGTAATGTGCGCTAATGAAAATTGTTTCGTGACGACTGAATTCTGGGCCATTTCATTTCGTGTTACATCAAACGAGCCTTTAATTGGGAGGTTCGCTTGTTTATTTCGGCTTATTAACTTGTTGTTTCAACTTGTAACCACCAACGGATACTAATACAATGATAATTTCGTACTGCCAAGGAAATACATCTATATTTCCCAACAACTTCAACTCGCCCAGGAAATAGAGATGGTTATTGTGGTCCAATGACAAGTATTTTGTTGATCTTCTCATTTCATCTTCTATGTCTTAATAACGAATGAACAAAACATTTAAAAAGCAAGTGATGATAATAAAAAAACTGTTAACTTAGTTTTTACTAAACATTTTCTAATATATTTATCACATTAATCAATCAACTATAGTGTAGTCAATAGAACAACATAGAATGCAGAAGCCATTAAATGCACCAAATTGAAAGTGCTGTTGCAACGATACGGATGGAATGGATGGCCATATTCCATCAGATGGATCGGCGCTGTCTGTCGTCAGTTTTAATTTAATTGCTTTTGACGTGAAGCAATTTAGAAATGTATGGAAAATTTTCTATTAGAACGTATAACATTTAAGTAAATCTGAATTAAAATTTTTGATTGGCGTTTTGTAACACCATGCCCAAAATGAACGCTGTTGCGTGTTAGTTTATTATATTTATTTTAGGACAACAAACAATTGTACAATGTGTCTTGGGTGAAAAATACATGTAAACGTAAAGTTAAGAATCATCGTCATCATCATTATAATCTGGAAGACGTTAACTGCTGGACATAACGCTCGAACGCTGTCCAAAAGCATATATAAATATTTATCCAAAAAAATTGTTATCCACAAGTTAATATTTACAGAGAAAAACTAACACAATCTAATTATTAATACAGAATTATCAAACAATTAATAATAAAGTAAAAAAAATATTAAGAGTATCAATCAATATCAACCTCCATGTGAAATAAATTAGTAGCCAAGACATGTTTCTTGTATGAAGCATAGTATTATAGGTTAAAAATGTCAATATTAAAGCCTCTTTCACGAACTAAAAGTAAAGTGTTGATTAGTTACTTTTAGAAATCATTTTCTGTTTTATTGAATTATGCACTCGGTTTACTGCATCATTCGATAGGCGATTTTTTAAAAATTATTTTCTATTTAATGTTTGGGACATTTACCGTACAAACAAAGGTATATCAGCTAAATTATTCCCGATGACAGGTGACTTTAAGTGACGGTTTAGCCTACTTGACGTTTGTGAAATAGGCGCTTATATTGTAAGTGATATTATTATATTGTAAGAATTACTTAGTGATCCGGTCCAAAGGTACACGAGCACTAGCGTGCGTTTTAAACATATTTTGATTGAAATTTTGAAGATTCCTTCATATCAGAAGCAGTATAATAACACAAAGTTTCTCTGTTCTACATTGACGAAGATCTAGCCAGTATGAAATTTTAATTAGAAAACACAGCAGGCAACAGGATCGCGGCAACTCGCCAGACATTCGTCGGGGGCGCCCCAGACAGTTCGAATTTCAACGATAAATTAAATAGTCTCCTCTACTTGCGACAAATATGCGAATTATTTTAGCCTATTTTATTGCTAGCACCAGAAACGGACGCTTCTAAATTTATTTGTGTTCAGGCGAATACTAGCAAAGGCACAGGCGTATTCAATCCTTACTAATTATATTATAAATATGATGGTGAGTTTGTTTGTTTGTTTGTTACGCTTTCACGAAAAAACTACTGAACCGATCACCATGAAATTTTGCATACACGTTGTCTGAGACACCAGAAATGACATAGGGTACCTTTCATCGTTCAACGCGGACGGAGTAGCGGGCATCAGCTAGTAATACATAAAGTAATAATAATAATTTGTACATGTACAGAAAAAGCAAATGTACTTGTTGAAATGTTAACGAAGTGAAAAAATTATTTTTAGTTTTTTTTTTCTTGTTTTTTGTGCATTTGTGAACCCTTATTTGGGTGCAGTTTTCACTGTTGTATTGTAGCAAGCTTCCTGTAACGTTTAGGGGCCTCTTTCACAAACTACATGTAAAGTGTTGATTAATTACTTTTAGAAATCATTTTCTGTTATATTGAATTATGCACTCGGTTTACTGCATCATTCGATAGCCGAATTTATATTATTATTTTCTATTTAATGTTTGGGACGTTTATATCAGCTCCATTATCCCCGGTTACCGGTGACTTTAAATGACAGTTTGGCCTACTTGACGTTTGTGAAAGAGGCGCTTAGTGTTTTTTAATCTATAAAGTTGAGAAATGTAGGGGACACTGCAGGCTTATGCTGGATTCGTATCGGCCGCCACGGCTATCTGCTCGCCGGACCTCGCATAAATTAAAATGTAGAGAAAAATAGTGGGCCAATTATGGCTCACACAGTAGTTAATTTTAATATTATCTTTCAAAAAGGAAATTATGATAAGTTTCAGAAGTTTCCCGAGTTCTTTAACATTATTTAAATTGGTAATTACTTGGATGTAGATTGTAGAACCAGGTTGAAAATTGTGCTCCCTTATTTTCCAGTATGGCATAGTCAAATTGCAGCGGCGGTTCTCTCAGAATTACTGCGCGGTCGGAGCGCAAATTACGATTTCGTTGCGGAAACATTTTAATGTGCCGGTAGCTGATTAGTGTATACATGAGCATGGATAAATCCTTTGTCCAAATTTAACTTTATTTAGACGTTTACATTAGATAAATCCTTACATATTATAAAACAAAGTCCTCCGCCGCCTCTGTCTGTCTGTCTGTTCGCGATAAACTCAAATACTACTGCACTGATTTTCACGCTGTTTTCACCAATGGATAGAGTGGTTCTTGAGAAAGGTTTTTAGTATATAATTTACAAAGTTACGCGGGCGAAGTCGCAGGCAGCAGCTAGTATTTTATAATCTTATACAGGTTCGATACCAGAGGGCCTAATGTGAGTTTTACTCTATCAAACTCGTCGAACGTGTAAATGTCAATTTGTATGGGAATGCAGCAGCGCCACCTAGTGGCTAACGTGTAGCGCTGTTTACGCGTTCGACGAGTTTGATAGAGTAAAATTCGCACTAGGCCCTCTGGCAAGTAAAACTTTGGAAAGGAACCTTTTAAAATTAACTCTGGTCTATGGATCTATAAAGTAGTGCCAGAGCACATTGCGTTTCGCAGTCACTACTGCACCTCGACAGCCCGTCTAGTAGCAGTAACCACCTCATTATAGAACTGACCGTGAAATAACAGCACATGTGCTGTTTTGTTTCGGTTAATGAGTAAGGGATGCCAGAGCCCTTTTCCCTATCCCTTTTCAATCCCTTATCCTTAATCCTAATGTGGTCGACAGCGGACTTGTAGAACCTGTGCTGTATTATAGCGTAGGTAGATAGCCTACTAACAAATGGACCGTCAGCCGACTTAAAAAAAACATAAATTGACGCCTGACATTATACGAGTAATTTTGCCAAGCTTTGCATGTTTGTTTTCAATAAGTCATATTGGTGAATTTTTTTAATCGGACAAACAAACAAACATAAAAACTTTACCTCTTTATAATATTAGTATAAATAAATAAATTCATGAATACTCTCATGAATTTCTTGAAAACGATGTCGAAGATATGCAAGGCAAGTTAGGTGAGTACTCGATTGATTGGAAATGGAAAACCCCCAAGAGGTGCGGCACGGAAAATAAACGCGGAAAGAAATATTTATGTGGAAACTTATCTAGGTTGTAAAAATTCGATGCCTAGTTTGTTCGCGTCCGCTTAGGCATATTGCTGGCGGGGTGCCAGATCAAATACCACCGGCTACGGAGCGGATCTGGAGCGACACTTAAATTTTAGATTCACTACTATAGATACGTACATGCGATGCGATGAGTTTTAACTTTCATGATATTTTGGTTCAGGTGCAGAAATGTGTGCTCGAATTTATTTTGTTAAATAATCACAAAATTTATCTGTTGAAATTCGAGTCTTAGTTGCTTACATTCTTTATATTTATCATGATAATACTATTTATGACATTACTATTAGAATCGGTAGTTCAAATTCTCTTGAAGTGTTCTTTGTAGTGTTTTGATATAAAGAAAATAAATATAATGACCACCTTCTTCGAATACACGTGAGGTTCTGCTGATACGTAGTGGCACTGTAGAACGTGGTTATACGTCCTCGTATCGAGGATCCCATAATAAGTAGCATATATCGCTACTTAAAAACTAAAGAGCCACAAATCAAAATTACACTTTTTACAGGAGGGCTAATTGAAAAAAAATTTTTTTTTGTCTATTTTTTTTTTTCTTATTAGTATATATCAAATATATGCATATTGTACATCGTTAGAAGCGTATTTTTAAGTAGAATTAAATGTTTTAAGTACTTTTATAATAAAATGAATACTATAAGATATATAAGCATATATAAGTTACTTTTGAATATATAAAAAATGATCAAAATATATTAAATATGGAATAAAACAACCATAAGTCTTTTTGCAATATACAATATGAAGGATTGTGATTGTATTTTTGCAATAAAACATTTTTGGATTTTTTGTTTTATGGCCATTTAGTTTTTAAGCAGCGATATTATATCGGTTGATTTTGAAATGAGAAATTTTTGCCCGCGACTTCGCCCGCATAACTATGTAAAATAACCTATATTACTCGCTGATAACGTAGCTTTCTATATGTGAAAGAATTTCCAAAATAGGTCCAGCAGTTTTTGAGTTTCTCCCCTTTTTCTCCCTTCTTTCAATATTTGTATAGATATAGATTATTATTAGTATATTAGTATTAGTATTAGTACAGACAAAGTATTAGGTACTAAATAATAAAAATAAAAATAAAATAAAATAGTAACCGTTGTAGTTAAAAATAACTTGATATTAACATTGCATTAACTACGAGCTATTTAACGTCCTTAGTTGGGTCATAAACTGTTTGGAAAGTTTAATATCACGTTCGAACGTATTAGAACAAAACAGTAGAAGGCAAATACTGAAGTAGCGTGTATAAAATGGGACCCTGTCCGCCGCTTGGGGATTTCATGCAGCAGTTTTCCCAACCCCATTTACATGTGGTATCTTTGTACAACATAGGTATATATTATTACTTTAATGACTTTATATGTCTAGTTTAATATCTCTTAATAGGAGTTTTCATAATAAAACTCATCGTGGCAAACCCGATGATCAAGGTCGGTTGAATAGTTAGCGAATCAGCTTACTATGAAAAATAAATGTACACTTTTCAGTCATGTTTCTCCGCTCATTTCCTGTAAACAACACGGAAGATGTGTGAATATATTTTGCAGAAAAAAATTGCATCCGAGTGAATCCAGGAGCGGATGTCGAGAGCGGGTAAAGATTCACACTATAATAAAGCCGTCGTTTTAACAATATTTAAGCTAGTGTTGAAAATAAAACTTACTTTCTCAAATACATTTTATGGGACTAAACTAAACTGTGACATCCTCTAAACTTAGGCACCTAAGCTATATCGGCCTCATTTAAAAAAATCATCTTTTCCTCGTTTCTATGTGGAAAGTAGGACGTAAAATAAATTACAATCATTTGATTTATATTGAGTACCTACTTAGTAGGTACATTTTAGTACAAATAAAAATATAGATAATTTACCACTCAAACATCCACTCGAACGTCTACATTTAGGTCAAGCTATGTATCGTTAGACTTTTCCCAAATGTCGCACCTCATTTTCCGTCACTTAGCTCTACATTGATTTTTTTAGTCTTTGTCACAACCGCCACAGACATTTACAGAAAAACATGAACTCTATGTGTAAGAGGTTATAGTTGATTTTGAATTTGAACAGCTATACAAGTTACGTTTATCACAAAGTGGGTACTCTCTTTTGAACACCCAGTTTTGATGAGTAGAGCCAAAGAGCTGCATTAAGTAGTATCGTAATACTTATGTAAGAAAAAGTTAGGTAGGCATTTTAATATTCAGAGCAAGTGACATACTTGAATATTTCTAGCGTCTTCGGGTACCAGATGTTAATAGGCTAAGAAATACCGCCTTAAAGGCATCTTGAGATTTTTTTTCAGCAGTTGTTCGCTATTTAAAAAAAGTTTAACTGACAGTTAATAATAACCAAGTAATTAGCCAAAAGGTAATTACTCTGTGGTTACAATTTATTTTACAATGTATTACAATTAAACTTTTCAGAGATCAGGTTTATAATAACGTCAAATTATATAATCGTTTTACAGGAGAATTAACGTACAAATTTATACATACAAGAAAATTAAGATTTGTATTTACTTATAACTAGATTGTGCCCACAATTATGTAGTTGGTTTTTTAAAATTGCAAATCAAATGGCACCAATTAAAATTATCCTATATTTTAAAACAATAACATTGTTATATTACTGTTTATACATACTTAAAGTAGTTACATTGTTGTCCGTAATATCATTTTTTCTACTATTCTTCTGCTCTAGAAACTTAAAGCGTTCAGCTTTTGTTTCCTTTATTGTTTAAAACATTAAGAAATTCTTCCGCCGTATTTCTCTCTCCTTGTTTGGAATTTTTACAAGGAAAGATTCTTAAATTAAACAAAGGAATTTCTAAAGTACACGAGTAACAGTAAATTAACTGTATTAGTAACAGTAACATGTATTAATAAAGCAACCCAGAATATAATACATAATATTAGTAATAGTTAAACAAAATCCTGTTTGTTGAACGAGATGTGTTTTAAAAAATAGTAGATAGAACTAATAAAGTACCTATCTGAAAACTAACCCTCGACTGATAAAATTTTAAGAAAGAAATATTGATTTATGTCTCGTACGTCCCCAATATTATGTCCCGAATTCCTAAAATTTCCTCGTTTGACCCAATTTTTTTTTATGTTAGACAGGCTGACGGTCCACTTGATGGTAGGTGGCTACCATCGCCTATAACACAAGTAACGCCATAAGTGCTACAAGCGCGCTGCCGACCATAGAAGGATAAGGGAGAGATGGGGTAATGGACTCTGGCATCCCTTACTCACTCACCGAAACACAACAGCACATATTGCTGTTATTCAAAGAACAGTTAACAAAAATAAAGTTACATACTATTTTATTTATTTACTATCTGGCGCCCGCCACTTCGTCCGCGTTGAAAAAGAAAAAGTAGCCTATCCTGTGTCCTGTACGTCTAAATGTTTATCTACCAAGTTTCATGAAAATCAGCTAATTCGTTTAAGCGCCTCTTTCACCAACCTCAAGTAGGCTTAACCGTCACTTAAAGTCACTTGTCACCGGGAATAATTTAGCTGATATACCTTTGCTTGTACGGTAAACGTCCCAAACATTAAATAGAAAAATTCGCCTATCGAGGGCATAATTCAATAAAACAGAAAATGATTTCTAAAAGTAACTAATCAACACTTTACTTGTAGTTGGTGAAATAGGCGCTAAGAGTTATGATACATACATACAATACCTAAATATACTTACAGATTTATTATTAGTATTGATGATTTTGTTCTTCAAGACACTTTATTACGTTTCACCTTTGACTAAATTGTTTTGAATGAGACATTACATGTAACTAAATTTTCGTAATAATTGTACAACGCCAGAAACTCTGTAACAATACACCACCCAAATTGCATAGACTAAAAGCTAGAAGCGTAGTCATGTACTCGTAACAAAGGTGGTCGGTATCGGTCCGGTAAATGAGTTCGTGAAAGGCCTTTGAGAGCCTATATTATGCATCGACTGCCACGTTTGATGAAAATTAATATGGTGTTATCGTATCAGAAATAACTAGGGCTAAGAATTTCTCTAACCAATTATAATTATGAAGGTTGCCAGACCATGTATTGGTTGATAGTTATGACAGTGATTTATATGAATAGTAGCTGATGCCCGCGACTTCGTCCGCGTTGAACAATGTAAGATACTCATGTCCTTTCTGATGTTCTAGACAACATGTATGCAAAATTTCAAGGTGATCGGTTCAGTAGTTATTGTGTGAAAGCGTAACAAGCAAACAAACTCACATTCACATTTATAATATTAGTAAGGATGAAGGATATTATGTTGATTGTTTATTTACTTACTTCCTAATCTATCGAGAAATGGCGCTGTCAGTCTTATTTTATTATCCATACTAGCTGGCGCCCGGGACTTTGTCGTCCGCGTTGAAAAAGAAAAAAGTAGCCTATCCTGTGTCCTGTGTACATCTAAATGTTTATCTACCAAGTTTCATGAATATCAGTTAATTCGTTTAAGTGCATTTTTCATTTTTTTTCACAATTACGAAGTCATGTAGTTAGGGCAGTTGTTAAAATAAAACAATATAGAAAAAAAATCCTCAAACAATTAAGATCTTTTTGATATAACACAAAATGATTTTTTTTAATCCTTGTATCTGTTACATAAAAATAGAAATTTGTATTTAGTTGGCAGGCAACGCAACTTCCGGTGTATATTGGCAAGCGAGTTCCGGCATCGATCGCGGCGGATACAGCTATTGACCCTCGATAATAGTGGCGGCTGTTACACCTACAACCGCTTCATTTTATCCACCACAATATTTAATTTTAGAAAATAGAATACCTTATCACAGAGAAAATAAGACTCATAATCGAATGAGGATCTTTTTTGAATGACCCCGTATTAACTTTGCTACTCAACACATTTCGACAATATCATCTTTGCTCTCTAGTATAATCTTGTCGCTATACATTTAAGAATGATATTTGCGTGTAACTAAACGTTCAAATTTGTCAATGACAATAATAATATGACACCCTCCTGTACACGGGATTCGCCTTCATGGACATAAGGAAATGTGATGTCTTCAGAGATATAGGTATACTTTCATCTCTATAGGACGACGTGACGAAGTTGTAAAGTGTTCAAAAAAAAACATTTTGTATTGAAATATGATTGAAATGTATATTTGTGATTTTTCTAATTAATTACTTTCTATGAAGTTTAGTATCAATAATCTTCTTTTTTGTATATAAAAATGTAAAGTTGGTTTGTTACGCTTCAAAAACTCGACAATGGGTAGACCAATAATTTCAAATCGGTTTTCACATAATATGGAAAGAGGGATAAACGGGAAAGATTTTTGTAGGTATAGAAAAATTTCAGCCCGAGCGAAGCAAGGAGCGAGTCGCTAGTGTTACATATAACTATGGCTTAATTATTACTATCGATATGTAAAACTTAAATTCAGTTTCAACTAGGTAAATAAATAATTGCGATTTTTTATTCAGTTGTTATAAACAAATTCATATTTGTCTGATACAATTTTTATGCAATTTTCATTGAGATAATGAAATTATTATTTCAACTGGCGCACGTATCGTATACCGCTGGACACAGGTTTCACCCAAAACCAATAGGTTTTGCTATTGCTTTATGTTTGCTTCGATCAGTAATGTTTTTCTTTATACAGGGCGTCCCACGACTTTGCCACATGGAGGAAAAGTATCTTAAATACTGTAGATAGAATTTTTTTCTAAAAGACTTCATTTTAATTTTTATATAATCAAAGAATTTTATATAATAGCTTAGCTGAATCGGGAATAGAACCTGCTAAATAAATAACAAAGTAAATAAAAACTAAAGCTTCTATTGCTCATATATTTTGTCGGGCGTTTTTTTTTTAGGAAACATCCTTATTATATCTTAAGAACATTGAGAAAACTATTGATTTCCAAAGATTAAAGATTACCGAAGTTTCGTTATTCAGAATGCCTAAACATTCCAATGTTTGTATTGTTCGTTTGCTTAATAATCAGCATTTTTTTATAATATATGTCGAGGACCCCATAAGCACACAGTACGTTTGTGAAATGAATCCAATTTCCTCATTTATTCGTTCGACGCAACAGTGGCAACGCAAATAAAACAGAAAAAAAAACAGCTTGCGAGTAAAACAGGCTGGCACCCAATACAAAGAGTGACACCACACCGAGAACGGTCGTAATAAGTCATTCACCGTATTTACTGAAACGTGGTCAAAGTTAACAAGCTTCACGTTTGACCTCGTTCATAGATGACAAATCCAACCACTCATTCTCAATGCACTTTGTAGTTTTTAATCTCATTTGTAACGTACTGAATTATATATTTATCTCACGGAACATCTGAGTATTTCCGCTGTTGCTCATCATGTCGAACTTTAGGTGTAAAGGTTATATACTAATTGGTGCCTGCGATTTCGTCCGCGTTGAAAAAGAAAAAATATGCAATATAATATAATAACTCCCGGCATTTTTATCGCTGTGACGACAGTAACGCCAATTTTTTTTAAATGTTTATATGATCCCTCGAGAACCTAACATTTTTTCAAGATCATATAATATCATAATAGGTATCATATAATATTTAAATCCAGGTATAATATAGAAATCCGTTCAGTGCTTTATGGGCCCACTATAAAGCATAAGTACGAATTTATTATCAGAGTATTTATTTTTGTTTTATTTTTAACAATTTAAAAAAATCAATACTAATAATAAGTGTAGGTATTTTATGCATGAATGTTCCTCCATAACTTAAACGAATTAACTGATTTTCTTGAAACTTGGTAGATAAACATTTAGACGTACGGGACACAGGATAGGCTACTTTTTCTTTTTCAACGTGGACGAAGTCGCGGGCGCCAGGTAGTTATAAATATATTAGCGATCCCATTAGTATAGATTCAGGTCTAAACTAAAAAACACTGCATATTACATTTATTATATTTTTTACTTATTTAGCTTTTAGAAAAAAAACTACTTAATTCATCCGTGGAAAACAATTGTGGGCTGAAATTTTAATAAAATTAGGTTTTAAAATAGAAACTCTATTTCATTGCAGCGTATAGTCTTCTGTGCAGATTAATTTTCAGAGTTAATAAGGCGTGAAGGAATCGACGCTCGCGCACCGCACATGTGGACAAGCGATATATTAAAACTGTTGTGACATAGAACTTCCTTTTTTGCTTAGTTATAAAACGAACTAAGGTCTTGTCTACACTGTTCTTTTGATTAAAAATTAAATATTCATTTTAAGCATAATACTGTTTCCCGTCACATATTCGGTTAATATGCATTTATGCATATTAAAATTGTATTGTTTTAAAAATTATACTCGTACATATATCTATCTATCTACAAAACTGATAAAACGTCTGTCCAACGCACAGCCAGAACTACTAAGTATAAACAACTCAAATCTGGAACATTTTTATAAAAAAATCTGTTTCAAGTACATAAAAAAGTGTTTGTAAATTCGTAAATTACAATAGCGTCTAAAACTTA
Organism: Synanthedon formicaeformis; assembly: GCA_945859745.1. NCBI lineage: Eukaryota > Metazoa > Arthropoda > Insecta > Lepidoptera > Sesiidae > Synanthedon > Synanthedon formicaeformis. The sequence continues at coordinate 7,019,628 of OX243965.1, forward strand.
AAGTTAATCTTTAGAATTCATTTAAAGTTAAAAAAAATATAATAAATAGTACAAGATTTAGCTTAACTCATTAACTAATGAGAACATACTTTAAATGAAAAACCTTTCTGTCTACTAAACTTTATACTTACTTAATCAGTTGTGAATTTCTAGTGAATTTAACATCAGCTATTATCGAACAAAATATATATTTTTGCTTAAACTTTAGTAGTTCAAACAAAACATACTCGTAATTTTGTTCCTAGAATAGAGGAAAAACATGTATTAATTACCATTTTGGCAGCATAACATTATTGCTTATTTTTTTATTTTATTTATTAATCTGCAATCAGTCTTCTAGACTATAATCAGATTCGTTGAGCGATTTCGTGTCTTTCAGAGAGAGCGGGCCAGCGCCCAATCTTCTCCATCACCGAACTGCTTCATTTTCTGCCTATCAGTTCTTACAGCAACATTAAGCAATTGATTGGCGAGGCTATTTTGGATGTCGTGTAAGGCCCTCAGCATGTTTTTTCCTGTACCTCTCGTGTTCAAATATTAGTGAATTTCGTCATTCTTAGAAAACCATGGAGCCTTGGTGATAGTGCGCAGGATGCAGTTTTGAGCACGCTGGAGGCAAAGCATGTTGCTATTACTTGCTCCACCCCACAATTGTAGCCTGTAAGTCCAAATGGGTTTCAGAACTGCCACGTAAAGCAAAAGTTTGTTATCTACCGATAAAATCGCATTACGTCCCATGAGCCATTTAAAAGTTGCAAAAGTTTTTATAAGTAAGAATGTGACCCATGTGCACATCGCCCATGCAGTCACCGATGCGTGCTCTTTCAGCTGGCTGGGCGGGCGGCCACACGCCGCGCCACTTCTAACTTCTGACGAACTTGCTAATAATTACGTTTGCGTATAAATAATAATTAAACATTCTTACTAAACTGAACGTATACAAATATGTAGTTTATTTGTAGCAGATGGTTTAACGGTGAGGAAACCTAACTATAATTATCTGATTAATTAAACAAAAACATTTACATGTAAATGCCAGATAGGACAGGTCAACATGTTGGTAAGTGGCTACCATCAACTATTAACATTACTTATATACAACGCTACAGGCATTGCACGCTACAGAAGATTATAGGGAGTATGAAGGGATATGGAAAAGGGTTGAAACACAACAGCATATATGATTTTTTTAAATGTTAAGATCGACAGACAGGGTGACGGTCCACTCGATGGTGGCTACGTGGCTACCGTACCATCAACCTATAGTACATAGTATTTATAGCAATACAAAGAACCGCTCTCAGGTAATTTGAAATGCAGTTTGTATTTACCATATTTACGATGTGCCAGTATCTAAACATGTTTGCTGGCGTTACTCTCTGAAAACTCTTGACCGATTTTAATGGTTTCACTCCGCAACTGCCAGTAAATACGAGTTGAGCAATACAAATGATGTCTCCGATCCCCGATGTATATACTATACAAAACGATGTTTAAGAAGTTTGTAACTTTTTAAAGTACAAGTATGTACTGAAATGACTATGATTTTTAGTGGACTATTTTTTTTGAGTGGACTAGTTTGCGCCTTATGTTTTAGTCAATTCTAATACGAATTACCATAAATATATATGTCTGATATTATATAGATATTTTTGTAAAAAGTAATATAGCGTTTATTTTCAAAGACAACGGACATTATGTACGTGTCAAATTAATTAATACGTAACATGTGAGGCCACCCACAGCAATGGCATTTGATTAAAATTTCCTCATAATTTATGTCCCCGAGCTAAACAATTCGTTTTATTAAAACAGTAACCGACCACAATCATTTCATGAAAAGTTTCAAATAATTCCTTTATTAACAAATAAACAATTTCATACATTTTAATAAATGATTTCAGCTTTAAAAATTAATTAAAGGAAAAAATAGTATATGTTTTTGTAATATGTTGCTAAACCTGTTTTATACATTTTGATACCATAATTGCATACCTTTTTATAAGGTTGCCTAAATTAAACTAATTTAATATTAATGTAAGAAATAAAAGCGAAATTATATACCTATACATCTACTATTATTAATTATTTATCAAAAATAGAAACACTTTTGTTAAGTCGAAAAATTTACTACCGTTTCAGAAACAAAATTGCGTTAAAGAGAAAAGAAACTCTAGCAATTGCTCTTTTTAATATAATATGAAATTACTATTGAGAAAAACTTAATGATTTTATTGTATAATTTAACAAGGTTTCTAAAAAAAAAACTTAGGATGCGATTCTTTTTGTCATGTCACGTTTATTTCTTGATCCAGATTATTTACTAGTCAACTATTTAGTTTAGTATGACTGTTACTGCTTAATTAACCGCTTAATGTCAGCGGCGCAATGACACATATTTTCATTGGTTATTTTCTTTATTAAATTTAACTCTTTAAAATAATTTTAAAAATGTGTTTGTCGTACATGTGTTTATGTAATATTTGTTCACTTTCCAAATTGACTTTTTTTATTACAAACCTTTTTTTTAATTGAAATTAGCATAATAATATGCAAACCCAAGCTACCTCAATACTTCGCTAGAAAACAAATTCAAATTACGTTTAATCACTCTGGAGATTAGAGCAAAAATCAGAAACAAAAAGGCTGTTTGCAATTTTTCTTACATGTAAAAATTTGTACGATGTCACGAGAATTTTATTCGTAAAACTTTGAACGGGATATTTCTGTGATATCCTTTTAATGCTAGTTGATAGAATAAGACTCCATCCATTTATGTTTTTTACAGCGTGATGAGTCGATAGAAGCCATCATACAGTTTCTATACGGTTCTCATTCATTCGAAATAAGTAATTTTATTATACTCCGATAAGCAAGCGATGCGAGCTTAGTCCCTAATGCATCACTTAATGCTTGGCTTCTTTATAAGCGAACTAGTCACCCGCTCGCGGCTTGGCCAATGATACAATTTTTTTATATACTTACACAAACCTTCCCTGTTTATCCCTTCTTCCATTGGTGAAAACCGTATCAAGATCCGTCGGGTGGTTTAGAAGAAATTAGCGGAGAAACAGACAGAAGCGGACTGCGACTTTATTTTATTCGCACGGTTCGGTTCGCACGGGATGCATTTTTTTTATAAACACTAACCTTCCTCGTTTATTTTTATTTTCATAAGTGACAACAAAAAATAATTTTCGTCGGTGCGTCTATCTGTTTCTTTGCTTAGGACTATATTTATAAACCCACCGACGAATTTTATTTTAGTTTTCACTTTTCACGAGGAATTTTAGTGTTTATACAAAAAATGCATCTCGTGCGAACTCAAGAGCGGGTCGCTTAGTATATCATCAATCAATACTAATAATAAATGTGTAAGGGTTGGTCATGGAGTAAGTTACTTTGTTTTCAGATATCGTGTTTATAGGCTCTATACATGATACTGAAACTAAATTGACCATTTTTACAATTTTTTTTCTGTATGTATGTATGTATGTATGTATGTATGTATGTATGTATGTATGTTCCTCCATAACTCTTAAACGAATTAACTGATTTTAATGAAACGTGGTAGATAAAGATTTAGACGTACGAGACACAGGATAGGCTACTTTTTTCTTTTTCAACAAAGACGAAGTCGCGGGCGCCAGCTAGTTATAAAATAAAGTCGCAGTCCGCTTCTGTCTGTTTCTCCGCTAATTTCTTCTAAACCACCCAATGGATTAAGATACCGTTTTCACTAATGGAAATAGCGATAAACGAGGAAAGTTTGTGTACACTTATATAATTTGTAGAGTAAAAACTGGTCGCTAGTTACTTCTAATACATATACACACTCGTGATAGAAATACAACCTGCATCTGCTGTTTCGACTGCTGAAAGTGCGATACACTACACTCGGCTCTCATTGGTAATTTCACTATTAAACATTTAATCACTATTAGGGCCTCTTTCACGAACTACAAGTAAAGTGTTGATTACTTACTTTTAGAAATCATTTTCTCTTATATTGAATTATGCACTCGGCTTACTGCATCATTCGATAGCCGTTTTTTTTTAATTATTTTCTATTTAATGCAAAGATTTAAATCGAAAGATGCGGCGTAATCTCCTCGCGCCATACTAAAAACACACCAAAAATTCTTAACAATGGGTTGGGCGCAGGTGCTCAACCCAACTACAGTTGCACGCCAGCTACAGTGAGTGACGTTCGCTTGTTGAGAGCGTCGCTATCATCACAGTCACGTTTGAAGTAAGGAATATGTTGTCTGTGTTTAAAAGTGTGTTTGGACAAAAGTATATATATTTTATACTTTTGTCTTTAGTATAATGTATGTTGTATTTTGTAACACATTTTCGCTAGTAATGCCGCATCTCTCGATTTAAATCTTTGATTTAATGTTTGTTTCTTTTACCGTACTAACAAAAGTATATCAGCTAAATTATTCCCGGTTACCGATGATTTTAAATGACAGTTTTGCCTAATTGACGTTTGTGAAATAGGCGCTTAAACTTGCCAAATTTCAATGAACTGAGTGTTTATAATATAACACGTAATCAAATTAGTCGAAGGGTTTGGTTTGTTTCATTTCAAAGAAAACCGCAGTCAATACGTATCCTGTTATTGGCGCTTCCATTTAACAAACAATGGATAATTTATTCATGTAACAGAGTAAGGGACAAACAACATCAATACATTAATTGGACATATTGATTGAAAACTAATACGAGTGATTCTGTTTGTTTGTTCTCTTTTCTATACAATGTGCGATACAAAAAGCTTTACTAATTGACTATCCTTTCTAGTCTGGTGAAATAAAAAAAAAAAAACTAGGCATTCGATATGAAATTTATTCGCTGAATAAATGCTAAAATTTGGACCATTCGAATAACTGGATAATATTTTACAAAATCATGTAAAATAAAGAACAGTACCTATATGAAAATCAATACTTTACTTTTAAATGTAATCATTCAAATGACACAAAAAATGTTTTTTTATTAAGTAATTTTGGGTATGGTATACGGCACACCTAATTCCTTCCTGACCTTATCTTTTCTGACTTTATCTTGATCTCGGAAAATTACAGTTTCTCAACTGCAAACTAAACGGCTAGCTAAGATTTAGGGGTTAATTTTACAAAATATTATAACTCAGTGTACTGACTTTCAAGAGCAAGCATCTAACTTTATTAACTTATTTTGACAATGTTAAAAAAAACTTTATCACCCGGTCCAGGCAGAATAGAAATGTGTTTCGGGCAAATTAATTGCGGAACTACGAGTACATACATAGTACAACCAAATAATAACAACATCATTACATCAGCAACAACTCCATATACCTCGAAGCTATTTTTCCAATTCTCGTTCCATTCCACTAGCGAATTGGACGCATCCATCTGATCGAAAAGGCTTGTTGAAAATTTACATATGTAGGAAAATAGATAGATGCACTGCCTCAGTTGAGTAGAGCCAATCAATCCGTCGCAAACATGGTCCGACTGTATTACTGTCCTTTTGTGTACATTCCAACTTTTAAATAAACAAATTCTGTAATTGCCGAATATTTACACATGCTGAAATATTAACAAAATTTAAAACACACTCTTTCATTTCACTTTGTGAACTATGAAAAGCGTAAATTCGTAAATGTGATTCGGATACATAATAAATTTCATGTTTGTATGTGTACCTATGTTTGATGTCGTCAGTTATTTCGCTTTAATTTTTTTCAAAAGCCTCATTGTTGGATGACCTATTTAGCTTTGTGTGCGAAATGTGTTATTAATATGACTCTGACACTGACGACCTGGTTGCGATTCGCACACAGCTTCCTGCTACAAGGTATTTTCCGGTCTTGATACAGAGCCAAGTCACAAAAGTAGATCAGGTCGATTATCTTTTTTGAAATCGTGCTCTTCAAATTGAAACTGTCTATTTTCAGATGCGCCAGATTTATTAATATTTTATTATGAAATATTGAGTGAAGTGCAATGGTCTATAAGTGACGTCATTTTTTACGCTATACGTAATGTTGATGCTAAAATGCATTTACATTACGTGATAATCCTGTGTTTTGTGTATTTTGTCAATTCATAAATTGACCACATAGTTTTGAAAAGTCCGTCAGAAATATTATATTAAGCTTGTCATGTAATACAGATGGATTTTTTCCTGAAATATACCTAATGACAATGCTGAAAAGCAAATTTCTGCTCAATTTTCATGATAAATTAATATACTTCATTACTTGATTTCCGTTGCCACATAAACTTCCTCGTTGATCGCTTTTACCATTAGTGAAAACCGAATCAAAACCCGTTGGGTGGATTAAAAGAAGTTAGCGGAGAAATAGACAGATGAGGACAGCGACTTCCATTTATAATACCTATGTAGAAATAAAAAAAGTATCATCCCTTATGACATGAGGGAATTCGCTTCCCAAAATACAAATAAAACAAACAGTTAATCAGTGGAAACCGTATTCTGGCGATTACCAGCTCATCTCTTGAATCTAGTGATGCAATAAGAACATAGAGTAGGTAACTACTTGTGCAACACGAACCCGTATTTTACCAATTATGAAGAGAGCGTGTGTAACGCTCAGGTCTAACAAAAAGCCGATTGCTCATACCCATATATTAAGTTAATGGGGTCGGGCAGTAAGCACGCCCTTGACTTTAACGATGCGGCGGAGAAGGCACGAAATAAATTTAAATTGGTTGGGCGGTGGCTGACGTTGGCGTCCACTCGCGACCCGACAATAGGTGACAATGCGCTGTGTAGCATGCACCCACCGCTCCGAGACAATGTTAATGGCTACACTTGTAGCAGTCGAAACAAACTTTCGTAATAAGTGGTTCCCACTCGTGCTTTTTAACTGCGCATTTTAAGGACGCCCAACTTCGAAATCGAATTGGACTGTTCTAACAACAATTTAGCTGAAACAATAAATGGGAATCTGCACTTTATAATTTTTATTGCCTTTAATTTTAGTATTTGTCAACTTATACAAATTTAGATATGACACGAAACTTGTACGAACATTGGACCATTGGGGAAAACCCGGAGTTTAAGTAGTCAAATGGAAAGACTTGTATTTTGGCTAGAGATGAGAGCGAAATTCTTAAGGGACAACATTTGGCTTGTTGGTCTTCTTCGAAGATATCGATAAACAAATATCTCTCACACAGACAGCACATACTTCCACACACATATGACACAACAATAAACGCAAAATAAATATGTATGTATAATATACCCGAAGACTGGATTAAAAAAATATCAATACCGTCTATGTAAAAATGTAACATTCTAAAGTTCAACACCAATAAATAGAAAGCCGATACACTTACAAAGTCTCGATTCAAGTGAAAAGATCCTGAACTAAAACTACTAACACTTTGAGAGGTCGGTGCGGTGTTGAAGAATGAAACAATATTGTGTTCGCTGAATTTGTTGCAACTACGAGTATACCTCTATAATATGGAGGATGAAAATAAGAGGAACTTTTATTGAATTATTTCTTACTAGCGACCTGCCCCCGAATTCACAAGGAAAATTTTAGTTCACATTTAATTTTCTTTTCACAAGAACCCTTCTAAGGCATCAATAAATATTTGAAAAAAAAAAAGCCGAATTGGTCCAGCCGTTCTCGAGTTTTGCGCTTAACACATTTAGCGATTCATAATTTATATAGATAGATAACAAGCTTATTATTATTATATTATCATTGTATTTTATTATATTTATTATAACACCATATTGTTGAGGACAAATATTTTTTTAAACTTAAATATGTCATAAAATAAAATACGAGTAAATAGAGCCAGATGGAATTTAACGAAGTCTGTACGTTCGGAATAATATACATACATAATTGAACATTAGCAAAGTTTCTGATGGATTGATTGAAACATGAGATAAAGTGGCTAATTAGTTAAATTAATGGCACTCAAATCATCACTTAATAACCCAAGATTATAAATTACTGTGAGATTGTAATCATGACTTCCATCATACGAATACACTGAACCTTTACTGATTTATTTATTAATGAGTTTATTTCCTATTAACCTGTTTTACTACTTCAAAAACACCAGATTTTTAGTAAGATGAAGTGGCGTTTTCCTGTCTTTAACAGTGATTCATATTAATATTACTCATTTTATTAATATTAGTGAATATTTCCGAAATAATGAAACCTAACTTTTCTGTATTTACAGATCTATATTATTTTACACAGTTTTTATATTGTTTTATTATTTACAAAGAAAAGAAACGATGTTAATAATACACGTCTTTCATATTTCTTATTTTAGTGAGCGTTCACCAACGTTTTCACCAACTACAAGTAAAGTGTCGATTAGTTACTTTTAGAAATCATTTTCTGTTTTATTGAATTATGCACTCGGTTTACTGCATCATTTGATAGGCGAATTTTTATTAGTATTTTCTATTTAATGTTTGGGACGTTTACAGTACAAACAAAGGTATATCAGCTAAATTATTCCCGATGACAGGTGACTTTAAGTGACGGTTTAGCCTACTTGACGTTGGCGAAAGAGGCGCTTAGACTTATGTTTGCGGCGAAGTTTAAATACTGCACATAATTTTAAAATGGTTTCATATGAAACTTACCACTTCCAATATATTATGAAAATTTAAAGCTCAAATCGACTCCAGTGCAACCAAGGTTTGAATTTTGTTTTACTTACATTAAAAAAATAAAGTAAGTTGTACACTAAAACACCCCGTATTAACATTAGAGCTACTTAAGTATTAAAACTCCTCGAAATCTAGCCATTTAATGAGCAAACAGAAGGCTCTAATTTCTTTTAAACTCTCTATTATGCAGAGCCGGCGTTATCTTTGCCGCCTGTCTCGCTTCCCGCCTGCTCAATATAATTACATGATAGTGACAAAACAGAATGTTTACAAATTTATAAGGAACTTTCACATAAACAATATGTTTAAATAAGGAGTGACAAAAAATCATATTTCAGTGATGGAATATCTTAATTGGTATCGGTAATCAATACTTCTATATTAATATTATAAAAAGAGAAGATTTGTATTTTTGTTTGTAATGTAGTGATAATAACATTATCACTGTAAACAGGTTATAATAGTAATCGAGTTAAATAAGGGATCTCTTCGAAAACTCCAATAACATAGGTTGCCAATGGGTCGGGCGTTTGAAAACCGTCACCAAGGGATTTACTAACTTAACCACGTTCGAATGATGTGAAAGGTATAAACATCGCAAAACTTGATGGGCTCTGGCGATGTCACTTGTCAAATATGCGCAGTAACCGATTTTGGGACTGTTTGTGAGGTATTGCGACGCGGGGATGGGGGAGCCAGGGGAATGAGCGAAACGCAATGATAACATTTTGTACGAGAGAAAGCAGGTCCGCCGTATTGTTCGCAATTCTACATGCGCAAACGAAATATCGCTCAAGGTCAGAGCCCATCAAATTTTGCGATGTTCACTGTTCTGTTATATGCTGTTCTACGGTATTTCCATGACCTGATTCTGCAACATCAAGTAGTCTGCGGGTCACCCAACTCCTCAGCAACTAAGAGCAGATATACAGATAAGAGCAGATAACTAAGAGCGTGTTTGGGATCTATAGAAATTGCAGGGGTTTAGTTTATAATTTTAATTACACTCGTAGCTTGTACTATAAAGGTTAGCAGTAAATCACTATGGCAATGCTTGTGTAAATAAGTAACAGTAGCTACATATTATCAAGTGAACAAAAATTACCGTACCTATATTTATGTTATAATTGATTTGATCTACTTAGACCAGACAAGAATAAATTTCTCAAAAAAACGGTAGTACACTTGAAAGTAAATATTGCAAAAAAATATTTCAGGTGAGGTTACGTACCATTGTGATTTTTGTATCGTCTTCAACGATTTTTGTTCTTTATCTGCAGTACCCAGGTAAGGCTAGCTGTAATTAACCGCCAGCGCTCCTTCAATTTATTGCGAGGAAATTATCTTTGTTGACCCACTCGCTTCAGCCAAGGTGCTTAATTTTTCCGCTCTTTGTAAGCATTTTTCATATCAACTCTGTTTGCGTCGTTTGTTTGTCATGTCTGTTTATTAATTTGATAATGGAACTGCCAGAACAAACATGTTATCTTTGGAATATTGGTTTTTGCGATGGCTATAAGGAAAAGTGACTTGAAAATATGAACGTTACATCTCTGCTGTTATTTATTTGTATTTGATATTGACGTTGGCGAGGTCGAAAATAACTTCACTACTTTGTTACTTTGAGCTTCTTTATTAGAAAGGACAGCAACTCAGTTAAACCGGTGGTATAGTTGATGTTTTCAGAAATGTTTATTTTTTATTAAAACCAAGTAGTGAATTACGATTGCGGCAGCAGGAGGCTCGAAAAAAAACCAAATTTACTTATAAAATATTTAATAAAAAGAAAGAAATTACAATTTAAATTACAAACTAATTAAACTATTGTCCAAATCGAAGTATGATTATGGAATGCGCTTCCTGTCCGGTGAATGCATCAAGTAACATCGGTATTGCGTCATGCTGTATCAGCAATGACGTCAATTCAGTTATTTGCGCTGCCGAGGTAAAAGTGCAGCGTCGGCGAATACCTTCGTGTAGGTATATGTAATTCCTCCACCCCTAGAGCAGCAACTATTTTAGAACTTTGAGAGAAAATGTTGCTGGGAAGTCTCCTCGGGTCTCTGATCCTCTTGTTTCATTTGTTTCTTCGATACTGTGGGTGGCCGGATTTTCGGGTTCTTCTGGCTTATGATTTTTAGTTCGAATAAAGAAGCGTCGTACTTTAAGGATGATGGCGAGCGCTCCTATGACTATTACGAATCCGTACAATGGTATTGAGGTGTGGTATAAAGAGTTGTAGGACTGGCCTTCGTTGAGCCTTATCGGAGCTTCCATTGTGATTTTGTCTTGGATGCTGTGTAGTCCGTGCAAGTCAATGCTGTTTAGTTTGAAGTGTCTTGAAATACGAGCCTTCTTTGTGGCGTTGAAAGGTACTTGCGTAAGCACGAGGGGCTGTCCCTTAACTTCGTCGTTATCATTAATTATGGTGAGTTCAGGCGTTTTGAGGTAGCATGTCACAGGAATGGTGATGAGGTAACTGCCCCTAAGCGATGTGAAGTCTTCCCTGTCGCAGACTAGCTGAACTTTTGTAGATTGTGGGAATGATAGTACAAAGTGTTCGTCGTCTAGTTTCTCCATAGCCTCCTTTTCTATACTGACTGTCGTGTACTGGCATGTCTCCTTTATGACTTGGTTGGTGATGAGCTCTTGAATGCAATCAGGTTTCGTACGAAGTTGGTGATTAAGGTCAGTTTCACAGAGATACCATTGGCTATACTTCGGACATTCTGTCTCTATGTACATGAATGACATCTCGTTTAGTGCTATAAAAGGAAAGGGAGGAATAAGGGCTTGTTGGTTTCTATTAGGGACAATGGTAAGTTTGTAGAACTCATAGATGTTTACTGAAACTATTGGAAATTTAAGAATAATAACTATCTGTTTTTTACAATAGTATGATCCTGGTCTTATGATATCGTAATATTCTCTTAATTCTAGGCTTAAAATTTGATCCTCACTGTACAAAAGTTTTAATTTATCTAACATTGATTTTAAGATACTTATATCTATCATAGAATAAATTTTTAATGGCATCATTGTATTTTAATGCATCTAGATAATCTAAATTGCCTGTTATACTTTTTATAACCGATCCGAGGCCATCTACAATGGCCCTTTTAGCGCGGTTAGGCTCTAAAGATTTTAGCTGATTTGATACTTTGCCTAGTTTTAGGGTCAGATACTCTACTTGGAGTTCATATAATTGGTATGTGTCATTGTTGAGTTGATAGCGAAAGTTCTGTAATTGCCTTGATAAAAGTTCAATCTTGTTCTCTATGTCATCTAGTCGTATGTACTGTAGAAAGGTATGATCTCGAACTTTATTTCAAGAAGATGTGTCACGCTCGTCGTCGTCATTAGTAAGATTCTGTAACAAGTTAGCTGTTTTAGGGACTCGTTTTAATCGTGACTTGCCCACTGGGCCACGTTTTTTAGAGGTGTAGATGTGAATTGGTAGATTAGCTAAGACTGTGTCCTGTGTGTAACGGGGTGCGGTCTTTTGACGGTCTGCAAGGGGATTTTTTATGAAAATTTGCTGTTGGGGTGCATATTCTATTTCTGGGTCGCGGTTTTTATTCCTATTTTCTATAATTTTAGTACGGTCAGCCATGGTAGTTTTATTCAAAATTTCGTATACTCTTTTCATTCTTTCCTTATGTGTTAATGAATATTGTTGTAAGGAGTGGTATGTGAAATCGAAGTCAAGACAATCTCTGGGGTCAAAATGTCCTGTTAATAGGTCGAAAGGTCTACATTTCGTGAAACTATGTATAGAACTATTGTAAGCGATGATGGCGTATGGTATGAGGTTAACTAAGGGTTCGTCTTTTTTTTCTAGTTTTAGGATTCGTAAATGTTCGAGGATTGTGGCGTGGAATCGTTCTATGTTACCGTTGTCGTTAGGGCAGTGTGCAAGAGTCCTATGGTGGTTTATTTTATGTAATCGAGTAAACTCTGAAAACAGTTGGTTGTTGAATTCAGTGCCGTTATCAGTTACAATGGTCATGGGGACACCGTGATGGGTACAATATCTGAGTAGTGCCTGTAAGATACTAACAGCTGTTCCATCTCGTAAATGATAAACCTGCCCGTATTTTGTAAAGACGTCAATGAATGTCAAATATTTCTCATTTTGTACCGTGAATAGGTCTATATGGACAATTTCAAAGGGCTTTGTGGCTGGTGGTACTAAGTTAAATTGGGGTCTAATGGGATTTCTGTCATATTTAGCTTGTCCGCAGATGGTACATTCGTTAATAAATTTGCTTATTTGATCTCTCATTTTGGGCCAATAGTATTTTTGAGAAAGGGCCAAATAGCACTCATTTATTCCCCTGTGGTTAGTTTTCCCATTATGATAATGTCCTATAATCTCTTGTTGACGTAGGTAATTCTTTACATTTTCCTTTTCGGATTTGGTTAAAACTAGGTTCATGGATGAACTTCTAAAATTATTTTGAATGATGGGGATGATATCGTACATAGCGAGAGGTGGATTTATAAGGATACCGGTCTTGATTTTTGGGTTTACATATTCTTTTATGGCGTTCGTAACGTCTTCTTCTAGGTTGGATGAGGATAATTGGATGTCGACTCGGGTGTGTGTGTCAAAGGGTTTAGTCATGATCGGTTTTCTTTTTATGTCATTTACAACAGTAAGGCATAGCTGTCGATGGTATTTATTAAGGGGTTCCTCTGTAATTGGTACTTCTAAAATGGGGTGTTCATTACTTGTATGGGCGGTGTCAGTAGAGGAATTTGCTAACGTGGGTGCTACTTCGGAAGGGTTTCCTATTAAAGAGTTCAATTCGTCAATTTCGTTGATGAGGGATTTGGACTCGTCATTGTGGATCTCTATCCTTGAAAGAGCGTCTACGTTGGTGTTGGCCTTGCCTTTTTTATAAACTACATTGAAGTCGTATTCGCTAAGTTTTAGTCTCCATCTTGTTAGTCGTGAGTTTGGTTCTTTTAAGTTTACCATCCACTGTAATGGTTTATGGTCCGTCAGAACAGTGAATTTTCTCCCAAATAGGTAGGGTCTAAAATATTTGGTAGCCCAAACTATGGCAAGCAATTCTTTTTCTATGGTGCTGTAATTTGTCTCACTGTCGTTAAGAGTCCGGGAGGCATAGCACACAGGCTTATCGGCTCCTATTGGTCCCTGAGATAATATGGCGCCAATGGCCACGTTTGAAGCGTCAGTTGTAAGGTTGAAATCTTTGCTAAAGTCTGGGTATTGGAGGATGGGGTCGTTCGTAAGAAGCGTTTTACACTTTTCAAAGCAATTCACATATTCGGGGTCGAAGTTGATTCTTTTACCTTTCTTGAGGCATTGTGTAAGTGGTTTTGTAATTCGGGCAAAGTCAGGTATAAATTTTCGGTAATATCCTAGAAGACCTAAAAATTGTTTAATTTCTTTTGGAGTTTTTGGAATAGGGTACTTTTCGATGGCTGAAATTTTGTCTGGGTTTGGTTTGATACCGTCTTTACAAATGATGTGTCCAAGGTAAGTAGTCTCAAGCTTAAGAAATTCTGACTTATCCATTTGGATTTTAAAGTTAGATTCCCTGAGTCTGTCGAATACCTTCTCTAAGTTGGTGATATGTTCCTGTAGGGATGTGCTGAATACAATAATATCATCGAGATAAACCAGACAGATAACGTTTTGTAAACCCTTAAGGACGTTATCCATCACTCGTTGAAAAGTAGATGGGGAGTTTTTAAGTCCCATTGGCATACGCAAAAATTCGAAGTGTCCGTGCTCAACATTGAATGCGGTCTTAGGAATGTCTTCAGGGCTCATTTCCACTTGGTAGAACCCGCTGGCGAGGTCCAGGGTGGTAAAATATTGACATTTCCCTAACTTGTCAAGTACGTCAGTGATGTTGGGAATGGGGTACTTGTCGTCTATGGTCTTTTCGTTGAGTTTTCGGAAGTCTACAACAAGGCGCCATTTCTGTTTTCCTGAGGCGTCCATTTTCTTAGGAACTACCCAGATGGGGGAGCTCCAAGCTGAGTCAGAGGGTCTGATGATACCTTGGTCTAACATTTTAGTAATTTGTTCACTAACTTCCTGGCGATGTACGAAAGGATATCTATAACTTTTAGTATACACTGGTGTTTCGTCGGTCGTTCTAATCCTATGCTTAATTTTGTTAGTAAAAGTCAAAGGTTCTCCTTCGATATAAAAAACGTCAGAATATCTAGAAATTAATGTCTCAAGGTTAGCCTTTTCCTCGGGGTTTAAATGGTCCATTCGTAATTTACTTAAAACGTCTTTAGTACGCTCTGACTGATATTGCGTGCTTGTGCACTCAACATTAAATGTTTCAGCTTGTACTGGGCTATCCATAGAAAATATGATGTCGTTGTCCGTCATGTTTGCGACTTCTACATAACCACGGTTATTATTAACAGATGTAATACATTCCTGAATAAGGCAATTGCAGATTACTTGTTCTCTAATGTAAACGTCTCCGTCTAGTGCATTAACCGGTAGTCTGATTAATTTGGAAGAACGGGATGAGATAATGTCTTCGTAGAGGTTTACGTTTCGCGAGTTATACATTAGGATGGGGTTGTCAGCCGTTTGGGTATGTAGAATTTGGTCTTTAAGGTCAATTTTCGCTTCCCATTTGCTGAGAAGGTCTAGTCCAATCAGTCCGTCAAAGTAATTGTGGAATTTGTATATGAAAAATTTAATATAGTCGGGGTCATTAAATTCTGAAAAGCAAGGTAAAGTTATGGAGTAATTATTTCGTGAGGTGGCATGGACATTTGTTACTTCAAAAGGGTCAAAATTTAGTTGAAAGTGGGGGAAAAATTTTTCGACGGCTTCAGGAGAAATGAATGATTGATTAGCACCAGTATCTATCAAAAATTTTAGAGGGGGATTACTGATTTGAATATAAGGAAGCTGGCGCTGTGTCTGAAGGTTTATTTCTATTTTGGTTTTTTCGGAGTAATAGCC
Organism: Synanthedon formicaeformis; assembly: GCA_945859745.1. Lineage (NCBI taxonomy): Eukaryota > Metazoa > Arthropoda > Insecta > Lepidoptera > Sesiidae > Synanthedon > Synanthedon formicaeformis. The sequence goes on from OX243965.1 coordinate 7,035,271, forward strand.
TTCTGAAAATCCTTCTGGTGGCTGGTCGATGGTTGAGGCTCGTCCGTTTCTGTCTGAGTCTCGTCATAGTTGTTATCGTCTATAAGGTTGTTACTGTCATGATAGTCGTAGTGTTCGTTAAAATAGTTGTAGTCTATGTCGGATAGTAATTGTAATATTCGCCCTGATTGTATGGACAGTTATAGTCGGAATAGTCGTATGCGTCGTAGTTTTCGCATTGGTTGTAATTCATTTCGCGTGTGCGAAAGTAATTATTGGGCGGTGGATTACCCATTTTTCTCCAATCATGCCCATTTGGTGGTAGGGGCTTGGGAGTAAAGGGTACAACTCCACTCATCGGTGTTGGACCGCCTATGTTTGGAGAAACGTGTCTCGGTGGCAACCGGAAGACATTGCTGCGTTGGTTGTAATTTGGGGGTGGCGCACTGAGGATCTGCTGAGTGCGCGTTGGCATTCTAAAAGGGTTTTGAGCGTTTGGATTCTGTGGAGGGTTGAATCTAAAAGGTTGCGGAGGAGATAATGTAGGACGCGAGCCTAATGGAAGGGGCCAGTTTGCTACTGGGGGTTGCCTATGAGGTGTGGATTGAATTGGGGAAAATGGAATCGTGAATTTTGATGTGGTGTGCGGTTTTGGGGGTTCGCTTCTTTGTTGCAAATACATGACGTTGAGTTCCTCCTGAACGTACTCTAAGGCCTTTTCTATAGTAGGAGGGCGCATGCATCTTATGCGGGAACCTAGTGGTTCTTTCAACCCGCGTACAAAGGCTTGCATGGCAACCTTTTTATATAGGTTACGTTTAGCCTCAACGGTGGTAACTAAGTTTTCATGTAGGGTTACGTATGTCATGATTGTACTGAGTAAATTTTTGCAATGGTCGTAAAACTCTTGCGGGGTCTTGTTGCCTTGGGTGGCTAGCGAAAGGTCGTTATACAATGCGGTCTCGTCTCTTTGGTCTGAAAAGTTATTAATTAATAAGGTCCTTATGCCTAGCCAGTTTTCGGGGGTGCCGTTGGAGTTGATTGTAGTTGCGGCAGTGCCCGTAATTTTATTTAAGATTCCGTTAAGCAGGGACAAGTTAGACAGTTCGCTACCCGGTTCTGTACTTATATATGTATCGACGATTCTATCGCAGATGTTAATGAATCTAGTAAGGACGTTAGGGTTCCCATCAAATTCGGGGACAACCCTTAGGGATTTGAAGATGGCATCGGAATGGTCTACTGGTCGAGCCGGGTTAGCCATATTATTTTCTAAAGTATCGTTATCTACCGATTCTAAATTTCTATTTAAATCTAACCTATGTGGGCGGATCTGCGGCGATGCAGTATTCCGTTGACTATGAGCTCTAGGATGAAAAATCGTGGAGCTGGTAAGGATTAAGATATAAAAGGAAGCACACGAGAGCAATTCAAATGTACTTACAGTAATTTCATAATTTGGTTCTCTTCGTGAAACGATGATCAGTTTCTACCAAGCTGCAGCAGTACGTAGATTCAGGATACTCGATGAAGGCTTGAAAGCTCAATCAGTAGCTACGAAGATGACAGGAGCAACGATTTTTGATGTCCTTATATCACGCCGCGCACTGACTCGAATATCCTACCGACTGCGCCAATTACGATTGCGGCAGCAGGAGGCTCGAAAAAAAACCAAATTTACTTATAAAATATTTAATAAAAAGAAAGAAATTACAATTTAAATTACAAACTAATTAAACTATTGTCCAAATCGAAGTATGATTATGGAATGCGCTTCCTGTCCGGTGAATGCATCAAGTAACATCGGTATTGCGTCATGCTGTATCAGCAATGACGTCAATTCAGTTATTTGCGCTGCCGAGGTAAAAGTGCAGCGTCGGCGAATACCTTCGTGTAGGTATATGTAATTAGTGTAATAATATTATTAACAATACTAGAGCAGAGTAAAAGTAGTTTTCCTCTACTTTAGTTCGCATTTGCCAGTTCTCCACTTGGTCAAATGTTTGATAGACAAAAACGATCAACACAATGAAAAGATACAATTATACGAAATCATTATCGAAACCAAAATATTCTGACAAACAATATAACACCCAGAACCATGTTTTTATAATGGCTTAGGATTTGCAACTTATAACAGAAGTTGCAGAACATTATATAGGAAGGCTTCTGAAAGCATTCGTTTTTTTTGTGATTGCAGACAAAGCTGTCATACAATCAGAGTTATTAATGTTTTTATATACGTTTCAAACGCTAATTGTTAGCGTAAATTAAAATTAAACGCTAATTAAAATTAAAATTAATTAATTAAAATTAATTAAAATTAATTGTTAGTGTAATTAAATTAGCGTAATTAAACGCTAATTGTAATTTAAAATAATAAATAAGTATTTTGCATTAATTTTATTGATTCAGAAATATTTTCACATAGAATAAAAAGCTAATATTTGTAAATAAAAGATAACTAACAAATTTTTATATTTCAAATAGGTTTCAAAAAGAGACAAAAAGATGCAAAATATGTATGTAGATGGATGCATTTGCATTAGACAACTCATGTAAGTTGTAAATATCTAACAGAGTATGGCGAGCGAGTACATACTCAACCAACATACTTCTGAAGGGTACAGCTGAATAGTGTCAGCTGTATCCTTCAGAAAATTCAGGAGGAAAATCTTATCTCGAAGAGAATAATTTAAAGAAACATTTTTAGAGAAAACTGTAAACATTTTATAAATATTATTACTTATAAACAAGTATTACGGTGCATTGAAAACATCGAGTCTAACATTGCATAAAAATTTATACAAAATTAATGAAGCTTAACATTAATTCATCTATAAAGATTAAATAAGATCTATAAAGAATTTTCGTCTTTATAGAACTTTTTCGAAACTGTACCATATAAAATATGGTTATAACCATAGATTTAGTATTACTACTGTCCGTTCAGTTCAATTAAAAGCTATTATAATATTTATTTAAGAATTACAATAAAGTTTTCCTACCAACGAGAATTTTTTTGTGTCTTAATAACAAAAAATATTTATATAACAAAGAAGTAGAAAAACAAAAAAATATATAAAAATTTTCATTCTAAAAAGGCAGGTGTAAATTGGAATTAATCTTGTAAATTATATTCAGAATGGTTTGCATGCAAATCTACCAGAAGATAATGAAGTTTGTTTGTGCTAAAGTTGATATTATGCTATCAAGCCGATATCAAGATAATACACTGATCAATCAATCAATACACTGATTTTCAAGTAGATTGAACATAAATTATTTCGGACATAATATATTCTTACCCATGCTACTTGTACCTACCTATTCTGTCTCCATGTGAAGATGGGACAAGTCTCTAGTTAGCACTATAAAAATGTTCGAGTTTAAGCCTATACTAACATTCACATAAACTCAAAATTGTTTTAATTAAAAAATACTCTAAACTTACAAGTGTAGATGGTAAATGGCTGCGATCTGACAACATGGCCGCTACACTTAGCCCCGCTGCGGTCGCTGCGGGACACTTGACACGAATTAAAAATGCACGCTGCATTAGTGCACCAATGGCCCAGCTGGGGCATCATTGCTAGTATAGATCATAGGAGGCATGTGCCCTAAATACTACAAATATCAAATGCCTTTGCAATAAATGTTACACTACTTAGTATGCTGTCTAGCTAATGCTCGTATCTAGATTTCTAGTTGAAAAAAGGGGTCACCAAAGTAATTTCTTGACGAATTGTTTAATGAATTTGTATTCTAATTCTAATTCGGCGGTAATTGTAAAATATTGACTTTAATTGATTGAATGAAATTTATTTTATAGATTAAGCTCCTCTTTTACAAACAAAAAGTTAAGTGTTGATTAGTTACTTTTAGAAATAATTTTATGTTTTATTGAATTATGCACTCGGTTTACTGCATCATTTGATAGGCGAATTTTTTTTATTATTTTCTATTTAATGTTTGGGACGTTTAACGTACAAACAAAGGTAAGTATATCAGCTAAATTATTCCCGTTGACAGGTGACTTTAAGTGACGGTTTAGCCTACTTGACGTTGGTGAAAGAGGCGCTAAATGAAATAAAATTGCATCTGCCTATGCATTATAGAATAACAGCTAGTATGGGTAATTTACAATGGTTAATTTTGCTACAAATCCTTCGCACCGATTTTTTTTTTAAATATGGTCCATTCTGTATCAAGATCGATTATATTTTGGTACAAAATAATGCTTAAATGTACAAGAAAATCGCGTGTTACTCGAAAATGTACAGTTTAGCGATATATCAGAGAGATTCGCAAGCGAACGTGGCGCGATACCGTATTGACCGTCGCTCGAGAGCGTGAGACTGCACACAAACCATGAGTTATTGCGTGTCATCAATTACTGGACAGACACGATGGGAACGCCCATGATGCCCGCACTGTGTATCTGGAAGAGCATTTATTGTATACAATTACATTTTATAATACACAAATTTTGTATTTCGTACTGTGTTCTTTGTAAAACTAAGCAGTCTGAAGCAGCCATTCGCAGAAGACCGTGAATTATTATGTATGCTTTTAAAGGATGACAGAGCTTATTGTCCTATCCCACTTACTTCGCCCCTTAATTACCACTTAAGTGTATTAAATATTAAGTGTTAGCCCACAGTTGCATCAGGGCCCAATCAGTCTGTTAAAAAATAAAATTACACCCCAACATGCAATAGCGACTAATACCTAAAACTTTTATACGATTTTCCAGTCAACTATTGATATTACTCTGTGATCCTGCTTTTCTAGTCATATGGGGACAAATTGTGTATTGTGTGACATCTGTTTTCGGCCAGGCATGAAACATTTTTCCAAGTGGACACAGACTATATTATGTACGAGTAGTGCAGGAAAGTTTACTAACAGATCAAAATTTAAGTCCCTTGAGATATTTTTTATATGAGTTTGTAGAATATATATGTAATATTGATGGGTAAAAGAAATTTTCGAATCAGTACAAGGGGTGGAAAAAAATATTTAAAAATAAACGGTGAAGACGTAGTTTTACCGGCTTCACCTGTAGTGCACAGGGCTCTCTATCTTTAGTTCTTACTTTATCTGAGTTCTTGGTGTTTTTCATAGTACCAATGTATGAAAAATGACTTAGCTTTTGTGAAAAGCATTATTTACGATGCTCAGCTAATCTGTTTAGTTTGGAATGTAAACAAAGTACAATGGCGTTGCTGTTATTGAGTTCTCATTGTTTGTTGATTTATGAACCGATTAATGGAGGAAGTGCATGTCCTGTTTATATAGTAAACTAATCAGTGATTCTACCAATGTTTATATAATATATTATGTTAGATTTAAATTTATCATTAAATTAAAAATGAGGATTAGACGAGATATCTAAAAAATCATAATTGATTGAATTGTTGAAATTGTTTGAAAAATTTGAAGAAATCACAAAATTTTAGTAAATATATAATAAATATTACAAAGAGAGAATATTCGTATTTTTGTATTTTTGTAATGAATAAACTCAAAAACTACTAGACCAACTTTAAAAATTCTTTCATCTATAGAAGTTTTCTATCGGGGCAGTTACACGGAAGAAGTCGCGTGCAACAGCTAGTATACAATAACTCAGAACTGATCCATTGACTTTTCAACTAGCTACAATAAACTGTTAAATGTGTTATAATAAAATAACTACCTGTATTGTTAAAATCTAATATTTGCGCGAATGTTTAGGACAGCTCTAATTTCGTTCCAAACACGCGAATCTCCCTTACAAAACTCCTGTGTTGCGATGATTAATGTTGCCGACGCTTCCACCATTACTTATAGTTTTAGATGCTTCTGTCATACGCATTGTTGTTGCTTTTACGCGTCACTTGTCACTCAGTCTTATAAATAAGACAAAAATATAAGGTCCCTGTCCACTCAAAACACATGTAAGTATTTATAGACTTGACCTGACTGCTTTGGACTTGACGGACCTGTTTTGGAAAACCAAGAAAAATTATAGACTTGACTTGACTAGTCTCGGGATCTGCTACTTTTGATTTTAATTTCAATTTTGCCTTTTTTATTTTAAAAAAGGCCCATGTCTTGTAAATAATGTTTGTAAGACATTTCTGCTTATATTTTAAGTTTTACTCATTTAAAAAAAAATTGTACGAGTAAGTTATGCCCTTGTCTTACCGAAGGTGCGATATAACATTTAACATTACCTGTTTATTTCTGCTATTAAAAATAATTGAATAGAATAACTTACCAACTTACTCTTTGTTAAAACAGTGCAAAGTATGTATCTTTCCCCTAGATCTTCAATTTCTTCAACTTTCAATCTGTCACTGTGCAGGTAAAGGTAAAAAGTATAATAATATTATAGTAAAAAGGCAACAGCCTCTGTTAGTTACTTAATCATAATATGGATAATTTATTATTAGCATAATATAGATAAGTATGGATAACTTGAAAATATTGAATAAAATGTGTACATAAGCTCTAATAAATATGTCAATGTATCAAGTGCGTACAGAATGCCATTAAGTCAATTCAAGTGCAAATTCGTCGCAATAAAATTTTCATTACACGCATGCCTGCTCTGCCGGCGCGGTGGCGGCCAATAAACGACCAAATGATGTTATTAAATATACGCACATGCTGTTTCATTACAGAAAACCTATTTTCTAGCTGGTCTCGGTGTTGATCAAGACAAATATTCTATTCAATATATGTGTCGTTCATTGTAAAAGTGAACTATCTCCTTGTAACTGAATTTTAGAATAACGAGCTTTTTGCGAATGAAGGAAAACAAATATAAGCATTCATTCATTGTTTTCATCTATGGGATTTTAATGCAACTATTGGAGTTACTTCACTTTTATATTGAAAGATATGACTAAATGTGATACCATTAGGCAAGAAAATATGGTTTTAAAAATAGGGAGTTACACCACTTTTACAATGAACGACATATTTCTTACTTAGGTACTCTCAGTACATATTAGGGCATTTAGGCCTTCACTTCAATCTGCATGTGTATAAAAGCGGAAGTACTTAATGAATAACCTCTGGGTACACATCTTTACTCAAAGTCAGGATTAGAATGTGCTTCTGCCATACTCATTGAAATTTACGACTCACTATTATGTACTCTAGATAACATTAGAAAAATAGCGGAAATTACTTGGAGAAGACAAACACAGAACCACACTCGGCAAAGTCTAGGCGATGGTAATAGGTACATACATACATTATAGAATTTAAGATGATTGAGTAAGAAACATACAGTCTTTTTTGTGTGATTTAGCAATATCCAAATAAACATACACACTTTCGGACAATTTTATTAAGCCCCTTATTGCACTTGCGGGTGGCGGTGTGTTCCAATTTCTTTAAAGAACAATAAAATTAACGACCTGTTTAGTCAATGCTCAAGTAATAGATCTAATACATCATAGTGACCTACTTAATTTATTTAAGTTACCTACTTCATTGTAATGGTGTTCGTATTATCTAAAATATATTTAGTGCGGTGTATAATTATTATGAACTCGGAACAGCGGCGGTCACGTTCTCATTCTCAGAGTTAATAATATAATTGTTGTTCTCGCGTAGCCAACGTAATATAAAACAGTTAATTATATTTCATTATTACAAGTTGTTTCCAGCCCTTTTTGAACGATTTGATATAAGAAATTTACTTAATACTGATGTATTTATCAATAAATATGAGAAATACACGTGCAGAAGTAATTTGATCTCAATGAATCACAGTGGGTATTATTATCCGATATTGTCCCTGAAACCTTTTGGAGAAATTGAATGTGTAGTCATATTTATGAGTTAGATACATTTATATTTATAAGTATGTATTTATTTTATAATTAGTGGCGAGATAAGTGAAAAAAATATTCCACTTTTCCCTATCAGTGAGGATACTTAGTAGGGATAGGTGGAACGGGCGAAATAGCTTTGATTTTATCGGTGCACTATTTCAATCCTGTACCAATGTTAACTGCTGCATTTTAAGTGCAGAAATAATAACAGTATTCGTATGTAAAACAGTAATGAGTAGAACTTCTTTAGCTTTCTTTTAATAAAGTTATGTTCAAACGAATTTTATTATATCTTTTGAAAAAATTTGACAGCTTTGTAAATTATGACAAAATTTCTTTAACAAAATTCTCTATAGTTCTGTAACACACGAGTCATCTCTACCGAGTATCAGAGATAATTTAGGACAATATATTCCTAAATTCTTTATTGAATACTTCCCAAGCGGCCGCGTTGTCCGTAATGAAATTCCGTATAAACCTTCAAATGATCTTAATTCTCCTTTATTCAATTTTGTTTATTAAATCCGTAATAACGTAATAATAATATTTTATGTTTGTATTGGGTTTATACAATCATCTTCATCAGTAGTCCACCACACCAGTGCTGGACATAAACCTCAATGGGCCCTCAAAGCACACATCAGCCCCGTGTTATGCCGCGATTTTCAACGCCCGACGCAAAATGGGGGTGTATTAAGTGTAGAGCTATACAGAAATGTTATTTTTATTAATACATATTAAGGATTTCATAATAACTTTATACATCCAATCACTTGGAACTGATTCTCGATTTAAAGTTTCCAAATTATTCGATTTCAAAATTCTTTTCTATTTTTTTGCAATGAAAATGATTCACGGATGAAAAGTTCGAAAGAGTGAGTCAAAAGAATTGTTATATCAATCCGTTCAGACGATACAACGTCGAGTAAAACCTTTTGTAGTGTAATGTGCCATGTTCACATTGTCCTGAAACGGGGAGAGAACTACCTCTCCACCCTAGCTCAATAAAATTAACATGAATTTTATTGTTATTGAGTTTTTTGGACATCAAATTCTGTAAAAACGAATACTTAAAAGCTTCTTAACAGTTCCAAATGATTGGTCATAAACAAATTTATTTAGTAGTTCACTATTTTTTGTCATTAAATTTTAATATAGGTAATTGTTTTTTTATACATATTTTTTAAAATTATATTAAAAAAAACTAAAATTTTAACATCAGTGACATTGTATTTTTCAAATTTTATTAGATTTAAATTGAATTTAAATTGTTAAATTAGATTTGTAAATCTTGTAAAGTAAAGCCAAGGAGACAACGCAAACAGTGTAAACAAATCCGACCCTCTGTCCTTTTTCCCGAAGCATATTGTTTCATGGTATAGAAAGCCATCTTGACAACCCTTGAAAGTATGGTTCATTATTTGCGTTGTCTCGTTGGGCTCGCTGTAGTTCAAATAATTTAAAAAATTTGAATAATCTGAATAGTGCCGAGTATGCACGAAAGAATTTTCTTCGACATTTACGTTTTGAATCAATTCTAATAGTAGCTTGGTGTATTCGTAACATCTATACTCGACGTTTTTGAATCAAGTCGAAGGTTGAGGTGGACATATGAAAACAACCGGTTTGGAATTTAAAAATCTGGACAAATAAATAATCTCCCAGCGGATTGCAGTGGATTACAAACCGATGAAAAATTCCGTGAGTGCAGACAGAATATCGTAAATTGAATAGAAACGTAGTTTGGGACTGACTGATACGAGCTTTGGGTTTCGCGCTTTGTTCTCTATTGCTTTTGTTCGGACGGCTTACACTGCAATCTGCTATTTCAACAAATCATTTACAATTGTACAATATGAAGAATAGATAGTAAATAAGACATTGGAAAAAATATAAAGTGCAGATATTCGATTTTCTAAGCAGACTTAAATCTTTGTAGTGGCACTTTACTGCCGATAGAGATGCTTCGACGAATGAAGAAATATTTCCATGCTAAAGCTAGGTTCAGACATATTTATATTGCAAACTAATTATAATCTATTGGCGTTCTTATTCATATTTTGACGAGCCCCTTGAATGAGCCTTAATGCTCTTTCTCAGGGGTCCCGGGATTGATTCTCGGCATGGTCAAATGGAATGAACTTGGAAATGAACTTTTCAAAGTTGGCTCTGGTTTGTATTTGAAAAGTACTTAGTGCTATCGTAAGAGAAGATTGGCTGCACTTTACATATCTTCGAAGAAAACCGGTCTTCCACAGGGAAGCATGTCGCTTGTCGCTTTTCTGATGAAATTCCTATACCTTGATAATTTCAAATACACATAAAAATAGAAAATATCCAGAAATAAAGCCCCGATCGGGATTCGATCCTTTATCTGCATACAAGCAGAGGAAAGAATGTTCCACTGGCTATCACTGCCAGTAATAATTTTTGGAATTATTTTAATAATTTCGAAGGCTGATATAGCAGAGAATAAGCCAGAAATTCAAAAGGTGATTGAAAACATTATTTTAACAAGGAAAAGATATCGCTCGTAAATGTCTAAAAGACATTTAATAATAATGGTATAACGGCGTTTTATATTGACACATTTCGTACAAAGTTACATTATTTGACGTAAGTAGCTATCAAAAGTAGCCTATTAATAATGGCCCTACCATAAACGAAGCAACTTTGTGTCCCTTATTACATTGCCAGTTTAATTTATAATATTAAAAAAAAAGTTCAATGAAAAGTGATTCTTGTGAATGTTCTTTTTTAAAATCGATGGTGCTGTACTAATAAGTTCTTTGTTTTTCTTTACACGTGGTAATAAATTCCCCTTCATCCATGTTCGTAACTGAAATTTCCTAACCAGTTGCAAAAGAAGAAATTTTTTTCGCTGTTTGGTAACTAGTTGTGCTTACAGTGTCAGTAGTATCAACGCACGCCATCTTTGTTTCTTATTAGTATACCTATTCTATCAAGTTTGGCAACTCACTTGCATCCACCCTCCTGCGTTGCTTGTGTTTACATGGTACCGTTTGCTATCAAAAGATCTACCATTAGCCCATCTACCGTGTCCACTTTCATGGACATAATATATAAATATAGATTATCTATTTTCTTTCAACAATTCAGCAAATTTTAGTTTTTTCTCAATTTATGTGGGACAATAATTTAACAAAAAAAATTGTATAATACAATATTTAGTTCTATATATAAAACAATATCGCGAGCACAAGTACTGTACAAAGTAGGTTCTACCCAAAAAGGGCATGCAGATATTTGTATTTATTTAATTCTTTCATTTTATTTTAGTTTTCGATTTGTTTTAAAATATCTAATTTGCTTTAATGCTACAAATAAATGATTTATAATAGACCATTCTATTCTACTATTTATATCCTGCAACTTACAAAAGAAAACTCTATTGACAATACTTTTACAAAGTATGTTCCTAGATTCCCAGTTCTTCATTGTTAACGAACTGCACCGCAGTGATTCGTTTCAAATAAAGTGGTCTGATGGAGGTACCGATAATGTATGTCAATAGTTGCCTCTTTATGTAACGAGGAAACTTTGGCAGGATATATCAATGAAATCTTATACCTAACTATAATATATAAGATATAAAGTTTCTTTAAAACGGAAAGAGCGCAAGTGCCTCTTCATCACTTAATCACTAGACATTATGTAATTAAAAAGATTAAGGACGTCAAAAAGTTGTGTTGTTCAATTAGAAATGATCCAATTTGGTTCATATTCAGTCACGTTTAGTTGCGAACGAGTGGTATTATACTGAAGTATCGTATCTAATGAGTATCGTAATTTACGAAGGGCCTAAGACTCCTTAGGTATATCAACACGTCAGCGATAATAGGTGCGCTACGCGAAGGTTGTCACGCTACGCGCCGACTTATCGCCAAGCTTAACGCGGCTGCTATCCGTGACACTGATATATACGTGCATATTGTGTCGATAAGACGACGTGTGTGACATCCTTATTTTTCCTAATTAACCGTGCACTGTACTTACTCTTAGTACAAATTTAAGTAAAAGAGCTATAACTAAATACTAAACACTGAATCATTCTTCAAGCACCCATCAATAAAAAAAAAAACACGGCATTATTTTAGTCCCTTAAAACTCATCGTAATCATAATCATATAGACCGCAGGATGTCCACTACTAATGATTCAAGAGAGAGAATCAAAAAGCTTCAAGCTTCAACCAAAAACTTTGAACTACATTTTTGATTTATCACTAGAATCTTGCTTAAAAATATACTATAAAATATGAATACGTGATAAATGATATGATAAAATACGTGAACTGGATAACGTCAAGTTACTTAGGTTGGTATCACCACTAAAACAAAGTCCTCCGCCGCGTCTGTCTGTCTCTCTGTTCGCGATAAACTCAACAACTACTGCACCGATTTTCATGCTGTTTTCACCAATGGATAGAGTGGTTCTCCATGAAGGTTTTAGCACATTTAGTATATAATTTACAAAGTTACGCGGGCGAAGTCGCGGACAGCAGCAAGTCTATTCAGAGTATAAGTATTAAAATGTTACGATAAAATTTTTGCCATTAAATCAACATAGCAAGACAAACTCTTTTCACTAATTCGACCAGACTCAATTAACAAACCAGAACAAATATGTGGAAAGATGGCATACGAGACTTTTTCCTTATTACAAGACAAGTTATACGAGTAAATGCACGACGAAATTATTACGTTGAAATTTTATAAGAAAAGAATTAAACCTTTTTTATTTTTATTTAATTGTAACAAATTCCAAATGACGAGTCCATTGGATGAGTGGTTAGGGTGCTTGCCTTAACGCTCTGTTCTAAGTTTTCTGGGTTCAACTTACGGCAGGGTCGACTTTAGAACCCCCCTAGGTGGGTCCAGACCGTGTCGTAGGAGGGGGCGCTTAAGGGATGCCAGAGCCCATTTCTCTATCCCTTCAAGTTAGCAGCGCACTTACAGTACCTGTGGTTTGTGTTATATGCGTCAGTACCTACTATCAAGTGGACCGTCAGCCTGTCTGCTGATATTTGCATTAAAAAAATATACCTATATATGATCTGTTCTTTTTCTATTGATCAAAAACGTAAACAAATATAGCGTCGCCATGGTCACTGGACTGGTAAAGACGGTATTTGTACATTAGGCATTATCAAAGAGAGTTGACTCAGTAATTAACTCATTTAGAATTTGTTTGTATAGTTCTATATCGTGAATTGTTTGTTTACCTTTTTGATCAATGAAAAAAGAATACATTATATTATGAATTTTGTGTATATTCATCCTTATAAAATTAGATAACTTACTCGTATTACCAATTTCAACAGACTTTAAAGAAATATAAGATACTAAAACCCCATCTAACCCGTTACAGATAATCATTTTCGTTTTATAGCATTTCAATTGACTGGCACATAAATATCCCTGGAATCAGTCACCCGCCGTCTATGTAGTGGAAGAGATAAAGTGTGCCCTCCAAACATTCGCATATACTTACTCGTATACAATATTCTATCACATTCTAAGCATAAAATATTTATGCTTTTAAACGAAAAAATTTAAAAGCATAAATGTTTTATGTATTGTTTAAAAAATCTTTATTTAAAAAAGACATTAGTTTCGCCAAAGCGTTGGCCAAAGCGTGGTCAACGCTTAACGTAGTAACGTAAAACAGAAAAAGTCATTACTTAAGAATTACAATCATTGTACAAGTCTCCTACAATGACTATAATTTTTAGTTGTCACCAAAGCGCTCAACACAATTTCCAAAATTAGGTTGTCGGAATATTAGAATATAAGAGACTTGATAATAAAATAATATAGGAGATTTTTAAAATAATTTTAACATGAAGATCTTCCTGTTGTAATTTCGCTAATGCGATCGAATCATAAGGATTATGTCGACTCATTTTTTGAGCAAAATTTAAGACAGAATGTAGGTACGTTTTTTTAGCGATACCGAAGTGGAATCACCTCCCAGCAATTACATTAGCCAAATTGTATTTGAATGAAAGCTTCAGTCACCGCAATAAAAAAGAATTTCATTTCTTCGAGTGATCCCCCAAGCAATAATTTCTTCTGTGTTTATTCATTTTATGTGAATAAGTATCCTTTTCTTCCATTTTTGTGAAGTTTTTTGTGATTTCCAACATTGAACGAAAAATATCTGAAAAATATTTGGGACATGTTTTTTTGTATTTCCAAACAAATATAATATCGTTCCTGTTTCTCCTTTTCTATGTAATAGTCGGTAAGCAGATTGAAGTCCATTTGAAAGTTAGTTACCACTATCGCCTTAATACACAAACAACACCAAATGGGAATGAAATTGCGTTGTCGACATTGGTAGGATAGATAGATGAATAAGGACAGGATAGCGAAAAGGGATAGCAAAAAAAATTGCAAAATGCTAAAAGTAAGTAGTACGAGTATGTATCCCTTACTCACTCACCACAAGATAACATACATATTATGCTGTTATTTCACGGTATTCTTCTATATGAGGATCATTTTAGATAAATAATAATAGTATGGATTTTCTGTACCAACAATTTTAGGTATTGTCATCTATCTCCTAACTTACAAGGAAGCAGAAGGCGAAGGTCCACTTCATGGTAAGTGGCTAACGTCGCCTTGATGATTTCGTGAAATCCCACCTATTCAACTGTACCTATTTACAGAAATAACTACCTGTCCTTCGAAGATGTATTCCGTAGTAGGATTGTAACACCTCAATAGGAAGTTTGTTCCAAATTTAGCATGTCTGCAGGATAAAGTTTCCACCTATCTAACCCGAAAGTACATAGCAACTCCTTACATAGACTCCCTATCTACGTTGTCATTAATAAGTATGTAGGCATTAAAAGGAAAAACTAAAATAGAATTCAAAGATATTTTATGAAATGTAAGATTGCAACAATATTGTTTGCAAATATGTCATAATTCGAAGTTTCACACTAAAATAATATAACGCCTGTAAAATGTTTAATAGCAATATTGTACCTATATAAAGAAATTAAATGTACAATCGCAGTCAAAAATCCGTTTAAATATAGAACCAGATGGTATCACGCGTGGGCGTAACACGAAACTTCCATTTAACACCTTGAAACAGCGCGAATGGCACAATAAACTGGTGTAGTAGTCACGAAATGCTATCATTAGTTGGGTTACATGTGTGGCTGTAATTGAAAGGTACTTCGCGGCCACAAGCAGGTCACCACGATCCGGTATGAATAAGTAATTTCGACTTATAATAGAAACACTTTACATAATTCAATTGACATTTCACACGCTTTACAAAAAAACCTTATTCTTAAGGCGGCCATTCACGACCGTACCAACAAGTCAAATGTGAAAATTCGTCTGTGAATGTGAAAATCGTACATTTAAAATTAATCCCCAATGGCTCTATCATGAAAGGCGCGCGCCAACGCGACAGGTGCTGCAAGGACAGGTGTTGAAAAGGGATAAGAAAGGGATAGGATAGTGGGCTCTGGTTGGCTCTGGCATCCCTTACTCACTCACCGAAACACAACAGCACGTATGCTGTTATTTCCCAAATGACTGCAAAACGCAATGTGCCCTGCCAATACTTTCCAAATCCAGAGCAGAGCCAAATTTGAAACGTTCTTTTCAAAATCTTACCACGCCAGGAAACGTACCTAGGGCCCCTGGTACACTACAAGATTTGAATATAAAACACTATTTTAAATGTTCTAAAATTTGCATGTACACAGAGGACGCAGCACAAAGTAGACGCTTAATGTCAAGAGTTCATGCCGTTAAATTCTAGTAAATATATATTCCGGTCTACGGCAAACATTCTTTAAAATGAGCGGCACTTTATCACACAAAGTGAGAAATAATGGTCTTATTTCAACAATTTCAAATAAAGTCTAGCTTTAACAGTGACTAAAGGGAGATCTGAAATTTTACAAGTAAGAATTTATTTACACTCATTCCAACAACGTGAGGAAAACACTGTAAGAATCTACTTCAGAGTTAAACATTATGAATTATTAAAGTGTGTATAGATGTATACCCCCATACACATATACATACCCCTGACAGTTAATTACAATTATTACAAGCTTTTAAGGAATGTTAAACATATTTAAAAATCAAATAAGCCGTCGCTGAGTATTAAACTGACAAACTCAATAATGGTGCCTAAATCATAACGCGAACTTGTTAAAACTATATTATGATTACTCCTTCTATCAGAATTTCTCATCAAATTTCCAACCACCGCATCAGTGAATGTTTAAAGCGTTCGAAATGCGCATCTAAATGTGAATCTAATTAAAATGTTTTGTTAGCTGAAATGTTATAACGTAAACCAGTATTTTAAATTAATACAGTAGATGAACTATAGAATTATAACATATTCCATTCCATAAATATGAAGCTCTATCTTTCCTTTATAATTATGAAAATGTAAATGCATGTAATTTAAATGGTCTGGTCACATAACGTCATAGTTTCAAAACGTCAAAAAGTTTCAAAATGTTAGTTCCATTACAATCAAACAACTATTTTGATTGATTTTCAATAAATAACACTTGCATTTTTCAATTTCATGTGTAACGTTCATCTAACTTGTTCTAACGGTCTACTAGAATATTTTTTTTATGTTAAGGTCGCAAGACAGGTTGACGTTCCAATTGATGGCAGGTGGCTACCACCGCCAATAACACAAGCAATGCAACAAGTGCTGAAATTGCGCTGCCGACCATAGTGGGATTGAGGATAAGGGATTGGGATAGGGAGAAATTGGGCTATGAAACAGCACATAATTATGTTGTTAGTGGTCTTCTGTAAGTGGGTGGTTACTTCTGCCAGACGGGCTTCCCAAATGATTTTGAAACGCAGTGTGCCCGGCGACTACTTGAAGAGTCATAATAGAAAACGTTTGAGCAATCTTAGAAAACTTTTGAAGTCCGGCTATTCCGCAGTAATCTTACGGTTACTAATTGCTTCGAAAAATTGTTTTTATTAATTAAATAACGAGAAAAAGCATGATCTAATTACTTCTACAGCTTCGTATTTTGTTATAAATAATTTCAGTCATGTATATATACGACAATCTATGCTTTGACTTAGATCTAATGTCCATTATCTAATCTCTTCCTGTTTCATAGAAAAGGGACACTCAAAAGTAAAAAGTAAGTCTAACGATCGATCGTTGAGACGCAAACAATCCAAAAACGCGAGTTATTTTCCTGGTTTATGCTCTCCCTATCGGAATACTGCGTCAAAGCAATGACGAAACGAATCGTCAGCGGGAGAGGAAATTACATCTCTAATCAGGTTATTCCAAGCGACTGCTGTCACGTGACGAGCAAATGCCAAAGGCTTCAACGTGGTTCAAGCTAAACGCAAATTTTCATTTACATTTGTCACATTCGGCGTTCGTATAGCGCTTCTAATTATTTATAATTTAGGTTTGATTTTAAGCGATTTTTAAGTATTTAGCCATTTACTAGCTGTACCCGCGGTTTTCGTACGCATAGTATTCAGTATACTCAAAAGTATTCGTACGCATTGTATTCAGTACCTATGACTTTTGAGTGTAAACCGATCGGAATGAAGCAAAAATTAAATTAAATACAGGAATCTTACTATAAATTTGTGAAAACCGCATTAAAATAGGTTAAGCCGTTTCTGAGATTAGCGTGCACGGACAAATAGACAAAAATCCTAAAATCATCAATACAATAAAACCTAAGTAGGTACACGTTATCATAAGTACAACGTATTAAACCTACAAATTGTTTTATATTATTAACTGTACGTACAGACACGTTACAGCTCGCATACGATTTTCAAAATCTTATCGTTTAAAATAAATTATTTAAGCATAAAGGATATTTTAACTTTGACATTTACAATTTCACAAAAAATGCTATTGTGTGCGATAAAGAAAACTTCAAAGAGATCTTAGTGAACTTTTAAGCGTAAACATTCCCCCTAAATATAAGTGTACAGCATAGGCCTTAATTAAGTAGCAATGTTTTCAAAGAGAAGCACTCGCTTTGAGGTCTGCGTCTCGGCAGAGTCTTAATTAGTGTTAATCTTAAGATAATAAGCCACGTGTTTTACTAATTGGTGTAAATTGAGAAAAAAAGAGGAAATTCCTTAGAGGATATTCGCTTGAACTCGGTGCAGCCACAAGTAAGCTCTTAACTTAAAAATCTAATTAAAATACCCAATTCAAAAGTTAAGCAGAATGAAAGTTAGCTTTAATAACATATATATAATGATTTAATTTCTCAGACCAACTAAGCAATATAGACATAGTTTTGTGGACAACTTAGTGTTAACGGACAACGGTTTTATATACATGTGTGCGTAGGCCATTTTCTTTATTTTAGATTTTGTGTTCCAAGCTAAACCTATTTTTTTGTTTATTTTTATTGAAAATATTGGTTTCCAAGTTGAATCATTTGAAATGTATTTTTAATTTTTTGAACTCTATTTTTACACCCTTTCACTGCACAATTCGAAATTTTCATGAGTAAATAATTATATAAGGTGAGGAGTAGTTTGATTGCTTTTGTGTGTGTGTACACGACGAAGGCGGCTTCACTCTGCTGTCCACATGGATCCATCTTTAGTTTTTACTTTAGCTGAGTTTAATGTATTTTATAATATCACACGTATCATATTATTTAAGGCATCCTAGTTCTGAAAACAAGTTTCTTCTCTCTTGTACTCTCTCTAAACTTCTCTTGTACCACAAAGATCACGGTTTCGATCCTGGCAAGCTCAACTATGACAATAAAGTATTCAAAGTCGTTATTTTACTATTTTTTTTATCAGCCACCACCGTGAAATAACATCATGTGTACTGTTGTGTTTCGGTGAGTGAGTAAGGGATGCAACGAAAAGAGTTGCCAACTTGGGAGTACAAAATAAAAATGACGTACAATACACTCGAGGGATTCCCCTCCCACCACTGTAAAGCATCGTAACGTTTTACAAGACCCCCTCCCCCCAATCGCGTTACGTAATACGTGAACCTCCCCTTATAGGCGACGGTAACCACCTACCACCAAGTGGACCTGGGGGCATAAGCCACGGACCCGGACTCTCAGCCTGTCTTAACATAAAAAACGGTTCTTCAATATTCAATTTTATTGGATACCAGTAAACATTAGCAAAAATTTAGTATAATACTCGTATAATAAATTATATTCTATTTTTTGTTTTCCAATTATATCTACACTAAACAAGTTACCGGCATGTTTCCCTTGAGGCACTTTCACAAAGCATTTTTTGTCCTCACAAAAAATTAACACAAAATTTGTAAAGCTTGAAAAACAAAAGGAAGCCGTATTTATTAATATTACATTGCCCGGTTTTAATTAGTTGCAAAATTGCGGTGGAAACTTGTGCAAACTCATTGCATACATGGGTTCGTCTAAAACTTAAATTGAAATTTGTACTTATACGTGTTAACAAAACAAACTTTGCCAACCTCTTACGATGTCTTTAGTGTGGAAATATATTGTTAAGGTCCGACGCACGCTAGCTCCAAATATGACTATGCAATATGACTATATGCATATATGACTATGCATGTTTAGATTAAATTTATGCAAAGTTTTTAAATCTTTTCTTATCACTAGAATGTCTAAAATGTTCTTTGTGTTAAATAATTTTGTAGGTAATGATGCTACTGATTGAAAAACAAAAATGACCCTCCACATTGAAAAACAAAGAACCCCGTGTAAAGACGTGGTTGATGTAGTGGAAATTCTTAGATACGATATAAGCTCGTCTCGGCTCCGGTGTCCCGTCAGCCATTACTATTTGCACGAAAACAACAAAATGGTAGATACTCGAGACATGGGAATGTGCAATTTTTTAGAATGTCCACGTGTCTGTTTTAAGGCTATTTCAAGACAAATAGGATACAGTGAAGGCAAATAGGTATGTTCATTGTTACTTTGATGTTATTTTATTAATATTTTTGTAATTGTTTTATATGTATGTAATGTATTATTATATTATAGCACTAGCTGGCGTACATATATACATACATACATACATACATACATACATACATACATACATACATACATACATACATACATACATACATACATACATACATACATACATACATACATACATACATACATACATACATACATACATACATACATACATACATACATACATACATACATACATACATACATACATACATACATACATACATACATACATACATACATACATACATACATACATACATACATACATACATACATACATACATACATACATACATACATACATACATACATACATACATACATACATACATACATACATACATACATACATACATACATACATACATAGTATTAAAAATGTCAATATCTTAAGCTAGAAGTGTTAATAAGTTTGTGTTCGTCATCGTGTTGTTAAATAAGCAATCCCGACGCTTGGCTTCCTGCCACAAAACGAAGTTACAACAATGTCTACATAATGTTTCGTCCTTAACTTATAAAATTGTGAATTTAAATTTTATGGTAAAATTAGGAATCGTCAGCGAACAATTTTTAAATTGTATAAGAATTGTATGAGAAAAATAATGGTCTCTGAATAGACATAGGTAAAATGTTGAAAAGTAGAAACATATTTCGATTATTGTACTCCTACCTATAAAATAACAATAAGAAATAAAATACATATTTCTCAGACACAAATAACCATATTTAAATTTGATTTATTTGTATCTAATCGTATAAAAGTTGAATTAAAAATAAATAAATAACAGTACAGTGTTTTTGTAGGCAAAGGTTAAAGTTTCCAGTGAACGACATCCTTGCGGTAAGCAGAAAAGGTAACGGGCCTCTTTTCTGCTTATCGCCGCTCTCCGCTACTGCGGACAGGACAGGTCCCTAGGTACTGAAAAGATATGTCAGCCCTCTCGCGGTCAGCGCACCGCGTTAGAACTGTAGGCAAAGGTTATTAAGTAGATGATTAGTTTGTTCGAAATGGTCAAAAGAAAAATAAATTTTAAGGCAGTAAATGTTTAGTTTACCATTTCTTTATATTATGTGATCTCATATTATCTCTATTAACATGTTAGTTTTGACTTTTAAACTTTTGCCTTACTGAATTATTTTTTTATTGTGATTTTTGTAACGCCAATGTGTATCCAGTATGTACCTTTACAAAACTTATATTAGTCAATTACATACTATGTTAATGGGGATGCCTTTTGCTGTTGCTTACTTAACTATCTAATCAAGTACACGAAATCACGGGCAGCAACTAGTTTTAAATAAAATATTTTTACCCTCTTAAATATATATATTTCAAAAAATAAATATGAACCACAATCGCTTTTACACCAACAATTAAATGTATTGTCACTTTAAACTGTTTGATTTCCATTAGCTGTATGAAAGCATTCGAGAATAAATAGAGAATTCCATTAGACCTTTGTATTTGAAAAACTTTCGAGTACCTACCAGCCAATGGGCTGTTTAACTGTTTCAAAATAATCTCAATACTTCAAAGTAAGTACAATACAAAAAGTGAAACTCTACCATCCAAACAGAAGTAGGTAGGTAAGTATGTTACTTTATGTATATGCGCTATGTATGAAGAGTATATTTAGTGAGGTGATATCACGGGATGCAATCCCGCCGTCTGCGCCGGAAAGAACCCAGTAAAGTCGTCTCATAGTCATTGAATTGCATGCACAATTTGCGATCCGTACTCAAACAGTAAACCTTTTGTGAAAATCCTAGCGCCAGTCGAACCACACCGATTTAATGATGGTAATGAACTCGGAACGACTCGGTGCGGAATCAAGATTAAGAACATACCTACTTAGGGACAGACCAATGTACTGCAGTTAAAAAAAAACCCAGAAATGTTACAAGTATTTTAGTCATGTTAAAATATTTTTTCACTTTTATATTGCCTAAAAATTTGACTGGATTTTTGAGATAGTACAGTAAGATTAGGTATTGTAATCATTAACATAAAATCCTTCTAAGTACCTAACCTCTGAAATATACTTTTTTTTACTAGTATTCACTGTTTTCAGAGATAGTTATAACATTTTCTACATAATTTTGATGTGTCTACAGAATTCTACATGAAATAGCTCACGAACTAAATTTAAGAGTTATGTTGTAAAACAAAATGTTGCATTAAATCACAGTAGGGAGAAAATATTTTATACGTGTCCGTACCGCACTGAAGTACGGTGCATTTTCAATCAGATTTATATCGGAGCGGATTAAATTTTAACGAGTTGTCGACACAGAGGATTTACTCATCCTTGTGATGAGTGACTTTGTTAAAAAACGTAACTTTTCTGTAAAAATGTGTTATTTAATTTTTGTGGGATAAAAGTTTTAAAATATCCTTCAAAATAAATCGAATATATTTTCCACGAAAATAATATACAATGGTTTTTATTATTTACCGCGCATTGTATTCCAGAAAAATTTACTAACGAATCAAAATTTTAGTCAAAGGTAATTTTAAATATAAGTTTCTAGAATCAATACTAATAATAAATCTGTAAGAGTAGGTATTGTATGTATGTATGTTCCTCCATAACTCTTAAACGAATTAACTGATTTTCATGAAACTTGGTAGATAAACGTTTAGACGTACAGGACACAGGATAGGCTACTTTTTTTCTTTTTTCAACGCTGACTAAGTCGCGGGCACCAGCTAGTATTATATAATATACTATATGAAAGAAATTTTCGATTGCAACCTGTAGGGGTGGAATTTTTTTTTTAAATATCCTCAAATTGTACAACAATAGTTACAAAAAAAATGTTTCAGACAAATATTGAAGAAAATTGAGTTTTACATAAAAATGTTCAACTCTGTCCGAAGTATAAGGCGGGGCTAAATAAATTTATTGCTACTTTTTAATAACCTATTATAATAAAAATAGCATATTTTTAATATGACTGCCAGTGGTCTACGAGATTGCCATGCAGTTAACCGACGAAGTAGTCACAAAGTAAATTACGGACCAGTTTTAACAGTTGTCCAACTCAGTAATCCCTTAACGGATTGTTTACCTTTCCATTATCATCACAGTAACGTAATTATCTCTCTCACACACTCTTTTCTATCGAATTAAGCAAATCCATTTCTCTTTGAAGTAAAATAACTATTTGCGCAAGCCGGGCTGTGGCGCACTGTTCATCACGTAATCGGTTTAGTCTGAGTTAATAGATTTATCCATTAGAAATCTATAGGGAGCACTCACAGTATTAAAATTTTTATTTTTGTCTGAATATTTCTTGTCTTTTTTTCTAATAAGTGCAATTTGTATAATGGGCAAAGAACAATTCTCAAATATGTCTACCTATGTGGTCTCAAATAGGACTTACTCCTTGTAGAGTTAAATTCCTTGTAGAGTTAGTTGTAGAGTTAAGGTTTTTAGAATTCAAATTCTATAAAAAACACTGATTTTATTGGCATTTGTTTCCCTGCTCGTATTTTGTATATGCGGTTATCCGTACAAAGATTTAGAGCTGTACGGTTGAAACCGAATCCAATGTAAAACTACAGCAACAGTTTTTATTTAAAATAGCTGTCATTTACACCGTCCGTACAAATTCGAACTAAAATACTCGGTTAGTAAAATCGGAGCACGGATATTTAAAATTTTTAATAAAAAGGTATTTTTTTTTTTATTTTTATGGTCGACAGACAGGCTGACGGTCCACTTGATGGTAGGTGGCTACCGTCGCATATAACAAAAGCAACGCCATAAGTGCTACAAGTGCGCTGTAGACCATAGGATTAAGGATAAGGGATAAGGAAGGGATGGGGTGATGGGTAAATTGAAGATTCACAAATGTATATAAACCCAGCAGACATTGGGCTAACCGAACCCGAAAAGAAACCTGTAACCCGGTAACAGCGCCACATATCGGGTCCAATTATGAATCTGAGCCATCCAGGGACCTACTTAAACACACACGAAAAATTTCATCTAAATTAGTCCAGCGGATTAGGAGGAGTTCAGTGAACATGTACAATACAATGTACGTACAGAAGAATGATGTATAAGATAAGATAACAAAGAAGCTTTTGTTCGGTATTGTATGAATTCAAATGTAACTGTTTTTATTTATATAAATTAAAATAAGTGAAGCGCTCTTTTTAATCTTTTTCAAATACCTGTAGTAGGAAGGTGACTTTCATTTACAAACATCGATTGTTCTTTGCTCTTTATATATTATGCATTTGAATTGTACGAATGAAATTCGTTTTAGTTGTTTACCTATCAAGGTACTTAAAGTAATCTTAATTGAATATTTAAGTTTCAAAATTAATACGCACAATTCTTGTAAGGACACGAGACAAGATTACATCGTCACAAATTCTTCAAGAAAATATTATTTTCAGATCCACTTGTTATGTTGCCCTTATTTAAAAAATATGATGCTTCATATGAGTTTACACGATAACAAATCTTTTTTGAATTACAATGACGAATTTGATATTTATATATTTGTATATTGTATATTTGTATATTGACAATTATTTGTATATTGAAGACCGAAATTCCTCAGCATAATTACTGTTATTTTATAGTCTTGTTTACGGTTACTGATGCCATAGATTGAACCGCCCAGTTCATGAACAAAGAATGCAGAATGCTTTTATTAAACATTATGCAGTGTGCTTCGCCAGTTAATAGTCCACAAATAATAAAAACTATAAAAAACAAAAAAAATCAAGACAGTACGAGTAAGACCGATCTCAAGACATGCTACCATAAAAAAAAACTACCCAAACATTTTAAGTATTAGGTGGTGAGTGGGAAGTAGACTGTGAGAGTGACAGGTTGTTTGTAACATTTCACAGGTAATGACCAAATTGAGGCGTTGCTAGTATCGCTGTGCTCCACGCTTTGCGCAACGGGCTCCGCGAGCTCTTTCGGAAATTGCGGCTCTAGTCCCGTGATATATTCGGGCTATTGTTGCTCCCAACGGCAAGCATTTGTTATTCCAATGCTACCGTTATTTAATGCGCCCTAGATAAATATTGTGAACCCTTTTTACGTCCGCGGCACGATGTTGTCTAATTTTGAAAGGGTTTTACATAAATATCGACTTGCTGAAGTTACTTTGCGTTGAGGTAACATTAATTTTGATTAAACGTACAATAACATCTGTTCAGAAGTTATCTATACTAATATTTTAAAGAGTAAAGATTTATATTTTTGTTTGTAATGAATAAACTCAAAAACTGAATTTTCAAAAACTCGCTGAAATTGGAGACACGAGAACCAGACCAAACCAACCAGTTCTTTTTTAAATAAATAAATATAAAAATATAACTATATTTTTTTACAAAAATATCCTTTGAGATAGAATATCTAATTAATCCTGTTCCAACTAGCGAAACGTAACAATGAGAAATTAATACAACTTCATTAAGTTCAAAGCTCGTCACATTAAGTAAAAGTTGTGATCAGGCTCACCCGAGGTCGGCTTTAACTCTGCTACCGTGCTCCATCCAAAACAAATACACCTATCAAACTAACATTCTATTTTATCGTATTGACATTAAAACTCAAAATCGCGCAACAACCTCACCTTACAAGGGAAATATCAATTTTGTACAAACAAACAAGTTGTGCTAACTGCTAACTGTCATTGTCGAAGCTAGCCTTTGTACTGGAAATGGGGCTAACTTAATAGACGCTCATGTCTCAACAATTGACTAACTAAAACTAATTTGTATTTAATTCCGTTTAAATATATGGAGGTGGTAATTATGTAATTCAAAAAGACCGTCTCAATAATTTAATGCGGGTTAGTTCAGCAGTCAGAAGATTTAGTGTAAGTTTGGTTTAATGGATCTGAACTAACACCAACTACACATTATTTATCTACTAAGAGCTGTGCCTGTGACTTCGTACGCTCTGTAATTCATTTTTATAATCCTACAGGAACCAAATATTATTTCAGGATAAAAACTTTTGCTAAATTTCATCCAAACATACACACTTTCGCATTTATAATATTATTACGATTAGGATTAGAAATCAACACATTTGAATATTAATTATATACAAAGTTGCGTTGCGACTTTGTTGTTAAAATAGTAGAGCATATCGTTTGCGAAAATATTGTAGTGTATTTTATGGATCCACACGAACATGACGCACTTACCACAAAAATTTTTAACCAGGCCTGCTAAAATTATGCGAGATACCGACATAAGAAAGTTGTGCGTGACTGTATATACTAAGTATATTATGTACACGAAAAAGTATTGTCCAACAACGGCCTCGTCCAAACTCCTTTGGAAAATTGCAAATTGACTTTATATACAACTCTTATATATTGTGCTTCATATTGAATATAATTTTGTGACTTTGTAGTTAATTAAAAGTATTATTAGATGTTAAGATAGCTATAATAACATTTCCCAACTAAGTCAGAGGAATAAACAAGGCTGTGTCAGTGTGTAGGTATTGGGTTGGGTATAGTCTCCTTATCTAAAACGAGTTGCCCGTGGACACGTCAACTTGACGACGGGATTAGGGAAATAAATATATATTCTAATGAACTCACGTTGTGTTTTGCAATTTGTCTTTTATGAAAAAATAATAGAGATAATAATTTTATGGTTATAGAAAATAAATTTACATTTTTTCGATCATATTTTAATTTTTTATTATAACTATATAAATATATGCTTCTTATTATAACATTGCTGATAATAAACATTTCATTTGGATTAAAAACCCTGGACTTTCTATTGAACTCAAAGACCTTATATCTGCTATAAGTTGCTGAGGAGTTGAGTGTCTTGTAGACTACTTGATGCTGCAGAACACTAATAGAAAGAGCGTTAAACGAGGACAGTTTCTATATATAATTTGCATAAAAAAGTTGCAACCGTGCTGATTGGGTCGCTAATATAAATTTAAATTACATCTTTTTTATAAATACAATACTTATATACCTAATTATAATAATGACATACTGAAATCCTATAACGCGTTATTCGCTGTTAAAAACCATGAATAATGGATAGTCATTCACCCCAGCTTAGTGTCAACGAGATCACGCGCTGCCCGTCCCGACCGTTATTGGATTATTACGAATAAATGACAGAAATTGCTTTCGTTATCCCATATAGATGCAACTGAAAAATTTAGCTTAACTAAAGTGGCTACCGTCGCCATAGAGATTGATGGGATTAATAATAAGACAAGTTGTCGAGGAAATTGACTGGCGTAACTTACTCGAGCACAGTAACGGCTATAAAGCTATCGATGCTACGGAGGTGTAGCGGTCACTTTGTGACGTGTCTCGACTCTTGTAGTGAGCGAACATCAGAGTGTTAATGAGACCGCAATAGTATATTTCAGAGACGCTGTGAGCGATCACAGCCTAATAACCGGACACGGGGAAGCGATCGGCAAAGCCGGCGAACGCAATCTCACTTAGTTTGCGTTCTCTAATCTGAAGGGATGTTACGTGTGTATTGTTTATTAGCTATATAGTAAAACTAGCTGGTGCCCGCGACTTCGTCCGCGTTCTCTATAGCCTATAGCCTTCCTCGATAAATGGACTATCCAACACAAAAATAATTTTTCAATTCGAACCAGTAGTTCCTGAGATTAGCGCGTACAACCAAACAAACAAACAAAATTCAGCTTTATTTATTGGTATAGATTTAATAACAGTACTCTAAAAACATTTTTTTTAATCGGTTACGCATATATTTTTTTTTTATATTTGCACGTTTATTCTTACGTTATTTAAAATTAAAACTTTTATTTAAAATATTTTTGTAGTTTTGTTGTGACAACCCTAACCCTTGAGATCAAGATTCTGTGCATTCAATAACTACTGGTGGGTGTGTAGTAAATATAGAATTAAAAAAAAACACCACACATACTTTAGATTTCACTTTAGACTGTGGTAATTTATATTTGCAGTTATATTTTCAGAAGGCAGTATATATATGCTTTTTTTTAACATTGGGAAATCCTCATACCCGGCAGTGTAGGGGACGCTGCGGGGTTATGCCGGACTCGTACCGGCTAAGATCTAACCAATTTTCTGCCACTACAAAGGCAGTGTAATAAAGTATACAGACGCGTATAGAAAATACCTTTGTTAAAAAATTATATTAATTTCTTACTCATAAAATTCGTTCAAAGTTCCAAATTTAAGTTCTTTTGTTATTGGACAATTAAATTAAAAGTCTTTTATTTGAGAAAACCTTGAAAAGATTTATTTCATTTTTAGTGGTTATTCAATACTTCTTTAAATTGATTGAATTGATTTAAATTTCCGTACGTATTATTTGAATTAAAGCTTTTTAATTGTAACTATAAACGCTTTTAAGTACCTTCATTAATCTACCTATATATTTTACTAACTTTTATCCTATCTCGTCCCTCGAGAACAGTACTTTTTTTTCATCAGTACACCGAAGTAACCGTATACCAAATTTCACATGAATTGAACCTGTGAAAGTTATATAGTAGGATACTTCGTGAACTAGGAAATGATCTCCAAACGCCTGAACAGATCTTAATAAATTATTGTTAAAAACTATCTCGATCACGTCAGATTTAAAAAAAATCAAATCAAAATCGGTCCAACCACTTGGAAGCTACAAAGGTACGTGTCACATAACCAGACAAACAAGACGATTTTTTTTTAAATACAGTAAACGTATTAACTTGGAAAACTGTTTCATTTAAAACATTTACTGTGAAAAAGAGTTATAAAAACAAATTCCTTTCTTGTATATATGTATAAATTTTTTGTTATTTTCTGACTGTCAATTTACCTGTATTGTAAAAAAATAAATGTAAAACGCAACTGTACAGACATCGCAATTATAAAGAATGATTCCGCATGGCCTGCAGCAACACAGGTAAATATATATCCACTCGCGTTCCTCGGTAATTGAATAACAACCCCCACTGGTTCAGCGAATACTCGACGAATTAATTTTATTATCTCTCTCTTTCGGCCTCACTTGCTACGGGATACTTTAACACAACACAATCTTATTGTTTTATAACGTTAAGGAAACTCACCGATACTACTTGAGGGTTAATTGCACGAACATTAGGGGACCGTTTAAATGTAGCGTATAGCGGAGTTTCTTTGCTTGGTATTAGGTTCAGAAATTTTGAAATTTGCCGAAGAAGACATAGCCAAGAGAATTAGCAAGTTGAAGTGGCATTAATCGGACTACTGGGAATGGACCAATGGGTAATCGATTTACACATACATATTATATGCAAATCGATTCTTTAGAAGTAAACTCCATAAATGTTTTTTTAAAACTTAAATGCAACGTTCATTTGAAAATATAAATTTGAATTTTATCCTGTATTTAAAAGTATTTTAAAAAATCTCTTTCATTATTTTTACTGTGATAATTTTTCGTAAAAATCACGTGAAATGTAAATTTAAATTTGTGTTTCAATGTAGCGATATAAATAAAAATGAGATGGTACCAGACAAGAAATAACCGCCCATTCATAGGTGTTTCAATCCCACACCAACATGGAATTCTTTAAAATATCAGTGAATGGAATTCTTACAATGTACATATAAAATATTTCACTTGTGTATGAAAAAGCTCTATGTATTATGTAGTCTGCTCGTTTTTTAACTTTTCTCCTCCATAGAAGCGACGTTGTTATTTGGATCGAGTCGCTCCTACAGTCTATTAAATCCATGTTTTCAACCAAACAAGCTTTTATTCGTTGGTCTCGTGTTATAATTATAAATGTAAGGACAAATCCAACGTATGAATTTAATTATGAAAGCTGAAGGCCTGTTGAAATAAAACTGCGCCCAATTAGTGAAAACAAGATGGCCGTGCCTTCGGATTAATAACTTTAATTACGGGGAGGAGGATCGTTAAACTGGGTGCAAGGCGACAGTAAAACGGAGGATACTCAGCTCAGATGTAACGCTCAAATATTGGATGGCTTCCATTAAAGATCCAAATTATTCTCTAAATTCTGAGAGGCCGACGTATGCCTGCTTGATTACAAATTTAGAATAAATGCTCATACGGCTCATATGAAAAATTCCAACCATTTTTTATTATGATGCACCACAGTCCATAATTGCATTATGCTAATTGATGCGTTTGTTGTCATGAAATTATGGATGAAGTCATGAATCAGGGATACAAAAAAGGACATAGGGTACCTTTCATTCAGAAGAAATTACTGTCCCGAGAGATCGTCTAAAAGGGAAAAAGGGGTTACCTAGCAACGGATAAACAAAATTTTCAGAAGTTGTAAAAATATTTTTATTGTGTATTTTATTTTAAATCTCAGAAAAAGGTATGCGAACAAAGTCGGGGGCAGCAGCTAGTATACAATAACACTAATTAAATGTAGTTTTTTGTGGTATAAGATAACTTAACTATAAGTTCATACTATTTATACTGTCACGTTAATTACTATCACATTTATTAAAAACTAGCTGGCGCCCGCGACTTCGTCCATGTTGAAAAAGAAAAAAGTAGCATATCCTGTGTCCCGTACGTCTAAATGTTTATCTACCAAGTTTCATGAAAATTGGTTAATTCGTTTAAGAGTTATGGAGGAAAATACATACCTACAATACCTACACTTACAGATTTATTATTAGTATTGATAATAACAAATGCGATAGAAGGAAATAAATTATTTTAATATAACAAATATTATGGCTAGGTATTCAAATTCCTTGAAAGATATTGTTCGGCATGCAGTACTTTGTGTTCAAATTTGGAAACTAGATTTTAATAAAACTAATAATCAGTTTTACGCAGTAAAATTACTTTTTGCTCTGTCTACGACGTATTCGTCGTATTATGGGCCACTAATATTGGGCAAATGAACGACGACATCATAATTTGCACCTGTGACGAGCTCGTAGGGGAGCTCGGGTCGCATGTAAGTACTGTATCTGTATATTTTCATACAGTTGTGAAACAAAAGAAAAACTTTATGCCTCGACTATAACAGTGCAACCACAATGTAAACAGTAGGCAATGAAAATAATCGTGTAAAATGTACAAGTACGCAGTGGTAAGTTTATGTGTTTACATATAAACATAAACCCAGTTTCCCGACATATATTCCATACAACAATGTTCCAATTTTAAAGCGGGGGCACCGTACACGATTAAAGTGCGAACACATGTTTTACTAGTTTCATAGGCAACATGTAGCAAAATGTCAAACCAAAGTGCTATAGAAATTAGAATTTAGATATGAATACATAGAATTTAATTTAGAATGAATATTCATTCTTTTTTAATTTTATTTTTGCGTATCAAACACCCAAAAAAAA
Organism: Synanthedon formicaeformis; assembly: GCA_945859745.1. NCBI lineage: Eukaryota > Metazoa > Arthropoda > Insecta > Lepidoptera > Sesiidae > Synanthedon > Synanthedon formicaeformis. The sequence goes on from OX243965.1 coordinate 7,066,455, forward strand.
TTTCAATAGATATATATTTTTTAATTATATATTTTTTGAAAAATAATTTGAGCATTCTCAAATGTTCTGTGATGTCATTTGTTAAGATAGAAATTTTACCTATGTGGTTTATGTAAAATTAATAATATTTTCTAGGGTTGCTAAGCTGATAATATTCGGCTACCATTATGTGAAGTTGTGTTTAATACTAAAAGTAGTATTAATTTCATTCTAATGATAAAGTTTATTGAATCTCTATTGAAATGTTACTCAATAAAGCAATATATAACGCAGTAAACAACGAGTTAATACCGAGGCAACGTGTTTAGTTCGTGTGCACAAGGTTTTACGTGTTACATTTTAAACGCACTTTACGAGGTATTCCTGTATGATGGGCACAAGGAAACAAATTGCATTCCTCTCCATACTGCTCAGATTGTGCTCGCACAAAGGTACCGCGTGGAACGGATATGACACCGTTATAAATTGTCTATCATAGTGGCGGCGAACGGCGAACACGAAAACATGAAAATGAAAAATCGTTCAATGTTCTATTACCATTTTTCATGCGAAGTAGATACGCCCCCGCATTACATCGCAGATCGGCGCTTTATTAATTCGACAAAATTCGCTCAGGGTTAAATTTTCACGATCAAATTGACGAAATTTTCACGATCAAATGAATCGCTCCGAGTGGAAAATCCACATTTTTGTTTTAATTTTTTCCATTGAAAATTTATATTACTAGTTAAGTTCTGCTGTTTCACGTCTAAGAGTCATGACGTGATGATAATAAGTAACTTATAACCTTCGTAAAGATAGAAGCTATCGAATTCAAATATAATTTTTAAAATAGTATCAGAGTTTAAGGCGTCCAACCAAACAAACACACTTCAGCTTTTATATATTAATATAGATATATTTTAATTTGAGTACCCGTTTTTCAGTAACTATATACTTGAAGTGCTTCGCAGCCAAATTGATTTTAATTCATCACTTTGCCAGCTATCAACATAATCGAGTATCTCTAGTTGTAGTTGTCGATTGTACTCTGAGCTACAAATTTCTCAATAACAAGCTACACGCTCCCGGCTTCGCCTGGGTTTAAAATAAAAACTATCTTATATTCTAAGTTGGACCAAATTACACATAGTTACGAAGTTTTATCAAAATCGGTTAGGAGTTCATTGGCGTCAAACATGTGACACGAAATTTATATATATATATATATATATATATATATATATATATATATATATATATATATATATATATATATATATATATATATATATATATATATATATATATATATATTATATATATATATATATATATATATATATATATATATATATATATATATATATATATATATAGAATTATGTATTTCGTTTGTACCTTAACAAGATTAATTAAGATGTTTCTATATATCTAAGTTTGCCTATATAGCAGAATTTTTTAAGGTGCATACGTTTAAAAATTAAAAACAATCTATTTACGAATTAGCGACGAACGCTAGGTTCCATAAAATAAAAATGTATGAATATTTTTTGATCGAAATCCGCGAACATAATGTTACTAGAATATTAGGTAGTAAATTCGCTTAAAATCAAATGATCGTATATGTCGTTGGGTCACGTGGTCGCGTTGGATTGAATCGCTTAGCGACAATGTCGTTTCGGTTCGCCTCAAATTACTCGAATGGATTTTCGATATGCCGCCCATTTGAAGGAAACCCCTTTTAAGTTAGGTGTAAGCTCCCTGTGCAAATTGTAACCGCTAACACTAATGGCTGCACGTACTATCTATTACAGGGGCTTATCTACTGTCGAACTAATACTTTCGAACTCTATGATATTATCGAAGTCTATGATAATGATCTATAATATGATAAGAATAGGATATTTCAAATGACTATCACCATTTATAACCCCAGAAGCTTTACAGCCCAAAAATAACTGCGCTGTCAAAGAATAGCATGTTTCTTCTGTTATATGAAAATAATGGTTTTAAGTCCGTTCGCATAGGGGTTTACCTTTTTTTCTATTCCTCCTCATAATGCTCATTAAGTTCGGTAGTGTGTCCCGTGGAATGCTTGTGTACATAGTGCCAATTACTGTAAGCATTTAAAAAGTAATATTATCAAGATTGACACATCCAATGTAATTTCTTTAGCTGTGCCAATTCATTTTTCATTGTAGTATTATGAAAAAAAAAAAACCATTATTCGTCATATTCTCAAAAAGTTTATATTATCTTTTATTTATCAATTACCTCTTAACATAGGTAATTGTACAAGTACGTATGCTAAGTAATACTTTTACTTAAAAACACGGAGGACTTCAGAAACTCCACATGCAATCTAGCCATTTAATTTTCACATTTTCTCGGAAAATGAGCGTGATGAAAATCTTAAATGTATTGAGATTTAACTTTACATTTAAACATATTAACTCTAGTTATGAATAATTCTATATTTCTGTGACACGATTATATTATCCACAGACAAAAAATATATATAAAAGAAAGGTTATAAATGAATGAGTTACTAATTGAAAACGTTTCAGTAAAGTTAAATAGCAAGTAGAAGTCTGGAAAACTAATATTTTTCTTGAAAAGTTCGTATTACTTTTGTTTTTATTATATACGAAGAGAGAATTTCTGCGATGTATTCGAGGACTCTTGTAATGATTACTCTGAAAACACTTTCGGTGGAGCTGCTATGAAATATAAATACGGGTTTGTCGCGTTTCAACCGCTCTCTGCTTATTTAAAGCGTAAATTTTAAAACGTTGAATACCCTCCATAACAGTTATATTGAATAACACGAAAATCGCTGTAATAATAACGTAAAAACATGATATACAATACAGTGTTTGCATGTACACAAATTAATTGCGTCATTGTTCGTCATCATTGTTCCCAATCTATGATGCAAATAACCCGACTAATAAATAATGGAAAGTTATGGATTTCATCTGACATAGACTTTAAACTTTGTGTTGTCAGTGAGAACATATAAAAAATCCAAAAATGTTTTTATTGCAAAAATACAATCACAATCCTTCATATTGTTCACAAAAAAACAAAAAAAAAATGTTTTATTCCATATTTAATATATTTTGATCATTTTTTATATATTCAAAAGTAACTTATATGCTTATTTCTCTTCTAGTATTCAGTTTATTATAAAAGTACTTAAAACATTTAATGCTACTTAATACGCTTCTAACGATGTATAATATGCATATATTTGATATATATCTAAAAAGAAAAAAATTAACATTAAATAATTTAATTTATTTCGATTAGCTCTCCTGTAAAAAGTGTAATTTTGATTTGTGGCCCTTTAGTTTTTAAGCAGTGATATGACAGTGAAACGTGGTCCCTAACTTCATAGCTTCAAACTTACAAGGCCTATGCCTCGTAAGAAAGCTCAACATCGCTCAACAAGCTATGAAGAGGGCTATACTAAGGGTTACACTGCGAGATCAAATCAGTAATGGGGAGATCCGTAGACTCATAGTACGGAGGGTAGGTCACATAGTACGGAGACTGCTGGGACTGAAAGATTTTCGTGTGGAAGCCACAGACCAAAAAGTGGGCAGACGTCCTGGTAAGGGCCTAGTTAGTGTTGGCAGTGGTTCTAGGCTGCTTCTTACCTCTTACAGAAGTAATTAAACTCTAGAACCACTTACTGCAAAACATAGTCTTACGTTAAGAAAGCTATAAACGATTTATTTCTTAATATATGAAGTAACTATACGCGTCGTTGGCCATAGTCATGATTAATTGTTTCACCCTTGAACATACTACATATATCATCTATCTAATATACAATAAATCAGCCCTAGTGAGCCACTCAACTTTTGGGCCACAAATTATTGGTTCAATAAATTGTGCCACAAACATGCGCAAAACATCAACAATTTCAGATACGGACTTGACAGGAACCAAATTAATGAAGAGCGGTCCGAGTGGATTTATTAGGGTCTCCTTGGAGCTTGCTCTCAACGATTAAAGTGCTAGAGTAATTTCAGATTAGTGACGATATATATGACAGTAAATAAGATACAATCTTTATATAAAAAAAAATTAACCAACGATAACTTTGATTGAAATGAGTTAGATTTTTATTTATTTATTCAAGAAAGTTAGATTTATTCAAGAAAGAAAGAATTTTATTGACTGCACACACCACAAGACAGAAATTGATTAAAAAAAAACAGGTAAAAGATGTGTGTGTCTTTGCGGCACTAAATCGGACACTGGTTCGACATTGTGCTGAGATGCTAGACAAGTACCTGGTGATGCAGGTGCTGAAACAGTGGTGGCTGAAAGCAGATAGAGCCGGTAAAGTGATATATTTCAACATACAGCCAAAACTACTAAGTCATCAGCTTTCTAGACTTGAATTTGTAACATAAGTTTATTTAATAACGAGTAAGCGCTAAGAAATTATTTTTCAAAATTTCAGCTCCGTTTGAAAGCAGGATAAAAATATTTAGGATTAAGCAAGTTGAGCAAGTTTAAGCATTTTAGATCATGGTTTTTCGATAGACTCAATTTTGACAAATATTCTAAGACCGAAATACTATCTGAAGACTACTAATTTTCGGTCACTTTGCTGTTACAACTTTATTATACTCGTAGCTTAGCGAGACAAATGGTCCATCATCTGACTAAATCTGAAGATATCTTTTTTAATTGGATTCAGTTCCAATTCATTATGAATTCGTGTAAACCAGTCGATATTGTTCAATGGTGGAAATTCTTCGTAGATCTTCGTAGCATTTATGTTTCAGATATGTTCAGAACGCATACTAAAATATTTAAACGTGTTGTTTGTGTTTAATGAAATTTTCAATTCTCTATAAAACTTGTTGATACCAAACAATTTAAATTAATTTAAATCATTTGACAACTATATTACTAAGAGTCAATTATTCGAACAATGAATAATTAATTTGGTTCATTTATAATATGAAACAAGCTCCATTTATATGTAAAAGTTAGCAAACTTAACCCAGTTTGAATTCATAACAAGCTAACAACAATTGAAATAAAGGTCAAATGTAGGAGAGGATTCATTCCTATAACAGTACTGTTTCTCCAGGGACATAACTTTAGTATTTAAATTTAACTATGTTCTACTATGTATTCAGTACAAGTTACCTAAATAACTTTATTTCGGTGGATCTCAACTTGCGTAGGTATCACAAAACATGGTTAGTTTGACATTTTAGTTATATAAGTATATAGTAATATGGTTTTGTTTTATGTTAAGAATGCGTATAAAGCAAACAAAATTTGTAATTTCACCCGCGTGGCCCCTTGGACATGACAGTGACACAAAATACGTAGAACTACGCACAACATGCGACGGAAGATAGCGCAACTCGCTCAATAAAATGTCATAAGTGCCAAAAGTATTAAATATTAATTATTCGTAAACTACAATGTCAAATGAAAAATTGTTACATAAAGCCTTAGATAATATATGAAGTGAAATTACTGATACACTTTTAGCTTTGTAATGTGTGTCATTTTGAAAATAAAACTAAAATCAATGGAAATGAGAGCTCACTTTGTGATTTTTTTCTATCGAGAAAATTTCATTATATTATGTTTTCGGTTACAGACGTCACTTTCATTTATAATGTATTTATCTATTTAAAAAAATTAATTAAATTAGACTTTGTTTACTTAGATAAAATTCAAATCTAGGATTGGCTATTTCTCTTTATGCCCGCTCTTAAGGTCGACAGACAGGCCGACGGTCCACTTGATGGCTACCGTCGCCTATAACACAAGCCAGAGCCATAAGTGCTACAAGTGCGCTGCCTACTATAGAAGGATTGAAGATAAGGGATAAGGAAGGGCTGAGGTAATGGGCTCTGGCATCGCTTACTCACTCACCGAAACACAACAGCACATATGTTGTTATTTCACAGTGGTATTCTATAAGGGGATGGTTACTGCCGCCAGACGGGCTACCCTGCAAAACGCAGTGTACCCTAATATACGTAATTATACGTAATTTTGTATGATTAGAATAATATTGTACATAGATAAAATAACTTAGTCGTTTAATCAGCTCGTATTTCGTATCAGCAGCACGTTTAAGCATAAATCAGTTTTTTCTCATATTTTACTATTTTATGTTAACGTGTCATATACAGGCAGAGAGGCAGAGACAAAGAGACAGAGAGCACTGTATAAGTGCCCGCGACTTCATCTGCATTGAAAAGTAAAGGATGTAGTGCCTGAAGAAATATGTAAAGCAATACAATGTTGGACATATTTATTGCTGTTATACATTTGAGAGACGTTTGCATCCTTATTTTTAGCTGGTGATTGAATATTTAGCCTATGTCCATCCTGCAATTTTATTCTAACCATTGGTGAAAGAACTTTTTTAATCGGATGAGTGAGTAGTTTCTGGCTGGCCATTCTCTGGTTCTCACCTAATTCTATTTTAAACTACAATAGATAGATATCAAGTGTCATTTTTTTTTTCAACGCGGATGAAACCGCGGGCACCAGTTAGTAAAAACGTACATAAAGATTTGTACAGAACAGAAATATCCAGTGAAATGCGTCTATTTATATACATGTTCATCTAAACCTAATTTACAGACGCCGTTAAGAGCATTGCCGTTTAGTATTCAAACTTAGTACAGAACCTCGCCATTCAAATTGAGATACAGAGACTTTACAGACTCGTGGAAATACAGTTACAGTCGTTGAATGCCGCCAATAGAATTCAAAGGAACTTTTTGTGACAATTCTAAAGAGAAATTAAATTTTCCACTACATTAGTCGTGTGTGAACGCCGAGCGTTTTAACTTCGACACTGAATCACACTATTCAAATAACTTTTTACGGATTAAATCCAGTGCTTTTTTTATATGGAAAGTGTGATTTCTCTTAGGTACTTATGAAGTGGTGTCCCATATATTTTTTCTTATCAAGTAATTACCGAATTTTATTTCTGTGATGGACATGACAGAATCTAGAGAGATCAGTTTGAAATACAGACAGACATTGTCTCCACACATGAGGTAGAAAGGGAGGCTGTATAAAAAACCCGTATGTTGCGTTAGCCTAATATTTAAAAAAAAAAAATAAACGACTAATATATAAATAATAATAAAAATTATAACCTTTAATAATTGAGTAAAGTGCTAAAAGAAATTAATAACTAGAGTTGTAAGAGTAAATTAACTGATGGTTACAAAACTATTTTAAAATTACAAAAATTTACAAATTATATTATAACAACTGTATGTTTAAAATACTGTTAAATATTTAAAAGTAACTATTGAAACTTATGTATTAAACCATAAAAAAAATCTGCAAGAAATCTTAACTATTCTAAGATTAAATTTAAAGCCTATTTATTTGACTCATAAAAAAAAACATGAAAACAGAATGTTGTAAGAATCTAAAATCGTCTCATATATAAACGAAGCACGCAACGTCAGTGCAAATCGGTCCCTCATCAATTTCAGGTTTTTTTTTCCATAATCTAGGCCGTAATCGCGAAGCCGTGTATCTGGGCCATTTAGCCAGCTTACCGCTGCGATCGCAACCGACCGATTTACTGGAAAAGGGTGACCGACTTATTTTATAACATGATTAGGAGTGTACAGCTTAGTTATTCTTGACACATATTTATTCTCGTGTGTTGTCTACTGAAACTGAAAAGTAATTTCTGATACAACAGACAGCATGTACATCAAGGTAAGATGCAAGTATAGGTAATTTCTTGGCCTACCGATTTTTTTTAGTGTTAAAACAACAACGCGTCTAATAATTGCAGTTGTTCTGTCACTTTGGTCATCTATAAGAGGAGTGGTTACAGTAGCCAAAGGTGTCACCTAGGTCCTGACTACGAAACTTAGTTTGCTTATATTAAAGACTTATTATTTTATTTTTATACCTAACGCTTTGACTAACACTTTGACCAGGCGTTAATTTTTTATTTTATGGTAGATGATTCTCGAGAATAAGTTGACCATCAAGTGGACCGTCAGCCCGCTGTCGACCAACATAAAAAAAAACAGTATAATTATGTAACTATGTAACTATGCTCGGGGTTACACTGCGAGATCGAATCAGAAATGAGGAGATTCGTAGACTTACGAAAGTTACTGACATAAGCCAGCGGATCAGTAAGTTGAAGTGGCAGTGGGCAGGGCATATAGTAAGGAGGCTCTCCTTATTATATGCCCTGCCCACTGGCGGCCGCTGGGGCCGGAAGGTTCTCGAGTGGAGGCCACGGACCAGCAAGCGCAGCGCAGGACGTCCACCCACAAGGTGGACAGATGACCTAATAAAAGCTGTGGGTCAACGGTGGATCCAGGCTGCTTCTGACCGGTCCAATTGGAAAATTTTGGGGGAGGCCTAAATCCAGCAGTAGACGTCCTGCGGCTGAGATAACTTACGGCGTAACTTTTAAGATATTCTTACAAAACAATACCTGCGCCACAAATCTATAGACAATTGCATTTGAAGATAATGTCTTACGGATTGGAAAAAACCTTGACTTTTCGGGCATTTGCAGTTAGGGTAATAATAATTTATGACGCGCATAATGATATATCACACAAAATATCTTATAAACTAAAGACTCAGAACCTAAATTACAATAATTTAAATTCCTTGTTGGACATTTGTCAATAAGGTTTATTATTTCTAGTAACATAGCTAAGACGGTTACAGTATGATTATGTTTAGATACTGTTCAAATCTCAGTAACCCTCGACGTCTCAATCCCTTCAAGCCGCCTTCAGGGCTAAAATCACGTCCAGTGATTTTCCATTTATCGATCTTTGTTATACTCCAGTGAATGCGCAATTAGATGTAGTATTCTCGTGAAGTCATACACTATACATATTTGAGGTAGTTTTATAATAAACTACCTCAAATAATCAGAGCCTTATCTATAAATAAATTTAAATATGTCATTAAAACTAAACTCCTATCGAAATGCTATTATAAAATCACTGATTTTATTTAAGCGACAAAGAAGCCTGGATTTAAGCGATTCGGAGCTCGTACTATGTTTAGTATAAAAAAACTATAATGGTATATATATAATTTAATTTTGTTAAAATTAAGTGAATTGTGCTATTTTATATTTTAATGATGACAAAAATAATAGTATCCTGAGTTTCTTTCGGGGTTTCTTTTCAGGATCGTCATCTCGACTTTTTTTCGAAACCCTGATAAATTTAAATTTATAATGACGATCATAAGAGTTTATTGTAGAAACCTAATTGATAAATAAATATTTTGATTTTGATTTTTTTATTTTGACTAACCCTTAGAATAATGGCGTAATGTAATAAGATAAAAGTTACCCTAAATAATAAATATGTTTGAAGCATCTAATTTACCTAAATTAAAATCCGTTGCGTAGTTATAAGATCTAAGCGTACATACATACGGAGCTACTTTGTTTTATACTATGTAAAGAAAGATGCTAGGAAGTATCAAAGCGTTCCTAGAATCTCCACAGGTGTTACGATAACTATAGTACTCAACAATACAACAAACAAACAACAATGGCCTAGGTGTAGGAAATCACGCAAAATTTGTTTGTTTATATCATCCTGTTGAAGTATTTTCGTTATTATTAAAAAGTTTATATATTTTAAGTATCAAATGGATTTCACAGATTGAAAGATTATACAGATGTTATTAGTGAAAAAATAGGACATGAGAATCGTACGTATGGTATTCGTTTAAAGATGAAACCGTAAAGCTTTTGACAGCCCACCGTAAAAAATGACAAAGAGACTCTATATGAAGATTCCTTTCTTTTTATTTAGGCACCCAGTCCGCTCGTAAAATGTAGAAGCCTACTAATAAAATGTGTGCACGAAGATTGTATTCAACTCTCCCTTTGTGGAACTCGAGTCGTTTTTTGAATAACAATAGAATTTAATTTAAGCTCGTGTGCCATTTTCATACTTTCTTTTGAGGACAGCTGGATTTGGCCGGCAGTTTCTTCGATCTGCAAACAAAATCAAATATATTTCCAACGCTTGTTTCTGACTTTATTTGAAAAACAGTAGGTAATATTATTACTTAATTGGGCACAAAATCTTGTAAAATAATTAAATATAGTCTACGTGCACTGATCACATAAATTATATTAAGAAAAAACATAAAACACCATACCGAAACATAGACCTATCCCTACTAAGTTATCCCCACTGGTAGAGACACTTTTCCACATATCCCCACTGTTCAAAAATTTAAAAAAATATTATACACACATTGATAAATGTTTCACATATCCAAATATTTGTGTCAAACGGTATTCCCACTATGGTTCACTAGTTTTCATTTCCACCACTTACGGTGCAGGTCAATGGTGCAAAAAACCTACGGCGTAGCTTCCAGCTGACCCTGCTTGCTTGTAGCAGTGAATATAAAGGACAGGTAGCTGAGAAGATGATATAAAAAGATTGAGTCAGATACACTTTCAGCACATGAAACTAATAACTGACTAACTATACTCAAACAAGGTTATTTTTTAGCAATTGGTTAGAACGCAATGTTAAGCTTTCTTATTGACTTTTTATAAAATTGAACTCTGTATACGTAACCAATAACATTTATTTTTTTGCCTCGAACAAAATGCCGCAATAAATTGCGATAAACCAATTTACCCCAATAAACGATTTCAGGAAGGGCTTTCATGTTTCTTTCAAGTTTTATGGTCATTTGAGAGCAACCTCTATAAATCCACGCTGCGAGTGATTCCCTTATCGGAGTTGACCACTCGAAAAAACATTTAGGATAGAAGGCAGTCTCCATTAACCTACAATATTAATCATTTTATTTATCTAGGCGCGGGTGAAACTCCGTTGTTACAAAATGTACGATGTAAAATCAGTACATACTCGTAGTACCTACTTACCTTTTCTCTGTCTGTCTGTATGTATGCTCTAATCTCGGAAAGCCGCTCCAAAGCGTGGCCGGTTTCACAAGTATACAGTAACTATCTGTTGCTCTAAGGAAAATGTCTCACTACATCTTCCATCTCTTACCTATTTGGTCAGCTAAATAAGGGCTTAACAAAAAGTTCGTCGAGTGATTTTTTTTTACCGGCTAACCTATTAAAAAACAAATTATTAATACCTAACTCACAATATAGTACTTACTCGCAAATTAATTGCACAAATCCATTAAGAAATTAAATTAGGAATAGTGCAAAGCTCCACAGAAATTATTACGATATTTACACAGTATAATTATGTGAAAAGTGATCAACGTGTTTAATTTTAAGTTTTAAACCGTCCTGAAAATCCTTAGGTTCCTCCGAGAATTTAATCTAACCTATAGATATTTTTTCCTAGAAAACAAATACTTTTAAGAGAAGTCTCGGAGTTCTCCCCAGGGCGAGCGGGAGTTGTTTTCATTATTATTTTTGTCTCATACTCAGATAAAATAAGAACTATATAGATAGAGCCCTGTAACGGAATATTGAAGCCGATAAAACTGCGCCTACGCCGTGTACATACACGGTTACATTCACACAGATAGAATCAAACGATGCCTCACCTTATTATAATATATACTTGTAAAAATGCCGAATTGCGTAGTGAAAGGGTTTAAAAACCAGGTTTCCAAAATAATAAGCATGATGGAATAACATTTCACACATAAATAAATTTGGAAACCAATCATTTCAATAAGAGCAAACAAAAATTGAGGTTAGCTTGGAACACAAAATCTCAATACAGTAAACGGCCTACGCACACGTATTTATGAAACCGGCTTTTCTATGTTGTCAGCAAAATTCTGTCTATAGTTCTTATTTGGTCTGAGGTCTCTACGCTAAGTCTAAGCTACGCGTGCACCCTCCTAATTTTTACGTAGTGTTTTGTTCAAATAAAATATATAGTTGATATTTTACTTTATATGGAAAGAATGAAACTTTTTCTATATCCGAGTTCATTCCTGTTCTGGTTGTTCTTAGTTACATACAGTCGACTCTCGTTAATTCGAAACTCGAGGGACTCTTAAAATATTACGAATTATCGAGTGTTTGAAATATCAAATGGTTCGAAATTAAATTAAATTCATTTGCAACATCACTTTTCTTCTCACCTCCCTCTACTTTTTCGATTAACTTCTTCTTTTCAGCAATCGTCAAGCATTTATACTTTTTAGGACTTATAACTAACACAAACTTACAAAAACAAAGGCTCGTGTACGATGATACAAGTTTGAACTTGTCCTGCAACTTTGAATTGTCGAGTGTTTGACGCCGATGAGTTCGAATTAACGCGTCCTTTTTGTTACGTAGCGATGATTTTTTTGTTCGAATTACCAAGTGCATAAAAATGTATTGATTTAGTTCGAAATATAAAGAGATTTTCGAGGGAACTCGTGATAACTTTGAATTATAGAGAGGTTCGAATTATCGCAGGTTTGAGTTAACGAGAGTCGACTGTAGTTGTTTTTGAATGCTTATAAATTGCAGAAGAACATCTCTGCCTGTTTTTTATACTACGTCACTGGTGTTGTCGAGTGAGACCGATTTCCAACTAATGAATTACCAGCTGCAAATTAATTTCAAACACCGCTGCGCCACCTAGTCGAATAACAAATATTCTATGCAATGAATTCAATGAGTATATCTACATACACATATCTCTATCGAAAAGAAGGTTGATAATATTACTATGGCCAAAAAAATATTACTAAGACTTATCGATCCGGCTTCGCAATTATGAAATATTTTTCTACAAATTAAGTTTATATTGCATACACAAATCTTCCTCGTATCATTAATTCTGTTTTCATTAGTAAAAACCGTATCAAAATCCGCAGATTTAAATACTATTTATATAATGTATGTGTTTTAAAGAGTTTCTGAGAATTTATTTATTCTGTATTTTTACAGCGAAAACAAGTTGTAAATAATATATAAAATCAATGTATATTATATGAGTAATAGTCATCATCATTATGCTAGATATATACTATATTTATTTAGTAATTTTAGTTTTATTAAAAAAATGCCTGACCATTAAACAAACTAGCGTAGGTATATTTTCTAAATCCTTAATCCTTTTTATGTCGCAAGTAACTAATAATTTTCTTTTAGTCAATAGCCTACTATTTACTACATCCCAGTTTTAACTAGTACTTGTCACTTTCACTTTAAATCATTTACTATCTACGGTCTGTCTGCGACCAAAGCCTTTGTTTACGAAGCCTTGTAACTTAAATTCTAAACAATGGAAAATTCATAGAGCGGTCGGTGATATGAATGCCGCACCAAAATTCATTATTTGCTTATATAATTTTGTTTGATTGAAGAATAATGAAAACCCGTTTGCCAAACAATTCTCTACACGACGCTTATATAACATAAATAATGTAAGATTTTTAATCAATCATCCCTTAGGTCTCATCATCCCTTAGCTTAGTATGAGTAGATACATGTATGAGATTAAGAGCAGAAAATTAACATCTATATAGAATAGTTTGAAAATAGAGGTTTTTACTTATGTCGAAATCGAAAATAATCGTTCATGGGTTTTTCTCAGGTGTTATTATCGTCCATGGGTACGATAATAACACGATTTCTGTTATAATATTAATTAATTATTAAAATATCTATAGAAATAAATTTTTCTCGCAGTAAGACGAATGTGCATTTACAAGAAAAGACCGAACACAAAGAAGTTTGTTTTTGAGTGCATCTCAACGTTGAAATCGTTGAAGACATTTAATTCATTTATCAACATCACTGCAATTCGACTTGAAAACCACAACACCGATTGTGTTATGCAGTAAGACCCTCCCCCTACTCTCGCGACTCCCTAAGGAATAGCGACGCTGACGTAGTGAGGGAGGGATATAAAAAATTACCTTACGACTGGGATCGGCACAGCTGAGCCGGGGTGCATGTGCATGCCTGTCTGCGACTTGATAAATTATTACGAATTCAATGCGATGAAATTTCCTTTCAAAAACAGATTACGTAAAAGTCTGCATATTGAATTTGGGGAGTGAAGACGGGCCATCATTACATTTCCTCTTATATTTTTAAATAATACTTCATCCATTTAAAAGCAAAAAAAAAGTATTGTTGCGTGCACTAGTTTACTATTGTTGTACATTAAAAAAATGTGTATTTTTCGTTTAAATCATCAATACTAATAATAAATCTGTAAGTGTAGGTATTGTATGTATGTATGTTCCTCCATAACTTAAACGAATTGACTGATTTTCATGAAACTTGGTAGATAAACATTTAGACGTACGGAACACAGGATAGGCAACTTTTTTTTCTTTTTCAACACCAGGCACCAGCTAGTTTTGTATAAAAAATTATGATTATAGGGGCACATACGGGGTGTTAATTTAAGGGGTACCTTAAATTAAATATCGTAGATATGATATTTTGCTGAAAGAAAACTTTGTTATTTTTAAAAGTTAGTAATACTGCATTCAAAGATAATCATACAATAATCAACATACTAGAAAAAAAAAAATATTAATCGTCGATATAAGATCAATGACGTTCACGTTAATGGACTTTTTTTTACTATTTACTTCGCAATTAAATGTAACCCCTTGTCCAAAATTCCAAAAACATGTCTCAAACTTCTTCCTGTATATACTTGTAATAAACTATGGGGGCTAAAAATGAAGATATTCCTCGAGACGCTGCCGAGATCCACTTCAATTTTATATTACCAATAAAATAAATCCTGCTTGCTAAGCAATAATATCTAGATGGTACACTAGTTTGAATAAAGTTATAATTGAAAGGCAATTTTGTATAAGGTTAGACTTTTACAAGTTAACTCAACACTGATATTAATTTATATAATTTGACATAAATAAAAATGAATATTTATAAATAAATAAAACTCTCTATTAATATCTTTAGTCTGTCTTTCTCCTTGTTTTTTGAAATGTGATATTTTTATGAAGTTATCTCTTCTTGAGTTTCTCACTCTTTTATAAACACTTAATTTTTTCGCCATAGGCTCAGATTAAATAAGAGTTACTATTGCCATAGGTCTGCATGACAAGACGGGCTATGGACGCCAACAATGGCATAGGTTAATACTTTTAGTAGTGACACTGCGTTTCGCAATCATTTGGGCAGTAACCACCACAAAGGTTTTATATTGGGAAACCAACGAATATTAGATAAAACGATTTTTTAGACATATCCTAACGTGCTCACCAAATTGCACAAAACTTGATCACTTCTTATATCGCTGCTTAAAAACTAAAGGGCCATAAAACAAAAAAATGCTAAAAGTTTTTATTGCAAAAATACAATTACAATCCTTCATATTGTATGTTGCAAAAAGCCTTGTGGTTGTTTTATTCCATATTTAGTATATTTTGATCATTTTTTATATATTCAAAAGTAACTTATATGTTTATATCTCTTCTAGTATTCAGTTTATTATAAAAGTACTTAAAACATTTAATGCTACTTAAAAATACACTTCTAACTATGTATAATATGCATATATTTGATATAAATCTAATAAGAAAAAAATAGACAAAAAGTAATTTAATTTTTTTCGATTAGCTCTGCTGTAAAAAGTATAATTTTGATTTGTGGCCCTTTAGTTTTTAAGCAGCGATATAGTGGAAACAATAATCACAACGACCTAATTCTTTTACGAGTAGGTTCAACATAAAACGCACGTGTTGGAAGTCTTATAATGGAAAACCGTTTTCCTCGGCTTGACTTAATCCACATATTCACTACTGTGCGGGAGAAAAAAAATTTTTAATTTAGATATAAGCAGCTCTTTGATGGAACAATTTTATTAATAGTGTTACTCTCTGTCTCTTTGTTTCTTTTACCATTAAACTGGTAAACTATTTTTATGAATTTTGGTAAGTACAAAAACCCCTAAGGTCAATGAACTAGTTATTTTAATTAGCTCCCAAAGGAATAGAAAGAGGGAATGAAAGTAAGTACTTATGTGCTTTCCATAGTTTGTATAGATAATTGTATTGAAGAATTTCTGTAAAAATAAAAAAAAACACTATATTAAAAAGAGTTTATTCAAAAGTAGTTTAGTACTTAGTACTTTACAAAACATTAAATAAAGGTTGAAAATTTAGGTTATTTATTCCTACCTCCCACTCTACCGTTCTTTAGCAATATTAACAATCAACGTGAATGTGAGCTAAATTTTAAAATTTCATGCAGGCGAAGCGGTAGACAATAGTTAATATAAATATTTTACTTTTTCTTATGTAAAGTTGATCCGTTATGGATGGCTATTAATTAGGAAAATGCAAATAAAAAATTGTTTTAAATAAACCAATTTTTACATTCCATATTTTGTTTTTGCATATTATTTTACATGTTGTATTATTATTATTTTTTGCACTAATAATGGCTAAAATATGTAATAGACTTGATATATGGAATCTTAACCGTAAAACCCTAACGCTAATCCGTTACAGCGACGTACTGGCACGCAATAGATTTATCCTCAACTTCTCTGATATTTGAACACGGTATACACCGATGTCTAGTACGTATATACTGGCAAGCTATATAAGAAATATTATATCCTATACATTACTTACTTATACGTTAATATAAGTTATACGTTACGCAAAGCTACACGCGTGTCTATTGGGATTTGGTAAGGTTGGTAAGGGAGTACTTTATAAGGTTGCAAAAGGGTTGCAATACATTGTATAGGCAAATCCGCGTTTTAGGCATTGTGCGTTATAGGTAAAAATGCAGTTAAGGTACTAAACTCAAAATCGTATAATATTAAAACATTTCAATGTCAAAAGCAAATTACTTTTGAGTTTTTTTTTTGTGACCCGATTCTTTATAATTTAAATCAAATTTTCAATTTTCCGCTTTGATCGGACTTCAGCAATCGAAACCGAATTGAAATCATTTTTCAAAGATTTCGATTTGGTTTCGGATCTTTTATGTATATCACCATAATATATCTTTTCTAAGTAATTCAATAAAAACTGAATATTAAGGTGTGAATACATAAAGGAATTGCATTTTAATGCCCTTTTTCATCGGTGACTCTGGCATTTTGAAGGGCACAATAGAGTATAGAAGAGCGTGGAATGAAAAGAAATTCTTTTGTGCAAAGATAGTTCGATCTCGATTCCTAATCACGGGATTTAGTTTCAGGCACCGTCTGAAGTGAATTGCGCAACATTCCTAGCGGGAGTCTTTCGATGCTCCAGTCGGGTGTGATGCAAATCAATTAAGTGCTCTGGGCTCTTCATTTCGTAAGGGAACACCACGAACAAGTTAATACCAGTATGCTCATTTTCATCTACAAATTTTATGCAAATTACTGGAAAATATGTAACGGGAATTTCTATTACATGACCTCATGCCGTCAATGATACATTCATAGGTAAATGATTGGTGTCGCTGCGCTCTACCAGA
This sequence comes from Synanthedon formicaeformis, assembly GCA_945859745.1. Lineage (NCBI taxonomy): Eukaryota > Metazoa > Arthropoda > Insecta > Lepidoptera > Sesiidae > Synanthedon > Synanthedon formicaeformis. The sequence goes on from OX243965.1 coordinate 7,083,886, forward strand.
TACGGCCCTACCTAAAAGCAATAGCTCCGTGAATGGCAACTTTTTATTGTAGTGTGTGTGTAAAACATCGTCACTATTTATCACTTTTTACACAGTTTAATTATATTTTTACACAGTTTCACTACGCGAATAGGCATTTTATTATGCCCAAAATTTAATAAAGCATTCGGCACGTACACATCACACACAGTTTGCAGTATGACTAGCTCGGGTACGCCGAATTCGGCGTACTAAAGTTGCCGCATTTTTCAAGTACGGCGGCTGGATTTAGTAGAGCGCAGCGACACCAATTAAATATCTTTGGATACATTGTTGTTCTGTATATTGTATTAACCAAATATAATCCTTTAGTTGAAGGCCTCTCCATAGCTCGTTGAGCATGGCCCATATTACAATTCATTATAGATAATTCTCCTGAATTATTATTCACGTGACAGAAATTTAATATAGGTAAAATATACTAATGAGAATTCCGCTTCTAATGGAATCTGCAAAGCGTAACAGTTGTGCTTGCACAAAATATTATTAAAGCAATAAATGCGGTTACTCAGGGGACAATATAGAAAAGACAATTACATAACAAAAGGTCAAGACGTAAGTATAGAGAGATCGTAAAAATATCTAATTGAATTTTTCATCACAGTCCAGAATTGTTTGGCGCTTTATTAAACTCGTTGAATGAGGCAAGTGGGATCTAGATGGGGCAATCGGGACTTGATTTGCATTACCAAGATGAACGCGCACAAAGCAGACGAAGGAATTCCTAGAATAAGGAATTCAATGAAGTCAAACGTTTCTAAAGGTCTTGTCATACTTACAAACGATTGTAAAATAAAAATTCAATGATTAATAATGTAAGTTACAACTTTTTAATACACAAATACACTACATACTGAGGTACAATCAACTTCTTCTCAATGTGACAGACATTTTTATTTATTTATTTTCTTGAGATAAGTATTCTCTGTCAGTGGGAATAGTTACTACCTAAAGACGGGCTGTCCAAGTGACACCTAAATGCAGCGTGCCCTCCAACTACTTTCTAAATCCAGACTAGACAACTTCAGACAGCCTGGAATCGAACCCGGGACCCCTGAAACAAAGCGACCACTCATCCAACGGGCTCGTCAATACTGTACACAATAAAAGTACACTGTTTAAAGGTTTTTTCATCATGAAGAGTTGACTTTGAACAACATACTATGTAATAATGTATAACATACGATATTATTATCACGAAAATCACGACACTAAACAGACTTGCAATGTGAAGAAATGTTTGATTTATACAACGGTTTATTGACAATGATAAAGGTTCATATTGGAGCCGACATCTTGTTACATGGTTGAAAAATGGCACGGTGTCAGTACAACGATAAAACGTTGCCACACGTCATATTAGCTTGTTTTTCGCTGTATATTTTTTCGCACTTCCATTTTCTTTTCTGTTCGCCGCTTTTCCGAAGCCATTAAAGAGGTGATGATGTTTTTTCCGCAATATAGATTAATGTTTTCCCAGAAATATAACGGCGCCCAACACTTATATATAACAGTTAACGGAAACTTTATTAATAATTATATAGGTACTTGCTTAAATAATATGGTTAATAAATAATAAGTAAAATAATATTAGGTAAATTAAAATTTAATAAATTGAAATGGTTAAATTAAGGATAAATAAGAATATAATTATACATGTGATGTCTTAAGTAAATAGCGTTAATTTTCACTAAAAGCGTCTTAAATAAACGGTACAATATTATCAGGTTATACTTACGCAAAATAACTTTACAATTTCCTGCATAATGTAACAGTTTAAGGTGAAACAAAACAGACTGGAAGGTAACTTGCTTATTATGTTTTGTATCGAGTGTTGTTTCAATGTTCTCAAACCAAGAACAAGATGTTAGAATTGCAAATTATATATTCACGCAGTTTCGAACTAACAACAAAACTCACATAACAAACCAAAGGATATATTGATGTTAGATTCAAATTACCGGTAAGAAGATATATTATTTCGATGCCAGTAACTAGGTATATGACACAATATATTTTTACTTCGCTAATTATCACGATGAAGAGGTATCTATACTAATATTATACAGAGGTAAAGTGAAAAGTCAATTGTTTTTATCTAGATTTTATTTTACAGACGTCGTTTATGGACTGTGACTCGTTTCTAAAGAATCCACGGAAAGCCACGGCGATTGAAATTAACGGAGTCAATTGATTTGTCTAGACAACTTAGTTTTGCAAGAGACGTTAACGGACTACGATTTCTTTAAAGAATTAAACTATTCTCGTATATTCAAAACCGGCTGGTGCCCGCGACTTCTTTTTATCTATACTAGTATATTTTACTAATATATATTATAAAGAGAGAAGATTTGTATGTTTGTAATGAATAAACTCAAAAACTACTGGCTCAATTTCAAAAATTGGGTCACCTATAGTAAGCTACATGGCTAGGGAGTAACATAGGTTATATTTTATATAACAATTTTATATATATTTTATATAAAATTGTTATGTTAGTTTGTGTACGCTTCAAAAACTCGAGAAATTTTCACATATGAAAAAAGAAATAAACGGGAAAAAAAATATATATAAAAACTAGCTGCTGTCCGCGACTTCGCCCGCGTATAAAAATGGATAAAAACCTTTTCATAATATTTCATCATATTCATAAAATTCATAAAATTTCATCAAAATCGGTTAAGCCGTTTCGGAGGAGTATGGCAACTAACACTGTGACATGAGAATTTTATATATTAAGTTTGCACCCCGGGCGAAGCCGGAGCGGGTCGCTAGTTTAGTGATAAAATAATGACCGACAACTAAGTTAACATGAACAAAATGACAATGACTATTACAGTTGAAAAACCACTTAGTAGAAACACAAGTGTCAAACAACACGACGAGGACAATGGGATCCCCAAATTAAGTTAATTGCAATCGTAATTGGCCGAGCCGACCGCCGCAATAAAAGGAAAATATTTTTATTCCCCCAAGACGAAACTCAGTCGGACTTATGGAATTTTAATATGAAAATTTTACATGTTGACAGGAGCAAATCATCCGCAATTTATAATTTATACATAAGAAATATTCCTCTTTACTTAATCGTTTATTTGTTTATTTCCGTTTGAAATGCCCCAATCGTGCTCTTGAAGGCCATCATTGTTATTCTAGATGAATTGTAGACAACTCAGCAAAGTACCAAAACTTTTTATTAATATAAGGTCAGCAGACAGACAGAGAGGTTCAGGAAGGATAGCACAGATGAGGACGCCTCAATCACGTACTTACTTAAAAGTCATTCTGATTGTACATTTACACAGTAGGGACAAATAAATAAATAAATAATAAATAAATATTTTCACACATTCCACACAGCACCATCTAGTTCCAAAGTAAGCAAATAATGCTTAATTATGGATGCGGCTCTTTCTCAAACGTCAAGTATGCCAAACTGTCATTTAAAGTCAACGGTAACCGGGGATAATGGAGCTGATATACATTTGTTTGTACGGTAAACGTCCCAAACATTAAATAGAAAATAATTTAAAAAAATCGGCTATCGAATGATGCAGTAAACTGAGTGCATAATTCAATATAACAGAAAATGATTTCTAAAAGTAACTAATCAACAATTTACATGTAGTTTGTGAAAGAGACCCTAACATTACTTTTTTTTGTAAATACATACAATACGAGTATATAGTTACAAACATCCATGACTCGGGTACAAAGGTGAAATTTATTTAACAGTTAACCTTACAGCATTTAATATTTAACAAATACATAAAATATGTAGATTAAATTTTTATACAAGGTTAGGCATCTTAAAGTTTATAAGTACAAAAAAAAAGTGCTAGTACCTAATTAAAAAATGATCACAATATACATACATGTACGATTATATAAACATATTATTATTATTATTATTATTATTATTAACACATAAACATTTGCCCCTAGCGGGATTCGAACCCGCGACCGTTTGATTTACAGCTAGGGTTACTAGCCACTAGACCAAACGTGTCTTCAATGTCAACAGATTTGCAAAGAATTTCCATATATCCCCACTGGTAGGAATAAATGCGAAATAAATGGTTTATTCCTAGCAGTGGGGATACAATTAGTATTATCCTTACTAATGTATTATATTAAATGTAAAATCGAACAGGCACGGATATTATGTAAATCATAGGTGTTATTATTTCAAACTAGTCTTCTCTTAGGGAAGTCTTCGGTTTTTAAGTAGGTTATTTAAATTAAAAAATTAAAAGAGCGTAATAAAAACTAAATAAAAGCTCAATAAAAGTTAAAAAAGTTTTTATCTAAACTTGGTTTTAAAAAAACTTTACAATCGACTAGCTTCTAATACAAACTAATTAAGAAAACACTCTCAAAAAGGAGTTGAGGATAAAAGAAAATATTATCTTTCATTGGATGAGCCTCTACAAGATTGTCACCGAGCTAATAGGCTATTCTGAACCATTTTCACGGTTTATTCAAAGGGTGGACACTTTTATTCGCTTCGTTAACGGAAGACTCGGTGTTTATTTAATTTTTTTTATTCTTTCTATTCGTGGAAAGCATTTAAAACTGCTAGAAAACAACCTTCAATTAAAATTTTCCCTGCTTCCTTTTCTTGGATATAATTATTTCGCCGTGTATTAATTGAAGGGTTCAATTGAATATTATTAATGAGCCTTCAATATGAAACTATTTTTTCTATATATACATATAGTCAACAGCACAAGTGAAGTTTTTGACTGTAGAATATATTATATTCCACAGTTTGTATGCAAACGTATTATATCCAAACTATATGTATATTGTAAATGAGTAACGAGAGTGTTCATCAATATGCAATTTCTGAAGAAAGAGTCCATACAAAGAATGTGGAGAATTTAATCATCTTCACATTTATGTAAATAAAGACAAATATATATCGAGGGTATTCTGGCAAAAACGGATAAGTACAGAAAATTTCAAAATGAGAAAGAGCATTTAAATGTTTGAGGGCTCATAGTAAAACGGTGAAGCACAAAGGCCATAATAAAAAATAAAACCACAATAAAAACTAATTCAGTTATACTGCTTTGCTAAATAAAAAAAGCAGAAAAAAATAAGTATGCCTATTGTTGCCTTTCCTGTAGACCACGGTAGATAATAGTAGTAATAATACTCCACATAGTTGGAACACTTATTTATTTGTTCTTGCTTATATATACATATCTATTTGTTACAAAAATACCGACTAGGTAAATCAATCGTCTTCACGCTATCACGACCTAGCGCAGAATGGCGGTCGCTCCCGCTCGTTGGTAGGTATTACCATTATTAATTTTCTAACAGACGGCCATTCTGTTCTAGGAATGTCCTCATTCCGGAGCCAAGCTCGGTCATCCGGATTGAGTGAGTAGGTCCTCATACTTAGTTCGGAGTAAGAAGAAAAATATATGAGTTCGAGATACAATATTGAGTAAGAGTTGAGTAAAATGTTAACAATGAATAATAATAGCTATGTACATAATTTTCAAATATACGTCAGTTAGAAATACATCACATAATAAGAAGGAATAATAATAGCTATGTAGGTACATAATTTTCAGATATATATATCTGTTGGAAATACTGTGTAACATAATAAAAATGAATAGTAACAGATATGTATATAATTTTCAGATCTACATCAGTTTGAAATACATCACTATGTAACAATAACAATGAATAATAACAGATATGTACATAATTCTTAGATCTACATCCGTTTGAAATACATAGTGAATAATGCTGAATATATTTTTGTATAAATAAATTATTATTATTGGGTTTGCAATGCACATAAACTTTATATTCTATATATTTATTAATAGCAATATGATATAGATTCAAGCTAAGTTATAATTTCCAGATGTTACACAAAATACCAAACAAAACATTCTGATATTCTGAATGCAGAGCTTATCTTAATTAGTCATTAAATATAAAATAATCTGTAAGTACTACAGTACCTTGCAAGTGACTTGCTTAACAATCACATTGGGTCGCTTGTTAAGACATATTGTAATTGTAAATTTATATATATTAATAAAAATTTAGGGAAATATCAATACCACCAAGTACTAAAATGTTTAAGTAATAAAATAAATTTAGAGGTAGACTATGATGACTATTGTGACACATATTGAATGTAAAAAGAATCTGAAGATACTTATTAAAACTACTTACAATGAATATTGTCTAAAATCATACGCTAAGACTCAACAATTACAAAAGCCACCCTCAAATTAATTAATTAATTAGAGATCTATTTATTGGAAAATTCTGGTTTTTATTTCAGACTAGTGTCTAGTTATTAGTCATATTATATCAAACTATATTTAATTAATTACATACAACGAGGTAATGCGACTGCATGCTGACTAGCATGCCTAGGACCCTGCCAAAGGGACCGATACTCTTTTTTTATATTAATATAATGTGTAAATAAATATAACTATTAGGATTAAGTTATTTTAAATGAGCTTTAGCAGTTTAAAATATACAGAGTACTGCAATATGTACTTAAATCGTACTTAGGTACTTTACAAAATCATTAATCACATTATATCAAATTCAATCAAATTATTTACCTTAATTACATAAATGCCTCTCAGCATAATTATTTATGATTTTAGGTGCTAAACGTCTTTATTCTATAGAAGAAAAGCTTTTCTGGTTAGGTACATTATAACTACTTAAAAATTGGATTGTTATGCATATTTCTAGATTTAACTCGCTTACATTCTACTATTTGACACATTTGACACTCCACTATTACAAACAATAAAACTAACATTTGGCATTAAATCACTGTAGTTCAAGGGGACGTCGTGGAACTAATATGTAGAGCTACCGTTTGTCACTCACAGGGTACGCTCAACTCTCTTCTCAATTCGAGTATGGCTACCGTTTGCCTCCTGAGAGACCCGGCCTGCCCATTACCCAACTATAGCCGCTTAGCCACCATCTTTACTGCTCGCTATCGTTGCCCATCCGAGGCTCTTCATAATTCTATTATGGCTACCGCTTGCCGCCCGAGGGACACGGCCTGCCCATGCTACCGTTTGCCACTCGATGGACACGGCCTGCTCATGCTACCGTTTGCCACCAGAGGGACACGGCCTGCCGGGATAAAATTGCATCGTTTTCATTATCAATAGTCATAGCAGCTGATGCCCGTCCCGATCAACACCAGACTGCTCTCACTTCGCATCTAAGCTCTGTATCTGTAAATATAGGTATAGGAAAATAGATTTTGGAATTTAGGATTGATAGTTCAACTTCGCCTTTGACCTTTGACCCAAATGTTCCAGCCTCATTACTAGTACTGGTCTCGTTATCACTGGTTATCAATGATGATGACTGACATGTCACCCACGCCTTGCATTTATCTGCTGAAATATATTTTTGTATTGCCTATCTACAGGAACGCCCTTCAATATTCTGTCTTTGTCTAAAATTATAGTTATTTTTTTTTTTAGGGACCCCAAAGTTTAGCTGCCAGCTTCTTGCTTTTCTCTTTTTTTAGAATAGAATATCATTAGAGAACATTTACTTTGCATTCACCTGACATACACGAATACATTCAAAATAACAAAAAAAAAATTAAATATATACAAATCTCTCCCATTTAAGTGAGAATACACAACCAAAATCCCATTGAATATGTGCCATTGCTCAGCATAGGCTGAAGCAAACCATAGCGCCGATCCCACGCCAGTCCCACTTGACAGATTCTCGCCGTCAGAACACGCGTCGCCACTGCAGTACTGTGACTCGTAGGAATTTAAAGTCATAGCTCTGTTTAGCCTGCAACTAATTATATTTAAAAATAACAGTACACTACCCTCCATCAGGTTGTCTTTGGTTATTGCTCATATCACAAAGTTAATCACTTGGCTCAAGACCTCATTCTCCTTTTGTCTCAATTAGTAACACAGTATATTCAATTTTGGAAGCAGATTTAGACATGAGAACAAAAGAAATATAATTCTGACACTTAAGGTGATACAACTCAGCCTTCCTCCATACAAACGTAGAATGATCATTACAAAAGTAAGCATGGTACCGATTTATCTTGTCGTTAACTAGGTTCGTTTACATACAAATTTAAAAAACATTAATTTAAAAGATATGATCCTTGAAAAATCCATATTTTACCAACAAGTCTTGATGCAACTTTGTGGGTAAATAGGTCACTCTAGTGTACAAAAACTCCAAAGTACTTTGAATATAAACATCGATCAATAACTAGATAATTCAAGAGTTCAAATAACTTTACACGAAATAGATATATGCAGTAGCTCTGTCAAAAAGAGCATATGCCCTAGGGTCTGCTTATAATTCCTTTTTGGTACGAATCATTGCGTATCCCATTCGTGCTGTGTGAGACGGAACGAATTCTAGCCACGCGCACCGATGTTTTCGAGCCGCCGACCAGTTTGCACTTAAAAGTCAAGTATTGGAAGCTACCACAGCGTGCTGTTGTTTGGCAAAAATTTACCGAGGACATTCAAGGGAACATTCAATGTATCTGTCGGATGTCTGCTACAAAGAGAGGATCACGCCAATTCAATTTTTGAAACAAATACTCAGGTCTGTTAGTATCAGCCACTTCGAAGATTAGCGTTGCATAGTAAAGTTATTGCCTGACATTCATATGCCAAATGATATATTTATTTAAGAAAGGTGTTATGTGCGATCTAAGAGGCACCTTCACGCAGAAACGCAAATAGGAATTTTGCACTCGTTGAATTAATTTGTATAATTTCTTAAATAACAAGTTACCATATTCAACCAAACAATAATTCAACTTGGATGAAATAATCGTTTCACAAAGTTTAAGTTTAAACACAAATCAACACAGATAAGACATCTATAATTTTATACAAGACTTTCAAAAGGCAAAAGCAGTTTTGAACTAGTTCAAGCACTTGTTTCTCAAAAAGGTAAATTACCGACCATCATAACTCCGGGGTTGCGCGCTAATCTAATTTTTTTTTTTTTTTTGCCTAGGCAATTCAGTGACCGCCTGTATTTTGTTTGTTCCATCCAGGCCTCAAAGGCTGATATGAAGATCTGATATCCAAGATCTATTTAAAATTTTAAAACAAAGGAAGCACTTCCTCAGTATTTCCTCTAGCTATTAGTGATATCCGTATCCGTATCCATTTCTTTTTTGGCGGATCTTGTATGGATCTTTTATCTTATTAATTTTCAATTCATAGATGAAATTCTAATTAATTATTAGGTGATTAGGTAGCAATAAAAATTATTAAATTCCATTGAGATGTTATTATTATTTTAAATTCTTAAAATGAAATATTTGGCACCTTTATATTGCAAACATTTATCGTAGTGAGTTACCATACCAATAGTACATATTAAGGGTACTAAATAAACTATCTTTATAATCACAAATCTTTGTGACAAGCTTATTAAAATAATGAAATCTATATACATAAAAGAAAGTCGTATTAGTTATACCACAGGTATATCTCGAAAACGGCTAGACCGATTTTTATAATCTTTATTTGAGTAGCAGAATAACCATTAAAATATTGAAAAATTAACGTAAATAAATAAAACAATAACCAGATAATCACTTTAGAAATAAATTGTACTTTCGAATCGACAGAAACTGCCAAATCGATTGGTCTCATGTTGTTGTGATGTGCGGGTGTTATTAATAAATATTATCCAACAATGATTTTATAATGAGAAAACCAAAACTTAAATCTTCGTAACATTCCAAATTCTAATTAAATGTAGAATTAATGCACAATGCAAATCGAAACATCTCCTGCCTGTCACGCAAAACTTCAAGTGGCGGGCGTCAACCATCGCTTCAAGATCACGCGCACCTACACCGATTGAGTATGAAAGTTAAAATCCGCATCCGGATCCGTATCCGCGGATATACATTTTTAACGATACGGCTCATCACTATTAGCTTCTTAACGCCATCGTTATTTTTCTTTGGCACGAGTAAGTACAATAGGGCTGGCGTACGTGGAATAAGAGTTTCTATTATTATCCAGTCACTCGTCTACCATTTTCCTGACTACATTCCGTTCGCTGTAGGGAAGACGATACGGTTCGAAGAAACTGTTGGCGGTATATTCTGTTGTTGTCCTTATTTAACTTAAATTATTAATTCATCAAATAACTAATTAATCAATTAATTGTTTAACTTTAGGGCCAATATTTAGCCCAATATTTAGTATGAGCCAGGGTGATTCGTTCCTGTTTTTTTTTTCTTGCCTTACAAACAAAATTAACGGCAACCCGGAAAGATATACAATAATAATTTGTATACACTGTAGCGTCGCGAATTTAACATTAACCTTCATACAAGCGTTTCCAGGTATAACCAATGTCTTCTTCTTTTTCGGCTTCACTCTTGACAGAGTGGTCGTGGCCATCACTTCAGGTGTTGGTGGCAAGCCTCACAATACGCCGCCATTCCTCTCTGATGGCCGCCTTCCTCGTGCATCCCTGCAGTGAGCCATTCAACGCAGCTTTTATTTGATCCGTCCATCTCATAGGCGATCTTCCCCGTGGCCTGGTACCCTCAACCCTTCCCTGGACCACAAGTCGCTCAATAGCCACCTCCCCTCGGCGGCAGACATGGCCAAAGAACGTGAGGATACGGGACTGTACCAAAGATGACAAGCGCTGCTTGATGCCGAGTTCTCGAAGTATAGACTCGTTGGTACGGAATTCAGTCCACGATACTCCGAGCATTCTCCTCCAGCAAAACAACCAATGTACCGGTGATATTATCCGAAGTGTACGTTTTATATAATTTGAGCCTTCTAAAACGACATCTTCAAACTTACTTACGCTCAAGTCCCGACTCGTCGTAGTATAAAACTAACTCCGAATGAGTCTTACATACGGTAACCGATGTTAATTCCGTAAAGGATTGACCCACTTCGTGAGTCTCATCCGTCGTGAGAAGCTCGTCCCTCACCGCCGAAGCTTCAATGTCAGCCTGAACAGCCTCAACACCCAAAGTTACCAAAACCCGACCCGACTAGACGTCGACTGAAGAAGTAGGACTTTTGAGGGTTACTTATCAACCCCTTATCAAGACTTAGATTTGGATTTTTTTTTTTTCTTTAACTACCCTCTCTTTGATCAGAGTACACTGACTACCAAAATCAATGTATCTGGACTTCTCTAACTCCGTTAAGCTTAATAGTTTTCATGGAAATACGTCGCAGATACAGTAGCTGTGACGGACGCTTAAAACTAGACCCTTGTCGACTATTATTTATCAAAAATGCTGTTAATATTGCACATGTACCTTAATATTAATAATAGTACCTTTAATATTTAATATTGACAGTCTTTCTTTGTCGTGGTAAATTTTTTTACTTATACCTACAGCTAGTGAATACTAAATATAAAATAATTTGACATTTGAAAAACTATGTATCTTTTCCATAGGAAGTACTTTTAAATAGTTCTGTCATGATCATCACATTTGAAATTACGAGTGTAGGAGTATAATAGCTAGTATACGTGTACTGTATCAAGCGGGGACATGTGATTCCACAAAATAGCACAATTATTATGTTTTTTTTTTTTTTACCCTATCACTTTAATTATCAGTGGAAGTCAAGTGTAAGTAATAACTAGGTAATACGTACCCACCTATTTAAGACATCCAAATAAGTAAGGTATTTTACCAAACGAAACGGATATTAGTATTTTAAGTAAACTTTTTATGAATTCCAATAAGTAAACTTAAGTCTATTAATTTGTAAATGTCTTTTATTTTTATGTAAATGAAGTGCATAAGTAGATTAACTCGTACTGAACAGTCAACAAAAGCATATTTTTTTGTTTATACGAGTATAACGCTTCACCCATAATTACAGATAAAAGAAACATGCAAATGTTCCATGCGAAACTCATAGGTAAAATATACGTACCTAACTGAATTCAGGCTACAACGTATCTCGTATAGATATTCATACCAGTCAATTTATAATATTAATAAAAACAATACAATGTTATTAAAAATTAAATTAAATAAAAGTATATTATTACATCATCATACTAAAATAATAATACGATATTAACTTCATTGGAGTCTCAGTCGTACATACATACGACATTTATTGTTATTATGCACGTAGGTAGATAGAATTTCGTTAACAAAAAAAATTACAAGTACATACCTCAAGGGCCGCTGAGTACTTACCGCACTTCTGATTTGTTGCCTTTCCTGTAGACCACGGTAGATAATAGTAGTAATAATACTCCACATAGTTGGAACACTTATTTATTTGTTCTTGCTTATATATACATATCTATTTGTTACAAAAATACCGACTAGGTAAATCAATCGTCTTCACGCTATCACGACCTAGCGCAGAATGGCGGTCGCTCCCGCTCGTTGGTAGGTATTACCATTATTAATTTTCTAACACTATGTATCTAATTTTCGTTAAATTTTGCACTTGTTCGGTTCTGCCAGAATACCTTCGATATGTGCTAAAGTCGTAAACTACAAAACGTAGCATACTTATCTATAAAACGTGGATCCTCATAATAGCAACCTATAGCACTTGACAGAATTTGAACAACCGTTCTGGCTGAAATTACCAGAACAGCTCGTACGAGTATACAGTATAGTGCTGTTGTATTTCCGGAGTGAGAAAGGAATGTCAAGGCCCTCTTTTTTCTTCTTTATCCCTTATCGATACAACAACAACAACAACAAGAACAAGATGATAGTCAGCCTGCCTTATATAAAAAGTTGTCATTTCGAGAATTGAAACCAACTTCACGATTGCTTTAAAAACAGATGAATAAATTCACAAATTAAATGGTTTTTCTTTTTAGTTCGTGGAAACAAAGTTATCTAAAGAAAATAGAAGTGCCGTCTCATTCAAAAAATACAAACGGTTGTTATGAAAGTCAACGTTTTGCCACAAAAAATATATCCACTGAAATGTTCCGAACATTCGTTGTCGACAATTTTTATCTGAATTCCGTAGTGAAGAATTTGACATAAAAAAATTTCATTTTAAGCATTTTTCAGTATCCAGGTCAGTACCGAATACAACACAAATACCAATTTGTTGGTATTTGTGTTGTCTCTGCATTGCTGGATGTAGACCTCTCTCAAGACTCGCCACCACGCGTAGTCTTCTGACCTTCGCATTTAAGCCTTTCCTTTCACCCTTTAATTGTTGTGCTGGAGTAAAATCCGAAGACTTATTCTCTTTATCTTTTCTTCATTCTAAGCAGTTAGCTTACCAAACTTAGTTTAGTAAGTTATGGGGTATAGTTTAGTTAGTTAGTTAGTTTACCGCAATTTAGCATCTTTAATGTGTGCACGTCACCCGGTGACGCTTTCGTTAGCGCGGTTGGTAAGCGTTGCGGGCCACAAGCTTTGCGTCTCTTGGATCGTTACGTATAGTTTAACCAACACGCGCGGATGGGCGGTTTTCCATTAGCCACGGCACGGCCCGGCACGGCACGTCGGGGTTTCGTTTTTCCACTGAGCCGGTGTTTATCGGCCGGTTTAAGTCCTACGTAAACCGCGCCGCGCACTTACACACGCACACGGCTGCAATTCATATACAACACACATGCAGTTACGACGGCGCCGGCAGGAGTCAATTGCCAAGCCGTGCCGGGCCGTGCCGTGCCGTCGCTAATGGAAAAACCCTCGATGGCCCGCGCTGACGACTGTACGAGGCAGCAAACCGCGCGACTCTACTCATCGAGCGGGTCACCCGCGCGCTACGGGCCGCGCTTACCACCCGCGCGGACGGTAAGCGTCACTGTAAAACCAGCCTTATCGCTCTAGAAAACGGATGAACTTCTTGGGGGTCTTTGAAGCTAGTAAAAATTGTTTTTTGTTATAAGTATCGTATGTATATAATTTAATATACATTTAGTAAAAAGCAATTTTTACATTACAAACAGACATTTCAATTTTTTTTATTAAGTAGTATAGATAAAGTTTTTATTGTAAGTTCTCATGTAAGTAGCTGTGTAATCTTTTAAAGAGAAAAATATAAACCTTATTGGTGCATCGACATTCGAACCTGCTACTGCCGTTAAGCTTACAGGCGAGTTCTCTTGTCGAACGAATCCGATAATCCAGTATTTGGGTAGTCCTTTTCGGTAACATTCAATAAGACGGGTTCACCGTAACATTTCATGGCTCTATAAATCAAGAAAATGGGATCTTTGCGGATGTCATGTGCCACATCGTTATCAGTCATTTCTCATACACCTTCCTCATACCTTAACCATTACATGTGTTCCCCATATTATCCGTATAGGGTAGCTTACATTTTCATATGATTTTTATCAATAACGAAATAGTAAAATTAAACCATAGCGTTTTATCTATTTAGTTACTAAGCTTCGAATATTTTACTTATAATCATAGTGTTACTATATTAGTCATACTTAGTTATCATTGGCTAAAAATCTATTTTTGTCTATATAATTTAATTATCTGTTGCTAAATTTATAAAATATACCTGATGTTACTCGCTGATAATATAGCTTTCTATAGGTGAAATAATTTTTAAGATAGGTCCAGTAGTTTTTGAGTTTATTCATTATAAACATACGAAAATGCAAATCGTCTCTCTTTATAATGTTAGTTTATTAGATACCTATAAGTAGATAATTAAACTTTTATCCCTTCAACAAAAATTATAATAAAATTTTTGTAGTACGCGGTTATAAAGTTACGCGGACGAAGTCGCATACAAAAGCTAGTTATTAATAAAGACCATTCTCTTTAATTGATGATTTATAATGATTATTCAATTTAATGATTTACAATTTTTAATTTAGGTTTTAATTTATTCTCTAGGTACACACACCATCATATAACTAATACTGAAGAGACCCAAGGACGTATATACTCGTATGTAATAATATAATTAATCGTCAAGATACGATCGCGTTAATATCCGGTACCAATGGCAATATCCGTTCAACATTTATCAGTCACTTTCACTGATTTAGATTTAGGAAACATAAGTTAAATAAAAGAGCCTTGCTTGAACCAATTTTGTTTGTGTAATTTGTTCGGTTCCTACAAAAAGAAATTATTGACGTGATAGATATCGTAAATATTTACTAAGGCGCTACGCCCACATGAAAAGTCGAGGCGCGTCGAGGCGCGTCGCGGCGTAGACGAGGCGTGAAGAGTTGCGGCGGAGGCGGCTATGCTTTCTTTACACAGTCAACTTCACTTACCAAGAAATCACTTACCAGTTTCGTTTAATTGTTGCGCTATTTCACGCCATTTTTGGTCCTGTTTGTTTCTATTGCTATAGTCAGAACGTGTCTGGTCATAATGACACGGGTTACATCAAACAAGTTCGATGATTTTTATATTTAGATCTAGATCGTCTATTTTACTTTTATTTAATAAATACACGACCACGTCTAAACACAGCCGCAAACAAAATGCCGCGCCCGTTCGGCGACGCTTCGCGCCCTCGCCGCGACTCTTCGCGCCTCGCCTCGCCAACGCCTCTCCAGTATGTGGGCGCACAACCATTGATTTCTATAGGAAAGCTAGAGGCGGCGCGCCGCTTATGCGCCCGTTCCTCGACGCGACGCGACGCGACTCTTGTGTGGGATTCGCGCCTTATTTTGTGATACAGGTCAGCAAGGACCCGTATCACACCTAATAGACCAACCAATGAGAAAGATAATACCGTAAGTTTAAATGAGAAACTTAAAAATGTTATATATTTTATGTGAATAAAATTAACTTGTAAATAAATGTACATAATTATAGTGTTACTATGGACTATACTCATAGCAAATACCCAATTAAGAGCCTTTGAAAGAATAAACATTGTCGATTTGTTTGTAAAGTATGTATATTTGTATAATGTGTATCAGCGAATGACTATTTCAGGGAAATGCCGTCTCGATTGTGAAAGGTCATGACATTTGCTTACCCCCACCGTAAACAAGTAATAGGTCCTTGTTTGCAAAATGTATAGGTACTTACCAAAACAATTGTAAACATAATTTTGGTTTAATGTAGGCTATTGTAGGTGTACGATCCTTTCATACATTTTATTAACAAGAAAAGCCGTGATAAAAAGTATGTTAACAAAATTAGCTTATTAAGCAGAAGCAACGTACACACATGTAGGTGTGTTTCTCTGACTTTAACCAGGTTAATAGGAAACCAGGTTATAATAAATGCAATGTTATAATAAAATGCACGATTACAATAAGAAAATAAGTAATACGTATATGAGGAAATTTATGTACATACAAAATATTTTAGTGTTCACATTGCAGTCAAGTTGACTATATATACCGATAGTTGTAGCCTGTTGTATACCTGGTTAAGATGCTTGTCTTAACGCTCTGTTTCAGATTCCCCAGGTTCGATTCTCGGCAGGGTCAACCTTGGAAATATACTTTTCAAAGAAATTTAAAATAAAGTAGAGGCAGTATTCACGTCAAAAACACAAATTAGGGACTAGCTAATATATTTAAATATTGAACGTGAAAAGCCAATATAAACGTGTTTATACGTAGCTCAATAAGCTTCGTGGCATTATGTAAGCACCGTCTATCCCTGAAACTAAGAGGGTTCCAAGCCGAAGATCGCCGGACCTTCATAACCGAGGTGCCGAATATTACGGAAGGGGGTGTAAATTAGGGTCCCAAATACCTCTTCATAGAGATTGCCTGTCCGTTTAGGGAGCGAGTCACGTAATAATATTGTGGTCGACCTAATCGCCGGAATTCGCTGTCACTGTATTTACAGACCGTTCAAACTCCACACAGCCGCCGCCTAGCTTTGCCATTTTCATAATAAGAATGCTAACTCGGTTTTGTCCGAAGGCCCATGTAAAACGGAAACTGTGATAATATTGTACAGAGGTAACAACTTGGTAATTATACTCTCGAGACTTTCAGATCTTAGTTGTCCTTTGGTAAACTGTGTGACCACTATTAAAATACCTTTTTTTGGGAACACTTGAATTTTATATCAAGCTTTGAACCACAATGTCACTGTTTACGCACGGAGTTGACTAGATGGCGTTGTAAGTAGCTTTAGCGCGGTATAGTTTAAATACAAAATACCAAATTACCCTATTAATAATTAGCTAGTGCCCGCAACTTCGTCTGCATTAATAAAATAAAATATATAACGCCTGACAAAATATGGAAAGCAATATAACGCCTGAATTAGCGATCTATCGAGTTGTGTAGGTAAATTTATATTTTGGATTTAGATGATAGAATGTAGCTACAGCTTCTAACTGTACCCTCCGATTTTACTATCATTAGTTTTCTGAATTTCCTCCCATTATGGAAGCAAATTTAAAGATTACGTCAATATCAAAGAAAATTTTATAAAAGTATCGTGGCACTTGGCATTACGTCAAGAATAATCAGGACAAACAAAGCTCAGAAATCAAAATCAAAATAAACGCCGTTCATATCTACTTTTGACCTATTTACCGCGCTTATATCACAAAATTCAAGAGTAAGAAGGAGACGACTGAAAGTGTGTGCAATAAGTATGCAGGTGCTATTCAAACATATCGATATCCGACTGAACTGCAATAAATTCGGTGGTCGAACAACAGCCTCTGGCCAAGGGCCTTGTGTTGTGCCAACTCCTTTATGTGTCACAGATAGTAATCGCAAGGCGACGCATATAAAGAAATACAAGTATGTGTATGAGCTTTATTATCATTTCAAATTCTCATTCTAGCAGACTAACATAAAAAAAGACAAAACTTCATATAATTTTTAGGCATTGCCTTAATTAAAAAATAATGGTTAAAAAAATATTAATGGCAGGGCACACTGCTTTAATTAAAAAATATAGTATTGATCGAGCAGTTATAGTCCCCTTAGATGATGAAAAACAGCTAGATAAGATATGGAGTAGGTATAGAAATAAATATTATATTTGAAAACGGACACCTAAATTAAATCCACACAATACAAATTTCTTAAAAAATACAAATTTTTTTTTATATGACATAGTCTTCGTCTTGAGTAAGTGGTTTTTCGTAGCCAAAAATTAACTTCGACTTTCATTGTTTTTAACCGACGAAAACGAAAAACGGAGGAGGTTCTCAATTCGACATATATTATGTGTGTTCGTGGATAACTTCGTCGTTTATGAACCGATTTTGATGTTTCTTTTTTTATTGGAACCGAGGGTGGTCCCATATAAATTTGGAAAAAAATTCCAACCCTAAGGATAGGAAAACAGGGGATGTTTTACATAGGTGTACTTACATTAGTTTAAGAACTTATTATTAAGGTTAAATAAAAAAGGTTTATTATTTTTTGCTTTTCAGTTTTTTCGGTGGTTTAATTTTTTTTTAAAAGTTTTTATTAAGATGTGATTCTTAATAGTTAAGATTCTTAGTTAAGTCTAGTTAACTAGTCTACTCTAGTTCTTAGTTAAAATATCATAAATTCATTAAATTTATTTAAATTTCTTAACAATACTTTGCACATTTGGGTGATAAACATCAGAAGTCGCGTGTCAGTTTTTAGGGTGGTATCGACAACCAATAATAATAGAATGCAGGATTAAATGCTGACAGTTGCGACACGCATGCTTTTGCGTACCTAATCGTACATTACTTCTGTCAAAGCTGTCAGCACCACGTGCGATTCCCAATGCTGTGTTTAACGCCCTTTGGTTGTCGATTGTGATTGAATTATAAATACATCATAGTCAAAGTTATGACTGAATTACAACCCTTTGTTTCACGATATAAAGTGCAATATAATTTACCATTTGTAACCAAACCATAGAAACTTTTTTTTTTCAAATAAGTATAAGTACAACTTGTGTATCGTGACATAAAAGTGACATAAATTTTTGTTACATCTTTTTCTTATGTTAAGGTCGACAGACAGGCTGACGATCGGTACTTAGTGGTAGGTGGCTACCGTTATGTAGTTTTACCTTTATGTAGAACTACATATTGTATAGTTTAAAATTTTCATATTACTATTACGATTTAAATTTTTTTTTTATGTTAATGTCGACAGAAGGTCTACTTGAATAAAAAAAAATAAGCCTCCAAATTCCTTCTGTTATCAAAGTAGACAGTTTTTGTAAGTTAGGAACTTATTTATTTATGAAGCTTTATTAAAGTAAGTATTTTCTGGAAAAGTCGACATGTAATAATACAATATCGTAACGCAAACATGAGAAGGATCACGACAAACAATAGACTATAACAACATAAGTTCTATGTGAATAAGAAGCACGGGAAATTGGAAATCGACTGCTTGTCAAACACAACTACGTAAACAAAAACATAGGATTGCTCAATTTCAAATAGCGTGAGCTCGCCTGTAGGGGATCGACATTATAAACAGATACCTACCTACTCGTGCCTATTCAGGTTTAAAAAGAATTATTTTAAAAAAATTATCATTCCTTTCACACTTTTATAACAACACTTACTTATGAATTTGTTAAAAAATGTTTTTCGGCTTTTTTAAAATAAAATGATGATAAAACGAAATATGTTGTTTCAATATCTAAGAAAAAGATGAGCGTACGAAGTCGTCGGCAACAAGCTAGTAGCAATAAATATATTTTAATCGTACTATGCTATACTGAACTGTAGGCATTATTAGATAGATATTTGTATTTATCCCAGCCCGGCGCGACGGGTGGTCATTTATAACACGACATAAGCGCCCTCTATTCACATCGGCGATCCATCCATCAAGCGCATTGTCCCAACCCGTGTGAGGAAATTGATAAACCATGTACTATTCTTTTATTTCTGCTTAGCTGAAAGATACTTTCCCAAATTATTTACTTATATTAGGTCCTTTTTATATAAATACCTTTTTTTAAAGGGAGAAAATCCGCGAATCAGATCCCCACTGACCATGGGGAGATCGGTGGGGTATGTGGGACTTCTACCCACTAAAACCCCACGGTGTTTCTTCGCGTCGTCTATGGGCGGGGATTAGGGGAAATAAAGGCACGTCTACCTTGTCCCCCCGCCAGTCGAGGCCCTCACACCTGCGGGCTCCACCTCCATTAAGCGCGCAGTGTGACCTCCGCGCCGTGAAGAGACGTGCCGGAAACACACAGCCGCCCGGTGTTGTGATGGCGGCGGACGACCCCATATCCGCCGCCCCCGGGCTAAGCGGCACAGTCCGCTTATTCTCCACCTCTCGCAGCGGGAAGTCAGCGAAGGGCTTCACTTCTGTAGCACCTCATAACCTCTTCTCTGCGGCACAATTTACCGCAGAGTTGGAGGGCGCGTCCACCTGAAACTATCAGACAACCCCCGCTCGTGGCCGCTCATCTCTACGACATTAAGGGTGGACGAACGACCCAAAGGGGTATCAACCTGACATTTCCACAGAAATCGCGGCAGCCCGAGAAATGGGCTCCACCTCGTGATGCCGTCGCGGAAGGAGCCCTCTTCAATGGCTCAGACCATTTGTTCAGAAGTCCATTTACAAGTTGACGAAGAGATTTCACTAACTTCCACGGGTTTGATTGATATGAAATGTAGTATAGTGTTACTTCTGTGGTATTTCCATGACATGGTAACCTTGATCTGATGCTGCAGCATCAATTAGCCTTCGCGACACCCAACTCCTCAGCAACTTACAGCAAATATAGCGTGCTTGGGCTCAATAGAAAGTCGGGGGTGACTTTATAATTTTAATTATTTACTCGCGGAAAATAGGCAGGTAAACTATTTAAAAAGTATAATAATTTCATATAAATCTTTCGTAAAAAACACCACAGAAACCTAGACTCGACGATGTTATGATTTTTGATATCAAAGTAGTAGTTGGTTGTGCCAAAAACATCTTCAAGTTTTGGAAAGGATAAAAATACAATGTTCACATTTATGCGGCGACATCTGTCAAAAACAATCACAAATTTTAGAGTCGAGCGACTTTAAAAGTTCTATTGAAACTTATGTAATAGGGTAGATGGCGCTGACTATTTAAGATTTCCAAAAGGGAGACAGATGGCAGAACATGTGTTTTATTGTCATTGGACTAATATATTTAGAGTGCAAGTCAATTACTATTTAAAAAAATAACTTTAGCATCACCAGGATAGTTGCGCTATAAACCTAGTATATAATTAAAATTAAAGGGAAAAAATACTTATTAGAGAATGGCATCTCTAGCTTAAGACAAGAAGGAGGTTACTACTGCAGCTAAACTGTTCACTCACCGATCTACTGATGAATAATCGGAACCATCTATCGAATAAATCTAAATAATATTTAATATTAAATTTTATCTTTTCCTATTTAATATTATATCGCTACTTAAAAACTAAACGGCCACAAATCAAAACCACGTTTTACAGGAGAGCTAATCGAAAAAAATTAAATTATTTTTGTCTAATTTTTTTTTTCTTATTAGATATATATAAAATATATGCATGTTATACATCGTTAGAAGCATATTTTTAAGTAGCATTAAATGTTTGAAGTACTTTTGCAATAAACTGAATACTAGAAGAGGTAGGTATAAGCATATAAGTTACTTTTGAATATATATAAAAAAATGATCAAAATATACTAAATATGGAATAAAACAAAATCATTTTTCAATAATATGAAGGATTGTGATTGTATTTTGGCAATAAAAACATTTTTGGATTCTTTTGCTTTATGGCCCTTTAGTTTTTAAGCAGCGAAATCTATCGAATGTGAGCGATAGAATAAATTCATTTGTTAATCTATACCTAAATAGATACAAAAATCACTAAACCTAAAATATGGGAGTGATCCAACACACTTTAAACTTGATACAAGAAAAGTACTGGTTGCAAAACACAGGCCAATAAGATAACGACAGCAAAAAACGAAGACACTTTTACTTACTTATATTTATCGATTATCTTACTTACACGTGTAACTATATAGTACAGAACAGCAATCTACTCTCACTAAATAATCGAAGTGGCAATACTGAATTCTTAATTGAAATAGAAAGTGCGGACCGATTCATCAAAAGGCTTATTACAATATTACAACGTTACATGTCATTATATCATTAGGGTGTGTGTACGTACGAAAATTTCGCCTCGAGGCATCATCACCCGTTGATAAGAGGGCGCAATGATTCAAAGAGGCCGCAGATGACATATAGTATAGAAAACATGGAACACTGACACCAATCTGCGATGCGAACCTCAGATTTGACCCGAAGCATTCTTATAAGGAATTAGCCCGTTACTTATTCGACATAGATCAGGGCTGTCACTATCAATTTAATACTATAAATGCGAGAGTGCAACACTTAATGAAGCCTCACATTTTTTCAATCAAAGGCAGGAACGCTATTTTACGCATCAGACTTTTCGTAGTGTAGATAAATGCTCACATATTTTACATAAAGTATTGTAACTAAAATAATATCAAAATTCTAAAAGATCTAAAAGGATTTAATTAAATGAAATCTTCTATTAAAATTAATCATTTATTAGTGGCAAAAGAAGCAACCCTAAATCTAAACGCTAGCCTAATCGCTTTGGGCGGTGTGGGATCCAAAGGTATCATCTAACTCGCGGAGTGAAACCTCGTAGTGAGTTACTAAAATCTGTGAGCTACATCTACGATAAAACCTAGATTGATGTCAGTAATGGTAAGGCACCGGTTTTTATTGAGCTCTTAACGGTATAACAAGCAGCTGTGTAAACATCTTCGGTTTAATCTCGGTACAGTTTAATACAACTATGGGAAAGAATTTTTTGCAGAACAAACTCGCTCTAACTCTAGACTCTATAGATCGCTCTATAAATCTATTCTTGCGGTTTTGTGGTTACCTACTTCTAATATTACAGCCATTTTACATAGAAAATTAAATATTACTTAACACATTAAATATTTTCAAAACAAGTTTTAAATTTACACATTTGCACATACTTAATTATGTGGTTTTATGGTAAAGTACTACTATTTACTAGTTCTCAATCTCACTTTAGTACCTAGACAGTTCTCTGGAATTACGCAACACCTCGACTATTTTCTCCTTATCCTTAGAATCCATTACTTAGTATAGAGATTTTTCTCGTGACAGATGCAAAAGAGTACCAGCCAGATCTCATTATCTCTCTATTTCAAGCCTTTTTTACCAAAATAGTTAGTTTTTTTACTCCTGTGTGCAACAATATATTTAATTTGACATCAATCAAGCATATTTTAGGCAGGATTCTGTCTTTTTTAAATTCTCTAAGAGTAAATTCATTAACATTATCCAACGGCCCGTATCAGTTGAATTGACGCGAGACAATCTACAATTTGTTAGTGTCAGAACGGCGATGTTCTGGGCCATTGAACGGGCCGATAGAATGGCGGACCTACATCTGGAACCATGTCTATGTGTTTTTAGGTTAAAAGCATCAATCATAAAGTGACTAGTTATGTTTTGGCGTTGATTTGAGTGTTATTGGCAAGCGGCGCGTGAGTCGAGTCGTGACCCCGCGAAACATAAAAAACTGTCTGTTATGTCATCCTTTAGAAACAATGGTGGATAATTGTTATTTAATTGCTTGCACGTTTTTTATGTTATACTTACATGCAACAGTTTAAGCAATATTTATACACATAGGTAGTACTCGTATTTCACGAATTCGTACTATTTTATTAACGCCCGATGCAAAAGAGAGGGTGTAGAAGATTTTTTTATGTTAAGTACGGCAGACAGGATGACGATCCACTTGATGGTATATGGCTAACTATAACACAAGCAACGCCACAGGTGCTGCAAGTGCATTACTAACTATAATGGGATAAGGAATTGGGAAGGGGTAGGGAAATGTCCTTTGGCATCCCTTGGTCACTCACCGAAATACAACAGCATACGTCATGTTGGCATTTCCCTATCACTATGGTCTTCTGTAAGGATGTGATTAGACTGAAACAAACCAATTGTATGGCCCGCAAAGTAAGCACCCCAAAGTAGGCTTGTGTTAAGGGATAACCATATAACGGACAAGGCCTAAAAACCCTACACACCCAGACCAGAACTTTCAAAAGTTCATGACAATTATTTGACTAGCCGATTGGTCGAGTAGGTACTAGCTGCCTTGGGGATCTGATTCAGGGGTCCGTTCGATTCCCGGAAGGGCCAACTTTGCTAATAAACTTTTCAAAGTTCTGGTCTGGGTGTGCAGGGTTTAGCCCTTTCACTTTTTAAGAACTTAATAACTTATTACTTTTTATTAATAAAACAAACGTAATTAACAAGTAATCTTATAACTTACAAGATAGGACATGTCTATCTACCTTATCTGTCATCGTAAGAATATGTAACAAAGAGATAAAAGAAGTAGTTTTAGATAATAGTGAACGGTTAACGATGACCAAGCCTATAGCCGACCTTCGCGTCAGCTGTCCCACCCACCACTTATTGACTCATTCCCGCCCACAGCCTTTCGACTAACTCCCAATCATTAGCATTATAACTTTTGAATTAATTCGCTCTTCCGTAACCTTCGTTTTCGCTAAACGTTGCTAACGTTGCGAAATATTGTCAATGTCAAGTGTATATTGGGTGTTTATTTATGAAATTTACATAAATATGTATACGACGTTTACCTACTTACTAAAAATAAGTATACGAAATGTTAAAAACTATGTAGACATAATTCAATAAATATCCGTGGTGTTCAGTAATTTCATACTTATATATTATTATGTACATTTTTTCTAGCCTCCTACTGTTACACAAATGTAAGGATTTATGACTGTAAGTTACTCTTTCAGACAAAATGGCTCAACGGATTTCGATGAAATTTGGGACACAGATAGTTTATTACCTGGATTAACATATGCGATACTTTTTATCCTGGAAAACTGTTATATTTCCGAGGAATCGTCTAAAAACATAAAAAATTTGGCGCCACCATCGTCGTCAGCGATAAAAATGTCAGATAAATTTTCTCATACAGTTTTCATTTTTCAACGCGGAATTGATTCCGGGCACCAGCAATAGTATGTGCTAAAAGTGCAGAAAAGTGCTAAAGGTCCATACTACTAAAATTAGTTAAACATTGACTAGGTTAATAGTGTATTCACTTAAAATTTTAAATCTTACATTTTATTCCTTTCACCAACTAATACATATTTTCTTACATATTTTTTATTAATACAAAAAAAATATCTCTAAAGAAATTAGCTTTTGTGTCATTCCTCTGGGTTTTAGCTAGTTTTTTCTTTAGCATATTCATAAAATACCTAAAGTACCTAGCTACCTACTGAAACCAGTGGCGTAATATCAATTTAAATCATAGATAAGTAATAATTTTGCATGAACTATTCGTGAACTAAATATAAACTAATTCATATCGGACTCGCGTATTATGTTGTTTATGACGTCCGGCTTCCAAGTCAACGGACGCAGCTAAACTTCCAAAATTAACCTGTGCAAATGCTAGCCACGCTAGGCGCTGGTGCCGGCAAGTACCGGTGAGGTGAGATAATATTTAGCTCCGCATACACATGACACACAATAATCTTATTATGATCAGTGACTAGACTTGAAAGGAATATATAAGTATATGTATTCTATTCTCATTGATAAAAAAAGGTAAACAAACAATTCACGATATAGAACTAAACAAACAATACGAACAAATTCTAAATGAGTTAATAACTGAGTCTTTTTGATAATGCCTAATTGATTGAATTAATTGAATTGATTAATTGAAATTGATAATAAAATTCCATCTTTAAAACAGTCCAGTGACCATGGCGACGCTATATTTGTTAACGTTTATGATCAATAGAAAAAGAATCGATCATACTATACCTATACCTATTTAAACATGACAGCTTTTATTTTTTGTAATGCACTAAGTATAGTACTATTTCATATCACTACATATTATAAAACAAAGTCCTCCGCCTCGTCTGTCTGTCTCTCTGTCTGTCTGTTCGCGATAAACAGACAAAGTTACGCGGGCGAAGTCGCGGGCAACAGCTAGTTTAGAATAAAAATGGAAGCAACTAGAGAGAAAAATGAATATAATAATAATAAAATAACTTTATTTGTATGAGGTGAGTACAATGATATATAATATACATACAGTGATATACACACTGTGTAATGATAGAAATTAATTAATTTTCAGTCAAAATATACTTTCAAATACATAATTATACTTTCAGTTGATTATAATATTTTGTGCTTGTCCTTGAGCTTTTTTTATTTTGTACTTGAAGTTGTAAGTAAAATGTATTCTCCTCTGAGGTGTAAGCTAAGCATATTATACAAAAGATTATACACTGTTCCTTGATATTGTGAGATTAGCGGGCGGTGAAGCGGGGACCTGCGCGTGAGTCACCCGCTGTGGATTCCATGTCAATGTAACGCCGTTGAACTTGCAATTACGCCACACTTCGTCGCTTGCTTTAATTACATACTTTTAATTTGTATTAAGCATCATAAAACAACATAATTCATTTGTATTTTCCATTAATTATGTCTATATTGAAATTAATGTCAGAAGTCAATATACATATCCCAATAAATATAAATAATTGCAATAGCTTTTTTAAGACTGTAAAAAAATTGATGTGGTTTGGGACTGCGGAGTTATTATACTTAAAAGGCTGCATTCAAACTATCTAACGTGTGAATTATCTTTTTTATATAGTACCTCATATAATGCACCACACATAATGCATATCTGAATTATCTTTTTTAATGTAGAACACTATAATAGGTATAATATAACTTTCTGTAGGCGCAGTCCTAATTTTGAAAATTTTAGACAGAACTTCCAACATTCTATTCAAAAACTTTTGTGGGCTATGTTTTTGTAGAAATACATTGTGACGATGAACATTTTGTGGTGACAAAATAAAATAAAATAATTTTTTTGGTCGATGTTTATCGAATGAGTGTTATTTTCTGTGTCATAAAGTTAGTGCGTTTGAGGCTCGACAGCCATTTTTAGAAGAGACTTTCTTATTGAATTCTATCCCTGACTGAGAGAGAGAGCGGCGAAATTTATTGGGGCAAAATTTTTTGGCTCTTCGTGACAATTAACTGAACAAAAATTTTGTCGTTTTTCAGAGGGAAAAGTTTTACAAACTTACAAAGCTTGCACGATTTAATAATTTATATTTGTTTGTTATTCGAGATTAAGACTCATTGAGTTGAAAATTCAAGCACAAACTGTGGATTTTTTATGGGAAAACATCTTTTTTGTAAGAATCTATTAGGCTTCGCTTGCTTGTGATAGCCACGGCTAGGTTTTTAACAAGTTTATTATTGTAGTCCTTTAGGTATCAAAATACGAACGCAAATCACACTCTCCTAGACATATTCTTCTTATAATAAAATAAACAGACACAAACTGATTTCTAATAAAAATTGTATTACGAAACATCGGTAATATTATTCAATAATTAAAGCGATAAGTCGATGAGGCCGAGATAAGCGTGACAATCAATGAGTAACACAAGCCTCGGTGACTCTCGGCTTTAATAAAAGTGGTTTTCTCTAGTCTCAACTTTATAATAATCATGGATGATGGATGGCTTAAGTATAAAGAATTTTAATAAGTAATTTCTATTTATTTATTTTTAAAAAATCAAACAGATAGCTGCTGCCCGCGACTTTACCCGCATATAAAAAATAGATAAAAACCTATTCTCAGACCTACCAAGTGTACATATAAAATTTCATCTTTCGGGGGAGTATGGCAACTAACACTGTGACACGAGAATGTTATATATTAGATGTACCAGTGGACTATATAATATATGAAATGAAACACTGAGCGCCTCTTTCACCAACTGTCAAGTAGGCTAACTGTCATTTAAAGTCACCGGTAACCGGAAATAATGGAGCTGATATACTTGTTTGTACGGTAAAAGTCCCAAACATTGAAAAGAAAATAATAAAAAAAAATTCGCCTATCGAATGATGCAGTAAACCGAGTGCATAATTCAATAAAACAGAAAATTATTTCTAAAAGTAACTAATCAACACTTTACTTGTAGTTGGTGAAAGAGGCCCTGAGTGATCATGACGTGATCAATCTAATGATACGAAAATTTGTTCTTACGGACTATGTAAAAATTCGTTGTTAGGGACTGAGATTTTTGAATTAAGAACTGCATTCAAATGGGAAATTATTAATTGCACATCAAATAAAATAATCGCGTATCAATTTATTGTCATCATTTATATACTTTTTTACATCAAATAACTTATTTCACCACAAATAAACTAAATGTATAACAAAACTAGTACTGCAGATAATTCGAATTTATACATCAACACTATATTACTTTTTTCCTCTAATGCGATACAAATAAATTCCTTTAGGTACAAAAATACTACAATCTTATCAGAAATACTGACTGCACAGCAAATTAACTAATTCTCATAGCAAAATAACTATCCCGCCTTAATAATTCAATAAAAATTTTGAATTTAGTATTTTTGTATTTGATTTTATATTATACTCGTATTTCTGATCTCATTATGTTGTACTTAATAAACAATAAAATGGTAATGTCAAATAAAATGCTGTTTTATTTAGATAAACTGCTGTAAGTTATATTAAAATAGAAGCTATATTTAAAAAAAAAGAGTTCACAGGTATGATGTGCGTTAGTCATTATTAGCTGTGCATTAATAAAAAAGCGGTACATTAAGATAAATAGCGGTATGCCACGAATATAAATTGCAGTTCATTTAGTAATATTTTGAGTTGAGTATTTTGCTGTGCAATCAGTAATTTTGATGTGAATTCTGATTATTTTTGTATACAAAAAGTACTTTTTTTGATATGCGTTTAAATACTACCCCATTCAAATTTTTTTAAATCACGCTCGCACAAAACCAGGAATCGAACCCGGTGAAATCTCTTTATTAGCGTAATTGATATATGTGTCGGTCGTAAAACGCTCGTAAGTATAATAAATTATGTCTTGCAACCTTGTAAAATAATAACATAATTAAATGTCTACAATTTTAATATTGGCAAAATAATAACATTGTATCAATTTACATATTTCCTTAAAATAAGTTTTATATTAATTACTAGCTGTTGCACGCGACTTCGCCCGCGTAACTTAGTAAATTATAGCCAATGTTACTCGCTGATAATGTAGCTTTCTATAGGTGAAAGAATTTACAAAATCGGTCCAGTAGTTTTGAAGTTTAATTATTACAATACAAAAATACAAATCTTCTCTCTTTATAATCTATAATATCCTTATATATATAAAATTACGAGACACATGTTTGTCGCCTATGGACTCTTAAAGTACTGAACCCATTTTGAATACTCGTATCCTTATATACATAAAAATGTTTGTCGCCTATGGACTCTTAAACTATGAACCGATTTAGATAAAACTTCGTAACTATGTGTAATTTGGTCCAAATTAAAAGATAGGATAGTTTTTATTTTGAACCCGGACGAAGCCGGGAGCATGTAGCTAGTAGCATACTAGTATTAGTATAGATTTAACATATATATAATAAACCGATAAAATTATAATTATTTTATATTATTGTTATTGTCAAAGTGAATTAAATAGAGTGAAAATGCAAGGTGTCCTAATCAGAAAATATCTGTACCTAATTGGATCATCGCACATCATTTACTATTGAGTAGAAGCATTTGATCAATCATTTTCACCGATCTCAGCCTCATTTAAAAACTTTCATAGTGTCACTATATCAGTGTACAAGTAAACATACAGTAGTGTATCTTGATATTTAAGTTAGAATTTAAGTCACTATCGAGAAAAATATAATAATACTAGCTACACGCTCCCGGCTTGGTCCGGGTTCAAAATAAAAACTATCCTCTCTTTTAAGTTGGACCAAATTACACATAGTTACAAAGTTTTATTAAACACGGTTCAGTAGTTTAGGAGTTCATTGGCCTCAAACATGTGACACGTAATTTTTATATATTATATTATAGAGATAAAGATAATTCAATAGACACCAGAAGAGAACTACGAAGGGCTATAATTGCTTCATATGACCCATTATCCACACATCAGGCGTTACATTTAGATTATGTGAAATTATTACTTACTTTCAGTAGTATCAAGTCCATAATACTACGATAATAAGTCCAAATCAAGACTTTTTGTAGGGATTTTTTTGTAACTTGTAACTTTTTATTTCTTACTGTTACTGTTTTTTTTCTTTTTTCTTTGTAATCTCATGTTCCTAAGTTGCAAATAAAAATAAATGATTGATTGATTGATTGATGATTTAAGTTCACTTAGTTTCAGAATTTAATTTAAGAATATAATCTTGAGTTTCAATACTGTTATGTCTTGATAGACTCTGTGCACTGTGACAGTATCAAAGATATACCTACTTTCTCATTTGTAATGAATGAGATTGTTTGCCCAAGTACCAACATTTTAATGACTTTTATAAATTACATATCATGCGGAATTTATACAAAAAAGCGTAGATATTTTACTACAGTTTTTGGATCTTGAAAAATGAATGGTCATGAAATCATTGGTTCTTTGTCATGATGCTTTTGCTAACGGTCACTATTAGCTTTGGTAAGTACCAATGACTCGCAGAATTTGTTCGCTGCATATAATAAAATCTATGTAAATAAAAATGCATCGCTAAATGTGTTCCTAAGCTCATCGAGAACGGCTGGACTAATATGGAGTTTTTTTTTTAATATTCCTTAAATATCCTTTAAAGTCCGAGGTTCTTATTAAAAAATAATTGGAATAAATACCCGGAAAATTGAATTCGTTCGAAGCCAGGGGCCGGTAGCTTGTTATGAAAAAAATTGCAATCAAAACTTTTATTTGGCATTCTCTGTTCGACATTTACAACTTTTAAAAACAATGCAACCTTGAAACTCTCATAACTTAACCCATCAAATAAGTAGTGAAAGTTGTTATCCATTAACCACTTCAATAAAAATTCGTCGAATGTTCCATAATACTTGGGCGATTTAATTTCGAACATAAAGCATTAAGCATTTGTATCGCATTCCGAAGCAAACTCGATGCTTGCAAAAAATCGATCATTTTCACAGATTACAAAAGCCAATTACCTTCTGCAATAGAAATAAAAAAATTGCGAAACAAAAACAATGGCACGGTCTCTTTACTTGTCTCGAGAGGCACAGTGTCGGTGTTCTGGTGCGGAACAATAAAATATTTTCATCTGTTTCGATCTAGTAACGTCAATCATCATTCGTGAGATTCGACCTAAAAGCCGGTACTCATTGAATTAAAATTCCTAACTGCCAATTATATCCAATTATACCCTAACGATTCTAAATTTAAATTGCCGAAGACGAAGACTTGCCAGCATTGATGATCAGGTGAATATTTTCTTATTCACCTGATCATCAATGTGTGTCGCCATGCCAGTGCATTTGCATCCACCTAGTACTTTAAGCTATTCTATTACGTGTAAAGGTGAGATTCCGCGGGACGCGGCAGACGGCAGACGGCAGCGGCAGACGGCAACGGAATTTGCCGCGACGACAGACGGCATTACTTTGCAGTTAATTTATGAAGATTTGCTCAGACGTTTGAAGATTATCCGCTCATTACCTAGTTCACGAAGGTATCTCACTAGGTTCCACAGGTTCGATTGATTTGAAATTTTTTGTATGTTTACTTCAGTGATATAACATTGACCTGACGCTGATTGACCTGACGCTGCATCAAGTATTAGTCTGCGGGATTCCCAACTCCTCAGCGAACTTACAGTAAATATAGGTCTCAATGGAATGTCGGGGATGCAACATATAAACAAACTTACAAAATCCGCTCTCTCTCTTTATAAGTAATATTAGTATAGATCACTAAAGATAAGTTCACGTCATCATTACATAAGTAAAATTGAGTAAAATTTAATTTAATGAACATTAAATTCCTCTGGGTAATTGGGTTATAATATTGGGAATCTGTTAACAAACTCCTGAAAGATTAGAAGTATGTAGTTAAGAAGAATGAAGCAGTGAGACATACGGACACGCCTTGAGACATTTTTAGACTAATTAGAAAGAGTGTTTTAAAAATCAACCATAGTTTTATTGGAATCCCTTTTTTCCTCAACTAATTTCTTAGAATGATACTGAAACAGACACTCAAAAACACTATTCCCGAAATAACTGGTTAATAAGAACAGTTAGAAAAACAAACTTTCTGGTTATTCCTAAAACTAGCACATACGGTTGAAAGGATCGTTTACCTATATAATATCTTCCACGGCGTTCTCGCCGTATTCAATAACTCGAAATACGGCAAAGCGCCAAGAATCGTTTACGTGACGTAGTTATACGTTCTCAAATAAACAAATTCCTTTGCATCTCGCATGTAACCTTGAAACCCTTGGAAAACATCTGATAAAACATCACTAAATAATATAAATAGTCAGTATAACTTAATAATATTATGGGATATCGATACATCGAATATAGACTCGGATACCGGTTTACTTGCAAGTAAGAAGATGCACTTGTGAAGAATAAAATTAAAACAAAATCTAATATATAAAAAATTTAACACTTTATTTAAGTGACAAAATATTTTTAGAATTATTCTTAAATTTAAAACTCTCGCTACGATATAATTCCTCGAAACGAAGTATTCTTAGTTACTCAAATTGACCCATATTGATGAATCAGCCGGTATAACTGTATGGAAGAGTGAAAGTAATAAATTTTCATGGATTTGGAGAAAGATCTCTTACTCGAGTCGCAAATATCAAGTCTCAACGCAAGGAGAATGCGCGTCGCTATCAAACGTATAGTGCATTTTCGCAGAAGTCGCCGTGTCAATATTATTACTCCGAACACCACGGCCGCTCTTTAATTACGTGGCGAAATGCAGGCCGCTGTAAACATTCCGTCGAGTACCGCTACTCGATGAAATATTGGCAGGTTTTTGACCGACACACGTATCCGAGAGGAATTTTCTTTGTAGCTGTTAAAGTTTCACACGAACGAAAGTGCAAAATAATAATGAATTTTAATTGAGTTGCTTTAATCCAAAATTAGCTTTGAAAGCTTATATGGCGCCGCTATACGACGTGAACGCGTTGTGCGAAAGTTCTGAAAACATTTCGTAACGCCTTTCTCAATAAATGTTGACTGAAGATGGTTTACTAGAGGCAAACAGCATTGTAGCGGTGATGTAACTTTGGAATGTACCGCGACGTCGAGTCTATGAGGAACATAATGCATATTGACAAAGTAGGGCAAAACAAATGAATCTTCATTTACAACTTGAAGCGATTTAACGGTGCTTTATGAGAAAAGTTATTCTCAGAACAACCATGAAACACTTAGCACTTTCGAGTCAATATTATTGGACCCAACGTTATTACTCCATTTACGTAACGAAGCCCGGTTAGAATTAACATCTGTTTAATAGTAATTGAGTCTATCAACTTTTTTAAAAGCAAAGCAATTTAGGAATATCTAAATTGTGCGAATTTTTTTTTTTAAGTCATCGACACATCCATCGTCCAATACATTTTTTGACATTTTTAATTTACAATGGCATATTGGATTAGTATACGTAGACCGTAGAGTCTGAGTGCATCTGAAACGTATACTAATATATTTCTTACACATAGTAAGAATATATTAGTACCACAGTATTACTGTGGTACTTTTATATATATAATATAAATATAGTATAATATTTAGTACTATGCGGTCGAAATTGGGGATTGCCCCACACTTTGATACAAGTGAAAAATAGTGTGGTATTATAAATACTTTTAATAACAAAGAAACTTGTATTGCGGTTCGATTAAATTAATTATTATTCTCGTCATCACACTGGGTAGTACTTTTCCCATACTAGTCTTCGTAAGTGTATTCCAACTCATATTTTACCGTCACAATATCATACAGCAAACATTTGTTTAGCTTTAAAAGAGTTAAGCATTTAAAGCATTTTGTTAAAATTTCATTAGTAATATATCACTCGGCTCAATTCCGTGTATCTTGTGTAGTGAAAGTGAAATGTTTATGACTAATAATAAAAAGTCGAAAGGTTTAGAGAAATTTTTACACGAAAAAGTGTTATTCGATCATAAACTTTTAAAAGGGTCCAATAAATCGATCATGTTTTCTATTTTATTTAACACATTACGTTATAAATATTTTAACTAATTCATAAATAGAAAGATAGAATTATAAAAACGTCTGTTGGATATGGAATTCAAGTTCCTTCCTCGAATGATTCCCACATATTTAAATTCTAGTAGCGAGCTGGAGGCCCGGGCTGCTCCATGCTTCACCGGCAGTGACTCATTGAGTCACCATCGAGTCGGGGTCAAGAGCACGCCGCGCCGGCCGCCTGCCTACCTGATGAGTTTTATGTGTGCCACAAATCATCGCCTGCACATCATAATATAATTAACAATATCAAAAAGAATTAATCCAATTAAGGGCCTTTCACCAACTACAACTAAAATGTTGATTAATAGTTACTTTTAGAAATAATTTTATGTTTAGTGCAACCTTCGTATAGGCGAATTTTTTAATTTTTTCTTTTTAATGTTGAGATATTTACCTTACAAAGAAAGATATATCAGCTCCATTATCCCTGGTGACTGGTGACTTTAAATGACGGTTACCCTACTTGACAGATGGTGAAAGAGGCCCTAAGACAAGTAAGTATCTTCTAAAGCATCTTCTAAGCTGAAACTGTAAAACCTGTCGGAAATATTTAGCATGCATTTGAAATTTTCCTTGTTTCGAGAAATATCATCAGTACTTGAATTTAAAAAATGCGTTTAGATAATAAAATTATGTACATACGTTTTTAAAAGTAGTGTTCAGATCAAACATACGAGTATGTCTGGTCTGTTTGAATTGTTTAATTTGAGTACCTTTCCGAAATTAGCTAAACCTAATCATAAAGACCAAAGTCACTAGAATCCTGTAGAATTTTATTTATACAGTGGACTTAGTCAGAAATTGAATGCGGAAGTATAGTATTAATACACACTCCACCTCAGAAAAGTATAAAATTAGTTCGCTATCCGCATCTGTATGTGTTTCAGCGTTTTTAGGTATGTTACTCTGTACCTATGTCTCAATATGAACTTGTATGTGTAAACTAATTACTCTAAGATTTTGTTTGTTAATTAATATATTATGTAATAATATACACATTATGAAACAAATGATTATGATACTTTTAAAATATATATAAAAAATACAATGATACTGTATTTATGCCATGTCGGTTACATAGCTTAATTACATTAACTACAATTGAATTGCTTGCGCATTTAATGTTAATTAAACTTGCCCTATACACTTAAAAGGCTTCGCATACTTACGTGATTTTAATTCACCAATTAAAAGCACCTATGCAAAGCTGAGACATGTTCGTGAGTAAATATACAAATAACAAGAAAGGGGAATGCGCGTAGGTTGAAGGATAGGTCTGTCACGTTTTAATCTTATGGTTAACGAGTGGAGTGGTTCCCGCATCAATGGCGAGTGGTCCGTTAACGCCCACGTTCCCACTTTCATTTCGGGCCCGCGGCCACACGTGACCGGC
The DNA here is from genome assembly GCA_945859745.1 of Synanthedon formicaeformis. NCBI lineage: Eukaryota > Metazoa > Arthropoda > Insecta > Lepidoptera > Sesiidae > Synanthedon > Synanthedon formicaeformis. The sequence goes on from OX243965.1 coordinate 7,119,507, forward strand.
GGACAGGAACGCCGTTCTTTACTTGTTATTGTACTGAATATTGTAACCATGAACTATAAAAAAATAAGGACCGAATCTTGCCAAAGCGTTATAGAGCTTTTTAGGTGTGGCTTATGGATCCATATACTGCTTAAAAACTAAAGGGCCATAAGACAAAAAATCCAAAAATGTTTTTATTGCAAAAATACAATCACAATCCTTCATATTGTATGTTGCAAAAAAACATGATTGTTTTATTCCATTTTTAGTACATTTTGATCATTTTTCATATATTCAAAAGTAACTTATATATGCTTATATCTCTTCTAGTATTCAGTTTCAAATGCTGCAAGTGTGCTACCGACTATAGTAGGATTAAAGATAAGGAAGAGAGGAAAATGGGCTCTGGCAACCCTTACTGATTCACCGAAACATAACAGCAGACATGCTGTTATTTCATTGTGATCTTAGTTAAGGGGTAACTTGCTGCCGACAGACGGCTGCGAAAAGCATTATGCCTTGCAACTACTGTCTACATATGACAAACAGTTGTCAACTATTCAAATACTTGACCACATGTCAATGTCAAGTGTCAAACCACGTGAAATGTTACCAAAACATACCATCAAACAACTGCATTACATAATATTATGTTGCTATTGGCTGCTTTTCGGCCGTAGATGGAAGCAAAAAGAAAGATGCTGTATGTTATTACATTACGAAGCTCCAAATGGGCATCATAAAACTGGATAGGTATTAGGTACCTAAATAATCATCCCTCAACTACAATTCAATCTACAACTACAAATATAAAACAACACGTGTAAAAATAGAGAGTCGATAAATGTATTCAAATTCCACAAAAACTGTGTCTGATACTAAGTTTATTAGACTCAGTACGATGGTCCATGCATGGATAGTGAGTATAAGTAATATTTCTTTTTGCTTCTATCTATCTACGTCTTCGGTATATTTTTCTAGCACAACATGAAGTAACGCTTCTCAAATACTATCTACACTCCTTAACAACCCAAAGAGAGATCTGAGAGGTCGAGTACTTCCAACTTGATCCTCTCCTCGCCTCTTGATATGTGAGACATCGCTCAAGACGTGAATTGCTGTCACTCTCATCTGTCTTGCGTGTACGCTCAATGGCCCGCAATTGCCGCGAATGAAATTTATTGCGAATACAACAATAGTATGAATATAACCATTACACCTAGAGTTTAATAATTGCAGTGCTTCGTCATCGTCGTACTGTAATTTATTGAGTGCACATATTACACAATAGGAGTAACAAACATAACAAACGTTTACGACCGTTGACTCTTTATCTGCGCGAGAGCATCAGCCTCATACTACTTAGGTTATGGTATAATAAAATAAATGTCGGAAGATTATTTATGGTACTGCTGTGTTGTGACACAATATGTTACCCGACGATTGTATCAGTATGGCAGTGTGTTAAGGAAAGTGAGATTTCTATTGGAAGTTGAATTAATAAAATGTATTCCACTTGAGGTATGTACGTGTCGTTAAAATTTGAATGCTTTTTAAGGCACCGGCCGGTGGCACGTCCAGTACAAACCTGTTCAATGCGAGCGGGCTGGCCACACACCTTGCAGCTCAACCATTTATTCGTATGCCAAGCTCTTACTTAACATGAATTATTGGTAGTAAACCAAGTGTCTATTGGTTTTTTATTTGCTGGAAGAGTCCCTACCTAATCGCTTATCCTTAATCCTACTGTAGTCACCAGGAAACTTGCAGCACTCGTGGCTACGGTAACCACCAACCACCAAGTGGCCATTAGCCTGATTTGCGTATTACCTACTGATCCTTATAGAATCACCATTGTTAACATGTATTAATTGCCATGTAATTAAAATCCCAAACAAAAGTTGGTTCAACCCATAGTTATTTTTTTATTTAAATAATAAAAATATTTAGACGACAAATTAACCATAAAATACAGGTACCTACCTACATTATGATGTAGTTTTCTTTGTTCTCTTGTAACATAAAAATTAGGTTCTCACGCTACCCTATACTGGCGGTATCATTTTAACAGCTCCGATAAGATTAGAAAGTAATTTGGTTTGTGTAAGAGGGTCAAAAATAGGACACAGATAAGGATAATATGAGGAACTTTTATTTTCCTACCACATTTAACAGAATAATATCCCAACTGACTGTTTGTCTGTTTGCTCGCTTTTTTCTTGTATAATACTTAAAAGATTTTAATGTGACTTTCAGCAATCGTATTGAGTTTCTTGCGGAAAAAGTACTTTTATTAGATATCTATTCACAATAACTTCATTTGAAGAGGGAATTTTTTTGCTTCTGTCGTTGAAAAAAATATTCTGTCATCGAAACACCCGCGCTAAACCGGGGTGCATAGGCAATACATTTATAAAAAACAAAAAATATGTCCATTAAATCTTATAGAAACTTTCGTATTTGATTTTCTCTATGTGTATGCTTGGAATGCTTGTACGTACATATCTTAAACGTAATATACCACCCACTGATCGACCTGCGGCATCTCTGATGAATTGTCAGAAATTATGCAAACCAAAACCGTTCGCACACTTTCGCTGAGACAGTTTGGAGTCATTCGCACATTTCATTATTATGACCTAACAGCACACTATCCAATGTATTAAGATCTACTATGTCGCGTCACTTCTCTTATTTTTCATTGTTGATATTAAGTAGTCCAGGGTCCGCGGTAGATCTTGCAATATTGGTGGTACAACGTCGATATTACGAGTCACACCGACCACCCAAGCGGTACTCGGTACGTCCGTTCGTTTATTTCCTATAATGTTATCTCGCTGCAGTAATCGCCGTAGGCTATTAAAGATACATACCTATACAGACATTGTCTAAGACTTTTATTTTGATACATTTATTGAATATTACAAGAGCAAAATAGTTGAGCATTAGGGAACATCAACATACACAAAAAATAACATTACCTTGTAAAACACATTTATTATGACTTCCTCAATAATTGGCGTAAGCACATACTTACTTCCCTCTTTAAAACAAATTTAACAAAAGAAAATTTGACCTCGGCTCGTGAACATGACTACATTTGTCAGGCAATGCACATTTGTACCAACATCAGAATTTGTTACGGTTCACTCAACGTAGTCTCAACAAAGAGATTTGACGATACTTTAAAAAGATATGTTGACAAGTCTCTTGAAAAGCAAAGCTTCGTCATTAACGATCACGAAATTATTTTATTTGATTTCCAAACGAAGTGTTTGGGCACACAGCAGTAACAATATTTGTCGAACACTCTATCATTATGACCTGTGCCATTCTCGTGATCTTGCACAACTTTGATTATTACAAATTATATTGACCGTGACCTGTCGACGACTTGCGAGCTGTTCTTACATTTCAATATATTTTTTCTGTTACCATGTAGCAGCGAATCAATAATATTTACTAACTCAACATACGCATTGGATAAAAAACTTTAAAGTGATAAAAAAAATACCTATTTTGCTACACAGTATATTATATAAATCGGTTTTTCCCCATCGTCAGAGTTTCTCGACTACGCGAGAACTTAATTTTATGAGCTAGTAATTGGTGAAATGGAATTTTGTTTTATATGATCTTTGACATATTTTTCATTGTGACAGGTACATTTTGTAACTGTTTACAGCGGGAGATTACAAATTTTATTTTGTTTTATGTTAAGACTCAGTAGTATTGGGGAATAGGGAAATGAGCTCTGGTATCCCTTACTCATTCACCGAAACACAATGGCACACGTGCTGTTATTTCACGGTGGTCTTCTTTAATCCTTATGTAAGGATGGGCTGCCCAATATATATTGGATTCCAAGTATTTATTTAATTATTCTAAAGTATTTCCAACATATTGCTGCTTAAAAACTAAAGAGCCACAAATCAAAATTACACTTTTTACAGGAAAGCTAATCGAAACAAATTAAATTATTTTTTGTCTATTTTTTTCTTATTAGATATAATATCAAATATATGCATATTATACATCGTTAGAAGCGTATTTTTAAGTAGCATTAAATGTTTTAAGTACTTTTATAATAAACGGAATACTAGAAGAGATATAAGCATATAAGTTACTTTTGAATATATGAAAAATGATCAAAATATACTAAAAATGGAATAAAACAATCATAAGTCTTTTTGCAACATACAATATGAAGGATTGTGATTGTATTTTTGGAATAAAAACATTTTTGGATTTTTTGTTTTATGGCCCTTTAGTTTTTAAGCAGCGATATGAGTAAAACATGAATATTACATATCGTTCATATCTCTCTTTTTAAATGTTTTACACGAAACTCTTTGTTTACCCTCTAAGTCTCGGGTATGCGCGTGCATTATGTCGTAGACAGCTAGGTACTTAGCTTAGAACACAGCACGACGTGCCCCGACGACTTTCCCACAACAAAACGTCACCGCCCCGCGTGTTTGTGATTTACAAACATGGCTGCGATAATGCTGCGTCCGCGCAATCATCGAACACGAGAACTCATTGACAAGCAGAAACGCACTGGGAAAATATGTGAGAAACGCTTATTGAATAACAGTGATTTTGTTTACACATACTTAGTTCAAGTAACGAGAAATTAATACATAGTTATTTAATTAATAACATGGATCAGAGCAGATAATATTATAAATATCAAAGCATGCTGACGCATCTATATTTTCTTGGTATGCTTACGTTGATCATGAATGGTAGTCAAGAAAAGTATCATTTTTAATAACTATTATACTTAAAGTGAAAGGTAGTGTCGTATTTTACAAACAAGCAAAGGCTTTGAAGGTTTCCCAATTTTACTATTCAAGCAAATTAAAGTAAAAACCTTAAATTATGGTGTTTAATCGTTCTTGTGTATGTGTGTGTAGCTCCTATTTAGGTAATCATTAACTGAACAATATTTAGTCACAGAAAAGCATATCCATAGTTATGAAAGCAGCACAAAACTATTAAATGCATATTTACTAGCACACTTGATGTATACATAAATCGTACAACAAACCGTGAGGATATAGATTACTTGGATAATAATAAGGTACACGCTAACTGCTCTTGTCAATTCAACTTATAGGGTTGTCAGAAAGTTTTAAAAAAAATTAATTATAACCGTTGCGTAATGTCTCACTTATAAATATGTCCTTTTATTAAATTATGTCAATTAAGTGTTAGTATATTTTCAACTTCATTATTAATTAAATAAAAAATATTATGGTATGTATGGTGGTATGGTAATTAAATAAAAAATATCACTCAATTCATGTCAAAACTATAGTATACTATAGAACTATAGTATATTAGAACTATGGTACATGATACCTCACAGGTGCTTTTTTTATATGGTATCAGTATACACCTCATTGAAACAATAATTTTAGGTTTACACAAACAACAAAGACCTTTTGGTGTTTTGACGAATAAAACAAAATGTCTAACGCATTACCCATGTAGTTGATTTATATATGTATATTTATTTAACTATCAAATTAAGTGTAAGAGGTATCCTAAAGATTTCATTGAATTCTTGGAACACAGATTGTATTTTAAGTAAATTTTATTTTATTGTGCAACAATGGTTAATAAAATTCAGTTGCAGACTCGTGTCAATGTCAAGCTATCTTCATAAATTTCAATTTAGCGATGTTTACTAAAACTTGGGTCAGGGTTTATTAGGTAGTGTAGTCACCAAAGCAACGGTAGCATAATAATTGTCTCTGTTCTCTCGTTCGCCTACGTGCTTTTCCAAATATCTGCCCACGTTGGAATTCTGGAGCAGATTGGCAACGTTGCCTTGAAGGGCAACCCTAGTCGAGTGAGAGGTGTACGTAGCGTAGACGATGGTGTGCGACTTTACTGACGAACGCCTTACAAGTTACAAAACTGACGCAACAGACACCTGCACCGGTACCTCTGCGAAAGTGAACAGTATTATTTTTAAATAAAGAAAATTAAGGACGGGCCACCAAATTTTGGTAATTTTGGTAAATTTTGGTAATAATCTATAAACAGAACAATAGGTAGGTACCATACCATACAGAACATACCAGAGAAATCTAAGTGCTCTGCCAACCCTGATCAGGAATATGGGAATGAATATTTTTACCGATAATTTTAAATTAATTTTTGTTTTGTAAATATATTTTTCAAAAATTAAATTATTTCTAAAAGGAAAATACAGGAATTTATCTATAGGACCACTTTTAAGATTTTTATACAAAGATCACATTTTACAACAAGTATGTCAATGAAATTTTAAATATTTTTTTATTAACACCATAAAAGTGCACGTATGGATGGACAAATGTGAACCAAGATGCTGGATCACGACCAATACGAACGATTTATAAATAAATATAACTATTTTTCTTCAAAAGAGAAAAACTAATTTCAATGCCTTATGTAAGTCTTATTCAATTAAATTTTTACGACCTAATATTGAAGACAGAAAATTAAAAAGTCAAGTCTGTACTGGATAAAATTTTATTATTGCTATTGAAATAAAAAAAAATCAAACATCCTTCATAAAATGCTGGTTTTATCAAAGGTCGGCGCGAAATAGATGAACGGAATTTGTTTAAAAATTTATAACATGTTTTTTTTTATATTTTAGTTGATGCTTAAAGGAGGTCAAATTTAAACCTTGATGTGTTAGGGATATTTATTACCCAATTTAAAATAAAAATGCAACTTTCCTAACGTCACATGACACAAAATAGCAAATGAAAAATTTTGTAACAATTCTGAAAGTAAGTACTTGTATCAGCTGAAAGTCAATTACTACACTGTCTAGATTTTTTTGTGTTCATTACAAGTCACCCACAAATTGAAAGTGAAACTATCACTCATTACTAGACCTCTGATTAATATCGTAACGTAATATAAAAAGCTAACCAGGTATGCCAACATAATGAGTTTGATTTATTTTATCAACGAATGAAAAGTTCCTTTCAAAGTTCATAAATTAATTATTAAATACTTAGTTCAATTTACTTTCATCCAGATGCGTTTTCGATGTTTTGCTAATACTATAATGTCCTGATTTAAAGACGATGTTTTTGTATGATGTACCTATGCAGGTATTTTTATTTTTGTTTGTAATGAATAAATACAGAAACTGAACCGATTTTCAAAATTCTTTCAACGATAGAAATCTATTTTATCAACGAGTAACATAGATTATAAAGTTACTCGTAAGAAGTCGCGTGCAACAGCTATAGAATAAAATCATGTCCAATGTATCTTGCCTGGGAATTTAAAAGCTATGTAGGTAAACGATGTACGTTTTCGCAACGATCAACTCACCGAACAGTGACAATAATTCACAATCGACCTCGACCTTGCCGGCGCTTGCACCCACGCATTTACGAGTACTCTTGCAAAATAAACCAAATTCACAAATATTACAAGTTAATCCGCCATCTTATTGCACGCACCCACGTCCGCCATTTTGTGAATCCAAGATCTGGGACAGACGTGATATAAAGTTTTGATGACCTTTTAGTTTTATCCACAACACGGCTTAAGGTCAGCGTCTTTTTTAACATTACTTTTATTGCTATCGAAGTGGGCGATGGCATAACAAATTGAAATTACATAAATTTCATATTGTTTATTCGTAATAAATATTTGTTTATTCCCAGTTAGTTTATGCCGAAATAAAAATTTAGCGCCTCAAGTCACACCTCACATGTATATATCGTCTTATTAAAAACTAGCTGGCGCCCGCGACTTCGTCCGCGTTGAAAAATTAAAAAGTAGCCTATCCTGTGTCCTGTACGTCTAAATGTTTATCTACCAAGTTTCATGAAAATCAATTAATTCGTTTAAGAGTTATGGAGGAACATACATACATACATACATACAATACCTACACTTACAGATTTATTATTAGTATTGATGACTGCGTGGGAAAAACACCAAAAAATGCAATATTACAAATTAGAACAAAGAGGTCGATAATGATACATTGATAAATAAAGAATAGAGAGAGGATCAGACACAACTATTTGTCATCGATTGTGATGTTATCGCTTGTAAAGCTTCTGCGCGAGTCCCAGTTTAATTAATTGCTTTGCCAGAATTAAATGTTATTGTGTCAAGGCTGGAACAGTTTTATTACAATTTAAACTTTATGTAAACATTTAATTCAGCCTTTAGTCTGTTCATGCTTTAGTTACACTCTGTGAATTTTTTATATAGGTACTTAGATGTCTAGACATGTGAGCAGGATGTAGAGATCAAAATTAGTAAAGGAGAATTGAGGAGAATTTAGTAATTGGTTTGTCTTATTTTTACCAACATAACTTTCGACGGCAGATTTTTGAAGGAAAAAGTTCTTTAGACGCTTTGGGCACTTTTTGTATGGGGTATCTATGTACTTAAATATCGTGTGTGATTGTTTAGGAGATAAATTCAATGCTCTTGATTGCAGTCATAATTGAAAAAATGATTCTGTAAGTTTTGTATAAAAAAAAAGCTTAATTGAGTCATAGTTTAAAATCTTTTTTCAGTATTTAAAGAAATGGTCATATGCGTATTTCATTATGTTTATTATTAAACATTTAAATATTTTAAATCCACCCATCGCCAAACCAACCATACTTTTTTTTTATTAAAGATGGGTTTGCTCTTGGCCAGCATCCAGCTGTGAAGCGAAGCTCATCCAGAAGATGCCTATTCACTCTAAATTTGAAAAGATTGGGAATATGTCACATTTCATTACTTCCTTATAACTGAGATTAAAGAGAAAATGCAAAATTCATAAAAGTTAATTTGAATTTTGCATTTTCAAATATTTTCAAAGTAAAGTTCGGTCATCCCGGACTTCTCTTTTATTCCCTAAATTAATATTTTGAAGATGATAGTGCCAAGACAATACCGTCATCTTTTCATATGCCTCGAACCCTTTAAATAAAATAGAGTGCATAGACTAATCGCCCGAATTTATCTCGCCCGGGTCGGTCGACTTGTCAAGTTTTATTTTATTTATTATTTTTATAGATTACAGAATACGTCAAGAGCTAAATAAAAATGTATAAATATCTCATTAGCAGTTTTGTCAGAAGTTTCGTGATTTTACAGTTATCGTATGGTCAATTTGACTGTACCTTTAAACCCGACTGTACCGCATAAGGTGGGCCAAGTGCGTGTTTATTATAGCATGCTACTTTCAATTAAGTAACAGTGATAATGCTGAAAACTTATATCACAATGGAAAGTGGACTTGTCCAGTTATGTACGATTGATGTTTTGTTGGTGTTTCGACAGTGGAAAGGACAAAAAGTGGTTCGCACACAGAAAGCTGTTTCCAAAACGGGAGACGCCGAATTCGCTTTCAACCATCGAGCATGAAAGTATCAATATTGTGTATTGCCATCCGGTTTTCTGACCTTGGTACTGAGTACAGTGCATAAGACGTACACACAGTTAACTCATAGATATGGCGTGACTTGGCTATCTATATAGAGCACAAAAAGAAACCCATTGTATCACTTTTTTGCGAGGTAACCCAAAAAAGTGATAGTGAAAGTTATTTATCCACTTAACACTTACGCATTCCATTCCAACACACCTTCTTTTATCAGTAGACTGTATCATTCTAATAATAAACTTCATTATTGGATTGCATTAAAAAAATGCTGCGACAATGTCGCCCGAACAACGCCAATCATTGTTTTCAATTTACTCAATAGATTTTAAACCAAGATTAATCAATCTTAACAATACCGGTTTCAACTGGGAATTCGCGCACTCGTGTATTTCAATTAGCTAAATTGCTACTGACACTTTTCTTAGTATCTCACAGTTGATATATTTACTTTTCCATTTGTTGTTACATAAGTGTTCAATAATGTCTTCTTTCTCCTACATATCTCGTGAAGATTCTAACACATTCACAAATTAATTAACAAAACTACGCAATTAAACTAAGCTATTAGTAACTTTCGTTTCCCGCCTTAATGAAGCCCAAAATTTTGATCACATAACACAACTTGAATCGAAAATATTGCATCAAATTATCAAAGACCAGAATCAACAGTAACTTTACCTAGGATATATTATTTCGATGATAACTACACCATCGAAATAATATATCCTTGCAAGACAGCCACAGATTTTTTTACTCGTACATTTTCAAAAACTTCTTCAATACATAGAATGCCACGAGTATTTATTAATCTTTGAAAGAAATTCAAATGAAATTCTTGTAGACAGTTTGAATGTCGAATACCTTCTAATGGCTTTCAGCTCTACCTTTTAGTTTTCAGAAGCTCTGTTGTGATTCCTTTCAACTTAATATCAGACTCTAAATTCAAGTATAGTCTGTCAAAAAAGAGTTGAAATTAAAAAGTGGCAATACTGTAGTGTTGTCTATTACTATAGTCTTTCTTATCAAGTATGTATATGGTTAGAACGGGACAACAGTACAGTATTGCCACTTTTTAACTTCAACTCCTTTTTGACAGACTGTAATCTAAATTGCATAAATAACATCATTTAATCACATCTCACAATACACACTTATAACACCCACCCAATTTTATCTAAATTCATCGAAGACATAATAAGATCTATCAGATGACTATATCACTTGCTCTGTATTTAAATTAGTAGCGCGTGACTATCACACAATTACTGTGTACACATTGCTGGTCTCCCAGTATACTTTCACTGAGAACTTCTTATCTCTATGAGCCCCTGGAGCTGTGAAGCTAGCCGGATGCTACGTCGAACTCACGGAACCCACGCTTGAATGTAACAACAAACATTATTTATTACACAAATTACATAAACATTACACAAGCCGACAGGATGACGTTGTTAGAACATTTATTATCCGCATTTCTTTACATTTGTCATATGTCACACGAATAATCCTATAGACCATGACAATATTATGTAGCGTCAATTTCGCAAAGAAATGAATGTAAAAAGATTAGAAGTCTTGTACCAAACACAAACAATGGACTAATGTCACATTAGTAATAAATCAATTATTAGCAAATTGGTACCTTTAAAAAGTTATCCTCACAATTTTGGTAACACATTAGAAATATGTGCTGTTGTGTTTCAGTGAGTGAGTAAGGGATGCCAGAGCCCATTATTCCCTCCCTTCCTTATCCCTTATCCTTATTCCTTCTATAGTCGCCAGCGCACTTGCAGCACCTATGGCGTTATAAGTGACGGTAACCACCTATAACAGTTTATCCTCAAGCTCATACATCAAGACCTTAACATAATAAAGAAAAAGACTAACCGTGTCCGTAAAGACAGGTGGCTACTGTCGCCAAACACGGCTCAAACAGCGAGCGCCAGCGCTGTACGTTGTACTTACAACTTTGTTGTACGTTGACAGCACATGTGCTGTCGCCAGTGTCGCCTTTGATAGTATAATGGGCTCTGTTTGACCAATCTCTTATCCTTACAAGTCTCCAACCCACAACAACCTGCAACCCACAACAACAAGATGATGGATATAAGACGGAAAAAAACGCAGTGTGTCTGCCTCTAATAAAGACAGTAAATAAAGTTTACAACTTTTAAGCAATACAAAAAAAGAGACTTTATATAAATTTAATGACACATTCTTAAATGTTCCCATCGATACAAGCATTTTGTATGCCGAGCGAACCGCTCCGTTAACCTTGTTATCTCCATTCCATGTACCTCAATGGTTAGTGCCCACTCAGACATCAACCGTTAGATGACTCGTGTGCAATCAGGTACTATACCGTCTGCCATCTCTAATGGTATCACGTACGTCTGCTGTTACTGCGTATATGTTCACCATACAAAACATTTCTCCCACAGTCCCAACCGAATCAGCATTTAAAACGAAAATAAACGCTCAATCGTCAATTGTTCCCACATGTTTATAGTCGGGTACAATAACACAGTAAAATCAGAACTTCGTTTAAATGCAATCGATCACGGCACTTACCACAACAACTAGCGTAATAAATTCGCGCTGATCTTATTCAATGAAGGCATGGAATACCATAGTGCCTAGCTATTGCCAACTGCCACGCCGAGCCTTTGTTCCGAACAGGTCAAGGGAACTCGCGCGATAACCAAAAATTTTAAATTGCCTCTGTACCGATATGGAAAAGATTTTGATTGTTTTCATTCAAGATCGACGAAAACAACTCGACTGTGCAGTATTCGGTAAATTACAAAGCGTCTATTCGTCCAATATTCCTCATTGCCTAAAAATCTAAAGTTTGTAATCAGTCTACAATTGTTGGCCCGATGAAGAGGCTTCTTTCTCCACGTGCTATGCTCAAGACGGAATCCATAACCAGGAAATCCTTAAGAAAATTCAAATTACCGACGTAGGTATTAGAATTTTCAAGCTGCATATGCAGAGGGCAGCTAGGTCAATCAACTCGTAGAACCAAAATTCTATGGTGAAGAAGGGTTCTTGAGTGGTCAAATGCGAATGTTCTGAAAGTTGATGCGGGCTACGATAGTAGTGCTTCAGAATGTCTAGCGGAGAGCTTCTATCGGCTGTTAATTATGATGAAATGCTTGGACAAAAACACTCGAACAAGTCCATATTTCTTATCGGAATATCTCACGGTTCATATTTTTAGTATTATTAGTGAGTGTACTTTGGTCCCAGTGACCGAGATTCCGTAAGTTGAATATCAATAGCATGACCAATAAGGATAGTGGCTGTCATACGACATATCCCTTTAAATTAACGATGAATGCATTGAATGCTAGTACTATTGCCAATATGTTGCAATTGGAGCAATAATAATTCAACAAGAACATTTGTTACCTAGAAAAATATTCTGAATACTACATCAGATATTAATTGTAAGTTCCAATCTTAGAATAATAAACCTTCTAAAATATAATATTCTATAAAATAAGTTGAATCATAACTACATGAGTCATAACAATTTGGAATAGGTAAAAAAAGTTCGAAAATAAATAGAAATGTAAATGGAATATTATTTCATCATAATTCTTAGCAAATCTAGCGACATTTGAAACCTTAAAACCACATAATAGATATTATAATTCAAGTAAAATATTCTTCATGTAACGCAAGCAGTGCTGTCACTACTCACTGAAATATTAAACTGCTTTCATCGTCATCCGATGAGGATCTCAGCAAAAGATTTAAATTTGGATCTCAGCAGTAAAACGATCACTGTTGGACTTAGGTAGGGCCTTCTTTAAATGTAATTAGCCAGTAGGACTACTCTAAATAAAAATATAGTTTATGTTTTCTGAGTTCTATGCGCGATTGCGTGCAATGGTTTGTTATGTATTCTGAGGTCTCAATACAGTTTAGTTTACAAAGCTTTTACCGGTTCTTACGTCAGTTACGACACCCACCTGCATCACCTTCGTGCTAGAGCACGAAAGCAAAAGCTGTTACAAGAATATTATAATTTTAAATAATACTCGTAATCAAGGCATTGAACTTGCGCCTAACGCTGTACCGTGTGATTATCGAAACCAGAATACTTTCACTTGGACCGACCAGTTATCTCAGCGGATGGATTTGACTACGAAAAATTATTATAATTAAGAGAATTGTATGGGCAGTGAGTCAGCTAGCGATGATCGATAAGAACTCGTAGCGAGTGTCATCAATGCTCATACCGCTATTGTGTACCAAGAGATGAACTTTCGATCGCCTCAACTTTGTATACGGACAGAAAGAAAGCGGATATTTTCTTTGTGCCTAATGAGACGGATTATAATTCGCACGACTCTCATGGGAGTGCGCGCTAAACGGATTTCTAAGCCCGATTTGTTTAGAGAGTATGAGACAATAAACTTTGTTTCGCAATTGCTAAATTCCTATTGACCATGGCTCGGAGTAAACTCTATTATTCATATTTTTGTTTTCATTCATTCCATATTTTTGTACATTCGTCGGCAATAGTCTCAAAAAATATTTTCTTTAAATCTACTAGCAGAGCGGATAACCAATAGAGTAGAAATATCGAATGAAGTTCACGAATGGGACGTAGCGACCGAAGTGCGTGGTGGCGAGTTTTGGGAGAGGCCTACATCCAGTAGTGGAGAGACACAGGTTGTTGATGATGATGATGACGAGCGAGCCTCCATTGCAGTCAGGCAAAGACAGGGCGCGTCTTTCTATCCATTCATAAAATACAATTGAAAGTTGTTACCTGTAAAGCAATCGTATTAAATACGATAAGGTAATAAAAACAAAGCATTATGTAGTGCGTCAACCTCTGCCCCCTGTGCTACCGATTGATAAGGCATGTTAAATGGGCCGTGTCGTCATGGCTATGGGGCGACCCGAACAATACCTTTCTATTGATACCCAGCATTCATTCGTTAATGCACCATTAATTGGTTCAATGATTTATATGAATGCAACAATCGTAAATTGTTTTTTTACTAATTCGCATAATTTGTTTAATAACGTGAGTATCTATCGAGTTTTCTAGGTATAAACATACCTAATCTAAGGTACAAGTGGCGGCGCCACCGTCGTCACAGCCATTAAGAGGACGCGGACTTAGGTCGCAGGCACCAGCTAGAATTACCTAAAGAAAATACCTATATCAAAAAATATATGGAGGCAAAACTTAGATGGAAAAAGACATAAATATAAACTTTTTATTTTATTATTGAGAATTACTAAGATATAAAATATGTATTTTTTACATAGAAAAAATAATACAAAAATAAAATAAAGCAATACATATAAAGCTTGTGACAATAGATATATGTATATACAATTCATTCAATGTTCAATGTATTCCCTGAGATCTCTATCGCGTGCCTGTTATTGTCACCTCTACCACCTCTACGTGTTATGATGTCTGTTTGTATGGAATAACGAGTCTGCCACCGTCAGGGATTTCAAAATAAATAAGAATACATTATTACGTTAGTGTCTATTTTATTATTCTTTATTTCAAAGAAAATACAAAATACTTTACTATTCATTTCATCACTCTTCAATAATGTATTTATTATAAATACATTATTGTATTTATAATTATATTTTTCTATATTATAAGTATTATAGCCTTTCTGTTAGCTCACACGATCTTTTTAGAGGTAGTGCCAAAAAAGCGTTAAATTCAATCACATACAGTTGTTGCTGATATAATTTCGCACGTATTTAAAGTGAGAAATAAAACATTGAAGATAAAACAAAAGCGCCGCCGCTCAACGGTTCCAACCGTCTGATAAGTCATCGTCTGCTCACTAAAAACTCTGGACAATGATCACATAAAAACTTAACAAAAAAATACTCCGGCGCGAGTGTCCATAAGCAAGCACAAGACGAATACGAAATTCTATACATTTACAAGTTTTGGGTTCTACATAATATGAGACAGGGCAGAAAATTAAATGGGCCCCTTTTTAATCCCCGACGCCCGACGCAAAAGAAAGAGGTAAGTTTGGCATGTGTGTCTGTGTATCTATGTTTCTGATTGTGGCATCGTAGCTTCAGTTAACTGTGTCATACCTACTGAACTACACAGAAAATGTTACAGGAGTGTGTCCTGTGTTCCGATACGTTCCGAAATGTCTAACGAGGCGTTAACCACCCCTTACAGAAAACCGTACATAAAAACAGCATGTGTGCTGTTGTGTTTGGTGAGTGAGTAAAAGTATGTCACAGAGCCCAACTTCCCTATCCTTTATATTATGTAATCCTACTATGTTTATAGCATGCTAAACGCTTGCAGCAACTGTAGCGTTGCGTTGCTTGTGTTATAGGCGATGGTAGCCAGTAACTGCCTACCATCAAGTAGACCGTCAGCCTGTTTGTCTACCATAACATTTAAAAAAAACTGACACCTCTAGGCGGGGCCATTTCCAATGTGATAATCTCAACAGAATGAATGCATTGCTCGCTATTATAGTGGGTGTGGCCTGTAATAAGAGCAATACATTAAAATATAGATCCTTTAACGAATCAGTAATTAATTCCAAATGGTTTCAATTAATTAAAGTGAAAAACAAATTTACTGTTATTTTCTAACAAAATTAATCGAGCCAGCAATGTACTACTACAGACAATGTGTCCAGTCGGAGTACTTGACATTGACATTTACGAACGTTCTCGCCCCAGTACCTTGTACCAAGACATCTAAAGACTGATAACCGACAATTAAGCGGATCATGAAATTCATTGATTATGTATTGTAACTTTGGATTGCTATATCACTGAGTATAAACACTTTGGAGCATTATGATTAGATTAAGGTACTCTATAGTGCGTATACTCTATAGAATCATTGTTTACATTTATTGCTCTTATTACAGGCCACACCTTGTATAAGAAGTACTGTAGGCGAATTTTTATATTTATAAGATGTGTGTAGATCTGTTCATTTTTTTTCATATGTTTATAGTAAAGTCAAACCTAAGCTAATTAGGTACTGTTTTTGTCGTGTTGTATTGGAGTATGGAAACGAACTTCCATGTGTTGTCGTCGGCGCTGTATCGACGGAAGTCGCCGGGACGACGCGATATTTTGAGCAAGGCGCGTCGAGTATGCGACTTGTTACTTGTACGGTATAAATAAATAAATGTAGTTCTGTGTACTATACTTACCTTTCCCTGTCTTTACTGCCTTATTGGTTTAAATATAGAATACCGACAAATTAAAGGCGAACCGAAATGAATTTATAGGCGAAGTAGCCGTTCCTTTATGTAGCCGCTAAGTATTTGGAGTTGTCTATTACGCTCTGTACCTATAATGTATCTTTAGTAAGTATTTATCCTTGAACGCATAAGCTTTGAATTGGAAAGGATATCCGTTTCTGTACTGCCCATAGCTTTATATCGAGAAATTCACAACTAACTGTGTATTTATAATAAGGCATTTTACATACAAAGCCCTTTACATTTCCATATAAGTTTCATAATTTAATATTAATTTTTATGCAATTGCCTAGATTCCGATTTCAATTCACATTAAAGCACAGTTGAAATCATTGTACAAACCCAAAAAATTACACCGATATTTATAATTTTGTTAAATTATTTTCTTTGCCCGATAACAGTTATCTATTAACTGTCTGTGTTTGTGTAAAAATTTTATGTATACTAACTATAGGTTTTTTAAGATGTCTACTAACACTTTGGGTCCAAGTAACCCGAATAAAGAATTTATTATTATTATTATTAAAACAACGGAAATATTCACGAATAAAAATATGAAGAAATTTTATTTTCCCATACATTTTTTATGAAACGGGTTTTTATTCTGAGGCGGTAAGAAGTTCGCCAGGTCAGCTAGTATAATATAAATCATAGATTTCCATCTTCTATTTATTAACTTAATTGGAATGTAAATAAGTATTATGGATATACTACAATACACAATCCTGATAATTTAATACCAATAAATGTAACAATACATGTCAATCCAATCTAAGTATGTACCTACTAGGTACTTAAAAGAAAAGATATTTATATTTGCAAGATACGTAGGTATTTACCTTATTTTACTATGTTCTCTATATAATATCTTATTAGGAAAGAAGACACGAAAACTCTTCGTGTTATAAACATTATATTAGATTATATTATAGTGAATGATCTGGAATGGTACAAAAACTCATGTCGAAAATCAAAACAAAAAAATAGAATAGAAATTTCCGGTTGAAATTCACATGGAACTGATCTCAAGGACGCACCCACAGCCCGCACCCTACTTCCGCTCCATGAATTAGGGTAAAGTAGGTAACTATATTGTTAGCGGGCAAAAACAGAAGCAGATGGTATCGATCAAGTATCCATCATGAAACCCAGCAGTTAGCCCACAGGTGAATACGTGATATCATGGTTAATTTAATGGCCAATTACTTTGTAAACTGTTTAAAGAGAGGTCGAGCTAAGTTCGCGGAATACCTTCCCGGTTCGCGAGCGAAGTCTCGAAACACTATGATCAAGTTGTCGCATTAGCACTTCACTTTCCCTGTGCAACCCACATTTGTAAACATTAACTCATCTCCAGGTAAATGGCTTGTAATTACAGGGGTGGTTTTCCGCGCAAATGAAACACAGAAACCTGCCGGATCTTTTTAACGCATGGCGGTGATTGAAGATCACTTTCTCGCAAATCATCTGAAAGTGTGACGTGGGAAGTGGCATTTTTCAAAATGTTAATATAGGTATTCAACATACATTATTTAATAATCCTAATTAATTAATTAATACTGCAATTAACTGAGATCACTGAGTATTATCCACAGGTATTGCATAGAGGCAGATGAAAAAAAAGATCAAACAAGAACATTATAAATTTTGGCAAAAACTATCTATTCTTGGCACAGGTAAGTAAGTATATATATTTGTTTTCATTCCCAAGTACTCATTAAATAACTTAATGTGGTACCTAGATTAATTTTAAATAATTATTATTAATAAACAAATGCTATGTAATGCATTCAATGAAAATAATGGTTTTTGTCGTGTTGGAATTATATCTTTATATCTTTTTGTTGTAGTCAAAACAACTATCAAAATACCTAATATGCTAGCTGAAAAATAAAATTATTTCTTTACTAAATCAAAGTAGATATTAAGTTATTTTAACCTGCCAAATAACTAAACAATATTTTATAAAAGTTGTTTTAATACAAAGTTTTATCAAGTTAAGTTTTGGTAGGTACCTAACCTACCATCGATGTAGTACCTACACAGCCCATTAAAATACTAGAGAAATGTATGAATTTCTTTTATTAGATAGGTAGTATTCTTTATGACCAAAGCATACTAGACAAAAAAACTATCTAAATTTAAACAATTATTATGCTATAAAAAGCGGCTAAAAATGAAATAAATAAAAGATAATACTAAATGAATGTGCGCCAGCCAGACGAAATGGGTAGGGGGCGCAGTGTGCGACGGTTGGGATTGCCCCTCCACGCCGCCCGCACACCCGCAGTCGCGAGAATGAAGCGATAGTCTGTGTGTGCGTCTTGTGTTTTTTGGGTTTTGCATTGCGCTTGACGTTTCTTCTATAAATTTCTCATCGCGTTTTGTAAATAATCATGTACAATGTGTATTATGTATTAGTCTTGATATTATCAAACTGAATCTTTGATACCAATGCGGACCTATTCGAAAAGACATCGTTATGACTATTAAAATTTGTGGTATTCGTTACGCGAGTGTTCAATGTTCGCTAGTGCCTTTTGTTTATGAAGCAGTTGTGGATACGGGTGTGTTTTTGAGTTTATTAATTCACTTTACTGTCAAATTGTGTTGTGTTCTACGAGCAGTGTGAACAGTGATTGTTGTCGTGGCCGGTTTCCTTGTGGGAAAGTTTCTTAACGTGCATAAATAAAGCGGGGTGGATAAAAGCTTCCTAGCGAATGCGGACCCTGCACACATTCCATTGGGAAACAAGTGTCTGCAATAAACATTATACGGTGAGTGCGAGGCGATCAAGTTCGTCGTACTTTGACCTAAAAATTGGATAATGTCGACGCCTCTTTACAGAGTGAATGTCCAATATCAGATGTCCAAATAACACATTGAAAATTATTAAGTAATTTCTAATTTTCTAATTATTTTTAGAGACTATTGATAAACTTCAGTGAGAGACAACAACCGACTATAGTCTTCCACTATGAGACTGTCTATGGCAGTTATTAAATAATAATAATAAAAAAAACAACCCTAATATACATAATCACACAAATTACAAATATACTCATATTAACTGCTAGCTGGCGCCCGCGACTTCGTCCGCGTTGAAAAAGAAAAAAGTAGCCTATCCTGTGTCCTGTACGTCTAAATGTTTATCTACCAAGTTTCATGAAAATCAGTTAATTCGTTTAAGAGTTATAGAGGAACATACATACATGTACAATACCTACACATACAGATTTATTGTTAGTATTGATAATGATCTTTTTGTCTATTTCCGGCAAAGCCAACTTTTCACTTTGACTCTGGTAAGGATCTGAAAAGTAGTAGCAGAGCACACTGTGTTTCAAGTCAATTGGCGGCCAGTATGGTGGCGGTAACTGCACAAAGAACATCATTTTGAAATAACCGCATACCTATGTGCTTTTGCGTTTCTGTGAATGAGTAAGGGATGCCAAAGCCAAGTAAGGGATCTTATCCTATCCTACTATGGTCTGCAGCACATCTTTAACAACTGTGGCGTTGCTTGTGTTATAGGCGATGGAAGCCACCATAAAGTAGACTGTCAACCTGTCTATTAATCCTAATCTATACTATTATATAAAGCTGAAGAGTTTGTTTGTTTGGTTGTACATGCTAATCTCAGGAAGTACTGGTTCCAATTCAAAAATTATTTTTGTGTTATATAGTCAATTTATCGAGCAAGGCTATAGAGAATGAGGATGAAGTTGCAGGCACCTGCTAGCCTTAATATAAAATAATAATAATAAAAATATGTTACTGTACAAGTACAGACACTTCTACATAATTGCAACAGGACGTCATTTATTTAATTATTGTAGTAAGTACAAGCATGACAGTAAGCAGAATTTTTATTGTGCTTAGCTTGCTCAATAGAGTACCTATTCATTAACCATTTCATTTTAAATAAACATTATGAAACTTCATTTTTATACTTACTAAGTAATTATTGCTACTTCAAAAATTGAGTCTAATAGAGTCGATAGGCACCTTAAAGTAATGGGTCTCACTAGTACAGGAGAGTGTCGCTTCTGCCATGAGGCAGAAGAAACACCAATGCATATCCTGTGCGAGTGTGGCCCATTGATGCACAAGCGCAGTCACATCCTAAGAATGTGAATCCTAAGATGTGAAGAATGCCTCTATCACAAAAGTACTACAGTTTCTCAACATGGTAGGTATAGGTAGAGAGCTTTAGTTTACGTGGCGATCACAATATTTCAGCAATGGACGAAGTGATAACTACTGGTTCTCTAGCAGACAGAAATAGCCACTAGCCAATAATAATAATAATAATAATACTTAAAAAATAATTTACCACACAAAATCTGCTGTGATTGTCAGTCATATTTAGCCTACTTTGTGAAGACTCATTACATTTAAATAGGTAACAGTAAAAAATACAATGTAACTGTTATTTTGATAGTTGACATGCAAGGTAATAGAGATAGGTTACATTAACGTAATTTATAATTTGATAGATTCAATTATAAATTACGTTAATAATATAAAATAAAAAGTGTTTTGATATTTTTTTTCCAATCTTACTAGTTACCATGGTATATGTTTTAAAAAATCCATTTAGAACTTCAAAAACATGTTTAACTATCTTTCAACTTTGAGACTATCTTGTCTATTAATATATACTTTTTTAAATCTATTATAGAATTGATTAGTTATGCTAAGTAATGTTATAAAAAAAAATAAGAAATAGCCTTTAGCCACTCTTACGACTTGGATTGGTACAATTTGATGACTTTTTTTCTAATTAGTTAGTATACTTAGCAGTCTTTCCCCCTTTTGGTTTTTCTTTACTTTTTCTTTTCCAATTCCTTGCTTACTATTCTGTTGTGTTTTCACTTTCATTCCTTATCATATTTTCAAACCATATCCACTTTAATTTCTTTACTGACTAATTTGTATTCCTCAGTCATAAATCGGACAGCCCATCTGGCAGAAGAATATTGGTACTTGTGCTGTTATATTTTTAGTAAAGAAATAGAGGATGCAAAAGCAGCGCATTTGCAACACCTATGGTGACCCTGTGACCTATAAGTGGTTAGTCAGCTGTTTTGCTTATTTTGACTTTAAAATCTTATAAGAAATTCTAATTATAAACAATACTGCTAAGCCACTAGAAATATTTACTTTGAACCTTAACCTCTCTTTGTTTTCCTACTTCTATTGTATTTTTTACACAGTCTTGTTAGAATTGAAAAAACTTAGGTTAGGTATTACTAACTAACTATTTAAGTCATAAACGATTTATACAAGCTAAGCTAGTTAATTGATAAATTATTATTTTGTTGCATGTGATGTAACATTTTATAAAATACTCGTACTAGCTGAACCCGGCCACAGTTCGCTGTGGCTCAGTCAGCAATGTTCCATGGTTGCCATGACAACTGTCAATGTATGAAATTTATGTTTCTTTTACAAAAATAACAGTTCCTGTTGGAATTTTGGAAAAAAAAAGTATAGTTAACTAAGATTATTTCTCTGTTTAAATGCAATGTTATGTAAAAATGTCATGTCAATCTGTATGCTATTTTTCGAGTTTTTGAAGCATACATAACTAAACCAACACAATATTTTTTAAATATTTTTTATAATTCAAATTGAGACCACCCAAACTGTGACCAAAGTGCACTTGTAACAACTATCAAAGTCTAATCATTTTATTTGATGCACTCAAAATAGAACATTGATAAACCACAGTAAAAGCAACTGCACGTTATGTTACACACAAGACTTTTATTACCATTCACATATGTTCAGAGTAAACCCATTCCACGCTCCCTTTGGAGTTAAAAGTAAACTTTGGTTAACATGCACATTTCATTTATCTTTGGGGGCTCCGCATCTCGAAAAAGCTTATCTATATTTGTTGATAATTAGGTAGGTAACTAAATGCTAATTTTATTTAGACATCCAAACATCCAAAGTACATAATATTATATATTATTAATTCTTGCTCTAAAATTAACAAAACAGTAGGACATTATTATTATTATTACTTATATAAATACAGTTCTTGTCAAAAAATGTTTGTTGTTAAGAAAAGCTGTTTAAAAAATGTAACAAATAAAATTAGATAATGAAGTAGGTATAGAAACACATTCCATTTTTTTTTTGGTAGGTATATTTTGTAAATAATATTGTTTGTTTTGTCTCTTTAAGTTAATTAGGTAAAAGAAAAATAAGATTGGCACAAAATAAATTATCTCCGAAAAAAAAATATACCATTTTATGCGAAATTTCTTGAAAATTATGTTTTAAAGAAAGTTATTTTAAATGAAAAATATCATTTTCTTTACAAATAACTACAATATAAAAAACAGGCCTAACTAGTAACTAAAACCGATTTAACAAACAAAGTTCTCTACTCCTTTAACAAGGGACTAGAGAACTAACTTTGTTTTTCAATGAAAAGTTAAGTCAATCAATTCCAAAATAACAAACAGACATTGTTATTAACACCTGCTATTATTAAAAACCATATTCAATCCTTATGAAACATCTGTGAAACAAAAATAGTTTTCAATTGGCTGTTACTCATGTTGGAAATAACTATTTACTAAACTGATAACCTAACTGCTTGGGATTGATATCTAGTTATATAATAATAAATATGTAGTTATTGTTTCTTACCATGTTCTTCCTCAAAGAATTAGCATTCAGATCCACTTCTAATTATTGTCATATTAATGGTTAAGTAACATTTTTTTTTTTCGAGGTTTTGTATACACAATGAATTTATTTTAAGAATTTACAACTAACTAATATTATTTTTAACCCCTGAAGCCTGACCAAAAGAGGGGCGTTATAAGGTTAACCTGTATATGTGTGTTTGTGTCTGTGGCATCATATTAGGTCCCAAACGGATGGACCAATTTTGTTTTTTTTTTTTGTTGAAAGACGACGTGATTTAATTAAATGGTTCTTAACTACCCAGCTATAATTTATGAAGATCTGTTCACACGCTTGAAGATCAACAAGCTCAACTAGGAAAAGAAGCTCTTTTCCTAATTGACGTAGGTTAGTTTGTTGGTATTTCCATGATACCAACGACCTTGACCCGATGCTGCAGCATCAAGTAACTAGTTGGTCCCAGCAGCTTACAACTTCCCAGCAATGTAAGTTACATTAGATATAGCGTATTTGGGTGCATTAGAATGGTATGTCAATAGATTGTCGGGGCTTAATTTATATAAGTACTTATCATTGTAAAAAATTTTTTTTCTTGTCCGGATTAAAGGGCCTGATGGCAAATGTAACATGTAAAAATGTATAAATGTATGATGGTAAATGTAATGACTGCAGGGACACAAGCGGAGCGGGTGGCGGGCCGGGCGGCGGAGGGCTGCTGGCCATGAACGCCACCCAGGTGCAGTGCGAGCCCCACGACTCGGTCGTACTCATTAAATGTAAGTTACGCCCACCTAACTATTAATCATTTATTTAATATATGCACCTGCCAATTTACATGTCGCGAGATCAACTTGTTTTTCACATTCTTTCGCATGCCGCACAAATTCCCCAGTACCGAGCATTATTCGAGGGAAATTATTATGAATATCGATTAACTATCGCATGTTATTGCTACCCACGAGGAATTTTTAAGTATCACTTCTCTGTGTACCGCTTTTGTTAATTGTATGCATTATTATAATAGATATTTAAGTTATACGGACATGTTTCCTCGAAGACCAGACACATTTTAGAACATAGAACGTGTTTAGTATATTTATTTTATTTATATACCATTGGTTGTCTAGGTACTAAATTGTTTCCTACCATCGCATCCGAGCAATCGTTTACCATAATAGACGTGTAAATGCATTGGGACGAGCACACGCTCGCACTAATCCCAATGTGCTTCTATTAGTAATATATTTTTAGACTGGTCTCCATTACTGCGTCAACATGAGTTCTGTATGCCAGCGGTTTTGTTTGCATTGCTATATAGATATCACGCGTTCGTTATCCAATGCCTATTTGTGTCGATATAATTTGGTGTCGATGTACCTATATACATACAGTGTTGTGCGTTTTGTTGATGTTTGTTTCAATAATGTTTGTTATGAGAAAATATTCCAAATGCCTCTAGCATCTCAAATGTAATTAGTTATTGTCTGTTTTTTTAGTTACCCTCAAATTATGCATTGAATATTATTTAGTATTGGCATGGCACACTGTGTTTCGCAGTCCCATTTGGGCAGCCCCGTCTATAGCGACAGTAACCACCCGCTTACGAAAGACAACAGTGGAATAACATCATTTGTGCTGTTGTGTTTCGGTGAGAGAGTAAGGTATGCCAGAACCCATTTCTCTATCCCTTCCCAATCCCTTATGCACTTGCAGCACCTTTGGCGTTACTTAAGTTATAGTAGGCGACGGTAGCCACCTACCATCACTACTTGATGGTACTTGACCGTCAGCCTGTCTGTGGACATTAATATAAAAAAATTGCTTGTTCCATTTTTATAGTTGTTGCCGAAAATATTCTTGTATTTTACTTATGATCTAGTTAAGTTAAATAATAATTTAGCGCCATCTATTGCTGAGTTTTACTCAAGCTGATACAATAGTAAGTTAAAGAAGCTAAGTTAATGAATTAATATTAATATTAACCTTGTTATATCCGAAAGTGGGCTTGTGCGGTTGACGTTTTTAATTAATGAACTGTCCTAAATCAATCCATTAATCTTGTGAATAAGTGCAAAGAAGTTTGGAATGAGATCAATACTAACTAACTAGAGCATTATCGCCATAAATGTCATTTAAATTACAATGAATTTTAGTCATTTGCGGTGAGTGAGCACACGACGCAATCGCCATGACTGTTTTCCCTTCCCGTTCAATTTTATTTCAGTCCTAAAAAGTTCCCCCGTTGCGACTCAGCGTACTGTTTGTTGACGCGGGAGAGGCGCTTATGTGGTACAATTAGCTTTTAGAGCCAATAATAATAATTGTCGGTGTCGGGACACGCGCCAATGTTGTTAATTTTTCAAACGCGCCTAGCAGGCTCAACAATTGACACAGCCAAAGCCACCATCGCCACCAATTATGTTAATCTGGATTAGTTTAAAGGCAACTGTTCGCTGAACTGCACGACTCGAACGATGCATTTCCCAATTTGTATGAGCAACTATAATAATAATAATAATAATGTGAAGTATTCTTTGATATGCTTTCGCGTCAGTGTCAGTGTAGTGATACAATGCAGTTTACGTTCGTAATTGTTTTGAATAAAGTCCAATTATGTACTCTAGCAGAGGAACGACCGAAGCGTATAGGTAGGTAATTTTTTTTTACTGACTTATTAGAATTACTGTGGGCTTGACTTCATTGCAATGTTACTAACTATACTAGTATGACGCGCACCGGCTTTGCCCGGGAGCATTTGTGGGGATTAGTATGTGTAAATATTATAGCGTATTTCCATCTGGAACAATGTATCTTTCAAATAGTAAAAGATTTTTTCAAATAGGTGCAATGATTTCGCAGACTACCCTCCAACATATTTTATAAACAATATTATATTATATACAAATTTCGCCTTCTTTATTATACCACTATATAGTTAGATAGATAGTCTCACTTTTGGTACTTATTATTAAATATTCTAACATATTTAGTACTAGCTCACTAAACACAATATACTTTTGTCATTGAAACAATTTTATTTTTATTTTGTGTATATAGATACCCTATGTGCTTTTCTGTATCTCTGACAAAACGTGCATTGCAAAATGTCATGAGCGGTTAAGACGTAAGAATGTAAAAAAGGCAGACAGAAAAAGTTTTAATTAATTGCATTATAATTTATTAAAAGCACGTTGTCTGCGCTGTGGATGCACAGTAGTTAGGCACGCATTGTACAGAGTGGCCAATGTGTGTGGCAAGAGTTATCGAAGCAATATTGTAAGTGACATTCTTAACCATCTGAATAAACGTAATTGAACAATTTCTATCAACCCATTGCCCTTATCTACTCGTTGGCTGGTGAACAAATTCGACGTCGCAATTGACCACAGCTGCTAATCATTGTTAATGGGTCACATTTAGTTAGTGTTGACTGCTTTTAAAAATTACTAGTGCCTAGTAGTGTTTGTTTAAGCTCTCTATAGCCGAAGACAGAGCCCTAGAAATGTATTATGTATGATAGTAAATATTATTTTGTATGATGATTGGTAGTTAGGTACTAGATAGTTAAATGAATCGCATGCCAATTTTCAGGGGAATTGTTACTTGAATAAATTAATTACTTAAAACACAGTCTTAAAACAAGAATTGTGTGATTAATTTCTTTTTAGACTAGAAAATCGAATGGAAATTAGGTTAACTAATGAATGATAAATTTACATGACTAACTGTCTACTTGTCAGTCATCTTGATCTATAAAATGCACCTATAATGAACGATACTTCAGGTCATTCACCGACCTGTTTTTGACTTGGAGAATCGAGGAAAAATTACAGTGAAATTATTTATTAACTCAATGAACTAGATCCCACTCTTACTCATCTAACCACTCACTCCACTCTAGTTCACAGGAAAAATAACAATTTGTTAAGGGAAAATGTTTATAAAAATAATTGTTCATAATTATAAATTGTTTAATTTTTTATTGAATAACTACTAGTATTTACCCGCGACTTCGTCCGCATCCGATCGCTACCAAACTTCACAGGAACACCCGGTGGACTAATCTGAAGATTGTCTGAGTTTCATCAAAGTCGGTTCAGCGGTTTTGAAGTCTATAGGAGACATGTAACATACATACATACATACATACATACATACATACATACATACATACATACACATATACATACATACATACATACATACATACATACATACATACATACATACATACATACATACATACATACATACATACATACACATTCGCCTAAAGAAGATTGTCCCTCTCTCAGGTCATTTTAATTAAGTCAACTGAACATAACAAACGTATAACTCATGCCTCTGTATATTAACCCAGGTAATACAGAGAAAATGCCCAGGTAATCTATGTATGAGTAGAACGTGTATGTCATCTGAATCTGAATTAACCAGGTGAATTATAAAGTATTGCCCCTCATTTACGACACCCCTAGGATTTTCGAAAAATATCTCATTTTTTTTATCAAGCACTAGTTAATAACATAAGGTTTTGTTTTGTCGTTTAACACTGAAACATTTTCACGATATTCGCTAAAAATAAATTTCAGAGATTGTATTATAATGAGCCCACATTGTGTTCCCGCATAACGCATCAGAAATTGTGTCAAGCGTTATATTATACGCGGTATGGTATAGGCCGATTGTTCGCTGCAACGCCCTATTTGCTGCATTCTTATCTCAAATTTATTAATGTGATATGCGGTCTTTATGAATCACAACATCTTAGTAACGAGGCGGTACGAACAATGAGTGTGTGAGTGACGGGGCGCGCCGCCCGGTGCCGCGGCTCTGTGATCTCGCGACCCACTGCCGATACTCAGATCACTAGCTTAGATATGCACTGGATACTGACCGTCTATAAATCGATACTTGTTACGGCTCAGCCATTTCGCTGTTTACATTCACTCCAGGTCAGCGTACCATCTAATGAGGTCATCGATCACCGTATTTGTCCAATCCAAACTTAACAGCTTAGCTTCGTTTAGCACGTCACTTCCCTGGACTCTATAAAGTGGAACATATCCATGTTTGCAGTGCAGCGATATCAAAACTTTACTAGAAATGTTATCTCTGCTTCGAGTTTGATTTATGTCTTGCCTCACTTATCTGGAATAGTGAAAGGGAGGTCAACACTGTCCAGGATGTGGAGGCATCTTAATTCCATATACACCCGCAGTTGAGATAATAGCTAATGGACGATCTTATAGGGTCATCAAATCAATTGAATTGTATTTTTTTACGATCAAAATGTAAAAAAAAAGTTTAATGTTTACGTTGAATTGTTGTTTTATCTATTGTTTTCTTTGAGAAAATATAACTTCGCGTAAGCAGGGATTAAATTAAATGCCGAGTGATGTCATTTTAGTGTAAAATTACGCTCCATTTGTTCATATTTGTAAAAACTAATTAGTATGAAAATCGTCTCACCTTAAGCACTGTGTGTTTCGAAGTCATAAACTAGAAACTGGAATACAGCGAAGCGTGGATGGGTTCAGCTAGCTTCATATAAAAATTAAGACAGTTCAACGTCCGGCATCTATATGATGTGAGGTCCACTGTCCAATGTACACACTGACTTAACTAGTAATTAAACCCTCAAACCATAGTCCTCGTAGTCACTTGATCGTTTCACTTCATTTCTCTTACTTGGTTGATACCCTTTATTAGTAAGAGGTTACTATATTTAATAAATGTTTCTACATTACATTATAGGTAAGTATTCAATAAGTAGGTGTTTAAAAACAAAATCGCTTCGCAAATAAGGTATAAATATGTACTAAACAACCGTTGAAATTAAGTAAGAGAAAGTAGAAGTCCCTTTCGCTAGAATAATACTTGAAATATATAATATGAAAGAGAGACACTTCATATTATGATCTTTCATTTTAAATGTATTTAAACTTTATTATTTATAAACCTTCATAACTTCACACTGCTGCTATTAAAAATGCAACTTTAATCGACTTTGCGATATTGAAAACGTGCAAAATAAAATTATTGCCTTAAAAAATGTGCAGTGTAACAAGTGATCAATCTTATGATTGATTGTCTTGCACGACATTCGTCTTTTACGAATTTCGGAAAAATTCCGACAGTCAAGACAGGATTTACGGCTTTTAAGAAGTCTTAGCGCCTCTTTCTCAAACGTCAAGTAGTAACCGGGGATAATGAGCTGATATAACTACCTTTGTTTGTACGGTAAACGTCCCAAACATTAAATAGAAAATAATAAAAACTATTCGGCTATCGAATGATGCAGTAAACTGAGTACATAATTCAATATAACAGAAAATGATTTCTAAAAGTAACTAATCAACACGTTACTTGTAGTTGGAGAAAGAGGCCCTTTGATTAAAAAATATGTTACTGAACTGTGCAATAAAGCGGCAACATTTGATCTGTCAGTTACTCTGTTTAATAAGCAATGCGAGATTAGTGAATGATATAATTTCAAAATACACTATACTATTTAATTTAGTCCTTAGTCCGTGGAATATGTACGGAATACAGTCTAACTAAATAGAACTTTTTTGGCGTTTGGCGTTTTCTACTGTCGCGTTTTCTCTAACTTTTATAGATCATCTAATTAGCTGGAATCCGCGTTGAAAAATCCTATTTTATTATACTTCCTACTCATATTGAAAAGGACGTATTGATGCTTGTTACTCTTTCACATAAAAAAAACTACTAAATGTAGTTGGGTAAAATATAATACATGGTACTAAAAATGGGGCGTAAATTTTTTTTTAACATTTTTAGACGATCCCTCGGGAAACTAACATGTTTTCAGAATTTTAATCCAGAGGTAATAAACTATCTGTGTGCCAAATTTTATCCAAATCCGTTCAGCTGTTTTTACGTTATTAAGGAACAAATATCCATACATTATCCTCACAAACTTTAGCATTTATTATATTAGTAAGATAGCTTTATATAGATCTATCTAAACCAGGTTCAACGCACCCTATCATGAAGTAATATAAGAAGAAAATAAAGACCACGTAAAGAGCATAAGGGATAATAATAATTTTCCAAAAAAAAAAACTTTTCTTAATGTATATGCTATAAAAAGTTTCGCTCAGTAAGCGTGATAAGTTGGTACAACTAGTTCAACAAAAAAAAAAAAAAACTAAGTAGGCAATATGTATGTACCTTTGTCGGTCGACAACCCTGGTCACTTGGCCTCCAGCCTCTTTGAACCACGATCAAATGGAATCTCATTATACCATCATCTTACACAATGAATTACTTTAGTATGTGACCAAACATTGTAGTGTGCACACGTGATAACAATTATTTTAATTGCTTGTTGATCGCGCGATACACAAAGAAAACAAATGATTAGCTAATGAACTGTCGCGTCTCAGTGTTTGCCGATACAGTTGCGATGTGTAAACGTTCGTTCAACCGTTTCTTTATTTATTTAGTGATTAAAAGAAATTGAAGTGAAGCTCTGATGAAAGAAAGCAATTGCGTAACAAGTGATATGGAAACGTTGTGGTGTGGTGTGTTCAATGAGAGACCAGACAGCATGAAGCGTTCGAAGAAGGCAGATAAAATAACAAAAATTAAAAAGAAGCTAATAAAAAAATGTAAAATATGTACGTATATATTTAGTTCATCTTGCTTGTGGAGGAAAAAAAGAATAATAATTAAATAAAAAATACATTGTAGTTACTAAAAGTATAAAATGTTATATTATGTGTAACTTAGGTTATTTTTAAAAAAGCAACGTGGAGTAGAACGTGGTCGTCTTGCCTGCCGCCTACACACAAGTAAGACCTTTCAAGGTCTTACTTCGTAATAAGCTATACTTTGTCCGATTTTATATTAAAAAAAATATGTGTTCAAGGTTATTTTCCTAATAAGTTAACAATTGTTTCTTATGGAGTTACGTTGAGAGTTAGAATTTGACTTACGGAATAGAAGATGTGGGCTCTAATTATTGGTTAAAGTCACTCCAGCGAGAGTCATGTCCGTTCATCGTCATTGACATATTTTAAGTAATCCATTAAGTAACTATGTAAAAAATGTACATATGTATTATAATAACAGTACTTCCTTAATAAATGCTTGGGTGTCGTTTTAAAATATTTTGCTGACTTAACGATCTTGCTATAAACAACCTCTTACTTACCCATTCATTACATCTATAAAGTACCTACCAACTTTATTCACAGTTTATTTTTATAGGTACTATTTTATTCAAAACGCCAAATAAAATTACGATCAGCTGTACATGGAGACACGATGCGCGCGCATCGGTCTACTTTTTCAGATTGTGTATTTACGTATAATATCCATGGCTGTAGACTTAGAGGATGTCACATCAGTATAATCTTCTTATTATAGTATTTATTTATTTATTACAAGAAGAAAGGTTTTTATCATTACTAATAATAAATCTGTAAGGGTCTGTCATGGAGTAAGTTACTTTGTTTTCAAAGATATCGTGTTTATAGGCTCTATACATGATACTCAAACTAAATTGACCATTTTTACAATTTTTTTCTGTATGTATGTATGTATGTATGTTCCTCCATAACTCTTAAACGAATTAACTGATTTTGATGAAACTTGGTAGATAAACATTTAGACGTACGGGACACAGGATAGGCTACTTTTTCCTATTCAACACGGACGAAGTCGCGGGCGCCAGCTAGTTTTATATATAACTATCTGGTGCCCGCGACTTTTTCCGCGTTCTCTATAGCCTATTTATAACCTTTCCCGATAAATGGACTATCCAACACAAAAATATTTTTTCAATTCGAACCAGTAGTTAGTTCCTGAGATTATAGCGCGTACAACCTAACAAACAAATTCTTCAGCTTTATATATTACTACAGATTTGCAGGAAAATTGCACACGTGCGAAGTCGCGGGCAGAAGCTAGAACCTAAACTACATTATATTATAATAGCTTTTCCTCACGATTTAAAACTTATGTATTATTATTCTCTATGCATTATTGGGATTTAAAAACTAAATTCACTGTAAAGTATAAAAAAATCTGTTAGTAGTTTTTCCGTGAAATAGTAACAAACAACCACGCATTATTTATCCTTACAAACCCTCGCATATTTTATAATTAAAGTCAGATTATATTCGTATGCGTGCTTCGTAGTTTTGGGCGACAAAACCAAGCAAGCGACGCGTGTCTCTTATTAATGTCAAATTCGTGAACACGGTAACTAAGTTCGTGTGAACGCTATGGGTGATCGATTCCACCTGCATTTAATTAAAAACGAAGCTAAGACCGGATACATGCGGGTCCTGGTCCGCGATAGAATTACTCTAATTACGAAATCTTAAACCCAATATTATTTGTAGCTTAGAATTATTTTAGGATGTTGGCATGTCACATAAAACGAAAGAATATAGTCACGCGGAGAATCTCCGTGCATTATTAGCCCTATTCACAGCACGTTGAGTGACATAAGCCTATAGCCCCCATGTACTATGTCCTAAACACTCATTGTTTGAAGAACAAGTAGGATTTATTGTTGTTTTTGTTTCAGATGAGCACCGCTCTGCAGGCGGTAGCTGGGAAGAGCCAGTGAGCGCCGTACGTAATACTCCGCTCAGAAGGTCCCAGAGGCTCAATTCTACACTGGATTCCAGGTTAAATTCTCTTATTTTCTCCTACCTAGGTAATATTACCTAGAGGAACCTAGATACCACCTATGTTCTAAAAAAATGTATAGAATTTAATAAGGAGATATAAAACTCAATTGAACTAATCTTTTTAAGACGTATTTGTCAGCGCTATTATTTTTAAAGTATCCTAGCTGTTCCACGCAAATTGATAACTTATCAATACTAATAATAAATCTGTAAGGGTTGGTCATGGAGTAGTTAAGTTACTTTGTTTTCAGAGATATCGTGTTTATAGGCTCTATACATGATACTGAAACTAAATTCACGATTTTTGGAATTTTTTTCTGTATGTATGTATGTATATGTATGTTTCTCCATAACCCTAAACGAATTAACTGATTTTCATAAAACTTGATAGATAAACATTTAGACGTACAGGACACAGGATAGGCTACCTTTTTCTTTTTTAACGAGGACGAAGTCGCGGGCGCCAGCTAGTAGGTAATAAATGTTTGATACGTATCGGTTTACATTATGGTAATTTTCATAAGAACCTCTAGTTTTTTTTTTTTTAATAAAATACAGCCCATGAATTCAATAGGTGAAAGAATTTTTACTGGCAATATGAAATAGTTACCGAACAAACCAGACTTTCTGTTAACTAGGAAAAATATATTTAGAAGAGAATAGAAAATACGAAATAGCTCTAAATTCTCCATTTAAAAAGTAGGAAGCAATCTAGTACGACAGAACTAAGTATGATTGATTGTTGTTTCGAAATAGAGGCAATTCTCGTCTATTAGAGGGGTGCTTCTAAAATGGGACACAAAATATTTACGTAAATTGACTTTGGTCGTGGATATTTGTTTAAAAATGAACATTAATAAAGTTATTATAAATACCTACAGTAACTTATACATAAATAGCAGACAGGTTTTAGGAAAATATCTAATATTGTTAATTGTATCATTTGCACAATAATTTGGGCATAAAACCCGCGTGACCAATATTTTCATTAAATTTTCATAATATTTTCATTAAAATCTGTACTTGTAAAGTTGCTTGTCGCAATGCATTACTCAAGTGAGAATATTAATGTAAGCCAAAATTACTAAGTCTAGAAAGCTGAAAATTTTGAAAATAGGTCACTCTCATCCATGATTTTAGATAAGGCAGTGATATCTTTCAGATATCGATCTCAAGATGCTGCTACCACTTCTCCATGAACGGCAGCAGTGAAACAAAACAACTATTTTGTCAATAATTGTGTGTGTGTCTCAACAAACGTATGGAAAGCACTCTGAAAGCTTTTGCATTGTACACTGGAGGCATTAATAAAAAGTTTTGAAAGGAATTTGAAACTATGTTCTTCTTAAAATTAATTTTACCTTTGATTTTAATTTAACATTGATTTTAACATTAATTAAATTGATTTAATAAATTTAACTTTATTTGATCGCTAATACATAATTTTGTATTAAAATTTTGTTTTGCTTTCATGTAACGTTTTATAATACGTCCGTTACGAACAGTTGGCAAATGCGACTTCCTCCCGCTAGTCATTGTGTACGGTGTGGTCCCCGAGTCCTGTCGCGTTCAACAATTAGCAAGCGGCACATAAGCAATTAACACGAATTTCCTGTGTTCAAACTCCAGAGGCCAACTGAGGGCACTGCCACCACAAAAAGATAATTTTACACTGTGACTACCGCAAACGATGCTTCGCACCGCACTGAGTGTCTCCGTTCGTCATTAAATTATGTTTTTCAATTATAATACTTTTAAAATCGTTTCGATTTTAATCCAATGAAACTGCTTGGTTCGATTTTCGTTATAATTTATTTATTTAAATAAACACTCTGATCATAATATATAATGGGTTCGGAAAATGTATTAAATTGGACACAGTGGAGTTTTGTTGCCATCAATTGCTTCCATCAAATTTCTCCAAAATTTCTTCTTCAGGATAGTCATCATTTTGGCTACATTATTTTTTCTAAAACCCTGATACAAATAAACTGACGATTAAAACAGGGTCTGTGACTCAGAATAGTCACTAACACACTTAAGTTGTATTCTTTTTTCATTGATCAAAAAGGTAAACAACCAATTCACTATATAGAATTTTAATTTTGTTAGACCATGGCGACGCTATATTTGTTTACGTTTTTGATCAATAGAAAAAGAATAGATCATAGGTATACAAATTTGGCAATTCGAGCTCATTTATAACTTTTTTCAAAGTTTTAAATGACGACAATGTCTTATGACGTATACGGACTCTTTCTGTGGTAGAACGTTATAGAAATTTTATTACATTCTGGCTAAATAACGCCAAGAAGAATCGTTCTTTTCTGTATAACTATTGATGATATCCAGGATATTTACAATTATTAACAAATTTCATTCCATTCAAATTAACAGTGGTCTATCTGACTACAAACTTTCACTTCACACTTATAATATTAGTAATACTTTTATAATATTCTTCGAACATTTTTATCACTGAAAAAAAATCGAGTTTAAATGTACAAAATGACCGTTTAGTTTGTTATTTAACTTTTATATCTTTTAGTAAACAGGCGTCGCTCGAAACAAAGATAATGAAGAAATTTCAAGGCCCTAAGGGTAGAGACATTTGCAAGTCGGTTAGTTCAGTATAATGACAAATAATTCTCAGGGTAATTACTTTGGCCCCCATTGTCGGTGACCTCGCGACTCGAGTAAGTCAAATGTATTTTATCGTATGTAAACATTATTCTTCGAAAGAACATCTGTAATATGCCGTTATGTACCTAGTGCAATCTACATAAAAAGCAATCCTGCGCATCCAACTGTAATCAAGTAAAGCGTTAAACGCTTCCTCAATGTATTTTTTTCATTTATTAAGTCTGATAAAATTATCGGCACCTCTACAATCTCGGTTCGAGTTCACTGTCGTAGTAATTATGTACTAACTATGCATTATTCTGATAGATTACTTCACGTCATGATATATTTTAAAAACGAAAACTGTGTACCTACTCGATATATTGATTACCATCTTTTACTAGTAATTATTCTATAGTGTGATGATTGATGAAGTCGAGTTGTGTCAATGTAAAGAAACATAATATGATTGTTGAAGTTATGGTTAACGAAGAGGTTTTTTTTTGACAAGGTTTTTGACTAAAAGCTGATTATAGGCCGTCATTTTTTCCCGATCTTAAACGAATAATTTTATTAACCTGGTTTGATCTGTTACGAACAAAACTTTTTTCTATTGTTAATTATATTAATTTAATTTAATTAATCTTTTGGGACTTTTACCGTACAAACAAAGGTATATCATCTCCATTATCGCCGGTTACCGGTAACTTTAAATGACAGTTAGCCTACTTGACAGTTGGTGAAAGAGGCGCTGAGTATTGTTGGACCCATTTAAATAGGTTCAATGTAATTTCTCCGTTTGAATGTTTGAACTCATCAAGCGGCCCCCTCTTGGTTCAATCTACAATATTAAGAGAAATAGCCATAAAATTGGAGCAGTAATAATATTAAACTATCTCGTCTATTCTATCGGTGAGGCGATTCGTCAAATTGATTGTTTTGGCATTGGAAACAGTTTTTATTTTCACTAATTAAGGTCAAACGGTTGTTAGCTTCAAAACTAAAAGGAAATAGTTTATTCGTTAATTAAAAAATTTACCGTGTAATTTATCTTATTAATTACGAAATAGCCGAACACAGTAACTTACAGATTAGAAACAGGTTCGGATTTGTCTCTTTAACTAATCAATTACCTAATAAATTGGTCGTAAAGTATGAGAGGTAAAAAAGTGGTGGTGACCACTTATTTAAAAGCAGGCAGCATTTTGTTTAAATACAGTTTTAAGGTTTTGCCATCAAACTACTACAACATGGAACCCGCGTGCCATACAAAACACTACGAACTTTATGGAACATTTAAAAGTGACATATGCGTAGAGCATGAACTGTCATTTAAACAAAACAAATATAATAATAAGTAGGTAATTTAAAGAAAATGTGACTTTACGTCAACCCATTAGAGTTTAAAATGAAATAGTAGAAGTTGATCGTTACTACCTTTTACCATTGACGCGTGAAGGCAAGAGTCCGCCATGATTCTGTCAAAGGCGTTCTTTTTATGTGCCGCTTTGGCATTTGTGACGCAAATTCCATTGTAGTATTTCGATGGGTTTTGCCAAATACATTTTAGTGCTATTTATTTATAATTTATTTAAATAATATTCAAATTTAATTTTTAAATTTTCTATTTTCATTAGCATTAGAGAAAATCGTATTTTATATTTTATTAATAAATATGTTTAGGTATCGATATAGATTGAGTGAGCTATGCAAGAAAGAATGAAGAATTAGAACATAAAAGAATATTTTATCCATATTTGTTTAGACTTCTTAGAATGACGACGTCATGATAATGAATCTTAATAAGTCACATAATTTTCTGGTATTTTCTCACGGAAAAATACATACAAGTACTACTGTTCGATAAACCGTTCATCAATGCAATATTTTTTTTTATATTGCCTTCCGCGAGTATATTATCACATCCTCTAAAAAAATAATTTTATATTTGACTATCAAGTGGAAAGTTAATCTATGAACTTTTCTCATAAAATACATCGGTAAAGGTTCTCTATAATTTCCTAAAAGTAAACATTTTTTAATTATTTTTTTGTAGTATTTATGCTGTCGTCATGTGTATAAATAAATATAATTTATAATCCTTGAAAATTTTACAAGTGTTAAAACAATTAGGAATGATTATTTGCTTTTTTCATTGGATTTGTTATTATATAAATATAACATTGACCTGACATTCACACGTAAAGGTGAATATGAATATGTTTACGATACGATAAGCTTGTATGTATAACTTATATTTCATGGCCTAGGTGTGCCTGCAAAGTCTACACAAATACAGTGTTTAAAAATGACTAAGTTGTTCATATTTCGATAACTATCGATGTTTTAAAATGTACAATAGTTTTATTTAAATCAGTGCGAAGTTATTTTTAAAACTTTAACGGATTTTTGTCTTACCTGTTTCTAAAGAACAACTTTTGCAGTACTACGTTTCATAGTCATTAAAATCTGGTAACGATAAAAACTCCTTTACATAAAATCGCTGTGAATTGACAGCTAGGCACTAACATATGAGTAACAACACTTCTCGGATGCTGTTCTTGGCCTAAGATACCTGGTACCTATGTACCATTAAGTGGAATTGTATGTTTTTTTTTAAATTGTAATAAAATTCAATTAAATCCTTTTTGAAAATTTTAATTTGAATACATTTTTATCAACTTGTAAAGTTTATACAATTCAAAAGTCGCAGATACGTGTAAACTTCAAGGCATTGCTAAGTGAGAACTAATGATAAATATAAACAAAAA
Organism: Synanthedon formicaeformis; assembly: GCA_945859745.1. NCBI lineage: Eukaryota > Metazoa > Arthropoda > Insecta > Lepidoptera > Sesiidae > Synanthedon > Synanthedon formicaeformis. Next base: position 7,157,884 of record OX243965.1, read on the forward strand.
AGGCTCAAAAACCAACCTTTTTTTCGTCTTCGTATTTTTTCAGAGCTACGAGTATCATAAAAATTTCAAATATTGCGTTGTTTCGCACATAGAAGCTGCTCCAAAGACAATATTTTATCTTTCGTCACATTACCAAATACGATTTAATGTATTCGCTCGCGGTCTGTACTAACTCATACATAAATCATTGCGCATAGAATAATAAGATAAATATAACTATGTAAGTAGGTATACAATGGTTTGTTACTTACATATTGTTGTGTCAACCTTCGTCAGATTCTTTGTTTAGTATTTGTCAAGATAATTGCTCTATTGTCATTTTATTATTATTGATCAATTGTTTGATGTGTCGCTGATTTTATTTGGGATTATCATCTTGATTGCTTGTGGCATTACAATGAAATGTATCGCGTCTAGATTGATTGCAATGTTGTATTGCAATATGCTAACAAGTGGTTATTTTATTTTGATACGTTACTAAATTAGTAAGTCGCTCGTTTATAATTAGTATATTACATACACTTACCTCTATTACCCCTTGTGTTTGTCGTCTGAATAATAGAATAGATGTATTTCGATGCTTGATTACCTATGTTGTGCATTCTTTGTGTAAAATTATAATAGAAGTCTTGTACAATATATGGGTATATATTATCCAAAGCTCTATTTCGAACCATTATGTTCGTGGGTGATAAATATTTTATTGTAAAGTGAGCAATTTTGAAATAACAGCATATAGTTATTATGTGTTGTTATGTTTCAGTGAGTGAGTATTACTGTATGCCAAGCCCATTGCTATTCCTACTATAATGATCGGCAGCGCAATTGCAGCACCTAATGCGTTGCTTGTGTTAAGGGTGACGATAGCCATATCACAAAAAAAATGACACATAGAAGGGAAATGGTTTGGACCTATGTAGTGTATTAAAATAGTTGTAATTTATGTTAGGTGCCTAGAATGTCGCTAGTCCATGACCGGACACACTGTATATGCGGCAGTTACTGGTTAATGGAAGATAATTTTGTTAGCTCAAAAAGGAAATTAGCCAACACATTTTACTGCTACTGCGACTATAAAATAGTGTGTTTGTTTGTTTATACAGGAGCAGCGGTCAGTTGCGCAACACGCTGAGCCGCGCCCGGGAGCTATGCGAGCGGTGGCGCAGCGGGAGCACGGCACCAGTGCCCCCCGCTCCCCCTCCGGACGACGAAGGAGGGGGGCGTCTGGCGAGGTGGTTCAGCGTACGCAGAGGATCAGCGCACCAGTACGACATGCACTCGCACGACCAGACAGACAAGATGCCCAAACTTCCAGAGGTTCATGAACATTTTTAACATTTATCTTAACCGATTTATATTACCTGCATTTTGCAGTCATTCAGGTGGCACTAACCACACCCTAAAAGAAGACCACCGTCAAAATAAGATCATGTGAAGAATGGCATCTAAAGAATTCATTCAACATCAAAACATAGAAGATGATTTTATTTACAAATAATACATTCAATATCAAATACAGAGATAATTAATTTCCATACAGGTTTTGTTTTCCAATCACAAAGATTGATTATTTTGGTGTGTTCATTGACAAAAAATTGCACTCAACAAATAGTGTTTAATATACCAAATTTATATAAAAATTGTAATTTATTCATTTGCGATTTACGTAATTATTGTTCGATTCAGCATGAAGTTTCCTGTCATTTTATCAATGGAAGCAGAGCAGCGAGTCACAAGGAAATTGGTCATTGATCCCGCCCGTACGTCGAATGATTTCTGGAATTGTGCATGCGGTGACGTTTTCAATTGATTCCCGCACTAACGGCCAATACTTCGGCCTGTATATGATACCATATTAAATACAATATTGTGGCGTATGATTCACATTTTATATTTTAGATGAATCACGTTTCAACCATTGAGCGGAGTTGTAGAACAACAAACGGCAGTAACATTGACTCTATGAAGGACTAGAGACGCAAGAAATAATAATATCGTTACGTCTATTTAAACATGTGATATAATGATGTGCGAGTGGTATCCAGTGCGCTACCATAGCGGATTCATGAAGACGATTGTACGATTTTTTAACTCAGTGTATTTTTAGTGAGACGGCGTGAATAACGTGCGATTCGTAAATGTCAAAAGTCAATTCGAATAAATCGTTTAGCGATGTTTTGCGCTTGCACCAAGCTTGTACGAGAGAAGGCGCACTATATACTTGTAGAGCATGACGTAAGTCACGTGGTCTGTCTGTGCGATTCCGTAGATATTGTTATGTTATTGTTATGTATTATAAGAACTTTTGACGTTTACGTGTTAGCGTTAAAATGTAACGTGTACGTTGCATCACATTCGCCGGACGACCTAATATACATAGTGTTGTGTACCATATAATTTGTATTTTATATTTGTGCAACGTGAAACGTGTACGAAGCATTAACGCGTGTTGACGCGCAGTGTCTCTTTCTATCTCATGTCTTGGTCTTGCCATGTTAATTTCGTCGGTTTATATCAGTTTATTTGTACATACATAATAGTTCAGTCGGGAAAATGTGGATTTAAACTTTAGAGCCCTTGCAAACTCAGATTTAAATCGATGCAAACTACAATCCTCGTGCGAGCTGAGATGATTCGTAACATTACAAACTTTGTATTATACAAGCTGTACCTACTCGTAAACTATGGGTTATTTGGATTCGTTTATCGTTGTAACCTTGTTTATTTTTGCCAATACACTAATTTTGTTATTTAATAAATAAAAAAAACACGCCATCTACCTATATTTACAATTGTCTATAGAAGGCTGTAACGTCTAAATCGAACATATTAGTCACCGCCGATAGTTGGACTGTGTTGTTGACATGTTTATGAAAATTAGTTTAGACTAGCTAGAGTAATGCATATTTCCTAACACCAAGAAAGTTTGTAATGTTGTCTTAAAATATAGTGATTTTTTTATTATTTTATATGTTGTAATCGATTTGTTGTAAGCATCGTAATGGTTAATAACAGCCGAATAAACTGTACCTACAAATTATGTATTCATTTTGATTAATCGGATCTCGCTCGCGAGGTAGAAGTATTATCACTACACCTGCAGTCTATAGGAAGATAATCTTTATGTTAAAAAATTGCAGACATGGCAGGAAAAGTACTGTCGTCTATAAACACAAGGAACGCCAACGGGCTATGCCCATTGGTGCCCAATTGCCCATGCTATACGTTGTCTACCGTGGTGGGATTAAGTATCGGGAATAATGCGGTGACAAGGAACTACCTATAGTATGTTTTTTAATCTCAGAGACAAAAATGACATTACATTTGACATTACATTACATACATTTCATGTCATTTCATGGTATCATTATATGCAAACTTGACATTTGCATGTGTCATTTTTGTCTCTGAGATTAAAAAACAGACCGTACTCTGAATCGCAATGTATTTGGGTTTGGCTCGTAGGTTGGTGACTACTGCTAGACAAACTATCCAGATATTATCCAGATATCCAGATTTTATTATAGTAACATAACTAGATGTTTAATCCCTCAATTTGAGACAATTAATTTTAGTGTACCATGTTGTTAAAAATATCATTTATTACGCAAAACTAGGTTAATTTGATTTTGATTTGATTTCGTCCCTAATTACTGATTGGTTTAATCAATTTGCAATTGTAAGGTTTGATCAAATCATAATAACAGGGTATCTGAAATTCGCATGTGTTTCATTGTTTAAATTGGCAGTTTGATTACATGTAATAAAAAGTTTGTTTACATTGTTTAGTTGGAGGAGGACATGTTCTCGTGCGGGGGCGAAGTGCGCGCCGGCCGGGTGCCTCCGCCGTCCCTCGGCATCCCGCCGGACACTCTGTCGCCGGTTCAACTGCGCAGACGGCATGTGGTCGCCGCCATCATACACAGCGAGAACTCTTACGTTGCCACCTTACAGAGACTTGTCAACGTAAGTAATAGAATTTTAAGATTAGACAATTGACAGAGAAACAATCGTAAACAGAGAAATTTGACTTGACTCCTACCTAAATAAGCTCGGTGTCTGTATCTGCCTACCAATGCTTACGTAGGCTTCCTTTAAGAATGATGTACTAGCTAGAGATTTGTATTTGAGATCCTAAACTACTTGCATATCAATAGGCACTGTAAAAACTATCAGAAATGCAATGCAATTCAGATAGTAGAATTCACGAGAAATGACGAAAATGATTTGAATTATTGTTGTGTACATATATTTCGTTTAAAAAAATGTTTTTATTTGTATATGAATTGAGACATTATTATTCTTATCCATTACGTACTTAATATGGAATCAGTAATGAATCTATAAAATGGAATGTACAGCAGTGAACACGGATAAATTTTATGTGTTTGATGTCAAATTGTTAGGCAAGAGCGCAAAAGCTTTGTTAGCTTTTGTATGATTGCCGTAACGTCGACGGCAAATATGGCGAACGCAACATAATAAGTCTGCAACATTTATCTCTCGCAAATAATCAGCAATTAGCCTTACGCGGTCGTTTCAAATATTTGCTTTACGCAATTACATATGGTCAATAGGACCGAAACCAGTAGATATACCCGTGCACTGTCAACAACACGAGAGCTACCGGCTTAAAGTGAGCCAGCGGCGAACGAAACAGGTTTCCCTATAGCCGTATATCGCAAACAAAATCACGGATCCCACTAACGTGTGTTACGTTGACATTTCTCATGACTCCGGAGAAATTCGTGATCGGGAAGGAAGTGTGTTCGGATTGATAGCAACGAGCCAAAGTAACCGACAATTATAAATTCTCCAATGCCCATTATGAAGCGGTTGGTTGTTACCGTGGATGAAAGCAAAAAGAAAGATACGGTACATTCCTGCATTACGTAATCGATAAATGGGCTACATAAAATTGAATGCCTATAAATAATCATCCCCACAACTACGATTCCAATATCGAACACGTGTAATTAATAATAGATTCAAGAAATGTATTCAAATTTTTCCACACTATATCAAATGTACCATGGTTTGCGACAAATGCTGAAATCCATGAAGCGCTAAATATCAATCCAGTTAAGGAGGAGATCAAACTATCGGCCTGTAAATACAAAAAACGGCTCCAAAATCACCCAAATGAGCTAGCCACACAACTTATAACGATGACTTATGATGACAAACGTCTCAAACGCCACGATATCCAAGGTATGGATGCTAGGTGGTGAAAAATAAATGGTGGCATCTCCTGCTGGGGAGAGCCTCAAAAAACACGACAGATTTTCTTATAGTTTGGAACTGACTGATTGCAAATGAAACGCAGCAAAAAAAATCTACAAAAAGTGCATATTTGAATGATACTGAGTTCATTGGACTCAGTATATGCAGCGAACTTTGAATGGTCCATGCGCGGATATTAAGTCACTAATCTTTCATTTCGTTTCCATCTACGGTTGTTACCCATTATGTAATCCGTCAGGCGAACGGATGCAAAACGCTAGTTACTTTTTCTATTCTCTATTTAGCATACAGAAGCCGAGGTGTGGTGTGACACATTGACATGAGGGACTCAATTAAATTGTAAGCAGACATTGCAAAATCATGACTTAACAACCACTGTCCTGTCCCGGTGCTAAGTTAATGACTGTCGCGCTACTAGTTTGAAATGTAGTCGGCGATCTTTCTTCAACCTTGAAGTTAATTATGAACGAATAATAACTCGAATGTTGTGCAACACTGTTCGATAAAAAATCTCAGGGTGAAAGGAGCTTTTTCTGTGAAATTATCTAATGCATACGCGATTTATAGCTTTCATTACATCTAATGTCAACTTTGTATGAAAATGCTTAGGCGTGAACTTTAAATATTAATTAGTTATTTGTTTCATGTTCCAAGATTGTCTAATTGGGCAAACATGACAATCTCATCCGATTGGAGATATTTAAAGGCAACTTTGAATGGCTTGCAATTATCAATAGTTAATAATGAATCTTACGTGTTCGTAATATTGTTTTTTTTTTTTACAAAATTTTATTGAATAAAATAAAATTGTCAACTTAAAAAAGAAAACCTGATGAATTTAGAATATTTAATCTAAAGATGGAGAATTTTGTTATTTTTTAGAATTTTCCTCGCGAAAAATACAATTTTTTTTTCTTTTTTTAAAAAAAGGGGACAGGAAATAGGAAGTCATGGACAAGAAATGTCAATTAGACAAAATATTATTTACTCACACACTTTTAAATTTATTTGTGGAAAAATCAACTTGTGTCATAATAATTATCTCCAACACTTAATAATAATAATAAATTCTAGAACAGTTAAAAATTTTTGATAAATATTTAATAAAAAAAATCGAGATGTGTTTAGTGCGCGCTATCTGCAATCGCTAATTTTGCAGACCGACCTTCATAAACGGGCTTAGCAGTTGCTTGAATTTATCATATTTGTGTCCTAGTTACTATTTTTATAAATATATTGTAAATACAATTAAGTCTTAATGATACTGCGGGCCTAAAATGCTTAGTAAGCAAACATGTTACAGTCAGCGATTTGTTCTAACGATGGTATATTTGTAAACGTATGTATTTAGAAACTTGACCGCAGCTTTCCATTCGTTTCTTTTCTCCATATAGACAATGTCTCATGAATTTTCATTCTTACGAGTCCGACTACTCTTAACTAGGAAGACAGACACAGAAAGTTGTTAAAAATCATCTTGTGTATGCAAATGCAAAAACCTGCATGGCACACATACGGTATTGTTTCTCGCCCACAATTCACATGTTACAGATTTGCATATTAGGAAGTAGGCCACTTTGAATAGACACTATTCGCGAGTGTACCTCACGAGGTCGTCACTATTATATTTTAATGGCGCCTCTGATTGCGTTCACAATTTGTTATTTGTATTTGAAAAATTCACTTGTAACTGAAATTGATTATCTTTCTCTGAACCTTATTACGGTTTCTCAAAGTGGATACGGTTCGTTCCACTTTAATCTTCTATTTCTGTTGTGATCTCTTTAAACATTTCTTCGAACTTGTTTTTGAACAAGTTGGAATAAAACGATAAAATTGTCGACATTAATAGCCCAGTTTGCTAGTTTTTCTTGTAGCTATTATAAATGCGCTCTGCAATAACCTCTGGACACGTTGTTTACTGTGCTGATGTGGTTGATAGAGACTATCTACCTGTCCAAACGGAACACTTACTTAAAAACTAAAATGAAATAATTTTATATATAGTGGCAAGCGACCCACAGTCATAACTGGGGAACATATCTGCTGGCAGGCAAGGGGGTGGCCCCTTATAGAAGAGCCCTGTAAAATAAATGCAGGCATTCTTTATAGAGAGATAGCAGAAACCATTCTTCTATCTCCACCTGGTCCGTTATTATAGTTATAGTCTGTCAAACCCGATATAATGTTATATATTATTATAGGCTTGTGTTTCTAGGCGATGGTAGCCATCACAAACAAATGGATTGTCAGTGTATTTGCTGTCCTTTATAAATTCTTGTAAGGATTCGGGTAATGTTTAAATTTTAATTAATGTTTGCTTACAAGAAAAATAAATACTTGATTTAAGTATGTACTCCCATATTTACTTCATTGAGAAAAGTGTTTTACTATGTATGCATTGAAGTTGTGTAAAATAAATGAACTTCAGTTTTATAATCCTTCACCCAGATAGCCAATCATTTGTCGAATGCTCGTAAACGTCAATAACGTCATCGACTCTTTAATAAACAATAATTGCGGTACACGGGGCTCTTAAAGTATAAATATATTAATATTTTATTTATTACCGCTTGTTTCGTAATGAAATTTTCAACTTTGTATCTTATTAAATAAAATGTACAGAAACACCAAAGGCTTATTCACAAAAGACCACCGGCACCGTGAAAAAAAATATACGTTGGATCTCGTGTTTGAGTGCGATTAAGGGATGCCAGTGCCCATTCATTTAACCCCTTATAATCAGGGTCAGCAGAGTACTTGCTCCTTCTCAGATGTTGCTTGTGCTTTCTAGGCAACTCAACAAAACCCAAGCTACTCTCCACGGGTCCATATTATTATTATTTTTTTTACTTTAATAAATTTAAAAAGTAAATGGGTCTAACGTTTCATTATTTTATTTTCATATTCTATTCCCATCAGAAAAATAAGCAAATCAACATATTATTGTTAAATTAACATATTAGAGTTAAAATAATTTTAATAGTGCTAGCACCTCTTTCACCAACGTCAAGTAGGCTAAACCGTCACTTAAAGTCACCTGTCACCGGGAATAATTTAGCTGATATATCTTTGTTTGTACGGTAAACGTTCCAAACATTAAATAGAAAATAATAGAAAAAAAATCGCCTATCGAATGATGCAGTAAACCGAGTGCATAATTCAATAAAACAGAAAATGATTTCTAAAAGTAACAAACCAACACTTTACTTGCAGTTGGTGAAAGAGGCGCTTAAGCTAAATTATTAGACAGTGTTTTAAGTTTGAGAGCGCAAAGTATAATTTATAATGTTTATTTTTTACCACGTATTAGACTAATAATACAATCACCCTAAAGGAACGATTAGTTCGTACACATTCATTACAAAATTGTTACATTAGTAATTATATTATGTCGTTTATATGAAAATTAAACTATGCTTGTGCAAACATAAAATCAAGTCTCAGTCTCGCGCGCTTATATCCATTAAAAACTTGTAACAACTCACACGTATAAACAACGTATAATTGTGTACACTAATTACCTATGTAAATACATACTTACCTAAACGTATTTACATACTAGCTGTGCCCCACGTTGTCACCCGAAAGCTATGAAAAGCCCCCCCATCTAGTACTGAATGGGGGTTATCATGTCAAGACAGATTTCATTGATGTGAAGGTCCTTAGACAAGTTGAGGGTTCAACTCAACTCAGGGACAAGTTGATGGTAGGCTACCCTTTTTTTAACGTTGGGAAATCCTCATGGATACCCGGCAACGTAACGGACGTTGCGGGTTATGCCCGACTCCTATATACCGGTTAAAACCCAACGTCTTTCTAGCGCGGCCGTAGATGGGTGGGGGGTCGCAGAAACGTCATAACACGATACAACAAGCAACGCTATAAGTGCTTATTCCCAACTCAATCGTCGAAATACAACAGCACACATGCTTTTATTAACGTAATGGTCTTCTGTAAGAGCGTATAGTTACTGGAAAATTTGCGACTGCGAAACGCAGTGTGCCGTGCCACCACTATAAATGCAATAAAAAATAAAAAAATATATCGCAATCACAGACTTTTAATTCTTTAACAGTAAGTATAACATTGACCGTTGACTGTAATTACATTTACATTAAACTCAAATGGATGCTATTTTAAGTGATGACATGTGCCCCGCGATGACGGATATGCCTTTGTAGGTACATTTTTATTCACGCCGCGTCTCCAAGTGCTAGGTGGTGTCAAAGTGGCATTAATGTTAGCTCGGTTTGATTAATTCGTTCCGCGATTCGTTTGGGAGTTTTTTTTTTTGCGGTGCTTATCTGCCTACTGATAGATAAATAGCATTGACAGACTCGTTAAACGGGCGTGAAATTGTGTTTACATAACTATATATTAATATGTATTGAAGTTGACGTCACCTCTTCATGGACGTGGTGACGTTGTAGGAAGTCTGCTGTAAATGCTGTCTAACTTACATGTGTAGACATTTATCATTTGGACATGCTATTTTTTTTTCGTTTGTTATTGACCAATAATTTGTTATACCTATGTTATGTTACGTGTGTTGTGATAACACAAAATTGAGTCGGAACTGGTTTGAACGCTTAAATAATTTGGTAAAACTCAAAATCAATCACTGTTTTTGTACAATCGACGGTATCGCTAAATGAGATCTTATTTTTAAATGCAATAATGCAAGGTCGTTTAATTAAGTAGGGTATTGCAATTACTCTTGTAATTTCAATGTAATCTTAAAAACAAAACTCGTCTTTTTACTTAGCAAATGATTACGATCTTAACTCCAATATAATCAAAGCTGATTTTAAGAAAAAAACCTAGTTTAAGACGGATATGTTTATCTGGAGATCTTGTATCTTGTAAGATTGTAAGATATTGTTTACTTCATAAATTGTTTTAAGTATTTAAAGTAGTTTCAATATTAAATGAAATCTAACAATATTATCTCGTCAAATAAAAAAGGGCACATCAGTGAGGCCCTTCTGAACGATTTTTTTTATATAACTTGGAAACTTGCGAAGCACGTCGTTCCTTCTGATTTGATTTTATTGAAGATTATCATAATATACGATATAATCACAAAATTGGCGACATAAATCTTGTACAAAGCTCTAATAAATGTAGAAATAAAATATATTGTCATTCAATACCAGCATAATGTTATGATTTCGGTTTTATCAAATGGGCGGCTATATTTATTTTGCTTTTTTTTTGTTCTAGGACTACAAGAAGCCGTTGGAAGAAAGTAGTCCAGCGATCTTGAACGCCGGCAAAATTCAAACATTGTTCCACCGCCTACCCGATATACTACAATGTCACCTGCATTTCCGCACCGCATTGGCGGATTGTGCGCGCACATGGGACCGCGATGAAAAAATTGGTATGTATCTAGCATCTAAACCCCTCTTGGGAGGGTTTATTTATAGATACTTGGTGTCTTTAATTCTCGGTTGTCACGAAGCAAGAATACAAACTAATACAGTCTTGAAACTCAGTAATTTACTTATGATTAGGCTCTTATTTTCATAGCTATACATAATCTACAGTCAAATATTTTTGCTATTTGTATTTTAGAAACAAAGGAAAATGTTTGATGTTTATTTTAGTGTTAGAGAATAGGAAAAAATAATTAAGTTTAACGACCTTTTTTAGACATTAAATATTTTATCAAAATATGACTTTATGTACTCATATTGTAATGAGACTTCCAAACAATAAATGACAATAGTCAAACTGAAATTGAAAAGTTTTTTCTTTTGTAAATAACCTGTGGCTTATAACAAGATGTACACTGTTTATTCATGAACATTCGAACTCAATATCGATAATTAGCAAGTAGGTAATGATCGAATAGAGTTATTTTGTGAAGATTTAAGAAAATGAACTTGATTTTCAGGCGAGGTCTTTTTAAACGCATTCTCGAAAGCGGTGGTGCTGGATGTATATTCCGACTTCATAAACAACTTCAGTGTAGCCATGGAACTAGCAAAGATGGAATCGAAACGGAAGTCTGCCTTGGCAGATTTCTTCAAAGTGAAACAGATCAGTGCACATGATCGATTGTCATTCTTTGGACTTATGGTGAAGCCTGTTCAGAGGTTTCCACAGTTCATCATGTTTTTACAGGTATAATTTTTTATTAATAAAAATTAATTGTTAAATATACATATATTCCTTAGTTAGAATATATATAATTATTTTTATGAAGTATCAATCAAACTACTTAAATATAAAAATAACCTGCCACTCACTGTCACCTGTCAATTGACGTTAAGTAATGCAGCTTAATTATTATAATGAAATTGCTTCTATAAACTATAATAATTTACAGTCATGTAGCTTATACTATCCTACTAATATAATACTCGTAAATGCGAAAGTCTGTGAGAATGTTTGCAAAAACGGCTTAACATATTTGAATAAAATTTAGCACCCAGATAGTTTACTTACTTAGTTAGTTTACTTAAGGATACTTTTTATCCTGGAAAAATTATTAATATTATTTATTCCTATAAATGATTATTATACTTCAGGGGGGGAATGTTATTAAATTTATTAAGGGAATGAAACCCCACCGAAAATGTCTGATGTTTCAGTGCCAGGAACAAATCTTCTTTTAAAATTTTATTTATTTTCTAATATACTATATCTTGTTTATTACAGGACTTGCTAAAGCATACACACCCAGGACATTCTGACCGCGTCGCTTTACAGCGAGCGCTCACGAGACTTGAAGCTTTGGCTGAAGCTTTGAACGAGAGAAAAAGGGACGCAGAAAGGACTCAGGTATATCCTTAATCGGCCACATTAAAAATACTTCCTAATGTTATTTCCTTACCTGACTAACTTGATTGCCGACCCTTGATAAATTACCTTTGAGAAATCTTTTATACTTTCAGTTTTTTTTTTTATTCTATGTCCCCTTCGATTAAATATAATTATGCTAGTAGATCTTAGTAGATACATTACTTTGCACATTATGTGGTTTTTTTTATGTCTTGTAAAAAATAAAACATAAACATAGTCCCCATGTGAAGGGGACGATACTACTTTCCAGACGCAGACCGGAGTCAACTTTGAAAAGTTCATTTTCAAAGTTGAAAGTTCAAGACAGAGGGTTAAGGCAAGCAGGCTAACTACTCATCCATAAGCTCGCCAAATTCATGCGTTACATGATCAATCCTATTAATATTATAAATGCGATAGTTTGTATGTGAATGGATTTGGATGAGATTTGGCACACAGATAGTTTATTTGCCTAGTTTAACATAATATGGGATACCTTTTATCCTGAAAAATGTTGGATAGTCTAACTAAAATACGACTGTATTCTTAGAGAGTTTGGTTATATTTTACAGGCGTTTCGGGCCGCACTGCGTCGGCTGACGCGCGGGGGTGTGGCGGGCGCGGGAGGGGCGGGAGGCGCGGCTCGCTTTGGCGCCGCGCGTCTTCTCGCCTCACGCGCCGACAAACGACATCTACTGCGCCAAGACGATCTCATGCAACTGGTATAATATAATATACAAATATACCCTACCTTATTTTGATGTCATATTTATTCGTTTATTTACTTGTATAGTTACTTTATACACGTGCTTTTTTTTATTTTTATTAAATGAACAGAGCAGTGATTGATTGTTTTGAATGATTATTTCAGGAATTGAACCAGTCCGGTGGCGTATCTAAGAGCAAGCCTCGCCGCTTGCTGCTGCTGAACGACCTGGTGGTGTGCGTGTCTGTGGGGTCGGGCGGCGACGACGCTGAGCGTCTCGGGCTCAAATGGGCGCATCCCGTTCAAGACGTGGAGGTGCTGGACGCTGGAACTTCGCCCACTCTCAGTCGAGTGCTCGGACAGGTACTGTGCCCGCTATTGCTTACAATACACCTATCGTACTGATTCGTAGCGTCTTGTGTTCGAGTGGGCACATTGCTCAGGCAGGTACTGTACCCCCTATTGCTTACTATACAACCATCGTACAGACGCGGAGCGCCTTTTGTGCTCGAGCAACATTGTTTTATTTTAATTAATTTAATGTATTTCTAATGCATACTTATGACTACGTACTACAGGGCATGAATCGCAGCGGAAGCCTTCGGTCCACGTCCAGCGGTCAACTTGCGTCCACGACGGGCGACTCGCTCTGCGGCGAGATGTCTGCGCTAATGCACGACTACGAGACGGTTTCGCGAATGGCGGACCTCGCCGCTTCGCTGAAAGCGCCCTATCCGGAACTAGCTCCGGAGATGTTCAGGGCTCTGCTGCAAAATATACAGAAGAGTATTCAGGTCAGTACTCTATGATTTTGTCAATATTACTAGCGCTTCAAATGTTATTAAATTTTTTCAACGTAAGATCGTTTGTTTTTAGTTATAGTATTTATGTATTACTTTTCGTTTACTCATTAGAAATAGCGACTATTAGTTCAGTATTACTGCAGTAACAATTATTTTTGAGTAGAAATTACCAGTTTTTTTGTTATTTTTCAAGTTTTATGCGTTTGTTTATCTATTTTTTATGAGTGTTGGTACAGAGATGTCTTCCCAAGTGTAGAAAATGTAGTGGAATAACATATTGTGTATGTGTTCGTTGGTGGTACAGAAGAAGGACGACGAGATGGCGTGGGTGGACTCGTGCTGCCTGCAGTTGACGATACGAGGGCGCGAGGAGCCTCTGAGGTTCCGCGCGTCGGAGCCGGGCGCTCGACTCGCGTGGGCCACCGAGCTGCGCTTGGCCCAACTCGCGCAGGCGTCGGCCAACTCGCCCGCGTGGCGTCTCCCCGCCCCGCATCACCCGCCCGCGCACAAGATGCCGCTCTTCGTCACCGCCACGCCAGTCTACTCGTCCAACATACTCACTGAGGTACCACTACTGCAATACACCATACTGTTTTGACTTATAATACTTTTAACTTAGCATGGGTACGGTGATATTTAAATTTCATCCGTTTCACGCGTTATTTTTCAAAAAATAAATAAATACTGAAAATGCAATATCTTATCAAAACATGAAATGTAAAAAATGCCAAAAAAGTTCTACTACAAAAAGTTTTGAGCGGATCATAATTGTATATTTAGCTATGGTGTGGTGTAATTAAATTTTGGATTTAGATATTATGTAGTAGCTACAACATCAAATTGTATCTCCCGTTTTTGTTGCCACTTTTCTGAATTGCCTCCCACTATGGAAGCAAATTTAAAGATGTGTTCACGTCAAAAACACATTGACTACTACCGTAGGTGTGATTGTACAAGGGAGGAAATGGTGGTTGCAGGTGAGCTGCGGATGTTTCTACTCGAGTGGCGCCATGATCCGAGGCGGAGGGGCGACGTCGCGACGAGCGCGCTCGTTGCTGTGGGTGTGTGCGGCGGGCGGGGGTCACAGTCACGTGGCCGTTCTCGTGCACCGCGCGGCCACGCTCAAGACGCTCGTCACGCTCGATCTGCCCGACATCAAGGTAGGCCCTTTCTCTTTTTAAGCGCCATTATGGTGTCTATGCAGACTGGACTGGTCCACAAGTTCAAAGTCACTCAGCGCACTATGGAGCGGGCTGTGCTCCATCCACTTCATTATTATTTTTACATTTACTAGTTGGAACATGAGCTTTTTATTTTTGTAAATGCATAAAAAGATGGTTGTATAAATATAGAACAATAATGAGAATGCTAATATCCGAACAAAGACCTAAACATTGTACAACATGCGGTCGTTATATTTTGCTTATGGATTTTAATTTTGAACCATGTCTAATAAGATCACGTTGAATTAATCACACCACTATTTTCGCTCTCCAGGTAACCTCGATGGAGTACGCCAAAGGAATCCGACAAGTGACCACACTGTGCGGCGACACAGTGTGGCTCGGCACTGAGGACAAGAAGATCATCATATTCTCCGGCGTCGAACCGGAGAAGCAAGAGAAACTCACCGAGGTAAACACGACTGCCGCTGTCACGCAAATACGGTTTCACTGCGACTCGATGTTCGTCGGACTGTCGAACGGTAGAGTTTCCGTTTACAGGAGGAATCACGACGACTCGTGGGCTCTCCAAGAACCTCTCGCGATTGAGCTCGGCGATCAACCGGTTCACTGCGTATTGCCTGTAGACGGCGTCATATACGCCACTTGCGGACGCCGCGTGTTCGCCATAAACGCACTCACGGCGGAAATAATGCGTATTCTCGAACTGAAAACAGACCCAGAACGCGAGCGCTCAGTTCGCTATCTCGCCCACTCGGGCGTCGGCCTCTGGACAGCGTTCGCCGACTCGACCTACGTGAGTCTGTATCACGCGGAAACCTTTGAACATTTGCAGAACATTGACGTAGCAGCGGACGTAGCGAAAACTATCGGAGCCAGAGAGGGTAGTAAGCCCGCATTCGTTTCAGCACTCATGGCGGTGCAAGGATTGCTATGGGTGGGAACTACGGCCGGCGTGAGTGTTACCGTGCCGCTTCCCAAGTTAGAGGGTCTCCCGCTTATAGGTGGACACATGGGCGTATCGTATCACGCTCACGCAGGTCCGGTCACGTTCCTTCTCTCGTTGATGCCGGAAAATAGAGATATTGATGTTAATGTAGTGCGCAGGAATCTTTCGAACGTGCGAGCCATGGCGGAAACTGGTGCAAGCGAGTTTAGCGAGGAGGCGCGAGATGAGTCAGATAAGCCAAAATTGGAGAGGCGAATTTCTGAAGAGTCGAGTCCGTACAGGCCGCAGCGCGTCCACTCGGCTGTAGTTCGACGTAAGAAGCCTGGCGACGTGCGATTGAGTAAAACATTGCCGAAATGCGCGAATCTAAACGCTTGCGATGTGTACGGACTGTTTGGGGATTTGATGTTTGTAAAGGATTGTGTCGGGGAAGCGGACGTTAGTGGTTCAGGCGGGGAAGGGTTGAGGCGGAGCGATCCGGAACTCGCTGCTATTCCGTTTAGGGTGAGCACGCTAGATCGCAGACTGCGTATGCGCGCGGGTCGTCCACGCAGTTTGGACCTGTCGAGCTGGTCTGTGGATTCGCGCGCGTCGAGTTTGTGCACGTCGTCCGGTAGTGAAGAGTCGATGGCTTTGCGAGGCGTGTCCCGAACTAGTTCGGGTGCGTCCGGAGCGGCCGGGCTCGCACCGGTGGCCGCTTCCACACCGGACTCGGTCTCGTCTGCGTCCGCTAAGTCATCGTCATCGGCATCGGATAGGTCCGCTGGCGGGCCGCGTCCGGCAGCGCGTAGTCTACGGGCGACGGATTACGTTGGCTCGGGTAGTGAGAGTGGAGCGAGACGGTCCGTAGTCACGCTGATGGGCGGACGCGGGTACGTCGACTGGCGGCAGACGGCAGACGCGGCCGAACGTCCCACGCCCGCAGCAGACCCGAACCCGCGCGACGCACACCTAGTATTGTGGGAGATGCGTTTGTGACTGCGTCCCACACTCCTCTCCTACATGTATCTCGCCTTTGTAGAATGTTCTTCGTGGATCCATTTGCTAAAAGCGTTTTTTACAATACGGTAGTTGACTGCAGCAATTAAGTTCTCTTGTTTTGCAGTCCAAAAGGCTGACTGCCTAACGCCATATATAAGGCTCTATCGCGTCTTCGGCACAAATTTGTTAATAACAACAATAATTATTGTTCCAGCACATTTTACATTATGTGATGTTCATGATCCGTTTATTGTTAAAAACATTATTATAAATTGCTTTGCATTTAAACCATTCATCTCAGTCAACGGCCGTATTTCAAATTAGAACAATGATAGTGCCACTTTAAATGAGTAATGAACAGCTACTGTCCACGGTTAAAGTAGGATTCTTGGTTCAGTTAGTGAATGGATTCGTGTTTTTCACGTCGAGGGGGAAACTAAGATTACACCAAGTGTAAATAATGTGATAAGCTTTAAATTATTTTTGTATGTTGAGGCTCGACGGATAGACTCGACGTTTACATTTGTTTATAAATAGATAAATGTACGCGCTGGTGCATTATTTTCTAATTGTTTATATTCAATGTTGTAGATTGTGTATAAAATTATTGTAAGGGTTGGTGTACGTTGGTGAATGAGAGAAAATATAGAAAATTTATAAATAATTAAATAAATAATTCCTTCTGCATTGCGAACAACAAACTAACGTAATTGTGTTCAGGGTTACAAAAGTAATACGTCCATTTCGAAATGCATATTTTGTAATTATCACTGAAATTTATGGTTCTTTAGTACAACATTAATTACAAATCGCCATATTAATTTAATGCCTATATTCTTTATGTAAAATATTAATGTGAAATAAATTAACTAAATTTTTTAGAATAATCTCAGCCTCCTCGTCCCGTGTTTTTCTTTCTTTCTTTTTTTTTTGTTCAAAGTAACTAAAATTATTGTGTATGATTATTAACATAAAACCAAACCCTATATAAGTGGCCTTATTTTCAATAAATAATAATCGTTAAAAATTAAATTTCCAGTGTGTGATTCTAGCATTCGTTTAAGCTTTATTGTTAGACATAATTTTAATGTCGCTTTAAGAATTAGACTGATTTAGCTTAAGCGTTAAAATGTATTTTTATTTGAATCTTAGTAGTAATTAAGAAGACGACACTTCGAACGAAATTTATAAATAAACGGACCGCTGACGCATCGACATTGTCATTTACTAAATCACTTTTGGCAAACTTTCAAAAGTGTAATTTTTTGTGTGATTTTTCATAATTAAATTTCAGTAATTCCTACGGCGTTTTTAGTCTTTTACAATAGTGATGGCGCCACTGTAGCACTGTAAATAAAATCTGTTAAATTTCATCTAAAACAGAAGTTTGATTTTAAAATTAATTGTAAAACAGTGGCGCCTCTGTCGGAAAAATGACAACAGAGTTATATTGCGCTGTATTTTAATGAATAAATAAAATTATTATAAATCGTTTTGTATATGCAATTTTCAATAAAAAAAAAATATATAGATAATTTGTAAAATTATAATTATCTCGTCCTACAAAATCTTGTATGTAAACTTGTACGAGGCAACGTCTCTTACCAGCGATAAAGATAATAATATATTTCAATACCAAAAGAACAATAGACTAAATGAAAAAGATTTGTCTGCGGGTTGCGGGTTTGAAAAGGAAACTATTTCTACTTGTTCATTTACTAATGTGTCGTTCAATAATGAGTGCTATTTACATGTTGTTACAGCATATTTTGTTCTGTTTCGTCACAAAGTTTGTTTATAAGAAAGTCTAACCTGTGTACAATAAGAAAGTCCTATTTTGTAATGAGAACTAAAATCGCAAAGTGTGCGTTGAATTATTGCCACCGCGGTGGAAATGCTATTTTACGTCCGTTATTACCGTATTTTTTTAGTACTTATTAAGTTTATCGGAACAAGTTTGTTGAGACGGTCATCGTTCTTTGTTAGCAGCTAGATTAGTTTTTGGTCAGTAACGCACCACAGACAAAATGGTGATGTCAACATCCAAAGAGGTTATAATTCTGGCATTAAATGAATTCATTACGATTTTTCCTTTGGTCCATTTTCGTAACCAGCAACGAAAAAGGAATTATTATTCTATGTTTCGTAACTGGTTGTGGTCCGTTTTCGTAACCAGCAACGAAAAATGATTTTTTTTTTTTATTCTATGTTTCGTAACTGGTTGTGAAAATGGTAATAATTTTTTTTAATTAAATTTTATTTTGTCAAATTCGAATTCACTCGTCGCGAAATTTGTCGACATAAAGCGCTTTTTTGACCTGTCACGATAGTCGAGATCCTCAAATTGTCCGTAAAGTATTCTCAGTGCCAAATTTTCAAGTTCAGTTCGAATATTTTTAATTTATATATATGTAATTATAATTTACTTTGTTTATTATCGATGTATTTATTGTCGCGCGTCATGCACACAAATCGCCCTCAAGTGAGGCTAGAAATGCGAACCTATTTTATTTATAGTATTTATTTATACGAACGTCTCGTCAACACGAAATATGCTTGTCAACAGAGGGCGCCACATGTCTAGCAATTTTCAATAAATATCTAATAAGATATTATCTAATAATATCTAATCTAACAAGAAAAATCTAATTTGTATATTATTTTTTTATTTTATGAATTGTAAATATATATTTAACATAAGTTTTTTTTAATATATTTCAAAAATAATGCTCTCAATTTGATTAGCATATTTATGTTGAATGGGACGAACGAATTTTAATGAAACAATGAGTCTGACCATCGATTTTAGTTAATGATATCCCCCAAATATAGCTCACTAGACAAATACGGCAGTGTTTTTATTTTTTTGATATCTTAAAAAATGACCGAGTTATAAGCGTTCAAAGTACGCGCGCCACCCAAATTTTTTAATACTACTCGCGAACGTTGATGACGTCACAAGGGCCGATTCTAGATGCAAGAAAGAGAGATTTGTATGTTTGTAATTAATTAACTCAAAAACTACTGGACTGATTTTAAAAATTCTTTCACCTATAAAAAGCTACGTTATCAGCGAATAACATTGGGTATATTTTATAAAGTTACGCGGGCGAAGTCGCGTGCAACAGCTGGTAATATCATAAAGAGAGTAGATTTCTATTTTTGTTTGTAATTAATTAACTCAAAAACTACTGGACCGATTTTAAAAATTCTTTCACCTATAAAAAGCTACGTTATCAGCAAATAACATAGGCTATATTTTATAAAGTTACGCGAGCGAAGTCGCGTGCAACAGCTGATAATATTATAAAGAGAGTAGATTTCTATTTTTGTTTGTAATGAATAAACTTAAAAACTACTAGACCGATTTTAAAAATTCTTTCACCCATAGAAAACTACATTATCAGCGAGTAACATAGGCTATTAACATAGACTATAAAATTACGGGGACGAAGTCGCGTGAAAACAGCAAGTTGATTATAAATTATAAAAATATTCTTAAAATGATTCTTGAGCGCGACTTACGACAAAGATTTCCTCAATACTTTCTGAAGTTATCAGGTTCGGAATAAAAATACGTCAAAATTTACAAAATGGTACAAAAAGTCAGAGGCGCCGGAGCATTTAAAAATTTAAATAATGACAGTTACTTTTGCCATATAATAAATACTAATAATAATAAAAAATACTAATAATTTGTACATAATATATAGTGCCTATATATTATGTACAAATTCAACCATCCACACAGCTTCTAAATTATTTTTCCAAGTGCCAATGGATACGAAAAGACGTAAAAAGTGGATGACCATGAAGCCCGTCACACATGTATTTTATTTTAGTGTGTGTAAGACATCGTCAATTTTCTCCCTTTAAAAAATATACCTAGTATACTAACAAAAATACCTATTACACTCTTTATGATATGAGGATGACTTACAACCAAGTATATGCTTGCAAAGCAAAGTTGCAAGTAAAGTTGCAAACCGCAACCTAGCTGATACAACAAAACGTACATTTACATTTTGTGTCATCGAGAGACAGTTAAAACAAATGAATGGTATGTAGTACAGAAACGTAGACAAAAAGAACTGACCCGCAAGATACCTACTTCATTAAGATATTCCGAACCCGATAACTTCAGAAAGTATTGAGGAAATCTTTGTCGTAAGTCCCGCTCAAGAATCATTTTAAGAATATTTTTATAATTTATAATCAACTTGCTGTTTTCACGCGACTTCGTCAGCGCAACTTTATAAAATATGGCTTGAGTTACTCGCTGATAACGTAGCTTTCTATAGGAGAAATAATTTTTAAAATCGGTCTAGTAGTTTTTAAGTTTAATCATTATACTCGTAAACAAAAATAGAAATCTACTCTCTCTATAATGTTACCAGCTGTTGCACGCGACTTCGCCCGCGTAACTTTATAAAATATGGCATATATTATTCGCTGATAACGTAGCTTTCTATAGGTGAAAGAATTTTTAAAATTGGTCCAGTAGTTTTTCAGTTAATTAATTACAAAATACAAATCTATCTTTTTACTATGAACTTGCGTCTAGCATCGGCCCTTGTGACGTCATCCACTTAGCACGGGCGAACTTGAAAATTTGAATAGCGACCGAAGTTTCGGTGTCAATAACTTCGGAAATACTGCATCGATTTTGATGAAACAAAAACTTTTCACATGTACATAACCATAGCTCTGATATTATGTGTGTTTTATAGTCATTTTCAAACCCATCGGTCAGACCCATTGTCAAATTATAAAGGCAGGATTCCAAAACGACGAGATTGTATCTCGAATAAGTAAATGTTTTTCTCGAAATCTCATTTTGTTTATGTATTAATTTAAATATATGATTCTTTTATGAAAATGTCACAATATGTATTGTACTAAGTGTAAATAAATATAATGTTTATATACACCTGTAAATTGTGTTTTATTGAATTTTGTAGATTCGGTTCATGCTTTTTGTGTATTTGCAAAATTTGGTACATAAGAATTTGCATTATTCCTTCTTGACCGTCAGCCCAGCCTTGACGGTACGCTTGATGGTAAATGTCTACCGTCGCCTAGTCACACGCACACGTAAATAAAACAAAAATAATATTTTACAAATTATTTATTTTCTGTCAAAATATATAAAAATATTTGCCATTGAGTTCCTAATCAGGGCAGACTGCAATTTTATGGTAGTCCTGAAATAAAACATTTCGTGTTATTTATTTACGTAAGTAGATTACTGCTACTTATTACACCAATGTTTATGGAATAGCCCTTCTAAACTCTACTTGTCGCAATCCCATGTTTTGAAGTAAAGACAGGAATTTAGCTATTACCAAACTGTCCCAAGTTAATGAATGTCTGTGTGCTAAGGACAGTGATGTTGGTAAAATAAACAGTGAGACCACAAATACATTTTATACAAATAAGGTAAGATTGTGTAAAATTTGATATCAGATGTTACGGAAACAATGTTTTACCCCATCTCTTCCTTATCCTTAATCCTTCTATGTTCGGCAAAGCAACTTGTAGCATCTATGACGTTGCTTTATTATAGGCGACGCTAGCCACCTACCATCAAGTGGAACGGTCTGCCTGTACGTCGACCTTAACATATAAATAAAAACGTACAAACAGACCACTTTACCAGTACCACCAACCAACGCTTATAAGAAGTAAGTATAACATACCGTTTCTCCGTTTACATTCTCTCAAAGCTTCATTGAAATTTCGACATTCTTCCAAGTTTTCACGTGCGCTGGCACAATTCAAAAACTGTGAAATTTCGAAAGCGCAAGGTCCACTCGGGGCTTCGCCTAGATGGTAATCCTGTGGCAAAGCCTGTACTACTTGCTCTCGTCTACGGCCAGTGAACAAACTTGTTATGGCTTCACCGGCTATGTGGCCCTGTATACATAAAAATAAATCTTTAAATAGGTCTATTTATTGTATCGAATAGCCAAAAGGAAGAGATTTAAAAATCACAAAAGAGTCAGTTTATTTGAATTGTTCATTTTTACTATAATGTAAAACATTGCAGCTGGTGTCTGCGTAAAGACATGTGCACAGCAGTGAAACTCATTATACAATACAATGAGCCCTACTTACTAAAACTGTCATAAGAGAGCCTCTTATACATAGTATAAAACAGTCGCTTCCCGCTACCCCTCTGTATGTTAACTACGCAACGGATATTAATGCGGTTTTGACTAATGGGAAGAGTGTTTTGGCAGAAAAAATTCCACCCGTGCAAAGTCTAGCGGGTCGCTTAGTATAGTGATTATATAACCTGTAAAATCATACTAAAATAAATTATATAATTTCGTACCACAGTTGAGCCGACAGTGACGCCTCCAGCCACAGCCGCTGCATCCCTAAACACGGAACGACGCGGCATCGGCGTCACGACAATTCGAGGCGTGTGCGCCGGAGCATGTTGCTCACCTCGATTCCAACGAGAACGTCCTCTGCTGAACGCATTTATCAAATCTTAACAAAATTCACATGCAAAAACTATATCTAATATTTGACGTTGCTTTCATAGTAGGAGGCTTATCAGGAAATTGATCAAAATTGGGGGATACAGTTTGATGTTATAGCTACAAATACTACAATCTATCATCTACATTAAATTACACCACTTGATAGCTAAAGGATAAAAAAAAATTTGGTATACATGGGAAATAAAAATATAATACGTATATCAGTTCAAAATTATAATTAATCTGTGCCTGCAACTTCGTACGCGCTGTAGTTCGTTAAATTGGATTTTCCATGAGAAAAAGTATCATAATACGTTAATTAAGGTAATAAACTATATGTTTGCTAAGTTTCATTCAAATCCGTTCAGCCCTTTTTTGGGTGATTGACAATCACAATAATATTGTAAATGTCCAAACTTTCAAATTTACAATATTATTACATAGGATAATCTGTATTACAAGGCTATTACTGAAATAAACGTCCATAGTTTATTTCAGTATAAAAATGTTCTTTACATAACTAAGTCCTTAGAAGAAAAAAAAAACATTAATTTGTAGTATTGTCTAATGGGTATAATACCTTTCCGTTGAGGAACAACTACATCTGAAAGAGACAAAATTTTAAACACTAATATATTTTATATTATTTACAGCAAAATTTGCAGAGGTAAAATAAAATAAAACAATTTCTGTCACTAGATTAAATATTTATTACTGAATTTAGTGTTGCTATATAACTTTTATGTTACATATCAAATTTTTCTAAAAACAAGTAAATTCACCTAATATTGCTGAAGTATCGGATACAATGAATTTTACTAAAATTAAAAATAACTAAAAACTAGAATAGCCCAATTTTACGTTATCAGTATGACTGATGATAGTTGATCTTTTATTGAGGGTGGTTAATAATAGCGTCTCTATTAAAGTTTAACATGTCTTGTTTAGATGTGATTGTTGACTTTGCACTGGCGAAGAGCCTCATTGAATCCCTCGCAGAGGGACAGGTCGTGGGATTGTTGAGCACATTCAATGAACTGCTTGATCTCCCAAGCGCAAGGTCCCTGTGGTGTCTGGCCTTGGTGTTGGTTGTACGTGTCCTGAGCTGGTGTCGCTGGTGCTTGTTGCTGGGGAGCATCACTGCCGCCGCTGAACATGCCAGTTAAAGCGCTTCCAGCTACATGGCCCTGTAATTATATAATGAAACAGTACTTATGTGGATCCTTCAAATAAAAAAAATCATAATATTTAGATAAAATCAAATTATTTGGTAAGAAATAAGATAATAATTGAGCTTGTGTGTATTAGAAATTAGAGCCCATTTCGCTAACTGATCCCTTATCCTTAATCCTTAACACTTGCAGCACCTGGTGCTTGTGTCATAGGCTATGGTAGCCACCTACCATTAAGTGGACTGTCAGCCTATCTGTTGACCTTATCAATTCTTACATTTAAGATGTTATATAATGTAACATTGTTAAATGTAAGGCTAAATAAAATTTTATTCACACTAAAAATGTTTCAAAACAGATTCATTCTTTTGAAATACTGTCTTAATTTTCTATCTGGCGAGGCAAGGATAAAGAATCTAATAATTTTAGTAGAACCATGCATGTCCAGTGGTACATAAAATAAAACGATCTAATATTAACACATTTTAAATAGGCAAGTTTTTTAAAAGCTATCAAAAATGTATGAGTAAAAAGGGAAAATTGTTGTGCAAACCATTAAAAACAAAGGTGCAATGTCAAGATTACGTCAAGATAACATGTGATCACTATTTTAGATACTTAACTTGGCCAATTGCCAGATACAATAGTACCATTTCAGGCACAAACCTAATGTTTCTGGTTATTTTAAAAACAAAATCATCGTTCAATTGTGCAAAGACTTGTATGAATTGTATGAAGTCAAAGATCGATCTTGTTTACGTAACTACGCAATCGCTCTTACCACAGCAGACCCTACGGCCACTCCGCCAGCGGTTGCTGCCATTTGCCCGAAAAGGGACGGTTGTTGGGGTTGAGCATGAACCGGGGCAGGAGTAGCAGGTGGTGCATGAGCTGGAACATTGCTTCGTTGAGGCGGCGGAGGCGCAGCCCTAAAAAATTAAAACACGAGGTTAATAGGTTGACAGTTAAATTCGTATATTTCGGACGAAATTATTGTGTAAAACAATTTACTTACCTTCTTTGTGGAGCCGGAGGTGGGCTCGCTGATCTTCCTCGGCGAGGCATTTTAAAACGCTTCTAAAAATGCGAAATATATAATTCTCTTCTCAAAAACACAGCCGAAACGCGAGTAAAATATTCACTCACTAGCCAAACGTCAAATCAAATCAAATCAAGTCACTTTGACAAATCAATGATGAATTGAATGAAATTTTTATTCTAGAAGCATGTTACCTTTATTTAAGTGTGGAATATATTGTTATCTCATTTTCTTAAGTATGTATCGAGACGTGTTAGATTGAGACGGAAAATTTTTACGTAACGCCACCATAGACAAAATTCAAGTAAAGTCGCGTTCAGTTTCATTCAAACGCATTAAATATAAATTTAATTTAATTAATAATAATTATCAAAAAGGTGCATTAATATAACTTCGAAATGTGATTAATTGTAAAATATTATTGTTTTACAATACAATATATAAAAATAATAACACAAGTTGTGTTACAATAATATTAATTATTGAAAATGATTAATTGTAATAAATACCTCATTTCAAAGGTAACGCTAGGGATAATAAAATACGGTGATTAAACTTTAAAATACTTGATTTTATCTTGTAACTATAATCCTTTGTGTATACTCAAGTCTCCCAAAAAGTCAATAAGAATATTTAATCGATCTTTTTGCTAAACCAAATACCTAGGTATACCTTTAAAAAAAATTTTGTCTTGACCAAGAGAGTATATACATAATTATGTTCCTTGGTCTTGACCCTCCGAAGACGCCACACTTGGGCATACCTACTCTTTATTTTTTTTTGCCACGGAGATGTTTCCTGGGTCGAGAAAAAAGACAGAAATCTACCGCAAAATTCCAGCAGTTCGAATCTCGTTTCTTGAATAGCATTCATTGTGACTGCGTGTCCTGGTATCGGTGAAACAGTACTATAGCTTACAGTTTGCCACGTGTTTTCGCAAACTTCGTAAGATATCTTTGAAATCTAAATGAAATCTCTATAATTTCAGCAGCACTAGATGATGACTGATGGCTTACTCTTCGATTTGCTAACACAACATCCTCGACTTTTTTTTATATTATCTTCAGTGAAGAACAAAGACGAGCGTCCTTCACGATATTAATTTTTAGTGTATGTTGGGTTGGATAATTATGTTTTGCGAGGGCTTCTCTGCGCTTTTTTAAACATGATAGAGTATGTATAATGTTTTTTTTGGGTGGTTTCGTCTTTAATATTGTACTCGTACTAGACTGGATTGGGTGACGGAGCTTCGCTCGGGCTAATGAAAGGTTAAAGTTTTTTACATGTAAGAAAATATTCAAGAATACTTAAATTAATATTTCAATCAAAAAAATTATAAAACGAGCAAGCGGTATTATTTTTGTAATCGTTCCATCAAAAAAACTACCTAAAACGATTTTTCTCGAAGATAAGACCCTGACAAATCGATTTCTCGGGAACAAGATGTTTTCTCAGGAACAAAACTTTTCTGGATGAAAGGTACGCTATGTAGTTTTCATGATGATAATTGAACACTTTCATTAGTATAGATAACGATAAAAATAAATTTTTGTACCTTGAGCCGGGCATTATTTTGATAATCAGTTTTTCGCCATTAACGAATCTTAGAAATTTACTTGTATCATTATTATTCAATTTTTATATTAAAGTCCATTATGAAAATCGAGTTAATCATGAAAATATTTTTCAGTGACGTGATAATGACATAATTTATAAAAAGTTATTTTATTGTAATGACAATGATTTGATAATTGATGATAATAGTAATAAACAAGCATAAACAAGTAGGTAATAAAAGAAAGTTCCCACCACAGAATACTATAAATCATAGAACAATAAATTGGTTATTACACAGATTGCTGTGTATGAGACTACTCAAGCAAGAGAGAGAACCGTCAGACGCACGTCAGAGTCAGACAGACGTCAGATAGTTATTTGCGCCCGCGTGATATTGTTGTGTTGAATCTTATAGTGTAATAATTACGTGCAGATTTTTAAGTGAAAATGGGCGACAATCAAGCCGGTCAGAACGTAAACATGTACATCTTAGCTGGATTTACAATTCTAATTTCTATCGTTTTAAACTTCATATATAAACTCACTTTCGGAAAGAAGGAAAAGGAAGCTCCCACGCATGTGTCGACTGAATATGCAGGTGACTTTTTTTTATTAATTTAACTTAAATTTCTTTTTTATCATGAATAAAAGGTTACCTAAAAAGTGCAATATTATAAGGCCTATTTAAATTAGAATTAGTGCGTTTACTTATTTGCTGAAATATACACTATGCATCGGATTTTATCGTGCATTGTATTGTATGCTTAGTAGATAAATGATACCATAACTGTTAATCCTCCTATTCTGTATGAGAAGGCAATAAAACCACTTACTCGTATGCTGTTATTTAAAAAATATATCACCATTGTGATATGATATGGTATGGTATAAGTAATTCTGAACTGCAAAATCTTATGGGATTTTAACTAGACATTGATATAATCTCTTTTAGTATAATTTTTATTTATTAGTAGTAGTGTTTATTAAGACATTCTTCTGTATTAATTAAAGATTTGAATGAATATGTCCCGTTCAATGGATCATTCCATTGTGCATGTTGTGACAATTACTCGTATGCTCATGGATCAAATTTTTAATTACATAAGCGTCAGATTCAGTAGCTGTAATTTTATTAAACATAGTGTCTAAACATATATAAATATAAGGATGTGGATTTAAGATTCTTTTGCATAAGTAAATGGAATAAAAAAATTAAAAATATACTTTTCCATAATGTTATTACATTATATTATCGTAAATATAAACCATAAATAAGCAGTTATATTTAAAAAAAAATCTCAAGTGTGTAAGGTATGTTAAATTTTAATTTATATGGGGACATAACATGTTAAAATTTAATATTAATTCTATTATAAAACAGTTTCTTTAATTCTTTGTTTTTATCTCAACCTTGTTAGTGTTGCAATCTAGTAAATGACGAAAAAGTTAAGTAAAAAATGTTGCAACTCACTACATAGTTAATTATGTTAACAATTTTATGTTTATCAAAGTTTGAAGATTCATACTTTTTTCTCAGTATCATGATTTAGATTTTTATATATACTGTATAAGGGTCTTATTTATTGAACACAATGCAACACCCCATAGTCGTGATTGCGACCCCCCTAGGTGTCGCAACCCCCCAGATTGAGAAACTACCCTTTAATTGTTACTGCAAGTGAGAAATCCAAGAAAAAAACATTTTATCGAAAATAATTTAGTAAACAAAAATATTTGTTTAACAATATATAGAAATAACTGTATTATATTTATGTAAATTGCATGACAGTTTGTGAATTATTATTTTCACAAAGGTGACTTTCACACTCAAATTGTTTGCAATTATGTTATAATTCACTGCTTGAATATTTCACATCTGTTCATACATAAACTCCAAACTGTGTCTACAAGTGAACATAAACATGACACATTTTTATTTAATACATTTATACTCTCATAATATGAATCATATGTAAATAAAATTTCGTTTGCATATTATGTGTATTTTGATATCATTATTTTTAATTGATATTCAAAAAAAGATATTATAGGTCACCTGTAAAGTGTGTTTAACCTTTATCAAACCTTTAGATATAAATATCTAGAGCATATAATATAAAACTTATTATACTAGAGTTGACTGTCAAGTATTGATTTCTTTTTTCAATGCAAAGTCGCTAGCATTAGCTAATATGTACATAAAACACACTACAATAATAAATACTTAACTTATACATTTGAAGCAATTCATATTATACTAAATGTCAATACATAGATTACATAACTTTAAAACAAAACAAAACAAACATAAGCCAACAACTACTTAAATATGAGGCAAATATTATATGTACGAGTATTTGACACTTCTGTACATTTTGCGCAAGACCATTGCCATTTAGGATGTCTTGTATATTAAATATTTCAACTTTAATAGATAAATGTTTAGACTATCTTACGGCAGAAACTCAATTGAGTTGATAGTACACCTAAAGCTAAACTGTGTAACTAGCACCGATTGTATTTTTTTTGTGTAATTAAAATAAAATAAAAAAATAAATATAGTATTTTACCAACAATAATTTTATAGTTAATCGAACTTTCTTTGATCCCTACCAGTTAAGTTCGGTTCAGTAGTTAAGGGGTAAAAACGTAAGAAACAAACAAACTCACTTTCGCATTTATAATATTAGTTAAGATGCAAATTTCCGATTACTTTTGTCAACGTTTTTAGATACCGTTACATGATCAAGTTAAACTTTGTGCTCACTTGGCACAGATTCACTTAGCTCAGACTCTACTTTCACTAGGCGATGTGACCATTCTCTATATTCTATGCGATACGGGCTATTTTCAAAAGAATTTTAAGCATATTTAAAAAATTACTATCAATCATCAATACTAATAATAAATCTGTAAGTGTAGGTATTGTATGTATGTATGAACTCTTAAACGAATTAACAGATTTTCATGAAACTTGGTAGATAAACATTTAGACGTACAGGACACAGGATAGGCTACTTTTTTCTTTCTCAACGCGGACGTAGTCGCGGGCGCCAGCTAGTTAATTAAAAATAATGATCGCATGTGCGAAAATATATCAGTCACATGTTTATTTTTTTAAACACTTCCTTCCTTGATTTATATATTACTAGCGACCCGCTCCCGACTTTGCCCGGGATGCAATTTTTATATAGTGTAAATTATATAAAACTTATATTATATAAACTTATATTATACTTTTTCATAAGTGAAAATCTTATCAAAATTCAAAAGTATCAAAAGTAGTTAGCCGAGAAATAGACGTGGACCGTTTCGGCGACTCATGGTTGCAAAACTTTGTTTTTTTTTTTCTACTTAAAAACTTAATTAGGGTTTATTATATATATAAACCTTCCGTCAAAAATTATCCAACTGATGGTGAAAACCGCATCAAGATCCGTTGCGTATTTTAGAAGAATTTAGCAGACAGACAAACGCGAAAAGCGACTTCAATTTATACTATGTTTAAGGAAGTATCTCATTAGTATGAGCCTTTATAGGATTATACCAGCGATGATGCTCTATATGGATTTGCGTTCTAGGAATTGTAGTACGTTATTTTTAGATAAGCCGATCTAGAGACGACGATTCACCCTCGCCGCTCGTCCTCCAACTTCCTATCCCACTTTATTTAGCTCTTTCCTCCTCAAACGCCAACCCAATTCATGTGAATCATCGAAATTATATCACTAATTTATGTCGAATTAGGAATTTATCTACTCACACAATTATTAGTGTACAAATCACTAAAATTGTTTTATTTTTATAATATTTTGTGTCTACTCTACATATTTTATGTATGTATCCGTTATTCATGGCTTCGGAATGCTGGTTTTATATCCAAACAAATACCTAGGTGGAATCATCTAAATATGTCTTGCTGTTATCATTTGAAGCTGATTCATGTAGGTATAACTATTTAATTTTTGTGTTCTTATATTAAGATATTTGTGCATGTCCTTGTGAAGATATTAGCTCATCATTTCTTAAAAACTTTATAAAAGAACAGTAAATCTAACGGTATACGTAAGTACCGTTACTATATTGATACTTTATACTATAATAATACTTATATTATTATACTAATAATACTAAATTATAACAACCTAAATCTATATTAATGTTATGATGATGGAATTTATTGACATACTAACTATATAAAGTTGATCGTGAAGTCAATTATCCAAACTTTATATAAAAACTACGTATAAGTTTCTTTAATAATCTTGTACTTAAATAAAGAAGTTACTAGGTTTAACCTACGCCATGAAAATGTTCTAACTATTACGGCGAAAGCTCGCGACCGGTCCAAGACCCCCTAATGGTTTACGATATTTACCGATATATAATTTGTGTTTTGTATACATCTCCCGCTGGACTCATGCTTTCTTCTGCCATTCTTAACCTATGGCGGATTGGCAGTTTTTCATCATGTCTTCGACGATTACTAGTTATTTTAGGACATTGGGATTCCCCACGAGGTTATCCATCAAAAAGAGAACTCTATTATTTCATATCTTCATATGAAATAAAAAAAAACATGAATTCGTATGAAAGGTGCGACCGGGATTCGAACCTGCATCGGAGATTTCATATCTTCATATTAAATAAAAAAAAACATGAATTCATATGAAAGGTGCAACCGGGATTCGAACCTGCATCGGAAATTTCGGCATTCGACCCATTGTGGTACAGTAAAAACTATCGCTATTTCAACTAGTGCTATATTTACATCTTTTCTAAGAGTTAATAAAAATTGCAATTTTTGTTGTAAATTATGAATGTTGCAACCAAGTAGTCTTTTTAATTAAGGCCAATAAAAAAATTTTGTAAATACTTAAAAATTATTCATTGATTCAGGAACTCGACGAGGAAATGATAAGCCATGTACGAGCAATATAATAATAACACCGGTTATATAATTTTCACACGTAACCGCTTACAACCATAAAGTTATTTCCGATAATAATGATAGGTATTACGTAATTAATATTATTAATAAAAATATAACGGTATGCGTGCAGTTTAAGGCGATGCTGATAACTAAAGTGTTCAACATTATTATTTTTTTCGATTTATTTTATATCGTGTTGCATTCCATTAAGCTGAGTTTTATTTCTCGAAATTTCAGTCACATCCTCAGAAGAGACTTCAGATACAAATGTCGCCGACAACCGTGCGAGCGGGAAAAGCAAAAAGCGAGCAGCGTGGAAAGGAAAGAGCGAATTCAATCATCCCTGGCTACTTAAGAATCTCAAAGGGCACCCGGGCAATATTCTCAACATAGACTTCTCTGCCAACGGAAAATTCATGGCCGTCGCCTGTGATGGTAAGTTCCTAATAATTTCTCAATGTTTTTTTATCTTTAATATTTCCAAATGATCCGACTATCGATTAATTCTTATCATGTTTCTTATAAATGTTCCAAGTTAGAAAAAAAGTCTTCAAGTAATCGCCAGTAAAATAATTTGATCG
Source organism: Synanthedon formicaeformis (assembly GCA_945859745.1). Taxonomy (NCBI): domain Eukaryota; kingdom Metazoa; phylum Arthropoda; class Insecta; order Lepidoptera; family Sesiidae; genus Synanthedon; species Synanthedon formicaeformis. The sequence goes on from OX243965.1 coordinate 7,190,316, forward strand.
AAGCATGAACGAAGTCAAATCGACGTCTGATCATTATTTTCTTTTAAGACTAAATAGTTTGACAATTTAGTTTACTTTCCTTATTTATTAGTGTTATTGTTTGTGCCTACTACTGTGAACTTTATAAGGAAAAACAAGTTTTAATAACAAAACGAATATAATAAAGTTAAAAAAAAATAGTCTTAAATACTTGACTTTCCTAAAGGTCGCGGTTTTTTCGAACAAACGACTGTGCGAGAAAAATTCTAGACAATCAGAATTAGTACAAAAAACTTAACAAGGCCGATTCACTGATTATTAACAAGCCAGAACATTTTTAATAAGATATTAAATATTTCTTGAACTGTAATACTATTCTAAATCATAGGTTTAATTGAAAAATAAAGATTACATGCTTTTAGAAAATCCAAATAAAACAAACATTTAAATTGTAGTAAAAGTTAAAACTATGGCTGGATTTTCTCAGATTTTTCTCAGATATCACATTTTTCTCACACTGTCAAGAAAAATCTTGCATGTTTAGTTATTTAGTTTTCCAATTATACATTCCAAAAAAACAACTAAATGTTGCCACCAAGACGTCAATGACTAGACAAATAATTATAATTGGAGCTAATAACTAAAATGTACGTTACACTGACTGCTCTTGTATTTTAGTAAAAAATGTGCTTCATTATTTATAATATGATTTTTTTTTAATTTGTAAACTATTTATAATATTAAATTAGATCAATATTTATATACTTTAAAATATCTACAAATACGAGAGCAGTTTTGTTTGTAATTTTATTGTGGCTAACTTATGTAGCTTCGCGTGCGGCTATTCGGTGCGACGAACTTTTATTAAAGTATTATAATAAAAATAAACAATTTTCCAAGATAATAAAAGAATAATTGCATTACATAAATTCCTCAGTAAAATTTTGCTTTCGCTCGTAATTTCACCTTTTCTCCACGCTTTATTAGGTTATTAGTACGTAACTACTTAGATATTAGATATAGGAGTCTAGTATCCTGAAAGTATAATGATTTATTTATCTGATCTATTACATTGATTTCTAAAATAATTTCTGACATATATTCGCTCGTGAATTTCTTCGAATGTAATAAGAGTTTCATGGAAATTTTATGATATGATTCGTTTACCTAATAGCTGCACGAGGAAGCGTCACACTGGCTCGTCTGTCCGAGACCTTGCCAGTTTTTGTCCCATTCCGCTACGCCACTGTTGATGTGTAATTTGGAGGTCCGTCGGTCGACGTTGTACCAAGGCTATGCTTTTTTTTAAAATGCTTTTAGAAAACACCACAAAACACCCTGAACATTGTTTAACATGAGAAAATAAGTAGCTAAACTCCGTCTTAAGATAATAGGAAGTTTAAATTATTTCATCCACGACTACTTCACTTGTTTTCCATTAATTTATGAAGCCGACATGAAAAACATTCGGATTTTGTCAAGAAAGATGTAAAAACCAAGGTTGGGTAAAATAGATCGATTCTTTAATCTAATTGTAGAAGGCGACAGCAAACTTTCTTATATTATTAACTGATGTCATTATTATCTATTTGTCATTTCAATCAGGCTACTTAATTTTAGGTTTTACTGTACTCCTAAATGTATTTTTATATTGGATTTTTGATAAAAACCAGATTAGCGAGATTTTAATCGTCCCGATATCTTAATCAGATTAAAGACAATTTTCTCGATGACGGTTTTTCAATTTTTTTTCTGCAAATTATATCCGTTCTCGTTTATCGCTCTTTTCATCACTGAATACAGGATAAAATAGTTTAGAAGAAGATGGCGGAGAAACATACATATTAAGTGGATAGCTGCTTTCTAATATCTATAGTATAGATATTATTAAGATATTAGAATGGATACAAAAGTTAAAATTTTGTGAATTGAATAATATTGCCATTATTTAATTTCTGTTCTGGCTAATCTGGTAAATTTGTATCGTTCATTGTATAAAACTATTAAAATATATGTTGGCCATTGTTAAATACTTATCAAATTTTCACTTATTTATTTATCCATAAATTTTCTATATAAACTAATATAATTAATGCTATAATTGATATATGCATCATAGTTGCCTATTGCAGCATCAGATACAGGATGAATCTAAGTTGTGTTTAGTAATAATTACAAACACTTTAAAGCAACCTCTATTTTCTTAGTCCAACGATCTGTTTGTATGTTTGCCAGTGTGTACACGAAAAATAAAACCAAGTTTTGATAATATATATTATTAGATTAATTAAAGATATTATTCCCTTGGGCTGTACAGACGGTACATTTCATCTCACATATTTGTTTTATTTTATGCAATTTCCAAATCCAGAACAGAGCCAATTTTGAAAAGTCAATTTATATTGTTGGTTCTGCCGGGAATTGAATCCTGGACCTTTGAGACAGAACGTTAAAATAAGCACAGCAACCACCCATTTAATATAGGTATTGGAGTTAACAATTGAGTGTGTCTACACATTTGTTTTTATCTGTTGAGTAGTATAAAGGAAGGATACTGTGCGCAATCAATAGTCATGACAATTGATAATGTACATTGTTTAAATATGTGATGATAATTCATACATCAGTACCGGCTGATAACATTCATGATTTTTATTCCTCAAGTGGACGTCCCTATTTACTTTACACGGCTCAACTGTTGTCGAATTGTCTAAAATAATTGCCGGGTTATTTATAAAAGAACTAGTTTGAGCTGAGTATTGCAGTAGGTATAAAAATATTAAATCGGTGTGCTTAAACAAATTTTTCGCTCTAGTTATGGCGGAGCGGGAATCCGCTACTATGGTGACGCGATATGGCGATAAAGGTAACCGGAATGATCGTCGCGATAGCGGGGTCGCTCACCTCGCCAAAACGTCTGCGACCCTGTTACACCGGCTTTGTTTACACTTGTTAACTGGGTCGAAATGGGTACGAACGAGTACGATACCAAACAATATGTGAGTTACGCGTATTACGGACAAAACGACATCGCCTTTTGTTTTATGTAAAGTTTTAACTCGTATACATAGGTTCATTCACATATATTCATACATAATATAAAAAAGAAATACAGTTAAGTTATATGAATATTTTCACAGATAATTTTATCTGTTTCCATATTTCATTTATTCCAAAATACCATTATTGAATATGCATTAAAATAAAATTGTTATATCATAAAAAGTTGTAAGTAGTCTAAATCTAAAAATAGTTGCTTCCCATAACTCAATACATATATGTTTTGTAAATATTTACGTTAAATTATTTTGTTAATATCTTCGATGTTCCAAGAAGCTAGTTTTAAAATATCTAAAAATAGACATACACCATTGCATAACGTTTTGCTGATATTCAGAGGAGCGTGTCATTTTATAGATAACATTTGACAATGAAATCGTTACTGTGTATTTTTAAAGCGGAACAAAACTATTTTGCGTTTACAATGCAAACGTAAAATTTAATGGTTGAGTAGAAAATCGAGGACGATAGCCCTAGGTCGACTCAAGGTCACATTTAACGCATCGTCGCCTACGACTTGTCTTGCTATACCTACATCACTCGGATAAACAAATCGCATAAATACTACGTTCCGTACACAGTACGCTTCGTGCGGCGTACGCAAGTACGTTTATTTCTGGACCGAGTCAAAGCATATTTGAACAACACTGCTTGGAAATCATAAAAATGATCAATCTTTGCGTAAACGTTTTTTTAAATAAATATTTGTTATTTATGTACAATTTATTCCATGACCTAAATTATGACAAATTTGAACTAGGTATTATTATAGTATTCGAACATGTACAATTTTGAGTTGTAATTTTCGATATAATTAGTGAGCCCATTCATAACTATAGCTTCAAAGAATTAGTTATTTCCGATCTTACTTTGTAACGCTGTTAGTGTTAGTTAAGTTATACAATTCTCGTAATAGTCTACAATTTCATCCCCACCTCCATTTCGTGTTACGTTGGACACACTTTTCCTGACTAACTGCGTAGCCAATGAAAATCGAACGATTATAAATCATTTCCTAAGGTATTATGTCTTAGTACTCTAATTAGAAACATATATAACAACTTTGAACAAACAAAAATAACAAATTTGAACAAACAAACGATTCATACCTCACTTAACTACCTAAATAAAATAAAGACAAGTTAAATTATAATTTATTTATTCCAAAAGCTACACCAACAGCACAAACAAAAACTTACAATAGGTATATATAACATAATAGGCAATTTTAAGGCATACGCACAGATAAACTACAAACTAGAAATTGAGACGACCGATAACACACGCATAGCAACTAAACAATAAATAACTGAAAGCAAACAAAGACCAAAAATCAAAGACAAATAAACTATTAAAACAATATCTAAATAACAAGAATAAAATAAAACAATAACAAAAAATTATTATTGGATTTTTTGGGAATTATATTGTTATAATAATTCCCAAACACAGAACGGATTTAGACATTTGCAAGTAGCATACCTACCTGTATGCAGATTTATTGCAAAATCTAACCTTTAAACAAGAGCCTAGCTAGACTGAGTTGTCTCATCATGAAAATAAGACGTTCCATAATGTATTAACGGATTTGAAAAACAAATATACCTAGGTTATATGGATGGATGACCGACTTAATAATCCATTTCATGATTATCGTACCATATAAAGTACATTGTTGAGTTTGTTTAGTCTACAGATAAAGATGCTAACCGTATTAGTGGAAGCGTACTGTCTTGAAACTTTTCACTTGTGAAAGTTACTTTCAATTTGCAACCAAACTACGTAAAAAACCGTGTAAAATGCTTTTGATATTTGCACTTCAAAGGCGTTAACTTCCTTAAAATGTTTTTTTATGTCAAAAATTCATAATATTCGATTTACTTTAAAAGTACTTGTCCTTCTGATAATAAATTCTATCCATATATTATACATATACCTAATCTTCAGCACGCTCAAACAAGTGTTGCACTAAGTTTTTCATGTCTTAGTAAGAACACAATTTTCATGTCGCGTGTAATGAACCTGGATGCCCTTTAAATGGAATGTGACTGGTGTCGGCAAATGGGGATTAGGGTTAAAATAGGAATAGGATTAGGTAAGGTCAATAAAGAGGAATAGAATACAGGTCTATATGGGACCACCCCATATGGACCTCTAAGCAGAGTGACCTCAACGATATACTATAATAATTAACCTAACTTCAAACATTTTATGACGTATTTATTACTCATTAGTATGACTAACAGCGCTGACTCGCAAGCGCCGAACGAGTAATGCAAAAAAATCATCCCAACGCGAATCATTCTTAATCGCATTCCATACGCTGCAGCCCATAAAAGTCAAACGTAAAATGAAGAATTACAATGGGCTATTAAATTGATGGTAGACAATAATATGACCGACTTGTTGGACACGCGAACTGACGTCGCTGACCTCTGACGGAGTCGTTTAAAGCTATCATGATCTCCGACCACCTTTTGCTCGTTTCTTGGTGACATTGGGAAGCCTTTAAACAAAATCACGTTTTGTATTCGCAAATGAATGAGACAACATTTTAAATTGGAACTCGTTAAGCCGTCCATGATTGTAATTCTGCTCACAGAGACGTAAGGGTCCATGTTGATTGAAGCATAGTTTTAGAGCTAGTTGAGAAATCTTCTTAGAATCAAACATGATTCATATACTTTCCGATTGTCTCAGTACCTGGTGGTAAAATATGGGGACTGTCTTCGTCGGAAATGATATGTATATTTCGCTTAAAATTATATAATACATAATTCTAAATGGTTTACTTTTTAAATCGACTGAAAAAAGTCCAGTAGCAACAGAAAAAACAAGAATAATGTTGAACATAACTCATTCACAAAGACAAGTTTTACATAAAATTTCATTTCAAAGGGATGTTTGTTCGCCAACTAGCGTCTAACTAATGCTACTTTCTTAGTGAGATCAAAAGGCACTTAGTTTTAGTGATGTCGGCTACGGTTACTGGTTTACTGGAAACTGCCTGCACAGAAGGCACATCACAAGTGGCTCCTACCAGTTTGCACAATGCTCCACGCCAAGATAAGATATATTTTATGAAATGTTCCGTGAAGAGATGCTGCAAGTATTTGTAAACTTAAAAGAAAAAATAAGAAATAATTTAATAGGTACTTATTCCTCTTCCTGTAGTGAAAATTTTTCTACTGTAGGTTGACGGTCATCGTAACAATTTTATTCTTTCCCATTGCGGCTTTCAACAAAGACAATTACGATTCCCCAAACGTTTTCACAATTTTTTGATACTTACTTTAACGTAAGCATGTTTTTATTATTTTCATTTGTCCAATAGCATAACTAAATGATTGTTCCAATTTGTTATTAAATAATTCGCCCTATATTACTTTTATAATAAAATTTCCATTATTTATAGCAATAATATTATGTGGAATATGTACAAATATACCCCCTACTAGTACCGGTCGTTGTAACAATAAGAACTGTATTGCCTTGACATCCTTTATACAACGTATCATCTTATTGCAAACAGATTATTATACTGTGACATAGATACGATCAAAATATACATTACTGTAAACTATTCTTGGATTTTATTCTGGAAAAACAAAAAAAAATGTTATCGTCTTTTTCACTCATACCCAACTTATACCTATGTTTTCTTTTCCTATGTCTTCATCGACTTCGGTGAAATTATAGTTCATTCATCGAATTGAATTTAATCGAAGTTAATTCGATAAAACAATGTAATGTTAACTTATTAACCATCCATACATTACGTAACCATAGTTTTCGTGACTGAACTGATGTTAATGTATTGCAAGCAGTTATCTTACGATGATAATATTTACAATCATGTTCACGTATCGCAGTATCATGACGTGATTTTATAGTTTGCTTAACTTCTTCCTATTTACGTAACAATTATTATTATCATATTATCTAATTTTGATTATTCATTTATTTTTTGCCTTCGCTGTAAAGTTAACTTTACCACAATGTAATGTAATATTTATTTTGTAATTCACAGCAAAACATGCATTCTCTTTGATAGTCTATTTACTTAACATTAATAAAACAATTTTGCCAATCAAATGGTGAATTATTAATGTTCTCTTTTAATAGCTTTATCCACTAACAGTCACTAACCAGTTGGAATCAGTATAACAAGTAAATCCATCTTAATAAATCCTTACTGTAAGAAATCGTATACACTCGAGTGTATAGTTGAAAGGGCTCGGCGGAAGATTTATAACGAAAAAATATGTAGGAAGACTGAAGTTATTAAAATATTAACATAGACCATGGAATTGGGGATGATCTACTCAACTCGCTGAACCGAAAACAGTTCCTTAAAAAAGTTGCTGTATTTATAAACTATTAATAGACGTAACTTTGACTAACTGATGAATTGGACTGAGGAATTGAACTAAGATTGAATTAAGATTGACTAAGGAGAACTGTAGCAGTTCATGGGGGATGATAAAGAGTTTAATGGAAGTATTTATTGCATAAAAAGCGTCTTTTTACACAGGATAATAAATTTGAGTAAATATTGTTGCTGCCTACGTACAAGCATTGTTATGAGATCAGCGATGACGAAAACGGCGCCACTAAGGTCAACGTTACAGCAAAACCAAGGTACGACTTCGTAGATTTATCTTTTGAATATACAAGGAACCTCTTGATGTTTTCCAAGAAGCAAACATGATTTATTGACAATAACGCATCTGAGTCATTTCTGCAAAAAATAAAAATATCTACATCTTCAATTACAAAAATTGCCACTGGATTATGTTACTTACTTGTGCTTATCCAACTGGCTTGACCGCGACCTTTTCGTAATTAGCTTATGTTAAAAAAAAACTAAGCTGCCGGAGGAATTGCGGAAGAACAGTTCAAATTGGCCTAAAACTACAAATTTTGTAGATATTTTATGATATTTAATTATTTATGATTTTGTATTCACAGACGAAGTTTAATTAAATTTAAATAAAAAACCTACACAATATTACACCATAGACGGAACTCCCTCTAAACCATACCATCTTCTTCATTAGTATGCGATACCCAACTCTGACCTTCCATTGTTCGTTTCTGTAAATAGGCGACGTTTAGCACACGAACACGCTAATTTGGTTCGCACGAGCAATTTCCGTGGATGTTGTGCCAGCCAGCGTCAATTGAAAGCGAAAGGAGATATTTTTAAAACATCTCTTGGCGGTGCAAAGGTGGACTTCCGACGAGTTCCGCTTGACAACAAAAAAAATAAAAACAAGCAATATTAATAAAATGTGACCGGTATTTATTTGTAAACATAATACGTTGTGATATAATCCAGCACTGGCGTCGGATGAAGTGATATAATGTATGCGTTTGGCGCACGACCGCCCCGAACTACTTTCTCCCGAATTCGGCCGCGAAAGTTGTCTCGCTGCACACTTTCTATACTCGAGTGCATTTATGCCCTGTTATTACTATAAAAGTGTTATGCGCCTAATGGAAAAAATAAATTTACTTATATTCAAGTGATAAAATATATCAGATCTTGATAAAATATAAACGCCATAACATAATGTCTAATCGATCAGCTATATACGGTTGGTACCTGAGGAGTGCTGTGATTGTATGCGAGAAGTATTTTGTCTATATTTGCACTTATATTACGTCCCACTCCTGGGCACAGGACTTCACTTATCTTCAGACTGCTATTCTAAGACAGTCTTGCAGTTAGAGCAATATCATATATAATCCACATATCAATCCGAAAAATATATTTTTAAGGTAAAGTTAGGTAGAAAGACTGACGATCCACTTGATGGTAAGTGGCTACCGGTGCCTAAGCAACGCCATAGGTGCCGCAAAGGCGCTGCTGATCTTAGTAGATTTAAGAGTAAGGGAGCTGGGAGATTACTAGGGGTTAGTGAAATGGGCTCCGGCTTTCTTTTTTTTTATAGAGTTAAGGCAGCATCTAGCCGTATAGCAAAGATGCGGCCTATGATGGAGCGAGCTTACCCAGAAGATGCCTATTCACTCGAACTTTGAAAAGATTAGGGTTATATTATGAGCTCGGAAACACAGAACGCATTGTTGTTTGTTATTATTTCACGGTGGTCTTTTGCAAGGGGGTGGTGGTTCCAGATGGTCACCGAATTTTGACTGCGAAACTCCGTTTATATAATACTAATAAATAATAATAATAATAAAAAGATATTAAAAATAGACATCTGTATAATATTTATACTGGATGTCTAGACTGGATTGTGTCTCGATCTTTGACCAAGCGTACGACGTACCGCGGGCTATCACTACTTTTACACTTACACATATCCGAGTAGGTACCTACAGCAAATATTAATTAGTAATTGTGGCACACCTTCCTTACTCATAAATACTGATAACGCAATCATTGGAATTATTTCAAAGTTTTAGGAACTGGGTGACTTATATGATATAAGATTACAGCTAAAGTGAAGATGTAGTCTATCGATTGTTTATTTTTATCCGGTTTGATTATCCTTTATAAAATGTTTTATTGTTCAAATACATTCAGTACATTGTCATATACATGAAATTTATTTAAATGTAACTAATAGATACCACGTTAATTAATATTTTATAAGCTAGATATTGTTTTTAATTTTAAGCCTACCCAATATTTGGTTTATTGAGATAGGTCGTCTGTCGCTGAACAATTTTACCATTACAACATTCAGGCTTTTGTTATTATAAAGATAAAATTCGGGTATATCTTCGTAATATATCTATTAATCAATATATGGAAATATTTTTTTTACATTTTACGTACCTACATACCTAATTATTTTTCATAAACATATAGCGTATTAATATAATGAAAAAATACAGTATATTTTTGTATGTGAATACGTAAAATAGAAATTCTGTTTATTTAGTTAGTGCTTGTTGGTAACCTTAGTGAAATGGCTTTCAGCTTCCAGTTAAATTGAAGCCGATCCACTTTCACCCTCTTTGCATCCAAACCAATCGTAAATTCCACACTAACTACATTCATTTATACACTAAAGAAAAGTAAAATATTTAAAAAAAAAAAAAAAAAATGAGAAAAAAAATAGAAAACCTCTTTTTGTTAATTAAATTTCGTCCGCGATGAAAAATAAAAAATATGCCTGACAAAATATGTAAAGAAATATAATATCTGACATTATACATTGTCGTCCACGTGTAATATTTAGCCTATTTAAATCGAATGAGAAGTTTCGAAGATTACATACAAACAAACACAGAAACATAAAAACTTTGCCTCTTTATACTTAATATATAGTATAGATTTCTTTAATTAGTAAACAGTACACTTGAATCCAATGCATTAATGGAAAACTAGTTTGACAGGCGGGACGAACCTGATTTATTTTGATTCTAAATTATACGCAGAAAACTTAGGTCAATAACTTGTAAAAGTTGAAATCGACAGATTTTACTGAGATAGTTTATTAAAAAAATTTTCACCTATAAAAAGCTACATTATCAGCGAGTAACATAGGCTACATTTTATAAAGTTACGCGGACGAAGTCGCGTGTAAACGCTAGTTAATAATATACCACTAATTTATTGCAATAACTGCCATCTAGTTTTGTTTACCAGTTAGCGTTCACTGTAAATGTCGCACTCAGTATAGCACGTCATTCTTACTATCAGCTTCTAAGAGTTGTTACTAGATGGCGCTCGTGCACCTACATATTTTCATTTATATTTAAATACATAATGAAGTATTATATCTTAACAGTCGTTATTGTTTATTAGTATGAACAACAATGTTCAATATTTATCATGTTATAGATCTTTTCAAATACGGTTTAAATTTAATACTTGTTCCAATTGCCTACAATAGTAGGTAGGTACACACAGGTACACATTCGGCGAAAACTCCCTCCCGTAGCAGAAGGATTAGAATAACAATATACTTATCCTAATAATAAAGTAAGATTCCAGGGCACCAAGGCATTATTTATTTTCTACAGAACAAAATGTGTGTCATCGGTTTCATACAAACTGGGCCGGCTGTGTGCGCACGCGACTGGCGAAGTCCATCGAGACTCGTGAAGTCCCCAAAAAAAAAAAATAAAAAAAAATATAAAATGTAAAAAGAATGATTGTGAATCTTTAAATTATAATTTATAGATTTATAAATTAAATATTATTTGGAGCTTTCTTTTTTACGAAAGCTTTAAAATTATACCGTAGATATACGTGATATAGTAGATAATATTATATACCTACTATACCGTAGGTATATAAGTAAACCTTATCGATTTATATTATGCAACCCGGGATATTAGAAATACGGATCGCATAGAACACAAAGAATTTTCAATAGGTTTCTGTGCTCTTTCATCGAAAGATCTCATATCGCTCTGGGGATTATATTTTACTTTGTAGAGTATGAAATATTGTACGACTCGTTTCAACTTGTAGTCTTCACGAAGCATACTTTTATAAAATTATTTAGAGCGCGATTTGCGCTTTTCCTTAAGTTAGCTGCCGGTAGCAATACTTGCCAAAAAGATTTGAATCACTACTTTAACATCACACTTATTAGGTAATTGATATCTATGTACATACACAAATTGGTGGGAGAGTAAAGGTCACCACTCAGACGGGTTGCAGCAAACAAATACTCGTAATAAAACTAGCTCTGCCCCCAACTTCGTACGCGCTGTAGTTCGTTTTTTGAAAAAAAAATAAAAAAACAACATTTTCCAGGATTAAAAGTATCTTGTATATTAATCCAGGTAATAAATTATCTGTGTGCCAAATTTCATCTAAATCAGTTTCCGAGATTAGTGTACACAAACGCACAAACAGACAAAATTATTTAAAAAATATATTTTTGACCTCGGTATTTTTTTTTTAAATGTACAGACTGCTCGTGTATGATTCTGTTTTATATGTATAGAACTATAGATATAATATTTCAACATCTACATAATTATGTTTGTTTTGTTGAGGATAAAATTTTGCATGATACATTGTGACTGAATGAAAACTCTTATATAAATTGAGTGCCCATTATGTTCACCGGCAGATAAAAGTGACGCCTTTTTAAACTTTTTACTCAGTTATACGGAACAATAGCCAGTTAATTGTTACAGTCAAGGGCATTAGAATTTATAACAACCAGGAAAACTGTAAACTTGGAGGTCTTTTTGTCACCGAGTGGCGACAGGTGTCACCGAAAACTACGGAAGATATAATATTGTTTGGTGGTTACCTTGAAAACCTGGAATTGAACTAAAATTTATTGCTACTTGGCAACAATGTTTTAATTCATATGGTGTTTTCTATAGATATAAGTATTACTTTTTATATTAGAAGAACCTCTAATATATTTCTTAGGCTACCATCACATTAATATTATAAATGCGACACTCTAACTTGTTAGGTAGTCTTTTAATATTTCGATTTGGATGAAATTAATTTATTGCCTCGATTAACTTATAGGATACATTTTATCCTGGAAAAATGTTAGGTTCCTGAGCGATCGCCTAAAAATATAAAAAAATCGGCGCCACTATAGCCAACAGTGACGGTGGCGCCACCTTCGTCACAGCGATAAAGATGTCATTCGTTTCTCAGGTGTTAGGTACATTTTCTGAGCTGGGTTCGAAGAGAACGTAGCGGTGTGTTGGGATCCGAGAATAGGGCCTCGGCTGTTGTCTCGGACCTACATCACCGCTGATGGTGGAACCCGGGGGGGGTTTTAGCGGGTATTCCCGTTGATAAGTCACTTCACCGGGCGAGTCCCACACTCTGCATAAATGTCATTTCCTCTCCTCAAAAAAAAAGGTGTTAGGTACATTTTCCAACCTCACCATATCTCGAATACCAGATAGTAAACATATAAAATAAAGTATAGTATACTATTAAATATATCAAGTACTTGTAGTATCTTTAAAAGTTTACCTTTACAGAAAACACTAGATAATATATTTTATTCATTCGTAATGATTGGTAATGAAAACATAAATTGTGAAATGAAATTATTTATTGTAATTATTTTACTATCGTTTATTGATGTTTATTGGTTCATAAATAATGATATTTATCGCACATCCCTTAGCATTGAAGCTGATGATAGCGCGTTTGGCATTGACTTTGTCATTGTTAAACGCACTGCATAAATAACAATCGAAGTTCATAAACCTGCATTCGTGATACACATAAATCTAGGCTTACTTGCGATATGATCATAAATATTTTTTATCTACCAATTAAATACCTATCACTAAACAGATCACTCATCTAAACTTATCCTTAAGGATAAGCTTTGTTTAATGGTTAGTCATCGTTCGTAACAACAAAAATTTAATACCTTGCTCTTGCTCGACAGACACTGTCCGCCTTTATTTCTTTAATGCTTATCTAGCTTGTCAAGCTCCATCTGTAAAATTGTTTAGGAGTCTATATAAATATGTGTCTTATTTCCTATGTATTATTATTATATTATTTAACTTGAATGCTGGTGTTTTACTATATATTTTTTTATTTTGCATATAAAAGACTAATGCAAAATTATACATAATTCTTATACACTTTATAACTTTTCATTTGAAAAACGACCGTTTTGGACCATCGAAACTGCACATGACAGGGTTAAAATAATAAAATTATGCTTTTCAAAACAATAACTTTTTCATTTAGAATTAACATCCATACTTATCTTTTTTCTAACCCTGATGGTGATGGTTATTATTAAGTGTAATTTAAGTTGTTTATATAATAATATATTATTTTTATATGTACTATTATAAGTTTGTGTATTTTGTTTTGTATGAGCATAGTCGAGAGTATAATACAATTTATTCCCTTAATATATTTTTTTAAATAAACAATAAATCTACGGAAGTGTACTACTGTTAGTATTATTCAATTGAAGTAGGATATATACCTAAGCGAAGTGATGGCTTTTTTAAATGTCATTGAATGAATCCAAAAAAAATTAGGGTTTTTGCGTCAAACACGGCTGGCCTTCGTATTAACATTCACTGTTATATTTACAATTACCTTTCTGTTTAACTAATAGAGTTTTTAAGTAATTTGTAAACGGATTCTTAATCAGGTCATACATGGACAGTTTGTGCGCGAATTGTAAAAATGTTTTGCCCACCTTAATGCGCAACAGTTGACCCTTTTTTTGTAAACACCGTGCCTAAGCATTTGTAAGCATTTACAGAAACACGTTTCAATTATGCCTCCATGCACTGTAACACAAAAGAAAGCGTATGTATATTCAAATGGATTTTCATGTACATACAGAATTATGTAATTTTCCTTGTGCCGCACTGTTTAAAAACTCGTTTTGTAAGTGTAATATGGTCTTACGCAAACAAAATCGGAAGAAGGTTAAATTGTGGAATAAAAACATCCGATGCAAGTGAAGATTTATAGGTACATAGTGCACATTTTAGAAAGGATAAATTTGTAGCCCACGTATAAAAAAATAGGTCATTGCTGCCACAATGAAAATATTTTTATCAGTGCATAATGTGTGTGTGTGGACAGGAACACAGACAAAAATAAACGAAATCTAGTCCCACGTTAGTCATGGTCTATGCTTTAAAAGTGGATATTTAAAAAAAAAATTGAGTCATGTATCAACTCCGTTTTATTACTGAAAGTAGGTACAGAAAGAAATTTGTAATTCTACTTATATTATAAACTAGCTGCTGCCCGCGACTTTGCCTGCGTAACGTTGTAAATTATATACTAAAATCTTCCTCGAGAACCACTCTATCCATTGGTGAAAACAGCATGAAAATCGGTGCAGTAGTTTTTGAGTTTATCGCGAACAGACAGACAGACGCGGCGGAGGACTTTTTTGTTTGTAATGTGCGAAAGGCGAAAGTTTGTGAGTATGGATGGATGTTTGTTACTCTTTCACGCAAAAATGGCTGAACGGATTTAGATAAAATTTGCTACACAGATAGTTTATTACCTGGATTAACATACCTGAATTACTTTTTATCCTGGAAAAATGGATATATAGGTTTCCTAATATATATAAAAAATAAAGAAAACTCTCACCAGAATTTTCGACCCGGCTTGGCAGATGCACACTAAAAAGTAATTTTAATCATTATCTAATTAAATGTTAATAGGTATAAATACAAAAAGAAATTGAATTGATACATTTAAATTAAATAAGCCTAATGAAATAATACCACATAAAAATAAGGGTTCTGCTAACATAAGCTGTGTAAGCGAAAATATGTTCTTATTAATTGATCACGAAATATATTTTTCCTATCAATCAATACTAATAATAAATCTGTAAGGGTTGGTCATGGAGTAAGTTACTTTGTTTTCAGAGATATCGTGTTTATAGGCTCTGTTCATGACACTGAAACTAAATTGACCATTTTTAGAATTTTCTTCTGTATGTATGTATGTATGTATGTATGTATGTATGTATGTATGTATGTATGTATGTGTGTATTTATTTATGTATGTATTTATGTATGTATGTAAGTATGTATGTTCCTCCATAACTCTTAAACGAATTAACTGATTTTCGTGAAACTTGGTAGATAAACATTTAGACGTATAGGACACAAGATAGGCTACTTTTTTCTTTTTCAACGTGGACGAAGTCGCGGGCGCCAGCTAATTATTTATAAATTTGAATAGAATATGAAGGTATCTATATATTACTATAGAAGTTTCACAGAAAGAAATTCTCTAAACGACCTGTGCAAACAGTTTTGTAGTTTATGAACTACAGAATAGACGCCTTCAGCGACATTGTTTAATATTATGCGAAGGCGATCATACACGATTTTTAAGTTAATCCGTTAAGGTAAATCCTAAACTATTTGCTCACAACATCGATTTGCAAGCATTGTAAGAACATAACAGACAAATGGTAGGAAGTAGGAAGATGGCACTACAAGGAAACTCCACTTTGTGTGCAATCAAAGTGATCTCTCCGATGAAAACACTTATGTCATCACCAAGCATATACTATATATATGTAGACTTAGTCGCTATATATTCTAATCGCTTGTAATGTTAAAATAATGATCAATATAAAAACAATCACAATAGTTAATATACCAATAACAAAAGAGTGTTTAATAGCTCTTTTGAATAGGTACTTTCCTATAGCAGGTTATTCCAAATAATGAAGACTACTCAAATTACTTAAAATTTCAAAACAAATAAATGAAATGTTTTAGGAATAAGAAAGAAATTGGTAAAAAGTGTAGAAAATTTACACACAAAAAATTTTTCCATCTGGACTCACAAGGTTTAAAAGTCATATTAAAATAAAATTTAATTTTAAAAATTCTCTTTTCGCAATATCATTTTATTTAATGTATTTTCCCTAATATCGATATTTTGGTATTTTTAAATGTACATATATCTGTATACCCCCTTTTGTTCGCCAATACATTAGCGATTAACGAAGTGAGGTAAAATAAAGGGAAAAAAAATTCTAAACAAAAATATAACATCAAACTCAGTGACGATGAAAATTCAAATAAAAGAATAGCTAAAGTAAAGGTACTTTTTTGAAACATCAATATATAAATGATGTCATAAATAAATAGGAAATTAATAAAGTGGTCCACATTTTTTAAAATCCCCATAAACGAAAAACTATATAATTAGTCATCACTCTATGATATTTTATAACAATAATTGTTTTGTAATTAATAAATTGTTGGCCTAGTTTCTAATTGATAATAAATAATTAAATTAGGTATAAATTATCAATTCATTTATATAATTTAGTACGTAATTAATACATACAATAATTAAATAATCATTAATACAGATAGGTGTATTTACTTTTGTAATTAATTGTAAAACTTTTTGAATTGCAAACAAACTGTTATTAGTCATCTATTTATTATATTAGTCATATAATTTTATAAGAACTAAGATTTGCAGAAATATCAATAATTAAAACTGCAGTATCTATAATATAATATAAATACAAATTGTACTTGTGACGTGAGGTCACACACATTCAAATCCGTTCTACGTGCCGTTACAGTAAACTGCAAGATTGTATCCGTACACAATGCATTTAAACGTAATTAAATTGTGTACAATTGGTTTCCTGGTAAAATTTTCCTAAATTAATATCTTATTCGAGCTTGTATATTTGTTGTTTCAAACAATTATATAAATAAAGGCTTTGCCCTTAATTTGATTTGTCTTGCAATTTTTACACATTTGCATGTGAAATATCAATATTGCAATTGAAATTGAAAAAAATTAAACTTTTAAAAAAATATATTAGTATTTCTATTCAATAAAATCATTGATATCGGAAAAATAAAATATTTTTAAATTCGACTACTTCTTTATTAAATTTTTAGTTTATGTCTATGAATTTAGTTCTATTTTAGGTATTATTGATTAAATTCTGATTTATATTCATTACTTATAGAATATAATTTTAAAATTAATATTACGTCCCAGTAATGAATTTATCTTCACCTACGTCGAGGAAGTTCAAAAAGGTGTTTTTTTTTTTTAATTTTGTTGTCATTATCATCTATAACTTTTGCTAAAACATTTGTCCTCACGAATAGTTCAAATATTGCCTATCTTCTTACAGAACTTTATAAAAGTCATTCACTGGTTTAAATGTCATAACGTGATATAATATGATATCGCTCTCGTAATGTTAGTAAGAATCTCTTAGCAGACATTTAATAATTTAGAATAAAATGTAGGGGAAAAATAATTATCAGTACTAATTTTGTGAGTACATATAATCTCAACATATATCTCGACAACATACTCATTGTGACAACAACAATTATTGTGACAATGATTCTATTAAATAATTTAGCCATTAAATGGATTTTCCGAGTAAGTTTGCGCTACGTGACATTTACAGTTTTGTAGCTAATTAAAAATCAACAGTTATACGCTACTGGCGACACGAATCGCGAATAAAAGAGTGCTTATTCTCTCATGTCACTAATTAGTCATCGAAACGACAAACAT
The DNA here is from genome assembly GCA_945859745.1 of Synanthedon formicaeformis. Taxonomy (NCBI): domain Eukaryota; kingdom Metazoa; phylum Arthropoda; class Insecta; order Lepidoptera; family Sesiidae; genus Synanthedon; species Synanthedon formicaeformis. The sequence continues at coordinate 7,208,359 of OX243965.1, forward strand.
ATAGGAAAACAAAAGTGATGCCCGTTATTCGTTGTTACGCGATGCTACGGTTTAACCACGTTAAACGGTAGGTAATTTTATTCCTGGTGCGGCCTATACCACTATGAGTATGTAATACAATATGTAAAATGAATACACCTACGTTTTTCATGTATTATGATGATATCGCTTATATTTGTATTTAAGTATAACTCTTTTTGGACAGAAAAATCAGTGTATCCCTTAAAATGTCCAGTATTTGGTATCAATCGAATCAGTATTGGGTATTATTATCAGAAATTTCTCATCCGTAAGAAACATCTTGCATAGTTCCATAGTTACTTGTTTGAATTTCAAATTGCCAAACACTTTTTTTTTAGAATTACCATTCGTGTCATTTGGTGTCATCGCAAAAACTATCCTCTGATGAAATTTCATTTTTGTGGCTTTAAATCTATGAGTTATACACTGGACCGTAAATAAAAAGGGAACCTTTTCTTTGCGGTTCAGTGTATTTTGTTTTATTTAGACATTTTAACAAAAATAAATCTTTGTAAACAATTATTATTATATGTAATTCTTCATTAATATTAATGCCTCATCAATATTTTTTAAAGAAAAAAAATCATTAAGGATTTTACTACATCATACTAATTAATAAATAAATTACATATAAGTTTTATAAGGTTTTAAATATGGGAGGTGAATAGTTCATTCATCTGGTTTAAAGAAATATTATCACAATATTCGGGACAAACATTTAGTTTCAATGGCTACGAGTATATTATATTCTAAAGTAATTAATTGAAAAGTCGAAAGTGTACGTGAGCGTCAACGGAAGATTAACATAATTTAATAGGAGCATGGTGTGCGGTAAAACTCTAATGAGCTTGTGTTTACACCAATGTTAAGTTAAATGAAACATTATATTGTATTTATAAATAAATAAATTAATTAATTAAAAAAAAAATAAAAACCAAGGGTAAAGACGTAGACCTAATGAATTATTTTTCAGAAACAATAATTAGAAATTGGTAAGGTTTTTTTTTTTTCTGTCGTTATACACGTAATTCCGTTAGTCCACTGCAGGTTGGTAATAAGCATGTTCTCACCGCGTTCATCACTGTACATAAACACCATCTTACGGTGTTTTTCACCGTAAAACATGAGAATTAGTTCAATTCTCATATTGAATGCGAATTCCGCAAAGGTCGATAATAAGACATATCAAGATAATTAAAATACTAGAGTACCTAATCTCGCGTGATCTAAATTATTATCAAACATAGGCTTTAGTAATTATTTAAAACTGTTTCTTAACTAACGGTTGCTTGTATAATTTGGCTATTAACTACATTGGCGAAAATGTCGTTTTATTTTATTTACGTAGGTGTAAATTCGAAAGGATTGAAAAGCCTCTTTAAACACATTAATTACCAAATATTTAACTCTGTATTATGTAAATTCCTTTTGAAAATTATATCCATTCGTGTAAACGTTGCGTCCACTGAAGGTTTTCTTCGCAAGACCTTCAGCCTTTTACATGGATGACGGGTTGCTCAACACGTGTATTCGTACAAACACTGCAGTGTTTCCGTTTAGAAACCGACCATTTGCATGAAGCAATATTGACGTTTGACGTCGCACACGTCGTCGTGGTCTAATCGGTTACCGCATGTCGTAGTAGGATCATTCTTAGAATCAAAATTAATGTTTAGAAATCGTTTAGGTCTCATTATATATAACAATATAGTATATTTATATTTAATCTATGGTATAATAATATAATATGTATTCATTTTTCATTGATCAAAAAGGTAAACAAAAAATTCACGATATAGAAATAAACAAACAATACGAACAAATTCTAAATGACTTAATCACTGAGTCAACTCTCTTTGATAATGCCTAATGTACAAATCCCATTTTTAAAACAGTCCAGTGGCCATGGCGACGCTATATTTGTTTACGTTTTTGATCAATAGATCATAGATTAGTTTCGTTCGCAGTAATATTTTGGTCGATACAGCTGAGATTCTATCTGTAGGCTTTATAGATATACCAGATTTCAGTTGAATATTAAAGTATTATTTTATTCATTGCTTTAAGGAAGAATTTTGAATCCGAATGGCGGAAGTTGTACAAACTCATGTGGTCATTGCATTATTACTTCATCTATTCTATACCTACTATTATTATAAAAAGAAAATATTTGTACTTCTGTATTTTTGTTTGTAACGAATAAACTCAAAAACTATTGGATCAATTTTAAAAATTCTTTCGCCTATAGAAAGCTACATTATCAGGGAGTAATTTTATTTAATTATGGCCATAATTAAACACAATTTAATTATGGCCCATAAAGCACTCATACCTACAAATGTAGGTAAATATTGTTAATCTCTTCCGACGATCTCTAGAGATTTTGTGAATTATGAAAATTCGCAACTGTATCGAGGGAGACATTGTACATTCAAAGTATATATTGGTACTTAATCGTTTAGAATAGTTGCAAACTTAAAAATTGTTGGTGTCGATACTCTTGGTTGTTATAATTATACTATGTCAACAAATAAATAATTAATCAGATTTTTACTAGGTACACAAGTCATACGTATGTTTCCAAGAACATTTATAACGCATCCTTTAAAAGAACATAACGTATGTTTTTTCCTTGACCGTATCACAAGTTTGTCAGAAAACCAATGACGTTAAAACCGTATTAACATTATATTATTACGTAGCCACGTTATTTTGCTATTATGTATATTATCTCAATTGAATATTCCCCAAAATAATAATTGATTAATGTTGAGAATTTTTAAGTAGGTTTTTTTTTGTAGTTATAACTGTAAAAAAAAATATATTTTTGTAAAGTTTTTTTTAAGAAAAACCTCGGAGTAGGCCAACGAGGTCGTTAAACATTAAACTTACATACAACGCAATATATTGCTGAGGTCGAGTGACGTTGTTGTGACTTGACGCTATCATACAGTGTCTTAATAATATTCATATTATTGTATATTCAAGGCACAAGAGGATGTTCTGTCTTAAAAACAAAACACATTTTTATGTAATGCTTGAACTCGTTTATACACTTGAATAGGTAAGCTGAGGCATTAGTTGCAAACAAAGCAATGAAGTTTATGGGAGCATACGATTTTATTGTTCTCTCCGTGTAATACTGTCTGTTATCATATCTATTTCATGGGTTTATACTTAGGCTATAATACTTCCAGATAAAATTTGATAAAATGTGTTGTGATACAAATGACATAGTAATCATTCACGAGAAATAAATTGGGTCGGCTTTTAATGACGAATTAATGTTTATATGGATCGTTTCCGGTATATTAATTTACAAATTAAACTATTAATTATTTATTTATATAATCGTTTATAAAACTATGTATGTTTTCAAAATTATCAACAATATTTAGCGGATTAAAAGCAATCAACAACTATTGTTATTTAGCACATCTAATAAATTCATAAAATATTTGAATCATTTATCGGGTTTATATTAAGACAAGAGCGTCTTTTATATTTATCTAGATAACATTTATGCTTTTAGTGGCCCTGTGCTGGTTGCACGGCATTGTAATCTACTGAGAATTAACGTACAGTATAATAATTTGCATACGTATATATTCCTACAACATTGTCATTCCTGCTAACAAGGCCAATGACCGTCTGCCATAAACCAGATAGATACCAATTTGCGAATGATAAATAGTTTCTGCAAAGATACGTACTATATACCTATTAGCACACAGTCATATATTAGGACGAAGTTCAATGTACGAATTGAAGATTCTCTATTAAACCCAATCATAAATGATGTCTTATACTCGAATAGCACAAATTGTTACAAGGCCTGTACATCTTCTTTCCATCATTATTAACCTTTAGTTCACACATGCAGTTCAAAAGACTCTAAAAGTATTTTGTACATGAATCATCATTAATCAGTTTTTTACCGTTTTAATCTTGACATATTAATCTATACCTCTACTTAAAAATCGTTTGTCCTAACTGAGGCACAAATAAATATCTTCATAAATATCTTCACACATTCCACACAGCACCATCTAGTTCCAAAGTAAGCAAGTAATGCTTGTATTATGGATACCAGACAGTTGATATAATACATGGATTACTTTTTTTTTTGTAAATACATACATATTATACATTAAAAACATCCATGACTCAGGTACAAAGGTAAAATGTTAACACATAAAACATTTGCCCCTAGCGGGATTCGAACCCGCGACCATTTGGTTAACAGCTAGGGTTACTAGCCACTAGACCAAACGTGTCGTCAGGCACAGACAAAACAAGTAAGTCTAGACAACTATAAATCCGTTGTGTTTCCATGTGTTATATTGCATGCATATTTCTAATTAAACAAAGCATTGAGATATACTACAAGTATATTATACAAACATAAGGTCGATAGAATTATGATATCTAAGTGACGTAGTTGGCATGGCGCCGACCGGGGATTCCGCGGCTCGCTTCGGACTGTCCGATGCTTACGGCCCACGACATACTGGGACATTTAACCTCTACCTTGAAATCACGTCTAAATATAATCTGATGATAGTATGTATTTATAAATTAATCTACCATTTGTATTTTCCCATATGCGTTTTCCACTATACACAGTGAAAATCGGTTATAGCGACCTTCAAGGGAACACAAAAATTGGTCGTAATAAACGGATAGTCATTATAAGCAATATTAAATCTTTGTAGGCATTCAACAGGGACCTTGCCATTTGGTCGCTGTAACCGATATGTCGTTATAACCGAAGTCGTTATATCCGGTTTCTACTGTAATATCAAAGATACTTACGAAAAATCATCCCAAAAACTCAATAAACTTGAGCCTCACTAAGATTAGTAACAGCCTTTCGGTAAGGACAAATTAAAATATAATGGTACAGTACTACTTGGTACATTATTACAACACAATAGAAAAAAAATGCAAATAGGTATAATAAAGAACGAAAATCGGAGCCCTAGACGGGAAGGTTCTAAGAACAATAATTATTTTCTTTGTGGTGACAAGACAATTATGATTTTTTTTTCGAAACTTTGTAAATAAATGTTTTAAAAATTTTAACTTCTTTCTTTCTTCTTTTTAATAGACTACTATTTTGTCTAATAGACTATCGGGTATAACAGAATTTTTCTTTATTTTATGTGAATATTTTGGTACTTACTGCCTTTATTTTTATTGATTTGTTAATGTTATTTTAACGTTTTATAAGATTTTGTAGTTTTCATAAATTGTATATATATACCCAGGTAGATTTTATTACAAAACAATGAAAAATCTTTCATCATCAATTTTTATTTTGATTTCTGATGAAATCGGACCACCTGTTACATGCATGCACCATTTTTCCAGTTACGATGTGAATCATATTATGTTAAACATTCTTAAAAACACGGCTCTTTAGTTGCAAAATCGTCTTGTGATTATTATCTTTAATGTAAAAGTGAGGTCATTTTGCCATACAAGAAAATCAATATGAATATTTTAAACACACCAAATGACAAATTTACTGTTTACAAAGGCTGCAGTACTGTTTACATAACTTAACTTGTAATATATGGTACCTAGTCTTAAGTAACTGATCATAAATAAATGAGCCTTTCGTCCATCAGCTTGCCTGCAGACTTCTACGTTATAAATTGATCTACAATTCATTATTTTTTAAATTGCTAGAACTCCCTCACATAAGATCACTATGATATCATATTATCTGCGTGGACGCTGTTGTGTTTTAGTCAATAAGGGAAACCAGAGACCAGAGCCTTATTCTCCACCCTGATGCCTATAAATACAAGGCGATGCTTGTATTTATAGGCAACGCTGCTACTATAAAGTGTATCGTCAACCTTCCTGCTGAACTTTACATAAAACAATCCAAGCAAAGATCTGATGAGGGAACTTCCTTTAAGTGGACTTGCCTACTTGCTAGTTCCATTAGGTACGTAATGTTCTGTGGTTAAAATGTCAAGCGGTTCATTAGGACAAAGTTCTTTTGTTATTTAGCTGATAATCATAAAATTGATAAACCAATATATGTCCAAAGGCTGACATTTTTAGACCGGCCCAAACATTTTGACTGTAAATGATACGTTATAACATTCGTGTCTCGTATCAGGTAGTTTGCGGCTAGAAGACGTGACCCGAAAACGCTATTTTTCCGGTTGTGTGAACTCGTTTAGTACGAGAGACCGTTAACGTTATATTCTTGATTCGAGTTAACAAATTAAAAACAAGATTCTAAACGTGGTCACACGTTTATACTCTATATAAATTCAATATAAGCTTGTAGAAATTTTTCAGCTTTGCCCCCGCGGCTTCTTTTGCCTTGAAATTGCATAACGACAACATAACCCTAGTTTTGAACGGTCAAACGGTGTTCTGATTTACCGATCTAATATAATTTTAAAGTTAGTGATAATCTTTGCAACCAAACTACGTAGTACTCATATTTGAGCAATATTTACAAAAAAAAGTGTTTTCAGAATGAATTAAATTAGCTATTTTATAAGCTTATATTAGCTTTAGAAGCTTATGTCTGTAGATAAAACTAATAGTTGCCTGTACGAGGTGAAGTAATAATGTGGATTTACTTTATTTATTGTTTAACCATAAAATGGCGTAATTAATGCGCTTTATGTTTCATAGTTTGCGCATAAAGTCGTGGCGCTATTCATGCGAAGTGCGAACCCTCTTAGTCACCGTGGTAACGCGAGCCCCTTGACCCACTTCGATCGATGTTGAGTCGTGACAGTGGTCACTGCAGTATTGCTATTGCTGATGATGTACAACTTTCACCAAAACACAGCGGTGACGTCACGACGTCACGTGGTCACTTCGCAAATGTTATGAGCGGTTTCCTTTTTTCTTTCGTAACCTATTTTAAGTTTTATTCTATTATGTTCATTAACTTGTTTTCTTTAAGGTTTATAAACGCGTACATTTACCCAAAAGATATGCTAATTATAATTTAACAACAAATATTGCTCCTTATTGACTGAACACTCAACGATTTCTTTAAATTTCAAAACTTCAAAATTCAAAACAATAAAACTTTTTTTATTGTGTATTTTTAACAGTGCACTTTAGCTAGAGCGTTATACAAAGCCTATAACTCGTCTTGTTTAAATTAATAATAATAACATAATAAACGGCTTAAAAATTCAACACTGGTAGGTACTAATTGTTCATAGAAGAAAGCATGACGAATTTGGTTAGAGATAAAAAAGCAATTAATATTTTTTTTAAATAAAACGACAATTAAACCAAAAAACCTATTATAATACATTATATTGTACATTCCAAAATGTAAATAGAATATCCTACTGATGTTAATTTAGATAATTTTTCTTTTACTGATAAAGTCGGCAGGTTGATTGAACTATCAATTCAAAATAAGGGAATTTGAAAAGCATATTGGTCGAGTGTTTAAGCCCCCTAGCGTTTATGAGTCATAACTTATGACTCATGGATTCCAGGTTAGATTTCTAGGACAACTTTGAGCTGAGGCCTCGGTGTTTTGGTTGTGGCACAGCTAAGTAGAGCTTTTCTGAGCTCTAGCTTCTGAGCTGATTTTCTTAAATTAAAAGCTTTTCTGCTTCGTAATAAAAATTTCATTAAAATAATAGTATACATATATAATATATTCAAAATTATGTCCAAATATTCTATGGGTAGGTAGACTCAAGGTGTTGGACGTTATTGTAATTAAGGCCAGGATATTCAAGCGCAACAGGTTGTAGGCGCTTCCTTACCCCGCACGCACTTATGCGATAAAAGAAACTGCTGTGAGAAAAAGTAGCCATATGATATTGTCCTAAACATTATTACTTATTTTTTGACATTTTTTCTTAAGTAAAAAAGTGTACGAGTAAAAACTGTTTTAATTGCGACTCGAAAAACGATCAACGTTACCCTGTTTTCGGAATATTTTATGATCAAGTAAAGTAGTATATATATAAATAAAAAAAAATAATAAAAATATATATAAAATAACAAGGTTGATAATTAAATTTAACATGTGATTTTTTCCCGATTAAAAGCAAGAATACCGTTAAATCAAAAGTGACTTGAATTCGAATATCCTAAGTCTTAATATTTGAAGCATTCAATGAGCGAATGTGCTAAAAAAATAGCAAAGAATATTTTATTAGTATTTATTCCTCTATGTTACAAGAAAGACATTAGCGCGTGCTAGTTTATAAATAGGAAATTATCGGAAATCCGAAATTAACGCCCAATTTTCACGCCGTGGACTTTCCCGGACATTTTCATTTAAACATTATGTTCACTGATGCGTCTAATAAATATCCATACCAAGTATTGCATATCAATAGTTTCCTGTAATAATAGTTTTGAAGTTATTATATATTCGTGCACTTCACCGGCTGTGGGGTACAACTATAATGAGTGTACTGAAAATTTTAAGTTCCGCCATTGTTTTTAGCTCGCCCTGGCCCACTAACCGCGATGGTGAGTGCTACGCACGTCACAACATAACACAACACAACACAGAACAAGCAGCAACAGCACAAGTAGTTCGCGTGTACATGTGTGGGCGGAGTTCATTTCTTGTTTAATTCTGTCATGTTAGGATCTATACTTCGCACGATGTCAGTGAAAGATTGTTTCATGAGTTGTCTTCGCATTGTGTTTCGTATATCATCAATCAATCCAATACTAATAATAAATATGTAAGGGTCGGTCATGGAGTTAGTTACTTTGTTTTCAGAGATATCGTGTTTATATGCTCTATACATTATACTGAAACTAAATTGACTATTTTTAGAATTTTTTCTGTCTGTATGTATGTATGTATTGTATGTTCCTCCATAACCTCTTAAACGAATAAACTGATTTTCTTGAAACTTTGTAGATAAACATTTAGACGTACAGGACACAGGATAGGTTATTTTTTCTTTTTCAACGCGGACGAAGTCGCGGGCACCAGCTAGTCTATAATAACATTGTATTTTATAATTGTTAGTGTTAACTACCTACCTACCTACTTAAAAATCAAGCGTGTCCTTCGGAGATGCGAAAATAAACGGTTTTGGATAAAAAAAAAACTTTATTTTATAGTTTATTATTCCAATATATAAATTATTTAATTACAATGACATCTGCAAAGATAATTAATTATAGCCCACAAATAAGGGGTTTATTGCCTTTTCCAACCTCTACATAAGTAAATATTGCTAAATTAACATGTGCATATGTTTGTGCTTCAGTATAACGTGAAAATTAAAATGAATTTATAAAATTTTATTCATAATTAATATTAATATTTTTGAAGTGAAAACTTCTTTGGGGGCGTTGGGCATTTTAGGGATTGGAAAAAAACCATAGAATTCGCGACTAGTCACGACCTGTTACAGTTACCTCTGATAGAAATTATAAAAGAACACAGTAAGTAAGTTCAAATAAAACTAGAAAACGGCTAGTGATATTCCAAAAAGGTCGTCAACATTTTCAGTATATTATATTCATAAAATAAACACGTAATATTTAACCCAGATTAATTTTTGCTTATTCCTTATGTTATACATATATGACAATATGACATTTAAATATTTACAGAACTATTTTAGAGTGTAACAAAAGGTTACGACTAATTTTTTTGGGGGAATTTCTAAGAAAGTCACTTGGTGTCGTAAAAAGCTGGCTTGCTTTTGTTCGGCACGTTTAATAGACTATGTATTGTTTGGAATTTTGAAATTATCTTTCAAAAGAACTAAAATTAGAATTTTTTTTTAAAGATGACAAAAAGAATTATACAATATTTGCATACAAATATCTAAAGTATGTAAAACAGAAGGTATAAAGTTAAAGTCCTACGTACAATATAAATAAATGAATAAGGGTAAAAAAAATTAGAAATTATTGTATTTGTGTGTGGGAATGAAAAAATGGAAATGAAACAAAGAGGCGACATTGATTCTGTAAAAACAATAATGATAACATTTCTATCTAGGTAGGTATTATACATATAATATATGTATGTATATTAAGTTGTAACAAAATCATAGTTTGTTTATGCAGAAAGTATTGCCTTAGTGTTTTCCGTTAGTGTTTTCCACCAGAAGTTCGTTCCATTAGTAAAAAAATCACATTAAATTCTATTGCATAGGTCTAAGCGTATATACAGAGGGACAGAGGGCGGGATGCGACTTTGTTTTTATAATATGTGAAGATTAATTAATGTTGATAATATAATTTACCATTAATGGACTTATGAATTGGCAGTTTTAAAGATAATTATGAATGTTTGAAAACCTCAAAGCGAAAATTGATCATTAAATAAATATCACTTGCAAAATAACTTCACATTAAATATTTTATAATAAACAACTTGATAATTGACTACAAAAAACAAAAAAGAACAACAAAAAACTCAAAGTTAATTGCCATCCTTTCTTCCCTAAACGTAACGAAAGGCCCATAAAAGTTTTGACAATAATAATATATAACAATGAAATTATAATTGCACCTTATTCCCTAAGCATTAAAGTTAAGATTTGCATGAAGATTTTTGTATATTCAAAAGGGTAATTATTTAATGGTAAACATTAACAAAATAGGTAAGCCATTAAAAATTGTTATATTATTATTGACTTAGGTATAAAGTAGGGCTATCCTGACCGATCACTTTATTAGTGCAGCGCTCGTCACGACGATCGCACGTACTAATAAATCACGCGCTTCTATACTCGACTCTATGTTCATACAAGACCTTAACAAAACATGTATACCTATCGTATTCAATTTCAAAATTGGTTTCATCAAGAGACCTGCGAGGCGATGGAAGCTACCGGCGCCGGAGGGAAGCGGCGTGTTCGACGACGCCCCCCGCCCGCTCCGCCGTCGCCGCCGCCGCCGCCGCCGACGTCGCAGAGAATCTCGATCGACGAACTGCACAAAGCGCTTCAGCTGCATATCTTATCTTCGGAGCGTATGTGGGCTCTGGGCTATCCCATGGAAATTGAGCCCAACTCGTCTAAAGCTGTTGTGTACGTGAACCCACCACCGAAACAGACGGTTTCTTACACAATGTTGGACGTGAATGCGCCAGTTTTCGTGCCAGGTGGATCTCAAAGTGACAGTGGACGCGGATCGATGGGGTCCACACCGCGATCGGAGAGTGACGAGGAAACGGACGCAGTGGAACACTCGTGTGCGCGTTGTGACAAGAATTTTCGCATTTCTCGTGACGGCGAATACTTGAGCATGGACGCTTGTGCGTATCACTGGGGCCGCATGAAGAGGGACGGTCACTACATGTGCTGCGATTCTCCACGGGGTTCGAATGGCTGCAGTGTCGCGCGTTTCCACGTGTGGACCGGGACTCGTCCGGGAATGAACGGACCCTTGGAAGGATACGTGCAAGCCCGTTTACCCAGAGGCGGGGTGTACGCTCTGGACGCCGAAATGTGTTTTACCACGGCGGGGTTGGAACTGGCTAAAATTGCGGTCGTAGGTGTCGACGGCCGAATTGTATACAAATCCTTGGTAAAACCAAGTTCGACTGTATTGGATCACAATACAAGATTTTCCGGCATCAGGCCGCGCGACCTGGCGCGCGCGACTAAGACGCTAAAAGACGTTCAAAACGACATACTGGGTTTCGTTGGCACTGATACGATTCTGGTGGGTCATGCACTTGAAAACGACCTTCGTGCCTTGAAATTGTTGCACAGTGTCGTCGTGGACACCTGCGCCCTATATCCGCATGAACGAGGATTTCCGCTGAGACGTTCCTTGCGAGCCCTCTCAGAGGAATATCTTCAAAGAAAAGTGCAGTGCGGAAGCGCAGGTCATTCGCCAGTAGAAGACGCTCGTGCAGCCATAGACTTGGTGCTTCTTAAGGTGCGTCAAGAAAACGCAGCACGAAGCCGACGTGCAAGACCTTCTTTGTGGGAACCGTACGACCCTTTAGTGAATTCTTCCGCCTTAGTGTTTTAGTGTTAAGTAAATGAACAATCATGATATTTAATTTAAAATGAATAATGACGACTGCAAACATGAACTTGACTATTACGTTGACGGAGAGCGCGTATTTGCATGTATGTGCCTTCGAATTGCTAAGTAGACGATGGGGCAATAAACGTAATTTTTTATACCAATATTCTCTTTTATTATTTAACCAATCCCAAAATTTATATGCTAATGAATAGATATACTTAAAGTATAACTTGTCCTAGTCAACTGTGGACAGTTATTACATATTATATTTCAGATATAAAAATCAGAAGAAATTTGTAAAATTTCATCGTAATTATGACGTATATAATTATTCATTCTTCGCTTCTTATAAAATATTTACTGATACCTTACTTATTTATTATCTTCTATTCTAAATTAACTATAGTCTGGCTAATGAGAAATGAGACTGAAAATGCACGACAAAATCTAAAAATACACCTGTTGTGTAGTAAGATAAAATAATTTTGATATATGACTACTAGTTTTAGTTATTCCTGAGATTTTCGAATAGTCACTTCTTATCTTCTTAAATTTATCGTATGAATTGGTAATTCACACATGAAATGAGAATTGCAAGTATGAATAAAATGTCTGAAAGGAATAAATAAGCCTCAATTCGTCGAAGCTTTTCTCATATCTATTCAAGATTGTAGTCACAATATCGGACTCTAAATAATAAACCATAAATGATAAATGTATTACATGAGTAACAGGATCTATTTTTTCTAATGTCTTGTGTAACACTGTTCTTTTAGTCCAGTGCAATTAGTCATTTATTATTAAGGAAAATAAGGAAATTTATTATACAGGCTTTTTTGTACTTTAAATAGATATTTAAAAATATTCCATACAAAAAATAACGTCGTTTTTATAAACACTTAAAAAGTAAGGTAGAGAACTTTTTGAGAAAACTTCCTTGATATTGACAAAAAGAATAAACTTCTGTGCTATGGACAATCGGTACCTACTAGTGGAATTAAAATACTCGTTTTGAATTTCATTCTTTCACATATTTTCTTAGAAGTAGTTTTTTTTTGGGAATTCTTTTGAGTCAAGTCAAGGTCAAGACGATACAGTCAAAAATTAACCAAAGTTCTGCTTCGGCATCTTTTAATTTTTTTTTTAGGAAAGAAGTCCTGGTTGGCGAATTCTTCAAACCGCTGGGATGCATTCTATGATTTTTTTTAGAATTTGATTTTTATAATATGATATTGACATGGAAAAACATATTTTCTATGTATTATGTATTCTATGAATGCCTAACATGCATTCTCAAATTAAAAATAATAACTTTTTAATATACTGAAAATGTTTGAAATTTTTTCTATGAAAGAATAACATAATATCCAGTCATCAAACTATCGCAATTTATAATATTATAAGGATAGCTCATTACGTTTGTTACAGCAGAAAAACATATTAATTTATTTTTATAATAATTAACAAGAATAACCATCGTATATCAACCTTCGAAACGGGTTGTTTAGCTAATTACTTAAATTTGTAGTTTTTATACTAGATCCTCAATTGGATTTATAAGGTTAAGTTGAGGCGTTTATGAGTATCATTCATAATAAAAATGTAAGACGGTAAGATGTATAGGCAATTGAAGATATTAGCGATTATCATGAAGCAGGTTTATGTGCCCGTTAGTGTCGACGCGACTCTATCAGAGCTGAGGCCTGAGAGCGCGCGGTACCGTTTACTTGATGCGCACGGTCTGACATCGATACGAAGGTTATCGTCGGTGTCAGCGACCAGCAGACACCCGCGCCATCGCCCACATACTCTTCTGTGTACAAACAACTGCTTCGCACACACGTGCGCGTATTGTGCCTACATATATCTCGGCCACCGCACGCCACATTTCACGCGCAAACCACTTTTTCGCTCGTTTTCTTCATCTTTTAAAGCGTACGTGCGCCAGATAGTGAAATTAAACAAATTATCTCAGCGTGCAAACTACTTTAGTACTATCAGTAAGTTAATCGTTCCAATAAATTGCATAGACTTAAATGGAGTTGAGGATGTTTGATAGTAGGTAGCTCTAAAGAAATCGTTGTTATACATAATGGATGGATGCTCCATAAATTGGCGCGCTCTCGCTCTGTATCAATGGGCGATGTATGTAGATATACGTATATAGGTAAGTAGATACGTGCGAGCCGAGGGCAATGGCCGTCCTTCCTTCCGCAACCGGCCGTCATCCCGAGATGAAACAATGCCTGCTAAAAATACACAATTGCTAAAAAAAGTATAGGTAATTTTGCAAATTGCAACAATAAAATGAATTATTTTATAATATAATTATTAATATTAACACTATATACTTAAAACAAATTTAACAAATATAAGTAAAGAAAATGGATTAATTTATATGTAAACAGTGTAATTCATAAATGAATTAGATATCAGTTTTTCAGTTATGATTATTCAGCTGGGTGAGTAACCAACTCTTATGTTTCGTCTCCTCCCATGATATGACAAAAATTCTGTTTTGATTCCCGTACATTTCTGTTTTGATTCTTATCATAAGGCTTTAGGGTTTATTTTAATACTATGAAAAGGGTTTGTTATTGTTTAGAAAACGAGAATAGGCCGTCGTTCGTTGTTTGGTCCCGTTAACAAACGCACTACCTGTGTGACGTATAAGTGTAGGCTGCCCCACCCGAACGCCTCATTAGTACAGCGCTCGTCACAGCGATCGCACGTACAGCTAACGCGCGCGCGCTCTCGATATTATACTCGACTCTATGTCCATACGAGACCGACATAAAACATGCATTCGTTTTGTATTCAAGTTCAAAGTTGGTTTCATCAAGAGACCGTCGCGACGGTGGATGCGGCCGGCCTCTCAGAGCTCCAGGGCAAGCCTCGTGAACGACGGCGCCCCCCGCCCGCGACGCCGCCGCCGCCGACGTCGCAGAGAAACTCAACCGAAGAACTAGAGGACGCGCTCCAACAGCACATCTTGTCAACGGAGCGTATGTGGGCTCTGGGATATCCCATGGAAATCGAGCCCAATTCATCTAAAGCTGTTGTGTACGTTAACCCACCACCGAAACAGATGGTTTCTTATACCATGTTGGATGTGAATGCGCCAATTTTCGTGCCAGGTGGATCTCAAAGTGACAGTGGACGCGGGTCAATGGGGTCCACCCCGCGTTCCGACAGCGACGAAGAAACGGATGCAGTGGAACACTCATGTGCGCGTTGTGACAAGAATTTTCGCATTTCTCGTGACGGTGAATATTTGAGTATGGACGCTTGTGTGTATCACTGGGGCCGCATGAAGATAGACGGTCGCTACATGTGCTGTAATTCTCCGCGAGGTTCGAACGGCTGCAGTATGGCGCGTTTCCACGTGTGGACCGGAACTCGTCCTGGAATGAATGGACCCTTAGAAGGATATGTGCAAGCCCGTTTACCCAGAGGCGGGGTTTACGCTCTAGACGCCGAAATGTGCTATACCACGGCAGGGTTAGAACTGGCTAGTATTGCGGTCGTAGGTATCGACGGCCGAATTGTATACAGATCCTTTGTGAAACCAAGTTCGACTGTATTGGATTACAATACAAGATTTTCCGGCATCAGGCCGCGCGACCTGGCGCGCGCGACTAAGACGCTAAGAGACGTTCAGAACGACATACTGGGTTTTGTTGGCACTGATACGATTCTGGTGGGGCATGCACTGGACAACGACCTTCGTGCCTTGAAATTGCTGCACAGTGCCGTCGTGGACACTTGTGCCCTATATCCGCACGAACGAGGATTTCCACTGAGACGCTCTTTGCGAGCCCTCTCAGAGGAATATCTTAAAAGAAAAGTGCAGTGTGGAGGCGCAGGTCATTCACCAGTAGAAGACGCTCGTGCGACCATGGACTTGGTGCTTTTCAAGGTACGTCAAGAAAAAGCAGCACGGAGCCGACGCATTACAAGAGCGCTACCTTCTTTATGGGAACCATACGACCCCTTAGTGAATTCCGCCTTGTTTTAGTGTTAAATAAATGAGCTATGACGACTGTTAATTTAACACGAATAATAACGACAATTGCTAAAGAATTAAACATGAACTTGACTATTACGTTGACGGAGAGCGCGTACTCCCATGTATGTGCCTTCGGATTGCTGAATAATAGGGCAATAAACGTAATTTTTTTATACTATATTCTGTTTTTTCTTTTATTTTATTACCCAAGCTAAATAGCATCGATAGTGATGTAAATTCGCAATTCTAACTCAACCAACCTAACTTCAAATCTGAACGAATATTTTAGATAGGCATTAATATTATTTTTAAAATTTCATTGTCATGTCTGTTCCTGCCATTATTTTATTTAAACAGTGGCAACCTTCTTTAAATGTTATGAAATATACTTTCACCCGGCTGTCTTCACCTATCTTAACTGTGAATTGAGTTGAATTTCTATTCACTACAAGTTCTAATAATACACTACAAAATATATTTGCTCGGTTTTCCACGAACAGTTTTTTCATCATTAATGACGTAAGGGATTCCCGTTATATGAAACACCTAAGAAAACTGAATGAGTCATTGATTTATTATGGATTTTAAAGTGAGCTAATGCAAAGAGGAAAAACATTTAAACGTAATGTCTGTTTAAGAAATTAATATATTCTTATCATCCTAATAATATCTGAGTTAACTTCCTGTTACTCATTTCATTATTGATACAAATTCTTTGATACGATGATGGAACAATGTAAGCATACTATGATCGTTGTTTGTTATTAATAACGCAGTCAACGTTTTCATGTAGTATCATTCAAAGATAAAGTGATAACATCATTTTTATTTTCTATTTGGGATTTCGTTGCAAAATCTTTTTAAGTTGGTAGATGATTTAAAAAGGTCTAAAGACATTTTCTAATATTTATGATACGTCTATTGTCTAGGTTGGTACGACCGTGCACTTAAAGCGAGTTACATAATCGCCTTACATAAAATAGTGATGAAACAGTTGGTAGATGAACAAACTTAACGACTTCCACCTTGGTTTAGTTCGTGAGAAATCATAGAAACCCGCCTACTGCAGCATTCTGTATCCATTTAACAATAGAGACAGTTTTCAATTGTATATAATTAAAATTAAACGAAGTAAGGTTTTACATTGAGGGTCACGATAGGAGACTTATTTTTTAGAAAAAAATATTTTGAACTTTAATTTTGCTATAAAATCTTAAAAATAAATAATTTCAAATTAGCAATAAATAATTGAATAATTCAAATTGTAAAGTGATATTTCACCTTCAACCCTAATTTGATACAGTAACAACAGAATTAGAAGAGTGTAAACATTTAAATTTATCCGATATTGGAGGAGGAGCAACGTCCTAACGCCCGGACGTCTGGTGAGCTTTGTTTACATTTTGTGTCACTTAAATAGGATTAATATATCTCATAAGACCCTGAATTCTTTTACCTGATAGATAAGAGGCGATAATTTGCGGAACCGCAAATGATAAACGTATCTTATCATGTGTATCATTGAGGACAAAGTTAATTCTAATTTCCTCGATAGATATAATACGTATTAATATGTTCGGAACAAGAACACCCATATATAAAATTCCACCGCTATTACTGATGTAATCATTATAAAACTAGATAATGAGTACTTACTCTATATATTAATCAGAGAATGACTCCTTTTCTAAAAATATATAATTACGAAGATAGCTGATTGTAATTTTTAATAAATTACAAGAGTTATTTATTTCGATTAAAGTAAGTTTCATATCAGTTAACATAACATATTATGTTATTGTATGGCACATATAAATATTTATTGTATTTATACATTTTAGTATGTAAATATGTTTGACGTTTGAAGTTGTTTATCATTCCGCGACTATCTGAATAATCGGAAGAGACTACGACAGCAAAAGCCAAGTCATGCTATATCGATGAATCAAGAGACAGTCAAAAATAGACCGGATGTTGTGTGTTTTAAATACATTGAACTATAGGGTGATAAAGTAGGATAGACGAAAACTTAAATCGAATATTTTTATGTTATTCGTACTTCTTTTCGAGTTATTAGCATTTCACATTTTATTATTAGGTAAATAATATAAGCTGTAAATAATATTGCTGACACTGTGTCCCTCCCTCATACATGCTATACCATATTTTATATACAAAAATATATAAAATAAAAGTGTATAATTTTATCTACGAGTATAATGATTATTTGACGTTCGTGTTTCAATAGAAAATTAATATGAAATAGACTTTTCAATTAAATGAGAGCACATCAGGATTTTTCATATATTAAAAGGGTAGTCAGACTGACGGTACACACGATCTGTACTTTTTAATATAAAATAAGACTTGTCTTTTTTGTCGTAAATTTCTTTTACATAGAATCTTGAAGCAACTTAGTTTGTTGAGGATGGCACTATTATTGTTGTTGAGGAGCTCAAATTTATATTTTTATTTTATTTTATAATAATTTCATTTTAAATTATTAAAAATTGTTTTTGTTTTTTAAGATTTATTTTTAGAATATTAAATTTTTTATTTATAATATTTTTTTTTTTAAATTCCTTTATTAAATACAATTATTTTAATTAGAAAAAATTAAGGTAATTTCTACGTCCAAAATAAAAAAAAAATACAGTAATAAGTAAAAAATGAATAACGGTTAAAATAAATTCACAGAGAACCTTTCGAAGTTAGCGTGGTCATAATATTCTTTTTTCAGTCTCGTTTGGACACACATGCGTATATACTTATTGTCGCTTCAACAGAGGTGTCTACTGTCTCTATGGCGCCTCCACCCGTCAATTTAACCTTCACTCCACTACACAGCGTCTCGTCTGTCGCAATGTGAATATTGCACAAAGTGAGGTTCTTGTTTCGTCACTGACTGAGCTCTATTCGAAACGCCTACGAGAAGCCCGCCCAGGAATCACCTTAATACTGTACCTACTCATTTATTTCTTTTCAAGTGTCACTTTTGTTGATAATGTTAAGTATGATCTCCGAAAGTGGATGTAGTAAAATATAAAATTAAATAATAATAATTATTTTAGTGTATATTACACAACAATAAACAATTGTGAATACAGCCTCTTACAGAAGATTACTGTAAAATATGAGTAACAGTTGTTTCAGTGAATAAGGCATTCCTCGATATCAATTCTCACTTTTACTTTATCATGCATACTTTTTGGTGGCTTGTGTATCTCTATACCAATATATAAAGCTGAAGAGTTTGTTTGTTTGTTTGGTTGTACGCGCTACGCTAATCTCACGAACTATGTGGTTCGAATTGAAAAATTATTTTTGTGTTGGATAGTGCATTTATCGAGGAAGACTATAGGCTATAGAGAACGCGGACGAAGTCGCGGGCACCAGCTAGTATAATATATTGGCGACGGTAGCCACGTGGACCATCAGCCTTCCTGCAGCCTTAAACAAATGATACAATAACAAATAATGTATTAAACATTAACAAATAATAATACATTGTATATCATGTAATAGATATGTAGGTAAATGCAATTTTAAGGTTTAATTGATAAATTACAAAACAAATGTGTCTGCATTTTTGTATGGAACTTTGGCGAGGCCAGTGTCATAAATGAACAAATTAAATGGTTGTTATGCATTATAATTGAAGAACTTAATTTATGTAATTTTCATTTATTTCGCCATATAATCGCATGGTTACAAATTACTAAGGGAAACTTTGATCTATCATGTATTGAGGACCCAAAAAGAGAGCTCCTCCGTTATTTACAAATGAGTTTAAAAAGGTATTCAATAGTATAATTAAATAATAGGTAGATACAATCAAGAATAATTTTATTAATTCTGAAAGTGTATACCTACTCTTGTCCAACGAATCGGCCAGACGGCCAGACTTAATATCCAAAGTTTTTGTCGTTAATAATTACAAAAATAAAGAGTGTAGGTAGGTATGACTGACTCATTATATGACCTTGGTACGTCACTGAGCAAGTTCATTACACTACATCCAGAGGTGGGTAAAGTGGCTTGTGTTTCTATCAATATTTAAATTATATATCTACTGTACCTACTCTTCTTTCTGAATAAATTATTTTATAAATTACTAGCTGGTGCACGCGACTTGGTCCGCGGTGAAAAAGAAATAAAGTAGCCTATCCTGTGTCCTGTACGTCTAAATGTTTATTTACCAAGTTTCATGAAAATCAGTTAATTCGTTTAATTCGTTATATACATACATACACATAGAAAAAAATTCTAAAAATCGCCAATTTAGTTGCAGTAGGTATCATGTATAGAGCCTATAAACACGATATCTCTGAAAACAAAGTAACTTACTCCATGACCAACCCTTACAGATTTATTATTAGAACTTATAATTATTGATTTATTTCGTGAAAATTCTTTTGAGTTGAGTTTAATAGAGAGAGATGGATATGAATTCTGATATATCAGCATATTTTTAACATAAGTAAGTATTGATAGCACCCAACTTGAATTACTAGATAATATAAAATGAAGAAATATTTTTCAAAAAAGAAGCTACAATAGTCGAAAATTTAAGCTACGAAATTATGATTTAAAATATCATCACATCATCACCAATTAAATATTTATGTCTTCTTCTTCTTTACGTATAATGGCATTTCGGCTCATTTTGGGAATGGCCATTATCTGCCAAAGTTTTCCAAAACAGGTCCGTCAAGTCCAAAGCAGTCAGGTCCAAATATTTATGGTTAAACGCCTCTTTCATCAACCTCAAGTAGGCTAAACCGTCACTTAAAGTCACCTGTCACCGGGAATAATTTAGCTGATACCTTTGTTTGTACGGTAAACGTCCCAAACATTAAATAGAAAATAATAAAAAAAATCGCCTATCGAATGATGCAGTAAACCGATTGCATAATTCAATAAAACAGAAAATGATTTCTAAAAGTAACTAATCAACACTTTACTTGTAGTTGGTGAAAGAGGCGCTAAGACTGGATCGTTAAATTATTTTACTGCTAAGCTCAAAACTCGAAAACGATTAGCCTCTCAGCCAACTTTTTTTTTTAATTTGTTGAAGTCCGAGCAAGGATGATTTAATTCATGAGAACATGAATAAAAATTTGGAAATTTCCCGGGAAAAAAATAAATAAAAAAACATTACTAAATTTTACATCGGTTTAGATAGACCGATAGATTTTGATAGAACGCCATCTGTCTGGTCAGATAGTAAAAGTTAGCGAACCTCTCTAGATGCATTATATTTTCTTATACTTACGTAATTTAATAAGTTTATATTTTTTACACAAGTTAAAAACTTGAAATAATTATAGAAGTTTAAAAAAAATTACTTAAAGTAGGAGGTCCTTAAAAATTACTTATTGTTTCATAAGAAAATTAATAACAATTTTGTTATTTGACTCCTACGCACAGTAGGTAGGTAGTTATAATGGAGCGATGGTGCTTGCGCTTGGCCTCAGGTTCACCGACAATGCCGCAGGACCTTGAATTTGGCACAAGCACTGCTGACACTGACGAGTTTTTGTGTTGCCGTTCGGATAAGAATCGACGAGCTCATTATAAATGTATGAATCGCGAAACGTGATTATTAAAATTTAACATACGAATGTTATATGGTAAGTAACGACCGCCTTGCCCTCATGGGGAGCCTGCACTTTTTTGTTTAATACGATTTTAGAAACCAGACTTCCTAGTATCCTTGGGAAGGACGTTGACCGAAACAATTTGAGCATGCCTACTCGCAGTATAAAAAAAAATCGATATGAATATGTATATTTTTTAATATAAATATTAATTAATTTTTACTTCACATGATTTTTTTCTTATGTTGAGCTCGACAGACAGGCTGACGGTCCACTTGATGGTAAGTGGCTACCTTCGCCTATAACACATGCGACACCACAGGTGCATCAGTACAATAAAATACAAAGAACATTTAAAGATCTATATGTCAGATTATTAAAAAATGGAGAAGGTTTATTATACTACCTTATGCACGCGACTTCGTCCGCGTTCAAAATGTTATATAGCCTAACCTAAAGCCTTCCTCGATAAATGGATGTAATATTATGCTCACAAGCGGACTATCCAACATAAAAGAATTTTTCTTTTATTTTTATTTTTTTAGTCTTTTAGGTCATACTAAATAGCCAATCTACAACAAATTTAGCAACAAAAGAGGTCATTTACGTCTACATCGGGTTTGCGTAGTCCGGTCGATACGGGAGTTTGTAAATACCCACCTGAAATCAAAAGGCCTTGATACAGTGACTCAGTTTCGATATCAAAGTGGTCCGTTGACCTTTTACCGGTTCGTGCATTGTTGCACGATTAATTTACCAGTATTATTTAGAATTATCTTTTTTTGTCCAGAAGTGTATTGCATTTTACTGTGTTCATAATCAATAAACAACAGAAGAAGTATCTGTAAGGAATTAGTGTGTAATTAAAAATGAGTATCTCTCTTAAAGATCAAGGTGTGTACACTAATACAACCAATTTAAATGAAATTCTAATTATTTCTTAAATTTAATTATTTATTAAAGTAGTTAATAAATAATTAATTGTTAATCTGCCCATAAATGCCGAGAATTGTTTTTATTCATGATTTTTGTTACGTTTATACATAGGAAAATTTCTGGTATTGGTTATGTTTAAATTTGAACATTTAAATTCTACAATAAATGTATAAGTGATGACGTAGATACATAATATAGTATCCGCCATACAGCCCGATCGTGTACCTTGATACTTTTGTATTTTCAAAAATTAAAAATAAACTTAGAGCAGACAGGAAGTTTCGGGGTAAATGCGTTCTATGGTTTTAACGGGGGCAAAGTGGTATAAATTGTTACTGCACATTTATTTAATACAGTAAACATAATGTGTGGCCTGATTTCACAGAATCCTCAAGCTTCACTTATTCAGTATGTCGCTTCACTTATTAGTGAAAGTAAGATTACAATGTAGTAAGAACGTTAATAATTTGTAAAATTGTTGCTATTTTCTACAGATGGGTCCGTAATCCTGTGGGATATTCGAGATTTGAATCAAAAAGAACATAGAACATTGCGCGTGAACATTGATTATGATCATGCTTCCTTCATCGCCTGGAGTCCGGATTCGAAGGCGTTCATCGTGCACACAGTGAGAGAGAATAACATATTGGTTTATAAAATCGAGAAGAAAAAGGACAACACTATTAAGTCTGCTTCACAAGTTCTCTCCTTCGAAAAGGTTAGTATAGATTTATTAACTGTACTTGAATAGACAACGATCACTAATTATATGGACAATGCAAGACAAATTATTGCAAGAGGCTGCGCGCGAGCCCTTTCTATTGGTAAATGTCAAAATCAAAGTCAAATTTTATCCCACAGGAACGCTTCAGTTCACTCTTCATTGAGTAATGAACATCCGAACATCTTCACAAAGTTTTAACATGCATGTAGGCATTATCGCAAAGGCAAGGCTACATAAAAACAGAGGTTTTATGCCTGCTTGATGAATCTATATTTTTATGCTATCGAAGGTAAACTTCGTCTTGATGCTCATCACATCATAGACACTGTCGGCCCATCATGTCAAACATATGCCCCTTCGAAATACAAAAGAAAACGTGTTGTTATTCCACTATGGTCTTCTGTAAGGGGGTGGATACTGCAGCCATTTTAGGTATGGGAAACGCATACGTTTTGAATTTAAAATGAGCACATCAGATATAGTCACTTAATTTGGCATGCAATATACGTATTATAAACATATATATGAACTTTGTTGTAGCACTGTAACTGTGACATCTGATATACTATTGTTTTATGCAATATTATTATGGTGAGCATCTATTGTAAGCATCACTTAAATAAACCTAAATTTGATAAATTTTAAAAATTTTGTCTATCTGTTCCGGCTAATCTGCGGAACGACTGGATTCCGATTTTGACGGGAATTTCACTGGCCGATAGCTGAAGTTTTTATTTTAGAAAATACTTACTTTACATACATTATTACATAAATTAAAAAAAAATACGCGGCTGATAGAAGCAGAACTGTATAAATGTAACCCAAAAAAAAAAACATTTCATTATTTTTAATCGGTTAAATTGTCAAGTCTACTTCAGTAATTTCTATTATTAAGTTTTACGAATGTTTTTTCTTGTATATCACTAATTAATACAAAAAAAAACATTCGAGATAAATAAAAAATGTTTTGAACATAATTAGTCTACGATTGAGTACAATTTCACTTTGAAGTCTTACACTTTTTAAAGTTATATTAACACTTTTTAAAGTATCTATTTAATAAAGAGATTTATGTTCATGAAAGCGCACACAAAAAGGCATTTTGTAATTCGTACGACAATTTGCAAGTGGCTAATTACTTTTGAATGTGCCCATTAAGAGTATTAACGGTCACTGAAATCTATTTCAAATGTCTTTGCGCAATCATATTTTCTTGGCATACTTTTACTAGTGGTTTCACTGAATCTAATGGTTTGTTGTTGTGCCGTTTATCGTCGACGAGACACGCGAATATATCTTGCCATTATTGCGTAAGCCCCATTTTTGGTGTTATCTCTCACTATCGGTGAATATACTCTGCACTGTACCATCACTTCATCGTACGATGCGTTACAACTTAAGGTGAATAAGAGACCACAAAATTTTTCGGTTTAATTTACAATTTTGTTTCGTACGAATTGTGCGAAGAGCCTGAAATTTAAATATATTTTTTTAATAGTTTAGCACACTTTACGGTACAGCGGTGCGGTTGGAGGAGGAACTACGTCGCTTGCATCCCGGTGCAAGATCCAACATACGCGCGATACAGTTTTCGTCCTGCTGTTCCGTGAATTTTTTAAATTCTAAATAATTTTTTTTTTTTACAAATTAAATTATGTTTTAATATTGTGAAAAAATCATTCAATTCGGTTCAAACAACAAACTACTGGTTCAAAGAGTTTTGGAAGTTGGAAGAGATATCTTGCAAAAAAAATTATATAGGTTACATTAGATTTTTTTTCTGGTAAAAGTAACAACAATAAAAGAAAAATTAACAATGTTTTTTTTCTTGACAAAAATTCTTGACATACTCGCTTAGGAGATCTATGCCTTCAAACATATTATGTCTCTTTTGCGGTTTAGCATGACTAACAACATTGTGTGGACATGCATGATACGAGTATGTACGAGTATATCAACTATTGAACCAATTCACTTTATGAAGAGTTGCTTATTATAATTAACTAGGTCATTTGTAATGAATGATACAACACGATTATGTTGTTATCGTTTTGTTAGTTCACAACGTGGCGTTCATGCTTATTTTATAATATTTATTGGTATTATTAACGATCCGCTCCCGGCTTCGTGCGGATGAAATTTTTTGTAATATTTTTTTCTTTAAAAATTTTCCTCGTGTATCGCTATTTCCAAAAGTTAAATCCGCATTGACGGATTTATTACTATGTGGATTTTTATACTATGTATCATCAATCAATACTAATAATAATAATAAATCTGTAAGGGTTGGTCATGGAGTAATTTACTTTGTTTTCAGAGATATCGTGTTTATAGACTCTATACATGATACTGAAACTAAATTGACGATTTTTAGAATTTTTTTCTGTATGTAAGTATGTATGTTCCTCCATAACTCCTAAACGAATTTACTGATTTTCATGAAACTTAGTAGATAAACATTTAGACGTACAGGACACAGGATAGGCTACTTTTTTCTTTTTCAACGCGGACAAAGTCGCGGACGCCACCTAGTATGCTATGTAACTATAAATATAGTATATACTATGTAGATATTTAAACGAGGAGCAAGGACATTAACCTATTGGGTATAGTTAGAATCAATCTCAAGAGGCATTTCGAATTGTTGGACAGGCTTGCAATTCTAACTTCGATTTCATGTATGCATTAGAAATGATGGCGGATTAGACTTGTTCTAATGAATATGGAAAACATTCTAATGAATATGGAGACATAAATAATAATGTGATTATAATTGATACATCCATATTATATTAATATTATAAATGTGAAAGTAACTCGTGTCTGTTTTCACGCTTTAATTACTCAATTACTGAACATCATGAAATTTTGTATATTATGTATGTATACATTGTGAGGGATACAGAAAAAATTACTGTTCCCGAAGGTACCAAAAAAATAAAAATCCAACGCCTAGCAAAACAATAACAGCAATAAAAATTGAATAAATCTTTGGTCTTATATTTTGTCAGGCGTAATAATGTAGTAGAAGAAAGAATACGTCGCCTATTTCAGTACTTTATAGTACTATATCAATCTATTTAAATACTATTATTCTAGTAAATAATTAAGAAAGAAGAAGAATCGCGTGTCACTTAAAAATGTCTATTACGAAAATTTATTATGTATGTCACAAGACTTGCAAAAAAATATTGCTACTCGAGACACTGCACGCGCAAATGAAAGAAAACGTTGGATTTAATTATTTTATGCAAATATGAGTTAACAGTTTACCTTATTCAACAATTTATCGAAGAATCAATAAGGTAAATATTGCAACAATCAAGAAAACACCGCGGTAAGACAATGTCATCATATTAAAATATTTACGTAAATAAATAAACCTAATTCAATACATTTTTTTTTTACTAATTTAGTTTCTTATTTTTTCCTTCGAAAAAATTTCTCTTTCTCGACTATTGATCCTTTTTTTCAGTCATGTGACATGTTACAGTATTGAAATTCTTGACATCACTACATATTATAAAACAAAGTCCTCCGCCGCATCTGTCTGTCTATCTGTTCGCGATAAACTCAAAAACTACTACACTGATTTTCATGCTGTTTTCACCAATGGATAGAGTGGTTGTCGAGGAAGGTTTTAGTATATAATTTACAAAGTTACACGGGCGAAGTCGCGGGCAGCAGCTAGTATATATATATATATATATATATATATATATATATATATATATATATATATATATATATATATATACCTTTCGATTCCCATTATCTACCTACTTGGGAACTGAGACAGGGAGAAAGAATTTCCAATATGTAAGGTCATTGTCTCGTGTAGCTGAAAAAAATCTCTAAACGTTATGGAATATAATTTGGCGACGCAGTGCCATCCATCGACAAAAATAGCTTTTTACTTTTGAGGTATTTTACATACAAATCCATACTAATAATATCCATACTGTCTGTCTGTCTGTTGCCTTTTCATCGTCATGAATTTTTGCATACATATAGAAAAAAAAAAATACTGTTACTGAGGGATCGTCTAAAATTAAGAAAACTAACGCATGGCAAAAGTGTAAAATAGCAATAAAGATGTCAAG
The DNA here is from genome assembly GCA_945859745.1 of Synanthedon formicaeformis. Taxonomy (NCBI): domain Eukaryota; kingdom Metazoa; phylum Arthropoda; class Insecta; order Lepidoptera; family Sesiidae; genus Synanthedon; species Synanthedon formicaeformis. The sequence goes on from OX243965.1 coordinate 7,235,731, forward strand.
CTTTATATTGTCCATGATTTTTTTTTTTTCAACGCGGATAAGTCGCGGTCACCACAGTTATTTTATAAATGAGGCTATAATATTATCACTAATCACAAGTGCAGATATTTTTATTGTTCAAATGAACTTATGAAATACAATGATCGTGAGTACCTACTGAGTACAGACGAGAAACTCTGAAAGTTTGACGCAATAAAGTGAAATGCGTATGTACGTATTAAATATAGAGAGGCCGAAAATAGGTGGGCGTTGTGTTTGGTACATAATATTATTAGAACATTGGCCTCTGATTAATAGATTCTTAAATGTATATTATTATTTTATTATCTTTTGTTTTAGTAAGAAAGCTTAAATATTATTAATTGGTAATCATACGTCAACAAAGTGTATAATATTATGATAAACTTTCTTTTATCTGTTGAGTTTGTTCTTAGTAGGTAACTTGGAACACATATATGATAACTTAAATCAAACCAATAATATTAATTACCTGGATAATTAATAATAATACGCCTCATAATTATTATTATAATTTTATCTAGCTATGCCCGCAACGTAGTACGCGCTGTAGTTCGTTTTTTGAAAATCCCACCGGATCTTTTCCAGTATAAAAAGTATTCTATACGTTAAATATTCATTACGTTTATGAGATTCCTGAGATTAGCTTGCGCAAGCGCAGACACAGACAAACAGACAAACAGACAAAAAATTTTTGACGTTGGTAACATGAACAATGTGTACTAATTGTTTTTTTATTTTTTTATAAAATTATTTAATGTCCCAATTTATTCGGTCTTTGAAAATGCCCCTTAGGAACACAGTGAACTATTGTAAGTACTATACGCTCACGATTTATTGTATGTAACATATAAATATGGCCTTCCTGGTCACTTCTTTGTGTGCAAACGCTATTACGTAATATCTTTTTATGATAATATTGCGATGGTCTAGAATTACTGGCCGTCTGGCTGCGGTTGATAAACTATGTAATCAATTAATTGCGCCCTTTTATAAATTAATCCTTTGTTTGTTTTATAGTTCTGCGCGCGTGTTATCTTTAATGTTTATTTTTATACCCACTATACTAGCTGTGTCCTGCAGTTTCGCACGCAGTTTAATTTTAATTTGACAAGGGTATATATAATTTCGGCCAACGCGTCAAATCTCATCGCCCGCACGCTCTATCTTTTCTACCTTATATTATCTTCTCTTTTTTAGCTTAGCGTTCTTTCTGACTTTTTTTCCTGTCAGCCTGCACGTCGCACTTTGTTTTACAAAGTAATGACCCTGTGATAATATAATCGACCAATTCGACTTGTAAAGTATGTGGTGTTTTTGGAGTTATGCCAGAACACGTATAAAAGGCGTATCCGGTATTAGTAAATGTTAGTCAGTGGTCATCTTCGTAATGAACCTAAATATTGCTAAATGTGTGCACTACATGAGTCTGATTCATCATTTAATGAACCGTGATAAATATTCGACTAGTCACCTATACTGTATTAGTAATATAGGTAGGTAATTACTCATACGATATCGCTTTGCAAAGTTATAAGTTACTGTATAAAAAATTTATGTAACCTTAAGTTATTAGGCTATTTGTTTGGTTGTGATAATAAATAAGGTTAATCTAACAAGACAGTAAACCAAATAGGACAAAACGCCTCGACAAAGACAAAACCTCTAGATCTCAACATAGACAATAATCAATTGACCAAAACAATTTTTAATCGTCGCCAATACAGATAAATTCTAAAACACTTCTTAGCATGTACATTTTCTAAATAGCGACATCTAGTCTCACGTTCTCGTGAACAATTACGGCTTTACTTAACCCAGAAGTTATGTATAGAATACGAGTATTAAATTTTTTAACAGCTTTAAGAATTTATTGGCAATGCGTCGCTCAGAGTATCTATATTTTTTGTCGCAATTTATTGCAATAAAAATTTATTTACAAAGAGTTTTGGAATGTTTCCATTAGTTGGAATAATAAAAAAAAAAAATTACAATTAAGAAATAGAATATTGTCTGTTGACACTAATATAAAATTGTTACTTGTGACGAGTTTACGATAACTATGGAGAATTTATTACAATTTTTTATGATTGTGGCTAGTTTACTTTCAGTGTATGGAATATGCAAAAGTGGGCGAATTTACTTTGTGGCGAATTAACATTAAGCCACACATAAAAGGTGGTTTTTTGGTCGCTGTTGGACAAAATATAGCATACCTGGTCTATGACGCAAACATATAGGTAGATCAGGTAGGTACTGATGCTAGGTGTAGTACCGTTGTATGTATATAATATAATAACTGGATGAAATTTTTATGAGAAGTTCTTAAATGGATAATTCTCTAAAAATTTCATCTTTGAATATTGGAAATACAAATTGAAATTATAAATGGGGTCGGAAAGTTGTAAACGGACTTTTTAAGTATTTTTAAGTTGCTTTATAATGTTTAAATTTTTCCTCTGGATTAAATATTATTATTATTTTTTAAAATTTTGCAATATTTCCCTATGTTACACTTCATTAGAGATGTAACCAATCATAATCGCTTTTAAGGATATCACTGAATGTCCCGAAAAAACATTTTTAACGCACGCAAATTTATCATCTATTTTTAATTATTGTGGAGAACTGATTGAAGAAAGCGAGAGAGAGAGAGAGAGAGAAATGAGCATAGACGCGATCATAGAAAAAAAGGAGGTTACGGACGAAGTTGCGCGCAAAAGTTTAACACTTAAACTTCTTTTAGTATCTGTGACCTATTTTCTCAGACAGTATATCAGTTTGAGAAAATAGCTGATATGTAAGTATCTAATTGTATAATAAAAATAAGTAACATGTATAATTAAAATAGGAAACGACTTTATACGATATTAATTTAATTATCTTTTTTGATGTCAACGCGAAGGATTGTAGGATACATCGCGATCAGTGAAATCTAAGAAAGTACACCATTCGAAACAAATGTGTTTCCCGAATATTGTATTTTGAATAGGCAATAGTGTGCACCCAAAATAGCCAGATTGTGCATTTGTGTTGGTAGTGTAAACTAACCGTAAGCCCTGGTGGAGCTTGTTTTATTGATGCTTTCGATCTATTTATTAGCACACGCGATGTTAGTATTCTTAGTTTAGAACTACGAGAAACAAGTTGGCTGCACGTGCTATTTCAAGGCGATCTCACTCCATTGTTTATAAATTGAAAAGTGTACGCAAAAAGATTCATACATTTCTATTTTAGAATTCTAAATACAACTACGGTCTAATTAAATGCTTTATTATTACTGCTTTCCTAATATTCCAATATATACCATAATTTCCTAATATTATATAATATTATAAAGGAGAAGATTGTATTTTTTGTTTGTAATGAATAAGTTCAAATGCTACTGGACCGATTTTAAAAATTATTTTACCTATACTCGCTGACGAGTAACATGGACTATATTTTTAAAGTTGTATCAGCCAGTATCAAATAAATAGACACACGCTTTACCTTTGTGTAGTCTATTTTAGTATTTATGAGGTGTGTGTGTATATTTTTATTTTCAGAACAGATTCGAAGAAAATCCGGCGGACGAATGCTTGGAATTATATTTTTACACCCTATTCAAGCTCATTTTTCCACCCCAACACACACAACGTCCGATCCATTTTTACTCTTGATCACGTTTCAGCGAATCAGATTTTCGATAGAATTAAATGATGTGCTTTATTAATAGATCTGTCGAGTTGTAATATGAATTATTATATTATTTATTTTTTTATATTATATAAATTAATAGTCTATGTATGATTCCCGAAATGCCCCATTTAGGCCACTCATGTTATTAATGCACGGCCATTTTACATTTTTTATTTTAACAACAACAAATGCACATCTAAATTTATATATCTATTTTTAATGTTAATAAATAAAATTAAAATTTCTATTTTTAATGACAAAATAACTGCTTTTTACTAAATCTTTATTAGCATATACATACATACATGTATACAAAATTTAAGTTGGTTTATGGACACTTCAAAAACTCGAAAATGGGTACACCGATTTTAATTCGGTTTTCACATTATGAAAAGAGGGATAAACTGGGAAGGTTTGTATACATAGAATTTGCACCCCGGCCGAACCATTTTTTTTTTATCTATATGTCAGTCATGTGTTTATTCTGGCTAAGCTCCGAAGCTGTTGGACAGATTGTGGCGGGACTTTCACTGGCAGATAGATAACTTGTTACTTTTATTTTTGAAAAAATAAAAGTATATAATAAGCAGTGTCTAGCCCCATACGCGCCCACGCGCACGCCGCAGCGAAGCGTGGCCGGGTTCAGCCAATAGTAAATATGATAATGGTCACCATAGCAACGTTGACATACCTATATATAAATATGAAGGCGTTTATATGCGCGACCCCTTTACCGCCGGCTTTCGTCACACTCCTTTGTATGTGGTAGTGATGTAACGAAAGTCGAATTTAAACATACGCGAATGTGAAAGCGAGATCCATTACAAGTATTCGCGAATACGAATGAGAATATTTTCTGATTTGGCACCGTTTCTGTTTGTTTAAACATAAATGAATAACGTTAGGAATATAAACTTTGAAAGGATTTCTCTGGCGAGTGGCGACTTTAAACCGAAGGTATTTTTTTTTTACAAGCAACCCATCTCGGTTTCGTGAGCATGTGAAGTTAACTATAGCGCGTTTAATCTGTATAATATTAAATTGTTCAAGTTTTTTAAGGCACCACAACTGCTTGAACTTGATGTATTTTTGCAATAACATAATATGAAAAAAAAAAAACGACCTTTCTTTAAAATTAATCCTTACTATATATAAATTTATAAATACGAAAGTCAGTTTGTGTGATCATCATGAAATTTTTTGCATACACATTGTCAGAGATGCAGAAGAAGATAGAGAGCGTATGTTTATCCAGAAAAAAGGTTCTCTATGGATCATTTAAAAATTAAAACGCTCATATATTTTGTCAACACATTAAAATAAAAATGTAAATAAAATAGAAATGTCTATGTTAATGTGTCTCGATAGTTATACGGGAAGACTGATAAAGTCGTGTAAGGCCACCTTTTGTTAGTTCAGCAAATACTAAGTGGAAGGCGTGTTCCTCATAGATGCACTTGAAGCCTGTAAACTGTTTGGTAAATCGGTCGTCCTTGCTGATAAGCAACCGCCATTGTGTTTTACAATGAACTCTTTTGTGTCATAATGGCGTAAGGCTGTTCATCCTTTTTTATCATATATGGAACTTATGATCCCCAGACAAAGTATGTAAATTTTAATGGTTTTTGAATTTTATTTTAGATGTAGATAGGATGTTATAAAGGTACTCAGATATAAAGATTCTAAAGTTAATGTACATAATTAATTAATAATTGTTTATGTTTATTTTCAATATTAATTTTTATGATTACCTATGATGTATTAGAATAAAAAAATCACTAAAGGTTGAATAAAAGATTAAGCGACTGAGCACGGACGAAGTCGCGGTCAAAAGTTAGCATAATTCAATTTTTCTATATTTCAGTTATTTGCTCGTTTCATGTAAGTATACACTCGATGCCTCCGAAACGATTGTTTCAATGGCAATGGTTATTATAGATAAGTATAAACACAGCTTATCTATATCCTTCTAATATGTGATTCCATCATGCTTTTTTATCTATAATACAAGCTTATATTGTCATTTGTCAATAAAAGAGCCGCCGTATCTCATGTTTTGGTATTCCAAACTCTTCTTTTGTCTGCAGTCAAGAAAGATTTTCTTCAAACATGCGAGTTTACCACTCATTCGTGTGTACATATCCTTTCATTGAAAAACATCGTTTTGGAACGGTTTGGTTATTGGGAACAACCTTTTTTTCTTTGTTTCCTTCCGCCTTTGTGTCGATTGTCGACAGTTTATTGGATTAATCGTGTTTGTTGACGTATTAATGAATCATCACAGAATGTTAGTAAATAGGTATGTTGTAACTATGTAGTTTGTTCAACTACAAAATTTCTAACAATTTGAATATTGCTAATTTAATATTTTTAAATAAATAAATATACTTACCTAATTTAAATAGTAAATCTTTACAAACAAATAAATACAGGTACGATCCCTCAGGTACAGTAGTTTTTTTCTGAATGGATGGAACCTACTATGTTCTTTCCTGTATTCCTGACAACGTGTATGTCACGAATGTCAATGAGACTCCAAAATTTCATGATGTCGGTTGAGTGATTAAGGCAACAGGCAGACAGACAGACAGTGTTACTTTTACATTTACAATATTGGTATGGATTCCACGAAATACTGGACGGAATTTGTCTGTACATATAACATTACCTACAATACATACGTACACATACTGAAAAACAAAAATGAATTGTTACGATACCCGAGTACTTAGCTGAATCAGTTGAAATTTCCAAAGAGTTTTTATTGTGTATAATACGAGTAGGTACGCAATTCAGGTGTTCATGTATCCGCTCGTTCGTATATGATTTTTTGCATTGTTACTATGTTTTATGCGGTTGCATTGTTATGACGATATGATCGCAAGATTTCGCCGATTGTAAAGCCGACTCTCGACTCTGTCTCAATGCTGTTTTATTCCCATCGTTTAACAAGAAAGAAAACTGCGAAAACCAACACTTTTATTGTCAACGTTTCTGACACGAAAATATAAAATCATATAGTCTTGTTTGTAGCTTTATTGTCGGATTGCGATCAATAATGTGTTATTTATTATGTCAGGATGTGATGAGGGTAATATATATATATCTAAACGGTTCATGCCGTTATTTCTATTGGCTAGATTTTATTTTAAACTTTATTAATTTTATGTAATTTTAGGCTTACTAAACGCAATCCTTATATATATATAAAAAAAATACGTGTCACGTAGTTTGTCGCCTATGGATTCCTAAACTACTGACCCTATTTTGGTAAACTTCGTGACTCTTATGTGTAATTTGGTACAACTTAAAAGATAGAATAGTTTTTATTTTGAACCCAGGCGAAGCCGGGAGCGTGTAGCTAGCTAGTATTAATATATGAAAAATATTGCAGTGCTCACTTCGAAATGGTTTGAATTTAGATTGAAAGAATAAAGTAAAAACATGCCAACGTTTCCGCTGGCGTATGGTATTAGTTGTATGTAGGCCACGAATAAACCTTTTCATGTGAGTATATCTCTTTGTGAATTAATATTTTTTTTTTGCCAAATATGTACCTACTTATAGCGAAAAATGAAATAGGTATTGTTTTATTATTATTAATTTAATATCCAAAGTATTCAAGAATAGCTATTGCAAGCGAATTCGTCCGCGTAACTTGTTAAAATATAGTTTATATCACTCGCTACCTATAAGTGACGGAATTTTTAAAATAGGTCCAGTAGATTTTGAGTTTACTCATTACAAACATACAAAATTGCAAATCTTCTATCTTTATAATATTTGTATAGAAAATAAAAAGCAGAGACTTGTGAAGATATGTTATGTGTGCTATTAATACCGTAAAAGAATGTAGAATATACGACATATATGTAAATGGGCGCATAGCTTTGATAGCTATCAACATACAACAACGCTTACCGCTAATCTTTTATGAAAAGGACTTCTATGAAAGGGAATTTAAAAAAAAAAGCGAACGACGTAAAAACATTGTATATTGTCCATTTAATTGTTAATATGTTAATTGTAACAAACTTAAGATGAGGTCAAATGGATAAATTTAGGTACTCCGAACGCGGAAAAAAGATAAACGTATTGAACCAATACCAAGATAAACTTTTGCGTCATCCGGTCACGTCTGTCGGAGGAGAAGCGTTGCGTTGATAAAGTCGCCAATTAATAAAACAATTACGAGTATATATTATGTACACGTAAAACCTTTGCGTGCCGCGACGTATAGTCGATCGATATTGCACTCAGACCATACACGGGAACAAAGCGGCGATGTACTTGTGAAGTACTAAAGTAGGTACTGAATGAGTACGTGTTCGAAACAAACCTCCATCGCACGCGCAGCCTCGAAAATATTATTTTTAGCTTACAGGAAGGTTCACCGGTCGTTTTCCTCGCTCACAATGTAAAGTGCGTTCGCGTGTACAGTACCTACAGTCGCACACACAATTAATAAAATTGTATGCTCGTCTCAAATCCAAATGGAATTGACATAAAATTGACGAATTTTATGTCAATTCACGAAGTTTCTTTAACGATTATTTAGAACATAATATATACTACTAGCGACCCGTTCCCCTCTTCGCCCAGGAAAAAACTTTTTTTTCTTATTATAAAATCTAACTGAATGTACCCGACACAAACCTAACTACTAACAAAATTATGTAAACGGTTATTATAATAAATAGTATAATAATATCAAGTACAAAATATCTTCAAAGAATATTAAATATATTCTTAAAGAAATTGTGGACGATTTTAATTGGACAAATGTTTCTTTTGACTTGTTTTGGATTAGGTATGGAAAATATATTATATGACTGACTGTACATCATGTGTATAATTTTCAACACACACAGATCTACACTCGATGGGACTTTATTGCTTGCATCAGGATCGTGCTGAATATTTAATTAACATGAATCTAGTTTATCCATTATAATAAACGATTTATGTGAAGTCCTTTGTTTATTTTTCGATTTCCTTAAACAAACCCGTTTAACATTTTCATTAATATTCATTAATCGTCAGGATCGCAGTGAATCATACGCAATCATGTGACGTTATTCTTTTTCATATAGATACCTACATATATGCAATTTAATAGAATCTATTAGGAATAATTTCGACGCAACTAAAATATTTCCGTTTTACAATAATGAAATATAGTATTTGAAATGCACAAACCGGCATTTTTTTTGTTTCACGACAGTTTGTAATTTTAAAACTATTCAAGAATTTGAGTCGTTTGTCTACGGAAACCCTACACCAATATTTTAATGGTACCTACTTATAAAAATTTGTTTGTTTATATGTAGGGGTAATTTCTGAAACAATAGAACTGACCAATAATAATTTATGCCCACGTGGGACTATCCAATAGTCCCACGTGGCCACGTGGCCAACCATTGAGTGTCTTAGGACTCCATGGACGTCGGTAGGTGGTTTCCGACATCTAAATACACCCGCATCACCAGGAGGATATGGGGTAGGAGACAGGATGGGAATAGTATTATTTCCATCTTACATAATTACTCACGCACTTAAACATGAAAAAATTTAGATAATTATGAATGTAAATTAAAATTTGTTAAATTCAAATTTTATTTACACATTTCAATAAAATTTAGTAGTAAGAATGTACTCTGAAAGTTAGTAAGAAATTATTTCACCCCGGAATAAGCAAGTTCAATTAAACATTATCGTTCCGTTTGCAGATTCACGAAGACGACGTTGTCGGGTTCGGCATTTCGAACAACGCAAAGTTTATGATGTCCTGCTCGTGTAAGACGGACATGGTGATATGGGATCTGAAGGGTCAACACCTAGACAGACTGGACACGTATCTGATGAGCACTCACTCGGCGAAGATATCGCCGTGTAGCCGTTTCGTTGTCGCCACGGGTTTCTCGCCCGACGTCAAAGTGATGGAGGTGTGTTTCACGAAAACCGGCGAGTTCAAGCAAGTGACGAAGGCGTTCGAGTTGAGCGGACACACGTCGGGTATCTACGACGTCGAGTTCGACGTAGACACATCGCACATCGTAACCATATCGAAGGATGGCACGTGGAAGCTTTTTGACACGAAGAGTGAGTCTCTTAATTTGTTAATCTGTTAACATATTAACGAAATTTAAGCTCAATTAAATTGAAAATTAAACCTCAATTGTGTCCACGGCACTTGGACGACACTGGAGTAAGATTTGGCATGAACACAACGTATGTGTTTTCGGAATTATTGTTATATTCGTACCTATTCATTATTATAATAACTTTATTTAAAAATTTATAATAACTCAGAAATATAAACCAACAAAACTATGTAGGTATTAGTTTTGATTACTTTGACTACAGAGTAAAATTTATATTTTATAGTAGATAAGCTGTTAGTTTAATCATGATAAATGTTGGGAACACAAACGTTGTGTCCGTGGTGTTGACATGAAAGACGTCGACTGCTGGTCACAGGCCTATCCAATAGGACTGGTCAGAAGTAGTCTGGATTTACAGTCGACTGTCAGGTAACTTGTAGGTGGACGTCCTACATTGTTCTTGCCAATCCGTGTCCTCAACTCAAGAACCTTCCGGGCCCAGTGGCCGTCGGTTTTCCGTACTATGTGCTCTGCCCACTACCACTTCAACTTACTGATTCGCAGATTTGTGTCGGCAACTCTCGTACATCTACGGATACACTCATTACTTAATTAATGTGCATTTAATGAATGTAAACAAATAAGATAAGCTCGTGGGCGTTTGACGTATTGTATTACCCAGTTCGGAGTAGATAAAACGGAGACTGCGTACATATAGAACCAGATTTGTAAGTTGGAAAATATGATAATTTATTTCGCATTAAAGTTATGTTGACGCCGTTGACGCGGATAATATCCCAGATCGGATCGAACCGGATGTTCTTGCGTAACACGTCAATGAATATCATACTTACTCTATCTATAAAGTGGAATATCGCATGGATTGTACGTTTGAGGATAACGCAGTTTACGTTACGGAGGTTTCCAGTTAGCGATGTGACGAGTGACGACAGAAGTTTCGTTTGAAATTGAAGTGTAATACGGATATCCCAATGTACCGAGTGTCTTCGTCCGCCAACAGCTCTGCTATTAAACCATAATCGTCACTATCAGTTTTCATTACGTAATAAATGTATTTAGGCGCCGCCGTTTTGATATCACAAGTATCACAACCGATTAATTATATCCGGTATCTACAGATACACATACACAGTCATTCATTGCGTGTACCGAATTTTGACATCTTTCTTAAATTGTCCATATGTACTGTTGGCATAAAAAGAAATGTATCATTTCTCATAAGCGACTGGGTAATTATATTTAACACACATTAAGCTCAGCAGTTGCGGCCATTTTGTTCATAAAAGTAAATCCGTAAGTATTTAAGTAAGTAAATGCACTACTTAAATCTTTGATAAAGGATACATTAAAACACATTGCAATTAATATTCGTCAATCGTCGCTTATTTTATATTATTATTTTACTTATTAATTTGAAAAACATACTCTTTCTTAAGCTCAAGTAGTTATAAAGTCTCTGTTACGAACCTAAATCTCAAGTAAAAGCTAAGCTCATTTATTTATACTTAGCACTTAGCAGGTTCTTGCAAAGAGAATACGTATGAGATGGCTCCCACGAGTTATCCAATTTTAGGTTTAATGCCTGGTTCGTCCTACTGAGTTGTGTCCCATTAAAAAAAACCCACTACCCCTACCCCTTGTATGCCTCGTTTGTCCTCAAATAAATAGCTCAAATATAACTCAACATTCTGCTATTATTGCACATTTTGCTTCTTGTATATTTTGCTACGGAGGGAAATAAATAACCAATAAAAAAAAACTCAATTAGTATCCTACATTAGTAGTCATATAGGTGAAAACACGAAATTAACTTCATACAATAATTTAAATTTTTCTACGCTACGCCTGATTTTGTACGCCAAATCTAATAACAATGAATAAACGTTTTGTGAATGAATTACCAACATGTGTGAAATATTTTTATTCGTTTCAATGAAAATTACTCGCGTAAAATGCATAGGTACTTGGATAACTTTTAATTTTTTATTGACAAACTATATGTAGTTAAAATTATAAACTAACCCCCAACTTTCTATTGACCCCAAACACGCAGTGCTGAGGAGTTGGTTATCCCGCAGACTACTAGATGCTGCAGCACATCAGGTCAAGGTTACCAAGTCATGGAAGTACCAAGTATACTAAATTTCAGATCATTCGAACCTGTGGAAGTGAAATCCCTTCATCAAACTTATAACACCCCGTTGTTGCGTCAGGCGTCAGGGGTTAAAACCTAAATCTGATGCTGGGAACATAATATTTATCTCGTACAAGAGCAGCTGTAATTTCTCATCTGCGACGCAGTAGTTGTTTTCGTCTCAGTTGCAAATTAAATACGACTGTTCGTCTAAGTGTTATTATACAGAGCTATTTATTCCTTAGTGTTTTGTTATCTTTATATTTAATATCTACGTCATAGAGACAAGTTCATATATCTGCGAAGGTCGATTGGTAAAACACGTAGTTTCTTTCGCCATGTTTTTTCTTTGGAAAAACAAGCGAAACATATTACTCGTTAGCTGTTTATCGCAGGCTTAAAAAACAAAAGTATATATATATCTATCAAATTTATTAAAAAACTTAAGTGATTAACTTAAAATTAACTTTAATAAGTAAAGTAAGTGTAAGTTTTATAGAAAATATTAACAAATATGTTTCAGTTAATATTTGTATTTCTTTAAATTTATTTTACAAAATACAAATTTTATTTTAAAAAATTAAACGATATTCTTTGAGTTCTAAAAATTAAAATCAGTAATTAAACCTTTTTTGAAGTATGGAGAGTACTAAAAATGTTTACTGTAATAATTAAACATTCACGTTTTATTTCTAATTTCATTATTAAAATCGTGATGATTTTTCACCTTACAGTACCTAATTTGTTCATAATTATTGATTTCAGTTGATTACGCTCACGGCGAATCACCCCATTTGCTGATGAGCGCTCAATACACCATGAGTGCTAATCCGCCGCGAATCGCCCTCTCGCCGAATGCTGAAGTGATCGCCGTCTCTGTAGACTCGTCCGTTGAATTCTACGACGCTCATACAGGAAAACTGTATGACACCGTGGAGAATTTGTATCTAGGTATGTTGGTACAAAAATAGATTTCAAATAATATTTTTTTTTTTTTTATCTAAACGTTTTGGGGATTCAGAGAGGAAACCCCTTATCGTTGAAAATTCCAAACGATATTTTTATTTAGGGTTTTCCCTAAATAATTTAGGTTTAATAATTTGTTTAATGGTACATATACGATTAGATAAAAACCGACTCTACAGGATATTTGTAAGAATATCTTCAATTAAACTATTGTTACTTGTGTGTTTCCTATATGTATAAAGGTATTTGCCTGTTTTTATTCCTAATCCTAATATCCTAATAATACGAAAGTTGTGTATTTAGATGTTTGTTCCTCAATAATACAAAAACTGCTGAACAGCCTTTCTTTAAAAAACTTTGTTATCGTCGATCATTTTGCAATTCAATTGTAAATTGGATGACTACAGAAATCTCGAGATAAAGATATATTTTAAAATGAATTCGCACCGAGTCGAATGGGTTCAAAAGTCACTTATTTTCATTATCTTTTATGCATCCCTTTTAAAACGTTGTGTAAATTTTCAGATTTTTTTGTAAAGATTATATAATATATTAGTTTTGCTTCTATTGGTATTTTCTGTTTGATAAAATTGCTTATATTAGTAAAGATAGGATGGATGACTTCCCCTTTCCTCGGCTGTCCGATAAGCGCCTTGTTTATTTACACACCAAGTTAATTTTATCAATAGATTCTGAATCTATCAAGGCACGTTTTTTTTTTAAGGAGGACGTTGGCCGTTTCTGATGTTTACAAACGGTTAGGTATTTTAATAGGTGCGCGCTTCGAGGTTAATCGAAACTTTTGAATTATTGACGCCGACCTATTATAGCGCAGCTATTGATCGAATGCATTAAATAATGATATCACGCGAACAGAACATAATTAAGACACCTTGGATGAAATAGCCAACTGCCAATTGAATAGAAAAATAAATTGTAAACACCGGAAAAACTGTCTATTTATCAGAGACCTTAAAAACTAATGGACAAAAGAGGAATGCAAAAAATGGTTAATTTCTCATTTCCCCTGTTGTAATTTTTTGCGTACTGGCAACAAACATTAGTTAAACCTATTAAAAAAATTTATTGTATTGCATTTGTTTTCATAAAAATGAATCGCAATACCTAAGATTTAATGATAATTTGATTAGAAATATACTAAGGAAACTGGAAGCAGTCCGAGGAGCTAGAGAAGATTAATCAAAGTGCTTGTTAGTATAATAATACTTTGTTGTTAATATAATAAATAAAAGAGTAAAATTTAAATACAAAAATATTTCTTTCCTTAAAATTGTATTTAGTTTTTTCTTAATTTTCTAATTTTTGGTTATTTATTTTATCTCTTCCAATTTGAATTTAATGAATAACAAGCAATGAATAAAGTTACGTTCCCTTAAATTTGTCGATTTGTTTAGGTATATTATGTAGGTGTGTTATATCATCGATAAGTATTGATTGGCATGTTTATGTAACACACACAGAGTGCTTGAATCTTGGATACATAACATCGTCCTCTAAAGCTTGACTGTTTACATAAGATGTCTGCCTCTTCAATTTCTTAGAAAAAGCCCTATAATCTTCTGTCCTCACTGACTATCAACGCACAGCCAAAAGCTACTAAGTCTAGAAATCTAAAAATAAAGATTTTTTTATAACGTACCGGTGAAGAACGTAATTAGGTTTTATTATTATATAATTATATAAACCTTCCGTAAAAAATATTATCTAACTGATGGTTTAGAAGAAGAGAGACAAACGCGAAAAGCGACTTTAAATAATACTAATGTGCAGTCAACGAAAGAATGCTTTCCTGACGTCTGTCAGATGGTCATGACTAGTGATGATTTCTTATTTATTCAACATTATTATTTTATTTATTTGCCATACTAACTGATAATTGAAGCCGTGAGTGGATGAAGGCGATATGTCGCATAATTCTAACTTTGAATAAATCGAGGTTAAAGTTTTACATTTAATTTTTGAGATAAGTCGCCACGGAACTGATTTTTGTACTAAATTAAGACGCAAAGTTGTGTAAACAACCTAAAATATTAATGATATGATAGCAATTAAACACTTGTATTATTTAATTAAAAAAAAAGTGAACATAACTCCCTCTTCCATTAACAAAAGTAAACTTTTCTGCACTTTTTGCTTTTTAAAATTAACTGTACATAACACCTTTTTCAACTTTTTATTTTCCAATAATGTCTTAAATCGACGATGTTAAGGTCTGTAATCATTCATTTTGACATATTACCTTCATCAACGCAAAAAAACGAAATAACCCAAACTTCATCCACTCACGTCTTCAATTATCTTCAGTATTATATCATTAAAATAAATGTTATATTTTTCTACTAAATTTAATGTTAAATAAATAAGAAATCTTCACTAGTCATGACCAACTGACAGACGTCAGGATCGCTATCTTTCATTGACTGCACTGTATTGAAGGCATTATCGGCTATGAAAAAATTTTTGATAAATTCAACGCCCCCGAAGCAGGTGCTAATGATTTTTATTACATTAACATCTTGTCGTGTAAACTATATGTATTCATTGTTATCAATTCATGTTCCAGGTCCAATTAGCTATATGAAATTCGATCCCACCGGCGCGTATTTATACGTCGGCGGTGATCGAGTCGTGAGGATACTGCACAACGTGTGCGGCTACTACACCTCAATAGGCAGATGCTCGAGATTGCTCGACTCCAAACAAACGTCGGCGACAGTCGAGCGACTCAAAAACACCATCAAGCAAAGCAAAACGATGTTGGCCAAATTTGGAAAGTAACGCCACCTGGCGACACCGACTTGAAGATTGCATTTAATATTTTTTACAAATAGTTGTTAGAAAAATATGTTTAATTAATAATCTGTGTATGAATTTGCATTTCACATGTTCAAAGTGAGTGATAATCTCGCTAATATATAATAATATGTGTTAGCCAAAAAGTGAAGTTTTTTCACTCACAAAAAATATAAGTATATCTTTTATTTTCTTTTAAAATGTTTTCTATGCTCATTTAAAAAAAATTAAAATTTTATTTGTTAAAAGATTTGAAATCAGAATTAAACCTTAACCTTTAATGAATTAACCTTGTGATTAAACACATTTTAAAAGCGTAGATTTGAATGTGTCTGTGTATGGTATTGACGCCGTAAAAGTACTTTTATGATGAATGTGTATGATTATATAAATGGACAAGTCTTTGATAAAATAAAATTTGTCAAATAATACTTGAGCTGCATTCTATTATAAGAAAAACGGGGACCGTTGTTTAAGGGTAAAATTATTTTAAATCAACGTTATCAATATATTTAAATTCACATAAATTAGTAGTGACAGGGCACACTGAAGACAGTAGCAGCAAGTGTGCTGTTGTGACTCGGTGAGTGTTTTAATGGCTTCCCGATTACATATCCGTACTTGCAGTTACTTGTGTTAATAAGCAGCGGTAGCAAGCCACATACCATCAATTGGACAGTCAAGTTGCGTGAAAATACGTGAAAAAATATTCAATGTTTAACTTTTTATTTAACGCAGATAGTTTTTGGCCGACCCAGGTTGACGATCCATTTGATGGTAAGTGGCCACCGTCGCCTATAACGCAAGCAACGTCACAGTTGCAGCAAGTGCGCTGTCGATAATATTTGGATTAAGGATTGGGAATTGAAAAGGAGGCTCTAAGACTACTATGGACTAAAACTCTAAAAGGAAATGACAATTAAAAAAAAATACAATAAGTATTATTTTGATAAATTTCACTCCTAGGGTGAAAAAAAAATCCAACTAATTTCATTGTAATGTTATTACTGACTGAAATGTTAGACTGAGCGCCTCTTTCACCAACTACAAGTAAAGTGTCGATTAGTTACTTTTAGAAATCATTTTTCTGTTTTATTGAATTATGCACTCGGATTACTGTATCATTCGATAGGCGATTTTTTATTATTATTTTCTATTTAATGTTTGGGACGTTTACCGTACAAACAAAGGTATATTAGCTAAATTATTCCCGGTGACAGGTGACTTTAAGTGACGGTTTAGCCTACTTGACTTTAGTGAAAGAGGCGCTTACATTAAGGTAATGTGTTCTATCGTAAATGTCTGTAAGCAAATTGTAATTTTAAGAAATTGATAAATGTTTTATATAATATGTGTCCATCGAATTGTCCTAATTTTCTTACAATAAATAAAACTATAATTAAATTGACCGATGAAATTTATTTTATCCACTGAGCGTACTCTGTACTGTATCTTTTCTACTGAGCGAATTTATCGATCTATTTCGAAATTTAATATGTAATTTGTATATTTTTTATAAGGTAACTGATGCATTTACCTATTCTTCCTAGATTGTAAGAAAGATAAACGTAGGTAATTGTCATTTTATATGTCGCATCGCATTTGTATGCAATGTCCACGGAATTAAATATATTATTTAAAATTGAATGTGTAAAAAAAAAATTATGAATAAATGTGATCTTATTTTAAATTGGTGTTTTATTAAAATTGAAACATAAAATAAAAAAGCCTAACATTGCAACTATTTTATGTTTTTATATTACAATAGGTACTTACTATAAAAATGAGCACATTAAAAGAGAAGACTATTTGAGATAGATTTTGAAGTAATTTTCGTTTATCTGCAATTATAATTATCCGTATACCTACTACTATTTTTTCAATTCTCTGAAAAACAATAAAACTGTAAAAAATGGTTGAATTAGAAAAATGAGACAGGCAGCGCCATCTCTTAAAAAGTTAAAGAATCATCTACATGTTAAATTATTTAACCAGAAATTAGTCTTTTGAACATTTATCAAAATTTATTTTATTCAAAAAAAGTTCACATAAAGTAAGGACCTCTTTCACCATCTCTGAGTAAAGTGTCAAGTAGGCTAACCGCCATTTAAAGTCACCGAGGCGTACGAGTTTCACCATCTTCGAGTAGCATTACTTAAGGGTAATTTCAATGAAATTAACAATATATTCGTAAGATTTGCTCGCCAATTAGCGTTACTTGAAAAGTAACTAATCAACACTACTTGTAGTTGGTGAAAGAGGCCCCTAATATGATAATATATAATAATAACACATGTGCAAAATGAACCTATTTTCTTATAATACAATAATAAATAGTATGTTAAAATAACACATTTAACCAAATATATTTAGAATACTCTATATCAGCGCTCTATATCATGGATGGGTTTAATAAAGAAAACACATAAGTAACCTTTTCATAAGTTTAATTAAGTTTATCTTGCACAACAGTGACGTCATCGCCAGTACACTGATACACATTTTAAGTACAATTTCACAGCTTTTTATAACCATAATTTAGTTGGATGAGTTTATACAAATCAATTCCGTCATCAATCGTTTGAAATATGTGCTAATGCCAAAAATATTCTCTCTTTTGTCTACAAAAACATTCGAATATATTACATTATAATATTATAAGCATATCTATTATGCTTTAGTAATGCCAAAAATACAATTATTTTATGTGAACACAACTAGATTAAACCGTTATATTTTATATTGCATATTATTACAAAATCGATGTTGAAATATCTAAAGATTTGAAACAGAAAATGTGAAATCTATAAATGCGAGTGAAACACTAGAGGGCTTGAAACAGTTTGTGACAACGCTATCATGTAATTGTAACTAGGAATTAAAAGTATACGAGATTCTCTAAGTAAATGTATTATACAAATTAGTTCGATAACTAGCGACAAAACAATTTATCAGGTGATATCAGCCTCATCCGGTTGCGATGATCGATTCGTATAATAACTAAACATTAACCTTTTAACCGCTTGATTTATGTAAGAGTTATCGCTTGACTCGTAATTTTTTTTTAAAGAAAAAGCAACAGAATGATTTCAAAATAAAGATTATACAAGTAGAGGAATTTGTCGTATATATACGGCTCTGGCGAAATGGACACGAAAATAACTGTCGGATAAATCCGACTCTGGCGGTTAAAGAATTAAGGTGGCGCTTTCTGAGCGTGAAAACTCAGTGATAGGTGTTTGAGAGAATTTCTTGTCTCAACTATAGTTATAGTGCGAATAACCGAAGACAGAATGCGACGAACAAAATATTTAAGAAAAGCCTGTATAGATGGTAACTAGCGAAATGGTCATAATAAAATGGGTCGATATTGTCTATTAATAATACTTTAAGCTAGTGTGAGATTCAAATTTTGATAGGCAATTTTTAAGATGAGGTTTAGCTACAATTATTGTTAGATATTATAGACGTTGTATGTATTAAATCAAACCGCGTTACAATATTATACACCACTACTACAAATCAATGAAAATCCCAACAAACAAACTTAGTTATTAGCCATATATCTTAATAATATGCCACAAATTCACGCCAAATGAGCAACCTAAATAAAAATTTTACATTGAAGTAGACATTAATTACATTAAAACCTAGGTCTACATGTAAAATATTTGGCTTTAGTAGCAAATATTCTATATTATAGACCGGACAAGGCTGATAGATTTAAATAACTGAGATATGTGCACAGGTTTCATAGAAATAGGTACTTAGTGTGATATTACAACAGTTAACAGCTTAGGAATGAAGAAACAGGAAAAATGCTAGATCAATTAATTAATTAAATGGTCTACAACAATTAATTACCAACCTAATACGAAGATTAATAATGAACACGCTTATACCTTGATCATTTTTGTTTACACTTCATTTCAAAATACTGGATCGATCTAATATAGGCGAAAATTATGTGACAAATAATTTTTTTATTACTATTTAATTATTTCGGGGTAGGTATCGGTAAATTTTTGTTTGAATAAAAAACTATGTACAAATTAAAGGACACGAAGCTATCGTTAAAATAAACTTAACTTCATTGTAGAGGATTTCTTTTAGATCTTTTTAATCTTTTAGGATTTTAGATCGGTTGGAATGACTGAAATTTGACTTGCAGCAACATTCTTATTACGTAACTGTTAGTTTTATATTTTGTCGAAGATTTACAGACTTTAATAAAATATAGAAAATACGACAAAAGTAGGTATATACTATACAATTTAACGTCTACCCTCTAAAAGTAAAAAATATATATTATAATATTTTGAGATGAATATTAAGAAATAATCGATCCAGTATCCGATGATCCGTTGCAAATGTTCAATCAGCTATTCGACTTACAATAATAGTAAATTAATTATTAATGGACAGAATATAAAGCAAGGAACTTTAAACTTAGACTTGTTTAGGTCTTCCGTAAGAAAAACATCAAAAAAGGTAATTGCTTTAACTGACTTCGGTAAGATTATATCGCTTATTAGCATTTTCTAATGACATAACTCAAGAAACTTTAACAGGAACGGTTACAAAACTAATTTGTATTAAAGAAATCCGTTCAGCCGAATGTCTGTAAATTAACTACAAGATGTTTTCAAAAATTTGATACAAAAAATTTCTATATCAATACTAATAATAAATCTGTTAGGGTCGGTCATGGAGTAATTTACTTTTTTTTTCAGAGATATCGTGTTTATAGGCTCTATAGATGATACTGAAAC
Organism: Synanthedon formicaeformis; assembly: GCA_945859745.1. Taxonomy (NCBI): domain Eukaryota; kingdom Metazoa; phylum Arthropoda; class Insecta; order Lepidoptera; family Sesiidae; genus Synanthedon; species Synanthedon formicaeformis. The sequence goes on from OX243965.1 coordinate 7,256,241, forward strand.
TAAATTGACGATTTTTAGATTTTTTTTCTGTATGTATGTATGTATGTTCCTCCATAACTCTTAAACGAATTAACTGATTTTCATGAAACTTGGTAGATAAACATTTAGACGTACGGGACAAAGGATAGGCTACTTTTATCTTTTTCAACGCGGACGAAGTCGCGGGCGCCAGCTAGTCAAAATTAAAGTTAGAGAAATTTTTTTACTGGTAATTGATGGCGCTCAGCAGATGACAATTTTCAGGATACATATTTAACATTTGTCAAAAATAGTACTAAGATGCGCAATCCTGGCTATTTTGAGAGATCTTCTTGAAAAATCTTAAAGTTGCAGTAAATGCATTTATTTTAAATTGACTTGCTTTAAAATTAAATAGTATTTTGTTATTTATAATATCATTTAAATTGCAAATTAATGACAGATTATTAAAATATTATTACTACGCGTTAATTATATTAAAAATATATGTTAAATGAAATTCTTACGGAAAAACTTCATCAATTTTATGGTATGCGATAAAAACTTCGCGTTTCTAGATTTAGCAAAAATAGCCTTAATTAGAAAATGAAAATCTAAAACCATACAATGAGTTTAATAGAAATCACAAAAATAAATGGAAATCAACTTATTTAGTAGTACAAACATACTTTTAAGCAACACCAGTTATATATAAAAAAAAAAAAAAACATTGTAGAAAGTTTGAACCCAACGATAATAATTTGAAAACTAATTTTAAAAAAGTAAGATTTTTATATTAAATATGGCTGTGACCTAAGTTTTCTTCGAGAGTCTTGTATTGATATTTATTTATTTCAGTACTATTGAACGCCGTATATTTTTTTTATATCAATATGATAATTATATTTTTTTTTACCAAGGATATTACGGATTTTTTTTAAATTTTAACCAAGTAAATTGGAAATAATAAATGAATATTACGTTTCTCTAAGTAATTTTATAACTTTTAGGGGTCTCTTTCACCAACTACAAGTAAAGTGTTGATTAGTTACTTTTCAAGTAACGCTAATTGGCGAGTAAATTTTAAGAGTTGTTTAAATTTCATTGAAATTACCCATTGAGTATTGAGTAATGCTACTCGAAGTTTTTGAAACTAGTACGCTTTCTTACCGGCCTACTTGACACTTTACTCGGAGACGGTGAAAGAGGCCCATAAACAAACAAAATAAGTGAAATATTTAATCAATATAATTATAATCGTGTTTTCACTAAGTCTCTGATGACTAGTTGACGGTACATTTCGATTATAATTTATGACTAATTTTAGTTGACTAAAATTAAAAATAAAATAATGTTATTGAAATAATTATTCACTTGTTGCTTAATTATTTTCGATACCAAACGATAGAGGCAACCAATTTTTTATTAATATTTTTCCATCATCAATTATTATTAATTACATTAAATTAAATTTAGCAATGAAAATTAACTAATATCTTTGAATTTCTATTATGCTCGAGTGTCTTAAAAACTAGATTTTTATTATTTATTCAACATGTAGACGAAAATATTTGTGATATCATGATCTATATTTTATTAGTTCATTTGAAAACAAAAGCTAATCCTTTTTCTGTAATGTAAAATCAAATAATGATGTCGCTATTTAAGGCGCTTGGAGTCGTCAATGGCCTTAATAAATCTCGATGTTTTGAATGAAAATGTTTTGATTTATTTAAATATGCTCTATTATGTGTTTAAATTCTTAATTTTTTAGCGTTTAAATATTTCCAATCACTGTACTCGCTTAGGAGCAGTAGAGAATTCCAGCTTGGTTAGTATATTTACATTTTTTTTTTATTTTGATAATATGAAAAAAAAAAAAATGGACCAAATGTCATCTAAACTGATAATTTCCATATATAATATTTTAACCTTTTTGATCTAGCTATAAACAAGGTGGTAAGTAGGCTTAAGAAAGTACCCATATGACGACACCAAGCACCTTAAGTGATACGTAACATTTTTTTTTTTCAAGTGCTTTAAAAAAAGCTGCATTTTTCTATTTATGTATCTAGATATTTGTCATAATAATTATATATATATATGATAATGTCGTTAACTTGAATAAGCACTACACGCAATAGACAGTAAGAGTCTAAGGTTTAAATTCGGTTTTAAACGTACGAGTACTTAGTAGGAAAGAGACAGCACTAGCAACAACTATAGCGCGTTGTCTCGCTCTCTCCTTTCACAAACGTTATATTCTACTGATTCATTCAAAACTCTAACACAATTTAATAACTCTAACAAAATGGAAGCGTTTGGTGTGATATGGTGTTATAGTTAACATTGAGCAAGTTTTAATAATATGAATAGCAATCACACAAAATCTTCAATATGCTTCGAAAGTGTAGGCTTTTGCAAATTTGTTGGCCAGTAAAAACAAAAACATTTATTTTACAAAATTAACTTTTTTAAATTTCGTATTCGGCTATAAAACAACTGAGACTGAGACAAATTCATAGTTCAATAGTTCATACTGAGACAAATTTATGTTGTTAATGGGCCATTGAGTTATATTAATTTTTTTTTATCAACAGATTAAGATAAGAATAAACAATTAATTTGCACATTAATTAAAACATAATCAACAGTTTAATTTAAGCCATTGCAGTTTAAACGCTGCGACAGATTGTTACAACATGATTGAAAATGAAAAACAAATTTAATTTATCTAAGCGAAAACCTTCAAAATTATCAAATTTAGCCAAATCATAATTTTGTACAAAAATACAATTAAAATTGAAAACTTTTCACAAAAAGAGTGATATGCATGGCCCATATAAAACTTTTTTAATTCAAAAATAATAAACAAAAAGTCACATTGCGTTGAAAAAAAAAAAATTAAACACATACTTTCACTGAATACATTTGAAGCCACTCCAATGTGCATATAACCATGATAGTGTAAACAATTTTTTTTTCTTAAATAACATTTAAATTGTCCCTTTTATAATGGAGAAATATGATTGTCACTTTGTGTGCATTAATTTTATTTTAGTGAACTAGGCATGTTTGTTTGCATAGAACTTTAAAATAAGGGTCCGTTCACACCAGAGCTGCGACTTACTTTTTAAGCAATAGAATATAACACTTATTCACTGCACTAATAAGTACATAGATTGACTCTTCATATGCCGAAACGCGGATCCGCGTTAATAATTTTGCACCACTCGTGTGCCGGAACGCGGATCCGCGTTGCGCCTACTGTATGTATCACAAGTGACACTTGAGATTATGACTTTACGCTCTGGCATACAACGGTAATTCTGCACACGAGGGGTTAATTATCGTACTCACTGAACTGTATACTTTTTTTTGTAGTAAATAAGTTCTCTATAATTCTATGGCTATCTTACAAAGTGCGTAGCGTTCTGATGTGCACGGACCCTTGTGCAGTTCATTTAACATGCACATGCCATTTTATGAGCAAAGTTAGATAATAAATCATTATCATCAGACCTCGCTCACACTTAGAAGTCTTATGGATCTGTGCGTGTATTTATCGACATTCTTTTGCATAAAAAAATATAGTTATTAAGTATATTTAAGACCCAATATTTGCGTATATAAGGTGCTCGTTATACAGCTCGTTAGAATAACCATAGTGTGATTTAGTCATGAGTAATAGACATGACGATGTAATGAGATATCTCGCCTACTTAGACAGCTAATAACGTGAACACGACTATAGTTTGATGGTTTTACGAATTGATTTTCGTGATACATATACATATATTTTAAAAATAATAAATGCCATCATCACGAGACTAGTCAAAATGAGATTGAGAAGATTCCAAAAAAACGAGAAAATCAGATTCTAGATAATAATTGCCTTAAAATTACATAGCAAGCGTAAAAAAAATAACAAAAAAAATAAACAAATGTGGTTGTGCCACTTCAGTCGCAAAAATTCAAATAAAATGTCAAATTATTATATATTTGACATCAAAACTTTTTTAAAAAAAATTAGAAGTTAAACTTAAAACGAAATAAATACTGTAAGTACTACGAACTAATTTAGTATATATAATAACATTATTGTATGACTTTGGTTCAAGTATCGTCCGCTCGCAGTCCGGGATTATGGCCAACAGTTCGTTACTCCGTTACAGTATTGGACTAGCATCAAATTCGATTAATATTCGCCTTATGGCAGTTGCAACAATCCTCCACGACCCCTTCCCATCTGAAAACATAATAAAATAAAAACACTTAAGATAAAGTAGAAATTATATTTTATAATAACAGCAATGGACAACGCCGTGGACCACTTCATGTCATTCAAATATTTTTTTAAATCAGATTGGTCTTATTTTATGTTAAACTCGACAGACAGGCTGACGGTCCACTTGATGTTAGGTGGCTACCATAACAATAACAATCGCCTATAACAAAGCCTGGACTGGTGCTGCAAGTGCGCTGCCGACAATAGAGGGATTAAGAGGTTAGGAATTTGGAAAGGATAGGGAAATGGGCTCTGGCATCCTTACTCACTCAACGAAAGACAACAGCACGATGGTCTTCTGTAAGAGGATGGTTACTGTCGCCAGGCAGGCTGATTTATGTATATTTTCTAGGAAAACTTTTTTCTAAAAAGCATACTTTGCACGTAATGAATAATAAGTACCTGTTCACCAGTAGACGTGCAGGCGCAGACAGTCGCCAGCGAGGTCAGCCAATAAAGCGCGGCGACGCGGCAGCAAGGCCAGGCCGGCCACGCGACGAGGCCGTCGCTCGGCCAACTCGCACGCGGCAGCCACTCGCCCGCTTCTCGTCTCCACGGCCAGCAAGGCCGCGCGACCGCGAACAGACCGCGCGCACACCACTAGCGTCTCGTCTCCGCTCTCCTCCGAACCCTCCTCCAGCGCCACGCCTCCGTACCCGCCGCGACCTGAAATGCCGATTAATAGATATACTTAGACCATGTCAGGTCGCGCAAGTAAGCGGCGGAAAGGCAGTGGAAAGAGAATCTCCCAGCCTATTAGCCGGAAAAGGCTCGGGCGCAGACAGCTGGCCTTATGTCCTCCACCTTTCTCCTTAACCGGAACCTGGGCGGTAGTCTTAGGGGAGACTACCGCCCAGGTTCCGGTTAAGGACCTAAACCTCCCGTCGTGAGGTCCCCATGATGGCCGGCGTACCTCCGCTTTCGGGTACGCCGAGGTTCCGCCAGGGAGCACAGTCCTCCGTGTCACAGCGTTGCCTCGACTCCGCCCATCTGCGGCCATGCTAGAAAGTCGTTAGCCTACAGCTGGTAGGAGTCCGACATAACCCCGCAGAGTCCCCTTCTGCTACCGTACCGGGTATCCACGATTACCCACCGTTAAAAAATAGGTATAGCGTACTATGTGTGGCATTTTATATATACTTTATTATAAAAAAAATCCACTGACATTCATCATCTAGATAAATATAGACTATACCTTTAGGTATAGGCGCTAGAGTGGACTTGAGATTTCCTTCTGTGTCGTAGACGCGCAGCGCGAGATCCGCCACTATGAGCAAGTCCTCCGATAGCGCCAATCCGCCCACCAGACCCAGCTCGCCGCTTCCAACCTTAACAGGCATCAACACATTCTACCAATGCAAGAACTAGAATTCCGCGAAAGTTTTCAACAAATTGAATGAAAAAGCTTTTTATTTAATACGTTTGAAAAATTGCATGACAAAAGAACACCACCTTGTTAGGCGGCTATGTTCCTAAAATAATCCTATATTTTTTATATATAAAAATTAACTGCCGTGGTCATGCTTCATTGAGTTGTAATCCCGCACAAATGGTCTCAAGATCGGTTACTACGCATATTTGACACGTGAATCGCCCGAGATCAAGATAATTTGCGATAATTACACAAGGCGGTACAAGGCCTGAAGCTAAGTGATTTTTTGTTTCGCTGCCGCATACGAATGCGTCGATGTACTAAGGGGGTGTAAAGACCAGAATTGGGGTTACCTCTCGCTCGATGTTGCCATGTTGGTCGAAGAGGAAAACTGCGCGGGCGCCATTGTCGGCGACGGCCAGCCGACGCGAGCGCGGTGCGGCCGCCACGCACACCGGCTCCACCAGCCGCTCCGACCTCACCGTGCGCAGAGTCGCACCCTCGCTCGAAACCTATTACATATTTTATTATTAACACAAGGATTAACCTCACACCGAACACAATTTTCACTATAGTCTATTATGCATTGTAGTTCTACATAACTTTTAATTTTACTCTAAAATAACACTTTTCAGCGAAGTTCTCGCCTTAGGAGACACTTCAGTTATTTTAGACTAGCAGTGTGCCGCGGTTTCACCTGCCGTTTATTGCACATTTGACTATACTACTAGACTATGATCAGTTCTCGTACCAACCGACCCTCTGCAACGGGACTGGAAAATCAAATTCCTACAGGATAATTAAGCTGTTCAACCTCTGTTAAAGTCCTAGTTCGCCAATTAACGGCAACAATGCCGTCAGCCGTCACCGCTATACCCGTACAACTCCGGCCGGATAAACCTGGAAAAGCCAAAATGCGATGTTTAGACTGTGTAGGATGGCTGACTGACCGCCCCATTATATGGTAGATAAAGGGTAAGAGACGAGGACTATAAGTAAACTAATTCAAATTTTATTAAACAAATTCATTTCTCATTATGTTTTTTATATAAAATCTGTGTTGAAAAATATTTTCTCGTTTTGCGACTTGGTTGCCTCGAAAGGCATTCATTTTGACACTATCATTTTGGCAAGTTATAAGATCCAATAATGACTGAGTTAAGTAACCTAAAATAACCCCTTAAATACGTAAAATAGACCTTACCTTCGTTTACAATATGAGACTTAAAAGCGAAAGTTTCATCATCCAGCACTTTAACTCTAGAGTTTCCAGCATCCAAAACATATATTTCCCTTCGTTTAGGACACCTGTAACAGTAAATTTCATACGTCTCAATGTCAATAAAGTTAGTTATAAGTAAAGAAAGGTGCCATTTAATTTTTCATGAAACCGTAACATCATTGGGATACAATTAAGTGAAAAATAAACTGGAGGCGAATCGTTTTAATTATTCAATGGTCAGTTAAGTTAATACCTGGCCACGGCTACGGGCTGATTAAGCTGTTCCTTGCCGGTGCCACGAGAGCCCCACAACAGCAGAGGTGCAGCTGTAGGCGCGACCGGAGCTCGTAAAGGCGAATCGCGTACTGCACGCGAGAAAACCAGCACCCGCACGCACAGAGCACCTGCGCTCCAGGCGCGCATTGTGATCCTGCAACAACAAGATATACCACTACTGTAACCAACCGTGGTTGGTTAACCACGGTTGGTTATCAACCACACGGTTATCAATCAGCGTCTCTACAAAGGTCACCTTGGTTGGATAATTAGTTGCTGACATCATTGGCATTTTCCACATGCAAGCAAGTGTGTGCTTAGAAAACCTACATAGTTCCTTGCGGTATCGGTTCTTTTTCTTTTATAATTTTCATGTTAAAATATTTCATTGATAAGTAGATCCCAAGATTTGATCTACATTTTGAATATATATAAATTTGATACAGTTGAATAGTTTTGAAAGCTCGATATTATATCTTCTCAGTTTCATAATTTCGTTAAGCTCATTAAAAATATGTAAGATTGGTTTAGTACAATATGTTATGTAATAAATGGCTCACGAGAACGGTGTAACCCCTGAAGGAAAACAAAGAAAAATTAAAAAAAAGCAACATAACAGAATCAGCCATGTCTACCTGTAGAGTCCTGTGTCGAGGTCGGTTACGGTACAAGGCAGTGGATTGTCGTCAAGAGTGGCCACGGCAGTGACAGGGTCGCCCCCAGTGCGTCTCGCCTCGCCGTGGTAGTCCACGGTGCGCAACACCACGCACGTCTCCAGTCCCGATACGCACGACGACTCTTCAATATACAAAACCGTACGCATCAATACCACAGTCGACGATACCTTATATTATAACCAAGTGAAAATATCTTGGCACCTCGAAAGAATGCAATATGCCGCGGTACAAAAAAGTTTTTTTTTATATTGCTAACTGTTGCTAACTTTATAAAATATAGTCTATGTTACTCGACCCGCTGATAATATAGCTTTCTATAGGTGAAGGAATTTCTAAAATCGCTTCAGTTTATTCATTGCAAACAAAAATAGAACTATTTTCTCTTTATAATATTAGTAGATAGTAGGATATATTTTGTCAGGCGTTATATATTTTTTTTATTTTTCAACGCGAGCACCAGCTAGTAGAATCATAATTTGTGATACACATCAAAATGGTCATACCCAATTGCAAAGTGCACAGTCCGGGGAACGTGGTGCTGGTCCGCACTCTGCCAAGTTCGGCGAGCGCTTCGGCGAACCGTTGGTGTGCGTCGTTGTGCGCGAAGTCGACCGCCAGGAAGGCGTTCTCTCGAGGCTCGGCTAATGCGGCCGCGTCCCCTAGTCGGGCGCCCAATGCCGCCGCGCGGCTGCTTACCTCGCGAACCTCGACTTGCTGCTGCAGCCCGCAACATTCTGCTTCTACCTGTACATTGTAATCCATGCGGAGAAATTACAAACTGGTAGGTTACATTTTTCGATCAGTGTGTTGAAATGCGCCGAGTACAAGTATTACCAAGAAACCGATTACCGAGCTCTACTGGGCTTAAGCCGAGTAAGTGTATAATGTTAAATCTAAATGGTAGTTCGGGGCGAGAAAACAGGTTTTTATAGCGTGCAACTGTTTTCTGAAGAGGGTAACTTGTTTAAAGAAAAAAGGAACAGGCTAGTTACCAGAACGTGCAGAGCCTTCTTTTTACGAAAATATTGCATCAAAAATATTGCTGCACACAGATGTCGCCGATATCGCGATTATCTGTTGCTTGTGATAGAAAAAGTAATTTTACCTTTGACTTTTCAGCATCTATCAGCTTCAGTTGTTCCTCGAGCAATTTTCTCTTGTGTGTTGCAGCGGCAGCCGCGGCCGACTTCAGTTCGCTGTGGCGTTTGTCTAATGCAGCCTTTAACTCGGAAAAATGCTTGTCGATTGCATCGTTGGCCGCTGTGGCTGCTGCCTCCAATCTCCTTAATTCACTAGCCACCGCTTCCCTAGCGGATCCTAACTTACTTAGGCACTCGTTTGCTCTGTACAACAGTATTTCAGACATTCTTTTTAAAGCTATAGAGAACGGCACTACTGTATGATCGCAGGGCGTATCGCTGTGAGGTCCGTCGGCGCAATGACGACAGAACACACAATCGCAAGTTTCACAGAAAAGCAACTCTCTGCCAGGATGTGAACTGCACTGAGGTATGACTTCTCTTCTCTGTCTTGCCATTAAATCTAGCAATTGATTGACGAGAAACGAGGGTGGCAATGCTGGCACACCCCCGCGCGGTATTGTGATCAGTTCTCGACATATAGGACAACGAAAGCTGCCGGCATCTCTAGTTTGCGAAGCAGCTATACGAGTAAGGCAGTGTAAACAAACTGTATGAGAACACGGCAGAAGCTTAGGCGTGTGCTCCCCACCATCGTAAGTGCCTGAAAATTAAATGAATTCTATTAACTAATAAATGAGAATCACTTTTGAAAAAGTATTTAAAACCAGGTGCACAGGTGTCTTGTAATAAATATAAATTGCCAGTGTACTAACATAAACATGTGCCGCATGTGAGGAAACTCTCATTAAAGTCTTCGTAGTTGATGGAGACGGTCTCGACGAGCGTTGAACTCATGCTCGCCATTCCGACACCAAGTCGTGAGCTGTTGTAATTGCATATAAATTATTTACACAATAAATATCAATGAGGTGTATCTGCAAACATCAGCAACATGTCATACAGTTTAAGCAATGGCAGTTAAAGTAAAAAATAATACTAACTATTTTATACATTTACTACTTCACTGTCCCTAATTCCCTATGTCCCAATAGGTGTTACTTAAGCGCTTTCAGCTTTCCATTGAAAAGGACAAAGCAATATAGATGATGAAAAATAAATCAATGGTAAATACATTCAACAATAAACTGAGTCATCCCAATAAATATTTAGATAGTAAAACAGTAAATACTACTTTTATCTCTTTTCTTCCAAGTACTAAGTATGGATTCATTGAAAAAGCAATGAATAAAGTAAAATTTTTACACAATTTGAAATAATATCACAGAAACATAAGAATTGATAAGTGTGAATATCACTGCAACAAATTTTAAAAACGTTAAATAACATGACAAAGTTGGAACTGATATTTGTGGATCTATACACCTTTATGTAACTATGATCTAATATAGGTATATATGTACATTATGGTATGACCTCATTAGCCAGGAAAGAAAAGATAAAATACTAAACTAAAACAGTTTGTGAAAAAAATAAGTTAAGAGGTTAATAAATAAAACTATAAAACATCGACAAACTGTTAATGTTGTGGCTCAAATTTGATAATACATAGCAGGAAAATGTCATGCAATAACGCCAGCAACTTCATAGAATATTGAACATTTTATAATACTTCAAAGATAATAAGAAAACAAGACAGATGAAACCTCTATATATATATATATATACTCAATGTCGAATTTAAACTAGAGTAAGACTATGTCATATTAAGCTCATTATATCATTTGTGATTCATCCATAGTAGCAAATTGTGTTTGATTTATTTCAGTCAACAGACCAATAATTATAGCATTGTTTGTAACAATAATTTTCTACTAAACTATGGACAGAACTTTCCCTGTAATCCAGTATAAATAAGTATGTTATAAATAACTAGAATAACAGAACATATCATACTGAATTAAAAACAAATTTTGAAACTGATTACAAAAACAATTAATTTAAATCAATCAAGTAAAGATAAATCAATATTATTGATTTTAGCCATTGAATTCAGATTTGTTTCACGTGGAATACAAATATGTGAGATATTAATATCTGCATACATATTTTTAGCCATTCCATTTACCATTGTTACATCTTTTGAATAACCACATGACCACTATTGTTAAATAAACTAATATAAATACCATATATTTTGCATTTTAATGCAAAATTATACTTTTACATAATAACTGAAGTAGTATGTTCTTTTCCATTAACAGAATTTGTTTCAAATTAGAAATTTGAAATGACTTTTTACAAATAAGGGGATAAGATTAATGAAAAGGATTGATGCAGGACAGACATGTTTTGTTACAATTCTTGAACATAAATTTTGATGTGCGCAAATGTGGTTAGGATTAACTCTTAACCAGCTCAAATCAAATTAAATCAAAATCAAAATATTTTATTTATCAATTAGGTTTCTCCAAGAAACATTTATGATCGTCATTATAAATATAAATTTACCATGGTTTCGGAAAAAAAGCCAAGATGTTGATGATACTGAAAAGAAGACCGAAACCCTCAAGGCTCAATTGTGATAGCTTCACTAAATGGACTTTAAAACAAAATTTATTCAAATTTAAATTTTTAAGTACTGTAAAATTTACTTTTTTTGCACAACCACATCCATGCTCTAACTAAGCCATCAATATATACATTTAAAAATTATAATACAATATTTAAATATTTCATATGAAGCTGTGAAGCTTATAATAGAAATAGTTAGGTATATAAATGTAATGTAACTATAAAAAATAAAATAATGCGCATAATTAATAGTGCATTGTTTTTAAAATAATTATAAAATAAATGCAAGTGAAAACACATGGAAAAGCTAGTACCTACATAACAGAATAAAGAGGCAATGGACTTCAATCACATTTTGAAGTATGCATTGTGAATTATAAGAGGACTACTGTGTACGTTTTTTTCATTATTTAGAGCATTATATCAAGCACTCTCTTGTTTACTAAAAGAAGTGCAAAACTATAAAACATACTCTTGGAATACTAAAACAAATACTTACAGAAAAGAGCAACAATACATGGACGTGATGTCAGGAACAAACCGAGGATATTATTTATTTAATATTTTTTAATTCATATTAAGACATAAATTAAAGGAAATTATTTTTAACCAAGAAACTGTTAGGCTTGTGAGGGTAAACAATTATTAATGACAAAAAGGAGAGATTAGGATGCATCAAATTAAGAATCTTTAGGCTTACATTTGTTTTAATATTTACTTTTTCACTGCAACATATATAAAATCTCGGATCTACTCTTTCGTAATCGATCGATATACGAAAACTATATTTCTAACAAAGAAACATTTACACTACTAGCGATTTCATTGGTAATGTAACATTAGTTATAAAGAAGGCGACATAACACTGAAATTAAATGGGTTTAAACATCATATTTAAATGTTACATGTTATTTAGTTAAGTTTCAGAATAACATATACAAAAAATCGAGTCAACAGCAACACCATTACCCATTACCCTCCCAAAACACAACATACAGAGCCACAGACTATAATAATTAAAGCTTGCGATTGCGAGCAGAACTGTCAAAATCAAATAACACAGAATCAGTAAACAGTCCAAAAAAAAACAGTCTGCGACGATTACATGCAATATCGGACTTTTTTAATTTTATAATTTTGATAACCATTTGCAATATTGATAGAATGTCTAGTGAAATAAAAGAAATCTTGGTTGTTGCAACTTTTTAATGAAGATTGGCTATTAGAATTAGAAACTCACACACAACACAATACCCAAAAAAGGGAGAATCTTACGCATACCTACTGTACAGTTTATGTGATCTATCGTTTGGATTAAAAATAATTACTTAATGAAAACGTTTGCAAACTGAAACATTAAAATTATGCAGACGCAAACGTTTTCATGTATTCCTCTCAAATATCAATATCTAGGTACCGATTTTATTTAAAAAAAAGTAGGTACAGTAACATGAACTGAACATACGGGATTTAGAACAATTTAAATACAAAAATTAATCAAGTAATATAGGTACGGAAATGTGGCTTTTAGGATCTAGAAACACTGTACATTTTACAAGGTCAAATTAATCAAACCATAAGTATGTTATAAAATAAAGTACTTTGTGATCAGTCACACAAACCTTGAACAAACCCCCAATCTGATTAGGTCGGCGGACACTATTTTCGTCAGTGCCGAATTTAACATTTCTAACAATGTTTAAACTCATTTTACATAACAAAAATCAGTGTCCGTTGATGTTTATTGCGAACAAAAATGCTCATTGGTAATGTATATTATATTAAATCGAATCAACGCAATACATATTTCGTAAAAATTATAATTTTCATTATCATCGGAAAATCATCATGCCCGCTAAATGCATTAGTAATTCCAAATTATATACATATGATCGATATATAAGTACCTAGTAGGTATATTTATATTATATACCTACCTATCATAATCGTGAGTACTGCTGAGTAGTTGCCTAGTGAGTGACGCTGACGTCCACCAACCATTGAGATAGCGGAGTGGATGTTTGTACTTTGTTTGCCACTTTCCTAATGTACCTATATAAGTAGGTAAGTAACTATAGTTCCCCAACAAATCTTGTCATCAAGAGAAAATCATAATCAATCAAGAGCACATCCATAGCTACGCGTATTGAATGCAATATTCAATATTCATAGTGTCCATAGTATAAATTTAAATCGCTTTCCGCCTCTGTATATCCGCTAACTCTTACTAAGCCACGCATTTTGATAAAACCGCATCAAAATAAAATCAAAACCTCCAGTTAAAATCTAACCATCAGTTAGATATTTATACAATAATTAGGTAATAATTAGTCATAATTAGGTTTTATCCTTATCCTTACATATTATAAAACCTTAAACAGTCCTCCGCCGCGTCTATCTGTCTGTTCGCGATAAACTCAAAAACTACTGCATCGATTTTCATGCTGTTTTCACCAATTGATAGAGTGGTCCTCGAGGAAGGTTTTAGTATATACTTTACAAAGTCACGCGGGCGAAGTCGCGGGGCAGCAGCTATAGCATATAATGAAAATTAATCAAGTTTTTACTTAGGTACGCCTAAGTAGAAACAAAACAATATTTTGCCACCAAGTAGCCGAAACTGTGCGCGTCTGTTTCTCCGCTAACTACTTCTAAACTACCTCACGGATTTCAATTCGATTTTCACTTATGGAAAGAGGGATAAACGAGGAAGGTTTGTGTAACTATATAAAAAAAAATTGCATTCCGGGCGAAGCCGGAAGAGGGTCGCTAGTAATGTATGAAATTGAGTTTTGTTTCATAAGTTCCAGTATTCGATTTCGAGAAATATCAACTTCTGAACATCCGAAGCCGTTTGAATCAATACCGGGCCTTTCTTCTTTGCCTGTAATTGGAATTTTACATCATTTCCTACCAGTGATTGGTAATTACAAAATTACGACTAAACATTTTTTTCTTCCTTTAACTCTAATTTAAATAAAATTTAAATTTTATTTACAGGAAAATTCGACATTTCAACTGATTTATTTACTATGTCTGATTATTTTTATAAAAATTACGGACCAGTTGTTAAAATGACGGGGCTTTTCAATAGGCAAATGGTATTTTTGTTTGAACCGGAAATGTTTGATCAGGTAGTGAAACGTTTATTTTTGTTTTCTAAATTTATTTTCTATGCGAAGAGAAGGCAAGCTGCTGGTAAGTTGTGGCTATTAGGTGACGGCGTATGTATACTCAAACTCATACAATACCGAGAGTTAATGCAAGAGTGGTATTTGCCTTGACAAGATGAAAAGGATATGGGAATTGACCCTGGCATCTTTTACTTAATAGTCTCCTGACATAGTTTGGTTTGGCGCCGATGGGGCATAGTTATTATGAAGCAATCATAGGATTAGGTAGGACAGTTTTGACACCCTCAACCGGTAATATTGCCAACGGGTGATATAGATACCGAATAAAGGTAATATAGGTAACCTACCTAATGTAGACCATGCGTGAGAGTGTAAGCGCCATCAGCGCACACAAGTTATGTGAATTTTTTGATTTAATATACCTAGTGCTATGTGAACCAACAAGTGTATCATTTGCGTTTCCTTTTGGACAGCTCCCTGCACAGTTTATGACTCCAGAACGCGGTGTTGCCCTGCCACAACTATACCAGGGATGAAATCTCGCTGCAGGTTGTCATAAAAATTATATTTTGCACAGAAATGTGCATGTGCAGGCAGTATCTATCGATAAACCGCTCCGAGTGAGTGACTCACACGCAGCGACTACGTTTATAGCAAGCGTATTTGCATAGAATATTTAATTTTGTAAGGAATTAATTAAAGTTTAAATTTAAGTTAAAAACTGATTCAGGTATACAGAGCGGAGGATGCAACTCAAATGCCATTACGACCAGGATTCGACGTGTTTGTACACTACAGAAGTGAACTAAGGAAAGAGAGATTTAATGGAGTTTTTGGACTGACCACGGCGTAAGTTGTTTGCTTTTTGCTAGCTTATTCCCGTGAAGTAACTAGCGAGATAGGGATAGTTAGGGTAACTCAGATACTGTACAGTATCATAAGGTGGTACAGACTGTTTTCCCGGTAGTTACCGTCATTGCATGCGTCTCCGTTTCCTCAAACTCATGGTCTTCAAAACTAGGGTTAATGGGCATTTACTATAATCGTGGTCGACCTTCGGCCGCATCTGCACCTCACATAAGGTGAGAAGCGTTGCTTTGATTTAATAAAAAATAATATAATTAAACAGTTATCAAATATGCTACAGTCGTAAATTGATAGAACTTACACTTGCAGATTAGGTTCCCAATGGAGGGATTTTCGGACAAAAGTAAACCCGGCTTTGTTAAAGCCAAAACTAGTGAAACTCTACTCGCCAGGATTAGAAAAGATTTCTGAGGATATGGTCAATAGGTGAGTACTTAATAAGTTTAAGTGACAATACACAAAATATCTACAATTTATAACAAATTTTTAGTATTCTTTTCGGGTTTTGAATATGTGCACAAAATAGAATACGGACCCACTCTATTTTAACAAAAGTATAGTCCAGTTAATTAATATAGAAGAATAACAATTCGGTATATATTTTAAGTTAAGTATAATTTTTTTTAACCTAAATATTTGATAGACGTAACAGAAAAATTAATGTACGAGTAAGTTTTAAACTTTTAATTCTAACGATAAAAAATTTCATGCTACTTATGTAATAGATAGGTTTTATTTATATGTAATAATATTTCATTTAAAAACAATATTATATACATTGGTATTATTTTTATTCTCAAGTAGCTGCTGCCCGCGACTTCGCCCGCGTAACTGTTAATTATATACTAAAACCTTCCTGTGAACCTCTCTATCCATTGGTGAAAACAGCATGAAAATCAGTGCAGTAGTTTTTGAGTTTATTGCGAACAGATAGACAGACATACGCGGCGGAAGACTTTGTTTTATAATATGTAAGTATAAATCTAACTCTTTATTGCTTTCTAGATTAATTAAGCTAAAAGACAGTGACATCTTGCGATCAGATTTGGATCAAGAAATGACGAAATGGTCTTTAGAGGCTGTAGCTTTAGTATGTTTGGGCGATAGACTGGGATGCCTTCAAGATGGTGACTTGCCAGAAGACCACCCAGGCAAACTTTTAATTAAATGTGGAAAGGATATTGTTGATCTTTCGTTTAAATTAGAAACTACACCCAATCCATGGCGGTATATTGCTACACCGAGCTACAATAAGCTGATTAAAACTTTTGACTTGCAGTGGGAGTAAGTACATACTATTATAAAATCTGTCTATATCATTATAGAAAAGCATTAGCAGTCTGCATATGATTAAATCATTGCGTCAAATGAACGGCTTGGTCCCATAACGTCAGAGTTTCAGATTGTCAGACTTTCAATTGCTACAAGAATTCACCGATCACCCTATATATGGATTCAGCATAGTCCGAAAATGAATTTATATATTTTTAATTTATAATATATTAAAAAGGAAAAAACAGTTATAATCGGAAAACGTTCTTTCATGAAAAATAGTTAGTGTGAAATGCAAAATATTTATTCAATTATTCAATTATTTATTGCGAAACCATAATGTACAAAGATGTTATAAAAATAAAGACCAATGTTATGGACCCTGTTGGGTATGCAACTTAGGGATTAGGAGAGAGGAAGCGTATATATATAAGTATATAATTATTTATTTATATAAATATATATAAGAATTTTATTTTATTTAAATTAAAATTAATAATAAATTATATTTACATTTATATTATTAATATTTAAATGATAATGTCATCTAAAAAATATTCATTTGAGTTGTTTATTATTTAGAATTTTTTTTTAGTTTATTTAGTTTAATTTAGTTGTCATTTTTTTAAAAAAATAGGTACTAGTTCAAAAATAGCAAAAAAAACATTTTACACGCAAATGAAATGCTCTTTTTTAGCATAAGTGAAATGTACATTAAAGAGGCAAAAAAGAAAATCAACGATCGAGGCTTTGATGTACCAGATGAGGATAAAAGTGTTATTGAGAAACTGTTGGCCATTGACGAAACTGTTGCAGTTATGATGGCCAATGAAATGTTGTTTGCAGGAATAGATACGGTGATTAATTTTTGTTACAAGTACTTTGTGTTCAAGGAAAGGAAATTACTATTGATTTTTTCTTATCATAAGTTAGTTGTTTAAGTAATAAGTAAACTTTAATTTTTCACATAGCACAAAACATGGGGCCTAGCCAAAATGCAAACGCTTCGTTGCGTACTTCGAAAACGAAGAGAGAACGCTAAAAGAAAGCTTGGTGATTGTTTGTTGTAATGTCAAAAAATAAAATTTTCACTAATCACAAAGTTTTCTCTTGGCGTTCTCTCTTCGTTTCCGAAGTACGCAACGAAGCGTTTGCATCTTGGCTACGGGCCCAGCTGGTATCGATATACACCTCTCCATTAGACGTGTAAGGGTGTTACCACACCAATCGATCGATATCATCGATCGACGTTGATCGATTGGTGTGGTAGCTTTAATTAATCGACGGATACCAGTCGACAAACCAATCGATCGATTGCCGGTCGATGGCACCGGTCGACGTTGATCTATTAACCCCGGCTCAATGACTTCTATATAGGACAAGGCTAACGCTCCTAGTACGTGGCACCGACGCGCCGGTGTCAAAATCAGAAATTGGCACCAATGACGGGTGTTCATTCTGTGCGTAGAAAGATACGAAAATGCCTACTTACCAGTGATATGTCCAACCAACCAATGAGAACACTTTACAATAACAGAATACGCCAATAAGAAAGAAAAATAAGTATTAAGACGGCAATGAAAACAAATTATTTTTAGTAACTAGATGTGCAAATTAGAGGACCATTTTTTTGTCACTAGTAGTATGGTAAGGGCGCATCTTCTTGTTTAACATATCACTGCCCCGGCTATATTCCATCAGTTTCTTTTGAAATTTATTCAGAAGAGGACGCGTTGTTGTTACCATCGATCGATCGTCGATCGACTATCGATCGATTGGTCTGGAAGAAACTATCGATCGACGTCGACTAATCGATTCTACCATCGATCGATTGGTGTGGTAACACCCTAAGTGCGAACGAGATAGACATTAAATAATTTATTAAGTCTCAAGTGTTTACACTGACAGACAAATACACTAGTGTAATTACATGTCAGTCTTACTGTAATAAACAAAAAGTCTCTGTACTTTCAGGTCTCCTTTGCAACCCTTGGTCTCCTGTACCGTTTAGCATCAAATCCTAAAGTGCAAGATAAATTGCGTGAAGAAATTAGGTCAGGCGACCCACAAAAGCGTTATCTAAAAGCTTGTCTGAAAGAGTCTCTACGCTTTTGGCCTGCTGTTTCAGCAAATTTAAGACAAACCAGTAAGGATCATGTCGTAGGTGGCTATCTCATACCTAAAGGAGTAAGTTTATTTCTTTCATTCAAAGAAAAATAACGCGGCTCATAACTATCTATATTTTTTGAGTGGTTAAGGCAAGCCTGGGTTTAATTTGCAGCAAGGCCGGGAAAATCATTGGAAAATTAACTTTTTAAAGTTGGCCTTGGTCTGGGTTTGGTAAGTAATGACAGGGCACACTGAGTTTTGGGGACACAGCAGCACCAGTGGCGTTGCTTGTGTTATAGGCGACGGTAGCCACTTACCATCAAGTGGACCGTCAGCTTGTCTGTCGACATTAAAATAATAAAAAGAAACTATAATCAATTATTATGATTGTTTATTTCAGATTCATGTAATAGCACCAAACCAATATCTTTCGTCACTTGAAAAATACTATCCAAGAGCGCAAGAGTATATTCCCGAACGGTGGCTAGTGAACAAAACAGACCCATTGTTCTATGGAAACGCTCATCCCATGGTCACGCTACCTTTTGGTTTCGGAATAAGATCGTGTATAGGACGAAGGATTGCCGAATTAGAAATCGAAACTTTGATAACACATTTAATTGATAAAGTCAAGATAAGTTGGGATGGACCGCCTTTGGAGCTTAAAAATCACGTGATCAATTCATATAAAAAACCATTCCATTTTAAATTCGAAACTCTCAACTAAATATCTAAAACTCTCTGTCAAACCAAATTCTACTACTTTTGATATATCAAAAAAGTTCTGAAATTTTTTACATGAAGGTTTATTTAGTATTTTGTTTTAAACTTTTTCTTATAATTAAACTTATTTCTTTTAAACATGAAAATTAAATAGTTTATTTATTATTTTGATAATAGAGTAAATTTTGTACCAAATAGATTTTAGAAACAAACACATAGCTTTAAAAAAAATCTGTACAAACGTTTATTATTTCCACATAGTATAAATATATTTAAAGAAGGCAATAATGTACATCATTTTCATATTATAAAAATAAAAGTATGTTTTCAAAATAACTATAGATATTTTTGTACTATAAAATTGAATACATATAAAGATAGTTACTTACATATTGCATTTATATTTCTGAAGATTTTTCTATCTTATAATAAATAAAAGAATCATCACACCATTTATAACTCGAGAACAGCTGGACCAATTTACATGGTCTTTGATTTGTTGAATTTGTCTTCGCTCTGAATAGTAGAATAACTATTTAAAAAACTGTGAATAAAATTCATTTTCTCATACATTTTGTATCAAACGGATTTTTATTGTGCAGCGGTACGAAGTTCGCCGGGTCAAGTTCAAGATATTTATAATTATTTATTGAACTGATGCACTAATTTTACAACAAATAAAAACTAATACCCTATATGTATTAATAAATCATCACTTTACCTAGTGTGGTTTTCTATACTTCGCTTGTACCCATACTCTGTACATTTTCAACATTTTTCCCCTGTTCACTTGTAGTCTTCTGTCTATTAAATTTTGTTCCTCTACAAATCCATTGGATGTGAAAAGTTGTTTTAAATCGTCCTGTGTAAAGAAATAAACGAATGTGTTATCGCCGCGTACATATGTATTTTCATTGACAGCACGACCCTTTTTGAATCTTAGTTGAGCCAAATCGTATCTTCCATAGTCTCTCAGTAAAACAATGCCACCGGGCTTCAAATATTTGTATATTCGCTTGATTAATGCGGGCATTCTGTAAAAATCAAAATTTTTCATTAACATTGTGAAGATTTTACACATTTAATTAATTACACACTATTTCTGTGAAATTAATATTATTAAGAAGTTAATAAAATACGAGTATATGTGAAATATTAATCTTATTAATGTATGATATCCTTACATATTATAAAACAAAATCCTCCGCCGTGTCTGTCTGTCTGTTCGTAATAAACTCAAAAACTACTGCACCGATTTTCATGCTGTTTTCACCAATGGATAGAGTGGTTCTCGAGGAAGGTTTTGGTATATAATTTGCAAAGTTACGTGAGCGAAGTCGCGGGCAGCAGCTAGTGAAATATAATATGTACAGTGTGTACACTAAGCACTGTAAAGTGCAAAGCAGTGTGTAAAGCTAAGGTTTTCAGCTCTCCGTTTTTGTAATATCATAGAGGGAAATAGTACTAAGTACTATTTTATCTATGGTAATGTTCATATAGGTAAATGGTTCAGTATGTATATTATTGTTTATATATAAAATATACCAAAGGATTTACAAACAGTAAATAGGTACTTGGTATTTTTTAGTTTTTTATAGATTTGATTGTAGTGAGAGATTCAAAAATATTATAAATCTATATCTTTACTAATATTATAAAGAGATAAAATTTGTATTTTTGTAATGAATAAACTCAAAAACTACTGGACATAGGATACCTTTCATCTTTCAACGTGGACGAAGTCGCGGGCGCCAGCTAGTACTTTATAAAGTTATATGGGCGATGTCACATGCAACAGTTAATACATAATAATTTATGAGTGTCAAAATGAGGAACTGTAATATTTTTTTGCATCTAAAACTAAATAGTTCTTTATAGATTGTTATAATCAAACGCATTTAATAAAAGTGCATACTCACTTATGAAAATCAATAGCAGATAATGCAAATATAAGCAGGACTCTGTCTAAAGAGTTCTCTTCAAAGGGAACATTCCATTCTTCTGAAGTAGATGCGTCCATTACAAACGCGTGGCATCTCTTTTCATCGTAAAGTGGATTCTCCTTCACAATTTCTATAGCTTTTGATGAAAAGTCACAAGCGTAAACAAACAGATTTGGATCTTGACTGTACTCTAATATGGGAAAAACGGTGTTCCCAACTCCGCAGCCAATCTCAAATATATACCTTTTGTTTGTGTGGTCAAACTTTTCTGTTTCATTCTTATTTAAACTATCGTCAGGTGCTAAATCAGGAAACTCGGTGAAGAGCCAATGCCGATCTTTGAAAAACCTGAAACAGTTTGAAGTACAAAAATTACAAATATAATCTTTCATTCTTTAGCAAATTTTCAGGGTGTTTGCAAGGTGGATGAAAACTTTTAAGGAATGAGAGATAAGACCATCTCTAGAATATTTCTAACCATTTAGAATAGAAATTAATTAAAAATAACTAATCGGATCGCTAATAGTAACCAGGTACTGTTGTTATTTCGAAGTTATTTATTAAAAAGCATCTGCGTAAACAAAAAAGAAAAAGTTATTTCAACATTGTGACAATGGCAATTATGGAATTAAAAAAAAAAATAGCATTAGCATTATACATGCTATATTAGACACTTCTTATCTACATTGACATTAGAAGTAGGTGTTTTCATTTTTGAAATAATAACCATGATCAATTCACAGAATTCTACTGAACATGGCAAAATTATATAAACAATATCGACATTCCAAATATTCCTCAATAAAAAAATTACCATTAGTCAGTTTAAAACTAAAATGACTGTGCCCTGCGGTTTCAACTGTTGTTCAAAATTTGATTCAAAAAAGAAAAGTGAACTTAGCATTTGTCTTTAAAGGCAATGGTCATAGTAATTAAAATACACTCGCATGAAGCTTAATGGTAATTATTAAATAAAAATACCTATTTTGATGAATATCATAGAAATCGTCCCAATGTTTTGCAGCATTAACTTCTAAAGCTTTAAGTTCCTCTTTAGTAAATGTGATTTCAGAGTTCTGTTCCACCTTTTCTTTAGCAATTTTTTCCTGTTCTTCATCCCATTGAACATTATCCCTAAAAAGTAAACAATTCTTATATTAAGAGTTCATGAATATGAGGCATTAAAAACGCGCATGTAGATAACTGGGTGTTATATAAGTCAATATTTTGAATATTTGTTTTAAAATTTTTTTTTTAATTTAAGCGATTATTTGACACCGTATTTACCATGCATTATGCTTGAAGACATCGTCAGAATTTTCTAAATATCTGGTACCAAACTGAGGTCTCTTTTCTGTCTCTTTATCCATTTTTTTATAATTGATAGCGACGAACGCTTACTATTACACAAAGACTTACTACGTTTTATTTCAAAAATTATTTACATTAAGTTGAAAATACATTGACTGCGAATAAAAATAAATTTATCACGTTTTATTTTGATGTAATTTGCATTTTGCAAGTAAATTAAATGAAACGTGTGTCAGATGTGCGTGTGCTGTGACAGTGACAGATGACAGATTAGAAGTTGGTTTTTTTTTTAAAGTTTTGTGGCCTGGTGAGGAGATATGTGAGTGAATAGATGCATAGACTAACAAATTAAATGTGAATTATGAGCACAGATCACAGTTACAATGACACTAATCAACGGGATATTTATTACTCTATCTGTATCTAACTATAAAATGATAAAAACTAATAAAAGAATCTCATAGTATCCTATTCACGTACCAGATGGCACAATGCCATCTATTACTATGCAATGGATTTTTCATTTGATAATTAATTGATAAGGTTTATTTTAGGATTCTTACTTAAAGAATATATATAAGTACTTAATATTTTTAAAGATAAATGGGAAAAGATTAATTTGTCACTTACATACTTATAAATTTAATATGGCCAGAGTACGAAAACCTTTGTTAGATTTCAAATTCATTATCAAGTCGTAGACTCTTTGTACCCTTTGAAACTAAAACACTAAGCAGACAACTGACAGACGTTTCAAATGAAATTTTGACATGAGTGTTAATTGCTCTTGTGCAATCAAATTACCAACTTTTTATTACCCCGACTGTACAGATTCACCTAAATGCAGTGGCGTAGCGTGCCTTGGAGGGGCTGTGTCTGTATCAAAATTATTTGGGAGCCCAAATGAAGGGTAAAGATTTCTCACAAAAGAAACAAAAATGCTTGCATTAAATTAAAATAAGCAATTAATTGTTCATAAAGATTAACTGAGATGTCTTTACTGTATTTAGCCGACAGTTTTTCGGAAGCGAATTTATCTGAGAATATTCTCTCGCAAGAACCGTTCAATAAGGGCAAAGGGCAGACTTTTTGTGTAATTCGCAATGTACTTACAAATATTTTCTTGTTCCATAAATTTTTCTCAATTTACCAATGGCACCCCAAAACTTTTCACATCCAAACGAAAGCAGGTATGGGGAATACCTGCTTTCGTTTGGATGTGAGAATTCAGTTCAGTGCATTCAGTTGATATGTTTGTAACGTCGACAAATCTTTTTTTTCTCTCCTTTGCATAAGCAAAGGATTTTTTTAAATGTCACTATAATAATGTTATAATAATGTTTATAATAATAATCACCAATAAATGCCCATAAAGGCAAAATTATTCTTATAAGTGAAATCCTGCCAATTACTGTCAAACTTTACTAAACATCAACAGTATCTGCCAGAGGTTAAATTATGGGCTCAATCTTGCCAAAATGGCAGGATCCTGCCACATAATTATGGTCACGCTGGATTACAGTTTTTAGGATGCGGGTTAGGAAACCTCGGTATAGGGAGGAGCCGAGGAGAAGTAAAGGACTGTTTCGTCTTCAACTTAAAAAAGTCATAATTGTGACAATGTATATTTAGCTACCTATTTCTTAGTTGACTGAGAGATGGCGCCGTAGGTCTCAATTTATTATGACATTAATATACCTACTTGTCCAAGAATTATGCATGCGATCAACTGTGAAAACGCAAGATATTGGAATAAATAGATACAATTCATACATAATAATAGATACATCCTTTATAATGCGCACTGCCAAGGTTTGGAATTCCTTGCCGCCGTCTGTATTTCCGAGCTCATATAACCCTTAATCTTTTCAAAGTTCGAGTGAATAGGCATCTTCTACTGGGTGAGCTCGCTCAATCATAGGCCTCATCCTGCTGGTTGTTGGTCAAGAGCAAACCCATCTCAAATAATAAAAAAAAATATCACTGATTTGAAGTTGTCTAAGAATAATATGGAATAATCAAACTGATAAGAACAAACTAAATTGACGAGACTTTATGTCCTATATTTGTGCACATAGTAATTTAGCTTGAAGCAAAACCAGCTAAACTGTGCGAGAGTATCCGACCTGTCGCAAGCGCTTGCAGGTATCAAGTGACAGTACCAAAATCGGCTCCATAACTTGCACGGAGCTTTCCAAGTTACCAACCAACATTTGCACACTAAATACAAACTATTGTAGCGTCTCTGTTTAATAGTGACAGAGTTGTTTGTTTCTAGATAGCTGTACTTACTTGGTGTAAATACAGTCGTTGTACTTTGAAATGTCTTAAACTTAAACACAATTAATTATTTAAGTAGGCCGGCGTTCATATTTTGTTCTTACTATTTGATGATAATTATTTTTTAACATATAAACTTCAATAATACTTAACAATGTAGTCTAAACTCTTAATATTAAAATCATTAAAATATTCATAAAATTCATGAATAAAAGATAATCATAAAATTCATAAAATAGAAATATGTTCTGCGTCTGTGCTATATCTGTAAATTGCTGTTACAAGTGACTTCGTCCGCGTAACTTTATAAAAAATAGCTTATTATTATAATTTGTAATGAAACAGAAGATGTTTTGTAATATAACTGAGGCTTACAATATCTAAATCTTTAATGATTACTTCTTTAATATATAGGTATACAGTATATATATTATTATCCCAATCATACAATTTGTATATTAGGTACCTTACATTTATTACATTTATTGTCTTTACTAATTACATAAAGTGTGTCCAAAAACATTTCGCAATGCCTATTTTTCCAAATAATTCGGAATAATTAGTGCAATTATCAATTGCAATAATCAATAGAAACTATAAATGCAATAAAAAAAAGTCAATAAATAAAGTATAAAATAAAATAACACTGTAAATAAAATATAAAAATTTAGTTACCTATGTATTATTGTTCCAAAAAAACATGAAAACAAGACATGGTCTGCTGACTCTCAACAAAATCCATTTAAATCCGTTTAACGATAACATAAACAGCTTTTGAAGATGTTTAGATATTCGTTATTATTATAACGAATATCTTCAAAAACTTTTAAATTTTGTAAAGTGGAAATTTTCTAGAAAAGTATTTAAATTTATGAATTTGGTAAATGGGTTTCCAAGTAAGTTATTTTATCTGTATACTTATAGAAAAGTCTATTTCTAAACTAGGCGCCCCTACAGGCTCCATTAGAGGCAGCGGCTAGGTGTAGGTATAGCGTGGGAGTAGGTGGTGGGGTGTGGGACGGTTGGGGTGGGATCTACAAACAATCCTCGCGGATATTGAACGGCGATGCGTTCGGAAATGCAGCGCCGCCGGCTGCGTGCAACAGAACGTTTCACACAACCTATTCGACAAACGGTACGGAAACTTAAATGCTTAAATCGTTCTACTTATGGCCTCTTTCACCATCTCTGAGTAAAATGTCAAGTAGGCTAACTGACATTTAAAGTCACCGGTAAGAAAGAGTACTTACGAGTTTCACCACCTTCAAGTAGCATTACTCAATGGCAATTTCAATGGAATTGACACAAGATACTCGTAATATTTACTCGCCAATTAGCGTTACTTGAAAAGTACCTAATCAACACTTTATTTGTAGTAGGCGAAACGGCCCTTAGAATACATTTTACTTTATATAAATAAAAATGAATCACTAAATGTGTTGCGAACGGCTGGACCGATTTTAATTCTGTCTTCACTCATCGATAGAGGGATAATCAGGGAAGGTTTTTACGTAAAAAAAAAAAATGCATCCCGGGCGAAGCCGGGAGCGGGTCGCTAGTTTATGATATTACTAGCTGTGCCCACGACTAGTATTTTTTTGTAATATAATATAAACTGTAAGCGATATAGTTAGTTTTTTGAAAATCTCAAAGAAACCTAATATTTTTCCGGGATAAGAAGTACCTATTCTTTATGTTAATCCCTACATTAAACTATCTGTGTGATAAATTTCATCCAAATCAGTTCAGACGTTTTTGCGTGAACATAAACAGAAAAACTTTCGTTTTCACACGATTTAAAACAGGATTTTCTTGAGTAACTTATAAAAAATCTTGAGTACTTAAAATTTTAAAATTAAAACAAAAAACCTTCTTCAAAATACAATAAGTAGCAAGTTTTGGGCTCGCAAGCGCCACAGTTATAATAGATGTTTTTGGCAAGCGCTCGTCCAGAAAAGCTGATGAATACTGGATGAATCTTTTCAAGCAGAACATTACTCACTTCTCCTAGTCACGTGACGACGTGTCGCTTTAAGATTCAATTACTTTAAAGAATATACACTATAGTATAGTAGTAAGTAGAGCTTTTCCCAAGAATAGATCTTACAATGGTCATAATGAAAATCTGTAATGTGTGGGCAATATAGAATCAATCTTCACACATAAAAACATTTATAATTATGACTAGATCTCCGATAAGTAGGTAATAACAACAAGTATGTAGATACCTATTTAGTCTTAAAACTTAAAAAAAATTGAAATTACAATGCTTCAATAATGATGTTTTATCAATGCGTTGGTAGGATTAATTACTAATTTATTATCTGACTATAGCTATGACTATGACTATAAAATATTAGCCTATGATACTCGTTGATAACGTAGCTGTCTATAGATGAAAGAATTTTTAAAATCGGTGTAATAGTTTTTGAGTTTATTCATTACAAACAAATTACAAACATAGAAATCGTCTCTCTTTATAATTTTAGTATAGATTACGTTGACAATTATTTTTGGGGCTCGTCCAGACACTAATATCTTTAGAAAAGTATAAGCGCAAATAGTTATATTAAATGTAAAATAGGTATAAATACACCTAACTGTTATTTGCATGTACTGTAATGGAAGTTCACGTCTCATTGCGCGAGAGCCAACGTGTGAAGATATGAATGCTCTCATTTTCATATCATTTGTATTCAAGATTATATTTCAATTTTCTAAAGAGAATACCACCATTTGATTTTTAGTTTCCTTTTTTTACAGTTCCAGAGTGATTTATTTGAAAATATTTTTTTATTTGAAATTTTCATACATTTAAAAATTATTTTAGTATAATTTTTATGTTATGATCGACAGACAGGCTGATTATTCTAATTCCAACACAAGCGATGTCGCCTTAAATGACTTGGTGGTATAATTTGTAAATTACTAGCTGATGCCCGCGACTTCGTCCGTGTTCATAAATTAAAATATACAAATAATGTAACGCGTCTGACATCTTTATCGCTGTGGCAAAGGATTTTTACATTTTTAGACAATCCTTCGGGAACCTAACATTTCTGTCAGGATATTGACATACAAACTTTCGCATTTATAATGTTCGTACGAAATACATTATAATATTATCGATTAAAGTTCTTGAATATTGAAGAAAATTTAGAATAATTTCAATAAAAAACATATCTATAGGTTAAGTAAAATAAAGATACCATTCGGATTGAACATAAGTTCAATTATGCCACATTACTTATATACAATCTTTCGTCTGTTTCTATGACTAAATACTTTTTAGGTCGTATTGATTTAATCTCTTTAAAGTTATCTATTTTATAGTGAAAGTCTTATCGAATTTTAAAAGTTTATCATTTAAACTAAGGCCACTTTAACTATGATTTTACAGCACGTGTGCTCTTGGGTTTAGTCAATAATAAGTAAGGGATGCCAGAGGACATTACCCTATCTCTTCCTTATCCTAAATCCTCTATGGTCGGTAGCCTGCTATCATCAAGTAGACCGTTCGCCTGTCTTTCGACCTTAACATAGAGAAAATGCAAATGTTTATGGATGTTATGAATGAGACTAAATACTTTAGCTTCTGTTAAAACATTTTTGTTACAATCTTATATTACAAAAGCCTTTAAGATACTAATGTTACATTATTAGTGTTACATATTCACATACAGATGCACTAGAAATATAGGTAAGTATATAGAAATATAGGTAGTATACTTAGAGTTGCTGAGAGCAGCCATCTGTTGCGGTCAAGTATGCTCCTTCTGAAGTGGGATGAGCCTCCATCTTTCATGGACCAAATAAAACCACGTCAAGACACAACTTACGAAGCACTAAGCTGTGTGCATTCACGACATGATGAAATATAATCTTCTAGACTCTGTCAAATTTAAGATTAAGTGATGCAGTAGAAAACTTATAAAATATTATAGATGTCTAGGATAGTATTGTAAATACAGTTTTAGCAAGAACAATCACGTTCCTTGCAGAATTGACCTTAAAAGAGCAAAACGACACTTAAGCCGGTTTAAGCAACGCCTCCGCCGAGCGCACAAGTCTATGTAGTATATAAAAGGTATTTGGTATACGCAAGGATTACCTTTGTACGTTGTAAAGTATAAAACTTAAAGAGAATTTTTTAGAAAGATTCTGACAAGAAACTAAGTTAGCAGAGAAAAGCAATAAAGTGATTTAGGAAAACACTCAAAATATAGTTCATACGTAAAAATCCAGTGGAGTTTGCTTCCAAATGTATTATACATCTATTTATATTTTAATAATATCCGGTAAATAATTTTCATGTTTAGTTCTTTCATATGTTCATGCAATCAGATAGGGTCTTTTTTATGATTTATAAAGTACATTACAATATAAGTAATTGATATACTCGTAATCTTTACAAAAAAACTAAATGACGGTGAGTACAACAAAACTGTTCTCTAGTTTAAGAAAAGTATATAAACAAACTTCAGAAAGAGTAAGGAATTTGTTTCAATGTTTGCAAAGAAAAGTTAATATTGTTGCACAGAAACAACATATTTGCGATCCAAACTTAGACACGACATTTTATTTTCTATTTATTTAAATAAATAAAAGCTTCGACTGTTTTTCCTTCAATCTGAACAAAGTTATTTTTGAAGACGCGCCTCTTTTCTTGTGCTTGCGTCTCGGACACGTGACTAGATCTTTAAAGATGACTGAGTCTCTAGTGTAAATGTCTACGTCCAGACATTGTGTTTTTGGCTTAAGTCCAATGTTAAAGCTTTCCGTTGTACTTTGATATTCCAAGACCTTTGACGATAATGTTGTTTAAAAGTTTCCAGAAAGAGATAACTTTTGATTAGAGGATCCATTGAATAGGCATGCGCATGTTAAAAAATATGAAGCACTAATTGCTAGTATTTTTAAACATGTAATTACGTCTCCTCATACTGTTGTAGTTGTTGATAGTTTTTGCTTATAAAGGTGGCTCAACGAGCTATGAAGAGGGCTACGCTTGTGGTTACACTGCGAGATTAAATCAGAAATGTGGACATCCGTAGACATACGAAATTTACCGACATAAACCGTCGGATCAGTAAGTTGAAACGGCAGTGGGCAAGACTCATAGTAGGGAGAGTTGAAGGACGCTGGGGCCGGAATGTTCTCGAGTGGAGGCCACGGACTGGAAAGCGCAGCGTGGGACGTCCACCCACCGATAAGGTGGGATAGACGACCTTATAAGGGGCGCGGTTCAACTGTGGCTTTAGTCTGCTTCTGACCAGTCCTTTTGGAAAATTATGGGGTAGACCTGCGTCCAGAAGTGGGCATCCTACGGCTGACATGATGATGATATGCAAGAAATAGATAACAAAAAAAATCGGATGTTGATTCATTTTTTTTTTAAATTGATGTAGTATAGAATCTTATATATACAAATTGACTTTTTAAATGATTGTATCGTGGTTTTGCCAGCCTCAAGGATAGGTCGTTTAGTTCACTCAGTAATGATATGATTTTTGTTAAAAAATTGCAACAAATCCCAAGCGCACGTGTTGCTCTCGGTACTGAGGCACTTTTTCTTCCGAGCGAATTTTCAGATAATGAAATTTAGATCTGGGAACACCCTTTTTTTTAAAAATATCCTTCATGGTATAAGTTAAATAGCTAAGTATATTATCTCCTTCTAAATCATGCAACGGATTCATCATCGCTTAGATAATTTTTCACGGAATTTTTATTATTTATTTATTTGAAAAGGCTTACCAACTAAAGACATACTGAATATTATTATATACTTATCTATAATAATGTCTAATTTAGTCTGTGCGAAGCCAGGACTGCTACTAACATAAAAGTTATTATTAAGGAATAGTACTATTAAGGAAAATTAAATTTTTTATACATTATCTATTATATATTATTTTCTTTCAAATTGATTTAATAAATATTTTCAGATTACCAACTTAAGTTATCGCCTGTTTAAAAAATATAAGATAAGAACGTAAGTAAGAAACACAGAGTGTTTGATCTTTTTTAAATGTAAAAAATGATACAGTGACGCCGCGAACGTCATTAGAAAATAGTATAATTGAGATAATTAGGGAAGAGTTGCAGCAATTAGCGTCAGTCGGAGGCGGTATAGTATAGGGTGAGGGTGCTCCTCGTGAGAGCCATCTGGCGGGGCTCCAATGTGGCTCTTCTTAACACGGGGAATTCACTCGCTCCTAACCGTTGCACAATGATGCCTGAAAAATGGAAGTGGGACACTGCCGTGTGAACTATAAAACTTCAAACGGGTTTCATTAAAAACGAGTAGACACTAGACACCTCGATATTGCTTTTAAGAGATTCTTTAATATTTCGGTAATTGTGTGTATTCTTGGGAAAATAATATGTGCGTTATGACGTAAACGTACATACCTAAATTACACTCTGACTGACTTCAACGCACAGCCAAAACTACTAAGTTCAGAAAGTTGGGAACATAGGTTTATTTTATAACGTCTCAGCATCCGCTAAAAAAAGATTTTTTAAATTATAACTCCGTGAAAAGCCGGATGTGGGTCGCTAGTGTCGTATATAAAAAAGTTAATTTATAATTTTTTATACAAATAAATTATAGCATAGCTCATGTTTTTTCAAAAGAAACTTCTGTATAAGGGTCCTTTACTTGTTTTTCTTCTTTTGTTTTCTTCTTCTTTTTTGTCTATACATAACTTTCTATATACCTAACTTATAAGTATTTGTAGTTTTTGTTGATTTTTTTTTATTTTAAGATCTCCATTTCTTTGTGTTGTTTTGTATTTGTTTAATGGTTAATGTTAAAGTCGATTGTAGTGTGAATGTTGCTGTTGTTTATGTTTATGTAACACAAACTCAGTTTCGCATTTATAATATTAATTTTTAAATTTAAATTGGGATAACATATTACGACCCTCAAAATTTCCATATAAATTTCATTATCTAATACCATAATAAAACTTTTATTGTTTTTTTTTTAAATAACAAGCTGGTGCCCGCGACTTCGTCCGCGTTGAACGATGAAAGGTACCCTATGTCCTTTCTGGTGTCCCAGACAACTTGTATGCAAAATTTCATGGTGATCGGTTCAGTAGTTTTTGCGTGAAAGCATAACAAACAAACTCACATTCACATTTATAATATTAGTAAGGATTTTGCGTAAATGATTCCCTTCCATGATTCCTTCTATGATTCCCTCCATGATTCCCTTCAATTTCAAGCATTAATTTAGCAAAATAAAAAAGATAATGATAATAGGTAACGTAACGTAGGTATGTGTTCATAAGTATCTTACATCATAGAGTAGTGAAGTGGGCAAGCAGTGTGCAGAGGTCGAGTGGTGCTGGCGCGTTTCCAAGCCATTGACTCGCTCTGTGTATTTGTCGCTTTGTATCGATTTGACTCACTGAAACTGTAATTTTTGGTAATGACACATCGAGCGTTCCGCGTTCTCAAACAACATATAAAGTTTTCATTCCGACCGCTCAACAGCTAGGCTGTATTTCATTCGGTAGCTTCTCGTTGACCTTTATTTTCAATTCTTCCAAACATTCTCTACTAGTTGATTGGTTTAGTCGCGCGGTTGCTGTTACTAATTTCTGCATTAAATGGTCAAGACCCATAAATTCTATAGCGATTTTTACAGTAAGTTTCACATTATATGGTATTTTTTTCACATTCCACAAACCTATGTATTAAAAATTCTGTAAGAAAATGAATTCTTTTTAAAAAATCCATTTACAGTATAAAAAGTCTTTTAAAATTAAAATTTGTGCCCGGGTGCAAATTTTTTTTACAATTTTTTTACAAATTATAACGTTCCTCGTTTAACGCTCTTTCAATTAGTGAAAACCACATGAAAATGTGTTAAGTGGTTTTTGAGTTCATCTCCAACATACATACAGACAAAGGGTCTTTATTTTATAATATGTGAGAATTGAAATAAATTATATTTAAGGTAAATATTTAACAATGCATGTTGTAGGTAGAATGATGGTTACGGCTCTGTATGCGAGACTCTCAACAGAACTGAAACTTGAGTGGGCAACTTCGTCGGCCACGCGGTGAAACTTCGTTTTTCATTTAATTTGCCCGAAACGAGTACGGCTTACAATATTTTCAACGCTCACAACTTTCGACTCCAACGTTCGTTATGAATTCTGCTAGTTGTGGCGAGAAGCTCTAACCTAATCTCTGTCGCGTTTTATTGCACCATCACCTATGTACAAGCATATACATAAGTAAGTAAATTATTTAAAACAGCACAGCCATGTTTATTATCTTTTATTAACATTTATTTTTGTTGTTAATTTTCTAAATTAATAACTCAATGTAAATATAGTTTTAAAAGATAGATTTTATTCTAATGAAAATTAACAATCGATGTAAACAATACGTAACAACAAACAATATTCGTAACTATTTTCATTCGTAACTCGCCTCTGACGCACGGATGTCCAATTTTTAATTTTTTTTCTTTTCAGAAAAGAACCTTCTACGGATATCAACGATTATTTAAAAAAAAATGTTCCAGTTGTTCTCGAGTTTTATGCTTAACAAAACATTTAGCGATTCATTTTTATTGAAAAAATTACTTTCGTACTTAGATCAATAAATTATCGCAATTTTAAAAGTATCAATACAATAAATACGCTAGACCTGAGCTCAAGCGATCAGTACAGTTCGAAGGTCCGTACATTTCAAACTCCCTGAAAATATATGTAAGTACATGTTCTGTATCAGACTCTTAATCTCGACTTCCAGTGAAAGTCTCTTGAGATGGTGGTCGAGTCTTAAGAAAATGATTGTCGAATCCTAGATAGCGGTTACTTCGTGGGATAGGTCTCGTTATTTGCTTACTCGTCTTAATTGATTAGTATAATAAGCGCCTGTTTCACAAACGTCAAGTAGGCCAAACTGTCATTTAAAGTCACCGGTAACCGGGGATAATGGAGCTGATATACCTTTGTTTGTACGGTAAACGTCCCATAATAAAAAATCGGCTATCGAATGATGCAGTAAACCGAGTGCATAATTCAATATAACAGAAAATGATTTCTAAAAGTAACTAATCAACACTTTACATGTAGTTTGTGAAAGAGGCCCTTAGTCATTTATTTAGCAAAGAGTACTCATGTTAATCTTTATAATATGATTTCGTTTAATAATATAACGACTAAATGCTAAATATTCCTTCCTACTATCAAAATAGGTATGTAATAGAGATAAAATAGAGAAATTAGGAAACACATAGCCTGCCTTCAATTTCGTGACGTCAAAGCCGTTCAAGTCCATTGCTCCTGGCTTTATATTTGTTTATCGAGGACCGTAACTTACATACCTACCCAGTCAGCTTGCCCAGTGATCTTTATCATAAAAAAACAATACACTTTTTTTATTGAATTAGGAGATACTAGCACTGCCCGTACTAATATTAATATTATAGTAGTAAATGCGAAAGTTTGTATGGATGTATGGATGTTTGTTACTCTTTCACGCAAAAACTACTGAACCGATCACCATGAAATGTAGCATACACGTTGTCTGGGTCACCAGAAAGGACATAGGGTACCTTTCATCGTTCAACGCGGACGAAGTCGCGTGCAGCAGCTAGTACTTCATGTATTCGGAATAGCGCATCAATTTTTTTGTTTATAAACCGTTTGGAACACAAAATGTTACGCGCGAAGCTTACTAAATTCTCATTCAAATCGGGCCTATGCTGAGATTAGCGTGCACAAACGCACAGGCACAACACAAGCCATGATTTTTATTATACATAATGTATGATGAATCTTTTAAATGTAATCTTCTAAATGTTTTATTTTTTAAATAAAATATATAATAAGATATATTCGTTTCCTACTTCGTATACATATTCGGTTTCAATAAACAAGCTTAGCGCTGTGGAGCGTGAGCGCACGGAATTCTTAGATACGGCTGCAGTCGGCATGCGTGTGCCGATGTCTCGGAAACATCCTCGGAAAGCCTTTTTAGTGCTCGACGGAGGCTCGTTCCGGCGATAAGGGCTGATCTGCGGAAGACAGCGGTGCAGTGTGCAGCAGACGCGATCGATATTGCAGCGGGGACGCCACCGGCTACCCCCTAACCCTTCCCAACCCAAGCGCCCCCCTCCGAGGCGGCTGAAACTTTCGCGATAAGTACGGAACTAGCGCGTGGCGTACGCAATGCAATATTGTTAGCCGGCTGTGAGACTGTAACAACGGATATTAAGGCTACGATACGGGCGCCACTGCCTCTTTTTTACATTGTCACTCTTAGATTAGTGTATTATAACTTATCGTAATTTTTATTTAGAACTAGCTGCGCCCGCAACTTCGTACGCATAGTTTTTCATGACTTTTTAGAGAAACATTATTTATATTAAAAAAAAAATAATGGAAAAGATAGGTATAATGGAAAAGATATCACTTATTTACTATTTGTATCATTAACTTTGGAAATGAACTTGTCTCTAGTTTGGATCTAAAAGGTAGTCGAAGGACAACCTACCACCAAGTGGACCGTTAGTTTGTCTATCGACCTGTCTATGCCCATACAAAATAAAGAAATAGAATTTTATTCGCTGTGGCAAGTCGTATTCACATCTACAGTTGCCTTCCTCAAAAACAGCAAAATATTTGTAGAAATAGCAGATGGGCGCAATTACAGCGCTCAGTACACGTTAATGCTGCACTTAAAAACGTTTTACTGTATTTTAGCGTACGTTTTCGAGCTTTTGTCTCATATGTAAACAACTTAGCGTACTCCAGTTATATGTAGAATTATCCATTATTTTATATCTGTAGAAGGTCCGACGTCTGAGTGTTTTGTAATGTCTGAATATTGTATTATGTACAGCAATGTCGCCAAACAATACCAAGTGCTTCCACAATTTGCTTCCACATAGTGGGAGGTAATTCAGAAAACTGATGATAACAAAATCATCAATGTTCTTGTTCCAATTATTTTATTTGTTTTTGTTTAAAATTAAGTGTAACTTCTAATCTTTTTACCATCATCGACGACTCTGGAATTAGCTTATGTTGCACCTAAAATGAGTACTAACCAAAGTAATAGTATTTTTTTGTATATACTCGTAAATAAAAATA
This sequence comes from Synanthedon formicaeformis, assembly GCA_945859745.1. NCBI lineage: Eukaryota > Metazoa > Arthropoda > Insecta > Lepidoptera > Sesiidae > Synanthedon > Synanthedon formicaeformis. Next base: position 7,292,413 of record OX243965.1, read on the forward strand.
AAACTTTTAAGTGTACCCAATTATTCCTTGGGCGACTTTGAGTTTTTGCGCGCTGTGTCAACAAGATATAAATGTACAAGCGCAAAGATTTGTCATTTTGGGTTCCCCTCAGATGAGAAACGGCGATCGTTTGACTTACTATTTTATTGTTTAATGATACCACATGAGACTTATATTTTCCTTCTTCAATATGTCTTATACACATAAAAAGTTACGTCTTTTTGTGGGAAGTAGCTTAAAAACATGATCAAATTAATTTAATAGGTCATAAATACCTATGATAATGGTCAGCAACGTAACAAACTAAAGAACATTAAATCGCAATCCTGTGATTTATTATTTAAAGGCATTGGTATACTCTTATGAGTATACAGTTATGATAAGCAAACCGATATTTAATCCGAAGAACAGCCAAAAAGCGGAAAAGGTGTCGTGATTTTTTGACAGAATGTTAATAAATGGCACGCTTACACGTTATAATTGGGAAAAAGTGTCGCGTAGCCCTCCCAGTTACAGATGCGAATAAATCTTTATGTAGGGAGACTGGGAGATCGGTCGGTTCATGTACTCGTGGCTCGGCGTTTCTCGGTGCTGCCGGTTACTTATTCAGAGCACGCACCCACTCTGTCCTCCTCTGAATATAAGGAATATAAGGCGTTGTGGCCCATTTATTGCACGTCGGCTCGCGCTGCGATGGATGTTCAAAGTGCGCTAAAAATTAATGGCTGCCGTCACCTTGAGCAAATTTTAATTATGTCCGGGCAAGATATTCTGGAATTGTCAGCGGTAGAGGTGGCGCATTTTTGCATGCTACATTAATAATGGTTTACATTTTAGAAAATATCGAAAATATTATACGAACGTAGCAGCCTGTGTATTTAAATTAGAAACATGAAATACTCTTCTTTCATATAAATATGATACTATTTGTTTTTTACCCCTTTCATAATACAAAACAAAGTTTCCACCTGTCTGTCTGTCTGAATGTATGTATGTATGTTCACGATTATCTTAAAAACTACTTAACGGATTTTGATGCGGTTTCCATAATGGAAGGAGCGATAAACGAGAAAGGTTTTTATGTATAATTTGCAGAAAAAACCCCTGCGAAGCCGGGGGCAAGCTGCTATTTTATATGCTAGTAAGCTTTTAGCAGTCTTAGTAACTTTTATATTCATAGTATTATTTTTATTTGCAGCGCGTTAAATCATAACTACTCATAGCTCAGGATGAGATCCCTTTGATGATGTTTGTGGTCTCCACTCGAGAACCTTCTGGCCCCGGGGCAGTGGGCTTGCTGTACTATGTGGTTCTGCCCACTGCCACCAACACAAACACACACACGTTTGGTCTAGTGGGTAGTAACCCCAGCTGTTAACCAAACGGTCGCGGGTTCGAATCCCGCTAGGGGGAAATTTACCTTTGTACCTGAGTCATGGATGTTTTGTATTTATTATATGTATGTATTTACAAAAAAAAGTAATTTATGTAGTATATGCTTAGTGTGGAACTAACTGGTGATGTGTGTGTATGTGTGTGTGTGTGTGTGTGTGTGTGTGTGTATGTGTGTGTGTGTGTGTGTGTGTGTTTGCCAACTTACTAATACCTGATACGCCGCGTATCGGTAACTTGCGTTCGTCTACGGATTTACTTATTTCTGATTCGATCTAGCAGAGTAACCTCGAGCATAGCCCTCTAGCTCATTGAGCTACGTTGAGCTTTCTTACGAGGCTTACAGTTAGAGAAGACTACTTTTCAGCGCCATATGTCATTACTTGCAACACACATTGAATCCTTATTTTGAGTTATAATACATTTTTACTAAAAATAGTTTTTTTTTCCAAAATCAAAAGGGACGACCACTTACTTAAATGGTGGTAGCTTTGGTAATTGCTACGAAAGCTAATAACTAGCTAATAAGCCACTGACTACAGTTAGTGATAGTCTTGTGGCTCTGATTGCCAGATGCCACTCGTAGCTTGATTGGATAATTATAGGTCGTAGCGTTATTGAACAGTTACAGGTCAGATACGGACACTGGATTAGAACTAGAGTTAGCTCGTAGCTTAGATAATAGAAAAGTTCGTAGCTACCTCGTAGTACATGGATAACTCGGAGACAGGAGAGGTTTTAGCCGGCAGGAGTCCGGCACTACTTAACTGTTTAGACAGGCTAAGTGTCCAATGAAGGATTTCCTCTGCGTAGGGAAAAAAAGCTAGCTTTTGTTGGTACAGTTAGTAATAAATACTTCATAACTCTTTCGTAATATTCGCAGTTTAATTGAACAGTTTTAGTTTAAACTCAATTGAAACTGTTATCCATCAATTCGACAAATTGGTAAAATTCGAAGAGAATTGAGGAAAGATATATTGTACAGGGTACATACATATACATATGTACACACAATTATTTGTATATGGGTAGCATAAGTAACTATTGCAGAATATTTTATGCTGTTTCGCAAGTGCCTTCATCCATGAATGTGGCAATTACACCATTCGCAAACAAAACAAATCATTTTAAATGTTCTACGTTTGCTGCATTGCGCATAATAATTACAATAAACAAACGAACTTAGATAAAGAATTTTTCAGTTACAACTTTATTGCACTGAACTTTGAAGTTGATTTGTTTTATTTGTAACTGGCTGACCCGGCGAACTTCGTACCGCCTCAAAATAAAAACCGTTCCATACAAAAATATATGAGAAAAGGAATTTATTCACAATTTTTACTTTATAAAAATAGTTTACTGCTATATAGGATGTCAAATTCAACAAATCAAAGATCGTAAAAATTGGTCCAGCCGTTCTCGAATATGTTGTATCGAACAAGACTTTGTATACATGTAACTAGCAGCCAGCTCCCGGCTTCGCCCTGGGAAAAAGTGAATAAGAAATAGTAGCCTATCGTGTGTCCTGTACGCCTAAATGTTTATTTACCAAGTTTCATGAAAATCAGTTAATTCGTTTAAGAGTTATGGAGGAACATACATACATACATACATACAGAAAAAAAAATCTAAAAATCTTACAATATCATGTATAGAGCCTATAAACACGATATCTCTGAAAACAAAGTAACTTACTCCATGACCGACCCTTACAGATTTATTATTATTATTGATATAAAATGCCTTGAAAATTATTTAACTGATGATGAAAACCGCATCAAAATCCATTGTGTGGTTTAGGAGGAGTTATTGGCCTTACAGACAGACGCGGAAAGCGACTTCGGCACAAAAAACGACAATTAAGATTTGTTTTCTAAAACAGAGACAATAATGTTAACAAAAAAAGACTCAAAATATGATTCACATTCAATACCCTCGAGAAGATTGATTTTAAAATTTTATTATGCATCGCATAAAGCTAACATAATATAAACTGACATCAATATCAATATTTTTATTTTATAGTAAGCATCAAGTAAACCTTTGTCGCTCCTTATTTATGCATAGTTTCTGATAGGTTTGTAAAATAAATATTCCAACGTGTGTTCCGTCTTTAGAGCGAACCGCTTCCATATTTATGGCACGCAAAATAAAATGTTGCTGCCTGTCGTCGTTGCTTGATAAAAATGCAAACCGTAGCCGCAGGCTCGCGGATCTGACGCCCACTGAATATGGGTATCGTGAAGACGAGATTATATTTTAAGGAAGTGTGTCTTTCAAACGACTTGTCAAAAGGAGACGCTGCAACGAGAAATTCCTTGACGGAATTCTCTCGGCGTATTACGTGTATACTACCCTAGGACTAGCTGTGTCCGCAACTTCGTACGCGCGGTTTTAGTATACCGCTTGGCAAAGATTTAATTTCCGCTTGGTATTACGGTATTAGGTAATTTTTTTTGTTTGTAAACCGATTGGAATTAAACAAACATTGAATGTTACGAGAAGCTTTCTGCAAATCATGCATCGGTTAAGCCGTTTCTGAGATTAACGTGCACAAACGCACAGACAAACTGACATAAATTCTAAAAACTATTTTTTTATATATAATCTATATAATAATTTTATAAAGAGAAAAGATTTGTGTGTATTGTATTTTTTATTTTTGTAATGAATAAACTCAAAAACTACTGGACCAATTTTAAAAATCCTTCACCTATAGAAAGCGACATTATCAGGAAGTAACATAGGATATAGTTATAAAGTAACGCGGACGAAGTTGCGTGCAACAGCCTAGTATTTAATGTACAGCTTGTTTACTATTTTATTATATGTATACATATCTAAGTAGAATAGAGATGAGGCGATATTTGTACGTGGAGCACAGATCGTAGTGGAGTGGGGTATACGTCGGATCTCACCTGACCGGCTGCCGGTCCCAGGTAAACATTGTAACGTGACCCGACCACGCGGTTACCATGTGATTTCTTATCAGCGCCGAATACGGGATCAATATTCGGAAAATGTCAGACGAACTCGTAAGACAAGTTTTCCGGACAACACGCAAATATATATAATCGTTTTTACACAGTTTTATTTTATCGAATTTTCAGTGAGGAAGCGCAGTTGCTGTGTAGAATCGGGTGGGCGTGTTCTAGACAGTATTGATTTTTCTCTCGCGTTTCTCTCTCTTGATCATAAGTTTGGCGTGTGCGAGTGAGAGGGCACTAGTGATGGGAGGTTTGTGCCTAGTGTAGAGTTTCAGCGTAAAACCTTAGCCAGGATCAAAACGGCGTAGGTTGAGGATGAATGAAAGCGGCTGCGATACCACGGCCGCTGTCATCGCGTTCGTGTCCGATAAATCGGGACTACAACTCTATGCACTTATCTTTCTTTAGAACTAAACGAAGCTAGTTGCGTCACCATTCATACCTGAATACATATAAATTATTTTTACCATTATTACGAGCTTAGGGAAAACTAGATAATATTACTTACGATTTATGATAGTTATAGTAACTATAGATAATATGGATGTCAGACGTAGTTATTTTAAATCATACTAGCTGGTGCCCGCGACTTCACCCGCGTAACTGTAAATTATATACTAAAACCTTCCTCAAGAACCACTCTATCCATTGGTGAAAACAGCATGAAAATCGGTGCAGCAGTTTTTGAGTTTATCGCGAACATACAGACAGAGAGACGCGGCGGAGGACTTTGTTTTTTATAATACGTAGTGATGAAAAAAAAAAAACAACTATTATTAGACATCATAAAAATTGGTTTTTATTTCGTCGCTCATTTATATTATTAAACGATCCCTCACGAACCTAACATTTTTCCAGAAAAAAATATCCTATATGATAATCTAGGTAATAAGCCATCTGTGTGTCAAATTTCATCCAAATCCATATAGCCATTTTTGCGTGAAAGATTAACAAACATACATCTTTCCATACTGACAAACTTTCGCATTTAAGTATAATATTAGTAGTATAATTAATTATGTCGTTTCACAAACTGTCGTATAAATTCACGATGTATATATGAATAAAGAAATGGTATATTGAAATGGTTATCTATCAACTTTGTTTCTTTAATCGCATACGTCTGCTACGGAAAAGTTTGTGAGATATTTCCACAAATATCGGTGTGAAGTGCAGAGATCACGCCCCGGGGATGCCGAAAACTTTACGGGCAAAGCCTGTGTTTTCGTCGTGCGAAAATATTCATTTTGTCGTTCTCCGAGACACGTCAAGTATTGTGATTCAAGGCTGTATTGTAACAAATCGCTTTTTATTGCGCAGTTATTTAGAGTTCCGTGTAAGTGAATTGAATTGCTCTATCTTTCCTAGGTTGCTTTAAAAAGAGACTAACAGAACGTAATAATTATGTTCCATGGGAACTAAGATGTTAGTTTCATTCGCATACAAAATTTACTCTCATCTGGATTTTTCTGATTATCCAGTTAGTATATTAACATTTTATGACTATAATTTTACTACTAATTTAATAATAATTTTTAAATTACTAATAATTACTAATAATTTTTATGACCTTGTTATTTTGATATATTGGGAGTGGTTTTTTTGGGAGGGATGAGATTACTAACCAGCTGATTTTTTGTCTGCAGCTTAGTAAACATTTGTATAATAAAATGGCCACATAGTCCTACAAATTGAGTGGTACGTTTTCCCAGTCCTACGCTTGGAAGTTGTTTACAGCTGCTAATTACTTTAGCTACCTCTATCGAGAATTTTCGCAGAGGAAAAAAGTGGGCGTCTCGGCAAACTGAAGCTACTCACGAAGATCCAACCTGTTCAGGTTTCAGGTGACTAATTCTGGACTAATTATACCTATCAGAAGTGTGGACTATTGTGTTGTAAAATTTATTAAATCAACTAGCTATGCCTGATTATATGAGTTACGCCTGATATCTTTATCGCTGTGAAGACGAATAAACATAAAAACTTTCGCATTTATAATATTATAACGATACTATTATATTTACAAATTTCAGACACGTACATATAATATAGAATATACTTGAACAGAGAAATATATTACTCGTTGCCTACAGATACACAATTCCTACAATTTTTTTTTATCTCTTTTTCCATGATAACGAAAACGTGTATTTTAGATTGTACAGTATATAGCTATGTATGTACCGGTTTTTTACAAGATAAAGCTATAAGTCTATATAATATTTAGCTATTGTGGAGCATATAAGACTGCACAATATCAGTTAGAAGCGCTTATCAGTTAGAAAAGATAATATTTTTCAGACTGCACCATAACAGGTATCAGTTCAGTATCATACTCGTAGCTACGAGACTGTACTGCCTGTACGAGATATAGCTGTGAAAGCGCGTTTTAGACTGTACCCTAGCTACGAGGTCACATTGTACAATCTAGAGAGATATATACAAATGGAGTGAGAGAGTGTTATATATATATTATTTTAAATATTTGTAAAATTTGTTCTTCAAGCAAATAAGTACTATTTCTTAAGTTTATTAGTCCGAGAATAGTATCTGCTCGTATAACTCAAACCTGTGAAATCCAATAGGTCATTTCAGATAACAAAGGATTCATTGGAGCGAAATATAATCGGCAAATTGCCTCACTAAAGTATTTTATTATAAACGCTTCTTAATTATATCCATTTAAGCGTTGTTACTTCTTCAATCACCGGGGCCTAAATGAAATAATTATTTTAAACAAGTGCTCTCATCAGCATAGTACCTAAGTGTAGACGGGTTGACAGTTACAATATTTTTTTAGTGATCGTTTAATTTCTCTGTGTTACCGTGTTCCAGGTGAACCGTCGACCTGTCTGTCGACCTAAACATACCGAAAATATATAATACCTACAGGAGATTAATGTTTTACATAATTTAATACTTTGAAAATCAGAGCTTTCTCTGGCTAAAATAGGTTAGTCGTTACTGAGGTTGGAACGGATAAAAATGAGAGACTTAAAAATTAAAAAAGTTTACTAAAGGCTAAATCACATACACTTTAACTTTGTTTCATTGTATGGAGACAACGTATCACAACTCGCAGACGTGCCTTCATATCCCAACATTGTCTCGTACAAACGTCCCAAGAATTTAAGTAACTTTCTCATTTATTGAAAGATATATATATATTTGAGACTTCCGCGGCAATGAAACTTTCGCAATTTCAAAACTATGAGTCACCTCTAAAGAAAATATTTTCTCTATGGAAACTTGTATAGGATTTTAACACGACACTCGATTGTGTTGGGGCGAGGGTTCGGCGATGCATGAAGGAGTTTGTAAACATTCGAGACGGGACGATTATATTTTATATTTTAGGTGCGCGTATGAAGTTTCCGAAACGCCTCGAGTTATGTGCGTTGTGTTCTCAATTTGAATTTTTATAGGGTCGTGTGAATTTGTTGAATACCAAAACAGGCATTATGAACATAAACCCTTTGCTTTGACGTTAATTGATCGAACACATACTTACATATACATACCAAGTATTTTTCTTTTTCAGCCTCTATATAGTAATATGTATGTATATACCTATATACGTCTCATTGCTGAGCAAAGATCAGGATCTACGGCCACGCTAGAAAGTTGGGTCTTAGACGGTTAGGTTACGAGTATGTTACGATGCCTAGTATTCAAAAAGATTTCCCAACATAATAAAAAGATTTCATAAATAAAAATTAGTAGTATATTTTTAGTCTTAGTCTTATCATTAGAGAAAATGTACGAGTATGTAATTTCTAAATCCCACATAAAATCTAAACGACATAAACGCTGTCCTGCCCAGGGTACAAACGTGAAGCTGACTCGTCCGCAAATATACTTACTTTCTTATAGTTTACTTATAAAATCTTATTGTATATATTCTTAACATCAAGATATTAAGACACGTCAATGACAATTGGCAGTATTTCACATGAGTTGAAACATTATTATTAGAGAAAATGTATGTATGTAGGTAATTCCTAAAGCACACATGCCAGAGCCCATTTCCCTATCCCGTCCCAATCCTTGATCCTTAATCCTACTATGGTCGGTAATAGCGCTCTTACAACACCTGTGGCATTACTTGTGTTATAGGCACCATACAAACTAAAACTTGTCTATGCCATTCGTCATTTGCTTTGAGAGTGTACAAATGTATTGTACTAAAATGGTTTAAATTTTAAGTAAGGACAGAAGTAGATTTATTTTACTCATAAAATAAATAATAAGATTAAAGAGAATATTCACGTCTAATTTGCGCGGAGACAATGGAAGGTGGTCGCAATTAGTGGAATGGCCACTGAGAACAAACGCGTTCTCAACAAAAGAGTATAGAGGCTTCGGCTCTGACGAGGGCCCTCTTTCATTTCTTCCAAATGAGCAAACTACAGTCGCTAGAGGTGGGGAAGATTTGTTGTTCATGAATGAAGGGCTGACGAGTGTGTGCATTGTTCTTTCCGCAGTCCGTTTGGAAAGCACTTGTGCTCTCTTGTTCTAATCAAGATCACGAATAAAGTGTAATAGCCATATTATATTACGTTAGCGGCACGCCCCGGCGTCGCTTGTAGACTAAGGGCCGATTGTGTCTAAGATAGTAAAGTAATTAGTTAAGATTGTAACTACGGTTTTAGCCAGCGTAATTCATAAGCGCCAGAAAATGTGTTCAAATTTTTATAGAGTACAAAATGATACTATTTTTTAAATTTTGAAAGAAATTAAGCACGTTGAAGTTTAGTTCGTTTTTCGAAAAATGTAGGTGAAATTTTCATAATTTTTTTTCACAATAAGCGGCCTTAAGTCATAAATAAATAATTTATGAGTTAAGGCCATTGACCAATAAAATTGACCACCGCTAGGTACTGATGCGTGTTAACGACGCGTGTTACGAGATGTTAAAAAGAATCTAACCCCAGAATAGACTTTATTCTTGTTACCTACATTTAATTTAAAAAGGATTTGAACAATTTTATTACGAAGTCAGTAATTCGATACAATGGTTGTGAGAATAATGGCACAGTAATTCGTTTTTGATGTCTCTCTCGTAAATAAAATGGAGCGCTAATCAAAATATACTGCAGAGCCCTTTATGCTACTGGCGCTTTTCATTGTGCTGATGGGTGCGTCGTGCAAAATGACATGTTCTTTCTGACATATTACTGTTATTAAACCCTACACAATAGGTACTCTTATAATTTGCTCTTGAAGAGAATATTCAAGGCGAGACATTATCTCATATTGAAATGTGTAATTAAGAATTAAATAAAAATGTCTTGTCATACTCAACATTTATTTGCAAAAAAATTGTATAAAATCTTGACTCGTTTTGCCTGGAGGCCTGGAGGTGAGGAGATTTTCTGGATGAAAGGTACCCGATATCCTTTTCTGTATCCCTGACAATGTGTATGCAAAATTTCACAATGATCAGTTGAGTAATTAAGGTGTGAAAAGGTAACAGACAGAGTTACTTTCATATAATTACCGATAATTATACTTAATGTTTGGATTACCGACCATTAAATGGACCGTCAGCCAGCCTGTGAATGTTATATATAAAAAAAAAGATCAAATGAGATGTGCCTCCTTGTAATATCCGTCAGCTAGTCATAAATAATACTGAAACATTCCCATCAATATAAGTACATTATCTTTCTTTATAAATAAAAAAGAATCCCTAAATGGATTGCTAAGCGCAAAACTCGAGAACGGCTAGACCTATTTTAATTATGTCTTCACTCATGGATAGAGGGATAATGAGGGAAGGTTTTTACGTAAAAAAATGCACCCCGGGCGAAGCCGGAGCGGGCCCCTAGTTATGAATAAATGCAGTTATATGATTATAACAATATCTTAATAAGCGTCAAATTTGAAATTAGAATTAAAAATAGAAACAATGTGTTGCAGAGTGTAAGTTTAATTTAAATTACAAGTTCAGCTATAAATCAATTAAAACATACGGCAGAAAATCGCATGAAACTGGTGGCGGCGTGTTAAACGTAGTACTCCCCTCCCTCCCCTCCTAGTTTCCCTCATACCCCGCGCGTCCTTCCTCACTCTACCACAGCTGGCTATTTTCGCGCAAACGCAATGACTGTCCACAGTGGCGCCGCACGGTGGAAATGCGAAACATTTTGACAGCTCGTAAAATGGCCGTGTGAACACGCGAACCGCTTCGCTTAGGAATCACATAACAGAGCGTACGCAAGGTTTATTACTTAACGTTGCCTTACCAAACTATGTTATAGTGTGTTTACAGACTAACTATAGTGAATTTCGTGTAAGAAACTCAAATGGCTCTCCACCTCGAGACTGCGTTGCAGCGAAAGTTGAATTTCAAGATGACCACGGTAAGTGCATGCCGCTCCGACGTAATATCGATCGATGTCCGCGTGGTCGCTCTCAACATATGGTTTTAGCTACGGAACCGTAGCCGCTCTACAGGCGACCGACTAGCTACGACTCGCGAAGCCCTACGAAAATTCAACAAACAGAATATTGTACTGCGTAATCAGAGATATGGCAATTAGAGTACTATAATAATGTATCTACATACAATCCGTTAACCGCATATACAAACGTAAATAAACACTTGTAGCTATAACGCGCTTTGCTTGAGTTCATTTACTTTATAGGTCAAACATTTACTTTATAAATTAATAGTAGTTTTCTCTTTGTAATTGAGTTTAATAATATTCGTAATCTTAACGCAATGGATTTTGATACGGTTTTCACTTATTAAAAAAATGAAAGTTTGTGTATGTAAAAAATTGAAACATCCTGGGCGAAGCCGGGAGCAGATCGCTAGTAATACGTATTACAAATGCGAAAGTTTGTATATTTGGATGATTTTTACTCATTCACGCAAAAACGGCTAAATGGATTTGGTTGAAATTTGACAAATAAGGTACCTTATTACCTAAATTAATATATAGGACATTTTTAATTCTGCAAAAATGTTAGATTCCAGTAGAAATTTCAAAAAACGAACTACAGCGTATATAGGAAGTTGCGGGCACAGCCAGTAAGGAATAAAAGCAAATGAATCTACTCACCTCGACTGAATGACGCCTTCGCTCGGTGAAAGGTCACTAATAACGACAAAGTTTAAAGTTAACCAAAGGGTAAAGGTTATCAATCATTGTGATTAATCGTGATTGTCGATCGAAGCAATAATTCAGACGTAAATGTTACAGCGGTAATTAACTATGCTTACAAACATACCTACTTAGTTCCATTATTAAAGTAATTAAAAATAAATATTTTTTTATTTCAAAAGAGATATCTAGGCTTAAATATTTAAAATTAATTACTATTTTATGTCCTAACTAACTATACGTACATATAAACTCTCTTATGTGCAAATTTTTCAAGTGAATACTTCCTTAGGAGCTTTAGACACTTTTGTATGGGGTATTTTTGTTAATCTATTACTTAGGTAGGTTTTTAACGGTCAATTTGATTGCCATATCATTGCCTATTGAACACATGCAAAGTCACAGGTGCTGCAAGTGCACTGCCGACTATAGTAGGATTAAGGAAAAGGAATTAGGAAGGTGTGGGGAATTGGATTCTGGCATCGTTTACTCAATCACTGAAACATAAAGGCTCACATGTTGTTATTTCACAGTGGTCTTCTAAGAGAGTGGCAACTGCCTTAAAATTGGCTGCCCGATATATGACTGCATCGCAGTGTACCCTGTCTGATGTCTCTACTAAATTAATTTACAAACATATTTTTTAATTTTTACACTTATTTCAGCTGGTACATAAATTGTCTTAATTATTGTACTTACTGTACATAATTAAGAAATAACGAAAATAATATAAATAGGTAAAACTAACATATCATTGATTAAATCATAAAACTATAAATGGATTTTAATTGTTTATACACAAGAAATTAGATTTTTCATAACAATTTCTAAAAACAATAAATTTCATTCAATAAATATTTCAAAATAAACTAAACGAAATAAAAACTTCAAAATAAACGCGTGGTTTACGAAGTTTATATACGCCTTTAAATGTATCAATTTCTAAAAACTATAAATTTCATCCAATAAATATTTCAAAATAAACTAAACGAAATAAAAACTTCAAAATAAACGCGTGGTTTACGGAGTTTATATACGCCTTTAAATGTATATATAAATCTAAAAAGAGACCTGAAATTTTACAAAATCAATAAAAACATGCAAACTGAATACTTACTTACCTACTTTTTCTTTAGTTCTGCTTACCAGCGAAACCGATCCGGGGTTCCGCTAAAATAGGAATGTTCTGTGTAGCGGTAATGTAATAGAACACTATTCAGTAATGCGTCTATTTCTATCAAATCGAATTGAAAACTAGGCATAAGGAAGGGAACCTTTCATCTAACATTTAGGAGAATTGGGGATAAATCGGTAACGGGTCTACTAATAGTTTTAAGCTATGTCGACTTAGATTTATGCTTAGCTAAGTTTTGTCTCATAATTTTATAGTACTTACTGTGAAAAACCTCTATTCGGCCAGTGACAATAATAGTTTGTTTTCTCTTAACCAGTCAACTTATTACTACAAATCAAATCGTTAAATAAAACTGAGACAAAGTTAATATTGAATTTAATTTAATTTTATGCCCCGAAAAGAGAATTTTTTACTACAAATTTACTGCAATTTGCTTCCTCCCGCGGTTGCCAATTTATCACGCAGGAAAAGAAGAAGAATAATCAATGTTTTTACAGCAATTTAATTAAATTTTTTAGTTTAGATCTTAAATTTCTAGTAGAACCTAAATCTACGGCGAATACAGACCGCACTGTACCGGGTTCGATGTAACCTTTCTTAACACACTATTAAGTTTTTAACTGTAATTATTATTATTATTATTAATTAAAATTATTATTATTATTAAGTATTGATAAATAAATTATTACTGGCGAACCGATCCTGGCTTTGCCAGGGTTGCAAATTTTTATATACACAAACCTTCCTCGTTTATCCCTCTTTCGGTTAGTGAAAACCCTATCAAAATAATATAACATATTATAAACTTTTTCATTTCATATAATTTTTAAAACATAGGCACTCCTAAATTCAGAAGAAATATTGACAGAAAAAATATTTGTACAAGGAGTTAATTTTGTAAATTTCAAAAGACTAGAGCGTTGTTGAATGTACTGGCGACTTTGTTGAGTAAGTCACGGTTCATTTTAAACTTTATTACCTGAAAGCCACAAGCGTGACGTTTGCAGCGAATCCGCTTTGCTTGCATCCGTACTACGATATACGTACGAGCGGCGAATATAAATGCAACATTAGTACACAAAGTGGACGCTATATGACGCCGGCCAAATTTTACATGTAACAAACATTTTGGAGGAAACCGTAGAGCTTGTCTTGTACATGACAGAAATGTCGTTCTTACTCGCTTAACAAAGTACAGGTTAAATACGCATTTATTATCTCTATTTATTATAAATTTCAGTAGTTACTAGCTGTTTAATTTGTATATCCATATAAAAGGTAGCAAAACTTATTTTAAGTGCGTAGATACTGTATTTATTTATAGTTTAACGTGAAGAATGCTGATCAAGGGTTAACCCCCTACAAGGAAAATGTAAGTGGGCAAAGGTTTTTCAACGTTATTAAATTTTTCTGAGGATGGGTTGAACCGCTTGTGGACGATCCTAATGCCCTCCATTTAGATAGAAAATTACTTCTAACAACATAAGTAACTACTGTTTAATATTAGTTTTTCGTTTCTTATTTTTTTTTCTTCTTATTAATACGAGTATAATATTTATATTACGTTTTTAACGCATTAGACTGGAAAACTTTAGAGACAGACAAAAATTGGTATAATGATTTGAGAATAATCGTCTTTATCTTTATCATTAAAATATGGAAAACTCATTCATAGGTGAAAACTTTTCCATGACATTCCGAGAATTGTCAGGACAGAGACATAACAGGGGAAGTCCAATTAAGTGGGTTTAAAGCCTAATATTAAAACAATTCTTAGGTTACATATTGTTATAAAAATAAAATAAAAAATCTTGTGCTTGTCCGTTATAAGTAATCTGATGGACGTTGACTGCCTGTTACCTTTAATCATAAAACATGATTTTTAATACTGCAACATGTTCTGTACTGTGTTTAAGCCGTTATGTTTATGGCTTAACAAATGAATAAGTAAATAGACAGTCGCGAGTTAATTTTAGAATGCGTTCACGTAAATAAAACAATTAATCTCCTGGAATGGGTTGTTACAGTGCTCCGTAAGGATTTGCTTTGAGTGTAAACGCATTACATTTTATTGCTTATCTGTAAATCCTTGTGCCTCCTCGCCTCGCACACGTAAGGTGAGCATTCATGTGAACCCAAATGGAAGGGTCGCAGTCTCTACTCCTTATATTAAATGACGCTTGTTCAAGTTAAAGTTCTCTCGGCTTATACGCACCGTTGATACGAGTTAAAACACGAGCCTACAAAAACAGTTGATGGTATCGTTAGTAAATACAACATGTCAATTTACTATACTTATTAATTGTCTTTTTGACGAGCCCGTTCCAAGGGTCCCAGGTTCGATTCCCTGCAGAGGCAATAGAAGTTAACTTTCAAAGTTTACTTCTAATATAACTGGTTTGGATTTAAAAAGTAGTGGCACGGCACAGAACTTTGGTGATCTTACAGAAGATCACCGTGTAATCACAGCATATGTGCTGTTGTGTTTCAGAGAGTGATTAAGTTATGCCAGAGCCCATTATAGCTTTCCGCGTTTGTCCGTCTGTCTGGTCGCTATTCGACCACATATATACATATATACATATGCATATATATGTATATTAAATTTCAGTAAAAAATTATCTAATTGATGCGTGCGTACATAGTAGTTAAACAGTTTGAACAATATTATTTGTACCTTATATAGATAAAATATCAATAAAAAGCATATATTTTTTTCGGAAAATTATGTTGACTTATGAAAGAGGACATACAGACAGACAGACGCGGAAAGCTACATCAAATTATACTATGAGGTTATGTGGATGTATTAATTTGTAACTAACTAACTCCTGAGAACCTTCATCGTAAAAATAGGTACCTATTCCAATATGACTTTAATGATACTATTTCGAACGTGCGTAGGCAGGTTGTGTATTGTGGCGTATCCTCATAATTGTGAAGTGCTTTAGTATTCAATAGGAATAACCCTAACAAAGAAAAGCTACACACATAAATCATTCGTACCTTTTCCTTATGAAATGTTACCTCGGGATTGAAAAGATTTCCTTTCA
Source organism: Synanthedon formicaeformis (assembly GCA_945859745.1). Classification (NCBI taxonomy): domain Eukaryota; kingdom Metazoa; phylum Arthropoda; class Insecta; order Lepidoptera; family Sesiidae; genus Synanthedon; species Synanthedon formicaeformis. The sequence continues at coordinate 7,308,092 of OX243965.1, forward strand.
TAACAGTTGTTCGCTCACCCACGCAATTTCCCCAACTTTTGAATACCAACAACGTGTATATTTTTTGCTTAGATTGGCATTTTTAGAATTCAATGAATTGTTAAAAAATCAATAAACCTGTGAGCTATTATCAATCACGAAATAATACAATCACCAAACAATATACCTACGTATTATATATAAAACTAGCTGGACTGCGTCCGCGTTGAAAAAGAAAAAAGTAGCCTATCCTGTGTCTTGTACGTCTAAATGTTTATCTACCAAATTCTAAAAAACGTCAATTTAGTTTCAGTATCATGTATAGAGCCTATAAATACGATATCTGAAAACAAAGTAACTTACTCCATGACCAACCCTTACACATTTATTATTAGTATTGATAATAAGATGTTTCTACAAATTGCGAAGGTTGAATGGCTTTTATTTTTATCTACATTTTGCTATACAATTCGCCCTGTTTGATCTGCTCGGTTGGTAGTCTTCCATAAATAGCTCGATTCAACTCAAGAAAAATATTTACTTAAGTACTTTTTAAACATAGCGGTATACTCGTAAATTGTAGTCGCTTTCCGCGTCTGTTTATATGGACGCTAGCTCCTCCTAAATCACGCAACAGATTTTTATGTGGTTTTGCACTAGCATTTAGATATTTTTTAAAGGAAGGTATAAACCTTAAAATAAAAATAACCTTATACATATAAATATATTACAACCAAATCAAGTTTTTATGTAAGTACCATCGAAATACTACAATTGAATTTGCGTCACAAATGCCAAAGCGGCACATAAAAAGAACGCCTTTGACAGAATCATGGCGGACTCTTACCTTCACGAGTCAATGGTAAAAGGTAGTAACGATCAACTTCTACTATTTCATTTTAAACTCTAGTGGGTTGACGTAAAGTCACATTTTCTTTAAATTACGTACTTATTATTATGTTTGTTTTGTTTTAAATGACAGTTCATGCTCTACGCATATGTCACTTTTAAATGTTCCATAAAATTCGTAGTGTTTTGTATGGCACGCGGGTTCCGTGTTGTTGTAGTTTGATGGTAAGTAGAAAAAAAAAGTTGCAACCAACCAAGTCACCAAAACTGTCCGCGTCTGTCTGTTTCTTCGCTAACTACCTACTTCTAAACCATCCAACGGGTTTTTATACGGTTTTCACTAATCGAAAGAAGCATAAACGAGGAAGGTTTGTGTATATAAAAAAAATTGATCCTGGGTGAAGCCAGGAGCGGGTCAGTAATGTATAGATTAAATATTGTCAAAAGAACTTTAATGTAAACTGGCGTGTATACTCGTAAAAAATTAGAGTATACCTACTTTTAACTTGAATCATAATGATGTTTGGTAATATTTTATACAAGCCGTGCCCGTATACAACGACTTCGTATGTTCGTGTTTTGAAAATCCCACAGAAACCTGACCTTTTCTATAAACTTTTTTTTACCTCGATAACATAACAACGTGTAAAAATTGTTTTTGAAGAAATATTTATTGTACAGACACGGCTCGTTTACTATTTTGTTATATATAGATGATATGTTACTCACTATGTTATGTTATGTTATAGAGCCAGCCTGCTTACATTACAATCACATAGTAACGTTAGCGATTTTATTGTTCTTTTAACAGATTGCTTGCTACCATGCCAGCCGATGTATAGTTAGACACAAATTTTATTTTATGTTCAATCTATTCGGTTCCGGTTTCCCATAGGTACAGAGTCTAGACTTTAAACCACAATCTGGGACACAAGTTTGCGGTTTGGTTGGTGCGTGTCTGAGAATTCCATTTATTTTATGATCATTACAAATACTAAGACCCGTATCCACCTACTTCGCTTGCAACCGGTCACATTTCTCTTCCTCGTTTGTGAGGTTTATTTATGCTTTTGAAGTAAGCAATAAAATAGGATAAATACATATATTACACTTCTTGGCAATATGAAGTGGACTGTGTAATATGCGGATAGTATAATTCATACGAGTATGTAGCTACTTAGCTAATGTTACTTAATGTGACGATCTTAGTCTCTTAATTTCAGACTTAATCTTCTTACAGTTACAGTCAATATGAAGCTACTGAAAAGTGATAGAAGAACTCTACTAACTTATTAGTACTGGCATTTTGAAAAGAAATGTTGGACTCTTTTAATGAAAACATCAGTCAAAATTATCTAAAGGTTGATGTGTTCTTGCTTTACTAAGTAAGGTCTAAAAATTGTACTCAACCAATACTGAACGTTGAACGATGTGCATACGATCGAGAGACGGCACTGGACTGAGGCAGGCTAAGGAACAAATTACGATGTAGTTTTTTGAATTTTTCTAAATCTGAAAGAGATAATATAATATTTGAAGCGATGACTTTAATAAAACAATTAGGGCCTTTTTCACAAACTACAAGTAGTGTTGATTTAATGTTTGGGACGTTTACCGTACAAACAAAGGTATATCAGCTCCATTATCCCCGGTTACCGGTGACTTTAAATGACAGTTTGGCCTACTTGACGTTTGTGAAACAGGCGCTTACAATAATACAAAATTTGAGTTACAATAAAATAATTTGAGAACAATGCTATGTTGTTGCAAAAATATTTTAAAATAGTTCAGTGCATGAACGTTTATGCACGTAGCTCTAAATATAAATCTGAAACGTCACTTCGCCAGACACAATTTCGAACCCTTTGCTTTTCTCGTTTCGCATGCAGTCTAACTAAATTAATAATGAGCCTGCAATCCAATTCTCCTCACAGCTTAAGAATGAATATTTTCCAACGGAATCAATGTTTTAACAGTCGACTTTTGTCGTTTAAAGATAGGAGTCGTAGTTCCCAGTGGAAGCCGATTAGTTCGTTCGCGAGCTCTCTGCGAGGGTACTTAGCCACTTGTTTGTTGTTCTTAATGAGCATTGCCAGCCAACTTTGGCCTGTTTTCGCCTCAATTAAGACGGAAAACATGACCGGAGTGTCGTCGCTCTGGTTTCCTACACTTGACGTTCACAGTAAAGAAGCTTGTTTCGCGCCGTTCACTATCTTTAGTTAAGTGTCTGCTATGTTCCAATTGTAATTACATTTGGGCAGACTTTTAAGTAGTTTACATAAACTTGACATAACTTGTAAAGTTTTATATAATTTTACAAGTTATGTCTTATTTTCAATCCCACTATGGTCAGCAGCGCACTTGCAGCACCTTGTGGCGTTGCTTGTGTTATAGGCCACGGTAGCCACCTACCGTCAGCCTGTCTGTCGACCTTAATGTAAAATTATGAAAAAATAGTACAAATTATAATCATTTCAACAAAAAGCTATAAAGCATATCAAAGCAAACTTTTTAACTCAATTATTTTCCGCGATTTCTTTACATAGGCATTTCCTTAAGCGAGCTCAATTTTTTACAGCAATTAGGTATAATTGAGTGCGTTGAAGATCATCTCAAACGGTCCGATTTTCGAACCGAGAACTCTTGTTAGGTATTTCTTTGAAGTTCACGAGTTAGCGAGTAGCGAAGCCGCAAGGTACTCGCGTAGACTTGTGTGGTCCACTCTAAAGTGAGGTCTATGCCCTCGTTCCACGTGCGAATAGCCGCCGCCACACCCGTTAACGGTACTGCCCGTTCATAATTTCATATCTTACGTATACTAAACTGTGTACAAAACACACGAACGTCTTGGTTAGTATGCAATTAAAGCACAATACTCACACACGTAATGAACTATAAAAACGGTGTAATACGGAACTTCAACGAATGCGCTACAAATCATTACAATATTACGAAACGTTCCTGCTCTCTTCTCTTTCAGTCTGTACACGTACTTACTATTATTATTATTATTTTGTGTTAAGGTCGACAGACAGGCACTGTTTACTTGATGATAGGTGGCTACCGTCGCCTATAACACAAGCAACGCCAAAGGTGCTCCAAGTGAACTGCCGACTATAGAAGGATTAAGGATAATAGATAAGGAAGGGATGCAGCGCCTTTTTTTAGCATTGGAAAATTATCATGGATACCTGGCAGTGATAGAGGACGCTGCGGGGTTATGCCGGACTCCTACCGGCTAGAACACAACAACTTCCTAGCGCGGCCGTAGATGAGTGAGGTCGCGGGGACGTTATGACACGAAGTTGGTGCCCCGCCAAACGCAGTGTGTCCCTTTTCTTAACGTTGGGAAATTCTCATGGATAATCCGCAGTGATGGGGACGTTGCGGGGTTATGCCGTACTCCTAATAATTGGCTAAAGACTTCCTAGCGCGGCTGTAGATGTTACGACGCGACATCTACCTGCCACGGCTATCCAACGCGGGGAGAGCTACGCTCCCTGTCGGACCTCGGCGTACCCGATTGTGGAGGTACGCCGGCCATCTCGGGGGACCTCACCACGGGCGGTAATCTAATAAACACAGTGTACCCTGCCACTAATAAACCTTTATCGGACACTTACGACTAGAAACAGGCAATGTTATAAACTGTACAATCTTGCATTAGATCATATTAAACGTTTAATTAACAGGCGCGGTAACAATGATGGTAAATATTTACTCGTGATGTTACATTATGATTGTGAAGTTAAGGTGCAAACATGATTTTTGTATCCCCGTTTAGGAGGAAACTGAGTAAACACACTCGAAGCAGTCTCGCTCGTTCCCTCTATGGCAACAAGCGTTTTGTTTGCCCACACTATAAGTGCACATAAAAATAAATTGCATTTAAAATAACTTGACATTCGTTTCAATACACATTCGTTTAGTGAAATGCCAACGTCGATGTTGGCACTTTATAGGAACTAGCGCTCGTATGAAAATAAATAAATGCTTTTAATGTTACATATACGTATATACTACCTACGAACCTACGAATAGTAGACTAAGGACTGTTGATACTAAATTCTAGGTGACAGCCTAATCTGTCTTGCTAGGTGATAGGTGATAGCCATCGAAATAATATATATCCTGGTGATAGCATATTATTCCAGGTCTAATTGGACACTTAATTTGATTGATTTAATACTATGTTATAATACTACATTATAATATACGTGCCCAAGGGTTTTTAATACACTAAACTGCGCACTAACAAGGTTACCCATTTTGTAAATCGTTAATAAAATAATCATTTGAAATATCGAATTTTGTTCATGATAAAACCCTTTATTACTGTCAACAATATTTTACACATATCTACTAATATCTAATTAATCCTATATTAATTAGAATTCATTTCGCAGCAACGTCTTCCGTTTTATTTTTATTTATTTTTTTGTTAACAATTTGTCTTTCGACAAAACAAACAGACAAGAGTGGAGAATCTTGGAGGAGGCCTTTGTCTAATTTTACTCACTAGCATTTAAATGATATATTAACTTAACTTGGTTCTCAAGAAGAAAACTAATTGAACTGGGTGTTGCAACGGTCGCGGTCGCAATGTGCCAACCTGCCAACAACAAATGTATTTAAATTCGCCTATAAATAGCGTTATTAAAATCCGATCGCGGCCGTCCACGGCTATTGAACTGCGAGGCGCCATCGGGAGGCGAGTACTAAAGACAATAGAACCGTACTTATACTCGTACCTAAGAAATGTTCAAATTACAGTTTTTGTGGTAGCGCCGTGGCAAAAATATTTTCAAATTAACTTCTGAATAGTAGGACTAGTTATACTTGAAGATTGATATAGCATCAACTTCCTATCTTCAACTTCCTTCATCAACTTCAACTGTTTGTTTTACACTCTTTTTGTTTAAAATAATGAAACTCTCCTCTAGTATATCGCTGCTTAAAAACTAAAGGGCCATAAAACAAAAAAATTCAAAAATGTTTTTATTGCAAAAATACAATCACAATCCTTCATATTATATGTTGCAAAAAGACATGGTTGTTTTATTCCATATTTAGTATATTTTGATCATTTTTTATATATTCAAAAGTAACTTATATGCTTATATCTCTTCTAGTATTCAGTTTATTATAAAAGTATTTAAAACATTTAATGCTACTTAAAATTACGCTTCTAACGATGTATAATATGCATATATTTGATATATATCTAATAAGAAAAAAAAATTGACAAAAATAATTTAATTTTGCTCTCCTGTAAAAAGTGTAATTTTGATTTGTGGCCCTTTAGTTTTTAAGCAGCGACATGTTCACATTTCAAGTAAGTAATTGTAATCTAGAACAAGTCACTGGTTCTTTTGATGTGTGTGTGTGTCCGTTCTGTAGATAACAAATTATTTATTGCAATACAAAAGCTTTGTTCAAATAAATTAACAACGCATTATTGTTTATGTACTTGGCAAATAATAATATTTTAATGGTCAATGAACAGGACATAGTGCGCTTGCTCATGTAAACAGTGCCAGCGATATGTCTTTGTTTGTAAACATTGCATCCCCACGTGTATGCCTCGTGTATGTATCATAATTTTATTAATTGTTTCATTTCCAACTATTGTTTCCAATAATTTATATAGAGGTAATCATAAAAGACGTCGCGGCTTGATTGTAATAAATAGATATAGAAACTGCGGGGTTCATTGATAAGGAAAAATAATTATTTGCTGGTTTTTTTGTAGGAAAGGGACAAGTTATCTAGATAATAAATAATAACGAAGAAACAATGTAAGAAATAATTTAATCCTTACATAGTATAATTTGAAGTCGCTTTTGACGTCTGTCATTAATTAAATCTTCGCCATTTTTTCATAACTGTGATATTATGTCATAAAAACAATTACAAATAATTATAGGTAATTAATGCGATACAACTATTTTAGGTGTTAATCCCGAATATACTATAATTAAGGGACAATTTTCTTCCAAATTCGTTTTCTGGCTTTCGCTTTTTAAAATGTGAATTTTTTTACGAATTAAATATCCACAAAAAACTTTTAATTTTAATCTTATTTAAGTTTATATTTTTGTAAAACGTACTGAACAACTACATGACATCATTTCTCTGCTTCAGTCTACTTTGAAGTCTATTTCTTAAGATTACTCCTCAGTAGTCGATTCAAATTCATGTCTCAATATATCCGAGATATATAATAAAACTATTTGTCATGTTGGTTGTTAGATAAAAGCAATTTTGTCCCGAAATTTTTAAATATTATTTCATCAATTCAGCAACCATGACACCTTCACGCACAATGGCCATATGAATCCGTCCGTCACGAGCTTGAGGGTCGGTCCCACGTGCCATTGTAAATGTGATTTGATGAATTATACCACAACTAATGGTTGTTTCTGTTAATGTTGCCAGCATCACGACATATTGAAAATACAGTAACGTATCTTACCTACTGTGATTTATAAAATCTTTATAAAATTTAATGTTCGACGGTTCGAATTTGACTAGCTTTTGATATATTGGACACTGAAGTTACGTTTTTTTGAAGTTTATCAAATTATTTTTGAACTATTACATAGTTAAAGTTTTGTCCATTATAATTGACAATGCGTGAGAACAACTTCTGAATGGTATTCACAAAGTATCTTTACAAAACTTTGTACTTAAGTAGATATCTTAATTAAGTAGAAACAAACTGATCGTAAGTCATGAAATGCCCTAGTTTAGATAATAATTATAACCTTTTGACTACTTTTTGTCTGGCCGCATGGTCACCACGCGATAAAATAAGGTTTCAAAGTTTTTATAAGTATTTATCTAGAATACATTATAATAATATTTGATATTCATTTGTAGGCTTTTAATAATACAACTTATTTTACGAGTTATACTACTGTATGTTCTGTTGTTGTGTTAATAGCGATAACAATCAAATGACAGACGCGTGCCAGATGTGCGCACAAGTCGCGTCATTGTTTACCATAGATGCACCTTTATTTTTGTACTTATATCTAAAGTTTTAGTACGCCTATTTTGATCGTTGGAATTTGGTTGGAATAATCACTTCCAAAATACTTGTAATTTAGGTAGTTAAGTACTTCTCTTGATCGATATCCATAAATGATAAAACTGCCACTTCGTTTAACATTACCCTGTATGCATTAATTTATTGAAGCTTTTGATTTTACCTATATTAAGTATAAGTAGAATTTAATTTGAGTGTCTTACTTTTATATGGCGATATGTTGAATATTTTTGCTAAGTTTTCGTTTACTTTATGCACTTACTTCATATTTAAAAAAATACTAGAATGCAATGCCATTACATTGTTTTCCCATCCTGTTAATTTATTAGCGAAAAAATAAAGAGAAAAACGTAGGTAGCAAGTAGATCGTCTTCATGCTTGCGTCCTATCTGAAGAAAAACCTGTTCAACCTCTAAAAATTCCTCACTCAAGTGGAATTTAGTCTACTGACGTTTGGACGTTGACTGAAGTGGAAGTTTTTGTCTACTGACAAAAACTTGATAAGTTAGTCCAGAAAGATAGGAATCAATGCATGAATGCGTATAATTAATTTATTTTGGTCATCATTTATCATAATCTCACTCGATTAAAATTTATTTTAATATATTTATATTAATAATAGACCGCGAAGCGCTCAATATTCCATTATCAGCGCTTCCAGCTGTGGTACGATTACTCGATGCAACCTCGTTATCTGTTTAACAGGAAAGCTTTATTGAAACAGAAAGTTTTATTGATTCTCACTTCCATATCGTTTATTGTAAATACCCTGACGACCTTTCACCTTTACGGGATTGTCTGCCTGAAACATATAAAAACAGGTAGCAGCCCACGCAACGCCTCCTTTTTGTTAAAACTGATATTTTTATGCCCCGCGACTTTACCTGCCTTGAACATTGACAGGATTCAAATTTTCATGATGATCGTTCAAAGAATGTTGGAATTTAAACTATGTAAGACATAGACATTAATAGGTTTTACCAATAAGCACAGTTTCATACCCAGTTGAAATATTAAAATAAACATTTATAAGAATTATAAATTATTTAGCAGGTTTGCTTAACCTACAAAAATACAAAAAGATACTTACAAAAAGCTGCTGGATAGATTACTTATCATAGATTTCTTCCGAAATGAAATACTCCACTTATACTAACTTTTGCCTACGATTTCGTCCACGTCCCCAGGGAACAGTATTGTTTTTGTATATGAAAGACACCCTATGTCCTTTTCTGTACCTTTGACAATGTGTAACGCAAATTCTAATGATGATCATCATAATGATGTCATAATGATGATCAAATAACGATGATGATGAGTAGTTAAGTCGAGAAAGCGTAACAAAAAACCCAACTCATTTTCCCATTTTTAATATTAGTTAAAATACTATTAGGTTACCTGAAAATAAAAGGTATTTCTCCTAGGGCCTCTTTCACCAACTACAAGTAAAGTGTTGATTAGTTACTTTTAGAAATAATTTTATGTTTTATTAAATTATGCACTCGGTTTAGTGCATCCTTCGATAGGCGATTTTTTTTTTATTATTTTCATTTTAATGTTTGGAACTTTTACTGTACAAACAAAGGTACCTATATCAGCTCCATTATCCCCGGTTACCGGTGACTTTAAATGACGGTTAGCCTACTTGACAGATAGTTAAAGAGGCCCTTACATATTAATGTAGGTACGTTCTAAATTTAATATCAATACTAATAATAAATCTGTAAGGGTTTGTCATGGAGTAGTAAGTTACTTTGTTTTCAGAGATATCGTGTTTATAGGCTCTATACATGATACTGAAAAATAAATTGACCATTTTTAGAATATTTTTCTGTATGTATGTATGTATGTATGTATGTATGTCTCCATAACTCTTAAACGAATTGACGGATTTTCATGAAACTTGGTAGATAAACACAGGACAGGACGTACAAGACACAGGATAGGCTACTTTTTTCTTTTTCAACGCGGACGAAGTCGCAGGCACCAGCAAGTAGGTATAATAAATACCAATTTTAGAAGTTATTTAGCCGAACATCAACCGCGTAGGCGGCGCGGGCAGTAGTACGCGGCGAGCGCTGTGGCGGGATTAAATCGAATAGGTACGAGTATCATGTTGTAATCTAAATTAATATAGGATTAATACTTGCGAACATCCGCTCCGAATCACTGTACGAAAACCGCACCGCACATTTTGCATTTATGGAAACGACTACATTTTAACACTCCATTTTAATTTTAGAGTATGTATTTTAATAATATTGTATCTACAACTTTTTCCCGTGTATTTTATGTCCAAAATGTCAAGATTTTATAAGTAATTATCAGGCTGCGGTAGCCACCTACCATCAAGTGGATCGTCAACCCACCTGCCACCCATGATTATGATTATGTATATAATATAAAAGAACATACATATAACATTGTGATGTGATATACTTAATATGTTCTTTCTTTTGTTGAAATAGTCTTCGATCGTTAAGCCGAGACCTTCATTGGACAAGTCATTGAACGATTCCTATTATATTGGCACTCTGTTATCGATTGCTCTATTGTTTCTAATTCGATGCTTGGAAACCAAGCGCTCATCGTTCTGATGTTTTAGTTTTTTAGTAGGTACACAAATTGATATTGTTGTATGTTTAAGATTATTGGATCGTGTTTTTAATAAATTGAAAATAAATTTTCAATTATGCTAACGATTGAACATTCTAAACTTAGTCTAATCACAACATATTATAAAACAATGTACTCCGCCGCGTCTGTCTGTCTGTTCGCGATAAACTCAAAAACTACTGCACCGATTTTCATGCTGTTTTCACCAATGATAGAGCGGTTCTCGAGAAAGGTTTTAGTATATAATTTACAAAGTTACGCGGGCGAAGTCGCGGGCAGCAGCTAGCCTATTAATAATATAACAAAATATAAGGAATCTGTTAAAAATATAAGGAACTTTTAAGTATACTCGTATTATAGGTAGTATGAATTTTTTATTAGTGTCGGCCTTAAAAATCTTTTTCACTAACAAATTTTCAACTGCTGTGCATGTCTGATGAATGGTTGAACCTAACGTTTTCTCAGGAACAATAAGTATTTTTTGTTAAGAGATTTCACTTTTTGAAGTTATCCTGCAAACCTACATTTGTTTAAAATTATATTCTGTTATTGATTATCATTAATTTCGAAAAGAAATTAACAGACGCATGTATGAAACAAATCATGTATGAACGCATGCATGAACAAAGCAGGAGAAGAAAAATCTACTTGTTAAAATACGACTGATTCATGTCGATTATATTCCAACATACCTTTATTATTTCTTCCTTACCCTTCTGTATAGTCGGAGATACGGTAGTAACGTGGGCGAGCGCGTGGGGATAGTAACCACCTGTTCTCAGCAACCATTTCTATTTATCTACAGTAAATTGTGTTCTATAATAAGACAAGATATTATGGAATGTTACTTCTGTGTAAATTTATAAATTTACTACCTTCAGCCTTAACCCAGCTTCGTCATTTGTGTAAATATCAAAACTCAGTGTATCAATTCTAAATCAAATTCTAAATCTGATTTAAAGAACCTCAAGACATTCACAGCTTTTGCGGATTATTATTATTAAGTTTAATAATTATTTTAATAATTTTTTTTTATTTAAACCGGTTTTAATGCGGTTTTCACGGTTGCGGATTTATGATTTGCAGAAAAAAATTGCACACGTGTGAAGCCGGAAAAGGGTAGCTAGTGGGTGTATAGCTAGTATAGCTAGCAGTTAGTAGTAGGTAATTGGAATTATTTCAAATTTTTTAAATTTGATTATGTAAAATTAGAGATTGCAAGTGTGCTGCTGACGTTGATAGGATTATACCTGGATAAGATCACACAATAAAGAACACGTTCTGTTATTTTACAGTGCTGTCTACTAAGTAGGTGGTTATTGTAGTATTTGTTATGCTTTATTTTTCAGTTTATCTATAGGTACTAATATTATAAATAGGAAAGATTTGTTTGTTTGAATTGAATAGGCTCCGAAACTACTGGACCGATTTGAAAAATTCTTTCACTGTTGGGAAGCTTTATTGTCAGGGAGTAATATAGACTATATTATATTTAATGAAGATACGCGGACGAAGTCGCGTGCAACAGCTAGTTTAGTATAAAATTATGAAGCAATTGGTCAGATTGTTTATAAAGTATGCGACAATACAGTCATTGTGCGTTTCTTCATTGAGACGACACGGCACCGACACGGCTCGAGTGGTTGCAAATTTCTATGAAGTTGTATGGCACGCACATGCCGGCGGGAAGCAAGCCTCCGACTCGTGTCGTCCCGGCATAGTTATGCATGTGTTGTGTATGTGATGGAAGTTTATTTGTGTGCGTGCGAGTGGCGTGATTCCGTGGCCCCTCCCACTTCCCCGCGGCTCGCACACAATTCAATTAAACGCGGGCGTCTTGCTTGCCCACGTCCTACTATAAAGCCGCCGTGCCGGGCCTGGCCGTGTCGTGCACAGCCCGGCACGGCACGCCGATGCCGGGGAAGCAAAAATGTATGGCTCGTTTTTCCACTAGCCGGCGCCGGCGACGGCACGGCATGGTACGGAATTTGACTCCCGGCGCCGGCGTAACTGCATGTCTGTTGTATATGAATTGTAGCCGTGTGCGTGTGTGAGTACGCGGGGCGGGTAGGCGACTAAGGACGTAAACCGGCCGATCAACACCGGCTCAATGGAAAATCGAAGCCTCGGCGTGCCGTGCCGGGCCGTGCCGTGCCGTGGCTAATGGATAACCGCCCAATGAGGAAGCGTTCTGCCGGCGTCGTGCCGGCGAGTGCTGTCGTGTCGGTGCCGTGCCGGGGTCGTGTCGTCTCAATGAAGAAGCGCCCAATCAGAATTTCAACAGCACGACAGGCGATAAGCAAATAAAAAACATGTTTACGTTGAAAACAGCACCCAGGGATAATAACTGATCGCTGCTTAGTACAGTAGAGTTGACGAGGTTTATATTTTGACAAATGTGTTTACCGACCCCGTCGCTTCTAATGGATCAGACAATAAAGAACTGTGTTGCTCTTAAAGATAGATGGAGTTTTTTTCCATGAGGAAAATATCAAGGTTGCCAACTATGTTCGAGTGAAGAGGGATACTGTAAATAACGAAATTATTCTGTTTACAATAAACATTTCCTATAGTAATTTTATAATAAACTTAAACTTAGCGATCCGTTTGTCAAGTATGCAATTTTTTTTCTGCATATTAAATATGTATACACAAAACTTTCTCTTTTATCGCTCTTTCGACTAGTGAAAACCGTATCAAAATCCGTTGCGTGGTTTAGAAGTTAGTGGATAAACAGACAGACTCGGACAACTTCAATTTTTAATACCTATATATAGGTTATTATAGATATAGAAGTAACCTAGTAGAAGTTGAAAAGTTTGAAAGTATAAAAAAATCTTTTTAACTGTCTTACAAATTACTTAAATAAATAAAAAATATTACCAAATCAAGTTGTTAGTGATCACTTTGAAAACTTTAATAATAAAATTATGATTCGAAAAAGTAAGTAACAAAAGAGACACAAAAATATATATTTACAAACAAATTAGCAACCAACTTTCTAACGTATTAATTTATTCATTACAAATGAAAGAAACGCGTGACTTATCTGAATCTTTAATTAAATTAGGTATTCATGAATATGTATCGAAGTATTAAGTAAAATGTTTACATACAATGACTTTATATCGATTTCCGTTACATTTCTTTGTAAAACAATAAAATTTTAAGTTCAACAACCTTACACAAATTGCCTAACCTACTGACTGACTCGCAAATAATTTTTAAAGATTCTTTAAAAATATCGGGAATTTATTTTTTCCTATATAAAAACTAGCAACCTACCCCGGTTTCACACGGATGCAAATCATATATACTCGTACTTTACTTCCTTGTTTATCGGTCTTTTCACCGATCTATCTAATCCATGATATTTATATTATAATCTATGATATTAATATATTATTATAACCTTTCATTAATTAAAAAACTTTTATAATTAAATTGTTAAAAGTAATTCCTTTTAATCACGTTTATGTAGGTATAAATCATATTGAAATCTAATCTGTTTACCTAATACATAATTATTACATAGTTTAGTTTAGTTTAGTTTTATTTAGTTTAGTTTAATAATTGTATTTCTGTGTGAATTATAATATATAAATATTAAAAAAAAAATAAAAAAAAATTACTTATAATAACACCAGCAAACAGTATCTTTCTTTCAAACAATTTAATAACAACTTGTTAAAGAAAACAGTTATTCTGTTGACTTATCATAAAATTAAAATTAAACTTAGCAGATATTTATTGAATAGTTAAATATTATTCTAAAAGTTTATTCGCATTTGAAAACTTGTTCCCAAGGCTAATCCTTGGGTTAATCCCAAAGTTGTTTGTCGGGTGGACGTTATATAAATAAACAGGGTGATCAATCCAAATGGGTCAGTGAGGGCAAATCTGATATTAAAATTTGTTAGTAGGGATTAACCTTTAATAAGAAGCCTTTAGTTATAAAGGCTTCTATTTTTGAATTAAGAAAATCTGCATTCAAACTTTTTTAAATTACGTTTTGTAAAAAAAAAATCGCAATTGTTTCTATTTCTGTAGTTGATAGTGTAGGTCACAAGTTGGTCACAAGGAATTAATTTTGCTATGTAAATAATAAAAAGAAATGGTCAAATTTTTACTAAATGGAAAAATGTTAATACCATATTTTCGATCTTCTTTTCGATTTTGATGTTTATGAATATTAAGAATAATATTTAATTTTAATTTATCTACACTTTTTTTAAATTTTTGTTTTCTATGCAAAAATTTTTTCTAAAAAATGGTAGCTATAAAAAAAGGTAGGCGGTGTCTCTCTTGTTGGGACCTACACTCTACACTATAGAAACGTTAAATAGAATTTTTGTTCCCAACAATTGAAACTTCGATTATAATAGTAGCTACTGAAAAATGAAATAAAAAAGCGCTTAGGCTTTAATCTTCCTTCTGTGGAGCATTGATTGCGCCCCCTCCATACAGCTGTTGCTGAATAAAAAGTCGCTTGGTGGAATGCCAGCGATGAAAAGAATAGCCGTTCTATTATAGAGAAACATTATGAACACTGTTCACTTATAATACATCACAACATTATTGTGAATAATAACGTTGGTTGAGCTTTATCTACGACTTAATCATGGAGTACAATTGAACACAGGAGAGTCTTATCCTTATCTAGATAAAACTCTAGATAAATCTGTACATTTAAGAAGAGATGTACAGATCATTTTGAAATTTTTATCGCTTGTTTTAATACAGTAATTGTTATATATCCATACTAATTTTATAAATGTGAAAGTAACTGTGTCTGTCTGTTTATCTGTTACCTTTTCACGCCTTAACTACTTAACCAATCATCCCAGTAACGTCAGCAGCAAACTATAGCAGAACAGCTTTCGGCTCATTATAACCTAATCCTAAATTTTCTGTTTCCCATTTTGACTGAAATGCAAATGACCTTTCACAAATCGACCAAATATTAAAATTTCTTAGTCCCAGAATGACTGAAATCCGAAATGCCATGTGGCGTTGTAGCGTTTTTAAAATGTTGAATTCCCGTAATGTTGAATTGGACCTTGTTTACTTAGATAAAATTCAAATCTAGGATTGGCTATTTCTCTTTATACGCGCCCTTAAAATCTTGAATTCCTGTCTGACATACAACATTTAGATAAGAAAGACTGCATTCAAGAAATATTAGCAATTGCTTGTTTACTCACTAAAAAAAATGTGGAATATTAATGACGGCTTGTGCGTTGAGATGATGTCTTTTGATAAATGGCTGGTTGTGGTGTATTCGTATTAGTAAGTATTTATTTGTTCGGGAAGGGGGCGCCGGCGGCGACTGTCTGGTGCGGCCGCCTACCCGCGACCCAATACTCAAGGGTCAAGGATCCATCCACGAGCGACGACTCGTGTAGACGGCAAACGCCACTAACGGCTATAACTCATTCGAATAATCCCTCTGCCTTGATCAATATCATATGTTTGTGACGCGCTCTAACGAAAGACAAATATAATTCTCTCATTGTGTGGTGCTTTTGCAAATCAATCTCATTAATAGGTATTTTATTTTTGAAGTGAAACTCCTTTGCGTATAATTTGTGTGATGCTTCAGTGATCACGTGACGTTTCTACAAAAGTAAATGATATAAATTTTATTATTCTCAATTTCTCTGACATTTACAATAAGTTTCTGATGCGCATGTTTTTAGATAACCTTTAGTTTCTAAATATGTTAAGACATTAAATTCGCATTTTAAATTCATTTTTAGAGGGGAGGCTGCGTTCATAAAAATCTATAAATATAATAAAATCGTAAACGAGATGTGTCTGCACCTTAAATACATATATTAAAAAATAAACAATGGGAGAACAAAATATAGATTTTTAAATTTTAAATTTTTTTAAAGCTCATTCCTTCAAGGAAAACAAGTCAGAATAATAATAAAGATAATAAAACCTTTTCATAAATGGTTACAATATATAGTGACAAAGTCATGTTGAATATTGTATTACTAAAGGGGAAATAAATATGCGAGCAAACTATACAGCCACATGGATCATGCATCCACAAAGAGAACTTTGTTCGCTCCTGCATGCCTTTGTTCCCTACCTACCATGTCATGTTTTATACAATTTTCATATACATTGTGCATTTTATGTGGTAATCATGTTATTTATAAAGAATCTGATATTCTATAAACCGCCATGCTTACTGAAGTTTTCTGATAATCATTGAATAAAGTTGAATAACAAAACAAATTTCTTGGTCATTCCTAAGGAATTACTGAGGTATTGAATTTTACTAACTGGTGGTGAAAAATAAATTTTTCCTTCCATCTTCTTATGCTTCTCTTGGTGCCATCTCTTATCCGGAAGTCGGCTATCATCATGGCTATCCTAAGATCATAACCCTCGAGGCAGCGGCTTGATCATATCATAAAATTCGTCATCTGAGCGTCATCTGCTGGGCCAAGTCAGACAAAGTCTACGAAACTGTCCACGTCTGCCTGTTTCTCCGCTAACTACTTCTAAGCCACTCAACTGGTTGTTCAGTTTTCACTTATGAAAAGAGGGATACACGAGGACGGCTTGTGTATATAAAATATATATAAACTGCTAAAATATACTAAATAAACGTATAATAATGAGAACAGTCATTGGAGGCTATTATTATAAGTTTATACCATAAACAAATAAACAGAATATCTAATGAAAAAAATAAATGTATCAGTTTTACCAAATTAAGTGTAAGTAATCTTATCAATCGAAATCACGTGGGACTAGACATTTCAGTTATACAACTCGTTACACCCTTCCCACGCAAGAATATGAGTAATAAATAAATAAGAATATATAAAATAAGTCCTATAAGTTTGTTTTTTGAGCGGTTGAATACAAATTCATGGCCTACTCACTCTTACAAAGTAATCCAATCTAAACACTTATTTCAATTTTTAACTATATCTCTGTTATATATTTATGCCCTTTTCTCTGTATTAAAATAGAACAAGTACCATAAATGCATGCTACTATGAGTAAATTACAAATGTAGTCCACAGAATGTAAAGTAAAAAAAAAACTAGGGTAGCATAATTTGATGGCTCGCATTTACATTGAAAATCCTCGGAGAGTTTCTGCGATCTGATAAGCTTAGTTTAAAGCTTTTTAAAATATTTATAAAAATGAATGTTTGTCGGCTTCACTGTGTCTCACATCACTTAATGAGGATACTAATACTAAATTTAGATTTTAAGTAAGTACTTGTCAAAATGTATAGCACTTTTTGTAGTACTACTTACATTCTGCACGTTTAAAAATAATGCACCGCCGTATGTGGACACTTTATGCCCCTAAGATAAAGAATATAAAGCTCCCTACACATTCTGAAAGGGTTGAGATTAGTATCTGATTTGTCTTTTATCTTAGTCCATAAACAAATGTAACCCTTCCGTAGAAACCACTCACGCTATCAAATAGTAAAGATAGTACCTACGCAATAACATAATTACGTACCTACTAAAACTAAAAATTGAATACTTGAGTTACTCCTAAACTTTTTATTCTGTAGGGACATAAATATGGAGCTTCACTAATTTTATTAAAAAGTTATTAAAAATCATATATATACTTAGCTGGTGCCTGCGACTTCGCGTTGAACAATGAAAGGTACCCTATGTCCTTTCTGGTGTCCCAGACAACGTGTATGCAAAATTTCATGGTGTTCGGTTCAGTACTTTTTGCGTGAAAGAGTAACAAACAAACAAACTCACATTCACATTTATAATATATTATAGTAAGTTAGGATATATTAAAATAAACAAAATTATTCCACAACCTTTCAAACACTGTAGAATAAAAAAATCACATAATTAGTTATTATTTCAAATAAAAATATTCAAAAAACGACTGAATCAAGAATAATAATGTCATAGGAAAGACATAATGTCTTTCAATCAAATAAGTCTGAATTTAATAATAAATGCTATTACATAATTTTAATATATTTATCATTGGAATACGTCGAAAACATAACCAATTTTCAAACAATATTATCGCAAATAATATATACATTTAATAACATCAATACACTTTCTAAACCTTCTTTATCAGTAAATCAAGATAAACTATATAATTTGTTAACGGTCATTACATGGTTTTGCCTGAATCGACTAGTTTACGAGTTTACATCCTACTAATACCTCTTATAAATGCAAAAGTTTGTGATGCTGTATGAATGTTTGACTCTTTGGATTTGGATGAAACATATAAAATACTTTTTATTTAAAAAAAAATGTTAGGTTCCCGAGGGATCGTCTAAAAATGTAAAAAATTGGGCTCCATATTCGCCATGGCGGGCCGCGTCACAGTCGTTACAGATATTTTCTCAGGTTTCAAGGCGATTGAATTTGCGGGCACCAGCTATTAACACAATGAAGCATAGCAAATTAATCATATGAAGCAGGAACTGCCCGTTATGTGAAGCAAACCTAAAACCGTGCACATAAATTTTACTCTTTGGTTGGGCGTCGATTACACTCTGCTAGAGGTCGCTATCAAATTACGATTTATTTTACGAAGCGTAGAGGGGGTGGAGTGGAATGAGAGTAGGGGAGGGTGTTGGTTATCGTTCCAATCGAATCCTCTGATGGATTCTCACTGTCACCCGGCAGATACGACTATTTAATTCGAGTTCGTTCCAAAGTTTTTGCGGGATTTATCTTTTCCCTTTCCAGATTCCACTTTTTTTGAGGTTTTATTTTTTCTAATTCGCCGATCGGGTCTATGAAAACGCTGATGTTGTATACTTACCTACATACACTGTTGGTGAATTGAAATTCAACGTTGGGGACTTTGTGATGATTATTGGGATTATTGGGATTAAATTATTGGGACCGTTTCGTGATGATGGACCGAAAAAGCCTGATATCGGTTTATAGGCCGGTTCTACTGCCAGACATCGCTGTTCCATGGCCAGACTCGTTATACGCTATTTCTATTAGGAAAAATCGTATCAAAATCCGTTGGACGGTTTAGAAGAAGTTAGCGGACAAATAGACAAACGCGGACAGCGACTTCCAATTATAAATTGTCATATTTTATCAATATTACAATAAATTTTATTTTCGTAACATTTTGATGTCAATTCGTGTCTTAAGAATGGGTATAAAGCAAACAAAATTTGTAATTTCACCCGCGTGGCCCCTTGGACATGACAGTGACACAAAATACGTAGAACTACGCACAACACGCGACGGAAGATAGCTCAACTCGCTCAATAAAAATGTTATAAGTTCCAAAAGTATTAAATATTAATTATTCGTAAACTACAATGTCAAATGAAAAATTGTTACATACAGCCTTAGATAATATGTGAAGTGAAATTACTGATACACTTTTAGCTTTGTAATGTGTGTCATTTTGAAAATAAAACTAAAATCGATAGAAATGAGAGCTCACTTGGTGATTTTTTTCTATCGAGAAAATTTCATTATATTATGTTTTCTGTTACAGACGTCACTTTCATTTATAATGTATTTATCTATTTAAAAAAATTAATTAAATTAGACTTTTTTTACTTAGATAAAATTCAAATCTAGGATTGGTTATTTCTCTTTATGCCCGCTCTTAAGAAAATAACGTGTTCAGTTTGATGTGCATATTACAATATTTTTTTAACATAAAATAAAGTATGAAATGTTATAAAATGAAGTATTTTCACTTTTATAACATTCCTCACTTGTTTATTCATATAAATTGTGTAACTATAACGTAGTTCCGTACACACATACAATATTGTAGGTATAACGTCTGATAACATGTTATTTGAAACTGTTTTTGTAAATAGTTTGTTTTCCCCTTGTCGGTCGTAAGTAATTCTACCCTTCGAACAAAAGTTACAGCTAAGGGAACCCTACTTTACACAATACACTAGCTGTTTTTTTTTTCTTTTTTTTTTCGGAACATATAATTCTCACTTTACCAAATAGAAAACTCGCATCCCGCTCTCAAACATTTTATTGAATTCCGCACTGTCTAGCTGGTTAATAAAGCAAGTTACCAGTGACCGCTTCACACTTCTATTTTATCTAAGTACAATACCAGGGGAAAAGAAAAATTCCTTATTTGTTGTTCTTCGTGGCGGATATTAAACATTGTTTTGTACCGTAACCACCATACCGACCAAAGTTTTAATATAGAACCAATAGCACTGTTACAAAAAACTGACTGTTTTTCTAAAAAAATGTCAATCAATTCTTAATCTATTATTATTAGAATTATATTTGTTAGCGCCTCTTTCACCAACGTCAAGTAGGCTAAACCGTCACTTAAAGTCACCTGTCACCGGGAATAATTTAGCTGATATACCTTTGTTTGTACGGTAAACGTCCCAAACATTAAATAGAAAATAATAAAAAAAGTCGCCTATCGAATGATGCAGTAGGTTTACAGTGCATAATTCAATAAAACAGAAATGATTTCTAAAAGTAACTAATCAACACTATACTTGTAGTTGGTGAAAGAGGCGCTTAGACTAGGATTTTAATAGTTATTTATCTATAACTATCTATATCTATAACTACTTCGTCCGCGTGAAAAATATGACACCTGAGAAAATATCTGACTTCTTTGTCCCTGTGACGACGGTGGCGTCCAATTTATTATTTTTACACGAGGGATGTGTACCTAACATTTTTTCAGAATATAAAGTATCCTATATATTAATGTAGATTCTATCTGTGTGTCAAATTTCATTCAAATTCCGATCCAAATTCAAATTCTGTTTTTGCGTGAAAGAGTTACAAACATCCAACTATCCTCACAAATTTTCGCGTTTATAATATTAGTAAGATTATGGCAGACTAACAAGTAAGGTAATTAAGACACATAATTTTATTTAGACGTTACTAAATGTAATTATGTATGTCTAAAAATAGCGTCTCCTTTCTTTTGTGTAATTTTATTCGCGTGTCTTCTGACAGCACTGTCACGATTCACGACATTTTCTTTTTAATAATATACCAAGTTTTTTACTATCTTACCGATTAGGAAGTTGAGGAAAGTTATAAAAAGATTGTTACTTTAAAATATTTATATTTTTATAATATTATTATTAACATGGGTGTCTCCTTTCAAGAAATTTTACAATTTTAGTTCTTTAACATTTATAGACAATCCTGCTATGATTTTGTGTATAGACTGTCGTATTTATATCTATGTGACGAGATATAGTTGCAAATGACGTTTTCTTTGTACTGTATCCGTGTCAAACGTAGGAAAGAAAGTCCTTGCTGGTGGCAGTGCAACGTGGGCTCATTGTTCGCAATGCACGACCGCGGCTTACTTTTCCTAAGGAGCGAGAACCGAGCGAATAGAATAACGTTGGGAGCCATTATTAAGAACGTATAATAGTAATGTTTCATTTGGAATTGTGCTTTATTGTCTTTGCTCTTAATGCTTTTGAATACTTGTATAGGTATACCCATACCACCTGATGTCCGCGACTTCTTCAGCGTTGAATTATATATAAATAGACTATATATAACCTAGCGGTATTGGTTAACCTTAGCGTTAACCTTCATCGTTTAACGCTCTTTCCAATAGTGAAAACCGGAGCGGGAAAGCGACTTTGTTTTATACTGTGTAAAGATAGTTTTAAAATATTTTTAGGTTTCAAAAGCAGGTTCAAAAAAGAAGCATTTGCATCCAGCGAGTTATTAATTAAGTTAGATATAACCTCCAATTCAGACGCTGCATTTTTTTACTTGCAGTAGTACTTATACAAAATAGCGCAGGAAAACTTATGAAAAGATGATAATCGAAAAAGGTTTCTTTTTATAAAAATCTACATCTACATCTCCATTAGTCAAGGCTTAGCCCAGGATGTAGAAAATTGCATCCTGTATAAAATTGTATTTTTGTTTGTATTGAACAAACTCAAAAACTACTATCCATCACCTATAGAAAAGCTACATTGTCAGCGAGTAAAAGCTATATTTTATGAAGTTACGCGAACGAAGTCGCGTGCAACAGCAAGTATATACAAGCTACCGTCTATGACTTGGACGCATCGGGCACGTAGTACCTACATTCCTACTTTAGTTTCATTCCGTCGCAGATACAAAACAGTCCGAACAAAACTTTCAAAAGGGCCTTTCTTGAGTATTTTCTTGTTGAAAATAAATGAAAAGCACGACGGCTTAGTGAAATTGTCAACAACAATCCCAGTTAAAAGAGAAAACGGAAACATTATGCTCTGCTTGTAATTACCGCGAGCTTAAACATATAATATAATTCAACATCATAAAAAGACTCGAGACCACTCTGAAATAAACGCATTTGTGTTTTTATGTTCCCACGCATCCTTCACCTGATTTGATTATAAAAAAATTATTTCATTAAAATATTTTTAGGCTGACCGTACTCACAAGTATTGGAATATTTTGTAAATTGCATTTGGGTTGAGTAAGTAATATTCTGGGGGTAAAATACTCGTAAGAATATACGATCAAATAATTGCTATGGGTTGAATAAGGAATAGAAGTAGGTCGAGTTGCAAAAAAATTATAGTGGAATGAGTTGTCACAGGATCATTACAGAGTAACAACCTTTATTGACGTTGAAAAAACAGCTTTTCTACGTAGTTTATAATTTGATTTATTATTATCTAATATTATTGATTCTGTTTATAAACTTAGTGATTTCGGCTGTGCGTTGATTGATTAGTCAGTCAATGACATACCTACGATTTGTATGAAATAGTTACATCTTTAAAACATTCTCTTTCATTGTTCAGTTATATTTTTATATTAAGTACGAAATATGGGCTGACGGTCTACTTGATGGTAGATGGGTACTGTCGCCTATAACACAAGCAACGCCACAGGAAATAAATGTATTAAATTTAACTCATAAAAATTGAACTGTGGCAAAACAACACATATTTTTTCTGTGACAAATCAACAATTGTGGCAAAACAACAACAAGCCGTGCAAGGGCTAGTGTGCTTGGGACTACAGCAAGTAAAGGATTGGGAAGGAATAGGTAAATGGCCTCTGGCATCCTTTACTCGCTCACCGAAACACAACAGCACACGTGCTTTTATTTCATAGTGATCCTCTATAAGGGGTTAGTTAGTTAGTAAATTAAATGCTTCAATTAAATACATGTAGGTAGTGAAACAAGTAAATACCTATTGGAAATCGCAAGTAATAAATATTGTACATAAGTGGTGTAGGATTAGGATGCGATTAGTCATCCATCAAGCGAGATAGAGCGGGGATGCCAAGTGCAGTCCCATGTCGTCAATGACTCATTAGACAATCGATTGTCGGCTTTGCTATTCCAACAAACATCGAGGGTAATCTGCTTAAAATAACATGCGTTAATAACGAACCACATTGAGCCCGTATTTTTGTCCTTCTAAATAAATCAGGTGTATTAAACCTGTGGTCCGCAAGATAAATGGGTTTCTAAAAAGTCGCTGTCCATGTCTAAACTCGGCTAGATCTAGATTCGAACAACCTCATAACAATCTAATTAGTTTTTATATTTACTAAAGCCTTTGTCCGCTCCTTTATATGTCACCGACATATTATCACCATGTCTGATGAAGTATATATACACTGGAGACTGAAAATGATTCACAGCTCGATATAAATATCATCAACATTTAATTATCTACTGTATGTCATATCGGTAGTTCGGTAGGTTTATTACAACTACTAGTAGGTACCTGTCGCGACATTTATAAATGTAATGCCACGTCGGATGTATGTCGAAACCTTAAAAGATACACGAACGCATCCGAAACGAACACACACAAGTTTTGCGGTCCACTTGCTACTTTGGTTTGATAGCCCTGCACCAAATTGAGTGCAGCGACATCATTATGTGACTCACGTCGGCATTGAATAGTCGCCACAATTGGATGAAATTTGGCTTCAAAGTTGACTGGTCACACTACCGACTTCACCTACTTGTTTAGAGTTGCATTGTTTTATGACCCAACTGATGGGTGCGACCGAACGTCGCTTCGTTATCAACATTACGTCACGATTTAAAGTGGAGACTTGAGTTGGGACCAATGTCCGTCCGTTCCCCACATGTTAAAATAACTTGTACAATGGTTCGTTCACATTTTATCTCAGATATTATTTTAAAATGACGTTAGCAGTAATCTCAAACAAACTTCTTTATTAATATAAATATGCCTCACAATTTTAGATATTATCCTTCAACAACCATTTTGAACTACGATCGAGGCGAAGAAAAGTACCAAGTGTCAATCATTTGAGTTTACTTAAATTTGAGCTAACTGTTCCCCGCGGCTTCGCCTATGAAGCGTTTAGTACGCTAAATTGTCCTGTGTTCCTGTAACGGTGCCTTATTTTCTGACTCGATTTACAGCATGAAATTATGTACTAAAATTATATTACTACGAGTATATAAATAAAATTCAGTCACAATTAGTGTATCTGTCTATCTATAAAATAATTATATTTTTATCGATATTTTATAATCGGTTGAATAGTTTCAGAGATTACCTAACACATACAAACAAAAAAAAAACCTGTTCATGAAACTACTACGATTACTAGCTGGTGCTCGCGACTTCGTTTACGTTGAAAAATAAAATATGTATAACGCCTGACAATACACTTTTGCCAAGAATTGGTTCTTTATTTTTAGATAGCTGGTGTCAGCGGCTTCGCTTGCGTGGAATTTTTACCTAGCCTTTGTCCATCCTGAAATTCTATTCTAACTATTGGTGAAAGCTTTTTTAAATCGGATTATTACTTTCAAAGATTCATACAAACTTTACCTCTTCTTTACCTTTATGTTGTTATGTCTTCGAAAAGTTATATTCGAGAAGTTATAAAATGTATTCAGTAAATAGCGTTAGAAGATAATATTTTTTACATATTAATATGACAAAAGTATCAAAACAAAGCATAGTAATTTACGAGACTTAACTTGTTCAAAATATGTTTTGTTTATGACTCGTTTCGTACGTATTGAATTTTGTTTATGTCTATACTGATGAATCACTGTAGTGAGAATCTCAGTGCATTGTGTTTTGCACTTATTATAGGTATAGGTTTGAAAAACATATCGTAGCCAATTCAAATTATGCATTTCGAATCGGCTAGCACAATATCTCAATTTTGCGCGTTTTGCTGTTACGCGGTTTTTACAAGTTGCTCTTACGTGGATTCGCACGCGCAGCGACGATATAGGTTTATTAGCAAACAATTTGAAACCTACGACCGCATTATTATGAACTTGATCAAGTTGTATAAGGGATGAGCGGACATATTAAGGTGTCCTCCATTCAAGTTTCTTGGTTCAACTTGAAATTCTTCGTTTTCTTGAATGTTCGTAGTGTGGCGAGGCTCTTTGTCCGCACACAATAGCCCCACGTCTCGCTGCATGCGCGGAATTGTGTAGAATGGCCAGCTCATTGCATCAAGGATATTTGTCATGAGTAAAGTAGGTATGCACGTACTTATACAGTCGCTAGCGCATATAGGAATGCATACCACGCGGTGCATACTCTTTCTTTCTTTTCAACGGGTTTCTACTTGAAACTCAAATTAGTTGAGGTTTACTTCCTCACACACAAGCACACATACACAGTCATGTGTATTGTAGGTACATATATTATTCATGCTGTAAGGCCAGTGTTACAGAAATAGCAGTGTCACATATATTACAATGAATGGCTGGATTTAAAATGCGTTAAGCTATTTTATTATAAGTTATTATGGATTTATTTAACAGCTAAGCTTGTTAGATAGAAAAGGATTTAATATTTATGTATCGTTGTTGAGGATTTGATAAAATTTTGCAGATAATATTACATTCAATGGTCTATCTATATTCTATACGATTTGAAGGTAAACATCCAACTAAAAGGAACACAAAAACACAAAAAAGTTTTACGAAGATAAAATAACTACGCCCTTTCGTAATTATCCCATAATCTGCACTTTTTTAAAATGCATATTTTAAATACACTCACCGACAAGGAATCTTGGCCATCCTTTAATCTCGCGATAAAAAAAACTTTAAGTGTTTGTTATTAATCATAGTCACGGAACGCTTTTTGAAATATTAATACAAACTGTCGTAATATACCTACCTGTTTTTAATTTTTTTAACAAAGAGCCACCCCATTCTAAAATATGACAATCAAAATCTAACCGTTCTAAAATTAAAAACAAATGACAAAAGATAATTTTAATTGCAATACATCCGTTGTATTCATTTGAGTTGTGGAATGTGAGCACTGAATGACGATAAGACGCAACGCAATATTAGCTACGCACACATTGACCGAATACACCAATATTCGTTTTATCGCCGAGCAATCCCTGTACTTTTCCATCTGTATTTCTATCGGCCTGCTATATAAAAAAATAAGTGACGTTCCTCTCCTTTGCTACATATTCTAAGACAATCTTAAATACCTAGCTAGACACATCCAGCAAAAGACATTTATCTTATCATAATTATGCCCATTGCTGGAGATATCTTGTTGTATCTCCAAGTTGTTGTTGCACCAAAGACATAGTACTTGATATGTTTTTGAAAGTAACTAAGAAATCTTTTCAGAAACAATTTCCTTCGCTGTTCTTTCCTTTACTGATATTTATATTATAACTTTTATTAACACTATAAACTTTAACAAGCATTTATATATCGTTAAACACAGTAAAAGTAAATGTAATATATAATACATTCGAATTAATTTCGAAAAGCTGTTTCTACAGAGAACAAACCGATAAGGAACCTCTGTTCTTTTTATATTTCTTTCAATATAAATCTTCTTCATATGACGGTTGTTCTTTTCATATCTTCCATTAATGGAAGGCTGAAATGAGGTTCTCAATTCTTAATTTTTAGTTCAAGAGACCTTCAGGAATTCATCTTTAGATTATATGACCTGAAATACAAAATCTGAATATCTGAATATATTCAGATATTGGAGGCTCCTAAAAAAGAGTCAATAGGAAAAATAATAATATAACTAAATATAGATACGTATGAGCATATAAGTAGAAAGCGAAGAGAAATAGTTTAATAATTGAGAACATAGTGGAGGGCGTTGTATCAGAGAGACGAAGTAGGGCCGGAGGTGAGTACCGATAGAGCATTGGCTCTCGAGACAAGAGCTCCCTGTGCCGGAGAGGTTCAATACCGACCGCTTTGTAATCGCCCATCCTCTTTTAAAATGCCTGCAACTCTAGTCAAATTCTTACTCGCGATATTAAAACGTTTTTCATTGTAATTTCAAACTCATGAAGCGTCTGCGAATGTTTTCTTTTATTTGTCACGCTTTTGAAAATCTATGAGTACTAATACTACAAACAGACAAAGTTTGTATGTTTGTTTTTATGTATTTATGTAGGGGGTAATATTCGAAACTACTCATCTGATTCTTCCACCAATAGTTCGACATAGTTTAAATATTTTAATAGGGACACCCAGCTTACTAAAAATAAGTTGCAACCTTTGGCAAAAGTATAATTCAGGCGTAAATTTATAATATGCGTAAATGTCCAAAAAACTAAAAAAAATATATTATCAAATTGCTACTAAACTTTACATGATCACCGACTGGGCTAAGCTGAAGATAGCCTGAAAATTTTATCAAAATGGGTTGAGCGATTTTAAAGTCTATATAGGGAAAATACAAACATATATATCGATTTTTTTATATAAAGATATAATAGAGTCACGACTGGAATATAATATGTAAATCATTTTTTATCTTGAAGGAAAACATTGAAACTTTCCCGTGTGTCTGAGAATCTTATCTAGTCTTGGAAGGTCACTAGTCGACTGCCAATTCATTGTGAGGACGTGAGCCAATCTAAATGGAGGACCATATAGCTAGAGCTCATATCTCCACAAAGAGATTACATACGCATTATCATTATTTAGGAAGACAAATATAATAAAATAAATAATACTAGTTCGGTGAGTGAGTAATGGATGCCATAGCCTATTACCACATCCCTTCCTTATCCCTTATCCTTAATCCGCAGTGCAGTTGCAGCACCTTGCTTGCTTGCTTGTGTTATAGGATATATCAGCCTGTCTGTCGACTATGGGCAATGACAATCCATGGACCTTGAAGAGGTTTTTTTTTCTCGAATAAAACGTTTTGTTATTATTAGAATTCTTCATTACGTTAAATCCACATTATATTTGGTGAAAATTTATATTTTCTATAATTGATATCGGAATGCGCCTTAAATTGTGGTCTTGACGCGACACTCATGTCGATGTATCACTTAATACAAGGGTTATTATGCTCCGGTCTCGATTGGTCAATCAATCAATTTATCATGTGGACCGTAGGAGGACAAACGAGAAATACCTATTCAATAGTGGTTTCTCTATAATAAAGACGGATTGTCAGTAAAATTGATGCGTAACATTTTAAACAATTACTTTTTAATTGTTTATAATTTTTAATTGTTTACTTGTGTAAACAAGTGATTGACATTTTAAATTTATTTATTGCTGCAAGTGCTCTCTGCCATCCATAGCAGAGTATGGATCCCATTTCCCTATCCATAAAGGAATGGATAGGGAAATGGGATAAGGAATGGATAGGGGAATGGCTTGACAATGAACTTTTCAAAGTAAGTAGGCTTTTTTGCACTTATACCCCTCTTGGTGTTGCTTGTGTCCATCAAGTCGACTGTCAGCCTGTCTGCCGCCCTTAATAATATTTAAAAAAGCTCTTTTCTTGATCTGGTAAGCCTATTGAGCCTATTGAGGTCAGCAGCGCAGTTGCAGGCGCATTTTTTATAAAATCAAGGCAGAGCTTGGCCGCGATCTCACTTGATCTAAGATGCAGATGCTGCCGAAGGTGTACCACGCTTACCTAGTAAGTGCCCATTTACCCTAGATTTGAAGATCCCAGGATTGTAATTTTGAGGAAACACGCACGCAGGCAAAACCTGTGGCGTTGCTTGTGTTATAAGCGACGGTAGTAGGTAGTGGTCTATCAGCCTGTCTGACAACTTTACCATAAATAAAGATCGATAATTGATCGTGTATACTTAAACTACACTATTTGTTCACATTATAAACGTAAAGCTAATTAGCTGACAGAGTTTTTCAACAAAGACGAAGAAACTCGAAATGGAGTACCCACAAAACTACTAAAGATGTTCCGACTCGCCAAAGGGAATGTAAAGTACCCAGCTTGTCGTGAAACTTTAAATTGCATTTTAAATTTTGCTCGTTAACATTACTCCCTCGTTTATAAATAACAACCATTAGTTAGGTATATATCTATTTTATTTGAAAGTAAAACTTATTTTCAACTTAACACGCTCTTTTTAAGGCGAAATAGTTAAACATATATGTATATTTTATTTTCTTATTGGCCTAACCGTGAAATTCACTAATATCGTGAAATAAAAGCACTAATGCCTTTTATTTTATCCTGAGATCGCGTCGGACGTTTTTTTCCTGTTGGTTCGATTAAAGAATAAAGTTATCAATAATGATATATTATGAGGTTATAATATAAGAAACATTAATATTTCTAATCGACTATCTTTTGTGATAATATCTCAATGGGCTTCTAAAATCGTGTAAAATAAATTTATAATATATGAAAACTAGCTGGTGCCCGCGACCTCGCCCGCGTTAAAAGTAAGGGATGTGTAGCGCCTGACTAAATGTGTAAAGGAATATAAAGCCTGACATCTTTGCTGTTATAAAATTTCTAGGGGTTGTATCTTTATTTTTAGCAGATAGCTGGTGCCCGTGACTTCGCCCGCGTTGAAAATTATATATACTAAAACCTTCCTTTTGAATCACTATCTATTAAAAAAACCGCATCAAAATCCGTTGCGTATTTTTAAAGATCTAAGCATACATAGGGACAGACAGACGGTAAGCTACTTTGTTTTATGCTATGTAGCGAATACGAATTTCTTATAACTTATTTTATCAAAACGTCCTTTAATTCAATACATAATAAAATTGTGTTACTCAATATTTAGTCACTTGTAGTGTTGTTTAGAATAAAGTAATTTTATTTTTACTTTTACTTTTCAAAAACATTTCAATGAAAGGCTTTGCTATAACCAATTTCATACCGTTATCTATTTAATGGTTTAAATTCAAGATAAAAATTGCGACACGGCATAACAGGTACGAAATAGCAAAATGAGCCGCAGAATAATGTGGCGCGATTTATGTAAAAAGCTTGTTTTAACGGTTCTAAATGATATCTGTCGGCGATTGGCGTCTGGTCTAGGAATTGCAAGTCTCGCATGCGATCTAATTGTGGCATGCGGCCGCTCTGACGTAACGGGCTACGGTCCGGTTGAGTGACCGCATCGCATACTACCAAACGGCATCCCGGCCGAACTAAATCGCCACCGTTCATTACTATTCCAACTCCGTCAAGGGAATCCTCTTAATTTTGCAATGTAACATGGAATAGCTTGACCACTACAGCTCAGAAATAGAACGCCAAGAAGTGATCGATGTTATTAAAAATGTAATTTTATGATTGGATTTGACGACACGTTTGGTCTAGTGGCTAGTAACCCTAGCTGTTAACCAAACGGTCGCGGGTTCGAATCCCGCTAGGGGCAAATGTTAACGTTTTACCTTTTTACCTGCGTTGTATTATAATATGTTTGTATTTATAATATGTATATGTAAAAAAATAATCTATGTAGTATATCAACAGTCTGGTATCGCTTACTGGTTAGATGCTTAGTGTTAAACTGGATGGCGCTGTGTGGAATGTGTGAACATACATATTTATAATTTATTTATTTATAATTTACACTTTTAAACTATACTCTGTATCTGTTTCTATCTATATAATATACTAGCGACCCGCCCCCGGCTGCAAGAAACTGAAAATTTCAAAAATACTTTCTCAGTGGATGCTTCTCGCAAGGTTTACTGGGACGTATTATGAGGACTTAAAGTATGCTACAGGTGTATCAAAGTTATTGTCTATCTGAGTGCTAAGTTGCATGGTATTCTGTTCAACTATTTACGCGTGATTGAGTAATAAACATAAAAATGTCTTTATAACGTTTGCAATATTAGTACAGACACGTATTTGATATCAACGTTGATTGTAAAAGAAAATATACTCGTAGTATTTCCAGTAACTTTATCAGTCTGTGTCACATGCAAACGTTACAGGGAAGGCGTCCAAGCCTCACCATTTCTAAGAATGGGTGTCCATCTGAACATTATTAAGAATCGTAATGATAATGTTTTCTTGACCACGCATTTTTTACTATGGTAAATAACTTCATCAATTCCTATACGGCCTATTATGCACAGCGTTTTTATCATCATCATTATTTGTTGGATTATTGCTTGAATAGGCAGCGCACTTATTTGATGATGCATTTTTATTTATATAGTGATACTTAGTTAGTTCAACAAAACGGTCGAGCAGCGTGTAAGATTCGAAATTCTTAAACGAACAACAGGAGCCGTTTTATGGCAAACATTCCTTGGCCGAAGGAAGGTGAGGCTATTTGCGAACCCGTGAAATCCCTCAGTGATAACAGAAATTTGCTCTGCGTAAACATAATTTTAACAAATGATAGGTTAATATTGGTAGATATAGTAGGTACCTATTAATAAACTTAGTAATTGTACAAATTGTACAACTATTAGCTAAATTGCCGACACCGGATTAAAATTTTAAAAACCCCGCGGATATATTTGAGTGAAATTGAGTTTTTTTTCTTTTCGGTGACCCCTGAATATTATATAATTTACGTTCACCCCTATACTAAGCTGTGCTTAGTAGTGTTATTGTAGAAAGGTGAAGAGAAGAAGGGATCGACCAAATCTTAAACTGGATTGCCACCAGAGAGACCGGAATCTTGAAATACCTTTTGCGAAGCAATGCCTCATATTCGAGATGGTCAATCGGTGAGCAGAGAGTACAGCCCTCAAAATAAATAACTACGTTGTAATGTTTATAAACGGGACTTAAACTAATAGAGAAAATACAATCTTTTGTAGGAAAGGAAATCAAATGTCTATCTAGAATTTTTGTCATACAATCTCACGATTGTAAACATGGTATAATATGCTCTTGTACTATGTCTGATTGTTAGTTAATTATGTCTGAGTTAGTCTTTTTAACTAAGTTCCTCCTTGTAAGTTAGCCACTTATCTTTAACCTCTTAATCAGTACAAAATGTTTCTTTTACTTTGCTGTGTACACAAACGCGTTACGTTCTGAGTACATATCTCTGAATCTCTGAATCTCGTATAAACCATATTGTGATATTTATATACCTACTGTACTGTAACAGTGAATACTTTATAAGTAGAAAATACAAAGAAAATGATATATGAGGTATTAGTAATAAAGAGAATTTTATCATTCGATTTCTCTCCGCGCAATGTGAACAAATGAATTTCTCGGTTCGCTATCAATATAAGTAGTTTTCCACAGAATCGAACGAGTATTTTATTCCATTACAGAAAACTAAATTTCTATTAAAGAAATGTCACGTTATTTTATAGTTAATATCAAAGTAACTGACAACTTTGCATGCACAGAAAATTTTTAGTTTTCTTTCAAATATTGCGTCCATCCAACCCCACAGAAAGTGAAATATCATTTACCTACACAATGATTGATCGCTAAATATAAAAATAATATTTAAGCTAAAACGTAGAATTGTGAGAAATTCTAAGACTTCTTTTTAAACTTCCCAATAAAACACAACTACAAGCTGGGCCAGTGTAAAAGTAAAAGTAGGTACTAGAAGTAAAATTGAATTGTTTGTAATAAAATTTAATTAAAACTAATTCCCTTATTGATTATAAGAAATCAATAAATAATAATAAAAAATAAACCGTCTACAATGTAGCTTTATTTGTTGCAGTTTTAATAAGGAACAGTTGAAAAGTACTTGTTAATAGTTTAAGTTTCAGGTACGTACACAATGCAGGGGAGTTAAATTTAATCTTTCATCTGAGTTAATCCGCAAGTTGCCAACTTTGAAGTCCATAAACTATTTCCTCGAGATGGAGTGTTGTCGCAAGGCGGTGGCGGGTTTACTGCATAACATATATTTATGCATAATTGTATTATACTAAAGGATTCGACACATATATCTGACGGAGTTAGACGGTTAGTTGACACAGAAGAGTCGCTGATAGTTTCAGTTGTCAAGTATCCGTAACAGAACTATCAGCAGATATATCGCTGTTTAAAAACTATAGGGCCACAAATCAAAATTACAATTTTTACAGGAGAGCTAATCGAAAAAAAAAAATTTTTTTCTTATTAGATATATATAAAATATATGCATATTATACATCGTTAGAAGCGTATTTTTAAGAGCATTAAATGTTTTAAATACTTTTTTAATAAACTAAATACTAGAAGAGATATATACGCATATAAGTAACTTTTGAATATATAAAAAATGATCAATATACTAAATATGGAATAAAACAACCATAAGTATTTTTGCAACATACAGTATGAAGGATTGTGATTGTATTTATGCAATAAAAACATTTTTGGATTTTTTGTTTTATGGCCCTTTAGTTTTTAAGCAACGATATGTATGTGCGAAAGTCTAAAAACCTCACACGAGCTCTTCTTAGTCTCTTTTTCAAATGTTCTATTAAACCTTAGAAACTCGTACAAGTTTAGTTTATTTGTTGGCAAATGCTTATTTTTTCAGTGGCATTATTAAACTTGTGTCTTTTAAGTTGGAATGCAAGTAATGAGCCATACATTCATGTTATATGAAAAAACGAAAAAATTAGGAATAATTTTAATTATCCTAATAGATTTCCACTTACTTGAATTTTATGTATGTAACTTATTACTCGTATTATATTTAAATTTGGTTAAATTTAAATCACAAAGGAGATGATAACCCGCTCTTTTTTTATTATTTATTTATTATATTATTTATTTAATTATTATAGTAAAAGGCGACATAAATGCAAACTAACTTAAAAAAATAAAAATAAATTTATACTAACCTCCGAATTTCTATTGAGCTGTAAATTGCTAAAGAGTTGGATATCCTGCTATGCAGACTTGAAGCTCAGGTCAAGGTTACCATGTCATGAAAATACCTACGGCGTGTCTGTCTGTGGAATCGTAGCTTCCACAACATACACCGATACACAGATACACAGATACACAGATACCAGATACCACATGTCAAACCTATAACACCCAATTTTTGCGTCGGGCGTTAAAAATATGGTAATTTATTATGACCGGATTTTAAAAAAGTTCTTTACGAAAATTAATAGCTTCTGGCCAAGATAAAATTATAGCAAATTAAAAAGTCAATGAACTCAAACAAAGGTTTCTGTTGTTAAATACACAACATTTGTCTTGAAAGTTCTTAATCTTTCGTCTCGACTTTCTTACTAAGTATACGTGTTAAACTTGAAAGTTTAAGTTATAATTGTTTAGTATGTTTGCTATAAAAATGACAAGAATATTTATATTATTATTTTTTTCTCGTAAATTGTAAAGTAGTAGCAGGGCAGTCATTTGGGCAGCCCGTTTTGGGGCAGTAACCACCCCCTAATAACAGAAGACCACCGTGAAATAATAGCATGTGTGCTCTTATGTTTCGATGAGTGAATAAACGATGTCAGAGACCATTTCCCTATGCCTTCCTAATCCCTATACTTAATCTCTGTGATCAGCAACGAAATTGCAGCACGGTTGACGGTAGCCACCTACCATCAAGTGGACCTGACTGTCTGTTTGAGCTTAATATAAAAAAAAAAAACATAACAGCGTAGTTTTAGAATAAGTTTTATAAAACGTTTTTCAATCAAATTATTTACTTAATTTTTATTATTATTTGCAGGTATGTAATTTCGCCGCCACCCTCTCACGTGCCGAAATAACTAAGAGTTGGTTTGAGGTAATATAAATTAAAATTAAGTTTTCAATTTCATAGCATTGTAACCAGTTGTAAAAACCTATTTATAATTCATAGTTAACAACTTTGGTCAACGAGTTGTACAATATGTTCTTAATTCGAAACCAGCTGTCGTCAAAGAATATGTCATGAAAGTTGAGTTTCCTAACTAGTCAAGATTTTGCTTCCATAGTGGTAGGCAATTCAGAAAATAGATGATACTCGTAACAAAATAGGGGAATATTTGTTTCTCAATTCGTAACCAGATTCTGCCGAAATAGGTATTTCAGTACACATAAATCAATCTAAACAAAGCCTATTATTTATTCCTGAATTGATAGCACAAAAGGCCTAAGTTAAAGCTCCCGATAAATTTGTATTTAAAGGTATTTGTTGTTTTATAAGTAGGCGAAGTATAATTTTGTATCGCAATACAAAGCTGAGAGAAGGACACGTGACATTGTAGGATGCATTTGACAAACAGATCGACGTGGCTGTCACACTGTATACGTATTGTGATCTGTACTATGAGGGGATCTATAATATGACATAGAGACTAGAAGATAATAATAGTATTAGCGCCCATTTTAAAGCTTAATATTATTCCACCAGAGAATCTTCATTTACATGGGCGATTCGAGGATAAGTCATCGTTATTTAGGGCGTACATACATACGTGCAACATGACAGTTGACAAATGGCTTTAGATTTGCCGTTACTGGGCCGATGATTCAAAAAGAAATAGGGCTGGATAACCTTTTTTCCCCAACAGTAAAATTTTACGATGTTTTTCCTTAACTCGTTCCGTATATCATCTTGTTACATTTATCTAAAGGCAAGTTTAATTAAAATTCTTTTTGTTAAAAATCGTGCTTGAGCAGTTATTTACATTTACAAATTTCTACTGTAGTACTTAAGAATATATTATATTGGTTCTAAGCTCTTTCCTAAGTATTCTTAAGTAGTAACAGGAAACAATAATGCGTTCAACCGTCTTACAGTAGACAACCATGAAAAAACAATATAATTATGTGCTGTTGTGTTTCGGTGAGTGTGTATAAGGGATGTCAGAGCCCATTGTTATGGGTTCTATTCTTTCCTAATCCCATTCCTAAAATCCTACTATTTTACTATACTACTACTTATCTTACTATGTCCGTCAGCCCGCTTGTCGACCATAACTTAAATAAAAAATATATTAAACTGCAAAACATCATAAAGTTGTGCCGACACAGAAAGTTTTAAACGAATTGTTTTAAACTTCCTTAGCTTATCTAAAGAAAAAACTTTTTGTTTGATTAGAATTTATCTAATACTGTATTTAAAGAATACAGCTATATATAGAAGAGAGACATTTTTGTTAAAGAATTTTCAGTGTAATCAGGGAATAAGAGAGGCGGTGTTGTCGGCGAAGTTCGGATCGGGCCGCAGCAAAAACGGAGAGGTCTCGCGGCCGACAACGACGTCCGCCCTGTCACTACCATTGCGAGATTATATCGCGAAATCCAATTTCGTGCTTATGTTATCGCTTTTCTCAGGAAATACAGAAGATTACTAGCCTTCTAATCGTTGAGGTTTTTTTCGTTAAACGCCTAACCTGCTCGTATGCAATTATTTTTTTATCTGAATTTCAACAGACAGGCTGACGGTCCAGTTGATGGTAGGTGGCTAACTGTCGCCTATAATACAAGCAACGCCACAGGTGCTACAAGTGCGAAAGTATACAAAAGTATTAAAGTGGTAATAAGTCCGGAAGACGTCGTTCTCTCAAAGTCTATTATTGATTATGGCGGGCTGATGTGTAATCGTCAGCCTCAGCTAGGAACTTTGAAACTAATTTTGTTGTATTGTATTGAACGTAATTCTTTGTTTTGTTGTAAGGTTTTTATTAAAATTTTAAAATAAATAAATAATAAGAACCTCACTCAGACTTCAACTAATATTAGAAAAACAATTAGCCGAATAGGTTCAGCCGTTTTCGCCGAGTTTTGCGCTTAGCAACATTATTTAGCGATTCATTTTTATTTACACAGATTAAGCTGAAATGTTATTTTTATTTCGTCCACAATTTTATGAGTGATTGTGTCAAATTGTTTAGAGTTGGTAATAAGATTTGAGAAATGAATGGTAGGTTATGTCAGAGGCATGCTACCCCTGGGTTTATAGCAAGACAAATGAGTCGAGGCAATGCCACGAATCAACAAACGGAAACAATTCGTTGAATTCCGTACACAAATATAAAGTAATAGAAAGTCAATGGTCTATTTTAAAGCATTTGTTATGTAATGCATCAGGACACGATAGAAAATATAATTATATACCTACTGATGTGAGTGATGTAGAAATCGACAATACGGGGTGTACCCTTTTTAATTATTATTATTTTTTACTTCTCAATAAATGTGCAACAGTTTTCAATCCTATTAAACATAGTCTAGCTTTTGCTCGCAACTTCGTCCACGCCCCTTTTTCTTTGCTGTTAAAACATTTATTGAATATTTATTGGTCATAAAGGTATTTTATTTATTTGATGTTTTGACATGTATTTCTGGAACAGTACTATTTTCTGAATGAAAAGTACCCCATGTCCTTTTTTCGTAACCCTGGCAACTTGTAAGTATGCAATATAAAGTATATTGAAAAAAAATCATCAAAATTAAGTAACCGTTATTAAAAAGTTTCATTTCGAACATTAGCCGTCATTTACGACATTAGGTAACGAGAAAAAATGTCGGCCTTTTACCTAAATAACGACGTCATTCGTCTAGGGTAAATAATAAAAGTAAGTGCAGCGTCCTATCGCCACTGTGTATCTGAATGTTAAAAGTAAAGTAATCAATATTGGCCTGCTCTTTGCTCGGTCACGCATAAAATCAATATTTATAAATAAACAGCATTGCTTCCAATGAGGGTCAGACCGAGCCAACGTAACAAGGTACAGTGCGGGGATTATACTTGAAAAAGCATTAGTTTTATGCGGGTAAATCGTTCTGCTATTAGCGCGAATGGAGAGACCAATATCTCGTCGTATTGCAAAAGGATAAAAAGGAAAGTAAAGTAACTTGTATGGCGGGTCGGTTGCAAGATGCAGAAATCTGTGCGCGGCGTGGGCGTCAGCGAACCGGTCTAGACGAGATGAACTTTAAAGGATCTGACAAAATAAAATAAAAGCTCGCCGTATAGCGACAGAGGGCCTGCGAACCGTGTTTCTTAATGTGCAATTTTTACGGCAACTCAAAAGATATATACCTATTTATAATTTGACCACGAGTTCGAATATGTTGTAAATCTTACTTAGCCTGGCCTACTACTTCTTTGTGGCGAGTGGTACGTGTCGTTATGTTCTTACGAGTAAAATGTAATATTCTCGCAACAATGTTTGAGGAAAATTAAAGACAGTGTTGCTTTACACTCAACACGAAATAAAAATAACATCATAAAAATTGTGTATATTGTATACCTAATGACTGGGGTTTCATACACATTTTAGAAACGAAATTGAAAATAAAAATAAATAAAAGTCAAAGTTGAATACAAAAACATTTGAAACGCTTTTTAGAAAACGATTTTATTGCAATTCAGCAAATAAATAAAATTAAGGAAGGAACAGAACGACATTGGTGCTTTAGTTTATTTTAACAGTACCTACCTACGTACATTTACTTAGAGGAGTAGGTATAAAAAGAAGTGAAAATCCTATACAAAATGTTTTAGTTTCGAATTCGAACACACGATCATTATTTTTAGTATAATGGCTGGGCATACTGCTTTCCGCTTTCATAGAGTAGGCAACCCGTCTGGCAGCAGTAACCATCTTATCGAGGATTACCCTTAAATAATAGGTAAGTAAGTGTGGTTTTATATTTCGGTTTTATATTTTATATTTCCAAAGTCCTTTCCCCCAACCCTATTGTGTCACTTAGATCCGCAGTATATTTGAGATGCTCTTCGTTCCTGCAAGAAACAACCTCGGTTGATCTTTCCTAATTAATTTTAAACAAATCTTATTCAAAATTCCATGTTTTTTTAGAAGCTATGATTCCACAGATAGATACAGAGATACACGTCAAACTTATAACACTGCGTTTTTGCGTTGGGCGTGGAGGTTTAAAAAGAATCGGTTAAATGCGATTTTCTGAAATCATGACAGTTGATCGTGGTGTTGGTTCCCTGGAGAGGATTTGCAATTTACCTCGAGTGGACACAATTAGGTAGAAGAAAACACAAGAGAGGGTGTCGCGACGGCTTGGATTAGATTAAAACAGATAAGATTAGTAGCGTAGCAGTGTGGCAAGCGCGTCGCGCACCGAGCCTCGGTTTAATGCGCGATGCGAACGTACCTCCTACGTAATTACAAACTCCATCCACCGCATCTACTCAGTCCTATATCTCATTACCCATCTAGTGTCTGTTATTGCTTATAACATCCGCTTTCATTTCAAATTAGCGACCCATCTCTGGCTTCGCATATAATAGAGCTGAAACTTTCAAAAAGCCTTTTTATTAGTACGGTAAGTATAAATTAAAGCCTCCTTTGCGTCGCCTGTCTGTATTTCCGCCGCTAACTAAAAAGCCACGAAACGGATTTTGATGCAGTTTTCATAGTCAGTTTTTCAGGACCAATATTCTGCAAAAAAAAAACCAATATTTTGCAACCGGCGCCGAAACTATTCCTATCCACCACCAAACTGTAACGCGCTGAAAGGACTACACGTTTTTGTAGATTATTATTTTGTTGACAAGCCCATTTCCTCATGATATTTTTCTTCCCCGTCATAGCAAGTGATCGCGATTTCTCACTAAACGTGCACCGTAAATCCTCGGAAGTGCAGACCTAAATGTGAGAACCTGCAAATACAATACCGTGTCGGATGTTCAGCATTGAACAGTTTAACCAACACTTGGCTGTCTGTTTGACTGCCCGTCGACTCATTGTAACGGTTATGATAGTGTCCAATAGGTTAGATATATTTCAGGTTTCAGCGCGGAAGCAATAGCGCGCCGTTGCTAAGTATTTCATGAATATTTATCGCGTCGAAGCAAGGCACACGGGACCAAATTTCGCGGACCGGACTCGGGCGGGGCTGCACCCTAATGCAATGATTCATATTCGGTTTGCGGGCGAGTTGAACGTCTTCCATTATTGTCATTCATCGGAGGAAGTGGGCGGTGGGGGGCGGTGCGGGCGATGGCGGCCCCCCCGCGCGGCTCTCACTTCAGTCGCTCGCCGACATCCTCGCCGATAGGACGCGAGATCCGCTATGCACTTTGCCTACTAAGCTTGACACAGTCATTCGTGTTCCGTGTGTGAGTGCCCATCGTGTACTGCAAGGAGCCCTGTAGACGCGTGCAGTGCAGTCGCATTCAGTGCTAACCCTCGGACCGTGCAAGGTCCGAGTAAGGCGGACGAGCCAGTGTTGTGCCCGGCGTCTCTCCTCGCACGCGACAGCCGACGACGGCTCTCAGCTGACCGCCGCAACTCCTGTCTGCTAGCGCACGGTGAGTGCGATCGATTGTTGCATGCACGCGCTCGCTTCGCGTTTCTATTTCGAGTCGCGAAACGGCCCTCGACGAATCGCACATATGCATGCATGATATTTCGTAGGTCGCCACCACCAACCGCGATGACTGCCAAAGGTCGGCGAACAATTGCGTTCATTTTTCCAACCGGTCGCGGAATTGTTCGTCAATTTGTTGATAAACAGTGTCGGTTCGGTTTTCCGTATAATGATACCGTGCTATGTTATGATATGGCGGATCGTCGCGAATGAATTTCAAAACAATTTCGGTGTCGAATGGATGTAACAGGTGAAAAAGCTGGTAGTCGGTGTGCAATACAGTCGATAGTTGCGTGTCTCCGCCTCGCTGCCTCCCCTCCCCTCTTTGCTGAAACGTCACTCATAGCCAGCTGACTTCCCGTCTGCGTACACTCTTGCGCAAAATGCACCGCACCGCCCCCCGCCCGACGGCCATTCGGTTTCTTGCGCCACCCGTTCGGCCCCAACATTCCTATGCCGTATTATTGTATTCATAAAATTATAGCCGCCAGCTTAGGGGGTGTATTACGATCATATTACGATCTCTTAAACCCGAGCGTGATTATCTCGACCAGTTTTCTTAGAAAATTTTAACGCTTACATTTAGTTACTTACGTGTAAATTTATTGATTCAAGAAATTCACAATAGTATTAAGTATATTGGTCATGCAATTTTTCTAAAGTAGAGAGGCATTTAGCAAATATTTACTCCAACGTCAGTAACAGCACCTGTTTTTATCTTATCAATCTATCTGCTCTTACGAAGGTCGTACTGATAAGCGCAGCGCACCGGTAGCCGCTTGTTTGCCTACATCTAACTCATTTCTGTAGTCATTTAGAATTGAAAATAATACCTATAATGCATTACAATGGGTTTATTTTATATTATGTATAGTGACTGCCAATCTTGCACTTTTTTAAACATGTTACTCATATACAATAGGTACTCATG
Source organism: Synanthedon formicaeformis (assembly GCA_945859745.1). Taxonomy (NCBI): domain Eukaryota; kingdom Metazoa; phylum Arthropoda; class Insecta; order Lepidoptera; family Sesiidae; genus Synanthedon; species Synanthedon formicaeformis. The sequence goes on from OX243965.1 coordinate 7,350,002, forward strand.
TTACAAGCCGGTTAATACAGATAGCCAATGAAATTATTATTCGGTACGTAATGTAATTAAGGGGCGTCACTTTCTTTATGTATGCTATGAGTATTAAAATACCTACACTACACATTATGCATTCAGTCACATTATACAAATTATATACTCGTAGGCCACATTTTATATTATTTAACATTTATAACAGTCTAAAAAAAATCGTATCTACATAATTATTATAATTTGAAGTCGCTTTCCGCGTCTATCTATGGCCGAACTCCTAAACCACACAACGGTTTTTGATGCGGTTTTCACCCAGTTGGATAATTTTTCACGGATTTTTTTATAAAACCCAATTGAGTTTTTCCTGGGCGAAGCCGGGAGCGGGCCGCTAGTAGGATATATAATATACAATCCCTATAGATACGTTAGTTACTTTCAAAGTTTTTTGCGTAACTTAGGTATGTAACCTATGTAGATAGGCACTTTCTGAGTAGGTAATTATCATGTTGTGTATGTACATAACTTTATAATTATTATTAGTTATACGTATTATCTTTGTAAGGCTTACAAAATACTCAATTTGTTTAAAATTGAATTTTAACATTGTTAACTAATAGTTACAACAGCTATATTTAAACAATGACCTCTTGACTACCTAGTATTGATTTGAGACAAAATTGCTTCTATTTCCTCTTGTAAATTAGGTTTTAAGTTAAGAGGCTTAGTTGGTAGGTAAAGTACCTATCTACCTATATTTTATCTTGCGAGGTGTTTAGGACTGTCTAAAACAGTATTAACCGACTGGTCGCCGAGTGATGAGTGATGACGGTCGACATCTCATTTCCTTAATTCTGAGAACTTAGAACATTTTAACTAATGAGAATTTCTAGAATATTATAGATCCTATAATGAAATGAATGGAGCAAAACTTCGGGCTTGGGCAGTTGTTTGTAATTTGTATGGAGAAACAGTAAATTCGGACCAACATAGGTACTTACGACACGCGACATTCTCGGTGAGTGTCTCGCTCAGGCAGATTATCATATCGAAAAAATGACGATACTTTTTTCACATGAACATCCTTATCTTGTATGAAAAGTACCTACAAGAGATTTTGAGAAACGAAACTATAGATAGCGCATCAACTGCCTGCGCCGCGACATCTGTCGTCAGAAATTGTAAGTTTTCACTCCTGACGTGCAGTTCTGCGATTGACATGTTTTTTTTTATAATAAAACATAAAACTGTGGATTATGTTATATTACAAATTATGTTACGGTATATTACGTACTTATCTTAACGGTCAATTTCTATTTATAATTGACTAATTGGAATTAATTTATTAAAACAGATAACGTATACTGTGTACATGTACTGCTAATATGTATACTGTTAATACAAACTTAACTGTTTACCTACCTAAGCAATTGCAGTAGGTATCTATGTGATTATTCATAGTTCGATATAATTCAGGAATGTTATACCTAATTTAGGTAAGGGCTGTTGCAAACATATCATCACGAAAGAAAGCTAGGTATAGAGTTTAAGTAATCTCTTCGTTCATTTATTTAAAACAAATGGTCAAAGGTCGTATTTATTTATCATTAGCTTTGTTTAAATTGGTTCACATTCCAACAACAGATAATTTTGTATTTAAATTTATGTAACAATGATAACGTTGTACACGATAAGAAGCGAGCATTAACGAGCGTTAGATAAGTTTTGAGAGAAAAAAAAAAGACTTGTAATGGGTCAAACTATTAACAGGTAATTTGAACAAACAAGAATGCACACAACATTAAGGGCAAATAGACTGCCGTATCTTTTCTACAAAAGAGTATTGACACACGGAGATAAGCATTATCTCCATGTACACTAATGTGCCTCGTCACAGTATAGACGATGAACAGTGTAAAAACTGTATAAAACCACGAATATAGTTCGAATCACATCTCGTGTGTCTTAAGAGCGGGTATAAAGAGAAATAGCCAATCCTAGATTTGAATTTTATCTAAGTAAACAAAGTCTAATTTAATAATTTTTTTAAAATAGATAAATACATTATAAATGAAAGTGACGACTGTAACAGAAAACATAATATAATGAAATTTTCTCGATAGAAAAAAATCACCAAGTGAGCTGTCATTTCCATCGAATTTAGTTTTATTATCAAAATGACACACATTACAAAGCTAAAAGTGTATCAGTAATTTCACTTTACATATTATCTAAGGCTGTATGTAATAATTTTTCATTTGACATTGTAGTTTACGAATAATTAATATTTAATACTTTTGGCACTTAGTTATCATTTTTATTGAGCGAGATGCGCTATCTTCCGTCGCATGTTGTGCGTAGTTCTACGTATTTTGTGTCACTATCATGTCCAAGGGGCCATGAGGGTGAAATTACAAATTTTGTTTGCTTTATACCCATTCTTAAGTAAAGCAATAAGCGCTGCAAATGCGCTGCCATCATATTATTAAGTTATAAAAATGTCTAATGATTTGTATGGGAATGACTGACAGAAAATTTATACTGCACTTTTGTGACTTTTGTGGTAATCCTCACTTCAATATTGTCTTGATAAATTGTTTAAATTAAATTTGTATTTATTTTAATCGTGTGTTGCGAGTTGCTTAAAATTTTTGAATATTTTAATATTTATTATAATTTAAAAATATATTAAAATAATTATTAATCCTCTGTTCTGTTATACTACTGGTTTTTGTATATAATGCGACTTAGATATCTGTGGAGCTGGATTTATACTCATTGTGCCGTTATCGTACGGTTAACGCTTTATGTGTCCGATAAGCAAATAAATAACCACTCTGAGGTAGCCGTCATTAAATATACAATATTATGCACACAAGATTCCGTCATTTTTTAAAAGATTTCTCAAGAGAATTGAAAAAATGTATTGCAAAATAAATTGCCTATTTTTACAAGTTAATATAAAAATATAATAAATATATAATAACTATAAATTTATAAATAAAAGTGTTTTTCAACTTTTAATTTAACATTATTACTCTTATATATTTACTTTATGTGATTATATTTTTGCCTAAGTATTTTCTCCTTAGTTAATTATATTTATATGCTATATTACATTATGTTAAAATTAATAATTCATTTTGTCAAATCAACTAACGAATAATAATGTTATTTGTTAGTTAACATTATTATTCGTAATTGTCTAACGATGTAATTACATAGTATTTGAAAATCTAATCACGTAATTACATAATATGGAGTCTTAACCTAGAGCAGACATTGAAAAGGAGGAAGAAAACTGAAAGTTTAAAATAAAATCCCAAATGATATTCTTTGATTAAGAATAGTTACTGTTCTTTTTAATACCTAATACGAAACTACTCAAGAGTGCAAACTGTTATCTCGTTGACCAAGTAATAATTTCCTTTCGTGACAAATTTAGGTGATTTAATCAAGTCTTCTAATGCATATTGTTTATCGTCCCCTAGCATTTGTTTGATATACAAGTGTTTTAATAGAATTTTTTCCTTGCCAGTCCAATGTTTCTGTCGCTAATCATGTAATTATTTTTCTAATTTTCGTGTTGCGGTTAGAAGCGTAACGTGGCATAGTAATCAGTTGTGACCGTCGCGTCGCCAGTCGCCACTCGTTCGTTCACTTGGCGAAGTCTATATTTAGTGGGAGCAATGCAATGCAAGCGGAATGCAGTCCGCCGAGCGTATGACCTACCACAACACCGGTGTCACAATTTCGGCGCACACGCACAGCCTCTTAGCAGAGGATGCGCATTTCACCACGTACGCATTCTCTACCTAATTCATCGCTTCCTATACAGGGCGTCCTAAAACTTTGCGACATGAAGGGAAAGTACGAGTACCTCAAATATCGTAGATAGGATATTTTGCTGAAAGAAGACTTTATGTTATTTTTAAAAGTTAGTAATACTGCTAGTTAGTTCAAAAATTTTCTAAAAAATTAAGTCGTCGTGGGCAATAAAATAATAATATTTCTTTTCTTTTAAGATACTTAAGAAGAATTATTATTTTTTGTCCATTTTTTTCGATTCCCAGATAACTGTAATATGAAAATTGGTAGTTAATAAATGACCGTTTTTGTAAAAGTTTCTATAATGAAAACTAATTAGTCAAAGACGAATTAGGTTTTAATAGACTAGAAAGGTAGAAATAAAGCGTTGATTAATTTCTTCTAATTCAGTAGTTCTAGTTATTAGAAATAATATTACGCGCTCTCCTTATTGGAATCTTATTATTACCGAATAGGAGAATTATATTATTATGAAGTCAAATTGTTCTTTATTTGCAATACATTCATCAACATTAGTCATAAAAAAACGCATTGATGAATGTTCAAATTTGTGAGATCTTTTTAAATCGCATCACAAGTGTGATGAGTGAAATTTATTTAAACAATTATTTATTGTTTTTAATTGTTATCTAAAACATAAATGGTTATGATTGTTTTAATATTGGTCAAGTTATTTTCCTTTGAACTCTTTCATGAGAACATAAAATAATAATCCAAATACTTAATTAATAAGTAATGACTGCAAATACTTCTCGGTTCAGCTATTAAGCTTTTTTATACGAGCATATTTCAATAGAAGAGCTCCTATAAAATTAATCTTGGAAATGAATCACTTACCAAGGAATAGGAACCTTGAATAAATGTTGACTACGTCTTTTAGTCTGTACACTGTTCCCAATATAAAAATGATACAGTAATGGAACTCTCAAAACTTTTACTAAAGGGTCTTGAAGAATTTTCAAACTATTCGTACGAAATAGCTAATTTTTTATGTTAAGGTCAGCAGACAGGCTGACGGTCCACTTTGATAGTTATTAATAATTTTTAAAGTTCACTTATCTATATTATTATTTATTTATAACTAGCTTCTGCCCGCGACTTCGCCCGCGTATCTTTGTAAATTGTATACTAAAACCTTCCTCGAGAACCACTCTATCCATTGGTGAAGACAGCATGAAAATAGGTGCAGTAGTTTTTTAATTTATCGCGAACAGACAGACGCGGCGGAGGATTTTGTTTTACAATATGTAGTGATATTAAACGTTAAACAATAAAATTATCAAATGGAAAATAGGTATGTATCTAAATATGTACGAATCTAATTTTACTTATTCAATTTTTTGTATTTTTTTTAATAATGTAAGTAGATTGTATACTGCCACATAAAAGTGCTGTGTTCAGGATGAGAGCGTTCGTCGGCTGAACTGGCGCCGGCTAGGTCAGACACTACTATTAGAACCCAGATTGATCGTTTTCCTTCCCCTATATCTAGACGCTATGGTACACGTTATTTATCTTATTTGAACTACTATGTTATACGTCTACGTCATACATTAAATAAAAATTGTATTCGTTTAAATTGGGATTTTAAATCATGACAGCACTCAATGAAAAAATCATATTGACAATTATATTAAAATATGCATTTTTTTTTTTTTAATTTGATGAAGTTTTTGAATTTTATGAAATCGTAATGCAATGAAACGCATTTGATAAAATAATTTTTACACAATGTTGTGTAAAAAAAAATTTTTTATTAATATTTACAAAAACTTGATTAAAATATTCACAGCTAAATTGTTTTCATCCGAAAAAGGTGACGATTCCAAAGTTTCCCTGTAGCTATTGTGGTTTGGAAAATCCATAAAAAATACATATATAATAATTATAAATGTCGTTTATTTTTCCTTTTACTATGTTTTAGACAAATTTTGTTTGTCAACCGATAAGTAAAGGCATATTTAAGTCATATTAAGTACAGTAGTGGTAGGGCACACTGCGTTTCGCAGTCATTTGGGCAGCCCGTCTGGCGGCAGTAACCACCCCCTTACAGAATACCACCGTGAAATAACAGCATAATGTGCTGTTGTGTTTCGGTGAGTGAGTAAGGGATGTCAGAGCCCATTACCCCACCCCTCCCTTATCCCTTATCCTTAATCCTTCTGTGGTCGGCAGCGCACTTGTAGCACTTATGGCGTTGCTTGTGTTATAGGCGACGGTAACCACCTACCATCAAGTGGACCGTCAGCCTGTCTGTCGACCTTAACATAAAAAATAAAAATAAAGTGTTTTCAGTATTTATTGTTAATTAAAAACAAAATGTAATGTTGTTTATTTGTTGGCGTGATCTACTACTAAGAAAGAAATATATACTGATTTTTGTATGGCTTCTAGTCATATACTAAGGTAACGTTTGGTTCGATCGCGAAGAGGTCGGCTTAACCGTGGCCTACAACGTAAGCAAGGTTGCGGATGAACATTATCTGAGTAACATGACACACGTCATGATCATATTCGTAGAATTAATTATCATATAATCATAACAATACGTGTCTCTTTATATTCAAGAACAAATGAATATGAAGTGAAAAAAATAAAGATTGAAATTCATTAATGGTCCATAGAATTGGCATATTTTACCTTACATCAAAATGAGGTAGTTCTGATTTCTTTAAATGTAGATAGTGATGAAATGATAATTACAAAACCAAGTTTTCCACCTCGAAAGCCTTTCGGAAATTCAGTAAATTGTAGGACTTTTTTTCAGTTTTTGTTGATTTTTACTACGACGGACCTGTGCTACGGCAAAAATCACTAGAGGCATGAGAATAAATTTAGGCTATTCAAAGGTTTGCAAAATTTCTAAAAAAAAATGCATGTTTTATTTTATCATGAGATTTAGTTGTTAAAGTTGTTTAGGTAGACTAACGGCCAGGTGTTAGTTTTATTTTATTTTAGATGATCTTGGGAACAGATTTTTTTTTCTGGATTAAAGATACCCTATGTCCTTTCTTATATCCCTGACAACGTGTATGCAATCATCGGTTGAGTAGTTAAGGCGTGAAAAGGTAACAGTCAGACAGCCAGCCAGTTACTTTCACATTTATTTATAACTAGCTGCTGCACGCGACTTCATCCGCGTTGAACGATGAAGGGTACCCTATGTATCCTTTCTGGTGTCCCAAACAACTTGTATGCAAAATTTCATGGTGATTGGTTCAGTAGTTTTTGCGTGAAAGCGTAACAAACAAACTCACATTCACATTTATAATATTAGTAAGGATAAGGATAATATTAGTATGGATATATTCGATAGTCGTTATATTCTTTTGTATTATGTAGATTAGTGAACGCAGTTTGCGTTCGCAAGATATTCCGTGGTGGTAACTTGTTATGACGTAACACAATATAGGTATTTATCACAAACGTAATTTAAGCGTTCTTATCGTGAATATTTGCTGCAATTTGCGATAAACAAGAGGTGCTTCACGAACCGCGTAGATAACGAACATTATGTGTTGGTAACTAAGCCACGTTTTACCTATCTGAGCTCGCACTAAACTTATATAATAAACTTACAAATTTATTTGTCCTGTATTTATAAAGTGGTCCGAAGATGGGTACCTGGCCATATGGCATGAAACGAAGGCAATGAACTTGCTGACGAACTGGCTCGAGCAGGCGCAAAAGGTAGACTAAAAGGTCCTGAACCTATGTGCGGACTACCAAACAGCCTAGCTCGCTGGACCATATAGAACCAGTGCTTTATTAAATCTTACAAACACTGGACTCACTTCTGGCAAGTTCTGGCTGAACCATTCCAAAGCGCTCATAAAAGCCTATAGTCGAAACGTGACAAACCAGGCTATGTCACTTCACCATGTCATGTCACCAGGCTAGTAAGAGCAATTTGTGCATGCTAATTACTGCACTAACGGGGCACTGCCGCCTCAATAGACACCTTAAAATAATGGGTCTCATTAGTACAGGTGAGTGTCACTTCTGGCATGAGGCAGAAGAAACACCATTGCATATCCTGTGCGAGTGTGGCCCCTTGATGCACAAGCGCAGTCACATTCTAGGAAGCCATACAATGGCTTGTGATGATGTGAATTATGCCTCCATCAAAAAGTATAGTTACTACATTTTCTTAACATGGTATGTATAGGTAGAAAGCTTTAGTTCACGTGGCGATCACAATATTTCAGCAATGGACGAAGTGATACTTGGTACTCTAGCAGACAGAAATAGCCACTAAGAAGATATATACAAATTCATTGCATTACGATTAAATCCTAACGTATATTTAGTTTGCTTGGAAACGTGAAAGGCCTGTCTTATAATATTATTTTTAATAGACGTTGAGTTAAAAGATTATTTACTTATTTTTGTTTTGTTTCAATGTTTCCACGACTCAAAGAAAAAATCCATCGAATATAATAATATTATTCTATTGTCAGTCTAGTCGTTTGTCAGCCAACAGGAACGGATTGTGGTATCATATTGAAATTAATATCAAATGCTAAGGTCTACATTCCCTTGAAGATGTAATTCAATCTTTACTAAGGTCAAAGCTGTGTACGCCTTTAATTGACATGCACACTTAACTAAATTTAAAAGTTTTAAGTGTGGCATGTTGATGGTGTACCTAATATTTATTTAGAAAATACCCACAATTGTCTACAAAACTCGAAGACTAGGCGATGGATTTTTTTAAAAATTTTACAATACATTGCATTTTTTTTATTGGCATCATGAATATTAATTTTAACATTAACATAAAAACATTACAAAACAAAACAGGAGAGTGTTTTTATATACTTTTTATATAACGGGAGTGAAGGATTAGATTTTCTTTATTTACCATTACCCATTGACCTATAATCGACAAAAATGTTTTATTTTTGAATATTAAAAAAGGAATACGTATAGATTTTGTGTAAAATTATAATTTGTTGTCATTCGTTTCTATTACCCCATGTATCATAAATTAAATGGGGTAATAGAAACGAGGTTTGATCTATGCCAAAAGGAATACTTTCCTTCGTCTGCCGCATAATCTTGCTTTTGAATTAGCTCTGTGCGTCTGTAGCGATTGACTGTTGCTGTGCTCAAGTTAAACCAAAGTGTATTAAGGAATAGAACTGCACTTTGCTGATTACTGTAAACCTTATTCAAAAAGGAACTACAACCGTTTATATAGTAGCAGGGTACATACATACACTGAATATTACAAAGACCTGCGTTATTCTAAGAAATATGTATTAAATCTTTTTGTATTCAGTCATCAAAAGCAATAACAGTAGTCAAATAATTTATATATACATATTTAGCAGCTATTTAAAACGTAAAATATGTGATGGAATAATCCCTTTTAAATATTTTATTTAAAATATAATATGCATTTTTTGATCCTTTTTTATATATCAGTGTTGCCAGTGATATAACATTAAATATTAATTCAATATTTAAAAATATTTAAAAGCCATTTCACTCTTGAAATTTTCTTTTGGGAGCTCCTTGAATATTCGCAGAGTTATCCTTTAAACTTAAAATATGGTCTAAAGCAACAGTACTAGAAGTGAAAAACAAAGAACATTCAACGGATACCAAACACAATACGTTCGCATGGAAAACAAGTTGATCATTAGGGTAGTTGTTATCAAGCGAGCCCTCGTCACGCGGTGCGCGGATGTCATACAGAGTGTGTTACACTGATAACAAGTCGATTCGTTGTTGCTTTGTCATATGCTAACAATGTGTAGGTACGTCAGATAAGACGTACTAGTGTCCAGACAGAAGCGACGATGAGATCATGTGACACATACACTTTCTCTCTCCAAACTGGAAACGATCACAGACTTACAAATGCAATGTATCTACTATAGATACTGCACGACGAACTGTACTGGGGGGAGAGGAAACCGAATCGAGTAAACCAACCGTGAGAGTTCATTGGCAAAGTTGGAGTAAACTTTTCAGATCTGGGTTTCTGGTGATAACAATTATTACTCGAATAATCGGACTATGCTGTATTATTAATTTTATGTAATTTTTAAATATAGTTTATTATTATATAAAAGAAAGTCGTGTTAGTTACACCGTTTATAACTCAAGAATTTTATGATCTTTGATTTGTAAAATTAGTCTCCGCCCTGCAGAATAACTACTAAAACAACGAAAATTTCCACAAAATAAAAAATGATGAAGGAAATTCGTTTTCTCATACACTTTGTATGGAACCGTATATCTTTTTCAGGCGGTACTTTCTATGTTTAAACTATTGCATAAAATTTGAAAATTACATAATTCAAATACTATTATTAAATACCTACTAGCTGGTGCCCGCGAATTCGACCGCGTTCTCTATAGCCTATAGCCTTCCTCGAAAAATGGACTATCCAACACAAAGATAATTTTTCAATTCGAACCAGTAGTTCCTGAGATACAACCAAACAAACAAACTCTTCAGCTTTATATAATAGTATAGATATCTAAAATCCTTCCTACAATGCTTATTAATATATTGAAAATTGCTTAGAAACAGTAGTATGTGTTTACATTGATTTCATAGTTATTCGTAAATTACGATCAAAAGATGAGTATTTTCCCACAAATTTCATCATTTCTTATAAAAGCAATCTCAAGCGGTTTAAAACTTTGAACAATTTTTCATTTAAGAAGTTTGGTGATTCGTGTCAGAATCATTCCGAGTACATTTTACGTCGAGGATTCCACTTTGGAATTGGCAGGTTTTCTGCTTCCAACTTGTTAAAGACATTTACTTATCTTTCTCTATTATGGTAAAGGGAAGATTTTTATTTCTTGTGCGAAATTTTGAAGAAATATTTTCCACAGTTATTTTATTGAAGAGTACTTAGGACATATTTCACTGAACATTATACTATATTATATTCATTATATAAGTACTGATTACGTATAATGTTAGGTATAAATTATTGTTTTGTGTTCTCTTAAGATTTTTGTATGCTGTTATGTAATAAGCTCATAGTAACATTTGCTTGCTACTTCTTCCATGTCCCTCGAAAAAAGTATTTTTTTAATAAAGTTAATCTAAGTTCTTTGCTGTGCCACTGACAATGTGTATGAAAAATTTTCGGATGATAACACTGACAATGTTTATGAAAAACTATATATGTTTATTTAAAACTAGTTTTATCCCGCGGTTCTTACTCAATAATTTAGCTATGAAATGCAAAAACTATTTTTTTAACGCGTTGAACCTAACGAACAAGCTTTCAGCTTTGAGTTTTAAGTTTTAAGCTTTAAAACTTTTTATTTAAGGATATATATAGTTAAGTCTGCCACGTGTGTGATTTACTATCATTTTATATTTTATATGATTGTTTTGAGTTTTTTTACTTAACTGTTATACAAACATTTCTACAACCTGTTTGATTGTGTGAGAGAACATTTAAATGAAGTGAGACGCGGGAGTGTGCTCGAGTATATTGCAAATCTCCAGAGCACTCGAACTCTTTTCATCAACACAACACTTTAGGGAACGGTCGGGAATGGAAGGAGGGGTAATGGCCCACTCCACGTGCGGCGAAGTCGTCGATAATTGGGCCCATTACGCGTCGCCTGCAGGTGCCTCGCTGAACGCTGTCAAATTATTTAGAAGCCTCTCTTGTCCCTGAGAGTACCAACGGGCGCAAGCAAAGAAATTGTCTAAGAATATTATTAAGTCGACATTGCCTACTGCATGTCTCGTCTTTTCAATTGCTGTTTCGAACTCTTGTGATATTTATTTCGTCCTTCGCGCCGATGGTGACAGTTGAGTGATGTAATATAATATTACAGTAGCTGGTGCCCGCGACTTCGTCCGCGTTCTCTATAGCCTATAGCCTTCCTCGATAAATGGATTAACCACACAAAATGAATTTTTCAATTAGAACCAGTAGTTCCTGTGATTAGCACGTACAACCACAAATAAAAAAAACTCTTCAACTTTATATATTGGTATAGATATTATATGTCACATATTTTATATGTAGGATATACCAAGATACAAATATACATAATTTAAAAAAAAATATTTCTTTTCATAATAAAAAACACTAGTGATTTTTGTGTCTGTCAGCATTTACATAAATAATAATAGTAATAATATAGTAATAGTAATAAATAATAATAATACCATTTACATAAATAATAATAGTTTGGATGTAATACATATTACATCCAATTTTTTTTTTTATTGCTGCAGTAGGCAGTCAATTTTTAGTAGCTTTTATTTCTACATAGTTGTACACAATATGTTTTAAATGATGAAAAGGAGATGTCCACAATGTGAGTAATAGATTCCACAGACCATTCGCCTATTTCACCTAAGTCTTTTATATTTACGCTCCAGGCTTTGCTTGTGTTTGTAACATTCGGTATCCACCACCTACGAGTACCTACCATCAAGACAAATACACCATCAGTTTGTCCTCCGACCATTAAATAAAAACGATATTCTTTAAATTTCACCACAATCTCCTAATTTACACCTTTCTATATTTTGTCTTGTGTATGCAAATATAAAAAAAACATTTTGGTATTTGACACAATATTATGTAGACAGGTGCTATGTACAGTGTACGCGATATATACCGAGGGTTTTCCGCAAGCGGCTGCGCTCAACTTCGACTGTTACATGTTTAAAGTCACCTGAAAATTCCGTCCTAACTTTTCAAGCCACCGAGTGCGATGTCGAACTGTTAACACTTTAAAAGATTTAAAATTCCCTATCGCTAAAATTTATTGAAGAATACTTCGGCAATATTTTATCAGCTCTAACTGTACTTCAACGCTTTTATGAAAAGCTTTTTAGATAATTTGTTCTAATAATATATACTCGTACATTCTTCAACTTTGTTCAAGATCTAATTATATGGTTAGATACATAGATTACTTAAAACTTAAAACACTACCTCAGTTAAAAAATATTCTCGTCTCAAATTAAAATTTATAGGTAATTTAAACTTTATTAGTATGATTATTAAGTTTAAAACGATAATTTGTACAGAAACACTACATTATAGGTCAAAATAGAAAATAAACACCTTTGGTTTATTGCATTGACTGCTTGATCAATGCATTAAATTTTTTTTTTTTTGTTGTCCATCCCTTACTCTGTTATTTCAAGGTTGTTACTGCCAGACGGGCTGTCCAAATGGTTTATAATGACTGCGACTCAGTATGTTCTGTCATTGCGAACTTCGATACGGTTTTCACCATCAACCATAGGTAAAACATAAAAATACAGGTTAGTTATAACGCATTTTTAGGTCAACTTTCGTTTAAAAGTAGAATAGTAATTAGATTATACTTTGTTTGGTAACAATGAGTTTGTTTTATTACAAGCAATAATTACAAGTTGTAAATTGATTTAAATCTTTTGTTTCAGGTATGTTGCTTTACTGTTTCCCATGTAACGCCACAACATTACGTAAGTTTCAACCAACGAACAGAGATAACATGAAAAGTTCTGTGTTTGGGCACAACCACTTGAATTACAAGTTTCTCCAAAAGGAACATTGATTTATTTGCAAAATGTTACTTAGAATTTATTATATTGTCATATCGAATCGGTGAAACATTTTTCTTTTGTGCACTGATATTTTGAGAAAATTCTCATCTTTTATGTGAATAACGTTCCTTTCAGACGATTGTCTATGGGTACGCATTGAATAACTACTTTTAAGTTGATAAAAAGATTCTTTTGTTATGAAACGTCTTTGGATGATAATTTTCATACGTATTAAAAAATTTAATTTTTGAACAAAATTAAACCAGGTATAGTAATTTTTCTGGATGAAAGATTCGTCATAATTATGACGAATCTCTCGGCACTCTGACTCAAATCTCGGCCGAGTTCAATTCATATTAAAGTCAACTAGGTATCAAAAGAAATTCTTTAAAGTAGTCCTTGGTTTTGGTGCTTGGCTTTTGTCATTAGTTGACTTTGTGACTTTTATAACACAAGCCTTGGTCTGTACTTAATTTTGGGCCAAACTTAATATATTTTTTTATGATACATAAACCTTCCACGTTTATCGTTCTTTCCAACTTTGTTTACCACATTACCACTTTATAATTATCAATATCATAGATAGGAATTAAAATTCAGTTCCAATATCAAGTTCAGCATCGTTGGGAGCCATTTAAGTTTAGTGAGGAATTCAACCTTTACAAATTAGTTTACATGCATATTCAAAACTAAATGTACGAGACGGAGAAGTGAATAATTTGAAATCAGTACGAACTAACACGCACCACGATGATCTGTTAATGCGATACGAGGGGCTGAGTAGGGAATCTCCAATTAAATCAGAGTGTCATAACCTCGGCCGCCCGCATCATCCTGACAGGAAACTCAATCAGGAATAGGCTTAGGTTAGGATCGCCGTCCAACCGCGAATGCATGTTATACATGGGTATTTTATATCACATAACGTGTTAGATAATATTATATTAGTTTTACTCTGAAATAATAGATTACTTATGTTTCAATCATGGAAATAATTTCTAAGTAATAGTAGTATTAATATTTTGAAGTTAAAATATAATAAAAAATTTCGCACTCGGTACTCGCATACTCGGTGATAATGGTAAAAAAAATTCAAAAACGATCCAGTTGTTTTTGAGTTTATTCATTACAAACATACAAAAATACAAATCTCTCTTTATAATATTAGTATTCTTATAATATTAGGATTAGGATTCTTTAAAAGGTATTCTGAAGATAGAATGCAATATGTTTCAGTCATAGACCGACTATTGCATAAATATCTAAGTCGAGAAACGGCTTTAGATATCGTGTTTGTGTTGACCGCAACATGCTGCCGCCTCGATCTCGCGACGCAAATATTTGCTGAGTAACCGATCACCAACCTTATTGACTGCCATGTGATATACCTAGCCTTTGCAGAACACTAAACACGATACTTTCACATTAGGGGTAAATGTGGTCGAAATGTACTGAAGCATAATAATATGTTTAAATTTATCTTATTTTTAATACACTCAAAAGTTAGACGGACGAATTCGCGTGCAAAAGCTAGTAATTTATAATAATGAATTTGTAGTACAGAGCACACTTAGTTGCTCCGTTCTTAGTACACGAGCTGAGTTCGTGAGCAAGGCATTCCACCATCATCATCCTATCATCAAGTTTGGCACCTTGATCATTAATACTCTTTATCGTAGGCCGAACAGGACAATATTTCTGTTTATTTGCAATGTAGGTATTTGTTTTTATTTCATTGATAAAACCAAATGGTCCATCAGCCTACCTGCTGCAATTTTTCATTAAGTATAAAAAAATAGCATAATTTGTGCTGACTATACACAAACTAATTTCCCTTTTTAAAATGATTAACGTGACATTAGGCCAAATTGTTTTTTGTCCAAAACTAACGTGCAATTAATATAAATGTAGATATGGGATTTACTAATATATTTTTAGTAATACACTTATATATAATCAGAATACTATATGTAATAGTGAAAGTATGTATCTCTACTGTATTTTTGTCTGAAAACTTTTTCACACTTAAACCAGCGAACCGATTTTGTTATAACAAAAAAAAATGAGCACAATCCAGTGTATTTAAAAATTATTCTCTCATAGTTGAAAAAGGCGTTTGTGTAGCCTTTTAGAACTCTATTCTCTCTCTGATTAATTAAGAACTTTGTCGAGTTGATACAAATGAAAATGCCAGCTGACATTTCTTACCGTAAAATTACAAGCTCACCTTAAATTGCGATCTCGCTTACACAAAGAAACAGAAGTTCGCATACCCCTATAAATTGAAAATTTTTAACAATCCGCTTATGTAACGAAACGCGCTCTAATTAAAATGATGCATGATCAGTTGAATAACTTCCTTAATCTTTCGCTACAACTAATAGCGGTAAACTTTTTTTTGCAAAGTTACATAAAACTCGCTCCACAATCCGACATAATTGGTTGAAAAAGTTATTAAGTATCATTACCGATCGGCTCACTTGCTCCGGTGTACACAAATTAATTTTTAATTACTTAGCATCATCTCTCGGCCATGTTTATTCATGTCTTTCGGTATGAATCAGCGCGAGGAACGATTGAAATGAGTAGAAACGGTTCGTGATCGATACCAACATGTATGCGAAGGAAAGCCGATGCGCCTGCGCACGCGTTTTGTTAACAAAGGAATTTCCACTGCAAATCGGGCTCTAATCGTAAATTACAATTAGTCACAATAGATTCCGAATTGTTAGGGAGGCCGCACATTGGCTACTTTCGCTTGAACGATAGTAGCTCAGCGATGTTGCTCGCACAATAGTAGCCAATGCAGTCTTCCTTATTCGTTTCGTTTGCTTTGGTACGGTTGTCATTCTTGAAGGTTAAGGAATAATTGGATAAGGAAATATTAGCCCTCATAAAAAAACGCCTCAGATTTGGATTTTGGTAAAATTATGGAAAGGAAGAGTAAGTATATAAATTAGGAAATATTCACATTGGTTGCAATATACTTACAAAAATTTGTCTCACATTCTATATTTTCATGAAAAATATCACAAACTTATTTGTAAATATATCTTATGTGTTCTTATGTCATATGTCTTTATGTGTTCGTAAACATTATATTTTTTATTTCATATTAAAATTGAAAGAAACCTGGCCTTGCAAGCATGAAATGATTCATATAAATTGGGCCTTACATAGAACATACATAATATCCTACACGAATAGGAAATGGATGTCATTTCCTCATTGTATAAAACAAACACGATTTTTTGTAAATATGCTTTCAATCACCTTTGAAATAAGTTAGACGAACAAAATACACCGAGTAAACGTATATTATAAAGAAATAAGTATAAAAAAAGTCTAAAATTGCGGTTGGCAGTGGAATTTCTTGCTAATATCCTCACAAATTTATGGGTACCCGTGGTATTTCCTATTAGGCTAGGTATGGACCGGAGCGAGGAATGCAGCAAGCAGTCGGTGAATCATCCTAGCTGCGTTGCGACAACGGACGGTGTTCTGGCTGAGGTCACATGGCTCCGCGATGCCGTCATAGATCGACTGCATTACATTGCCTGCGAAAACAAGTGCGCTTTATGTGCGCACCCTAACTCGTCTTTTTATTATTACTGTAATGACAGACGAGTATATTCTCTTCGTCACTTCGTTTATGTGATATTTTTAAATTCGATTTGTAATTTATAAAAAAAAAATCTAAACTTATGAACTATTAAAGGATAGCCAAAACTACTAAGTCTAGAAAGCTGAACTAAGTTTATTTTATAACTTAAGCATCCGCTAAGGAAGATTTTTCTCCGCACGTCGCCCAGACGGTTAACTTTTCTTGCAATAAATGATTTTCAAACAGAAAGACATATAGAATAGAGTACTTACAGCAGTTTGAGAATCTTTTATTTATAGGATAGAAATAGTTACATTTTATCCAACATTTTTTATTAGATATGTTTGCAAACAACATTAATCGCTAGGACTGTTAGTCTAAAAATATTCTTTACTGATTAATACCAACTTTCAGCCACATTGTAATAAAGGATCAAAACAGATAAAAACGTTGAAACAGAGTACATGATAAATACTCGTGAATCTGCAAAAAGTCCTCGAGGCGACAAGATGCGAGCTTATCTTCTGAATCCTTAAAAATCCTTCACAAAATTGGCTCGAATAAATTGCTCTCTACACGATTCCATTCACAACGTTCAATATTTGGGGTGTTTTAACAGTGAACCTCCATTAATGACCCACAATTCCAATTCAGTTCAGTCAGTTCCCTGATCTCGTGGAATGAGAGGTATGTGCCGCCGATAGTACGCTGGTCAATTCGAAACCTGTTCATTTTAAAATGACACAACAGTCGCGAGCGTGTAACTGAATATCCTCTTTATGCCTTTAACATAGAGGTGTTGGTCACATTATGACGTGAGCCCTATGTTGAGGTCGATACATCTCGGGGGCGTTTATTGGCGAGAATTGGGCGCATCCCGGTTGTTCGACGAAATCGCTATCCGTCCTATGGGCTATTATTTCATGGGACTTGTTTCGGACAAACCTGATTTGTTCCGACATTAATGTAATAACGAACAAAACTTCCTCTTACGCACAAATTGATTGTTTATTTGTTTCTTTGTGGACGTCGTTTCCCTGTGAGATTTGGAGACCAGATATATTGAAGATTATCATTTGAGATGATTTGATACACGCTAGCAATTGATCGATCAGTATTTTTTTTTATTAAATTGGCTAAAATAAGTTTATAGCCTAAATTGAGACAATTTTATTTGATTGCTGAAACATTAATAATGTAGCTATTATAAATATTTTAGCAACTAATTATGTAGTCGAGTTAAGCGGAACATAAAAATAAAAAACTCGGGGAAATTATTTTTATTTTATATAACTATATTATAACTATATGAGTACCCTTACCGATAAAGTATCATGACTTTATTAGTTACTATTTTTGATGTGTTTACTATAAGGAGCTAAGTGTTTGTATTAAGAGGATTTTTTTTTTTTCATTTCTCCACTAACATGATCTAGATCATTAACGATTGTAATTTTATCTCTTGCCCCAGGTAAATTTAATAATCCAAATTGGCTTATAGGTTTAAAAATATTTGATGCAATATATACAATACCACCCTCAATTCGCCTCCCCACCCCTGCCTGCTGCGTCTAGACTTTCACAGAGTAAACTCGTTAACGAGTTATTCATTGGTGGCCATCTGGTCACGTGACGCTGCACGAACACAACCCATTCACATCTTTGTATTCTCATCAATTAGCCTATCGGATAATGAGAATGTTCAAATATTTAGAATACATTAATATGGATTTTTTTTGTGTCGTTTATATCATACTTCATCCCTAATCTTTCTGACCAATTTCCCCCATAATAGAATAAAATAGAAGGCTCTAATTAAGTTTTTATACATGTTTTGAGACAATAATTATAAATAGAATACTCCATAAATGCGAAGGCAGGTTCAAAGTTCTTTGAAAGTTACTGACCGAGAGTGCTTCTATCGTCCTCTTTGTTTAGCTGATATTGACAGGTAGCGTCACGGTTAAATATCATATTAAATTTAGGTCTGGATTAAATCTAAATATGTATACTATCTGCTATCTGCAATGGAAACATGATAAAACTAGATTATATCTGTATATATCTCTCTTATCGACCCTGTGTTTTCCAGACATATTAAGATTTCCTTTCCGATATGGCGAAGCTTTACTTTCTACTTCGATGACCTTCTCCTCTCACTGCCATTCCCTTACTCCAATTTTCTCTTTCTATTCTTTTATTCACTAATACCTATATTATAAATTCTTTTTCTATATTTGGACTCTTATTTCTTTCACGCTTCACCTTAAATGCTTATTGTTATCAAAGTTGTCTCTCTTACATTATGTCAGTCATATTCTTTGTCATACCCTTTCATTGTTGTAATAGTATTTGGATTCTCACTCGGCACGATCAATACTCGTAATTCAAATCATTAGACACATTAGAAACACTCGTCGAAGAGGGACTGACATACATTGGCAACAATATGTACATAATTTCCTATCGTTTGGTGTGAAATGCTAATAATATGAAAGTTTCTCATAGTTTTCATGGTAATTTTGGATTTAGCTTGAACTCTGGTAAAGGAATAAGATACTTGCCTATCGCCCACTAGGCAGCCAGAAGTTCAAATAACATAGATGGCGGCAAACAATGGCTTAATTAGTAATGAAATTTATTCAAACGCTACTGCAGTTTGGAATTTTGTAACTATACAAGCTAGAATGAGTCTTTGAGGTTATAATGAAATATGTATGTACAAGTATGTCGCATGACATGACGCGAGGTCAGAGGCACGTCACCGAGACTTCTCAGTTGGAACATGCTCCGTCAATTGGTTCTTTGTGCGGACATCGCCTCATCTAGTGTCGCCTCATCACTTCCCACAATTCATTGGACAACTATAAATAACTTCTAACGTTCGTACGGACGATTGGTAACAAATTGATTTCTAATTTATACGGGCTCTCTATAATAAATTATTTAATATGCCCGCACATACAAATGCATTTTTAATATCTGATTTAAGCTTCTCAATGTGAGAATTAATAGATAACTTATTGGTATGCTTTAATAGCTTTTAAGCACTGCTTTGTTATTAATTGACATTCAAAATTTTCTCAATTGCTTACAAATTGGTCTCCTATGATTTTTGTTATTATAATCACAGAAAATGGTTCGCAAAGACGATCAAATTAGTAAATAATTTATTTAATTATATCCTTTGACATCTTTTATGCACTGCTTTATGTTACTGCATGATTTATGTTGTTATTTGACATTCAAATTTTCTCAATTGCTTACAAATTGGTTGTCTATGATTTGTTATTATAATTAGCATTGGTTCACAATGCCCCTAAGGAAAACCTAGCATAAAGTCGAATTGGTTTTTTTTTTCAAATAATTATTGGATATACTGCTATACAGATGACCTTGATAGTGAAAGACTTAAGAGTGTCTAATGTCGAACAGTGATCGCTTATAGGCTCATGATGTTGATTATAACAATCCCTGCACTAACAGTACCAGAAATCCACCCTTTCTTAGTGGATTCTTACGTTATAAAATAAACCTATGTTCCAAACTTTAGCTATCTAGACTGTAGTTTGGCTGTGCGTTGACTGTCAGGATAATAGATTTTAGTAGGTATAGATAAGTAAAGATAGATAGATAAGTCACGGTTATCAACCTCAAGCAGGTTTATCAGACATCATTTTTTTTCACTGCTGTTTAAAATAATAGTAAACTTTAAATATCGCTTGCGTTTTTAAGAGTTGAAAGCATTGAATTTTAGAAATTGATGGAAGAATTTTTAAGCCTTATTCGGTGTTAGAAAATATCTTAATGCAATGATTCTACTGTACACCGTATAATAATGTTAATTTCTTGAAGAAAATCTGTACTTTAATTTTCAAGAACTTTGAAAAGGTTCCTCTAATCTATATATATTAGAGCCATCATTTATTCTCAGCTTTAGACTATAGCGATATGCCATCTTATGGGCTCTCTGCTCGTCTATCACACTTTCACAAAAAACCACTGTTCAGTTATACTTCGTATTCATAATGTTATGTTTCCTGTATTTCTTTGCCTATTATAGGTGTTGTTTTGATGTCATTCAGCTCAACTTCTATGCATAACAATAGCAATTAGCTAGCCGGAGTGACGGTTAGTTATATGTACGGCGTTGACACGACACTACATACACATATATATATATATATATATATATACATTTATCACGTCCACGAGCGACGTTTTCCGTGATTAATTCAATCGGACGCGCCCGGCGGATATCGACCTCGCACGGCCCTTTTGGGAAATCGTCTGATCAAAGGCTTCTTTGATTCGTATAGGTACCACTCACTTACTTACAGCGAAATTTAGCGAATACGCCATAATTTCCAGCGTTTCTTTTATAAAATGCAACAATGTGCAAAGTCAACCAACAATGGAAACCCGATGTGGGCATTAGAATTATAGCTTCTTATTTTGGAGAATTATACACAACTAGCATTCCGCCCCCGGCTTCGCACGGATTTTCTTCTGCAAACTTTCCTCCTTTAACGCTCTTTCCATTAGTATAAACCTCATTAAAATCCGTTGCGTAGTTTAAAAGATCTAAGAGGGACAAACAGCGGGTAACGACTTTGTTTTATACTATGTAAAGATTACCTATGTAAAATCTTAAAATGTAAAATCCATACCTATTTATACAGAATAAAAGCCTTTGCCCAGCAGTGGTAACGAATAAGTAGGTCGTACCTATATGTGGTGATCAAAAGTGCTGATCAAAAATGATCAAAACTCAAAAAGTGGTTATTGATAATTGTAGGCATCGTATAATAGATTCCTATGCGTGTTTTTTTAATTTTTATATTTTTACAAATATTTAATTGCATATAGATTAAGTTTTGAAGTTTGAACAATTTGACTATAATGATGTCGTAACGATAAATCTGTTCCGTCATTTTTAAAGTCTTTGAAAGCGGGGAAGATTTCACTGAGCATTATGATTGAGAAGAACAATTTCCCGGCGGGACAGAGAGCCTCATTTCCTGCAAGTTCACGAGAGCCGTCCGTAGGCGACGCGCTCAAAAATATTATTTTAAGCTTCCGCGAACATCTCTTAACGCACGACATTGCTTCGGCTTTATCCTTATTCAAATATTTGTGTGACTTAAAAAGTGTTTATTCCAAAATCTTTTATAAAACTTACTTCCATTCCGCTTCTATTTTCACAACACGATTGACGATTTTCTTTAAAAGAATAGTGTTGTCGAGACTAAAATTAGATCAAAGTAAGCTTCAGATCTTCTACTTTGAATCTATTTCGGAAAACAATCGAGTGTAAAAATTTATAAATCTGACTACCGTAAAAGCAGCAGAAAAGAAGCTTTTTGATTTCATTTTAAGACAGACAACTAAAATTTGAATGTTAAAATAAAATACATACATACTAGCTGCTGCCCGCGACTTCGCACGCGTAACTATGTAAATTATAATATACTAAAACCTTCCTCCAGAACCACTCTATCCATTAATGAAAGCGCGGCGGAGGGAGGACTTTGTTTTATAATATGTAAGGATATTTCAAAAAATTTTGATGATCCTTGAAGGAACATCTTTCAAGGTTCATTAAAAGGTCGTCAGACAGGCTAGGAAACGGACTCAAATGTCACCAAAACAAACAAAATTTATATTGTTATTTCACAATAGTCTTCTTAAAAGGAGGTGGTTACTGTTGCCAACAGGCTGCTCAATTTATATGACTCAAAAAGTTATAATACTCGTATGTAAAGGGCAGCGCGTTAGTATACTCGTAGTTCACATTGATAGTACTTACAAGACTATGAATTATTTTTACATTTATTTGTTATAAAAACATGTCCACGACATAAAACCTCTCAGTTTGATGAAAATAAATGGTTATTTATGTATAAGTTAAAAAAATGTTTAGCATTTCTTCGGTATTTTTTCGTTTCATATACCTACGCAGTTTACAAAAATTTAATCACAATAAAATAAGGTTATTTTTTTTTTATTAAGTTAACGTTTGTACAATACAATGTACGTATGTAGAAATATTTGGATAAATTGTCAATTTGTCATAAATACCGTTGCGGTTTTCAGAAATATATCGCAGTGATTAAATTTCGAAACGAAAATGTTGGGACCTTTGCTAACATTATCCCAATTCCACAGGCCGTATTGGATTTGCTTTTTGCTTCAAATTTCTAAAAAGTCTAAAATTATTTCAAATCTTATTCAGTGTTTAATTATTTATTATTCTCGTTTTTTAGACGTTGTAAAAGGAATATAGTGGCAAATACTTTCCGGACACCGTATTTTATGTACAGCCCGCTGAGCGAAACCTGGAAGCAGTTCAATTAAGGTTGGTATTTAAGGTTAGCACAACCGGGGGAACTCTGATTGCGTCCCCCTCTTACTCTCAAGGGATTCTCGGTCTTCCTTTTAATTTCAATTAAAATAAACGTCTGTATTTTATAAAATGCACCAAACAAAATATCTGTACAACACTTTTTACGTTCTCATAGTAACTAATTAATGCTAATTTGTGATAAACATTAAATAACGATGCCGAGATTGTTAAGTTCAAATCTTCAGGTGCACTTTGTAAGTTTGGGTGTAGAAAACTCGGTTGAGGAAACTGAACTGATTTTAACTAATATTTAAGGAGGGCTTTCAGAATGAGCAGCTTATTTTACTTACTAAAAAATTGCAAAATTATAAATGCAAAATTGCTAATATTATAATGTTATAAAGATTTTATAATAGGATTTTTTACTCAATGACCGTTAAACTCACTTATCGAATATATTATGGTACTCGAATAAGCCGTCAATATGAATTAACAAAAGATGACTTGAGTTTGAACCATTATTTTTTTCTATTAGATATGGCGACGGGGAGTTTCAAACCTTGGCAGTACGCATTATAAAGGTCATGCAGGTCATGGAGCTCCTGAGCGCACTCTCCGAAGTACATCTTATAAAATACAAAATAACGTTAGAGCTTCCAAGATTCTAAATTTACGCCTATTGAAGAAAAGAAAATCGAAGAGTGTTGCCCTGTCACATAAATAAGTGTTCTTACGGGTGTGCTCGTCGTTTGTACTTCAGAGCTGTGTATCGACATTGTACGAGTAAAGCAGCACACTCACCGTCGAAGCATTCAGACACCCCGAGCTTTGTATATTATGCGTTATACGAGGCAAGACTTGGGAGCGGTCTTTTCAAGAAATATCAATTTGCGACTCCAATACAATGACGACCATGTAAAACATTACAGACATATTTTATTCTTAGTGACACAATTTATTATAATAATGTTTTTTTTGCTTTCTTTTTTTATTACATACCTATATCGGTTTTAATCGGTACCCTGTGTCCTTTCTTGTATGCCTAACAACGTGTATGCAAAATTTCAGGATTATTGGTGGAATAGTTAAAGCGAGTAGTAAAAAGTGCTGTTCATGCAGAAAAAAGGCATGTTTCCGTGGAATCATCTAAAATAAAATAAAAAAAACTAACGCCTGGCAAAAGCGTAATAGCAATGCGTCAGTCGTTTTATTGGTTATATATTAACGCAGACGAAGTCGCGGACACCAGTTAGCAATTATATAAAAGTGTAGGTAAAAAGTATATAGTTTGGTGGCAACGGTGCAGTAGGTGCACAACTCATCTCCGGTATCGTTTCGCTTAGCGCACCCATTCCGGAGCGGACACACTTCATTAGTCGAGGCCGGGCTGCCGCGCGGCGGGCGGGCGGGCGGAGACGCGGCGCCCACGTTAAAACATATACTTTGTGGCGGTCACGTACACCGTAGGTACTCGACTAATAGCAGAACCGTTGGGAAATTAGTACGCCAATACTCTACTGAAATCTTAAACTCACTTTTCAGATTAAACTTCTTGTAGTGGTAGCCCTGCGCCCGTATACAACATATCACCCAATTAGTAGATTGTTGACTACGTAACAGATTTGCTTGTTGGTTACCTGTAAGCTGACTTCAATTGTCATTGTTCTAAAATTCACAATAACCTGAAAAACGTTCTAACGTGGCGTGAGAAATTTATCAACCTACTAACTATAAAGTTAGAACCTATTTTAATTTATGCATTTTTCATATATTTTTAAATCTAGGTATCTCTGCAATTGACTATAATTGAAACATACGTATATGTATCAACAACCTAGAAGGTCTTTTATTTTTTTTATTTGATTTTAAAATAACCGCTTATAGTTTTTCATCGCTTTTTGTTATCGGATGCACCGAATTAGTTCACAGGTTGCACTGTATAACTTGACTTCAATCAACTTCAACCATCGCATGTAAGCACAGTGTTTAGCAGCTCGCAATGTTATTTCTTGCTCGACGACCGACGACGGCGAGACAGTTCATTTGAGCTGTTAGCAGATAAGGCTCCACTGTTTCTCGGTTTAAATTTATTGCCCTGTAAATCCACAACGCTCGCCGCGACCGTGACTTGCGCATCGTCCCTACGAACGATTTAAAATGTATCTTACGCGCACTTTCGAGGGACGTTAATTAATTTCACCAACTTGTTTCTGTGTACAGTTTCACTCAGTCTAATCGTTATTCTCTCACACTTTTTCGCTATTTAATACAATATAATACTCTTTTTGTACTTTAATGTAGTTAAACTAAAGCCAGTCTTTAAATTCTGTACAACGACCTGTAATGTGACCATTTTGTAATCAAGATTACATTATGTAATGTCTAAAAAAAAGGTTACACTGACCGGTTGTTTTTCCCAGTTGAAATTTTCATAAACGTTTCCTAGCGTTTGCCTACGTTATGAAATAAAGAAATGTTCCAAATTCCAGCTTCAACTTCAATTGCAGTCAACGAAGTGTTAATAAGGTCAGTGCTAATGTTGCCTCCCTTGGATACCGGTGCGACGCATCCCTGATGGTAGGGGAGCCCAAGTGGGGATTTTTGGATTTACTCGAGCGCGTCAGATATTGCCAATGTATATTCACCACGTGTCTCCGATAACGGATATGTATTAATCTGACGGTTTGGTAGGTGGGGGTTAGGGTAAAATTTTAAATACAACTCGAGCGCGTCAGATTTTCAGAGGGGATGTTAAGTGAACCTAAACTAATCTCCCATTAAAAATTCAGACGATTCGGTTGTAACGCAAGCTCGTGGTAGCTTTTTGAAAGATTTTTGAAGATTGCCGTTTTGTAATACTCGAGCACGTCAGATTTTCATACAGACGGTTCAGCCTTAATTCCTGATCGTGCTGATTCTTAATCTGACGATTATATGTAGGATTTTTTAAAATACAGCCCCTACAAAATTTTGAACGCCTGTACACGCTCACCCCACAGCTGAAATGAAAAACTTCATATAACCTTTTTTTCTTCTTACCATCCTATCTTCAAATTCCAATAGGTCCCCACGACGCTCTATAGACTCCACATTTAGCATCGTGGGCTCCCCTAGCATGAGTCCTTTGCGGACCTAGAACAGCGTGACGCAGCAGTGCCCCTGTAATGTGAATGATATATTTACCGTATAAACACATCAGCGACTGACTTCCTCGGGGACCCTGTCACGTTTCAATCAAGTTCCAAATCCTGGCAACTCGCATCCGTTGGCTCCTGTTTAATTGATATTCTGCAATGTACTGTGGCCCTACTATACGAGTATAATACTTATTATCTTGCTAGTCTATACTAATATTATAAAGAGACAAGATTTGTATGTAATGAACAAACTCAAAAACTACTGGATCGATTTTGAAAATTCTTTCACCCATAGAAAGCTACATTATCAGCGAGTAGCATTGGCTATATGTTATGAAGTTACGCGGGCGAAGTCGCGTGCAACAGCTAGTATTATATGTATATATTTAGTTACTAGTTACTAGATGTCCCTGTGGTTGGTTTTTTTGTAAATCCACCAAAAAAATATCCAGGGTAAAAAGTATCCTGGAAATATAACTATTGTATTAACTTTATAATGTCAATAATTTTTCTCATTGAAATTTTTCATTTACGGCACACTTATGGTAAAGTAATCGTGCACCGCATTTTTTTCTTCGAATGTAATTCCTTTATATCACGCAAGAATGGCGTTAGTAAAATTAATTAAACGACTGCTTTCTTTTTTTTTCTTCTTATTGTTTTCAAAATAATGTGCACAGTTTCTGTTAGTGTGTATTATTTATCTATTTTACGTCGAGGTGCAATAGGAACACTAAAATATGTAGTTATATATAGGTCGTAAAAACATCAACCTTTGCGGAAGAAAAGTCAACCGTATGTAACGACTTTACTTTATGCTATAAATAATTAGGTCATGCCGAGGTTTTTTTATTATTAATATTATTATTTTAGTATATTATTTTTTTATTTATTTGCGAGGTTCAGATTTATTCAGAAGTTAACGCGTAAAGTAAAATCTTAAGTAAGAAAAAAGTAACAAGAGGGGCTAAGCCAAAAACAAAACTACTTGCAATAAGGTAACTTACATGACTGGTTAAACTTTAATCAACTTGGGCATTTAATTAAGATTAATCTATTGACAAGCGTGCGAAGCAGCGGTATTATTCGAAAGTTTCGAAACAACTGCAATTTCGACGATGTCTTTTGGCAAAAAAAAAGTGAAACATCACAATAAAAACATACGATACTTTTTCGTGAAAAAGAGTGTGATTATTTTTCACGACATTGTGTACATATATGGTTATTTACAGACAAAATAACTGCGAGTGCACTGTTACTAACTTGTTAACGATGCTCGGGAAAAAAACGATAAGAAAAAGTACGAGGCATGTTTTATTAATTCTCCGTACACACGGCGATACCGCGGAATGGAGGCGAGCGCCATTTTTCTGCGGACGAGATTTAAATATGGAATTCCGGTGTGCGAGCGGGAGAGACGCGTGCCATTGACCTTGCGCCAGGGCCGCGCACGCGCCGCCCGCCTGCGCCCGCGCACACCGCCATTGCACACCGCACTGCAAGTGTGCACTGCAATAGATACCACATCCCACCTACTTTTACCTCATTTACCTCATTTTTACCTACTTTTAAGTTAAATCTTTATAACTCCAATAGTTATTTATTTTAATGTTATTTATTTAAAACGCATAGGAAATCCAATAATCTATCTATTTATATATTAATATGTAAACGAAATTAATTACCATCTAATTTCGACCATAGGTGACAGATAAGTAGATTAAATACATACAACATAATGTACTAGATATACAATTGTAATAAAGCTAAAGAGTTTCTTTGTTTGTTTCCTTTACACGCGTTAAACTTGGAGTTGCATTTGATAGCATTGAAGTTTATATACCCTATTTACCACGCTATGACCCTGATAAAAAGCACAGATGTAACCGCGGAACACAGCTACAATACGATATTAGGTACATTGTATTCTATATGAAAAATTTGGCTAAAAGGCTGACACTTGAAGGTCTTCGCACTCGTCACAAACAAGTGCACTGTCGGCCTAGAATAAGATCAGGATAAGGGACAATGTGGCCCTTGTATCCTTGGGAAATGGGGGAATCCTTGTTAACATCCTTGGGAAATGGGCCCTTGTAATGTAATACAAGTACGTCTATCTGAATATGTAGAGGGTGTAAATCACATATTTACACACATAATGGCAGAACCTTATGTCTAAAGTCTTGAAGATTGCTTCTTTGCATAATATGTTTGTTCCTTGCTCGCAATCTGTCACAGTTATGGTCATTCAGTGACTTTTGTGGATCATTTGTCTTGGCTGGTTGCACTCCTTCATACTTCTCTCTAAGTAGATTAATTGCAATAATTGCACTTATAATGACTTGACTAAAGTGCTGGCCCGCGCGGTTGCGAAAGTGTGTCTACCATGACGGTAACCGATCGTTTATCCGACTGAGCTATCATCACTGATAATATTAAATGTATATTTTTCAGTGAATTAATGTATAAATTAATGCGATCCACATAACAAAGAAACCTTTTTCAAAGATCATTACGCACTGCACCGTTGCATAGGTAGGTATATGACGCGTGACGCATTCATCGGCTGCGCGGGCGGCGCAAAGTCAGAAGCTCGCATATTAGAAGCGTATGAGTCGCATCACTAACACAGTAACATGTGATGACTATTTCATTAGAGAAATGTTCAATGTTTATATGTATGTATAAATGAATTGGAATCAACCGATTCTGTTAGTTATTGTAGAATGGGCGCAATCATAAACACTTCGGAACCCAATTAAGTTTAATTACTAATTTATGTTAATGACTAAACAGTTAGATGACTATGTAAATACCTATTTACTTCAATGACTAATACTGGTATTCTTTGTTAGTGTAGCTACTCGTAAACTGGACTAATACAAAATAGGAAATAATATTATGTTCGTCTGACAGATTTATGCTATATTGTCAACATAAACCTCACAAAAGAATTAAAATACTATAGTGCTCTAAATTAATAACTTTTCTTTATTTTAAAGTTATTTGGTTATATTCTGTAATTGTAAATCGAACAGAACAGGATACCTATTTTACCTGTTAAAAACTTTTCGATTTTATTGCTTGTCTGATAGATAATATATTTATTATAAGAAAACCTGTTTCCACGTAGTGTCTGTTTTTCTATAATAATATAATCTCATTATAATTAAACAATCTGTCAATTTTATTATAATTAAATTAAATACCTATATCTATTTATTTTCAACCGACGAAAACGAAAAAACAAAAACGGAGGAGGTTCTCAATTCGACGCGTATATATATATATTTTTATTTTATGTATGATCACGCATAACTTTTGACAGGGTGGTCCGATTTTGATAATTCTTTTTTTATTTGAAAGGGTGCACCCCCGAGGGGGTCCCATTTTAATTTGGAAAATTAATTCCAACCCTAAGGGTAGGAAAACAGGGGATGATTGATTGTTCATTCACCGATTGTAGCGTATAACCACGCATAACTTTTTACAGGGTAGTCCGATTTTGACAATTCTTTTTTTAATGGATAGGGTATACCTCGAAGTTGGTCTCGTATAATTTTGAAAAAAAAATCCTACCCAAGGGTGGGAAAATGGTGGTGGGAAAATTAAAAATTAAGCATGTAGTAAATATTAGATAATAGCTACAAAAAAATATAAAATAAAACTTTTTAACAAAAAATAAAACCGCCGAAAGAACTGAAAAGCATAAAATAATCTTCTTATTTTATTTTACCTAAGTAATTTTGAGTCGGCGTCAAACAAGCAAAAATTACGTAAAGTGTGATGCGCGGCGGCGACTCAAAATTACTTAGGTAAAATAAAATAAGAATATTATTATATGCTTTTCAGTTTTTTCGGAGGTTTTATTTTATGTTAAAAAGTTTTATACTTCAATCCTATTTTCCTATGTGATGATCAGCAGTCCTATGTCCAGCAGTGGACGTCCTGCGGCTGAGATCATGATGATGATGATGATGAAAGAGTAATTATAAGAGTTATTTGATATTTTATAGCAATTGTTTTTTAATTAAGTAAAATAACACGTTTATGTAGATACTAAATCTTAATTTTCCGAGCGAAACGAACCAGTTTACAAAGGAACTAATTTCCCTGATATTGATCGCATTGAAAATGATATAATTAAAGATTGTTTTAAAATATACCGCAACAATTTTAGCTGACATAGTGACATTTGAGAGACCGCCGCCGATGCGCAACGGGTGGGCGCGCGCGTGCCTGTAAAAACGGTAGAACAATAAAAGCTTTTCATCATTATTGCTACTTGGAATATATTTTTAATTATTAAACTTTGTTGTGATATAGGCTTTTAATTTTTTTAATGCGCCCAATGTTCATTACGAAGCGTATTCTTTATAATATAAAGAATTTAGCATATTGATAACTTATTTATTTTCTTTTGTAAAATTGGCAGGCAGATAAACAAAGATTCGCTGACTCTAGTACATTTTTTGTTTATGGATTTTTTATTTATAAAATTAAATACTTCGTAATTAAATTTTATTGTAACAGAAAATCGATATTAATATTGCGTATAAAATAATTATCGTGGACGCAAATAATTGGGCTAATTCTTATAAAAACTTAAAAACACTATCTTCGGCTAGTGTAGAGGTATAAAATAACTTTTTTAACTACATACATAGTATCAATAAATACTAATAATAAATCTGTAAGGGTCGGTCATGGAGTAATTTACTTTGTTTTCAGAGATATCGTGTTTATAGGCTGTATACATGATACTGAAACTAAATTGACTATTTTTAGAATTTTTTTTATGTATGTATGTTCCTCTATAACTCTTAAACGAGTTAACTGATTTTCATGAAACTTGGTAAATAAACATTTAGACGTACGGGACACAAGATAGGCTACTTTTTCTTTTTCAACGCGGACGAAGTCGCGGGCGCCAGCTAGTATTAAATAATTCCATACGTTTTCTTCAGTATAAAAAATCCATTGTGTTAACTAATTAAGAAACCTTAGATTGATATGCACATAAGTGCTTTGTTAAGTTACTTTTTACCCCTTTTAAAATGACTATTCTTTCAAGTGTCTCCTATACGTATCTTTCCTCATAGAAACAAGAAAAGCACTTGACGTTATCGACAATTTTAAAAGAGCACATTACGTCTTTGAATACCTACAATATTATTCAAAGACATAATTGTCATTCATTCCTTATTAATTAACTATTGTTTTACAATTACAATCACATTAACTACAAAATTTTTCAAAAGTATTCTTTATTAGGCAAAGTTTCATTTTTTTATTTTAGATAATTTTTATTTTAAGAATTATTATAAAATCAAAAATTTAAATTAGCAACTGTTCTATTCGTTCGTATTACGTGTGTACGATACGATGTGTTTCTAATTTGCATTATTTTAACCTTATAATACCTCCACTTATAGTTCTGACTACATCCCATGTTGGAATACCTTTGATCATACATCATATATGGGCGTAGCTCCACTGGTTAAAGGTGTAAATAATTATTGAATTATTATTTAATACTTACGATATATAATATGTTTTTTATTTAGCGTATTATATTTTAGTTGTGAATATAAGTCATTTTATAATGTTTAGAGATTGTTCACCTAGATTAAGTATTCAGTCTGACTGTGAAACCTTAAGAAATGGGTACTTTTAATATTCTCCTACAAATTTTAATGGTATTTCATAACTATACAAAATATTTAAACACAATATTTTGATGTTTTGGAAAATTTGATAGAGTATTCAATAAAGGTTTTTATAAAGTAATTTCTAACTCACTATGTTAGAATAAACACGATTTTCGTCTAAGACGAGCTCTTTAATTAATGAAATCAATTTATCTGCTTCCATAACGCGGAGGACCTTTGATTACAAGTACAAAGGGGGAGAATTTCGCGAAAGAGAAATTTATAATGAGGCATTCATTGCAATGACTCATGCTGATGTTGCAACTGTTATTCTATTCATCTGAGGAAAAATATTTTGAAGATCGAAACAATAGCCGGCGTTAAACGGATCCAGATTTCGCTAAATATACCATATTGATTTTATAATTTTTTTACTGTATAAAACTTGCTAAATCGTATATAGGATTTGTTTTGTTGTTTAAGTTATTTGTTTGTTTAAACAACAAATAACTGTTAACATTCTACCTGTTAAACTTTTGAACTATCACTTATCCTGGAAAATTCTGAATAAACTTATAGAGGAAGACGATTGTAAGGCATGTGTATTGACTGGCAGTCATAATGTGGATAACCGTCGACCAAGAACCACCACCTTAAACTGTGGCCACCTTTAACTGTGTGAAATAACACCAAAAATTGCTAATTTTGTGTTAATAGGCGACCATTGTCACCATCGTCAAAGGGATTGCAAGAGTGACCTACCGACTAAAATAGTATAATGGGATAAGAATGGATAAGAAGTTTATAGTGGAATAGACTCTGACATCTTTCTTTCACAGAAACACAATAAACAATCAGTTATTTCATGGAGATCTTCTGTAAGGAGAGACGGCTTCAAAACGCAGTGTGCCACTACTAATGGCACACATTGAATTTGATAATTAAATCTTACGGTTTAAGGCGAGGACTTAGCAGAAAAGCGTTATTTTCGTAGCCTAGTTTGACCTCTTAGAGTAAAATCACATGTTAGATAAAAATACAGTGCATAATAGACTATATGGAAAAAAGTTTGAATCGGGCAGATTTTTAAAAAAAAATCAATTTTCTGAGAAAAAAATTAATAAAATACTGCTAAAAAAACTTACTGTTCACAGTACTAAAAATTTTCCGTGACAACTACTTTTGTTTTTAGGCTTATTAATTAACTTGCGTTCTACACTAAAGTTTGAATCGGCTACTTTTATTTATTTTTTCATATTTAACACAATATTTAAGAAAAACCTTCCAATTTTAATTCTGTTCGGTTATCTCCGAAGAGTTACAAAAATTTGATACATATGATATTAGGTTGGATCATTTTGGTAAAAATTGTGTTCGGTCTGAGATTAGTCCTTGCCCTAAGATCAACATAAGCATGATGTGTGGGACATTGGAAACTCAGCACTCACGGATTTACTAATAACATACATAAACCTGTACAGTTTTAGCGTCGTACTTCGTCGTCGTACATACTTCATTGTCGTAATACATACTTACACCTGTTAATTCTGTATAGGAATAAACATTTGTTTGGTGAACCGTTCTCTTTCCGGTTTCGCCACAGTATAAGATAAAAAATAGTCGCTTAACGAACAACAAGCCGATTATTTACATTTCATTGACCCCGCTAGCTGGTGGTGCAGAATTTGTTTTTATTGCCACAATTTCTAAACTGAGATAAAAAAAAATTGAAAATTTTCACAGAAATTTTTTGGTTAAATATTTTTCTAGTTAGTATATCTACTGTTTGTTGTGTTTATTAAGCTTCATCCCATTCGCTTTTATCCGCAAGGGATCGCTGTAAACAGTCCCTTCTTCACTTAATTAAAACAACTCTTAAGGTAAACCCATTTTCCGGACTTAGGTTGTGATAAGAACAGACTATTCTACATTTACGATTATAACTCTACCTTTGGGTTTAAATGTTCGGACTATATCTATAATCGTGACTTGAATAGACTGGGCTATTATGTTTGCTATGTAATCACGAATGACTATTTCCATTCGAAATTCAACCAAGTTTAACTCTTAATAATCTTGATGGAGTAGCATCTAATTTCTGCTATATATCTTATTCACGTCAGCTAATAGACGTCTAATGGTTAATGATATTTCCTAAAGATCCTTCTATGGTCGGCAGCGCAATTGCAGCATCTATGGCATTGCTTGTTTTATAGGCGACGGTAGCCACCTACCAACAAGACGTGGACCGTCAGCTTGTCTGACGACCTCAACATATAAAAAAAAAGATATTTCCTAAAGAGTTCCCTCCCACATTCACGCCGTCATATTATATTTTAAACTCTGGGTGATCTCATATTTTATTGCCGTTAATTTGCGTTTTTAACACCCAGTTATAGCCAATTAGGCCTTTTAACATTCTGATAATGTTCGTATGATCAGTAAAGTAATTGTAATAAAAAGTTTATGATCTTTCGTGGCGCTAATGTGTATTGCCCAGACGCACGCGTTAATAGAACAGTTATCTTTTACATTAATTATTTATGACGCGGCCCATTCCTTCCACCCTCCATTTCCCGCATCGCATTCGGCGCGCGCGCACACACATACGGGTACCGTACCAGGAAGTGTCACAATTACACTGATTGAATCTATTCTCACACACCTCCTTGCCGAGCTAAATTTATTTCTTTTATCATTATTAGGTACCATCAAAATACAAACTAATAGCTTACTAGCGTCCCGGCCAAGCAAAATTAAAAGGATAAACCTTCCTTGTTTCCATTTCAAAATCTGTCGGATGGTTTAGAAGTAGTTAGCGGAAAAACAGACATGTGGACAGTTTCGGCGGTGATTGTAATTTTTTTTTCTAGTTACACAAAAACTTAATTAGATTTTATTATACTCGTACACTCGTAATAGACCTTCCATGAAAAATTGCCTAACTGATGTTGAAAACCGCATCAAAATCCATTTCGTGTTTTAGAAGTTAGCGGATTTACAGATAGGCGTACTTCAATTAATACTATGTAAGAAAGTTAAGAAAATACTTATTATTGGAGTATTATTGGAAGTGGTATATGTCCTAACGCGCCAAGGTTTCGAAAGGAAAATAAGTTAAAAGTTAAGCTTCAAATATTTTTTTAAAACATGGTTCTTACACATGGTGTTTACCTTATAACAGCCCCAAAGGCACGTGTCGTTCTTATTTGTCCAAGTTCAATGGCTTAAAAAGACTGCCAATCGCGTCGCCTGTCCTTCATCGGCCTTTAGAGCGTTGACTTTTTTAATTGTTACCACGTCATAGTCTCTGTGTGTGCCTCTCATATCAAATAAATCACCACTTGATTTAATTATTCTATACAAGACAATGTTAATTTTAGTGAAATATAAACCAAGTCAAAATAAATTTGATGCTATGTCACCTTGTCGTGTTAGGATCAACAGCACACATTCATTCTGCCTACTGTTGCTGCGACTCTACTTAGTAAATAGACTTTTGAATCGTCTAAGACTTGCTTAGACAACTGACAGACGATTGAAATGAATTTTGGGCATGACTGATAGTTGCTCTGGTGCAAGCAAATGTCGACTTTAAGATGACGAACCTTTTCTTACCCCGACTGTACATATTTACCTACCTATATTAAGGTGATGGGATTTGGAACCGGTTTACATCAATCTCCACGCTCAATGGTTCATCGTATCCGTGACACTAGTGACGTCTGCCGCCACAAATGACGGTAAAACATTGACACTCGCTCGAGGAGTGTTGTTGATTGATTAGGTAAGTTAGTTGACGAGTGCGCGCGAGGTGGTTGATTTGAGTGACGTGTGTTCGTCTCGCGTGCCTCATACGGAGGCGGTAGTTCCGGTGTGTCGCCTCCGGGGCCCCGCAACCCGTTCCGAGGGACTGATGACCGCAAGATAACGGAACTCCATACCACTATACTGTCCCGCCCTGCGTACTACGTACACTCCACGTAACACTCAAGACACTACGCACCATCCGCCTTGTTACACATCGCATATTCACACCTCACTGTACAATGAATGGTACTATACATCAGAAAGTACATATTACTCTCACGCATTGTTGTGAGTGGAAAAATTAAAATTAATTTTTTTGTATAAATTAAAATGAGTTATTTTATTTTGAACATTTTATTTTATAACGTAAACAGAATAAATTAATTATCTTAAAACGTTAGCTTGCTTTGAGGAGCTTATACGAATCAAATAAATATTTTAAAAGTACTGAATAAAGTACATATTATTATAATATATTATGAATAATAATATATGCAATATAATCCAAAAAAAAAAATAATCGTAATGTTTCCTTACAAAACAATTGAAAAAAAAAATAGCTTTAGAAGGAATGTTGTAGGCGAAATTACACCGTGATATTATGATTAATTAAATTCTAAATATTTGTTAGGATGGATTTATGGATGTTTGTTATTCTTTCACGCAAAAATTACGGAACGCCTTTTAATAAATCTTTACAGTACTCGTAGTTTATAAATTTGAATTACACACATTAATAAAGATACGCTAACAAAGTTGCGTGTAAATGCTAGATATTAATAAAACTAATTGCTTCACATTTCCTGTAATGCAATAGTTAGGAATTATAAATAAATAATATCTATCTTGCTATTAATGTTTAAATGGCTGCGTCTCGTGCCGCGATTAATTTCGTTTCTCTACTTACGAGGTGTAGGTATGTTCACTTATTAAACTTTTATTTACATTCAGCATATCATAATACAATTATGATATGATACAATTATGATGAAATACGTTGTAATAATATGTTGTCTACGTCATGGGGAAGGCACATACTTCATGTCTTATCACACAAATATTACAAAGTAGTGACCCCGGTCCCGGCTTTTGCAAACCTTTTGCATACTCTTTTAATCTATAATAATAAATATTTTTTTTTTCTGTAATAAATTTAAAAACAGTTTCCTTTGTTCGTTCTGACATTTATACTTTATTATAAAAGCAATTTGTTTGAAGAGTTAAAAGGATTTTTTTAATGTCATTTTGATGTATTTACTTTTAGATAAAAAAGTATAAAAAACTGTGTAACGTACCTATATAAAAAGACAACCCAAACAAACAATGAATTCGAGTTTTTGGACCGTGTAGAAAAAATTTGTGTGTTGGGCTGTCTGTCTTTGGCTTCACAATCTTCACATTACCGTATCCAAAAGGACACCTGCGCCTGCGCCGAACTCAGACGAACAAAAAATTCGCGGATTGTCAGGTCACGGTGGCATCGCAGTGATCAACTGACAAATACAATTCTTTAAAAATTGTTACTTTATAAAAGCCGTTTTCAAAATTCGTTTCTTCTTGTCTTTTTTTATGTAAAAAATCTGCATAAAATAAAACAGATTGTAGGTTCTTAAAGGCATTTTTCATTAAAAAATTCGCCTATAACAAGAACAAGCTTGGTGATGCTTTTTGAACAAATTTTCTAATACACCGAACCACAAATACGTTCAGTTTTTGATCTTCTTTTGTTATCGATTTATGATCTTCCATCCGGAGTAGTTAGATGACTCCGGAGGCTTACACTGATTTTCTCTTGCTGATACTTTTTACCATTGTCTTATCTGGATACTGCCTGCTTGGAGAACTATAAAATTGCTTATTAGATAAATATGAGTTCTTCGTTTGCATGGCAAAATCCAAAGCGAAGCGATACGGTGATTATATGACACTTTCGCGACTGATTAATTTGCTACAAATATGATGAACTAACGTCGCGTGTATTCATTAGATAATTATGTCAAGTTTTACTTATAAGCATCTGTTAGTTAGTCCGTTGCGTCAGGTCTCGTAGACTCTGCAGTCTATAATGTTGTTTTGTTATGAAGTAACGTACCTACCTATAACTTGTTCGGTGTGACTGAACCCGTGATAAACAAGTCGATCGAGCCGTCAACATTATTTATATATCAAAACTTATCTTCATATCTTGACGAGACCAGTGGAAGCGGTCGTGCCTCTGTACAGATTGCAAGTCGCTTATTTGTATACCTTTTGAATCGTTAATACGATTTCAATGGATGCTATGCGCTAATGAATAAGA
The DNA here is from genome assembly GCA_945859745.1 of Synanthedon formicaeformis. Lineage (NCBI taxonomy): Eukaryota > Metazoa > Arthropoda > Insecta > Lepidoptera > Sesiidae > Synanthedon > Synanthedon formicaeformis. The sequence goes on from OX243965.1 coordinate 7,388,194, forward strand.
GGTATAATTGCTCGGCTAGTTGAACGAGACGGTAATTTTTCGCAGCCGGATACCGTGTTACTTTCAACTACTAGGAATGCGGCCACCGACCACCGACCAGCCTCATGAGCGCCCCTCCTCTTGCCTCACTCGTTTGCACCGCGTCTCCTTCTTAATTATACCGACGTAATGAAGTAATTACCACAAAAATTAATAGTTAACTTAACGAACTTATTAGAAGTTTGACGCTGATCTCCGGTGAGTTAAGACTCGAAGAACGATTCGGATTGGAGTGAAGAAAAGAACTTTAAAGCTAACAGAAATTGCACAATAAACGCTTGTTCTATTCTCAACCTAGAAAGTTAGAAACACATCTGGTTCTTTCGCATTCACGTGTGTACTAAAAATGATAGTTATCTAATCTAACGGATCTTAATCTAAGTTTATACATAGCTTACGTATTTTTAGAATTTTTTTCTGTATGAATGTATGTTCCTCCATAACTCTTAAACGAATTAACTGATTTTCATGAAACTTGGTAGATAAACTTTTAGACGTACGGGACAGAGGATAGGCTACTTTTTTCTTTTTCAACGCGGACAAAGTCGCGGGCGCCAGCTAGTAAATAATAAAATGTTCCGAGCATGAAGCGCTAAGTGCATACAGCTATAATTACTCGCACATCGAAAGTGTATCTGGCGTTAAATTTATAATACTGCGAGTATATGGAACAGACCGAACTGTGCGTGATTCAGTGTGTATAAATAGTTCACACTTTGCTTGACCTCGTACTGTTGCAGCCTATACTATATGAACATCACGCCGCCGTAATATAGACAAGGTCAACTTTTTATCCATCGATCACTGATGAGCGAGTGTTTTTATTTGTGTTTTTTTTTACATCGCTTAGGAGTTATTACATGATATAACCAGCTGGTGGTGCTTCTGGAGAAATATATTAAAAAATATAACAACGGAACTTTACACAGGATAAAAAGTATCCTATGAGTATGCCAATTCAGACAATTAACTATATGTGTTGCTTTCATCAAACTCTGTTCAGCCGTTTTGCGTGATTGAGTAACAAACATCCAAACATACAAACATTCGCATTTATAATATTACTAACAATAATAAAGCCGAACTATTAGGATATAAGGACGCTGTTGGCAACTTTATAATGGAATATAATAATTAAAGGCAAGTGAATCTATATAGTATTACGTGAAGCGAAAACTTCAAATCCATTTTTAAGAAAATTGCGTTAAATAAAATTTATATGGAGACGGGCTGGAGTAAACTAATATTATTTTATAATATCCATTAGAATTAATTAAAATAAACATTACACACACTACCTAATCTTTGACACACGCGCACACGTTTGACCTACGTATGTGGTCAAACTGAAAAAAATAATAATATAGTACTTAAAGTTAAATGATATAGGGTCGAATTTCGACCACGGGCACTAGTAATATTAAATTGGCTAGTCCGTCTTTATTAATTTCAGTGAATCCACTAATTCCATGTTCAAATATCGTCCCGCATACACAAGAGATTTGCATACCCGTTCGTTTGTATTGGCGAACAGTGATGTCTAGGAGTGAGCGAGCTCTTGTCGAAATTCGCAATGCTAATAATACAACGGCCAGACGCACCTTGTATACAGCATCTTTCGATTGCAACAGAACACGTTGATTTACAATCGACCTTATTAAAACCAAATAAGTCTCTTTTCACGTTCAACCGCTAATCCAATATCTGTATAGTTACCGAAACGGAGAACCTAGACATTATAAATCAAGTGTCCTCATTCGTTGGGTTAGTATTATATTGTGTGATTTTATACAATAAACAGCGCTGGGGCTTAATAAGCTCGGTGTAGGAGTACACGAGGGTTGATATTGATGAAGAGTTTGGACAGTCATCGCGGAGGTCGTCGACCTGGCGGCGATCGTTGTTCGTATTTGCATGTGTCAATGACACGGACCGCAGTCTCGCCCGCGCCCGTAGACGTCGCCTCGGCCTATACTTTTCCTTTCAGCCGGTACGTTTGCCGTGAAACACATTTTGGAACGACCTCGTGACACAGCCACGCAGACGCCGCTCGGTTCAGTGAAATCTTACGACCTTCCAAACGTTTTTCTTATACTAAAGTGATATTTTTATAATTGCACAGGTATATTTTGTCTTAGTTTGACTATGCACGGTTATAAATAGCAAAGGAAATTGTGTAATACATTCTAACTTAAGTTGGTTCTCCACGTGTGGTTTTTCAGTAACGAAACCTCTGCATGATGGCGTGCGATTTAGCGACCCCCATTATTCATCTTATTGAATTACTTAACCATTAAGTTGCGGGCCGAAGGATCGTACCGGGAACTTGGCTGGCGAAGAGTTTGGCAAGAATCTTCCGGCCATCAAACACGTCGGCTCGGAACGTGCGAAATCCAATAAAGAAGTTGCGGCACCTGTGCCTTATTACATTCTTTCGGCGATGCCCGCTCACCGGTCGGTGTTCCTCTGAAATTCGTCCCAACTTTCCCTACCAAGAGATTGCTTCTTGTCCAACTTTTACTTTGAAAATTCGAACAATTAGTATCAAAGGCGCCGGCGAATAAGAGCTACTTTCAGAATGTTTTCATAATTGTAGGTATCAATTAGCATTGAGTCGAGAGAATCGGATTGAAGTTTTGATCCATAAAAGATCTACAACACGTTAGCAAACTGATTCAACATTGTTCATTAATGTTTTGAATGAACTTAGTTTTGTCTGCGCTTTTTAAATGATTTTATTCTTTTTAAATGATTTAGTTTAAATGATTTTTTTCTTAATTTTAAGAACTTAAATTTACACTCTTTTTAACACATTAGCAAGATCTAGGCTGATCCAGGCTAGGTCCTATTGAAAATTCTGGGTTAATTCAGCAGTTGATGAAGCAGTTGCTGAGATCATGACGATGATAAAGTTCTGTAATCAAAAGTTTGTCTAAACATTTTTGTAAATAAATATAAATTGTAAATAAATATGTTTTACATTTTTGATAAGCAACAAAGAGCGATTTAGAACTAATTTTTAACTTCAAGCTTAGTGCTTTAGATACTGCACAGAATCATGACAAAATTTTCTGATAATTATAACAAGTGTAACGTAAAAAGAGTAATGAAAGGAGTGTTTCAATACTAGAATTTCATGGGAATTCCCAATTGGCAACGGTTATTAAATTCTAAATCCTATGTTTACTCGGTCCCTTGACATTTTTCTGCAATATAAGGCCGATCGTATATTATAGTTAGGTACGTATAAGATGTTTCACGTTTGCGAGACAATGGAGTCCCCGGTGGGCGACGCAATTTTAATTGTAAATGTGGCCACACGTTATTAGCATATGCGCTTTGTGAGTTCATGAAAGGTGCGAGCCCAAGGCGACGTCGACATAGCGATGTCCTCATGAGCAATGCCTAGGTGTCACCATAATCATACTAATAAATTAACACGTTCACAATTTAACGACGTATATTCAGTACTAGCTGGTGCCCGCGACTTCGTCCGCGTTCAAAATGTTATATGTATAACCTAAAGCCTTCCTCGATAAATTGACTATCCAATACAAAAATATTTTTTTAATTCGAACCAGCAGTAGTTCCTGAGATTAGCGCGTATAATCAAACAAACAAACTCATCACCTTTATATATTAGTATAGATTTACATAACATTTTATATCGTTTCGTTTTAATTGATTAAAACGTTCAAATGTTGTAATTTTTAATAATGTTAACTGTTGCTGTTATTTTTTTTTTATTGCTGTTATGTTAACTGTTATGAAAAAAAAATATTATATTAGTTAAGGAAATATTGTTTAACCTTTATTTTTTTAAATAATATACCTAATTTTTTTTTAAAATAGTTACATGAATACATGAAAATTCTAGCGAAAAACCGCAACTAAAAATAGGGAAAAATAATGGAAAATTTACTGAATGGAATATAAGATGAATGCATTCTGGTTTCTCTTTCATATTACATATAGGGAGAGAAATACAAAAGCTGAAGGCGCTGTTATTTCACGGTAGACTTTTTTGAAATGCCGTGTGCAGTTTTCTTCGAATGCGATCTGTCTGTGTTATCTGTTTAAAGTTCATATCAGAAGACGGCCTGTCCTGTTGCAGTCTGGAAGATTATTACATAAAATTTGCAAAATAAATTTAAGAAAATTGTTCAATGTTTAGATATAGAAAAAAAATTTTAGATATTTAATTTTTATAATAAATAATAATTTTAATATATCTAATTTTAATATTCTATAGAACTCCCTTCATATGAAAATAGGATTATGAACAGATTAGCTCGGATTACGAATTTAATCCTTTTATAATATACCTATTACCTACGTACACAAAAGTTCTCTTTGCGTTTTTTAATATTATCAGAAACGACACATATTTTTGCGTATTTATTTTTAATCTTAGTGCATTTGTTTATTTTAATTTCGTTTTTCATCGTATAGTTACATAAATTGTAAATTAGAAAATAATCAACGTGGAATTGTTACGTTACAGGCTGTACAAACTTTTCTAAAGTATTTTTGAGTGTATTTTGACTATTTTACTCGTATATAAAAATAGTTAAAAATAGTCTATTACTTACTTACTTATTAATTTATCTTAAAATCGGACAAAAATATATGCTCAAAAATATACTTAATAAATATAATTAAATACATTTTTCTATGCGCCTCTCTCACAAACATCAAGTAGGCCAAACTGTCATTTAAAGTTACCGGTAACCGGGGATAATGGAGCTGATATACCTTTGTTTGTACGGTAAACGTCCTAAACATTAAATAGAAAATATAATAAAAAACTGGCCATCGAATGATGCAGTAAACCGAGTGATTAATTCAATATAACAGAAAATGATCTCTAAAAGTAACTAATCAACACTTTACATGTAGTTTGTGAAAGAGGCCCTATATCTCTTAATATGAATATTACTCGTTATACTATTTCCTTACTACGCTAAAAACGCTAAAAATTTTATACTGTACCTTTGTGCGCAGCCATCTAGAATATGCATCACAAATATGGAATCCGCAATACGAAACATATATTTCGCGTATTGAGAGGATACAGAAGAAATTTCTTCGGTACCTCGACTACAAATGTCATCAAAAGTTGCAGGATTACATTCACAGATGCAGGTGCTATCATTTCCTACCTCTTCAATATAGGCGTAACATTAGTGACATTTGCTATTTGATGAAAATTGCAAAGGGTCAAATTGACTCATCTGAATTATTATCCAAATTATATTTAAATGTCCCTCATACTAATTTGAGAAATCGTTCTTTGCTGCATGTAGCTCCTAGTAAGTCAAATTATAGGAAAAATACATTCATGTCGCGTTCATGTAGACTCTTTAATGAAGTGTTATTAGAGGATACAGATGTTGACCTGTTCCGCTGTTCTATAGTTAAAACAAAAAACATTATAGCAGATAAATTTTTCAGTGGCCTACTATGACTTTTATTTTCATTTTGATTTTATTCTTGTTATCTTTTTTATTAGACTATAGTTTGCTATTTATAAGTGGAAATTTTTTATTAGGTTTAAGTTATTTACTCACCCATGTTACTATGAAATTATACCTGTAAATTTCCCTACAATAAAATAAACAAATAAATAAATAAATAAAACATTTTTTGCGTGACAAACCGCACAACTGCGACCTTCCTAATGTCATGTCGCATAAGTCCGCACGCCTTTTCCAATGTCATGGGCCGTCTGTCGCCACTCGTACATTCTCATTAAAAGAAGCCCTACTGACCAGAGAATCAGAGGCATCATTTGCATATTAATTATCCCATTGTAGTACCGCTACATTTTTATTGTTTTCACAGTTGGCTATAAAACATCGTTTGCACTTTAATTTTAATTACTGCCTATACTTACTGTACTGCACCGCGTTTTGCAGTTAATTAATAAAATAGAACAGTCTAAAAATAATTTGGTACGGCGTTGAGGAAATTATAATTAGCCTCATGTGAAACTTAATTGGTCGGTATCCACTTTGTTAACTGTGTATGTTATGTATCAGCTAGAAGTAAATTGTGTATGACCATATTTCAAACGGCTTTTAATGTGTTAAAAAATTCTAATGTCTAATGTGTCTAATGAGAGTAAAAAAATTTTAATGCGACACCTACCGCTGCAATCTTTTTTGGATCTAGCTACTAAAGTAAACAAAAAAAATTAATCAAAGAACTATAAAATTATAATAGGTACTATTAGCTTTTCTCTGCGACATTGTATGTGTTTCTTTATAAATTACAAGCTGTTGCACGCGACTTCCTCCGCGTTATTATATAAAATAATATGTTAATCGCTGATAATGAAGCTTTTCTTAGTTGAAAAAGAAAATTTAAATATTTGACAATAAATAATAGGTTAGGTATAATCTTAAAAAATTTTGAAAGGAAAACGTGTAGCATCCATTACCAGATTTACCAGTAAATATTATTTAATCTGTGTCATTACTTTACCACAAATGAAATCGTAGATGACATTTGTCATTTTAACTAGAGGTCTCGCCATTTTATTTTTAGAATACACCCAAGTAATGCTTAACAATGGATTAACCTTTATTTCTGTAACGGCTTTTGTTTTATAAACTGAAATGAAGGATTCGTTCCCGTTGAATTCACTTTGAGGAAAGGAACACATCTAATCCGATTTGTAGGGTAAGAAAATTGTACGTTCGCAAACAAAATAACGCCGGTATACGTTTATCTTTTGGGTTTTGTCAAGAATCTTCATCGAATAAAATAATTATATTAACACTAGCTGGCGCCCGCGACTTCGTCCGCGTTGAAAAAGAAAAAAGTATTGTGTAAGAAAAAAGTAAAAAGTTGAAAAGAAGTAAGTGTAGGTGTATTGTATGTATGTATGTATGTATGTATGTATGTATGTTCCTCCATAACTTAAACGAATTAACTGATTTTCATGAAACTTGGTAGATAAACATTAAGACGTACAGGACACAGGATAGGCTACTTTTTTCTTTTTTAACGCGGACGAAGTCGCGGGCGCCAGCTAGTTATATTATATAACTAGCTGTTCCGCAATTTTAAATGTTTATCTACCAAGTTTCATGAAAATCAGTTGATTCGTTTAAGAGTTATGGAGGAACATACATACTTACATACATACATACAGAAACAAATTCTAAAAATAGTCAATTTAGTTTCAGTATCCTGTAGAGAGCCTATAAACACGATATCTCCGAAAACAAAGTAACTTACTCCATGACCAACCCTTACAGATTTATTATTAGTATTGATATGTATATAGATAAAGATACAATAAATTACACATATATAATAACAGATATCTATAATATTGTCTGCTAATAATGTTTATTATTTGTTCACAGGTATGTTGAAAAGTCATGCTGATCTCGTACATGCAAAGCCAAACAAAATGGGAGGTGGGTAATTATACTCGTAGGTTGGATATATTTAAGTTGTTACATAAATTCATTATCGGTGCTTATTTATTAGCTAATGGAAACGGGCAGAATTAATAAATTTAAATTTCATCTATTTAATGAACAAATATTCATGTACGTTATTGTATCTACTTGGTAATTAAATAAGTTCTTTGTTAATTAAGTACTCATCATTAGTTAATTGGCAATTTAGACCACTTAAGAGAAATTGTTCGTTACAGTATTTTCGACGAGATCGCCTTAAATTAATTCAGTAATTAATTCGTCTATTACTTTTATATTTTTCTCTACGCTAACCGTGAAACGAACAGATTGACAGTTACTTTTGCTTTTATTATATACTAGCAATCCGTCTTGCATGGATGGAATTTTCTCTTCAATAAGAATCTTTTTTCTTCATAAAAATAATTGCAAAAAAAATAGCTAAATTGGTTCTTAACTTAGCAAAACATTTAGAGATTTATTTCCGAACACTATATTTGTAAATCGTGAATTGCTAAACAATAAAATTTTTAGGACGCTTAAAGGTCGAACAACAATGAGTGAACGCCCCGACTTCAATATTTAGTTAATGAGATTATGGATTAATTAAAGATAATTTAAAATTATCTGGTGTAGAAGTCTTATTAAGATCCGCAACGCACTTGCAGTACCTATGGGATGTCAAGCCAGGTAGCTGTCTTCGTCTATATAAACATTTACCTACCAAAAATACAACGATCTCGATAAACGACATGTAAATAAACCTTTGTAAAACTTTTAACAATAACAAATAAGTTTTCTTTGCCTATTTGCAAAGATTTTCTTACTTCGTACCTATGTGTTCTGCAAGAATCACAGAGAGAACAGAGAATTGTTCTACATAATACAGAACAAACCTTTGGGAACAAACTGTAATAACAGTGAACGCTTCCGCAAAAGAGCATGTATGGGGATGTAAGGGTGTGAATAGACAGAAGACGCTCATTCCGACGAACGATGTACGTTAAGCGTACTCCAAGTGAATGCTCGCCTTAATGTTCAGCCACTGGGGAAAGAAAAATGCCACTGTGACTAACTGTTCACATCAAATGTCTGTTTACCTCGAAACACGGCCTTTAAAGGATTTCGCGAATGTTTTATATAAAAAGAAACATGTTGCTTTCAGCTGTGTGAAATTATACGCAGTACAAAATATGTACATATTTGGCTTACCGCGCCGTTTTGACTGCAAATCGAATTTATTGCTTTCAACAAAAATGGTTGATTGAATCTATCAACAAATTAACTATGTGTGGATAGATAACTTGAGTTACAATGATTATACATATATTAATAAATCCTTACTTCCCTACTAATATTAATATGTGAAAATAACTGGATTGAGACCTGATTGATTTTCTTATTAAAAAAAGTATTTTATTTAAAAAAGGTCAAAGTATAAACTGAATTCATTGTTTCATCCAAAAAGCAATCTTGTATATTTAGGATGGTTATTTTTTTATAATCTTTTCCATTTTTTCAATATTATTTTTACGCGAACTCTATGTCGTTAAAATTATTTTCCTATTACACTGCGTTAACCGCCCGTTTTTCGCTTACTAAGTGCTATAAGAAAAAGCAATTTCGAATGCCCTGCGTCATGTTCCTACTGTAATAAAATATTCGTCTTAATCCAAAAGAAAAACAACGGGGTTTAAAGGTATTGCAACATTTTATGGCGCCATTGTGAACACACATAAATTTTATAGGCATTAACGTCTCTAGGTTCGCAATAAACAGTTAGTACGTTGAGTAAGCAGCAAAATACCACGGGACGGTTTAATATTTTTCCAAACGCTTTGAGTTTGAAGGGCTCGCCGCTGACCGCGCGATGCATCATTGCAGTTAAGGTTTCGGTATATATCCGGCATATATCGGTCCTTAAAAACTAAAGGGCCACAAATCAAAATTACACTTTTTACAAGAGAGCTAATCGAAAAAAATATTCTTTGTCAATTTTTTTCTTGTTAGATATATATCAAATATATGCATATTATACATCGTTAGAAGTGTATTTTTAAGTAGCATTAAATGTTTTAAGTACTATTATAATAAACTGAATACTAGAAGAGATATAAGCATATAAGTTACTTTTGAATATATAAAAAATGATCAAAATATACTAAATATGGAATAAGCCTTTTGGAACAAATATGAAGGATTGTGATTGTATTTTTGCAAAAAACATTTTTGGATTTTTTGTTTTATGGTCCTTTAGTTTTTAAGCAGCGATATGTAGAAGTAGTAGTCAGTCCGCTCGGTGTAGGACCAGATGTAGGTTCGAATCCCAGCCTGCACCAAGGAATCATCGATTCAACATGTATCTATACATAATCGTCAAAGGCACTTTACCTTTTCCCGCAGTTTAACCCGTTAAATTTGTACGCCATTTTACCCTTTTTAATCCAAAAAATTGGATCAAATGTATTTCACGTGTTTACTTAGCTCACGTCTTTAATAAATTTTAATTACTTTGCGACGCACTCCCGTTGGATATGTGTCGAATCCTTTTGAGTCCAGACAACGTCATCCGCGAATGTAAGCGCTTCATCAAATATTAAGCTCGGCTTGCACTACTACTGGAATAAATCCTACAGCGCGTTTAATATTTTACCTAAAACGGTCTGCGGTTTCCATCCGTAGAGTTTTCACGCGGCTTTACCATGCTATTTAAGTTTTATTTTAGTCGAGTAACTAAAGGCGTTGTTCTGATTCAGCCGCTAAATAGTTAAAGCCTCTCTTCTATACCATCTTTCGAAGTTCCAAGCTGACTTGGGTTGAAAATGCTATACTAATTTTAAATCTTCACTTTGTCTGTTATATTTTTTAGCGGTCTGAAATATTTAGACACATACAAAGTGATTAGCATTCCATGGGCTACTATATGATCGAGAAAATCTATACATATTATTATAAAATAAAGTCTCTGTCCGCCTCTGTTTATTTCTCCGCTAACTTTTTCTATACCACCCGTCGGATTTTAATACGGTTTTTGCCAATCGAAAAAGAGATAAATAAGGAAAGTTTTTGTATATAATTGGCAAAAAAAACTGTATTTCCGAAATGTCTTCAAAAATTCTAGAGAATAGGGTAAGCTCGCTACATCGCCAGCCCTGTGCTTAGCACACTCGACTTAATGAAAAAAAAAGAAGAAAAACGTACTATTTAATGTTTATCCAGGACACGATGTATCTATGTACAGTCGGCCGCAAAAGTCGATTAACACATTCAAAAGTGTAAAACAACTGAAAACTCAACGCGCCATAAGTCGTTGTCACGACTAGAGAACAAAATAAACTTCACGTACAAACGATCGTAAAAAGCTTCAGTAAGTGTGTTCAGTTGTTTTGCACTTTTGAATGTGTTAATCGACTTATGCGGCCGACTGTACCTAATGTATGGCGGACCAGAAAAGTGCTTTATCAGTTTCGATAACAAATTCCATTCATTTCAAAATTCGCTAAGGCTTAGATTTAAAATACGTATTGATTACTGATTGACATAATTGTCACTTTGAATTTTCAAAGGAAAACAGACCTTATCATTCTACAAAATACAAAGAATGTTCAATCTTAGGATGATAAAGCACCTTGTTTGTCGAGTTTTCAATGTTTCATTTAAAACCTAATTGTGTAAACTTTGAAACATCTTCATACACTCACTGTACTAGTAAATTTAAATTTGAAAATGGAACAGTCATTCATTACTGGTACGCTGGTACGAATTACTTTAAGTAATGTTATCGCCACCCGTCTGAAATGAACTTTAATGAATTGTCTTTGAAGACTTGATAACAATTAATAGCAGTAACAAAACACACCCGAGTCCCTTCTGTCTGACGACGATTAAATTTTGGAAAATATCAACATTTAATCGTATGCGGTATTAAACTCCTTAACTCGCTGCCTAATGAATATTCAAACGGAGTGACACCAGTTCAAAGTAAATAATCTGTGACATCCGACAACCATTAATCTTACTCGTAAATCAAAACTTCGTTTACTTCCATAGACAAAATATGATATAGGAAAAAATAGATATATAATAAGTAGGTATAGTAAAAATTCACACAAAACTTCGTTTACTTCCATAGACAATTAATATGATATAGGAAAAAATAGTTATATAATAAGTAGATATAGTAAAAAAATAATAAAATACGCGCGATAATCTTAAAATTTATTCGTAATATTCCACTTTTATTAACCTTATAAATTATGAATCGATATCTCAAATATCTCAATACGAAATGTAAAAATACTAAATACAAAACATATTAAATTCTTGTTTAATTAAATTCTAGTTTAAATCCTAGAAAAGTAACAGGTTTCCAATAATTCGACAAACTATTTTAATAACTCTCTGACGATCACAATTTTTAAATTATAAAGACTTTGGCACTTTTTCTACTTGTGAATTTTATACGAATAACTTACAGATTTTATGTAAAAGTTATTGTATTATGTAAAAGTTGTGTACCTATTATTATTTTTTATGTTTCTGTAACATGAAAAGATCGTTTTTCCTGTAATTAACATAGCAGTCTGAGAATATAATACACCTTATAAATTTTAACAGTCACTCGTAATGCATTAAGAATTTTCCATAATAAACATATTTCCCAACTTAGAAAAAGAATATTTATCGCAACATTTTTCACTGTTTGCTTCCAACCATTACAAGCGTAATTGTACTCAATTAAGCAAACGACCAGCCTTCATTAAGAAATAAAAGAACGCTACCTCCCCCGCTGAGTTCGGTATAATACAACGCACGCCTACCGTCACCGTACACGCCGGATCGAATAGCACGACAACTTATAGCTCATAGCGCCGTCTAAACTATGTATTGTTTCTGTTACTCAGGCAATGTGGCATAGATATATACGTTCAAAAGACGAAAAAACAGTTATTAAACATTCAATTTTGTTAGTCTTTTTCGTGGACCATAATAACTTAAACTGCTTAATGATATTGAGGAACAAAAGATACACAAAATATTTAAAATTATTTTACATTTCGTGCACGCTACCATCACGGCGCGCATGGAAGCCGAGCTGGCTCTCTGAAAACTTGGGATCTTTTCATACGGACTGCATTTAGAGTTTAAGGTAAATGCAGTCCATCTGAAAGATCCTAACTCTGAGATCCTGGACACGTTTATGGTGTAGTTCAATGCATCCATATGGCAGCCGTTTTATGCTACTAGAATGCAGTTGGCTTGCAGTCATTACAACTATACGCCGACTGGCGACTGCACAGTATTCAGATGTATCAATTGTCACAAAACCGCAATTAAACTGTAATTTTGCAACTAACTTGCAGTCTTAAATACAGTTCGTCTGAAATACCCTTACCTTTTCATTTCATTTTTCTTCATAACGAACTATCGTGTGTCTGCCGACTTACAAGTTGTTATTTATTACAAATTATTATTACAAATAATTTTCTGTTTTTATATCTCTTATTTTGGTTGCTATCTGAATCCATAATTTATAGCCATATTTGTCTTATATATTTGCCTGTTTGCCTTGTAGCAGCCCCAAAGCGGGCCTAATCCATAGTTGTCGGACTATAATGTAATAAAAGAATAACAATATATTTATTATAAGAAACTGCGATTGTTAAGTTAACGTTGGTTATAAAAATATAAGTAAGACTTTAATAAGCTTAGGTACTTTTAAGAGGAAATATTAAAATTTTTGGAACGTGAGAAAGTTGTCTGTGCATGTATATGTATATGAAGTACCGTGTACAGTTAAGTAAACTACTTATGCTAAGCAAACTCAAGTTTCTCAATTAAGTTTTAAATATTTTCCTAACATTTTCTTTATTATAATTGTCTTTTACTTAAAAAAATGCTTCGTATTACTTTACTTAAAATATTTTGAAGTCGCTATCCCCGTCTGTCTGTATAACCGCTAACTCTTCTTAAACCATGCAACGGATTTTGATGCGGTTTTCACCATCAGTTAGATAATTTTTCATGGAAGGTTTATAATATATATCCATGTCGCTGGTTATTTATAAATGCTTGTTTGTTCAAATATGTTTTATCTGTAGAACGTCAACTCTGTGTAATGTGTATGATGGAAAGCGATTGTCGTATCGTTTACATTTTCATCAACGCTGTTTTCAATTTAAACGCTTATTTGTAAACACTGTTGACACCCAAGACGTTGAACATTATCGTTTACATGAAACGCGACGCACCCAACCGCCCCTCCCCCTGCTATTTACACCAGCCGCGTTCTTTGAAATATAGCGATTCCTTTGAACGCCCAGGTACGAGTTTAACTGCTTTAAAAGCGACCGAACTGAACCGCTCGATCGAACGCGTTATTACAAAGGCTATAGCTAATTCGTATAACATAGAAAATATTGCGTTATCGATCGCGCGGTGCGGTACAAAGCGCGGCCGTAATTAATGTATATTTTGCACATAGCCGTAGCACGGACGCGGCTCGAGCGATGCTGGCGTTTGCATTTAAGCTAAACAAAGCTAACAAGCGAGTGGGCGCACCTCGTTTTGTTTCAACCTCGCGCGGTTTATTCACCAAAAACTGTTTATTGTTGCGGCATAGGACAAAGGGCGGGCGGAAGTCGGACGCTGCTAGGTATTGCTGAGATTGGCGCTGTGAAATCTGCGTGCGGGAGCCTTCAGGCATTGCTAGTAGAACTGCTGTTATTGTGTTTAAGTATGCCTTAAAGGAAGAGTTTTATTAGATAGTAGGTGGTTAAAGCGAAACCAGCTAAGGCAGCAGCAAAACAAGTCTTTTTTTTTAATTTAATTTTTATGGTAAAATCCAACCTAACCCTTTAGGATTAAGAAAATCCTAGTAAGGTCAGCAGTGCACTTGCAATACCTATAGCGTTGGTTGTGTTAACAGGTGACGGTACCACCTTTAAATTAAAAAAAAAATGACGATTCGACCGATAGAGGCCTTATAAGTACCTATAACTAAATACTGAAACAGAAACAGAAAAATATAAAAAGTTGTAAAAATTATTTTGCGCATTTTGCATGTATGTAATTTAAAATATTATTTTTTCCTAAAATAAAATATCCACAAACAATAATAATATGACAACATTTTAATGTCCTTAATTTGGTAATACTTTACCAAAAAAAGCAAAAATCATGTTTCCAGTATAAAATTGACGAGGAGAAAAACTCCTCTTGCACAGTCTTTTAAATGAACATTGTTTTAAATAAAGTATTTAAAACATTCAAATAAAGTGTGCAATTATAAAAAGTGTGCACAAAAATATAAGCATTCAATGAATATGTAAACGAAGAAAGAGAGCCAACAAACTGTGTTTCAAAGTGCATTTTATTTGTCTGCGTATATTTATATCGGCGAGGCTTGAGGGCAGCCGACAACAGATTCTGGCAAGCGGCAGGGGCGGGGGAAGGACCGCGCTTGCAAGGCCGACCCGACCGCCCGCCCAAAATTATATTTGCATTTTTTTTAAACACCACAATTTACTGCATACTACTGGAACTTTTGTAAGCCCCAGTAAAGTACGTCTATTTGTACGTCCAATTTAGTATATTTTTTTTATTATTTCTTTTTATATAAACATGACTTATGAAGACAGGTTAATTTATTTACGATGTATAAAAACCTTGGAAATTCGGTTAATAGTTTTGGGAATAATCGCAAACATGGCAGATTTTACTTCGACAACAACGATAAATTCTTTAAAATTCATAAAAAAATTATATTTTTATATTCTTTCGAAATTTATTGTAAATTGCTATTTGTTGCAAAATCAGCTTAGGTACTTCTATTTATGAGTAACTAGCTAGTGCCTGCTACTTCTAGAGTAAAATACTACTGCTAGAGTAAAATAAAAATATATACCTAAGCAATATAATGCTTGACATCTGCCTATTACATAAATTATGCCATTTCATTATCGGTTGAGTAGTTAAGGCCTGAAAAGGTAACAGACAGAGACAAAGTTACTTTCACATTTATAATATTAAGTATGGATGTAATATGTGTAAATGAATTTTGGTAACCAAATCGCCCGAAATTAGGTATTTAATATTCTGTATCGGGATGTTTAATTGGATTCGCTTTGGATTCACAGAAGCCAGTCGGGACTATATTATGTAAGACTCGGGAGTAAACGTTTTGGTACACCACACAAATCTATTGCAAAATTACTGTATTATACATGTATATAACTATAGCTGTTGCACGCGACTAATCCGAGTAACTTTATAAAATATAGCTATGTTACTCGCTGAAAATATAGCTTTCTATAGGTGAAAGAATTTTTAAAATCGGTCCAGTAATTTTTGAGTTTTTTCATTACAAACAAATATGCAATTTCTCTTTATAATATTATTATAGATTTTTATATGTTGGGTTACATGATTGGAGTTTTAGTCAGGATACCTAATTCAATTAGATTAAAAATATATCCATGTTACTCAGCGATAATGTAGCTTTCTATATTTGAGAGAATTTTTAAAATCGGTCCAGTAGTTTTTGAATTTATTCATTACACATACAAATCTCTCTTTATAATATTAGTATTTATTATATATTTATCCCAAACAAAAATACTTTATAATATTAGTCATTGTCGTTATCGTTACTTTATTTAGAAGAAAAAAATAAACTCATTATCTTTCAGTAAATAGAAATGTTGCCAACCACGCTTTGGTTTAATGTCCATTACACCAAGGTGTAATGAAGGACGTATCGTATTCTAAAGGACATTTCAATGACAGTTATCGGAACGATGTCGTCCATAAAATAAAACTTTCCTGCTTCTACCTAACTTTGATTAAATTTATTTTTATTACTTTTCCTATGAGATCGCCACGGATACCATAACCGGTCAAAACAATTTAAAAATTAGCTGTATTTTAACGACTTTGTTATGCCGTTTGGTACCTATTATTTAATTTAATTAAATTTTATTTAAAAAATATGAAGAACTTTTGCCTGCGACTTCGTCTGCGCCCTTTTTTCTTAGTTGTTATTCAATATTGCTCATATTTTTTGTCAGGCGATATTTTAAAAAAAATCAATATTAGATGATCCCTCGGGAACAGATGAGCAGTTATGGAGTGATAGTGTAACAAACAAAAAAAACTCACTTTAGATCACTGTGATATGTTGTATTGCCTTCATATAATGAGAACGGTATTGTATAATTCCGCAATAATATTCAAGAAAATTTACTTAACAGATTAAAGTTCACTTCACAGCTTTAAAAGGAAATCAATGTAACGTGTCTCCTTGAAATAGTATTCGGGCTACGTCAAGCGATTAATTGACGTCTATTTATTGGAACCGTTTCCCTATTTTGGTTGCACTTATTTTCATTTATAAAAAGCGATGCGTGGCGCTCTCACAGTAAACGAACTCCGAAATTCTGAATCAGACTTGATTGAATCGTAGTCGTGCCCGCGGGAATGGAGTTATTTTCCGACCTATTTCATACGACGAACGTCTCGTTCCATCGACATGTGTGGGGTACATTCGTTCGCTAGTGGGGTACCTCGTTTCGCGTGTTTGTACCCTCTCGAGAAATTCCTTCCAGTTCATTTATTTGTTTGGCGACTGTTTTGTTTTGTTACCTCGTCAGTGTTTTTCACCAAATAAATCGAATTAAAAACTCAATAATAACAAACATTTACATTCTTGTTATAGCGGTTTTATTTTTTGTTATAATACATAGACGAACGGTTCTGTCTGATAACCATTAACCATCAAATAGATGCTGCCTAAACTATTCTTACACTAGCTCGTGCCCGCGACTTCGTACGTTTTGAAAATTAAAATATATGAGTAATATAACGCCTGACATCGCTACGACGACGACGGTGGCGCAGCAACGGTGACAGTGACGCCCCACTTTTTTTATATCTAGACAATCCCTCGACAACCTAACATTTTTTCAGCAAAATCATATGTTAATTCAGGTAATAAACTATATGTGTGCTAAATTTGATCCAAATCCGTTCAGACGTTTTTGCTTGAAAGTGTAACAAACAACCTTCCGTTACATCTACCCATCCTTCCTCACAAACTTTCGAATTACGAGTATTAGTATCATTCTTAAAGCCTTAAATGTGATTGCATTAACAGTAATTTATGCAATAGTACTTACGAATAAATTATTTATTTATTTATGATGAGTTATAGTAAAATTTAACCATAAAACTAGAAAATAATTAAAACAATAAGTAGTCCCTTACATTGTCCCCTGCCCCTCACACTATCGGGGCCGTCAGTGCATTTGTATCCGTCCTCCCCCTGATTTTGCTTGTATTTATATTTAGATGACGGGAGCCACCTAATCATGAAGTGTGCCGTCAGCCTGCCGTACGTAGATGATTCTAACTATATAATAGATTTTTGTTATTTAATGGCACTTAACGAATATAATATACCAATAATATAAATGAATTGGCGAACCCTAAATTAACAAGATCTTTTAACAGAAAGATCTATTATTGGTAACTATTATTTAAAGTAAAACACTATAATTCATTTAATTATGAAAATAAAACACATTTAGTTATTAGAAAAATTAAAAAAAAAATTATACAATAGATTAAACAATATTTGCATGCCCTTGTCAAGCAGTACCTACTGTAACTGTACTGTATATGAATTAAGATCCTGTCTTTATGTAAATAAACATATATTTATTTATACTGTACTTTAACTGTTTATACTGTCACTGTACTGAATTAACATCCTGTGTTTGTTTAAATAAGATTTATTAAACTTTATCACACCTCGGATTTTTTAGAATCTGTAAGAGCTACTCCGCTATAGAGAAAATGTTCGGGTTTTACATTGTTCGGTAATTTACTGTGCATCTAATACCAGTGTAACTGATCGAAGCGTATTCGCTAAAACAAGTACAGTACTTATTAATAATTACATTGTAAAAATGCAATATGCTGATTTCTCATACATTGTGTCATGGTACATAATACCACGACCGCAGCGGGTACGTGTAGGAATTTTAATATGGCCATCGAACGACAGATTCAACAATGTCAATCATCGTGCCCGTTCGTGCACGCACATAAAATCTTAATCAGTGGAAAATCAGAGTTCTGGGGGATAATTGTCTACAATAAAAGAACTCATTTACCAACTACTCGTCCAGCTTGTTTCGTTTCGCGTTGCTTGGACAATGGGCAGGCGTACGTACAATGCTTCCCCAAAGTCATCAATCAAACCACCCGCTAAAACCCCTCGGACAAACGCCACCCCTTCCCGCTGTTAGTCTGATTTACCCTTACATTACAGGTAAAAGCACGTCCACACACTTTACTCCTATCAGTTCAGTCATAATGAATCATGTCGAATGCACTCAATCGTATATATATATATACATACATATGTAGCTTAGGTATACAATCATATCAACTGTATTTTCGTTCACAGTTAGATTCTGTTCAGTGCGGTAGGCTTGTCATTTATTCTAATGAGAATGCTTTATATATTTTTTAACTGTGCTTATCTTCTTTTTTAACCATGTTAAAATGTTAAAAAATGCTGAAAGACTTATTGCTTAGCAATCCAGGCAGGATTGTCATTTATTATTATTCTGTTTTTTGTATTATTTATTTTACAAAGTGATTATCTTTAACTTTATTTATAATATACGAGCTGACCCGGCGAACTTCGTACCGCTCCAAAATCATTGTTAAATAATATTTATTAATAACACCCGCACATCACAACAACATGAGACAAATCGATTTGACATTACAATTTATTTTATAGTAATTTTCTCTATGTTGTTTTTATTTTATTTGTTGGTAAATTTTTTCGATATTTTAATGGTTATTCTGCTATTTGGTACGGAGACGAATCCAACAAAACAAAGATCATGATCAAGCCGTTCTCGAGATATAAATGGTGTAACTAACACGACTTTCTTTTATGTATCTACTAGCTGGTGCCCGCGACTTCGTCCGCGTTAAAAAAGAGAAACAGTAGCCTATCCTGTGTCCTGTACGTCTAAATGTTTATTTACCAAGTTTCATGAAAAACAGTTAATTCGTTTAGGAGTTATGGAGGAACATACATACATACAGATATATTATTAGTATTATATTAGTATTGATTGATGATACTCGTATACCAATATATAAACTTGAAGAGTTTGTTTGGTTGTACGCGCTAATCTCAGGAACTACTGGTTCGAATTGAAAAATTATTTTTGTGTTGGATAGTCCATTTATCGAGGAAGGTTATAGGCTATAGAGAACGCGGACGAAGTCGCGGGCACCAGCTAGTATAAGATAAAATTGATGCGTGTATTATATCCCTACGGACTCCAAAACCGTTCAACCTATTTTTATGAAATTTTCAAGCAATCTAAATGATTAGCTCAGCGCTTGAACCTGTTAAGTTTAATATCGATCACATAAAAGGTTCACGTTTGAAGATCCGGCCATAAGCTAATATTTATCATGAAATATATGTAAAAAAGAAACACAACAAAATATATGAATTATGATCTGACCTACTCCGCCTAAACGAATATTATGACTACAAGGAATGTATAGCGATTTTCTTATAAACTAAGTTAATACTATAAAAGAAATTGAGATGTATTTTGACAATTTTAAACAAATATTCTACATTTTGCCGTTATAATAAAAGAAATATAAATTGATGTGAAGTATAAATACTTCACATCAAAGAAATATAAAAGAATAAATGTAGTAAGAGCACTTTGATAACCCTACATAGAAGCTGTGACATAATAATATATCATGTACATACGTCCATTCATTCACGTAACATTCACAAAAAACCCACAAACACGATATCGCTAAGTAAAACATAAAAATAGACTCGATTTTACAAGCTCTTAAATTAAATGACATTTGTATAGTATGACCAATTCGAAGCTGAATTGGTCGTGCATTAAGTATGAATTGTTTCGACTCAATTAATCCCGCTACTATTTCCTCAAAACAAACGTCACAATATAATTCCTTGTCAAGTTTGTGGAAAATTTTGGGGTCACGTTACGTATCATTTCATTTCAACTCGCCCCGAAACCTTCATTTCCATTTGTGTGTGCCACTACGCTTGTTTAATCTTAGTTAATCTGGAATGTCAGATGTCTAAACAGCCCTGCAGCGATTGCGTGACTCGTTGGGTCGCTGCTACACCATTACCACTTTAATAATACTTCAAAGACTTGAATTAAATTCAAATTGATATTTGTTCGTACCGCGGGAGCTGTCTCAGTTTTTCATTCGGCGCCATTACACGGGAAAGCTTATAATAATATTAATTCTTATTTCCCCGTGCGCATTAAATTTATTTTACGACGAAGGACGAAGCGGACTAACAAAGAAATTTCAAGTATTAATATTACAATGGCTCTCTGTATTTAAATAGTTCTATTAGTTATGAATTCAGACTATTTCCAATTGGAAATTCTTGTGAAATAACTTAGGTAAAAGTATTCTACAAGCAGAACCCTCTTGTCTTCTAACTTTTTTTTTGTCATTCTCCTTGTTTTAATTAAATCATCACCATTTTATTTGAACGTTTTTGAAGCACAATGAACATTTCAATGACTTCTAAGATATGTTAAATTGTAAACATCCAATTGAATTGAACAAACCAATGAAAACCAGATGAACATACGCTATATAATATGTATACTAGGTGCCCTAACGTCGGTCTAGTTAAGATATAAATGCACGTTCTTAGTTTTTAGCCTGCTTGTGCATAGGTCAGCTAAAGTATAGGCACATTTTTCCACGAATCGCGTTTATAACATCTAGATGGGTCGCTTCGATAAAAATAAACCCCTTTATTCGTTTCTATACAGGTACACGTTTGTTCCCACTATAAACATTATTGATTTTAGCGCGAAAAACCGCAGTGATGTTGTTCGTGATATGTGGTCGGGTAAAACCTGTATCGAGTATGTTTATGTTTATGACGATAAACTATATTTCATTACGGAGTAATGAAAAAAAAAAATTTTTTTTACTGGTAAGCATACAATTTTTATATTTTTCATAACAAAATAAATACTTATTATATTGCATTAATCTATACTTAGATAAGTACAGATGTACTTACCAATAGTAAATAGGTAAATTTTGTTTGTTTGTATGTAGGAAGTAATTTTTGAAACTACACATTCGATTTAAAAAAAATGTTTCACCAATAGTTAGAATAGCATTTCAGGGGCATAGGTTAAATGTTCCACTAGGCACCATCTATCTAAAAATAAAGATCCAACGCTTAGTAAAAGTATAATGTCAAGGCGTCAATGTAAGTATGTCAGGCGTTATATATTGCTTTACATATTTTGTCAGGCGTTATATCTTATTTTTCAACACGGACACAAGCTCATGTAGGTAAAGTGTTACGTAATATTGAGTCAAATATGGCATCCCAGTGAAACAGCAGATGATCAAAACAAAATCCGTCGAAAAGTAACTAAACGCATACTTACATATTTACAAAAAAGGTATATCAGAAGAATAAATATGACCGTTGGTTTTTAGGTTAATAAATTACTCGTAATCAGTAACATGGGCTTAGCACGCAATACGAAACCACTTGTAAAGTTACAATTTTGACACTTTCCGGACGTTAGTTTTAAGTCACAAAACGAGCTTTTTGAATTTATGCGCCAGCATTTACAGTTTGTATAAATGTAAACATTTCGCCCACCTTAAAGAAAATTAATCAATTTTGTAAGGAAATCAGGCCATCAGTTATTCTTGTTTTAACCGTTGAAACTTGTACTATTAGGTAAGAAGAAATTATATATTTTATTGGGAAAATATTGTGTAGTTAATTAATACGTAACTGTAAAATACAAGGGAGTATTTTTGTATTTTCATTTTGTACAATAACAAAACTTCGCTCCAATTTATCATAATCTTTTGCACAGAAGGAACAAAGCGCTTATTTTCAGACAAAGCGAAAATGCCTTGACATTAAATTATAGTTGTCGACAATTACTTGTAAAATGTAATCTTATATAATGTAATGTAACTACGTTTTATGTTTGATTATTATAATAGCAGAAACAACCCACTACATAATTAATTATATCTACCCACATAATTTTTGTTTTTCACATATTCCATAATTCTTCATATTTTATGCATACTTTGTTAAAATAAAATAAAGTAACATCACAATATAAGCGTACTGTAGTGTTTGTTTTTAATTGGAACAGGTATCTCCCTGAAGTTAAGGTATTGAATAAAGTATAATGATATACTTCATGACTTGCATTGAAAAATATATATTTTCCTTGCTCGTTTTATTTATATGGAACAAGTACTTCGATTATTTACCTACCTACGATGCAATTTTATTTAATGAAATTTTTCATTAGAAATGACTTTCGGAAATGGTTCGTTAAGTAAGTGTGTGGAAAAGTATACCTACTTAACTGTACTCAGATATAATTTTTCAATAACCTAAGTAAAAAGCGTATAATAGAAGGCAGCGATTTTAATACATTAAAATAAGGGAGATATTTTGGATGTTTGTTTATCAATCACGTTTCACGCGTAACGGTTTAACGTATTTTAGAAAAATTAAGCACATAAAAAGCATGTAAACTTTAAGTTTATTTTAACTACTTTTTGTTTTCTGCACCACGCACACACACACGAACACGCGCGCACACACACACACACACACACACACTAACACAATCACGCATATGTGTTTATATCTATGTATTCGCATATAATATATAATAATATTTTTATATAATTTATATTGTTATCATTTTTACATGTATTTATATTATTATCATTTTTTAATTAGGTACTGGCACTTTTTTCTGTACTTATAAACTTCAAGATGCCTAACCTTGTAATAGGCTATATAAAAATTTAATCTATTTTATGTATTTGTTAAACATTAAATGCTGTAAGGTTAGCTATTAAATAAATAATTTTTTTAAAAATGGCTCATGTAAGCTATAGAAAGAATCTACCTGTTTTTATGGTTAAAAAAAGATTTTATTATAGACAACTTATGATACTTCTACAGGCTGAACAAAGGCCTCACACTTAAGAGTGGGTATAAAGCAAACAAAATTAGTAATTTCACCCGCGTGACCCCTTGGACATGACAGTGACACGAAATACGTAGAACTACGCACAACATGCGACGGAAGATAGCGCATCTCGCTCAATAAAAATGTTATAAGTGCCAAAATTAATAAAATATTAATTATTCGTAGATAATATGTGAAGTGAAATTACTGATACACTTTGAGCTTTGTAATGTGTGTCATTTTGAAAATAAAACTAAAATCGATAGAAATGAGAGCTCACTTGGTGATTTTTTTCTATTGAGAAAATTTCATTATATTATGTTTTCTGTTACAATCGTCACTTTCATTTATAATGTATTTATCTATTTAAATTTTTTATTAAATTAGACTTTGTTTACTTAGATAAAATTCAAATCTAAGATTGGCTATTTCTCTTTATACCCACTCTTAAGATTACAACCTGAAACCTCTATTCTTTCGCGACTTTTGTATCATTCGAAGGAGTTTAATTTAATAAATGACATTAATTTTCAATTAACTTTTACCAAAACTTATGTTCTAAAGATTGCTCTTTAAAATAATATAAAGATATATCCAGTACTAGTATATCTTTGTGGTGAAATCAGTACAATAGGTCACTAATCGGCGGCTGACAGACAGCCGACGAATGTGGCTGTAGGGGGCGGAACGGCCGACTCATTACAATCGATATCCACAAGCGAAACGAACAAAACTTCCACGAAATGTTCATTGTGCTTACTTTATACTCGTATCGGGGATATTTTACAAACAGTTTTCCTTTTATATTTCAGAGAAAACCATCATGAGATTAAACTTCAGACAGATCTCTATATTGTAGAATGTAGGTCTTAATTATTACAATCGAATGCAACTTCGAGCACTTAATGAAATTTGAAATTTTAATTTGAATCGTAAATAAAAACGTGCCGTTATATCAAAATATATCAAAATCTTTTTAATTTTGTTATGCTATAAGCTGAGAGTTCAACAAACATTTTATTTTAATTACTCATTAAAAGTTATATTTGTATTTAAATGTACAATATTAAAAATATTGTGAAAAGTTATGATAGGTTTTATTGCTTCTAAAAATGAAAAAATCAGTAGTTACAAATGCGGCTTATCTCCATTACCATGGCTAGATAAGAAAGTAAAAGTTTATTTATCTTCTCAATTTTCCACTCGATTGCACTAGAGTCCAGACAAATATACATTATCTAAATACCTACTTTTTGCATGACGAAATACAAGTAAAATCTAATTAAAATTATCTAATTAAGGAGACTCGGAGGCATCTTTGTTCGTCACCCAGTACCGAACGAACATTGTCGAAACCCATTTTGAACTACTCTTTGACAGTGGTCTTTAAATGACTGTTCTTCGTGGTTTCTTTCTTTTCTTTGTTCAGTTCAAAACATTGTAACTAAGTTTAATTTAGTATTTAATCGTTCTTAGTTCCTAAGATTTATTGTAATGAATCAAGAATTAGTAGTGGCAGGGTACACTGCGTTTCGCATTGGGCAGCTCATCTAGCGGTAGCAACAACCCTCTTGCAGAAGACCACAGTGAAAGCAGCATGTGTGCTGTTGTGTTTCGTTGAGTGCGTGAGGAATGCCAGAGCCATTCCTATTCCATCCTCAATTCTACTAAGTTCTGCAGCGCACTTGCAGCACCAACCATCAAGAGGGCCTATCTAACGACTTAAAAATGTATTTTTTTATATAATATAAAGGTGGCAGACAGGCTGGCCTCTCACTTGATGGTAGGTGGTTACCGCCACCTAAGAACACAAGCAACACCAAGGGGAGTGCTAGTGCGCTGCCTACCCTGTAGGAGTTTGTTTACAGCTCGCTTTTACAAGCTTTACAGTTTACAGTATAAACCATAGGACATAAAAACTAACAGGCCGAGATTCACACGTTAATCAGCGATTTTTTGAAATTGTGTCCTGTTCATAATAATAATACTAATGAAATGGCATTTAAAATTTCAAATGCCATGTGTTAAAAGCCATGTGTAACATCCAAAGAACATACGGCAGTACAATCCGGTGACGTATCGCGGGGGCGTATGATTAGAAATCGATAAGCAGCCAACACGTTCGGTCCACACTTTATTATTATTATTACTCCAACAATTGTTAAATTAAACGGTTGTCTATTGTGAAGCTCTTAGTTCACCAGTAATCCCAACAGAGAAGGATTACCCTTCGAAGCGGGACTTTTATTAAAAAAAATTCTATCGTTGCTTTTAAATAATGAAGCACTGTCGGTTTAAGCTAAATTTGCAATGTCCTGAACAATAACAGACAAAAATAATATTTTGTTTTTGACGTGAACGTGTAAAATGTATTTACTAATATTATAAAGAGAGAAAATTTCTATCTTTTTATTGAATAAACTCATAAACTTCTGTACCGATTTTGAAAATTCGTTCAGCTATAGAAAGCTACATCATCAGCGAGTAAAATAGGCTTTACCTATTTTATAAAGTTACGCGGGCGAAGTCGCGTGCAACAGCTATGTACTTGTAAATAAATTGCTCGTCCGAGAAAACGAGATACATCTGACGCCAATCCACAGTGAAATTGACATTGTAAACTATATAGCTTGGTTTCCTTTATACTTAGAACAGATAAATATCTCTCATGAGTAATAATTGACTGGAACAGAAAATTATACACAGAAATTTAATTATAAATTCTCAAAACACCTAAATAAGATAGTTACTTAATTAACAGTCTTGTAGTCACGCAGTAATGGCTTATCAATCTTATCATCAATCATCAATACTAATAATAAATCTGTAAGGGTCGGTCATGGAGTAAGTTACTTTGTTTTCAGAGATATCATGTTTATAGGCTCTATACATGATACTCAAACTAAATTGACCATTTTTAGAATTTTTTTCTATATGTATGTATGTATGTTCCTCCATAACTCTTAAACGAATTAACTGATTTTCATGAAACTTGGTAGATAAACATTTAGACGTACAGGACACAGGATAGGCTACTTTTTTCTTTTTCAACACGGACGAATAATTGAGTAATAATTGGCTGGAACAGAAAATTATACACAGAAATTTAATTATAAATTCTCAAAAGCATCTAAATAAGATAGTTACTTAATTAACAGTCTTGTAGTCACGCAGTAATGGCTTATAATTAATACAATATACTGCCTATATATACGAGCGATTGCGGTCATCCATTACAATAACCGATGCAGTAAAACTTGGAACAAAGAATTTTTACAACTCCATCTAAAGACACAATGCTCACACATTTGAGCACTGCGTTCTCGACTCGTTCTTGCTACAATTTGGCGGATGTACACTGAACATTACTGCGTTTTGGCCACGATAACGCAATAAATCTCTCTCGGGCGCCGCATTGTACTCTGCATACAGGAGAAATGCGCTTCAGTCTTACAAAACTGAGATAATATCACCGCACAGCAAAACCGAGTACCTATTCTCTGGATTACTGCCGTTGTTATATTGCACAACTTAATTCTGCAACAAAATACGTAGTGCACAACAGCTGTTGTTTATTACTGTCAGCACTCATGTATTTATTAACAAACTTATTTATTAACTGGTTAGTTGATGAGACTGTTGGTACAGTGCTTGACAATAAAGAGTATATTTTATAAACGACTAGCTGTTGCACGTGGCTTTGTCCGTGTAACTCTATAAAATAATAGCCTATGTTACTCCCTCATAATGTAACTTTCTAAAGGTGAAAGAATTTTTGAGTTTATTCATTACAAACAAAAATACAAATCTTTTATCTTTATAGTATTATTTAGTATAGATAGTCTATATGTTACTCGCTGATAGCTTTCTATAAGTGATAGAATATTTAAAATCTGCTCAGTATTTTGAGTTTATTCATTACAAACATACAAATTTTTTCTCCTTATAATATTTAGATATTTGGAATATATCGCCACATACACTTTTTACAGGAGAGCTAATCGAAAAATTTTTTTTTCTTATTTAGATATATATCAAATATATGCATATATACATCGTTAGAAGCGTATTTTTAAGTAGCATTAAATGTTTTAAGTACTTTTATAATAAACTGAATACTATAAGAGATATAGGCATATAAGTTACTTTTGAATAAACAAATAAATGATCAAAATATACTAAATATGGAATAAAACAACCTAATAAGTCGTTTTGCTACATACAATATGAAGGATTGTGATTGTATTTTTGCAATAAAAACATTTTTGGATTTTTTTTTGTTTTATGACCCTTTACTTTTTAAGCAGCGATATCTATACTAATATTACAGCAATGAGTTTATCATAACATAAAACAATATGAAATCGCGAAGTTGTAATATTTTTATAGAAAGGTCGGCAGGCTTTTGATGGTAAGTGGCTACTGTCACTTGTTATAAACAAAGAGAATATAAGTATATTGGGAGATAGAGGATAATTTAATATATTAGAAGGCAATAGGGGAATGGGCTCTGGCATCCCTTACTCATTTCACCATAGTCAGTTCTATAAGGGTGTCGACCGTAGCCAGATTCATACTTAACTGATATAAAGTACTTATTTGGAAAGTAAAACGTTTAACTTACTCAATCCTTCGAACCATTTGAAGACCCCGTTAATTCGTTAAAATTCATTTATTCGAAATGGTCTCCACAACTAATTAGTTAGTTATAAGTACCTACTTGTCAAATGTGTTTTTTATTTACGTCTTAAAAATTGCGATTTAATATAGAATCAGCACTGATAAGATCGCAGTAATGGTAAATTCCCGGTAAAGTATTGTCATTATACGAAATGTTTCACTGCATACTGTACTTTGCATACAAGCTGCACAAGCAATTTGCTAAATTACTATGACATTTTCAAATGACAATGCATCACATTACCTAAGTACATTTATCAGAAATACATGTATGACATAAATCTGTCTGTACATATATCCGCCAATTCTTCCTAAACCACGCAACGGATTTTGTAGCGGTTTTCACTATCAGAACAATCATCAGATTTAGCGGTTTCTTCGCTAACTATACTTCTAAACTACCCGACCGATTTTTAATGGAAAGAGGAATAAACGAGTAGTTTTTTTTTATAAAAAAATTCATCCCTGGCGAAGTTAGAGGCGTGTCGCTAAAGCGTTATAAAATGAACCTACCAACTAAGTCTAGCTTTCTACTTAGTTGGTAGTTTTGGCTGTGCGTTGATAGTCAGTCGGGACAAGCGACTTTTTAAGTATATAGAAGATTAATATATAGATAGACATATATCTAAAATGGACACGCTTGGGTAGGTATAATTGGGAAGCAATAAAATGTCTGGATATCGGCGCGGCGCTGCGGCGCGCCTGTGTGCAAATGAACTGGCGTACGTCGAAGGACGTGGCCGCATTCCGCAACATACCACTACCACCGCTCAGATGACACACATACCAACACGTACTACACTTGTGTGTGTATACACATACACGGCTATACATTAATACCAACCAGAATAAGTATATAAGATTCTGCTAACGTTGGGCTAATGTACCGCTAGCTAGCGCTTAGAATTTCTTATGGAATTTGCGTGTTGCATTCGTAAGCCATCTCCAGTTCGGAGACTCGTCATTTTGTATTTAGTAGACATCCAATAGATTACTTTTGAGTCATCAGTGCTACTACAATCCGACGTATTACCTTACAGATTTTATTTCAAAGCTATTATAGTCAAATTTTGCAAACCTTTCGGTTTTGCTTGAATTAAAAGAAGATAAACATTCCTTCCGTTTGTGAAATAAACTTTTTGAGAAAAAAATCGCACTGTACTGGAATACGAATATTTTTGCAATAAAAACAAATTAATGGAAAATCCAACAAGTGTTTAAAAGGAGGTAAGTATTCATCTTCATTCACATTATAACAGTAAACGACTCGCCACTGGCCTCGCACGGAGTTGCAGTATTCAAATATCTTTTCTTGTTATAAAATAAATCTATGTTTCAAATTTCAGTTTTCGATACTTTGTAGTTTTGTATACATCGATGTTTGGCTGTGCGTTGATAGTAAAACGATTTTATAAATACAGATTATAAGGATTAATTAAGAAACGCCTCAATCAAGTAGATTAAGTACGCATGAGTATTGTGTGGCATTGATTTTTTGAATAAGATATGAAAAGAACTTCCTACGCAAGTTTCATTTACCTACAAATGTTCTCACTACATAGAAAATACACAGTATGCGATAAGATAAGCCCAACTATATTATGTGATGTATTTTTTATGATAAAACTGATGATACACTTAACGATAGATCGCTATATCTCGCCTATAAACGGATTTGCATGCGTTGCCCACCCTAAAAAGAGTTAGATTAGGTTGAGTTTTCCTAATATACTCAAGAAGTTGGACAGAAGATCGAATGAGGGCTGCTGGTCAACTGTGGATCTAGACTGCTTCTGACCGGTCCTATAATATTGAAAAATTATAGGGGAGGTCTATGTCCTACGTCTGAAATGATGATGTCTATACTCAAGCAAAATAAAGGGTCATTATCATTATCATCTTCATGCTGGAGTATCATCAACTCCTGTAACAGAGTAGTTACTTGCCACCAATTAAAAAATAGGTTACATTTTAGCTAAGAGAAAAGAAAAACCTTATGCAATGCTGTTTTCGTTTGATGGCAATAATTTAATGTTTAGTAGTTTCGTTGTACATTTGTATTTTGTTGGAGAGATAGAGAGACAAAGCGGAGTATCTGCAGAGCGGAAACTGTTTAATCACGCAGCGTGTACCGTCGGCCGCTAATCTCGCGGGCAGCCGCCGCCGAAGCGAATCGCATACAAATGTGCCGCCAACTCGAGAAAAAAACTGCTGAATAATATCCCCTCACGGTTCCAGATCTCGTGCGAGCTTTATACCACATATAATGAGCCAGTCACCGTATCAACAGTATATTCGTTTTACAACCGCACTCCGTACGTGCACACGAAGCTTTAAACATGTCGCTGCTTAAAAACTAAAGGGTCACAAATCAAAATTACACTTTTTACAGGAGAGCTAAGCGTAAAAAATAAAATTATTTTTTGTCTATTGTTTTCTTATTACATATATATCAAATATATCAATATTATACATCGTTAGAAGCGTATTTTTAAGTAGCATTTAATGTTTTAAGTACTTTTATAATAAACTGAATACTAGAAGAGATATAAGCATATACGAGTAAGTTACTTTTGAATATATATAAAATGATCAAAATATACTAAATATGGAATAAAACAACCATAAGTCTTTTTGCAACATACAATATGAAGGATTGTGATTGTATTTTTGCAATTAAAACATTTTTAGATTTTTTGTTTCATGGCCCTTTAGTTTTTAAGCAGCGATGTATCTGACATAATTTATACTGTAAAATAATTAAATTGAAGAGTTTGTTAAAGTTTTCAAGTGAAATTGAACACGATAAGCTCTGAAAATAGTCCAGTCCTTGAGACAAGTTAGAGGCTATTTATAATCACCGGCTATTTATAGCTTAGAAGCGGAGCAAAGAAAACATTACAGAAAGAAAGAACACTCCGAAAACGAAGCAATAGCGCCATTCGGACAGAGATTTAAATTTTCAAAAATCCTTTCTCAGTTTTCTAGACTTAGACTTAGTACTTTGAATGTGCGTTGTTAGTCAGTCAGAAACGAACTATATATATGAAACTATTTAATACAATTTTGCCCTCAACTTCGGGAATTGAAATTTAAAAAAATTCGGAATACTTACATTCCAAATTTCAGTTTTCTAGACTTAGTAGTTTTTGCTGTGCGTTGATAGACAGTCATCCTAATCGACTACATAACATAAATATGAATGTAGGACAATGCCCCCGGCTTCACACGGGGTTTTAATTTTTTTTAAATCCTTTCTTAGCGGATGCTTAAGTTATAAAATAAACCTCTGTTCCAAACTCCAGTTTTTTAAACTTAGTAGTTTTGGCTGTGCATAGATAACCAAAACTAGTCAGGACAAATGATCTAGCTGGTGCCTGCGACTTCGTCCGCGTTGAAAAAGAAAAAAGTAGCCTATCCTGAATCCTGTGTCCTGTACGTCTAAATGTTTATCTACCAAATGTTACATGAAATGTTACATTAATGTTTACATGAAAATCAGTTAATTCGTTTAAGAGTTATGGAGGAACTACATACTTACATACATACATACAGAAAAAAAATCTAAAAATCGTCAATTTAGTTTCAGTATCACGTATAGAGCCTATAAACTCGATATCTCTGAAAACAAAGTAACTTACTCCATGACCAACCCTTACAGATTTATTATTAGTATAGATTGTTAATATCAAAGCATAAGATCTCCATTGCCGTTTACAACGCGACAGACGGATCGCAATTTCGTATCGTGTTACCGGCATGTGCCACCACGGTGCAACCGCGGCTCGAGTGACATGCATGACGCGGCCAATGAAGAAATGTGCATGATAGCAGCGACCTCTGTCTTCAACAGTCATAAATATGATATCAAGGATGCAGATATGCATCTTATGAATTATGTATACACAAATAATGTTCTAGTTATATATTTTTTAACGTTTATAAAATCCTATCAATATTATAAAAACGAAAGTTTGTATGTTTGGAAGCGAAAGTGTAAAATATTTTACACTTTTGTCTCTGTTTTCACATAAATTTTATAAAATAATGTTTGAAAAATTAGTCAGAGTCGATCGTCCTTGATTGCTAAAATATAATTTCGTAGCAGCTAGACTTAATCTTGCCTTCCTTAACGCCTACGTTATTATGAGCAAGAGAGCTTACGTCGTGAATCGCTTACGGCTTATTGTTTTTGTACGTAAACATGATATGATTAAATAATAATATTATGTCGTCGGTTGTTTGCAACGTTAGCGTCTGCAAGTGTGCGACCAGACAGTAAACAATTGTCAATTTGCTGACGCCATTATTATATATAATATATTATATTGTGTATTATAGTATCAAAATATGTAGCTATGGTGTAGCCACGAGTCCAAAATGACTGCGAATCGCAATGTGCCCTGCCACACTAATTGCTTGTTACGCTTTCACGCATGCTGCTCAACCAATCATCATGAAATTTTGCAAACACATTCTCAAGGATACAGGAAAGAATACGGAAGAACATTCATTCAGAAAAAAGTGCTGTTCCCGAAGAATTATCTAAAATTTGAAAAACTAACGCCTGGCTAAAGTGTTTATCAATGCAGATGTCACGCATTGCATTGCAGACGTCGCAGGCACCAGCTAAGTACATATTATACTAGCTGGTGCCCGCGACTTTTTTCGCGTTGAACGATGAAAGGTACCCTATGTCCTTTCCGGTGTCCCAGACAACGTGTATGCAAAATTTCATGGTGATCGGTTCAGTAGTTTTTGCGTGAAAGCGTAACAAACAAACAAACTCACATTCACATGTATAATATTATAAGGATTTCACAGTGAAAAGCCAGCTTTAAAGGTATTTGAATCTCGTAACTTGACACAGATTACACAGTGCAAATTGCTTACGTCGCTGTTGACAAACAACATTCTAAATTCGAAGCCGATGTTCGAAATTCCGAGTAGAGTAACTCTTCATAGTGGCATTGTTTGCGGCTCACTGTAAGCCAGTGGCAATCAGACTTGGTGGTGCGGTGACGAGCGAGGGGGGGACAGGCGATAGACTAGTTGAAATGTCTGAGGCGGCTTCTAATTTGCGGAGCCGTCTCTGCGAAGGATTGACCTCATCTTGGAAAATCGCCCACTCCGTTCGGATTTTCGCACATAGCTTTTGTTACAAACTAGCTCGGGAGACAACTATATCTTTCGTCGGCTCGGCGGCGTAGTAATATCGGCTGCCAAACGATGTTTAACGACTTACATCCAACAATTCCGTATGCAAAAAGTTGTGAGCCAAAATAAAGAGAAAAAATGCTGTATTGCTTCGAAACATCTGCTATTTGCCACTACTAAGCGGAAAAAATGTCATGTTCGTGATTTCTCAATACACAAATAATCAAAAGGAAAATGTCGACTTGGTAGTAGGTAAGGTACCTGCCACTAATTAATTAGTCATTTCAGTCATTCATAATAATTCATTTAGGACTCGCAATATTTTTCTGAAATTGTGTTTCCTCTTAAATCTAGATAAAAATGCCCTTCACTCGATTGCATCCGTACAAATCCGAGGCGAGTCGCTAGTTTAATACAAAAAGATTTAGCTCAGTTAAAAAACTGTAATATCTTCGAAGTTGCTCTCACTACCCTAAGAGCCGTGGCTCCGGAGACTGATTTTATTGCCTTTTATTGGCAAGACTTTAAAAGTGTCAACATTAAATGTTCCCAGTGGATATACGAAGTAGAACAAAAATAAAATAGCCCATAAAATCTCAATTGTAGTGACGTGAACAACATGTGATGGAGAGTCGTTTTATGTGAATCTCTGTCGTTTCAGACTTACTTTACTTCTCCAAGTTAACAGTAACAATGAAGCAACATGATTTTATGAAAACGCCAGCTGAGTCTTCAGAAATTTGCACTGCTGTACATTGTTTGTTATTTGAATACTTCTATCACACAGTTCAGACATCGCCTAACATCAAACATCCACCCTTCATTTCAGACGCTCAAACCTTTTTTGATAAGGTTTTGTTTATGGGTTTATTACTTTTTTATAATTTACAAGTTAATATGCTACGTAATTTTGTATAATTACTTAAGTTCTCATAATTGGATATTTATTAAATGATCATATTAAAAAGCTTCAGACGGGTGCGATTGACTAAAAAGCAATTTTTCCACATTAACCGCCCGAGGTAATCAATCTTTCGTCAGCGCTATGTAAATGTCTGACATTTGTTTTGTTTTGACGTCTTTTATAATAACTTGAGAAGAAATTTATTTGTAACTAGTGTTCGCCCAGTGGTCGAAATTCAACAGTAATTTATTTAATTTTTTAGTAAGGAAATTTTAAGTTTACTAAATTTCACGCATTTTTTTTAAAAAGGGAACCAAATCTTTCTATATAGGTTATAGATAACTAGGTAGCGGTCCCAGCAGACAGACGTTGTGCCGCCCGAACCCAATTGCTGCGCCCATCTATCGTGTCCAATTGTGAATCTAAACCGTTCAAACACACAAAAAAATTCTTTAAAATCAGTCACACGGACTACAGAAGAAATTTATACTATACATAATTTATACTAGCAGCCTGCCCCCAGCTTCGTACGAATTTATATCTAAACTAGCTGGCGCCCGCGACTTCGTCCGCGTTGAAAAAGAAAAAGTAGCCTATCCTGTGTCCTGTACGTCTAAATGTTATCTACCAAGTTTCATGAAAATCAGTTGATTCGTTTGAGAGTTATGGAGGAACATACATACTTACATACATACATACATACATACAGAAAAAAAATCTAAAAATGGTCAATTTAGTTTCTGTATCATGTATAGAGCCTATAAACACGATATCTCTGAAAACAAAGTAACTATATGACCAACCCTTACAGATTTATTATTAGTATTGATTATATACAAAAACCTTCCTCGCTGATCGCTCTTTCCATTACTAAAACCGCATCAAAAACAAAATCCGTTGCATGGTATAAAAGAAGTTAGCGAATACACAGACAGACGGGGAAAGCGACTTCTATTTATACTATGTAAGGAATATAGTAGTCTATGCTTATTAAGTATTCTAGAAAGAGTATTTAAATTGTGACTTACATGTGGGGGGTTTAGGGGGACAGCAACAAATTGCCTGGTCTCCGCCGCGCCGCCGAGACAGAGTCGTCACCAGCCGCGTCGCTCGCCGCCGACGCGACGCCACTAATCCCACTCGACAACTCGACATAAAACTAAAGCTAGAACGTTAGCACTCGCCGAAATATCGAGAAACGTCTTGTAAGGGATTTCTTTTTATTAACTTTTTATATAAATACCTTCAGTATGTTTTTTACATGTGAAAGAAAAGGAACAGTACAATTTACACACCTAACATTTCCACTGCGCAATAAATTGCGCATAAGGAGTAGATTTTTCAAAAGTTTATACGATTTTGAGAAAGTCAAGGTTTACACTATTTAGTTAGAGGAAAGTTTAATTTGATCATTTAAACAATTATTTTAATAAAGTAATTTGAATCGTTAATCCGTAACATTATTTTTGGCTTTCAATATTTTTAAAATAATTAAGTAAATGAAAGAATGTCATCAAATGGTAATGACAAATAATAAAAAGTAAAACAAATTTTAAAATAAGGGATCGATAGTTACAAAATTTTATATGCAAATTTAAAAAAAAAATAACCAAAAAAAATAATATTTATTATGGTATGATAGCCATAAATCAAAATTGATATGATATTTAGCATACCAATATGTTTATACACACACATTTCAAATGATTTTGTGAAGCCAAAACATAAGCATATTCGTCATGCAAATGTATTGTATCGACATTCCTCTTTTTGCCCGAAATAAAGACTTCGTCGCTTGACTTACAAGTAATTTCATTTAAAAGGATTTATGTAAATTTCATACATGAGGTCCTCTGATGAATAATGTAATTCATAACTTACGATTTTATAATACTTTTACGCGGACGGTGACATCATATTTTTTCTTATGTTTATTTATTTCCATCATCATTTCAGCCACAACACGTCCACTGCTGGACACAGGCCTCTAATTGCTCCACCGTCGACATGAGGCCTTTATCTTATCAGGTTGTCTGTTCACCTTGTGAGTGGATGAGTCGATGTCCTATGCTGAGTTTGCCGATCCGTGGCCTTCAGGTTCCACTCGAGAACCTTCCGGCCCCAGAGGCCCAAAGCTCTCCGTACCATACCGTACCATCCGTCTCCGTACGGTATTTCTTACCGTGTATTATTAAAAAAATATCCATTTTAATTAAAAATAAATGCACCGTGCAATTTGCTCTTTAATAAACAAAGACTTTGGTGGACACCCTGTCGTAACGAATTCTTTTTTTTTCATATTGTAATCCCCTGCCGACACTCCCACGCACACTAAGCGGATTGCCAGCTTATCGCCTTACAACTCTGTTCACCTAGTTAGTTTTTTTTATATAATAGAAAAAAAGTTACAAAAGCATAAAGATGCTTTTACCGACAAAAAAAGAACAAAGATTTGATCCCTCAGGGTCTCCTAGTAAGTATTTCGAATTCCGTGACTCAAATAATTAAGCTCAAAGATGGGGGTCGTCGGTAAAATTATACATTGTTATTGCCGCTATAAATCTCATTTTCGGTGAACGCACCCGCCCGGAATAATAACTACACAGAGAAAATTTCATATCGCATCTCCTGACCAGTCTCTCATGTCATTCCGTAAAACCATACAAAATTCATTTCGCGCTGGCACATATATACATACACATACCTACATACTACATAAAAAGTATATTCTAATATTTCTTAATCCGACTCTTTCCTTGTATTGTCTATATGCCTGACAATTGTGAACTTTCAAAGGCGTGGACTAATGAAAAATAATCAAAAGTAAGTCAGTACCAAACGCCAGTTAAAGAAAGTGGTTGAAAATGGCGGCACGCTGTGTTGCTTTTATTTTTTAAAAATACTGCTTTATTGATGGATTTGACATGATTTGAAAAAAAAAAAATTTTTCAATGACCAATAACATGATATTACTCTTCCAAAACTAAGGAACAAAACACATAGACTACGCCATCCCTTATGAACGATCGATATCATCATACGAGTATGAATAGTTGACATCGGCATCCCTCCATCGATCGGTTTATCTCTTGCTTGGATCAGCAATAGCGTCTACTATAAATAACTTCAAACAATTACGCCTAGAAACAAGTTGTCCGT
Source organism: Synanthedon formicaeformis (assembly GCA_945859745.1). Classification (NCBI taxonomy): domain Eukaryota; kingdom Metazoa; phylum Arthropoda; class Insecta; order Lepidoptera; family Sesiidae; genus Synanthedon; species Synanthedon formicaeformis. The sequence continues at coordinate 7,425,660 of OX243965.1, forward strand.
ACCCGTTTTGCTATGTGGAAAACCTATTAAAATTTCAGCTTGTTAAATCTGCTACTAAGTTCCCAAGCATTGGTAGATTTGTATCTTTTCTTAGTGAGCTGTCTTATGCTCTTTTAACTAAATGTGTACTTGATAATCAAACACCATGAACGATTCTTCAGAGTTGATCTTATCTATTTGAGAAATTCTCAAAGGCTTTTGCAAAAGTCTAGATCGGTGTTTCACGATTCTGGTAATCCCAGCCATCTATGAGTACGAATAGAGCGAGATAAGTTAAGTTACACATATTTTGCAAGATAAAGAACAAGTTTTGTGATGACATAACGTACATTATATGATTTAATTTTATTTACTAGCTGTTTAAACGTGTAACTGCTCATATATGAAGGTTGGCTTCTATTTTTCGTGTACATTCTTAGTTGGGGGCTATTAATCGTTGTTACTAAACCAAGAAAATTTGCTGTCTTTAGCTCAACCTGTGTGAGACTGCATTACAACTTTTCGGGCGTAGGTAACATTTTATATTTCATATATGGTTCGTTATTTCATATAACACTGTGACCACATTTTTAATAATTTTAAAATTGTTATGTCTGTAATTGATATTAAAGTTTGGCTAAAACTGAGACCATTTTCATTTATTATCTTTATACTCGTTTAAAACTATTTGGAGCGGTAGTTGTTCCGACTTTCAGGTCAGTTTTCCTCGGAGGCCTAATTTTAAACTCTAGCTCAGGTTATTATGCACATAAGTACAAAATTATTATGCTGTTTAGTTTAACTTATATTTAAATAATATTTGGTTTATTAAATATAAACCAAGTGTCTAGAACTAATAAATTTTTTTAAAACATGTGTTGCAAACTTACGCCATTGCATATTGATTTCAAACTTAGGCAGAATCACCACGGTTATTTCTAGCCCCCCGGGATGTATAAGAATCTTGTGATATTCTTGCTTCAATAATGATCAATTCCACATTAACAATTTTTAAATTTTGCCAATTTCTAAAATATAGGTATTACATTTCTTACAACTATCTCACAAATCTGCAATATGATGACACTGCATATAAGGCATATAAAACTCGATGATGAATTTCGTCTGATGGTATGATATTGTTTTCAGGGCAGCGGCGGTTGTCGTTCAGCGGTCGGTGCCGGCACGGGCGCGGTGACGGTCGCAGGCGCAGGCGCGTGCGCGGCGCGCATGGCGAGCGCGGGCGCGCAGTTCCGCGGCGGCGCGCAGCAGTGGCCCACTGCCTATGCGCAGCCCTGCCGCTACCCGCCGCCCCAGCCCCAGCCCTACGCTGCGGCCCCCAGCCCCTACACGCCCCACCAGGTATATCCTCACTAGTCATTATTTGTGCCTTTTAAGAATGGGAATCAATATGAAGAGCTGTAATAATAAAACCTCGTGAAAGCCGAAAAAGACAAACTATTAGTTCCGTGGCCTCTACTCGAGAACCTCCGTACTTATGTGTCCTGCCTACTGTCACTTCAACTTACTAATCCGCCGGGTTGTGTCGATATCTTTCGTTCGTCTACGGATCTTTTCATTACTGATTCGATCTCGCAGTGTAACCCCGAGCATATCCCCCTCCATAGCTCCATAGAGACCACGTTTCAGTGCCATAATCGTATGCTTGTGTGACCGCCATGTGGGATGTCGATTCGACAATCATCGTCCCGATAGTCGTCTCGGTGAAGGGTCTTATAGCGAAGAGTATCGACCAACACCTCAAAAGACACTCTGCCCGTAGGTACCGGTAGCTTGGGCCTCGCATGCCTTAAAAATCATAAATTTGATTTGTAAAAAAAAAACTAAAACCAATTTTTATAAATACAGTTATTTTTTATTATTTTTATGTGAGATAATCTCAAAATTAATTACTTTTGCCTATATAATTATTCAATTTAGTCTTAAACTCCTCAGTTGTAAGCCCTGGTGGGCATTGAAACTGTGTTCGAAAGCAAATTCTAAATGAAATCACTTCCTCAACCGAGTCGCAAAACAGGCCAGAGACGAAGTACGTGGATCTTATTTTCTCTTCTGTTTCCAATTAGTCCCTTGATTATACTTGTAAGTTAGAACAAAGTAAGAGCTCTACAAACAAACTCCAATCTTCCACGCGGTCCTTTGCATGGAGTAATGAGATCTGTTTACGATCGGATTTACGAGCGCGGTCAGAAAGCGTCTGCCATTTTCTTACACTTCCTTAAACATCGTCCCGTCGCTCATGTATGTTAACAGTCTTCACGAGGGCTCACTTTGATTACATATCTTAACATACTATTACCAAGTGTCTACACTGAAATTTTTTTCCAATTCCAAAATCGTTATAACATTTAATTCTCATAAAGTTTATTTCAATTGAACTATATCTGCATTATCTGCTCTAAAGTAACACTGCACTTATTTTCGATAGTAATATATTGATTTTTTTACTCTAAAATTTTGCATTCTTTTTGATTAATTATGACAAATGATAATTAAAAAAAAAATTACTTATGTAAATGTGGATTATGTTGGTAATTATTATTTTATTAAATCAAACAAACTTCATTGTCTTAAAAAATAATTAAGATACTGCATTTAAAATAGATCACCCTTATTACAAGGACGAACTAAGCATAACCAAATTTACTTACAATATAATAACTTAGCTACAGATTTGTAATCTTCTTTGAAGTATTGGTATTTGTTCATAAAAACGAAAGGCTATAAGTTGATTAGATGTAGTTAATTAGTTATGACCAATGACCAAAGCAACCGCTTGCAATATGCTGCTGGCAACATTGCCAGACCACAACATTGGCTAGCTACAGCTCAGGGCTGGATAATTAACCGGCAAGTTGGCTCGTCAACACCACTCCATCAATTTCTACTCGTACATGCCGGCTCTACTTTTGCTCGTTATGCATATTACTTAAACAATGTAACATGATTTATGATTTCTTGCAGTATTGGAACCGGATCGTGATTTGCATAAAATTGTTTTAATGCATAAGTTTAACTTATGCTAAAATAACGGCCATTTATTATTTTCGAACGACAAAACTCATACTTTAAGGTCTCAGAATATAAAACAAGCTAGAAGCCGCTTATAGTCATTAGTTTCTCGCCATACATTTAGTCTAAAAATAAAATTTATGATAACAGGCGTTTACGATAACAATTTCTAATAAGTAAAATCTCTAATTTCTTCTTACCTTATTGTACAAATGGTACAAGTGTAACCTTTAAAACAAAAATAAATCAAAAACTAATGCCCTGATCTCCATTCAAAACTGATTGATCTGTTAACAAACATTTAAATGGACTACTCATCAATACTAATAATAAATCTGTAAGGGTTGGTCGTGGAGTAAGTTACTTTGTTTTCAGAGATATCGTGTTTATAGGCTCTATACATGATACTGAAACTAAATTGACGATTTTTAGAATTTTTTCTGTATGTATGCATGTTCCTCCATAACTCTTAAACGAATTAACTGATTTTCATGAAATTTGGTAAATAAACATTTAGACGTACAGGACACAGGGTAGGCTACTTTTTTCTTTTTCAACGCGGATGAAGTCGCGGGCACCAGCTAGTACATAAAATACAATCAAGTACATAAAATGTATCTTAACACTGCGCATTTCTACACGTCGGAACGACATACTTACAGCACTATATATTAAAATATGTGTAGATACTTCATGTAACACGCGCCTTGTCCACAAACTAAGTAAAGTGACTTATTAACCGAATGAAATTACTCTAAACAAGAGTCACTTTATGCGAGATGAAGATTCCTGTGCTATATGATTATAATATGCTATATGTATATGTTACAGACCTGGGTATTAAGTCTGCATCTAATTTAACTATAATGTGTAAAGTTATTTGCTAAACAACGAATTTTCACTTCTATTCGCCGTAAGTCGTTTATTTCCTATTTGGGCCACTAACCGTATTCACAGCGCGGCGGCCGCGGCGTCTTGTACTTGGACAAGTAAAATCGAACTTTAACTATACACAGTTAAGTTGGATAACAACACTTACACAAACCAGATGTCGCACAGAGTGTGTTCACATTGCACCTCCATCTCCCCCCCACAAGAATCTCGTAAAAGGAATTTCTTCGCGCCCTTATCGCTTTTTGAAATAAAATGTAGCGCCCTGCTTCGCGTCGTACGTGTTTTATTACAACGCTTCTCCTTCGGGATTTATCTCATGGTCGCTCGTTCCGTTCCGATCCTAAACTCTTTTTTTTAAACAAATATCCAACTAAATGGAAATTTTTCTTTAGCAGTGTATACCTACTAAATTGGCTTCTTAGTTTAACTATAGTATTTAGAAATAGCATTTTTTGTGCAATGATTTCGTCCTATAGTGTGTTTCTAAAATTTAGATTTATATTTTAACTAGCTGGTGTCTGCGACTTCGTTCGCGTTGAAAAAGAAAAAGTAGCCTATCCTGTGTCCTGTACGTCTTAATGTTTATCTATCTAGTTTCATGAAAATCAGTTATTTCGTTTAAGAGTTATGGAGGAACATATATACAGTACAATACCTACACTTACAGATTTATTATTAGTATTGATACACCACCGCTGAAACGCAACAGCACACTTGCTGTTATTTAAACACTGCGAAAGCCACATTATCAGCGAGTCATAGGCTGTATTTTAAAAAGTTACGCGGACGAATTCGCGTGCAACAGTTAAAAAAAAAATAGTCGTAAAAAAGGTCGTAAATGTCAATAAAAACTAATGGTTTTTAAATTTCCTTGACCCCCATGATTCGTCTACCGAATGGTTGTTTATTATTAATGTTACATTATTATCAGCAGTTACTATGCTATGTATAAAACATGAAGGACAGTCATTGTTTAAGTTCAATAACAGGACGATACCGCCGCGGCAAGTACATTATAAACCTTAAAATTACTAGCACAAAGACTCATATTTTATTAATGACTCACATATCTGCTCTGTTAAAGCTATCAATTTTGAATGCTTGTTTTACTTTTTTCGTCGGCTCGTTCATGTTTACTGAAGCGCTCGTTCGCTTTTTAAATGTTTGTTTCCACTCTCTTCGTGGCTTTAAATGTTAAATCGCTTCATTTAATTAGACGAATATAAAATTCAGCTTGCAATGTACAGTCGCAGTATGAAAACCTTCGTCAGTTTCAAAATCATTACTTTATCAAGTCGTAGACTCTTAGCACCTTTTTTTGTTTAGGATGTGATAATGGGCTCTGGCATCCCTTACTCAGTTACCGAAAAACAACAGCACATATGCTATTATTTCACGGTTGTATTGCGAATCGCCCTGCCACTACTTATAAATTTAGTCTTATTTAGTGAAACGAATATAAAATTCAACTTTCAGAGCTTAAAATGTACTTAAAAGTCTTGCATTTACATATTTTTAAATGCATTGACATAGAATAATATGATTTTAAGTCGAAAAAAAATCTTTCGAATGTCACGCGTCGTCACAGGAGTTCGGTGTTGGTTCGACACATGAATCAAAATGGCGACGTCCTACCCCACTTGATTAATGACGAGAATATGTCAGCTGTCAGGGCTGTCACAACTCCGCAGCTTGTTAAATTCGTCGCGCCCCCTCTTAAACGTGGCAGCCCTAAATGGAGGTTACTTTTTTGGTTAGAGAGGACCACCGTTTTTTTGCCAACGGCGACATATCTGTAATTCACTAGCGCGTTATGTCTAAAACCGCTCAAAGTTCCCTAATCCGTTGTTATAGCGACCCACGAAGGCAGCTTTTTCTTAAAAAGATAAATATTATTTACGGACTCGGTACAAGGCTAGAGTTGAAGAGCTTTACAAGGTTTTTTATATCCGGCCCATCGTTTCTTTCCCGGCGACCATTAGATTCATCTAGGCCTCACCCACTTAACCCTCTTGGCTCATTTTCGCCGCGCACGATATACACTCAAAGATTATACTGATATATTTAAATGTATGCGCTACGAAGAAAAAATTTTGTAGATGAAATTACCACATTTATTTCGGGAGGTTTCGGCTTGGGCTGTATATGTTTAGGAGATCCTTTTTCAATGTCGAGTCGGGTATAACACGGGAGTGAAGAACGTTTTGTATTTCCCTTTTTTATTCATGACCAAAGTCAATAAAACGTGCGTGATGATTGTATAATTTTGTTTTGCTCATATTTCTAAAAATAACACCATATAGAATATATCCTTAATCCTATTGTGTGGCTGGCAGCGCACTTACGACACCTGTGGCGTTGAGGCGACGGTAGCCACCTACCATCAAGTGGACCGTCAGCCTGTCTGAACAGAAAAGAAGTTATTGTTTTTTATTTATAAGAGAATAATAGTAAGAGAAGTATATTGCGATGCTGTAATATTTTGTTATGTACATCCTACTTCCTATTATTAATATTATAAATGCGAAAGTTTGTGAGGATGCATGATTGTTACTCTTTCACGCAAAACCCGCTCAGTGGATTTGGATTAAATTTATCCTGGAAAAATGTAAGGTTCCCGAGGGATCATCTAAAAATATTAAAAATACATTCGAATTGAGAACCTCCTCCTTTTTTTTAAGTCGGTTGAAAATAGACGCCACAGCGTTAAAGATGTTTTTTTAGATATATTTTCTCAGGTGTTAGAATGTTTTATCTGTCAAGGCGCACCGAGTCGGACACCACCCAGTGTAGTCTCTGGAAGGATAAAGATAAGCATAGGAAAATGTGACCCTGACATCCCTTATTCACGCATCGAAACACAATAACACATGTGCCATTATTTTACGGGTTTTCTGGAGAGTAAAATCAGAATTGTCACACGAATGTGTATTATGCGTTAAATTTACGTTCTATTTTTTTTATATTTTAGAATATGTCTGAAGTTTCAAGAATATTGCACCATCTACACAATATTATCAATGTTGTTCTTTCGGCGTCGAATTTGTAAAATTTAAATTTTATATTCGTAAGGAGTAAACTCGTGTGTCGGAGCTGACACAATTTTTTTTTCTTTATAATAGTACTTTATATCTTGTATTGTATATAAAATTTCATCGACTGCGATAAGTTATTATCTAAAATATATGTTTTTTTTTATGAATCGCGCCCGCTATACATTTCTCTTAACCCATAACTCACGAATGTCTGTTGACATAGGTAACAGATAGTTTATTTTAGTACTTATAATGCATGAACGCCTCGCATGCATGAGCCACCCTCGCAAGGCGCGGGGTGAAAGTATAAATAAACAAGACTTGCTGATATCTGTCATCCAAAGAATTAGATTTATTTCGGCTCTAACGGAAGGTGAAGGACCCCAAGCCCCTCGTGAATGACGGCCAAGAAAACATGCCCGTACCAATATTTGGAGAGAATATTTCATGGCCATATTACTTCTCTTTACACCCTTTGGCCACGCATTACTATAATCGAATTTAACGCCTCGCTTTTTTATTATGAACTCTTTTCGTATATTTGGATGGTCACAGTGAAATTCACGTAGGTGTGTATAAGTGTGTACATTGAACATAACACAATTTCGTCCCTAAACTTGTTCAATATTGTGAACTACGGGACGGGTCCGCTCGCGCAGAAAAAAGACGCTTTTTCTCGTCGCGGGAGGAATAATTTTTTTTTGTTGAATTATGTTAATGGAGGAGTGACGCGAGCAGGACCCGGCCGGCTACCGATAATTTAAATTCGTCCGAGTAAATGGTTAACATTTTTTTTAGAACTTCTTGACCCCAATTTATTTACAAGATATTGAAGTACTTCTTTCACCATATCTTCAACAACTTGTCTCTAATTTGTTTAGAATTATCTCTGTGTCTTTAGTGTCAAATCTACTCGACGAAATCGCGAGAAAAAAATGTTTCCACAATATAAATAAATCCATTATGATCAGTCTAGTTAGAAGTAAATGTTAATTCAACAATTGTGCTATATCATACGTTATGCCTTTTTTAGTTTTTATTAATTTTTTCCTGCATATTATACTTAATTTTTTTTATTTTTGAATATTTATTTTTAACGAACATCTATACTGTAGCACCGTTATCATGCAAACCAACACGTCATACAGTATCAAAATAAATACGTTGATTTACAATTTACATTGTTTGAAACAAAGTTCTAACACACTAACCGCACAATCATCAAAGGCATTTATTTCAGCTTCAGACTGTTTCACAGTAAATCGGTAATAGATATTAATATCATACCGCATAATGGAAAACCGACAGAGTATGTCTGTACCTCAGATCTGTTTTAATAATCTGAGGTCTGTACACAAATAATAATAAAATCGTTGTCCGTCTTTGTCTGATTCTCCACTAACTCTACTACCATGGATAGATTTTGATACGGTTTTCAGTAATGGTAAGAGCTACAAACATCCATGCGAAGTCAGGGGCGGGTCGCTAGTAAAGAATTTATAAAGATTACATGAGATAACCATCGGTACTTATATTTTTATACCTGAACTGTAAAACCAAACGTAGTCATGCCCTTTTTAGTCATGACGTAAAAAAAATTATAACTGTAAGGGGTTCACCATCTGTCAAGTAGGCTAACCGTCATTTAAAGTCACTGGTTACCGGGGATAATGGATCTGATATACATTTGTTTGGTACAAGAAACATCATTATATAATGTACAAACATTAATAAAAGACTAACCGTTTTCATGCTAGTTCTGTAGGATTATAGTATTCTGTACATTTGTGAGCTTAACTTAACTAGACCTACTCAACTCAATCGAAAATGAAATCAAGCCACCAATCAAATACTCTGAGATTACTTAAGTAATACAATCTTAGAAATCCTGTGCAGACAAAGGTCACCTAAATAGCGTGATGGCAACAATTAACAATCAGCGGAAAGAAAGACTGAATACGATGGGTAATTAATTTAGCTCGTCCATTAGAAACGTAGTCCCGAATTCTCTCCCCAATTACCTTGTATCAATCAAATTAATTTCACCGTTTATATTGCTACTAGGAGGTGAATCTTTTTAACAACGTTTTCGGCTCCTAAAATCTTTACGACTATACTAAACATTTTGATATTAACCGAACCATAAAATTTAGTTGAAAACTTTTCATAGATAGGTACTAATTTATTATTTTTGTTTTTACTTGTTATTTTATTTTAACTTTTATACTTGTTTTAAGTAGATTGACAGTCGTTTTACTGATTATTAAAATTTTGGATTTCAATACGACAGTGTCGTTTTTTTTTCTTGCAAGTACACATGTTTATAATTAATATGTTTCGTTTTTAGGTTGACTTTTTTAATTGGTAACGTCCACTTACACCTCACAGCTTGACACAAACATATGAAACCGCATCGGTGCTTGCGAACGTCGGGGGGTTAGTTTATAATTTTTAATTATAGCTTGTTTCAATTATAGCATAGGTAATGTTCATTTACGATATTAATATTTGAATATACATTGGAAAACACGAAGTTGTATCTAAACATCTAAAGTAAAATATGAACGATTCGATGAACGAATCAACGATGAAACAAATGGAGCGCTCGATTTTAAATAGATTGAAGGGATTTATGTTTAATTTTGAAAGCTTCGGCCCCAATTGGCGATAGGATTCTCAATTCGGCCAGTGTGTGAAAACTGTAAAATTCAAAGCGGATTTTCGTTATCAAATTTACATTATTAAAAGCGGTCGTATCGCTCGCCTGTCTCACTTCCTTAATTAAATTGAAACTCATTTGATGAGTCGAGTGTGTAGTAGACTATAAATGTGATGTATGCGCTCGGTAAAATTTAGCTTAGTTGAATATAATACCATCAGCCATGTGATGTTAGTTCCGACACGCACGCGCTGCGCTATCGAGCCGGGACCAACTGTTGAGTGCTCCTGTCTTACTGACTCCCCCCTCCCCTGTGCACGCCACGCTTCCGAGTTGCCTCACCCCCTGGGAGGCCCTCCTACGCGCGTGACGTCATCGAGCGACGTCTCTCTGCTCTTCAACGTGTAAATATCCCATTCTCAATCTAACCAAGTAAAAAATTTTACTTTTTGAAATATTCATACAAATTTACAATATTAAACTATCTACTGCAAGGACACCTATAAGTATAAACTTTGTGCGAACTGAGAGTAAAACGAGATCTATACAGATATTTACGTATATCATAAACCGTATAAGAATAAAATAATAAATAATCTCCAACAATAACTGAGTAACGGTTTGACAGTAACAATTTTAGTTTTTAGTTAATACAGTAAATGAGAAAAAGAAATTAAGTAGTATCGGCGATATGTAATAATTATAGCATAGATTCGAAAACTCTGTGATAATCTATTAGATAATTTTACTATGATGATTGTAGCGTAATAACTTTAGGTACGTAACGTAAATATAACGTATTAAACACAAATCACTAAATACTCAGTGAGATATTACTTTATTTTTGTTAGTTATAAGTGAGCGTAAGAGAACTAGGCTTACTTAATTTTACTATTATCAATCAATACTAATAATAAATCTGTAAGTGTAGGTATTGTATGTATGTATGTTCCTCCATAACTCTTAAACGAATTAACTGATTTTCATGAAATTTGGTACATAAACATTTAGACATACAGGACACAGGATAGACTACTTTTAACTTTTTCAACGCGGACGAAGTCGCGGGCACCAGCTAGTAAAATATACAATTAATCAATACAACATCATAAGGGTTTCCTCCGTTTGTATATATGTATCGTGGCAAAATAGGAGTCAGTAATGATCCATGTCCTTTTACTTCCTACACAATTCCTATCAATTCAACGCCAAAAAAAATATGAGGAGAAATTACGTAGAGCAAGTTTCATAAGTCTCGAAGTTCGAACGTGTTTTCGACGTGATGATTACTTGTCAAGAACTGTCACCTCACTCGTCTAGAACGCCTCCACACCCGCCCTGCCCCTCTGACACCTGTCGAAGTTGAGCCAGACTGATTGAGACCTCATTTCACTTGCGAATATCTCAAACACTTCCTTGCTCCGCGCATCGCAGGTGGCTTCTTTTTACTCCATACTTCGAGCACGGTATAAATAAAACATCGACATCTCTCTTCAGTGTTGACTTTTAGTTTATAAAGTAATTTTTGACAACTTTCATGCTAATGTTATAAATGTGAAAGTAACTGTCTGTTTACCTTTTTACGCGCTAATTACTCAACCAATCATCATAGGATACCTTTCACCCAGACCTTTATTTTACCTTTAATTTAGACACAAAGTTCACGATGTTTATTTCGACAATTATTATTATAAATACACATATGAAACAAAACGTAAACTCTGCTTAGCTTAGCTAATTAGTGTATATTATTTGCTCATAATTCTCATTTTGTTATTTATAATGACTTTTATACAGTTTTCATATGTATCATTAATATTGTATACGTATCTATATAGATTATCAATGTAGAAATCACGTAAAACACTTAAATCTATCCGCTACCAACAAAGAATTGATATGGGTACATTTAATTTCCTCGCATCTATAAACTTTTGCAACTATAACTCACGATTACATAGCGGAATTTTCACCAACTAAACTAACAGGGAAAACTTGAGTTCGCCGATCCCGCGACACAGGCCTGACTCACTTAATTACCCATCCGAAACTCCGAGTAGATGATAAAGTTAAATTGAGTAAATTGCACAGGTGGCCGTCGTAATGTGAACTTGTTGCGAACCGCGCAGTAATGGTAACAATCGTACATTTTGCCATTTAACGCCCACCCATCATTACGGTTATGAGACTCGTGAAAAAAAAATGGTATCGTAATTACAACAAGCTATATAACAATTAGCTGTATCTATGTAATAACAAGTTACCCGTATAAATTATCTATAAGCTATAATGTAGCTTGTTATAACATATAATTTAAAATTGTGAACTTTCTGTTGAGATTAATCTCGTGTTTAGGCACGCTATATCTGATGTAAGCTGCTGCCGAAATACCTCCGAAGTAGCAGTACCTACACCAAATTTCTAATCAATCGAACCTGTAAAGTGAGTGAGGCTAGGAAATAAGCTGACGATTTTCAAACGCCTTCATAAATTATAGTTAAGAACTATCTCGATCAAAATCGAAAAGAACCGGATCAAAATCGGTCCATCTGCATGGGGGCTACAAAGACAAGATACAAAGACACACAGGGTAAACTTATAACATTCCTCTTTTGCGTCTGCCGTCGAGGATTAAACAGTGGTATAAGTATAATTCAATCGGAATGGTAATGTGCTATAATATTCTGTCAGTTATTCGAGCATTCCCATATATCATTCTTTACTTACAGAACTATTGATTAAATTAACAATGAATTCATAACAATGAACCAATCATTTCAATAACAATGAATTCATGAATATTATTTAAAAATATTTTTGGCAACTCAAAATTCGAAATTAAGAAGCAAGACTGCATTTACACACAACCATCATCCAACAAATATTGACCATGTGGCAGAATATTAACCCCAAAAAATCTTGTAATTCCTCCGTCGACCAATTTCTACGCCCATGCACGTATGTAACTGCAGCGAAGTCACTAACATCTCGATTAACACAAAATTGCCGTAATTTACTTCAATTGGTAGACTCATGCGATCGGCTAAAGACATTAATTGGATTATGTGCTAGGTACCTATCGAATGTCTTCTGCGAATTTAAAAAAAAAAAAATATTCTCTTGTGAAACTAGTCGCTTGTAATGCTAAATATTCTTCTTCATCTTAACGTGCCATTTCTCTAAGAAGGTTGGCGTCCATCATGGCTATTTTGACCTTGGAAACTGCTGCACCAGTTTAATCAGGATGTCTTTCTCCTACCTCTGCTGCGTTCTCCCTGTATTTTGCCCTGCATCACTAGTTGAAGTTACAGTATCTTTCGCAAGTGCGATGAATCATCAAGTGCCTGAAATACTGCAGCTTCATCTCCTGTATCGTTCTTTGCACTTCCATTCCCTTTCTTATTCGACGTCATTCAATGCTAAATATACCCCTAGGTTAATGTAACAATATGTATGCTTCGTCATTCAAATTGTTTACCCTTAATTAATTTCTCATGTTAGCGAATTTTGTAATTCTTTATGAGAATAAATTGGTTCTAAAATTAAACCTAACGTCGAATTTATAATCTATTTTCATTCTAAGGCCATTTGTGGAAGGTAATATGAATTTACTTCATAAACTTAATAACGAAATATTTTGTTAAGAATAGTCTACTGTGTTGAATGTCACTTTCATATTGGAAGTTGTACACCAGTGTCAAGTGTCAAATGTCTGCTACGAAAGCTTCTAAATGTAAATTTCTTTCAAACATAAATATATGTGCTTGTTACCTACTAGCTTATTTGCTATTGATGTACTGAGCCATGAAAATTGACTATTTTCTATGTCTTTGTTCAGTCTTTGTTAGTTCTTTGTTAGTTGATGGTTGATTTGTGCGGTTTTTTAATTAACAAAAAATAAAAATAAATGCACGTATACCTTTTCTGCTTATCCTCAATCCTACTGTAGTCGGCAACGCTACTAGCTACTACTACTACTACTACTAGGTAGCTACTAGCTACCTACCATCAAATGGACCGTGAGCCTGTCTACCGGCCTTAACATAAAAAAACGTATAATTAATATTACTTTGTAGGATATAATCATATAACAACAATATAATATTATGTTCAATATACTAAACAGTACGTATGGCCACGTACTGTATAAACTGCAATTACGCTATCCCTTGTAATTGTATAAGCTACGTCGGCTCATATGAGACCGGTCCAAACCTGAGATTAAACTTTACTTGCACTACTGCCAAACGAGCACATTGTATAAAGTATATAGTTTCTACATATACATATCGGATGTCGGGATTAGACGGCGCGTATAAACGGAAGTATTCAGTATTAATAAACATAAAATGAATTCAAACTTGAAACCATCTACCTACCATTGAGACAAACACGTGGTACTGGCGATATTTAAGTTATGAATAGGTACATATTTGTGTTTATTATTATTTCATAATTATAATAATGAAATACTAGCACGCGACTTCTATAGGTGAAAGAATTTTTAAAATCGATCCAGTAGTTTTTGATTTTATTCATTAAATCAAAAGTAAAAGCCTATTCTTTTTATAATTTTTATAATTATTATTTTGTTAATTAATACATAGTTAATAATTATGGATCTTCTATGTCTGAAATAATTTTAATATAGTATATGTAATGTGAAAGTAACTTTTCACTCCAGCCTTAATCCAACGCCTGACAAAACTGTAACAACAATAAACATTGAATAAATTATTGATCAAATTAATATTGCGTCGGTCGGTATTTTTTTTTTATTATTCAACGCGGACCAAGTCGCGGACACCTTCTTAAATTATTTACATGGAAACACTAATGTGATGAAGGTCAGGCGATCCTTTTAAATTTGGAACTGTACCGTACACACTCGCTCGCCGGACGGTGTAACTCCGTATACTCGTAAGCGGGCAAGTCGATTAAGGGTGCGTGCTCTGAATCGGTATGCGTTCATTACTCCGCCCTATTCATTACAGGCTGCGTTGTATAACTAATGACGTACCTCTTAACGTGTCTCAGCAAGAGCAGTTACTTTCAATGAACTTGCCCCCGGCGCTCGTTTCGCCAACTTTGCAGTGAACATATTAACACTCACTTGGACTTGATGTTCATAATATGTCAACTTATCATCGATTTTTACTGTCTCTTGCATTTGGTTTTCGTAGAGACATTTTGTAGTAGCAATGCATTTCACACTAATGATCTGGGCATCCCCTCTGGCAGGAGTAACCGCAGCCATTATAGAATGCCTCCGTGAAATAACCAGACTTCTATGCGTGTCTTGCATTATTGTTCAGAACTTCAGAACCAGAAAGATGTCTCATGTGTTATATTTTTTATTTTCCAACGCGGACTAAGTCGCCTGTGCCAGCTAATATTTACTTAATAATGGAATAATATTAGACAAATTATGCGTTAAATTATTAACACATCCTTCTCTTCTCATTCGAATGATTTGTGGCCTTATCTCTCATTTGTAACTGTTAACAAGTAAAAATATAATAATAATAAACGACGCAACCGATAAGTGCTTAAAATTATAAATGTTATACATTGTAACTTGAAAATTTAACTGGAAAACTTTTTACCGGAAAATTAATTTTCGGAATTCGGTAGGAGTCCGGCATAACCCTGCAACGTCCCCTACGCTGCCGGATAACCACGAGGATTTCGTCGACGTTTAAAAAAAAAGACACATAGGTAATAAGTTTAGGTACTGAGAGCCGACGGCCGCTGGGGCCGAAAGATTCTCGAATGGAGGTCACGGACCAGCAAGCGCAGCGTTGGACATCCCACTAGGTTAACAGACGATTTTATAAGGGCCGCGGGTCGACGGTAAATCCAGGCTACTTCTGAACAGTCCTATTGGAAAATTATGGGGGAGGCTTATGTCCAGCAATGGACATCCTATATCTGAGATGATATAATATTTATTATTTGCATTCAGCATAGATAACAAGTCCGTAAAGCGCAATATAGTCCTTGGTGTTACAGTACAGTGGTGCGACGATGGGCGGCGGGTGCGGGGCAACTGGAAACAGGGTGCCGACTGCGGCCTCGCCCGCCAACACGGCCTCGTCGTCGTCCTCGAACACGGGGTCGGCGGGCGGCACACGGTCCACCAGCCTCAGCACGGCACCACCGCCGCCGGCCTCTTCCGCCTCCACCACCGGCGCGGCCGGCGAGCAGCTTAGCCGCACCAACCTCTACATTCGCGGCCTTAGCCAGAACACCACCGATAAAGACCTAGTCCAAATGTGCCAGATGTAAGTTCCAATCGCTTTTTATAATTTAGCATTTTTAAGAAAGCGCTACACGTGCTGCAAGTTCTAGTAGCACCACTATGATCAACCTGATGAGGGTATCTTAATAACGATAGCTGATCATAGGATTCAGGCTACTTCTGGCCGGTCCTTTTTTATATTTTTTATGATGATGATCAACCAAAAAAAATCTCAGTTGGAGTCTTATTTATTACTAGCTGTAATCAATGTAATCAATGTAAGTCTTGTATATTTGTCCTGTATGATCTCCAAAACCGCTAGACCGATTTTAATTCTGTTTACACATATGGAAAGAGGGATAAGCGAGAAAGCCTTTTTCAACGCTTACTGCGGCAAATTACGAAGACACGGACACCAGCTATATTTGATATGTATAATGTTCAATCAATCATACAGTAATTTTTGTTTTTATTTTTCAGGTATG
The DNA here is from genome assembly GCA_945859745.1 of Synanthedon formicaeformis. NCBI lineage: Eukaryota > Metazoa > Arthropoda > Insecta > Lepidoptera > Sesiidae > Synanthedon > Synanthedon formicaeformis. The sequence continues at coordinate 7,441,986 of OX243965.1, forward strand.
GTAACATTATTTCGACTAAGGCAATATTGGATAAAAATACTAATAAATGTAAAGGTAAACAATATTCATTCACATAAATTCTTCTCTTACACTATCCATAGCAACCTTTTAAATACTTAATGTAATACTATTATATTATATGTTATGTACTTCTAGTAAAAAGTCTGTGCATAGTTATTTCACGCGTATGTATATAAAATATATCTTTCAGTTGAGATCTTTATTAAGATTTAGACGTTGCATCAGAAGATATGTGACTGAATTATTTAATATAATATTATTTTCTAGAATACCATATACCTTCATTATACTAATACATTTATGGTGAGACTTTTTCCAATATATGCACGAATAGTTATTTTATTTTTTAAATATTTAACCCTCTCATTATTATAATAATTATTACGATATGTTTATTTCACATACGTGTATTTTTATCACTAGATTATCATCACACTTTTGCACCGAAGCACAGATTTATTAATTAAAATTACATACATACATATTAAGAGGAATGCACATTAAACTTTTTTTCACGAGAACCTTTTTTTATATCACTTAAGTAATGTCATCACGCCACATGCGAGTAGGCAATATTAAATTTTTTCTCATTTAGATAAACATTTAATTGTTTTACATTCGAGTTCATAATATTATATTGGATAGGCAAGAAAGTTGTTTCGGCTTTTTAATTAGTGTGAAAAAAAAACCTTAATTTTTTTTATATAAATAAATTTTCAAATTTAAAATAAATTCAATTCTGGTCGACCAGAACGTTGTTCATCTTTCAGTGAAGAATCTTCAGAACGAAATTATTTAAACCAATTCTGACACAAAAACCAACAACCTTAACTTCATATATCTCTCGATGAGTTTCAGCCGCTTTCTTAGAGCTTTATGATAAAAAAAGTTTGCTGAATGCTTGCTTTGGACTCCAACTGTCCGTAAACTGACTGACCAGTTGTAAACTAAATTAAACGCCATTTAATTCTATAGCAACCTAAAGGTATTGACAACCAAATCTAAAAGAAAATAAATCCAAAATTGACAATAGAATAACGAAACAAACATTACCTACTGTATCTACCAGTGCAAACCGAAAGAACTTTCTTGCCAACCCCACATTAACGAGTTATTACCATGTACCAATGGATTATTAAAATGATGTATTGTTATTTGTAAGTAAAACGTCGTAAAAGTTAATTCGACACGGTACTAACTCGTACTGAACTCGACTGTACTTGTATGGTATTTGTTCCTTATAATATTTTGATTGACATCGTTTATGAACGAGCATGTTTATCGTTTGAGATGTTAAATATCGTCTTTCTTAGAGTTTAGAAATGATTTCGTTATACAATTGTTGTAATCTCGTTTCCGCAGGTTACGGTTTTGTAGATTTTGAGACGATCGCTTCGGCAGAGGCAGCTGTTAAAGGATTACAAGCCAAAGGTGTTCAGGCCCAAATGGCTAAAGTGGGTATCTGGTTCCTGCGTAGACTGAACCGTGTACGTTTTGCATGCAAGTAATACTATTTATGACTAACCGCCTGCTCCTAGCCCGCTGTCTTATCCGATATCTTATTATATCCCAAAAATCGTATCCTCCCTATACGTTCCTCGAACGATACTAGCGCTTGACTTCATAGCAGCGCCAGTTTCGCTCAAGGGACGCTTATCCCACAATCGAAAACCCTAATTTGAAATAGCAATGTCCAAACTAACCATAATACTCCCACACCCCCATATACTTATAGCTTTAGTATGTACCCTTTTATCTATTAAAAAGTGCTGAAATACATATTTAAAAAAAAATATTTTCTCTTGTAAAACGTTTTGCTAGATTTGAAATATGCATTGTAGCGACAGCATCCTGTCCTATGTTCGTTTTGAGATGAGAGAATTTAGTGACAACTCCTAAAATTGTTTATATTTTGTATAAAATAGATAAAAATTCCCTGTAATATCTAGAAGAAGTAGGACCAAATTTAGATGGTTATTTGGGTGTTTTTTTAAAAATGTTTGTAAAGGTACAATCGCCTCGAAAGGATTGTATTAGACTCATTCATTTGTCATTTTTGTGTCAGAGATATTTTAGTACGCGAGCCAGCGTACCTACTTTGAAACAGAATTTGCGTAACACTAATGTGTTGTAAGTATTGTTACACCCCTAATGGTAACGCAGTTCGACGCAAATTAACGCTTACATAACAATACTTCAGACATTGTTCATCCTAATACTTGTCGTTTGCTTCAGCGTTATAACAAATTTGTAATCACTCTTGCTACGGGCTCTGGGTATTTCTATGCTTTCAATATATACTTAATAGCAATATGTGTATGCGACTTTTAACTATAGCTTCTTAAACTCTATGCTGATGTATTATGCCCATCACGTTGACAACACATCCCATATATAATAGTATATTATTAGTACAATTTGCTGATTTACGTCAGAGCCGGCTTCAGTGTCTAGCTAGATAATCTTATGCGGGCTTCAAGCTAATTTATTACCTATGTACCTACCCCGGACTTCGTTCACTGGAGATGCAACGCCTACATACGATAAAAAACGCTTTAAAATTATCGTATCGCACTCACGAATTATTATATGATACTTAATTTTGTAATAATTAAAATGCATATTTTATAATTTGTGGAGAGAAAAAATCTTAGCATTTTAGATCCGCTGCCTTTGTGAGCTAATTGCATTTTACAAGATAAAATGTTAGTAAATTACTAGTTGAATTAAAAGTGTAAAATTACTTAATTGTTTCACAAAATGTGTAAAAGAAATAGTAACAGTTTTACATATTTATGGAAGTATGGGAAGTTAGAGGAGATGCTTCATTTCCCCAATCGGGGTGTCGTCTTACAGCAACAGGAGCAAGACCCCACGAACCTTTATATGGCGAATTTACCGCCACATTTCAAGGAGAACGATGTGGACCAGCTGTTGGCTAAGTTTGGGCAAGTGGTTTCTACGAGAATCCTGCGAGATACCCACGGCCACAGCAAAGGGGTCGGTTTCGCGCGGATGGAGTCCAGGGAGAAATGCGAGCAAATCATTCAAGTAAGTTTATCTACACTAACAATAACAATATGATCATCGTCGAACGGAAAAATAGTAGCTAAACTTGGGTAGAGCAAAATATTTAGACTCTATAATTTCAATTAAAAAAAACACTAATAGTAAAATGAATATAATCTAAAATGATCGTACAATAAAACATGCCGAGTACCGTGCACCGCCCCCACCTAAAATAAGTTTATATCTCTTATCATCAGGTATCATTTCGGGTTTTTATTCAATTCGTCAAAATTTTCTACATTTTCAAAATTGTATCTCCCTACTCCCTACCTCTAGACTTTGCGAGTAAGTTAATATTGACGGTAACAAACGTTACAATCGGTAAACAATCTTCTATTTAAGAAGTCATAATTATTATTTGGTTATTTATTACATGTTATTTTCATTTTTAGATGTTCAACGGTAACCCGATACCAGGTGCCAAGGAGCCTTTGCTTGTGAAGTTCGCCGATGGCGGTAACAAGAAGAAAGCCTTGTATAACAAACAAAACGAGAATGGTGGAAGAGTTTGGCGAGACAACGCGGAGTCTCTCACCCAGGTTAATAAAATATTCATACATATTAATCGTCTAAAATCGACTAAGTATTCAATATTATACCTAGAGGCACACTATGATGGCCCTTTTGGGATTTATCCGTACTTGAAGTTTCGTATAAATTAATATCTACATTTGAATGAGCAAATTACTGTTCGATAAAAAAGTTTGATGCGACTCGTATTTGAATTTTTTTTTTTGGTTTATTCCCATCTCGGCACTTGATAATAAATAAATTGACATATTTCACGTCAATATTTATTGTGTCAAATCTTCCATTATATTTAATACTAGCTGCAGCCCGCGACTTCGTCTGCGTTGGAAAATGAAAAATAGAACACCTTAGAAAATATATGAGTAATACCCATAACGCCCGACATATTTACCGCTGTGACAACTGTGGCACCCACATTTTTTATATTGTTAGACAATTTTTGAAATTTTGTTTCCATCCAAACTTTCATATTATATCTCAGAGGAGCATCTGGATATTGTGAGCTGCTCGAGTTTGAAGTGGGCTCTTAACAATGAGTAATGTTTGTTTACTTTCCGTTTACCGTATAGTTGGACTGGTTGCAGGCAATGGGAGTCAGCGGCGTTTACGCCGGTGGCGTGGCCGGCGCGGGCGGCGGTGCGGAGTGCGCGGGAGTGTACCGCGGTAGCGCCGGCGTGTATGGCGTGGCCGCCTTCCACCACCACCCGCAGCTGCATCACCACCACCACACGGCCCACCCGGCCACTTGGCTGGCCGCCCCCTACGCCGCTCTACTGCCCCCTGCGCACCACGCTGCGCACCCCGCTCATCCAACGCACCCCGCGCACATACCCATCGACTCCGTGCCTAGCCAATACGTGAGTATAGCCCACGACCCAATTGTCTCCACTCACCAGCGACTGCACACCCCGCTAGACGATCTTTAAAATACTTTTATCAATAATGATTTAAAACTAACTGGAGTAGCACTAGAGTAGCACTCATGAAATGTGACAAGGTAAAATTCATTCGCATCTTAGATTTTCTTTTACAAGATTCATACTTATCTTAAATCATCTCTCATAAAATTAAAAATTGATTTCGTGCTTTGTGACTCAAAAGACAAAATAGAGTAACCTATCGAGTCATAAAAGATGTAGTGTCGGAGCGTCCTTTGAAAACAAAAGGAGTAGCACTCAAGAAATGTGACAAGATATGGTAAAATTCATTCGCATCTTAAATTTTCTATTTTAAGGTATAATAATGAAATAAAATAAAATATACAAATTGTCATATCTTCTACACAATAATCAAAACCTCAAAATTCGACCCTAACCGGCAACCTGCAACTATCAACTTCATGAAATCAAATTTTATTAGTCCGATGCGATACCAGGTTTATCAATTTTATCATAGGCGTCTGTGAGCTGTGTGGTCACTAATTAAAAACAAACATTAAATAATAAAGCGGCCTAAAGTACACAAATCGTAAAAAGTGCATATAGACATTGAGTAGGGTAAATACATATTTTTCACTCATAAAAAAGAGGGACACTCAGTCAAACACCGAATACAAATATGACTGATTTTATTCTGTTTTCCAGGTAAACTGGGACAGCTTAAGGCCGGATAATGATCTATACGTGAGTGCCAGAATAACGCTTTTGCTAACTAGAGTCCCGTTGCTTTAAACCCAACACTCACTCAATGAACAAATGTCCCGTGTCTCCTTCTTGAGCTAATGTGTCATTAAAGTGTTTCTCTAGTGCCCGATTCCCAAACTTTGCTGGTCCAAAACTCATAAATACGAGTAACACACATAATTATATTGCCTTAGATGTTTTACACGTCAATATAATTCAATTGACAACATTTTATGTTTATTGAACCCCTAAAATTAAAATAATATTTATTTTTATTACATTAAAAATGGTAAAACTTATGATGACAGCGCATACGTCTTGTCGTTGGAGTAGTTAGTTCAACAAAGATAAGAAAAACACATAAATTAATTTTATGTCTAGATAATTAATTTATAAAATGTTTAGAATTTGTGAGATTTTCGGGGTTGAATTCGTGTAATTACTGACTAATGTTTTTCCATTAAAACATTAAAGCTATAATGTGTAACATCATCTATAAAGGTTTTCCTAAAATGTTATTATTTTAGCGAGTTCAATAAATGCCGCGAATGTGTTGCTTCGCATTCTGTCTTCGGTTATTCGCATTAGAGTAAATTGAGACAACAAATTCTCCCTAATATCATTACTGACTTCACTCGCTCGTACAGCGTGCCCTTAAAATGCAATGTTGTCAATTGAATGTACAGTCGGGGTAACAAAGGTTCGTCACCTTAAAGGGACCATTATTATTAGTGTGCTTAGTGCTTTAGTGTGAAAAGCTGAGATGTAGTGAGATGCAGTGAATGAGGCGTGCGTTGTGTTTGCAGTACTTCGCGTCGTACCCGTACTTCGCGGGCCCGACGCCGCAGCTGATCCAGATGCCGATGGAGAGCGAGCACGCGTCGACGGCCGCGTCGCCCGACGAGGCGTACCAGCCCTACCCGCCCAAGTAGACGCCTTAGCGACCCAATCCGTGCTGTTCACGAGCCAAAAAAATCAAACTAACTGTGACTTTTACGATGTTAATTTGTTTTTAGTTTATAATTTGCGGCCGTTGTAGACTTCATCGAAAGCTCCGAAGCCTCTCTTGGAAACTGTCGCCTTCAACTTTTTATTTATTTCTCACCGATTTCGGCGTCCGCGCCGAACGTTCGGCTCGCTGTGATTTTTTGATGGGGTCTTTTGACGGTTCGAGAGGTGGTGTGTAAAAATAGCTGCAATTTTATGTGTTTTCACATTATAATTTTATTATTGTTTTTTTAAAGATAAATTTAAGATTTTAGGCGGAAGTTTTTCAAAGTGTTGAGATGTTTTTTAAGATAGTTAGGTATTTATTTTTAGCGTACCTATAGTGTAATATAATTTCAATTTTCTAATGAACTAGGGGCGTTGTACACGATTTTTTTGGTCTTTCATCTGATTTTTTTTTCATACGACAGTGTGTCATATTTTTAAAGTGTAAGAGGACTGGATTATATTGAATTTATTCGCAGCGAAAAACGATAAATCATTTAACTCGTTTTGTATATTTTGAGAAGATGAAATATTTATTTATTAAAAAGAAGTGTTTATTACCTTTACAACGTCGGGAGTAGTTGGAAAGCAATATCCGAGTTAGGGAAGGGTTTGTTAGCGGAAGCGTTCATATCATGTGGAATCAAAAGCTACCAAATTGTGAAACGGTACCATTGTTGAGATAATTTTATGTGTAATGGTTAAGAATGGTGAATACACCGAATAGGTTTTTTACGATAAAAATAAAATATACTAAAGGTTGAGAGTCTTAGTGAAACTAAGGTATTTTTAAAATAAACAAGATATGAAAATGGAACTCTTAGGCTCGATTCACACCTGACGAATGAAACGTCGCGTATCATGTATCAAGTAGATGAACGACGATGCGTCAAATGTGTACCTAAAGTCGAATGCTATCAGTTCTGACGTTTCACGACCGATGCTACGCGACGTATCATTCGTCAGATGTAAATCGACCCTTATAGTGTCGTGTTGTAGATAGACAGCAGTGTGCAGGCAGCTTTAAATTAAGCAAAGGTATATGTTCAAAATATGCATATGAAATTGTGTTGGGCGCATGGTGCTAAAGACATTTTGTTAGAAATGGTACTACACTCGCATCGTATACACAGTATTAAATTATAGAACACCTCGATAAATTAGTACCGGTGCAGTCTTCCAAGGATCGCAAGTACCTTACAAATGAAAGCGTTTTATTTAATTCTCACTCACAAAATTTAATACCGAGACTTGTTAAATTATGATTTAAACCAATGTGCCTGGACACCTCGGCCGCGCTAATCTCATCTATTCATTCTCCATCTAATTCGCTTCTTTGGACCCTTTTCATAATGTAGTAACGTCGTTGCCAAACCCAAAACACAGACTGAATTTGTGTATACCTATATTTTCAAATATTTCTCGATCAGCATTTTGATTCCGGATAGCATTTTAGTGGTTTCAAGTAGCGCGAGCGGACACCACGCGTCTACAGAGTCTGTGGTCGATAACTCCAGCGCTTATACTCTGTGGCACTCGGGTGTCACAGAGCAACTTTTAGCAATAAGCAGTTGTATGTAAAGTCTATTTATACATTTTACGAGTCTATACAAATTTTTGTACGTTCGAATACGTGAACAATGAAGTGATCCTTTTTTGAGAATCATGTACTGAATGAAAAAAGTTGTAGTTGTTATTTTGTAGGCGGTCGGCACATTCCACTAGAGAACTTCGAACAAAAATTCCACTATTGATTTCCACGTTATAAAAAAAAGTATTTAAAAAAGGATTTGTAATCCGAAGTGCGTGCACCGTTTTGGTGTGAGGACACTTTTTGTACCATCACGTAGGTTTTGGGTACACTTTATGACTTTATATAAAATTTGATATTTTTATATTGAATATATATAAATTATACATGGATATGTATACATACATGTATATACATTGTTGATGGGGTAACGAGAAAAAGCCTACTATATCACAACTGTTTAATTCTATTTTGGCACGTAAAGAATTTCATCAGAACCAAAGTATACAAATCATTAAAGTCGAGTAAGAAGTAGGAAAATATTTATACAATTCAGGGACTGAAGACTAGTTAAATGTTTGATATATTAACTGTATTTTAACTGACAATTAAGCGATGATCTCTTTGTTCAAAACCTGTGTAGGAGGTGCCCACACAAACTAATAAATGTTACAGGTAATATTTCGCGAATAGCTAACGACAGGTTTTGAATGAAATACTTAACGTAGATTTTGAATGATTAAACTATGTAGATCTGGTGTTTGTTTCACGTTTCAGGTAAAGGCTGAATTTCTAGGTACTGTTAATTCGTAATTTATTACGTTTTGGAATGTAAATAAGTCACTCTATGAGTGTCTGTGACACTATTCGTATAAGGGCACGCGTACACAATGCTATTAAGCGTACGTGCGCACTTAGCGGCCAAGCCTCGTTGGTCCGACTAACTTCTTTCTCATTAGCCGACTAAACTTAAGTATCTACCATAAAGAAGCTGATAATATTATGTGCTTCTTGACATTCACATATGATTAAAACACTTGTCTTTTTAACTTTTCATGTCTAAATTCTTTAAGTACAATAAATACAATCATTTAGATTCTCCTTCATCCAATATTTTTTGTCTGTTTTTCTCTTTTTTCTTGTGCACAATTAAATATATAGATGTGCTAACTCCTCGGCGTCTATAAAACTGAGAATTTTTGGCTGCAGAGAGCCGCCTGGCAGCTAAGTGCGCATGTACGCTTAGAGTGCCGGGACGTTTGAATTTTTATACTAAAAATGTCCCAATGTTTAGAGTTCCACTTCCAAACGTTACCAAAACGAATTTGCAGTTAGTAGGCACACAAAAATCGAACGTCCCGGAGACTTAGTATTTCACGGGCACTAAATCAATCCACGTAGAATGAACTCATAGCGTTAGCTGACTGCCACTCACTTCGCGTATAGAACAGTTAAAACTAAACATTTGTCATAAAGGCTAATGAAAAGTGAGATTTTTATTAGTGTTAACGTTCGTACGAGACGTGTTGTAATGAACCATAATACTCCGCAGATCAGCGTTATTCGTGAATAATTTCTGATCAAGCCAAATTTACTGAACTGACTAAGTAACCGCCTTTACTTACTCCTTGTGAAAATTGAGCAAAGTGCAATGTATTAGGACAGTGTCAAGCCGTAGTGTTAGTTAAGTGTGGGTCGTTTCGACTTACACTTTTGCTTCCTGTAACAACAGTCTTCCGGTTAGATGTTTTCGTTTTAAAACTTTGCATTTAAAAATTGATGTGAACCAATTTCGTAACACAAAATAAATGACATATAGGTATATAGTTTTGTACAAATCACCAAATTTTTTTATATTTTTGACCACGGTCAAAGAGTGTGTAGATGTTTATGATTTCATTCCACAATTACAGATTGTTTCTTTGGAAATGCAAATAATAATTAGATATATATACACACACACAATATACACCAATATATAAGAGGCACATTACGAATAGCGTGGTAAAGTCCCAAGAGTAGTTTACAAAACGGACAACAGTAATAAAGCGTCTAATATATTTTAGCACTAAATTATTTTTCTAATGCTTTCTTCCATTAAATAAGCAATAAAATTAATTTGTGGTAGTGCCTTCAGCTTTCTTTATATATAAATGAGTGTCTACATAGCGGAGGCGTTTCGCTTCGCACGATATTTTTACAGAACTTGTTGTGTTTCAATGAAATCGTAGAGTTAATGGAACGGAACGGTTGTATTAAAAGAAAAAAAAACGTGGCTGTTGAATAGTTGCATTTCTCCCGCGTCACTGTGAAATTTCAACTCGACATTCGTACACGTAGACGTACACTCAACCTGACATTGTAGGCGTGTGTAAAACAACGCTTACGATACCATACATTTGAGATTACGAGGGCGATATTGAAGCGTTTATGCGAGTGACTAGAAACGTAACTGAAGCACAAACGTTGCATTGTGAGGAACCAATTCTCGGAAACCAAAAAAAAAAATTTAAAAAAATGATTCAAATGTAATAGCATGTCGACGAGTAAAATAGAATATTGTTTTAAGTAAATGTTTTAAAATAAGTCGTTAGTGTAAGAGAACGCTTGACTCGTTTCGGAACCGCAAACAGTGATGACACTCGTTGGAGCGACGATATATGACGGCTAGATGTAGGTGCATAGGCTTAACTATATTATATAGATAGGATAGAATAGAAAAAAAATGTTTGGATGCTAAGGTAGGTGTAATAGAGAGCCGTAGCTTAGTAATGTTTCCAATGGGGCGGGAGGGACGCTCCGCCGGTTCCTAGGCTAGTTTCCTTTTATTAGTTTACGAGATAGTAATTTTAATTTGAACGACTGAAGCCGTCGGCCAGCCCCGCGTCCTTCCGCACCTTAGCCCCTAAGACGACTAAAGCTAAGTTTCAGTTGAACAAGTTTGCTTTCACCTCTTTTGTTATGTAGTTTGACTAAGTGTAAAGAAAGAAAATTAAATCAAAAAAATCTGTGGGATAAATACGTTACGAATGTTTTGTCCAATATGTATTAATATAGGTTGAAACTAGTCTAGAAGTAGCATAGTTTAGGTAAAAAATTAGTTAGGTATAGGAATACGAAATGCAAGAATAAAAAAAAACTTCATAAAATATACAAAAAAAAAATTGTTGGTGAAAGAGTATTTTTAAGGAACATGTTGCTTCGTTCTGTTATGATGTGATGTTTGGCATAACTATGGTAATAGCGTTTAAAAATGAATTTCTCACAGAGAACGCGTCGAAGGAAAGTTATGTAGGTATCTATTTTGTTACAAAATGTTTGCAAGTTTCTATATGTGTAATGCTATGAGCATTTTATGTGACACTTATTATTTATAGTTATGCTGAATGAAATCTAAAATAATATTTAAATTAAAATGGTACTAAGAAGCATGTTTTATTGTGACGAGTCATGTTCCTTTGCATTGATATTTTGTAAGAGCAATGATTGAAATAAAACAAGCGAAACCAAATCTAGTACATTATTTTATTGTTTCACTTCTCTATGCTCGCAATGCATAAGGACATCAAGTCAGCCTGTCTGACGACTTTAATATAAAAAAGCATTTCCTGAACAAGTCCTGAATCTTAAGTTGCGCAGTCATCTAAATTTAGTTGAATTACTTTAAATTTAATTGCAACAATAAATTTATTGTATACCATGCACTGTATGCAACTAATCTATACTATAGACCAAACCAAACTTTATCCAAGACAAAAATTTTGTCTTGGATTGTCCATTTATCTAGGAAGGCTTTAGTTAGGCTATATAACATTTTAAACGCGGACGAAGTCGCGGGCAACAGCTAGTATTATATATTTTTTGCATACTCTTATCTGCCATGATGGCTTTATTAGGAGCTGAGTAATCCAGGAAGCCAAACTCTGATACTATTATGACATCTGGTTGCCCTACGACCATCATTTGGGGTACAAGAAATTAAATACTTAAAGCAGCGGTCGTCAAACTTCGGCCCGCAGCCTTTATTTGTGCGACCCGTAAGAGCTGGTGCCCGTGACTTCTCTGCGTTTACAAATATATGAGTATTATAACGCCCGACATCTTTATAGAAGTTACGATGGTGACGCAGTTTTTATATTTTTAGACGATCCTTCGAGAACCTGGCATATTACAGGATAATAAATCCTTACATATTATAAAATTTCACCAATGGATACAGTGGTTCTCGATAAAGGTTTTAGTATATCATTTACAAACTTACGCGGGCCAAGTCGCGGGCAGCAGCTAGTATATCTTATATGTTTTGATTCTATCCTATTCGCAATTTGACTTCCATATAGCTTTTATCTAAACTGTACGACAATATTTTCTATTGTGAACTGTATTGATTTAGGGTTGTTATTATTAAGTATTAAATAAAAGACAAAAATATAATTGAACATCTATATTATTATTAAAGTATAGATATTATGAAGTTCCGAGTGTGTGCTTAGCCTTGTATATCCTGAGCGTGTTGTCACATCCGCCGCTCACTAAGAGCGCGGGATTCGACCAATCGCAGCACAACACTTTATCCTCATTTCCGCTCAGGTCGTATAAAGGAGTTCGCGGACTGAAACAAATTTCTCCATTATGGACTTATCACCTCTATGCTTATTACTTACTAGAGAACCGGCTGTACAAACTGTATGGAGAATTTTTTTCAAGAAAGTTTAACGAATTTCTCAGGAACGAATTTGTGTTGAGTGAAAGATGAAATACGCTATAGTAAAGTTAAGCCTCACTTAAATTTTATTCCTAAGAATAGTAACAGTTGAAATACCGGCCCTTATAAGTATTTAGATTTGAGTGGATATTTTTTGATACATTTTCCAGTTGTGACGTCATCAATATTTTTGTATGATTTTTTTTTTTTTTACTGCAGAAGTGGGGTATCAAATGACGACATTTCAACCAGTTGTTTCATAAAAAATTAAAAAACATTTTTAAAACACACCAAGTTTGGGCTCCTCCTTACAGAAAACGGCTGAATGATTTTCTCTAAAATATACGCCCTATGACTCGTTATGTCCTCATATTAAACATTATTTCATTTATTTTTTAATTTTAATTTTCGTAATGAAAGGAATTCGGAAAATTTTAATGTACTATTTTTTTTTTTATTCTATTCTTAGCGGCGAAAGGCCGCTAGCAGGGGATTTTGCGAAAAGTAATGAGGTTATTCTGATTTAAACATGAATCATATGTCTTCAAACAAAAATTGTGAATCGATCTATATTGGCCAATATCCGAGATTGACTCAAAGAGCTCTCGCTGTCGACTGGTCGACCGATCGATCGAGCGACAGTTTGAGCACCGTTGCTCTAGAGAGTGATGTAGTACCAACCTCCTCGTGTCCCAGAGCTTGAGCTGGCCATCGTAGCCGGCGGAGAGGAACATCGTGTCCCTCGTTGTGGACCAACGCACGCACTGCACCCACCCCGTGTGCGATGTAAAAGTCGTTTTCACTATACTCTCTGGAAAATAAACAGTTCACATTTCATTTATAATGAACAATGGCTGGTGACAGCGACTTCGGCTACGTTGAAAAATAAAATATATACGCTTGACAAAATACATAATAAATAATTATGAGCAATAAATTTATTTAATCTTTATTGCTGTTATAGTTTTGGTAGGTACTCGTTGGATTTTTTTTATACGATCCCTCGGGAACTGTGTCCCTGACAACGTGTATTTTAAAAATTGCATCATAATCAGTTGAGTAGTTAAGACGTGAAAAGGTAAGAGACAGACAGTCACTTTCACATTTTTCATATAAGTATGCTAGCGGTCATTCAATTATCAGTTCTATTGACTGTACTTATCATATTATACATACAAATTTTCACTGATAAAATTAAATATATATATAACATACCGTCAATTTCACACTTATAGAGTATCTGCTAATGGTTCCAGGAACCGATCGCATGATGTAGGAACATAGGAAAAAAAAATTAACATACCTGTGGATCTAGGATCGTAGAGTCGAATGTGTCGATCTGCAGACGCCGTCAAGATACTGTTGTTAAGAGGAGACCAGTCCACACTAAAGAACGCTTTGTTACCTGCAAAAATTGTTTAACCTCTAAACTAAATCGAAAAAATCATCTATTTTTTAATTATTTTTTTTTTATGTGAAGGACGACAGACAGGCTGATGGTCCACTTGATGGTAAGTGGCTACCGTCGCCAATAACACAAGAAACTCCACAAGAACTGCAAGTGCGATACCGACCGTAGAAACATTAAGGATAAGGAAAGGGATAGGGTAATAGGCTCTGGCATCCCTTACTCACTCACCGAAACACAACAGCACATAATATGCTATTATTAAATCATCTATGTGTTGTTTGTAACATTTTTAAAGTAAGTAAAAACTTCAATAACTGGGTGCTTTAAATAAACAAAATGTTAGATGACTTCCTGTCTGAATGTTGTCATAAAGTTTCGAAGATATTGGTAATAGAAAATTTGGTTGTCAGTTAGAAGACTATGAACTAAAGTCAAACGAACCTCAATCCTTTCAGTCCGGTCAAATTAGACCAAAAAAATAAGAGTATAGCTACCTAAATTCCCATCAAGCTGAAAACCAGTAAGATTGTTTAAAATATGATTAAAAATAAAATTTGAAAGTTCCCCAACTTTCCCCTGCATGGATTTTTTTTTATTCAAGGTCAAAGGTAAAAAAACAATGAGTTTTTCGCGATTTTCAGCAAAACGGTAAGTTTTATCATAAAAATACCTCAGACAAAAATTGTAAATCATAAAATAAAATTGATGGGAAATTAGGTAACTTCGAATGTCTAGATTGACCGGTCTATTTAACACTAAGTCATTTAATAATAATAACAATAATTTAAAAACTCACCAACAATCTCCTGTTTTATTCCTCCTAGCTCACAGTCCCACAGTTTGAGCAAGTGGTCCCACCCGCACGACAGTATGGTGTTGAAATCCATCCACTGCACACCAGATACTGCTTCTCTGTGACCTTTCAGAGTACTTTGCGGTTCCTTAAAACGCACAGACATTACTTATTTTAATATATATTTTATAGTGATAACAATTTTTAGAGTTTATAATATAAAAAAGTGTATTATTTTTAATGAAAATATAACCATACAACGGACAGGGGGCGATACCCTGCACACCTAGACTTGGGCCAACTTTGAAATGTTTATTTTCAAAATAAACATCAGACAAACCGCCTTTACCGTTCGAATGAAAAAAAAAAAAAACAATCAGTAAATAAATGGAAATATGAATGAAGTTGTTTATAAATGAAAAGAAGTGACAGGATATCTATTATTATCCATCATGTATTGTTTGCCTTTACTTTACAATGAAGGTACAATTTTGCCAATAGTTAAACGAATTGGTACATATATAGTGACTAATATAAGACATAATTATTTTACATTTTTAAGGTGAAAAGCATGCATTTTACTTTTTGAAAATACATATTATTATGAATTACAATTTATCTACATAGATCTACAAGCACAAGTGCTTCCAACAAACATAGTTAATTAAATATATTTTACTTACTCTTGTCTTCCCCTGTTCTAGTTTACTTTTCTTTCTAGCCGGCGGATCATCTTCTGATAGACCTGTAATCAATTACGTGATCATATGTTTCAACCAGTTCAACTAAATATTACTTATCATCACTACATATTATAAAACAAAGTCCTCCGCCACGTCTATCTGTCTGTTCGCGATAAACTCAAAAACTAAGGCACCGATTTTTCATGCTGTTTTCACCAATGGATAGAGTGGTTCTCGAGGAAGGTTTTAGTATATAATTTACAAAGTTACGCGGGCGAAGACGCGGGCAACAGTTTTTACTCAGCAGTTTTTATTTTATACTCGTATTATAAAAATCGCACAGCCAATAATACTAAGTATAAAAAAAAGCTGAACTCTGGAACATTGGTTTATTTTATAACGTAAGCATCCATTGTGGTTCCGTTCTGGAAATGAACATTTCAAAGTTTGCTCTGGTTCAGCAGTCATTTGGGCACCCCCTTACAGAAGACCTCTGTGAAATAACAGTATGTATGCTCTTGTGTTTCGGTGATTAATGGATATCAGAGCCCATTTCCCATGGTAGCTACTAGCTACCATCGAGTGGACCATTTAAAGCCTGTCTGTCGTACTTAACATTAAAAGAAACGATAGGTGAATGAGAATGTTTACTCACTGGCACTCCACAAGCAAATGTTGTTGTCCCAGCTGCCTGTGGCGAAACGCGTAGCATCCGCAGACACGGCAAGGCACTCGACGCCCTTGTCGTGGCCGCGACACGTCACCACACACTCCACACACGAGTTACTCGCCACATTCCAGACCCAAATCATGGCTGACTGGTCGTGGGACCCACTAAAATATTCATTGCAACTCATTAACAACTATCAACCCGAATGACTACAAAATGTTGTGTGCAAAATAGCTTCTTCAATTCTTTCATTAAAATATTCTTCATTAAATATTCATTACATAATTATTATAAATCCATCACATCTGTTTCTCCGCTAACAGCTTCTAAACCACCCAAAGGATTTTTATATTATTATTACTAAATGAGGAAGTTTTGAATATATAATTATAGAAAATGTGCATTCGTGGGTAGCCAAAATATAGAGTATATTATCGCATTTATAAATAACTAGTGTTCGGCTTCGCATGGATACATTTTTAAATATTAAATAAAAGATAACTAAATATGAAACATTTCTACCAAATGTATATTATCTCCATCTGAGATTTCCTTGTCCATAGTTTAGCCTGTACATACTTGACATTAGAGAGAGGTGTTTATACGATATGCCCATAGTACAGAATATGGCATTAACTTATATGGCAACAGAATGAGAATATGTACCTTACAAATGAAGCTTGTTCACCATCGAATGAGATCCAGGAGACGGCTTTCACGGGAGAAGTATGACCAGGTATAGCAAGTTTGTGCTGACCTTTTGTGCTCCAAATATGTATACTATTGTCGTAACTGCCTGAGAGAATCCTGAAATTTTTGGTTCCTAATATTCTATATATGTTTATACAAAAACAAACAAAATAATTATTTAAGCAGAATACACAAAATATATTATAGGATATTATTCATAACATCTTGACATACTAATGGAAAATTAAGAACCATTATATTATTAGAATCAATGTTAAAACTATTTCTAGTCAGTTTCTTAATTACCTGGATAAAAATATTCTATCTTTGTACAATGATATAAAATACATTATATGAAGAAATCTATCTGAATACATACATTGTATGTGAAGATCTATAATAAAATCTATATCTATGCATTATATGTTTATAATATAATCTATGCATTATATTATATGAAGAATTAAAAGAAATTCATAATGGTTTTAAAAAAAGAACAAACCAGTTCCCTTTAGCTTGCACTGCAGATACCCAGTCATCATGCATTAAACAATCTTGTGGAGTTGGTGCCGGGAACCTTTCCAAATATTCAATCTCTAATGTATCTTCAGTGGAAACCCCCTTCTCTTTCAAATGCTCTGACAGTGGAGAACATAATAGCTCTCCACATACTAGAAAATCAAATTCTACAGACTTTTTTATTGAAACATCCGTTTCATTCAATAAAGCATTTATCAAGGTGTTGAGTTCAGCTGATTGAACATTGCTTTGGATCGCATAGGGACTGTCGGGTACTGCATATCTGAAAATAACATTTGAAAGAATTTCAAATATATTATTACATTAATAAACAGTCATGTAACTTCACAATTCAATTCCTAGTTTACTAGGAATGAGACCCTGCGGATTATTAAGTTGAACTAAGTTGAAGTGGTAGTGAGCAGGACACAGTATGGAGAGAAAAGGCCGTTAGGGCCCAGAAAGCCACCAATTACCGGCCACCGTTAGGACCGGCAAGCACAGCGTAGGTCCTATGCCGAAGGACGTCCACAGCGTCCACTCACAAGGTGGACACACGACCTGATATGATAAGGTCCGCCGGCTGACGGTGGATCCAAGCTGCTTCTAACCGGTCCTTATGGAAAATTAGAGGGCTGCGGTGGACGTCCTACGCCTGCGATGATTGTGAATAGGAGGAAACAATTGCCACTTACTGTTCTTGTTTAGTAACAAAACGGACTTGTAGCTGCGCTTCTGCTGTATCCGAAGCCATTGCTATATATTAAAATTGCGTAGTTTTTAACTATATATGAAGTTTATATTAATACAAAATTTATTTTAAACAACAATAATAAATCATAATACACGGTTTATTAATTTATAGCCAGAAACCATGAAATGAACCATGCTTGTTTTGTTTTTGACATTCACTGCCTGACATGACAGACCTGACAGCCTGACATTGACAGTGAAAGTGCAGTATTTAAGTAGTACTCTGGAGTTTTTATACTACAATTTATCTTATACGGTATTATTTTATTCTGTGTCAGTAATACCAGGTTGGGTTTTGTTTTCGCAATTCTGGGGAAAAAACTTATTATCATATCCAACCTTGTGGTTGGACCACAATGTTAACTTCCTATTAAAGGTATTAAGGTATGAGGCATTCCTCATAGTGAACTGGGAAAAATTTATGATACATAAATTAATTTAATACTATTTCCCGTTTTACCGCCTTCCTTCCCCCTTGCTCTTCACCCTTCTGCAATCCCCGCCGTAATCAACCCGATTTCAATTAGAAAGGCGTTATTTAAAAAAAAAACATTGTGTAGTTTTATGAAACAACGATGCAAGTGAAACTTTTTTGCTACACGGTCAACAGAACTGATGCTGGCCATGGACGCCGCCATATTTACCTTGGTTGCTCTGCCGAGCGCCTCTCACTTTACTCCTACTCCGCGGCCGGCTATAATGCGAGATGCGACAGATGGACGAAAAAATTTGAGGCGAAGGAATAATAGTTTCACTTAAATAAAATGAAGTATTGCATTATTATGATTTTGTTAGTAAAAAAAACTTTTTGGGGTTTTTTGGGAAATACGTATAAATTTCGGGAATAATAAAAACCTGTTTGGGGAAAAATCCAAAAATTGCATCTGTCAACCCTGTTCTGTGGTAGATGGCGCTGACAGGCCATAAAATTCTAAAAAAAAAATTAAAGTGGTTTGTATAGTTTTTGGTTTAGATTTGTTGTCATTTGTTGTGTTTACAATTTAAGGTTATGCCGTCATGTGTTATCTTATCCAACTATTACTTATTATTTAAAGAAAATATACAAAAATGCTGTTGAAACCCGTCAAGGACGGCGATTTAGCCGATAAATACATATTTCACAGAAAAGCTGGTAAAAGTTTAATTGAAACACGACCTATATTCTCACCTGAAGGAGAGTAAGTATAGAAAAGTCTTAATTTTGTGTTTTTACTTCGCGAATTGACTATTAATTATTTAACCGTTATTTCTAGCTCAATAGCACTGATCGTCGAAAATGTTGTTCGTGTGTACAACATAGAAACTGGTGACTGTGCGAGAACACTTGAAACTGAAACTCACGTGAATCAATTAATTGGTATTGAGTTCACTGAAAGCGATAACTATAATTTATATGGGTGTTCAGAGGAGGGTCGAGTTATTGTGTGGACATGGGCAAACGGCGCTGTGCTGCGAGAGATTGTAAGTTTACATTATTTTAAGTACTTATTTTCAACTGACAATTTGGCTTGGCCTATTAACGTGACAGCATCTGCTCCTTCACCTTTATTTCTAACTAGCGATCCGCTCCTCCCGTCTTCGAATGGGTGAATTTTTACTTTTTTTTTTCTGTAAAAACCTTCCTCGTATAACACTCTTTCCATTAGTGAAAACCGCATTAAATTCCATTAGCTAGCTTAAAAGCTCTAAACGTTCATACATTACAGGAACAGATGGCGGAAAGAGACTTTGTTTTATACTATGTGAAGAAGATTCACAAATGAAACATATTATTATTAGAATACAGTCTGCCTTGCCTTGATTTTGTACCTCCAGGCTATCCCAATTATGTATATTAGAGTAATATTATATTACCACAATTTTTTGTGTCACAGGAACAACAGTTTATTCCTAGATGGAATCCACTCTGCCTATTTACTAATTGTTCTTTTCAATTTCTTTCAGAATCTCAAACTACCATCTCCAATGAAAGTGGTAACATTTAATCTCCTTGACAATAATGATTGTTTTATCATCGCTGAATCATTAACCCCTCATGCAGGGACATATTCAATGAAAACTGGAGAGTTAATACACAGTTACACAATTTTGAAAAAATCATCTAATATGATAAAGGTAGCAATTGGATGTTGTAATGGAGATAAATATGCAGCTGTAGTAAATGGAACAAAGACTTTGTTTATACAAAATTTGTACAAACCACATATTAATACCAGGTGAGTCTATTATAGGTAAACAATTTCAGTGAGTCCTGGCCTGCAATATTAGAGACAAGGCAATGCAATGTAGTGGGTAGCGTGATGAATGTCTTTCTCACCCCTATAGTGGGTATGAGGAAGTGAACTTGTTTGTCTGTAGTACTATCATCAATCAATCAATACTAATAATAAATCTGTAAGTGTAGGTATTGTATGTATATAGTTATGTTCCTAATAATTTATTGTGACACTAAATTAATAAAATACACAACATTAATATGCCATTTTATCATGTTTCTACACATATATTTTAGGTACATGTTTTTCGTTACTTTATTCCCTGAAGAACGTAAATTCTTTCCATTAATTCTAGTTTGGATGAAATGAATGTTGAATTATAATTATAATATTTGATTATTTGTTAATTTATTTACAGGATTGCCAATCAGAATAATCTTCGTATACTCTCAGTGGCAGCTCATAAAACAGAAAATGCTGTTGCAATCACAGATACACTCGGCAGAGCTATAATATTCAGAGGGGATTTGTTTGATTATAGAAAAGTAGCTCGAGAGATGTTACATTGGCATTTTTTGCCATTACTTGCTGTAGCTTTCTCGTCACAAGGTTAGTATTTGGTTGATGTTGTCATGCATTACTGTTTGAATAACTTAAATGTCTCCAAATAGCCTTAGCAATTTTTATGCATTATTGTCAGTTAGTTGAATAGTCAATTCGAAGATCCTGAGGACAATTCCATAATTATTAATTATTCTTATATACTAATCAAATCATTAGTATATTAGATTAGTACTTAATGCTTCAGTTTCAAAAGGTACAAGAGTCTGCAACTTTATAAAGGAATGAATTTGAAAAGTTTTCATACCCCAACTGTACAAACAAAAGACATACTTTTTGTCTTCATTGTTGGTATAGGTATGTGGCATTTTTTAAATTATGTAATTATACTCGAAATATAAAATATTTTCCTTTTTTTTAAATATGAAATGTGGATTATAATCATGTGTTTTTTTTATAGGTAGTTATCTGTATACGGGAGGAATAGAAAGAGTTTTACTGAAGTGGACCGTTGCAACTCTCGCTTCAAAAAGTGGAGAAAAAATGTTCATACCACGCCTGCCGGGATTGATACGATATATAGCAACAAGTAACACTCACGTAGCAGTTACGCTCAGTAATAACTGTAAGTAACTAATTATCATCACAATTTTATTATAACCAAAAATAATCAACTATGGTCACTTGTTCCGTAGTCTTTGATTTTGTTTTATTGTATACAAGGATCCTATTTACCTTTTAAATAAAGGTTTTGTTTTGTTATTTTTTCATCTATTTAATAGTGTAACAAAAGAGATTTGATTACAACTTCATACAAAGGAGTCAAAAATAGGATCCATAATAAATCTCCCCGATCTATAACAATTTACAGTCTTGCGATTTTATACCACTCTCAAGGACTAATCTCTTTATTTATATTCAAAGATTTAGATTAGAATTCACATGTGTTAGGCTGCTTTCATGATTGTTCGAAATATTTACTCGTACCATTTTAATAATGCATTAGTTTGAGATTTATGTCATCTCATCATCTCAGCCGTAGGACGTCCACTGCTTGTTGGACATAGACCTCCGTTATAATTTTCCAATAAGACTGGTCAAAATGTTGTGAGTTCTGTGATGAATGGAGTTTAATACAAAGACATCTGTGTCACAGCCGTGGTCGTGGCGAACGCACAGATGCGCGTAGTGTCCACCATATTGGAGTGCGGTGGGCTATCGCCGGCCGCGCGCGCCATCGGCGCTTCGCTCGTATACCACAAGGCTCAACAGGCGCTCCTAATGGGCGGCCGCACGGGCCATTTGCAACTCTATTCCACTGCAACTGACAAGCTACTATTCAATGTAAGTATTTATTTACTTTATAACTCCTCCTTTTTATAGTGGTACTCGCGCGAATTCGTCCGCATTGAAAAAGAAAATATATGATTAATATAACATTTGACATCTTTATAGGTGTGACAACGGTGACAGTGATGCCAAATTTTTAATTTTTATAAATTTATTTTTCATAGGATGCCTACTATAACTCAATTCATATCGCTTTACTACAGTAACGCCCTCTCGAATGTTGTGTCAATAATTTGGCATTCCGCTTACAGGTCGACATAACAGGAATGGAAAACATACCTCCCACAGAGGACAACTTAATACCTGTAGACACAGAGGTGACGTGCGTGGCCATTAACGCCAAAGGAACTTGGCTGGCGACATCCGAATATCGCAACGATGGCATCATGTATCCCGAAGAGAAACTCAAGTTTTGGAGGGCGAACCCTAACCCTCCAAAACTATTTGTACTCAACACGTGTGCGGTTCTATCCCACGGCGGTTTCAATATAGTCTCTTTGGCGTTCAACGATAAGGCTGAATTTTGCGTATCAGCCGGCACGGATCAAATGTTTCGCATTTGGAAGAGACACGAAGTCTCCAGTGTGGAAAGAAGAAACAAAACTATAACAGACTGGGATTGGACCTGCTTCACGGCCTGCTATTACTCGTCGGGTGTGGCACATTGCCTGTCCGATAGATCTTTCAATATTTTCAAGGTCGGAATGTGTCTCAATCCAGATGCGGACCTGTCCTATAGGACTGATATTGAAACGAACGATGTTATACAGAGGATCTACGATATACATAAGGAGAATCGTTTAATGAACGGGGAGGTGATAGATCCTGCGCTGGGCAAAAAAGACGAGCATCACATGGGCGGTGTGGCGATATCGCAGGACGGTTCGCTGATAGCGGCGTGGTTCGGGTGTAAACTGACATTGTGGGATACGAAAACATACAATTTGCACTCGACACTCGCGCACCCCGCTTTGCGCCCCGTCGGGTGTCAAGTACACTTTGGCAATGGGGATGCAGCGCATTATGTGAGTGAATTATTCTTTCTCAATAAATTTACACACACTATCGCGTGTTTGACACGCGCATACACACGTTTGAAACTACGTATGCAATTTATAACTCTTTTGTTTATGGTCAAATTGAGAAGAGAATATAGTACTAAAAATTTTAAATAAATTATAGTCGAATTTTGAGCACTGGGTGAACATTTTTTTGTTAACAAACGAGTACTAAATATGTCTGTCACATGTTTCAGTAAAACTTTTTTTATATTTTTGCCAGGCGTTAGTTTTCTTAATTATAAATGATCCCTCGGGGACAGTACTTTTTTCTGGATGAAGGGTACCCTATGTTCTTTCCTGTATCCCTGACAACGTATGAAATCTGTATGCAGAATTTCATGATGATCTGTTGAGTAGTTAAAGGAAACAGACAGACAGAGTTACTTTCACATTTATAATATTAGAGACAGATGGGCCATTGTTAGGGGAGAGACTTTTGTTCTTGTTTCGGTTTTGTATATTCAAATTACAACTAAATGTGATATTATGATAACTTATGTTTATTACGTGGACCAATAGAAATGCAGGAAAAAATTTCGATACTCGTTTAGTAAAAAAAAAATAAGCTGCCTATAGTAATAATAAAAACATTGGAACACATGTAAATTGACTTTTTTTCTTTACACAGTTGGCATGCACAACACAGTCGTCCCTCGCCGTGTGGAGTCTGTTGTCTATGACAATGACGTGGCTCGTCCCTAATATTTATTGCGTCCAACTTGTCGCCGATCCTTTCTCCAACAAGATGGCGCTACTCACTCTCCAGAATGACGGTACAGTATGCTCTGCTTGCTATTTCTTTCTTTCCCAAAATAAACCTTTGTTTTCACCAGTAGGGAAAATACTATTCATTCCAAATACCACTATGAAATCATTTAAATAAAAGTACGACCGCATATGAAATACGAATTGGATGCTTAACGCTCTGTCAAATACTGGCATGGTAACACCTTTGGAATTGTACTTTTCAAAATTGGCTTGGGTCTAGAGTCTAGATTTAGCAATAAGCAACAGTTACCGATCTTAATAGGACTTACTACAGTCTCGTCGCCAAAGATTTAAATCACATATGCGCCCTGTGCTTCTGAAAACTGTCGCCGTAATATGTCTGTATGCAACGTGAACCGCTCACTGCTTTCTACAAGCGACTAAGGCGGGAAGAGTGAGCTCACTCTTCCCAACGATGACACATTTTCGGACGCCTGAAGCACGGCAACGGCGCATCTGTGATTTAAATCTTTGCTCGTCGCCCATCTTATGAACGCGTAACGCAGTATGAACAATGAACTCCTCCACAGTTTTATTTTACAATTTTGTTAATAATATTAGTTAATATTAATTTAATAGTTTTTTTTTTTAATATTAATTTGTTTTTATCTATTTCAGTGCACATTTTCACTCCTCACAGCTCCAAACCGATATTGACAAAGAAACGACTTCTCGATCCAAAAACTGGCTTTCTCAAACATTGCGTGTTCGGTTCCAGCACGGGCGATGACGTCTGTCTGTATCTAACCAGAAACGACAATGTAAGTATAACTGCATATTATATCTAACGGCCGACACGCTCTGTAAGCGACACCTTCAGTGACGTTTACTTGTATGAAATAAGCGCCATCTACCCGAATTAATACGTACTTTTAATAATCTTAACTTCGTCAATAGTTTGTTAAGATGTTAACAGATGGCGATAGAGTGTTCGAAAGTCATAGCGGTATTTACCGACTGACTAAATATATTTTTATTCCCTACTCCTTGTGAACCTATAAAGCCGGCGCCAGACATAGCAACAATATTTGAACACTTGTGAGGCACGGGTATTTGGGTATTTATTCAAACTTTGATTACATATTTGCACTTTGCCATTCGGTGTCGTTTTTTGGAGCGCACATCAAAGCGTTCAAAGTTCAAACAGTGAGTAGCCTGCTACACTTGCGCAAAGTTCAGTGGAGTTAATGGTATAATAACTCTTTTTTAGCTTAATAATAAAAAAATACCGACTTAGCTTAGCTTAATAATAAAAAAAATAGAATTTTTAGCAATGGATTCAGGGCGCTGTTGGGGCTGCCGCGACACTGTAGCGCATCGGAAATGTTCACAAATGCTAGGACGGACAGTTTCCAAGCTATAGTGAGGAAGAGGATTGCCTCATTGATGGAGCGGACGAGGGGCAGCTCTAACAGCCTCCTGAATACTATATCTATGTGTGTGAACTGTCACTTAAGAAAGATGTGGGCACAAACCACACTTTCGGTCTGTAAATATTATTACTAACATAGTTTTTAAGTTTTTCTTGTATTACTAACACTAATATGGACAAGTGTCTGAAATAAACTTATTATTATTATTATTATTAATTTTTTGTACACTTAAATAATAGATATACTGAGTCCACAAAGTCGTCCATCTTGTTTGTTATCTATTTATATACTGTGAAGCGAAAATGTATGCAAAGCATTGTCTGGCAAGTACAACAAACATGTGTTAAAATGTGTGAGCAAAGTAGCTCAAAGTCTTTGTTCAAACATTTGACTGTATCTGGCGCCGGCATAAAAGTAACATATTATATTTTGTATTCGAAATGAATTTGATGCATACTTGACTGTTATAGTGGAATGTTGTGTGCAGGAGATATACTGCTTGGAGCGCGCGGACGCGAAGAGAGTGCATTCGGCTGAGGTTCTGAGTAGGCAGGCGCGTGCGCACGTGTCGAAGTTCGGTGCGCTACTGGCTGAGCAGAGCAGCAGCGAAGTGCGCGCCGCCCCCTTCGCGCCCTCCGCCCTCCCCGAGCTCGCCCACGCCTCGCACGCAGCTCAACAGGTACACTACACCACACATTCTTGTTATAGTCGCTACACACGCTCGGACCGGACCTGACCGGACTCAAAGTTATGGTGGTAGGGATAACACCAGCATCGTCCGGGAGCCAGCGACACTTTTGGTTACTATATTTGCCCAAGCTTGTTTTTTTAATTTGTCGTGATAATATAGCCTATCAACAAAATAAACTCTTGCCATCTCAATCGCAGGACAACAAGTGGCAACAACAACATTTAACATAAATGTCAATTATGTTTAAATGTCAAAAATGAAACAAATGAAACAAGCGAGTGAATGTCAAAAATGCGCAAAGCTGAAACTTTACATATTGTTTATTGGCAGTCCATTATGAAAAAAAAAACACTTCCTGCCACCTCTATTGTCGAACAACAAACTCCTGCTAACAAAAAATAGTGTCGCTGGCTCCCGGACTAAGTAGATCCGCCGGACAAGCCTACACACGTTCGGATTTGGTACGGAGCGAACCAAATCCGAACGTGTGTTACGAATATTAGTGACGCGCCGGATATCCGTATCCGTATCCGCGGATATCTGAGGGAGAAGAAAGAACCGTATCCGTTCGTTACTGTTTGGTGGATCTTTTTACGGATCTTTTACCTTATTAATTTTTAATTCATAGATGAAATTCTATATATTATAGGTGATTTTGATTACGTAGCATAAAAAACTATTTAATCCCATTAAGATTATTTTTCATTTCTTATTTGGCACCTTTATAATGAAAGTGTCAAGTGGCGGGCGTCTACTATCGTTTCAAGGTCACGCGCACCAACAGCGATTGAGTAAGAAAGTTAAGATCCGTATCCGTATCCGCGGTTCTCGACACCAAATATCCGTATCCGTAAACCGTATCTGCGAATATACATTTTTAACGATCCGGCACATTACTAATTCTTGTTATATTTTTTACTGGTTGTATGAAAAATTTACATTAATTCCTACACAAAATTCTATTTTGTAGTTTAATTAAATGTTATATTAGCTTGTAAATGGTATTTTTGAATTTACTTTTTTTATGTTTGAATGTTGTGTTTTTAAAGAAATCGATACCTTAATTCGCAAAACGAATAACTCCACTTTTGGTTGAAAATGACTTTTTGATACGAGAGAAACTTAATGACAATTAGAATTTAATTTTTAAAAGGTCTATCGGTTAATACGAGCCATAATTTCCAATGTTAAACTGTCTTTTTTCTTTTCTCGTATCATACAAAGTTTATAGATCGTATCGTATCTATAAAGTTTGGCTTTGAAGAGTTATTTGGTTTGCGAATTAAGGTATCGAAATGAGATTAAATAGGTACTACACGGGTGACTTTTTTATTGGGGTATTTATAATACATATTAGAAATAAAATCCAAAAAATCACCCATTTACTCTTGCCACTCCTATGTGATGTGACCCGGGAACATGTTTTATAGATTTTTCACGTTTTTCTATGGAAACATGTTTTTTATCTTTGTGGTAAAATAAAATAATCTATTTTTTTACAAATTGTCTAATTCAAAATTAAATTCAAATTTGAATTCGAATTTCTGTTTGTTTTTTATCCATAAATTAAACAAGACGTAAAAGCTCTATTTAGATTTTTTTTATTGAAGCTCTGCTCAGTACCTGATTAATAATGAAATTTGGTTTTTTTTTTTTTAATAGTTTATATCGGATGCGCCACACATGTTGCCTCCAGTAAGTCTCCTGTGTACGTCGTTCCTTCAGCAAATATCAGGTCATCAGTCACAAGAGGACGTGATAGAAGAACAAGACGACGCAATGGAAGTAGACGAAGCAGACTCAAGTGACGATGATGAACACAAAAATCCTGAAATAAAAGATGGTAACAACGCCTTGAAACCCCAACTATGGGCACCGAACTACGACCAAGTGAAAGAGAAAAGATTGAGAAAAATACAAAAACAAATGTTCTTAGATTTACATGCCACAAGTGACATTTTCGGTGTATAATAAAATTATGTTACTTTAAAAAATTTGTTTTTATGTTGTTTTTTAAATAGTATATTATATCCGTAAAACATGAACGCTATTAAATTCTTTAATTTTTATAATTATTTTTATTAATCAAAACCGAACAAGGAAGTAAATACCAAATTTACTATTTCGCTGTTAAAAATATTATTAGTCCCCATGGAAATACTACAATGGAATTTGCGTCACAAATGCCAAAGCGGCACATAAAAAGAACGCCTATGACAGAATCATGGCGGACTCTTGCCTTCACGCGTCAATGGTAAAAGGTAGTAACGATCAACTTCTACTATTTCATTTTAAACTCTAATGGGTTGACGTAAAGTCACATTTTCTTTAAATTACGTACTTATTATTACGTTTGTTTTGTTTTTAATGACAGTTCATGCTCTACGCATATGTCACTTTTAAATGTTCCATAAAATTCGTAGTGTTTTGTATGGCACGCGGGTTCCATGTTGTAGTAGTTTGATGTTAATCCCACCTTTTTATTTTGGTATCAAAGTATGTAGGTATGTTTTAAAATCCGGAAACGAGTGAAAAGGTTATATTAATTAACTGAGCGGAGCAAAGTAGTTTATTAAAATAGTAAAAGATGACAGCAAATTACAAAGATAAGTATCTGAATTGTTTGATTAAATTTTTGATATATTTATGTATTCGCATACAAAAGATAATCGTTATCATTGACATCGTTAGCAGATTTCAATTGTAATAAACTAGCCTCCCGCCCCAGGCTTCGTACGGGTTCTAAATTTTTTTCTACAAATTTCGCAAACAAAACTTACTTGTTGACAGCTCTTTCCATTAGTGAAAACCGTATCAAAATCAACGGGTTGGTGTAAAAGAAGTTAGCGGAGAAACAGAGAACACGACGTGAATTTTTATAATAATTAAAGTTTTAATGAAGAAATGGTCAATCGTAACAGAAACAGAATACAATAATACAACTATCTTGTACCTAAGTACATCATTTTTATGTATCTTTGAAATGTTTAGCCTACAGTGCCGTAAATAGGGCGGTGCCACCGGTGCCCAGGCACAGGGCGCGTAGACTCTGGGGGGCGCAAGAATGGCCAGACCAGGCAGGACTATTATTTTTTCGGTTTGCTCCTGATAAGTTTCCGCTGCTCCCCTAGTGCTCGATTCCAACACATACGCCAGTATCACCAAAAATTGAATCTTAAGCATCAGGGTGGGCAACGCATTTGCACTAGTGAACTTGCGTTTGAGTTTTAGTGAGCGAGACACAGTCGGTGGTATAATAGGCGAAGGGTCGATTTAACATCAGATGGCTCGTCTGCTTGTTTGCCCACACCCAAAATAGATTTTTCTTCCAAAATTGGTCCACCAACACCAAGTTCCTTTGTGCTTTATTTTATCACCCTGAATGAAATAAAGTAGGCCTATACATAGCATTGCTCTAGGGTACCTATAATATCTAAAAAAAAACAAGGGCGCAGTTATAGAAGCTCGCACAGGGCGCAGAAAAGGCTATTTACGGCACTGAGCCTAGCCTACGAAATCAGCCATGTAAATTTATTTTTATCGACTTGGTCGCAAAATATTGTTTTTTTCTACATAAAAACTTAATTTATTATATACTAGCTGACTTAATAAAAAAAAAACTTAATCAATTTATTATATACTTCGTCCGCGTTGCAAAAGAAAAAAGTAGCCTATCCTGTGTCCTGTACGTCTAAATGTTTATTCACCAAGTTTCATGAAAATCAGTTAATTCGTTTAAGAGTTATGGAGGAACATAAATACATACAGAAAAAAATTCTAAAAATGGTCAATTTAGTTTCAGTATCATGTATATATATATAATATAAACCTGTAAACACGATATCTCTGAAAACAAAGTAACTTACTCCATGACCAACCCTTACAGATTTATTATTAATATTGATGTAAAATCTTCAGTGAAAAAATTATCTAACTAATGGTGAAAGTCGCATCAAAATCCGGTTCAGCATGAGTTAGCAGTTAACAGACAGACGCGGAAAGCGAATTTGTTTTAATACTATGTAGAGATGTTATAATTGTTTGCTCTTTGATTTGATGTTTAAATATTTGAACAATGATATATTAAATAATGCCTCTTGCGCTGCAAATATACATAGTTAGTTCTGTTCGATAATTACAATTAACTTGTTAAAATGTCTTTAAACAATGTAAAATATGAGAGCAGTTCTAGAAATGTTCCATCGCTATCTGAGCAAGATGTAAATTACATAGTGAAACAATTTTTAAATGGAAAACAATGTGAAGTTACTAAATATTTTTTATTCGAGGCTAGCAATAACATGTTGGGATTTTTATCAGATTATTGGAAGCTTAAAGTTGATGTTACAATAAATGAAAACGAAAAGAAAACTCTTCATTTCTTTATTAAAGCCATTTCGAGGACAAATACAGCAAAGGAAGCTGTGGTGCTAGAAATGAATCTTTTTGAAAAGGAAGTAATATTTTATACAGTAATAAAGGAAATGATGTTTTTTTCAGGTAATTAATTTACCTACCTATAATGGTTTTTCGTAATATTATATAAATTTTTATATATTACGAAAAACCATATATTATATACTTAAATTTTATTTTTAGATATTAAACCGTGGAGTCCAAAATTTGCAACCGCGCTTGACTCGGCTATTATATTGGAAGATTTAAATTCTATACAATATAGGTCGGCTAACAAATTACTTGGTTTCGATATAGCACATACTTTAGAGGCTCTAAAAACGTTAGCAAGGTTGCATGCTTCCTGCATTATCTATGAAGAATCTAGAAGCAAAGAATTGGAACGCTCATATAGTATCAATGAAGAATTTCATAGAATTCTCAACAAAGGTGGTTATGTCAGAGAGAGTAATTGGTTTATTCAAGGTACCAGTGGAGCCTTGGAAGCCGTAAAGTTTTATTCTAAATATGGTAAAGATAATGAAAAAATGCAAATTATAGAAAAGGCTTGGAATGATGTATGGGTATCTGCATTAGAATTGAGTGAAGCTTCTTCGGAGCATCGAAACGTGATTTGCCATCGCGATTTGTGGAATAACAACATAATGTTTCACTATAGTGATAAAGAACTTAACAGCAACATTGTACCAGATGACTGTGTTCTGGTAGATTTCCAAGCAGCACGGTATACCCCGCCTGCCGGAGATATCATGCAACTTTTATATTGCAATTTAGACCGAAATATACGCGAGAGCAAAATGTATGAATTCTTAAACTACTACTACGAGCAGTTGAAGTCGATCCTTTCGACGAAAGCTTTATCCATTGAAAACATTTTGCCAAAAGAAAAATTTCTCATATCCGCTGAGGAACAAAGGAAGTGGGGTCTGATTACAGCGGCTTGCCTCTTGCCCTTAATTTGGATCGGCGACGATCTAATGACTAAAATTTTCACAGACACCACACAATTCGAAATTATAATCTCAAAGAATAGGGCTCCGTTTATATTAAAAATGATGAGCGAAAATCGGGAATATAAAAATAAAATTTTAGAAATATTTGAGGAAATTGTAGAGAGATATTGTACATAGAATAGAATACTATATTAATATATTAGCTAAAATAAACTAAACAATATAATAAAAGCTATTATTTTTTCAAATAAAATAATTCTGTCCCTCATAATCCGGGAAATGGTTTTGGTTGGTCCATTTATTTTTTTTAAAGTTGTAGATACATTTCGGTTTACTATTCGTTTAGAAATAATTAAATGTATTCAATTTTTACAAGAAAAATATTACCCTTGATTTATGATATCCCAATAGATCCTAGTGGAGTTATCCTAGAAGATCTGGCTTGAAAACAGCTATTCAAATTAATCTGGCAATAGGTAAATAACCTAAGTGACTACATAAGGGAAGTAGATATACTCGTACATCACGAAGAAACTAATGGGAGTGAATTAATGAAAGACTTTTTGTAATAAACACCATATTTAATTAAAATAATCATTAAATAAATCTATATATTAAATTATAAACACTTTTTTTTTTAAACCGTCACAAGTCTACAAAACATGTTATTTGAAATCGTGAGATTATAATCTTATCCCTCAAATCTAACGAATGCTGTTCAATGAAATAATTTGTCCGTTCTATCTACAAATTACGAACAATTACATAGTAAGTCATACACAGATATTATCTTTCGAGATTTTTTTTATAAAAAAGGTCTAACTATTGTTATTTTTAAATCTATATTTTAGACCAGTTTTGACCGACTTGTCGTTCTTGTAACTCCAATCGACATTCGAAGTAAATTTGTTATCTTCGAGACGACGTGAACCGAACTTTCTATGCCACGGATCGTCACCGCGTTGACTGTATACGTCGCAAAACGGACGAATCAGCAAAATGTAGAATAACTCCACAAAACTAAGAATGCTGGCCCCAAGGAACAAACCTCCAGTTCCACCGGTTGACACTAAAAATGAAATGGACTGTTTAAATAGATCACCCAAATAAATCACTTCATAAACACATGAATTCATATTTTAATAAACACGCAAATATAAATAAGATATTCATGAATTATACACTTTTTTTGGCACGGACGGAACCTGGGACCCCCTAAGACAGAGCGATAAGGCAAATACCTGAACCATTCATGCTATGTTTTAGCATTTTTTGCTGAATTTCTTCAAGTTGAGAATGAGCCATTAAAATTTTTGCCACATTTCATAATTTTATTGGCACCATAAGGGTCAGCGCCGACCGACGGAGTGGCGGCGAAGAGACTAAGGAGCTAACATTTGAAAATCGACTTTAGTAACTTCAGTATGTGATTGAAAGTGGTATAGAATAAAAAAAATACTCTCACGTCGGCAAGCGCGGGTGAGCGGCGCGCGGTGACCCTTCAGATAAAGAAACTAAAGTCGATTTTCAATTGATAGCGCTTTAGTCTCTTCGCCGCCACTCCGTCGGTCGGCGCTGACACTAAACCTTTAGGTTGCCACTTCTGAAACTAAAATATCAATTTTCTATAACTGAGTATTTTACACCGTCAGACGTACCTACTAGATCAAGTATCCCTCGCACTACATTCCTTCTGTATCTTTCACTTGGCAATGTTGATAATCCAATTTTGACAGCAGCATATTCTTCGGAAGTGGGGACTTTAAAATCCTTTACTACTGATATTTCAGCTTCAGTGCAGGAAGGCAAGCAATCGCAATAAAGTCCAGGGCGGGATGACCATCTAGCTTTAAGCACCTATTAAATTCAATGAAATTGTCTTAATAAATTTTTCCGAAAGACTTTTGCCCTTATTCAGGGCTTAGAGCCCAACGCATGGACTGAACATTCCGATAACAAGACGTTACACCTGAGTTTATTATAAAGAATGGGTTGCTTATCGCTATACTTACTTCACAGTAACTTAAGTAGACACTTTTCATGAACTAATTAGTATATTATGAACGTTCTTCTATTATTTTAAACTCTGTTCATTGGTGCGCTTCATTAATCTCCGCCTATCTTAAGAAATCCAATCTTCTTAAGAAGAAAGCAAAGAGAGCTGAATTACATTTTCATATTTAACGTATACCTACGAGTATATTAGTTTTTTTAATGTTAAGGATCCCAACGGGATCTAACTTTATTATTATTATTATTCTTTAGTTATTTTCTAGAATTTGGGTACTCTCGGTATAAATCGGACACATACCTACCATACGTTTAAACCCCTGTGTGTTAATTAAAAATTATTTTAATTGATACAGTGTCTCGAACTACGAGGAAGGGCAAATGATACCTACTTTTTAACTTTTGCCTAGGGCGAATTCGCATAAAAACTAGGATTTATAAGTATAAAGCTTATAACTGTTTATTATAACTGTTTAAAGTATAACTGTTTATTAAAGTATTGTTAGCTTACATAACTGCATTTCCAAAAATACGTACAGATAGCTCATTGAGATGGTCATTTAAACAAATTATTCCTTGTACGTCACATTTGAGTTTGTCTGGAATGTTAGGCATGAAGAAATTAGTGCAATTACAGAGTCGCAATTGGGCCTCTCTTCTGCATTGGACTGTACAGGCACTGTATGAGTAATGGCGGTACACTTCCAAAGAATTTTCATCTGAATAACGACATTTCCTTTTGATTGGAGATATTTTTCGTGCATCTGCGTCGTTTTCTATATTTCGAATTGATATGTATCTTCTGCAAAATAACAGTTAAAACTTTCTTAAATGAAAACTTCTTTAGCTGCAGTGGGCTAGGCATATTTAGTAGGTATGTGGAAAAAACAGTGAAGTCGCCCGTCACACTCAGTGACTTAATTGTATGAAATAAGCGCCATCTACCCGAACTATTACGTAGATACTTCTTGTTCCATAATAAGTTTAACTTCGTCAATAGTTTGTAAACCTTGAATTAGTACGTAGATGCTTCTTGTTTCATAATAAGTATAACTTCGTCAATAGTTTGTAAACCTTGAATTAGTACGTAGATGCTTCTTGTTTCATAATAAGTTTTAACTTCGTCAATAGTTTGTAAACATTGTATTAGTACGTAGATGCTTCTTGTTTTATAATAAGTATAACTTCGTCAATAGTTTGTAAACCTTGAATTAGTACGTACGGTTTAACTAGTCAAAATTTTTTACCTATGAAATGCTTCGGGTCCAACAGTCATGACATCCGAGCCTAATGTTGTAACAGAGGGGACATCTTCTTCATTCAAGACATAAACATTACCAGTAACCAAAAGATTGAAATGAATAGCTCCCGGTCCTGTTGTTTTGTTGCTTATCATTGGCAGCTTCGGTGCGTTCTTTTCTCTGAAAACACATTTTATGTAAAACCTAATATGAACTCACTGAAGCATTTATTTTAAAAAAACAGCTTTAATTAGTAGGTACCTCCCCTGAATTGTGTTAAGGGCATAACAAGTTCCAAGTTCCGTATCCATGGGTCTGAAGTAATCACAACATTTAAATGGCACATCATTCCAAGAGCAGTTCGAAAAGGTGTCTTCACAACTGCTTCGTACCTAATGTAGAATTTACAATATAAATTAAAAAATGAATATTAAATGCCAGTTATATTCACTAAAACATTTATAACTAGATGTGCCCGCGATTTCGTACGCGTTGTTGTTTAGTATATTATTTAAAACGAAACAAACACTAAATGTCACGGAAAGCTTACTACAAAATACATTGGTGAAAACACATTTAAATTGATCAAGCCGTTTCTGATAATATTAGCGTGCACATGCACAAGCGCACAGACAAACAGATAGAAATTCTAAAAACTATATTTTTGACCTCGGTACAACGTGTAACGTGTACAAATTGTTTGTGGAACAATTGTGAGACACTGCTTGTTTACGATTTTATTAATAGCTGACGGTCCACTTGATGGTAAGTGGCTACAGTGGCCAGTGGCTACACAAGCAACGCCACAGGTGCTGCAAGTGCGCTGCCGACCATAGAAGGATTAAGGATGAAAGGGATAATGGACTCTGGCATCCGTTACTCACTCACCGAAACAGGATTAGGATTAAGGATAAGGGATTGGGAAGAAATAGGCTCTGGCATTATACCATATTTGCGTAATGACTAAGATTCGATTTGAAACAATCCGGCAAAGGATTGTCTAAACCGCAAAACTGTGATGTGTAGTAAGTAATTCCTTTGAAGTAAGCTAACTCCTTCAAAACTTCTTCCATATTGAAATCATGATTTTCGCCCCATAATCTGAAAAATTAAAAAAAGCAAAATCAATTTTAAGGGATTATTATTCCTTCTTTAGTAACCCCCGACGCTCGAAGCAAAAATGGGGTGTTATAAGTTTGACGTGTGTATGTGTGTATCTGTGTGTCTATATATTGACACACAGATACAAAGGGATGGACCGATTTTGATCGGATTTTTTTGTTTGAAAGTTGACGTGATCGAGATGATTCTTAGCTGTAGTTTACTCGTATGATGATTTATTAGTTTAGTTTATCTGTTCAAGTGTTCAAGCCTATTTCCTATTTAAAGAAGGGATTTCACTAACTTCCATAGGTTCGATTGATGTAACATTTATTACTGTTACTTCTGTTACAATACGTCAACAAATTACAGCAGACATAGCGTGTTTGGCCTCAATAGAAAATCGGGCCTTAGTTTATAATTGTTTTTATTTTGGGCATATTGCATTAGAATCCAAAGCTACACACATATTATTTTATTGCTAATGATTACGTTTTTAACTTACTCGTCTGATATTTCTTCAATACGATGAGTGTTTTCGTTTTCACAAAATGCCACCGATGGAAAATTCGTGTCCCAATCTTTGTAAGTTGTCTCCACGACGAATGAAATAGGATTGTTCAGAAAGGCGTCGTATTGAGCCGCAATCAATAAAGACGAGCCGTACCATGACAATGTTACAAAAACTAGCCAAAAAATCCTAAAATAAAAAACATTAAGCATATTTAAACAGTTTACTTAATTTTCCTACTTAATGCAAAACCTTTGAAATTAATAAAAATATAAAATATTTATTTTCCAACTGGTTCGTTCCAATCCAATACCTAACACCTACCAATTTTGTTGATAAGTATTCTTTTCACCTTTCCCAAAAAAGGATTAATATTTTTCGTGGATATTAAGTACAACAAATAAGCAGATGAATACTTTCGTTTTTATTTTGTTATTACCTATTGCCAATTTTATCCCTTACGTGCGTTAGGAGGTACTGAGCTGAATTTCTCATTATAAATATTTCACTTATTTTAATATTAATGTCTTACAAAATACTCCAGTTGAATCCGTTGTTGTATTGCCGACATTAAATTTTCTAAACAAATAGTTAAGGTTTATCATACCATTAATTATTTATATATAAATTAATTGTGATCCATAAAGTTACAGTTTTAAATTTAGGTAGGTATAATTTTTTTACTTTATTATAACCGGGAATTCCAGAAACTTAGCAACCTACATTAATAATAATAATAATAACGTTTATTTCAGTAATTAGACTATTAGTCCATATGTTTTTAGTAGTAACTACAAAGGATTTTACATTATACTTATGACAATATTTTACATTATTTCCAATCTTATTAATTCCTAAAGCTAAATTGATCGAAAAGATAATATCTAAGTGTTCATTTATTTTCTTTTAACAAAATACATACTATTATTAACTAAAAATTAAATTAAATACAAATTTACCGTTCAATCCAATGTCTCTTCGGGTCGGCGATAAATCTGAAGCCGTGAATTGATGTCGTATCTGGCAAACTTTTGATCCCATTCCACCACACGTCGAAATATCTCCGCAAATTTTCTTTATTGGATGTCATTGCTGACCGTATCACAATGCTATAATGAAACTCTATATATTCTGTTTTTTTTTTTTCTTTTTCTATATCAATATAAAGGATAATTTTCGTGAACAACAATAATTAGCTAAACTACTATGGTATAAAGTGATAA
This sequence comes from Synanthedon formicaeformis, assembly GCA_945859745.1. Lineage (NCBI taxonomy): Eukaryota > Metazoa > Arthropoda > Insecta > Lepidoptera > Sesiidae > Synanthedon > Synanthedon formicaeformis. Next base: position 7,479,452 of record OX243965.1, read on the forward strand.
AAATCTCGTGAGAGCCGACAGTTGTTTTCTTTGTCATTGAATGGTATTACAAATATACAATGATACATTATTAGTAAATAATAAAGATTATTGATTATATTTTATTCATAAATTTTATATTATATGCATAGTAAAATTATATTGTACATATTTAAATGTTAATTCATCTTTATATTCAGTTACAATCATTTGTCTTATAACTTAGTTAAAATGTTTTATTAAATACATTTTGAAGTGAAACTTCTTTGCTCACGATAAGAGCAAAAATTTCAAGCTCGTATTTTACGTGACGCTTCACCGTGGCGGTCATGTCAAACTTCTTGTAAAATTTCTGCAATTTAAATTATTTATTTTATTTTAATTCTCTCTTTCTCTCTCTCCCTCTCTCTTTCTCTCTCTGATATCTATCGCTTACTATATTATAGGTACTTGATGGCCAAAAAAGTTTCACTTTTTTTGTTTTTTGACTTAAATACGTCTTTAAATTTGCTTCCATAGAGGCAATTCAGAGAACTGATGATAACAAAATCGGGTTGATGCTGTAGCTAATATACATATCTATCATCTACATCCAAAGATTAATCACACCACTCGATAGGTGAAGGATCAAATATTTTTTTGGTATATATGGTATATTCGGATTCGTTGGAATACGCTCAAAGTAAATATTCTCGCAACGTACACGTATTCACGTAATACAGGGACGTATCACGACATAAATCTGGATGCCATTTTTTTTTATACAAACATCGATTACATGGAAGTGCCACCGGAAAACATGTACCTAAGCTACCTACAATTACTAGTTCGTGCATTGTCTAATCAATTATTAAGCTGTTGTGACCAAATCCGATAGAGCCCCCCACTTCGTTCCAATAAATGGATTTCCATTCAGAATCGAACTGAGGTTTGTTAGATCCAGAATCCTTGGCAGGTTTTGTTTTGTTGTATCTCAAACTCATCTCTCTAATCAACTTCACCGTGAAGAAGTAAAAGAATTCAAGTACTGAGACAAAACTGAATCCCGTCACGAATCCGCAAGTCGATCCGATGTTACCTGTAATATTTTAGTGTACTTAATAACTCTATATGCCTGTTTGGTAAGATTTTACGGTAGAACTATTAAAATATTAATATATTCATTCATATAAAAAATTAAAAAATATAAATATTAATTTTTTATTTGAAAATTTGAAACTTGATAAAGGTTTTCGCACCCTGACTTTACCTTTTATTTAATTTAAGGACTAAGTAGGTTTAAATTTATAGTTTGTTATCTTTAATTTTAATCTCTTACTGAGATTATATATTTCAATATATTTATTTTAATTTTGTATCAAATTTATTCACGGTCACTTTAAAAATTTTAATTGTCTTCGGCGTTTAATGACCATGATAATGGCTTAAATTCGTTTAATCATTAATCGACATTTAAGGACCATGTTAATTGCTTAAATTTATTTAATCATTAGTCGGCATTTAAGGGCCATGTTAAATTTAAATTTAAAGACTAACTAGTACTGTTGTTTTACTTTCACTCAACGGTTAAAAAACTGCCTATTTTCCAACGTGTAGACCATTGTTCTGAAACTTACTTATTAAATCGAACCATTTCATTATAACATTCTGTCCGTAGCAGTCGGCCACTTCCTTCCCATATTTCACATGCAGCATAGAAGTGCCATTGAAGTTCACACCGCGCCTGTAATAATGGCCTAGGTGTGAACAAAACTGATACACAAACGCCGCGTTGGTTTTGTTTCGCGTTCTACTTTGCAAAACACGCAAGTGTTCTGTTTAAACCATTTATTTACCATCTTTTTTATTGTAAAATTTATTTATTTGCCAACTCAGTTTGCCTATGACTGGTGTACCTATGACGTAGTTGTAGTATAGGCGACGGTAGAAACCTTACATCCATCCAGAACCGTCAAGCTGCCTAAACGCTTATTTTAGGAGAATAGTGAGTGGCAAAACAACGTTTACGGGTATCAATCGTGAAATAACAACACTTGTAATAGTAGGTTTATAAGAAAAATGTCGTTTGGTTCGCGATATGATTTTGTTACCTCCATAGATACCTTCGCAGCCACAAGAGACATGCGCAAAGAAGGTATACTCTCTGGCGAAATATGCGTTTCCAAAACAACTCGAATAAACAAATTTAGACATCTTATTTGACAATAGAAAAATTGCGAAAGAAATCAGACAATAATTTATTTATTTTATAAGTATTTTAACAATGGCTGGTGCCAACAAAAAAGTCGGCTTAATATCATCCGATTTTGAAGTTTTTGGTAAAGTGCAAGGCGTTTATTTTAGAAAGTACACTCAAAAGAAAGCGTCCGAACTTGGACTGCGAGGATGGGTGATGAATACAGCTCAGGGAACCGTCATCGGCCAAGTACAAGGTCCTCAGTTCGTTGTGGAAGAGATGAAAAATTGGTTGCAAACAGTCGGCAGCCCCAGATCAAGAATAGAAAAGGCCGCGTTCAGGAATGAAGCCCCTATTACTAATTGCGCCTTTAGAACTTTTGAGATACGTCGGTAAATAAACACGTATCGTTATAACCTTTTAGAGAAATATTTTAACAAAATATTTTTGCACACGAATTATATAAACAATATTAAATGTATTTCTTTTTTAATTTTTGGTTAGTAGTGGCAGGGCACTAGTGCGCTTCACAATCATTTGGGCAGCCCGTCTAGCGCCAGTAACGACTCCTTTACAGAAGACCACCGGAAAATAACAGCACATGTGCGGTTGGATTTTGGTGAGTGCGTAATGGATGCTAGAGCCGATTTCCTATCCCTCCCTAATCCCTTTTATCCTTTGACAACGCACTTGCAGCATCTTTGAAATGGCTTGTGTTATGGGCGACGGCAGCCATCTACCATCAAGTAGCCAGTCTGCCGAACATAAGAATTAAAAAAAATAGTATTTTACTTACAACCAGTCATCCCTGTCCTTGTCGGGGACAGTGTTGAGAGAATCAGGATAGATTTTTATGTTGTTGAATACATAGAAGTAGGCAGTCTTGGAACATGTTGGATAGCACATAGGACAAGGTATGCCACCTCCCACCAACTCTAACTCCAATCCTGGTGGCATAGGTTTTGTGACTGGCCGAACTGTTATAGATTGAGCTTAAAAAATAAATTCAAAAATATAATCCAGGCTGAGTTTGTAATTTCTATAAATGTAGCCGCTCCGGGATGGGTATAGATTTTTAGGAATATTTTATATTTCTAAGCGTACACACTCACTTAGCGGCCAGGTCGCCAGGCCAAGTCTCTATTTGGCATTTCATTGGCTTCATTGACTTAGACTAACTTCTCTCTCATTGGTCGCTCACTTAGCAACTTGGCCGCTAAGTGCGCGTGTACGCTTACATAGTTTGAACGAATATCTCGTTAATTATTCTCAGACTTCTATGGCAATGACTATTAAAATTATGTAATTATCTGGCTCTAAGTCATCATGTACGCTTAACAATAGATATTATCAACTTATACGTACAGAAGTATTCTTTGAGGCACAGTAAATCCCGCATATCACAAGTGCGAACATTCATCTTTGGCATATTGAAAGGAGTGCAGTTGCAATTGGCAAGGAGGAAAAGCATCCTACACTTGAGCATACAGTCGCTGTGCGTGTAAAACGGTAAATACGAAGACTCATCGTAGAACAAACACCCTCTCAACTTCACTGACACGTGTTGGATATCTCGCGATGCTTCCGTGAAGGTCGCTGTCACCATTACAGACATCTGTGAATCAATTATTAAGTGTTAGGTACACCTTTTTAATAGAAAATATAAATATTGTAACACCACTTACTGTATTCAAAATGTACATTAAATCCATACTAATTTTATAAATGTGAAAGTAACTGTATGTCCGTTACCTTTTCACGCCTTAACTACTCAACCGATCTACTTAATTCAGGTATTATAATATGTGTCGTTCATTGTAAAAGTGGTGTAACTCCCTATTTTTAAAACCATCTTTTCTTGCCTAATGATATCACATTTAGTCATAACTTTCAATATAAAAGTGAAGTAACTCCAATAGTTGCATTAAAATCCCATAGATGAAAATAATGAATGAATATTTATATTTTTTTTCCTACACTATAATTCGCAAAAAGCTCGTTATTCTAAAATTCAGTTACAAGGAGATAGTTCACTTTTACAATCAACGACACATATAACCTAAAATGAAACCTTAACTACGAGTACCAACCGTCAATTCAGGTAATAAATAATTATCTGTGTGCCTTTCATACAAATCTGTTAAGCCGTTTTTACGTGAAAGAGTAACAAAGAGTCATCTATCCAAACAAACGTTTGCATCAATATCATCAATACTTATAATAAATCTGTAAGTGTAGGTTTTGTATGTATGTACGTTCCTCTATAACTCTTAAACGACTTAACTGATTTTCATTAAACTTGGTAGATAAACATTTAGACGTACGGGACACAGGATAGGCTACTTTTTTTCTTTTTTAACGCGGACGAAGTCGCAGGCACCAGCTAGTTTATATTAGTAAGAAGTAATATTTTGAGATTACTGTAACTTATCATCATAAACATCACAGATCCAAAAGAACATACATTTTGTATTGAGATAAGTTCACATACTTGCACTCCAGGGCTTATGATTTGTAATGCAAAACTGCCGCTCGGTGCATCAGGAAAATCATAGGCATCAGAGAATTGCAGCTGCAATAAAGACATTGGCTTAAGAGCGGGCATAAAGAGAAATAGCCAATCCTAGATTTGAATTTTATCTAAGTTAACAAAGTCTAATTTAATGAATTTTTTTAAATAGATAAATACATTATAAATGAAAGTGACGTCTGTAACAGAAAACATAATATAATGAAATTTTCTCGATAGAAAAAAATCACCAAGTGAGCTCTCATTTCCATCGATTTTAGTTTTATTTTCAAAATGGCACACATTAAAAGTGACAAGCTAAAAGCACAAAGCTAAAAGTGTATCAGTAATTTCATTTCACATATTATCTAAGACTGTATGTAGCAATTTTCCATTTGACATTGTAGTTTACGAATAATTAATATTTAATACTTTTGGCACTTATAACATTTTTATTGAGCGAGATGCGCTATCTTCCGTTGCATGTTGTGCGTAGTTCTACGTATTTTGTGTCACTATCATGTCCAAGGGGCCACGCGGGTGAAATTACAAATTTTGTTTGCTTTATACCCATTCTTAACGAGCATAGTTACAGAACGTAGGGTTTTATAGGAAGAGTACTGTTAGACAATGTCCACTCACTTGAGCTCCTTTTAAAGGCATGTTGTAATAGAAATCATCGCTTTCATTTAAACGTAGTAAAACTTGCAATCCTTGGTCGAAATCAAAGGAAGATTTGTTTCCGTATTTATACATGTCGATGCTGCGTGTTGTACTGCTTTTGCTGAAACAAATTACATACATACCTACATACATATACATAAACGAACATGTACTTAACCAAAAATCATCATACATTATAATAATACATACAATATACATTACATAATTAAACAACAATAAAAACTTTTTTTAATTTTATGTAAGTAGTTTAAATGTTATGTATAAGGAAGGAAAAAGGGAAATGTTCTATTTTCTTCCTTATCCCTTATCCTTAATCCTGCTATAGTCGGCAGCGCATTTGCAACACATGTGGCGTTGCTTGTGTTAAGCCGGCGGCCAACTTATCATCAAGTGGACTATCAGCTTAACTGTCGACAACATAAAAAAAAGTTTAATTTTTAGTTTGACGAAATGAATCCCTAAATAAAGTTCTATGAATAAAATCTTAATACCTATAAAATAAATTCTATTCTATACTCCACCAACTAAGTACGTAACTTTCGAGGGGAATTTATGACTCAAATATAAATCTCATTTTATTAGATAAATTAGCTGGCGGCCGCGACTTCGTCCGCGTTGAAAAAGAAAAAAAGTAACCTATCCTGTGTCCCGTACGTCTAAATGTATATCTACCAAGTTTCATGAAAATCAGTTGATTCGTTTAAGAGTTATGGAGGACATACATACTTACATACAGAAAAAAATTCTAAAAATGGTCAATTTAGTTTCAGTATCATGTATAGAGCCTATAAACACGATATCTCTGAAAACAAAGTAACTTACTCTATGACCAACCCTTACAGATTTATTATTAGTATTGATAATCCATTATGTACGTACTCTTCAAATTTATCGGTTGTACGGAGATAATTAAATGTACAACAATATCCATTCATTGTGAGGCGAAAGTCGAATAGGGATGAACATTCTGAAGGGTTTTCATTCCACATACATCTTACTAAAAGTTCCTCGCAACGTGGTGTTAACTGCCGATAGACAAATAGATAGATAGTATTTATATCATTATAATTTAAGGTTTCTTGAGACAAAAAATATTATTTAACCTGCTGTTCTTCGTTTTATTAATAGCAATCAACTCTCGCTGTACTCTTGGGTTAAAGAAATTTCCACAAAATTTACTAAAATTACAGCTTATTTACAAATATATATACACAAAGTATCCCCGTTTATCGCTCTTTCTATTAGTGAAAATCGTATCAAAATCCTTTGGGTGGTTTAGAAAGGATTTGCAGAGAAACAGACAGATAAACCTAGATATAGTCATCATCCAAAAGTCCACGGTCTTCTTCCCACCAATATAGTCATTGCCAACAAAGTACGAGTAGTTTTATCCTAAATCCTTTCTGCTACACGACAGATATGTCCCAACCATTCTCTTTTCAGCTGACTCATATTGATTGGGCTATTTTCTCTGACATTTATTCAGTACAACAATAATATCTATACTGTAAAAATCATCTAACATCCTGCTATGAACTAAAATTTCATAAAATTTCGTAAAAAAATTTAATGTCAATTAAACAGTAAAGTCTAAAATGACTACTTTGGATTGGATGGATTATGGACCGCATTTGTCTCACATTATTGTCTCATTTTATTATTTTAAACAATTTATAGGTACGTACGTCTCGCATCAGATCGTCTATATCATAATCACCCAACGCCGTATGAACCTCCATCGGTTGAATGATATTATCATTGTCCGTAGGCCCCAAGTTGTACAATTGCCCTAAACCATAAAGTAACCTCATCATCTGAGAAGTATTATATTTTTTATTCCTTTCTTCGCGTAATCTAAAAAAAATACTGTTGCTTAAAAATTATATAAAAATAATTTTACTATTACATCAATAGGTATAATATAATACTAGCGACCAGCGCCTGAATTTGCCCGCGATTTTTTTTTTTAATACACAAACCGACTTTGTTGTATAGGTATATGTAATGATTATCAAATTCTATTAATACGTGGTTTAGGAGGGTTTATATAAATTGCGGCGCATTGTGAAGGCCCTCTGCCATATCTAGGGGACACAGGAATATAAGTCAAGTAAGTCATATAAATGTTACTTACAGTTTTTGTGCCAATTCAGTAACAGCTCGCTTACTGATCCTGTTAATTGAGCAGATGCTGACAGCGGGGAATATAATGGTGCTGACGGACACCCCGTCCGGCATTTGCGTAGTGACAAGAGGCGCAGTGTAATATTTATTGAATGTGTACCACACAAGGGTCACCGAGCACACTAACGCGCTGATCAAAGTTATTATCCAAATTATCCTGTTTCATACAAAATCAATATGGAAATCTGTCTGAAGAAGTTTAGCTTTTAGTTACGAAAAATAAATACTTACGAGTAAGTATTAAACAGACAGTAAATATAAACTTACTCGTAAGGTAACAGAGAGTTTCATAAGTGGATATTACAAGAGAATATTGAAAATTTTATGCAAATTACTGACCACTAATCTCAATAATAAAATTTGAAAATTAATATTTTATTATTGAGATTTAGTGGTCAGTAATATTGAGATTAGTGGTTTTGATTATTATTTTGTATCAATAATTAATACAAAATAAAAATAAAAGTTTTGTACTAAGGCTTACTGTGGCGTAGCAACTAAATTGATGACAAAATTTGGTCAAATGAATTGTTTTTTTATTAAAATGTTACTGTCTTGATATGTATAATATTATTACATATTTATTAACTAGATGAACTCGGGCCCCGGTTCGCTGCGCCGTGCGCGTGGGGCGCTCGTTACTAGTCACTGCTTATTTTATTTATTTATTTTCTAAAATAAAAGTAGCCCAAGTTACTCTTTATAAAAACAGATATCTTCCAGTGAAAGTTCCGTCTAAATCGGCCCAGCCGTTTCAGAGATTAACCGGAACAAACAGACAGATAGACAAGAAATTAAAAAAATGTTTTTTACTATATAATTGTAAAGATTAGTTATTTTTACATTACAAGGAAAACAAATTAAATAAAACTTAATTTTGATTGCCTCAATATAATCGTGTGTACCTAATATGTGCAAGAGTTTAACTCAAGAATAAAATTATTTCCACCTCGGGCGATACTACTCAAATCTCTCGTAATTTCGTTGGGTACTTGCCATAGTTTATTACACGAGTCTTTCAAATGTTGCAATTATGTTGATATTAAGAAATAATGCTGTAAGATATTACAGTGTTATCAACAATACCTTTCGATATGCGGTGTGTTGTCATTAACGAGATGCTTTAGACCACATATTGAAGACTCGGAGCAATATTCTTTTGTGACTTTTTTCACGCTTTCCTTCAAAGTTTTAAGCTTTTGAAGTTTTTGGGGCTTCTGGCGAAGATGTCTGCGATATACCGACACGTGTGTGTAATCGCCGCTTTTTTCCATTTTTTATAAAAAAAATGAATCTAGCAGTTTGATTGTAGAGTATATAATTACTGGTTAATGTTGTTTGAATGAAGGTACCTAAACGTGTCTACTGAGCTGGTTGAAATCTATTTCACGATAAGATCTAAACTTAACAAAGTGCGAGGTTAATTGTTGTGATTGATCACTTGTTTTCATGTCACTAGTACTATTAAACCTACATTATTTTTAATATTGAAATAGGTGTTTTTAGAAACAATATGTTTACCATTGGGAAGTTTTGTCATAATGACGATGAAATCGTGGCAAGTTAAGCACAAAGAAGAGTATTACAGAAATTCAACAGACTATAATTTAAAATAATACTTAAACTAACTTCCGACATTCTATTGAGCCAAAGCACGCTAATACTTGGAAGTTAGTGAGACTAGAAAATGAGTTGATGATCTTTAAACGCCTGAACAGATCAACCATCTCGACACGTTTGGTCAAGTGGCTAGTAACCCTAGCTGTTAACCAAACTGTCGCGGGTTCGAATCCCGCTAGGGGCAAAAGTTTATGCGTTAACATTTTACCTTTGCACCTGAGTCATGGATGTTTTGTATTTATAATATGTATTTTATTTAAAAAAAAGTAATCTATGTAGTATATCAACTGTCTGGTATCCATAATACAAGCATTAGTTGCTTACTGTTGAACTAGATGGTGCTGTGTGAAATATGTAAAAATATTAGAGATATTATTATCTCGATTACATCACCTTTTAAATAAAAAAAACCGGATCAAAGTCGGTCTATTCGTTTGGGAGCTACGATTCCATAAATATTAAAGTTCTGATGACATCTCAAAATGTCTTTCAACAGTGTCCGAGCCTGTTATTATTATTAAACAAAGGCTTAATCAATACTAATAATAAATCTGTTCATCTATAACTCAACGAATTAACCGATTTTCATGAAACTTGGTAAATAAACATTAGACGTACGGGACACAGGATAGGCTACTTTTTTTCTTTTTCAACGCAGACGAAGTCGCGGGCGCCAGCAAGTAATAATAATAAATTCCAAAGTCGCGTGTCTTTTCGCGATATCTTACTTCTGTTTCAAATCCGCCAATGAAATTTAAAAATACTCAAAAATGTTGAATGTATCCCGATTCAAACCCCGTCTAATGGTCCTCAATGAGTTATTTTTAACAGATTATTGACTTATTGCAATGAATAAAATTATAATAAACTTATGTTCTCTGTATTACACCGACATCTGTTGCACTCTTCCTTGTGGCATCAAGTCAACCGACTGGTGAATGTGATTGTGTCGATCACGTGCATTTTGTGAAACCCAATTTGTATGCAAATATTAAAAAACATGAATCAAAGCTAAATTTAGCGTATTAGTTGTGTAATTTTCTGTTACATAAGAATGTTGTTTTGTTTAAATATCAGAGAATTGTAAATGATAATGGCGAACATTCTAATCCTAATAATATATTTATTTATACAAAACAGTCCTGTTAGTTACACCATTTATAACTCGAGAACGGCTGGACTGATTTTTATTATCTTCGATTTGTTGAATTTGTCTCCGCCCTGAATAGCATTAAAACATTAAAATAAAACATCTGAAATATTCACAAAAAAAATTGTGAATAAAATTCATTGTCGGGTCAGCTAAAACATAAAATATGAGAGTTTGTATGTTTGTTACTAAAATCATGGCTAAACTGATTCGGATGAAATTTGGCACACAGATAGTTTATTACCTGGATTAATAATTTTTTATCCTGGAAAACATTTAGGTTCCTATGTGATTTTCAACAAACGCGGGCACAGGTAATTAATTTATAATACTTATTTTTTTTTCATTTATTTTTAGAAGTAAACCAATACTGTCAGCAGTTTAAATTGCATAAAAAGATGTTTACGTTAAAAAAATATATTCGACGTAATAGGTATATCTAGATTCTAGACATTAGCGAAAGGTCAATGAATCCTTACTGCCATCCATCTAACACGACCTATATTTAGCGAGACTTTTTCTAAAACGTGTCTTATTTTTAAAAGATCTATTGTGTTCTCTACTATACAAAGAACTGTACATTCCATATTCGTGACATTAAAGTCAGACATGCATTAAAACCAGACTAATTAGTTATTATGTAAAGCAGAAGATATTATTGAAGATGTGAGTGGATGAAGGTGATACGTCGCATAATTCTAATTTCTAGTAAATTGAGGTTAAAGTTTTACTTTTAATTTGTGAGATAAGTCGCCACGAAACTGATTTTTGTACTAAATTATGAAGCAAAGTTATGTAAACAACTTAAAATATTAGTGGTATGATAGCAAGTAAACAGTTCTATTATTTAATTTAAAAAAAAAAGTGAACATAGCTCCCTCTTCCATTAATAAAAGTAAACACACTTTTTGCTTTTTAAAATTAACTGTACATAACCAGTGATGTGTTAAACAAGACAGGATGCGCCCTTACCATACTACTAGTGACAAAAAATGGTCCTCCAACATCTAGTTACTAAAAATAATTTCTTTTCATTGCCATCTTAATACTTTTATATTTCTTATTGGCGTATTCTGTTATTGTAGTGTTCTCATTGGTTGGTTGGACATATCACTGGTAAGTAGGCATTCTACGCACAGAATGAACACCCGTCATTGGTGCCAATTTCCGATTTTGACACCGGCGCGTCGGTGCCACGTACTAGGAGCGTCAGCCTTGTCCTAACGAAGTAATATAGAAGTCATTGTACATAACACCTTTTTCATCTTTTTATTTTCCAGGTCTGTAATCATTTATCATGGACATATTTATCATGACCTTGATCAACGCAAAAAAATAAAAAAAAACCCAAAAATGCAACATATCACCTTCATCCACTCACGTCTTCTGTTATTACATTACGAATGTGATCTATGGCTAAGCTAACGACGTCTCGTCTGCGGTGGTAGTGGACGCTGTGCCATTCTCTTTGCTGTGCTCGTCAAACGGCTCTGCATATACTAACTAACCAGCAATCATAGGATGCGACTGACTTTTGCATTTGCGTTTTCAATTTAAAAAAAAAAAGGTGTTTTGTTCAAAGTGAATGTGTGATGATATGAGATTAGTGTTTTGACGTGCTCCGGAAGTATACGTATTTACAAAAATGATTCCAAAGGTATTTGAAAAAAAAATTAAAATTATTTTTTTTGTATTAACGGATATAGATTTCTATCGTTTATTTTTTAAACATAAAAATGTTTAGTTGGTTCGTGTACGCTTCAAAAACTCGAGAATGAATAGACTGATTTTAATTTGGTTTTCATATGTGGAAAGAGGGATGAACGACCTCGTGCGAAGCCGAGAGCAGGTTGCTAGTCTTTTATAATTAAGCTCAGGTGGTGATAAGGCTGACATGTCTTGCAAGGCCTTAAAATTAAAAATTGATAGAAATTTCAAATTTTTCCTGGTTTGCTGTTTTTATTTTTTAACACCGATTACGTTCTAACTTTATAAAAATTTATATCTCGAAACAAACTAAAAGCTTAATTTTTTTTAAAGAAAAATTTACTATGTTTCTTCGCTTCAAATACTTAAGACTTACTTACTGAGATTACCCCATGCATATAAACAATTATACTTCCGTCTCAACGTAATATTTTGTTATATTTACGTTTTGATCATGGCAACATTAAGTAAAATTTTAAAAAAAGAGCGTCCACTTTAATCGTCCACTGTGATCAATGTAAATAAAACATGTGAGTACGTCGGTAATTCTAACATAAATTGTAATTGTACATTCTGAAAAATAAACTGCGGTTTAATTCCAAATTTTATTTAAATCCTTTCAAATTAATTTACGTTTGCAAAAAATATTTACTACTGGCAATGTACATAAGAAAGTGAAATAAAATACTCATTTCTCTCAATATCATTGCATATATAAAATTTCTTATTATATAAAATACTAGCGACCCGCTACTGCCTTCACCCGGAGTTTATATATAAAAATTGCATTTGGTTTTCACATGTGCAAAGAGGGATAAACGGGGAAGATTTTAATATATAAAAATTCTCTAGTTATATATGTATAAAAATGTTAAGTTGTTTTGTGTATGCTTCAATAACTCGAGAATGGGTAGACCTATTTTAATTCGGTTTTCACATATGGAAAGAGGGATAAACGGGGAAGATTTTTATAAAAAAAAAATCGCACCTCGGGCGAAGCCGAGAGCGGGTCGCTAGTAGCATATATAAAACTCTTCGTAATGACATTGTGTAGTGTGTTACCAACGACGACCGCATATAACATGTTGCATTAAAGTTATAATCTTGCAACTTTTTTTATGTAATTTACATAAATAACCGCTCCAGTTGTTTGTCTTCGTTGACCGTTTTACGTAACCGATGCATCTTGGCAAATGTTAAGACCGCTATTGCTAAAATATTGTACATTCTCGAACATTGGGTAACGTTTGATAGTGCGTTAGTAAATTTTGAAAGTAAGTTTTGTTTGTATTCGTCGACCTTGAAGCCATTGTCCGAAAGCGTAGTACGCATCGCAGCCGCGTGCGTATTATTGGATACTAGCTGGAGACAGCGACTTTGTCCGCGTTAAAAAATAAAAAATATACATATAACGTACGTTTGACGTCTCTACTGCTATTATATTTTTGCCAGGATTTGGATTTATATTTTTAGACTACCTCTCGGGAACTGTACTTTTTCTGGATGGAAGGTACCCTATGAAAGTGGATTGTATTTTTCAGTATCCCTGACAATATGTGCAAAATTTCATGATGATCCGTTGACTAGTTAAGACATGAAAATTTAACAGACAAACAGAGTTAATTTCACATTTATAAATAATTCGGCTATAGTTTTTTATACCTAGTGTAGATGTTTCTGATTCCGGTTTTTAAAAAGTTCGAATAACCAAAAATATACATTATCTGTTAGAATGTTTTTTTTTACTGTTACTAAGTTTAAAAATATTTACATCAATCAATTAGGTACTTCATTTGGTAGAAGGGTCGTTGGCCTCATTTTGAAACACAGACGAATGTACCTATATGTCTATCTATTAATAATCACAAGGTCTTAAAGGTCGATTATTTAAATGTGGGCGTAACTACACCTTTAGAAGTCCTTAATATATGTCAAGCCGCGTAATCGTCGATATATTAGGCTCAATTATATTTAAACTAAGAAAAACTTATGAAACTAAAACCAGCCAGATATCTACATATTATAAAACACCGTCCTCCGCTGTGTCTGTCAGTCGCTGTAGTATGTTTGCTATGTTCTCAAAAACTACTGAACGTATTTTCGTGCGGTTTTCACTAATGGAAATGAGGAAGCATTTTACTTATATAGGTATAATTTGCAGAAAAATATTCCACTCGTGCGAAGACAGGAGAGGTTCGCTAGTTTAATTATAATAATTACACTTCATCCCCAAATCTAATTCAATGAACAATTCCAAAAAAAAAAAAAATGCTGTTCTGCATTCTTAATATTAATAATAATATTTTAGATAAAATAAAAACATCAAGTTAATTTTACAAAAAAAAAAGAAAAAAATATAACCACGGACATAACCACTTACACCAGTAAGATTCAAAAAAAAACAAACTAACGAAAAAAAAATATTAAAAACATCTTGAAAATCGTGAAAATTTTCAGATTTTCATCACAATATGGACGCTCGCAATTTTTTCGAGGACATGTTTGGGGAGATATCTGCCATCCCCACATCCAGCAGTAGAGGCGGCGCACAGCGAAGAAGATTTTCTGCCGGAACATTTGCGCAGTCCAATAAGACACAATGCGCAATTACGAGAGCTTTTATTATTTAACAGCCTCCTGCACACCGGAGAAAAAGAGGTAAGTATATGGTTTGCATATACAAATTAAGCTTCAATATCTCAAATTTAAACATACACAGATTTCAGGAAATACACCCTGAAACACTATTACCTATGTATTATTAGCTGGCGCCCGCGACCTCGTCCGAGTTGAAAAAGAAAAAAGTAGCCTATCCTGTGTCCTGTACGTGTAAATGTTTATCTACCAAGTTTTATGAAAATCAGTTAATTCGTTTAAGAGTTATGGAAGAACATACACGCATACATACATACAGAAAAAATTCTAAAAATCGTCAATTTAGATTCAGTATCGTGTATAGATATTTCTGAAAACAATGTAACTTACTCGATGTAACTTACCGTTACAGATTTATTATTAGTATTGATTTATAATTTGATGAGCCCTTTGGATGGCTTGCCTTAACGCTCTGAACCATAGAAGATTACGGATTCTATTCCCGACCGGGTTAATTTTGGAAATATATTTTTTAAAGTAGGCTCTGTTGTGCATATGGAAAGTAGTGGCAGTGCCGTGCCGTGCCATACCGTACCGACTGAGATTTTTAACTTATCTAAACAACTAGACCATAATTACGAGTGAAAAATTGAAATCGTTGTGTTCTAATATCCACAGGTATACGATAGAGAAACGGACAAAATACCTAGAAGGCAAGTGTACAACCTTTTGACTCACGCGGGATTCGTGCCTCGAAGACAACATTACGCCAATCAGCTATCATCAAATTTTATCTTTCAAGGACCATCATTATTCTTGACACCTGAAGGTTTGCAATATTTAGAATAAAACTTTTTGAAACAATTCGTGTCATCCTTGATAAAACAGGATGTTATCCTTTTTAGTATAAAACTTAAAGTAAAAGCTTTAGTATAAAACTTTATATTTTATTTTTATCTTTGTTAAATTTTTTAATATATAAAAATGTAAATATAATCCGTTGTGATATTATCATATTAGGTTTTATCTGTAAGTTAAATAAATATTAAAAATAATATGCCTGTAATAAGATTTTTCCATCATATTTTTTTTACTTAAAAAGCTAGTCGAAAATCAATGTTCAATGAAATGATAAAAAAAAACTATTTTATTAATTACTTTTTAATTTTATTACTGACAGAAAACTTCTATTTTGTTAACAATTATATGTAATTTTATTGTATAATTAATTAACACATAATGTATAAAAATAAATAATAAAACATTTATTTTTTTCTCATTTCTCTGAATATTTTGATATCTATATTAAGAAATTCCTGTTCGTTTGTTTAAAATAAATAAACGTTTTAGTGATAATTTTTGAGTACAATTTTTGCATTATATTATACAAATAATTATTGTATATGTTTTACCAAATAAACCTTTGAAATGCCTACCATATATTTCTTTTTATTTAACTACACCTTATTTGGAATTTAGTTATTTATTTATCCCACATTTTTATTTGGGTGCATAGAAACTGCAAAGAGAGTGGATCGGCAACAAAAAAACCTCAATAACTTAGCTTCCAAGATATTGGAGCTAGTTTATGAAAGAGCTTTTTATTCTTCTTATATTTGCAATGAAATACCAACTCAAATATTTTAAGTTATCCCATTTTTTTATAACCGACCCGCTTATAGGAGTAAATACGCGGCCCAGCTTATTTAGGTAAGTAATCCTCTATTTATAATATCCTCGTGATATAATGTACCAAATTGTTTAAAGAAAAAAATTTAAAGAAGAAAAAAACATCTAAATAAGAAAAAAAATTCAATTAAATGTTTTATTTAAAGGACAAAAGAAGAGACAGTGAAAAAAAATTATTAAGCACCTCTTTCACCAACTACAAGTAAAGAGTTGATTAGTTACCTTTAGAAATAATTTTATGTTTTATTAAATAATTAAATTATTCACTCGGTTTAGTGCATCCATCGATAGCCGAATTTAATGTTTGGGACGTTTACCGTACAAAAGGTATATCAGCTCCATTATCCCCGGTTACCGGTGACTTTAAATGACAGTTTGGCCTTCTTGACGTTGGCGAAAGAGGCGCTAAGACATAATAAAATTGCGCAAATAAAAATTATAATAATCCTGATATATAATTCGAATTTGATAACCTCGAACAGGCTTTTGATGTTACGGAACTACGGTGCATGATCAGACCGCATTGCACACTTGTTGCCTAATTATGACATTAAATATTTAACATTAAGGCCACAATTAATTACGAAATCAATATGTGGGTTATCCAATTAACACTTCAAAATATAATCCCATTGCTTTGTGACGGTCGAATCGTTGCACTTATTACCATTAAAACCTTATTGCTTATTGCATTAAAACCAAAATATTGATTCATAATGACTTCTACTTCGACAACATTTAAATCTCTAATCAAAGATTACTGCTCAAATTGTACGTTTGCTGGTATTCATTTTATTGCGGATAATACCAAACATTGGATTGAAAGGTAAAATTTCTTATTAAGGATCATAGATTTACTAGCTGTTCCGGCGACTTCACACGCGTTGTAAAATGAAAATAATAAATGAGTTATATACGCCTGACATCTTTAGCGCTGTGAATACGGTGGCGCCGCCACTGTTGAACCTGTGACCACTGCTTTCTGTACAAACCACGCCGACTGGTGCATGCGGCACAAAGTAATCGGTTTTATACATTGATCGATCGCGGATATATACCTAATTTTAAAATAATAATTCCATATTAAATTACTTTTTTAAATTTACTTAAATAAAAAAAATAGGTTTTCCCATTTTATGTAAAACATAAAATTACTTTTTTTAAATTTAATTAAATAAAAAAATATGTTTTCCCATTTTATGTAAAACAGATGGTTTTGGTTTATCTTGGTAATACTGTCGTGGTATGGTTCTGCTGTTCTCATCATAGCGGCATGGGATGCGTTTCAAGATAGTCCCATAAGCTTCGGAGTGGAAACCACTTACACCGAATGGAACACAAAAATGCCAGCTGTTGCTATTTGTGAAACGTCTAATGATGACAAACTCTACGATGTCGCTGATACGTAAGTAACAAATTCACAATTTTTGGAAAAAATCCTAATCAATCAATATTTAATCAATATCAATCAATACTCAATACTAATAAATAAATCTGTAAGTGTAGGTATTGTATGTATGTACTAGTATGTTCCTGCATAACTCTTAAACGAAGAAACTTAGTAGAGAAACATTTAGACGTACAGAACATAGGATGAGCTACTTTTTGTTTTTCAACGCGGACGAAGTCGCGGGCGCCAGCTAGTAATATTATAAATGCGAAAGTTTGTGACGATGGATGTTTGTTACTCTTTCATCGTGGCTGAACGGATTTGGATGAAAGTTGGCACACAGATATTACTTGGATACTTTTTATCCTGTAAAAATGATAGTTTCGCGAGGGATCAACTAAAAAATATAAAAAAATTTGGGCGCAACTGTCACCGTGGCGGCACTACCGTCGTCACAGCGATAAAATTTTAGATATTTTCTTAGATGTTTTTAGATCTATTGAGTTATTAAAGTTTAAACGCGTAACAAACAAACAAATTCACGTTTAAATTTATAATATTAGTTAGATGTAGGATTAGTAAGATAGTCCTTATCACTAAAACAAAGTATAAAACAAAGTCACTTCCCGCTGTCTGTCTGTCCCTATGTACATACCTATGCTTAGATCTTTAAAACTACGCAACGGATTTTGATGTGTTTTTTAAATAGATAGTGATTCAAGAGGAAGGTTTATAAGTATTTTTAAATATAAAGCGAAATTTAAGGTTAATTTTTACATACATTTTTTTTTAATTTTAAAACGAATATCCGCTTGTGAAGGTAACTAAATACCTATATACATTTTGTTAAAATTAAATTAACATTGTTACCTTGTATTGCATTGAAAGTAAAGAAAGAATTTCTTACACATGAATCACCAAAAATCTACTCCCGTATCAAGGACTAACAAGTAGGTTAGGTATAACTTAAATATATATAGGAGTTTTGATCATAGTTAGAATATCATTATTGCGATTGTAAGCAAAAATGTCAACATTACGAACAAAATGATCAATGACGTGGACACAATCGAATATACAAATTAATGACTCCTATATTAAATATTAATTCATTAAAGTCTCATTATGTAAAAGTTCGTTGAATCTCATGCATGTTGGCAATTGTCATTTAGAATTGTTTATTTTTAACCTGAACGTAAAGCCTGAAGGTTAAGAATATACGAACGCTAAGATTTGGAGAAACATTTGGTCTTGTTATTTATTTATTTTTATTTTTCAGAATTTGGCCCCCCGATCATCTCCTCGATCTCGAAGATGCGCTAAAAGATATCGCTTACTTCCGTGGCATCTGTTACAATCTGCTCGACGTCTGCTACATCCGCAAACATCCGGATCCTCTATGTCCTCTGTCAAACTTCAGTTACTATGCAGATCTAGTTCGTAGCGAGTGTGCACAAGTTTTGAGCGATTGCTCATACAACGACAATGCATTCAACTGTTGCGACTATTTCCAACCCATAGACACTGACGCGGGAACTTGTTTCATCATTAACTCCATTCAGACCAAGTACAGTATTAGAAAAACCATTTTTTTATATTCATTCGTATTGTATGTTTAAAAAATCATGGCCATTTCTCGGAAACAGGTAAGTAGGTAAACAATTTTATAACTTACTAGCTGTTGCACGCGACTTTATAAAATACTAGCTGGTGCCCGCGACTCCGTTCGCGTTGAACGATGAAAGGTACCCTATGTCCTTTCTGGTGTCCCAGACAACGTGTACGCAAAATTTCATGGTGATCGATTCAGTAGTTTATGCGTGAAAGAATAACAAACAAACAAACTCACATTCACATTTATAATATTAGTAAGGATAGCCTATGTCGCTGATAATACTCGTATAGCTTCCCGACAGTGAAAGAATTTTTCAAATCGGTCCAGT
Organism: Synanthedon formicaeformis; assembly: GCA_945859745.1. NCBI lineage: Eukaryota > Metazoa > Arthropoda > Insecta > Lepidoptera > Sesiidae > Synanthedon > Synanthedon formicaeformis. Next base: position 7,499,078 of record OX243965.1, read on the forward strand.
AGTTTCGGAGCCTATTCAATGCAAACAAACAAACAATCAAATCTTTCCTCTTTATAATATCAGTATAGACTAGAAAAGCGTCGTTTTATTAGGTACTACAATAAGTATTTATACTTACTATTACTACAATAGTCAAAATTAAATTTAAACAATTTGAAAGCTTTTCACAGTGCCTTGTCTATTTATTTCAGAAATCCAAAACCATATCCAATGGTTAGTAATATGAGCAATAAGCGTGGCATCATTAAATTTCAAGTTCTTCTACCATCGACGGTGAGTCGAAGTTTGAATTTTCAAAGGAAAATTTTCAAATATTTCTTTCTACTTTTTAGTTACGCCTTTGCGTTGTCAGCCAGGACAAACGATTTCTTTAACATAGTTTGTTTAGGTATACAACCTTAGACCCAATGTACATTACCTAATTTCTTGTTTCATTCATTTGCAGATGTATACGTTAGGAGAAGACGAAGTCCCGAGCATAACAACATTGCAGTCGTCAGCATTGAAAATGCAATTGGGACATAAATATCGGTAAGAAAAATTTATGTTTCAATGTTATTAATGAATTAGGTACTTCTATTTTGTTGTCTTGTCTTTATATTTATGGCCACTTGTTTTCATCCGAAGGTAAACAGTTTTACGAAGCTTGCTGGTAGAATTAAAATACTTTTAAAATAAAATCTGTTACTTACCTATGTTAAGAATCTTTAATTTAGTAAATTAAACTATTTTGAATAATCTATAAAATAAAATAAAAAGCCATCATCTTTTTAGTTATGTACGCAGAGAATAGATGTGATAACCTGTATACCTAATTAAAATTTTCACATTTTGCAAAGCCACTGCTGCTCTCATACAATGAAGTTATTCTTAAGAAATATTTAATGATTTAATAAAACTTTATTTATTTTCATTTATTTGTTAAATAAAACGTCAAGCACACAAGCCACCCACCTAAAATTTACTTACAATACAACTTAAGGAAAAGCCTACATTACATAAGATGTTAAATCCTCCAACTTATGGCTAGAAAAGATACTAAGTACTGATATATCCTGTTTGATTAAAATAATACGAAATAACGAGTTGTTCCAGTCGACAGGTAGCTGTTCGTAACATAGAGAATGACCCTTTAATTGTTGAAACATCGCCAGAACAGCGTGCTTGTAGATTTCATAATGAAAATGAGGGAGGGCTTTACCCGTTCTATTCGTACAGTACTTGTACGGTGCTGTGCCGCAAACGAGCGCAGATTGAACTGTGCGATTGCAACGACCACTTCATGGTTGGCACAGGTGAGTTGGGTCAAGTGCTGCATGTCTTTTTAACTTCGCCTTTTTAGTCTTGAGGTATGATTTGATTTCTTAGCAGTAAAGATATTAAGGCGGCTCTAACCAAAAAACAAGATCATCTAAAAAACACTAATATTTATATACCGGTAAAATGTTCCTACTTTGCTCCTATAGGGTTAATTATGCTCCAATTCTTTTAAATGTTTTATCGCTTAATATGTCCAAATCGGTGCAACTTCATTACGTTGATTAACTTTAAAAATACGTTAAATATCATAATTATTCTTTAAATTAATACATCTGGGTATATTTCATAATTAATAGTGTGAACAATATTCATAATTCCCTTTTATTTGGAGCAAAGTGGGACCATTTTACGGTATGAAAAAAAAATGTGAATATTGAGGAAATCACCTGTAAAAATACAGCTTCCGAATTACGATTTATAATACTTTGCTCGATATAATTAAATTCTGGAGTAACCTCTAATGGAATTTCAAATTTTACTCTCTTGTATTGTAAACTATATAAAAAAAAACTAAAATATCGATAATGAATGTAGAAAAAATTGGCAGCTTTAGAATTCAGGTACCTACTATGATCCATAGGCATATTTTCTTTCAGAAAACCAAGAGCCTTGCAACATAACTGGTTTGTCTTGTATCCACAAACATGCGAACGAATTGACGATATTGAAGCCTCATTGGGCAAATCGTTCGGGCTTGGCCTGTGACTGTTTGCCTTCGTGCAATGAAACTGAAATCACTATCATTAAAGACGTCACCATTCAGTGAGTCGATAGTAAATTTGAAGTTACAATATTGTTTTACATTTTTTCTTGCGTGTGTTGAAATAATTGATGTACATATTTTGTTTCAGTAATATGAATATGGCCAACAAGAAGAAGATATTTGTCGAAATGATACTCGCATATTTACCAACAGAACGTTTTAAACGTAATGTCGTTCGCAGTCGGCTCGACTTAGTTGGTAATTTAAATGTATTGCATACTAACTGGTGCCCGCGACTTCGTCCGCGTTGAAATATAATAAAAAAAAATTTAAGCAATATAACGCGCCTGACATCTGCACAATTTGTCAGGCCAGGCGTTAAGTTAGAGAAAAGTACAGAGTGGTTTCCCTGGCGGTGGGAAGCAACTTCTTCTTAATAGTTGACAAATAATGGAAATAATTTTTATATTAAGAATTTAATCACAGTTCATTACATTGTATTATACTTAACATGTGTAGGTACAGTCAGCATCAGATATATCGGATCTGTCTAAGTACCTACTCAAATAAAACTACACACTTTGAGGGCCAATTATATCTACACTCCAAAGTATTCTAATTAATGTGAACATCCAACGCGTCAAAAGTATCTAAACAGTCGAATGTTATTTTTTTCTATAAGTACGTTCATATTTTCATAATTAGGTAAACTAATTTGTCACAAGTATCTAAATGTAATAAAGATTTTTCAAATTTCGAATTGCCCTCGTGCTTTGTAAGGACGCGTGTTTATAATCATTGGTACCTACCTAAATATATACATATATACCAAAAATTTAAAATAGGTTTACCTACTAGTTTATTAATTCTTAGTTACTGAACTAAAATTGAGAATTCTTTACTATTTTTGGCACGGTAGACAGGGTAACGGTCCACTTGATGGTAGGTGGCTACCGTCGTGCTTGTGGCGTCACAAGCAACGCCACAGGTGCCGCAAGTGCGCTGTCAACTACACTAGCATTAAAGATAAGGGATAGGGAAATGGGCTCCCTATCCCTTCGGTAAGGGGTTACTGTCGCCAATCAGTATGCCCTGCCACTACTTTTAAGATATCTTGGGTATCGTGTTAGTTAATTTTTTATGATTTTTTTAAAATAATTTTTGATTTTTTTTTTTTCAAAAAGCGATAAGTAAATCAATTTCGATAAAATTTATATAGGACCACCTCTGAAGTACGACCTAAATAAAAAAAATCATCAAAATCAATTCATATTTACAGTCAAATTGAGAACCTCTTCCTTTTTGAATTCGGTTGAAAATAATTCCCCGCTGATGTCATTCTAGCGTAAATGAAAGATAATGTAAGTAGAAGATCATTATTAGCAGCTAAATATGAACCTTAATACAAAAATGTCAGTTTTATTCCAAAAAGTGTTGATATAATTGAAAATTTTAGTGCTTAGATACTTTTGAGTTATGAGTGTTTAGATATATTTGGATTCATAGAAGCTCACATCAATTTGAAATCTGTTGTTGTGTAGATTTTAATGAAAATTTAAATGCCAACAATTATTTGCCTACTTCAGATGCTCATCTACTTCTGACGCTGACTGTACTTAACAATAAACATGACACAACATTAAGCATCAAAGAGCCTTACATTTTTGGCGAAATAATTTTTATGTTAAGAATTTAATCACAGTTCTTTACATTGTGATATATGTACTTAACAATAAACATAACTTTACATGACACAACAATAACCATTAAGGAGACTTACATATACCAATGCCCATCCAAAATTATGATTTTCTTATTACAGTTCTATTGGTAGAACCACGGACAAAAAAAATGCCCTTGGTACTACCAGTAGAACTACGCAGTAGGACCACGGGCAACGAATCACTTTTACGACATTGTTTTGTTTTATACTATGTAAAGATTGTTGACATAAGTAATAGAAATAATTTTATGTTAAGAATTTAATCACAGTTCATTACATTGTGATATATGTACTTAACAATAAACATGACTTTACATGACACAACAACAACCATTAAGGAGACTTACATATACCAATGCCCATCCAAAATTATGATTTTATTGTTACATTTCTATTGATAGAAATACGGACAAAAATAATTGCCCTTGGTACTACCAGTAGAACTACGCAGTAGTACCATGGGCAACGAATCACTTTGACGACTTTGTTTTGTTTTATACTATGTAAAGATTGTTGACATAAGTAATAGATATAATTTTTATGTTAAGGATTTAATCACAGTTCTTTATATTGTGATATATGTAGGTACTTAATAATAAACATGACTTTGCATGACACAACATTAACCATCAAGGAGCCTTACATTTTTTGACGATTTTGTTTTGTTTTATTATTATAAAATTTGTTGTATGTATGTATAATTTGTTGTTGTAACCTATGTAAAGATTGTTGACAAATAATAGAAATAATTCTTATAATAAGAGTTCAATCACAGTTCTTTAAATTATATTATACTTAACAATAATCACGACACAATATTAATCATCAAGGAGCCTTACAATTTTTTGCGACTTTGTTTTATACTATATGTAAAGATAGTTGACAATAATAGCAAAAAATAATAATAATAATAATTTCATCACAGTTCTTTACATTGTGATATATGTACTTAACAATAAACATTAAACATTAAGGAGACTTACATATTTTGGCAGAAAAATGCACAAATAGAGATCGGAAAACTTGAATTTAATGTAATGTAAGTATGTAATATTCCAGAGTTACAATAATATAAATTTCAAAAGTGATTTCCACAATTAATAAACTTTTAAGTAATTTAAAACAAAATTACTCCGACATATCCTCCTCAATATCACTTGATTCTGAACTCATTGTGTCCGAGTCGGCATTATTATTTAAGTTTGTGACGATATCATCCATCACGCTATCTATTTTCATTTCGTGATTCCAGTACTCTTGCTCGATTTTCTCAACCTCGTCATCGTAATTTTGCCACGCTTCGGCAGTAAATTCAGAAAATAACCCAGTCAGTATAGTAATCATGTTGTTAAGTGTTGTAGGGATGTGATTTCTGATTAATTTGTTTTTAATTTCCGCCCACACGAGTTCCATCGGGTTTAGATCTGGATAAAATGGAGGCAGTATTAATACCGTATGACCCGCAGCTTTCAACAGTTCTTCGATTGCATATTTCTTTTCAGTTTGAGTCTTATTAATTAACCCGAATAGTTCTGCTTTAACCATGGTTGAAGAAAACGGTATGTGGCGTTCGCGTAGCCAATGTTGCATGTGAGGTTTCAAGCTTAACATTGTTGGTTTCTTGGCAACTTGCACACAATGATGAGCAGCACTATCCATCACAACAACTGAATTCGGTGGAAGTTTATTTTTCAATTTGCGATTTACCCAATTCATAAAACTATCGGAGTTCAACGCTTCTTGATAGTTCCCCGTTTTTGAATCGAGTTTCAAAATCAACATTGCGTCATCGACTAATCCGTTTCGACTGCCAGCGTGAAATATTATTAAACCACTTCCCTTATCAGATTCTGTATTACCACAATTTTCCTTAATAGGACTGTGTTTTACAAAGGTTTCATCCAGGAAAAAGATATTGCGGTTCTCAGATCTATACTTACGTATTGCCCTCAAGTATTTTACTCGCCCTTCAACAATATGTGGTCTCTCTACTAAAACCAATCTGTTGGACTTTGATTTTCTAAATGAATATCCCAGTTTGTACAAAAGTTGTCTCAAAAATGTCACTCCACAATCCAAAATACCATCCTCCTTTAGGGCTTCATTTAGTTTGCGAAGACTTGGAAACTTCTTGTCCACAGTATAAAACTCGTTTATTTTTCTTCTTATCATACCAAAGTCATAATCGTCAATGGGTATTTTCTTTTTTATTTCTTTTGGTTTTCGCCGAGATTCAAATTTTGTTGTTCCCGTACTTTCCAATGAATGTCTACCTTCAGTAACCACTTTCCTTACAGTGCGTTCTGACACCCCAGTAGCTTCCGCTATTAATTTAGCTAAATTTACGTCATTTTTATGTTCTATACTATCAGTGTCTGCCTTCCTCTTTTTAAAAAAAGAATGCACTTTAAAAATTACAGCCTTCACTTCCTTTTTCAATGGTGGACCCATTTTACCACTTTAATCTAGTGTGTGTAATATAAATTAGCTGAAAAATAAATAAATCTGTTAAGATCTCACTATGTAAGCTGAAAGCAACTGACTAATTCACTCTCTGTCTTGATGATGACATTCAACTACTTAACTAGAATTTATAAGGCCAGTCACAAGATTTGTGTTAACTATCCCCATGTTTTAAGATTCTCCTAAACACATATTACTACATCATGTGATGATGCAAACATTGCAAACATAAAGAGTGAAAAGAGAACCAGTAGCCACCATACTACACATACTGTATTCTGATACATATTCAATAGTTTTTGTGATAAAATTATTTGTAACTAAGTGTATTTTATGTTTAATAATTTAAATATACTTGTTGATTACCTTTAGACTGATCAAAGTGATCAAGCCTAAAAGCATAAAACACATAAGTAGTTAATGTTGAATTTATTACATTTATATTATACTTACTTATTCTTTAACAACAGCCCTTTGTTAAAGAAGTTAATAAAAAGGAATGTATTGTATATTTGATTAAGTAGATACTTAAGTTAATATTTTGGGTTAATAATTTTTGGAAGAATGGTTAAGAAGCCTCTGTCTCAGGGGTCACGGGTTCGATTCCAGGCAAGGCAAGGAAATGAACTTTTCAAAGTTGACTCGGGTCTGCATTAAATTTGGAAAGTAGGTAGCAGGGCACGCTTCATTTCGTAGTCTTTCGGCATCCCGTCTGGATGCAATAACAACCCTCTCATAGAAGACCACAGACACACCGTGAAATAATAGCATTTGTGCTGTTGTGTTTCGGTGGGTGAGTAAGGGATGCCAGAGCCAATTTACATATTCCTTCCTAATCCCTAACTCTTAATCATACAATATTCGGCATAGTACTTGCAGCACCTGTTGTGTTGACTTTTATAGGGTGACGATAGCTATATACAGTCGGTGTAAGAAAAGGTTCGTCACCTTAGTCGATATTTGCTTGCACCAGGGCAATTGTCAGTCATGCTAAAACTTCATTTTAAACGTCTGTCAGTACTCTGATTAGTGCTTTAGATTTAAAAGGTACTAAGAGTCTATGACTTTGATAAAGGAATGAATTTGAAAACTGACGAAGGTTTTCGTACCCCGACTTTACCAGCAAGTGGCCCGTTAGCCTTGACATATAAAAAATAATGAAATGATTGTAAATGCTTACAGGAAAATTACTAAAAAAAGAGTCCGGGTCTTGATTTTATTATGTGTAAAATACCATAGAACAGATGGCATTTGATGAAAATTTTGAAACTCTTCTAAAAAGGCAAAAATATTAACTAACACTCACCTCTTAGTCCTTATCCGACAATTAAATAAAGTGTAAAATATGTTTCGGTTAAATTCACAACCATTACGTATTGAGAAAATATTGTCAAATTATGAGAACACAAGCAGCCCTGTGATTTAGCACATCAAAATCACAGTTATTAGTTACATAATTGACATTTATAACAGATAATTGTTAGATTATTGATTGAGTTTTAGAAATAGAAAGCACCTAGAAGTTTGTATTTATATTGTGAAATTGTTGCATAATGCATACTGTAAATAAAGATAAACAAAACATATTCGTTTGACTGCTGTCAATGTCATTTCACTGGCTGTCATGCATGTCAGTATACAAGTAAGAGGCGACACTGGCAACACAATTATTTGATGGGTAAAATAAAATTAGATTATAAAAAAAATATACGCATTTAAATTGTGCCGCCTAAAACGTGCCTAACTGCCTACGCATTTTAATGCCTCGTCACGTGATCTGTATTCTGTATGACGGTAATTACTCAACAAAACAAAGCATTTAGTTAATTAATGTTAATATGAAATATATCGTAACTGTAAGAGGAACATTGTTGTATTTGGAAATATGTAGTTTTTTTCAGTCTCTCGTCGGTCCTTGTTTGGGTTAATACGACGTCATACAGGCTATGTGATGACATGACGTTGATAAAGGCGGCAACATTTGAATGTTAAATTTTTGTGTTTTATCATTGTTTTATCATTGTTATCCCGTTATTGTTTATGAAAAACAAAAAAAATATTAATAGGTTTAAACACTGAAAAATAGGGAAATAGCAATATTGTATTCTATTGGAATTGGAATGACTAAAATTTTTTTTTTTGGTATTTTATTTTGGTTCTATTTTTATTCTATTTTGTTTCAGTGTCCATTGGAGGAACGACGGGTTTATTCGTCGGTGCCAGTTTGCTTAGTTTTGTTGAACTCCTATTTTACTTTACTGTTCGTTTTATAAGTAACTTATATATTGAAAGAAAAACGCGTAATGCTGCCCTAAGATCGAGTTACAAAAATATTTATGACATTGATTCAGTTAGTCGAAGATAGAAGCAAAATAAGGAAGATACATGACTAAATATCGGTGTGTGGTTCTTATAAACTAAGTCCAGTTTTATACAACACTCGAACGAGAAATAACAGCTTTCGTTTGAACATACTTGAACGTTCATTAATTGTTATATTAACTCATATACTTAGCTCATTCATACTACTACAGTTTTATATTAACGATAGGCGAGCGGTTATTATTATATTATTAAGAGGAGGTACAGAAAAGAAATAATTGTGAAAGTAAGCATCATATTGAATACAAAGACGTCCCATCATCTTTATAGTATCTAACAAGCTAATAAGCTCATAAATTATAGTTATTAGGTCGATTGAGTACCTATTTATTGTATATCGACGGTTATTACTTATTAAAGGTTATTACCATTTTTGGCCTCAAGTACACGGCTACGGAGATAGATATAGGTCGAAACGGTTTTTGTCACTTCCGCCCGCCTAATTTGTAAGGATTTTGTGCATTTAGGGTCAACGTGATAATGAACCTATTTTAAAAAATAAGAGTAGTAATTTACTGCAGAAGAAAATTCTCTATTGTCTGTAATAAAATAACAGAAGACATTAATCCAAATTTCATTAGGAATTGCTCCCGAAGTTTTTTTTATAATTAGAATGCCATTTATAATGGTTTTTTTTATAATGGATTTTGTTACTGTACATAACAAAGTAAATACTTACCTACTTGTTATTAACTTGTTATTGTGACATAATATGTAAATGAATCACTTCTGTTACGGAATTGAGTGCAGTTACCGAATCACCAGCCAGACCATGGTCCAGTACGCTCTGGAAACGGCCCAGTTCCATACAGGAAGCGAACTGTTAACTGATGCAGAATATCTTATCTAATAATTACATCTAATAAAGTGTTGTACTTGATACTTCTGTTTACGCGGTTTTCACTTAATCCAGGTAATGATGGAAATATTGTTGGAGTCACCTATAGGAATATCTGAGAAATACTTTAATAACATGAAACACTAGCTTTTGCACGCGCAACTCGTCCGCGTAACTTTATAAAATACTAAGCTGGTGTCCGCGACTTCGTCCGCGTTGAAAAAGAAAAAAAATAGCCTATCCTGTGTCCTGTATACGTCTAAATGTTTATCTACCAAGTTTCATGAAAATCAATTAATTCGTTTAAGAGTTATGGAAGAACATACATACATATAGAAAAAAATTCTAAAAATCGTCAATTTAGTTTCAGTATCATGTATAGAGCCTACAAACACAATATCTCTGAAAACAAAGTAACTTACTCCATGACCAACCCTTACAGATTTATTATTAGTATTGATAGCCTGTTACTCGCTAATAATGTAGATTTCTATAGGTGGAAGAATTTTTAAAATCGGTCCTGTAGTAGTCCAGTGTTTTGGCTTTATTTGCAAGAAAGAAAAAACACAGAAAAATGTCATTTTAGAATTCTACCATCAAAATTTTTTCGGTTGAATCGTAGCGCCCTAATTTTTTCTGTGTAAAGTATTCGAACTAATTAACACTGCTAACTTCATCAAACTCGCTTCCAGGCGGGCAATCATGTTCAGTCATTAAAAAATTAGGTGAAGCCAAACCGGTAGCCAATAGCCATTCAAAACCTTGCGGACAGGAAACATTAATTAATGTCGGTCCAATTGACCACAAAGTCGAGAAATGTGTAGAGGTAAGTTGTACTTATTTGTTAAGTTACCCAATCTTAATTTAGAGTACCTCAGTGCAAAAATTTTGGCGCTTTTATAATTTTTGTTGCGGTTATTACAGTAAATAGGTATAGTAAAAATAGGTAATTTAAAAAGTAATATTTTGTAAGATTTCTCCATTATATTTCGTAGTTTCATTGAGATAATAATAATAAATGCATTCTATGTGATTTTTAGTTTTATTTCATTTGGATTTTATTACAATTTATTATTTTTTGCTTCGATTTTATACATTTTGCAACAGTATCTAGATATATTTAGTACTGATATAATAGATTAGTATTCGTTTTAAGCTCAACATTGTTAGTGTCCACCAAAGATATTAAACCTGTACCTATATATAGGTACTTTAAACTCTTTGGTGTCCACTAAATTTTAGAAATAGAAATATAACACCTACCTATAGTTTACTGTAATCAGTAGTTACTATAATCAATATCGAAATCAGTTTAAAATACAAGCTAAACAAAACAAAAGGAGCTTTAAAACAAATAGTTCTTTGAACTAAAGGAAGACTCGATGTTTTTATAGGTATATTGTTTTTAAAGATTTTAATCACAGTCATCGTAAGCTACATATTTTAAAAATAAGTTACCAATATCTACACTATACCACCAACACTATACACTATTCGTACCAATAAGATTATATAAAGTACATACCTATATAATTTTAATATTAAATCACATGTAATTTAATATGAATGTACTAAATCATCAAAATATTTATATAATTCAATACTATTCGATATAGAATATATAGAGGGTCTCACGACTTTGCCACATGGAGGGAAAGGTACCTTAAATACTGTAGATAGAAAATTTTACTTAAAGAAGTCATTTTTATTTTAAAAACAATACGAACTGCATACAATTTTTTTAAATAATCGCCTGCTTGAACCGAAGATTTATTTATTCTAAATAACATAAAACATTGTTTGTACCATAACAAAGGTGTTCTTAAACCAATCAATTGAATTTAGTTTCTTCTCGTAAGAAACCAGCGGCTGCAGTGACCGTGGGGATGGAAGCGTCGGTACCTCAAGCACTCCATTGAGGAATTTGTTGCATACGACGAAGGGCTTCCAGCTGATGGAGGAATAATGCGAATTATAATATATGCAAATTATAAAAAATAACATGCGCGTGTACAGAGTACGTGGCGATCTATAACACTAGCTGTTGCATGCGAGTTCGTCTGCGTAACTTTATAAAATATAGGTTTATAAAATATACTCGCTGAAGAATTTTTAAAATCGGTCCAGTAGTTTGTGAGATAATTTATTACAAAAAAAAAATACAAACCTTTTTCTTTATAATATTAAGGGCCTTTCACGAACTAAAAGTAAAGTGTTGATTAGTTACTTTTAGAAATCATTTTCTGTTTTATTGAATTATGCACTCGGTTTACTGCATCATTAGATAGCCGATTTTTTTTATTATTTTCTATTTAATGTTTGGGACGTTTACCGTACAAACAAAGGTATATCAGCTAAATTATTCCCGGTGACAGGTGACTAAGTGACGGTTTAGCCTAATTGACGTTGCTTATATTAGTATAGTAGATATATGTTGTAGGTAGGTGTCAGAGAGATAGAACTAAAATAAAATAAATATTTTAAATTACTACTTTAATTTTACTAAGTATTTACTTTTGCAGAAGCATTACAAGAATCGCTACAAGAAGCGTCACACAAAAAGAAATTTCACTGAAGTGGCTTTAAAAGTGATAACTTAGTAATAACTGAACATCATTATTCAGCTGTTATCTCATAGTTCATTCCCGGGTTTGAACATTGGCTGGGTCTAATTTTTGAAAAAAAATCTTTTCATGAAAAATATACGGAATTACGTATATTTTACGGCTCAATTGTTTCGTGGGTTTGTCTATCTTTTTTGGACATACAATTATTTTTTTCAATAATACTCAGGTAATTTTCAACAAAAAATAAAACACTGACTTAACTACATAATTATCTTTTAGCAAAGTGTATTCATTTAGTCACCTATTAATTATGATATCTAAATAATAAAAAAATTGAATAAAATACTCACATAGTCAATATTCCTTTCAGGTAAAGGTCGAAATGGAAAGGCTTCTATTGAGACAAAACACACAACCGCTATTAACAAAAGGCACAAATATATTGATTTCATTCTTAAATTCTTCTTATTTATTTGATATTACGAATATTGTATAGCTACGAATGTTATATGGGTCACTATTCCTTAGTCGACCGCTCGCACAAGAGATGTGTCCGAGTAAACTGGCATTCCCGCCATTTATAAGGGAATAGGAACGGAACGTAGTCGTACCTACACTTACACGCTTTCTTTTCATGTCGAGGGAAACATTTGATGCAATATATTACTTTACCCTATGATTCAATGTCTTGAGTCATGAGCGGAGCGGATGGCGATTACGAATAGACATGTAACGAGCTGTAATTAAAAATTATGAACTATCCTTCCACTTTCTATTGAGCACAACACACTAATCTGCTGTAAGTTGCTGAGGTGTTGGTGCTTGATGGTGCAGCATCAGATCAAGGTTACCATGCATGGAAATACCACCAAATTAAGTTACGGTATACAAAATTTCACATCAATCAAAACCAAAGATTTTAAAATCAAAACTGTAAAATTTAGTGAAATTCCTACGTCAACTAGGAAATGAGCTGATCCTCAAACGCCTTCATAAATCATAGTTAAGAAAACTGGATCAAAATCGGTCTATCCTTCTAGGAGCTACAATGCCACAAACAAACACCCCCTCTTTTGCGTCGGGCGTGGAGTGGGGGTTAAAAATAGTTAAATATTTAAATAATAATTAAATGATACTTGCTTTAAAAACTTGAAATAATTAAAATAGAATAAATTTTTAAAACTTGATGAAGGCACTATATTTCTCCTCAATACCTAGAGTTGATAATTTGGAATTAATAACTAGAACTACAAAGCCAATTTAGTAATTTTTAGACTGATTTCGCAACTGATTGAAATCGATTCAGTTACGAGAACAGAAAAATTAAGTTCCGAGAACTTTCCCAGAATAATTTTTGGTATGCTGGAATATCCATTCTAAAAACATCTAATTCTAATGGTCATAACTTGTGACTTTTGAGAGGTAAGTTTTTCAATTTATATGAAATTATATGTAACATATGAAATTATATGTAACAATTATAATACTAATCCGAAGCAATTAGGTACGTAGGTACATTATAATTGGTACATAGGTACCATATGACAAAATGCACATACAATTATTAATGTTAATTGTATTGTTTGTCTGTAACTCAATATGTGACGACACATCCCGTTCTGTATGATACAGCATTGAGTCAAACAATAAATTGGATTACACTCTTAATTAATGACTCTTAATGGTACTGTATTTCCGAGAAATGTTTAGTTTTTTGTTCGTTATAGAGTTAGCAGTATCTGTAATATTCTTATATCGTCGTCACAGCGATAAAAATGTCAGATATTTTCTGAGGCATTATATTTTATTGAGAGTGTACCTACGAGGCATCAAACTACTACAACATGGAACCCGCGTGCCATACAAAACACTACGAATTTTATGGAACATTTAAAAGTGACATATGCGTAGAGCATGAACTGTCATTTAAAACAAAAAAAAACATAATAATAAGTACGTAATTTAAAGAAAGTGTGACTTTACGTCAACCCATTAGAGTTTAAAATGAAATAGTAGAAGTTACTACCTTTTACCATTGACGCGTGAAGGCAAGAGTCCGCCATGATTCTGTCAAAGGCGTTCTTTTTATGTGCCGCTTTGGCATTAGTGACGCAAATTCCATTGTAGTATTTCGATGCTACGAGGACGAAATTTCGAGCATAACATAATTTAGGAACCCATCCATCTTTCCCCTATCTATACTATCTTGTCCCTTACTTTTTATCCCATCCAGGATAGACTTGAATCTCTACACCTAACGGTAACCACAAACCAACAAGTAGACAGCGTCTGCCTGTCATGCTTCCTCACAAAATAGATATAATATATTTACTTATTGTATTGACACTTAAAGTAGGTAAAGTTGATATTGGTTAAAAGATTACGGAATGCTGACAAGGGATTTATAGAAGGTGACGTTGGTCAATGCAAACCGTTTAATGTGAAACCTTAGCAACGAAACTTTGCAATTGTATGGTAACCACTATGTGTTTTTAAATATATTTTGTACATAGTTTTAAATATATTTTTAAGTAGTGGCAGGGCACACTGCATTTAGCAGTCATTCGGGGAGAAGCGTTTGTGTATAATTTACAGAAAAAAATTGCATCCGTGCGACGAGTTTTGTTTTTCTATACTAATATTATAAAGAGGAAAGATTTGATTGTTTGTTTGTTTAAATTGAACTATTGAACTACTGGACCGATTTGAAAAATTCTTTCACTGTTGGGAACATGGGCTATTTTTTAAAGTTACGCGGACGAAGTCGCGTGCAACAGCTAGTTGAGATATAAAATAAAAAATGAAAATAGACGTTTATTGATTAAAATAACATAGATAAAATGAAGTTGAATTTTTAATTAATAAGTCTTAAGTTTACCTACAAAAATGCTCACCCTCCGACCGAGCGTAGGCTATCGATTGGAAACAGTACAAAGGAGACACAAGTATCGGCTGCACTCTTCGTGTTTTGTCGCAGAAACACGAAAATGATACTTTATTTACTAGTTCCTTCGAATAAACCTAAAAACATCCAAGCAATTTTCATATTTCATTAATCTTTTTCATTGTGTGAAGCAGTGACTAGATAAATATGCATTTGTGTTGTTGGAAAAATTGATTGCCCTCTGGGACTTTGAAATTCGGTAAGTTGATACATATTATTAGGTAATTGTCGTGAAAAAATTCTGTAACTTTCTCTATCTATCTATCTATATATGAATGCATAGCTACTGTGCGGGCTAGTTCCTTACAAAAACGTACCTATCTAAGTAAATTACTATAATCAAGATCCTCTTTGATATGCATTGCGAAAGAGTATCTAAACATTAATTTGGTACCGACTGAGTGTGAAAGAGTTTTATTATTAGCAAAACCAAATCAGTGAATGTTTTAGAGAATTACTACACAAGAAAAAAACACTTCTAAAATCATATTAAGTCTTCATTTCTTTGTTTTCATTCACTTGTTTCAGTTTTTTATTAAAAATTTATGTTTGTTACAAAATGTTAGATATCTTGTGTATTCACTTTGTTATTCATGTAATGTCCAATGAATCGAGTTTAAATAATACAACAACATATAACATGCAAAATAAATATATTACATAATCGGATTTGTTATTTTTTGCCAATAGTCGTCATTTTAGTGGCAGGACGTCCAAGCTGGACATAGGCCTCCTCCATAATTTTCCAATGGGACCGGTCAGAAGCAGTCTAGATCTATCGTCAACCTACAGCCCTTAACACCTAAGGTGGTCGTCCTATATGCTTAGCTTGGCGGTCCGTGGCCTCCACTCAAGAACCTTTCGGCCGCAGCGGCCGTCGGGTCTCCATACCTACTATGAACGGAACGGTAGTAGAATTTATGGTACTATATGTCCTGCCCACTGCCACTTCAACTGACTGATCCTGCCGGCGTATGTCGGCATCTTTCGTGCGTCTACGGATCTCCTAATTCCTGATTCGCAGTCTCGCAGTTTAACTCCGATATAGTTTACCCATAAAGCCAATTTGCCAATAGTAGGATACCTAACTAAAAATTCCGTGTTACAAGACGGTGTAGTATTCTTAAAGAAATAAAGAAAGAAATACATTTATTCACTGCACGAAGGACATTAACATTATATTACATAAAAAACAGAAACAACAAAAACAAAATGACACAAGTAAATTAATAAAAACAGACAGGTAATATTTGTGTGTCCTCGCGGCAGTGAATCGTATACTGGTAAACCTTCCTTTTAGATATCAATATGACGAGTGAACAGCGATCAAATCAATGTAGCGCAAAAATGTGTAGCACTTTGTCAGCTCTGGGTGGAAGTGAGGGTTGTGGCGCAAGATGGACCCTTGGCGCATTACTCCTGGCTCCACTAGCTGCAGCTAACTCCAGTTATTGCGCCGTTCCTGCTGTCATGTTGTTAGCTGTATTTACCACAATAGCTAGTAAGTAACTTGTTATTAAATCTTTTTTGGTGGTGTTTCGTAATCATTTTGGAAATTAAATTTGTCATTAAATGTTGTCACTTTCAATTCAAAGCAAGATTTCTGTTAGGTCTCAGCTGTCTCATCTCTTTCCTTCTTGAACCCTTACAACACGCCCTGAAGAATAAAACAAGTTTTTCCCTTTTTGCTCTCATTTCTTCTATATTTACAACTTCATTTCCAGCATTCACATGTAAAGACCTGAAAAAACTGTCGGAAATTCTCCCCCCGGCGAAAACAAGTCGAGGACGTCGCGAGAGAAATCTTCGGTCCTTTTCCGATTTCATGGCGATGTGGATGTCTTTTCTCTCCCATCTCGTCGCAGTAGCTATTTGCGCAAGGATCCTGAGCGCTACAGCGGACCATGTCACAGGTGGAAGAACAAGAAGATGGCTCTTTGGTTACGAAACCAGAGCATTAGGAGAACCTTGGCCGGATGTATTAGGAGTTACTGTCGTCTTAGTTGTTTGCGCTATGTTCATGTGTGGACTAGAGGTCAGTAAATTCGTTACATGTTAAGTGAACTTTCCATTAAACTTCAACAAAATATCACTAAGTAATATCCTAACTATTTACAGGAAAGTATGATGTTCACATTCTTACTCCTCGTGTTGTTATATATATTCAGCCAGTTCTTTGCAATTTTCGGCCTCATTAACCTGGACATGACCAATATAAAAATGCCTATACCTATTACAGTTTACGAGGTAAAAATTTTTGCATAAATTTACCAATTTATTATTAATTTTAAGAAAATGTTTCTTCAATTTTTATACTTTTTGAAATGTTACAGTTATTTGCAGCTGGTGCGCCGATTTCTTACGTGTTCAGTGTTACACTACCGCCAAAAGAAAGCGGAACTTTGAAGAGGAATTTATTCCTTATGATTGGATTGCCCACAATAGTGTTATGTGGATTATGCTTTCTGTATACAAATATGTTAAAAGGGTAGGTGCACAGGAACCATACCTAATAATTTAAGTGTTAAACCAATCACATAAAAATTATTAATACTTACTAGTGATAGCCCAGTGGTCAAAATTCGATCAACAAAAGAGTAGGTATTTTATAGACATAATACCTACCTGTACGTAAGTGGTGTAAAATTTGTGTGTGTCAAAAACTCAGTAATCTGTAAAAATGTTGATTTTAATTAATTATGTATTCGTTATGCATTTCATATAAATATATTAACTTTCTCCAGTCCTTCTCTATCCTAAACGTTAAGTGTACCTACCTAATTTCACACTCCTCAAGCCGCGCGATATTCATAAGGGGGACCAAAGTTTTCGCTACACATTTTACTTTTTCTAAATTCTCTCAATAAAAAAATTGAAGAGATTTTTTTTAAATTACATTTAGCTGGCCTAAAAAGTTTTAATTTTATTTCAGAAACACTATAGACGCTGCTTTACCAGTGACAACACTCTTAGAAGCCAGGGCAGCTGGATGGATTTGTCCAGTACTGGCTGCTGTTACAGTAGCTGGAGTGAGCCTTGCTCTTACTGAACTGTGTCCCTTACTCTTCAGTGTTCTGGTATCTTTAGCGTCTCCCGAGTGGAAAGTGTTAACGAGATCGATGACTTATGAAAGTTCAACAACAGGAAGTCCTGTTCTAGCTGTATTCACTGGCGGTATGTATGCTATTATAAATCACTTGGATTCGGTTTGACGACCCATTGGATGAATGGATAAGCCTTAATGCTCTGTCTCAGGGGACCCGGGTTCGCTTCCCGGCAGGGTCAACTTTGGAAGTGGTCTTTTCAAAATTGGCTCTTGCCTTTTGGAAAGTAATGGCAAGGAACACTGTGTTTCCCAGTCATTTGGGCAACCGTGAAATAAAAACTAAGTGTGCTTTTGTGTTTCGGTGAGTGAGTAAGGCATGCCAAAGCCCAATTCCCTATCCTTTCTTATCCTTAATCCTACTATGGTCGGCAGCGCATTTGCACACCACCTGTAGCGTTGCTTGTATTACCTATATAGGCGACTGTAGCCATTTACCATCAAGTGGACCGTCAGCCTGTCTGTTTTAACTTATATAAGACCTTAACTTGAAAAAAATATAATTTTCACTTGAAAAGGGTATAAAAGTTAAGTGTTTCATGTTTTCAGGTAGTCTGGCAGCTATATTGGCATTTGCTTGTCCTTTGTCGCACATGATCACCCTGATGAATGCAAGCCACTTGCTTGGAATAGTAATTCAAGCTTTACACTTTATTGTTATTAGATGCATGCCTACGGCTGAACAAATGGAAGCTGGCGGTAAGAGGAAATTTGTATATTTATTTACTAACATTTGTTTTAGATAATACTAACCAAAATAATAAATTATAATGTTTGTTACGCATTCACACCTTAACTATAGCTAATCGATAATCATGAAACAAGTCTATACACGTTGTCAGCGATATAAAATATTCAACGCCTGTTCAATACACACGCATGAACAATAAATTATTAATGATACATTTTTGGCAGGCGTTGTTTTTTATATTTTTCAACGAGAGAAGGCCTCAAGAAAAAAGGCAGATTTGAAGTAGCGAGCAAAAACAAATATTTGTATTTAGCGATTTTTTTTAGGGCTCCATCTTAAGAGGCCTTGATTTGATTATTGACTGCTTCTATTTCGACAATCATCAATATAATTTCAGATGTTGAGTACAAGCGCCTTGGTAAAGAAGGTACCGGCCGCGCTAAAGCATCTGAAGCAAAATCAAGACGAGGGCTTTGGTTTATTTCATCGGCCATACGTCATACCAAAACTTTAGAGAGCATAAAGTCAAAAGTGACGACTAAAGGTAAATACATTTTAATAATAAAAAATAAAATACGAAAAAACATTCTACATGTGTAAATAATGACAACGGTTCGGGTTACAGACACAGAAGAACGTGAATGCCTTCTGCTAGACGAATACGCTGGTTGCCCATTGGATGATATAGAACCTATGACAAGTGGCATTAGTGATGTAAGAGAAGTGGAAGAAGTAGTCGATCCTAACTCTGATGTTGAACCAAGTGATCCAGAAATATCATCTGGTGATGATTCTACAGACATCGATGCAGTTGTCAAAGAGTATAAAGATCGAATACAGGTGATATAGCTACTTACATAAAAATCAATTCTGGGATAAATAGAACCTATTTAAAGAAAAATCTAATCTTGACAACTTCTTTTTATGGTCTCTTCTGCTGTAAATTTTTTAAGAGAATTGTACTTATATCATGTAACCTAATCAAGTAAGAATGACAATAGGTATTCAATTCATTCTTTCAGGTCGTAACGGCTATCCCTGAAGCGAATACTCCAATGCCCCCATGCTTAAGAGGAGTTCGATGGTCGGCGGTGGGACTTATTGTCCAAATTATAGCTAGTGTTTTAGTTGCTGTTGGTTTTTGCAATGATAATTTAAGAACTTACTTATTTAGTACAGGAATACCACGTGAGTTATGAATACCTAATAAGTGTAGAATTTGAAAAAATGTTCTTTTTTGGAGACTTAGATAATCGTAAAATATTTAGACAGGTAATATAAATATTTTTAAATCTTCAGTTTGGTTATGTGGTACCGGCATCTGTGCTTGGCAACCAGCACACAAATTCGGTGTTAGAAGAGCCCAAAGCTTGGAAGGCCCGATCACATTGTTGATAGCTCTTCTTTTCCTTACACCTTTACTGCTCGACTCTTGGCCGGCTATTGTTCTTTTTGCTGGAGCAGGTACGACTTCAAATGTTTTATAATATCATGAATATACCATGCAATTTTTATTTAAATAATTCGTCTTGTACCTATGAGATTGAGTATCATAATCTAGCATTGATAGCTTTCAACTGCTGACCAATGTTATTAGGCTGATATTATCACTCAAATAAAATTTAGTTGGTTGAATGATCTTAACTTAGATGATAAATAAATAAATATATGTGTAATACAAACAGGTGTTGTCATATATGCTCGGTGTGAGCGATGGTGTGGCGATCTGGCTGTGCAACAAGCTCGAAGTGCGCTTGAGAAACGGAAACTCCGACCAATGGCTGCCAATGTACGTTTAACTGGCGGTCGCCTTACTCACGTCGATACAGTGTATATTACAAGGTATATAAAAAAATTGTATCCTATAAAACATGACATATTTAGATAGCTTTTGATATAAAGGGTTAGGGAGGAGGTAACTAAAATTAAGGCGTTTATACATGTTTTTTGAGGCCTAATGCCTGAGGAATTGGTTTAAATGAATATGGTTTAAATTTTGAATCTGATAGTCTGATTTTACCCCTCGTCCCTTATCCCTTATTCTTAATCCCACTATGTCTGCAGCGCACTTGCAGCACCTATGGCGTTGCTTGTGTTATCGGCGACGGTAGCCATCAAGTAGACCATCAGCTGTATGTCGATGTACTAAAAGAAGTTTTATCTAAATTTATTTCCTTAATCTAAATTTCAGATGACAAGAGGACGACTCGGATTCGAGTCTTGATAATCTGATAGACGCTGACGACGAGGAGTTAGACGCTGATGAATGACACGAGACCGACGCAATCGTCATCATCGCCTCTTAGAAACATAATAAAACAAGTCAAAAAAAGTGAAGTATCAAGTTGCAATTGCAAACTGCCTAAAGCCTCACTCTCACATGCCCCACATTACGTCTACTGAGTTACCTATCTTAGAAGATCTTCTTTTCCTAAAACCCATTGCTTTTACTCCACATAAATTCATAACCTGCAAATAATCGGTGTTTAATCATCTTTAATCTGTCTTAAATACTATTTATTTCGAAGCTTAAATACAATTTAACATTTATGGAATTTTGGCCTCACAAATGGTTTAGCATTTATTACTCGAAATATCGATACGATAGGAGATATCGATACCATTCGTAGGAGAAAGCATATTATAATGTATTTTGCCTGTAAGTATAAGTGTGAAGAAAAATCTATAGGTTTGAAGAAAAATCCAAATCAGTCAAAGCAGAGTAAAATATGTTAGTCTATTATTAACTATTTTATAAATTTGTTAGTCGACTATAAACCTTTTAAAATCTTAAAAAACTATTTCAACAATGCGTAAAGCCGGGGGCGGATCGCTATATTGTTGTGAAAGAATTATGTGTAAAAGTTGTATATTAAAAAAATTAAGACACAATATTCTGTATAGGTATAGGTATATTCTGTATAGGTATACAGAATATTCTAAGTAGGTTTTCTTGTGAAATCGCCTGCATATACCTAAAGGTGGAAACTAGCAAATTATTTTTCCCATTGTTCAAGTTATCTTAACATCTAATTTCATCAAAATTGTAGTAAGCAAATTTAGTAGCTTATCCACGAGTGCCGAGTGTGTATATAGTATAGCAGACTCATTATTGAATCCAACAAAAACTTGGTAATTGAGTAATTTCTGGTAGATTTTAGGGGAATTTGCTCTGGACCGAAATTATGCACAGTGCTGTAACTTTGTAAATTTTGTAGAGCAGCCTATGTAAAATATGTAATTTGAAAATTGTAAATATTATTAATATAAAGTAATTATATACTTTTAGCCTCCAATGTTATAATGTAAATACTAAAAAAAAGCTATTTTGATAAAATCCGTCCACCATTTGTGAATGTGGCAACACGCTTTGCAAGGAAGCTTAGCTTCATAAATACGAGTAATTAATCTTTTCTAAAAAAAAATGCCTTATATTAATATTAAAATATTTATTGGAAACTTTTCATGATTTGTGAGAATTTAAATACTTTTCACAGAGTTGTTCAAAATATTTAAAAGGGTTGTTCTAATTTATTTTATTAGGTAATCATAGAAAATAGCTGGTTAAAATAATATCACTTTTGTAATTTAAATAGAGTTCAAAATTGCATTGTTATGTAAGTAAAATATAAATACAATGCAACTACACTTCGTACAACTACACTTGGCCTACATTATTTTGTCATAAGTCATAACAGTGATAAATATAAAATAAATCATTTAGTTTGCAATAAAAACTGGCTGGCTTCAATAAATATGTGTTTTTATTACCTCATAAATAATACAGTTTTATAATGTTTCTTATATATTTATTCCCATAATTTTTTCAGTTTATTCTTTGTCTATACTATCATCACTTCGCCGCGTCTGTCTGTTCGCGATAAACTCAAAAACTACTGCACCGATTTTCATGCTGTTTCCACCAATGCATAGAGTGGTTCTCGAAGAAGGTTTTGGTATATAATTTGCATCGGTGCCAAGTCGGGAACAGGCCGCTAGTATATCAAGTATATATTATAGTAGTAGTAGTATAAAGAAGTAAAGTTTGTATGTTTTAAGTTCCACTCAAATCCGATAGATGTCGCGTGACCCTCTCTCGCTTCACCTAATTCTATTTTAAACTATAATAGATAGATGGCGCTATCAGGTGTATTTCGAGGAATGGGTACGCTAGTTATAAATAAATTGAAAAAAAAAACATCGTGTCCACATCAAGCTTTTACTATGAAATAAGCTATTTTTCTAACAAATGCATTCTATACAATTTCTCAGCTTCTTTATCGTCAAAACAAGGATTGAAGTTCACTTCAAACACCTCTTTGAAGCCCTCGTTGACTGTTGGCTCCACGAACTTATTTCTGAAACAATTTTTTTCGGGTACAGTTAGGCCTTTTGCACATTATAAGAAAATTTCTTGTGTCTTTATGTCAAAAGTAAGAAATTTAGTCATTGATTGTTATATCAGACCATGCATAATATTATGGTTTCTACTTATTTTCGAGGTTTACCAAAAAAAAAGGTACTCAACTATGCACACAAGTTTGCGTCTGCACATCAAAGTAACAACGTAAACAAGCCAAATTCTGGTGTATCACATCTTTTGAAAAATGAGAATCGAGATTGTCTTGGAACACAATGCGTACTTTTTTATGCCAAGTTCCACAGACAGGCTGACGGTCCACTTGATGGTACGTGGCCACCATAGAAGGATTAAGCATAAGGAATAATGAGGGGTGGGGTAATGGGCTATGGCATTCCTTACTCACTTACCGAAACTGTGCGTGTACTGAATGTGTATAAACTAAATTTATATTATACTAGCTGACGCCCGCGACTTTATCCGCATTGGAAAAGAAAAAAGTAGCCTATCCCGTCTAAATGTTTATCTACTAAGTTTCATGTAAATCAGTTAATTCGTTTAAGAGTTATGGAGGAACATACAATACCTACACTTACAGATCTATTTTATTAGTATTGATGACTAGCTACCTACACGCTCCCGGCTCCGCCCGGGTTCAAAATAAAAACTATCCTATATTTTAAGTTGGACCACATTACACATATCAAAATCGGTTCAGTAATTTAATTCATCGGAGTCAAAAAACGTGACACGTAATTTTTATATAATATATAGATAGAGATTAACAAAAAGTCAAAGGACTCACTTGTAAGTATGAAAGACAATATCATTGACGACAGCGTGATTGATCTTCATGAGTTCCCTGAACTTGTTGTTGTGTTGCGCGTGCGCTTTGCTGGTCGCCATCTTGGCGCACCGACATGCCACTCGCTTCTCCTTAGCGAGCGAACTCCAACGAGCGCGCGATTCAATGTCCGGATTGGTACTGTCCACTATCACACTCTTGCCTCTCTGGACATTAACAAAAAGTGGGCATAAGTACTCGTCCAGTATCCCTCAAAGGATTTTTTTTCTGATTACTAACAGGCTGAATCTTCGTGAGTAGCTTCAGTTTGCCGAGACGAACAACTTTTTCTTCTGCGAAAATTCTCGATAGTGGTAGCCAAAGGAGTTAGCAGCCGTAAAAAACTTCCAAGCGTAGGACTGGAAAAACGTACCACTCAATTTGTAGGACTATGCGGCCATTTTATTATACAAATGTTTACTAAGATGCAGACAAAAAATCAGCTGGTTAGTATACCCATCGATCCCAAAAAACCACTTCCAATAAATCATAATAATAAGGTCATAAAAAATATTACTAACCAGCTGATTTTTTGTCTGCAGCTTAGTAAACATTTCTATAATAAAATGGTCGCATAGTCCTACAAATTGAGTGGTACGTTTTCCCAGTCCTACGCTTGGAA
Source organism: Synanthedon formicaeformis (assembly GCA_945859745.1). Classification (NCBI taxonomy): domain Eukaryota; kingdom Metazoa; phylum Arthropoda; class Insecta; order Lepidoptera; family Sesiidae; genus Synanthedon; species Synanthedon formicaeformis. Next base: position 7,523,638 of record OX243965.1, read on the forward strand.
GTTTTTTACGGCTGCTAACTCCTTTAGCTACCACTATCGAGAATTTTCGCAGAGGAAAAAGTTGTTCGTCTCGGCAAACTGGAGCTACTCACGAAGATTCTATATCTATATATTAGTATAGATTTTACACATTGGATCACATTATTGGAATTTTTCATAGCCTGTGTTACTCAGTGATATAGGTTTCTATAGGTGAAAGATTTTTTTATACAAATTTGAGTTTTTTTTTTTTGTTTGAGTAGTTTTTGAGTTTATTCATTACAAACATACAATAATACAAATCTTCTCTCTTTATAATGATAGTATAGATATATGATTTTACACCTTGGGTCACATTATTGGAGTTTTCCTAAGGTTGATCCCGAATTTAACTGGATTATCACTATTCAGTGATAATGTAGCTTTCTATAGGTGAAAGAAATTTTTAAATCAGTCCAGTAGTTTTTGAGTTTATACATTACAAACAAAATACAAATCTTCTCTCTTTATAATATTTGTATAGATGTATATATAACTTTAAAAAAATACCTCCAACAATTCCGTTGCCTCCTTTGCGCATTTCTGCCACGTGCCGAGCACATCTCTAGATACAGTGACATATTTGTAAGAGGATTTTTTCTCTATTAGTTTAGCCAAAAACGATTTTCCACTTCCAGGGTAACCGACTAGAACCAGTATCTGAAAAATATATGAGTATTTTTTTATTAATAATATTTATGGTAGTAAATATTATTAATAAAAAAAGCAAATATAAATATTGATGTAAAGAGAAACCTGTATTCTGCATATAAAAAAACAAAATTTAACGCAAATCAATAGAACAAAGAGCACAATTTTCTAAAATGCTGGTATGCTTTTTAAAAAAATTACCAGAAAAGTAACACAGACTCAATCAAACTCATTGTTTGTTTTAAGAAAAACCATAAAAATAGTTTTTTTTTTTGTTTTTTCAATGTAAATGTAACAAAAGATGACCTCATTACAACCTTATTATTAATTAATAATTGTATTAATAATGTACCAATTATTTTTACAACCTGCATTATGCTGAGTTAGAGCCGGATTGTGGCTTAGTAGAATAGAATAGTATAGAAATGTATAGAATAGATTAATATTTTATTTGGTTTCTACTTTTATTGGTTTTTATTGGTAGATTAATATATGGTTTTACAACCATGTGTTGAATAGCTCCAACACATGGTTGTAAAAACCTGCACTGGTCTTCCTATGTTTTTATATGTCCTTTGCTATAAATAAAATCAATTCTTTTTATTATTAAATGAGATATCGTCTTGATCTATGTGTTATGGGAGAGAATAAACCTTATAATATGGTAGCGGAACGCGAACTGGTATTAAAGTGTGCATTTGAAATAATTGAAAATAAAAGTGCAAGAAAAACATGAAAATGGTTGTGTCTCACTTGTTCGGTTGCATAGCTTCTAACAATAGGTACATATGTACATTGTGTAATTGTAATTGTGATTATCACAAATTTTTCATTATTCTAAGTAGAATCAACTTGGTAATTGATGGCAAAAATAATACATTACCTCTTGCTCTGAACTTATTAGTTGATCATTAAACGGCTCTTCCTTCAAATGTTTGGATACAAAATCGGGATCTTTTATCTGGACATTTGCAATGGAATGTCCCAAAAAATATTGTTCTGGAGTATAAAATTTAAGGCCTAAATTTTCAGCAAACAACTTGTCGGCCATTGAATGATCTTTCTTCTTTCCGGGAGCCCAATTAGCAATTCTTCCGACTGCATCACCACAATAGAAACTTTTATCCATATCAATAGATATTCCATCATTTTTCTGTAACATGCAATAATATATTGGTCACACTTTTTTTATTTTAATTTTGATGTTTAAATGTATAGCTTACTAGCTGTTGCATGCGACTTCATCTGCGTAGCTTTTATAAAATATAGCCTATGTTAATGCAACCTATGTAAACTATGTACATTATCAGCGTGTAACATAGGCTACATTTGATTAGATTAGATTATAAAGAGAGAAGATTTTGCTGCTTAAAAACTAAAGGGCCATAAAACAAAATAATCCAAAAATGTTTTTATTGCAAAAATACAATCACAGTCCTACATATTGTATGTTGCAAAAAGACTTATGGTTGTTTTATTCCATATTTAGTATATTTTGATCATTTTTTATATATATTCAAAAGTAACATAAGCTTATATCTCTTCAATTATTCAGTTTATTATGAAAGTACTTAAAACATTTAATGCTTATTGAAAATATGCTTCTAACGATGTATAATATGCATATATTTGATATACGAGTATATGTAATAAAAGAAAAAAATAGACAAAAAAATAAATTAATTTTTTTTTTGATTAGCTCTCCTGTAAAAAGGCTAATTTTGATTTGTGGCCCTTTAGTTTTAAGCAGCGATTTATTTGTATGTATAAACTCGAAAACTACTAATCCGATTTTAAAAATACTTTCACCTATAGAAAGCTATAGCTATATGTTATTAGTGAGTAACATAGACTATATTTTATAAAGTTACGCGGACGAAGTCGCGTGCAACAGCTAGAGAATAATAATTTTAGACAATGATTAATAATCCAACTGGAAATTCAAAATACCTTTTCCACCAAATACTTCCACATCCCTGTTGTAGGTTTTCTATAAAATCCTCTTGTAGTCGCAATGAATGCTTGTATTGGAATATTGATTTTTGTTATTATGTTCTCAATTTTTCTCTTAAAATCTTCAAGCTTCACCCTCCCATTTCCTAAGGGCGCTTGATTACTAAATATAACAATTTTGTATCCCTGCGATATTTGGTCTTTTAACTTTTGTAATACAGTTGGAAATGCTATCGTCCAATCATTTGTATCGACTGGATGTACTTTACCAGACTTTGTTTTTATTAATGTGCCATCCATGTCAAAGGCGGCCACTTTGTCGCTAGATTTCACACCTTTAGCGGTAAATATGTGCAGTTCTCCCTTATCTATTTCTTCCCATAGATCGTGTGGACACTCAACGGGATCAGGTCTCACTTCTTTGTCCATTTTCAAAGTTTTTATATTTCTAGGAGAGGTACTGTCTTCTAACTTTCTCTTACCACCTATTTTCTCTTTACTCTCGTAATCTAGCGGTGGCGGATCAAATTCGATAACATGTGTGAATTGGTTCAGTAGGAGCTCAATTTTAGAACCGTGTTTAACTTTATATATACCATTTTTTTCCAAAGCGAATCCATTCAAGCCGGAAGGGTTTACACCGAGTTGCTTCACTTCAACTATACATTCATCGCAATTTGATTTGAAGCTTACTGAAAAACAAATACTATTTAAAAATAAGATAATTAAATAAAATACCAGGGATGTTATGGATATAAAGTTTCAGATCTGGATACGGATATAAGAATAATATTATACTGGATTCGGATACGGTTATGTAATTATTTCGGATTATCCTTTAGTTTCGGATAATTTCTGTAACGGATATTCGAATTAAATACGCGTAAATATTAAACAAGTAATATAATCCTGCAATGACTAACTATACTCGCTACGGTTACGGAGCTCCATAACATCCTTACATAATAATAATAAAATAAAAATTAGGGTTAATAATGTCTACCTTATTCTATCCTACCAAACATAACATGATTTGAATCATAATAAATCAAATCAAGGAGGCAAAACCCTGTGTACGAGGGATGTCAATTTTATTCTTTAGGCAATATTAAAATATATAAGTATACTTAAGTAGGTACTCACATTGCTTGCGGGAACAGGATTGATCCTTAATTTTTGTGTTTTTACTACGACCCACTACAACCTCGGAGTTATGTGGTAACTTAATAGGCGTATGCGAATCCAACAAACACTTAAGGAAACAATGACGTGTCATATTTGATGCGAAAACATTGATGACAATACTGAATTCAACAAGATTACATGGTGATACGCACATACAACAAATTTATTCATTTATGGAAATTTTTACAATACCTACTTATAATCTTGCAATAAAATACTTTCTTATTCTACAATAAAATTGTTAGAATTTGAATAGTTTGAAAGGAAAAATGATTTAGTAATTAATTCAATTTAGGTGAATTCAGGTGATATGACAATAGTTGATTGTTGAATAGACCAAACAAATTATCATAATTCAGGTTCAGGTTCACAATAATAATTTCAATTTACAAATGACATGACTTGACTTGACAGGTCAACAAAGTAACCACACCACAGCTCATAAGAATAGTGACAGTGAGTGAACTCACTGTCACTACTGGTTTGGTTTAATTTTTGTTAGTTTTACATTATTATTTATTTATTTTAGCTTTTTAATTTTTTAGATCTCGCGAAATCAGTACCTAAGTACTTTTCTGGATGAAAGATACCCTATGCCCTATATCCTTTTCCCTATCGGTAACGACGTGTAGGTATGCGAAACTAAAGTTAAACTTATTTCGTTAAATTAGTTTAACTTATCTGACTTTAAGGCGTGAAAGCGTTATAAACAAACTCACTTTCCTGTCTATAATCGTTTTATTATATACTATCGGCCTGTTCCCGGCTTCGCACGGATGCAAATTATATACCAAAACCTTCCTCGAGGACCACTCTATCTATCCATTGGTGAAAACAGCATGAAAATCGGTGCTGTAGTTTTTGAGTTTATCGCGAACAGGCAGACAGAGATACAGACGCGGCAGAGGACTTTGTTTAATAATATGTAGTGATTATTAGTTAGGATTTATTTTATGACAGTTACTTTCATATTTACAGTATTAGTACAAGTACATATGAATTTTATATAAATTATAAAAACCTATAGCTACATAAAACAAAATTCATCACTACAGTGCGGCCAGTGAAAGAATGTGATCCAGGCAATGTAAATATACAATCAAAATTCCAATATATTATATACTTAAAAGATTTTATTTCATTGAGTTTCTTGAACATGTTTTCTAAGTACTTCTTGGACAATATTCTTATGGCTAGCATACAGTTTTATGTCTGGAGTTATGTCGACCCAACGAACCCCGACTGCATCATCACCAGCTTGAAGATTCAATGCACCCACAATGGAACCATCCTCATCATGAAAATTATAAGCCACTGTTTCCATCCAAGCGTTATCAGTGTTCCGTGGGTCGTCCACATATCCCTTATAAACTTCATCGCCACCCTCAAAAAATCCTTGAAATTTCTGTTTCCAAGCTACTTTTTCATCTGCAAAACAATTTATTTATATCTATTTAAATCTATACAATTATCATGAATATACAAGACTGTAAAATAACAGCATATGTGCTGTTGTGTTTCTTTTAGTGTGTAAAAGATGCCACACTCAAAGATTATCTCTTGTCTTTGATCTAAGTGAATCTACTATGTTTGAGCCTGTCTTCTGTCTATGTGAAAGAATAAATGCTTTTTAAAGCAAAAAAACTGTTATTCCAACTTGTTTATTCCAAAAAACCTTTGAAATCATTTTAAATATTTTTTTAAAATATTCATATAAAAACTTCTTTTACCTTGTGTCATTGTCATGGAGTTAATAGCTTCTTCTTGAAACTCCCTAATGGCAGCATTGGTCACCTTCTCTCCTGGATCTACCATACCGCCAGGTAAAGCCCATTCACCATTGTCACCTCGTTTTATTGCAATAAACTGTAGAATGGGCCTAAAATATTAAAATAATAATACATAATAATAATAATAATATATAAAGCTGAAGAGTTTGTTTGTTTGGTTGTGCGCTAATCTCAGGAACTACTGGTTTGAATTGAAAAATTGTCTTTGTGTTGTATAGTCCATTTATTGAGGAAGGCTATAGGCTATAGAGAATGCGGACGAAGTCACGGGCACCAGCTAGTAATAAATAAGTGTAATATCTTCTAAGCATCCATTCTCGATACGAAAACTGAGAGAACTGACTGACAAATGGTAGCCAGATAGCCACAGCCACTCAATTTGGCGACCGTGGGTAGCCACACCTACATCGCCAGCGATGTGGCCGTGGCGTCCCTCTGGGGTAGCGCCCTTAGAGAGGAAGTAGTTTACACTGTTACGCGACGTGGCACGCACTTTTTAAGATAGCAAAATAAATTTTTATATTATATATAGTATATGTATTTAAAATGAAGTTTGGAATTATTAGAGCTAGAAAATATAAAAAATAATTAAAATAAAATTTACTTATTACTATGTTTATCGTGGTCAATGTCACCATTAATGAGTTTCTTCCATCTAGTCACCACAGGATCTGCTGCATGATTTGGTCCCCAACGACCTAACACACCTCTTCCTGCCAAACCTGTTCGGCCTATTGGGTTGAGTGGATATCCATTTAAAATCTTATATGGACCCATGTGGCTGATTCTGCTTACATTTCCATTTAATTCGTTCCATTTTGGCTTGAAATCTCCTATCAAAAATTTAATAATAATTAACAATTATCAATAAAATTAAAAAATGCAGCATAAATTAGAAAAAAAAAATTCGAAGCAAATATTTGGAAGATATTCTTACCAATTTCAGGATCCGCCCAAGGCTTGCCATATATTGATGGTGAAGTATAATTTGGTGGATCATACTCCTCGTAATTGGTCAACCAACTAACTTTATCGTCGGGAACTGGGAATCTTTTAATAGTAGATCTAGGATAAACACCAAAACGGCACTTAAAATGCGTTGCGATCATGCTTAAACTGGTACGAAGCATTAAATAAGTAAAAAGTATTAAAATGTGGCTTTTCACGTTCATGGATATTTGTTTCAGAATCAGAAATATTAAAATTCAGATTTGAGATTCAGTCAGCAGAAAAATAAAAATATGTATAAATAAATTTTAAATAGTTGTTATGACAGCTGAGAGTGAGACTGAGAGGCCATTTCTTTTCTTTTTGAAATTTTATGGCCTGGTAGATAACTGGTTCTGGTAGGATGTTATAAAAAATAAAGATCACAGAACACTTTATAATCACAAGGAAAAAAGATCACAATTAACCGTAACTTTGATTAATTTTGTTGCAGTCTAATGAAATTGACCGTAATCGACAGATTGCATATGAAATTACACCGTGAGTAGACCTTTATATTTAAGAGAAAAGTGCTAAAATTTCTATGAGTATGGTCTGTGCCGTTTTATTGTTTAACTTGTCACTTGTCATTCCATGAAGTTGAAGGTAGTCTAATTACCTATAATCTATATATATAGTAGTCTGTTTGTTATCAGCACCCGCAGTCAGTAGGCAGTATTGGCAATTTGTTGCAAACTATTTACGAACTGCATATTTATTTATATTTTTATAAAGATAATTGAATGGCATATAAATTTTTTCTTTTAAATATTGCACGTTTATAATCTGTTAAAATTAAGTGTCCAGAAGTAAAAGCGAAAATTAAGGTATTTCATATTTTAACTATAAATTTTAATGACGTGTATTTTTCTGGTTGGCTTTTTCCGATTTCATTAAATTTTTAGGCTTTACGAGCGGTAATAATGTCGTTAACTAAGCGAAAGCAATCGGACGACACTGAAAATTTAATTGAAAATGGAGATCCTGCACCAACTGAAACACGGAGCAATATAAAAGGCGATGAAGTTAATATAGCGGTTTTATTATTTCTCTACACTTTACAAGGCATTCCATTAGGTTTGGCTGGAGCAGTGCCTATGCTACTTCAAAATCGAGGAATAACATATACTCAACAGGTAGCCAATTTTCCAAAAAATATTCATTTTATTCCTACAAGTATATTCGTGTACTTAGTACTTAAAGTGTCATAATTAATTATGAAAATTAGGTGCTTATTTTATAAAAACTATGTCCAGCAGTGGACTTCCAATGGCTGAGATGATAGTCACTTGTAGGAATTTAAAAATTTAAAGAACTTTCTTTTAAAATATTATATTAATATTATATTGTTAATAAATAAATAAATAAATATATATTTAATTAAGCGCTAATTTCAATAAAAAACTAAGCAAGTATTGTAAGCTAAGTATAGTGTTTGTATTTTCAGGCAGAATTTAGTTTTGTCAATTGGCCATTCAGTGTAAAGTTACTATGGGCGCCAATAGTGGATGCTTTATTTTGGCCACAATTTGGAAGAAGGAAGACATGGCTTGTACCAGTTCAATATTTAATTGGCTTAGTGATGATTATTATGTCCAATAGTATAACGGGCTGGTTGGGTTCAGATGATGAACCCCCATCAATGACTGGCCTTACTGTTTCCTTCTTATTTCTAAACTTCTTAGCAGCTACACAAGATATCGCTGTTGATGGATGGGCCCTTACCATGTTGAAAAGGTAACCTATTTCTCATTCAATTATAATTCATTACTTATTTCTTTATGTTGTAGTTACTCATAATCTTCATGGCCTTTCATTTAAAAAAAAAAATTACAAAAATACTAACAGGTTGATAAAAAAAATTTAGTTGATCATTTTTTATTTCTTTTTGCCCGATTCTAAAAATGATATTAAATAATTGGCCTAAGTATAACCAACATAAACTTATTGAAAAACTTTAAATATAGCTTTAAATACATTTTTAATAATTTTGAATCATGTTCCACATTTCTTATTGTGGCTTCATTTACATTTATAACTTCTGAAGGCTATTACTCTTTAATGAAGGGTATGTTTGCCTTTTTGAAGGACTTAAAACTATTTCTTTTTACTATAAGCGCCTCTTTCACCAACTACAAGTAAAGTGTTGATTAGTTACTTTTAGAAATCATTTTCTGTTTTATTGAATTATGCACTCGGTTTACTGCATCATTAATGTTTGGGATGTTTACCGTACAAACAAAGGTATATCAGCTAAATTATTCCCGGTGACAGGTGACTTTAAGTGACGATTTAGCCTACTTGACGTTGGTGAAAGAGGCGCTAATACTAATATATTGTTGATTAATTCAATTAAGTTAATCTATCCAATTTCCACACATTTGAAAGAAGTCATGTGTTACATAAATGTTATTTGTTTTACAGGTGTAATGTTGGTCATGCATCAACATGTAATACGGTCGGACAAACAGCAGGCTTCTTCCTAGGATATGTATTATTTTTAGCTCTGGAATCGCCATACTTTTGCAATAAATACCTTCGCACAGTGCCGGAGGATGTCGGACTGGTCACATTGTCAAGTTTTCTCTTCTTCTGGGGGTGGATTTTTATAGTGACTACAACAATGATTGCTATACTGAAACACGAAGCAAAAGAATCAATGAAAACTTATGGAAGGCAGTCGACAGGCGTGAAAGATATTGTCGATGCTTACAGACAGTTGTATTCAATAGTCAAATTGCCAGCTGTTAGAACATTGGCATTAGTTTTATTCACCGCTAAGGTAAGAATTTTGCTTTATTATTGATGCTATCATGTGAAAAATATGGTTTATACCTATACCTCGTAATAATGACATTAAAGCTGTTAGAGGGCTTCGTGTCTGATATCTTTAATTGGACAGATAATGTTCATATCAGAACTAATTGAACAAATTTCAAGTGGTATTGAATTGTTTGTATCCCATAACAAGCTTAATAGTTTTTACTTTGGTGGCCATACATATTGGTATTTTTACTCTTGATAATCTATTATATTTATTTATTCATTCATAAGTTGAAGAAGAAGAAGAAGATTACAATGAAACAAATACTAAATGTTAAGGGCAGATTGCTACAATACATCAGTGAAAACTGTATTCAAAACGGTTAAGCCATTTCTGAGATTAGCGTGCACAAACGTTAGATATTTCAGTTGCCTTAAATCTAACTTCTTTTTTCTTAATTCTATAAATTTACCAATATTATATGTTGATAGATAAAAACTTTATGTTAAGGAAGGACAGACAGGCCGACGGCGACGTTTCAATTGATGATTTTATTATTTTAAGACTAAAACAGAAATTATTCCTCTTCAGATCGGATTTTGTGCAAGCGACGCAGTGTCTGGATTGAAGCTTGTGGAAGCTGGAGTTCCACGCGAAGACCTCGCTCTGCTTGCGGTGCCACTAGTCCCTGTACAAATTATCATGCCAATTGTAAGTTTCCACATACTCCCCAGGTTTTTACCTTTGTCCCTATACATAGATAGATGGATAGAAAAATTTATTATTGAGTAACTTAGTCGATTTAATCCATTTTGTTCTATTTTTTCGGGCGAGTAGCGCGGGTGGTTGACTTGTTTAGCCGGTAGCAGACTATGTATTTAGTTTTTTGTCAAGTACAGTAGTCAAAATTTCGTTTCACTGGAGCGAAGAATCAACTTTTAAATTTGTTTCTATAATAAATATGTACAACATGAATGCTTGTGGACTGTTAAGTCTCCACAATATAAAAATCTTTTCTTAGCTCGCAAACAAATGTCTTCATCCACCTTTTCAAAAATAGTTTTATTGCATTTAGTCCGTTCATCTTGCAAAACAACACTCACTTGTGTATCGTAATGCGAACGATTTATTGGCAGTAGTGAGCAATTTAGCTACTAAATATTTCTCGGCAGTAGAAAGTAGTTTAGCTACTAAATATTTCTTGGCAGTAGCAAGCAGTTTAGCTACTAAATATTTCTGGGCAGTAGAAAGTAGTTTAGCTACTGAATATTTCTGCCCCGTAGCGAGTAGTCTAGCTACTAAATATTTAGCAGTATTCTAGGCAGTAACGAGTTGTTTAGCTACTAAATATTTCTGGGCAGTAGAAAGTAGTTTAGCTACTAAATATTTCTGCCCCGTGGCGAGTAGTCTAGCTACTAAATATTTAGCAGTTTTCTGGGCAGTAACGAGTTGTTTAGCTACTTAATATTTCTGGGCAGTAGCGAGTAGGCTTACCTACTAAATATTTCTTGGCAGTAGCGAGCAGTTTAGCTACTAAATATTTCTGGGCAGTAGAAAGTAGTTTAGCTACTAAATATTTCTTGGCAGTAGCGAGCAGTTTAGCTACTAAATATTTCTGGGCAGTAGCGAGTAGGCTTAGCTATTAAATTTTTTCGTCACTAAACTAAAATAGTCCCAACAAGCCTTAACGCGTAACGATTGTTCGATAACAGGTGTTGGCGAAGCACACGACTGGCCCAGAACCACTGTCGCTGTGGCTGAAAGCATTCCCACTGCGACTCGCAGTGGGCCCGTTGGCAGCGGGTTTGGTGGCCCTTACGCCCGCTCTCTTGAGGGACACGGGACCAACGTACTCCTACCTCTTCGTGCTGCTTCTTCTTTACGTGTTTCATCAGGTATACAAACACTGTCGACAGTATCGACAAACCACTAATATCCTACTACCTGGTGCCCGCGACTTTGATCAGGGTGAAAAATAAAAATGTAAGCAATATAACGCTGACCAGGCGTTAGTTTTTTTATTTTAGATTAGATGTTCCCATGGGAAGATTTTTTTATTTTCTGGATAAAAGGTATCCTATGTCCTTTTCTGTACCCTGACTTGACAGCGTGTATGCAAAATTTCACGAAGATCGGTTTAGTAGTTGTGTGTGTCTGTGTGTTTTATTTTATTAAATTTCACTTATTCTCAATCTCAAATATAAGGGTCTCTACTGGCTCCTAGGTAGAAATTCAAAACTATCTCTGGATAATAAGCTCCTAATCTACAAGGCTGTCATAAAACCAGTCTGAACCTATGGGATTCAGTTATGGGGAGCCTGCTGCGATTCAAACATAAATAAAATTCAAAGAGCTCAGAACTGCATTCTCAAGCAAATTAGTAATGCACCCTGGTTCATCAGAAACAGTGAAGTACACGAATGCCTGAGCGTGCCAACAGTTAAGAATCAAATAAAGGAATTCGTAAGCAAATACAAAATAAGACTGGACAATCATCCTAACCAGCTCGCTGTCCAGCTCACGTTGCCTGACTGTCTGAATCGCCTCAAACGTCGCAGAACCTTGGATCTCGGCGCCATTGACTAAGCTAATATATTAATATGGAGGATGTTCCTATTGGGGAATATCTCCTCATGAATGATAGTCTATCCACACATCTGCTCATAGTCGGAAGGACTGATTACACGATATCTATACTAAAAAAAAAAAAATCACATACATATCTGTTTTAAATCATTTATAATTAAGTACGTATTGTAATGTAATGTAATGTTCTATTACATTACTTTAACGAATTCACTTTGTCTTGTCTTTCCGCAGACATGTTTGTACTGCATGTTTGTGGCTGTGATGGCGTTCTTCGCGAAGGTGTCCGACCCAACTGTGGGCGGCACTTACATGACTCTGCTCAACACCGTGTCAAACCTCGGCACCAATTGGCCCAACACTCTAGCGCTTTGGGCCATCGATCACCTCACATTCAAGAACTGCACGGCTGCAGACCTAGTCGACAATACGTGCTCAACATTAGGAGAGACTGAGGTGAGTTTCTTCTTATTACTAGGCATTCTCTGCAATCAAGGCTAAGCGTATGCTGAGATGAGACGTTAAATATCCTCCTCCTCATCTTGTCGAAATCTCTCCTTTTCGGAACAAGCGCTTTGAAACATCCTTTATAATGCGCACTGCCAAGGTTTGGAACTCCCTGCCGGCGTCTGTATTTCCGAGCCTATATAACCCTAATCTTTTCAAAGTTCGAGTGAATAGGCATCTTCTGGGTGAGTTCGTTCCATCTTAGGCCTCATCCATGCTACTCAGCTGGTTGTTGGCCATGAGCAAACCCATCACTAATAAAAAAAAAAAGGATAGTTGACGCAGACATACGCCGCAAGCACATGTTCATTCCCGTCCTATATAATATAGCTAGAATATACATTAGTTGACGAGCAATATGTGTAATAACTTTTGAAATGTCTGGATGATTTGTATCATGCAAACAAGTTTCGAGATGAACTAATTAACGCCAGACGGGCAGGCAAGTGGTTAAGGCACTTGTCTAACGGCTCGTTTCGGTGTGAACTGACGCTTATTCACTGCGTTTCGTTTAACATAGTAGGGGAGCAGCGCATTGAGAAGAATAAGGGCCTCTTTCACAAACTACATGTAAAGTGTTGATTAGTTACTTTTAGAAATCATTTTCTGTTATATTAAATTATGCACTCGGTTTACTGCATCATTCGATAGCCGATTTTTTTTTTAATTATTTTCTATTTAATGTTTGGGACGTTTACTGTACAAACAAAAGTATATCAGTTCCATTATCCCCGGTTACCGGTGACTTTAAATGACAGTTTGGCCTACTTGACGTTTGTGAAAGAGGCGCCTAAGCGAATTAAGGGAATTTTATTGGCTAACCAATAAAATTCCCCTAATTGAGGGTATTCTGGCAGAACCGAATAAGTGCAAAATTTAACGATTATTAGTTAGATACATAGGCATACTTATTTTTTTCTCCTCTTTTTATCTAGCAAAACAGTATAACTGAATTAGATTTGTTATGGTTTATTATGGCTATTATGCTTCACCGTTTTACTACGAGGACTCAAACTTTTAAACGCTCTTTTCTCATTTTGTGTACTTTTTCGTTTCTGCCAGAATACCCTCGCCTTACTCTTATCGCTTAACCTAACAAAGACGTCTGCTTGTTGATAGACCTTTTTTAAAAAAAACAATGGTAACGTTTTATCGAATGACGTATAAACATCGCAAATCTTAATCGGGTATTTTTCCTTTGCGCATGTAAAATTGCGAACAATACGGCGCACCTGCTTTCCCTTATACAAATGTTATCATTGCGTCTCGCTCATTCCATCCCCGCGTCGCAATAATACCTCACAAACAGTCCCAAAATCGGTTACTGCGCATATTTGTCACGTGATATCGCCAGAGCCCATTAAGTTTTGCGCCGATTATAAATTGCTGTAAATTATGTGCAGCAATGCAAAGCAGCTGGAGGTAGCTGCGAGACGCGAATAGACGGTTACTACGTGGAGACGTGTCTATGCATGGCGGCGGGCTTAATTTGGCTGTTTTGGGGAAGGCGCGCCGTTTACAGACTGCAACACTTGCCCGCCTCCGCTTGGCAGCTGCGTCGGCTCAGGTAATGCCTCGAAAAAGCTATAATAAGATGCGTTAAAAACGTCCACGACTCAATCCAATCTGATTGGGAAATCGATGAGGTTTCCTTCTCGGATTAAGTAGGAGACGGTATACTTTATAGTGTGACTATACTATACACTATATAGTGGATGACCTACTGGATGACAGTTAGTGAAAATAAAACAAATAGTGTGTGTGTGTCAATTTTTTTTTAATCTATACATTTTAGGTACTGACTATGTGGGTAGAAGTAAGTACTGAAAAAATGGTCCTCTCCAATAATAAAATAAAGGTTCTAAAAGTGGCCACAGTGGCGCTAGTGTAACATATTCTTCTATCTATTTATCTTTGTCTATTTGTATTACTTCTACAGTTTCTCTTCTTCTTCTTCTTCTTCTTCTTCTTCTTCTCTTTTAATGTCTTGGCTCCATCAGATATTCTCCGATGATTTTGCCAGTGTCATTAGTAAAAATAGCAATTTGTAATAGCCTTTTTTAAAATAAAAAAAAGACAAAATTGAAATTAAAATCAAAAGTAGCAGATCCCGAGACTAGTCAGTGAAGTCAAGTCTATAATTTTTCTTAGTTTTCCAAAACAGGTCCGTCAAGTCCAAAGCAGTCAGGTCAAGTCCTACAGTTTCTCAGAAAAGTGGCATTACTGTTGTGTTGTCCCATTCTAACCATGAAGTTGATAAGAAAGAGACAACACTACAGTATTGCCACTTTTTAATTTCAACACTTTTCTAACAGACTATGTCTTTGTTTAATTTGCTCCTCAATGCTACACTAGCGCCATCTTAATTTACTGGTTTTTCTGAGACCACTTTTTTAATACATAGAGTCGGTCCTTCTTACCTCTGCATATAGCCATTCATAGCCCAATTTGATAAAACGCCGTCTTAGTATTTATTGTTTGATTTTGTGATATGAATAGTTAACTGTGATGCACATAAAAAAAAAGCTTGTCTCGCTTGAAAATAAGTTTTTCTTGTAGCAAATTGTCGTCTATGCTAAAAAAAACTTTATATTGCAGGAATATGTGTAGACACAGAAATTTTTATTATGGACATACAATTACGAAACATTACGGAAACATTATATAGGTAATAATTTTTCACTTAATGAAAAAGTTTATCTATAGATACTATATTTCTTTTCTTTTGCTCATAAACTAAAGTGTGAAACAGTTTCTTTGGTTGTCTTTTTCTTGAGTTGTATGGGGTTTTTTCTTCTTTGTGTGAGTTCTAATATTTTTATTTATGAGTAGGTCTGATAATATTCTTAATGTTGATATTTAAAGTTGTAGATATTTTTGACCAGTAATCGCAATTAACACTTGTTTCAGCCATTGTTGAATTTTCAAATTATGTAGTTAGCCGAAGCCTATTAACGTATTTTGCCCTATGAAGGCAGTGATATGTTAAGTAAGTACTAGATTGAGCACTCCCTATGATTTCTTGCTAAATTCATGTTTCAACGCGGAAGGTGCGCGGGGGTTGGCGGGGGACGGCGCGGCAGTAGTGTCAAGGTCAATAGGTCAAGTCGTAGACAACTGAATATTAATATGGCCGACCCGATAAGCCCGTCGGTTTTAACAAATTAAATATTAACCTATTATGTAAACGTTTCAATATTAATAAAACTTACATATGGAACGTCACACCAGCAATTTTACCAATATTTTTTGTTGTATTTTTGCAATATCTCATCACACAAGACGGCATTTTTATTGGTTTTGAAAATAATAACGCGCCTAATCTCTACGAGCGCGTACGACAGACTGTGAACGGGTAGGACGTCGGAACTCCAGTCACTTGGAACACTCATCGCGTCTTGAGTGTTCCATCTAGTACATAGTACTTAACACGACACTGTATGAAGGTTGTACTTCTATTCTTATGTACACTGGCGGACTCATAAACTGCATCAAAGTAATAGACGACTTTGAAATAAATATTTTAACCAAGTATGCAAACTTTCTATACAGATTTAAATTGAAACCTCTAGATTGGTTCGTGAACTTTAAAACAGCGTATCCTTAAGTTTAAGTTTGTGTACTGGAAAGGACCTTAAGACTTTTTTGAAGAAAAAACAGAAATTTAAGGAAAATTGTTTTTATAAAAAAATTGGTTTTAACAATAGACACAAACTTTATGCAAGGGTTTATTTATGTTTTAATAGCGTGTATTACCCCCACGTGCCCTTATTACGGATTCTAATCGGTTCCGCATAGATTTTATTACGGTTATTAAAAGATCTTGCGGAATATTGTCCCATTCTTCTGAAAGTGCTGTTCTTAGTGCTGCCACTGTCGTGGGCACAGGATTTCTCGCATATACAGCTCTTTTTAAATTGTCCCAAACATGCTCAATGGGATTAAGATCCGGGCTGCGTGATGGCCAATTCATTGTACGTATCCCAACCTCTTCGCAATATTGTCGAACTTGTGCAGCAGCGTGCGGCCGGGCATTATCCTGCATTAAAGTAAAATTTTCGCCTATGAATCCCATGTAAGGCATCACGTGATCTTCTAAGATCTCTGTTATGTAGCGATGTGCAGTCAAACCCCCTCTATTACCGTTTTGACGGACCATGTCTATGAACACAAGTTCTGTTCGCCCGTTCATCGATATGCCACCCCAGACCATACACGAACCACCTCCAAAAGGAACACGCTCCTCAATGCAACTTTGAGCATATCGCTCCCCACGTCGACGATAGACTCTTCTGCGACCATCTGCACCATATAATCATATCCTACACTCGTCCGTGAACAATACGGAGGCCCATTGCTCTTCTGTCCAATTTAGGTGATCACGCGCAAATCTTAAGCAAGCTTGTCTGTGAGCTACAGACAAATTTGGACCATTTGCTGGTCTAAAAGGGATGTTATCCGCTTCCTTTAACCTTCTTCTTATTGTTCGTGCACTCACATTTACTCCACGCACTTCATTAAGCTCCTTTTTTGATGATAATTGACGTGAGGAAACGATTTCGCAGGGAAGTTGTAACAATAAATCGGTCATCACGACCGGTGGTTGCTCGAGTCCTGCCTGTACCACGTCTCCTTCTGTAAGAACCTGTCTCCACAAACCTTCTGTATATTCTAGAAATCGTAGACTGGTTTAAATTTAAATTTCTACCAATCGTTCGTTGATCCAAGCCCTCCCGCACCAGTGCTACAATTTGAGCCGCTTGTTCGGACGAAGAATCCATATTATGGTTCAAAAACTCTCGATGAGTTAAAAAACTAACCCTACAATTCTGCTGGTAACAATAATTCAATAAAAAATCAATGCGAATCAATTTAAAACTTTGCTTTAAATAACACGCAAATCTGATACTACGAGTAAATTTTCTTTTCCCGGCTATATTCATTTGTTTTACTGCAGTTCTATTTTTAAATTTTGCTTTTTTTTAAGATTAAGAGCCAGTCTCTCCATATTTATATAATTTAATCTAAAAAGTATGCATACTTATTAAAAAAAATCATTTCAAAGTAATCCTGAACTTTGATGCAGTTTATGAGTCCGTCAGTTTATATAATATATGTATAGTTGTGAAATTATTATGTTTATTAGTTATTTAGTTGTTGGAATTTTAATGTATATTTTGATTGGTAGATATTTAATTAGGTATTATTTAAAATAAAATTAGAATTATTGTTGTTTTGCACTTTGTGAAAATGTGACTTATAAATTTAATTGGACAAATCCAAATGTATTTTTTTATTTAATAAAAATATGAATTTAACTATGTCTTAGGGATATTTTTAAAAATATTTTAATCTTTTATCCAGTTTCATTAGGCTATGGCCTCCTATACTAAATGGTATACGTGATGTGAGAATTCGATGAATTCGGAAGTGCCTACTTAACACTAGACAAATGTGTTTTGTTATTAGAAATGACACAATTTAGTTCATTTTTAGTAGCGTAATATACAAACCTCGTGTTGCGAATGAGTATTGTACTCGACTGGTATTCTAGTGGAGTATTATGGCGTTTATAGGAGGGAGACCATAGCCTCAAATTACCTTTTGGGTAATTTTTTTTTGACATCGAATTAAGTTTGTAGTTTGTTCATTCCAAAGTCGATTGTTTTACTGACCTCGAATTACTTTTGTTCATTCCAAAGTTGATTGTTTTCAGACATAATGTAGACGAGACTGCTGTTATTTATTGCATTTCTAAATTAAAAGAAACAATTTCCATTTAGTATCACCTTTCCTTTCCAATATTATTATGTCAATTTTTATGTTTGCGTGAACTGATATAAATTGATTTGTTTAGTTAATACAAAGCGAATGTTATTGGCCACCAACAAAAATAATATTGAAAGTGTATAGTGATAAAGAAATAAGTATTATGGTAAGGATATAATTTTATTGTCAAGCCCCAATGTTCACGATTTTATCAGCAATGGCCAAGTTTGTGAAAAAAAAAATACAATAAGCCTAAATTAATTATTACTTCTATTTAATTTTAACTAGAAAAATATATTTTCGTTGCAAGTTTTTTTTTATTATTATTTTATTTCAAATGCTCTGCAAGAAAGTATTCTTCACCTAATTTTATTTATAAATATGTTTGTAAATATAAAAAAATAATAATATAAGGATTGTTGCATAATAATATTTATGGATGTAATGTACGTCTTTGTGACCGCATTAATTAAATGTACAGGGAAAATAAAATAGACTAGCATGATGCGTCACAGTAGTTTAATTATTTTTTATGTACACATACATACATACAATATAACGTTTCTTAAAATGTAAATGGAACATAATAACAATACTATATATTATGGTATTTTTTATAAACAATTTATCATTTGTGACAATTCTATATGCAATAAAGTAATACCTATTATATGTAATAACACGTAGTTTTTTTTTTAATTCATCTTAACAAGTAAAGCAAGCTAATTGCAAATATTATATTTAATCTATAGTCGCTGTCAAACCAAAATGTGCTATGTGTATTTTTTTGAGATTCCAAAATTTTGAGCTTACTGTATAGTTAAATTCCTTCTCTCGTATAAAAAAACTACTAGAATCTGTTGTGTGCAAAATTTACTCTATCAAAATAATAAATAAAATAGTGAATTTTCATGTTTCAATAAAAATACATTTTTTTTTGAAATGAAGCTTCATATAAAATTTTTTAGGAAAACTATTTTTGTCAATATCTCAAGTGTACTTTTTGCGCATAAGAGATTTTGGTTTGACAAAAACCATACCTATATCCAAACAAATGCCAACTTTAAACGCAACCCCGGAAGAGCGATTTTTGTACCGAACAAAATATGTACTTTGTGCAGTATGACAGTTGTTGTGCAATTACAATAATTCTAATATTGTTACAACATTTATTAATATACATAAAATTTATAAATCAATAAACATTCAATAAATTTACTCGTATTTTATGAATGAATATAGTTTTTCTTATAGGTAATGAAGTTTAAAGAATCTTCGTTATCACAATTTCATTTATGAAAATTCTTTTATGGGTATAATAGTCGGTACCTTACATTATATGAAAAATTAGCGCATGTGTGTAACGGACTAATAAACATATTTTCAAGGAATTTACTCAGTACATATGTACTGAGTAAATTCCTTGAGAAACGCATGCTTATATATACTTCATATAATCGTAGGTACTTGGTAAACGCACTATAGGAAAAAAATATTACTAGAACACAAACGTTGGCAGACTTTCTCGCCGAGAAACAGTGTTTAATAGGAGTAAAATACATTTCTAAGGTGATTATTTTTTATAATATATTAATAAAAACAGATCTCAAAATCATTTCTAGAAAAAACTTTCTTAAGCTATTTTATTGGTTGTTTGAGAACACTTTTTAAATACATGAGCATTGGTAAGTATAATAGACTAATTTCGTGTATAGAGGTATACTCGTATTTCGTGTAAATATCTAATCACTAGCTAGTGCCCGTGACTTCGTCCGCGTTGAAAAATATATCACCTGACAAATATATGGCCTGACATCTTTATTGCTTTTTGCCAGGCGTTGCATTTTTATATTTAGATGATCTCGGGAAAAGTACTTTTTTGCATGGCAATGTGTATGAAAGAGTTACTTTTACATTTATAATATTAGTACATAAAAACATGGATTTTATTTTAATAATATAAAAATCTTGTCTTAAATAGTTTATCGTTAAACTTTTACAGGAAAGCTTAATATTTTTATGCTGGTAAAAGACCAAGGTTAACCGAAATGTTTAAAATATTAGTCGTTATTTAAATTATAAATTTCAAATGGAAAAACTACCTACATAATTCATTTATCCTAATTTAACATCCCAGTGTTAATACATTTAAATAGTCTAAAATAAACTGCTATAACTATTGGCACACAGACGGCTTATTTCCTGTAGTGACTTGTGGCCATTCTCAACATCCCATCCATCTGACTTGACCATAACAAGACAAAAATCTATCTACTTTTAAATATAGGTAATGTCCCAATAATTTAGTTGACAGATCTTATTTTTCGAAAAGCTTCGTGGTGGTCACGTGAGGGCTTCACACTGGTTTGATGGTGATAAAATAATTTTACTGACATCCCTAAAACAGTGTGAAGGTAAGTAAGCTGATTTTGTAATGTTCATACCATTGGTTCGTAATGTACGTAACGGTAAGTCACTTTTTTAACTTTAACACCATTGCGACTTTTACAACAAACAAAAACGTAAAACAACGCATAACTCAGATAAAAAAATTTCAACATTATAAAATAGGTGAACTATTTAAATAATATTTTTAAATGAGATTATACTCCAATATTTGTGGAAATATTAGTACTTAAAAGTAAGCGTTAGTTCACAATTCACATTGAAACGCAACGTTTCGCGCACGTTTTAAAGGAGCAATACAATATAGAACTTATTAACTAAACAAAAAGGTTCACAGTTCTCATTGAACTGTGAAGCATCTCGCGACGTCGCGTTGACGTCGGCCGTAGAGGGAGTATAGACTAGAGTAGTCTTTAGAATAATAATAGTCGTGAAAACGAGACGCATTTATGCTTTATTACCTTAGAGGGAGCGAGACACATTATTGAATTTTTGTCTCTCTTTGCGTATGCGTTTTTATTGTTTGCCACACTTGAAAGTGTGGCACACAAATCTCTTGGTGGATAATACAAGCACTTTGTTTTTTGCCGATTTTCATATTTCAAGCATTTTTCAAAGTTCCTGGGTATTGTGTTAGGTGTGGTATGTGTTGCTGAAAGTGGTGATAATGGTGAACTG
This sequence comes from Synanthedon formicaeformis, assembly GCA_945859745.1. Lineage (NCBI taxonomy): Eukaryota > Metazoa > Arthropoda > Insecta > Lepidoptera > Sesiidae > Synanthedon > Synanthedon formicaeformis. The sequence continues at coordinate 7,544,932 of OX243965.1, forward strand.
TTGCATTTTAGGCTGTTAAAGCCGATCAGAGCGAAATGTTGAAAACATAACCTTTCATATGTAAGTGCTTTATTTTTTGGTTAAATGCAATAATTGTTGCATGGAAGTTTAGTAAACATCTAATTTATGTCTTGTTATAAATGTTTTACTGTTTTAGATGATATCTTTATGATTTTTCTCTACGGTATGTACTATGTTTCCGTCCTTATCGAGTGTACGCTCACCGCTTCTCTAGTCTATACTCCCTCTACGATCGCGGCATTTCGATACGCAGCGTCCCATAGAAAATAGAGGTAAGGAGACCCAACTCTATACAGAAAGTGTCCGTCGAATACGTTCAAATAGACAGCGCTGTAGTAGCATTGGGTGATGTGACGCACTAGTAGCATTTTATTTACGGTTATTTCATGAACTACGCAACCAACCAATCATATCCAACACCCATGCTACACTAGCGCCATTCTGATCAATTTATGAACCACTATTTAATGCTGCCTAAGTTCTCACCTCACCTCCACCCTCCATACAGCGTCCCTAGATTCAGCGCGAATGGATTTTACATAGCTTCACGACGCCCTCGCATCGTACCACGCGATATGCATAGCTTTACATATCGTAACGTCGCGGTACGCATCATCAAACATCTTGCCTCTTCAAATATCTTCGCGTCGCGTCGCGTTTCGGTCTGAACTGACCCTAACTTTTTACGAAACACTCACTTGTTGAGCTATTTTTGAAATAAAAACTTCTTTACGCGCGTTTCGCTGAAGACTGAACTTAAATGAACCGTAACGGTCGGGTTGGTTACGCTGAATCGGGTTTACTCGGTTCTTCTCGACATCTAAGCTCAGATTGGTGTTCTATAATTATAAAATTAGAAGTTTTCACTTCTATCGTGAGGTCATCACCCATTTTTTTTAATTAAAAATTAAAACGGAACGTGAAGATGAAGAAGCAAGCTCGCTTAGAATCACGGATCCCGCCTGTTAAGTTCGTCGTCGCAAATGATTGGCTTTCGGTCATCACTCTTGGAGCCCTTCGCCAAGCGGCCGACGCGTCTCGCCAAAGAATTGGTCTTCTCAACGGCCCCCCATCCACCGCTTTGGCCTCCACCGCTGCCCGATCGGGACAAAAGACCAGTCACTCCCTCGCCCAGCTTACTATGGTGGATGCCGTACAAAAAGTACAGGAGCAGGCCTGAAATATTTTATAAAACCTTTAAATGTTTTTTTTTTTGTAAAAATAAAATGTTTATTACGAACTAGCTGGTGCCCGCGACTTCGTCCGCGTTCTCTATTAGATCAAGCTGTAGAGATTTGGTTTGAGCATTTTGTGTAAAAAGTCTTAGAAGAAAACCAACTGCGCTATTGTGTGGAGAATAGTTTCATAAGATATACTGACATGTTTTTCACTCGAATTTATATAACATTGTTATTAACAATTTTATGGAAAAAATCGCTGTATTTTTTAGTTTTTTGCTTATAAAATTGAAACTATCAGGGTAATCACGATGATATCAGTTCCTGAGATTAGCGCGTACAAACAAACAAACTCTTCAGCTTTAGGTATATATTAGTATAGATTTGTTAAAACAGTTAAGAGGTAGGTACTCTCCTTATTTATTAAGTAATTTTTCATAATATTTATTATTTTAATCAAATTAAACTGAATGTAGGTTGACCCCTACAGAAAATTTTAATAAAATTCATATGTTAAAAATAGATAGGTATTGAATAGCCTTTCTATGTAAGAAACAGATATTTTTTATATCTTAATAGATTTTTTTAAATAGATTCTATGTAAGAAATAGTGCTGCCCATTTCCCTATCCCTTTCCAATCCCTTATAATATAGTCGGCAGCGTACTTATTGTAGCACCTGTAATGTTGCTTGTGTTATAACCATACGGTAGTAATACTAAAGGTCGCTGCATACGTAACGGGGTTCCGACGTGAACGGGGCGGAGACGGAGCGTGGCATTTTGTAACCCCGGACGGGAGTTAAATGCATACGCACCGTGAAATTTCCGCGAAGCTAACGTGCTAAGTGTTGTGAACACGGGAAGATGGATACCGAAGCGAACGGGGCGACTGTGCATACGCAGCGAAATCACGTACGTGACGTGGCCCGCACGGGGCGGGACGTGCTAAATATCGTCCGCGACGATATTTTTTCAAGCCCCGTCCCGCACACGCCCCGTCACGTCCACGCTCCCGTCGCGTATATTTTACTACTGTACTTTTGTATGTAACGATATTTAAAAATTGTCCCGTCCCGTCCCGTCCGGATAAAAACCCGTCACGTATGCAGCTGCCTTTAATCTATGGTTATAGCCACCTAGCATCAAGTGGTCATCATCCTGCTTAAAAAAAAGACGTAAATGTAGGTAAAAAAAAATTCTTACCAAAAGTCATCCAAATAGCAAAACGAGCCCAAGTCAACGCATTGAGGTTAATCATGAGTTCGACGTTAAGTAAGACGCTCGCTGCCGGCAGTAGCGGAACCCAAGGTACGCGAAAAGGCAGCCTAGTCGGACTTTGTTGGTGGGCGTAAATCACAAACAGACCTAGAAAATAAATTTATTTATTTTCAGTTTGAACTAAAAACAAAAATCATAGTCAAACACATAGCGTGCTTGAAGATCTCCGATTTTTCCTTAGTTGATTTGGATTGAGAAGTCTAAATTAAATTATATTCAACACAAAACACACTTTGTATCTAAAAATAATTTTTGTCCGTCGCCTCCACTCGAGAACCTTCCGGTCTCATCAGCGGCCATCGACTCTTCGTACTACGAGTATGTGTCCTGCCCACTGCCACTTCAACTTACTGATCCGCCGGCTGGCCAGCTCATCTCGGTAACTTTCGTTCGTCTAAGGATCTGCTCATTCCTGATTCAATATCGCATTGTAATTCCAAGAGCGACGACTCTCTTAAGTGGCCCATAGTTAGAGACCGTCCGCTAAAGAACCCATTTATTAGCTTATAGTACAAGATTACTACATTAAAATTAATTACAGGTAATTGCGGCTAATTTTTACAAGGCAACCTATCCTTAATCCATTGCATACATTCTCAAGATTTACTTAAAATTAATTTCATCAAAAAAACAGATACCTGCAGGATCAAGCAGTGGGATCTTAGACTATTACAAGCAAATATGATCAAGGTCAAAATGTTTCAATTGTATAGAAGCATTGCAAGTATTCAGCTGTTAAAGAACCAATTTAACTTACAGGCATATTGGTTAGGGAGCCCACGATGCTAAATGTGTAGTCACTCGAGCGTCGTGGGGACCTATTGTACTTTGAAGATTGGATGGTAAGAAGAATTGGTTATATGAAATTTTTCATTTCAGCGGTGGGGTGAGCGTCTACAGGCGTTCAAAATTTTGTAGGCGCTGTATTTTAAAAAATCCTCCATATAATCGTCAGATTAAGAATCAGCACGATCAGGACTTTAGGCTGAACCGTCTGTATGAAAATCTGTTGAACAGTTGCTAAGCGACAGTAGTTGTTATTGTATGTAGTAGACAATCAACCATTTTCGAAATAAATATTACTTATATTTTACTGCATCTCTGATTTAACCAAGTGGTTATGGCCCAGAATACAAAATTTTCAGTCACCAGATTGACTGGGCTTGAGGATTACTCATCATGGAAATTCGCAATAAAAATGTTACTAATTCGAGAAAAATGTTTCAAATTTACGTCAACGCTACCTAAAGCTGATGATTCTACGGAAGTTGAGAAGGATCAAGAGGCATTTACCATTATATGTCTACATTTGGAACCTCATCTCTACCCGTACGTACAGAATTTAACATATGCTAAGGAAGTGTGGGATGCGCTAGCCGGAATTTTTGAGGATAAAGGGATAAATAGACGAATAACCCTCATGAATTCATTATTAGATGAGCACTTGGAAAAGCATAGCTCTATGCACGAGTATGTATCGGCTGTTATGAGTCACGCTCAGAAACTTAAGGAGATTAACCAGAGTTTCGACGATGATTTGATTGCTGTGGTACTTTTGCGAGGTTTGCCTGATGTTTATAGACCATTGCGTATGGCTTTAGAGCACTCAGGAATGAAACTTACCTCGGAAAATGTTCGGCAAAAGCTTCTACAAGAAGACTCCACCCAGAGCTCTTCCAGTGATTCCCCGAATGCTAATTCCGCATTAGTAATAAAGAAACAATCTCAGCAGTCAGAAATAAAGTTCAAATGTTTTAAATGTGGTAAGAAAGGTCACAAGAAATCGGACTGCCCGAAGCTGATAAAGGAGCTAGACGGAGAAGGCAAATCAACGGTTTCTACGAAGTCGAAGAAAGTTGCTTTGTGCAGTTCACTGTCGGTGCACGAATCCTTTAACCCATCAGCGTGGTATCTTGATAGTGGAGCCTCGAATCACATGAGTTTTCAAAAACATTGGTTTAGAGACTTTAAGGTTACTGATAATAATGTTGTGACATGTGCGAATGATGAGAAAATGACAAGCATAGGAAAGGGTGATATTTTAGTAAGTCTGAAAGGAGTTTTGTTACCAATACAAGATTGTTCCTTTGTACCAGATTTAAAAGTTAATTTATTGTCCATTTCTAAGTTAGTACATAATGGTTGGAAAGTGATATTTAATTCTGATGGTTGTAAGTTGTTTCACCAGTCGGTAGGCCAAATTGTGAGTAAGCTTGTAGTTACTGCTAGTGAAGTCTCAGGTATCTATAAGTTGGATGACGTTTTTCCTGTTATAGAAGGGGCTTTGGCTACAGTTCAAGATGAAGACTCATTGTCACTTTGGCATCGACGGCTTGGGCATGTGAATCTGAGTGATTTACGCAAGCTACCGAATATCGAAATAGGAAATAAGAGTGTAATGGAACCGTGTGTTGCTTGTTTAAGAGGTAAGGCACACAGATTACCTTTTCCAAAGGGTGGAGCAGGACGTGCTGAAGCGAAACTCGCCTTGGTGCACGCTGATCTTTGTGGCCCAATGTCCAAACGTTCATATGGGGGTTCTCAGTATATGTTTGTAATTGTGGATGATTTCACGAGAAAATTGTTTGTCTATTTTCTGAAGAAGAAGTCACAAACTTTGAATTATTTCAAGGAGTTTGTCACACACGTGGAAACTGAGACAGGTTTAAAGGTCAAATGCATTCGTACGGATAACGGTACAGAATTTGTTAATAAAAAGTTCAGTGAATTTCTTTCTAGCAAGGGAATAAGGCATCAGTTGACTGTCCCCTACACACCACAACAAAACGGCGTGGCAGAGAGATCAAATAGATCAATAGTTGAGATGGCTCGAACAATGCTGTTAGATAAGCACCTTAACATGAAGTTTTGGGCGGAAGCTTGTAATACAGCGGCGTACATCAAAAACAGGCTGCCTCATAGCGCCAATAATGGGAAGATTCCGGAAGAAATGTGGACAGGGAGAGTGCAAAATTTGGATCATTTAAGGGTATTTGGTTCAAAGGCCTATGTACATATTCCAAAAGAGAAGAGAAAGAAATGGGACGCGAAAGCGAAGGCATATCTTTTCGTTGGATATTGTGAAGATAGTAAAGGGTATCGCTTTGCAGATCTGAACAATCCTAGGACGATTATAAATGGACGAGACGTTGTCTTTACTGAAGATTCTGGCCTAAATGGCGCGGACTCTGGCTCAGTAGAAAAAGACACATTTTATGCGGATAAAGATATTCTTTGGGAAATAGATAATTCTTCGAAGACAGTTCCATGCAAGCTAGTGTCGGAAGATTCTTATGAAGATGCTATAGAGAATGCGGAGAACTCGGAAGCAGCTGATGCAGAAGCATACGTTGAGATTGAGCCCGTGGAAATCGAACAAGCTTGTAGACCAGAGTCTGACACTGAAGTACAGAATGAAGAAGCAGGTGCATCTAATGTGCAAAACGAGGAAGAGCCTAGGTACCCTTTACGGAACAGGTTACGTGCTGCACAGAGTGGATTTTATTGCAATGTCAGCAATATAGAGGAAGAACCGCGATCGTATAAAGAAGTACTGTGTAGACCCGACAGCCATGAGTGGCAAGCAGCGATGAAACGAGAGTTAGATTCTATGAAAGAACACGACGTTTGGAAGGTAGTTGAGAAACCACCAGGAGCCAAAATTGTTGGGAACAAGTGGATATACAAATTCAAGTATGATGCCGACGGAAACAAGACCTACAAGGCAAGATTGGTCGCGAAGGGTTATACCCAATCATACGGCATAGACTACTTTGAGACGTTCTCACCGGTCGTGAGAAAATCGACAATCAGAATACTGCTGTCATTAGTGGCTGAACAGAATTTCAAGGTACATCATTTCGATGTGAATACAGCATTTCTAAATGGGGATTTGCATGAGAAGGTATATATGAAAATGCCAGAAGGTTACATCGAAGTTGATGAAAACGAAAAAGTTTGTTTATTGCAAAAGGCAATATACGGCCTCAAACAATCAAGCCGCTCGTGGAACCAAAAAGTAAACGACGTTTTGTTGTCAATGTCTTTTAAACGGTCAGATATTGATAGTTGTTTATATTGTAAAGAAAATATTTTTATATGTCTTTATGTAGATGATTTCTATATATTTTTTAAAGATATTCATGCGAAGAGTAAATTACTGGACGGTTTAAGGAAATTCTTTAGGGTGAAGGATTTAGAGGAAGCTCGACAGTGTCTTGGCACGAGTTTGGAAAGGAACAAGGATGGTTCGTTGTTTTTAAATCAAAGAAAATTTATTGATACCTTGTTGACCGATCATGGCTTGGATCAGTGTAAACCAGTGAAAACCCCGCTGGAACTGGATCTACATAAAGTTTTGGCAGAGGGGGGTGGTGGTGATGATAATCAGCTGAACCGCCAAGAACAATTGCGATACCAGTCCTTGGTAGGAGCGTTAAACTATCTAGCCTGCAACACGAGGCCTGATATTTCAGCAGCAGTGAGTTTTTTAGCTCAGTATAATTCATGTTGCCATTCAGTACATATGAAGGCGGCTAAGCGTGTTTTACGCTACTTAAAAGGAACTCGTGAATTAGGCCTCACATTTCGAAAATGTAATGAGAATTCTAAGAAACCATTGATTACAGGTTACGTAGACAGTGACTGGGGAGGAGACATTAAAGACAGAAAATCGTATTCAGGATATTTGTTTAAACTCGGATCGAATTTGATATCCTGGGAGTGCAGAAAGCAAAATTGCGTGGCTTTATCGTCGACTGAAGCGGAATACGTTGCGCTATCTGAAGCATCAAAGGAAGCTGTGTATCTGAAGAGGTTAGTCAGCTATATTGTCAAAGATGTGCACTTATCAAATGTTAAGATGTTTGTTGACAACCAAAGTGCCATCACATTAGCAAATAATCCAGTTGCTCACCGACGGACGAAACATATTGATATTCGGTATAACTTCGTTCGTCAATGCATTGCTGACAAAGTCATACAACTAGAGTATGTCTCTACACAAGACAACCTAGCTGATGTCTTGACTAAGCCATTGCCCCTTATTAAGTTTAAAAGGTGTGTGTCTGGTTTAGGTTTAGTTTTAAATATTTAATGATGTCGAATGGTTGCTTGAGAGGAAGTGTTGAACAGTTGCTAAGCGACAGTAGTTGTTATTGTATGTAGTAGACAATCAACCATTTTCGAAATAAATATTACTTATATTTTACTGCATCTCTGATTTAACCAAGTAAATCTGACGCGCTCGAGTATTACAAAATGAGAATCGTCAAAAATATTTTTAGCATTTTCAAAGCTGCCACGAGCTTGCGTTACATCCGAATCGTCTGAATTTTAAATGGGAGCTTAGTTTAGGTTCACTTAACATCCCCTCTGAAAATCTGACGCGCTCGAGTTGTATTTAAAATTTTACCCCCACCCCCGCCAACCCCACCAACCAAATCGTCAGATTATTAAAATGCGCACTTTTCAGCATGTGACTCCAGAGCCCAAGAGGGGATCTCTTAGGCTCCCCAACCAATATAAAGGTTAATAAATTTTAAATTGTTTAGAAGCATTGCAAGTATTCGGCTGTTAAAGAACCACATCAACTTACAAGCAAATATGATCAAGGTCAAAACGAAGTCGGGTAGGAGTACCCAGAGTCCAGCCGGTTCTGCCAAGAAGTGGTTGTGAGCGCAAAGAATGGCGGCAGCAGCTGTGAATGTGTATACGCATCCAGTGACCGCTGCGCCCGGTGCTCTCCCTCCAGCCAGGGGCTCTAACCAAGCAAATTGAGCTCGAAGTCGACCCACGGTTAGAGCTTCGAACATCTAAAAAAATTGTTTAAAAAAATTAACACGCAATGTAAAAAAAAATTGATAAAGCTAACTGAACCCAACCACGCCCTTTACTATTGTTAGGACCTCTTTCACCAACTACAAGTAAAGTGTCGATTAGTTACTTTTAGATATAATTTTATGTTTTATTAAATTATGCACTCGGTTTAGTGCATCCTTCGATAGGCGAATTTTTTTATTATTTTATTTTTAGTGTTTAGGACTTTTACCGAACAAACAAAGGTATATCAGCTCCATTTATCTCAGTGACAGGTGACTTTAAATGACGGTTAGCCTACTTGACATATGGTGAAAGAGGCCCTTAGTCTATTGTTATTTTTTTTTTAATGTAGCTTAAGTTAATCCCTATTACATCAGCTATCTGCCACTAAAAGTCTTTTCAAAATTGATCCAGGCGTTTCGGAGATTAGCCGGAACAGACAGGCAAAAATTGAAAAAATTGGTATTTTTTATACCTAAGTGCCGTATATGTATACTAGCTGCTGCCCGCGACTTCGTCCGCGTACGAGTAACTTTGTAAATTATATAAGTACCTTACCTTCCTTACCTTACCTATATTATACCTTCCTCGGGAACCACTCTATCCATTGGTGAAAGAAAACAGCTTGAAAATCGGTGCCGTAGTTTTTGAGTTTATCGCGAACAAACAGACAGACGCGGCGGAGGACTTTGTTTTATAATATGTATAAGGATATACACACATATATCATACATGTATAAGGATAACGACGTTTTAGGTGAATTTATGATTTGTCAATGAGTATTCCCATTTGTACCACTATTTTGTTCTATATGGTAACTTATACGGGTTTAAATTTAATAATTTAAATTACCTATTTTCTGTATACAAATTATTAACTAGTGGTATTTTCGAAAAATTTGTAAAGCTCTACCGTGTCGCCTAAACAACAAATAATTCGATAATAATCACCTCAGACGATGAAGATCCGCCGTCAGTACCAGGCGTGCCGGTAGCCGAACTATCTTCTCGGTCGCAAGGGGAATCCAATTGTGGCACTCCAAATCCTCTATCTTCAATGGGTGGCATTGGCCTATATCTCAATATTATTACTGCTGCACTAACGATCGTGTACGCTAGCAACGTCCCAATAGACATAAATTCGACGAGCTTTTCAAGATCAAACAGCAATGCTATTATCGCTGAAGATAGGCCCGAAATTATCAGATTGACTATAGGAATTTGTGATTTATTATTGATGTCACTCAAAGAGCTAAACAGTAAACCATCTGCTGACATTGCATACAAACAACGAGGCAAGGAAAATAGGGATCCTAACAGAGTAGTGGTCATGCCACAAACAGCTCCTACGGCCACAGCATACTTTGCCCAATCGGCGTGCACTGCGCCAAGAGCTGCTGGCAATGCTGCATCAGGGTTGATACTTGTGTACGGCACCATGAGAGTCAATGCTAGTGCAACAAGAATGTATCCGAATGCAACTACAGCCATCGACAGAATAGTTGCTATTGGGATAGATCGAGAAGGATCTTTTGCTTCTTCACTGGAGGCTGAAATACTGTCAAAGCCCACAAAAGCGTAGAAGCATGTAGCCGCTCCCGCTAATACACCACTGAACCCATAGGGCATAAATCCGCCGTGTTTCTCGGACCAATTTCCCAGGTCAGCATAATAGAATCCCAAGAATATTACAAGTGATATCACTAGAAGATTAAGGATAGTGAGGCCGTTATTGATGTAGGCAGACGTTTTGACACCGACAGCTAATATTAAAGAAGCAACAATGCATATGACAAAAGCTAGAACATCAGGATATCTGCTTAGAAGAGTTTCGTGAAGTTCGCCCGTGATAGAAATTGTAGCGTTGCTTATGGCTCCGTCGAGAATTGCATCCAAGTATCCGGACCAAGCTCTAGCAACGGACGCAGCTCCTAAAAATAAATAAATTTATCATCAATAAATACAAATTATTATAATTTCGTAGTCATTTGGGCAGCCCGTCTTACAGAAGACCACAGTGAGCGACTGATTATCTCTTCCCAATCCCTTTTCTTTAATCCCACTATCAGAAGCAAATCATCCTAAGTCATATTTAGCAAATTTTATTACTGTAGGTAATGGCAATATTTTTGTTTTTTTTTTTTAATAACGTAGGATAGTATTCCTCCTGTGTCAGATATTTTGTCTGGCGTTTTTTTCAACACAGAAATGTCACTAACAAAACAATTTTTTTTTACTTACCAATCATGTATTCCAAAATAATATTCCATCCTATGATGAAAGCCCAAAATTCGCCAATACTAACATAAGTGTAGGCATAAGCGCTGCCAGCTCGAGGAATTCTTGTACCGAATTCGGCATAACACAGCGCGGCCAGTGTAGACGTAATACCAGCAAGAAGGAAGCTGAGTGCCGTAGCAGGACCCGCCATATGACGGGCTACGGTTCCTGTTAGCACATAAATGCCGGCGCCAACCATATGACCCACACCTGGAAACAATGAAAATTTGGATTAGGGATTTTCTTTTTAACTAAAAAATCGCTCTGTAAACCCTTAAAAATTGTAAACTTGACAAAGCACCGGCAAATAGTTCATTTACTTAAGTTTAGTAAATTCCTACTTTTTTCCTATCAGTTCAAAAATCCTGAACATCAAACCACGTTTCCTTAATAGAAAATTACTTTTCTAATTACTCCATTTTAATAATATTTTTAGGAGACACTTAAAACGTTACAATATTTTTATGGACTTATGGACTACAATATAAAATTGTACATAACTAAAAACCAGCAAACTATAGGTACCTACTATGTGATTTTAGATTTCTTCATAAATAGTCTAATAATATAAAATAGGCATTATTATAAAGTTTTAAAGTGTCTCCTGAGAATTTTCTTAAAACGTAATTAGTTAACTTGCCAATTAAGATAGCGTCTTAATTGCCAATTAAGACAAATAAAAGTAACATAATTTTTAATATTAACAACAAAGATAAATAAAAATAATCTACTACAATTTTCCTTTCTACAATTACATCTTTCGTACCTACTGTTTGTAATTACGATGACGCAAAAGAGGGGTGTTATAAGTTTGACTGTGGCATCGTAGCTCCCAAACGGAAGAACCGTTTTTGTTCCAGTTTTTTTGTTTGAAAGCTAACCTGATCATCGAGATGATTTTTAGCTTTAATTTATGAAGATTTGTATCTCTATAACTTACCTAGTAGAGTGATATCAAATGTAGTTAGACATCGATTTAGCGGGGTGTCCAAGACGTCGCCGTAAATGGGTTTGCGACGATTCATTTTGTGACAGAATCCAGAGAGCACATGCCCCAGGATCTTTCGCCTGGCGCCTGGCATCTTCCTCCGTCTTAGGAGAATTCAGTTGAATATTCCCTCACCTATAGTTCAATATAAAATTATATTAACCTTCATTTACATTATGCGTCGGAATCAATAGGGAAATCAATCTATTATACATAAATTATAGGTAGAAGCTGCATTTTTACAAATGGAATAAAACATAATAGGAAACACAAGGTAAATAACAATATGGTAAGGCTACAGATAAAATACTATCTATTCCATTACTTAGGAAAAAATACACAAAAAATTTGGTTACCATACCTTGTTTTTTGTCGCCAGCTGATTATTATTCGCAATGCTTTTGTACAATGATTACGACATGTTGCTACGATAAGTTCCAACCGCTCAGCGCGCGCATCTAATCGATTTTTCCATATCCAACTATATTTCCGTACATTCCCAATATTTGGGTTAAATATTTAGATTATATATTACTTACTTAACTTATAATTAATCATTACATAAGTTACACAAGAGGAGATCATCATGTTCAATCACGCTCAAAGGAGCATTGCCCTACAATTTCATTATGAAGTGAAATATATTCCCAAGTAGCAAAAAATACGTCTTGCTTAACGTACCTATATAAACGCTGACGTAGGAAGTCTGTTTAAAGAAAAATCAACTAAATTTATGTATTTACTTATTGTAAATGTTTATAAATTGTTCCTGACCATTTAAAAGTAGGGTCAGCTCAATGGTACAAACACTCGTCATCACACGTTCAAATCCCGGTCGAGCCCGTAACTAAACAATGATTACTTGATCTAACGATAAAGAAAACCTGTGACCAAACTTGCCAAATTACTTAATTAATAGATATATTATTTTCATTTCATAGTAACATTGAAAATGTGAAATTAACTAAAAATTCTACTAGTTATTGGCAATTTAAATGAAGGACAATGCTCATGAAGTATGGAAAAAAACCAGCCCCGGCGCAAACGAAATGTAACTCAAATTATAGGTAAAAATGAGGTAATTAAATACTTGCTATTCGAATTAATTCAAATAGCAAATTCACCATGCAGTAACTATTTACCTAATTATCTCATATTTATCTATATTTTCAGTTATATTTTTGATGGTTGGGTTTTTTTGAGCATTGTCTTTTATGTCATGATTCCTTTTATGCTACCTATGAGACGGTGAAAACTTGGACTGACTAAAGTCCAAATGTTGGGGATATGCACAGTCAAAACACGCTGATTCTGCCGCTGTCCTGGATTCTGAGGAAGTAATAAGCATTCTGAACATTTGTATACCTATAAAGATTTTCATTTGTTATTATAATCATTGTTTATCGAAGAATGTGCCTTTTCAATTTAAACAGTAACTACTAGGACCCGCGTTGGAAAATGAAGAATATAATACCCGAGTGACGACAGTGGCGTCAAATATTTTTTTTTTAGACGATCACTTGGGAATCTAGGCATTTTACTAGGACAAAAAGTATCCTATACGTTCTAGGTAAGAAACTACATGTGTACCAAACATCGAAATCAGTTGAGCAGTTTTTTCGTAAGTGACAAACATCCATACAATAGCAGAAGTAGTTAGGGAACTTTGTAATGGCTACTTGGGTCGTAGTATATTTATGCTGCTTTTTTGGTGGAGTAGATAGTCATTTTCTGAGAATAAACTAAGTGGCGAGTTTCACCACTCTACGTTAGTCGTTTTTGATCTGCTGTTAAATCCTACAATAGGCAAATCTTGCATCTGCTGGTGCTAGCTTTCCATATCTCTCAAAATCAAGTATCATTGAGTATTTGAAATAGGCAAAGATTAAATGAATGAAGTTACACTTAACTATCTTACCCATGTAGGTACTCAACAAATCAGGTTGTTAGTAATTATAAAAAATGCGAGAGAAAAATAAGCTCCACACTCAAATTGTCGGTATATTACCATTAGTTCAATTACGAGTTTAATTAAGAGCCTGTCTGTATGTTACGTGGTCTGAATTTAGATCGAGAAGATATGCCGCTAATACAAATTTATTTCTACGCTGGCATAAATAAAAATAATGAAATTGTTTTAACATTTTATTAGGTAAGCTTACCCTAATCACAGTTTAATATTAGCAGACCAACCATAAATTAACATAATAAAAATATATTAAGTATTAGGTACAATACAAATTATTACATGCTTAATCAAGAAATTATTAATTTAATTTGTGATGACTTGCTGTTCAAGCAATATTACGATATAAAATCATTATTGTGATGGATTGAAAATATTTCTTATTACTTTACAATAATATTTCATCTCTTAACAAATTGACATATCCATATATACTCAGATACAACAGAAACAAACTCAGATAAGAAAACATGACCTAACCAGAACCATAGAAAAATTCGGTAGTACCTATAGGAAAAATTCTTTAGGCCCCCCAAGTCCCTGATAAATATAAATGCGAGTTTTACATTTAAACAATAACGAACAAAACATTTAACCTATGTACCAGGGTTGTTACGGATGCAGAATTTTCAACATCCATGGATGTTGCGAATGCGGCTATAATTTTTTTTTTTAAATAAGCTTAATTTTTGATCTTTGATAAATAATACACCATGCAGAAAGAAATCATTGCAATTAATCATTTTAATAAAAAGTATGAAGCTTTTAGTAGAAAATTGAAACAATTTCACAATTTATCCTTGGGAAATCTGACATTTAGGGCAAGCTCCATATCCGCATCCGCAAAAGATTCGCATTGATTATTGCGGATACGGATGTCGTAACAAATCGATGCGGAAGTTCCGCATTTACGAATGCGAATATCCGCAATAACCCTGGTATGTACCTACTCGAAAACACCAACTTTAAAATAATAAATGGAAAACTATAGAATAACTTGTATACCTACCAGATTATTTGAATGAAAACTATATTTTATTACGTATTTTATTTACGTTAAAACTTTATGAGCTTTGAACTTACTAAACACTTGTGATTTGGGACATAACATGGTAAGTATACAATTAGGGAGTAGGTAACTACATTTATTCACCTGAATTCAGATTTTGTCCTTAGAAAACACCATTTTTTTTATTTACAAAAGCTGAATTGTGCTGAATAAATTTCCCTTATATTTCAACAACGAACGATTTTTGAGTAAACTAGGTCGATAACGAATCCAAATAACGAAGTGGTGCATATAATAAGATCTATTGAATCCCCGACAGAAAAAAGTGCTCATGAATTATACCACACACATATAATAAGTTTCTAAATAGACACTCAAAAAAATCTACTAGAAAACATCTAACTATTACAACATATATTTTGTACAATACAATCACAACTATCTATTATAATATATGAATAATTATTACGTGTAGGTATTATGTAATCATAAAATGTATTTTATTATATACTTGTGGGTAAATTTATATTGTAAAATTTTATGATTACATAATTACACTTTAATGTACAAATAAAAATAATTTTGTAATAAATCTTCATGGCACAATTCAGAATCATTGAATAATAAATCTGATTTACTATTGTTTTTTATTATTGCTATAGGCAGGTAAGTTTTTAAAAATATTCAAGTTCACCTTGTATATTGTATAATAATAATGCATTCATAGTGAGATGTAAATGTTGTACTATTATTATAACTGAACTGAATCTAAAATCTTAATTCAAATGGAGCATTACTAAACTAATTTATAAATCTTTTTCTTCTTATACACATAATATTATTCTCAAAATTTACATAACAGCATAAAAAATTTTTGCGTACTGTCTCTCGAACGTTATAGTTGTTTTAAATTTGCCATCATGCCTAAAATAATAAATATGTATTAATTTACTATATATAATATAATTATGTTTAAGTAATTTTCAATTTATTCTTATTCTCCGATTCTAATACCTACTAAAATTTTATAATTCATTTATTGCCCTATATACAAAACTGGAAACGGACATGATAAGTTAAGATTAGTGTGATGTTTAAGTAAAAAAATACAAAATATTTGTTTATATGTACAGAAAAAATAATAAAATAAAATCATAGCGCATAAGTACACACAATGAGTTAAGTACTAGAAAGTATTACTTGAATGATATGTTTAAAAAGTTTTTCAGTCTTTCGAAAATGTTGGTATTATTTTCTCAATAACTATTTTCGTATTTTTATTTCTTTATGAACATAAAAAAGGCTTCATTAAGTACAAAATAAGAAATATCGTATAGATTAATTTTATAATTTATTTGTTACTGTGCGTGCGTTTCTTTATTTTTATATAATATTTTTTTTCCACTTATAGTACTTACGTAGGTATATTCATGCGTAGTAGAAAAATAAAAAATATTTAATACATGAATGAAATTATTTAAAATCACTGTAATATTTAAAAAGCTACAACCGTATTGTTACTATGTAAAAAAATTCATTAAAATAAAATAAAAAGATGCGAGAAATAATCCTGTCATAGAAATTATTCCAGTGAATAATTTGTAATTAGTACATATGTATATAATTAAAATTATTATAATTAAAATTGTAATGAAATATGTGTATGTATTGAAATTATTTTAATCAGAATGTCAATATATAAAAATATATAGTTATTTATGATAAATAGTTCCATCAATATGAAATATATATATACTTATGTTAGAAAAACATCATTGGATATTATACCTATACATTTAAATTTCTTTAACGATTTATTTCATTTAATATTTAGCTGGTAATAAAACATAAGTATTATAACAATACGCATCCATTGTATTACTCTATTTATTAAAAATATATGTAATTATGTAAGATTATTTACCACGATTTGGAATTTACTTGTAGTGCCCAATATCCTAAATTACTCTACACTAGACAATTCTTTGTTATTTCACTGTCTGTAAATGTGAAGCATTTGTATCCTAAGTCATAATATGGCATAAAAGCTTTGGGGTTAGATTTCGACGAGCCATTCTAACTTTGAAAACCTACAATTTTAAAATAAAACATTTTAAAAAAGTTTGGTTGTATTGAATAGTTAGGTACTTAGTGCTTGTGGGTTTTTACTGAAACAAAACCAGAAACTTTTTGATCGCTCGACTGTATGTGGGATCCGATGACAGGACTCGCTGTTACCTCGGTCCAAGTGAGCCCAGAGTGGGCTTCTAAAAATAGTAACTAAAGTCATATAGGTTGGTAAGTGGTCTAGTTAGACATTTGAATGTTGGAATTACGTTTGGAACTTTAGAATCGGGCACTACAAGATTGTCAATTGTCATGCATGATTTTTATTTACGAGATAAGGTTTAGCCACATTAAAACCGACGACGTAAGCTCAAAAATTTCAGGTCATAAACACCTGATTACCTATTTTGGTGGGATAAATCATAGTTAAACATAACAAGAGACATTATGAGCAATAGGTAAAATATGTCGAACAAAGAAGACCGACCTTCTAGTTGGCTGTTTAAATTATTCCGTAAATAAATCAAATAATTTATTACAGATGCATTATATATGTAAACTTTAAAATCTACTTATATATACAATTAGATTAGAAATCTCTTTCGAATACCTGTATCCACAAATTCAATATTTACTAACACGTTTCAACCATTATATTTTGTTAAATAGAAAGTGCCAATTCATTTATTAATTTTTTTCAAACCACATTGTACAATGTTTTACTAATCAACAATGATTTTGTTTATTTACTAAACATTTCTCTTTTAACTATTTATTAATGGTCCCAACGTTTATGCATCCCAAGGATTAATAAATAAGACAAGTACTTAACTAACTTGTTAATTGCATATTGACTAGAGTTACAATTAAACTTAATGAATACCCATATATACCGCATTGCACCAAACCATTTAGTTGAAGAATAAATTTCATTTTAAACTCTGATTGCATAAGCTTTTTCAATGAATACCGTTACGAAATAGTTAACTATAAGCGCACAGAACTGCTGAATTTTGACCTAGTAGAAATTTGAATACCTAAGTAATATTTTACAATGAGAGAGAGCGAATTTTGTAAATTTGCTTTCATGTGGAAAGTTTTAAAAAAATCTTTCACTATTTCTGTTATATCATTGAAAACCTATACAGGTTATGAATACCTACTAAATCGCTCAATATAAAAACGGTTAGGTAGCAGAAAATGTACACGTTGTATCCACCGTTAGAAAATTATGAAACCACTCTTAATAAAATTCCCAGAAGGATATTGAAATACATTGAAGTAACATTTTAATTAATAATAATCCTATAGATGGCTCGCACGGAACTTTCAACAGCACTGAGTACCTAGAGTGAATTTGTAGTCTCTTCCAAAACTTTTATATCTTAATCTTTGATTAACAGATAGTTAAATAATATGCATTTTTTTAGTATAATAAAAACATGCGCTACGAGCGAGGGGCCACTCTGGGTTATCTTATGAACTGTATATTGTACTAATAATTCTACACTAATTGACTTTTTAGTTAATAAGTAAAAAAAAATATCTTAAAATATAAAATTAATTACAAATTCACTGTATACAGTCAATGAGTTTTTCACTGGTATTTGCCATGTGGTAGTGGCGTAGAGAGGATGTGGCCACATCGAAGCTGGTCTACATACTTTACATTTTTTTTTCTCTATTCTATATAAATATATTGAAGAAATGGTTGCTTTTATTCAATATACCGACATATTTACTGCACACTAGTTTAATTTATTATTATTAATTTTTCCAATTTAAGTATATTAAATCGTATACCTAGCTACATCTAATCTCTGTATTGCTTTAAAAGAAATTTATCCATTTCCATAAACCACAAAATATTGTATCTTTTAAAACTGTAAGAAATGTTCTACTCGTTAAAAACTCTGATAGCAATGTGAGAAGAGGTCATTTCAAATGTGGGTTATCCTAAGCTAATCGCTACTTGAACAACAACAAGAGATAAAAGTTTTGTTGTAATATGTTTTGCAAACTGAATTCAACACTACATTTAAAGTTAGTCCTATAATTTATTTAAGTTTTTTTTCGAAACTATAAGAAGCACATAGTGCCACAATAATTTCCTTCGCAACCAACAATATCTAAAGAGTCTTGACATTAACATTAACATTGAATGCGAGATATGCAAGTAACTAGTAACTTTTGAACCAATCGCAATGGGGTTATCAATGGTGTTCAAAGTACATCCCAATCTTTCTATATTAACTTTGCAGTAAGAGAAAAATATATTTTAAAATGATAAAAAGATTTAAACCGTTATTATGAAATCACTCAACAGCTATTAAGGAAAGAAATGGTCATAATAATTGTCAGGCGTGAGGAAATCACATAAATAACTGCTTGGTGAAAACTTGGTTACCTACACCATAGCAGATTGAAATAATTATTTACAAAGTACTACAGTCAAAATAAGAAATGAACTTGCAATACTTTTCAAGGGCAGCATATTAGACCAAATGACCAAGAGAGACTTCAAAATGATTTCTTTTTCTTTAGAAATAAATTAGATTGTAAATTAATTATTTTTTAATAATTTATAAGTAAATAGTCTAAATAAGTAGGTGGCTAAGGCATTTGTGACCTTATTTCAAACAGGTAAAGTTGGATTAAAAGTTGGATGGAGTGACAACTTACAGTTAAATATCTACCACATATTTAATACATCAATTTCAGTTACTTTTAGATACTTCACATTGTGTTACGTAACTAGGTAGTTTCATAGACACGTTAATAATACAAAGCGAACAACCCACAAAAAAATATATATAAAAAAATATTAGGCAACTTGTCCAAAAGTACAAGAGATATAAAAACATTTACAAGAGATAAGTATAATATAAAAGATATTAATAAGTATATTATATCACATAATAGATAGGTTACAATTTATAAAAATACAAGAATTTTCATACAGTTATTATTACAGTTTGTGAAATTATATGCTTAAAATTGTCAAGTAATTTTATTTTGATTTACAAACTTAAGTTTTTAAATGCAATATTTAATCTATTTTATCGACCAGTTAAAATGTATTAAATTATTATTTCTAACACAAACAAAATTAATGGAATCTTTATAAATAAGAAAATGCTTCAAATGCATTCACCCTCAACAGGCTAACCCATGGACAACGGACACAGATAAAGACTGGTCATACCTGAAAAGAGGTGCATGATCTCACAAATTTTATCAAAGCATTTATTTAGAGACCCCACATTCATTCAAAACGTCAAGTTAACAAGCAATGAACAACATAGTTGTTACAAGTTGTACTGTAGTAGTACTTACAAAGAATGTCTCCTTTTTCATGGCATGTATACATAGAGATGTACTATTTTAAAAGAGACAGTAATTATTCATGATAATTTTTTTTTTTATAAATGTCCAACAAATATGATCCATCTCTTAGCACCTTCTTACATTCACCAACAGTAAAACACTATCACATTTTATTCACATAGAGGGAACATTTGAAACATATGTTTTGCATCAGGTATTACGTGAAAAAGAATTATTACTATCCACCCGTGCCGTTAAAGTATTGAGCGTGTTTTGTGTAGGGAGCGGCAATATGATATGGTGGAGGTTGACCGCGGCTGTATACTGGCTCAGATACACTTGGACTGTGCCTGTGACTTATAACACTTGGTGGATTCGATGACACCGGAATAGCATCATACAAGTCATACATATTCTGACTTGTAGGAGAATGTATATGACTGTAGCTACCATCATCTGAAATGAGTGGTGTATTTGTCATACGATATGGATTTGTTGTGCTAGTATGACCAGTGGGAGAATATAATTCCGGGGACTGCGAAGATACATAAGTAGGACTTGATGTTGGTATTTCATAAACATTGGCATTTGCTGAGGAAGCCTGATGGAGGGGTGGATAGTGATGTATGTCTACACTGGATCCTGGATACATATTGTATGTACTTAAATTTGGCATTGTAGTTGAGCTGACAACTTGACTTATAGTATGTATTCTAGGGCTCGGCAAGTCACGACTGCTGTGTGGATTATAACTGTAGGTGTCAAATTTCTTTTGACCATAAATATTCTCTTTTCCTTGCATGTATGCCTCGCCACCATACATTCCATCATGATAATTACTCTCTGGTACTTTATGAGTAACTACATGGTCACTCTGTGGATACATAGAGTCATAAGGGGTCATACTATCCGTAATAGTTCTAGGGCTGTGTTTGTATGCAGCTTCATCATAATGAGGCATCAATATAGCTTCATTATTTGAGCGTCTATCTTGTGAACTGATACTGAGCCTTTGCAAACGATTCTGTGTTTCTTTTAAACTGTTTCTATAAAGACTTTCACTTGGCAGTTGATAACTTGTATGATCTTTATGGCCCATGTACTTACTCTGCGGTAAATCCATAGTGGCATTTGTTCTTTCCAGTTCTTGTCTAGAAGAATACTTTTCATTGTGTCTTGTAGAATACTTGCCTTGAGCTAGATAGTGATCAGAACTGTCATTTCTAAAGTCATTTACTTGTTCACTATTTTCTGGATATAAAGCATGATCTACACCTTTGTAACTTTTGTCATGCTCGTAAGTTAGATCTAAAGGTTTGTCATAACCACTTTCAAGCAAGTTATCATAAACGGAAACTTTTAGAGGATCTCTATGGGCACCATCAGTACAGTCCTTAATGGAACCAGAGTTTTCAGTTTTGTTATCTGATGCAAATCTTTGTTGTAAAGTAGGCGTTATTTTTGCTGCTTTAATATGTACAGAATTCTGCATTGGTGGAGAAACGTCCTGCGTACCATCTTTATGAATATTTCTAGCGTGCTTGGCCAAAGCGCGTAACTCTTTCGGATATGGTGTTGGAGCACGACGTAATTGTCCCGGCTTCTCAGGTACTTTTGTAGCGACTTTCATGTCTCCGAAACTAATGTGGCGTACAGAGGACTGTGTTTCTGTGTTTTCAGACTTATCTTTACACAATTTAGACTCAATCGGAGTTAAAGGCACTTGGGGAAAGAGGAAACAAGTAAGGACTTGCTCGTAAGTGTGAGGATCGACTTCTGAATGCATAGGCACTAAGGGTTTACTTTGATTTTCCGACAGCCAAACGGCAACTAACTGGTCACAATTCAGCAAAGACTGGGGAAGACAATTAAGTGAATTTCTTACTAAATTCAAAACTTTCAGTGACGATAAATGGCCAATCTCTGGAGGAATTTTAGTCAACTTGTTGGCACGAAGAGATAACACAGACAGCTTTGTACAACTCCCTATCTCTGGAGGGATTGATCTCAGCATGTTATCATCAATATTCAAATATTGTAATTTCCTTAATAGACCAACCGATGATGGTATTTTGTCCAAATAGTTGCACATTATCATAAGCTCCTCCAGATTCGATAATTGTCCTATGCTTTCAGGTAATGAATATAGTCTATTATTATCTAACTTGAGTGTTGTCAAATTACCCAACTGCCCAATTGTGTCCGGGAGTTGTGTTAAACTATTCGAAGATAAACATATGTCCACTAATTGAGAACAATAACCAATCTCGGGTGCCAATTCCTCGATCAAATTATTACTTGCTTCTAAATGTATTAAACTTTCTAATGTCTTAACTACAGCTGGTATACTCGTCAAGCTGTTACTATCTAGCCACAATTCTCTCAACTTTAAAAATCTTCCAATAACATCTGGAAATTGTTGCAACTCATTTTGGCCGATATCAAGTCTCAGAAGCTCGGTCGAACGAGACAAAGATTTCGGTAAAATCATCAGGTAATTGTCTCTGAGCTCGAGTATTCTTAAATTCGCAAGTCGTCCAAAATTTCCCGGGAGATATTCTAAGTAAGTGTCATTTAAGAATAGTTCCTGCAACGCTATTAGGTTTGTTATGGCATCTGGGAGTTTCTCCATAGGATTAACGCTTAGATCTAAAAAACATAAATACTTCAAAGCCTTCATGGTGTCTGGTATAGTTGCTAGAGTATTTCTACTAATATTTAAGTGGTGCAAGTTTACCAATGAAGATATGGCTGTGGGTATGGCTTGGAGCTCGTTATCGGAGAGATTCAAATGTTTCAGCCCATGGCACATGAAGAGCTGCCGCGGCAGTTCCGTGATGCGATTGCTTTGACAGAGTAGCGTCTCGAGCGTCCTTTCGTATACGAACACTTCAGTTGGAACATCTGTTAGCGATTGATGCGAATAATCCAACTCGACTACATCCTCCACTCCCGGTCTAACACAACAGAGGAAGTCGAAAGGCATGATGTTCAAGTGAACATCCAGCCACTCACTAAAAGCACGGCAATACACTTTTATTCACTAAATTCACCATTTTTAAAACAGATTTATTTTATATTCTAATTTAATTAAGCGTTAATAAATAATAATATATATTGGTAAAAATGTGTTATGATTTATTTGTTATTAATGTTTATGTTCCACGAGAGTAAAATGTTTGTAATTCCGTCATTTTTTCGCAGTGAATCACTAGGTACATAATACATATTCATTTCATTCTGATTTCCTCAAATAAAATGACACCAACTGTCACCATCAACCAAATCAACAATATCAATCAACTTCAATAATACACAGGACATTATATTGTATTTACCAACAGCTTCAAGAATAGAAACAGATATCAAGACAATAGATGCAATAGATAAACAGAAATTTCATACCTATAGTATGAATTTCTTTTTTATTGAATGTTTTGCAGTTAATTTTTTATCTAAATAAAGATTAAATGATATAATATCTTCTGTCAATTTTACATGTGGTTAGTATCTAGTATTTAGTTTGTGGTAGGTAGGTCTAAAGCCGCGTCCTCACTAGAGCCGCACTGTCACACAGAGAGCCGCGCGGCTGGCCTTGCAAGGCTTTTGTGTTTTTTTGTCCCACGACCCACGTCCACATTAACCGAGCCGCGGCGCGGCCGTCTTGGTTTGTAATTGCATTGAAAATGTACGACGAAGAGGACGCGCTTTTGGCTTCAGCTGCTTTTATAATTATAGAAGCGATTTGAAAACTAAGAAAAAACCACGGCATTGACGATTTTGGGTGCGACCAAGTTTAATCAGTAAAATAATGGACGATGTAAATCATTGCATCTCTATTCCAGGTTTAACTGATTTACATCGTCCATTATTAAATCATTTATTAAATTGCTGGCGCTATATATGTTTTTACTGATTAAACTTGGTCGCACCCAAAATCATCAATGCCGTGGTTTTTTCTTAGTTTTCAAACCTGCTTCTATAATTATAAAAGCAGTACAATATATGTATAGTGTGTACGCGTGTAGTGTGTACAAGGCCTGGCCGAGAGGCCGGCCTGATGTGGCCGTCTGGCCCTAGTGAGGACGCGACTTGAGATAGCAGTCATATTGACTTCACTGACCAACAAGTAAACTAAGGAGGGTAGAGATATCGTCTTTCGACGGACACTTTTAATACTCGGATTGCCCTCCTTATCGTCTTTCGACGGACACTTTTAATACTCAGATTGCCCTCCTTATCTCTATCCTCCTTGAAGTAAACCAAGTTGACTTTAACTTGATTGATGACAGTGACAGTGTTTCACTGACCTGTATAAGCACTGGACATGCTGATGTCAAATTATGTTTATGTCTATTTGAAAAACGCCTATTTGGCACTGTAGGTTATGGAGCGTAATAAATGGAACTAAAACTAGCGATGGCCGCAGACACTTTTATACTTATCTACGGAATAAAAATACGCAAACGTAAAAATTAGTTTTCCGTACTGTCATACGGCAGCGTTTCAAAATGGTACTCGAAATTATCTATAATTTGCTAATTTGTATGGGATAGGCAGTCCACTGTCCAGTGCTTATTATAGGTCAGTGCAGTGTTTTGTTTGTAAATCTTGTGGTATGTATGTGGTACTGGTACCAATGATATTGGTATTGGTATGTGTGGTGTGTGTGTATGGCGGTATTGGCGGTGTATGTACTTAAATACCTGTGTGATGTTTGTATAATCTGAACTAAGATAATAATTGTGTTACAACTCACAATAGTATTTCAAGTATTATTGAAATGTGATGCGAATACAGGAATAAAAGAAGAATATTAGTTTGTACAGCAATGGACCTTTCAGGTAAATACCGTTGGTTACCCATTTTCTTTTCTTGAAGAAAGTTCTTCATGTGTTAGCTTTTTCCGGTGCTTTATTCTAATGTAATTATAATGCATTTTTGTTTTGTTAATGAGTGTTTGAAAAGAAAATGCGCTAGCTCTAACCATATGCATTTCTATTTTTATTATTTTATCGTTTTGCACATAAATTTGCGTTATATATTTAACTGTGTCCAACCATTAGAATGAAAGTAATAAAAATGTATTATTGTCATAGGCACTTCAGATACTTCTGGCGACGATGGCTACGATTCAAGTCATCGTGCCAAGAGACCACGACGTGAAAAGTATAGGGAATTTTCTACAAATTCTGGTAATGATTTGTTTTTTACAAAATACATTACATCTGTTAGCAATAGTTTTAAAAGTCGCTACAACCACCTAATAATGTTCTTTTTTTTAATGTTGTGAGGTGCTAGAAATGTTTACAAGGTGCCAAAATTCTCAATGGAGGCAGGGATAAATTATATTTCTGTGTACCATTAAAATAATGAATTTTGTTATTTGTTATGTCACTTGCGGGGATTCCCCCACACACTATTTTAACAATGGCGTTAAAAAACACAAATGTTACCTATTGTTGCATACATGTTGCATGTGGGGAATCCCCTCATGCTGTATATTGACTGCCTTGCTTGAGAATCTATCAATAAATTAGTGTACTTGTTAGCACCAGACGCCATTTGTTGAGGTGTTTGCTGGTTCAATGTATATGAAATTTGGTATAATGTTACTTTGATGGTATATTCATGACATGATATAATACTGCAGCATCAAGTAGTCTACGTTACACCCAACTCCTCAGCAACTTAAAGCAGATATAGCGTGAAGAATCTATGAGTTCAATAGAAAGTCTGGGGTTAATTTATAATTTTTTTCTTCCGCGGATATATGCAGATACAGGTATGGATACCTGGCATAGCACGTCACTGATAATGTAATATTTCTTTAGGTGAAAGAATTTTTAAAAATCAGGCCAACTTAATTTATTTTTTATCCAACTCGACTAGGTCAATCTGGTGATGACACACATAACAAAGAAGATGATGATATTGGAACAAGCCGACCAAGATTTTCTCATGGAGAAACTGAGCAAGAGGAAAGAATTGGATTTACAGATTCCTCACCTAAAGGCAGTAATAATAAGGAGAGCGACTCAGACGAGGAAGAGAGTTTCATGTCACCATCCTATCAAAATGCAAATAGTCAATTTTATAACAATGATAATTTAAATGAGGAAGAGAATAGCAAATTGCATGGGGTGATCAAAGAAACATATTCGGAGAAAGCACAGCAAATGATGGCCAAGATGGGTTACCAGGTCGGAAAGGGTTTGGGTAAAGCGCAACTTGGTCGTGCGGAACCAGTTGAGGCATCTACACAGAAAGGCGGAAGGGCCGGTTTCGGTATGAAACCATCGACTGTTGGGCAACTACCCGAAGACTTCAAGTGGACCCATGATAATATTGAGACTTTTGCGGAAGAAAAAGTGGTTTGTATACTTCATGTTTTCATTAAATTAATAAGATTAATTAAACTTATAATAAAGGAGTTTATTTCGCCTTATTGAGTTACACTTTATAGGATTTTTCGCCATATAAAACTCATCAATCTCATAATATTATGTAATAATTATATTATTACATTATAAGTAAATTAAATTTAGAAAACTTAATGAAAAATTTCTAAGCCATTCTCATATTTTATCAATGATATTCTGTAAATTTCTTAATAAAAAATTTAATATTACAAACTAGTTATCTTAATATTTGATCCTTTTCATTTTATTTTTCCTTGTGTTTGTTCACATACTCATATTTGTAATAATAATTATAAAACATAATTGTGTAGTCTTGGGTCAAAACATAGTCTCGATATTGACTGACACCAAAAATAAAAGAAATAAAATTTCAGTGCTGGATACCATCATCACCATCAGAGCCATTAACAGGAGATCAATTAGAGGAGTGGCTTCAAAAGGGTCCTAAGAAGTTAACCATTGACGATGAAACAGAATTTGTTAAACCACACATACTAAAAGGTGTTTTAGATGCAAAGGTAATTATAATTTTATTAATATAATTAATTAAAATAACTATAATTCAGTCTGATTATTTCTTTTGTTTTCAGTAAAGTCAATTAAAGTCTGTCATTCTATAGATAGGGTGAGTGACTTGACATAATGTTATTAGGTAGTAACGACTGAACACTTAATTGTAGGTGGCATCCATTAACACAACAGTACACATGCTGTTATTTCACTGTGGTCTTCTGTAAGGAGTGGTTACTGCTCAAAACGCAGTGTGCCCTGCTACTACTTTCCAGATGCAAACCAGAGCCAAAAAAGTCGCCCTGCCGGGAATCGAACCCACAACCTTCGCGACAGAGCGTTAAGGCCCCCTAGTATCAGTAGTCGGTCTCAGTCCGATGATTTAGAACGTCGGACTACTGAGCCTTTTAGTCCGATGATAACACATGTTTATTAAACATCGGACTACTAAGCCTTTTAGTTCGATGATAAAATAATTTTGTTAAATCAATTATTTTTTGAATACGTCACAGTTATTTAACTATATTAGTATAAAGACTTACTAAATTAGTATTAGTAAGTTAACTAGTTAACTAAATTTAGCACTATAAGGACTAAATTTCATGTAATTTTTTTCAGACTATATTTGACTCTTTAAACGACAACGACTTGAGGAATGCAAGGTCTCGCAGCAATCCATACGAGACTATAGGTGCTGTGATATTCTTGAATAGAGCTGCAGTTAAAATGGCAAATCTGGACGCTGTGTTTGATTACATGTTCACAAATCCAAAGAAACAGAATTCCGATGAAAGTGCACTAGACAACAGGGAAATATTATACTTTGCCGATGTTTGTGCGGGACCCGGTGGCTTCTCAGAGTATGTTTTATATAGGAAAGGATGGAAAGCAAAAGGTAAGAGATGATCATTCATGTTTATGTCACAAAAATATCTGCTACTTGCTGTGTGGATATAAAGGTATGTTGTTTAATGATTTTTTTTTTAATTGTTTGTAAATAATTAAAAGAAGTGTCATCATATCAATCAAAATGAATTTCGTGAATTTTTGATATTAAGAGCGCTTAACAGCCCTGAGCTTTAGAAAGTGTATTTTTAAAAAATAATATAAATTCAGACCTTAGATTAATTTATTTTCTCATATATTAATTATTATAATTTAATGTACACATATTGTTTTTTCAAATAATGGTTTGAATTTGTAGAAATCCAACATTTCCAGTGATATGTTAAGTACTACGTACTAGATGGAATACTCAAGACGCGATGAGTGTTCCAAGTGATTGGAGTTCCGACGTCCTACCCGTTCACAGTCTGTCATACGCGCTCGTAGAGATTAGGCGCGTTTTTATTTTCAAAACCAATAAAAATACCGTCTTGTGTGATGAGATATTGCAAAAATACAACAAAAAATATTGGTAAAACTGCTGGTGTAACATCCCATAGGTAAGTTTTATTAATATTGAAACGTGCTTATCGGGTCGGCCATATTAATATTCAGTTGTCTACGACTTGACGTATTGACATTGACACTACTGCCGCGCCGTCCCCCGCGCACCTTCCGCGTTGGAACATGAATTTAGCAAGAAATCGTAGGGAGTGCTCAATCTAGTACTTACTTAACACATCACTGAACATTTCATTATTTTTTTAAGTATTATAAAAATCGATTGATAAAAGTAGAGAATATTTTTGTAATTGGGATATTTTTTTTAAAACACTAACTATTTTTCTTATGTTAATAGATGACCAAAAGTGACTTGGTAGTAAAATACTAATAAGAAAATATGAGTAGCTAAAAATAGAATTTTACAATTATTATATTGAACAATATTTTTTCATTTCTAATTACAGCAAAAAAATAGAAGTAGAATTGTGTTATCGTGTTCTATTCTTACGCGAATCACAATCTTGTTCAGAAATTCGTGTATAAAACGACGCGCGTAAGCATTGAAACTGTCATATATGTTTTACTTTTGTTTCCAGGTTTCGGATTCACACTGAAGGATACGAATGATTTTAAACTGTTAGACTTCTACGCCGGTACCCCAGAAACTTTTAACCCATATTATGGTGTAAAAGATGATGGAAACATATTCGATCCGGAAAATTTAACATCTTTAAAAGATTATGTATTGAAGCAGACCGAAGATAAAGGTGTACATTTCCTAATGGCCGATGGTGTAAGTAAAATACATTTAAACAGTGTTACTAAAAGTTAAGAAAGAACATATAAAAATAATATTTGGTTTTTCGTATCAAGACAATTAACTAGGTACATATTATATTATTATGGGAAATATTTTATCATATAAAAAGCGATAACGATAACAATAAATTATTTATCGTTATCGCTTTTTTATTTTGATTGCAGTTAACAATTTGATAAATGTCTTCAAGTTGGAATTTTTTTTTATAAATAAAAACTTATCTCATTTATCTGTCTTACCATAAGTGAAAAATAGATTAAAATTCGTGTTTAGTGGAGAAACAGACTTGTGATGGATTCATTATAATTATATAGAGATGGTTTTAATGATAGATAACCAAATTTGGTAAACACATAATTTATTACCTGGATTTAAATAGGTATAGCATACTTTTTATCCTGGAAAAATATTAGTTTCCCGAGGGATCGTCAAAGAATATAATAAAATCGAGTGACGGCCGCCACCCGAATCACTACATATTATAAAACAATCTCTATGTTCCTATCTGTCTGTTCGCGATAAACTCAAAAACTACTGCACCGATTTTCATGTTGTTTTCACCAATGGATAGAGTGGTTCTCGAGGAAGGTTTTAGTATATAATATACAAAGATAGGCGGGCGAAATCGCGTGCAACAGCTAGTTTAACATATATAGGAGGATGTATGTTATATTTTCATCCAAATCCGTTCAGTAGTTTTTACATAAAAGATATAACGTCCATCCTCACAAACATTCGCATTTATAATATTGTTGGCATATATTTTTCATTTTCCACGCGATTGAAGTCGCGGGCACTAGTTAGTGAGAAATAAATAAAGTTTAATAAAAGTATATGTATTGGACTATCCTGACTGTCTCAAATCGTCATTTGATAACTTGTAGTCATTTATCCGAACTCTTTTAAGAGGTTATAAACGTTTGATTTTAGGGTTTCTCTGTGGAAGGTCAAGAGAATATTCAAGAGATACTATCGAAGCAGTTGTATTTATGTCAGTGTGTGGCAGCACTAATGCTGGTGAGGACCGGTGGACACTTCGTAGTGAAGCTGTTTGATGTGTTCACACTATTCAGTGTTGGTCTCATCTACATCATGTACAGGTGTTTCGAACAGGGTACGTGTGCTTGATTATTATTTCACAGACTCACGACTTGATCTATACTAATATTATAAAGAGGAAAGATTTGATTGTTTGTTTGTTTGTATTCAATAGGCTCCGAAACTACTGGACCGATTTGAAAAATTCTTTTACTATTAGAAGCCGACATTATCCCTGATGAACATAGGCTACTTTTTACCGCGGGAAAATGCTTCATTCCTAATGGAAAAACGGGTATTAGGACAACGGATAGTAAGAATTATCCTTCTGTACTTATCTTTCTCACATAACTTCTAAACGGCTGAACCATTGGGTTGAAAATTTATATGGGTATTTCGATGGTTTCCTGGATGATTTAAAAATACAATTGAACCCGGTAGGTGGCGCTGCTGTCGGTATGTCAACTACTAAACGGCTTGACCGATTGGGTTGAAATTTTGTATGTGTATTTCCATGGTTTCACAGACAAGAATGTATTATATTTTATAAAGTTACGCGGACGAAGTCGCGTGCAACAGCTAGTCTATAATAATATTAAAATATAACTGCTAAGTGAAAACACTATTTATTGTCGAACTATGGACCGTTTTAATAAATATGCTATGTGCAGCAGCTAGAATCTGCTGAATGTGCAAAATTTACTCAATTATCAAAATAATGTTTAAACTGTTAAATTTTCATGTTTGAAAGACAAATAAGTTTACGTAAGACAATGTAAAGTTTCAAATAAAATACTTAAAAAAAAACCTTTTTTTAATAAACATTTATGTAAAATCTGTCGCTCGTATTAACACAAGGAACGCCATAAGTAAGTAGATAAGTAAAGAATGAGGTAATGGGCTCTGGCATCCCTCATTATTTCACGGTGGTCTTCTGTAAGGGGGTGGTTACTGTCTCCTTACAGACAGGCATGCTCAAATGACTGCGAAATGCAGTCTGCCTTGCCACTATTTTCCAAATCCAGACCAGAGCCGACATTTAAAAGTTCATTTCCAGTTGACCCCGTCGGGAATCTAACACGGAGATGTTAAGAAGGCATTCTTACCACTCATCCAATGGGCTCGTTAAAAACTACTAAATAGTTTTTTTTTATCTCATTAAAACACAGTCACACTGCACTTAATACAACAATAATATAGGAATAAATACATATGATCTATTCTTTTTCTATTGATCAAAAACGTAAACAAATATAGCGTCGCCATGGTCACTGGACTGTTTTAAAGATGGAATTTGTACATTAGGCATTATCAAAGAGAGTTGACTCAGTGATTAACTCATTTAGAATTTGTTCGTATTGTTTGTTTAGTTCTATATCGTGAATTGTTTGTTTACCTTTTTGATCAATGAAAAAAGAATACATCTTAATTATGTAATGCGAAATGGACACGAAAATAATTGTCGAATAAATTTGACTCTGGCGGCTAAAGGATTATTAGTAAGTTTTATTGCTTACTGCTTTTTTAAAGCGTTCATTCATTTGTGATTTTGTGATGTTCAGTGAGTATCCACAAGCCGGTGACGTCACGGCCCGCCAATTCGGAGCGTTATCTGGTGTGCAAGTGGAAACGCGGAGGCACCGAGCCAGTGGAGCGACACCTGTACTACGTCAATCAGCTGCTCAACAGGGCGTCCGCCGCGGACAGTGACGTCACGCAACTGGTGCCCCTTTCCGTCATACAGGACGACAAGCATTTCTATCACTACATTTACAATAGTAATTGTGTGTAAGTTGCATTTTTTTTTAGTGAAAATTTTTTTTATAGAGACGCATTGGACACTTTGATGAAGAAAAAAAAAAACAGTGAAATCGTGCCGTCACTCTCCGTGAGCGACTACCGCAGTGACGTTTAATTGTATGAAATAAGCGCAATCTAAACATCTACCGAAATTAATACTTTAATTCTTAATCCTCACATATTATAACAGTCCTCCGCCGCGTCTGTCTGTCTGTTCGTGATAAACTCAAAAACTACTGCACCGATTTTCATGCTGTTTTCACCAATGGATAGAGTGGTTCTCGAGGAAGGTTTTAGTATATCATTTACAAAGTTACTTAATTCTTGGTTATTCTCAATAAACTTAGTCAATAGTTTGTTAAGATGTTAACGTAATATGGCGTAGTTTTCAATTCTGACGTACAGTTCTACGACTGAGTTTTTTTTTTCAATGATAGTGTGGAGGCAGGTTTAATTTAGAGTGATTCAAGTGCACTGCAGGGTCTGATAGGATAAAGGTTAAAGTGTTATAGGTTATAGGGGAATTTGGCAATCCAACTAATCGAGTACTCGTTAGCAACTCGCGCTCTTAAACAAAAACATTTTGACTGCTTCATCTTTTTAATTGAGTGATGAGAAGGTATTTGCGATATTTCTGTATTATAGAAACACAAGAAAATTTCGGAAAAAAAGAAAAAAACCGGACTCATCCTTAATACTTTTATTAACAGAAATATAAATTGCCGAGATTTTGTCAGAAAATCGCACGTCGTTGTCGCTAAGAACAGAATTATTTACTTGAGCTTACTTAACAGTTTGCAGCCAAATTGATAGAAATATTTTAATATTTCAGGCTTGGTGAAGCGCAAATAAAGAATCTGGTCAAGTTATCTGAATTCAGCAAGGACAAAGATTTAAAGGAGTCCACTCAGATTCAGATAAGAGAACAATGTCTGAAATTATGGAAGGTAAATCTAACAATGATTTTTTTATAATATGTTTTTTCATCTACTATTCAATATTTTTATTATAGTGGTCTAAGGTCCGAAGAGAGGTCGTCCTTCACCCATCGTTTACCAGACGAACCATGTTACCAAACAAACATGTTTACCAGACGAAAAGTATATTTTATCAATTGTTATCTATGAGAAAATAAAACGCGATTGTGTTGCCTATAAAAATATGCTCACTGATTTCCTTAATTAAAAAAAGACCAGCTGATATGCTGCGTCCTTCTCTATTATACTGCACAGTACGCTAATGCTTCTCTGTCGCACATCTTTGCTGCATTTTCTAATTATAAATTTATATAGTTACCTGCAAAAATCCGTTCATGAATTACTATTGCAAGGCTTTGAAATTTGAAAATCGAAGCAAGCAAAGATGTGCAACAGAGAAGCATTAAACGTACTGTGCAGTGTAATAGAGAAGGACGCAGCATAGCAGCTGGTCTTTTTTTTAAATTAAAGGCGAGTTTACACAAGAAGAGTTTCTTGTGCGAGTTTCGAACGCGATAGGAAAGAAATCGTATACGATTATCCTATGCGATAACTCTCCATGCGATTTTTGCCTGCAACTGTTTACATTACTATAGAAACTCGCACCATTAAAGCAATACTCGAATAGCACCGTTCAAGGCGACACTTTTCTCTCTTGAAATGTTTACACTATAGGCGAGAATTAGTAAGTCGACATACGCATAAGATTTTCGACGTGTATAAACAATTCATTGGCGAGAATCGTAAGTGTCGATACGAGACTCGCACAAATCACACTGTAGTGATTTTGATACGAGACTCGTCAAGGCGAAACTCGTAGAGTTCTTTTACACGGGCGATGAGCGAGAAGAGTTTAAAGGGCAATGACTTATAAATTACTTCGCTAATTAGGACAAGGCTAACGCTACTAGTACGTGGCACCGACGCGCCGGTGTCAAAATCGGAAATTGGCACCAATGACGGGTGTTCATTCTGTGCGTAGAAAGATAACAAAATGCCTACTTACCAGTGATATGTCCAACCAACCAATGAGAACACTACAATAACAGAATACGCCAATAACAAATAAAAATACGTATTAAGAGGGTAATGAAAACAAATTATTTTTAGTAACTAGATGTGCAAATTGGAGGACCATTTTTTTGTCACTAGTAGTATGGTAAGGGCGCTTCCTGTCTTGTTTAACATATCAACTGTTAAAGGGGCGATAATTTCTTTCGAGAGTCGAAACTCGAAGAATTTGTTTACACTAGCCGATAGTATACTGTCTCACGAAAAATTGAATTCTCGCGTTCGAGAAACTCTCCTTGTGTAACAGAGCCTTAAGGATATCAATGACTCATGGATATGCTCATGGACCATGAGCATGTTATAATAGGCAACACAATCTCTATTTATTATCTCGTAGATAACAATTGATAAAAGATACTTTTCATCTGGTAAACAGATGTGTGAAGGGCGACCTCTCTTCGGATCCTCTACTATGGTCTATATACTCCACATTAATTTATATGTCTCTGTATATAGAGCTTTCTTACAAGGAACTCTGAACATTATTAGAGAGTGGAATGAACCGAGAGAGACATTTAAAAAGAGAGACAGAGAGAGAGAGAGACTCAGCTCGTCGGAGTTTTATTAAATGTTAACAAAATGTGAATCTCGAAGAACTAAAATATACAGCAAATAAGTTAGTATATAATATTAAAAATGAGTGAGTTAATAATTGTTTTAGAGTTTTGTTGTTAGTTAACTACATTTATATTGAAGTCTCATTCTGATGGCGTTTGTCAACAAATTTAGATTTTACTTATTTTTTATTGGTAATCTTGATTGAATGGATTTAACAGGAAAGTGTCATTGTCTTATCATTTTATGTGTAGAAATCACATAATGATGATTGAGTAACTATAAAAGAGAAGATCTCATAAAAAAAAAATTAATGTATAAAAAAAATATACTAATTTGTTCACTAGTCCTCTCATTATCATTACAATTATTAGATCAATAATCTAATGATTACTGATCCTCAACTGATTTTTTATTTTTTCAAAATACGTTTTATTAGCATTATTCATGCTCCAAAATTTTTGATGATTTTTTTTCATAGGGATCGATTTTTTTCTTGACCCAACCTCAAATTATTATTTGACTATTATTATTATTATTATTGAGGTTGTCAAATTATTATTTGACATCCTCAAAGGTAGTCCTTTGTATACTACTATAGTCTGTCTTCGATTTAGGAAGCGTTTTCCCAATACAATACCTGATATTATTATTCGATAATTGATAATAAAATAAAGTCTTAATGTAAACTAGCTGCTGCGCGCGACTTCGCCCGCGTAACTTTGTAAATTATATACTAAAAAACCTTCCTCGAGAATCACTCTATCCATTGGTGAAAACAGCATGAAAATTGGTGCAATATTTTTCGAGTTTATCGCGGACACAGACAGACAGACGCGGCGGAGGATTTTGTTTTACAACTAGCTGGCGCCCGCGACTTGGCCCGCGTGAAAAAAGTAGCCTATCCTGTGTCCCGGACGTCCGAATGTTTATCAACCAAGTTTCATGAAAATTGGTTAATTCGTTTAAGAGTTATAGAGGAACATACATACATACATACATACATATATATACAATACCTACACATACAGATTTATTATTAGTACATATTGATATGTAACGATAATGAAATGTTCCAGTTGCCCGATGAATGTAGGAAACAACCGGAGAGACTGAACGCGGACGACACCCTGGCGAAGATATTGTCCCTGATGAGGAGAACTCCACCGGACTCGCATCCGATCCACACATTCAAAACGGCCGTGCTCAACAAGCCGCCAAAGTATTTGGAGAAAGCGGCCGACTTAAATTTGTTTAAGACAATTTACGAGTGGCACATGGTTTTTTTGAGTAGCGCCAAGAACAGTCCGGACTTGAAATTTTTTATAGGTAAAAAAAAATGTTTTTTTTTTTTTTTTTGTTAAATTTTCACACTCTCACATCGATAAAGATGTCCGATAAGATGTTACTGTAATAAAAGTCTTATCAAAATCCGTTCAGTAGCTTTCAGCGAAATTTTAATCAACTTTTAATCGTAAATTGTAGGATAAGGATTACTAGATATCTAATCCAAAGTCTAATGTTATATACATTGAGATTTTTAACCCTTTAACCCCCTTGGTTTTGTAGTTGTCGTGCCGTTTGATTAGTATTTTTTTTAAAGAAAAAGTAATGCAATATTTTAAAAATAAACATTATGGTAGAGGAATTTGTGTATGGACACGAAAATAATTGTCGGATAAATCCGACTCTGGCGGCTGAAGGATCGTGTATAAAACTGTGGAATAATACCTCTACCATAATGTCCTGTCCACGGATATAAAGGTTATAGGTCCACGACCTATAAAATCGTGGACACGGCCTTATGTTTTACGTTATGATCAATATTTTCTTTGAGCGTATTACATGTATAATTATATCCAACGAATTTATATTATATGTATCACCTACTAAAAAAATTCTTTGAACCTTTAGCTATTGACTAGTGTAATTAAATTTTATATGTATATCCCCTGATTTTCTTAACATCACTTTTATGAAACATCACTACTATGGAAGCAAGATATCGGCATAATATGATGGATAATAAGCAGAAAGATAAAGATATATTCAAGTTAAGAACAAATTGATGTAACAATAAATGAATAATTACAGGTTGCGGTGGTAAACAGGTTTACCAACTTGACGGTGCAATTTGGAGAAATGTAGTCGACTTACATCTTTCTTTGCCCGCCAAGACGCTAATATACGGAGAGGTATTACATTCAAAATAAGACTTGTTCTGTCTGTTTCTCCTCTAACCACTTTCTAAATCAACCCGATGGCTTTTGACTAGGTTTTTTCACTAATGGACTATTTATCTCCTACTCTTTTTTTTTTAATGTTTAGGTCAACACAACCGCACTGAAATCGTATAAGGTACCTGAAGCGTATGTAATATGAAGACTTAATATACTGTGTATAGCCGTTGACTTCAACTAGAGATTTTAATGTAAATTTTGATTTTTAAATTACACAAATCGTTCGATTTATTAAAAGGAATTTAATTTAAAGAAAGGTTTTTCGTGCATATTTTCTATAAATAAAAAATAGTTTATAATTGGGACCCCCTCACTCATAGAAGACTAAAGTAAAATAACAGCATGTGTGATGTGTGATGAGTTGAGTAAGTGTAAGGGATGCCAGAGCCCATTTCCTTAATACTAGTGTAGTCGGCAGGTTGCCACCTGCCATCAAGTGAATCGTCAGCCTGTCTGCCGACTTAACATTTATAATTTAAAAGTTTCGATGTTTAGCATCTGCCAGGCGTCCCGCAACGGTTCATTTATTGATGTGGTGTTTTAGGTAATAAAAGAATACCAAGACGAAAGCAGTAAACAGATTCACAATAAGGCCTTCCACATAATAGACGCCGTTATGCTGGGAGGAGTCGATATCTCTCACTTGCCCTTAAAAGAAAGGTTCGTATAATTTCAATTGTTATAACTTGCACTTGTTTCAGTATTGTTATCACCTGCAGTGTAGTTGTTATAGTATTGTTATAACCTGCACTTGTTACAGTATTGTTATAACCTGCACTTGTTACAGTATTGTTATCACCTGCAGTGTAGTTGTTATAGTATTGTTATAACCTTCACTTGTTAGAGTATTGTTATAACCTGCACTTGCTACAGTATTGTTATCACCTGCAGTGCAGTATTTATAACCTGCACTTGTTATAGTATTATTATCATCTGCAGAGCAGTTGTTATAGTATTGTTATCACCTGCAGTGTAGTTGTTATAGTATTGTTATAACCTTCACTTGTTAGAGTATTGTTATAACCTGCACTTGCTACAGTATTGTTATCACCTGCAGTGCAGTATTTATAACCTGCACTTGTTATAGTATTATTATCATCTGCAGAGCAGTTGTTATAGTATTGTTATCACCTGCAGTGTAGTTGTTATAGTATTGTTATAACCTTCACTTGTTAGAGTATTGTTATAACCTGCACTTGCTACAGTATTGTTATCACCTGCAGTGCAGTATTTATAACCTGCACTTGTTATAGTATTATTATCATCTGCAGAGCAGTTGTTATAGTATTGTTATCACCTGAGTGTAGTT
Source organism: Synanthedon formicaeformis (assembly GCA_945859745.1). Classification (NCBI taxonomy): domain Eukaryota; kingdom Metazoa; phylum Arthropoda; class Insecta; order Lepidoptera; family Sesiidae; genus Synanthedon; species Synanthedon formicaeformis. The sequence continues at coordinate 7,582,998 of OX243965.1, forward strand.
GTTATAGTATTGTTATAACCTTCACTTGTTAGAGTATTGTTATAACCTGCACTTGCTACAGTATTGTTATCACCTGCAGTGTAGTTGTTATAGTATTGTTATAACCTTCACTTGTTAGAGTATTGTTATAACCTGCACTTGCTACAGTATTGTTATCACCTGCAGTGCAGTATTTATAACCTGCACTTGTTATAGTATTATTATCATCTGCAGAGCAGTTGTTATAGTATTGTTATCACCTGCAGTGTAGTTGTTATAGTATTGTTATAACCTTCACTTGTTAGAGTATTGTTATAACCTGCACTTGCTACAGTATTGTTATCACCTGCAGTGCAGTATTTATAACCTGCACTTGTTATAGTATTATTATCATCTGCAGAGCAGTTGTTATAGTATTGTTATCACCTGCAGAGCAGTTGTTATAGCATTATTATCACATGCAGTGCAGTTGTTATAGTATTGTTATCACCTGCAGTGCAGTTGTTATAGTATTATTATCACATGCAGTGCAGTTGTTATAGTATTGTTATCACCTGCAGTGTAGTTGTTATAGTATTATTATCACCTGCAGTGCAGTTGTTATAGTATTATTATCACCTGCAGTGCAGTTGTTATAGTATTATCACCTGCAGTGCAGTTGTTATAGTATTATTATCACCTGCAGTGCAGTTGTTATAGTATTATTATCACCTGCAGTGCAGTTGTTATAGTATTATTATCACCTGCAGTGCAGTTGTTATAGTATTATTATCACCTGCAGTGCAGTTGTTATAGTATTATTATCACCTGCAGTGCAGTTGTTATAGTATTGTTATCACCTGCAGTGCAGTTGTTATAGTATTGTTATCACCTGCAGTTGTCACAGTATTGTTATCACCTGCAGTGCAGTTATAGTATTGTTATAACCTGCACTTGTTATAGTATTATTATCACCTGCAGAGCAGTTGTTATAGCATTATTATCACATGCAGTGCAGTTGTTATAGTATTGTTATCACCTGCAGTGCAGTTGTTATAGTATTATTATCACATGCAGTGCAGTTGTTATAGTATTGTTATCACCTGCAGTGCAGTTGTTATAGTATTATTATCACCTGCAGTGCAGTTGTTATAGTATTATTATCACCTGCAGTGCAGTTGTTATAGTATTATTATCACCTGCAGTGCAGTTGTTATAGTATTATTATCACCTGCAGTGCAGTTGTTATAGTATTATTATCACCTGCAGTGCAGTTGTTATAGTATTATTATCACCTGCAGTGCAGTTGTTATAGTATTATTATCACCTGCAGTGCAGTTGTTATAGTATTATTATCACCTGCAGTGCAGTTGTTATAGTATTATTATCACCTGCAGTGCAGTTGTTATAGTATTGTTATCACCTGCAGTTGTCACAGTATTGTTATCACCTGCAGTGCAGTTATAGTATTGTTATAACCTACACTTGTTACAGTATTGTTATCACCTGCACTTGTTGTAGTATTGTTATAACCTGCACTTGTTGTAGTATTGTTATAACCTGCACTTGTTGCAGTATTGTTATAACCTGCACTTGTTGTAGTATTGTTATAACCTGCACTTGTTGTAGTATTGTTATAACCTGCACTTGTTGTAGTATTGTTATAACCTGCAGTTGTGAGACCTAAGGTCTTGTCTAATGTTTCTGTTCAATTACATGGTCAGCTGTAATGTAGGCCAGTCAAAATTATATTTGTCATATGCTTTTTTAAAATCGCATAAGTGATTCCGATGATGACCAGCTAACGTGCAGTGGCGAATCTTTACGTTTTAATTTTTTTTTTTATTATGTTTATTTGTTTCCAGAATAAATCAATGCACCTTGTTCTGCGACGCCCTTAGCAAGATAAAATCGGAATCGCTCTCAATAAGATGCAAAAGATTGTACAGCATGGAACATTTTCAAGGGGCTATGAACAATTTGGAGTATCACTGTATGAAGAGGGTTAAGAAAGCCATCACTATAGATGTGCCGAGCAGAGCGAATGGTGCTGTTAGGTCGTTTTACACGATCGGTTCGGTACTTTTTATTAAGGAGATAAAAGGTAATAAAAAATACATTACATACATATTTTAAGAATCATTACATTTAACCACTGGGTTAAATGTAGGAGTTGACTCGTAATTATTATTTTTTTAAGAGAAAGTAACCTAATGATTTAAAAAAATTAACATTATACAAGTAAAGGAATTTGTCATAAATATATGGCTCTGGCGAAATGGACACGAAAATAGTAGTCGGATAAATCCGACTCTGGCGGCTAAATTATTAATGCCTAGCTGTTGCACGCGACGTCGTCCGCGTAACTATAAAACATAGCCTATATGTACTCGCCGATAATGTAAACTTTCTATAGGTGAAAGAATTTTTAAAATCGGTCCAGTAGTTTCGAGTTATTCATTACAAACATAATATTAGTCTTCTCTCTTTAATTGTTGCCCTTAGGCATTCGGATAATCGAATGTATGAAGAAAAACGTCTTTGTGCATAATTATGTAGTACAGTCGGCCGCATAAGTCGATTAACACATTCAAAAGTGCAAAACAACGTAACATTTAATCGACTTATGCGGCCGACTGTACATAATGGTATGTGTTTATTAAAAACAACAAAGACATATCAACGAAAATCAATGTTTATTAAGAGATACATTTTCCAGCATACAATGTATGCACATATTTATGTATTTAATATACATTGGTCGCGGTTGGTAGTCCGGATAATCGCGAATCCGTATATAGAGTTTCTACTGTATTAGTTATAGATGTATTGATGATCCTTTCGTTTTCAGAGCCATGGATGGCAGTCTATTCTAAAAACACGGGACACAAGTATTACTTCAACACAGCAGATGGTAAAAGTAACTATCACATAGTTCCAGAAGCGATTTTGGATATGTTAAGCGCGTTCACAAACCGCATAATGTGGCCATGGGAGCCAGAAGCCAACGCAATATATGAAGGACAGTCGCGCAATGGCCTCAACAGACCAAATATGGATGAATTCATTGCACACAAAATTGCTAAATGAAATATCACATTTATAAATAATATCACATTTATAAAGCTTTTGTCTTTTATTTCTCGAGGCTATTTGTTCTTAGAAGTATGTAGGTTATTTGTTTGCACAAATGTTACAACACAGTCGTGCTGATATTGACAATAAATGGTTTTATTATATAGAAGGGAAGGTAAGCCTGTATTTAATACGATAATAATTGTAATTGATAATAACAGTCAACTTATATCCATCAATACTAATAATCTGTAAGGGTTGGTCATGGAGTAAGTTACTTTGTTTTCAGATATTGTGTTTATAGGCTCTATACATGATACTGAAACTAAATTGACGATTTTTAGAATTTTTTTCTGTATGTATGTATGTTCCTCCATAAATCTTAAACGAATTAACTGATTTTCATGAAACTTGGTAGATAAACATTTAGACGTACAGGAAACAGGATAGGCTACTTTTTCTTTTTCAACGCGGACGAAGTCGTGGGCGCCAGCTAGTTTTTTTACTATAACTATTCTCTATAACGAGGTTATATAGCGCTTTCTCTTTCACTCAATTACATACAAAAGACAAGGGCAGGAAATCTTGAGTGGGTGTATAAAATAAATATAATGATGAACGTTCATTCTACGCTACTTTTAGCTTTGTAAACTATAATAAAATATTATAGTAATACCTACGTACTTACCCATAACCCTACATTTATTTTGTATAAACTATTCTAGCTATTAGGGCCGAGTCACACCGGAACGGCAGCGACGCGCCTAGTCTCCTCTTGATCAGTTTAGTTTATACATTCGGCGAGGAAACTTTGTGTTTAGTGATGGAATTGGTTATTATAGCACTTATTTCTGAAGAAGAAATGCGGCGGTTTGCGCGCAGTGTTGCGGCGGGGGTGAGCAGCGCGGGACCGAAAAAACCCACGTGGCGCGCGGCCGCGCGACCTTTTCAAGCGATACTGGTCTTTTAATTATGTAGATAAGGTTTAAAATTATTTCACATTGAAAGTGCTTGCCGCGTCGCTGCCATTCCGGTGTTACTCGGCCCTTATAGTTTTGTACCTTTATAAAATATAGCCCATGTTACTCGCTGATAATGTATCTTTCTATAGTGAAAGAATTTTCAAAATCGGACAAGTGGATTTAGAGTTTATTCATTAATTTTTCAAGATACGCGACGCGAAGCGCGTGCAACAGCTAGTCAATGAGAAAAATACCTACTCAATTATGGCATATAAATTACTAATCAATCTTGCTAGAGTGAAACTAGTCTGTTTACAAGCTCAATTCCACACAAGCACAGATAGCTTGATGACAACATTGTATTTGCTTTGAAATGTAATGTGTTTTGGCCATTTCAGTAAATCAATAGAAAGATTAGATATCAGATTATTATTAAAAATAAAACAAAACAATAAATCTTGAGATTATTTAATCCCAAAGTCACATTCATAATCAGTATTTATTCATCAACACGGTCTTAAACTAAAAAAAGTGTCCCTTCACTCAAAACAAACACTCTCTTGTTTCACTTTATTTCTTTGACGTAGGCGTCTAGTTCGGCATCGAGTTGTTCTGCGGTGGGAACTTGGCGTTTTCCACGCTGAGCACCTCCACGGCCACGTCTAGCACCCCGGCCTCCACCGGTGCTTTGGCTTTTATTTTGTTTTGGTGCATTACCTCCTGCATGGATTAAATAAATAATAATATTATTGTGCTTTTTTTAACATAAAAGGAAGACTAATTTGTTCCACAAGTCGTACACTTAGTAGTGAAACACCCATTTATTCTTAAGGAATGTGGCATAAAGGGCTGAATAAGAAAAAAAAATCACCTTGTGTATGATTTTATGAGAATTTTTTAATAAAAATGGTGATTTTTATTACAATAAACAAAATGCAAACACATTTATTTAATGCACTTTCATACAAATACAAATAAATATGTACTATAATATAATGAATACAAATAGTATTTTTTGAATATTTTTTTGTCAATGAATGAATAAATAATGAATAACAACAATGAAATAATTTTTTTGTCTTAGTTGAGGTCTTTCTCTTGTTTTGCCAAGGCTTTAGATCTAATAGATTAGGATACCTTATGAGGCGATTCATTTGCCTATATTATAAGTATTGCCTTTAGATCAGCCTAGTTTCTAGCCCAGTACAAAGTGAGATATCCAACAATTGCTAAGTATGTTACCTCTAAAGGAACTTCTCCTGACAGGGCCACCACCAGTACGAGCTCCTTCAGCTCTGAAGGAGCTTATTTCAGATGTAGCCAGCTGTATGTTCATGGCTCTTCCATCCAAAGGAACGCCATTGTACTGCTTCATGGCCTTCAGAGCATCGGCTTTGCTTTCAAATACAACATCAGCGGTACCTAGAAATTACAAAAAAATTTTGATTAAAGTTTTATAAGCAACTAGCTGGTGCCTGTGACTTCGCCCGCGTTAAAAGTAAGGGATGTGTAGCGCCTGACTAAATGTGTAAAACAATATAACGCCTGACATCTTTGCTGTTATAAAATTTTCAAGGGTTGTATCTTTATTTTTAGTAGATAGCTGGTGCCCTCATTAAAAATTATATACTACAACTTTCCTTTTGAATCACTATCTATTAAAAAAAACCGCATCAAAATCTGTAGCATAGTTTTAAAGATCTGCATACATAGGAACTGACAGAGGGGAAGCGACTTTGTTTTATACTATGTAGAGAGTCTGAAAAATACATAACTACAGTGGACTTCATTCATAAAGACTTGAATTCAAAGTATACTTTTAGTGAAAAATAAATTGACTATAGCTACTTTTGATTTCGAGTATAGTGACTAGTTTTAGTGAACCATTTGTAGCGAGTTAATAACATGCAGATATTGCGAGTCTACACACAAAAATAACAACAACAACAAACAAACACACAAAGGTTAATATTTTGTAGAATCGTAAATTAAGTTCGGCTTATAATTAGTAAAAGTATAAGCTAAATTTATATAGTAGAAATTAAGTGATACATGTGCATTGCTCAGCTGAATTTTCTGGCAATAAATATGGCTTTCTTTCTTTCTACCTATGTATATGAAGAGTTCTAGATATAGTGATCCCTTCAGTGTCATTACATTGTAAGGGATATAAGAAAGGACATAGGGTACCTTTCATCAGAGAAAAGCCCTGTTACTGAGAGATCATCTAAAATAAAATATAAAACTAATGTCCGGCAAAAGTGTAGCAACAAGAGATCAAACATTATATTGCTTGAATTTTTTTTTATTTTTCTATGACGACGAAGTTGCAGGCACTAACTAGTATTTTAATAATAATAATAATAATAATAATAATAATTTATTTGCTGAATATAGGTAATTTACAATGTTTTTATTTATAATGTATAAGGCTCGCTACATTCTACCCTTTGGGGTGTGCAAATATTTTGAGAACACTACATAACAAAATAAGCTATTAATCACCACTATCCACAAAATTATCACACATATAGTCTTTTAAGTCGTAGTAACATTTATCAACTAATAACTCTTTAATTTTCTTCTTAAATATATTAATGTTGAGCTGCTTGATATTGTTCGGAATCTTATTATAAATGACTGGTGCTTGACAAAAAACACTTTTGTGCATTTTATACAAAATATATTAGTTGAAAAAAAAATACATACCTAAAGATCTACCAGATCGATCATAGTGTACAGCGGCACTCTTCAGATTGCCAAATTCCGAAAATAGTTCTTGAATATCCGAATCTGATACTCCAAAATCTAGATTGGATACCAATAGCTTTGTCGGTCCCGATGTGAGCGGATTGTTTCTCTGTATCCTTCTGTCCAAGAACTCATTAAACATGTCATGTTTCCATGCGCTGTTTACATCTCCCTGAAATAGGTCGTCCTTCAAAGAGCATGCCCACTGACTTAGCTGTCTTTATTGAGGAGTATGGGCATACTCGGAACACGGGGCAAGAATTGTACATTTAAACATAATATCACAAAGTAGAATACAATGTTTACTTTTACAATGAACAAATAAAGCTATAATTTCAAACAAAATTAATAAAACAGTCCATTTGTTGCACTAGCACGCAGCACTGGTAACAACACTGAATGGTTAAGGCGTCGTCTCCACGTTTAAGTAAGAAATTATTATCTTCTGTCCAAGTCACAGCTGTATGGTGAAAAAATATGGCACGATGAGGTCGCTTCAAAACCATACATATCCATTTCGAACTCCCATATATATCGAAAACTAGATGAAACTTTTGAAAGACTGATCAAAAACTTGATGAAAAACTGTGATTTATTGAACAATGTTGCAACATCCCCATGAATCATTCGGACGAACGAGACAAAATAGTAGGAATCATCACGGACATATTGTAAAATTATATACATGATGATCCGCTGAGTAAAAATAGAAGGCGTTTAATTATTCTGAACATAAAGGAAATCTTAACGGGAATCTTCTCAAGTCATTTTTAGGTCGCAGATTTCTCCAATGATTGAGGCGTCATTAGCGAGCAATTGGCCGCCATTTGCAATTTCGTAACCACTAATTTGTAGAACATTTTACCCTTTTATAATTGGTAGTTTTTGTAATGCCACCGCGATTTCTTCCACGCATTACACCAGCAGAACGGCCGTTACGGAATCCACCACCACGGCCACCACCGCCGCCGCCGCCGCCTCGGTTGGTTCTTCTGTTGTTATCAAACTTTCTTCCGACACCGCCGCCTCTACTGCCTTTCTTATTTGCTCTTATTATGTCGTCTAACGCCATGTCAACACGGTCAACCATGTTGTAGTTTATTAGATAAAATTAATTTTTAAAAGAAACTAAGTCTGCAATACACTTGCAACGAAAAACTTATAAAAAAACTTGAGATGGACAGAACAGCGCGCCTTTCCACTGATCGAACGTGCTGCCGAAAGAAAAGAAGAAATTCAAATTGAATTGAAAGATAGAACAAAAAAACTTAAGTACACAGATAAAAAACACCACAGAACAAAAAAATGTAACGTTGTTGAACCACAAACAATTACAACACAATTTATTATGGACATCAACGAACTTTTACAAAAGTTCGTTGTGGTCAGCACAAACTTTGGCATTTTGGATTGGCATTGGCAAATGATAGATAGACCCATTTCTCTTGGGAGTTAAGAGAGGCCTTCATCCAGCAGTGGAGAGACAAAGGCTGATAATGATGCGTATATTTTACTATCGTATCTGGGGCCCTACTGTTGAAACCCTTACTGTTTGAAACGTTATGGAATAAAATTTGTGATCTGAATCAAACAATTAGGTATTTATTTATTTAATACTGCTGATACCTCTGTGGCCACTAACATTTTGTTTTGTAGGATAGAGGAATTTCTTAGAAATATTCTGTGATATCGTGTGTTAACATTTTAATTATTCGTCGATTTATATGATATCAAAGTAAAAGTATAAGCTAAATTTGCAAAGGATTCATAAAAATTCATAAAAATTTGTTGATGCAAAGGACTACATAAAAATTTCATTTTTTTTCATTAATGACAGATCATGCCCATGGAGAATAGATGCAAGAAGGCCCAACTCTATATAGAGAAAGTGTCTGTAGAATACGCACAATTACGGGGCGCTGTAGTAGCATTGGGATGTGACTCACTAAACCATTCCATAATTCGATGGAGTAATTTGACATTTCCTGGATTGCAGGTTTTTGACCATACAAAATTAGTGATGTGTCCTAATCGAATTTATTAAAAAACTTACGATTTTATAAACCGTATAAGCAGGATTACGAATGACTTGGTCATTCGTAATCCTGCTTTAAACGAAATTCAAATCTTAAAATAACAATAATACGAATATTAAAGCAATAAAAAATATTTTTACCGTAAAATATTATAACTATTTAAGTAAAACCGATATTGGTACAGCACAACGGAAAACAGGCTGGTAACATTATTTTTAAAATTTGACATTGGGGCCTGTCAAATTACTTCATCGAATTATGGAACGGACATGGAAGTACTTTATTATGATCAGGTCCATAAATGTTCCACGTCCCTGTCCCTTGATATTGATATATTGATATTGATACCGATTTATACCGTTTGATGTAAGGAGGGTAGAGACAAGGAGGACAATCTGAGTATTAAAAGTGTCCGTCGAAAGACGATAAATTGGTGGCGCTGGTAGGCTAGTGTTCAACCAAAATTCAACTCGGCGCACTTCACTCCGTCAACTACTGCTACATTCATTCCATACTCTCCATACTCTCAAACTGTCTCTGTGCACACCAGCGTTATCTCTATTTATCGCTTTTTGTTGCCACTTTTTCAATTTAACACCCATGTAAGATGGCGCTCCTTATCTCTACGCTCCTTAGGTTGATGTTTGATACCCTCCCTTCCCTTTTTGACATAGAATTGACATAGCAGAGCGCATAGAATACTTTAAGTGTTAGAATTTGATTTCATAAATTTTCAATTCAAGTTCATGTTTTTTTTATCTAACTTTGAAATTGTGTTAAAACTTATAATGTAAAATAAAAAGTGTGTGATTCATAAATTACTAATAAGTTTATTTATTTTGTACCCGTTGGATATAGTTTGTACATAATATATCACATATTATCACTACAAAATGACGATGGGGGAAAAGAATAAAAATCTGCCATGGTAAAGCCGATTCTTTTATTTTCAATAAAAATATCGATTAGAAATTAATTTCACAACTAGTGTATAAAAACTACAGTAAATAAAAAAAATCAAACTACGAATGTAACATATAAAACAAAACCATACATAATATTTCAGGGTGGAAAAATATCGTCCAGGTAAACTGGAAGATCTAGTTTCTCACGATGATATAATAAAAACAAGTGAGTATATCTTTTTATATTCTTTCTTATTTCTGTTATGTACCTATATAGTGTACAGGTTGTTACTATGTTTCTCGTTTTTAGTTAATCAATTTATGAAGGAGAACCAGCTACCACATTTATTGTTTTATGGACCACCAGGCACCGGAAAAACTTCTACAATTTTGGCCTGTGCTAAACAAATGTACACCCCACAGCAATTTGACTCAATGGTAATTTAATATCAATATTCTTTTATTGACTAGGACACATTTTTATAGTCACTTAGGTAGGGATTAACTCACTTATTCAATCTATCAAGCAATTTATTCGAAACTTGTAAAACATACAATTAATAAACTAAGAGAAAAAAATTCTTAATGAAAAGGGCCCAACTCAGCATTTTGCTAAGTAGGAAACTGCCTACTCAGCAAAATACTGAGTAGTGCTGAGTATCTGATGGCCTTAATATTTAAAAAAAGCTGAATAAATGTAGTTGCTCCCTTACACTTACTGTTGATATTGTTTTTTATTTACAGACATAAATGTATCTTACTTAAATTCCATTTCTTTCATTGTTTTTTAATAACTAAACTATTTAAAAATATATATTTCAAGGTATTGGAGTTAAATGCGTCAGATGATAGAGGTATTGGTATTGTACGCGGAGAGATACTCAATTTTGCCTCTACAAGGACTATGTTCAAAGTTGGACCCAAGTTAATAATTCTGGATGAAGCCGATGCAATGACAAATGATGCTCAGAATGCACTGAGAAGAAGTGAGAATATTTTTTTTCTGTTTAATTTTATGATTGTATGGTACTACCATAGCTTATAAACACAAACCTTTTAATTATACTGCCAACATTAATAAGATAAGAATAAGGACGATATAGGGGAATAGATTGTGGCATTTTTCCCTTACAGATTTTCTGGGGGTGATAACAGCCAGATACACAGTTTTCCCAGCCACTATCAAATTTATTTTTATGTCTTTTAATATTAATAAACAACCAATTTTATATGTATAAGTGCTTAGAAAATTATACCATATGAATAAAGAATTGAAAACGTGAGTGAATGAAGGTGATATGTTGCATAATTCCAATTTTGAATAAATCGAGGTTAAAGTTTTACTTTTAATTTTTGTGATAAGTCACCACGTAACTGATTTTTGTGCTAAATTATGATGCAAAGTTGTGTAAACAACTTGAAATATTAATGGTAAATGAAACACTTGTTATTGGAAAAAAAAAGAAGCCACATTGTGCTAAATACTTCATTATGCTTAATTACTATGGCAACTGGAATCCTAACAAACCAATATGTGTTTTGTTTGATAACTGTTTCATACAACGTGCGTTCGCGTATAAAGTCAATGTTTTATCTGTGATCCTCAAAGTCTGATGTGAAACGTTTTTTAATGGTTTAATGTGTCCCGCAAAGCGAATTGCGAAAGTTATGACAGATAGCGACTCCGATGAAGATGTACGAAGCAGAACAGTAAAAATTACAGTCATTGGAGAACCTATGACTGGCAAGGTAAGGATTTTTTTGTATTACTGTAATTAATTATTGTTTTTTTTTTACCAAAGAAACTCTATTTACCAAAATACTTACAGTGGGGCCATGTGGTGTAGGAGTTAGCGGATATACAGATGGACAGATGCAAAAGAGACTTTAATTTATACTATTTAAAGATAATAACTACGGAGATTGTAACCATTATCAACCAAAGAAGATTCTAAATTATTTTAGTTATGGTTTATAACTATGTATATCTGTATATTATCGGAAGCAAACTATCCTAAGTCACATTTAGCAAATTATTAAGTACACACGATAAATGTCTGTAATATAAAATCAAAAGTAAAACTTTTTCGTTTTCTTTGATTCCAATGGCTACATAAAGGGATTTAAAAAAAATATGGACTTAGGATAATATATCTCCGGTATACAGATGTTAATTTTTTTAAATTTTTTCATTCACTGCAGTATGAATTTAATAAATTTTTATACCTTTTGTTTTGTTTTATCTGCTTACAGAGTAGTCTGTGCGCCCGATATTTAGGTTTTAGTCAAGTGTGTGGCAGTACACAGGGCGCTGTTGTGCTCGCTGGAGAATGTTTAGGCCTCCGTCCAACGATACCCTTACAGCTGTGTGACGTTGCTGGCAACACGTTAAATACACAAATGCTCGGAAATTATTTATACGCCTCTGATGTAAGTAAACGATAGTCTAAACTTATTTTGACGTGCCCTAAATTCGATTCCTGTTTCGCAGTCATTGTGTGTTGTTGTTGTTGTCAGTGAGTGAGTAAGGGATCCCAGAGCCCATTTACTTATCCTTAATCCTACTATGATAGCATGTGGCGTTATAGATTACTAGCTGTTGCCCGCAACTTCGTCGGTGTTGAACGATGAAAAGTACCCTATGTCCTTTCTGGTGTCCCAGACAACGTGTATGCAAAATTTAATGGTGATCGGTTCAGTGGTTTTTTCGTGAAAGAGTAACAAACATACATCCATACAAACTTTCGCATTTATAATTATACAAACATAAATAATTTTAATAAATATCTCCAAAACAACATAATATTTATTTCAAGCCAATTTAACACATATCATGTCATGAGATTAGTTGATTAAAATAATTGACTTAAATAAATTCTGTTTTCAGATTGTAATATTTGTATATGATTTAACAAATTTGCAAAGTTTTGAAAAACTAACTTTGTGGGTGACTGCTGTTAAAGAGATTATAGAAAACGAAAAAAAGAAACCATTGATGGCCCTGTTCGGCAACAAAACTGATATGGAACATCAGAGGGCAGTTCGCTTGTCTTGTGTACAAAAATTTGCCTCAGAGCATTTACTTGAAAGCTTTAAAGGATCCGCTCGCACGGGAGAGATGGTAATTATTTTTATTTATGGTTTGATATCTAGCTATGCCTGCGACTTTGTACTCATGGTTTTTTTCAAAATGCAGCCAAAATTTTTAGTTTGTAACCCGATTGGAATGAAATGTTATTGGAAACTTGCTACAATAAATCAGTATTCAAATCGGTTAAGCCATTTCTGAGCCTCTATCTCCTCCTTATCTCTCAACTTTATTCCTATTATTATCAAAGTTGGCAGAGAACTTGCAGCCCTTGTGGCGTTGGTACCCACCTATCATCAAATCCTTACTAATATTATAAATGCGAAAGTTTGTATGTATGGATGTTTGTTACTTTTTCACACAAAAACTAATGAATGGATTTCAATGAAACTTTACAATAATATAGCTTATATACATCAGAATAAGACATAGGCTATATAAGATTGACATATAAATATAATTGTTAAAAGAGATCCTATTAGTATCTACACTTTCCGAATTCAAGCGGATATTTCTGTGTTTTATAACATTTTGTTTTCCACTAAAAGGCCTTTCTTTGATCTAATTATAGAATGCCAAATTTGGTAAAATTTTATTATTTAAAGAAGCCATCGTGCCATTCAAATGTAGATATATTAATTGTATTTCAGGTGAATAGTGCATTTACAAGCTTGGTTGGCCGCGTAGTAGGGAGTAGCGTGAGACAAGCTCTCGCTCCCGGCCCTGTCTATCTTCCGCGTCGCGCCCCACCTCGCCCCGACACACAAACGAACGGACTACACAACGAACCGACACAAACGCTCATCATGAACAGAAAAGCATTAAGGAGAATTCAAAGAACAGCATCGTCTTCAGTTTGTTGTATCCAATAAAAGTTTTGTAAAAGAATTTTGTTTTTTATTTGATTAAAGCATTTCAAATCTGTCATACTCTGCAATAGAACTACATACTTGGATTTTTGTTTGTCCAATCTGTTTTATCGTAAAACTAATAGTAGAACTACTTGAACGAACCCTTTCAAGAATCGGAAAAATTAACTAAATTCAATATTAGTAGTTATAAGTCACTCTGTGTTACCTACTAAAAAAATGCTTGTGGTAACAAGGCATCAATCAAACTAATGGACGAAATACACGATCAATCATTTGAAGTGACTCCAAACGACTTAAATCAAATGGAGCGACGCCAAACATTGTGCCCACACACGGTCAGTCCAATTTTCTGTCATTTATACGTTTGGCCGAGTCGAGTGACGTTGATATGAGCTCTGATTCGGAAGCGCGGCAAGATGCCACGGCGTAGTGTTTCTACCAAGGAGGATAGAAAATGTATTCTATCTTCCTTGGTTTCTACACTCACGATCAGTTGGCGCGATGAACTTACGTGACGCAACGGCGCGATTTGAAATCCAGTGTTTAACATCAAGCTATCAGTTTTTATACCATTCACGATCAAATTTTGGCTTCACGTCAATCAATTTGACCCGATGGACTGATCGTGTATTTCGTCCATTAAGCTAGACCACGTGCAAATTAATATTCTGATATTTCCGCTTCAGATATTTTTACTTGCGAAGCAAAAGGAAATATAATCAGTTAGGATATTACTAAACGGATGGACCGATTTTGATCCAATTTTTTTGTTTGCAAGTAGACGTGAGCGGGATATTTCTCAATCTAGCTATAATTTATGAAGATCTGTTCAGGCGTTTCAACGACCATCCTAGCTCAATAAAAAGTCGGGAGTGAGTTTATGATTTTTAATTAAAATTTGTTTTTTTTTTTTTTTCAGTAATCGAGAAGTTCACCGAAAACGTGAGGTTCTGCTTGATCTGTAACTACCTGGGCAAGATTATTCCGGCACTGCAGTCGCGATGCACGCGATTCAGATTCGCGCCACTAAACAGCGCTCAGATTGTGCCGCGCCTCAACGAGATCGCAGATGCTGAAGGGTAATGTATAGATGCGGACTCAAACCTGTTGTATGATCCATTGTTATTTGTTATATAGGAATTAAAGCACAAAGAACAAAGATTCGTCGCCCTCTATTAGAGACGGCATAGTCAACGCTTTCCATACAAATCGTATGGAAGCGTGTTAGGGGCGTTACCGTTTAGTCAACACCAATACACGCACGGCTTACATACTGTTCAGGTCATACTATTGAGTTCCGAGACAATCTAGACTCGGTTTTTTTAATAGCTTAAAATTTCATTAAATTACTATTACTTCAGGTACGATATGCACAATAAGGCTTTTTTTGAATAATGTTTACTCCACAACGGCTGGCGGCCAAATGAGCCTTGAGTTTGCGCTCAGCGCAATTATCACTACGGCCCCTACTGAATTCTTTGCGCTGTGGATTTTAAGTGTTATATACAGGTTTGAATACTTTCAAACGCGGCAATCTGACTTAGACATAAAAAAAAAATTTTTTTTTTCTTCATTTTGAGATGAATGTTTTTAACATCTAAGAAAAAAGGGCGCACACGAAGTCTCGGGCAAAAACTATTTTATAAAGAAAACGTTTTTATTAAGCTTTTTTGTTTTGCCATACTAATAACTCACTTTGGACAAGAACACAAGTACAATCGGGGTAAAAAAAGGTTCGTCACCTTAGTCGACATTTGCTTGCACCAAGGCAATTTATCAGTCATGCCAAAATATCATTTCAAACGTCTGTCACATGTCTGCTTAGTGCTTTAGTTTTAAAAAGCACTAAGAGTCTACGATTTGATAAAGGAATGAATTTGAAGATTGACGAAGGTTTTCGTACCCCGACTTTACAAAAATACAAATATGAAATAGT
The DNA here is from genome assembly GCA_945859745.1 of Synanthedon formicaeformis. Lineage (NCBI taxonomy): Eukaryota > Metazoa > Arthropoda > Insecta > Lepidoptera > Sesiidae > Synanthedon > Synanthedon formicaeformis. The sequence goes on from OX243965.1 coordinate 7,598,581, forward strand.
TTATTTTCTTTTATCTTGAACCTAAGTACAAATTTCCATTGACTTGTATTGACAAGTACTATGCCACTTACTATGGAATAGAATGTCACTTTTGAAACTAATCAACTGATATATTGGAATTCAGTGTGACACTGAGCGAGGACGGTGTGAAAGCGCTTCTGACGTTGTCCGGAGGCGACATGCGAAAGGTCCTCAACACGCTACAGAGCACTTGGCTCGCGTACAAACGCGTCACAGAGGACACGGTCTACACTTGCGTTGGTCATCCGCTGCGCTCGGACATCAACAATGTGCTCAACTGGTTGCTCAACGAGACCGACTTCGCTGAATGCTTCAAGAGTATCCTTTTCATCAAGTTCAAAAGTCAAAATTCAAAAGTTTTCTTCTTCTTGTGGTGCCTCTAACCAGTGAAGGTGGCGATCAGTCTAGAACAGTCTTCTCTGTCTTTTGTACTTCTTAACAGCACAACTGCGTTTAGCTATAACGATAGAAGTGAAAGCTTCTAATATTATAATTTTCAAATTGTATATAGGGTACAAGGTATATGGGGTTACAATATACCTTGTACTTTTATTTTGTATTTATTTTTTGTATACAAGGTATACAAAAATTACTCGTATTCCTCTCGGGAGACTATACTATGACTAAATTGAAGTAATTTAATGCCAGTCATACTCGTATGTGGGTCAAAAGTTAACAGTTTTCGAGAAAATCGAGTTTGAAAATATTTCAGATATCCGGATTTTTGGTTTTGTAAGACAAAAATTTGTATAAAAATAAAATATTAATTTTCCGTTGATAACATATTAACCGAAAATTTTAGCTTTTCTTTTAAGAATTAACTTTAATTTCCTATATCCAGTTTACCAGACATCCAAGATTTGAAAATATTAAAAGGACTGGCTCTGACCGATATACTCACTGAAATTCACACAATCATTCAAAGATGTAAGTTGAACACGTATAATGTTTTATGTTTCACAATCTCTGTTCTAACCAATATTTTTGTGAGCAATGCTCAAAAATTCGAAAGTTTGACGCTGCAAGGTATCAAATAGAGCTATGTGACTGGTATTTTCGTCCTTATGTCTGCTGTCTTTCATTCCAAAAATTTACTGCTCATAATTGGTTACTACAGTATCATATGATCTAAATTATGTGCATGATACACAATACAAACATACACTGTCTGTTTGTCTGCTACCTTCTTCTAAATTATCCAACGTATTTTGATACGGTTTTCACCAATGAAAGATAAACGAGACGAGGAAGAAATTTGTGTTATAGGATCAACGTAAAAATTAAAAATAATTTTGCAAAAATATTGCATCCGTATTGATCCTTTGATATTATTTATTGACCATTCTATTCAATTAATTGTAGTAATTGTGTAAGTTCATTTGGAGCCTGAAGAAGATACAGCTAGTTTATACCTTGTTTCTTAGTGGATTATGGCTATCACAATTTTATTTTGCAATCCTACTAATATAACAAATCGAAAGTTTGTTAGGTGAAATGAATGTATGTTTGTTTCTCTTTCACGTAAAAACTACTGAACGGATTTGGATGTAATTCCAAACACAGATAGTTTATTACCTAGCTAGATTAACATACAGGATACTTTTTATCCTGAAAAAATGTTAGGTTCCCGAGGGATCGTTTAAAAATATAAAAGCCGTTGTGGCTCCACCGTTATCGCAGCGATAAAGATATCAGGCGTTATTTGCTGTATACTAGTACTAGCTGGTGCCCGCGACTTCGTCCGCGTTTTATGTCTTATGTAGCCTATGTCTTATTCTGATGTATAAGCTATATTATTGTAAAGTTTCATTGAAATTCATTCAGTAGTTTTTTGCGTGAAAGAGTAACAAACATCCATACATCCATACATACTTTCGCATTTATAATATTAGTACGGATTCACTAAAGTATTCTATAATTTGTACTGTATGTACAGTGAAATTGCCGCCCGAGGTGTTGGTGGAGCTTCTAATAAAGATGTGCGATGCCGAAGCGCGCCTTGCAAGTGGGGCCAGCGAACGAGTGGAGCTGGCTGCGCTAGTCGCTGGTTTCATGGCCGCACGGGACCGCATGCCACCGCTGGCCGCCATCAACCGCGACTGATCCGTGCATTTGTGTAGGTAACACCATCGAAGTACTAAAACTATGAAATTTGCGTCACAAATGCCAAAGTGGCACATGAAAAGTACGCCTAACATAGAATAATAACTAAAGTATAGAAGTAAGGAAAAAATGGCAACAAAAGTTACATTAGTTCATACTCTATTCGCTTATAGCATTGAAAAGGTAATAGAAAGAGATGCATATGCAGTAGTATATTCGTAATTTAGAAGGTTATCTCTAGTTTTAGGTATGTCGATAAAAACTCATCCATGAAAGGTGAGTTTTATTTTTATTTTTTTGATGTTTTTTTGATCAAAAAAAGACATCAATTACCCATTTGATCTAGTGACAGCCGGTCTAAATTACGAATGTACTACTACATATGCATCTCTTTCTATTACCTTTTCAATGCTATAAGTGAATAGAGTATGAACTAATGTAACTTTGTTGCTATTTTTTCCTTACTTCTATGCTTTAGTTATTATTCTATGACGCCTAAAACGGAATCATGGCGGAGTCTTGCCTTCGCGCGTCAATGGTAAAAGATAGTAACGAAATAGTTTTACTATTGATTTTAAACTCCAAATGTGTTCACGTAAAGTCACATTTTCTTTAAATGATAGATGTTTGGTTGGTTTTAAATGAGAGATGGCAGATGTTTGGTTGTTTAATGATTTGTATGGCGTTCGAAATCCATAGTTGTAGTACATTGATGGGTAACACGTACAATACTTGCCTACCTCGTAGTGCCTGGTTCTATAAGGATATCAGTGATTTGTAAATGTATGATGAGTGAATGTCATCAATGAACAATTAATTAAGAGTAAAAATTAAATAAAATATGTTCCAATTTTTTTTCTTTGTTTTTTAGTGAACATGTATGAAAATTTTAAAAATAATATTATCTTTACAAATATGGCTAAATAGGGCTTTTATCGACCTCGATTTTACTCGATGTTAATATTTCGGTATTTATATTAGGTATTTTTTGCTAAATGTAAAAGTGAAACCCAATGTGTATAAAATTCTTTATTTAATAAATACTTAGTTAAATTAATAATAATTAATATTTACAAGTATATTTTTAACTGCTACAATATTTTATGACATTTTAAATTTTCGGTAACAATGTGTTATGACAGTTTGCACAATTTTGTTACCATTCAAAACATAAGAAGTATTTGGTTCACGATATTATTTAATATTATGATTCACAAGGAAACGTAAAAATATGCATTTATAACCCCTTCATTTGCAAAAGTTTTTCATAAAAACCTGTAAAGTTTTTGACAAATTATCTGTTTCGTTAGTTTTTATACTTATTTCAAACTCACAGTATTAGATATGGTCATAATTAATCATGACTGTGTCCTATTATTATTTTCTAAATAATGAGTATGTATATATGTATACGAAATTATATATTCATTATTTTATTTTATTTTAATATAATTCTTGACAGTAATCAATCGGTAGGTTCATATGTTTCTAATAATATACTTATATCATTCGTACGTCTGAACATTTTGATGATTTACAAGCACATATGGTCCACATCGCAAATGGTCCACTAGACACAAAACGTTCACATAATTATAATTAATAATGCTATATGGTTTATGATTGAAGTGTTAAGAAAAAAAAGGTATAAATTATTACTAGAATAAATTCATTATTCATAAAATACAATCGAACAATCTAAACATCTTTGAATTATTATTTATATAATACATTTTTTTCCAAAAGTTATGAACATTTAATTGGGAAAAATTGTTTTGGTTTAATCTTAGAATGACTTCCAAAAATTGACCTAAGGTTTTATCATTAACTCAGACAAATATCAATTGCGGTAAAGATGCTGATATATTTTTTACATATTTATTAATTTTCTATTGGTAAGTAGATGGGTATTCTGCCTATTCACACACAAATTTGACAAATGTTCCCAATGTGTACATACAGCGTCTTAAACATTAATACATGCGCACATACTTATTATTTTATTATTAGGCAGTATGATTGCTATGAACATATTATTGCTACTCTTAAACGTACCTACTTATTCATAAAATTGTCTACAATTCTTTTCATACATTATATACAACATACATTTGGATTTTACAACTCAATTGACTATAAAAAATTAATCGAAAAATACACAAAACTTCTCGCGATGTTATAACACCAGTTATAATACTTTAAAAACCAACCTTATATTGTTTGTATGTTGCTCGAAAGGCAATAATTTGCCAATCAAGCAATAATGAATTTTAAAATAATTTCAGTTATTACAATACAAAACAATATAAAGTCTATACGTAGAGGTATACCAAAAAATGTCATGGCAAATGAAGATATAAAAATTTGTAGTGCAATAAAGATTTTGGACTCAACTTTCTTGATTTTCTAGATCTTGATACTGTTCAATTTTTATTTGTCTTTAATAGGAGTCGACATGTTAAGTATAATAACTAAGCTGTTATATACAATATAGTCTATAGATGAAAGAATTTTTTAAAATAGGTCCAGCAATTTTTGAGTTTATTCATTACAATACAAACATAAAAGTCTTACTCTCTTTATAATGTTAGTATAGATTTTTACGAGATTTAGACATGAATAATTATGATTTTAATTTTTTTTAATGCCATCACATTCTATAGTATAAACCTCTACATTGACAAACAATGTTCTCGTAACGAAAATTTTCCATTCAATCTGAATGGAGAGGTCCTGCCGTCACTTCAATGTCTGTTTTATTTTAAAGCAGTACAGTACATATTGACTCGCAATAAAGTATTAGTGTTTAGTTGTAGTGATCTAACCGAAAATGTTAGACATTAGCGAGTTGAACGAATTTGTTAGCGTTGCGAAGATGCCAGAAGATGGAGGTGGGGCAGGTGGCAGCCGTGGAGGCATCGCCACAGGCCTGTAGTACGGACCGCCGTCAATTCTCTGGAAAACAATTTGATATATTGATATAATTAAGCGTCAAATATGTCAATTTGACGTTTAACGATGGAAATTTAGGACGCCTTGTATCCAGGTTGACTGACGACTTAAAAGGCATCGCAGGAAGCGGCTGGATAGGATAGGAAACGTCAGCCTGCCTGACGGTCCACTTGATTATGTATAAAATGGTATAAAAATAAAACCGCTTAATAAAAAACACTAGAAAAAAATTGTGATTTCATGATAACGATCTTACCAGAAAAAGTGAAAATGACTAATTAATTTTACTAATAGGTACGCTAAATTAAGTTTTAATGAAATGGGAATAATCCTTAAAAAAATGTAGTTAATAAATGTAAATGAAATAAAATATATCTAACACATATAAAAAAAAAACACCAACACCAAGTTTTTTGTACACCATCACCAACTGTTGTTTTATTATACACCATTTTTTTACCATTTAAAAGCCAACTTAAATAAAAGTACAAAAGTGTGGGGTTGAAAGAATTTTGTGAAATCGAAAATATAATACAATAATAATATAACTATACTTAAATGGTCTACTTACTTGTTTTTACCGCTAATTGTAATACAGCCAATATTTCAACAATTTGCGTATAAATAAAACAAAAAAATCTCTTTTGACCGAATCTATCTTATCTGCAGGAATGAAAACAACATATACAAATCATTAATAAAAAAAATTGTGTCTACAAACAAACTTCATGTACCTACAACTATAATAACTATAAAAGCAACGTAAGAGTTATACTCTGCATTACAATTTTAAAGAGGGAACCTAATTGTGGGGTCGCTCATTACTCTAATCTTTGGGGAACTGTATTTCTCCTACGCTGTGTATCGAGGAAGCAGTCGATGTACTGTGAGGTCTGCTGCCCGGCCGATTTCCGCGTATCCTGGTAGGCTTCGTAGTGCTTGGCTGTATCGGCATGTATCCCTAAACAACCACAACCACACATGACCACTGTACACTATGCCCAAATGTGCAAAAATCAACCATCGAATCTGTGATCGTCAAACTTTTTAATGTTCATTTTCATTGGTCTTTCATATGCCTACATAATGGCTGCGGGAGACGTTCCGTTTACACAATACATGCTATAGGACCCCCTACCTATAGAATAGTTTTCATTGGTCAATGGCCGCATGCGAGATATGAGAATTTAGGTCTTTAGCTCTTTCGTAACATAATTTCATTCACGTTTATAAACATTTGTGTGCCTTGTTGTGTAGTTTCCTCATCCCACAGCTTCGATTCTTTCCTCTGTACATACCAAGTCGGAGTTAAGATTAGCACCTATCGTAAAGATCGACACCAGGACAAGAAGATACATAAAAGTATCTATAGACCAAAGAAAATGAGCTTTTAGGAACATGCTTTGTGCTTTCGATAACGAAGTTCAGTACATATTAAGAATTGACAATTTAATTATTATTGTCTCTTCAAATTATTTTCTTCATATAGTTACCCGTCTTTTATAATTTAGGCTGAGGGCCAATATTTGACGACCACTGGTTGAGAAATTGGAGATATTGCGTGCAAAATGTCAAGCAAAATATATTTAAACGGTTATAATTATTTGTAAAATTTATATGTACATTGATTAGGGCAATATAGTATTTGGATGGTTGACATCGACATACCAAAGAAACATAATTCATAATCATCATTGTCTCGCAATATTAGATAAGCATTAAACCGTCGGTATTCGGTTGTCGATATCAACACAACAAAGCAGTTTTATCTGCACGTAATTTGGTTCGAAATTAGACAATATTTACAAAATAACAAAATAGAGGTAATAATTCTTTAGATTTCTACTTACTTTGGCAGAATGTAAAGTAACATTAAGTAATGTTGGATGACTGTCTATCACGATGAATTCTACTTCTTGTGGCAAATAGCCTTCCGCTGATACCTGTGGAATGTTTATTATATTTGTGTTTTATTTGAATTCATATCTCAATTAATTTAGAAATAGGGTTAGTATTTTTGCATAATAACAATTAAAAATAAAACAAAATCTTACATCGAGCCTATAAGTACCCGGTAACAGTATTCGCCAGAACTCTCCATATTTTGTGGTGTGATATGTGACATCCCTTCCTTTTACACGAATAGAGGCGCGTTCCACAGGGTTACCATTCTCGTCCATTACAAATCCGTGCGCGCCGCGGTGAGCTTCGGCCAAATATTTTATCAAAGACTGAAAACGAGCAAAATACATAGTTATTGGTAGAAGTGAAATGAATGCGTACTTCCACAAGAAACAATTAAAACAGTATCTTCTTATTTTAATAATCTATACTTATAAAATCGTTTTTCCTGCCTGACTGACTATCAACGCACAGCCAAAACTACTAGTGTAGTAGAAAGCTGAATGGAACATTTTGGTTTATTTTATAAAGTAAACATCCGCTAAGAAATGATTTTTGAAAATTCCAACTCCGTGCAAAGGCGGGGGCTGGTCGCTAGTTCATTATGAATCTTGTGAGGTGGCGTTTCCACTGCGTGGGACCAAATCCAACAATATCTTAATTTTCCTAGCGTCAGTAAAGCGCTTAGAAAAAGTTAGTCAAGCGGCTTAGTAAAACAATGTCTTAGAGGAAATATGTGTAAGGAACAAGAAGGAGAGAAGCAAGCCGCTTGTCTGCCCTAGTTTTGCTAGCACACCGCTTTTTCATACCAATGGATGGAGTCCTGCATGGAAAAGGAATCTTAAGCTGGTAGTTTTTTGTAAACAACTCTTTTGATGATAAAATTAAGCACCAATATCTTGGTATTTTATCCACAGGTTTATCTATTTGGAAGAACCCAAACAAAAGTGTGATAGTTGTGATAAATAACTTCAGCTGTATCCATGTTTTATGCGCGCTTTTTTATTGATACATTCTGGATACTCTTTAACTAAGTAGTATCTACTTCGAATATTTATGTACTCTGTAAATAAATCAAAAAGTACTTGATAAAATATGAAAAGAGTGTTACAGATAGAGAAATGTAGCGAGATATTTTATCATCATCGATAAAAATGATTCAAGATAACTTTGATATGGGAACTCCATTAGTTTATCCTCTTATCAAGATGTATGTACAAGATAGTCCATTTCGTATTTAATAGTACGAAATAGTATTTGGATGGCATTGTAAATTGGTTGGAGCTCTTGTAAAAATGTATACACGTTGGCTTAATTTCGCTTGCTTTTGTCTGGTGTTCAGCAAAATCGAATGTGACGCGACAGTGGCTGTCGCACATTTTTTGAATAATGTCAGTATAACTGGGAGTGTTTTATTTACGGAGACAGACACAGGTGTACACGTTACTGGGACTATCACCGGTCTTGACGCCGGACTGTACGGATTCCACGTGCACGAATTGGGTGATATTATTGATTGCGATGCAACAGGTGCGCATTTTAATCCAGAAAATACAGTTCACGGCGGTAGACATCACGATGTGAGGCACGTTGGCGATTTGGGGAATATAGAGTTTGTCGGGAACCCAGGAGTGGCTACTTTGGATTTTGTTGATAATGTTATAGCACTTTACGGTTCTAATAGTATTGTCGGACGAGGCCTAGTACTCCATGAGGGAGAGGACGATTTGGGTCTGACTGATCACCCGTCCTCACAAACGACTGGTAACGCTGGAGGTCGAGTTGCGTGTAGTGTAATTGGAATTAAGGAGTTCACAATACGGAATTCTGCCTCCGTTTTCAGTCCATCGTTGGTTTTATCTGTTATAATTTCAGTGTTAATTTATGCTTACTAGTTTATAGTAAACAATCTGACTACTTTATGAGAATAATTTGTATCCAGATAAATATAGTTAATATGTACCGAAGTTTAATATTGCTACATATGTTTTAAAGATTTAGATAAAGAGTTCTATATTCTAATAATAATAAATTTATTTTAATAGTTTGAACGTTTTAATTTATTGCTTTAAAATATCTACCTCAAATTATTAGTATAAAATTAAGTACTTATATTCTTCAGACTAATTAACGTGATAATAAAATAGAGAAGATAAAAGATAAAATACCAAACTAGAAAGTTTCTTTAATATACTTATAGGAGGTGTTTTGTTAATAAATGTTGAATTTACCTGTTTATTGTCTTGCCAATATTTAGGTAGTTCGTGCGCTGGAGGATATTTGCAACATGAAATCTCCAGCGTAATCTCCATACATCCATGCCATAAGTAGTTGTAATCTTGCATGCCGCCTAAAAGTATGCAACAATTATTATAGTTTCTGGGTAGGTGAAGCAGCACAAAACAAATACTTTTTGATTTTATTTTCAAGACTATAGGTAAACTCGGAATCCATATTTGGAATAAAACATAATTATGAATAGGACATGACTGTATGCCTTTGTGCTCCTATCAGTAGGAGGTAGGAGAATTTAGTAGCATCACGAGATAGAAGCGGAACATGGTTCGCCGATTTTTGCTAGATAGGAAAAAAATTACGATTTTTAGTAACATTATTTATGTAATATTGTAGAAAAACACGTTATACGGTTAAAATCAAGTTAAAATAGTCATAAATTTTAGGATTTTTTTTTAGTTTAATTGCTAATTATGGATTCTGCACTAGTTTATACACTATACTGTATAATTTGAAAAAAAAATCTATACTAATGTACCTACACAAGCTTAGCTCTAAGCTTGGCACGTATAGTGTGGTCTTAGAGTTATTTAATAATTTAAAAGGAAACATGAGGAAACCAGCACTTGTGAGAAGAGCTGGAATGGTTGGTTGTAACCTCTTACCCTGTGAAAACCATAATGATGAAAAAAACCTTAAAAAAGAAAGAAACGTAAGGTAAATTTACCTGTGAGTGGATACCAAGCAGCCCCATTAGTGATTCCGTTCTCGAATCTGGGCACGCCGGACTTGCACGAGACGCCACGAGACATTTTCGCGTGATTGTTTGAATAAATCAGCGACAGATGACGGAACACGTCATCGTCCGGTGCGATTGACGGCGAGTGCGCGTAGCTTTGGAACACTGCGTTCAAGGGATATGTGGACGAAACAATATGTTGTTAGTGAATTTTTATTTAAATTTTTAATGTAGAGAAAGTAAGGACAGAATGTTCAATAGACCAAACTGTATTTAATATCTAAGTATTATTAAGCAGTTTTAAAAACTACTTAAGTGGCGCTTTATTTGTTTATAGTACCCAATTATTATTAGTGCCCTTAAATAGCCCACTGTTGCTGTCATGAATTTATTTTATTACTTTTAGGTATTGTTAGGTACGGTACTCGCTGATAATGTAGCTTTCTATAGGTGTAAGAATTTTGAAAATCGAATCAGTAGTTTCAAACAAAAATACATCTTTTCTGTTTATAATATTAGTATAGCTGACCCGGCGAATTTCGTACCAACTCCGAAAATGTATGAAAATGAATTTTATTCACAATTTTTGTTTTCGTGAATATTTCAGGTGTTTTAATAACTATTCTGCTATAAAAATAAAAACTATTCTGCTATAATATATTCTGCCGTAACTAACACGACTTTCTTACATTATCACTCATGCAGTTATTAAGTAGGTATTTTTAAAGAAATACTTCACCGGAGCACAACACTGCTGATCGGCATATTCCTATTAGTGGCGTGAAAAGAAATAAAATCTAAAATAAGTTTTAGCAATTACCTACATTAACGATGTTAGACCTATTTTGATTGCAAAAACAATAGTTATTTTAAATTTTAGGATATATTATTTACATATTTAAAAGCCAAAAATAAACCAACTGTTTTAATGCTTACTTTTTGAAAGTGAAGTTATAAATAAATAGGTACTTACTAGCACTTGGTGTATTGTCAAAAGGATATGAAGCAACCAGTGCTCCACCGTGAAGTGATCCTGATAGCACAAATTGTATCTTGCTTATCCATTCTTTAACCGCATCGGTTTCCGGTTGTGGCTGCTTTGTGTTCGCTTTGAAATAATCTGGGAAGTTCCGGTTCAAGTCGTATCGGCGTGCATTGTGTCTGAATTAAATATATACATAATTAACCTACTAACTAATTATTATTATTACAGACAGACGGGCTGACGGTCCACTTGATGGTAGGTGGCTACCGTCGCCTATAACCTCGAACCAGTGGATCGTCAGTCTTTGGGGGCGTTCAAGTATTACGTAACGCAATTTTTGAAGATTTTCTATACCCTCCTAAACGTTACGTTTAGGACCACGTTTAGCAAGTGACAATTTTTACCAACGAAAAGGGTTGCCAACTTGGGAGAGCAAAATAGAAATGACGTACAATACACTCGAGCGATTCCCCTGATTACATAACACTTGAACTTTCTGACTGTCTTTTATATAAAAGGGTTGCAATATTTACAGCATAATATAACATAATTCGCTGCAAGAAATACGCACCTTCCATGGACCGTGTCGCATTGGCCCTCTCTGGAGATAGCAAAGCCATCAGGATTCATAGACGGCATCAAATGGATCCTGGTGTTATCCAACAACCACTTTATATATGCATCCGTTTCATAAGAAGTCACTAGATGCTAAAAAATAAAAACAGAACGACTCGGGTAAGAGTGTTGTACGAAAATAGTTTGGCACAATTGAAGACGTGAGTGGATGAAGGTGGTATGTCGCATAATTCCAATTTTGAACAAATCGAGGTTAAAGTTTTACTTTTAATTTTTGAGATAAGTCGCCACGGAACTGATTTTTGTACTAAATTATTATGCAAAGTTGTGTAAACAACTTAAAATATTAATGGTATCATAGCAATATCATTATTTAATTAAAAAAAAAGTCATACATAGCTCCCTCTTCCATTAACAAAAGTAAACTTTCCTGCACATTTTGCTTTTTATAATTAACTGTACATAACACCTTTTTGAACTTTTTAATTTCCAAAAATGTCTTAAATTGACGATCTTAAGATATGTAATCATTCATATGGACATATTACCTTCATCAATGCAAAAAAACGTAAAAACCCAAAAATGCGACATACCACTTCCATCCACTCACGTCTTCAATTAGATCAAGTTGATAGTGAAGTCAAAAGAAAGCCTCTCTTACTAGACACGAATTAAAACACTTGGTCGTGATATCTTGCAGTTCATAATTAACGAGTCTCATGAGAGACTGCAGGCTTTTTAATTAGAGAAATATAAAAATATTTTACATGTATCAAATGGAGTAACAGTTCGCGACCGACGGCTTCGTTTCCGTGAATATTTGCGACGTACTTGACATCAGGCTTGCCGATCATGTGCTCGTAAGGCGACGCAGAAACAACCATCACCCACAAGTCACGACCTTCGGATATAAGATGTTTAGTCATTAATTCACCTGGGTAAATTAAGTCTACTGCCACCAAAGAACGAATATTATAGGCGAACGTATAAGCATTATAAGGTTTTAAAGTATGCATACCTTGCACTGATTTTCCAATTGAATAGAGCGCCGTAAGAGCTGGATATTGCGCAGAGACAGCTCGTAAGAACTTTGTTAGCTCATCGTGGTCGTGGTAACGAAACTCGAGTTCGAGACCATTCGCTCGAGGTTCAATTTCACTCAGATTCGTTGACAATTCGCCTGCTAACAGTTCTGAAGGACCTGAAATTAAAGATCTTGTTAAAGGTTCAGTTGTTAACTATAGTAAAGCCAAGGAGACAACGGAAACAATATAAACAAACCCGACCTTCTAGCCTTTTCCTTCACGCAAAGCTTCCATCCAGCGCCAGCTCAACCCTTGAAAGTGTGTTTACATTCTTTGCGTTTTCTCTTTGGTCTTGCTTTACATATTCAAAGTTCATTCGATTAAATGGTTAGTAAAGCATGAAATCATTATTCTCAATTAAAACTAACGTCATCGAGTGTTTATATAGATATTTCCTATATTACGTAAAGGATTTTATTAATTGTAGATAACATAAATAAATTAACAACTAATCTAATACTAATATTTACAAATTATGTATAGGTAATGTTAAGCTTCGGTCCCCTGGGCAGAGTCCCAAGCATGCTGGCTGCATTACCTCGTTGTATGGCTAGGCTAATTGGTCGACCGAGGTAATAGCCAGCTCTGGAATCGCCGGTTATATAGACCAAACGTTCGGAGAAAATGTTAAAAAAAATATTAAAACTTAACTCATAAAATTAAAAATAACAAACATCTTACTTGAACTGTAATCTATTTGAGATTGAGCACGCGTACTCCCCAAGAAGGTTATAAGCAATAAGAGCGCCGTACAGGCCATCACGCTGTGGGTCATCTATAAAAGAAAAAAAAAACTTGAAAATTCGATATTTACAGTAGATATTTTGTAGGTAGGCATGTATTTTTATAATCTTAAGATTAATACACAGAGTTTATCGTACACTGTGGTACGTATTCGCTAGAGATTACTATGTTCCTTGCATTAGTTTATGATAATATGAACAGTACAACAGGCATGCACGCGAATATTGTTTCTACGGCGACGTATCGTTCTCTCGATTCATTATTATGTGTGGCAGACAGCAGACAGCTCATTGGTATGGGCTTTCTTTTTGGTATGATGTTATGTTTGGTAGTACAGAGGACGGCCACTGTCCGCGGCGTGGCGTGGTCGCTCCAGTTGCTTACAGGGTAACCGGTATGCGTTTTGAAGGTCACTGTGTCAGTGGTCCGGCCTACCAGGCTACATTTGCCACATGCAACTCCAAAATTATGGAACCAACGAACAAACAAGTTTCTTTTGTATATTTATCGAGACATTTATTAATTTTTGTAGAACATGTTAGAGAACATTTTGAATAACAAAAATACTTCATAGTATTTTAATATTCTTCATACACTTCTCTTTATATAATGTTAAGTTGGTTAGTGTACGTTTCAAAAACTCAAGAATGGGTAGACCAGTTTTGATTCGGTTTTCACCGAATTTAATATAATATATTTATATTAATAATTTTATATTAACCGAAGTTAATATAAAAAGAGAGATAAACGAAGAAGATTTATACGGGTGTCCCAAGACTTTGCCAAATGGAGGGAAAGTACCTTAAGTATTGTAGATAATTTTACTGAGACTTCATTTTTATTTAAAAAAAATCTGAGATTTTTCTTAAATTTTGAGAAATTTGTAAAAGTTATTGAAAAATACTTAATATCGTTCAATAGTACCACTCTTTAGAAACATTAACAGAAAACAGTTTGGCAATATTGCTTTTTTTGTGGAAACGATTGGAATGTGGAAGAGATGTAACGATTTTCCAAAAAAAAAAAACGGTGCAAAAATCTCGAAATCCGTGAGACTTTTACTAACTATAATTTTTAATTGACTTGTGATAGCTTGAATAGACCTAACATGACTACTATATATGTATAAACTAATACTTCGCTCTACTTAAATTGTAGTTGAAAGTAAATAGGTAGGTACTACTTATATATTATGTAACTTTCGTTTAAGCCACAAATTACATATACAGACAATAATATGTTCTTAGTATACATGTCTTAACATTTCCGTAACATAAACCATTTGTCGTCTATCGAAAGTGTATAATTTTCATCTTTATACTTTAAAAAAGCTTTAAAATGTTATTTCGATGTTGTTAAACTTAATTTTTGTAGTTTTCCCATAATTATTTTGTATTATCTCACTATAATGTCTGGTTAATGAGATTACAATGAACACATTGCCTTTGATAAACTTATCTACCTAATGAGTAGCAGATAGCAAAAAGCATTGATAAAAAAATATTCATTGATTGTCAATCGGTTTTTTTTATAACTTAAGATCACTACTCGATTATGCTAGGTCATTTTTTTACTTCTATGTAGGTAATCTTTAGACAACTCAATAGTCAATAACTAAAGAACTACTGAGTTCGGTCGGGCGGTTATTGACTTTACCAGGAATGTAAAGCTGAAGTATTGTATGTGCAGTTTGGTGTTGAGGAAACATTTTGTTCTGGTACTACTATATGTTTGTATGTACCATTAAAGCTAATGTCAAACACAAACGCGAACCGAGGGCGAACCGAACCGAGACGAAAGCGAACCGAAGCGGAGACGTCACACTAAACAGCGAGCCGAACGCGTGCAAAAAGCGAACCCGAGGCGGAGACGTCATACTAGCAGCATAAAGCGAAGGCGACCCGAGGCGTGGCGTCACAGAAGGACTCGTGACTCGTGATGTGGGGTGAAACTGATTCTGAAGACGATAATATTATTGCTTTTGACTGTTTTATTAAAAAAAAAACAAAAGAAGAAAAGAATATGGGTACATGACATAAATAAAAAACAACAAAATCATGGAGAGTATGGTACTTGCGCTTTTTTCAAGGCATTTTTATAGTCCTTGTGCCGAGTATTGTACAAAATTGGGTGTTTTTTTACATATTCTTTTACATTTTTCGGTGTCCATCGTGAAAATTTTGTAATAAAATACAACTAGCACGGTTCGCCTTCGCTTCGCGACTCGCTTCGCTCTCGTGTCTGACGTCGGTCTTACAAAATGCACTATAATAACTATTTCGCTCACGCTTCGCTTCGCGCGTTCGCTGTCTGTTTGTCATCGCGTGGCACGCTTTTCGGTTCGCCACGGTATCGCTCCGCTTTCGCATTTCTATGTGACTAGATTCAAGTAACGCCGTACATTACAAAATAATTTCGCTTCGCCACGCCTTCGGTTCGCCGTCTGTTTGACAAGGCCTTAAGGGCGTTGGGACCCAAAGACCCAGAAATTGGACACCGAAGGTAATGAAAATCTAGCCGGTACCTCTGTATTTGAGCATTTTTCGCTTCTCAGCCGCGTCTGCAGTAGCGCCAGTTATGATACTTGTTCGATGAAGATGGGACGATGCCAATGTCTCAACTCAACCCACACCACACTCTTTGCAGCTTCGGAGGGGGAACTTGCCGAGTTGTTCCGAAGGGTGGAGTATGAGAGTAAGTTAGTTGGCCTCTCAATTAACCGCGCCAAGACAAAGGTCATGGTCGTGGACAGAGCTAACCTGCTCTCACGGACGGGAGAGCTCTCTGACGTGCAGTTGTCGGCGAATTTATTTATCTGTGTTCGCGTTAATTTCTAACCAGGAGGGAAGTGAGAGAGAGATTCGAAGAAGAACTCAAATGGCCAAGTCCAGCTATGAGTAAACTTACGAGAATATGGCAAAACAGAAAAGCCTCAAATAAAACCAAAATAAGTGTGGTATATGTATACAAAATAATGTTATTTATATCTTTATATACAAAAATCGATGTGTGTTTAAATGTTTCATTTGGACGTCAAAACCGCTCAACCGATTTTAACGAAATTTTCAGGCAATCTTCAGATCAACCCAGCGGGTGATACTGTGAGGTTTAATAGCGATCGGATAAAATAAACAGATTTTTTTAAAATTTTTGTCAATTTTACGCCATGGTTTCCCTACAAATTAATACAAACTTAGCTTTTTCTATTTAAAAATAGAAATGAAATATTCAATGCTTAACAAATATATATGAGCAAATGAATAGTTTAACACCTAAGCGGCACGGACGAGGTCGCAGGCAAAAGCTAGTACCTAGTGTAATTATATATAAAGGATAAGACAATAATTATATATGATGTTAGGTAGGTACTATGTGGGATTATGTAGGCATAATAGTATTCTTGTCAGAAGTTTAATAATAACTTATAAAATGGTTGAGGAAAATTAAACAGATTTATGTCGGGTTTCCCTCCTTATTTAAAAATGCAATGGCGTTTTATTTATTATGTGGTTTTACCTTCTTATGTTGCGTGTATTACAAATTGCGGCCTCTTATATTATCACCTATTCACAACTATGTAGGTACATTCGATTTGAAATTTTCAGCCTACATGGACTGTACTACTAGCGAGCGAATTGTATAGTGAAATAATAGGTAAAAATCAAACATGATAACTCGCCCATTCGGGCGACAAGTCCATTAACTCATAACTGTGTAGTTATCAGATCTAATTATTACTCTAATGGTTAGAGTGTCTTATAGCGGACGCGGAGAAAAAAAGTTAATATGTAGGAAGAGAATCCAAGAGAAGAGTTTGTTATAATAATTTTCGTATACATAATTGTAATATTCGTAACTTGTTCTTTTCAAAAAAACCCATTTTTATTGTCTCTTAATTTAGTCATAGAATAATCGGATGGCAGTTAGCATTCATGTGCGACTGTTTTTTCTTGACTTATCTCACTGTTTTTTGACGATTTAATTTTGTAACGAAAACTGTTGTGACAATATTAAATAAAATTTGAATACATATTATTAAAATAATCATTATTTTTAGGTTGGTTCGTAACTTAGGTATTCTTGTTAAAAACTTTTTAACTAAAGTTTAGAAATGTTGGAATCTATTGATGAAGTAAAATATTTAATTGAAGACGATTTATGTAATAAAGTTACTCTATGGATTTATGCATTAGATACTTACACGATTGCGTGATTTTCGCTTCATAGCAAAAACAAGACGGAAATTAATCCATTTTAAAATTTAATTACAATAAGTGTTTTATAGATAAAAAAGAAATAATCTTCTATATCTTTATAATATACACACACGAGTATTATATTTATACTAATATTATAAAGCTGAAGAGTTAGTTTTGTTGAGCGCGTTAATCTCAGTAACTACTGGTTCGAATTGAAAAATTATTTTTGTGTTGGACAGTCCATTTGTCGAGGAAGGCTTTAGGCTATATAAAATTTTGAACGCGGACGAAGTCGCGGGCACCAGCTAGTATAAAATAAATTCGCAGTTGGTCTCTTAATACTGTTTCTCTGCTAACATTTTCTATACTATTCAACGAATTTTCATACCATTTTCACCAATCTAAAGAGCAATAAACAAGGAAGGTTGCAAATGAGGAATTTGTATCCCTGCGAAGCCGGGGAGAGTAGCTAGTTTCGCATATGTAATCAAAAAAACCTATACCTATTCGAGAAGTTCACAGATCCGTTGGACTTATTGGACAACACATTTCACAATTTGCACAATGGTTAGGGAGCCCACGATGCTAAATGTGTAGTCACTCGAGCGTCGTGGGGACCTATTGGACTTTGAAGATTGGATGGTAAGAAGAACAAAAGGTTATATTAAGTTTTTCATTTCAGCGGTGGGGTGAGCGTCTACAGGCGTTTAAAATTTTGTAGGCGCTGTATTTTAAAAAATCCCCCATATAATCGTCAGATTAAGAATCAGCACGATCAGGACTTTAGGCTGAACCGTCTGTATGAAAATCTGACGCGCTCGAGTATTACAAAATGAGAATCGTCAAAAATATTTTTTGCATTTTCAAAAAGCTGCCACGAGCTTGCGTTACATCCGAATCGTCTGAATTTTAAATGGGAGCTTAGTTTATGTAGGTTCACTTAACATCCCCTCTGAAAATCTGACGCGCTCGAGTTGTATTTAAAATTTTACCACCACCCCCGCCAACCCCACCAACTAAATCGTCAGATTATTAAAATGCACACTTTTCAGCATGTAATTAATCTACCATAGCTTAATCTGACGCGCTCGAGTGACTCCAGAAATCCCCTCTTGGGCTCCCCAACCACAACACTTTGCTGGGGCCTAGTATAGCACAAGTAGTCTCTCTCTTTTATACCATTATGGAAAGTCTATACTCCCATTTTTTTATTATTCCATACATACCTTTTAATAAGTAATAATACACATAAATTCAGAAGTTGTGTATTAGAGTTTTCTATATAAAAAATATATTATATAGTTTTCATAGTATAAGTAGTTTAATTACTGCAATTATTATTTGGTAATACCCACCAACAAAAAATTCACACAAACACTTTCCAACTATTATCTTTTTTTTGTGTGTGGTGTAATTTATGTCCATATCCAACTATTATGCGTTGATGCGTACAATAAGTGTTTAAGGCCAAACTGTCATTTAAAGTCACCGGTAACCGGGAATAATGGAGCTGATGTACCTTTGTTTGTACGGTAAACGTCCCAAACATTAACTAGAAAATAATTAAAAAAAATTCGACTATCGAATGATGCAGTAAACCGAGTGCATAATTCAATATACCAGAAAATGATTTCTAAAAGTAACTAATCAACACTTTAAATGTAGTGTGTGAAAGAGGCCCTTATTCTCATATATGGTTCTCACAATTATATCATTTAATTTTGTGTGATTTTGTGAACTTTCCTTCCGCTGTGACATTGGCACATTGACCCTATTGCCGCGATCCCGCTAAACAATTGCGACTTTCATTTTCAAATGGTCGAAAGCGGCATTAACTCATTCATTAACTACTACAAGCGGGTATACTCGAAAGTAAAGCAATATTATTTATATACCTATACCACTAGCGACCCGTCTCCGGCTTTGCACTGATATTTCTCTTCATAAGAATCTTCCTCGCACTTTAACGAATGTTAGAGAAAAATTGCTGAAGTCCAGCCTATCTTGAGTGTTACGCCGATATAGAACAGTGATTGCCCGTAGCCACAACATGGTAAATTTAAATAATTGTGACCTGAATCTAGAAAAAACAAGTTTTTGTTTGTTTTTCTCTAGGTTCATGTTTAAGGCATAAACAATTTTGTTTATTTTTTTTAAATAAAATTTATCCTCAATGAAGTATTATCAACAATGAACGGAAAAATAATCGTAATTTAACAGAAACAAGACAAAGGAACAGAGAATTATTTTAGAAAAATGTTTTATTTTCGAGCACAGAAAGAGTTCTTAGCTGACAAATGTATAATTCTATAAACCGCCGAAGCATTTTATGATGTTCATGCATCTGATTTCAATCGTGAAACCACATTGCACGCCTTTTCTGATCAGCAAACAATGCGTACGATGTACACTTTTTTGTTTTGTGAAAGTGGATTTTATCAGCTAACATTATATTATCGAGTCGCTCAAAGAAACATTGTTTGCAAATGAGATCAAAGAATATCTTAAGTTGAATCAAGAATATCTAAGTTCAACCTTGTTTTTCTTTAACTAGGTTGAAATTTTTTTAAGCGGAACTTAAGTGGAATGTTACAAAAATTAAAAAAAAAAAATGTTTAGTAAGTGAAAACTCACCCTAAAACTCCACCTATGAGAAGATCCAGGGCTATATGAATGAAAAACTCATAGAAGTCATTTATGAAAACACAATATGATCGCGAAAAATTTTTCGTATCAAGTGTAAACTAGGACGAAACTGTCCTTACCGTTTAACGAGCTTCATTCGACTGAGTGTATTGGTGAGTGGCTTGGTTCAAGCACAGGCGTCATCTGCGTCATACCAACCCGCACACAACCGGAAAGTGCTTTCTCTCAGAACGGCAAAGTTAAAATAAACTTTAGACGAACCGCATACGGTCCAATTCGTTTTTCAGTGAACGAGGAATTCTGTATAAGAGAAGAAATTTTCATTTTCCACTCTAAATCAATCCCGATAGGGATGAATATGTAAATGACAGCGAACGATCAAAACTTGAGCAGTGACGTAGTGTTCCCGCCTTTTCCACCTTCAACCACTTTTCTTTCCCCGCGAGCTAGAATTTCTTTCACGACTGATATCTAATATATCTTAATCATTCATTTGCAAATAGTGAAAACTACAAGTGAAACTTAAGCAATAATAAATAATAGTTAATAATTTGAGGTTAATAAACTTAATGTTGGAAATATTATATCTAAAGTAACTGATATGTGTTTTAAGTGTTATAGGAGCACTTATTTCCTGATTGAATGTTTGAATTTATTATCTGTACATTTTACATACAATTAAATACTCGTATTATAGTACATAAAGTAGCTGTGCCCGCAACTTTGTGCACGCTGTAAGTAGTTCGTTTTTTGAAAATGCCACAGGAACCTAACATTTTTCCGGGATAAAAGGTATCCTATAATTTAATCTAAGTAAAAAAAGTTGCATCGGTGCAAAGCCGGTGCCGGTCAATAAGTAGGTATGTGTATCTGCAATAGTGCAACTTGGATATGTAAAAAGTCCTGGAACTGGGCACCATAACTATTATAGATCAATTACAAGTACAGTAATGGATCTAATTATTAATAGTATTTATATTATTAGCTCCAATTAAATATAGATTCATTTAGGTATAGTTGGTAATAAAATGTCATACGACCCACGGGGCTAAAAGCGAATATTTATATAAGGCTCAGACATCACGAAGTTAATTTGGGGAGTTGACGACAAGGCTGTGTGCAAAATATATTTTTAGCTTTGCATTTTTAGCTTCGAAATACGAAACGGTGTGAAGGTTCATTTTTATACTAATTTGGCGTACCCCAAAGTGAAGGTACGCCACTACTTTTGAAATGCCTACCAGAGCCAACTTTTAAAACTTTTAAAAGAATCGAACCTGGGGCCCCTGAGACGTTAGGCAAGCACCCTTACTCATCGCACAGGCTCGTCCAAATTATTCGTCGTTTATTATACTTCGAGCCTTAAAACTAAATAATTCCTATATTTCCTTATGGTTAAAACCTTATGTCTAGGTAGACATACTGCTTAACCAACTAGGTAGGCAGAATCTATCGATTTCCCCGACGAGTTTTCCATGTTTCCTGTATTAACTTTTAAAAGTGTGGGAGTATGGCACAAACAGGAAATCCATAGTGCCGATGAATTAATTCTTAGGCTATTGACTCACTCTGAAAGTTCCTGTAAAACCGGTCTAAGAAGAAAATGAGTGACGAAGTCCTAATTAGGATATATCAATTTGTTCTTAACAGGGTAACTAAGTTTATAAAAAGTGAAACCGTTAATGAGACTCGATATATATATACCTACGCATTATTTCTCTGAGTTCCTGTTTGTTTTTCTCCCTTCCCTTCCTGTGACTAGTTTGGTAGTAGAATGTGAGTAGGTACCTATTTCCACCGCCCCAGTATCAGTACCTGGGCGAACGAGTTATACTTGGTATTTTTTTTTTAGACTTAGTCGTCACAATAATTATATTGTTATGTGAGCCGAACATAATATAAAAGTTAATCTTACAAAAATTTTGAGGTAACAGTTGATTTCATCCATCGGCTACAATACAAGCGTCATCGCCATTCGGCAACAGATGGCGCTTTATAAAAAAGATTTAAAAAAGAGCTAATGGGAATAGCTAGCTCAAAACCAAGCTCTCTTGCAAATTTTGAGGAGCCCTTTGGATGAGTGGTAAGGGTACTACTTGCCTAATGTCTCAGGGGCCCCGGGTTCGATTCCCGACGGGGTCCACTTTGGAAATAAACTTTTCTGGATTTGGAAAGTATAGTGGCAGGGCCAGCAAGTGTAGTGCTGTTATGTTTCGGCGAGGGATGCCAGAGCCCCATCCCTCCCTTATCCCTTATCCTTAATCCTTCTATGGTCGCAGCGCACTTGTAGCACTTATGGTGTTGCTTGTGTTATAGGCGACGGTAGCCACCTACCATCAAGTGGACCGTCAACCTACTGTCTGTCGTAGTAAAATATTTTGTATCGTGTGATTATTTAGCGGAGATATTATAATAATATATCAACTGATTGTATATTTTGTAATACAAACAGTCATTGTTTATGTCTATTGTTTATTGTTCACAAATGATCCACAGCAATTGCAATTTATCTTTCTAATGTTGTTAATAATATCGCGTTATTTTCTATTCAAGTTATTTTTCTCAAAAAAACACTTTTTACTCCCCGACGCAAAAAGGGGTTCGACCTGTATACCTGTGTTTGTCTGTAGCATCGTAGCTCCCAAATGGATGCATGGATTTTTGAAAAAAAAAAAAAAAAAAAAAACGAACCGACCGGATGGTGCAGAAAGATATCCGTTTAGCCATTTTTACATGGAAGAGCCTTCTCATTTTATTTTTAAAATATTTTTTTTAGTTTAGGCACGGAATACCTCAATATGGTTTAGGTAGGAAATATCAACGCTATGCAGGATTATGTTATTTTTCTAAAAGCGTAGGTACCCAAGACAAGGTTAGACATAGACACCACAATACACTATTTCTTGACTTTCTACAAATACTTACGTTCGGCTTGCTTTAGGACACAGTGATTCGGTATTATTATTATTATAAATTATTATTATTATTATTCTAAAGAAAGATTATTTAGATATGGATCCATTTTTTAGACATCCATGTAGATGTATCTACTTTTTCTAAAAAAAGTAACTTTCTATATTTGAAATAGAAATTACATTTTGATTATCTAGAGAGCCATAAGTAATAAATAACGAATCCTTGAAGCAGTTTCGTGTTACTGACTTACTGAATAGAGCTTTAGGGATTTTACTAAGCGAACGACCTAGATATTTTAATGAATAAGCTATTTTCGGCATAACCTTTGGGGGTGAACAGAGATTGCTAGAAAAATGTCAGCTTTCAGATAAATTTACGAGTATTATTATAAATGAATAATGAGTAGGTGTTTTTCTTTTACTCGTATATTCGCATGTAAGTCCACTTTTTTATTTATTTTTCTTCATAAGAACTTTCCTCTGATTGCAAAGAATATTAAAGATTATTCATAAGATTTATTCATAACTTGTTCTTAACATTCCATAGGTTTTTTTCTAACTAATTAAAAAAACTCTGAAGTACCTAATATTGTTAAGATAAAGGGAATTAATTTATATTTTTACAGACAGCATAGAAAATGATAAATAAAATCACTATTTTTTCTACATATTATATATTTGAAATGGCCCCAAACATTTCATTTGACATTTCTTTCTTTCATAAATGTGTCCTGTAATAACGGATATTATCTATAACTACTAATATAATAAAACTGAAGAGTTTGTTTGTTTGTTTGCACGCGCTAATCTCAGGAACTACTGGTTCGAATTGAAAAATTATTTTTGTGTTAGATAGTCCATTTGTCGAGGAAGGCTAAAGGCTATAGAGAACGCGGACGAAGTCGCGGACACCAGCTAGTCAATCATAAGATACATTTTATACAAAAACTAGCTTTTTCCCCCGAACAGGTTAGTAGCCTTTTTGTAAGTATGTATTCTCTTTCTGTACTGCTGACAGTGTGTAAAATTTTTCATGATGATAGAACCAAAGCATAGATAAGAAACCAAATCATTTTCGCATTTATGATATTAGTTAGGTCACGGTTAATGTACGAGTATTATTAAAAAGACCCTATCATATCTAAGTATACATAATATTGTAAAGAGGATAGATTTGATTGTTTGTTTGTTTGAATTGAATAGGCTCTGAAACTACTCCACCGATTTGAAAAATTCTTTCACTGTTGCGAAGCGAGTACCATAGTACTAATAATAAATCTGTAAGTGTAGGTATTGTATGTATATATGTATGTGTTCCTCCATAACTCTTGAACGAAATAACTGAATTTCATGAAACTTGGTAAATAAACATTTAGACGTACAGGACACAGGATAGGTTACTTTTTTTCTTTTTCAACGCGGACGAAGTCGCGCACAACAGCTAGTATATTATAGTATATAGTTTCTTAACTGGCAATCTGAGCAGATCGAAGCGTCATAGGTAATATTAGCGACCTTGAAGTTTATTGGGACGCATAGAGCGCATGTGGGCCAAGCTGACGTGGGGTCAAACGTAATATAACAAGAATAGAGAATGCGCAGGCGCCCTGAGTGTTGGGTTTATCGATTGGTCTCGTAGACGACGCGCATTGCTCGGCCATGGGTCCGGGCATTTCTTCCGCGCAGGCGATGGCCTGAGGGGAGGGTTGACGTTACAAGGAGGGACCCAGCCAGGCCCGGGCGGGACCCTCGCATTACGTAACTCGACACGCACAGGACGGCGCACAAACAATGTGATTTATTTTTCTTCAATATTTTCTACTATTTTTGATTATACAATTTTTTAGGATAGCATAGTGTTTATGTTTAAAGTCGCGCGGCTTTTATTCTTTCGCACTAGTTTTAGATGTTTAGTGTAACACTCTAATTATACATAGAATAATTATTATAAAATTTTTATAGCGGTATTGTTGTGGTCTAAAATAAATTCTTAAAAATTGTACTCGAATATTGTTAACTTAGAAGAAACGTTGTGAAGTACTTTCGTAAATTACTTTTGATTTTTATTTATGTAAAAAGAAGTGCTAATATTAGCTACATTTTTTTTTCTTCAATTAAATGATGAGAAATGAACATTCAAATAAATTAAGTTAAATTGTGGAAACTATATAAACGAGATGCGGACATGAAAATTTTATATAAATTTTCTTAGTGCATTTTCCAATACCGTTTTTCCAAACTCATCATGACTACAGGTAAGTCCTATTACTTATTAATGGTTTTTTTATGGAGACAGTAAAAACATGTCTTAGGAGGAAAATGGAAAACTAGTTTATAATTATTGTACTAGTAACTAAGTGGCTATAGTGAACTGACGGCATCTTTCAAAGATATTTGCAAAAAACTTTTATAGTCGATACTAAGCAAAAAAACCCTAAATTAATATAATGAACTGTTTTATATTAATATTTACTTACGCGTTTACCTATAACATTAGCATTTTATGTTATGTTTGTTTTTGTACTTGCTGGGTTTAGTTCCTAATATTGGCGCGAAGGGGCGCCATTTGGCAATCTTTTTTTTTAAACTTTCTCCGTATTTTGTAAACAATTTTGATTTATACTTTGTATAATATTGTTGATGTTTTTATTTTGTGCCAGTATGGCATTACATTTGAGTCAAATGACCATTACACCAAATTTCTTGTATTATTCTGAATGCGGTCGATTATTATGTGTATATCTACACATATATATGTATAATATGAATATATAATATGTATGTATGTATATATAATATGTATATAGGTACACTACATCAGAGTATGCGTGCATTAATTCTTAAACATTCGGAAATAGCTCTGACGATTTGATTGCAGGATGGAATGTTTCATTTTACAAATTCATATAAGTACTACCAAATTTAAATTAATTATATTACTAAGGGCCTCTTTCCCAACTGTCAAGTAGGCTAACCGTCATTTAAAGTCACCGGTCACCGGGGATAATGGAGCTGATATACCTTTGTATGTACGGTAAAAGTCCCAAACATTAAAAAGAAAATAATTTTAAAAAATCGCTTATTGAAGGATGTACTAAACCGATTGCAAATTTAATTATTAAGGGCCTCTTTCACCAACTACGAGTAAAGTGTTGATTACTTACTTTTAGAAATAATTTTGTTTTATTGAATTATGCACTCGGTTTACTGCATCGTTCGATAGGCGAATTTTTTTATTATTTTCTTTTAATGTTTGGGACTTTTAACCGTACAAACAAAGGTATATCAGCTCCATTATCTCCGGTTACCGGTGACTTTAAATGACAGTTAGCCTACTTGACAGATAGTGAAAGAGGCCCTAATTGATATTAACTTGGACGTTACTTATGTTTTCTATATTTTTTAACATTTCTGTTTTATTTTTGCTATTATTTGTCCAAAACTACCCGCGCTGCATTTTAATTATTATTTGACATAATACTTTGTGTTATGTTATTATACTGTTTTCTCTTATAAAGATCTAGGTATAATTCTTTTTGAGAATGAAATTTCTATTTCCGCTTTTTTTCCTGAACCACCCAAAGGATTTTACTAATTAAAACAGTGATAAACTAAGTAAGTTTGTTTATATAATTTTCAGAAAAGAATGTTTCTTGCGAAGCCGCGGGCGGGTAAACTATACAAAAATTATTTCTCAACAATTATCTACCTACGGTAAGAATTAAATCCGGAAGTATTGGACGCATATTATAGGTATAGGCATGTACAGCGTTACCAAAATGTTGTATCAATAAATACGCTATGAATATAGCAGCTCTGATTGGGTGCATTGTATATATGTTATAGTTTATTAAAGTATGATTCTAATATGTGATCACAGTATGACGATGTTATTATGTATGGGCGCGGCAAGGTGCGCGTCTGACATTACGTTCAGTTTTGAGCTCTCAGTGAAGCAGTCAGCCGCGCACCGTTCCCGGGTCGACTATTATCGTCTTATTCATTATTATAATCAAACATACAGAGTTGCATACACAACTCAGCTTAGCACGCAACAATAGAGAATCAACAGTGCGTTACGAAAAGGTTCCCGCGTTTTTATTCCGCATAAGTCGACAATTTGCGCGATTTCTGGGGTTTTTCAAGTTCCCCGAACGCCGCAAATGTAATAAAACAAAAATAATGCATAATACAATATCTTTGATAATGAAAAAAAGTGATATAGTGGCCGGTACAATTTTTAGCAGTGATAACAATAATGGGCCGAATTCAGAAAACGAGAGCATTGATTTCAAAGTTGACAAGGCAATCCTCACCTACACAAACATCGCCAATATTCGTAAGTGGTTCAATTAGTCCAAATTCTGTCAAGTCTATTTCTTGACTACAAGTCTAGCACTGCCTTTTTTAGCAATGGTTCCTGTGAAATATTAAAGCAAGTTAAAATTGATACATAAAAACAAATTAAAACTTATTTTTTACACAGACTGCTAATCAGAACATAACATCTTCAATATTAATATGTACTTTGTACAAATTTTTCAACTTTTTTGTAATTATAACAATAAAAATCAAATTTTATGCATAATGAAAAAATTAAACTCCCTAAATTGGGTAGTATTTCTTTTCGTAACTGTACCTACAATACAAAGTTCTTTCAGAAAAAAAGGACTATGTTTCTTACCACTGAAGCAGCGAAACAGTACCTAATTTATTTTCATTAATTAGGTTTAAAAGAAAAACACTTTTTACTAGCATTTCGGAGTAAAAACGGTCAAGATGATAGCGATCCTGAGAAGAAACCCCGTCAGAAATTTAGTATTATATATTATTACTCTATTTATTATAGTAGTATTTTTATAGTCAACAAGTTTTAAAAATTTGTTTTAATAGGACAATTAAAGAAAAATAATTCCTATCTACAACATGCTTACAGGGTTACCTATAGTTTATCCGATTGCTAACACCTTAAGTATAATACCTATCTACTCGAATAACCTAAATAGTCCTCCAAAATTTGGTAT
This sequence comes from Synanthedon formicaeformis, assembly GCA_945859745.1. Taxonomy (NCBI): domain Eukaryota; kingdom Metazoa; phylum Arthropoda; class Insecta; order Lepidoptera; family Sesiidae; genus Synanthedon; species Synanthedon formicaeformis. The sequence continues at coordinate 7,626,707 of OX243965.1, forward strand.
CAGGTACCTGGTATAAGTGGGTTTTCTTAATTACAAATATAAATTCGCATATCTATCATCATCAATATCTTATCTACTAATAATAAATCTGTAAGTGTAGGTGTTGTATGTATGTAGGTATGTTCCTCCATAACTCTTAAACGAATTAACTGATTTTCATGAAACTTGGTAGTCTTGATTTAGACGTGTAGCACACAGGATAGGCTACTTTTTTCTTTTTCAACGCGGACGAAGTCGCGGGCGCCAGCTAGTTATAAAATAATGTCGCTTTTCGCTTCTGTCTATTTCTCCGCTAACTACTTCTAAACCACCTAATTGATTTTGATACAGGTTTCACTAATAGAAAGAGCGATAAATGATGAAGGTTTTTTTAAATAATTTAATTTGCATCCGTGCGAAGCCTGGGGCGAGTCGTTAGTTGAAAATAAAACAACAACTGCTCAATGCAAACATTTTTTTTCTCTGTCGTCACTGTTTGTTTATGTACGAGTTTTTATTTAAATAACAATGAACGTTTCAATGGCGATCGATGTTTTCTCTCGTTCGATTACAATTCAATAATAACAATACTAACCTATGCTTAACTATATAATCATGCATATCTCATCATGTTTTCTAATTACTACAGCTAAGAACCGATCGTGCTAGAACACGACACATTGCGTCACAATCATGGAGAAAATCTAGTCTATTGTTCAATTTTGTGGGAAAATTAGTTTTTTATTACCCTTTTATTTACATACCTACCTATCTAGGTCCTATTTTCGTTATCTTGATAAGTTATAGACTGTCGTAGTTGTCACACAAGTTTCACTAGGTGTGAATGGTGTTAGCGAGACAGCGTGATGAGCACGTTTTGTCGTTTCCGCTAGCTGTCCCCAATATCGTAAAGGAGTGTCTATACGTCCGACAGAGATGTACGGCTACTTGCTTGGACGGCTCATTGGCTACTATCAACATTGGCTATAGTAGCCAAAAAGGGCTGAAATGGCTCAATGAGGTATAGGCCGCACATTAGCTACTATCGTGCAAGCAACATGTATGCCGCCATGTTGGGATAAATTCGCAATTACACAGACGCGTGTTCGAACGTTCTTTTCTTTTTATAACTGATTTTATGAGGGATTTGATCGCTCTAGCGACAGAATGTTTGCTTATGCAATAGTTCTATGGTTTACGACAGGACAGTGTGATGGTCGTTTCAGCAACCGGAAGTAAGCCAGCCAATGCGCGGCCTTCCTTAGTTGTAGTGTATTGCGAAACACGTCGGAATCGCAACATCACTTGTCCCATCGGATATGTGCGCAAGCCTTAAACCCTGCGCGGGCGCACCGTCCGACACCGTCCCTGAACACCGAGGGAACCTGTCATGATACGCTCTGTTGAGTGCCCATAGAATGCCTTGTTGCCTATAATAATAACACACACCGGTCAAGTAAAACTTGTAGATACTTGTTGATTTACGAAGTCAAGTGAAAGAGCTCTAATTAATCATTGTTTCCGACATCGTTTGGTGTTCCGGACGCAATCAGAAAAGTTTAGTTTTGATACTTATATTGTATTCTTTTTTCATTGATCAAAAAGGTAAACAAACAATTCACGATATAGAACTAAACAAACAATACGAACAAATTCTAAATGAGTTAATCACTGAGTCAACTCTCTTTGATAATGCCTAATGTACAAATCCCATCTTTAAAACAGTCCAGTGACCATGGCGACGCTATATTTGTTTACGTTTTTGATCAATAGAAAAAGACTAGATCATATAAAAATATAAACTTGGGTATCGATGTAGCTGTTCGTGCGACCCTTCTCAGGCTTTGCAATGTTACATTCTTTTCTGCAAATTAGGTGCTAACTCCAACGCTGCTAACTCCAACATCAATATCATACAACGCTTGCAGAATGGTATACTCCGAAACATTGCTAATGTACCGTGGTTCGTCACCAATGCGGAAATTCATGAGGCACTGAGTTGCAATACTGTCAGGAAGGAAATAAGCCTCCTGGCAGAAAAATACAGGCATCGCCTAGAGAGGCACCCGAACGACCTAGCAAATCAATTAACAAGTGGTTGAACGCCAGATTTAAAAATGAGTGACCGCTCCTGCTGGGGAGCCTCCTCGACCCGACAAACGCACACTTATAAAATCTGCTTATAGTCAAAAATTGACTGATTGCAGATAGATAAAATATAAAAAATAAAAAAAATAAAAAAAAATTAGGTACCTATACCTTCCTCGTTCATCGCTCTTTCTATTAGAGAAAATCGCATCAAAATCAGTTGTATGGTTTAAGCTCAAAGTAATAATACCTACTTGTTGGAATTATACCTCTATGGGTTTAAGAGAAGTTAACGGAAAAATAGACAGAAGCGGTTAGCGACTTTATTTTAATATTTTATAGAACAAGTTGAGAATAAGTTATAATTTATGTATATTCAAATCCGTTCAACGACTTACGCGTACAAACATTTTGTTTTAAAATATTAATAAAAAAAATCTGCTTTTAAAACCAAATTAATACCTAAAAATACGTTAGAAATATTTTTAACTGAAACATTAAATTTATTTCTCTGCTCAAATTAATAACGATAACTTTTGGTTTCACTAAAATAGCAATTTAGAAACGCCATAAGTACAGTATCATCATTACAACATAACACGGAACACGGATATGTAGAATGGGCATACTTATTCGTACTTTATTAAATGCAATTGATTGAATTAGTGACATACTTAAGTTCTAAGTGAGTAATACCATGTCTTCTATTACATCTCAACTTTGTCAAACTAAAGTAGACTTAACTCCTTTACTTATAAAATTTAATTTTATATGTATTTATACGAAATTGCTGGCTGAACTTTATATTGTGCAGGTCGAAGTAGAGGTACCACATATTTAGATAACTGCAACCTACATACTTGTGTTTAGATCACTTATAATTCATTGCGCGCACGTAAAATTACATTTTATGTTTAGAAGTATAATGACAAAATGAATCTTATAAGGAAGAATTTTATACTCTAATACAACTGCAATAGATCATAATATAAAAAGTTAAAGTTCATTAAATATAATCAACAAGTTTTTACTGTCTCATAAATAACTAATATTATAAACAGAGGCAATTTGTATTTTTGTATGCTTATATAATGAATAAACTCAAAAACTACTGGACCAATTTTGAAAATTCTTTCAACCATAGGAAGCTACATTATCAGCGAAAAACATAGAAGAAACAATGCCGACGAAGTTAAGTGAAACAGCTAAGTAGTGAAAAATGTCTTATGACTATTTCAAAACTATCTCGTGTATGGCCGTCCTAACAGTGACCATTTGAGACCATTTAAATCGATAAAATAGAAAAAGTAGAGGCACTTCAAATTGCTGTGATCAGTTCGTCACACGTTTTCATTGCATTAGTAACACGTACGTATTGAATGCGAACAACCAATGGTTAGGGAGCCCACGATGCTAAATGTGTAGTCACTCGAGCGTCGTGGGGACCTATTGGACTTTGAAGATTGGACGGTAAGAAGAAAAAGAGGTTATATGAAGTTTTTCATTTCAGCGGTGGGGTGAGCGTCTACAGGCGTTCAAAATTTTGTAGGCGCTGTATTTTAAAAACTCCTCCATATAATCGTCCGATTAAGAATCAGCACGATCAGGAATTTAGGCTGAACCGTCTGTATGAAAATCTGACGCGCTCGAGTATTACAAAATGAGAATCGTCAAAAATATTTTTTGCATTTTCAAAAAGCTGCCACGAGCTTGCGTTACATCCGAATCGTCTGAATTTTAAATGGGAGAGCTTATTTAGGTTCACTTAACATCCCCTCTGAAAATCTGACGCGCTCGAGTTGTATTTAAAATTTTACCCCCACCCCCGCCAACCCCACCAACCAAACCGTCAGATTAATACATATCTGTTATCGGAGACACGTGGGGTATATACATTGGCAATATCTGACGCGCTCGAGTAAATCCAAAAATCCCCTCTTGGGCTCCCCTACCACAATGATTGGTCAGTCGTTTACAACTGTCGGTCTGTAGTTACCTATACACTTAGGTATCCTTGATAACTTGTTACCGTTTAGCGCACGTACTAATGAATAAATAACTATTCCTTGTGATTGTTTATCGTAAATGTTTTACCAGAACGAGAACGCGGCGAGCGTGATTACATTGGATTCGCAACGCTACCCGAACAAGTGCATCGCAAATCAGTTAAGAGAGGATTCGACTTTACCCTAATGGTAGTGGGCGAGTCCGGATTGGGCAAATCAACACTAATCAATAGTCTCTTTTTTGGAGATCTTTACAAAACAAGGAAGCTGCCTGATGTACAAGGTGAGCCATTATCTATTACCTACTTATAAAATCTTTTGTCCTGTCTATCAACGCACGGTCAAAACTACTAAGTCTAGAAAGCTGAAATTTGGAACTAGTTTTATTTTATAACATGAGCATGCACTAAGAAAGGTTTTTTTTTTATAAGACCAACTCCAGCCAAAACCGGGGACAGATCGCTAGTTATGTACATGTTCACGACTTTGAACATTAACACAGACCACCAGCTCACCCGTTCATCAGTAACTCCTTACTAATTGACAAAAATAATAATATCAAATAAGTGTAGATATAGTTATTTCATAATTGGTTGTTTTACATAAAAAATTTTACAGACAGAATAGATAAAACCACAACAATAGAGAAGAAAACAATGGAAATAGAGGAACGTGGGGTGAAATTACGTTTGACCATTGTCGATACTCCTGGATTCGGAGATGCTATTAACTGCGAGGATTCATGGCGAGTTTGTTCAGCGTACATAGATGAACAGTTCCGTCAGTACTTCACTGATGAGAGCGGTTTAAACCGCAGACACATGCAGGACAATAGAGTTCACTGCTGCCTGTATTTTGTACCACCTTGGGCTCATAGGTCAGTTTATTTCCTTATACCTATGTAAGAAAAATTATACAGGTATCTAAGTTCTGTTGTAGTCTGTAGAATCGACAAAAAGAGGTTTGATGCAATATCTTCATATATTTTGGATGTGAATACGACTTTCTTTGCTTCTATTGTGGGAGGCAATTCAGTAAACTGATGATAACAAAATCGGGGGATACAGTTTGATGCTGGTAGTTGCATATAAATATCATTCACATCCAAAATTTTAAGTACGCCACACTATGGCAACATATTTAGCTTTTTATTTATAGACATAAGTACCTATGATTTTTGTTCTCTATGCCTCACTTCTTTCGAATAAAGTACAAATAAACAGGAAGTCTAAAACAAGTAAGTAGACAGTTGCCGCACTGTACTATTGTGTAGGTACCTTACTTACTCGTCTACGACTTCCATAGCATAATGAACCAATTAGATTGGTTAAGTTTATTCAACCTTCACGTGTATTGTTCTTATAAACCATTTCGAGAGGAGCATTATGTCCAATTTAACTTTCTCCGCTTTAAAAAGAGGTATTGTTTCAATTTCTTTAAACAATGGACACTTGTCTGTCTCGCTTTTTGATAAGGTGTTTCTCTTCTCGAATAAAAAGTCAATGACAATAGTTTTTGAACCATTGGCGGCCTGACGAGCTAGTGAACGATTTAATTCACTTTATCATTATTAGTGGTGGGGTTTGCAGTCAAAAACTGAGCAGCCCGTCAGACTCGGAGTCTGAGACCTAATAATATGCTACTTTAAAAATGGAACCATGCTTCTAAACTACGTGTAATTTTAATTATTTATTATACTATACATGTGACTCATCAAAAGAGCTGGAGTAGGTAAATATTATACAATCTTGCAATTTGCTCTTTGTAGCGTGGTGATAGCCACTTACCAATAAGAATACTTTCTTGCTGGTACTTCCTTACTGGTCGCCCCTTTTTTCAATTAAATATTATTTGCTTTTCCTTTATGAAAACCTAAACTAACGATTCGCATAAAGATTATTTGTATACATAAATTGTAGTCTTTTTAAAGTAATTGCTAAAAATCTTGTATTTAAATGCAGCTTGCGACAAGTTGATCTGGAGATGATGAGGCGTTTACATCGGAAAGTAAATATAGTGGTCGTGATAGCGAAGGCAGACTCGTTGACGGCCACTGAAATTAAACGACTCAAGTCCGCCATACTTCACGACCTCGAGAAATATCAAATACAGGTAATACTCGTAACTGTTATTCAGTTGAATAAATCAATGTAATTTTTCATTTCCGTCACAGAACGGGCAAAATGCCAGGAGTTCCTTACCTTTGGGTCGTTGGACCCTCAACTCGAGAGGCCGTGAGTGCAGGAGACCCTAAAATTTTATAATTTTTTTTAAGAAATCTTATTTTTTGTATTTAATCAATTTCAGTAAGGTTTTCAATGTTTAAGTAAGAAAGGCTTCCACTATGCAGACATAATTTGATTGTAATGAAAATTACTTACTTATTATTTTATTATTAGATACTAATTATAGTTCAATAGCAAGTAAAAAATATTTTACTTCGCTACGCGTAACAAAATATTCGCTCTTAGAGGCATTTATTTAGATCAAAAGTAGGTATCAAAGATAAAGACATCAAGATCAAAGATATCGTATCAAAGATTCTTTATCAAGAGTATCAAGAGCATTCGCCCTTTCTCTGCTTGCCATCCAAGAACAGCAGTTAGCCAATTGGCATTAACTTGTAAATAATCAACCGGCCTGCTGACCATTTACTCTCTACCTAGATATTGTTGATGAATGAAGTATTTGCAGATTCATCATCTACTGTGTTTTTTGTCTCACTCATCTCGCTAACTGAAACTGTTGACGATATTAAAGTGAGTGTGAATGATCAGGTGTACCAGTTTCCGGAGTGCGACAGCGACGAAGACGAAGAGTTCAAGCAGCAGGACCGCGAGCTGAAAGCGGCAGCTCCCTTCGCTGTGGTCGCTTCAGACACGGTGCTTGAAATTGGCGGCAAAAGAGTGCGTGGCCGACAGTACCCTTGGGGAATCGTTGACGGTAAGAATCGCTTTACTAGAAATAACAGGGATTGTTAGCGGATTCTTTAAAAACGGGATTCAATATCAATACTAATAATAAATCTTATTGGTTAATCTAAGTAAGGGTTGGTCATGGAGTAAAATGTGAGTCATGGGTTGATTTCAGAGATATCGTGTTTATAGGTTCTATACATGACACTGAAACTAAATTGACGATTTTTAGATTTTTTTCTGTATGTATGTATGTATGTATTACTTAAACTCTTAACTCTTAATAAACTTAACTTAAACTTAACTCTTACTTAACCGAATAAACTGATTTTCATGAAACTTGGTATATAAACATTTAGACGTACAGGACACAGGATTTTCTTTTTCAACGCGGATGAAGTCGCGGGCGTCAGCTAGTTTTTATTTAGTATCAATTGGGCAAGTAACCAGTAACCATCCCCTCACAGACCACAGTGAAATAATAGTATGTGTGCAGCTATGTTTCGGTGAATGAGTATGGCCTACCCCTGCCTTCCTAAGCCTACTAAGGTAGGCAGCGCACTTGCAGTACCTGTAGCATTGCTTGTGTTAATAGACGATGGCAGCCACCTATAATTAAGTGGACCGTCAGCCTGTTTGACGACCTGTGTATTAAAAAAGTTGAGGCTGTGATAGAATACAATAAAAGAAAAGAGAAAGAGGAAAAGAGGAATGAGCTTATTTACCCAATGAAATGAAACACGAGATCACATGTTTTGTAATTTCACTGTGATTTTCTGTAAGAGCGTTGGTTTATGTTTTCAGTTTATTATTACTGCGAAACCTAGTATACTTTCCTATTACTAAAGATTAAATCCTAAACCTTTGTAGTGATTTCATTATTATGTTGTCTGCGTTTATAATGTACCGACATGTTGTTTTTTTTTCTCTACCGTGTTTAGTTGAAAACCCTCGTCACTCGGACTTCACGAAGCTCCGTACGATGTTAATTTCAACGCACATGCAAGATTTGAAGGACGTTACGCAGGACGTCCATTACGAGAATTTCCGGGCGCAGTGCATCTCACAAATATCACAACACGCTATGCGGGAGAGGGGGTAAGAATCTTACATTAAGACTTATCTAATTAAAACACATTATTACTCATTTTTAATATCCTTTTTTGACCCCCAACGTCCGACGCAAAAACGGGGATATGATTCTTAGCTATAGAACTGTTCAGATCATCAGCCCATTACTTCGTTGACGAACGAAGGGATTTCATTAGCTTTCACAGGTTTGCGGTTTGATTGATGTGAAATTTGGTGTACTGTTACTTTGGTGATATTTCCATGACCTGATACTGCAACAGGAATTAGTTACAACATACAACATATTATACATATACAGCATATATAGCATATACAACATATATAGCGTGTTTGGGCTCAATAGAGAGTCGAGGCTTACTTTGTAATTTAAATTATAGATTATATTTGGTTTAAGTAAATGTTATTCGTATGCTGAACTTACATTTGTTACTTCTACAGGAAGTTGAAAAGAGATTCAATGGGAAATCAAAACGAAGCAGTTACAGACACTGACAGGCTGCTACTGGAGAAGGATGAAGAGGTGTGCACTGTTACAGCATTATTATTTAAATTAGGCAACAACTTTAGTTTCTCTGAATAATCACTACTAAAAATCTAGAATCATTAATTTTTCTATGTTAACCCAAAAATATTTTCTTATAAGTAGGTATGAAAAGTTTTCTAAACTACTTTTAACTGTATCTCTCTTACTTCTTTTAAACTAAAACCATACCTACCTACAAGTTGCTGAATTGTTACAGATTCGTCGTATGCAGGACATGCTGACACAAATGCAAGAGAAACTCAAGGCTTCCGACAAAAAGCACGACAGTATTATAGATGTATAGAGAATAGACTGCATTACCTACTAAATTAATAAGATGAAATTCACAGTAGTTAAGGATAATAAAAAAAAACCTCTTTAGAAAAATTGCAATGAATTTAGGATTTTTGGATACTTTTCTAGACATTGTAAAATCCTATTATTATTTTATTAAAATTTATTTGCAGTTTTCAACGTGCAAGCACTATATTTTTTTAAAAAGCCAATTTCCTACACCAGTGAAGTGAAATTAACATTTTAGTAATTTTCGCTATTTTTAAATTCATATTAATTTAAGAAGTAATTGTTTTATAGCCCGCGCCGCCAAGAAAGTCTAGATTTTGCACAATTAGAATTGTCTATAAAAAAAAAACAATATTTAGCAATACGAAGTAGGAATAACTACGCCGCGTCTGCAGAACTAGTTTGCTGGTGCTGACTCTATATGGAATAGTTTGAAATTATGGAAATTTTATTTCATTAAGGGCCTCTTTCACAAACTACATGTAAAGTGTTGATTAGTTACTTTTAGAAATAATTTAATGTTTTATTAAATTATACACTCGGTTTACTGCATCTTTCGATAGGCGATTTTTTTTTTATTTTCCTTGGCCTTTTATTTTCCTTGACCTTGGCACAATGGAACAAACATCGCACATTGGTCATTGACTCTAGTTCAGGTAGCTAAAGGCTCAGTTTAAATAAGTTACTGTCGTAACTAAAGGATAACAAGTTGTATTCTCATGCGAAAACAAATATAATTTTTGGGGAATTTTTAATTATAGTATATTAAAAATTATGATTATTTTCTCAGACGTTGAACGTCCACTGCTGGATATAAGCCACCTCTTTAACCATACATATAATTACTAAATTGGTATTTGATTGATTGGAACTCGATTAATTGAATAAGGTCATTTCAGTGGGTCATTTAGACAAGGTAGGTAAAGGTAATCAGGATTGTCAAATTTCATGGTTTTTTTTTAGCTAATTTTTATTGATATAATGTACGTCAAAGTTCAAAGTATTTAACACTGGCATGGGCCTCAAAAAAACTAAGAAATATTATAACTAATAACAATTATAATTACCTAATAATTTTGTTTTAATAATTTCCGTATTTAGATGGCCTCATAAAATCATATTATACTTAAGGCAACTGTAACGTATCTGCTAATGTAGGTAATCGTGTTGTATAAAAATTTACCAAAATAAAATACCAAAGCGTTTCGAATATCTTTTTAAATACAAACTTTTTATGTATATTTTTTGTTAACAATAAATTTATATTAATTAAGAAGTATTTTTATTTTTTGAGTTGATAGCTGGGTGTTGGGTGCTAACCTCTCACATAATCAGTATTCAGTGCTGCTATTCTATTTAACTATATAAGTAATTATCTTTATGAAATGGACTGAGCCGACTAAGTGGCAGCTACTTAAGTCATGGAGAATAGAGGTAAAAAAGAAAGTGCCCGTCGGCCACCATTAGGAAGCGCTGTAGTTAAGTAGCAATGGTTTTATGAACTACGCAACTTGTACGCAACTAACCAATCGTTATCAAGCACCAATATGGCCAATTAATGAATCTGAAATATTCATGGAAATTAAATGTGAAGAAAATTATTTTCTCATACATTTTGAATGGAACGACTTTTTTGATTATATCTACGTTAATTTGTTTTATTAATTAATTATAAATTCATTGTTAGGAATAATTTATAAAAATAGTGCTTTTCAAAGCCAAGTTAGCGTCCGACTTGGTCCGACGGCTTCTAATGTATGCTGGCAACACTCGCTGACAATTTATCAACTGACTTTGGCTTAAAAGTGTAGTTACCAGGCCATGAAATTCCAAAAAAAAATCCACTGACTGAAAGTCGAAGTGTCGACTGCGGACTGATTGCTAAATTGCTATTGTCAATTGTCAATTGTCAAAATTTAAAATCAAGGGAAGGGAAGCGAAAAGCTACTAGAATAGTTAAATTTTTCAGAAATATTATAACACAACTTCCTAATTAAATCGGATTAGCATGTTACAAATTTGCATGAAATAATAAAGGGATATTTTTTTTACAATGGCTGATAGAGATCTCACTATGGGACCTCGTGAAGGTGTAAATTATCCCGTAAAGGTTCAATACTGTGGAAATTGTTCAATGCCGATAGAATATTGTGAATACTATCCCGAATATGATAAGTGCAAACAGTGGCTTGAAAAAAATTTGCCTACGGAATTCGAAAAAGTTAAAATTGGTAAGTTTTTTCCTCACCTCATCTAGGTTAGATGTACTCACTGATTTTACGGTTTAGAAATTGATATTTTTAACCTATGGATGAATCACGCGTCCAATAAAAGGCTAATATAGGTACAAAAAGTTCAACTAGACAGTTGCTTCATCATCATCATCATCCTAATTTCAGGCATTGAAGGTATAGACCTCCCCCATAATTTTCCAATAGTTAGAAACAGTTTGGATCTATTGTAGTCCCGTGGTCCTTATCAGGTCGTCTGTCCACGTTGCGCTTGCCAGTCTGTGACCTCCACTCAAGAACTTTCTGAGTCCAGCCAGTGGCCATTGCCTCTTCATACTATGTGCCCTGCCTACTGCCAGTGCCACTTAAGTGTTATTAAGTTATTATTAAGTGTTTTCTTATGTCTTTTCAATTACCCCCAAATCCACACAATTTTATTTTAAGATGATGAAGAGAATGTTGGTGGAGAGGAAGAGAAAAAACGACAAAAGAGAGGGGGGAAAGGCATGCTAAAGTCGAAGAAGAAAGAAGATGTGCCGAAATTAGTGCAGGTTTCACGTGCCCCTCGTGGAAAGAAGAAATCTGTCACGGTTGTGTCAGGAATGAGCACATTTGGTATGTCATTTTAAGGGCCAAAAATCAATAACCCTACAATTGTTGCCCTGTTAATTTCATATCTAAATTTTACATTTTTCCTGTGGAATTTCCAAAAATTTCCTTTCATAGAAAAAGGATTTCGTCAGTATAATAGGCTACTCTCTATATGAGAGCACAAATGCTTAATGAATGTTTTTTAGTAACTAGAACTGTCAATTTGTTAAATAGTATGTAAAACCAATTTTATACCAAATTTTCAATCATGTTAAAAACATTAAACACTCTGCTACTGAAAAATCAAAAGTCTATGCATGCCCTAAACCCTTTTGTGTATAGAATTTATATTTTTTGTTCATTATATTAATATTATACGTGTTTTGGAATGATTTACAGATATTGATTTGAAAGTTGCTGCAAAATTTTTTGGAACAAAGTTTGCTTGTGGATCATCTGTAACCGGAGAAGATGAAATCGTTATTCAGGGAGATGTGAAAGATGATCTTTTTGATATTATACCGGAAAAATGGCCTGAGGTAATTAATGATAAGGTTGTCACACACATATCAGCCTAGTACCGAATCAGCACCACTTTGACTTATTGACTCTTGAGTCATAACTGGAAAGACTATGTGTCTAAAGTATCGTTTTCAGCATACCATGCCCCAGATATAGAACTCTTATAAATGCATACATCTGGCAATATAGGTGCGTTGATACACTTTAATTTTAATGACTGTAAGTTATCTTAGATGGTATGGTGGTATGTTTACCCCAACAGAAAGAATACTAAATGGCTCTAGTCGAGGCAGTGTAAATCTAGTGCAGAAATTCATATGTCTGCTAAAGTTCCCTCAGGACTAGAACCTCATACATGCACAAGGAGATTTTCAACATACTCACCAATGTAGATGCCTAAGAAATCTTAAATAAAATCTGGTTTCAAATATGTCGGGAACTTTAAAGAGCTCTATGCCATTCAAGTAATTAAATGTCAACAACCTGTGTTTTTAAGTTTGACCAGCAGAACTTCTCACCAATGATGTTACTTCCAAATGTAAACATATTGGAATTATTACCACAAGAATAGCCTTGATTTTCTTTGTAAATCTCAATGTACACATTGTTTTCTCATTTCCATGACATTTAAAAGTTCAATAGATATTTTGTGCTACTGTCAGGTGCTACAATTGCAACCATATTATGATTAAGGATAAGGAATAGGAAAATGGGTTATTGCATCCTTACTAACTCACCGAAACACAACAGCACATATGTTGTTTTTTCAAAGTGGTCATCTCTAAGAGGGTGCCGCCGCTAGACAGACTGCCCGAATCACCTGCCCTGCCTCTTTTATTTTTAAACACAATGTATTCTTAATTTAAAACAATATTTTAAGATTATTTTAATTTTTACAATCGTTTTTTCATCTGTGATGCTGAGTTATTTTCCAGGATTTTTTTTCTAAATTTATTTAAGCCATTACACGAAAATAAGAACACATTCTTGTGACAGACCTTGATATATTTTTTTAACAATATAATAAAACAAATTTTTCAGATTGACGAAGACAGCATTGAAGATCTGGGAGACCAGAAGAGGTAGTCAGTGGCAACAGTAGGAAAATACATGTTGATTATGCTTCTGAAAGTTGGAAACTTATTCATTATGGATTATGTTCAATATCTCTTAACTAGAGATTCTAATTATATCTACAGTCTATTTATAACGCTTGGTCAAAGACACACAATATAATCTTTGTAAAATAAATTTTCAGAAAGCTCTCACTTGCTTTTTTTTTTTTAATATCCTTAACAAACAATGCACAGAAATGTATATAATTATGAGCTACAAGCTTGTCATTATTTTATGGCTGGACTAGATTTATCCAATATCCACATCCAACATCCACATCTACATGTTTCGATCGTGTATGTTTCGAGGTCCCCTTTTTACAACTACAACTAAGCTATTATTATTTAAAGGTAAATTGATTTCTATACTTTCATTATAAAGGTGTTATGTCACCCTGTTCAATAAAAAAAAAGATAAAAGGTAAATTTATTTTATTTCGTTACTTGTAACACAAGCAACGCCATATAGGTGCTGCAAGTGCTCTGCATACTACAGAATGATTGGATAGGCAAATGAGCTCTGGCATCCGGCTGGAATTATTATTATTTCTGCTAGTGGCTATTTCTGTCTGCTAGAGAATCAGTATCACTTCGTCCATTGCTGAAATATTGTGATCGCCACGTAAACTAAAGCTCTCTACCTATACCTACCACGTTGAGAAACTGTAGTACTTTTTTGATAGAGGCATTCTTCACATCTTCACAAGCCATTGTGTGGCTTCCTAGGATGTGACTGCGCTTGTGCATTAAAGGGCCACACTCGCACAGGATATACATTGGTGTTTCTTCTGCCTCATGGCAGAAGTGACACTCTCCTTTACTAGTGAGACTCATTACTTTAAGGTGCCTATTGAGGCGGCAGTGCCCCGTTAGTTCCCTAGTTAGCATGCACAAATTGCTCATCTGGTTGGAATTACTCACTTACCGAAACACAACAGCACACGCTTTTATTTCACGGTGGTCTTCTGTAAAGTAACTGCAAGTGGTGGTCACTACCGCCAGACAGGCTGCCCAAATTACTTCGAAACGCAGTGTTCCCTGCCCGTTGCCACTACTTTCCAGAGTCAAGTTTGAAAAGTTCATTTCCAAAGTTGACCCTGCCGGGAGTCGAACCTTATACCTCGCTATATCAGAGCGTTATAGCGAACGCCCTAACCACTCATCCAACAGGCTCGTCAAACCTTTATAATAATAATTTATTTTCTCAATAGTTTACTTAACCTATTATTAGCTAATATGAGACTCCTAGTCAGTTGCTTACTGCCCGAGAGATAATCCAGCGCTTTTTGAGACTAACATAATTTTAATTAAGTATTATAAGTACTACATGATTGTCTTTATCAAAAAGTTTTCGTTTTTGAAAACGTCTAACCTAATGAGATCAGCATGCGTTTTTAAAAATCCCGCTCTTCTTACTTTTTTAAATGAATCATACGCTTAGATTAAAGTCACTTGACTCGTCAATTGAAGAATGAGTTTTATAAATGATTTACATTTAAATATATTTTGCTTTTGAATATTTTGATTATTTTTATTTTGAATGTATCGATGGGATGGTATCTAGAGAAATAAAATACTCCTCTGATATTGGCAACATCGAAGTATCGCATTTCAAATGGCAACATCGCCCTCCGTCTACTTCGCAAATCAACAAAATAAAATCACTTCTAAACATTTTGCAATCATTGTGTGTTGTGTTTTGATAAAGAGACAATGTTACGTTTGTGCATATAAAGTGAAACGAACGTAATACTTTTTACGTTAACATTAGGAAGTGATTAAAAGCTCATTTTGTTTAAAATCTGTTATCAGATCACTATGTAGCGCTTAGTCAAGTTCCCAAAGGCCGTGCAATTCGTAAAAATTCACAGTATCGATCTTTTGTTCCGTAACACCAGCCAAACGTTGTAAATAAACAAAAATAATAAAATGTCTGTTGTAAAAGGAAAACTGGTGAAAATGGAAGTAGTCCAAGTAGGTGAATACGAATTCACCAGACAAGATATAATAGGGCACGGAGCTTTTGCAATGGTGTATAAAGGAAGGAGGAGAAAGGTAAGTTAGTCATATCTCATTGTTCTTGCCATACATTTCTTGTAATAAGATGAGCTTAATAGTTTTTTATGATTGAAAATATATGTAATATATTTACATATGTTTTTGTAGAAAGTGTCGTATTGATTTGTTGGAATCGTGGGGGTATGTTTTTATTTGTAGTTGTGTAGGTACGTACGTCATTTGGCTGGTGTGTCATAGAAACAGCTGATTGGGAAAATGTTTGCTCTTTAGTTAGATCAAAATAGGTATCATGTCCAACTAAAATTTATCACTTTGAAAAGGAAACGCAAATTTTGTAAATTCTGTTTTGAATTTAAATTTAATTTGAGTTTGCATATTCTGAAAGTGAAAAATTATTTTACCTCCAATAATAAATCATAAATTTATATTCAAAATTGTTGCAGCAAAATAAGGTAGAAAGTTTATTAAATATTTGCAGGTATTAAAAAAATGAGAAGCGGTGTATATTATTTTTTAAATTAACAAAATATTAAATTCATTTCAACTATGTATTATTTTATGTAAATAATACTTTTAAAATTATGTATGTTTGTAGTTTCAAATATACCTAGATGGTGTATGTATTTAGATCATATTAAAATATATACAACACTTATATTAAAATAAAAAGTTTTTACATAGTTAGGTACCTAACCTGTAATTAATTATTCTGATTATTTTCATAAAAAAAGTAAATAAACAATAATGGTCATAATAATATAATGGTTGCTGCCATGGTGAGTGTAGCCTAATTTTTAATATTTTTAGATGATTCCTCGGAACATAACATTACATTTCTAGGATAAAATGTAGGCTATATGTTAATCCAGGTAAATTATGTGTTTTAAATTTAATCCAAATATGTTCAGTAGCTTTTACATGAAAGAGTAATACATCCATGCATCGTAACAAACTTTTGTAATTGTTATTATGTTGTTTGTAGGGTTTCAATAAAAGTATGGTATTCTATTCCTAATAATGCAATTTCTAACCAGAGAAAGATAACACAGCCTTTATATTGATAAGATGCAAAGACAGTATACAATGGCTTCAGCAAACAAAGACCATTTATACCTAGGTTTTTGTACCCTGTTTTTGTAGGTAATAGTTTATTTATGAATTTTTTTTATTTAATTTATGCCAATACAACAATTAGAGAAGAGAGCACATCCTTTCATAGGTGCAGCTTTTCAAGTTTTTAGCGAAAACTCTTTCTTATTTCCAGTAAAAAGTTAGGGTACAGCATAGGGTATAAAAATAAACTTTGCATATTTCTTTTGATTAAGACTTTTCGAAGGTTGGATGTCACATCCTATTAGGTACCTATATAACATTCTTCTTTCATTCTAAACTATATTCCTAAAATATTGTAAATGGTTGTGTATGATATTTTTAATTAATTTTCTCAACTTAACCGAAATGTGTTCCTTTCACATACAATAATTAAAATTATAATAACGATCTGTAGTTTATTTACCCAAGTGATTTCTTTAACTATTAATCTTTTACGTGGTCTTTAATATATTATTATATGTTTACTTGACTTTATTAAGATAGATTGTTACTTACCTACATATCTAGATGTAAACTTTTTTAATATTATGAAATGTATTTACCCACCAATAACAGAGGTGACTTTTGTTTGAAAACAAACGAAATATTTATTTTATCTGACGTAAATGTAAGGACGTGACTACTTCTATTATTAGAGCACTTTTAATATGCGTCACTCCTTGAGGCATTTTGTGACCACAATTTGTAGCTTTAATGATTTCAAGATTTCATTTTGGTAATCTTTTTTATTATAAATATTTTATATGGTATTCAAAAATATATAACTAACTGAATTTAAGTAACTACTGTGATGAATATTCCTTCAGATAAAGAAATGAGTAGTGCCTCCCAGTTTAAGACAGGTTACATTTTTTTAGTTTGTTTAAAAGTGAATAAAGCATAATAGACAAAGGATAACGCAATTATTTCTAAAAGAAAGTATTTATAACATGAAATAGTATAAATATCGACTATCAACTACATATCAACTTTTAAATGACGATTCAAATTCAGAGCAGTATAATTTGATTTCCTAAAGAAAATCGCTTTTCATACAAAAACGAAGTTGATGGTACGAAATAGCAAATGCAATCCAGTTTAGGTCCTAAATTAAATCGTATTAAGAGTTGATAGTTAGTAGGGCCCGTTCGATAATGTAAAAACGTTTACCTCGATCTTTTTTTGTATCAATTAAGGAAATTCAAGTGTGAATAACCTTGAATCTCAATAAAACTATTTTAAAACACGCAAAGTTGTGATGATTATGCTAAGTAAAACGGTCATAATATTTTATGTCGCTGGGAGTTCCGATGTGTTGGGTGTTGAAAGTTTCAACTTGAAATTCACGCCAGTTGCTTCTTTTGCGTGCACATTTCGAGAAAATCCAAATATAGATCACGTTCCACACTTGGATTAAGAAGGGGCTTGACGCGAAATTTAGAGAGAACATAATATTTTTGCGGTTATGTAGAAAATTCTAAGCAGTTTCCAGAATTCTTCTTTTAATCCTCTTTTTTTTATATAAAATAAAAGACGATGTGTATGTTCCCTATGGACTATAAAACCGCTGAACCGATTTTGAAGAAACTTTTAGACAAAAAACGTATAAAAACATTAATCTAAACAAATTAATAAAATTAAAGTGTGTTTTTAATGTCAAAATATCTGCTTTTTAATAATTTATATCGAAGTATACCTATACCGTAGAAACCGGATAAAACGACTTCGGTTACTACGACTAAATGGCAATGGCCCCTACTTATTGAGTCTAGTATCTACTGTATGTACTTATAGTTATTTAAAAAAAATGTCTGTTCCGGCTAATCTCCGAAACCGTTTTTTAAGGGACTTTCACTGGCAGATAAGGAGTAACTTAAGGCTACTTTTATTTTAGTAACTATGTATTTATAAATATTATACGAAATAGACGTGGACAGAGTTTATAATGTATTTACCTATCTGAAGTTTTCCTAAATATGCAACCGGAACGACTAAAGGACATCCCGTTCCTCTGAAGTAGTTAGTTATTGTCGTGCCGTGGGTTGGGTTACCCTCTCTTTGTAAATGGCCCTCGGAAACAATGTCCCGTGTACATAATATACTTCACGCACCATGCTTCCACATCAAGGGCAAACGAATACACGTGCCGCGACGAACACGTTTCAAATAATAATTATCATACTAGCTGTGCCCCTAACTTCGTACACGCGGTTTTCGTACCTACGCTTGGTATTTCGGTACTCGGCATAACTTTCCTGTTTGTAAACCGATTTTAATGAAACAAACACTAAATGTTACGGGAAGCTTGCTACAATACATTAGAGAAAATCGTATTCAAATCGGTTAAGCCGTTTCAGAGATTGGCGTGCACAAACAGACAAATTCTATAAACAATTTTTTTTTTAATCTAAGTAACATATGTACAATATGTACAAATTGTTTATTTGAAAAAAAAATGTACACACACGGATCGTTAAAGATTTTATTAACATACATACATACATACATATATGAATAGATACTTCATACACAACTATAAATGATGTAGTTTGTTTATAGTTATATCCTGTACGTACAGGTTCCAAAAGTTTGCTGTTGCTTGTCCATTTTATTGCCGCCTACTTTCTCTTAGCCAGGAGTGCTAAAAGTATGAGTCAATATAATAAACCTGTGCTCGTGTAATTTTCTCAAGTGAACCATGTTATTATTTTCGTTTTCTTTTTTAGAATAAAAAAATAAACAACTCTTACGTACACAAGGATTTATTATCAGCATCACCATAGATAATCTTGCTACTTTCTTAGTAAACTTAGCATTTAAAATTTTGTATTAATTTAGAGATTTTATCGTGTTTTATTTTCTAGAAGACAATATTTTTAAGACGATAGGGATTAATTAAAAGACAAATAATTTGGGGTAACACTGCTGCGGGCAGTAACCACCCTTCGACATACAAATAACCTTGACACGTCTCCTTGCCAATATTGTTTATTTCAGACCTATTGCAAGATACAGTCCGCGACACTTGGATAACCTCACGCCAGATTTATATATTTATGTAATATTAAACAAAAAACAAATAATGGCTGTTATGCAAAATAATTTGCATTAAATAAAAAAAACCTGATGAGAGTTTAATTTCGTTTATTGAACAATGTTTACACGGAATTCTTAAAAAAATGCATTCTAAGTGCGACAATAGGATAACCTCAAGTACAAATTTAGCAAGAAAAAAATTACCAATTATGTATTTAACACATTATTAATACTTAGTATGACCACCCTTTTCGAATATGACGCTAAATATTCTTTGTGGCATTGAGTCATAGAGTTTTATAATTAAATTTGAGGGAATTTTCTTCCAACAAGTGATAATGGCATTCTTCAGCTCAGTCCTATTATTAAACTGCCTTCCATTAGCATATACTTCTCTAGCAAGATAACCCCATAAGTTTTCTATAATATTCAAATCCGGGGAAACAGCTGGCCACTCTAAAACTTTAATATTATGTGTGTGAAACCATGACTTTACATATCTAGCTGTATGAACTGGTGAGTTATCTTGCTGAAAAATCCAGTTTTTCGTGTTCATTAAGTGTTGTATTGCAATTATTTGTTTATTTAAGATATTTACATATTTTTCTGCATTTAGTTTTCCTTCTAAAACGACAATATCTATGATTCCTTTGCTAGTCATTGCGCCCCAAATCATAACACTACCGCCATCAGAATGTCTACGTGACAAAATCACTTCATTTTTTCTTATATCATGGAAATAATATTTAAATCCGTCCGGACTATCCAAGTTAAATTTTTTTTTCATCCGTGAAAATGACATTTTTCCACTCATTTGTCCATCCCATATGAGTACGTGCGAAAGCAATTCGAGCATCACGATGTTTTGCACTAAGAACAGGCTTCCTTTTTAGTTTCTTTCGCTGAATATATGGTGAAGATTTAATAATTCGCTGGACAGTTCGAAGACTGGCTGCAACTCCCACATTTGCCTTAATTTGTTTTGATGTACTCATTGAATTCGAAGCTTCTCTTAATATAGCACGTCGCTCTCTCTCAGTTATTGCCTTCGCTGTACGACCTTTCTGATTTTTTTCATAATTTTCTGGATCTCTGAAGTAATTATTTATAACTCTAGGGCTTCGTTTCAGTCTTGCTGCAATTTGACGATTGGAATAATTTTCTTCTTTTAATATAATAATTTTGGCTATTTCTTCACTACTCAGCACTTTTCCACGAGGCATTTTATTGTAATACAGTAAAACGTAATGCACGAGGTGTTTTATGAAAATAATTGACGTGTGTTCTCTCTCAAAGTCTAAATAAAACTAAGTGAGGTTATCGTAGTGTCGCGGTCGTGTGCACTATGGGTAGTTAAAAGCAAGTACAAAGGTACCTACAGATAAAGTAGATATACCAACAAATCCCTAGCTGAAAATGAATATATTTTAAATATGGATATTAGTAATTTCGATTTTTAAAAACATTATAATGCACAAAAATTAGATGAGGTTATCCAAGTGTCGCGTACCTGTATCAAATCAATCCGAATGCAGCGTCTACTTGTTCCGCATTCGTTCTAATGACTCGCTTTTCAACCGACTTCCAAATAACTTTTTAACAAAAATAAAACCGACTTCAAACCGTCTCATGGTCTTTTCTCATGGATGCCATTGTCAGAACTGGACCAAATTGAAATGGAACCACACGGGAAGTAATTTCGTCTAGTTCTGACAATGGCATCCACGAGAAAACGGTTTGAAGTCTTTTTTTGTTTTGTTATATTTGTATAATAATACTAAGTAAATTTTACATAAGACTACCGTGTCGTATGAGATTCTGTGTCGTTTGTTATGACGCTGCTGGCATTAAAATTAGTTCTCTCGCTAATACCAAACGACTTGTATGCTAATTTGTGCTACGTCTTTCTTGGCAAACGTTTACGTTGGCGAGATGAAGTAGCAGCTTATGCGGCGATGACCATGACCAAACAGATGAACACCTCACATAACAATATAATGCTAGCCAGAAGTAAGCAATTTTCGGCGGAGTAATATAGGAATTAGTTACTCGAATTCGCCTTGTACTTTCCGAGTGATTTTAGAAGGCCGATGCGAGCCGAATCGACCATTGCTATTTCGGCCGAAACTTGTATAGGTAGTTACTGTTCTCTAACCTGCGAGGAAATTATAGACTACTATGATTGCGATTTGCGAATTATAAAAATTCCAATTAATTATTACAATAAAACTATTTAATTGAATATTATAATTAACTAGCGACCCGCTCTCGGCTTCAATCGCGTCCGATCGCTACCTACCAAATTTCACAGGATTACCTGCTGGACTAATCTGAAGATTGTCTGAAAGTTTCATCAAAATCGGTTCAGCGGTTTTGGAGTCACACCATAAGGAACACACATACACATATCGCTTTTTAATTTTAAGATTGCGTGGAAATTATTAAAACTACAAACAAAATTTCATTGATGAGTAAATCCATTTTTTTTTTTTTCAATTATTAAGAACTTTTAAATGTAAAATGGTTGAAAATATTCGTTAATTCAGAATTTAATTGACAGTATGAATAAAACAAAATAGCGGTCGTCTTCATATCTGATCTAATTGGTCGCCCCCAAAGATTTAAAATAGTCGCCCCTGAGTAATAACTATACCTAGTTGGTCACACTTTAAAAGTGTCCAGGAATTTCTATTATTGTCCTCTCGAAAATTGCCTGCTTGGGCATTCATTTTTTAAATAATGAAACCGTTCCTAAGCAAGTGTCAGAAAAAATATATAATTAGTCGCGCTAGAAAACGAGTTTCAGTACATTTAAAAGTTAAGCTGTGAATTACCCGTATGAAGGTCGCCTTCTAGTGTCTAAATATCAATAAACTCGCCTTTAAAGTGATTTCAAACTGGGCGCGTGTCGAAATTGGGTCGAGCAGTAATCGCTCCTCTAGCCTAGGGAATGTAGGGCGGGCTAATGTTAGAGTATCGCATACAAATTGAACCGGCCGGCCTCTCCTGGATAAATGGCAAAGTGTTATCTTAACCTCTGCGATAAATTATTGTTTTATCTTTGCCATTCAATACAATAAATCAATAACCAATCCATAATTTTCATTAAGTAACACACCTAATTAAATTAAGAGTTGTGTAATATGGTTTATCTAAAGTACAAAATAATGTTACATTATTTTAAAATCTTCGTTAATTTAAAAAACATAGAGATATAAGAGTCACATTAGTTTTCAAACAAATAAGTTCAATAATGAATAGGAAAAATATTTTTCTTTTTATATTTATAGTCTGTTTCAAAATTGGGATTTCTAATTTCTAATAACGCATATTGTAGAGTTTAAGTTTAAACTATAAATTATAATTCAGAAACGTTCTTTAGTTTTTAAAAAAAAACCTGGCAATTTTGAATCTCAATTTTGGTTTTTAAATTTTAAGGAGGTATTTAAATGATTAAATATACATAATTTGTAAATTTTGTAAGCAGTAAACATTTTCTTTTTTCAAATAATGGAAATTTCACCAGGCAAATGGCAATATTTGTTTAAGGCTTCATTTAGTGATTTTTTTAGATCCTCGTTTTAATTTTGTTATAATTTTAAAGTCTGCATTAATACTCATTCGCTACGTTTACCAAATCTAGTAAGTATTTATTCAAAAAAATAATCTTATAATATTTGTTCATAGAATCCATCACAAGCGGTAGCTGTCAAAGTGGTTACGAAGAAGGGTATTCAAAAGGCGTCCGAAATCCTCGTGAAGGAGATCAAAATATTACGCGAGTTGACAGCACTTCACCACACGAATCTGGTGGCGATGCACGATTGTATGGACAGTTCGTCATACGTGTATGTCGTCATGGAGGTAAGTTCTACTACGGGTATTTGATTAACCTTTTTGTAGGTATATTTCTCAGGCCAACGCGCATTAAATTTACTGTCGTGAAGAGTGGATAGGTAGGTACCTACTTACTCGTGTATATAATGGTGTGACTCGCGTGAATCACTAAGCTAATTTTACAGGGTTTTTTTTTGTCTTTTATTAAACACAAGCCAAGAAGATATTATATATACCATTTAGCGAGCAGTTTTGTATAGATAGAACATAACTTAGTATAAGATGATTGACCTTTGACGAGTTCATTAGACGAGTGTTTAAGGTGCTTGCTTTAGTTAGCCCTCTGACACAGGAGTCTAGGGTTCGATTCTCGCTAGGGCCAAATTTGGAAATGAACTTTTTAAAGTATTTTTCTGATTTTCTCAATTTAATTGTGCAGCCTGTCTCTCGACACTGACCAACCTCTTACAGAAGACCAATATAACAGCAGGTCTACTTATGTGAGTGAGTAAGAAAGAGCCCACTTTCCTTCCCCCTTATAATTCATTATCCTTCACTAAGGTCGACAGCGCTTTTGCAACGTGTGGGTTTTCTTGTATTAATAGGTACGGTAGCAACAAACCATCAAGTGGATCGTCAGCCTGTCTAACGATGTTTAGTTATATAAAAAAATTGACGCTAACATATTTATATTATCTACTATTGCTCCCTTTACCGATACCAGTATTACAACATAATCTAAATGTAGGTACTACGTTCACCATGTGTCGCAAAGTACAAAATGTTACATATTAATTCTATAAATCTACGATATATTATGTATATGTATCATACGTTCAGTGGCCATTGAAATAAATATATGAGTGTCCTACTTTATAATCGCAAACAAGTTGGCTTTACGAATACGTATTATTTATTTTATCTATTCGAGTTTGAGTTAGGTATTTTCCAAAGTGAGTAAATACATACATTACTTATATATTCATATATTCATCCTTAAAAAGGTGTTTGTACAGTCGATACTTACAAGTTATTATCATGACTGTCGCAATTTTTATTATAAAATTTCTCATGTAATTTTTTTTATGTCAAGTTCGATAAACAGGCTGACGGTCCACTTGATGGTAGGTGGATACCGTCGCCTATTTAACACAAGCCCTCTTACTCACTCACCGAAACACAACAGCACGCGTGCTGTTATTTCACGGTGGTCTTCTCTAAGGGGGAGGCTACTACTGCTAGACGGGCTGCCCAAATGATTGCGAAACGTAGTGACCGACTTCCAGTTCCAGACTGGAACCAACTTTGAAAGTTTATTTACAAAGTTAACCCCGCCAGGAATCGAACCCGGGGCCCCTGAGACATTAGGCAAACATCCTTACCACTCATTCAACAATCATTGCATTTTTATAGACATTATTCTTGATATTTGGTTTCTTCCATTAACCAACAGAGAGCATAATTAATAACTGTCAGTGTTGACTTCTTTCCAAAGCGTGTTATTACGTTATTGTTACTTTAGAGATCAACCTTCATAAGTATTGCACATATACTTGATCGCTATATTTGTTTGTTTGTTTAAAACCACCTTTTTTTTTTTCACCTACCATTATATCGGAAACCCCATGTGTTATGAATATTTCCACTTGTGTAAATTTACCTTTATTTGAAATCAATAATTTTACCTAGTTATTCTCTTATAAAAAAAAAACCGAATACTTATAGCTTTATCTTTTAGACCATCTCAATAACATTTATAATAAACCTAAGGTTTTGAGATAGCTTTATTTGAGAAACTTGTATTTTTAATAAATTTTAAAATCGCTGGTCCCCAATACGCAAATGAATGTGTAATCAAACTTGTGTAAAATTTACACACAATAGACATTAAGTAGTTACTTTCAAATTGTAATTACAATGTCCTGTTTAAATTTGTTCCATAAAATCCAATAAGTATATGCTTAATTCGTTAATCTGGAAACGAAAACGGTGTCAACGAGCCTCAATTCTGTCCGTGACCTGATAACATTGAAATTAATCCATTCATTTAATCTGATACTAATATTATGTAGGTTTACCTATGTATGTTTGTTTATTTGTGGAAAATAAATTTTCCGAAACCGCGCGCGCGCCATACATATAAAAAAATGTAATATGAAGGAAAATTCAATCAGTTCACGTGGGTAAGAAACTCTCTTCTCCCACCTTATTACTTATTTTTTAAGCTCATTTATGGTTAGGGAGCCCACGATGCTAAATGTGTAGTCACTCGAGCGTCGTGGGGACCTATTGGACTTTGAAGATTGGATGGTAAGAAGAAAAAAAGGTTATATGAAGTTTTTCATTTCAGCGGTGGGGTGAGCGTCTACAGGCGTTCAAAATTTTGTAGGCGCTGTATTTTAAAAAACCTCCATATAATCGTCAGATTAAGAATCAGGAATTTAGGCTGAACCGTCTGTATGAAAATCTGACGCGCTCGAGTATTATAAAATGAGAATCGTCAAAAATATTTTTTCCTTTTTTGAAAAAGCTGCCACGAGCTTGCGTTACATCGAATCGTCTGAATTTTAAATGGGAGCTTAGTTTAGTTTCACTTAACTGACTCTGAAAATCTGACGCGCTCGAGTTGTATTTAAAATTTTACCCCCACCCGATAACGGATATGTATTAATCATATCCCCCACATGGGGTATATACATTGGCAATATCTGACGCGCTCGAGTAAATCCAAAAATCCCCTCTTGGACTCCCCTACCATTATATATATTATAAAAGACTGACGGACCTCTTGATGTTAGGTGGTTTCTAACATCAAGAGTACCAAGGTCACAGGCAACATCAAGGAATGAAGATGCGATGGAGATCCTGTAAGAATTTGTTTTAAGGCTCGCTTGAAGAAGCTCATATTGAAGCTCATATTCATAGCTAGGAACTACTAAGGAAGAAACTTCAAAAGTAAGCGTGTCAAAGTAGAAGAATTAATATCACTTTAAAACAAACAATGAATATTCATTTATCACTCTTTACTCCAAATAAAAATAGACGTATAAAAATAAATAAAACTACAATTCCCTCTTCCGTGTTCAATTTGAATATTGTGTAGAGCGATGTGGATTGGTGACAAGGTCACCAAATTTTAATACAGAATGGTGTCCACGCGCTCAATGCGTGTATTCCTCGTTCGTCTGTCGCTTGTCACGAAATTATCAATTTTGGTGATATAACCGAGACAAGATTTAACGTAAATTTACCAAAAGTGTTATATTCCGCAGTAGAAAACGCAAATTCTTTAGGTCAAGGCAAATTTATTTGCATAAGTAAGTATAATTTTCGAAGCGTGATTTTCTCTTATAAATTAATTTAGTGAAGTCTTATGAAGCAATTGAATCATGTGAGTTAATTTAAAAATCAAAACTTATAGGGGATTAAATAAACACGAATAGGTACAATATAGAAAAAAAAATATATTTTAATCTTGTCTGGATAATTTTAATAGTATCTAACGAGCGCTTTTTTTAAATTTTTTATTGTTTCTAATCTAAGAATTCCAAACCTGATATCAAAGTAGACAAAAAACTCTTATCATGACTCAGTTTTGTCTCGAATGATATGGAAATTAATAACAATACTTGCCCTGCTAACCTCGATGTCATTCACCACTTCAAAATTTTACAATACCGAACTTTTATCTCGCTGGAATTATTATTTATTAATGTAATTTTATCAACACAACGTAGAATGTATTATTCTTAAACTAGCTGGTGCCCGCGACTTCGCCCGCGTTGAAAATTATATACTAAAACCTTCCTCGAGAACCACTCTATCCATTGGTGAAAAGAGCATAAAAATCGGTGCAGTAGTTTTTGAGTTTATCGTGAACAGACAAACAGATAGACGCGGCGGAGGACTTTGTTTTATAATATGTAAGGATTAGAATGTAGGCATCGGCTAGCGGCCCTGTGAATTTAAACATAAACATTTTCTGTTAAAATGAAACGTGAAGATTTATACGAATTTATATTATTTCGTAATATTTCAGTACATTTGGAGCGCATTTTAAATTATTGTGAAATAATAACTATTATATTATTTCGTAATATTTCAGTACGTTTGGAGCGCATTTTAAATTATTGTGAAATAATAACTATTATTTTCTTAAATTTTTTTCTATAATATTTCGCTCGGTCACCCATCTAGTATTTTATAACGTAAGCATCCGTTAAGAATGGATTTTTGAAAATTTCAATTCAAAATTGCGTTTTTGTGGTTAAATATGTATATATATTTGAGCAAGTTAGAAAACGTTAACTGGGGCCCCCTTTGATGCCCGGTGAATCGTTACCACCGGGCCCTGAGACGGACCCCAACATGTGGTTAATCCGGTTCTGATCGTAATTATGTTTTAATTTGCCGTTTAAATGGTTTAAGACAGTATATAGTCTTGAAAATGGTGTATTGGATTCAAGGCGGAATAATGTCTGACAGCGAGCGCCGCCGCGCCGTGTTGTCTGATTGAGTTTCGTTTCACACGTGTCGCCTCAATACTCGTGCCTCCCCGTGACTCGTGTATGCTATTTATTAATGCGATGACTGCCTATTTACTGCGCGCACTGATAATAATTACAATTGCGCAGAAACTAATCGCTTCTCAATACACCAAAACACAACAAGTCTATAAAAAAATTCGTTTTTAAATCAAAAGTAACAATAATATGTTATTGAACTTGCGCATTTTTATCATCGATTGAAAAAAAAAAACAGGTGTATTTTTTAGATGACAATAACACTATACTAAAGTTTGTTTTTTAATCTCAGACAAAAATGACATTACATTTGACATGCATTACATACATTTCATGGTATGCAACTTATGCAAACTTGACATTTGCATGTGTCATTTTTGTCTCTTGAGATTAAAAAACAGACTTTAAGAATATATATTACTGGGTAGCTATATCTCGCAGTTTTACTCGTCATTAATTTAAATTTATTTAATTGTAATGTTCGCCCCAACATGCGTCGCATCGCATCTCATGGCCCGCACGCGCTTAGTACCAATTTTATTCATTTTCGCAAAGCATTCCTTCTGACTTTTTCTTTTTGTTCGTCTTCGGTTTTAGCGTGATGATAACCTTCCTCAAGAATTAGGGTATTAATTGCAAAAATATTTTTTTTATTAAACTGATAGTTCTAGAGTTTAACACGTTCAAATAAACAAACTCTTCACTGTTATTATTTTTGTATATACATAATATGTACTTTGATTATAATTATTGCCAGTTAATCAGACAATATTGTATCTACACGTTAACTCTAAACATTGTTCATAAGTAATTATTCATTTAAGTCGGTATGTCAATGGTTGACTGTTGTGTTCTATTTACAAGTCTAAAGAGTCATTCCCTTGACCACAGTCTAGTGTTATCTGTCTAGCTTTAGCTAATTGACGACCGGTCTATTAATTAAAGTTTTTGTTGCTAAATGGACGAGGCGGTCTATTTTATAACTAACAAATTGTCGCTACATTATATTAATTTGTAATTAATGTTAGGCGGCAATTATAAACCAATTTTTTTTTGGGAGCTTTTAATCTTTTGCAATGTTTTTACATGAACTTTAGTTCATTAAAAGTTTGTTAACTGTATTTCTCGCAACATCAAACATGCAGGAAAACTGTTTCTTGTATGCAAATACATATATAGCAGTTTTAAGATAATATTTTGTGAGCTTTTCCAGTTCATCATTTCAGCCGCAGGACGTCCACTGCTGGTCATAGGCCTCCCCCATAATTTTCCAACAGAACCGGTCAGAACGTCTGTCCATCTTGTGGGTGGACGTCCTCCGTTACGCTTGCCGGTCCGCGGCCTAAAGCTGGGCTTGGAAACTTTCCATCCCCAGCTGCCATCAGCTTTCCGTACTTGTGTCCTGCCCGTTGCCACTTGAACTGACTATTCCACCGACTTATTGTCGGTAACTTTATTACGTCTACTCATTTCTGATTCGATCTCGCAATGTAACCCCTAGCGTAGCCCTCTCCATAGCTGGTTGAGCGTCGTCGAGGTCCATAGTTGGAGACCACGTTTCAGCTCATAAATAATTATGACATCACTGGAAACACACGTTGCTGGAAAACGTTTGTTTGGAAGGCACTGACGAATTTCGGAGGAGGAGATTTCTATGAGCTTCCCGAACGCTGTACATCCGAACAAGTTCGGATCCAGATTCGACGATTTTCCAGTTAGATCTTTGCAAACTCCAGTAGATTTTCCAGTTCTATAGTTTTGAAATTAGAAATATTTATTTATTTCAATGTTATAATAATATGGATGTGGCCAAGTTGTTCCAGGCGTTGTTATTCAATAAATATCGAGATCTTTACAAATTCCAATTAGATTTACCAGTGGTATAGTTTTTGAAATTAAAAATATTTATTTATTTCAAGCTTATAATAATATGGATGTGGCCAAGTTGTTCCAGGCGTTGTTATTCAATAAATATCGAGATCTTTGCAAATGCCAGTAGATTTTCCAGTGCTATAGTTTTTTGAAATTAAAAATATTTATTTATTTCAAGGTTATAATAATATGGATGTGGCCAAGTTGTTCCAAGCGTTGTTATTCAATATATATCGTTGCGCGTTTTGTTTGTTGCGTAAAAACAGCAATGCCCTCATCACGATGGTACAAAGCCAAACAAAGTTCATTGGCACGAGTTCTTACATTCGTGGAACGCGGATGGTCGCCATGGCTGCCACGGACCATGACATTACAATTATCATCATTTAAAAAGTTTCGCACAAAAACTCTTGCTATATGTAATAGTACATACCTACCTACATCTCGGTGTGAACACAGACTGGATTGTACAAACTTTTTAAAATTCATTTTATGTAACACAAACTTTTGCCAAAGACTTCGTCTGCGTCCTTACTTTAGCTCGTAACCCGCGATAAAAGTTTAACTTAATTCACCCTGAAGGGCCTTTCTAAACATTGGTTAAATCATTTTTAAAATTTAAATATGTAGTAGGTTTCGAATATTACGAGTACCACCAAACAGTACATTCAAACATACAAACTTGTTAATAGTACTTAGACATGGAGTAGTCTCATTAAATTTTCATCATAATTTTACTGGTTTTTTTTTTTCTAGTCGTAGCTTAATACTTTTTATTTTATTTTATCGAATAAAAATATTATTTTTTCTTTATAAATAATAGTATAGTGTAGTTTGACAAAATGCTTTGCCGATGTGACATCGGCTTGTTTGTCCACTGATATTACCTACATTTTTGGGGCAAAATTTTTACCAAGGCAAAAAATAAAAAGATAAATATTTTAACTCCTCACAACCATAACGGAACATTTGTAATATTATACTGCAAGTAATTAACGTAAAGTAATTGCTAGATTGGATACGTAGTTAAATATAATTAATTCGCATTGGTGTTCTCCATAGGGAGGAATAGAGTAGTATAAATACCTGCAGTTGACTTTTATTAACGACTAGCTGTTGTATTGAAATATGCTGAGATAATTTGAACTTAAATCTCTAACTTTTTTCAAAACGAGCAAACCGCCAACAGAAACCAGCCAGTATAAAAATAAAAAAAAGCAGGTAAAATAAGGTCCATCTTTTAAATGTCTGCAACTCTGGTGGATGAACTCATGTTATGTTATTCATCTGTCAGACAGGTTTGGCAAAGGCAAAAATAAAGCCGTGTCCTATTCAACACATTCAACATCTTTTGTTAAGCACATTGCAAAGAGATTGCAAATAAAGTCGTAGGTATTGTCTCATCCCTTTTTCAAGTAACAATAAAGTTGTAAATAATGTTTTGAAGATTTCAAAGTTGCTTAGTTTTCCGAAGCGATATTGTCAATTTTTTGTTTTACTTCCTCCTAAATTTAAGTATCCACCCTGGTTACTTTTTTTATTCTTTTTGGGACACAAAAATATAATAAAAACAAAAACATAGAAAAAATACTAAAAAATAATAATACATATTCCACAAGGGTGTGTCCACAGGTAGATAACTTACATACAAGAGAGTTAGAACAGAAACTAAACACCAAGACAAAAAAGAACAAAAAAAATATTATAGTTAAAATTAAAAACAAACTATACAAAAATTAAAAATAAAAACAGAAATTTAAGATAAAAAAAAACAATCAATATAATAGAAAATCAACCAGGTAAGTGTGACTCCTCAAGCTCAAATATTAAGGTTAAGGGGTACCCCTCAACTGCACTAAAAATTGTGACATCTAATTCCCATTGCTTTTTAAAGAAATATCCAATCCTTTGTTCTATAAATTTAAATGACAGACAACTCCACGGTTAGGGAAATATAATGAAGGTCGATGTTAATTTTAATTTACATTATTAGTTATATTTATTTGTACAGTTGCTATTTTTAACGAAATGATTAAATTTCATTAAACATTAATGTATAATATAGACATTATTGTCTATATTATACATAATATAGACAATAACAAAAATGTGAAGATTAAAATTAAAATGTCAATCAAAAAAATGTGAACATTAAAATTAAGCCCATAGATTTGCGACCATATTTATTTTTTAATCTATGGTTAAATCATTAAGCCACTAACCTTTCGATAGAGCGATTCTTTTGTATAGACGACTTTCTTCTTTTTGTATACTTTATCGTGCTTACGTATTGAATCGTTTTTTGCACGTATTTTGTAGTTACACGCTTTGTTTGGTATGATGGCAATGAACTAAACTTAAATCCCGGAAGTGTTTTGCGTACGGTGTGGCGTCGTCGTTAAATTGCGCCTTACATCAACTATGCGTGTCTGATACAATTTTTGGTTTTGCATTGTTACGTTACGTACTCGAAGAGCTTATATTATCTTAATGTTTACAACGTATCTCAAGATTATTTCATTAAATTGTCTTAGTTATTTTCCATTTAAAACAAAGTACACTCTGAAGCTCAACGTTTATTTTAGAAAGTTGGCGAATCCGGCTCTATATCTGTCTCCTATCCGCAGGCCAGAATATTCTGCATGCTAACTTTTATTACGAAGGTTTTAGAGTTCAATTTCATTAGAAATAATTCAATCGCGTTCCCATATTCATTCAAATGCAAACGCATCTAATACATTGGATGTTGTATTGCAAATATCTCTTTTTATAACTCCCGACGCGCGACGTCCGACGCAAAAAGTTTGACTTGTGTGTCTGTCTGTAGCATCGTAGCTCCCAAACTAATGGATCCATTTCGATCTGTTTTTTTATTTTTGTTTGAAAGCATATATGAATATCTGTTCAAGCGTTTGAACAGGTCTTTATAAGCGTTGAAGATCATCAGCTCATTTTCCAGTTGACGGGGATCTCGCTAATTTCCACAGGTTCGATTTATTTAAAATTTGGTGTATTTCCATGATGTGGCATCAAATAGTCTGAGGGATATCCAAATCCTCAGCAATTTACAGCAGATATAGCGTGTTGGTGCTCAATAGTATTTGTAGCACGTTCACAATAGTTTTTGTATACCCAATGTATGTAATCTTTTATAATGTCAATTGTCTTGCCTGTTGTGTGGGATGAGGAATTAAGGTTGATACGATGCGAACGTTTAAGAGCAAGACTCAACTGTGCACGTGTCTCTGTTTTATTAACGAACACACACGCGTGTATGTCATCATCTGCGGTATCTTCAACTTTGACATTTCCACGACTTACAATGTCTGCGAATCTATGAAATGAAGCGAACTCTATATTTCGTTTCCTTGTTAAATCATATACACACGCTTCGTTTCATTACCTATTTTATCTATATATTGTGTAATCGTTCATTGCTGATTAAACTGGCTGCGCATGCGGAATTAACATTGTACAGACAGATAGTGCTTGCCAGATGGCCTCTGCCGTATCGAAATTTTAAAATATCTAATATTTAATTCTCGTGTCACTCCTCCGTTAGTTAGCTTAGTTGCCATACTCCTCCGAAAGGGCTTAACCGATTTTTGATGAAATTTTATATGTACACTTGGTAGGTCTGAGAATAGGTTTTTATCTATTTTTTTATAAGCGGGCGAAGTCGCGGGCAGCAGCTAGTAATTTATAAAAAAGTTTGTCCTGACTGACGATCAACGCGCAGTTAAAAAACTACCGAGTCTAAAAAACTAAAACTTAGAACATAGATTAGCTAAGAAAGGAATTATGAAAATTTCAACAGAGAGCGGGTCGCTAGTATTTGTAATACATAATATGAAATCGTTTGTCTTGACTATCAACGCACAGCCAACACTACCCATGTCTAGAATGCTAAAATTTAGAACATAAAGGGTGACGAAGTCGGAATCGGGTCGCCAGTAAAAATATAAAAACGAATTGTCTCATCAATAAACTGTACCTAATACGTAGGACGTTGTGCGACCATGGTCGTATTCATGTGCGATGACCTCGGCTGCATCACATCGCACGTGTTCAAACCTTGGGCTTCAGACACTCTTTTGCTCTTCACTATGTAATAGAATTTGTATCGTCTGTAACTCGTCTTAGGTTTCTTATTGGTTTAGCTTAGTTATCAATAAATTTTATTTAAGTTGTATTTGGATTTACAAATACAAAACGTTGGTTCAACATTTTAGAAGTGCTGCCCGCTGTGCGTTTCCCCTTACGGGGAATAAAAGCATAGTACTATTTCGGGGTAGCATAGCATGGAGTGTAATGCCAGAGCCCAACTAAGGTCGGCAACTTGCAGCAACTGATGACATTACTGTCTGACGACCTTTACATAGAAAAGAAGAAACCGTGTTATATGAATTGGGACAATTAACACTAATAGTTGTTACTTATCAGTGACAAATTACTAGTGTTAATAAAAGATATGAATGATCAAAGAGAATATTTTAAAACATGCAGCGAATGTGTTTTCATCGTTAATAATACGAAAATTTGTGGAATAGGTATTTTTGGTTAGTAATCTAATCTGAGGCATAGGTATAAAACTATAAACTAGTATAGTATAGTATAAACTAGCGACAGCTAGGCTGACGATTCGCTTGTTGGTACTTTAAGGTATAGCGGTAAAATTATGCTGCTGACCATGAATAGGATAAAGATAAGTAACTAGGTTTGGATAAGGAAATATATTCTTGAATTCATTACTTACAAATCGAAACACAACAACACGTGCTGGTTTTCTGTAAAGGTATATCAACGCCTTACTAGACTGCTGCAAGATGGGCTGCCCAATTCATGATGTAACTATTACTTTCTAGTTATGAAAATAGTTTTTAAATCTATCTACCTATACATTTACAAAACAGTAAAATACTGGCTTCAAATTAACCTACAACTCTTCACCAAAGAGTGGCAACAAACTAAAAAGAACGCTTTATTTCTAGTTATTTCTATAGATTGCTATAATCGCGCATTGTAAGTAAAGGAAAATTTTCATCACAGTTAAGTAAGGAAATGCAATTTGCAACAGTTTATGGTAAAACATAAATATATAAACATAATGTAGGTAGGTAATAGTGTTACGGTATTAATACACCTCAGTACTGATCATTATCTTCGTGTAAGAGAATGCACTTGTGCATTAATGAGCAACGGTCTACGTGGCCTATAATATATTGTAGTACTGACTGACTTAGTTGCATTATATTTCTAACCTATTTGAAATATTAAAGAATATTAAAAATTAATCGCCTTGCGCGATCCCAATAAACCCTGGTTTTCAGTGGGTCTTATTTGTGAAAGTCATATAGTGTCTGTCTATAGATACATAATGCTCTGTATTGTTAGTACTATTGTTATCTGTTCTGTCTGTGACAATGCGCATACGAGATTGCGTCAGCTCGGTTTCTCCCGCGTCATGATACGCTGCAACCGGCGATCCCTCGCCGCCACGAGCTGGAAAGTGACGTGCCGGAAACCGCCACAGCTTTCTATCAATCTGTTTAATGGCTTGATTTCGCCCCGCTAGATTTTCGATCTTATTAATCTACATCTTATTTGCCTTTTAAGTCTGTGTTGCAGCATGAACGCATTAATAATTATGTGTAACCGCTCCGGTCGGAGCCCCCGAGCCGAGACGCATTTGTCCGAGTCAAGTCAACGACCGTCATTTTTGACCTACGTGATATTGATACATAAATAAAAGTCTTTATGCTCCGCGAATAAACTTTACCCGGGATGGCACTGACCCGAATTTCATCAGTCGCCTTCCACATTGTGTTACCGTACGACTTAACGGAACACTACGTACCGGGTTGTGTTGTAGGTCAGGCCACTCAGTCGCAAATCCGTCTGTTATCTCACTGTGACCTGCCCCATCGACTTTTGTATTTTCTGGTATTCATTTCTACAATACATTTATAATACAGAGACCGACCAAATCTAAATTTATTATTTACCTCTTTATTACTTTATAGGTTCTTTTGAGGTAAAGTTTGTACTCGTATGTAGGAGGTTATCTTTCGAAACTACTCATCCGATTAAAAAATATCTTTCTTCAATTCTATTGTTAGAATGTGACAGGACAGGTTTAGGTTTAGGTTTATTTAGATATATTCCAACACATAATATATACTCGTAGTAAATACATTTACTTTTAAGTTATATAGTTTAGGTTAGGTTTTGTATGATACTCGTAGATTAATATTGAAATAAAAGTTATGTTCGCTATTATTTCTGGACTAAGAAGTATCTAAAAACCTTACACATAGAGCAACACAGCCAAATTGAAAGGTCCATAATTATTAGAATTTTGTATGTAGGTATTTTTCAACTAAAAGTATTTCCTAAGATGCCTAAGATATGCGGTGGCGTATAAAAATAAATAATAAAGTAGTGCGCCACCGGCAATAATGAAATAGTAAACAAACTACGTAGGTAACGAGTTGAAGGAAAACATCACCCTATTGGTGAAAAACATCATCCTATTGGTGAAAAAGATGTCAATAACCTTGATACCTAGTGAAAATAATGTATCACCCTTTTTGTTATCTATTCAATCGTAAACAAAATCAATGACGATTTTAATATGTTCGCATGATATAAAAGCGTACAAAAATGTTTTCGCATTCTTTTGTTTATTTTCATGTCTTAATGTTTTTATTATTATCATACATATAAACTGTTTATTCTTGTGATGTGAGTTAATGGCACGAAAATAGTGTACAGTACTATCAAAACATGTTTTTTTATAGATAGGAGATACCTTTAGATAGATATTAAAGAAATATCTAGATACTCATGTTTTCTATTTAGGATTCTTCAAGAACAACTGATTAATACTGTGACGTAGCAATATTATATAGTTACGATATGCAATAACAATTTTATATTCTCTCAAGGAATCTACTCCTCGAGTGTTGCTCGCCTCAATAGGGCAATGTTCAATCTGATTTGCTTGTTTGTCATAAAGTCTCATTAAAAAAAACTGAAAAACTATATAACAAAGTGTTTTACAGCGATAACTTTTGGCAAAAAAGAAACAGGTAAAATAAAAATGCGAACTCTTGTTTGTATTGTAAACCGTACTAGGAGAAAGGTTGTGAGGGTGGCAACCCTTTAAATAAAAATTGAAAATATTTGGTAGGTACCTTACCTACTCCTGTCAAGAGCAATTGGACTTAGGCAGCTGACGTGTAATTTAAACAAAAGAACAAACCTGTCATATTTTCTGAAATTTTCTCGTCGTTAGAACTTTTCTCGTACTTCAACGAATATTAAAAAAAAAACAATAGCCGATTTGGTCCAGTCTTTCTCAAGTATTGCGCTTAGCAACCAAACGTGACCACTATGTAATTTATTATGCTTCTCTCACAGCTGGTTAAGTAATTATAGAGAAGGCAGATATATTAATAGCCGAAAACACCTGCGCTTCTAAATAGCCATAATGCTATTATTGATTGTTATACAAAGGGCAGATGCTAACATTATGACGCCACTGCATCCGTTAGTGTTAAATTAAATAAGTACATATATGTCGGCGTTATGTAAATTATTTTTATTTTACATCCACATTTGGTTCACCTTTTTGATACAGTTTTTGTCAATTACAAAATTGATGACATTTATAACAACTTAATACTTAAATCTAAAAAACAAGATATACATAATATTAATACTTTATTCTTAATTTGTAAACGTCAATGTTATCCAAAAAGTATTATCTAACGAACTACACATTTAATTTTTTTATAATTATCATTTAATTACATATAATAAAAGAGTTATAAAAATATCGTAGAAATTTTATTAGTAATGAATGACATTTTAGTTACAAGAAACATTAACTTATCTTTAAATATAATTAATTGCAGACTGTTGTTGTAAATGAAATATATTTACATATAATAATGCTACTTCTTACTTTCCAAAATAAATAACCTACAACATTCAGATCGAAACCATTCACACAAAAGATAGCCCATTTAAAAAATAACTTATACCGGCGACTTATCCTGTAAGGGGACTTCTTCTGGAGTAGCCCCGTTAGCATTAGCCGGTGTTCGTTCATTAGCTGTGCTCGGATTCGAACTAAATCTACGTTTAATTGAACTCCAATTCTTCTTAATGGTAACACCGGCTATTACTACTACCATACCTGCGACGATCATTCCAATCACACTTTTGTCTACACCTCCGGTTTTGGTTTCGGCAGTTTTTGCGCCAATTTTTACTTCCGCTTCGGTACTGCTTGATGCGTCGACAGGCGCGTCTGCGGCAACTTTTAACTGTGCCGAATCTTCTGACGCTTGGCTTATGGCGGAACGTAAAGAAAATTCACTTGCATTATTATTGGTGTCGGTTGATGGTTGAGTCGTCGGTGCCGCTTGTGTGGTGGTCGTAGTCGTAGTAGGTGTCGCTGTGGGAATATCTGTAGTTATTATCTCATCGTTTGTGCCAATTTCGTAATTTTGTGGCGCTACGACTTCTTTTAAATCAGTATCGTCACTCGTTTCATTAATTTTAGGAGAGTCTAGTGTCAATTCTTCTTCAGCGTCATAAGGAGAACTTAATGTTCCGGGCAAAACTGAGTTGAATTCGTCATCTAAATTCTGTACAACTTCTGGACATTCTGTGGACTTTTCTGTGCAGGATTCTAAGCAAACGGTTTTTAAAGTTTCTCTATACGATCCACAGAGCTCTTCTACCAATGATGCGTAAGAGTTTGGCAATATCACTTTGCTGAGAGAAGTGAAATATTTAAATGCGTCTGTTGTCAATTCCTGAAATATAAATTTTTATTTATTATTAGCAGCATTGAATCGAACGCTTCGCTATCGAAACGGCAGATGCAGGTTCGTATCCTGGTCGAGCCAGTTTTAGAGGAAACGGTAACTTTATAGTGAAGAAAAAGTTTCATAAAGTTTTACATCGGGGACGTTAAACAAGTTTTTCAACTAATCTGGAAACATGAACTATAGCTTGGGGCGGAGCAGCGTTCCGATATCGCTATTTTACAATGTCTACAAAATAAGTTCTTGAGACTTAGCATGTGTCCCATGGTTCATAAAAATTATGAGATTCATTAGCAGATCCAAGTTAGAACTATAAAAGAAAAAGTCGCAACTTGACGGCAAAGTACTAGGCTAATGCATCATCTAACAACGAATTAGCTCGCCAACTGACCATCCACCAGAATGTCGAAAGACTAAAGCGTCACACTATACTGGAACTAGAAACTAGAAAGCCGCTTCTTTTATTTTGTCAGTACGGGCTTTCAGTGGAAAGCTGCCCTGCAAAAGCAAACCACACCCTACAAATTTGTTTATAGTCTTCAGAGTGATTGCAAATGACCCAAAAAATAAACATCACGAGACGTAGAAAACCTACTAACTCACGAGGTGTGTAATGCAAATATTGAGTTACTCATGTAACTAGGTATTT
Source organism: Synanthedon formicaeformis (assembly GCA_945859745.1). NCBI lineage: Eukaryota > Metazoa > Arthropoda > Insecta > Lepidoptera > Sesiidae > Synanthedon > Synanthedon formicaeformis. The sequence continues at coordinate 7,665,940 of OX243965.1, forward strand.
AAATGAGCTACATATTTTATAGTTAAATATTTTGTAAAGTAGTCCACTTCACGTAGTATAACTATTGATTAGACAATTTAAAATCAAAGGATATTTTGTTAGTTTATTTGTAATTCGTACTTCTGCAATATCTGTTTGTGTTGTTGCAAATTAATGTAATTCTTACCGTTCTCATGTCGTTGTTTCCTAAATTAAGCTCTTCCAGTTTTGTTAATCCGAAACTGTTTTTTAAATCTTGAGGATACTCGATGAGACGATTATTTGCTAGCTGTAGATCTGTTAACTCGTTCAGCTCACTTAGTGACTGAAATATTCAAAAAGACCTGTGTTAGTAATAATCTTGTCTTATAATTAAATTGGTGTGGAAAATAAGAATTAATATATTAATCTTCTCATATCATCACTACTGTAATAGGAGGATATTTAAAAATGGCTGACATTGTATTGACTATTGTAAGTATAGGTTATTTTTTATATTAAAAAATGTATACTTACACCGGCAGCCACGTTCATGATCATATTATTGCTGGCGTTTAAAACTTTCAAGTTCTTCAATGCGGATATCTCTTTTGGTAATTCGGTCAACTTATTGTTTTGTAGTTTCAATACGGTCGTCTTCGAACCGATCGGAGAAGGGAACTCGGTTAGATCGTTCCCAGAGCAATCGACTACAAAGATTTGCGGATCACCTTCCAAGCTACATAAACATTGTGACGGACAATCGTGTTCATAGTTTGAAGCTGCCGTTGTAGTATATGTGTCCACGATGTCTTCGAGCGGCGCTGCAAATCCTGACGTCGCTTCTGTAGTTACCACAGGTTCCTCTATAACACCAGCGCCGCTACCTTCTGGAACGTTGTCTGAATCAACATCTGAATGTTCCGGTGGGAACTGGTTGTCGTTTTCGTCAGGAATTGGTAGCTCGTTTTCATTTTGTCCCTTCACTGTACCAGTTCTGAAAAGCGTTTTCATTAAGCAACGTTAATAAATAGTAGCTACTTACAAATTTATTTTATCACAACCATTTATCGCAAAATGGTACAAGTTAAAGATAAAAATGGCGATAAGTAGCTAACAAGGACGTTTGAAACTTAAAATATAATTAACAGGCTGCTCTATTTGTCTAAGATGATTTTTTAAATTCAATTTAAAATTAAACACCAAGATACAACCAAGTTTGTATGTTTTGCGGTTCCTAGCCAGATGTACATAGTCATCGATCTTACCTATTAACATTTTGCGTTAATTTCACATTTTGATAAATGGCTTGGTAATTAGTATAACAATAAATTAGCAATATTTACTCATAATCGACTTAATGTGCTTCAGATGACATAGATTTTTTAAGTGCCAACCTAATGGACGAAATACACGATTAATCATTTGACGTGGCTCCAAACGACTTAAATCATATGGAGCCACGCCAAAAATTTTGCCCACACACGGTCAGTTCAATTTTCTGTCATTTATGCGTTTGACCGGGTCGAATGACGTTGACATGAGCTCTGATTCGGAAGTGCGGCATGATACCACGGCGTAGTAAGGAGGATAGAAATGTATTCTATCCTCCTTGGTTTACCAAACTCACGATCAGTTGGCGCGATGAACTGACGTGACGTATCGGCGCGATTTTAAATCCAGTGTTTGACATCAAGCCATCAGTTTTTACCATTCACGCAAATTTTGGCTTCACGTCAGTCAATTTGACACGATGGACTGATCGTGTATTTCGTCCATAAGGCGTGCGTGATGGCGAACTTTGGAACCTTGGGGTGATGTCTAACAGTGGAAAGAAACGGGCGGATGACGATGATGATGAACCTAAGGGTACGGTCAAACTGGACAATAAAAGCTGAACTCCCATTTAATTTACCCGAATAAAAATACGTATTCGCCTCATGTTGTGACCTCGAACATCAGGTCGTTAATTCGACTAACCAATGTTTGCTCGCGCTCGCTCGTAGATTGAAGTTTTTACAGATATAGCTCACCGACTTTTAGTGAGTTGACCGTCTATGTGACCATCGTTTGCTAATAATTTAATAACGCTCTGACTGCCTACTCGCTCTTGGTTTGACCACGCCCTAATAATCATTTTATTGCTTTCATGTTTTATATTTGGATATTTGAAATATGTTTTATATTGATATTGAGTTTTATAATTGGATTTATTTTTAAACAGTTTTTATTTTCATTCCTATGCCCGAACACTTGTTCGCAGAATATATTTTATTATTATTATTTTAAATTAATTTCTCTGAACATTTATTTGTATCCGGTCGTTAATCCATATTAAGAGTTTTCGCAAACTTGTAAGTACCTTTTGAATTAATGTTATATGTAGGTAAAGAATATTGTAAGTACTTACGCAACTAGTGCCAACAACAGAAAAATGTGTTTCGCCTGCATTTTCACACAATAATTAAATAAAGATGGTCACGTATTGTGGAGTGCTCTGTACAATGACTTCAGGAGTGCTACCTGCGGTCGGCTAAGTACCATCAGGGTGTAAGTCACATAACTCACTGACACTTATAACTATTATCACTCATTGATAAGATTGCCTGGCGGGTATAGCGTCGCTTATCACGAATCAAGCCCGATAACGGACCTAGTGAATACGGCAAAATGTTTCACGAATTTTCAATAACACTCTCTGCGTCACAACGATTTATGGCTATTAATTTTGCCTCTCTGTGTATGCATACTATGCAAAATATACAAACACGCGACCACGCAGTCATTGTCTGTCTGTTGCTAATCCTGAAGTGTATTCAACAAGCTATGTAAACCGAAGCGAAATCCCGACAGTATATTCCCAAGCAATAAACTGTTTTATGTTACGTCTAAACTAAACTGATCTGTTTTATAAATATAAACACTATCATTTTGTGCAGTATTCCATAGAAATTTACACACTCAACAAAAGATAACGTTCAATGAATTTCGATAAACTAACTATGATACATCACCAAATAAATATTATTGAATCACGAAATTATTGCAATAATTTAAAAAATATATATTTGAAATATTCACAAGTGTTCCGTCTAAATAGACAAGATACTTCTAGCAGAATCCAACAAAATATGAGATGTGTCGCAGGTATAATATCTAACAAAATGACCAGAGCCTTGTTTACGTCTTTTGTCTAGTAATTAATTGCTTTTGTAATGTTCTAGTTGTATCCAAAATCACTTATAGGTAACTTGCCTGCATTGCAATTGTGTTTTTGTCATAAATTTTTAGTTGAATTGAATACAATTTACATAAAGTAATTGAATACTTTATAATTTACATTTATAAAGTAAATTTTTACCACAGATAGCTATTTATAGCCAACAATTTTATTGGTATCTTGGTAATGAGAAGGTATTTCTATTGTTGTAGTATTGCAATGGCGGTGATCTGGCGGACTACCTCCAGGCGAATCGTCAGTTGAGCGAGGGAACGATTCGTCTGTTCCTACGGCAGCTGGCAGAGGCGATGCGAGCTATACACAATAAGGGTATCGTGCACAGAGATCTCAAGCCGCAGAACATACTCCTCACACACAATGTTGCTCCACCGCGTACACCGCATCCATCCGAAATAACACTTAAAATTGGTAATAATACATTTTAATTATGGTTATACATGGGGATGCTTTACTACGCTTGGCCGGCGTAGTTTAATGTAATTGTCCGCAAAGGGCGGTGCTGCACACCTTTAGCCGAATTCTACGGTACCCGCGGGTTGAGATGGGGCGATACTATTCTAAGCCTACGGTATCCTACGACAAAATGCCATCCCATAGAAGTTTGAAATTCAACCGTCGAAGTTGTTGACGAGTAACATGTACTCGGGACAAACAGTCCAATTAGGTAGAGCCAACTTCGAGAAAGAGTCGAATCCAACTCGGGTTCGCGAAGCTCCAAGACATCTTAGCGTCCAAAATTCCTCAGCGTGCCAGTGTGATGACATATGGCCCTGAAACGTGGGCTTTGTAAGAAAGCGAAGCGAACTATGGAGAGGGCTATGCTCGGGGTTACATTGCAAGATCGAATCAGAAATTAGGAGATCCGTAGACGTACGAAAGTTACCGACATAAGCGGGCAGGATCAGTAAGTTGAATGAAGTGGCATCAGTGGGCAGGATACATAGTACGGAGAGCCGAAGTTTCTCGAGTGGAGGCCTTATCTATACTAATAATATAAAGAGGAAAGATTTGTTTGTTTGTTTGCATTGAATAGGCTCCGAAACTACGTGACCGATTTGAAAAATTCTTCCACTGTTGGGAAGCTATATTATCGGCAAGTAACATAGGCTATCCTTAATAATATTATAAATGTGAATGTAGGTTTGTTTGTTTGTTACTCTGTCACGCAAAAATTACTGAAGCGATCACCATGAAATTTTGCATACACGTTGTCTGAGACACCAGAAAGGACATAGGGTACCTTTCATGGTTCAACGCGGACGAAGTCGCGGGCACCAGCTAGTATATAATAAAGTTACGCGGACAAAGTCGCGTACAACAGCTAGTATTTTATATTTATACAAACATTTATAAATGCGTTAATTCGAAACATAATGTGTTCGAGAAGCTCCTATGTTTACGGAATCTTATCTAAGTAATTTTTTTTTAGTCTGATATCTGTGTATCAAAGTTTACACTGACTAAGTATGTTTTTCTTGATGCAGCTGACTTTGGGTTCGCTAGATTTCTCGAAGAAGGAAACATGGCGGTAACACTCTGCGGCTCTCCAATGTACATGGTAGGTAATTAAAAACTGCGATATGTATATTCTTGTTTTAAATTTTGAATTCATTTACCTTGTACCAATAATATTTTTATTTATAGGCACCCGAGGTTATTATGTCTCTGAAGTATGACGCCAAGGCTGACCTGTGGAGTCTCGGTACAATTGTATACCAATGTCTCACGGGTAAAGCGCCTTTCCAAGCGAGCACACCACATGAGCTGAAGGCTTTCTATGAAAACAGTGTCGATCTACAGCCCAAGTATGTTCATTCCTTTGTCTTTTATATGAAAATGGATCATTGCTAAACAGATACTCGAACAGGAAAAATAAATATGAACAATCTAAATACTGTAACATTTTTTGTTTTCTCGCGTCCGAGTGAAAAAAGTGTATCTGATTAAATAGATTTTTTTACAATCGCACAACAAAATTGCCACCTACCGATGAAGTCAGTAGCCATATTCAAGGTCTATTGGACACTAAGATAAAGTCGTGTATATAAAAATCTTAAATTATATTAGATCAAGTAGTAGCATGACTCAGTAGGAGTGTAGCATTAATCATTATCAATAGATACCCCTTAAATAAAATATAAATGATATTTTTTGGTCATTTCATCTTCCACTGTTTTATTGATGCTATAAGCCAACTGGTTTTTCATTTGTTTTTTACACACACGTATATCAGCTTCTTATCACCAGAGACTTGTTTTATAATAGCTATATCCTTATTACGAATTTATATCAGGTCATAAAAAGAACAATTCGTGCGGAAGGCTTTTTATGCTCACAAAACACTTGATTTTCACATTTAGTCCTTCGTTTTATTTTTTATAAGTGATTTACCTATTACCTATTTTTCATTTTGTGTTATCATGAAAAAATGGACATGATTTTGCATTGTATTTTCCATGGAAAAATAGAACATTTTACAAAAAAAAGTTTATAATATTTGCCTTAACTTAAATATTTGGATCGATATCGTAAGAGTATTTATTTAATTTAGGCTTGTTTATTTTAAGAAATAAAGCAAAAAAAAATAAAGGAACAAAGAATAAAGAAATAAGAATAATTATTGGGTGGGTCCACCCAATAATATAAAAAGATATCTCAGCCATAAAAAAGAACCTGAAAATGTTATAGAATGCCCTCGGGTACGAGTCCGGAACTATGCAACCTTCTGATCGGTCTTCTACGGCGAAGCCCACGCGAGCGCATGCCCTTTGAGAAGTTCTTCAACCACCCCTTTCTTCAACGGCCCCGCACCCCCTCTATGACCAGTGAGTACCGCATTTGATAACATTTTTTTGCTTACCATCATTGCTTCTTTATTAAACCGGTTTATGTGTCACGGATGGCTTGTGAGTAATGTATAGGTGTTAGCAAAGTGACATTGATTTGTAGATGAAGGAACGTGCTATAAAAATGTATAAATTTTTTCCTGCACCTACAATCACGCGAATGCTACTACGAGTCTGGCATGATTATTCTGAATTTAAAGGATGTATTTTATACGTGGAGTAGTTGTGTCCCGCGGCCTCGTCCGCCTCAAAAATGGACAGCATGAAAACTTTATATACTTACGTGAAAAAGTGAAAAATGTGATTGGTCTAACGTTCACATTTTGGTCATTATACAGGCTTAAAGACTTGTGTTCTCGCAGTTCAACAATGGTCATGATTTCTTAGAATAAAGTTGTAGGTTTTTTTTATTAACTAATTAAATAAATAACTCTCAGTAGGTTTAAAAAATAAAATTACTTATTCACGATTTGTCAAGTCGACCTCTAAAAGTGCTCAAGTGCATTGATTTATGATAATTAGTTTTTTCTCGATCTTACCCTTTTTGGTATCTTAGCTTTTGGTCCGCGGACCGTAAAATCGAAGCCGTTTGTACTGATCTCCGAATATGGAGGTTGTTGAAAATTTCAATTTCCACTTTCGTATCAGTGAAGCCATTTTGAACTTATACTTTTATACTTTTTGTCCAATAAAATTGGGTAGTGACTACATATACAATCAGCCTGTGTATAGATTATCTACGTAGTGCATTTAGTTGAAATTTATTTCGTATCGATATAATTACTTATTCGCCCATAATTAGCAGCGCAGTTTGATGTAGAGCTGTTCCGTACAAGTCTGTAATCAGTACCGACAAATACTAGTACAATTTTGCAACGTTTATGAAATCCACTGTAACAATTTCCTGCTACTTGTTATACGGTTTCGGTCGCATTTGCTTTTCTTTATTTTTTTTTTGCACTCAGATCGTTTCTACTCAAACGATATAGCTTCGTATAATATTCTATATGCTTCATAAAAACTACCCGCCTCAAAAGTATCACAGTATCACGCTCCCACATTAAATTTGTAATCTAATGTAGGTAACCTATGGTCTAAGATCCGAAGAGAGGTCGTACTTTACCCATCAGTTTACCAGACGAAAAGTATATTTTATCAGTTGTTATCTATGAGATAATAAATAGCGATTGTGTTTCCTATAAAATTATGATCACGGATATCCTTAATTAAAAAAAGACTAGCTGCTAAGCTGCGTCCTTTTCTCTATTACACTGCACAGATCTTTGCTTCCATTTTCTAATTATAAAATTATATACATAGTTGCCTGCGAAAATCCGTTCATGAATTACTATTGCAAGGCTTTGAAATTTAAGAAAATCGAAGCACGCAAAGATGTGCAACAGAGAGGCATTAAACGTACTGTGCAGTGTAATAGAGAAGGACGCAGCATAGCAGCTAGTCTTTTTTTAATTAAAGATATCCATGAGCATATTTCAATAGGTAACACAATCGCAATTTATTTTTTCATAGATAAAAATTGATAAAAAAACCTTTCCGTCTGGTAAACAGATGGGTGAAATGCGATCTCTCTTCGGATCCCGTACTATATTCAAAATAGTCACAGTGTGTCAATATTGTTTAGGTTTGGACTCTGAAATGCCCGACATATTGGAGAGCGATGTCGAGGGCCCACTCGATACTAACTGTTGTTACCTAGAAGAGTCTTGGGAAAGTCAGGGTATACCATTACAATAATTATAAATCAACTACTAAATCAAAATCGCTTTAAATTTGTGCATGGGTATGATTAATTGGGGTGACGGTGTAAAATTTGTGTTAACGATCAAAATTGAACGGTGGTGTGGTGATGGTCATTGCATTGTTTTTTTACGTGGCAGGGGGATTGTGTGATATCATTAAGCGACATCATAATATCATGAGCATGGCTTCGTGTACCATTTACTTTTATTTTGCTCGGTGTCATCTCGATGAGAAATTGTTTAAGCGATACAACGCAGAATGTTCAATACGCGTGACAGGTGAAAGCAGTTTCATTTGTGATATAATGTAACAATAGAATAAAATAAATACATACATTGATTGTTAAATATGTGAAAAGGTCTTTACTTATGCAGAATGTCCAATACGCAAGATATTCGTTTTTTTTTTTGAAAGCTGATGTGATCGTGATGAACTTCTGTTTAGGTGTTTGAAGATTATCCGCTCATTTCCTATTTGATGAAAGGATCTCACTAACTTCCAAAGGTTCGATTGATGTGACATTTGGTGTACTGTTTCTTGAGTGATATTTCCATAACAAATGGTATTATAGCCTTGATCTCATGCTGCAGCATCAAGTAGTTCGAGGGATACCTAACTCCTCAGCAACTATCAGCAGATATATAGCGTTTGGGTTCAATGCAAAGTCGGGGGTTAATATATTATATATAATTAATTACAGCTTGTTGGAATCAATTCTCCTTAAGGCGTTCTAAGAATACACGTCATCGGACATTGTCTTGGAGAGAAATAAGGTTGAAAATAGCAATGTAGTTAATTTTAATCAATAATATTTTATGAAAACTGAACTTTTCTCTGTAAATTCAGAATTTACTTAGTTTACCTACTCGTCCAATAATCTATACCAATATATAAAGCTGAAGAGTTTGTTTTTTTGTTTGTTTGGTTGTAAGCGCTAATCTCAGGAACTACTGATTCGAATTGAAAAATTCTTTTTGTGTTAGATAGTCCATTTATCGAGGAAGGCTATATGCTATAGAAAATGCGGACGAAGTCGCGGGCACCAGCTAGTATAACATATTTATTGGATTGTCTTTAGTGCTAAAGAAATTTTATACAATATACATTATTAACTTTTTTTTATTACTAAGTTATCTTTTATTCATTATCTCATGTTACAGTTGTTATAATTCTTGTCACTTCATTTTACGCTTATGTATATTTACACCGGATTCTTCTAAGTAATACTTCGAAGAAAGGAAAATGACATTTTATGAATCGGACGCAACAAATACAACCTACTCAGGAATTTCTTTCCATTATCCTTTTGCGTTTTGAACATTTTGCAAAGTTGTTCGTTTATCATATTGAATTTTCTGCGTATAGACGTGATTACATAAAATTACTATTCCATATTGTGTGTCCGTTGCTTTTGTAATAGACGGTGAAATGTTTGTTATTTAGTATACATGTGCTAAATACAAGTATGTATACGATTCGCCAGGGGAGAGTGGGGTGGCATCGAGCGGCGCGGGTGCATCGAGTCGAGTGCCCGCCGCCCTCCCGCGCCCCTCACTTCACTCGGCGCCTCTGTCAACACTGCAACCGTCCAAAAAGCCACAACCTATATCGTCAGGTAGGCATTTACATCAACCCCTGATTACGCTCAATTGGTGCATCGTTATTATTTTATCTTTAACATCATCACCTCAGCCATTGTACGCCCACTGCTGAACTTAAAGCCTCTCCCACACATTATTATGAAAAAATAATTTTAAACAATTTTTTTATAAATAAACGCCCTTATCAATGAAATGTTTTGATAATGATTTTAAATGGGTTGTTTTTACTGAAATTGGAACATATCGAAATCAGTATTTATAAGATCTATCAAAAATAGAAAATAATTTTGAATAAAAAGTGTTATTGTATTTATATTTTAGCACAAAAGCTAGTTCGTAATTAACATACAATACGTATTTAAAACTATATTACTTATATAAATAAATAAATAAATAATTACATAAGTATATTCATAGTAGTGTGTTCCCTGATGTAACTATGCCATTATGTCAATGAACAATCAATTAAATGATGATTGATTTGACATTTCAATAATTAATTAACGCAAAAGTGGAGTAAAATACAAGATACCCGCGGTTCCTTGGTTTTTTCATGTAAATATACGCAGTTTTCGTATAAAAGTCAATCGAACGGCTTATCTTAAAAATGACGCAAGGCTGATTATACTACATACTATACATATAGCACCGAATCGTGTTGTATGCAATGTTATGGTTCACAGTCATCGAAAGTGATCCATTCTTATCAGAGGATTGAACACGTCATTTCCTCGATGGCGTAATTTGTAATCGAATGCGTTCGTTAAAAAAAAAACTTTAAACTGAGATAAATATCACGAACAAAAAGATAATAAAATAAAAATAAAATTTCAAGAATTATAAGAAACAGGATTCTATAATGTATGAGGTCATTGTGAAATCGATTTATTAAATTAATTATTTATCTTAATTTAGAAGAAGAAAAATAAAAGCCTAGGACCGGAAAGTAAATCATAAATAAACACTAATAATAATATTTGTTTTCAAATATTTTGAAAAATAAAATCTCTATTTTTCTTTGTCAAGGCTGTCCGTTTTTAAAAAAAATTCTAATTGAACATCACATTTCAAAAAATAAGTAATGAGAATAAATCGCTGTTTTCGACATTTTTTTCTGGTTATTTTTTCTATTATCAGGTACGCCTAAATCGATTTTAACAAGACAAGTCGATAGGAGAGGGTAATATAGACTACAATATTTTTTCGAAATAAAAGTCTGATAAAATGTAAAACCTTTAGTTTTCTCTAACATTTCTTTTTATTTACAAACATTATTCTGAAATTTGTATCTTAATAACTCAGTACATTTTTACTATAAATTTTGTAACGCCAAATATTATAAGTACAAGTTATCCCTTCACTTAGTAACATTGTGGTGTGTTGTCATTTTATCAATAAAGCAATAACTCACAACTCTGTTCCGACATTTCACGAGTTAAAGTACCCATTAAAATTGTTTGTTTGTTTCATTTCGCATGTTAATATTTCTTTTAAATAAATCTTGTTTAAATTATTGAGTAGGTATTATCAAAAATTTACTAAACAATGCAGACCATTAAGCAGCCCATTATGTGACAATAATGACCTTTGTTCAAAATAATTAAGACAATTAATAGCGTAGGAGCAATTAAAGAAAAAGTCGTTATTACTATGTCACCTTCTCAATAATATTTATAGATTAAAATAATGCGAGGAGTTGGCGCGTTTGCAATGTCATCTTACTCGTTCTATGCTATAATTGTATCATAACACCCCCCTCTGGTCTTAAAACGACAGACATTGAATAAATATTTATGGTATAATACAATCTTATTAACCCTTTAGGGGTCGGATTTATCCGGAAATTATTTTCGTGTCCATTTCGCCAGAGCCGGATATATACGACAAATTTCTCTACTTGTATATACAATCTTTATTTTTAAATCATTGAGTTGCTTTCTCATGAAAAAATAAAAAAAATTAAAAGTAAGGTACTAACTCCTACAAAACCAAGGGGTTAAAGGAGTAAGTTTTAATTTTAATCCGCTATCACACTATTCAATTTGAAGGAATCCAATTTAGGAAATCGTAAGGTGTAATCGTAGTTAGAACAGATTGGATCCAATTTAGATTTTAGATTCTATTATCTTTTTTTTTAATTCTATGTTCGACTTAGAAATCAATTTAGTATAGTGTGATCAACTAGTTCACCACTTAGGTTCCTAAATTGGTATCCTACAAATTGAATAGTGTGATGAGCGCTTTACTTCAGTAGATCCAATTTGGCGACGAAAATAATGCATTTCTGCTAAGTTCTCGCCTTAATATCGTTTGCGATGCGTACAGCCGAGTCGTCGGACACGACTTGGGCGGGCGAGGAGGACTTCGTGCTGGTGGAGGCGACCGAAAGCGGATCCGCGGAGATAGCGGAAGCCGCGTCCAGACCTCGCTCACTGGCCCTCGGCGCGGCCTCACCCGCGTCCGTCTCCCCTGTCGCACCACTTCCCGCACCTGCGACCGCGCCGTTCGAGCACATCTCCGCTGCGCACTCCAACCAAAGGGTATGACCTCATTGACTTATGGACGTTGATGGAATAAAAGCTTGAGAATGGGTGTGTTCGTCTCTTTCTCACTGTCGTCGAGCTCTTTTTTTATCTTTTCTCTGATTGATGCTATGTTTTAAATTTTGAACTCCATTCTAAAACTATTCTCAAAAGCTCTCAAACGTAGTTGGAACTTCGTTGCAGTATATTGCCTAATAAATTTTGTCATAAGGGAATGTAGTCACTTCGTTACTGCAAATTATCTGGGTTGAGAAAGAAAAAAAAATTTGTTACTTCATTATTATATCATGTGATATTGTTACAGAATCAACTCGGCGTAGTAGCGAACAACAACAACAACACGGTGCCACGCTCGCAGCCAATCAGCATGCGCCGCTCCAACCACACGAGGAACCCGACCGCCAACATCGGATCCATTTCTCCACCATCGGTATGTCTTCTTGTTTTTATTGTGGCTTCTATGTCTCCTAACAGTGTGATTATTCATTTTTAACCCCCTGACATCCGCTGCAAAAACGGGGTTTTGTAAGTTTGACATGTGTGTCTTTCTGTCTGTCTGGATCGATTTTAATCCGTTTTTCTACGGTTGAAACCTGACGTTTTCGTGACGTTCAGGCGCTTGAGGGCCATTACTCCATTTCCTAGTTGACGAGGGCCTCTCTCAATGTCAATGGTCTGTAGTAACTTCAAGGACTAAACAAAATTCTAGAAAAAAGACAACTACTGGCCGCACGATCGTCTCGTCTCTCTCAATCACACTTTCAACCCGTATTTACTATACATGCTGACCTGATAAGCACTGGACTGGCTGCCCCATACAAAATTAGTAATTGAAAAATTTGAAATTACAGATAATTTTGTGTGCCATTTTGAAACGCCGCCGTACGAAAGTATACGGAGAACTAATTTTGACGTTTGCGTATTTTTATTCCATAGATAAGTATAATAGTTAGTTCCATGTGCTTACGCTCCATAGCCTACAGCGCCAAAATGGTGTTTTTCGAATAGACATAAAAATAATTTGACAGTATGTAGCCTGTCCAGTGTTTATTACAGGTCACTGACTATGCAGGTTGATAGGGAACGCTCTCAGTACATCCACCAAATAGTTTGATTCTGTCGGTTCACGAAATTTTGTCACGACTCAAATACTCGTACAATCAGGTTGCGTTCACAATGGGCGCCATGGGGACGCCGCCGTCGTCGCGTCGCCGAAGCGGCTCCGGCAGTTCGCCGCCGCCGACTTTGTGGCAAGTGTCACCCACCAATGCGAGTCCACTGCGCCGATCAGGTAAAACAATACAGACTGCTTTTGTGTTTATTTATTGTGACATCGTCAGAATTGATGAATCTATACATAATATAATGAAATCGTAAACGAGCCATGCCTGTAAGTACTTAATTTTAACAAAAAAAGTAAATTTGTACACATGTGCAAGCTAATCTCAGAATCGACTTAACGGATTTGGATGATTTTTGGCGTACATGATTTTTAAAAAAACGAATACAGCTTGTACGAAATCGCTTGCGCTTGCATCGCCCGGATGTAAGCGGTTATGATTTCGTATCAAACAAAAAAAACTTATATATAAATACTGATGACACACAAAAAAAAAACAAATTACATCATCAAATTTATCATTTTCCTTAAGATTAATGGAAGTGATGCAATGGTATTGGTAATTAATTTCTGGTATGAAAATTTATATTCGACTTTTACAGCCGAACCAATAACTAGTTCACCCGCGTGCATCTCCCCTATTAGGCATAAATATTTGTTCTGCGTCTTTTCTCGCAGAACAAAATAACATGCCTTTTATGTATAAGTCACAGTTAAGGCAAGCGCTCTGTCTCTGCGGGTGCCGGGTTCGATTGAAATGAAGTATTGTGTGGTTCAGGAAGTTCACCGAGCGGTGCACTGGCGGTGCGAGGCGGGGCGGAGGGCTCCCCGCGACGGGCGTCCACTCTGCCCGACGCGCTGCTGCGTGCCGCCGGACTGCGCGCCCCCGTCATACACGACCCGCCCGTCTACATACCCAATCTGCAGGAGGAGACCATTTTGGCGGTAATTATTACCCAAAGTATTTATGTCCCTTTTAAGAAAAACCCAAAAAATTATGTCTCTTTTAAGAGAATCCCAAAATTATATAGTCTTAGTCAAAATCAAAATTTGCTATGTGCAAAAAGTATACTTCTGGGATCATCATCTCAGCCGTAGGATGTTCACTGCAGAACCTCCCCTTAGTTTTCTGACAAAGGTGTCATATATATAGATATATGTAATACTTTTATTGATATAGATATATGTAATACTTTTATTTAAAACTTAGGGTAGTTTATTATACGTAAAGTCATTTGTCTTTTAAACATGAAATTTTAATAGTTTAATTATTATGATTTGAGTAAATTTTGCACATAACACATTCTAGCTGCTGTATATATTATTTTATATTGTAGCTGCGCATATATTTTATTAAGAGGTCGTAGTTCGACAAATAGTGCTCATAAACGCCCGTTCCACCCTATACCCCCTTTCACTTATCCCCAACAGTAGCGATAGGTGGAACGGGCGCTAATAAGCACTTAGCAGTTTTTTATACAATAGAGATAAAGCAGTTAAGTCACTAAGGTCAAAATGTGGTACCTCAAAAAAGTGCACACAACACTTTCCGCTCACAACTACCTCAGCTTTCGTTCGCGATGATTTTGACCACAATTGAAAGTGTAACGTGTATTTGATGCCTCAGGAGGAGCACAGCCAGGTGTTCTCTCAGTTGAACTTCGTGCTGATGCTCGCGGAACTTCTCCACGACATGTCTATGACCTTTGGCGCTCCATTCTCCACCCTGGAAAACCGCTACGACGGTGAGTGGCCCTACAACATACTTATCACGAAACATAATTATATTCCAAACATAATTATTTACTAACAAAACATAATTTCAGTCCCTCGGGAATTTTTGATATAAGTTTATTAGATTATGTAATATAGATGGGTGAAAGAAATTTTTGATTCCAGCTTGCAGAAGGGGTGAAAAAAAAATTTTTTTTCTATGATATTATAGTTATGCACTCGGTTTGCTGCATCAATGTTTCGATAGGCGATTTTTTTTTTATTATTTTCTTTTTAATATTTGGGACTTTTACCGTACAAACAAAGGTAAGTATATCAGCTCCATTATCCCTGGTGACTGGTGACTTGAAATGACGGTTAGCCTACTTGACAAATGGTGAAAAAGGCCCTTAGAAAGGTAACGAAGTAGAGAAAAATCTCTCAATCTACTTGTTAAAGTGAGACAGATTAATTTTGATATATTGTTTCGCTTGTATCGTCCGCAGACGATTGCGTGGAGAGCGTGCGTTTGGGTCTGCTGGTGCAAGCCATGGAGGCGCTGTCGGCGGGACTAAATCTGGCTTCAACGCACTTCAAGAACGGCACCTTGCAGCCCACGCCGCAAGTGCGCAACGGTCAGTACGCAACCTTTTTTGCTTATACACATACAACCAATGAGGTTTCATATACTAATATTATACTAGAAACTATCCTAAGTACAACAAATGGTGCGAAAATAAAAATTAAGGCGTCTAATGCGGCGCTAGATCGTTTCTCGGATGTAATTTTCATGGGAACATGGCGTCTACAGAAACATTGTTTTTGATTATGAAACTAAAATGCTTTATAATTGTTAGATTTCTTACTTGCCGACAAAAAGTTATTCCTTTACTTTGGTATTAATAAAATAGGTTTGCTCTTGGCTAGCATCTAGCCGTGCAGGAAAGACGAGACCGATGATGGAGCGAGCTAATACAGAAAATGCACTCTAACTAAAAAGATTTGGGTTATAATGAGCTCGGAAACACAGACGTCAGAATTCTCCTTAACCTTAATGAATATCAATTCAGTAATTGGATAGTAATGAAAATATTTATGGTTTTGTGTGAACAGTGGTGATGTTGATGCACAACAAGTACAAGTCGATCCTGCCCGAAACACGGCGGAAGCACGAAGCGGGAATATTGCCGGCCGTCTGCGACCGGATACTATACGAGTACGCCATCGACCTGGTGAGTACGCCTCCCGACCTTTGCCGCTAGTTAACCCCCCACGTAAAAACGGAGTGTTAAAAGTTTGACTGTGTGTCTGTGTATCTGTGCGGAAACATGGGTGTATGCTCTTATTACATTATTGTGTCTTCTGTGACTTCACAGTGAAATTATTTATCACCATTAAGCCTTCTTCGGACGCTGCTTTAGTAATTTAGCAAATTTTTAGAAGAGTGTATCCGCGAATGCATATTTTTCCAGATTTTTAATAAATTTTAATTTTAATGCAGAAATAAATCATGGAAATTAATCATCTTAATAATTTAATTATTATGAAGCTTTTAGTAGAACATTAAAATAATAAACTGAAACAATTTCAAAATTCATTAGGATTCATCAATTCATCAAAATTTAGGACTAGCTTCATATTTGACTTTTTTTTTTGGTGTCCAAACACAGTAAACCAACCATGGGGACAACGCAAACAATATAAACAAACCCGGCC
The DNA here is from genome assembly GCA_945859745.1 of Synanthedon formicaeformis. NCBI lineage: Eukaryota > Metazoa > Arthropoda > Insecta > Lepidoptera > Sesiidae > Synanthedon > Synanthedon formicaeformis. The sequence continues at coordinate 7,682,439 of OX243965.1, forward strand.
GTTTCATGGTATAGGAAGCCATCTTGACAACCCTTAAGAGTTTGTTTACATTCTTTGCGTTGTCTCGTTGGCCTTGCTTTTAGTGTTTTGAGCGATGCGTTACTGGTTGTGTGTTTATGCTTTAGTGTAAGACGGGAGCGATAGGCGAGCTGGTGGGCGCGGACGCGGCAGAGTTGGAGCGACGCTACGTGTCCGCTCAGATCCTGCTTCACTCGCTCGTGCAACGCTACCCCGACCATCAGCACCTCGTGCACCCCGACCCCGTTAATCCAGACCAACCGCACACGCTGGCGACGTGTAAGCCAATTCTCTCTTACCATCGACAATGATATTTCATAACCCAACATTCACAGTTGCTAACAATTTTTACATTAAAAAGTGTCCCAAGTGTCTTAAGCCCTTTCATTCAACAATTTTAAAACAAAAAAAAATCTGAAGATAACAAGTCTAGATAATTTCTGAAGATAATTTTGAACTAGATCTGATATTTTTGCAGTTCTTGAAAACAAACTTTTACACGTCTGAAGTAAAACTAAACGAAATGAGCGCACAAATACGAAAGATGTGTGCTCTTTTTTTGAGGACGTTTTCAAATAGCCAAATGTGAATCTTGGGTTTTTAAATATCATAGCTTTTGTTCATAGAAAAAAAACAGTTTCATATGGAGATTCGTACGCGTCCGTTTAGAAGTGTTACAGCCTAGTTTTAAGCCGGCGCCGGACATAGCAACAATATTTGAACACTTATTTGAACAAATGTGAGGGACGGGTATTTGGGTATTTATTCAAAGTTTGATTAGATATTTGCACTTTGCCATTCGGTGTCGGTTTTTGGAGCGCATATCAAAGCGTTCAAAGTTCAAACAGTGCGTAGCCTGCTACACTTGCGCAAAATTCATTGGAGTTATTGGTATAATAACTCTTTTTTTTTAGCTTAATAATAAAAAAATTACCGACTTAGCTTACTTTTAGCTTAAAATAGAGATGTTTGTTATCTATTTGAATATTGTGAAGCGAACGTTTCTGCAAAGCATGTCTGGCAAGTACAACAAACATATGTTCAAATGTGTGAGCAAAGTAGCTCAAAGTCTTTGTTCAAACATTTGACTGTATCTGGCGCCGGCTTTATATGAAGTAGAGCCTTAAGAATAAAAATGCTTAATCACATTATAAACGTGTAAGCTAAGTTACACTTCCCTCTTACAAGTGTGCAAACACTATCTATCCTGTTGAGTTTCCATTTAGCTACAATATGGGTTTCTTCAAGTGAGCAGTAAAAAATGACTGCAGTGTCAGCAGGGCGCTTGTAACCCTGTTAGTTGGTGATAGACCTGAACCATGGTGGTGGTGGACCATCAACCTGTCTGCCACCCTTAATAATATAGGTATATAAATAAAACTCCAGTAGTTTTGACTGATTTTAAAAATTCTTTCACCAATAGAAAGCTACATTATCAGCGAGTAACACGCTATATCTATACTCAATACTAATAATAAATCTGTAAGGGTTTGTCATGGAGTAAGTTACATACTTTGTTTTCAGAAATATCGTGTTTATAGGCTCTATACATGATATTGAAACTAAATTGACCATTTTTAGAATTTCTTTCTGTATGTATGTTAGTATGTATGTGCCTCCATAACTCTTGAACGAATTAACTGATTTTCATGAAACTTGATAGATAAACATTTAGACGTACAGGACACAGGATAGCCTACTTTTTTCCTTTTCAACGCGGACGAAATCGCGGGCACCATTTAGTATTTTATAGTTACCCGAGCAAAGTCTCGTGGAACGGCTACCTATTGTATAATAATGTAACATATCATATGGGTGGGGTCCAATTTTGCCTGATAATAAATGAATTTTAATTTCAACTTATACTAAGCACTAGTGCTTTTTACAGATCGCGACGCGGTGCAGATGCGGATCAACATAGTGAAGTCGTCTCGCAAGGTGACCGAGATGAAATTAGAGGCCGGAATCTCGTAATGAAATAATAATCCGGTGATTTTTAACTGTAAGCTTAATAAAGAAGTGATTTTATTATGTTCAATGAACTAATTATTGTAAATGAAATACAAAAAAAAAGTGTAAGTGAAAAAAATTAAAATCTATATAATGAATTAACAAATCCCATTGTACAAACGTTTTGTTTCTACTGTGGTTTTTTTTTATTGAAGAGAAAAATCGATTAATAATTTTACTGTATACATATTATATTGTGTTTTTTTTTTATTATTATTATTTGCACACATTTACAGTACATTGAATTTGTTGTTAAGTAGTAAACTAGTAGGAAATTATATAGAGAGATGTTTTGCAGTGTTGTATATGAATTTTAGTGACAGCTTTTTTTTTTTTTAAAAAAAAGTTAGACTAAAAATGATCTAGACACGTGTTGGACCCTTTCTTAAAATAATGTTTGTATTATTTTAATAGTTCGCATTCATTGTGTACTAGAAGTAGTAGGGGCGCACTTGTGCTCTTTCTAATTTTTATCATCGACGCCTATTATGTGTGTATATTTACATGTATAAATGAAGTAAAAAATATACTACAATTTAAATGATATATAAAAGATAAAAAAAAATGGTAAGTTAGATGTGTAGTATTTTTTGTTCGGTAATAAGTATCAACGATTGTATTATGAAAAAATAACGTTTTATTATTACCGTTATATGAACTTTGATAATAAACGACGCATATAGAGATCTCATTGTTGACCAATAATAATAATTATGGCATTTTTAGGTTAAGCTATGTTTAAAAGTATTTTTTCAGAAAATTATTGGTAGTGCGAATGAACTTTTGTGATTTTATCTCTCAAATCAACTGTTAATTTTTACATTTCTCATAATAATGTTGTATGATTTCTTTAATGCTTTACAATAAGAATAAAGACTGTTGTATTATAAAAATTATTATTTTTTGTTTTAATAAATACTTATTTTAACATCATCAACCATGACTTGTTATTTCGCCTTTGTCAGCGTTGTGAATAAAAATATTACTTAGAAAATATATCTATACTAATATTATAAACAGAGGTTTGTATTGAATAATCTCGAAAACTATTGTACTGATTTATTCTTCATCCATAGAAAGCTATATTATCAAGTAGTAATATAGGCCAAGTGGGTTGTTACTACTGAATAAGGGTTGAAAACAGTTTGAAAAAGTAGAAATGTTGGAAAAACTATCTATTTTGAAGAGTAGTTTTACAAAAAGTGGTATCAAAACAATCTTATACTAAACTAAAACAAAATTGCTAGACAAAGATTATTTATTATAAAACAGAAATGAAAATATAATAGGGACTTGACCTGACTGCCTTGGACTTGACGGACCTGTTTTGGAAAACTAAGAAAAATTATAGACTTGACTGACTAGTCTCGGGATCTGCTACTTTTGATTTTAATTTCGGCCTTTTTTATTTTTAAAAAAGGCTATTACAAATTGCTATTTTTACTAATGACACTGGCAAAATCATCGGAGAATATCTGTTGGAGCCAATACATTAAAAGAGAAGAAGAGGAAGAAATATAATAAAACAGCCGACATGACTGTTGACAATTGCCATATAGAGAAGCCTATTTTACGTTTCTAGACTATTTTGGTCAACAATATTATTTTTGATACATTTACGTAACGTTCTAGTAACTAGAAAATAATTGCATCATACCCAACTTCAGAAAAAATTTTGGCCAACACTCTTTCAATCCTCGGGAACGGGTGGAAAAATAAAACAAAAAAATTCAATGAAAGATCTCTTTAATACTGCACAAAGACACCGGTGCCCTGTTTTATGTATTTGTATGGTTTGGCCCTATTGCGGCCGCGAACGGGATACAACATCACCTTATCGGGAGGAAACTCGGGAGAGCCTATACTCTCTAATACCACATCCAGGCAAACTAGCACCTTTCTCATCTGTCCTGACAGAGTACAATTCTTCTCATTCTCTGTCCAATCCGTATTCACAACTCTCTCTATATCTCTGATATCATCGTCCACACTTGCATCATGCAATCCGTTCCAATGCAATGTGAGAGAAAATATCGGAGCCTTCTTTGGATAGTCACTTCTCAGCGCTACTAAAACGACTAATTTTGCAGATTGCCTCGTTATTATTGCTCTATAGAGCATGTCGTTTGAGTTAACCAATCCCTCGGCTATGATATGAGCCGTAGATGGTGTCTGGCTATACTCCTGCCAACCCACGGTCTGCCACTGGGTTAAAGATCCTGATAACTTTATTGGATGGGACGTGCATTCTGCATCAGATTGTATCTTTCCACATTCCAAGTCTTGCAACTCCTTCATCAGTTCCACTCGAGACTTCAATCTCCTCCTCAATGTTAGTATGAAATTTTCCACAGTAGTCACGCTGAGTTTGGGACACGGCTCAATGGTCATATTAAACTTTTTCTCATCGAGCACTGCAGCCATGAAATCTAATCCGCAAATTCTCTGTGCCCATATGTAAGGCCTTCCCAACTCGGCTACAAAACTATCAAAGTTCTCGGTTATTCCTGCTGCATTTAACAGGTAACTGGTGGCTGGATGTGGGGAGTCACGTCCAATGTCACCGGGATACAGTTCATTTAAAATGGAATGACCATTTAACACGTCCGCAGCGGAAACTCCGAGAACAGAATTAATCAAAGACACGGAAAACTTCACCACAATTATTTTAAGATGAAGCAGATAAGAAAAGACTAAATTGAGACCTGTGCCATCTTGAGCATTAACTGTTACTAGAACATTCAAAGGATGTTTTCTGAAGACTTCTTTCTTTTTAGCTTCAGCTTTCTCTTCCTTTGTTATCTTAGTTGATCGATGGTGTCGCTTTTTCTTCTTATCCACTGTTGCATCTTCGTCATTGTTGTCTACGTCAGAATCTGAGTCATTTGATATAATCAGTTCATTGTCCACACTGGTTAATCTTCGTGCTTCATCTTCATCTCCAGATATAGCTAAGAGAAAAAAAAAAAACAAATTTCAAGTGTCTTGTACCACATTTTGAGAAGTGGTCTAGTGGACAGTGGACCATATGCTAGTATATATATTACTAATTTAAATCTTTCTAAAAAGTGTTACGTTTATTACACAGGCTATTACAATTATTCTATTCTTCGTTTTATTTCAATTTGACTACATATACTAAAACCTATTATTTATTTGTTATTTTATGATACTATCTAACTGAATATTCAAAATATTTTTCTCTACCCTTCTCTCTTTCCGTTTCTCAAGTACTGCATGTTATTGCAACATCCAAGTGTCATAGGAAATTATTGTATATTTTACGATTGTATTATATAATTCTCCAAGGGAAAAAAAAATAATATCTTTTTTTTGGTCACCTAAACCTTAACCAAGCATTGACAACCGTGGAAATTTCTATAATTCTAATAATCCAATATCAAATCAACTAACCTGCAGTCACCACCTTAGAAGTGAGCACATCCGAATATGCGCTAGTGTTGGCGTACAGCAGAAACAGAGGCGGCGGCAGAAGGGAGGCGACCCTTAACTGATCACGTTTCTCGTCGAGGCGAAGATTGAGACATTCCTGTAAAGGCTTGGTCGCCTTGAGGACGTCTCTCAGGTGAGGCGTAAGGGCGTCGAGTCTAGACCGCGCTGCGGCTATCGCGGCTGCCACACGCTCCTTGGACGCCACCAGCTTACTACAGGCTCCGGCCAACTCACGCCGCTGTCTCAACTCCCACTCTAGTCTTGCTAATTGCAGCTGATGTTCATCATTCTTGGTCACCTCCTAAATTAAATATCATTATTTTTTTAGTAACAAGTCAAATGATAGTCCAGTAAGACTTGTTTCATTCTTTAGCCGCCAGAGTCAGATTTATCCGACAAATATGTTCGTGTCCATTTCGCCAGACCCGTATATGTATATATATATATACGACAAATTCCTATACTTGTATAATGTTTATTTTTAAATGGGTGACATGACAACTACAAAACCAAGCGGTTAAAGGGTTAAGTAAAGTAACCCCTGAATCCATATCGAGCCCAATCACACTATGTCTGCTGTAAGTGACCCGCAGGCTACTTGACACTGCAGCGTCAGGTCAAGATAAGAGATTAGGTAAGAGTAGAACTGGAAAGGTACCTCTATCCCCTCTAGAGACTAACAAGGGATAGGTACCTCTATCCTTTCTAGAGATTAAGAAGTAGTAGGTGATAGGTACTTAATCCTACCATAGCTGGCAGCACACTTGCAGAACCTATAGAATTGCTTGCGTTATAGGTGACGGTGGACACCTACCATGTTTGTCAAATAAATCGTAGAAAAATATTGAGAATACATACGGGACGAGATATTTCAGGAGGTGCTTCTTTATAAAAATCTTCAACAGGCACAAGGTCAATTTCTTCATCTTTTGATTTGAATTGGAGGCATTTAGTGACTTCCTTGTTCAGATGATCAGCTTCATACAACAAGTTTTGCAGCAGTAGGTGAGTGGAATCCACTCTTTGCTTTTCTTTGTGAAGTGCCTCTCGCCCGGATCTTGTACGCACCTTTTCTAAGCGATTGAGTTTTTTAAGAGCAACCAAGAGAAGAGAGGCTTCCATTTTTTTCGCGTTAATTTTCTCCTTGGCCTAAAAATTAAAATTATTTAAAGTACTTTATACTTTATCCAATAGGTTCATTAGAATAGTAAGGAAATATCTATAGTAAACACTATTTGAAAACCATGAGTTTTCGGGTTGTGTATATTTATAAATTTATAGTCTATATAAAATACCTCATTTGAATCTTTCATTTTTAGTTCTGCAATATCCGTGAAAAGTTGACGAATGTCTTGGCATGTTTTCTTGAATAAATTAGCATCCTTTTCTGCAGATCTTGTTTGCGCTTCCGCTTCTTCAAAATCCACAACACGCTGAAAGCACATAAAAATATTTAGACGTCTTTGAAATTAAAAAAAAAATACATAGTTATAATAAAAATATGTATGTACTTACCTTATAAACATCCAAATGCGTTTGTTTCGAAGTCTCATTTACTGTACCGGTAGTCAACTTTCGTCGTTTTCTAACTGAAACATCATCCTTACCCATGGCTATTTCACAATTTTTTAATTGAATCGATCCCAAAAATAATCTAAAGGCAAAGGTATACTTAAAAATAAATAAAAAACTGAACTGCGTGAAATAACCTAAACTAAACCACTCGTCAAGTCTTTGCAAGTTACTCTATGGTCTTTGCGTCAAGCATTAGTCAAAGTCAAACACAACTGACTTCACAACGCACGCATAATCATAAATCGTCTACTATAGCCACAGACTATACCAAGACCTAAAAAATATACTCTGTGGTACAACTTGTCGACTTCGTCCGTATAACTTTTTTTTATTTAATATAGCCGTTACTCCCTGATACTTAATGTAGCTTTCTATAGAAGAAAATGTTTAAAATCGGTGCAGATGTTTTTCAGTTTCATTTTATAATAAATGAATAATATTAGTACCTACCTAATTAGTTACCTATAGATTATGGAAAATAAATAAATAATAAAATAGTACTATAGCTTAGCGATCCGTCTCGGCTTCGCATAGATGCAATTTAAGCAAGAAATAAAAAATTATATACAAAAACCTCAACTATCCATTTATTGTCGGTGATGTGTGTAATTTAAATTTTCAAATTTATTACTTCAAAGAAAAACTGACTGTACAAAGTTCCATGCCCATTGAATAATTATATACTTACTCAATGCATCTGCCTCCCCCCTTTCAGAAGAAATTTTCGAAAATCTTTTCTTAGTGGTTAGGTAGGTAGGTACTGACGTCATGAATTATGATTCCACACGAACAGTCACGAGCTTGAAAATAAATAAATGAAATATTATTTGTTTATATTTAGGTATCGAATGTAATAAATAAGACTAGTTATTTACCAAGGTGAGTAAGCTTATTGCTTCCCATAAAAATTAAAAACACAATGTACCTGCTTGCGGGATCCGCAAAAAAAGCAGGTAGGTATAACTTTCATTTTTATTAACAAAATATGGACACAGCTATTGTATTGGATCAGGGAAAAGTACCTACAGAATCAGTCGGCGGTGGGTGATGGATATTTCATTATGAGCGTGTTTACACAATCCTACAGTTGTTTGTGCCATTAATTTAACATCTAATCATCTAAAAGAAATTGAATATTTCGAATTCGCGTCCTTGACTAAACGGTAGGCACTCGGTAAGTCATCAATGTCGTTTTACTATAGGTAATTAGGTACCTACTTATAGTCGGATTTATCCAATGTCTATTAATCGATCTCTTTTTTAGTTTTAATGCTTATACAATATAAAATTTTGTAGATAGGTTTAAAAATAAAGAGGTATCTTTAGGTATACTAATTATAAACTGTATTGGAAGCGCAATTTCGTTACTTCGGGTATTGCCCGTGGTTCACCTAGCTAGTACACCTGTGTACTACGGGCAATAAAATACATTGTTATCTGATTTAGAATGCCACCTTTATTATGAAAGAATTTTCGTAAAACCATATCTGGATCATTAGTCTATTTTCGTTGCTACGAAAACAGAATTTGCAAAACGTTTATCAAAACTTGGATCCTGGTGGTCTCTCACCCGGATATAGGAGTTGGCAGTCTTATTAATTACGAGAAAACGGTGCTAGGTTTATCTAATTAAGACCATAGTGAACAAATCATACAGTTACAATTTCGCTGGCAAAAAAATTGTTAATTATGATTGTAGAGGTCAATAGGGGCGGCAAAATTTAAATAGCCTACGGGCGGCTTATGAGTGTTTACACCACCACTGCAGTGGAGCTATATTAATGGGAGGGATAGGTGGACTAGGGGTATGAGGTAGGAATGTTTATAATGCGAATATAAGTATCGATAACGTATATAATGAAGCCTTTAGTGAGTTCGAGAACTCAAATAACACGCTACTGTCGCGTGAACGTATGACGCGGCCAATGCCCAGCTAATGCTAGAAACCGGTAGGCTACATGACCCAAGCGTGCATCGAGTATATTTACTTACACTATTTATCTGTACAACAGTCCGATAAGTAGTGTCGCTTAATTTAGCATTTATTTACTTTTGATTTCACCTATATATTGTTGCAGCTCGGAACAAAACTCAACTTGGGGTCAGTCTTGTTTTAGTCATCGATTATACATCTAACTTACGAGTACACACATAGTAACATTGTAAAAATGTCTAAGAGCAAGTTAGAAATTCGTGTCGTGACATACATGTGTCCTAGTCATCACGTTCAGCTTTATGAGTTAATTATGGAACTGTTGGAGGACACTCTCGATTGTTATACCACACTGCAGTACGAAAGTCGGAGTCCTGGACCATTTGAAGATAGACCGGATCCATTTTCTACAAACAAAGTCGACTTGGGTAAGTAACTTTTTTTTTATTTATCTTGTGGCACTTCTTTTTAGCCAGTGTAGCCAGTTTTAAAACTAGCGAACCGCCCCCGGTTTCGCACGGATGCAATTTTCCTCTTCATAAGAAATTTACTTAATTATTAAATTATTATTATTATCTATAAGTACCCGCCGCTTTATTTAAATTGATATTATCTAAGCTTTTTCTTAAGAGAACCTTCCTTAGACTTCAAAGAATAAGTATTTGAAAAAAATGACCAAATTGGTCTAGCCGTTCTCTTGTTTTGAGCTTAGCAACAAATTTTGAAATTCATTAATTTTTATAGATATGCACAAAGATTTAAATCGAAAGATGCGGCGTAATCAACTCGCGCCATACTAAAAACACACCGAAAATTCTTAACAATGGGTTGGGCGCAGGCGCTCAACCCAACTACAGTTGCACGCCAGCTACAGTGAGTGACGGTCGCTTGTTGAGAGCGTCGCTATCGTCACAGTCACATTTGTAGTAAGGAATGTGTTGTCTGTGTTTAAAAGTGTGTTTAGACAAAGGTATATGTATTTTATACTTTTGTCTTTAGTATAATGTATGTTGTATTTTGTAACACACTTTCGCTAGTAATGCCGCATCTCTCGATTTAAATCTTTGGATATGCATGCATTTTATTATGACGGGATTTTGAAAGTATAGCGAATATAATTTTCAGCATTTATGAGTGCTTCCGAGTATATGAGGCTGCGTGCAGAGAAGAATCCTTATGTCGAGTTGTTGCCTGTGACGTCAGTGATTGCTCATCAAATGAACGTGGAAAATAAACCCGGATACTTCTCAGACATTATTATACACAGCGATAAAAAGTAAGAATGAATACCTACTTTCTTTTCTCTGCTCAATTTTTCACAGGGGAAAAATGTTTGAAATTAGAATAGACTACAAAATTTAAAAAATATATATGCAATGTTGTGTAAAGATTTCCAATCAATCCGTGGGCTAGTTATCGAGTTTTGTGGACACAAACATACGGAAGTTGAATTTTTATATAACTAGCGCCCCGCTCCAGGCCTCGCCCGATTGTTTTATATAACACAAATCCCGTTAATCCCTCTTTTAATAAGTGAAAACCGTATTAAAATCCGTTGGGTGTTTGGTGGTTTAAAAGTATTTAGTGGACAGTTTCAACGACTTTTTTTTTCACTTACATGAAAACTTAAGTAGGTTTTAGTATATATGATGCATATATGTTATGTATTGTATAATAGGGCCACAGAGAGAGTTACTTCAATTTATAGTAAGCATAAAAAAATGTAAGGAAAGGAAGATTACCAAAATAAAAGTAATAGGTATATTTCATAAAAATAAAAGATGCCTGACTACTTTTTTTGCTTAAAAACTACCTACCTACTTCTTTTATAAATAAATTATCAACACAAAACCATTGAATATTGTCACTTCCATTGTTCTCTTCATAATATAACAAAGTCTACAAGAGGGGAAATCTATTGTGTACATGTAAATATCACGTTTCAACTTTCAATATTATGTCCTAAGCAAACTTAAATGGGTGGGTGCGAAGATAACGTTATCAGGAGTCATTGCTCCTGATAAGAAAATAGTATTTCTAATATTATTTTAACAATTGACTACCAAACTGATAGAATATAATAGTCTTAATAATTGTGTTTTCAGAGCTCATAACGTGAATACTTTATTGGACTTGAGAGGTTGCACTTTCGCATGCAGTGACGAGAAATCTCTTAGTGGCAGTAAAATTGTTTTGAAAACGCTAAAAGCAAAGGGAGAGAACGCATCATTCTTTGGATCATTACTAAGTATTTATGAACTTTTGAATAAACAACATACTTATAAAACACTTTAGGTTTTTAGACAATTAAAATGCTTATTTGTATTGATTTCAGAATCTGATTCGCACCTATCTTCGGCTCAAATGGTGCTTGCGAAACAGGCCGATTGGGCTGCAGTCGATTCTACAACACTTCTACTTTGCAAAAAATATATGCAAGATGGTGGCAAAGATATAACAATATTAGAAACTTTGGGACGTTTACCACCGTATCCTTTTGTTGTTAATAATAGATTACCAGGTAAGATTGATTCATATACTGGATATTTGATGACACTTGGTCGGCAATTTGAAAATATGCCGCCCGCGACTTCCCCGCGTAACTTTGTAAATTATATACTAAAACCTTCCTCGAGAACCACTTTATCCATTGGTGAAAACAGGTGAAAATCGGTCCAGTAGTTTATGAGTTTAACGCGAACAGACAGACAGACGCGGCGGAGGATTTTGTTTTATAATATGTAAGGATAAGGATATCTTCATCACTGTGACGACGGTGGCGCCATTTATAAATTTTTGGACGGTCCTCGAGAACCTAACATTTTTCTAGGATAAAAAGTATCCTATATGTTACTCCAAGTAATATCTATCTGTGTGCCCAATCTCACCCAAATCCGTTCAGCCGTTTTTGCATGAAAGTAACAAACATACATCCTCACAAACTTTTGCATTTATAATATTAAAATCATAATATATTTATAAAAAAAAAAATAGGATTAATAGGATGCTTGCATACTTTTTTAAAAATATTTTTATACTTATAACCATAGATCTATATAACTACTTAATAGTCTTTTGCTTATAAACTGTAATTTGTCAAACCTAATGATAGACTTTGTATTTTTTTAACGTGTTTGTAAACTAAATATTATAAGCTGTTAAGTTTGATATTAATTATTGACCTATTTTCAGCTGAAACTAAGGAAGCTATTACCGATGCACTTATGAATGTCTCACAAAACGCTCAATGGAAAAAGAGATTTGCTAAATTCGGTATAATAAAGTTTGATGAAAACAGTGATGCGGCCTACGATGGGCCGGCTGCACAGGTGTGGGCCGCCCCAAATGAAAAACTCAACATTCGATATTATTAGAGTGATCTTGTTTGTATGTTTAATTTATGTAATCTATATTTTATACGTTGATTATACACCAAAATATTAATTTATGCCATTGAAAAATGTTTTTTATCCTTATGTTACCGTTACATGTCTCTGCATGCTTATTTATGGCTAGACGGTCTCTTGCCTGACTTCTCTAAGGAGACATTTAAGGTTATCGTTTCTTTCTCTTTGGCGGCTTCAATTAGCATTTTTTTGGGCACTTTGACAACAGCCCTTAATACTTTAGGTGTCGCTTCTTTCGTTACGTTTGGATCATTTTTCTGTAAGAGAATTAATAAAATTTGTTAGTTAAATGTGACACTTAAATCACTAAAATCAAAGAAATAAAACAGTATTATAAACATTAATTAAATAAATAACTATATTATTAACACGCCTTATATATACATATAAAACAATAAGTTAAATATATATAAGGACATTCACCTCAATGAAAAAAAAGACATATTTGTTTCTTGCTTTAAAGAAATAAACATATTGGACAGAATAATTGAATAAAAGCTAACATATCTACGTTAATTCTATAAACTGAGTCTACAAATATGATTGCTGGAGTAACTAAACAATTCCACCGCCATTAATATGATTAATCTCTTCTTCGGATAGGGGTCGTCTTCGGTATCGGAGTGGAAGGTCAATATCTTGAATTACACCCGTACTCATTGCTGCCGCGGGTTGTGCTTGCATAGGCTGAAAAAGAATATTATTTAATTTAGTAGTAATGTGTTCAGGCCTCATTGTCAAAATAAAGGAATAAATAAAGGAAGAATTTCAACATGATTTCAACTGTTTTGTGACTAGGTACTTATCGGTGACTTTTGTACTTATTGTGACTAAGTATCGGCATTCAAGAGGATATATTATCATAAAAAAATATATGATATCACATTTAGTTGTGATTTCAATATACAAAACATAAAAATTTATTTACATACTAGCTGTTGCACTCGACTTCGCCCGCGTATTTTTATAAAATACTAGCTGGTGCCCGTGACTTCGTCGGCGTTGAAAAATACTAATAATAAATCTGTAAGGGTCGGTCATGGAGTAAGTTACTTTGTTTTCAGAGATATCGTGTTTATAGGCTCTATACATGATACTGAAACTAAATTGACGATTTTTAGATTTTTTTTCTGTATGTATGTTCCTCCATAACTCTTAAACGAATTAACTGATTTTCATGAAATTTGGTAGATTAATATTTAGACGTATGGGACACATGATAGGCTACTTTTTCTTTTTCAACGCGGACGAAGTCGCGGGCGCCAGCTAGTTCTTAATATTACAACTAAAAGTTATATGTTAACATTATGTGTAAATATCAGATTCGCTTAAAAGTAATTCCTTGGTAGGCAGTGAAAAAATATAATTTTCTATGGTATGCAAATATAAAACAAACTCGGATAAAGTAAATTAGTATTTTTGTTATGTAAGGGAGTAAACATTTATTTGGCTTATTTCAACTTTTGTTTGGCCCTGAAAAAACGAAAACACTCCAGCTTCGGAAAGCTCAACGGACGTGTACACATCTCCACAAAAAAACTTTTTTTTTTATATATATAAAGCTGAATTGAGCAGAATAAATTTACGTACTCCTTAAGTATGTAATTTTTTCCAAAATTTTGGTTAGTTTATGTTAGAAAACCACAACACAGAGGTTATGTTATGAAACGAGCTATTATTGGATTTACCAAAATAAGTAATAAGTATCAAATGTAGCATACCGCAGAAGATGCAGCAGGCGGTGCTGCAGAAGTGGCGGCAGCGGGAGATGCAGAAGGTGCCCGACCAGAAGTTCCAAGGCCACCCTTACGAAATTTAATGACAGGAACGCGTCTAAGAGCTGCTGTGAAATGTACCATATTTTAAACACTTATTTCAATGCTAAACAGGATTTTAATTTAAGAAAATTTTGTTTTGGGTTGAATTTTTTTGACTGATTTGATATTTTTAATTTTTATCGGAAGTTTCTAAAATGGCAGCTGACATTGACACTTGACAGTGACACGACACTGGCTTTTGACTTTTGAAAGTAACAGAGTACTTGATGTGAAATATACAGAATACTATTGGACTAAATCAAATTATGGATTGATTATTAAAATAATTCCAATATGTAAAATACACAAATAAAATAATACATAAAAACAAGGCACTTACCTACATAGTATGTCCCTTATATTCCTTTCAGTTAATATTAATTTAAGACGTCCCCTTTTTGGAGATTGTAGGTTTCCAATAATAACTCCGTTGGAATTTCAGGATGGAATAATTTTATTGAGAAAATTGCCCTACTTATATATGGTTTTTACACTTGTATGTGTGTGTGTGTAAGAGAAGCGGTTGATGTTGTTGTCTCGCTCATGTGTCGCGCGCAAGTACGTTGAGTGCTCCCCACTCTCGGGTGCCGAGCCTATAAAAATAGCCGCGCATTTGCCCTCAGTCTTTTTGCTTCGCTGGGCGCCGCGCAAGAAACAACTCGACGACGACACGTTCAAGAATGAAGATGGCTGTGAGCGACGACTGCGACTAAAGCGTCCTCTGTCGTGGATCCAGTGATTTATCCAGTGGAGTGATATTAATATGATGTGAAAAAAGAATACGCCTTAATTTCTAATAACAACAGCTCTTCTCAGGGCTATATGTTCCCATATTTAAACCGTTAGTGGTTACGTGTTTTATTTATCCATGACCTTGGTATGGTAGCTACAGTACTCCCCCTCAAGCGAAGCGTACCGGTAGTTTTATGAGACGGCCAGATCGTGATTGCTTGCTTTCTCTGTCGCTCGTTTTACTACTGGTAGGTAAAGGTAACTCGGTAACTGTTGAGGTATGGTTTAAAGGTAACTTGGTAACTGTTGAGGTATGGTTCTTGTTGGTAACTGGATCTAAGTCTTCAAGTAAGTATGCCGGTTTCAATCGGTCGATCGATATATTCGCTTGACGGCTATATAACTGAATGGTGAAAACTTTATCTGTTCTGTTTAATACACGGTAAGGTCCTTCGTAAGGTGTTTGAAGTGGTTTCCGAACTGCGTCGACTCTGACAAATACGTGTGTGCATGTGTGTAGGTCTTGATGCACAAAAATTTTTTTCGTACCGTGCGACTTTGTACTTGTAGGTCTGAGCGCGTCGATAGTTGTACGTAGCTTGTTTACGTAGGTATAATCGCCAACTGGAATATTCGACTGCGCGTTGAAAAAATCACAAGGCAGTTTTAGTTTGTATCCGTAGGTAAGTTCGGCAGCACTAACACCTGTGTCCGTGCGTAGTGAAGCGCGTAAGCCAAATAGTGTCGTAGGTAGCACGTCGGTCCATGTAGTGCTATGTTCGGATAGCTTGGCTCTTAATGCGGATTTTAGTGTGCGATGCCAGCGTTCGACTATGCCGTTACTTTGTGGATGATAAGGCGTTGTACGAGTTTTTTTGATTCCCAATATTTTCATTAAGTTTGAAAATAACTCGCTCTCGAACTGACGACCTTGGTCGCTTGTCAGTGAAACAGGGCATCCAAAACGAGTGATCCATTTCTCGTAGATGTGTTTCGCAATTGTTTCGGCGGATATGTCGTGTGTAGGTATCGCTTCAGGCCATCGAGTAAGACGATCGATAATTGTTATTAGGTATCGATTTCCGTCGGCTGTAGTAGGTAGCGGTCCTACGATGTCGACATGTATGTGCTGGAAACGGTCGCTTGGCGGGAACTGAGAAAGATTACTCGACGTATGGCGTTGTACTTTGCTCTTCTGACAATGAATACAACTCTTCGCCCATGTACCGATGTCTTGATTCATAGCGGGCCAAAAAAATTTCTGCGATATTAGCTTGCGCGTTGTTCGTGTTCCGGGATGACTAATGTTGTGAACGTTATCAAAAACGGTACGTCTGTATTCTTCCGGTATGTATGGCCGGATATGCGGTGTAGATGTTTCGCAGTAGATGTTCGCATTAGTGTTAGGTATGCAAATTTTTTTCATCGATAATTTGCTATTCGTGAGCAGTTGTGCGATGCGTCTATCTTTTTCTTGCGATTTAGCTATTTCGTTGTAGTCGAGCGTAGACGGGCATGTGATTGTTTCGATGCGGCTTAAGGCGTCTGCTACAACGTTGTCTTTTCCGCTTATATGGCGTATGTCGGTTGTGAATTCGGCAATAAAAAGTAGTTGTCTTGTTCTTCTGGGAGTTTCTGAGGCTGATGGCGATTTTTGCAGAACGTAGGCGAGCGGTTTGTGGTCGGTAAAGATGATTAATTCGCGACCTTCAAACGTCCTTCTAAAGTGTTTAACAGCCATGTAAATTGCTAGAAGCTCTCTGTCGAATGTCGAGTATTTCTTCTGTGCTTCGGAAAACTTCTTGGAGAAGTATCCCAAGGGTTGCCATTTATTGTTGTGGTACTGTTGAATTGCTGCGCCAGCTGCGGTGTCAGATGCGTCGCAACATAATGCTATAGGTGCTTGGTGAATAGGATGAGCGAGTAAAGCTGCATTTTGAATGCTCGCTTTACACACCTCAAAAGCATTCGACGATTCTTCGTTCCATTCAATTTTTGTTTTGTCTTTTTTCTTGACGTGGTGTAGGTACTTATGCAGTGGTGCTTGTATTGATGCCGCGTTCCGTACGTTGTCACGGTAAAAGTTTAGCATACCGAGGAAACGACGAAGTTCTTCGACTGTTGATGGTTTCTTATAGTGTAGTATGGCTTCCGTTTTTTCTTGTGTTGGCTTGATACCGTGTTCCGAAACAATGTATCCTAGGAACTTGACTGTCGGTTGACCTAGGACGCATTTTGCAGGATTGATGGTGATGCCATATTCTTCGAGCCTTTTTAGAACTGTGTGAAGATGTCGTTTGTGTTCTTTTTCGTCTGCAGAAGCTAAGAGTACATCGTCGATGAATGGGAATACGTAGTCGAGTCCGCGCAATACTTCGTGAATAAATCGTTGGAATGTTTGTCCTGCGTTCTTGAGGCCAGGACACATACGAGGGAATTCGAACAAGCCGAATGGTGTGATGATGGCAGTCTTCTCAATGTCCTTTTCATGAACCATTATCTGAGAGTATGCACGATTTAAATCGAGAGTAGAAAATATCCTCTTGCCGGACAGCATGTGCGTGAAGTCTTTGATGCGTGGCACGGGATAGCGGTCGGGTTTTGTTATCGAATTGAGTCTTCGATAATCGCCACATACGCGTAGGTCGCCGTTCTTCTTAGGGACGACATGAAGGGGTGACGACCATGACGACTTGCTTGGTCTGCATAAGCCTTGTTGCATCATGTTTTCGAACTCTTCTTTGACCTTTTGATAGCGGTGTGGAGGTAGAGGTCGTGCGCGACTGAAGACTGGCGATCCGGACGTTTCGATGTAGTGTTCAACGCTTCGGTCTGGGTTGAGTTTCATCGAAGTCAGACGAGTGATGCCAGGAAATTGAGCTAGTATGTCGTGATACTGTTGCTGCGTATCGATACTGCGGACGGTAGGTACATTTGTCGCGTACATCGGAACTTTGACTGATAAGCTTGTACGGCCGTCGATCAGCTTCCGATTTTTGAGATCCACCATGAGTTCGTGATGATTGAGGAAATCGGCGCCCAGTATTGGTTTGGAAACGTCGGCAACGATGAATTTCCATTTGTAGGGTCGCCGTAGGTTGAGGTCCAACTCGAGCGTTTTCTCGCCGTAGGTTTTAATAACGGTGTTATTAGCGGCGTACAGTTGAAATGGCAATGGAGTTGACGTAGACCCTTTTTTTCTAGGTAGGACCGATATGTTGGCGCCGGTGTCTACCAAGAAAGATAAGCCGGTCTTCTTGTCCTTTACGAACAGGCGGTGAGATTGTTCATGAACGCCGGTATCCGCCGCTGCCAGCGTTCTATTTAGTTTTCCGATGAGTCCGACTTGATAAAGGTGCATGGCGCGGTGCAGCGTCTTGCCTTCGCCCCAAAACGCCGATGGTAATAGCAGTACGGCGATGGTGACGGGGTACTGCGCGTGCGGAAACGGGACTGCGACGGTCTTCTTATACGAGATGAAGAACGATAGCTGGGTCTAGATCGTTCCGCTTTGAGTTCCGCTATTTCTAGGGACAGTTTCTTAATCTCGTTGACTAGAAATTGTGTGTCAGTTGCTGGTGTGATAGATCTCGTCTGTGATGGTGAGGAGATAGTAGACACCTCTTGTGATTGCGGTTTTGATTCGTCCATCGTCGGGCAGGGATTCATCGGCGGATTCATCTGTCGAGTTTTCCTGGCGAGCAGAGGTTCCTCGTCGGATTTTTCTGTCGGGCAGCGGTTCTTCTGTAGGGCAGCGGTTCTTCTGTAGGGGTCACCACTTTGGAGATTGTAGGTTTCCAATAATAACTCCGTTGGAATTTCAGGATGGAATAATTTTATTGAGAAAATTGCCCTACTTATATATGGTTTTTACACTTGTATGTGTGTGTGTGTAAGAGAAGCGGTTGATGTTGTTGTCTCGCTCATGTGTCGCGCGCAAGTACGTTGAGTGCTCCCCACTCTCGGGTGCCGAGCCTATAAAAATAGCCGCGCATTTGCCCTCAGTCATTTTGCTTCGCTGGGCGCCGCGCAAGAAACAACTCGACGACGACACGTTCAAGAATGAAGATGGCTGTGAGCGACGACTGCGACTAAAGCGTCCTCTGTCGTGGATCCAGTGATTTATCCAGTGGAGTGATATTAATATGATGTGAAAAAAGAATACGCCTTAATTTCTAATAACAACAGCTCTTCTCAGGGCTATATGTTCCCATATTTAAACCGTTAGTGGTTACGTGTTTTATTTATCCATGACCTTGGTATGGTAGCTACACCTTACTTCACTCATCGAAACACAACAGCACACGCGCTGTTATTTCACGGTGGTCTTCTATGAAGGGGTGGTTACTGCCACTACACAGGCTGCCCAAATAACTGTGAAACCCACTGTGCCCTGCCACTTTCCAGATCCAACTTTGAAAAGTTAATTTCCTAGACGGGAATCGAGCCCGGGAAACCACCTAGTAGATTTAAGGCAAGCAGCCTAACCACCCATCCAACGGGATCAGCAAATTCTGGGTCAATTGCCGTGATATCGACCCAGACCTGTCACGTCAGGGTATCAACGACTATAAAAAAAATCTATAAACTGGAACTTCTGCCTGACGATGATCGAATTAATGTAAAATTAATTTTACGAGTATTAGGTATACCTTTTCGAATACAGTAAATAGACAATAAGTAGGTATTATTAACTATTAAAAAGCGCAAGATTGAATATCTTGGCCGCGTGCTTAGACACGACAGATGTCTGCTTCAGTTAAAATCATGATCGGTAACGTGAAGTGAAGAGATGCACTGTTGTTTTCTAGCTCTACTTTGCAGACCTTCATTCAGTTTGGAAGTTGTAAATGTTTTCAAAAAAAAAAATAGTAAAAAGGCGATTTATAAAACTCTATATTCTTCAGATATAATCATTAATCGAATAATTATACTTAGTAACTTTTTATATAAATACATATTAGCTTTAAACAGGAATCAAACTTTTACGACTGCTTTTCCAGTGTTCTCTCCTCGTAATACTCCAACTAAGGCATCCACCATATTATCAAAACCAGTGTAGACCTTTTCTTTATATTTTAATTTGCCTTCCTGTATCCACTCGAGATTTGCATTAATACCTTCGTCCCACCGATCCAACCAACGAGGTACTAGAAACCCTTCCACTTTTAATTCTTTAAAAACTATCGCTGGTTGTACGATGGTTACTGAAAAAGAACAGTTTTTCATTAATCGAATTAGTCAAAATAGTCATTTTCGTATTACTCTTTTGAAACTTTGATACACGGCTGACGTCAGAAGTAGCCCGGATCAAAGATTTAAATCACAGATGCACCCTGTGCTTCTGAAAACTGTCCAACTGTCTGTATGCAACGTGAACCGCTCGCTGCTTTCTACAAGCGACTAAGGCGGGAGGAGTAAGCTCACTCTTCCCAACGATGACACATTTTCGGCCGCCTGAAGTATGGCAAGGGCGCATCTGTGATTTAAATCTTTGGCCTGGATCCAATGTCGACCCGAGGTCCTTATATAATCTAGTCGTCTATCCACCTTGTTGGTGGACGTCGGTCCGTGGTGTCCACTAGAGAACCGTGAACAATGGTTTAATTACCGAACGGAATATTGCATATTGCAAAGGATAGACTATAGAGCATTGTCAAATGAAAGGAACAAAGGAGATAGTACCGTAAGTACATAATTTAAACTTATTAAAAAAGCACCTTTTGGTAATCCAACATCATTGTAGGAGGAAATAGACCCACAAACCGCTACTCTTCCGAACTTATTCATGCTATTCATTATAGTTGTACTTATCTCGCCTCCAACCTGTAAATTTAATTATGAGCGTACTTAATTGATATAAATGCTCCCCGGAAAGATAAAATAGTAACCACATACATTGTCAAAGTAGCAGTCAACTCTTTTGGGAGCAGCTTCTTTAAGAGCGTTTCTAATATTTGCTGTTTTGTAATTAAATGCATAGTCGAAACCTAAATCTTTTTTCAAATATTCACACTTTTCATCCGATCCAGCGAAACCTATAACTTTTAAACCTGCAACGAAAAAATATCATTTTATATATGGATGTAAAATTTTATCATACGAGTATAAATATCATAATTTTATCACATTGCAGATATATCGTAATAAAAATAAGTACACTTAATCTATGTACAGGTGAATATGAAGTTAATTTTTTTTAGTAGCAAGTACATAAGAAAGTAAAGTACCCAGTATTTTTCCTATTTGTCCAACATGAGAGCCGACAGCACCTGCTGCACCAGTAATGACCAAGGTCTCGCCGGATTTCGGCTGACATATTTCTTTTAACCCAAAATATGCAGTGTTTCTGAGGAATCAATAAGGTATTTGCGATTAGATGTAGGACTTCTATAAAAATATCATAAAATACTTATTACCTATCTAAATTTTTTGCAGATAACGTCAGCGATAAATTGAGCGACATTTTCTTGATTTATGAGACTCGTTTTTATTATGAGTCAGTTATATATTGTCCTTTATATATTGTGACTGTGAAATATTAGGATTTCGCAGCTATTTTTTTTAAGTTTAAATGATTTACTAGTACAGAAGCAGTGATAACTGCTTTCCACGAGAGTTTAAAGGAAGACTTTAAACTTTCTTAAAAATCTTGAAAACAATAATTCACGATATTTTTCATACCCTGGCATACCAAGTACACCCAAAGCGAGTGATATAGGATGTGGACTTATATCTGGAACAAGTGTTAAAGGCAGAAGCTCCTTGCCTATATTTTTTTTAGGATCATAAATTGTGTGAGTCCGCCATCCAAATGGCCCAGTCACGTATTTACCCTCAGGATAGTTATCATTTCGACTACTTATGATTCTGAAAAAAGATAATAACCCAGTCATACAAGACAAAAAAAGTTAATTTGTCGTTTTTTGAAACAAAATATCGTCTAAAATAATCATTCTACGAGAAAAGTTATACGAAATGAAGTTTTAGAGCATTTACTTAGCTTCAATTTGAGAACAAGCACAACTCTGTAAGGCCAATAGTTCTCTTGTTATCAAGCAAATAAGTAATAGTAAGAACACGGATTTTTCAAAAAATGTAGCCTGACGAATTACAGGACCTTTGTAAAGGATAAGAAAAACATGAATCAGTGAAAAATAGGAATACAACCAATAGTAACAATAATAAAAATTAGTATTATTATACTAATTAACAATTAGTATTTTGTCTGCGAGACTCTTACGCGGGCGTTTTGGACCACGACGGGAGGAGCTAGTCCGTGCTGCCTACTCAGCACGTACTATCGCCGGCTTCCGGCATCCACTCCACACCGACGCTCGTCTGCACGCTCTTCGCGTTTTGAGGGGGTCTACGCCACGTTTCCGCGGGCTGCAGCAGTGTACCTGCTTCAGCGGCATTCCCGGAGCGTTTCATCCAGCTGAGTAGTTTTTTAATTTGTATACTCATCAGCTTACCCTCGGGGCTTTGTTGATTCCTACGTCTGAGCCGTCACTGCTCACGTCCTCGACGTGTTATTTTAAATACTTTAATCCAACCTAATTTAATCTTGTTAACTAGTAACCTTTATTTTACTGATTTTGATATTGTTGATACTTTGTTTGAATTCTTTTATTAAACTTGTGTTGTGGTAAGTCTTTGTTTCATTTCTTAGGCTGCCCTCTTTTTCTCTCTGGCAAAGGCGCCCTATAGTCTCGTGCTTTACTTGCTGAACCTAGTCGGTGGTAGCTATCTGGACTAGTGCGAAGCGACAAACAAGCACAGCACGCCAGAGGGTTACAGAGGGTTAAACATACAAGTTTTGTGTAATGTTATTGCTAAATGATTACTTTGGTATTTAATAAAAAAAATATAGTATCCTAATAATATTGTCTAATTCTTTTTAGGAGTCTGTTTTTTAGAGCAATGTCACGAAGTGATAACATAATAAAACTTGCACTAAATAACAAACAAAATGATGTTGCAAGAAGTAGCTCTTTTCCTCGGTTCATACCATTGCAAGTTATTGCCGAGCAACGGGCAAGGTCCGACAGTACAAGTAGGCGATCTTCATCTTCGAGTAGCTCAAGCTTTTCGAGCTCAAGTTCTTCCACTTCCAGTTCAAGCTCTTCAAACTCAAGTTCTTCCACTTCCAGTTTATAAGCTCTTCACTATCAAATGGAAATGGACCTTATGTAGCACACGATACTTTGCAAGATCAGGTGATTCAAATTTCCAATCAAACCGATGTTTGTAATATTACCAATACATCGTTACTAAGGCACGGATCATTATCACCAGTGTCGTGTCAGTGACTTCAAATTCGATTATCGAATCGCCCATTGGAACTTGTACTAGGAATTTGGGAATTGTTGAAAATATCCCTGTTGAACACTCCCGTCATCGATAGTCTTCATCAAGCACAGCGTCACCATCAGGTGATTTTTCTCTAGACGACAACGATCCTAACTATGAGCTTAGAATGCCTAGAACAGTAGAGGAATCGCCCGATACTGATACTTATTACCAAGAACCTAATATCGTATCTTCACCGGTAAGAAATAAATTCAAAAAAACTAAAGGCAAAGAGGGTAAAAAATCTCATAGTTACCAAATGTATGTTTAAGAAAGTAACAACTAGTGACTGATTAAGTTATACTACTGGCAGAACACTTAACTGTCAGGCTAAGTTCTTAACTATTTTTATTAACAGATTTTTTATTGAAGTTATCTAAACCTTTATATCGTTTCTATGTAAGTATAAAAAACTACTAGTTTAGAAAGTGGGTACTTATTTGTTTTAGAATTATTTTAAGTATAAATAGTGATTCAATTAGGTTCCTAACTGTTTCGCTAGATTTCTCCTAATTTCACTAAGAATATAATTTTTCTTTGTCTAATTATGTTCGTTTTATTTTCTCAACCTAATAGAAATTTAAAAATTGTAGATAAGTTAATATAACCTTATTAATATCAATTAATGTTTCCCATAAATCTTAAAATAGCTCTCCTGCAAAATTTGCTTATTTATGACAGTGACGGTATTGGATTAAAGGTGCGATATGTTTTGTTAGGTTTACCTGCACTTAGACAAAAGATAAAATTTTCTACAATTTGAGTGTAACCGCAATTCTGTATGTCAAACAGATCCCGAGATACACCATTTCAAAAATGGGCCATTTTCCCAAAAAGTTAGAAAATTGTAGTTATCCGTCTTTCGAAACATAATAATATCATCCAAAATAATCATTCTACAGTTGTGCTTGTGCTTAAATTAAAGCTAAATAACTGCTCTTTAACTTCATTTCCCATATTTTGCTCGTAGAATTATTATTCCCACTTTATTGATATTGTATGCTGTCTTTTTATGAGGTAGTAAAAAGAAATCATGCAATGTTGTCTTTTTATAGAATGTATATCATCAAATGGCCTCGTGTAAAAGATGTAGGTATTAATTATATTGATTCCGAGATAATTATATTTTCGCTTTTGATCATCCGAAAGCCACTTGGAAAGCGACAAAGGTCGGTATATACCTACCTAAATACAATACAATACAATACAAGCAAACACTTGAGTCAAGTATGTACCTACTTCGTGTAGTATTACATTAGAAAAATATAATATCTAATAGGTAGTAAAATGATGTTTAAAAACATACTTTGCAACTTGGCCTCCGATCATATCTGTAGGTAGTTTATATCCAATCATATAAGCACGCATATACGGGTCTACACTAAGATACACTGCTTCAGTTAATATTTCTGAAAACCAAGTTCAGTTAAAACTTAATTAACAAAAAGTACATTGACTAAGTATATAATAAAGAATTAATTTACCTCCATCTTTTAAATCCGGAAGATCCTCTTCTACAATTTTAAAGTCGCTCTTTTTCGGTTCGCCTTCGAAATATTTTGTTAAAACATATTTACTTGCTCGCACCTTTCCGCTTACTCCAGAATATAATCGTTTAGAGACAAGAGATACAGTATATAATTTTGAAAACATTTTGGTACCTAATTAAAGAAAAATTTAATTAGTAGTTACACATATACCTGAAAAAAAAAAATTAACAGTAAGTATGTATGACTCTATGTGCGAATCTGACAAATACACTTAATATCTGTGAATCCAAGCCATGACAACAAGCTTCATTCCCTCGCGATTCTTTTAATTCTTTATAAAATTTTATAAAAAAACCAACCAAAACAAAATGGCTAAACTAAACACAATTTACACAATGTTTGTACCCTTTTTAGTACCGAAGTAATGTAAACGAAATATATAGCATTATTGTTTTGTGAAAAATTGTTTACACTATGAATACTACAGAAGTTTTTAATTGTGTTTTGTGTAAAGATGAGTTCGATGATAGGGAGTCATTGCAAGTCCATTTCAGGTAACAAGCATTTATGAAACACACAATTTTAGACGAGTATAAATACTTTATAATTCAATATTTTTTGTTAGGAAACACGGCGATCCCAATTTCAACGTGGCTGTGAAGCAAAAAAGCAAACAATTGCCAAGTCCAAGTACTCACAAGTCGGAAGAGGCGGTCAGTTGCGATGTCTGCGATGAACAATTTCTGTCAATATCAAAAGCGATAACACATAAACACAAGGCTCATCCGGACCACGAGTCGAAGTATTTCTGTCCGTGGTGCGGAAAACTTTTCACGTTAAAGGTACGTACGCAACAACCTATTTAATACTGGGCGTGTAGTATTTACGATTACATACTATACGACCTATGTACCTCCCCACTATTCTTTTTATCATGAACAGTAGGTATCGACATATTGTTTTTCCTGTTAAACTTGTAAAAAATAAAATATTGAAAATAAAAAAAATTAAAAGTGCATTATATAGATAGACTAGCTGTTTCCCGCGACTTCGCCCGCGTTCAAAATGTTATGTCTTTCTCGATAAATGGACTATCCAACAAAAAGATTTTTTTCAATTCAAACCAGTAGTTCCTGAGATTAATACGTTCAACCCACTGATGTGTAAATAAGACAGTATGCGCCCGTACCATACTACTAGTGACAAAAAAATGGTCCTCCAGTTTGCACATCTACTAAAAATTTATACGTATTTTAATACATATTTTTATTTTTTATTGGGACCACAAAAGGGATTGTTTTCAACTTTGTAATGTGATGTAACATGTAGCTTAAATGTATTTTTATATTGATTTCAGCATCTCTATAATAAACATATACAAGCAAGTCATGACAGTGCACAGGTACAAATTACCTTTCACTGTGACACTTGCATCGTGGATTTTTATAGTGCATCTGCTATGAACTATCACAATACATTTTTCCACAAGCAAGACACAGAATTATCCAATGTGGGAGATTCCAAGACTCTGAAAATGTATAATGAGGTATGTACTTTTCCATTAACCCTTTCAACAATTATTTTTGTCGAAAGGGTTATCACACCTTCGGCAACACAGGGGCATAACTGCACTTTTTATAACTTTACAGAAGTTTTATTTTTTGCATTATATTCTGTGGTATTCTTCTGCTTATATTGCTTTGAAACAATTCTCTTTTTTACATCAAATAAGCCCCATACTCTTGTGAATATATTTTTTAATTTAGTAATGCTTTTAGGACTCTTCTGCATATGTAACTCATTTTACAAATTTTTAAGTTATGCCCTTGTCTTACCGAAGGTGCGATATATGACAAATTTCTCTACTTGTATAATGTTTATTTTCAAATCATTGGGTCATTCTCTTAAAAAAAAAAATTTTAAAAATTACAAGATAGGCAAAACCAAGTGGTTAAAGGCTTAAAGAAACATTAAGACAATACAGCATTTCGCAGCCTTCAGAACCAATCTGCTTACTGAAATCATGGCGAGTAGGGACACAAGAGTTCCTTAACTGTCCTCACTATATGCTCTCTATACTACCGAGTCAGCCAGCGCGCTTGCATTTTTGTATGATGAAAGTAGCCGCTTACCATTAATTACCACCATCTAATTGATAATTAAAATCTCACAGACACTGTTGTAATACTTATGTTAATAACTCTATGTTAATAACTAATAATAACCTTTTTATGCCTTTGTTTACAAAGTGTTATAATGTCATAGACATGTGAGTTTATTTTCTCATTAAATTTTGTATTGTATGCACTTGCCGTTACTAAAATTGTATTGGCATGAATATATGGCAAAAATTGTATCACTGTAGATTTATTTCAATTTAATTAACTTTATTTATTTTTAATGATATTTCCCTTTATTTTTCAACAATAAACAAGATTCTCTATTTTATTCCGGTTGTAACATTTATTTTCCTTATTGCACACATTTATCATGATAATTTTTATTATTTCAGGAATTGCTAGCAATTTATTATTGCCCTTTTTGCGGAGATGAATACAATAACAAAGTTAATCTTCATGTAAGTAAAGTTTATTTTTCCTTGGAGAAATACAAAGAATGTTTATTTAAGTGTGGTTCCATGTGTCTATAATGTGCAGTTCAGCATTTCTTCACTCCCTCTTTTTTGAATTATGTGAGCAAGTAGCTACATATATTTTTAGATAAGTCCATTGTCTATTTGTATGATAATCGGCAATAAATAGAGGCCTTCTTTAGATAGAAAAAGCAAGGTAGCGGTGTGAACCTGCCGACACCACTTTCGCATATCTACTCACTGAACTACATACCTTTTTGTGTAGTAAATAAGTTCTATATTGTATTGTTACGACCTTACCTTAAAACGAGACGCAATGCGAATGTTGCTTGAAGAGGCAAGATGCTTAAGGCAGAACTAGTCGGCGGCTCGAACTCATCGGTGTGTGTAGCTAAAAGTCATGCTGTCTCACACAGCACAATGCGTGGGAAGAGCAGTCGAGTGAGATGCACAATGATTCATACCAAACAAAACTACTGCATATATCTATCTATTTCGTATAAAGTTATTTGAACTCTTGAATAACTAATCAATGTTTGTGTTGTAGGTATCAATTTTTGAGTTTTTGTACACTAGAGTGACCTATTCACCCTCAAAGTTGCATTAAAACTTGTGTTAATATACATATGGATTTTTCAAGGATCATATCTTTTAAATTAATAACTCTTTTTTTTTTAAGTTTGTATAAAAACGAACCTAGTTAACGACAAGATAAATCGGTATCATGCTTAATATTTTTGTAAATTAAACATAAAACAGCGAAGTAATAATCTTTAAATGTTTGTATGGAGGAAAGCTGACTTGTGTCACCTTAAGACCGACATCACTTCCGCGTACTCACTGAACCTTTTTTATATAGTACTAGCTGTTGTACGAGACTTTTATAAAATATAGCCTACGTTACTAGCTAATAATGTAGCCTTTCTATGGATGAAAAAATATTTAAAATCGGTCTAGTAGTTTTTGAGGTTATTCATTACAAACATACAAATCTGTCTTTGTATTATTAGTTTAAAAAAGTTCTATATTGTACTGCTATCTTAAAAAGGTGTGAGGTGATGCTAAGGGTTAATAACCATTACATTGCCTACTGTTACAAGTTGCACACTTTGACTTACAGAAACATATGAAGGACGAACATATGGATGAAAACCAAAGTCCAGATGAAGTGCTCCGGTGTCCATTGTGTGAAGCGATTTTCTATCACTTAGATGCATATGAATTGCATTTAACATTTCACTCACTGGACGACAGATACAACGAAAAAGAGGAATTGTATGTATTTTGTTTACATTTCATGTGAAAAATTAGCCCAACGAATGAGAGTATTGTTGTATATTTAAGTAATAAATATTTTGCAGATTGGCAACATTATCAGAGATATCGTTGGAAGCTGTGCCTCCTCTAATGGAAAAAGTGGAAACATGGGAGCGAGTACCAGACACTGAAAGTTCTTCCAACGTTATGGGTATAGTAAGTATTTCAGACTTTATAAATTGAAAATGCAGTTTATGAGAACTATTAAAAATATTTATTCATTATTTCTATCATACAGAATAAATTCCTCGAGTTGGGAATGGAGGAGTCCAACAATTCGAGCGGTGAACAGATGTCTGAAAAACACACGTCAAAAAAGAAGAAAAAACGAAAGAAGTCTAAAAAATCAGCCATCACATTAGATGAATTTTTAAGCATGAACCAAGATGTGTTTGGCGAAGGGCTAGATTTTGAAGGCATTGAAGAGGTACCAACAAGGGTTGTTGCAAAGCAAATTAAGAAAAGAAGGATAAAACCACCACCCTCTGAGGTTAATAAAATATCCGTCGCCAATTCCAATGATATAGAAAAATTAAAGAAACAAGGCATATCAGTAAAATTAAATTCAAATACCAGCAAAAAACCGGGTGCTATAAATGCAGATCCTAAATTAACTGTTCCCTTAAAAGCTAAAACTCAAATTCAGTCCAATGTAATAAGCACTACCAACGACGTATTATCAAAACTTTTAAACCAGAGTAATAATCAGATAAAAATTGTAAAAAAATCTGTACAAGAAAATAAAACCGCCAAGGAAGAAATGAAAGAAGAACAAACAGTTTTTTCCCAAGCAAACAATCAAAATGCAGACGCACAGAATAATTTTCAAAAAAATAACGTAAGCGAAGCATTAGAAGACGCAATGAAATCAGGCGAAGAAATGACAGACACAGTACCCAAAAATGACGAGTTTGTTGATAATAATATGGCTTTGAATGAAGAATGCGAAGATTCTTTGGAGAACGATGACATTAATAATTCAGATTTCGAGAGAGCAGAAAATATTGACGATGTCAATAAAAAAACGGTAGATTCATTGAAAGCTCTAAATAAAAACATTACGGTGAAGTCGATACAGAAAACTACAAATTCAGGAATTACGGACGATTCATCTAAGTCTGGCTTGGATGATGTTTTTGACCAAAGTAATAAAGAAGAGAAAATAATTGGAAATGGAAATGCAAATATAATGGCATTGAAAAAATTAGGTAGTCAACTTAAAGTCACAAAAACTGTAGAAAGAAAAAGCCAAAATCCTCTAGGCGTTGACAGTCAAAAAGAAGCACATGAATTCGTCAAGGATGGTGTATTACAAAAAACAATAACTCAAGTGAAACCAGCTAGAACGAACCAAGAGAAACAAGTAATAAATAAATCAATAGACCCTTCAAAAATTTTAAACCATCAAATTACGATAAAATCTGTACCAACGAAGAAATCTCAAAACCCAACTTTCACAGACAATTGTGAAGGACCGGAATACAATGAAGATACAAAATCGCCAGTAAACAAGTCGGAAATACCTTCAGACGATGAAGACGTAAACGACAAACCTTTAACGAATGCTCAGAAAAATCTAGAGGCTGAAACAGACATGAAGAGTGGTGACAATACACAATTATCGTCAAGTGTTAAACTCCTCAAACATCTGAAAAATGTTACGGCAAAACCGGTTTCCATCAAAGTTGCGAATCAAACAAGAGCTATAGAGTGTGTTCCAAATAACAATGAACACAATAAAGGAGAAATTTTTAACATAGACGATTCCGATAGTGAAATTGATGATCAACATACTACTGAACCTCATCCGGTGTTAAAACAGTGTCCTAAAATTGAAAATGTCAAAATTAATAAGCAGCCATTAAAAACACCATCAGTCTTGAACAATATTGGTAAACATATAACCATAAAATCTAATAAGACACAGCCATCTCTTTCGAAACCTGATAATGTCGACACTTATTTAAATGACAATTCTGATGAATTTGATGATGAGATGGAAGCAAATGTCGTTAAAAATGTTAGTAAATCAAATCTGAAACAGAATGCAACAGTGAATACTTTAAAAAAATTAGGCCAACATATAACTATTAAGGGAAATAACTCGTTTGCTAATGCTCAGATCATAAATTCTTATGACTCCGATGATAACTTGCCACATGAAGATGGTGACTCTGACACAGGTTCAGATAAAGTTAAAATAACAGAACTACGGGAAGAGAACAATCATGTGGAGGCTCCAACACTTGCTTATAAAATTAGCAGCAGCACACCTGCGAATGCGATTGTTCAATTTCCAAACGAATCAAACAGCGATAATGACGAGAGTAACAACTATGAAGATGAGGATTTTCCTGACATTGAAGATCAAATTACATCCAATAAATTAGTAAAAACACAAAATGAAAAAGTGCAAACAAAATTTCCTCTAAATTTAAATAGATTTCAAAATATCACAATAAAGTCACTCAATGAAAAGAAATCTTTTAGTAACATAAAAGAAGACCAAGCCAACTCTAAAATTGATGTACCTTCGACATCAAAGGATGTTAAAACTAATATTAAAACAAATCTGAAGAACCAGACAGTGAGTGTAGTCAAACCAAATCAGAAAGTTTCTGTGGCAGCCAATCAGGTAGACACAGTCAATAAGCAGGTCACAGTGAAATCGTATCAAACACAGACAATAATAGAAGAAGTTACAACGACAGTTACAAAAACTGTCAGAACTGTAAACCAAACAGTAAAACAAACTAGCAATAATAACCAAACATTAGCAATTAGACCTCAGGCATTGCAAGGACCAAAACCACAAAAGCCTCAAGTCAGAAACATCCAAGGAGGGATTGTTAGGCACCCTACTACACCAAACGTTCGACCTGTAGGCGTTAGGCCTTCGAACTTTATAAGGCCTGGAACGCCTGTAAGGTCTTCAAATGCATTGGTGCCAGTTAGGCCGGCTAATATAAGACCCAATAATCCAAAACCGACAGTCAAGCCTTCAACGTCTACCTCACAGGGTCAAGTGACTGGACGACCATTAAAAATATCCCCAAATGTCTTGAATACGACAGCAAAACGTGCGAATACAACGAACGAATGCAGCGGATATAAAAAGCCAGATGAGTTCTTAGCAGGTTTTGATAGCGACGATGAGGATATGGGACAGCAATATGCATCGACCTCACATTCTACTAAATCCAATTTTGTAAGCATGACTAAAACGGTGCAAGGTGGTTCTACTGTGATGTCAACTAAAATGTGTGCTACTTCTCAACAATTGAACAGATTGAGTAATGTGGCCGGTTTAACGATAAAAAGTAATCAAGTTAAACAGTCGATGCAAACGGAGAAAAAATGCGAAAATATTGCATCGAAACGTGCTTTGGAAGCTATAGAAAAATTACAAATGCAGGGACTCTTGGTGAAAAAACCTCGCGTGGATGAAAGCTTTGATGATAATTGGATGTCGGGTGAGGATGAAGACGAAGTAGGTCAGAATTTAGTAGAGTTTGATGAATGATAATGTTTTTTTTTAATGTAAAGTCTAGACAGGCAGACTGACGGTAAGTGGGTACCGTCAACTGAGCTGCAACGGGCTTGTCGAAGATTAAGCTGTATTTTTCAATAAGATTTAACAGGGCTAGTTTCAAGGGGATGGAACATTTTTTTTTATTTACCCTACACTATATTTTGAACTTAAATTTTTGTTATGTTATGAGAAAAATAAATAAATTATAATTAAAAAAAAAAAAGGAAATGAAGAAATATTTTCTGAATCGAAAGAATTGAAGTGTTTTTTTTTGTTTGTGTATTTCAGTGAGAAGTAATTTTATTTATACCTTTTAAGTGAATTGTTAAAAAATTATCTCCGTAGTGATTGGATTTGATGATTGTTAGCTCAATCAGTGAACTACGGAGGATATAATATTAGGAATGTAAACGAATGAAAAATTAAATATGTGTGAATTTGGATGTTGTTCTAGCGGAGTTTAATAATTAAAATAAAGCAAACATAATATTCGGTCGGAGAAAAAAAGCGCGTCTGTATTTCATATAAGTATTTAAGAAATTTTTTTACAATGTTTAAGTTCTTTTTGATAACTTGTTGCCATCTTGTAGTAAATGGTGTAATAGGTCAAAAATATTGCAACAAGAGCAATGAGAGAAAAATGTGAGGTTAATTTTTGTGTGACGTTTCAGTGTAACGATCACGTGATTTTTGTTTCTGCATGAAGTTTCCGCCAAAGAATTTTCACTTTTGACTCGCATGCTTACTTTGTACACGCGCTTTTTTTTAGTAACTTAACAGGTATAGACAATGAAGTATGATTATAAATAAAACAAAAAAGCGAAGTTTTCTCCCCGACCTAATATTGTCATGACTGATATTTATTTCAAAAATTAAAAATTTATTTGTCGCAACTAAATAATTATTACTCATATATATATTTATTGTAAATACTTAAAACGTAAAAGTTTTTGTTATTTATAGTTATAAGCTTTAGTTCCTGACTGTACACAGTTGCGATATTGATTCATTTTTGTAACTTGAAGACTGCACATAAAAGCGCCGTTCAAAATGAGATGAAAATTTTGTGTTTTTATTTTCCCCTAAATTTTTTTTCATTTGAATTTAGGATAGGAACCTCAAAAGTTCAGGGCCTCTTTCACTAACTACAAGTAAGTGTTGATAAGTTACTTTTAGACATAATTTTCTGTTTTATTGAATTATGCACTCGGTTTACTTGCATCATTCGATAGGCGATTTTTTATTATTATTTTCTTTTCAATGTTTGGGACTTTTACCGTACAAACAAAGGTATATTAGCTCTATTATCCCCGGTTACCGGTGACTTTAATGACAGGTAGCCTACTTGACAGATGGTGAAAGAGGCGCTTAAGTTATCCGCTCTAGGTCAGAGCCCATTAAGATTTGCGATGTTAATACCTCAGTCAGTGTTGTAGGGGGCACTTGGGTTGGGCAGTGTGTTTCATATTTGCTGTTGTCTTTCAGTGAGTAAGAGATGCCAGAGCCAATTAGGTGGAGCACTTATGACGTTGCTTGTGTTATAGGCGACGGTAGCCACCTACCATCAAGTGGACCGGCAGCCTGTCTGTCGACCTTATTTCACTGTACATATCCATCGGTAGTACCATTCAATGCAAAATCTAAATTAAATTTAGATATAATCTAATTAGTATAAAGTTAATCTCATTTTTACTTAAACAAATAATAACGAAATTATTATTTCTTTATATATTATATTTAGATAAAATTTATAATAACACCATAATAATTATATATACTTTTTCAAACACCGTGATATATCAAAATATAAACAGATTTTCCATGATGTTGACTAATTCTCTATAAGTTAGGCCGCATTCCCGTTTATTCTGTTTTGGGTTCCACTTTATTTTGTCTCCACTTTTGGTCCTGCAATCGATACAACAAAGTTGGTAATCGTCACACTACCGAGCTGATGGTAGCAGGGCAGACTGACCGTCAGACCAGCGTAATCTTTAGGAGTTCTATTTTATCACACTGACAAAACGTACCTACCTTTTAGTACTCCTGAAAGGACATTGTTCAAAGCCAGGTTACCTAATGATATTTAATCGTTAAAACGAAAGTAATAAAAAACTGATTTTCCCCCTGATAATTTTTATAGTAAATTTCTGCTCCATGATGTATAGTTATCATATTTTATTTTGCTATCCATACGTCTCGGTGATTTAAAATGGTACGACAGTTAGAAAAACAATATTGCCCTAACTGTCTAACTAAGCTCTAGCTTCCATATTAGTGTGACGGTCAATCTGCCGTTCGGTGGTAACAGCATCTTAATTCTAATCGATTTAAATATTGAAGTTACCATCGAATACTGAATAGGAAGTCTACCACAAAGCTCTATTCTTAATAATACCCACAATTAAACACTCAAATAGGAAAAATAATCATTCAGGTAACCTAGGATCATGCGAGTAGCCAAATATGTGGACCCAAAAGCAGCTATTTGAACGCACACAATCTACACTAGATAACTTATGTAAGAAAAAGTATTTTTAAATGATTTGACGCCACAACAACTACTGCAAACCAAATGGTGAGATGGCAAATACAAATAGTGGTACAAAACGGATATAGGTAATATACTTAAAAACATTTATTACTAACATATCAGGAGGCATGCATGCACGAAGGGCATGTACATGAAATTTTACGAATACCTGTAAAAAATCTGGGCAATTTCTTGTTATTGGGATTAAAAACAAAAGTGTAAGTACCCACTCACTGTTTCCATTTCACTTACCCGTCACCAAATTCTTCTAAAAGGCGACGACCTTTGAAATTACTATAAAGTAAGGTAGGTTAGGTAGATCAACAAAATAATACCCCTTTCTCACACATTTAAATTCATGCCTCTAAAGCTGAAGACACTCATAGACATTTTGACAATAGACAAAACGGTGAAAAATGAATCACATTAGCCCCTTAATCATAAATTACACTGAAAAATTCAATTTTTTTTTTAATATCTCAGCACCCAATCAATTTCGATAATATTTAGTAAATAAATAAAACAGAGACTTCGACAGTGTATCCCAAATGGTGCATTTGTGATCATGTATCATATGTATATGCATGTGAAGATGTACATATGTCACAGAGACGTACCAAAATGGCGATCTCGTTTGACAGACGGTACGCAATAGCTCGTAATTTGTATCTCAGCTTCTGTCCGCCCTTCGTTTTCTTGCGCACAGTCCTCAATAGAGTGTACGTGTTGCCACAGAACAACGAAAGGAACAAAACGGCCAAGTAAGAAATCTGGATTTAAAAACACAAGACAATAAATTAAAAGAAAATATATGCCACAGAAAACAATTTTATTAAATTATTTTGTATATAAAAAAAAATCTACAAAGGAAATTATTCAACATAAATATGCACTGATCTATGCTGATTATAATACAAAAAAAGACAAATATAAATAACTTAGATATTTCATTAATTTTTATAATAAACAATACAAACGTTGAATAAGTAATTATTAAGTCAAGGAATATTTTTGGGCTGTTTAAGATTAATTTGTTTTTGTGCAATCTTGCTGTATTTCTAAATTTATTAAAAGGAAACAGTGTTTGGTTTTCTCGAGTAAACGAAGAATAATAAAATTCAATAATTTGTCTAAATTTAGTTTAATAACAAATTTATTATTTGGGTACACAAAAGATCTCAGAAACTTATTGATTATTAAATCCAACATTCGTATTTAATGTATAGTTGACCTAAATGTTTTTATGCCCACGTGTAGCAATTGGTAATAATTTTATTTGTTGTTGTATATTACTTAATGTGATAAGACTCGAAGGACCATTATTTATATACAACTTTTAACACAACCCTTTCTAATCAGAGTAAAAAAAAAATAAGAGTTTATAAAAGAGCACAAATAAGTCAGATTATACAGAAAGCAAATTTACTATTATATCTAATATAAAATAATTATCTACTTTGCTGAGAATTAAAGTATAAAAAAATCTGTCGGTATAAACAAAACAAATAATTTTGTTTCTGTAGCAATTAAGATTTCAATATAAAAAAAAACATACCCCCAAATGCCGACCGTGTTACGAAACTTATTGCTCATTAATTACAGTCATATAAACTATGCATTTACCTTTTCCATTACATTTGTAAAAATATTAAAAGTACACAATCATGCTAATAAAAACTAAAAACACTAATATATACATACATCACACAAAACAGTGACTAGTCCCATAACTATATAACATACAGATCTTAATTATGCAGATAGTCTTCGTGCTAAGTTTCGTTGATATTGTGAAATAATATTATGTCGAAATTATGCCTTCAGTCAAACTATTCAGTACCTACTTATGTATAAATTATTCAAGAAATTCGTAATTATTTTATTGTCCAAACTTGTTAGTAAATATTTAAAGACATACAATTTAAATTTGTGCGTTGAAAGGTGGTGAAAATTTACATGATACCCCTTCAAAAGTATATTTTTCAAGACTTGAAACATAGATTTGAACAAAAAGAAAATTAAGCTATTAAACGCTTTATTTTCTTTAAAAATAAGTATATAATAATTCAATAATAACCACGCTAAAATTAAAATTATAAATATTAAAACACAATATCCATTAAATAAAACCTAATATTTAAATAATGAGGTCGCATTCTTGTGAAACACCTCAGCTTAGCCCGAGGGTTAACAATTTATAATCACCGTTGCAATATAAAAAAAACATGCACTTTAGTATTTTTAACATAGCATTGGTCAGGTGACATTTGATTGCATTATTTTCAGGCATGTTATTAAAAAAAAATCTGTCAGTCGTACATTACCACTATGACATACGAACACTTTATAGCCATCTGTTAAAATCTTAACAAACTATTGAAGTTCAGGTTATTATGAACCAAGAAGTACGTACTAATTCGGGTAGATGGCGCTTCTTTCATACAGTTAAACGTCACTGAGGTTGTCGCTCACAGAGCGTGACGTCCGAGTTCAGTGTTTTATCGAAAAAGTGCTCAAAGAAGGTTTCAGTTCAAAAATATTCATGGGAAATACAATGTGTTTAAAATATTTTACTATATTTTTGTCTACGTGTCTAGTAACTTCAAATACCAAACCCATGCTATGTTTAAAATAGTATAAACACACGTATTGCATGCATTTCTCTATAAAATCTAAATAAACCACCATG
Organism: Synanthedon formicaeformis; assembly: GCA_945859745.1. Classification (NCBI taxonomy): domain Eukaryota; kingdom Metazoa; phylum Arthropoda; class Insecta; order Lepidoptera; family Sesiidae; genus Synanthedon; species Synanthedon formicaeformis. The sequence goes on from OX243965.1 coordinate 7,719,890, forward strand.
AATCGTTCTAAAAAATAACAGAAAGAGTGACTTCTGTAGCCAAAAGAAAGCTACTGTCGTAGATTTAGTAATTTGTGCTTCTTTATAGCCATATGTTTGGATTACACATGGCTTATTTTCAAAAATATGTTTGGCACTATTGTATTCTACATTTAGAAATAAATAAGTATGTATAATACAAACTTCAATACTAATTGAGAATAATTCACGTCGGTTATTAGATTTAAATGGACATCATACAATATTTTTGGTTTAATTTCACTGAAACAATACTTACTACTACATACATACATGTATACAATTAATGTACCTAATAAATTGTAAATCGGGAGATATTTTCTATTAAGATTCAAATTGAGTAAATTCGAGATTTCTACTATAAACAACATAATATACATCGAGAAACAAACTAACTAAAATTTTCGCCTGCGCTAAATGTTTTCAAAACATCACTTGTACGTTTAAGTTGATCATACGAATTAAAGCAAGACCATGGTAAACAAACCTTCAGGGGTTCATAACATTTTTTTTTAATAAAACAAAATTGTTAAACACGTACTTTTACTAACAGCACGTATTTTATCTACACAGGCTGCTTCTGACATTTTTATGTGCGAGAAAAAGGACAGAGATATAATCACACAATTATGTAAAATTCAAAATGGGTCGGTTTTATTTCCCTCGCATTGTCTATGCATTGCATTGGTTTTATTTAATGCCACAATTTGTAAACAATTCATAAATATATATGTAAATAAATAAGGCATAATCGCATTTCTAACATATTATGTTTTCTTGAACTCAAATGCACAATCACTACATTTTTCCCATAAAGTGCATTTTGTAAAATATTATTTTACTAATATATTTAATTGTGACAATAATATGTACTTATTTTATTCAAAATTTAAAACGGATTTACATTATGGGAAAAATAACTGTAATACTATATTGGCATTTATTCACCAAAATAAATAAATAAATAGAATATAACTAACATTCACCGTTTAACATTACACTACACAATTGTTGGTCCACAAGAAAAAAAAAAACTAAAATTGAGTTTGTCCCACTCTTGGATTTAAGTTTGGTGTCGATTTTAGATCACAAAGTGAATCCTAGATACCAGACGGCACATATTCTGAGACGATCACTACCAGCTCATTATTCCAATTGACTAGAGCAGTCGTTTTCTAAGAAAGTGACAGCAATAACTCCCCATAAAATGTATACTATGTTTGAAGCTATTTCTTCTGACTTTGGTTTGAGTTATGTTAAATGAAAGTATGTACTTGGCAGTGAATGATAAAGGTGCCCATAGACGCTCCGATTTTGCCTGAAAAACAGACTTTTCGTGCGTCAACGAAGGCGTCTAACTCCCGTTACTTTTTGAAGTATAATACAGAAAATTTTCACTATTTTAATTTCCTGATTTAGTCGATATAGTTGTGAGGTAGTTAGAAGCGTTTTTTTTTTCTTCAAATTGTTTAAAAATATCGAAAATAATAGGCGTTCTGTTTTAGTAGTGGTCGGCACATGTCATATCGGAACGTCTATAGCGAACTTTAAACTAGACAGTCAGTACGCACAAAATCAGTAGCATTAGTTTTCAATATTTCCCGTCCATATATGCTAGTTTATTTAAGGTTATCAAATTTACCTATACATACTTTTGTTAGGAACACTGGGTTTGGAAAAAGCTTAATTTTAATAAGTAAAGACTGCGAAACCCAATATTTAATTATAACAAAAAAAAAGAATGTGATTCGTGTCATTATTTTTTTTATCAAAACTTATCTAAGTATTGTAATAAAACCATCCGGTAGTAAAATATATTATGTAACTTCATGTTAACTCTCAAAAATATGTTTTTATTTGTATTTTTTCTGGGTGACATTTAATTCTGAGAAAATCTGTCTTGATTTTATCCACCCAATCGTATTTGAAGAGGCCTTACTTTCTCATTGTTCATTATTATTTTTATAAGATTATTGTGAGAGTGGCACAACTCTAGATTCATTCATAAATATTTAATGCTAAAACTACGACTACTTACTGTAACTATTCCGCCAATGTGAAATGCAAATTGTGTCGTATATTACGTCACGCTTTGTAGGTTCGAAAAGACCTGACTCTTGTAAATTTAAAAGACTAAACGTAATCTTTCAAAACCCTCTTAGGATATAGAGTAAAAAACACATTTAGCCATCTTAACAGCTATAAATTAAAATGGCGTTATACATTTGACAATTTCTTGAATTCTACTGTTATCTAGCAATAAGTTGACCGTCTATGTATTTTAAAGTGTCAGTCCTCTACGGTGCTCCCTACAGCAGTACCACGTAGTATACGTTTAGTTTGAGAAAATATATTAGCGGAAAAACTTGAGAAATTACTTTTCCGACATGTTTAATAATACTTATTGTTCAATTTAGAAAAACTTAATCATATTTGATTTTCTCACTCCGAATTATGAGATTTTTTTGAGGTTCTAATGTTCACATTGGCGGTTAAGGAAGTAACTACATTTATTCAGCACAATTCAGCTTTTGTCCATAGAAAAAAAAAAGTTTTGAATAGAAATGCGTACACGTCCGTTCAGCTTTCTGAATCTATTTAGCTTTCGCGTCAAACATGCAAAAATGAGGAACAAGAATGTATCATTCGCATTAACTGTGGGTCTACCATGAGTTTATAATGACCACACTCGCTATCGAGAGCGTAAAACATGTATATGGAAAATTGACAATGTCAAACTGACAAATTTCCATATAAATAATTTACGCTCTCGCTAGCGAGTGCGGTCATTATAAACTCATGGTAGACCCACTGTACAGTAGTACCCAACTGGTTTGCACAGAAGAGGAATTTTTATGGGGAAATGCTATGGATCTTCATTGTATTATGAACCTTATAGATATTGTATCTAAGGTTAATTATAAGTTTTAAGATGTTTTCGTTAATCGTCCGAGCCGTACTTTCTTTTCTGCGTGAACGAAGATTCACGACGCGCCTTAGCAACTCCTCAATACGAACAAAAATTACGACTTGAATTGATTCTCACTCAATTGAGGTGAATAAATGTAGTTATTATTCCCTATATCGCGCACATGGAAAATAGAGTAAGGAGGCCCAACTCTATACATGAGAAAGTGTCCTTCGATTACGCTCAATTAGGCGGCGCTGCAGTAGCATTTTATTTACGGTTATTTTATGAACTAACTACGCAACGAACCAATCATATCAAACACCTATGCTACACTAGCGCCACTCTGGTCAATTTATGAACCTCTATTAAATGCTTTTAGCTTTACCACTTTTCATGTTTAACACCCATGCACAGTTGTGGGCTATAAAGATTGCACATCGACTTTTAGAGAGAGATGAATGACTAGTTTCGGTTTCGTAGAGCGTTATCTCTGTCACACAGTACCTATGTGACGTTAGTGCTTCGAGCGACAGAGATAACGCTCTACAGAGATGACAAAGCCGAAACTAGCCGATCATCTCTCTCTAAGAGCTTGTTCAGATGAGGCGAATTAACTCGCGCGTAAGCGAGATACACGGCGAACAATTATCGCGTTCACATGATACGCGCGAGGGAAACACATGATTCGCCGGAATCTCGACTCGCGCGTTGCTCGCGCGTAGTGTGCGCGAGGCGAGATACTCTGAGCTCCTTGTTGCGTTCAGTAATCGCGAGAACGCAAGGGGGAGTACACTTCCAGATTACATTATTTTATTAGAAGCCGGCCCATGTCACTCGCGCGTGTTTCGCGTTTTGTGAACGCAATCAAGAATAGTCTCGCGCGTATACCCTCGCGCGTAATTTGCCTCATCTGAACAAGGCCTAAGAGTCGACGTGCAATATTTATCGCCTACAACAGCTGTAAGTTGGGTCCCCCTTTACCTCTACCCTCCATAATCGCTCGCGCAAACAAACTCACTTCACATCACACAGAACAATAAATGCATCTAATATGAAATCAGGCCGCATTGCACCACTCAGTTGCAATGTACCTGTTCGTTTAGTTTCTGCGGTATCACCCTCAAAGTGGTCACCATGTTGCCGATGCCCAGAACGAGGAAGGAGACGCTTAACGCTGGAACCTGTTATTGGTCGTGTGTACACACGCTTTATTTTATATACACGTTCATTATCCTTATTACATATTATAAAATAAAAGTCCTCCGCCGCGTCTGTCTGTCTGTCTCATTTTTCGATTTTCATTGACCGATTTTCATGCTGTTTTCACCAATGGATAGAGTGGTTCTCGAGGAAGGGTTTAGTATATAATTTACAGTTACGCGGGCGAAGTCGCGGGCAGCAGCTAGTGCAATTATAAATCACCGTTTCCTGTAAGGGATGTCTGTCGAGTTCTATTGCTTTTTCAACAAATTATTTTGTTCTTATACGAAATATATTTCTCCATACAGTTCTACTAATTAACCATAATCATATAATAAATAGAACTCAACTGACAATATTGAAGAAAATATGGGGGGTCATATCCGATTGACGCAATGTGAATCAAAATAAAATTTTAAGAAAGAGTTACACATAATATATCTAGTTTGAATTTGACTTGCATCATTTATTATTTTTGACAAGATATGGGTGTTCACAAATAATTTTGAATTTAAAAATTAGAAATATGAATGTGTGAATTAAAAAAAAAAATCGTATAAAATATTCCAAGTAAAATAAAAAAAAAAAATCATCAAAAAAGGTATTTATTGTATTTGCATTTCAAATACAATTGAAATTATTCAACACATTTGAACGGTCTGTATTTTCAAGAAATTTAACAAGAAAGATAGTCGGTGGTACCCAGATATTATGATTTTCATATATTTCGAGTACTGTATCATCAGCTTTTCATTGTTGTTTCCATATATGTATATATATATATATATATATATATATATATATATATATATATATATATATATATATATATATATATATATATATATATATATATATGTAAATGAAGTTGGTTTCACTTCATTTAATTCGAATTTCCCGCGTTGTAAACTTCTTAGTAGGTATGTGGGTAGTTGTTTATAATTTTAAAAGCAGCTACCTACAACGCGGGAATAATACGGTGGTAGAATATTATCTGATTTGAATACGAGTCGTGTGATTAAATAATAAATAATTTAAAGCATTTAAAGAATTCACAAGTAGATATAAATAATAGCTTTAAATGTTGTTTCTCTTTCAGGTAAGATTAATATTTAGTACGGTGAAATTATATAAAACTGAAAATGTAAAATTATTTTATTTAATAAAAAAATATAATATCTCTTTCAGAGCAACGCATTTCGGTTATTTTATTTCTACAGCCTATGATACAAGATAATACTTATTACAAAACAACATTTCTGCAGCTATTTTTTAACAATGGAAAAATTAAGATTTGAATTTATGGTGAAACCGAGTGAAGACCCAAAAACAAATGTAATTTGCATAACTTCAATAACTGATAGTAGTAATCACACCTTTTTGATACCAGAAAATCTCCAACCGGTAAGGCTACATGAAACAATTATAACAACGCAAACTTTTGAAAACGTAAAAATTACACTTAAAAAGAGACACGAAAAAAGAAAAGTATGGATTTCTATGAATTCAGATATAAAGAATACTTACATTGATGCAGATGGAAATATGAAATTTAAGGGATATTTGCTAGAGGAGATTATACCAGAAACTCATCAACAAAGTACTTCTAGTGGAATTTCAGAAGAGGTTCTTACAAGAATTTTGGAGAATTTTACTAAAACGAAGAAAGAACCAAAATTTCCTAACGTTAGCAATTTGGCAGAAAGAATGGTATTACAAAAATTCACTCGAACTACCTCAAATGTATCACAATGGATGGCTATTTTTGAAGCAGAATGTAATCGTGTGGGCATTGAAGAAGACAGTAATAAAATTGAAATTCTCAAGGTTTTTTTGGAAGACTCTTGTCTTGATTGGTATAGTTCAATGCTTATAAAACATACAGTAAACTCAGGATGGTCAACATGGAAAGAAAGCTTTTGTGTAACCTATGCAGATAAAGGGTGGTCATCAATAAGATATGGAATTTTATTTAAATATAGACAGGGTTCATTAATAGAATATGCTTTAAAAAAAGAAAAACTTTTATTAGAAATAAATAAATTAATGGATAAACCTACTTTAATAGATTTAATCGCAACAGGCTTGCCAAATTTTGTAGCAGATAAAATTAATAGAAATGATTTAAAAGAAACAGAAGATTTATTTAACCATATCAGAGGCTTAGAATACTTAGTAAATAAAAATAAATTTGTAAGAATTGAAAATTGTGAAAATAAATTTAATAGAAAAGATGTAAGATACAAACCTTGCAAAATTTGTGAAAAAGGAAACAAAGGACAACGGTATCATCCTGAACATTTGTGTTGGTTCAATAACAATAGTAAGGATATATCCAAAACTGATAATAATATAAGGTATGTTAACAATTCAAAATTAGAAACCGATTTAAACGAAATAGATTCAAAAAACTAGTAATTCCGCCATTAATCAAAATTCCATTATTGCTAAATGATACTTTTGAAACAATAGGAATTTATGATTCAGGATCAAATGTTTCTTTAATAAATTCAAAATTACTATCATTGAAGAAAAACTCAATTAATGATACTAATAAAAATGCAAATTTAAAAACGATTAATGGCGTGAAAAAATCTATCGGAATGGTAAACTTAAAGATAAAGATTTATGATATGGAAAATTATGTAAATGTTTTCGTGATCGAAGAAGAAAATTTTGATTACAATTTCCTAATTGGATTGGATTGTATAGAAAAATTTCAACTTACTCAAAATGAAAAACTAAAAATTACGCAAAATACCCACAACCAAAAAAACGAAATCATGAAAAAGAAAGATGTCTTAGATGAAATGGAAAAAGAATATAAAGTAAACTTTAATGAACACATAGAAGTTGGAAACTTTAATATATCGATAAATAAACAAGACCCTTATAATAAATCCGAAATAGATAAATTGATATGCAAATACAGATCCCTTTTTGCTAAAGATAAATATGATATTGGGACGGTGAAAGGTTATGAAGCTCATATTGATTTATTAGTAGACAAATATTGTAGTAAAAGACCCTATAGGTGCACTATTGAAGACAAACAGGAAATAGAAAAACAAATATCGAAATTATTGCAAAAAAACCTAATCGAAGAATCCTATAGTCCTTTTGCCGCCCCAGTAACATTGGCTTATAAAAAAGAAGAAGGAAGAAAATCAAGATTATGCATAGATTTTCGCGATTTAAATAAAATTGTAGTTCCTCAATCACAACCCTTCCCATTAATTGAAGATTTAATGGTTAAAACGAAGAACTGCAATTATTTTTCAACGCTTGATATAAATTCTGCTTTCTGGTCTATACCTCTTAAAATTGAAGATAAACCAAAGACGGCCTTTGTTACTCAAGAAGGACACTTTCAATGGACTTGTTTGCCATTTGGTTTGAAGACGTCTCCGGCAATTTTTCAAAGAATTTTAAGTAATATTATAAGGAAACATAAGCTGTCAAATTTTACTGTAAATTACATAGATGATATTTTGATCTTCTCTAAAACATTTGAAGAACATATGAAGCACTTATCTTTGTTATTAGAAGCAATTTTAGAAGAAGGCTTTAGGTTGAAGTTTTCAAAATGTAATTTTGCACAAAATTCGGTGACTTATTTAGGCCATGTAATAAAAAATGGTACAATTACACCACTGAAGGATAATTTAATTGCCATAAAAGACTTTCCAGTACCAAGAACACAAAAAAATGTGCGACAATTTTTAGGAAAAATAAATTTTTACGGAAAATATGTACCAAATTTATCAATTATATTAGATCCCTTACATAATTTATTAAAAAAAGGACAAACTTTTATTTGGTCGGAAAAGTGTCAAGAATCCTTTGAAATAGTAAAAAAACTACTTTGTTCTAAACCTATTTTAGCAATATTTGATCCAGATCTACCAATACATATTTATACAGACGCTAGTATACAAGGAATAGGTGCTATTTTGAAACAACCACAGCGTAATGGCGAAGAGAAACCTTGTGCTTATTTTTCGAGAAAATTAAACTGTACACAACAAAAGAAGAAAGCTATATATCTAGAGTGCTTAGCAATAAAAGAAGCGGTAAAATATTGGCAACATTGGCTAATGGGAAAAAAATTTACGGTTTTCTCTGATCATAAGCCTCTAGAAAAAATGAATATAAAAGCTAGAACAGATGAAGAACTCGGAGACCTTACTTACTACCTATCTCAATTTAATTTCGAAGTGATATATTCCCCAGGTAAATACAACATAGAAGCAGACAGTTTGAGCAGAAACCCTGTATTAGAACCATATCAAAATCAGGAAAAAGATTTAAAAATAATAAATATGATAAAAATAGAAGATATTCAAAATGATCAAAAAATAAATAAAGATATAGAACGAAGTAAAAATAAACTACAGTTAAAAAATAAAGTATATTATAAGAAGATAGGAAGAAATGAAAAGATTATTTTGACAGAAGAATTTAGTAAAACACTTATTAAGAACATACACAATAGTTACTGTCATATAGGAATACAACAAATGAAAAACAAAATTACACCATTTTATGTAGCGAAAAATCTAGCATATAATATAAAAAAAATATGTGACAATTGTGAAATCTGTATAAAAAACAAATCTAGAGGAAAATTTAAATTTGGAGTAATGTCCCACCTTGGACCTGCTACATGTCCATATGAAATAATGTCCATTGATACTATCGGCGGATTTGGTGGCTCACGTTCTACAAAAACATATCTACACCTTCTGGTAGATCACTTCACGAGATATGCCTATATTACAACTTCAAAAACTCAAAATTGTGATGATTTTATAAAACTGGTTCAAAAGGTGACAAAAGAAAACAAAATTGGCATGATTCTATCCGATCAATATCCAGGTATAAATTCAAAAGATTTTAAAAATTTTTTGGAAAAGGAAAATATTCCCATTATTTTTACTGCGGTCAATGCACCATTTTCGAATGGTTTGATTGAACGATTAAACCAAACTTTGGTAAATAAAATTAGATGTACAATAAATGAAAGAAAAGAAAAATTAGCCTGGACCACTATTGCCCACAAATGCACTCAAATGTATAATGAGACGGTACATTCAGTCACGGGATATTCCCCAAAATATTTATTGGAAGGAACAAATGTTGATATTTTACCGGATGAATTAAAGAAAGAAAAAATATATAATGATTTATTACAAGATAGAAAAATTGCTTTGGAAAACACTTTAAAATCACACAATTATAATAAACAACAATTTGACAAAAATAGAAAACAATGCGTATTCAAGGAAGGTGATTTTGTATATGTGGAAAACGGAAATCGATTGAACAGAAGAAAATTAGACGAATTGAAAATTGGCCCATATAAAATTTTAGAAAAAGTTTCAAACTCAATTTATAGATTAAATACAGGACATAAGACATGTGAATCCAATCTTTTCCATATAACAAAACTTGTTCCAGTTCCGGGAATATCGTGACTCCAGGGGGGGAGATGTAAATGAAGTTGGTTTCACTTCATTTAATTCGAATTTCCCGCGTTGTAAACTTCTTAGTAGGTATGTGGGTAGTTGTTTATAATTTTAAAAGCAGCTACCTACAACGCGGGAATAATACGGTGGTAGAATATTATCTGATTTGAATACGAGTCGTGTGATTAAATAATAAATAATTTAAAGCATTTAAAGAATTCACAAGTAGATATAAATAATAGCTTTAAATGTTGTTTCTCTTTCAGGTAAGATTAATATTTAGTACGGTGAAATTATATAAAACTGAAAATGTAAAATTATTTTATTTAATAAAAAAATATAATATCTCTTTCAGAGCAACGCATTTCGGTTATTTTATTTCTACAGCCTATGATACAAGATAATACTTATTACATATATATATCATTATTATTTCAATTAAACAACATCACCAAAATGTCCCCATCAACTTATAGTCTAGCAATAGTATATCTGTAAATGTTCTTACCTGCCAAGTGGCCTCCGGATGATAGCACAAATTGTATAAGGTATACGCCACATACAATTGGAAGATGTATCCACCAAAGAGGAAGGGCAGGAGATAGGACAGTCCGCGCCACATCCACGAGTGGAATCCCTCGATAGTGATGTCCATATTGTGTCTGGCGCCCAACGCCTTTAGCCTGTACAGCACTCCGCTCTGATATCTGAACTGCATGTATTGCACTGTGCCTAAAATACATTTATAAAATACTAAGTTTTGCACGCGACCTCGTCCGCGTAACTTCATCAAATAAACTTAAACAGTCCCTAATACATCAACAAATTGAATAAAATGTGAATAAACAAATGTGACACTATTCGTATTATACTTATCTATGGAATAAAAATACGCAAACATCAAAATTAGTTCTCCGTACTTTCGTACGGCGGCGTTTCAAAATGGTACACAAAAGTATATGTAATTTGTATGGGATAGACAGTCCAGGTTTATTCAGGTCAACGAGCTAGCTAGACCAAAGTGAATGGATATTGAATGAGACATTAAAAACGAAATGATACTCACTGACGTAAGAAATGAACCACATGAAGGTGGGTCGGAATTCGTTCCAGGGTTCGTTCTGAGACCACACGAGCAAAATGCCGGCTACCACGGTCGATATGAAGTGGTGGAGTCGCCACCATCCCTTGATCCTTGAACCGTTCACCTTGAGGATACTCTCGCGAATCGTCAAAGTGCAGTAATACCAAACCAGGAGGAATATCAGTATCAATTGAAGCGGCCTGAAAGGTGTACGGGTCATTTTATAAATAACTAGCTGTTGTACGTGACTTCGCCCGCGTAACTTTGTAAATTATATACATCAAACTACTACAACATGGAACCCGCGTGCCATACAAAACACTACGAATTTTATGGAACATTTAAAAATGACATTACGCGTAGAGCAAGAACTGTCATTTAAAACAAAACAAACATAATAATAAGTACGTAATTTAAAGAAAATGTGACTTTACGTCAACCCATTAGAGTTTAAAATGAAATAGTAGAAGTTGATCGATACTACCTTTTACCATTGACGCGTGAAGGCAAGAGTCCGCCATGATTCTGTCAAAGGCGTTCTTTTTATGTGCCGCTTTGACATTTGTGCGTAAGTTCCATTTTTGAGTTATTAATGTAGGTAATGTGAATATTACTCATAAAAGATGGATCTGATTTCTCTTTCGTAATATTGTAATAACACTCAATAATTGGAATAAATCATTTTAATAGGGTTTATTTTATTTTATACTTCCAGACTAATTTTAATTTTTTTTTTTTCAAACTATAAAATTAATACATGAATAGTTGCACTATTGTATTTTTCTACTTTTAAGGCCAACGTTAAAAAAAATGAAAAACAACATTTTTTTTTGCATTCAATATTAAAGCAAAAATCAATTGTCTAGTTTATTATTATTTATGTCTTGTGAAATATGATAGTGGAATGAAGATGAGATGACACAAAATTCATACCTGAAATCAATGTATAGATTTCCAACAGCTAAAACAAACGCGATGGCGCTCAGTATCAGCTTGAATTTTTCATACTCGTCCTTGTACTTAAATCTGAAAAACAAGTATAAAAGTCTCACTTATGTCCCTTCTAGGCAGTGAGAAAATCTAGTTATAAATAACTATAGCTGCTGCCCGCGACTTCGCTCGCGTAACTTTGTAAATTATATACTAAAACCTCCCTCGAGAACCATTCTATCCATTGGTGAATTTTTTTAATTTTTTTTATGTTAAGGTCGAGAGACAGGCTGACGGTCCACTTGATGGTAGGTGGCTACCGTCGCCTATAACTCAAGTAACGCCATAAGTGCTACAAGTGCGCTGCCGACCATAGAAGGATTAAGGATAAGGAAGGGAAGGGGTAATGGGAAGGGGTAAAAATAGCATGAAAATCGGTGCAGTAGTTTTTGAGTTTAACGCGAACAGACAGTCAGACAGACAGACGCGGCGGAGGACTTTTTTTTATAATGTATAGTAATTATTAACTTACTTATAATATTAAAATGGTTTTTTTTAAATGACGTCTTGTTTATTTGATTTTAAGTGACGTCAAAGATGAAATTTGACACAGATAATAGTTTATTACCTGGATTATCATAATAGCTTACTTTTTAACCATAGAAAAATATTAGGTTCCTGTGAGATTTTTAAAAAAACGGACCAAGCCGCAACTTGGTCCGTTTTTTTACTATAGGTACTATAGGTAGTTATGACGTGGGTGCAATCGTAGAAATTGAATAAATGGTTAAAATAAAAGAACAACTTAATATTCTTTAGTTTATGTGCACTTAAATTGTTGTGCGATGAATCATTATGAATGTCTTTAAAAACGTTTTAGCTGCGTACTCTTCACCTAGAAGGGTCAAGGATTAGCGTTTCCGCAACTTAACGACAAATGAGTATTTTCTTAGATAAGTGTGAAACGTGGACAACTTTTTATTATCCGTTGGTAAACACATCGGCTTAGATTAGATAAAATACACATTAACACTTACTTATCATTTTTGTTTAGTATCGAAACATTGACATTTCCCAGTATAATGCGCAGATATAGACTGTTCTGTTTGGGTAATGTGGTCTCGATCTCATGTAGCATCGCTTTCCTCTTTAAAATCTCCTTTTCGAGATTTTCCAAACGCTCATTTTTAGTTTTATCTAACCTAGAACAGAGAATACAATACAATTCTTAAAATATATTAAAATTATGTATTTTTCATTAAAACAAAAAAAAAACGAAATTTTCAAACTGTGACATTTTGACGCTTGCCTTAATGCTCTGTTTTAGTTCACGGGTTCTTTTGTCGGCAGGGTCAACTTTGGAAATAACTTTTCAAAGTTAGCTCTGGCTGGATCTGGAAAGTAGTGGCAGGGCAGATTGCGCTTCGCAGTCATTTGGCAGTAACCACCGTGAAACAACAGCACGTGTGCTGTTGTCTTTCGGTGATTGAGTAAGGGATGCCCGAGCCCATTACCCAATCATTTATTCTAATATACTTGCAGGGCCTTTGGTGTAGCTTGTTTAAATAGTCGATCATAGCCAACTGCCATCAAGTCAAAAAATCAATGGAACTAATCTCAAGAAGTATATCGCACCTTTATTCCAATACCGTCACTATAATAAATAAGCAAATTGTGCAAGAGAGCTATTTTAGTGTCGTATTAGGAATGAAGGGAGTGGAATTTTCGTTTAGTGTCGATAGGTTAACAGCGCCCTATAGATCAATGACTAGAAATTATAGTTTAGAAATCGAAGCAATATTTTAATTAGTGCCCAGAAAATAAATAGCGTTAAAAACAAATTTTTGAAGAATTTCGTTTAGTGACAGTATTGGAATAAAGGTGCGATATGTTGTTATATGTATTTGTATATACAAAGAATTTATTATTTAGACATGTTAAACACACAATATAAACATTGCCAATCACTACAATGTGATTTGGTTTTGTACAAGTTTACTGTTAGCCGTCTCACTAGATGGCTAGATCAAGGATCAGATACAGAAGGCGGTACTTCTGGACACGGCACGAATTGTCAGGAGGTTCCTCACTCTGCAGCCCTAACCATCGGTAGCTTGCTTGGGCCTTGCCCCGCTACCTGCGAAATTCTAGTTTTAGGTTTTTACGATATTTATTGTATGTTTTTTAATAATATTTATTGTAAAAAATTTAGAATTAAAATAGATAATAAATATATGTGAATAATAATAATAAGTTTATTTCAGACACTTGTCCATATTAGTGTTAGTAGTACAAGAAAAAACTTAAAAATTATGTTAGTAATGATATTTAAAACACGAAAGTGTCGTTTGTGCCCAACATCTTTCTTAAGTGACAGTTTACACACATAGATACTGTATTCAGGAGGCTGTTAGAGCTGCCCCGGGTCCACTCCATCAATGAGGCAATCCTCTTCCTCACTATATCACAAATAAAAAGAAAATCAATAATAATATATTGATTTTCTTTTTATTTGAAGGTGTGAATAGTTAAGTTTCTTTTGTTTAGTTTATGTTTAATTTTTGATGTAATTTACTATGTATGGATTTATTATTATAACTAGCTGGCGCCCGCGACTTCGTCCGCGTTGAAAAAGAAAAAAGTAGCCTATCCTGTGTCCTGTACGTCTAAATGTTTATCTACCAAGTTTCATGAAAATCAGTTAATTCGTTTAAGAGTTATGGAGAAACATACAATACCTACACTTACAGATTTATTATTAGTATTGATGTCAACAAAATAAGAAATAACTCAAAAATCAGGCATTTAATTGTCTTTTCTTTTTATTGAGATACATAATTTTAATTTTGGGGATTATTTCGTTCATTCTAAGTTAAATAGTACCGTAAATTTAATTTAAAGAAATCACGAAAGAAGCACTTCCTGTATTCATGGCATTGTATATGTATAATATTTGACCTATGACATCATAATTTCTAAAAATAAATGAGTGATTGATTGCTTATCTTAAGTGTTTAATGCAATAAATTTAAACTTAACATAACTCTAATTTTCAGTTTTCCATCCAGGTAAGTATCATTTTATTTTTATTAATAATTATTTATATAGATAAGTTTGCTCTTGGCCAGCATCTAGCCGTGCAGAAAAGACGAGGCCGATGACGGAGCCTATTCATGGAATTATTTTTATGTTTTCAATATCATTGTTGCAAGAGCAAGCCACAACTTAAATAATAGCCCATTTGAATATAAAGGGTTAACTGTAAGTTTCTTTTGTCATGCTTTTTTTCTAAGAATCATAAACATTTTACCTGACTATTGGTACGATTTTGGATAGTTAAAGAGAGGAAGATGTTTTTAGCATCATTTGCACATACAGTTCTAAAATATATTTTTAAGAGAGATGGCTCTAAAATTGAACTTTTGAATAACCCTTATTGGACCCTATATTCTATTATCTTGTAGAAATTTGTAGTTGAAAGTATTAAAAAAAGGGTTTACTTCTTCTATAAATCTTTTTCTTTTGTCACTTGATGTTTTAAAAATTTTATTTGTCATTTTTGAATATTTTTTGTAAAATTCTTAATGTATTTTGTATCCTGTTTTACTAATCTGAGTTTGAATCTATCATAATCTGTCGCGTAATTTAATATTTACACATGCCTGAATACCTTAACTCACAGTATATAAAATTTATTTCGTTATATTACAAAATATATTTTAATATATTATACCTATTTATTTTGTGAAGCTTTACATCATTAATACATAAAGAAAAAATAAATAAAAAAATTTATATTTGGGAATTAGTAAAAGCAGATAATGCTTATCTGGAATCACTTTATCAAAAAATTACAACAGTTTCACTTGTATCCTGATAGGTATCTATAATACTTATTATTAAGAACTTTAATGGAAATAAAAGTAAATTTCATAATAGTTCTTTGAACAAAAAATTTTAATGTTTCAATAATTTGATGTAAATTTTGGTTTAATTTTATTTTAAAAACTAAAGTTGTTGACTGTAAACATTATTAAAACTTTGGTTTAAAATCTACCTAATTAGAGTACCAACTATATTTATTAGATAAACACGTGTTTACCGCTACAAAAATATGCAATTAGTGGATGCAATAGAGATAAATCTGACCTTTTCAGAGCTCCTGTGATAACAGACAAGCGATATCTTTGGTGAGTTAGTTCCTTCATACAAGTGGCTTGTAGGTCACCCACTTCTTCCAACTTTGAAGCGTATTCTTTGTTCACACTCTGGAAAAACAATCGAAACTTTTATAAAACAACGTTTAGGTACAACTCTAAAATAATATTGAGAAGGGTGAAAATATATTTTTTTAATTAAGCTCAACATTAAAATGAGTAACTAAGCATTGAAGGTTTAAGAATAGGTTTTTAATAATACTAATCAGTTTGCAACAGAAAATAAATATTAAAATAAGGAGCACGGTATAAAATAAATGATTCAACATTACCTCCAAACGTTTATAATCAGCAGCTAAATCTTCCCATTCTTTTAAACATTCTTCCGCATCCATTTTCGTACTTTTGTACTAACACCAGTGATAAATTTTTATTAAAAAATAAATAAATAATAATTTGTAAATACGCAAATGGTGCAAGCAATGTAATAAATCCTTGCAGACTGCAGTACAACAAGACAGACAAGTCCACACTTCCTTCCTTTCCTTCCTAAATACCTGTCAGTCAGGTCAGCCAAGAAACTGCTGAAAACATAGGCTGAAAAGGAATATATATAGTACTCTCTAAACGAGAGCTGTCAGCTGTCCTGTGAAGTCACCCTATGCTGTTGCTGTTGCCGTAGAGTATAGAGTAAATTATAATATAATAAACCGTATGGAAACGGTAGTGTGAGGAGTGAATCAGAGCCAGAGACACAGAATGCTACATCTATACAGATTCACAAAATACTACTCTATACTTCACAGACCAACGAAATTAAAATTTGCTCACCCGCCAGTGTTCCCAACTTAGGTGCTTTCCCCCCAAATTTAGGGGATAAAAGCCTGAGACGGGATTTTTTTAGCGGGATTATACTTTTAGAGGCATTTTTAGGGATGATCCGTTTCAATCTCATAAGAAATGGTGGATCATGTAAAACATTTCATCAATCTACAAAAATGTTAAATTTATTCAATGTTAATATGTACGATCTTAAGAATAGTTTTGAATAAGACGAAAATATTATATTTGAAGTGTTAAATGATTTTTAAATAAAAAAGATATTAAAAAGTGTCAAGGATTGATCATTTATTATTTATTTAATAATATTAATTCATTTATCATAAAATAATACTAATTTATTTATTATTAAGTGATATTTATCTGGAATAAAATTCATTTTCATCACATAAAGAAAATTTGTCTGCACGATTCCTATTCCTATATATCCTGGGTTTACTAAGTCGGTTTAAACGTTCTACAAACGCAATAACTTAAGTTATAGAAATACTTGAGTCACTCAAACATTTTAGGATTTTTCAATTTATACTTACATGTCAGACATTATTTTTAGATTAAAATAATATTCAAAGTAAATATATCACAACGTTCAATTCAACGTTGTCATAACTTCAATCAACCAACAAAAAAGTCAATTTCACTTGGCCGGCAATGTAGTTCAATTTGAAGTTTTAATACTAACTGGTGCCTGAGTTAAAAAGAAAACGGCGACGGTGCGCCCAATTTTATATATTTTTAGCCTATCCCTCAGGAACCAACATAATAAAATCCATCCAGATAATCTATGTACCAAATTTCAGCATAATCCGTTCAGCCGTTTTTTCGTTAGAGTTACAAACATCCATCCATACATCCTTCTCACAAATTTTTGGCATTTATTATATACTAGCGACCCGTTCCCGGCTTCGCCCGGGTGCATTTTTTTTACGTAAAAACCTTCCCTGATTATCCCATTTCGAGTTTTTCGCTTAGCAACACATTTTGTGATTCATTTTTATTTATAAAGAAGATGATATGTAGGTGTAGGAATAAAAATGCACTACTTCTAATGTGGACTATAAAATAAACACAATTATTAAGTTTATTGATTTATTTACAGACATAAATCAAACTCTATGTATTACATTTTGGTAGTTACCTCCTATATATGTAAATTTAGACCAAAATACAGCAGTAAGTACAAAATTCTCTTGTGATTCAAAGATGACATTACCATTACATGTGCAAAGAGAACTTTGGCTATTATTGTATTGTACACAATACATTCGAATAAACCTGATTATCATTAGGGTAAGCATAATGAGATGAGTGCTCAGTTAATAGTAAATTGTAATACAAATCTAAAATGTAAACATACAACTCGCAAGCTTTTTTTTTTCTCTATGTACGGTGATCGATGAGTAATCGTGTATTTACGAATTTACATTGATTAAGCGGATATAAATAATGGTACATATATAGTAATGCTGCGCTAATAACCGTTAGGCGACCTACACATGAATGCAGCTCTAAATCTACTTGTAAAAATTATGTTTTAAAAAAAATATGAGGCGACCAAACTATATCGATGCCACAATAAATAAGTTACCAAACGTTTGAATGAAAAAAAAAAAAAGTAATGCATACAAGAATTGGATCAAAAATTACATTTATGAAAATGACAAAAAAAAAACCTTTTTAAACAATAATAATAATATTAACAAAAACAAATATTTTCTTATAATCAATATAGTATTATTGAAAATAATTTACTTCATCTATGTACGTAAATAAATTTTGAGACATCACTAAAAGTGTGTGTGTGTGTGTGTGTGGCGTAACTTATTTAAAGTTTTGAGTATTCAAAACTAAAATAAGCATATTATTATGAAATTAAAAAAAAAAAAACAGTAACTACATACATATTATTATAAATTTTATCAACTAGAGATTGTGTTTTCTTAAATTATTGTAGTTTATATTTTATTTTAATTCAACTGTCTCATAGTCTCCGCATTTCATTAAAGCTGTTGGCACTTATTGCAAACAAACACAATGAAAATTTATTGTTTGTATAGAGACAAGTATGCGTACAATTTAACACGAGCGTGAGATTCCATAGACAATCTCCTGTAGGAGCAAGATGACAATCATCTTGAACCTTTTTCTTGATAATTAAGTTAAAATATCGTCTTTGTCAAACCAAAATGTGGCTATGTGTACTTTTTAGAGATTCCAAAATTTTGACCTTAGTGCACAGTTTAACCCCTCGTGTGCCGAACGCAGTATTACGGAGCGCAGTCATAATCTCAAGTGCCGTTCATTCAACTGCTATAATTTTCAACCGAAATTACATCCTATAATTAAGGACTTATATAGAAAAAACGTAAAATATCGCGTGAAGTAGTCGCAACGCGGATCCGCGTTCCGGCACACGAGTGGTGCAAAATTATTAACGCGGATCCACGTTCCGGCACACGAGTGGTGCAAAATTATTAACGCAGATCCACGTTCCGGCATATGAAGGGTTAAATATGCAACGTGCAATAAAGTAGAATGTGTTAAGTGCAAAATTTACTTTATTATTAAAATAATAAAGAAATCATTAAATATTCATGTTTTATTAATTTACCTTAAATTTCAAATAAAATCCATTTAATCAATTTCGGGAAAACTTTTTTGTCATTATCTCTCAAAAGCACACTTTTTGCACACATAGCACAGCTGATTTTTGTTTGACGATATTTATAAGCTAAAAACTCGTGAAAAACTGAACTTCAAAGTACATGTATTTACAATTTTCGTTGGTGAAAAAAAATGAGCGTCAACAAATGTAACCCAAAAAAAAAATACAAATGCACTACTCATCCACTGCAATTGTCATGAATCAATATCAAAACTACACTACAGATAAGATAAACAAAATCAAGGTACAAATTCGTCTAGAGCGACCATCTAAGAAATAATTATTAATTAATTTATTAAACTACAAAATAAAATTTACGTCTAAATTCACTTAAAAGATAAACAAAATAACTATAAAATAAAAACATTAGAATAAAGAAATGTTAAATTATATAACACAGCTTTTGCTCCAAACTTTCTCTCCACTTACCACACACCGTTCGGTTACACGACGAATGCTATATCACTATTATCGAATCTATTAGCTATTTTTTTTTTAAATTCTTAATGAAAAAAAAAAAAAAAACTTAAAATTACAACAGAGTCTATTAATTTAATGGAATGTGTTCGTTGAGAGAACTAGTTACACAAAAAAAAAAAATTAACGAAGGGGGGGTTTTGAGATTGGTAATGATAGTAAAAATTTGCAAACAAAAAAAAAACGAGATATAGCATCGTCAAGCGTGCAAAGACACAGGCATCAACGAGTGGAAGTATGAAACATCATTTTAATAAATTATCAAAACTATTTTCTCCGTTTCTAATGAATCAGATTAAAAATCACTGCCGCCCTCTTAGATTGCAGCTGTTCGCGTGTGAAAAATAATAATGATAAACATATCATCGGTGAGTTTCAGTTACTAAAAAAAATGGCAACGCTCCTAGCGACATTCCCAAACTTTGACGGTTTGATCAACGCTGCCCGTTATCACGTATGGCAAGCTTCTGTGGAAATCTGGAAACAAGGAAACAAAAATTACTTTATTAAATTATTATATTTCCAACACTTTAATATAAGGTACGGTTTATGTGACGCCATCAAATGAGAGAAAGGAGAAAAGCGAGTATCTCCAGCCGCCGCAGATTATCTGCAGGAATGTTGGCTGGCATATAATGTAGAGCAAATTTTTCTTTTCATCTGTTGCTCTTCTATACAACCAGATTCCTCAACTTCTTCGAGTAAAATTTCAATCACGGCTATTTCTCTATTGAAAAATTCCGAAACATGGATAGGATTCCGAGTATGACAATGATTGTGAACAAACATAATCGAAACTAGGGTGTACACGCATATGAGGACAGTTGGCGCAGAGTCTTAAAGTGCAGCGAACGTTCGAGTGGTTATGGTTCGTATCTCGAGAACAATTGAAACATTTTTGTGGCGGAGCACTGAAGTCGTGACGGCCACGCTAATAAGTCGTTGAGATAGCTTTAGTCGGTACGAATCCGGCATAACACCGCTATGCCAGGAGGATATTCCGTGTCTGTGACGTTACGTGGAGGTAAATGTGAATGAATGAATCTCACCAAGACTGGTGGCGAAGTGCTGGTGCACTTGGAGCGACTTGAGACAGCGCGTGTGGGCGACGTCCCAGACGCGCAGCGACTTGTCGTCGGAGGCGGAGAGCAGGTAGCGGCCGGCCGGGTGCCACGCGGCGCCGCGCACCCAGTTGTCGTGACCCACCAGCGTCGCCACGCACTGACCGGTGCTCACGTCCCAAATCTACAACCACAAATTATGACATTCAACAATACTCCACGAGTCTAGTAATACTGTATGTATTGTATAGGATAAGAGAAGAAATGAACCTTGATAGTCTTGTCGCGCGAGCCGCTCGCAAGGAAGGGCCCGTGGTGGTTGGCGCGGCGGTTGTCTGCGCCGGCCGCTTCGTTCACCGCCGCCGAAGCAGACTCCGGCGCCCACGACACGCACTCCACCACGTGCTCGTGCTCCCGAAGTTCCATCTGGACACACGCCCACCACGTTAGCTCAAACTGCATACTAACCCGCACGTGGCGATAATATCACGCTGTATATGGGTATCATTTTACATGTCAAGTATGGCTGTCATGCGAAATCAGACCCATACACCGTGCAATCCAATGCTGGCACTCAATTACGGTTTTTATAACAAAGCATAAATAAGTTTTTTCAGGGCAAACTTTTCCCGAAAAAAGTAGAAACTCCTCAGACTGCATTATGGGAAAAGAAAATAGTGTTTGTGTAATATTTGATAGGGAAAAACATTTACCTTGCACTCGTTAGTATCTGCGTTCCATATGCGTACGGTTTGATCGTTAGAGCAGGAGGCAAGAAGAGTGCCATCGGGCGAAACGCGCACCATGCGCACCCAGTCGCGGTGTCCGTTATACGTCTTGATACAGTAACTACAAACAAATATTGCATTATATAAAATTACCATTGTGTCTATGGTAGCAGCACAAGCGTGGTCGATGTGTATGTGTCCACAACTCGAGAAAAAATCTTTCCCCCCTCATAGGATGTCAGTAGTCCTGCATACTATATGGATTGTGCACTGCCACTACATCTTGAATTGTATTAGCCACGAATTTTGCGAATTCTGTGTCTGAAGATTTATGTAATAAATGAATATCCATACCCAGTGGCAACTTCCCACGCCTTAATAGTCTTGTCCCGACTGGCCGAATAGACGATGTCGCCGCTTGGTGAGAACGCAACGGACGACACGTTGTGGTCGTGTCCGTGCATGGTCTTCATGCACTCAAACGTCTGATTGAAGTCCCACAGCTTAATTGACATATCGGCACTGCACGACACTGAAATTAAATCATCAGGTTACCCAATATCTTTATAAATGACTACCAGTAAAGGCAGAGATGGACAATAGACATGCTTCAAACAAAGAATTTCATCTACAACTGATTTTAGAAAACGTCATAAAATTTACTCGTATTAAAATATTGAGACTTGAAAAAAGGTGTTGAAATGTAATTTTAAATAACTACATATCTATTTCAATTAATGTCTAACTAAATTTTTATGAAATTTTAAAGTTTTATATCATTTTCATATTATTCACTCAATTCCACAAGCCTTTTACCAATTACCATTCACTATGACAAAAAAAAAAAACTTTATATGAAAACGTGAGGTATTTTTTTTTTTGCTTTGATGTTTGTACTTATTAGTGATAATTTTTAACGAGATTTAATGGACGTAATTTATATTTTATGTGTATTTTATAGCAATCAAAATGGTTTTATATTTTTTCGCCATGAAAAATCAATGTTATACAATAAATCAACACACACTTCTGGAAAATTTGTCCAACAAGTTTGTATGGGAATAAAATAATGAATAATGTCACTTTAAAACTATAGTAAAAAGTAAAATAAGATAAAAAAAAGCACTTACCAAGTAATTTACCATGATGATCGAAAGCTATATCCTGAACAGAGTCAGTGTGACCCTTCAGGGTTCGTTCGTACTCGCCACTCTCGAAATCCCATACTTTGATGGTTGCATCCTCGCTCGAGGATACCATCATACTAAATACTGGATGAAATATTACCTGGAAATCAAAACATTCCCCATAAGTCAAATTCAAATGATTATTTGATGTGCATGTTATGTATGTTCCGTGTCTGTTAGTACCTACTCAAATTAGCAACAAAGTTTAATACAATTAGGAGATTTTTTTGTACAAAAATAATCCGTGCAAAATCAATTTTCAGAATAATCTAAGTACAATAACTAATCATTAAAATAGAAGGCATCTATGCCGTTCGCCTTCTTATAAAATATTATTAATAAACTATTCAAACTTGACTGTAAGTCAGATTCTATAGGTCAATTAAATCTTCAAGTGCTTTTAAAGCGTTCTCCCATCTTTGCAAAAAACATGTCTATAGTTAGTTTCAATACATTAATTATCTTTACAATACTAGCTAAAGTGTTTCTTGAACGTTTGAGATGTGGACCAACATTC
Source organism: Synanthedon formicaeformis (assembly GCA_945859745.1). Lineage (NCBI taxonomy): Eukaryota > Metazoa > Arthropoda > Insecta > Lepidoptera > Sesiidae > Synanthedon > Synanthedon formicaeformis. The sequence goes on from OX243965.1 coordinate 7,743,133, forward strand.
TCGTAACTTATTATTTAGTATTAGGAGAACAATTAGTAATGTCCGATTGGAACTAACACTGTTCCAAATATCAGTAATATCAAGAGGTCAGCGGTGTCAGTACTTAAGTACAATTTTAGCTAGCTGTAGGTGTAGCAAAGGTGGCCAAGAAGGTATGTTAAAAAGAAGTTAACTGTACAAATGGTACATGTACTGGTGTGTGAAAGGATAATGCAATTATGCGACAAGACATACAATAGGGTGCTGTTTACAGACTTATGTTAGTATCTCTCAGAAACAATTAACCCCCATTTTACTTTTTAAAATGTAATCTAATTTTAAACATTGTCAGGGATACTAAAGAGACATAGGGTACCCCGTTCATCCATAAAAAATGACTATATATTTGCATATATTTCAGGCGATAAATTTTTCATATTTCAACGCGGCAAAGGTCGCGGGCACTAACTAGTGCAAAATAAAATTTGGCTAGATATAGACCCATAGATTTTTTCACACAATAAAATATTGTAAATTCTTCACTGCCAATGTTGGCAAAGATTAATTATTGTAGTTACGTAGATTGATGTTTTTGTAATCAACTCATGCCATAAAACTCAAGACAATAAATGAAACCCTTGAACAATGCAGTATTTCTCGCTTGTTAATCTCAGTAAAAGACCAACTTTCATTCGGTTAGAAAGCCTCGTCTTGGTTGTATAAACTAAATGTGTAGTTATATTTGTAATTCAATTTATTTCATGACCTAATGACACACTTGACATTCCAATTGTTTTCTATGAAATAATGCCAATTTTCAACATTCTATAATAGTACCTAGACGAACGTATACGGCAATGTGGCGGGATATTAAGTATAGAAAAGAACTCTTTCAAAATAGAAATAAGAAACATAAAGAAGTGTTTTACTTAACTTAACAACAAAATACCTAAATAAGTCTAAAAACTGGGATAATTTAAAATTGACGTAATAAGTATACAGTTTCAAATAATTGAAAATGAAGTATGTATCACATTTAGATTTCGAAATGTGTGCACATTTCGAATTTAATAGAAGTAGGTTAATTTTTCAAAAATTTTCTTAAGTCTTATCATCCTTGCCTTAGTAATAGTGGCTCGATGACCGGTGAGGCAGAATTTCTCTGGAGGCCGAGGAATCCACTCGGCCGGAGTACGTTTGCCCCGAGTCGGCGCGCCTTCGATGAACTCCTTCTGCGCTTCCGAAAGTTTCGACTCCAATTCCATTACCTAAAATATATTTATTTATCCTTATAGACTGTTTTAGATTCTGTATAATTATTTTCATAATGTATAAACATGAATTATGTGTATACATCTAAATAGATAAATTTGAAAATGAAACTTATATGATGATGGTTTTTATGCTGACCAAGTGGACGAAACATCAAAGCAAAATGGGCTGGAGAGACTTAAGGCTATTTTGTAAATGGGAAAATTCACACTTCTTAAGTACAGTGTGAAAAGCGAATTGTTAACTGGGGTTAGAAGAGAAGAGGGCTAGAAGACAAGGGATTAAAAGAAATAGAGAAATGGAAAAAACTTAAATCTTAAATTGAATCTTAAATCAGAGAAATCTTAAGTTGACTAATAACTCGTTGATCCATAGTTGACTACTCAAAGTTCAAGTTGTGTTTTTCATGCTAAACTCGTGTGTTTTCGAGAACAACGAGCACAACGATAAACTTTCCATGGCTAGTCTAGATGAGGAAGCGAATAATATGTTTAACCAAGTTTTTGACATACTGATTGCTGAATTTAAGAAAATTTTCACACCCAAAAAAGTAGTTTTAAACGGTCGTATGAGTTTCAGTGATTGGGCTACTACAGGTATAAATAAAAGTAGACAACGCTTATTTGAACTCTACGAAGAAAGAAATTATAATAAAAGTGCAGACTTTCATGAATATGTTAAAAAATATTCAAAATTATTTAGACGGGTATGTATCGATGCAAAATCGATCTACTTGAAACATAAAATAATAACGTCCTCAAACAAGATTAAAACTATTTGGACTATAATCAATAGTGAAACTGGAAAGTCAGTAAAAAGCAAACAGGATTTGGAGCTAATTGTGAATGGGTGTAGGTTACAAACTGAGGTGGAGGTAGCCACGGCATTTGAAAATTACTTTACTTCTGTCCCGTTGGTTACTACAAGGCACCTTAACTCCTCCCCTGGTGTCGCATTAGCATTCTTAAAAGCGAGTGTACCGGAATGTACCACTGATTTTAAATTTAAAACTATAGGGCCTAGTGATATAGTAAGTGCATTTAAATCTTTAAAGCAAAAAAATACGACAGATCTATGGGGACTGTCTGTTAAAACAATAAAATCAGTAATTAACGTTATAGCTCCTCATTTGGCAGCTGTGTTTAATTGTAGTATTTCCATGGGCATATTCCCTGATCAGATGAAATTGAGCAGAGTGATACCTCTATTTAAGTCCGGTAGTACTACGGACCCCTCAAACTTTCGCCCGATTTCAGTCCTACCAGTTCTTAGTAAAATATTCGAAAAAATCTTATTTAATCAAATGTACTCTCACTTTTCAGTGAATAACCTTATGTGTAATAAGCAATTTGGTTTCACAAGGGGTCGCTCCACTATTGATGCAGGAGTAAAATTGCTTAAGTTTATTTATGAAGCTTGGGAGGATAGACAGGATGCTCTGGGTATTTTTTGCGACCTTTCCAAGGCTTTTGACTGTGTTAAATATGATAATTTATACGGGAAACTTTCCCACTACGGTATTAGAGGTGTAGCTTTGGATCTCTTGAAATCATATTTGAGTGATAGAATTCAGAGTGTTGATGTGGGTGGGGTTAGATCACAGGGATCATTAGTGACTATGGGTGTCCCGCAAGGCTCTATTCTGGGTCCATTTCTCTTCCTTGTTTATATAAATGACCTTCCTTACCATATTAATGATCATGATATTGTTTTATTCGCAGATGATACGTCATTGCTTTTTAAAGTTAACCGTAGAAAGAATCATGATCATGTTAACTCGGCGATGTCTAAGGTTATTGATTGGTTTAATGCTAATAATCTATTGTTGAATAATAAAAAGACAAAATGTATTAAATTCACTTTACCTAATGTCAAACAAACTGATCATAATGTTCACGTAAATGGTGAAGACATTGAGCTGGTTGAGTCGACTGTATTTTTAGGTATAAATATAGATTCTAAACTACAATGGGGACCACACATTAATAAACTAGCCATTAAATTAAGTTCGGCTGCTTACGCTGTTAAAAGAATTCGCGAGCTTACTGACGTAAACATAGCGAGGATAGTATATTTTAGTTATTTCCATAGTGTAATGACGTACGGTATTTTACTTTGGGGTAATGCTGCGGATATAAACACTATATTTGTGTTACAGAAAAGGGCTATTCGTGCCATCTACAAGCTCGGTCCCAGGGTCTCGCTAAAAGATAAGTTTAGGGAAATAAATGTACTTACTGTAGCCTCACAATACATTTTTGAAAATCTTTTGTTTGCTCACAAAAATATTAGCACTTTCAGTAGAAATAGTGATGTTCATAGTTTGAATACTAGAAACAGGCATAGGCTTCAACTGAATAAAACTCGCCTCCACAGGGTTAGCAACTCTTTTATGGGACAATGTGTACGCTTCTACAACAGACTTCCTGCTAATATACAACAATTATCTCTGAATAAATTTAAAGTTTATATTAAGAAAACCCTGTGCAAAAAGGGTTATTATAGGATATTAGATTATATAAATGATGAACGTCCTTGGAGTTGAATATTGTGTTATTAGATTGATATCCTTTTGATGTCTATGTATTGTTACGTGTTACTCGTATGTTGTAAACTGATTTATGAAAAGAGCAACTAGGGGGTTTCTTGCCGAGTTCTTCCCCCTAGAAACAGCTTTCCGAACCGGTGGTAGTTTGTAATTGTGACGAAGATAAATGTTTTGTAAAACTTACATCTAATAAATGATTTGAATTTGAATTTGAACATTTAAAACGGTGACCTACTAAACTACTACATACAAAATCGATCGAATGCATTTCAATTTCAGTATTTTTTTAGAGTATAGGCCACTTCGATAACACAGGTGCAAGTAGTATCCATAGATGAGTGGACAAGCATTATATGAACACACATACGACGAACATTATTTTATAAAAATAATATAGATACTATATTACACAACGAAATGTTATGTAATGTTTGTGTGAACACAGAAATTGATGCAATTTATCATCTTTAACTGTGTTTATAAATCGATTAGTGTTGTGCAGTAGGTGCTTACTTTTTAAATATTAGCAAATATTATCATTCCATTAATCATTTTCCTGTCGAAATATGTACAATACCCGTAATGTGCAAATATTATGGTTACTCTTTGTAAAATTTTACATTTGATGAAAATAAATGAAGCCCAAATTTCATTTAAACATATTAATAATCGAAATGTTTTGGTACATATTTAGAAAACTAATCGATCGCAGTCAACATATTCCACGGCTAAATTTACTACGTAAGATTATTAGATATACCTCGGTAATATAATATATTAGTTGAACTAGATTAGCTGCGCATTAAAATTAAATATTTACCTTCTTCTGTAGTCTGATGACGGAAGTCCATTTCTTTTCGAGCAGGCCGCCGAATTTGCGATCCATTTCGCCAGACATTTCGGCTTCCTTCTTGAACGCTTCCAACGCGCCCGTATAGCCATTGCTGCCTAGGTAATCGGCGATCGCTTTATTCCTGTAACAATAATAACATAATCTTGAGATTTTTTTATGGTAACAGAGTCTTGACAGTCCACTTGATGGTAGGTGGCTATCATCGCCTATAACACAAACAATGCCATATTTGTGTTGCCAATGCGGTGTCGACTATAGCAGGATTAAGTATACGGAATTGGAACAAGATAGGGAAAATGGGCCCTTACTCACTCACCGAAAGAACAGCATACATGCTGTCAAGTTACAATGGTCTTCTGTAAGAGGTTACGTGGTTTACTGCTGCCAGACGGGCTGACCAAATGACTGCGTAACAGTGTGCCCTGGCCTTGCTACACTTTCCCGATAAGACTAAAGCCAACTTTGAAAAGTTTACTTCAAAAGTGGACCCTGCCAGGAAACGAACCCTGAGACTATAATCTAAGTAACATTAATTTTTATTTGTTACCTACACGTTTGAAACGGATGTTATTAAAAAAAAAGCATACAAAAAATAACAGCTGAATATCTTGAAGGATTTCCTGAGCAGAAGAAGCTACATTTGTCTTAAAACAGCGCAGCTGCTTAAAAATTATAAATTTTGATAAAAAAAATTATGTGAATTTTTAAATTCTAATTTCTAACAAACATTAAAAAAAAAAAAAAAAAAAAAAAATGTTTATTAACAGTTGGAAAAATCGTTTTTACAATAACCATGATCGAAGACTCCTTTTAAGCGGAAGCCTGTGCCAGGAGCCTTCGCTCTTCCTTAAAAGCTAGTAATAATATATATAATTACTAAAAAATTTTAAAACAAGAAAAAAGATTTTTTTTTTTTTAATAGAACGAATGTGAGCGCACACTCGCGCGGCTTTGTGTGCGTGCGTGTGTGTGTGTGTGTGCGTGTGTGTGTGTGTGTGTGTGTGTGTGTGTGTGTGTGTGTGTGTGTGCGTGCGCGTGTGTGTGTGTGTGTGTGTGTGTGTGTGTGTGTGTGTGTGTGTGGGTGGGTGGGTGTGTGTGTGTGTGTGGGTGGGTGTGTTTTTATTGTATTTGTATTAATAGTTCTTCTACTTCGTCATAGTTTTTAGTTTTAAGCCAATCCGTGATAAGTTTTTTACATTGGAAATACAATTTGTCATATATATAAATTTCTTTATTAATTTTATTATATAAAAATGATGACCTACTATAGTATTGTATTTGAGCAAATTTAGTTTTTACTTTTACCATTTTAATTACTTTATCTCTTCTTCTTCGTGAAACTATCCTAGGATCAAAAATGAGTGTTTTATGTTTTTTCAATACACAGTTTAGGATGTATAATTTTCTGACTGATAGGATATTAGACTGTTTATAAAGTGTATCAGTGGAAAATGTCCTCTTCTTAAAATACATTATTTTAATCAGCAAACGTTGTGCTCTTTCTAGATCAAGAAAACGGGTCTTTGCCGCTCCTCCCCATACCGTGATACAGTAAATTATTACAGACTGAGCCAAAGAGATATATATGTAATTTAGTAGATTGTTAGAGGGGGTCTGAGTGTTTGTTTGTTTGGGTGCTACATGTCGCAATTGTTTAAAGATCCATGATAATTTTCGAATTCTATTGCTAACATGTTCCAGGTGTGGGTACCACGAAAGTCTCTGGTCTACCATTACACCCAAATATTTAATTAACACAAGTGACTCTGTCAATCGTAGGACATCTACATTTCGAATCGTCAGAAAGATGGCAGCAGGAATGTATCTTTATGGAATAGTTCACATCAGGTTGGGAACGCGAATCAATGCTGAAACACACGAAGTTTGTCTTTGAGGTGTTAAGTGTAAGGAGATTGCCCTTTAACCACTCGGCTATAAGAGCCAAAGCTTTCTCAGTGTGCACTTTAACATCAACCCAAGAGTTACCAGCGAGGACGATAGCAGTGTCATCGGCGTAAGAAAAAATTTTAGCATTAGGAATGGTCATGTTACAAAGATCATTTATATAAATTAAAAATAGTGTAGGGCCTAGGACACTGCCTTGGGGGACGCCATATGACACGCCTGCACCCCCACTGATAAATTGCTCTACCTTCACCAACTGTTCCCGGTTGCTCAAATAGTCTCCCAACAAGTCCAGAGCCACTCCACGAACTCCTATACACTCCAATTTACGTAAAAGCACCGAGTGAGACACAGTATCGAACGCTTTTTTTAAGTCCAGGAAAACCGATATACATTTTTTACCGCCATCCAAATATTCGGCAACCAAGGAGCTTAAGGCAGTAACTGCGTCTTCAGTCGATTTTCCTCGTCTGAAACCAAACTGTGCAGAGGAAAGCAAGCCAAATCTGTTCAAATAGTTGATGAGTCTAGAGTTCAATATCTTTTCCACAATCTTTGAGATTGCCGGCAAGACTGAGATTGGTCTGTAATTACTTACATCACTCCTGTCTCCACTTTTGTAAACAGGAGTTATAAGGGAGCGCTTCAAAGGAGTTGGGAAAACCCCTTTTGAGAAACAGAGGTTAATAAGATGCGTTAATACTGGAACTATTTCTGTTTTTGCAAGTTTAATAAATCCTGTAGGGATATTGTCCCATCCTGCAGCACTGTCAGATTTAAGACCCATTAAAACTGTATTAACCTCGTGATCATCAGTTGGAAGCAGTACAAAAGTGAATTGATTAGTTGAAATATTATTTAAAAATGAATTAAAATCACAATTTTGATTAGCCGGGATTTGCAAAGCAAGCTCTTGTCCGACACCTGCAAAGTAACAGTTTATAAAATCTAATGAAGCCTCATTAGAGGATTTGATGTTTAATAATTCAGAGCATTGACTATTTTGTTTGTTTGTGTAAGTTATATTTTTGATATTTTTCCACAACATTTTGTTATTTTTTAGAGATTTAGTTAATAAGTCGCGTTCGTGATTTCGTTTAAGTTTTTTTATAAGATTATTGCAATAGTTCCTGTATCGAATATAAGTAATTCTATCTATCTCATTGTGAGGATTAGTTTTTGCTTTTTTCTGTAACTTATTTCGGTTCCTTATACACTTTAATATCCCAGGAGTAATCCATGGTTTAATAGTTCTTTTAGATTTCGGTACTGAAACTAATATAGTATTTAATTCCAAGGATTTACTAATTTTATATATTAAGCAATCAATTATAACAGTAGGGTCATCATAATTTAACAATTCTTTAATGTTATTATTTTGCAAATAAAGTATGGCACTTTCAAAGTCTATTTTAGTTTTAGTTTTATTCAAGGGCTGTTTATTTTTTACTTTAGATATACAAAGGAAAACAGACTTATGGTCAGTGATACTTGTTTCTAATACGGCAATAAATGCCGTCTTGATTTTCTTATTTATTTTTAACATCATGTGATCTAAACTGGATGTCTCTCTGGTGATAATCGTGTGACCTGCAAATATATCATAACCAGCTAGCATATTCAAGCAGGCAGATTTGTTTTTTAAATTTTGTGGTGCTTCATTTGCTCTAGGTGTTATGTTAATATTAATATCTCCTGTCACAATTATATTTTTTGAATAATTTAGCGATACTAGTTGCGAGCTTAAGGAATTAATAAATGGCTCTGCGTTCTTGTTAGAGGGGGATCTGTAAATACCCAATATGATAGTATCCAGAACTTCCAGTTGCAGGCACGATGCATGAATAAGTTTTATTTCCTTAACTTTGTGCTTTAGGTTCTTTTTAACGTAGATAACAACGCCATCGTTTTGATTTAGCTGGTTTATTGTACAGTAAGATAGATAATTTTGTAATTGCGGAAGCGGTTTGTTTGCATTTAATCTACATTCAGTAAGTACTAAAATGTCAGTGTCAAAACTGAAGCTTGACACTGTGAGAAGGAAATCATCAAAATTGCAATAGATGCTATTAATATTTTGTGTTATTAGGGTTAGATCACTATCCTTTACAAGTATTTCTTTTTCTAGATCTGATGGATCACATAAAAGAGAGCGAGCCACCTCCAAAGTGTCTATGTCATTTACCGTGCGCAACCGATCATCCATTAATAATCACAACAATTTGAAAGCTCGTCAATAATACAAAGTCATGCAATTTATAAAAAATGAAGGTATTTGAATTGGATATAGTAAATATATGGAAGATAGTATTATGAATTTGTGTAGTGTGTATAATGTGTTTTTTTTGTAGTGATTGTGCGATGTGGTGTAAGTGTGGGTGATGATTGTTTGTAGTGTGGAATATATTTTCAGTATAGTACAGAGTTAAAATTAAAAAGTAAAGATAGTTAAATGTTACATTATACAAACATAAACCTATTAAAAAATTTATAGGAAATACAACTAACTGGAATATACAATAATAAATACTTGAATCTAGTCATTTTTTCTGCATCAGCTGTTCTATTTGTTCTTCATTAACGATGTTTATGATCGGAGAGGTTTCGTTTTTGCGTAGGTATACTTTGCCATATGCTGTCCAGCAATACTTGTATTCCTTAGATCTGGTAAGATCACGGGCCAGGAAATGAAGTCGAGATCCTCTAGCAGTGAGGTGTTCCGACAAGAAGATCGGCGTATCCTCTTGTGTTTTATAGCCAAGGTGTTTTGCGCTTAGCTTATTTTGATTTTTTAAATTAAATGACTTGGCCATCCTAAGAAAGTTTGCTTTCAATATTGCAGAGTTCGTCTCAACTATGATCGGAGTATTTCTCTTTTCATTATTTCTCCCTTTAACCCGGTAAACGTCTTTTATATCAGACTTAGCTATGGGACAGTTTATGTTGTTTGAAAGGTTTATCACCATTTCTATCAAATCCTGTTTAGCTTCTAGATTTTTCCTTGGAACATTTTTTATTTCAAAATTACTCTTTCTTATTCCTATCTGTGCATCCTCAATTTTATTTTCTAAAATATAAATGGTGTCTCGATTAATTTTCACCTCCGTTTCTAACTCTTTGACCCGTTTTTCGAGTTCTTCATTTCGTCCCAAAACAAATTCCAAGGAATTCTGAATATTTCGATTAGTTTCCTGTATTTCTTTTAGGGTATCATTAACAGTAATAAACTGCTCCTTTTGTCGATCATTGAAATGAGTTAGTAATTGTCTCATCTCCATTTTGAAATCTTCAAACATGCCCACAGAATTAGGTTTCGGTTTCGGACCGTCTCTGGGTACACGCTTTGTTACATAATCAGGCGGCGATTCCTCAAAGACAATCGACATATCCTGCTCGTCTCCAGTATCATTTCTGTTTGGAGAATCTGCCATCTTTAGGAGTAGCAAGAAAAACGTATAGACGCTCAGTCGGAAATTTTCAAAACAAGCGTTACTCGATCTTAATAAAATTGATCTTAATATATGATCTTAATAAAACTCGATAAAATTGGGGTATGTCTTAATTTCCTTTTATTATTGGCGGTAAATTGAAATAGTTCCCTTTGTTCACCAATTAATCTTGATAAAAAATTCTTTTTAAAGTTGGGGTATATCTTAATTTCCTTTTTATTATTGGCGGTAAATTGAAATAGTTCGTTTTGTTCACCAGTTAATCTTGAAATTTATTAAAGTTGGGGTATATCTTATTTTCCTTTTATTATTGGGGGTATAGTGATCTGAGAAGTACCAGGGCGACATAAACTCAAAGGCGGTTATAAAACAATCTGATTTTTTGTGGTCACGCGTACAATCTTCCTTCAGTCCACAATCATTTAAATATAACTATTGTTGCCTTTCCTGTAGACCACGGTAGATAATAGTAGTAATAATACTCCACATAGTTGGAACACTTATTTATTTGTTCTTGCTTATATATACATATCTATTTGTTACAAAAATACCGACTAGGTAAATCAATCGTCTTCACGCTATCACGACCTAGCGCAGAATGGCGGTCGCTCCCGCTCGTTGGTAGGTATTACCATTATTAATTTTCTAACAGACGGCCATTCTGTTCTAGGAATGTCCTCATTCCGGAGCCAAGCTCGGTCATCCGGATTGAGTGAGTAGGTCCTCATACTTAGTTCGGAGTAAGAAGAAAAATATATGAGTTCGAGATACAATATTGAGTAAGAGTTGAGTAAAATGTTAACAATGAATAATAATAGCTATGTACATAATTTTCAAATATACGTCAGTTAGAAATACATCACATAATAAGAAGGAATAATAATAGCTATGTAGGTACATAATTTTCAGATATATATATCTGTTGGAAATACTGTGTAACATAATAAAAATGAATAGTAACAGATATGTATATAATTTTCAGATCTACATCAGTTTGAAATACATCACTATGTAACAATAACAATGAATAATAACAGATATGTACATAATTCTTAGATCTACATCCGTTTGAAATACATAGTGAATAATGCTGAATATATTTTTGTATAAATAAATTATTATTATTGGGTTTGCAATGCACATAAACTTTATATTCTATATATTTATTAATAGCAATATGATATAGATTCAAACTAAGTTATAATTTCCAGATGTTACACAAAATACCAAACAAAACATTCTGATATTCTGAATGCAGAGCTTATCTTAATTAGTCATTAAATATAAAATAATCTGTAAGTACTACAGTACCTTGCAAGCGACTTGCTTAACAATCACATTGGGTCGCTTGTTAAGACATATTGTAATTGTAAATTTATATATATTAATAAAAATTTAGGGAAATATCAATACCACCAAGTACTAAAATGTTTAAGTAATAAAATAAATTTAGAGGTAGACTATGATGACTATTGTGACACATATTGAATGTAAAAAGAATCTGAAGATACTTATTAAAACTACTTACAATGAATATTGTCTAAAATCATACGCTAAGACTCAACAATTACAAAAGCCACCCTCAAATTAATTAATTAATTAGAGATCTATTTATTGGAAAATTCTGGTTTTTATTTCAGACTAGTGTCTAGTTATTAGTCATATTATATCAAACTATATTTAATGAATTACATACAACGAGGTAATGCGACTGCATGCTGACTAGCATGCCTAGGACCCTGCCAAAGGGACCGATACTCTTTTTTTATATTAATATAATGTGTAAATAAATATAACTATTAGGATTAAGTTATTTTAAATGAGCTTTAGCAGTTTAAAATATACAGAGTACTGCAATATGTACTTAAATCGTACTTAGGTACTTTACAAAATCATTAATCACATTATATCAAATTCAATCAAATTATTTACCTTAATTACATAAATGCCTCTCAGCATAATTATTTATGATTTTAGGTGCTAAACGTCTTTATTCTATAGAAGAAAAGCTTTTCTGGTTAGGTACATTATAACTACTTAAAAAATTGGATTGTTATGCATATTTCTAGATTTAACTCGCTTACATTCTACTATTTGACACATTTGACACTCCACTATTACAAACAATAAAACTAACATTTGGCATTAAATCACTGTAGTTCAAGGGGACGTCGTGGAACTAATATGTAGAGCTACCGTTTGTCACTCACAGGGTACGCTCAACTCTCTTCTCAATTCGAGTATGGCTACCGTTTGCCTCCTGAGAGACCCGGCCTGCCCATTACCCAACTATAGCCGCTTAGCCACCATCTTTACTGCTCGCTATCGTTGCCCATCCGAGGCTCTTCATAATTCTATTATGGCTACCGCTTGCCGCCCGAGGGACACGGCCTGCCCATGCTACCGTTTGCCACTCGATGGACACGGCCTGCTCATGCTACCGTTTGCCACCAGAGGGACACGGCCTGCCGGGATAAAATTGCATCGTTTTCATTATCAATAGTCATAGCAGCTGATGCCCGTCCCGATCAACACCAGACTGCTCTCACTTCGCATCTAAGCTCTGTATCTGTAAATATAGGTATAGGAAAATAGATTTTGGAATTTAGGATTGATAGTTCAACTTCGCCTTTGACCTTTGACCCAAATGTTCCAGCCTCATTACTAGTACTGGTCTCGTTATCACTGGTTATCAATGATGATGACTGACATATCACCCACGCCTTGCATTTATCTGCTGAAATATATTTTTGTATTGCCTATCTACAGGAACGCCCTTCAATATTCTGTCTTTGTCTAAAATTATAGTTATTTTTTTTTTAGGGACCCCAAAGTTTAGCTGCCAGCTTCTTGCTTTTCTCTTTTTTTAGAATAGAATATCATTAGAGAACATTTACTTTGCATGCACCTGACATACACGAATACATTCAGAATAACAAAACAAAAATTAAATATATACAAATCTCTCCCATTTAAGTGAGAATACACAACCAAAATCCCATTGAATATGTGCCATTGCTCAGCATAGGCTGAAGCAAACCATAGCGCCGATCCCACGCCAGTCCCACTTGACAGATTCTCGCCGTCAGAACACGCGTCGCCACTGCAGTACTGTGACTCGTAGGAATTTAAAGTCATAGCTCTGTTTAGCCTGCAACTAATCATATTTAAAAATAACAGTACACTACCCTCCATCAGGTTGTCTTTGGTTATTGCTCATATCACAAAGTTAATCACTTGGCTCAAGACCTCATTCTCCTTTTGTCTCAATTAGTAACACAGTATATTCAATTTTGGAAGCAGATTTAGACATGAGAACAAAAGAAATATAATTCTGACACTTAAGGTGATACAACTCAGCCTTCCTCCATACAAACGTAGAATGATCATTACTCCGCTGTTTTATGTTTAATTTACAAAAGTAAGCATGGTACCGATTTATCTTGTCGTTAACTAGGTTCGTTTACATACAAATTTAAAAAACATTAATTTAAAAGATATGATCCTTGAAAAATCCATATTTTACCAACAAGTCTTGATGCAACTTTGTGGGTAAATAGGTCACTCTAGTGTACAAAAACTCCAAAGTACTTTGAATATAAACATCGATCAATAACTAGATAATTCAAGAGTTCAAATAACTTTACACGAAATAGATATATGCAGTAGCTCTGTCAAAAAGAGCATACGCCCTAGGGTCTGCTTATAATTCCTTTTTGGTACGAATCATTGCGTATCCCATTCGTGCTGTGTGAGACGGAACGACTTCTAGCCACGCGCACCGATGTTTTCGAGCCGCCGACCAGTTTGCACTTAAAAGTCAAGTATTGGAAGCTACCACAGCGTGCTGTTGTTTGGCAAAAATTTAGCGAGGACATTCAAGGGAACATTCAATGTATCTGTCGGATGTCTGCTACAAAGAGAGGATCACGCCAATTCAATTTTTGAAACAAATACTCAGGTCTGTTAGTATCAGCCACTTCGAAGATTAGCGTTGCATAGTAAAGTTATTGCCTGACATTCATATGCCCAATGATATATTTATTTAAGAAAGGTGTTATGTGCGATCTAAGAGGCACCTTCACGCAGAAACGCAAATAGGAATTTTGCACTCGTTGAATTAATTTGTATAATTTCTTAAATAACAAGTTACCATATTCAACCAAACAATAATTCAACTTGGATGAAATAATCGTTTCACAAAGTTTAAGTTTAAACACAAATCAACACAGATAAGACATCTATAATTTTATACAAGACTTTCAAAAGGCAAAAGCAGTTTTGAACTAGTTCAAGCACTTGTTTCTCAAAAAGGTAAATTACCGACCATCATAACTCCGGGGTTGCGCGCTAATCTATTTTTTTTTTTTTTTTTGCCTAGGCAATTCAGTGACCGCCTGTATTTTGTTTGTTCCATCCAGGCCTCAAAGGCGGATATGAAGATCTGATATCCAAGATCCTATTTAAAATTTTAAAACAAAGGAAGCACTTCCTCAGTATTTCCTCTAGCTATTAGTGATATCCGTATCCGTATCCATTTCTTTTTTGGCAGATCTTGTATGGATCTTTTATCTTATTAATTTTCAATTCATAGATGAAATTCTAATTAATTATTAGGTGATTAGGTAGCAATAAAAATTATTAAATTCCATTGAGATGTTATTATTATTTTAAATTCTTAAAATGAAATATTTGGCACCTTTATATTGCAAACATTTATCGTAGTGAGTTACCATACCAATAGTACATATTAAGGGTACTAAATAAACTATCTTTATAATCACAAATCTTTGTGACAAGCTTATTAAAATAATGAAATCTATATACATAAAAGAAAGTCGTATTAGTTATACCACAGGTATATCTCGAAAACGGCTAGACCGATTTTTATAATCTTTATTTGAGTAGCAGAATAACCATTAAAATATCGAAAAATTAACGTAAATAAATAAAACAATAACCAGATAATCACTTTAGAAATAAATTGTACTTTCGAATCGACAGAAACTGCCAAATCGATTGGTCTCATGTTGTTGTGATGTGCGGGTGTTATTAATAAATATTATCCAGTCACTCGTCTACCATTTTCCTGACTACATTCCGTTCGCTGTAGGGAAGACGATACGGTTCGAAGAAACTGTTGGCGGTATATTCTGTTGTTGTCCTTATTTAACTTAAATTATTAATTCATCAAATAACTAATTAATCAATTAATTGTTTAACTTTAGGGCCAATATTTAGCCCAATATTTAGTATGAGCCAGGGTGATTCGTTCCTGTTTTTTTTTCTTGCCTTACAAACAAAATTAACGGCAACCCGGAAAGATATACAATAATAATTTGTATACACTGTAGCGTCGCGAATTTAACATTAACCTTCATACAAGCGTTTCCAGGTATAACCAATGTCTTCTTCTTTTTCGGCTTCACTCTTGACAGAGTGGTCGTGGCCATCACTTCAGGTGTTGGTGGCAAGCCTCACAATACGCCGCCATTCCTCTCTGATGGCCGCCTTCCTCGTGCATCCCTGCAGTGAGCCATTCAACGCAGCTTTTATTTGATCCGTCCATCTCATAGGCGATCTTCCCCGCGGCCTGGTACCCTCAACCCTTCCCTGGACCACAAGTCGCTCAATAGCCACCTCCCCTCGGCGGCAGACATGGCCAAAGAACGTGAGGATACGGGACTGTACCAAAGATGACAAGCGCTGCTTGATGCCGAGTTCTCGAAGTATAGACTCGTTGGTACGGAATTCAGTCCACGATACTCCGAGCATTCTCCTCCAGCACCACAACCAATGTACCGGTGATATTATCCGAAGTGTACGTTTTATATAATTTGAGCCTTCTAAAACGACATCTTCAAACTTACTTACGCTCAAGTCCCGACTCGTCGTAGTATAAAACTAACTCCGAATGAGTCTTACATACGGTAACCGATGTTAATTCCGTAAAGGATTGACCCACTTCGTGAGTCTCATCCGTCGTGAGAAGCTCGTCCCTCACCGCCGAAGCTTCAATGTCAGCCTGAACAGCCTCAACACCCAAAGTTACCAAAACCCGACCCGACTAGACGTCGACTGAAGAAGTAGGACTTTTGAGGGTTACTTATCAACCCCTTATCAAGACTTAGATTTGGATTTTTTTTTTTCTTTAACTACCCTCTCTTTGATCAGAGTACACTGACTACCAAAATCAATGTATCTGGACTTCTCTAACTCCGTTAAGCTTAATAGTTTTCATGGAAATACGTCGCAGATACAGTAGCTGTGACGGACGCTTAAAACTAGACCCTTGTCGACTATTATTTATCAAAAATGCTGTTAATATTGCACATGTACCTTAATATTAATAATAGTACCTTTAATATTTAATATTCTTTGTCGAGGTAGAATTTTTTTACTTATACCTACAGCTAGTGAATACTAAATATAAAATAATTTGACATTTGAAAAACTATGTATCTTTTCCATAGGAAGTACTTTTAAATAGTTCTGTCATGATCATCACATTTGAAATTACGAGTGTAGGAGTATAATAGCTAGTATACGTGTACTGTATCAAGCGGGGACATGTGATTCCACAAAATAGCACAATTATTATGTTTTTTTTTTTTTTTACCCTATCACTTTAATTATCAGTGGAAGTCAAGTGTAAGTAATAACTAGGTAATACGTACCCACCTATTTAAGACATCCAAATAAGTAAGGTATTTTACCAAACGAAACGGATATTAGTATTTTAAGTAAACTTTTTATGAATTCCAATAAGTAAACTTAAGTCTATTAATTTGTAAATGTCTTTTATTTTTATGTAAATGAAGTGCATAAGTAGATTAACTCGTACTGAACAGTCAACAAAAGCATATTTTTTTGTTTATGCGAGTATAACGCTTCACCCATAATTACAGATAAAAGAAACATGCAAATGTTCCATGCGAAACTCATAGGTAAAATATACGTACCTAACTGAATTCAGGCTACAACGTATCTCGTATAGATATTCATACCAGTCAATTTATAATATTAATAAAAACAATACAATGTTATTAAAAATTAAATTAAATAAAAGTATATTATTACATCATCATACTAAAATAATAATACGATATTAACTTCATTGGAGTCTCAGTCGTACATACGTACGACATTTATTGTTATTATGCACGTAGGTAGATAGAATTTCGTTAACAAAAAAATTACAAGTACATACCTCAAGGGCCGCTGAGTACTTACCGCACTTCTGATTTGTTGCCTTTCCTGTAGACCACGGTAGATAATAGTAGTAATAATACTCCACATAGTTGGAACACTTATTTATTTGTTCTTGCTTATATATACATATCTATTTGTTACAAAAATACCGACTAGGTAAATCAATCGTCTTCACGCTATCACGACCTAGCGCAGAATGGCGGTCGCTCCCGCTCGTTGGTAGGTATTACCATTATTAATTTTCTAACACTATGGATGACTCACAACAATAGCGGCCACTCGCACGGTCACCGGGCGTCGTTTATTGACAGACTCCTCGCAGCTTATGCACTCCTAATTTCGTGTTGATTTTAATTTTTAAAAATTTTGAAAGATTTAAATAAAATATTATTAATAAAACATTAAAGAAAACACGTCTATTCACAATCGGAGTCCGGAGGGAAGAGGGAACACGATATCAATAGAAATTATGTACATTTCCGTACTGTTACTCATTTAAACACAATTCTTCAATACCGGATGGAAGACAAAACGGAACAGGTAGTCTATTGCGTTCTTATCTAAATAGTACAAAATGTAGGTCCGTAATACCTTCAGTAATACGTAGTTGAGGAAGTATGTTGTATCAAAAGACATTGAAATTAGCACATTAAAAATTCAAGAGACGTCACTGCAAGGTTATATAAATAGTGTGTGACGCTATACAATATCTAATGAATGATTATTCCAACATTATTATCAGGTTTATCTTTGTTCAATAAAAAATAGCGTGCGTTTGTAAAATTGTACCGAATCATTGTAACCTCTTTACAATTCACAGAAATGGGGTGGCCAATGGCTGACAACTATGTGCTTGACTTAAGTATTCTCAGTTAACAGATATTAATAATGTGATTAAATAATTCATATAATAGAAGACACTGTTTCGTTGTTGTCATGCTTTTTTTAAAAGGGGAGACGGGCAGGGCGATACTGACTGTTTACATTATTGTTCAGCTCAATAAGCGTTTGTACTTAGAAAATACTGGGTTGTATACTTGTATAGACAAAAGCTGAATTGAGATGTAGTTGCTCCCATACATGTCTGAGACTGACTGAAAAACGCAGTGTGCCCTGCCACTACAAACCAGATCCAGACCAGAGCCAACTTTCAAAAGTTAATTTCCAAAGTTGACCCTGCCGGGAGTCAAACGCAGGACTCTCGAGACAGACAGAGCGTTAAGTAAAGCCCCCTAACCACTCATCCATCGGTTCGACAAAGCCATTCAAAGTCATTAAGCCAGCGAAGATATGACAACCGAAAAACCATTTTGCCACTCCAGCAACACAAGCAGCAAGCGATTTGACGATTAGTGTGTCCTATTTTGATAAGTTGCCCTTGCACAAGAACCTTCGAGTTACTTTGTATCCGCAATTAAAGTGCACATATTATCAGAAATTTTGTTACGCATTTTTCAAGAATTGATTATTGACTCTGTAAGCAAAAGTAACATTTTAAGTGTTATTATATTTTTACTTAATATTGTTTTCAAATTACATTTGGTTAAATTTTGGTTTTTTTTTTTTTGGAAAGTAATACTCTAATAACTCTTATTGACAACTTAGATAACTACAAGTATTTTATTTGCATAAAAACATTATTGAAAGGCTTCTATAAATTTCGATGATGTATATTGTCCTAGCAGAGATGAAGTCATCTTACGAACTTGAACGGTTAGAATTTGTAAAGGTCACAACTAAAGTAAGAATTGTAACGTTTTAATATATAAACAAAATTATTTATATAGCCATAATGGTATAGTGAGAAAGTTGCTTGAACTTACATAATTTTGATTCGTAAGGTGAAAAATTTAGTTACAAAAAAATCTCTAGCTGCTGGGGTCGAAATGCCATTGTCCAGCAGTGGAACATTCTAGGATTGATGATGAAACAATATCTTTTATCAATATATTGGGCTTCTAAATTCTCGTTTTATTGAAATAGATTACATCAGCCTTTCATCAAAAATTACGAAGCCTTTGAACAAAAAAGAAAATAGTTAATGCACACGTTAAATTATTTTACAAGTATGACTTTTTCATGTAAACATTTATTGAATGTCAGTTAACGACATAGGTATTAATTTAAAATATTATATTATCAATCAGATATTTCAAAAAGAAATGTTTACAGAATAATTGTTATTCAAGCTTAACTGACACTTATTTAAACATCATTCATTCGGCGAAAATTACTACAGAGTTTACAAATTGTTGTGAAGAACGTTCTTATCTCCGTATGTTGTATTGTACAATTGTGTAGATGTTGCATTGGCATGCAAAATAAGTGTGATAAATGAACTGTGTCCAATGTGTTATCGGTCATTTTGTCTAAATCCGGTCTAATAAAGTAATTGGGGCATTTCTTGCCATAGGGCCTTGAGAATATCCCATTGGTATTCCATTCCACTTTAAGATCATGTACCCATGAAGATGAAGATTTCTTTACACTACAACAACAAACATCATAACACAATATAATTTAAGAATTTTAGACGTGAACTTTTAAAAATATATAATACGAAAAATTATACACAAAAAGGTGTGATGTGTTACGGACTTTATGCACAAAAAAAATCACCTTCTAACTAAGTAATCCTCGAGTCAGATTTTTTTGTACGACGAATAAATTAAGAAAAATGCTAATTAACTTTTGAGGTTGATATTATTTTAAAATTTCATTTTAATAATACATTATATTTGATACGCATTTATTTAATATAATGAAAATAGTCCTGTGAAACCGGAGGAGCAAGATATACTTATAAATAGAAACTAGTTTCAACCATGTAATAAAATATAGCTTAGCAATCACATAAATCTATCAAATGTGTAAGGACTAGCTTTGTTTATTGTCCACTATGACTTTCTAGAGAAATAATTTTGAATATTATTAACGTCGATGCAAATCTTTGCAATTAGATTTCTTTTTAAAAATATCACATAATTTATTTAAAATTACATTCTCTGTAAGCAAATTCCTACTCTAATTACGATTTGTTGCGTGGGTTCTTCGGATTTTATTTTCAAGACATTCTTTAAATCAGTTTAAGACTGTAAAAAAAAAGAACTACAAACAAAAAGCAATTCTCTATCTTTAGCCAGTGAGACGAAAAAAGCATTTTTTCAAGAATTAAACTACCAAAGCTCCTGAAATAATTAATACAACTTTGTTAAATGTTGCATAAGTTATTAGTCAGACTTTGCCGGTTCAGATTACCTAGTCTTCTAAACATTATCTTATTAACTCCTCCGATTAACTTTATAGGCGTAAAATATATTTTTGCAACACTTTCATTGTTTGGAATTTGGCGAAAATCCACGAATTACTTTTTAATTTAACGATCCGAGCGTTTCGTGTGCACGTACGTGTGTACCAGGTGAATGAAGCTCATTTCTTGCTTTTTAATACGACAGGTTGCGGCGTTGAGCGTCTGAGCGGTGAAATTGAATCGATTCGAAAGACAATCAGTTTCGCGGAGGTCCCTATTGTTTGCGTGGGAGCAATCACATCAAGCGTTTTTTGTTTACAAGTGAAAAGATGAAGCGACGCAGGTAGCGAATCATCGGATAGATATCGTTACCAAAGAAAATAATAACTATATTTAGTTTAATGCTAATGTTGAAAATGGTATATTAACGATTAAGATACGTTAAAAGGTTTTTCCAACCAGTCAAACCGCAAGGTGTGTTTTGTTGTAACTTGTAAGCAGGTTGTCTAGCCTCATTACCCGATGTGTCTCGAATCAAATTAAAATACAAATAAACTACGTATCTAGTCGACAGTGGTGCTGGGGCCCTAGCCAAGAGCAAACCAATGCAAACAGGAGCGTTGCGTATTTACGAAACGATAGAAAATAAATCCCGGTGATTGGTTGTTGTAACGCCCACATAAAATTTTGACCAATCACTGGGCTTTATTTTCTATCGTTTCGTAAATACGCAACGCTCCCGTTTGCATTGGTTTGCTCATGGTTAGGGGCCCTGAAAATAAATCGTCAACCTAATTTCAATTTGATACATTTTCGCTTATTGTGATATACATTCAAGACTTCTTAAACCAAGTACCTATGTTCTGTGCTGTTGTGTTTCGGTGAGTAAGGGATGTCAGAGTACATTTCCCTATCCCTTCCCAATTCCTTATCTTTAATCCTAATATAGTCGACAATACACTTGTAGCACCTGTGACTTAATAAAATATTGTGCACTTAAAAGTGGGTCCAGCGGGCACTTTTATTCAGCGGGTCAAAACTTGAGCCTGGCAGTACTTTTGTTATAGGCGACGGTAACCACCTACTACCAAGTGGACCGTCAGCCCGTCTGACAACCTTCCTTCTGTCTGTCTGTTCGCGATAAACTCCAAAATCTGTGCAGTAGGCACAGATTTCAATGCTGTTTTCACAAATGGATTGAGTGGTTTTCGAGGAAGGTTTTAGTATATGATTTACAAAGTAAGGCGGGCGAAGTCGCGAGCAGCAGCTAGTAACATATAAATGCACAAAATATGCTAACAATCGCTGCCAGCTTTAAGTTTGATCATTGGCGAGTTCAGTAGTAGGTATAGTAAGTAACATTGAAATAGCGAAAGTGGTCTCGTGCGTATAGAGACGCTAGCCGATCAGGACCGCCTGAGAAAATAACTTTCACGCTACATTTCCTTTGGTAGTGTATTAAAGATCGCAGGGACAAGTGCCGTGTGTTCGCTCATTTGCCCGTGACTTCGTTACACGTGACTCATCAGGGTCATCACGGTGGGAACATGGTTTTTGGAACGATAAATAAATTAAGACAGGTTTCTTGACTCAAATAAATACGTTACTGTATGGAAACGGGGAATAACACTGACATAGATGATTAGTGATTAATCGTGTTTGTATATCGAGCATACTTCGTTTAATTAGTACATAATGATCTGCCTACTTTAATCTAACTAAATACATCTAAAGATCCATTAACGTAACTTAGTTACATTAAAATGATACGTCACTTGTTTATTTTTTAAGAGCCCATCTGTCCTAAGGTCACTAAATTAAATTCTCAACAGAAATGACATTCTAACATGACGCGTGATGGGGACAGTAGGCAACTATGTATTACATAATTATTAATTTATAACAATATTTAGATTCAGATCTGGTTAAAAACATAAAATTCAAACGAACAGAAAGCAATTAACTACAAAATGAAGCCTGTATGGGAAGCACGTATTGGATTTGCATACGAGCACGTGACCAGAGAAACTGAAAAGGTAACTTTTATAAATTTATCGAAGAACTTTACCACTGATAAATGATAACATCATTACAGAATATTCTTGGTAAATTGTTTCATTCGGAACGATAGATTAGATAAGGTTACGACACCTATTTATTTTAATTGGTAATTATTTCATGAAAACAGTGTTATGAAAATGGACTTCAATTCAAGATGAAAATTTTTAATATGCAGGTATACTTAGCTGCCCGTATTATAGTTTTTAAATCCATCCAAGAGGCAGTCGCGACCTTAAATTCCCTAGGCCTAGGGTTGATAATCCATTTTTATAGTAGTGCGGAGGCACATTTCCCCATCCCCACCCTCCATCGCCCACACGACTCGGGAGTATCGATCGACCACAGGCGACGACTGGCTGCTACGTCAGAACGCCAGTGCGTCATTTCAAATCCCTATTCCACGAGACTATTCAATCCAACTCCCCCATGGTTCACGGGTATAATGAGCAAACCTTTTCTCGCGTCGCAATTTCATGGCAACAATCCGTGTTTATTTATTTAAGTACTACTTACTGGCTGTTGCAGGCTATGTTACTCGCTGATAATGATTTCCATGGGTGAAAGAATTTTCAAAATAGATCCAGCAGTTTTTGAGTTTATTCATTACTAAAATACAAATCTTCTCTCTTTATAATATTAGTGTAGATCAAAAATTTAAATCGAGAGATGTGGCATTGCTAGCGAAAGTGTGTTACAAAATACAACATACATTATACTAAAGACAAAAGTATAAAATACATATACCTTTGTCTAAACACACTTTTAAACACAGACAACACATCCCTTACTTCAAATGCGCTCTCAACAAGCGACCGTCACTCACTGTAGCTGGCGTGCAACTGTAGTTAGGTTGAGCGCCTGCGCCCAACCCATTGTTAAGAATTTTCAGTGTGTTTTTAGTATGGCGCGAGGAGATTACGCCGCATCTTCGATTTAAATCTTTGGTGTAGATAGACTATCTGTGCCTTCGGATTTCGCACGTGTGATAGTATTTGGAATAGTGCGAACTGTTTTGTTTTTTAAAACCTTGCACAACGCACAGACAAACAACGAAAACAAGGATTTTATTATAGCGACCCTCCCCCGGCTTCGCATGGAATTAAAATTCTTAAAAAAAGAAACCTTTCTTATCAGATGATTACGTTATAAAATAAAACCATGTTCCAAATTTTAGCTTCCTAGACTTAGATAATAGTTTTTGCTGTGAGTTTAACTAGTTTTAACTAGTTGGCGCCCGCGACTTCGTCCGCGTTGAAAAAAAAAGTAGCCTATCCTGTGTCCCGTACGTCTAAATGTTTATCTACCAAGTTTCATGAAAATCACTTGATTCGTTTAAGAGTTATAGAGGAACATACATACATACATACAGAAAAAAATTCTAAATTCTAAATTCCAAAGTAACTTACTCTGTGACCAACCCTTACAGATTTATTATTAGTATTGATATAGAAAACACTAACAAAGCTTAAAGGCATTTCAACGAAAATTTAATTATATTTATTCATAGTAATTCAATAGTTAGCACATTATAATAATACTATTTATTTCTTAACATTTAAATGGAACCAGCACAACGTGCTAGCGTGAACTTACTTAAAAGCTTTACTGAAAACGACTATCGAAAACCAAATTGGTTCAGCCGTTACAAATTTCGAACGAGACAAAAATCAGTAATATATGTTTTTATGATACACTATCCGTACTAATATTATAAATTGGAAAGTTTATATGGATGGATGTTTGTTACTTTGTTGAAAAGTTACCTTGTTGTTGTTACATGAAAACTACTGAACCGATCACCATGAAATTTTGCATTACACGTTGTCTGGGACACCAGAAAGGACATAGGGGTACCTTTCATCCAGAACGCGGACGAAGTCGCGGGCACCAGCTACTCTATAATTTATTTGTTCTACCCATATTTCTGAATAAGAATTTCATTTCAATGTAAACTCGACAAATAAAGTGCTTTATCACCCTAAGATTGAACATTCTTTGTCCTTTGAGACTGTCTGAGGTCTGAGTGTCTGAGAGAGAAGGTCTGTTTTCCTTTGAAAATTCAAAGTGACAATTATATCAACCAGTAATCAATACCTATTTCAAATCTAAACCTTAGCGAATTTTGAAATGAATGGAATTTGTTATCGAAACTGATAAAGCACTTTTCTAGTCGGCTATACCTACTTGTTCGACCCCTGTGCGTTTAATTATATCGCTGCTACAAAGATAGACATTGCATGTTTATGCTTGCTATGTAATATACCATGTTTATTAGAGGGAAGGTTCGTGGGCGTAAAGGTATAATGGGAAAACCAAGACAACGCGTAACAGGGGAATTGAATGTTAAAAACAATACACGAAGGCGAAAATATTATCAGAATATTCGAGAAAGTGTTTAATTTGTAAATTATGGTTGATGTTAAAAATGCAGGTAACGGATCCAAGCTGCAGGAAATAAAGGAAATATACTGTTTTATTTAATATTTCAAAGAAGGCAATGGAGAAAAAACTCTACGATTGTTAAACCGCCACAGCGTACCCAAGCAACTTTTATCGATTGTTTTGCTAAGAGATGAGACGTGTACATGAATAAGTCCCTCGGTTAGGCGCCATTAAAAATTCCATCGGCACGTATAATTGACAGTCAGAAACTTATTTTGCTTGTTTTATTGTACGAAATATTTAGTAAAAAACAAAATTTTTGAACATCGATAACATTTTTCTCAATGACGGGAGGCGGTTACCGTTGCCTCAGGACACAAGCAACACCAAGCGGTATGCATTTGCGCTGCCGACCCTACAGGAATATGTTTGTAGGATACAATCAATATGTTGCGCGCTTGATTAAGCCCATATTGTAGCTAAGTGGAAGCACTGCAGGAGGGATGTTGTTTCAAAGTTCACGCGTCTTAGGATTAAAGTTTTTATTCATCCGAACTGTGTTCAGCGGCACCTTATCCAAGTAATGAGGAGGAACTCCGCATCTATGGCGAGCAGTACGGCGGTACAAGCTTGAGGTAGAGCTTAAGGTGGAACACTCACCATTGTACAGCTAATAGAACACACAAATAGAGGCTACATCTTTTCCCAAACTAAAGGGTTCTAACCATTACGTAGTTTTAAAAGGACGCGCACAAATTTTGTAAAAAAATTGCAAATGGCCACTTTCGTCTATACCATAGAGGTTGCAAATCGCAGCCAACCTTGATACAATAAAGGATTTGGGATAGGCTCTGGTGATCCATTATTATCACCGAAAAATTCCGCAGTGGTTTTCTGAAACTGCTTATCCAGACAGTTTACAAATGCGGAAAGCCGTGTGGCAGAGGACAATACCACATAAAAACTAAACAGGAAATGCTATATTATCTAATAATCATTACTACTAGGATACACAATTATTTAAATGTATGTATAACAGAAAATATTAACGGCCATCTTACGCAATGAAAAAGTTCTAGATTGTTAATGTAATCTCGTGACCAGAACACTAAACAACTTTCTGCTGCCTGATCAGTAGGTACGCTTTTTTTCTAATAACAGGAAATGATATAAAATATAATATATTTGCAAATTGATTATGTTTAATTTTGCAAATATTATGGTTACCTACTCATGCACTTGGTTACCTACTAATAAAAACCGAATATATACGAGCGAAATTAAGTATGCCAAGAAAAGGACCCATTTACTGTTGGGAGTCAAATTATGACACAATATTACTAGTAACAAGTCAAAATAATTAAGATAATGATCTATTACGACATAGGATTATGTTACTCGTATCCACTTGACTACTTAACTCTCAAACATTGTTTTGTTATGACATGAAACAATGAACACATTTTGCATATCACCGCAGCATATCAAATTCACATGCACAGAGATAAATCAAATATTAATTATTGATTTTTGCGAAATATAAAATAAGTTTTTAAAAAGCTTTTATACATTTACAATTGGATACTTTTTCAATTTCTTATGACTCGCCTTATAAAAAAAATGGAAAAAGTAATAAGATTTTTAAATCAAAGGACTTCTCATGTAGAAATGGATTAAATCAATATGACTTTTTATTTAAAATTAATAAAAAAAAATCGACAAAATTTATTCAAATTCAATAAGAATATTTACCCAATCTTTAACTTATTTGATACAACATTATTCTGCTTCTTCTGTCGGTTAAAGTCTATTCGGATGGTTGAACATAAATTAACTATGTATGATCTATTCTTTTTCTATTGATCAAAAACGTAAACAAATATAGCGTCGCCATGGTCACTGGACTGTTTTAAAGATGGAATTTGTACATTAGGCATTATCAAAGAGATTTGACTCAGTGATTAACTCATTTAGAATTTGTTCGTATTGTTTGTTTAGTTCTATATCGTGAATTGTTTGTTTACCTTTTTGATCAATGAAAAAAGAATACATCTTAAATACATAATTAATTATAGTATCATTAAATCTAATAATACGTTTTACAAGTGTCGCCTAAATGGATTGACCGATTTACGATTGATCTACAATGAATAATATTTTATAGAATAGACACGATCACAATATAAAGATGAATACGTGGAAACGTGGAAATAACTATGGTTAGGAAACTCATTTTTTTGTAACCAGCGGCTCCAGTGTTACCAATAACCAATAACGTCAACGACATTACAACACAATAATGTGATAAAAGAACGAAACGGTACTTACTGCTTAATAAAATTGAAAGCAAGAATTTTGCGGTTGCGATTTAACTATACCTAACTATATATTATTACTACAAAGGCTATAAATATTGAATAAGATTACATTATATGATTATAAAATATTATGAAACCAATTCACCGTTTTTTTTTTACCCATTTTTCATGACTACCTTTATGTAACTTGTTTGAACTGCAATATTCTTGTCGGTATGCGACCTTTAAATGCTACGAAATCGATAATTTCAGTAGTGATGACCTTTATTTAACGAACTAGTTAAAGTTAACAATAGTAACTAGCTATTCCCACCGGCTTTGCTCACTTTAATATTAGACATCACAAAAACTTTCAGGAATGTTCACGAGCTTTTATGGCCGTCGATAGTCGGCGCAGGTGTACAAACCATAGTGTGAAATTGCGCTAAAGCTTCGTCTCTCGTCATACCTATTTATTCGCATAGGTAAAACAAATGCCTTGTTTTCTTTTTGTTATAAATCGCGTTTATTCTAATTGATATTAAATTATAAATGCGAAACAGTGATATGTTAAACATATCACTGTTACTTTACCATACTACTAGTGACAAAAAAATGGTCCTCCAATTTTGCACATCTAGTTCCAAAAAATAATTTGTTTTCATTGCCATCTTATCTTAATACGTATTTTTATTTCTTATTGGCGTATTCTGTTATTGTAAAGTGTTCTCTTTGGTTGGTTGGTTGGACATATCACTGGTAAGTAGGCATTTTCGTATCTTTCATTGGTGCCAATTTCCGATTTTGACACCGGCGCGTCGGTGCCACGTACTAGGAGCGTTAGCCCAAGTCCTTACGAAGTAATGTAGAAGTCATTTTTGTTTATTACGCTTTTACGCCCAACTACTCAGCCGATTGTCATGAAAGTTTGCATATACATAATAATTTCTTATTATTATTATTTTTTAAATAAAAGCAGCCTAGGTTACTCCTTATAACATCAGCTATCTGCCAATAAAGGTCCCATCAAAATCGGTCTAGCCGTTTCGGATATTAGCCGGAACACATTGACAAAAAATTAAAAAAAAAAGTTTTTTATATACTTCGATTTACTTTTATAAAGTAGTTAGTTATTTTGACATTACGAACTGACACTTTTCATTTAAATGTATGTATGAAAGATATCCTAGCTTGTTTTAAGTATAAATTTATTTGTATACAACTGTGTATAGGAAACGATGGCGCACAGTGCGAGGGCATGCGGCAGAAAGAATTTAAAGCTGCGACCGGCGAGGACTGCATTCCTCGCGATCCGCAACACAAGTTCGTTTAGCGGACGCACAACGGGGTCTTGGACCTTACAATCGCATAGTTTCTTCATTATGGGAACGCTATGATGAGTATGATTTACGAGTTTATAACGCATCTTGCATGCACTTATATGTACGTACGGCATTATAGAGTCCCGTAAGAAACATATTATTTTATAAATACTAGCCGTCTCCCGCGGTTTCACCCCTCGTTTAATTTAAATTGACAAAGGCGTGCATGCATGCACATAATGGGCTCTTCTTAGTAATGCTCGTTTCTCGTCAGACGGCTGCCTTCGGGCCCTACCCCGACTCAATACATCTCTTCACTCGCACACGCTATTTAATGTTCTTTCTGATTTTTTTCTTTTTCAATCCGACTGGTTGTTATAAAGTTCAGTACGTTCAAACAAACAAACAAAATTTTCAGCTTTATTATATTAGTACAGATAATTACAGGTACAGTGCAATGTCCACCTATTAAACAAACATACGCGGTATTGACGACAATAATTCATGTCATAGAAGGCGATGGATGAGTAATGTCAAGTAGTTGCGAAGTAAATGAAACGATGAGATAGCATATGTAGGTAGTTCCGTGTGAATGACGGCCTTGTATCGTGTGTATGTATAACTGAATTTATTTAAAGAACACCTGAGACGCTCTACACTACACACGAATGTGTTTTCCAATTATTTTATAAACACGTTTCGCGGAGACAGTTAACTGTCAACGCATCAGTTCATTGGGTCAAATATTTTTGCAAACGCTTTCTAGACGACGACGACGTCTATTACAAAACTTATGCAATCACGATTCATAATCTCGATCGATTATGATAATAAACTGTGATGCAATCTGGTTTTTTTAAACCATTCAGAACAGTGTTCTTAATACAAATCTCGACTCGGGCCCCGGTTTCGAATCAACAGGAGGTCTTTGAAGCGGGCCTTGAGAGTTGTGAGCGATCGTTATCACTAATTTGAATATACTAACATACACTGGTAGGTATACGCATTCTGTTACACTTTCACTGTATTTTTTCATACATTCAAAGCAGTGAAGGCATAGTATCTCGCCTTAGAAAAAAAAAATTGTTTTCGAGATTTCTAATTTCAATCGACAAGGTAGAGTTCGTTTAGACAAGATTGTAACACTTTCTGATATAATTACGTAGAGTAAAAAAATACAATCTCAATACAGAAGCTTAAATCAACAGATGCCTATCTGGACAGTACTAATCAAAACAAACGAAGAAAACGTATATTTATATTCTACTCGATTTATTAAAACCAGCTTAAATATAGATAGCTTTTTTTGTTATACAATTTTGACAGGTATTTTGGTTGATTTTTTAAAATTATTAGCTTTAATAAATCGTACCCTACATACAAGACACAGACAAACTTTTATACTTCACCACCATAAATAATATTATATTATAGGTAATACATAGTTGTTAGTAACTCATAAACCCCACTTTTTTGTTGTCATTGACTGTCATTTTTATACTATGTAATCTTGGCATCACTAACTTTGATAATACATTAAAAATTGTTTTGGAGTCAGGGATGTAGTTTATAAAATATTTAAACTAAAAACAATCAAGAAGATTTAGCAGTGGAGACAAAAAAAGATGTACTACATATTATAGTTTACGACTTCTGAAGTACAAGATAAGGAGATAAGGGGTCCTACTATCAACTTTTAAAAGACAATTCAAATTCAGAGCAATTTAATTTGGGTTCCTGAACAGAATCGTTTTCATACAAAAACGAAGTTGATGGTACGAAATAGCAAATGCAATCCAGTTTAGGTCCTAAATTAAATCGTATTAAGAGTTGATAGTACCTATCACCCAGTTCACACCTAATCAGCGTTAGCAGTGTTTGCGAACGATATAATATTAAAGTAGCGGTGTTCATTGAACTAGTGGGGTAGCGGTGCGCTTTAGAAACGGTGCTGCTGCAATCTTTGGATTCAGGAAGATCGTAGAGCATATCCATTTGGCGAAATGGTCGTTATTTTTAATCATCGGACGCGTTCAATGACCCCGATTCTTAATGCGGTGGATTCCAACTGAATGTGGAACTATTTCGTCTTTAGTAGGTATATATATGTATATAAATTTTGTTTGTCAAGAGCATCTATCTAACACGACACGACACAACAAAATTAAAAATGTTCGTTCAAAGTAGACTGTATATACATAGTTCGGCGACTTTTATAGCGAGAGTTGTGTTTTCGGGGAACAAAAGTTACAAAATTAATTTTATCCAATTCAAGTTAAATTTACATTTTAACTTAACCACCATAAATAATATTACTGAAGTTACTTTACTATGAAATAATAAATTATTATATTTATAGTAAAAACTTGAGTTTATTTATTTAATCGTTACAAGTTAAAGTTAAACATAACATACTGTTTTATTTACTACCTAGTTAAGGAATAAGGGCAGGATGAAAACGAGGAGATTTTTAGTGTCTTAACCGTTTTGATTGAATCAGATTTATCTTTGCAATAATTAAAATGTATATTTCCGACAAGACATCATTATGACGCAATAAACATGCTTAACTCTCATATTTTATTATTAGGAAATAGTTGTCGTTCTAGTACCACTCACGTGCTTCAAGCTTGATCGCATTTCACTAATAAGCTTACGTAATTCGACATTTTTAATTCGAAATTTAGACAGTACTTACTCTATAGCCTTATAGCACAGAGTGAGGCTAAGTCTGTTTTACAATAGCGTGTGAATAGCGTGACCACATCTTTGTTTAGGCGCGAGGTGATGTATAGAGTTCGTGGTTCTCCTTTCACTTCGAGTGAATCGAGTTTAAAGGGTATGTCAAGGAATACCAGGTTTTTCGAGTTGTTTACGGTCACCAAACGGTAACAATCGCAACTATTTACTTTAGATAAACTCTAAATAAGTGTATTCAAACACAAATTTAAATTATTAACATTTCCATATTTTTTTTAAAGTAAAGATCGTCACACAGGCTGACGGTCAACTTGATGGTACGGTTAAGGATAACGCGTTAGGAAAGAATGGGGAAATGGGCTCTGTCATCCCTAATCCCTAAAAAATTAACACATGTTTATTTTTATGTTAAGTTGGTCAGACAGGCTCACAGTCCACTTGATGATAGGTGGTTACCGTCGCCTATGACACATGCAAACCCCACATTTATTGGAAGTGCGCTGTCGTCTACAGTAGTCCCTCGCTCCCCTATTGACTTGATTGTTTTAATAAAAAAAAATTGTTCTTGCCGTCCTGCTCGACGGTAACATAATCAATAGACACAATTATGACTCCTCATTTCATAGGTTCACGAGGAAAGTTGCACATCGATTATGTCGAGGAAGCCGGTGGCAACGGGGTCAACGACATCAAGTTATAAGAACACTGTTACTTTCAAAGGTCGACCGTAGAACAGTCGGGTCGATCGTACTAAATGAATGGCTATAAGTTTAAACTTTTAGACATGCAACATCGCGACCGCTTATATGATAAAAAAAACTACACACATAGATACATTTCTTTTTATTAAAATCAGTTCGCGATTAGGATACGGGAACCGATAGCAGACAGTTACCTACATACGGAAGGAAGTCAATCGTTGCAAATCGGTTACACAAAACTAACTGGATTTATTTGCCGAGCTATTGAAACGTATTGAGCAATTTTTATTATTCTTCTTGTTTTAAACTGGTTAAGATTATTTTTACAAAGCAGTTAATGTTGTGTAGTTCATAAAACACTTAATAACATTGCAAATAAATGCTCACTAGACTGATAAAACTTGATAAGTAGCGATAGAGATAATGCTTTACAAAAGCCATACATACTAAATATTATTATGTGAAAGTCCGTCTATCACGGTCACGGCTCATATTGATAAAACATGTTAACATCTATAGTAGATATATTTTTCAACATTAAATGCGGGAAAAGTAGTCGGCAAAAGGCATGAGTAACAGTTCAAGATGAAAAGAGTTCACTAAGCCTACGAAAAAAGTCTCTTTAGTATCTAGTTATTTTCAGACTAACTTTAAGCCGTCAAGAATTAGGCTATCAAATGCAAAAAGAATCTTAATTTTAAATCCGTCTGGTAGTTCCAAAGTTTAACATGTTCATTCACACAAACAAACTCTTCAGCTTAATTATATTGCCTAGTAGATTGTATCAAACTTTCAAGCAAAATGTTGGCAATATTGCGTTACTCGCGTGACCTTGTAGCCAAAACTACTGGACTGAATCTAATAATTATACCAAAAACTGAATGTTTATGAATCAGATATTATTGGTACAAGTTTAATTTTCATGTGTTTTATATATATAGAAAAAAAAAATTGCAGAAAAAACTGCACCCGTGCGAAGCCGGGAGCGGGTAGCTAGTATAGTATAAACAAAATTTTAAATTTTTATCTATTTTTTTTTTTATTTTTTTTTAATTATTTTAAACATGCATAAAGCTCAGAATAAAAGATTTCATTAATTAAGACAATGGACACATTTTCTTATTTCATTTACATATTTTATTTAATAAAATAAATTTAACCTTAATAAATTAATCACAAATTGTTGAATGTGTGATAGAAGTTAATTCATCCATTATTTATAATATGAAAGAAATGACATTATATCACATAAAATACACAAAAACTAATTGTGAAAAAAAGAGAGCTTCAATAATGTAAAAGAGGTATTATAATTATTATATTAATTTTACACAGTCAAAAATTAATAGTGGTATAGTTTTTCCGCTCTTTGTAACTCATCAGTAAATTATACTATAGTTTTATACTTGTTATATTGATTTTAATATTTCAGTGCCTTAAAAATTGATAAAAATTCAAGCTATTGGCCTAGTATGATAATGTTATTATTGATGAGTGCTATAAAAATCGTTATACTGTGTTACATCAGTTCACCACAGGCGCGGTTAGAGCTGCGATCACATTTCCGTGTCTCTAGTTACGTCTGCTACCCTAGTTTAAATGGAGAATGAGGTGCTAATTTATACTCCTATCCTACTAGTGACTCGACCCCGGGCTTCGCACAGTTAAAATTTTCAAAAATCCTTTCTTAGCGGATGCTTACATCATCAATCCTAATAATAATTCTGTAAGTGTAGGTATTGTATGTATGTATGTTCCTCAATAACTCTTAAATGAATTAACAGATTTTCATGAAACTTGGTAGATACAGGACACAGAATAGGCTACTTTTTCTTTTTCACCGCGGACGATATCGCGGGCGCCAGCTAGTTATAAAATAAACTTATGGTCCAAATTTCATGTTCCTAGACTGTGCGTTGATAAATCAGGACAAACTATTTTATTATAAACTAAGCCTAGATTAAGGGAGTCTGCACAATTACTATTGTTTTTCCATAATAATACCTTCAAGTCATATTTTAAACCTTTATTGGAAAAAAAGTTGTGACAACAATATAATTCAAAACAACAGTTCACACCCTTTGGTCAAACGATAACAAAAACTAAAGTATGCTCCCTAAAATCCATAATGTTATTATTAGCAAGACTACTATTCGATTTAAAATCATTTACAAGAAACGGATAAGTTCGCGACCTATGCTACTTGGCAATGACTAATCGTCTCATTACTGATATCACTAGTTGTGTGAGGAGGGATTATCAATATATCTATCAAACCAAAACAACTCCATTATGTTAATTGACACAGCGGCACATTATTAAATTCATCGTGAAAAAAAAAATTGAATCTGTAGGTTTAATAATGTAAAGAACGCAAAACAGAAATTTATTTTCATATGAATATTTGAAAACCGCGAATATTCACACTGCTTTGTAGGCTTAAGTCTCTGAGGCAAACATGTAAAATACATATGGCAAATTAGGGTCCTGAATCTGAATACAGTCCTGTGGGAAAGTATTTTTTTCAAGAAAGTTTTATTTAAGTTTTAGTAAGTATTTTAGACTCGGGTGGATATCCGCCACCTGGCAGTGGTAACTACAATACATCCAGTTCTTTTAAGGGTAATTCATTTATTCTTCAAAAACCTAGGTATCGAATGGGGTATCTAATGAAATGCCTCCTTGAGCTGATCCTACTTAAAAATAGTAAGGATTAATATCAGGTGGTGGAGACCCCCTACACTATTGAGTCTATTGTCAGAACTATTATTACTAAAGAAATTATTCAAAGTTTGGTTTAATTTAAACAATAATTTTAAAGTCATTGTGGAAATATGTTAAAAATGTGGTTAACTTACAGCTCCTCTCGTTGCCGTTGTGACAAAACCATTTTCATTGTGGTTAGGTGGTGCTAGAGGCGGCGTAGGCCCTGGAGTATCACTGCACTAGAGTCTTCACTTATTCACACAGGCGACGACAGAACAGCCGTTGCCATTATCACACCTGCGGACAAAGAAAAAAAAAAATTGAAATAATCTCTTTCTAGTGACAAAAGAATAGGTAGATAGGTGACAAGGTAACTTTACTTGATAGTAAAATTTTGAATCAAAATACAATAAACTTCAATAAAAAAAAAGCCACTCAAGTCATTCATAACTCATTAGGTAAGCTATGATGATGGGACAATATATGGGCTTAGTTATTTTATATGGTAAGTGTATCGACCAGTATATTTTGATAAAATTTGACGATTATTATTATTTTATCTTTATTTTAAGGCTTTTCCCTTAGGGACATGTGGCCTGTTGATTATTTTATTCCTATAAAATACTAACATATCTGTTTATCAATATACTTTTTTCACAGTTTTATTTTGTAACTAGCTGGTGCCTGCGACTTCATCCGTGTTGAAAAAGAAAAAAATAGCCTATCCAGTGTCCCGTACATCTAAATGTTTATCCAATCTAACAAGTTTCATGAAAATCAGTTAATTCGTTTAAGAGTTATGGAGGAACATACATACATACATACACACACATACATACATACATTACCTACACTTACAGATTTATTATTAGTATTGATTGATTGATAATTGATGATTATGTACTTAACTTTTTCATGACTCTTAAATCAAATTAGTAATTAAAAAAAAATTACAAAAATATTTTATCCCCAATCCAAAGTTAATTCTAAAAGACATGTGTAACATAATTGTCTCAAAAATTAACAATGTAAATACTTTATAAAAACGGAGGAAGTTTACCCTATTGGTTTACACATAAGCGTTTGTTGTGTTGTTGGATAAAAATTTGAAACAAATGTTGTGCATTGCAATTGCATAACATTTAGTGGTTGTTAATTTTTTACTCTTATTAAATAGTACTTAATGACTAAATATTTTTTTAAATAACCTTATTTATTATACTAGCTGGCGCCCGCGACTTCGTCCGCGTTGAAAAAGAAAAAAATAGCCTATCCTGTGTCCTGTATGTCTAAATGTTTATCTACCAAGTTTCATGAGAATCAATTAATTCGTTTAAGAGTTATGGAGAAACATACATACATACATATAATACCTACACTTACAGATACTACAGATTTATTATTAGTGGTGCGGCTAATATGAAGATAATTAGTGGACTGTATTGTTTCGTGGTGCGTGCAATCAAAGGGGCAGGAAAAGAGTCGGATAGGACATGCAACACCTACCTCGTATGCTGATTGTGATGATGCAAATCCTCCAGGACGATGGAGACGGAAGCTGGCCCGCCGCACACTCGTTCTGGGTTCCAAAACTGTCCTTTTTCACCTCAATTGCACTCGCGGAGCCACACCATTTGTAGATTACAAAAGCACAATGCTTCAGCGGTGCGATATGGGAATAATCGGATTTATTAATTATAAATCCTCGCGGCGCGGTTTACGTATATCGAACGTTGCGTTCACTTCCTCATCTTGTATTTATGTGTGCGCCAGAGGGCGCTACTGCGTTGCGGTGTATGCATGTTTGTTGGTGTGGGTTCGGAATAGGAAACGCACCACAGATAACTAATTATTTGGCGCCACCATATCCACCCGCCCTTAATGGGTCACCATTAAAAAACAAACATAAGAAAAGCGAGAAGAAAATATATATATTCTATGACTCTGGGGATCAAGCGCTTAGTGCGTGCGGGGTTAGTAATGAGTCCACAAAGTCACGGCGAAGCGGAAGTAAAATTAAACTATAGATAGGTATGCGAAGCGGTATAAAAATAATGTAAATTTAACATAGCGGTATTGATATATACAAACTAATAACTAAAAAACGCGTTGCGAAACTTATCTAAAATAATAACTAAAATTATTGTTTAATTACAGGGCGAAGGTAAGTTCCCCTGGCGGTCCCTTAAATTTTCTCGCGTTGTCCGAGTGCAAGTACTGCACTGGTCCTCGACGGGAGAGAAGACGCTTGAACGCGGCGAGAAAACTCGCAGTGCTGAGGTCTGTTGCGACCTTAATATGCACAGCACGAGCCGTAAGGCATGTGAATAGTAAATCAATGATCACATTCACTACATGATCACTGCGCGGTAAAATAGCTGGATGCATGTGTGCATAGTCCAGCGCGGAGTTGACGAGGCGACCGCCTAAGCAGATCAGACCGTTGTCAACGAAAGGCCTCAAACGGTTTAAGGCCGGCGAGCACGATTTATTATTTTTAATTCTATGATATTCCTCTGCAAAGTGCTGGCTTTGCAGGGAGCGTAGTATCTTATTTTCAGCGAACTGAATATCATCGGCGGTCACTGCAATAGTGCTGCGGCGTGGCAATAATTTTGCGAACTTACATACGTATGTAATGATACGTAGAAGCCTACTCCAGGAGGAGGTGCGGAGAGCAAGCTCATATAAAGCGCAATGCTTTACAGGCGTGCACACTGGGTGCGCGTAAACCTTCTGTTCTGGTATGTCTGTAATAGACTGTCCGTCAAGGCTCTTAAGAGGCCATTCAGATGGATGCGATGAAGCCCACTGAGGCCCGTGAAGCCACAGTGGGTGTGAGAGTAATTTATGTGGCGTAATGCCACGCGAGAATATGTCAGCGGAGTTTTCAGTGCCCGCGACGTGATAAAGGTTGTCAGCTAGAATATTATCAGTGACTTGAATGACGCGATTTGCAACGAACGTTTGCCACCTGTGTGGTGAGCTCTTAATCCAGTATAGTGCAACTTTAGGGTCTATAAACGCGTAAGTCTTGATTGGGAGATGACGCACGACTCCATGATGCGGTATGACGTATATAGGAGTGGGGTCATGGAGATCGTACAGCGGCGCGGGAGCAATATAATCTTTTGCGAGGTAATCGTTAATGACGTCATCATATGCCGACCTAAATTTATGTGAAGCTTCTAGCTTTCTTTCGAGGCATAAGAAACGCTTGCGAGCGGTTTCGAAAGAGTCTTCGAGAGAATAAACATCGTCGTTAAATGGTAGGCCAACAGTGTATCTACCAGTAACGCGATCGCGGGTCGTAGTTGATTTATAAAATTCTTCGCATTCAACATCGGCGGGATGAAGAACGGGCGGTGCGGAGGGAGGCTCTTCGAGCTCCCAAAATCGCCTGACTAATGAGTCAATAGCGGCAGGCTCTTGAGCGAGGCAACATGTCAAGGCCTGGTTGTTAATGAGTGTGGGTATCGTGGGTGCGGAACCCATAATAACATACCCCAATACTGTGCGTAAAGCAGAGGGCGCCGACGAGTCGCGCGGGGCGTGAACTTCGTCGGGGAGAAATATATGCGAGAAGAGTTCAGCTCCGATCAGCGCGTCTATTTTATTTGGCATGCTGAAACTCTCATCCGCTAGCGGCACCCCTGATAGGTGTGATAATACAGTAGTGTCTACCACAGCCGTAGGTAATAAATCGGTAATTTGATCAACAACGAGCGGCGAGATATTAAAATTAATGTTGTTGTCAAAGCGCGAATAAATTTTTAAATCGATTGAGTTAGTCTTAATAATTTTCTCAGCTCCACCGAACCCCTTTACAATAGTACGTTCAGTGTCATGAAGCTGTATTCCTAACCGATCGCAGCACTCTTTCGTAATAAAGTGGCTTTGCGATGCAGAATCCAATAGTACGCGAATAACATGTCGATCGCCTTTAATATCATACGCGACGACTTGAGCGGTTGATAATAAAATAGTAGTTTGTTTACTACGCGCGGGCGCATCATGCAATCGGTTATTATATGAATAGGTACATAACGCAACATCTGAGCGCGCGGGGGAAGGCTGCGGCGACCGCGCGGGGGTCGCGCACCTAGCGGTATGACTTTGGGCAGCGGTCGAAGGCGGAGGCTTCGACGCGGGCTCGGGGACTTCGCTGCCGGTCTCCACTCGCTTGAAGTGTAACATTGTGTGGTGCCTTTGTTTACAAACGCGGCAATTAAACTTAGATGAGCAACTTAAAACTCGGTGTTTTAAACTTAGGCAATTAACACACGCATTGTTATCCTTCACGCATTGGAAACGCTCATGAGCAGTCATCCTATTAAATTCCGAACATTTAAATAAATGCTGATGCGTTATATTAGTGCAAAGACACTTGCACTGTGAGTCGACCTTTGTACTCAAGTAGGTTTGGTACTTAGGCGGCGAGGCGTTATTATTATTATTACTAGAGCGAAGATTATTATTATTATTTTGACGAGTATTCATTGCACCCGATGAGCTAGGCTGAGTGCGTTCCAACACCTTAGCGCGGGAGGTAATAAAATCGACTAAGTTATCGAACATAGGTATT
Organism: Synanthedon formicaeformis; assembly: GCA_945859745.1. NCBI lineage: Eukaryota > Metazoa > Arthropoda > Insecta > Lepidoptera > Sesiidae > Synanthedon > Synanthedon formicaeformis. Next base: position 7,782,355 of record OX243965.1, read on the forward strand.
TTGGAATCACAACTCAACTCGAAAGTGCGAACAGTATCTAAATCTAATTTCTTAAGCGCGATATGAAGTATGATTAAGTCAGTCAGATTATCTAACTTTAGATTCTTTAAAGCGCGCACTGCACTTGTAAAGTTATCTGTAAATAAATCAAAGTTTGTCGCGGTGGCAGATTGTAAAGGTTTGAACTCAAACATTTGATTTAAATACGCGGAAGCGAGCATACGCTGATCTTCATACTTATCAATCAGCGTCTGTAAAAGAAGTTCGTAATTTTCAGCGCAAGGAGAGATACCTGCGCATGCGGATTGAGCCTTGCCCTTCAGCCTGCCTAGCAGATAGTACAACTTTTCGGAGTTTGTGAGCGATGGGTTATCATGAACGGTAGACTTAAAGCTGGCATAAAACAATGACCATGAGCGAACGTCACCCGAAAAGTCCATCAGTTGTATAGGCGGCAGTGTGGGACAAGCCTTATGTGCGTGTGAATCTTGCTTATCAGCTGGCGACAAATAATTTAATTGAACTCCCTTTATTCTACTATACAAATGCTCGAAAGCGACGAGCCCTTTATAGTTAGGTTTCGCGTTAGGATTCAATGCTAATAAGCGAGAATTATAATTATCTAAATTCGTTTCGAACTTAGTGCGAAGCGAATCGATCTGTGAAGAAGCGCCAAGGAAACTTTCCTTATCTGAGGAGATATCATAGATATTTTGTAATATTTCAAAGATAGCTTCATATTTAGCCTTTGCAATAGTTAGTTGCGGATCTGGAACATCCTCTTCATTATCGGAAGAAACCTTTTTAGGCGGCATCATGAAATGTAAGCGAATAATTTAGTTAAATTAATAAATTCAAATATTACGCGGGAGAATACAGTACGACGCGAATGATAATATTACGCGGGAAAATACAATACGACATGAATGATAATATTATGCGGGAAAATACAATACGACGCGAAAGATAGGCGCGTGACTTCGTGACTCGGTCGTGTAATATCGAACAATTTACAATAACACTATTTTGCTAGTGCGGTAGATTATAGTAGGTAGATAATAATTTACAAATTAATTAAATATCACCTTTATGATTAATTAGCTTAATATTTTTATGAAATATATTAAGTATTACATAGATATATATTATATCTAGGCGGGAAATCACGTAACTTAATTTGTTACGGGCGGTTTATGAAGAAAATAGTATGTGAATATTTTAATAAATAAGTAGGTATATGCGGGTTGATAAAATTAATATTCACAATAATTAATATTAAATCTCTTACTAGGGCCTATTAAGTAACCTAATAAGGGCGGCTGGATGGGACCAAACTGGACCATATGCTCGTAAGGAGCACTAAATGGTATCCGGCTCGAAGGACCACTAATGGTGCGGCTAATATGAAGATAATTAGTGGACTGTATTGTTTCGTGGTGCGTGCAATCAAAGGGGCAGGAAAAGAGTCGGATAGGACATGCAACACCTACCTCGTATGCTGATTGTGATGATGCAAATCCTCCAGGACGATGGAGACGGAAGCTGGCCCGCCGCACACTCGTTCTGGGTTCCAAAACTGTCCTTTTTCACCTCAATTGCACTCGCGGAGCCACACCATTTGTAGATTACAAAAGCACAATGCTTCAGCGGTGCGATATGGGAATAATCGGATTTATTAATTATAAATCCTCGCGGCGCGGTTTACGTATATCGAACGTTGCGTTCACTTCCTCATCTTGTATTTATGTGTGCGCCAGAGGGCGCTACTGCGTTGCGGTGTATGCATGTTTGTTGGTGTGGGTTCGGAATAGGAAACGCACCACAGATAACTAATTATTTGGCGCCACCAATTAGTATTGATATGATGATGATTGATTATGGCACATGATTGTTATAATATAGAATCTAAGGTGATTATGCTTAAATTTATGTTTGTTCTTTCTTTATCTTCATATATGAAAGTTTTATTCACTGGATTGATAACCTTCACATTCCCTTTGGTTTTTTACTTAATAAAATGAAAAGAGCTAATTATAAATCCTTACATTATTATAAAACAAAGTCCTCCACCGCGTCTGTCTGTCTGTTGGTGATAAATTCAAAAACTACTGCACCGATTTTCATGCTGTTTTCACCAATGGATAGAGTGGTTCTCGAGGAAAGTTTTAATATATAATTTACAAAGTTACGCGGGCCAAGTCGCGGGCAGCAGCTAGTGCAAAATAAAAGTTGAACGTCCAAACATTTAAACCTACATATTTAGTTGTAACCCAAGAATACTTAATTATTTTAAGTAGTGGCAGGGCACACTGCATTTCAGTCATTTGGGCAACCTGTCTAGCTGCAGTGACCGCTTCTTTACAGAAGATCATTTGTGAAAAAACAGCATGTGTGCTGTTGTGTTTCACTGAGTGAATAAGGGATACTAGAGCTCGTTGTCCCAACAGCGCACTTATAGTTAGCACATGTGGCATTGTTTTTGTTGATAACATAAAAAAACAATAACAATAATATAAGCCTAGAACATCCACTGCTTCACATTTATTCTTCTGAGCTCTTATTGAATGTGGACAAATATAATAAGAAGTCTCATTGTACTGGTGTTAGCATTTACACATTAAGGTTAAACTAGATGGCAGCTCGAATTCATCGGTGGGTGTGGCTAAAATGCATCCTGTCTCACACAGCACAAAGCGCGGGAAGAGCAGTCGAGTGAAATGCACAATAATTCATACCAAAAATGAACATAGAAAAAACATAAACAGACCCTTGGGAAAATGCTTTTTTTGACAAAACTATTGCATGTATCTATTTCGTGTAAAGATATTTGAACTCTTGAATAACTAATCAATGCCTGTGGCTTAGGTATTTTGTAGATTTTGTACACAAGTGACCTATTCACCCTCAAAGTTGCATTAAAATTCCATATTTCAACACAAGTTAAAATATGGAAACTTTTAAATTAATACTTTTTTTTTCAAGTTTGTATGACAAGGAACCTATTTAACGACAATATAAATCAATATCATGCTTACTTTTGTAAATTAAAGATATAACAGCAGATTAATAATATTAAAACGTTTGTATGGCAGAAAGGTGACTTGTGTCACCTTAAATGTGAATGCACTTAATTAGTTAGTGCAAATTAGGGCTTCATCAAAACAAAAAAAATACCCTTGACATAGAAGCCATAAATGTAAAGCACAGGTCAAATTACAGTGTAATGTTTTATAAATTCCCCAATTAAATGAATCCTAATAAGTGTTTAGTAAAGAACCCATTAATTCTTAACAAATTCCAAGCCCTAATTTATAAAGGTAGCTATTTTGTTTGGTATAGCCATGAACTATTATCCAAATCTATACTATTGTATAAAGCTGAAAAGTTTGTTTGTTTGGTTGTATGCGATAATCTCAGGAACTACTGGTTCGAATTGAAAAATTCTTTTTATGTTGGATAGTCAATTTATCAAGGAAGGCTATAGTCTATGTGAATAATAATATAATAATATATTATTATTCACATAAATGTATATTTTACATAGATGTATATATTTGTTATTATTTTGTTAATTAATACATAGTTAATAATTATGGAATTAATACATAGTTAATAATGTCTGAAATAAATGATTATTATTATTATTATAGAGAACACGGACAACATCGCGGGCACTAGCTAGTTTATAATAAGACCAAAGTTGGGATAAACCTACTACTCCAATAATGCCTAAGTTGTTATGTTTCTTATGCAGGTGTTCCATTTTAATTATTTTTATTTTATTTTATATGTTATGAATTATAAGATTATGCTTAGTATGTAACTATTTAAATAATATATTTTGTTGTTAATTATTATTACTAGAGTAGCAAAGTCAAGTTAGCTAAATCTAACATGATAATTTACTTTTAAAAATTGTTTCCGACACTTGTAAATCTATTGTTACACAGACATTTTTCAACAGATGAGTGAATTTAAATTTTTTTATACTAATAAAATATATCTACAAAGACCATAGTTAATATGAAGGAAATAATTCCAATACAATTATTAAGAATTAGAACACCAATGTCTCATATACTTACTTACTAAATAATTATAGGATTTTAATTTGCAGGTAATATTGTTACCAAATACATATTATGAATTGAATTTATACGAACCTTTGCTCTAGTAAAAGGTACATTGGTACATATTATAATATAGTTAATTTTTTGAGTAAAATGAGTCAGAAACGAAATGTCAAATCCAATACTGTCAATTTGCCACATCAACGAACGAAATTTTGTTTGTAATTATATTTGTGACTATCCAGTAACTATTTACAAATAAAATATAACATTTGTGATGAATCTCTAATAAATCCAGTAAATTGTTTAGCGCAACGGCCATATTGAACAATATCAATGAAATGGGAAACACTTCACTCACTTATTTTAGCAAATTAACATCCTAAAATACTTATATAATATATAAACACTGCAATTAATATACTTACAATACTCAAAAACACAAAAAACTTCTGAATAATCTCAAAATCACACAATAAGCAAACACTTCGCAAGACCCAAGGCAGAAACAGTAACCAAAACCGAACCGTTCGATGTCGTTGTTGAATGAGCAAATTTCGATTTTCTTTTTTTGTCTGTCTCTCTTTCTTTCACCCAATGACGTAAAGCGCCATCTGCTGTAAACCTGTACATCTGTAAAGTAACTGGCAACACACAAAATTTAAACAGAGACGCGTATACGCGTTTCTGTGTAAGTACAAACGAATAGGTAAATATGCTTCAGACTGATGTTACTATTAATGAAATATGTAATATTTTTACCGTAAACTTTCGTATAATTAGAAAATAGTCATATAAAATATCATGGTTATTTTAGTTAAATTAAGCATGTCGTGTTGAGTGATTTGCATAAATAAGCGTAATGAAGAAAAATTCATTGATATATTTGTTACCCGTTTTATTTATTCAAAATAATGCAAGTAAAAGACGTTTTTTTTAAACATGGCTAACTATTTATATATTAATCGTCTATTATATTTAATGACAAAAATAAATATATACATATTTATTAAACCATATTATAATGTTATTATGAGGTTGTATGATAAACCATGAATGTCTTAAATAATAAACCGGTAAAAACCGAATATCATAGGGTAATCACTACGTCATCATATCGTATATTACCGATAAAGATGAATGAGAAAATTTAATTATTTTTTAAATTAAACGGCGGGTGAAACCCACGGCTTGCAGATAATAATAAAAATAGGTACATTGTTTTATTCTCTAATTATTATCAGAGAATGAGAAATCAAAGTATAGTTATTTCTACCAAAAAACAAAACTTTACCTTTGGTCATAAAAATATAATAGGCTGTGATGTGAACGGTGTAGTGCTGCCTGGCGGCGGTGTATGTATGTAAGCATAGAGTAATATTATACATGAGAAATCGGATGTATACTATCCTATTAGCAAAATGGATGGAACGTCCCTATGAACAGATGAACATCTATATCTACCCAACAAAACAAATGTCCGATTCGTGCGCCCATTTCGTAAGTTCCTCGAACGACAATTTCGATTCGCCCTAGATATATTAAATTTTGTAACAATTGGGCATAGTAATTTAGTAATTTATCTAGGAAAATTCACACGCGACGATAATTTTTAGTGATTATTGTTTTCGAAGATTCGTTTTAAAATTGTCACCTCTACGTAGACGAATGGAATCAAGTTTCATTAGTAATAATAATGTGTTTGCATTGCATTGTTGAGAAGTGTTGAATAAATTCATTTGTTTAATTAAATTTACACTTGGACAGTCGTTGGCCCTCAAGATGGCAGTGCACCTTTCACCTCCTACTTTGTGATTACTGAGGTTTTGTTCATCGATGTATCACTCGTTATCCAATATACGAGTCGCGAATGTTGACTCTGAGGAGTGCTGTATGCGATGGTGATTGCAAAGAGTAAGAAATTCAAACCACAGATGAACAATACAATTAAGAATATGGATTACAACTGGGCGCCTGGACCAGATCCTCCAAATAATCAGGATGCAGGTGTACCTAGAGCAATATTTGTACCTCACTCGAATTCACTGCCATTTGAAGAGAGACATGTTACTTTGGAGCAGCCTGTGAAGGTAAATTGTGCAGTTTATTCAATGAATATGCTTATATTTAAGTTCTCTTTTAGGTTACTTATTGAACCAACTAAAATGGCAATATAGTGGAAGTTTTAAGTCATTCATCTAAAAGGAATTTAGTTATCTGGTATGACTATGAACATTATGCCAAAAGAGTTGTGGATTCTCATAAACAATGTCTAATCTTTATGTTAAAAGAATACAAATGTTACTAAATGATGTAATGAAGTATCAAAATCACTTTAAAGTGTTTTATTTTTGTCAAACAGTATTCTCTAAAACTGAGATATCTGATAAATCAATCATTTGACAGGTTATCATCCATTCAGAGATATTTATATTAAAAATAAATACCTACTTCAAAGTTATCTCATTTTCTGTTTGAAGTTCCTATTTATCTTCTGATATAAAGAACAAGTGTGAGTAAAAACTGTGAGAAATATAAATCTATTAATGGATATTAATAATACTGAATATCTAAATACTAAAAGGGCAAATGTCGCATTTTTTTTTACTTGAAATACTTTTTTTCGTCTAGGTCGCTTGGCAACACCTATTTACATAAGTTTTTGCTAATACGGCACTTGTCCGTGCTATAAGCATTTTTAACATTTTGGTTTTCAAAAATATTTAGATTTTTTTCTATATCCTGTAAAATTTTTATATTGAGAATAACTAATGGGTGACATGTGCCCTTTTAGTATTTAGACATTCAACTATGCATTCCTTATTTTATGACAATAATAATGTTACAAATGTTTTTGTGCATTTGTATCAAATACTTGCTAGTCGTCTGAAAAACAAATATCAACAACTAGCTGTTGCAAACGACTTCGCCTACACAACTTTAGTTAATATAGCCTATGTTACTTGCTGATGATAGCTTTCTGTAAATGAAAGAATTTTTTAAATTGGTCCAATAGTGTTTGAGTTTATTCAATATAAAGATACAAATCTTCTCTCCTTATAATACCTATTATAATTAATTAACTATGTACTTACATACAAATTAAATAAAATTATTCATAGTAGTTATAGGTAAGGTAACTATTTTTAATAGAACTCATTAACAGGAAAGACGAACATGATAGTTTTACTAATCCACTGATTAGTAGCAGAAATAAGTATAAGATTTTTGATCTATATGTTTATTGCAACTAACTAGTTGTTGTTTATTTATTTATTTATACATTTACTGTATAAAAAACTAAATAATTATATTATGTAATTATATATTACATATATTGTATGTATTTATACATTTATGTTGTTTCTATGTTTTTGTATTTGGGTATTAAAATATTTTTATTATAATGAGGCACTCCAGCTTCACCAGGGAACAAATTTAGGGGATACTAAATATTATACCCTATGTCCGTCTGGAATAATGTATCTTTTAAATAGGTTCTGGAGATTACTCTCCACATATGAACAAACATACAAAATCCACCCTCTCTCTTTATTATGTTAGTATAGATTGCATTGCATATAAAAAGTGCTCTGATGTACATAATGTGTGAGTCACAGCACGACCCCGAGGTGCTTGAGATGAGCACAATTGTACATTGGCAATTAAATTTAATGAGATTAAATTGTGCTATTTCTGACTTCAGCATCTGTTAGTAACGGAAATTGATTGTTATCAGTTTTATGGATACAAAATACATGTACAATAATGAGAAAATAACAATATTTTTTAAAATTTAAATAATAATATTTAGTGTTTAAAAAGTTATTTGTTGTGTAGGATTAAATGTGTTGTGCATGATTTGAATTATGCTAAAGAAAAAAAGCAAAAAAGTATATATAGTACATTTCGGTTCATATTATATTAAAGAAGGAAGTGGTTCTATGTCCAGTTGTTCTTGATGAGAAAATTGTTCTTTTATTATCTAGATAAAATTCTATTTACAGTTAAAAAATATATTGCAGAATAATATTCATGCTATGTTGGGGGAGAGTTGTTTATATCCACCATATTTTAAAAAAACAAGACCTTTACCATGTCATCAAGACTGACAATAACAACTGGAAATCACTAGTCCTAACACTTAATTACCACATTGATTTATGTGTAGGGTAGTTGTATGAGTAGTGAAGTCCATAGAAAAACGTGGACACAGATGCCACGGCGCGTGTATCTGACCAATTAAGTGTGTAATGTGAACACGATTTGAATTAATAACAAAGGCATGATGCAACACATCTGCGTAGAGTACTAGAAATACGTAATAACGTTCAAAACATAGTTAATTGTATGTTTTAATTACGTGTTTTCCAACTGACAGCTTAGAATCGACATATAAACAAGTTGGTTTACCTATATGGAAAGTGTTCACTGGAAAAACCACTCAGCATTTTATAAATCCTTACTAATATCTTCGGTACCTCGACTACAAATGTCATCAAAAGTTGCAGGATTACATTCACAGATGCAGGTGCTATCATTTCCTACCTCTTCAATATAGGCGTAACATTAGTGACATTTGCTATTTGATGAAAATTGCAAAGAGTCAAATTGACTCATCTGAATTATTATCCAAATTATATTTAAATGTCCCTCATACTAATTTGAGAAATCGTTCTTTGCTGCATGTAGCTCCTAGTAAGTCAAATTATAGGAAAAATACATTCATGTCGCGTTCATGTAGACTCTTTAATGAAGTGTTATTAGAGGATACAGATGTTGACCTGTTCCGCAGTTCTATAGTTAGAACAAAAAACATTATAGCAGATAAATTTTTCAGTGGCCTACTATGACTTTTATTTTCTTGATTTTATTCTTGTTATCTTTGTTATTAGACTATAGTTTGTTATTTATAAGTGGAAATTTTTTATTAGGTTTAAGTTATTTACTCACCCATGTTACTATGAAATTACACCTGTAAATTTCCCTACAATAAAATAAATAAATAAATAAATATTATAAATGTGAATGTGAGTTTGTTTGTTTGTTACGCTTTTACACAAGAACTACTGAACCGACCACCATGAAATTTTGCATACACTTTGTCCGGGACACCAGAAAGAACATAGGGTACCTTTCATCGTTCAACGCGGACGAAGTCACGGGCACCAGCTAGTAGAATATTTATTAATCGTTTCAGCATCCACTGGCGTTTTTGATTACGCTTTCACGCCTTATCTACTAGACCGATCACCATATAGAAAAGAACATAGGTGTACAGAATACAGAAAAAAGTACTGTTCCCGAGGGATCATCTAAAAATTTATACCTTATGTTATATTTTTGTCAAGGCTTGATTTTTTTATTTTAAAACGAAGGGCACGGCGCAAAAACTAGTTTATAAAATATAATTATGTATTAGCACTCAAAATATTTAAAAAGTTTTACTTTAAGACTTATAGATATAAAATCAAAAGAAGTGTGCACAGTTTAAAGAAATGCTGGGAGTGATAATAAATTTTGCTGATCCCTAGTAGTGCTTATTTTAGTTAGGTATTTAATATACCCACAATATGATAATGAAATATGTAGTTTTAAATAAATGAATAGGTCCATTTCTCATAGAAAGCAAATAGTGGTGCATTTGCATTGTACATAAATTCCTTTTGCGCGCTGAACATGAATGGAATGAGTAATCAATCGTAAACGGCTACGCACTTATGTATCTACCGATATTATGTTATTGTATTGTAATTGCATGATATTTCAGATCGGGCGGAACGTTTGTCGAGCCACTCCCAGTCCTTCCAACACAATTTTCGAGTGTCGAGTGCTTTCTCGACACCACGCCACGCTCTATTATGATAAAGGACACTTTTATCTTGTGGTAAGTGTTTCAAGTACCGATACAAATTGTGAATTTTTAAATAACTTGCAATATATTTTTAAGTAATAATAATAATAAGCCGAGAAAGACAAGATTAGTAATCTTGTCTTTCTTGGCTTATTAGTACATAGAGTTGGCTCACGAGGTGACCGCTATGAGGGATGTCAGTTCGGTAAACACCTCAAGAGGTTCTCGCAAGATGACAGGATTAAAGGACAGATACAGAAAGTTTTCATCAACGTTTGCTTTTCCAAAATTATATAAAACTAGCTGACACGACAGACATCGATAAGAATCATAGAATTCATTGATGTATGATAACTTGTAGGTTTAAAGAGATTGGTGTATTCTTTATTAATAGTTACTGCAGACTGCAGTAAAAAAACTAATTTATTGCGCCTAGAAAGCTAACTACAATATACATAAATGTATTTATAAAGGTATTGTAAATTAAATAGTAGACAAAACCGACTACTGCATATGAATGTCGCATTTTTAATCATTTTCAATAATCGGACATGCATGTACTTATTACTTCTGCTCAGACAAGAACAATACCAATGAAAAAATAAAGACATTCCTTTGTCCACTCGCTATTGACACTGATAGCTAGCTAAGTACGGAATGGATATTTTCTTTGTCACGAAATATGTACTGTATGTTATTATTTACTCGTTTAAACTTATTAATAGATTAATTTAAAGAGTAAACTATTAATTTCGACTTAGAGGTTTTTATTATTTTTACTACGAGTAATATTATTGTAAATGCGAAAGTAAATTTGTTACACTTTCGCGCCTTACAATTTTTACAATTGAATTGTACAAATTTTGCATACACCTTGTCAGAGTTACAGAACCGGACTATTTTTCATCCAGAAAATCAGTTCATATTGCTCATTTATTTTTCTGAAAATTACTAAAAAAAGGAGACGAAGCCTCTGAAAAAGTTAGTCACTTATAAAATATTCGAATTCAACCATAACTAACTAACTAATCTAACATTATCAGTATTATGTTTAAGTATTGTATTGAACAGGGCTATTATTCTTAGATTCGGATCACATAAGTTATGTATGTAACTTTTTTAGCAAAATAACGTAATCATTTTTTTAATGCTAAAGACTAGCCACAATAGTAATTTAACAATGAAAACTTTCTCTCACAGTATCTAGGACGCCATTATGTAAAAAACAATTCAAGCCATAGATAGTGTTCTTCCTACACATAATAATATTTGCTAGAACCTTGAACAGGTAATTGTTTGGCGCCATGAGACGATTGTCAAATCTCGCTAGCTTCCGCCCACTGCGTTGCCAGTTTCGTACGAGTTTTATGTTATTATCTAATACAAATTTAAACCGGTTCCCAAATTTTGTCACTACTTTGAATACTTGTTTACCAACATTTTGAAATGTTTATATTTCATTTTAACCTTTAACTAATTCTGGACATACTGAATTAGAATTTCTTTAAATATTTGTTGAATATAGACCAACGTTTCTTTAATGCATATCTATGAAGTATTGAAAAAAAGATTATTATAACTGATTTATGCCTCGTATGCCCTATAACTTTATGTTACTGCATTATTACTTAGTATAAACTGTATTTTAGTATTATGTAACTTTTTTATGGTTCTGAACCTCAAAAGAAAAAAAGAACTTACAAGAGTCATGCATGTATGACGTGACCATTTTTTGGACCCAATTTGGGATACCCTTCCCTATATTTGTGGAAGATGATTAGGGTCGTGTGTTACATGAAAAAATAAACTATTTTTATTTAGTAGGTAATTAAGTTTACATAGAAAATACTAGAAAAAAATTTGACGTTTAGCTGATTTCTTTGGGTAAGAGAAAATTTTATTTTTAAATATGTCTCCTATTAAGGTGCAGACTCGATACATCAATGTTGGTTTTAATAATTATAATTGCCTTAAGTGCCGTTATTCCTGGCTGTGTTTTGTTTTTCCCAATTCATGATATTTTTTCCCATCTGGGACAATTTATGATTAACTCAGGACAGCAGGCCACGATACCTTGAATGCGAGACAGTTAAATTGAGAAGTTAAATTGTGCTTTGAGCTCTCAGGTTCGATTTCTGCCAGATAGTTTATAGACATCTAAAGGGTCTTAATCTGAGGGTGTATTGGCTCAGTCTCCAATCCGTTGAGTTGTCCTATTTACTTGAAGATCCATACAGTTAGTGTATTTGTATGATGGTTATTATTGTTAAGTAAATTTTTGTGTTTCACCTTGTGCTCTTTATCTTAGAACATTGTAGGTATCTAAGCCAGTGAGCGCCTAATCTTTGACATTTTTGTGTGATGTCAATGGCCATTAGCCATTTAAGATAAATAACAAACTGGTTATGTTTTTAATCATTTGAGAACAAAATTTTTTGACTATTATTGCTATAACAAATTAATTTTATATCTAATAAAATTATTTTTGTTCTTTGCCAAATGACTGTTAAAATAATTTAAAAAAAAAATCTTACTTTTTCGCTTATATTACACAGGGTGACGAAATCGACAACAATATTGGGGAAATTTAACCCCAGCTTCTTTTTAATTATTTTTAATTTTTGCATAATTAACACAATTCTAGTGTGTGATATTTTAAAGAAGTTCCGCAGATGTTGCAGATGTTTATCAAATTGTGTCTACAAATTTAGTTATTATACAACAATTAAAGATATTAACAACATTATAATTTTTACTATAATATTGTAATATGTTTGTATTATAGATTTCTTACTATAGAGGTCCTGCTTGGCCTTCTTTTCAACTTATCTATGTACTTATCTATCCCTGTATGTATAGTTTCCAATGTATTCTAAAACCACTGTTTGAATATACTGTCTCTCATTGCTTTCCACGAGTGATAAATCTTAGTTATTGTCTACTTTTTAAATTAAAACATCCTGTCTGAAGCTTGTTATTTATATAGTAAGGCGCAATGGTAATTTAATACTTAGAGCGCACATTCCTCTAATGATAGGGTTGGCAATCTTTTGAGGTCGGCAAGCCGCGTTGATTTAAATTATAATTATAAGCAGCTCTGCTTAATAAATAGAAAAGAAAAATCACCAATGTAATTTGAAATATATTTCTTATTTGTATACTGTCTGTCTTGTACTTGTAACAAAAAATAATATCAAAAAATATATAATAATAGATAATAATAATAATAATAAAAACACTAAAATTACTACATATTAGCAAAAAATAAAGACACTTTGGGAGGAGGCCTTTACTCAACCCGAGGTCCTTGCAGAGAACTAACAAAAAAAAAAGAAAAATATTAATTAACAATCTACAAACAAATAAAATAAATTAAATCATTATAAGAAAACTAACCCGCTAAAATTAAGTTACATATTAGAAATAAGTTAAAATTGTAAAGAAAATTATGCAAGGAATAAAAGGCTTTTTTTATACTGTGACTGTAACACATTTAATAACGTTTAATAAAAATTATTACAAGTCCTTGAAAAGTATAGGACTAAAGACTGAAGGTTCAAATAGATCTTGTAGATTTTAAGTCCCTTTTAAATTTAGTCCTGTTTTATTTTGTTTCTTTTTGATGTCTTGGTATTTATTGTCTTTGTTGGTTTATAATTATTTGCCTCTGTATAATCTAAAATGTTTTTTTGAGTTCAAAGTCATTAGCTCGCATTGAATTAATATACAAATAGTTAATGTATCGTTACAAAATTTATTTCCTAAGTATTTGGTCCTTTTGAAAAATTCTCAATATATTTCATGATGTGTGTGTGTTTTTAATCAAAACACTTTGGTTTTCAGGACAATCAGAGCAGCAACGGCACATTTATCAACAACAATCGATGTTCGATATCAAAGGAACAGGAGCCGCATGAGGTGTTCTCTGGTGACGTGGTTCAATTCGGTATACCTGTTGTCGAGAATGCTGGAAATTCGGAAAAGGTATTTTTTAGGCTCTTTATTGTCCCATTTACAATCCATCTGCTGTAGTGGCAGCGCAGTCATAAACAAGGAAGTCCGACTTTAGACAGTAAACAATGAAACTGTGAAATAATAATGTGTCTTGTGAATTTATTTTTCATATATCGTTTCACTGAAAATGATTGTGTTCTATTTTATTATTCTTCTGTTGCTGATAGAGGCAACGGTAGCCACCTACCATCAAGCCTACCTGCCATCCTTATTTAAAAAAAAAAATATATATATATATATAAAGTTTACATATAATTATGTATTGTTCTTTTAGAAGTGAGGTTTAAAATAAAACTATGCTCAAAGAGGTTTTAAGTTACCTTATTCAAAGTGGAACAAGTTATTGCAATGTTAGTTAAACGAAAATATGTATATTAATTATTGTTGTATACTTACACTACAACGTCCAAGCGAGATAACAGTGACTATTTATTGTTCCTTATTACTGGGTTATTATAATATTTGTTACAGTTAGTTTACTGACGCTTGTACGTTTTGGTATTTGATTGTACTCTTAGGTTTTAGGATCTTAGGATAAATTATCATTGTTAACAAATTAACTTGTCATAACTTTTCTACATCTCCAAATATATTGAATCTAAAAGTTTGTTAACCATAAATTGTAATGCAATTGTTTCCAGAATCCGTTTCCGCCCGTGGTCGCCTTGCTTAAATTGTATCACCCTGATGGCAAGGAGGCGAAGATCTCTTTCAATCCGACAATGACGACCCCATTACACCTCAAAGAATTGTATCAACTCAATAACTTTGTACAGGTGCGTATATTTTACTTTATTTCCTATGCATTTTTTAATTTTATGATATTAAAAATAAATGTTCACTGGTCTTTCAGGAGGCGATCCAGCGCGAGGCGACGCTGGAGAGCCGACTGCGCACGCTGCGCGAGTGCGTGGAGCGGACGCGCGACGAGGCGCGGGCGTCGTGGGAGCTGTTCGTGGGCGAGCAGCGGCTGCTCATGCGCGTACACACGCTCGAGAAGATGCTCGCCATGGGCAAGCAGCCCGACGCCACGCACGTCGTCGACCTCCTCAACGACAAGAGGAACTATCAGGTATGCCATTCGACACCGGAACAAACTTCATACCGCTTCGTACAATCTCTACTTCTCTACTATTATATGTGTCGTTCATTGTAAAAGTGGTGTAACTCCCTATTTTTAAAACCATCTTTTCTTGCCTAATAGTATCACATTTAGTCATAACTTTCAATATAAAAGTGAAGTAACTCCAATAGTTGCATTAAAATCCCATAGATGAAAATAATGAATGAATGCTTATATTTTTTTTCCTACACTATAATTCGCAAAAAGCTCGTTATTCTAAAATTCAGTTACAAGGAGATAGTTCACTTTTACAATGAACGACACATATAAAGCTGAAGAGTTTGTTTGGTTGAACGCGCTAATCTCAGGAACTACTGGTTCGAATTGAAAAAATATTTTTGTGTTGGATAGTCCGTTTGTCGAGGAAGGTTTTAGGCTATTTAGTGAGACCTAAAAGGCTAAAAGGTCCAAAAAAAGTATATACATATTATATTATCCTTATTTAGATTAACGTCATCTATCGCGCAGTGTCAAAAGTTTTGACTCAAAACTATTATTTAGACAACCAGCTAAATCAAGTTCCGCTGCACACCGCGAGAGGGCGCGATAATCAAATTATATTTTCTTTTTCAACGCGGCCGAAGACGCGGGCATTAACTCGTACATAAGGTATTAGGAAAACGGTCGGACGGAAGACAGACGGTAGTCGTTTGTCTTTGTTTGCGGCAGTGTTTCCCATATACCCGATATAATATAACTTATTAACTATAATTCGCACTCGAGCTCCGAGGAATCGCGTTCCTAGGAATCTTTAAAAAACAGAAATATACTGCATACTCGTATTTTTTGAAGCATTTTTTATTTTATTTTTTTAAGGATTAAATGATAAAAAAAATATTTTAGAATAATTTCATGATAATCAACATTTCTACAAATTCTTCGGAGCTCGCGTGCAAACAGTAGTACGCATCTGATAGAAGCGAAACTGTAGAAGGGAAACGCGAATGGAGGTGAACAAGTGTATTTACTTTCCTATATTGTACAGGAAGTGGCGCAGGAGAGCCTGCGCACGGCGCACGAGCAACGACTGGAGTTGGAGGAGGCGCTGGAGCGCCGCAGTCGAGAGGCGGCCGCCTTACACCACCACAACTGCTCGCTCAGGCTAGCCGCCAACAACGCGCTCGCCGAGCTGCAGGTACTACACCTACCAAACTCAAGGATTTTTGGAAATTTCTATTCCGTTCCGTTGTCCAATTTGAAAGTTATATTATTTCGTGTTTATTTTAGAAATTGGCCGCTCGTTGTGAACGCAAGATGTGCGCGGCACGACTCGCGATCGCCGCAGCCGAAGAAAGGGAACTCACCGTCAGACAACATCTGCCTCTAACAGTACGTTTACAACATTTACCATATTTAGTCAACCTCTTATTATTTGTGAGGAGCCATGTAGGATTTGCCTCTTTACTAAGAACAGTCACTAAAGCCTTGTTCGGACTACTTTAGTAATTTAGTTGCTAATCAACTCGTTACTTACTGGCCATTTGTTTTTATATGTGGAGACTTGACATTCCACAAGCATTCATGTTGTATATATTTAGTAACAAATTATAAAGTTGTTTCTTCGCTCCAGCGAACGACATCCGTAGCGACGGCGGTAGCCGTAAAAATTCACCTAAAACGACAGGTTCAGATTTCTTTGGCCGGTGAACCGCCGGCGCTACTCGATCGAAAAAATAGAACAAAATAGATGGACTCAACTAAATTGCATACTAATCTACTCGACTAAATTACCTACTGGCCTAGTCTGACCTAGCCTTAAGCGAGTGCGAGGCTCTTTGTAGTGTGGCCGCAGGCTTACGGTTATCTCGTTTTCAGTATTCGGTGCAAAATGGCGAAGCGAAGATGTTAGTGTTGAGTACGGACGGCGCGGACAGCAACCGGCTGCAGGAGTCGCGGAGGGCCGGTTCGCTCGAAGACGCAGTGCGGGCGCTGCCGGACTACGTCAAGCTATTGTTGCCGCAACACCTACTCAATAAGGTAACCACTTATTATACTTGATGAACGTGTATTATAATAATCTCTAACCTTGAAAGATACGGCGAAACTACAAAAATGTTATCATTCCGTCTCGCTCGTTGCTTTACTCCCCTTGCGTCGTAATCCCGCCCAACAACAGAGCTCAAGATGATTTGCGGTAATAATGTTTTAAGCGTTTCGCTTAAAATTGCCACAATCATGGAGAATAAAGTAGGGCCAACTCTATACATGAGTGTGAGACTGTAGTTCATGAACTACGCAACTTCATACTTTCATTTAAATTTCATAATAATTTCCGTATACAAATGTATTTCTTTAAACATAAATTATTTTAACCTATGATCTAACATAGGTGGGAATACAAATGATATCGGCTGACGGTAAATCTGCGAAGGAGTTCGAACTAATATTGAAGAAGAACAACATATACGATTCGGAAAGTATAGAGAAGACTGAGCGCGAAGACGGTGGCGTAAGCGGAAGCAGCGAAGAGAAGTCAATCGACCCCGACTCTTCCACCGACGACGAGAAGCGGCTGCGGCTCAATCACGGTCAGTTTATCCGATGCCCGACGCAAAAACGGGCTATTATTAGTTTGACGTATAAGTTAATCGCGATCGTTCTTAGCTATAATTTATGAAGATATGTTCAGGTGGTTGAAGATCATCAGTCCATTTCCCAGTTGACGAAGGGATTTCACTAATTTCTACATGATGCATTGATGTAATATTTGGTGTAAGTAGGTATACTGTCACTTTGGTGGTATTTTCATAATATGGTAACCTTGACCTAATGCTGCAGCATCAAGTAGTCTCCTTAGCAACTTACAGCAGATATAGCGTGTTTGTGCTCAATAGAAGTCTGAGATAGTTTATAATTTTAATTATAGCCTGTATCGAAATATTTTTAAGAAGGGTCAAACCATCTTGTTGATCGCGTCTATAGTCAGAGTACGTGTGTCAGTAGTGAACCTTCTTTGGCGATCAATTATATAGTAAGCGGTAGATGTCATGCAGAAATGTTACAAGAAGCGTCACGTGATCGTTACACTGAAGTGTCACACAATATTCGACCTTGAAATTTTACTCTCATCACGCGCAAAGAAGTTTCAATTAACAAAAGTATTAACAGAAAAGTGGGATCATATCGATCATATCAATATTGATTATGTAAACGTGTCATTTTAGATCCAACACATGGAGAATCGACTAGTCCTTTGGATGGGGAGTTGCATGAAGATAACAACGCCAACTCCACGTTTATTGGGGAAAGGGATGATTCTCCGGTAAGTTTAATACTTTCGCTTTAATTACGGGAACAATGACATCGATATAGCCTAATATAAATAGTATGCCAAAAGAATGACGATTTCAACATGTTTTTTTTTTCAATGAAACAGTTGTTTATTCATTAAATAGGTTTATTCATTCAATTCAATTAAATAGGTTTATGGTAGGGGAACCCAAGTGGTAGTAGTATGAGTTTCACTGGTTTCGTTTAATGTGTAAGTAAAAATTGGGTTTTGTTAGACCCTTTTTTTTAACTTTCGGAAATCCTTATGGATACTCGAGATAAACCCATCAGCCCGCAGCGTCCTCTACGCTTATGGCCGGACTCCTACCAGCCATAAGGGTATTCACGGCTGTCAAGCATGGGGAGTACTGTTCTCCCTGCTGGTACCTCAGCGTACCTGAAAGTGGAGGTACTAATAGTCTAGTGTTTTGGTAGAGTCGCGGCGGCGTGGAGTACGCGAACATCCTGCGCGTGATGGGCGGCCTCAACGAGGAGATACGAGCACTGCGCGAACGCTTGACGGCCGCCGCGGCCGAGAGTGAGCAGTTGAAGGCCGTACGCGACGAGCTGCTAGCCGCGCAGCCTCTGCCCCCCGCCACGGACGCGCCCGACGCCGAGGACGTCGCCTCCTACCGCGCCAACATCGCCGACTTGCAGGTGAGCATTTTTATCATCATCATCATCATCATCCAGCCGTAGGACGTCCACTGCTGAACCGTAGGCCTCCCTCTAATTTCCCAAAGGTGCTTCTAGACAACTGAATAGATTTAAAATTGGAAGGTTTTTCTTAATTAGTATGTAAAATATAAAAAAAGAAATAAATGTAACCACTAAACCAAATTTAGTAGTTACTAAAAATTTTATTACTATGACAGGAAAGGGTTTTTTTTGGGAAATAATTTACTTATTTTCTCTCAGAAAATAGAATGTTTTGTGTATATTTTAATTAATCTAATTTCAAGTCTTCGCCTAAAAATATCCACAATATAGTAATGTTAAAAAGAGACAAAGCGGTATATCGTCCCGAAAGCTTTGTTTACTGGAGTATTCATTAAAATACCAATTGTGTATATTTCCAGGCGCAACTGACACGCTCTACTGTAGCCGAGAAGGCGAACCTCGCCGAGATACAGAGGCTCGCGTCGAGCGCCGCGGAAATGCAAGCGGAATTGGCATTCAGACCCACGCGCGCCGATATCGACGACCTAGTCGCGGTGGTGGGCGATTTGCGGGTCGAAATGCTCGCCAAAGACGAGCAGATTAGTCGACTCAAAGCTAACGTCGGCAGAGAGAAGCGAGCAGTCGACAAAGCTTGCGGCACGAGCGGCTCTCTAGAGAATGTTAGCGAAGAGAAGGAGTTGGATCCTGTGAAGATTTCCGCGACGATTGACGAGTTGTTCCGCCTGGACGATGACGATGAGGAGACCGATTCAGTTGCGACCGAGATCAACAAGGAGGAAGACTCGAACGGCGAGGTGATGGTCCGTCTGGACGACGAGAGCCGGTTACAGGTGACCTTACAGAATGGGGTTCTGCACGCATTAGAGGAAGAATTGGTGCGAGCTAAAGAGAGTTGGGCGGAAGTTTCCGCTGAAAAAGCGCGCTTGGCAGCCCAACTGGCCGCCTTGCAGCACAAGCCCGGCACCGGTCTGCGGCTAAATGGCGGTCAAATCGTAGCTTTCTTGCTGCCGGTGGCCATCGCATGCCTTTATTACATACTGTTGCCTTACATCTCTTGATGGACCGCCACCTGGGACCCTCCCGGGTACGTGTAGCGGACCGTGCTCATTAACTCCAACTATTCCTTCTCAAATTGACTGTATGTCATCTCGCGCCTTTCTCCCCCTCAGTCCTAAAAAGATAAATAATTACAATTAATTAAAAAATAGGATTACAAGTTATAAAAATTATTTCATATTTTATTTCGCTTTTCACACTTAATTTAATTTCTTATCACATTAATTTTATTGAACTGCTCTCTCTCTCTGTGTTTTCAACTTTTACCTTGTAGAGTGGGTTGCTTGAGAAACTTTAACATACATGCACCCAGATTATGATGCTGACTGAACTTTTAAATTTATTTGAAATTTATTTGAAAATGAAAATGATTATTTTGTATTTGAAAATGATAGGCTTCTACTTATATGGCTGACATAAAATTAATGTTGCATTATTGTTTTTCTTTTTTTTTGTCTTATCTTGAGTCTACTAATTATGTAGACTGATAACATTTTGTCAAATTGTGTGTAAGCTACCAAACCTCAGTCAGCCCTTATAGTCTTTGACACTACAAGCAACAATTATCTGTATTTTCCACCACATTCCTCCCACTTAATGTGAGTATAAGTTTCACACGTTGATTAGTTGTTTTGTTAGCATAAGTGCATTTTGTGTTTGTTTCTAAAGAAAGATATAATTTATGTTTTTTTTTTACTTGTGGGAGACGTTTGTGGTGGTAAAATATTTGCAAAAATTGCAGAAATGTCTGTTAAGGGGAGACGGTGCGCGAGATCGCAAAAGTTCAATAATAACAATTGTTACAAGCGTCGTGTTGTAAATAATGAAACCCAGTATTTTTTGTGTAAAAAAAAAATTGTCAGTAAAGTAGTTGTAAATTGTTTGTTGACATTCTGCCATAATAATAACAAAAATGTGTACATTTTTTTTATATAAATAATATAATGTTAAGGCCTAACGACTGTCCTAAGTTATGATGTATAATGTGTAATTATTGTTGTACGAAGTTCTGTCTAAATTATATTATAAAATAACATTTGTGAAAATATTGTAATAATATTAATATATCCCCTACCAAACCCTCTTGTTGAAATATTCTAGTTGTAAATCTATATCTTTACCTTATATAGTGTGTTCATCGATCGCTCCGACAAACGGGCGATCCTGTAAAGTACTGTTTAACCTTTAATTAGTTAGTCGGGGTTTTTTTGGGCGGCGGTACTTTAACGTGTAAAAGTCTGATTGTACAGGGTTAAATAATTGCTTCAACATCAAAATGTACATTGGTCAAAATGTATCGGAATAAGTTATTTGTTACAAATAACACGATAAATCGTCATTATGACAAAAAACGTCAGTGTGAAAATGTATATGTGACAATATACATTTTCACACTGACGTTTTTAACTGTACAACTGCTTTAATGAGTAACACTTCTATGAAGAGCTAATAACATATTGACATGACAGATGAAATTAAAATTCACTCTAAGGCGATTGCACACTGGCGTTACGGTATGATCATTAAGGGCGTGAAAACAATTTGACACAGGAATGTAGTACATTTTGACGTTGAAGCAATTTAACACTTGTACAATCACTTTTACACGTTAAAGTACCGCCGCCGTTTTTTGTATGGGGGGTTGATCCGCAATACTAACGCATTAGCAGCTCTCGCTTCTCGTGTCTATTATATACATATCAATTTTGTACAATGGGGCATTTACATTTACTCGTCGTTATGGGCCATTAGATTTTCACTGGATATCTTTTTGCATTTTTCTAGTCTCTTAGAATGGACGTATAGTTTCGTTGCGATGGATCGCGTTGTGTTTATTTTTATTTTTTTTTGAAAAATTTAACCACTGAATACAATTTTTAATTATTATTATATTACTATTAGCGTAGGAACGTTGCTATTTTATGCGCATTTACAAATGTTCTCGTTTGTCGTTCATTTATGCTATAATACAGGTTTCGATAAACCCATTCATTGGTCGTGCGATGTTGAGAAGTCCCTTCGGGTGTTAGGGGCGCAGACTGCATTCGCTTTAAAAAATGGAGAATTGAGTTTTGGTTCTGTTTTAGTTTTAACATTGTTTATTTATTTTTAGCAGTGAAGAAAGTACTGCAATAAGCGAGTGTCAATCAGGCCCTATTTCGAATATACACACCGGTTAGGGTAAAAATAATTTTATTTGAAGATGTGTGGAGTCGAAACTCGATCTGTGTGCGTACGAATAAACGCTTGTGAGATATTTAATTGTGTCTCACAAAAAACACAAGATAAGTAAAAAAAAAAAAAAAAACGAAAAATATGCTAATAAAAGTCACTGTAAATTTGGCAATAATAGGAATATTTCATTGAAACTGTCTTGTGATTCGCTTTCGTGTAATTAAAGTGATAGAAGCTTCGCGTCAAGAACAGACTGTTGGATCGCGGCGCGATGTGGTCAATGACGTATATTTTTTGTTCCCATCAAAATTGTTAACACTAGGTACGTTTAATGTTTAAAGACATGGGGGTATTATTAAAAAATATATGATACTGCAATCTGCTGCCCGCAGTAGCTACTAGTAGATTTGACAAGTCTCTCTCTGTGCTTTGGAAATGATAACAAGGCATGCATTAATTACGCTAGCCTCTTTTTCTTTTAATTTGGACCCCTTTCCATCACATCCATTGCGCTATACTTGTAAAAAAATTATTTAATTTTATAAATACACAAAAATAATACGTGTTTAGGTGCACCAATTTATTAAAAAGTTGACAATAAATTCTCAATTATGTCTCAATCAATTTAAAAGAAACTCGATGACATTTAACTGGACAATTTTGAGGTCACATAATTAATGGTCGCCAGCGTTTTTGACGCGTAGTCGCGTTGCGTTCCACTCGTGTGTATCCTGCCTTACTCTATGGGCTCGCGTGGACGGTCAACCCTCGAAATCGCTTAGCTCTGTGATGCGAGGCCAATAGATAGGTAATTTTTGTAACAAACTTTAAAAACTAACTGATTTATTGATAATGTTTAGAATATGCCACGTTGAAGTCCACATACACTTATATTTATTTAATTGTTGCACTGATTTTTGTTATGTTCGATGTTTATTTTTGTGTTTAATGAATACCACCTTATTGTAAATAGAATTTTGTATCTTATTCGTTCTTACTTAGTTCCACAATGTCTAAGACTTATGTTTATCTTTTATAGAGTAATTTAATATTGCATTCGAATGTGGATGTACTGATAAATCTATTGAAAATAATATTGATTTGTTTAAACAATTAAAACTGTTTTTATTTTAATAAACCCGCCTCTATTTTAATAACGTCGCTATAAAATTTTGCAAGTTAAATGTCAAGTGGAGAATTGAGGCGTGTGTGTTTTAACAACATTGTATGTAAGATTTTCTTCACACTTTTGAGGAAGTAAAAAATTCTTAAATGTTTGCTGTCAGAGGGTTTTATAGCGTAAATAATACAGTTATAATAATTACGAACCTTCATTAAAGGTATGTATGTATGGTTTTTCAAAAATCAAAAATGTGAAAATGCTCTACGTATAGCGTTGTTCGAGCACACGCCTCTATTTATATAATCATATAGTACAGCAAGTATGTCAAAATGGAATAGAGAGAAGTGTGATTGTAGTGAGAAGAAAGGATAAAATAAGATTAAACAAAATAAAAAATGTAACTAAATTTAAAGATATGAACAAAGTATGCAAAACACTTAAATGGAAATGGGCAGGACATATGCTGAGAGAGAACAGAGAGAAATAGTCTAGAACAATAACAGAATGGTACCCCAGGGATGGCAAAAGATGTAAAGGGAAACGTTGGGAAGATGACTTCAAGGGAGTAGCCGGTCCAAAATGGATGACAATCGCAAGAGAAAGAGATAGGTGGGTCTTTGTCGAGGGACAAGCTGTAAAAGCGATCATTGAATATCTAATAATAATACTTATTTTATTTATTTATTTATAATACAGCAAGAAAAAGTAGAATAGGCATCTCGAAATAGCATAATTTTCTTTTTTCTGACGTTGAAACAGTAGGCTTATCTGAGACCAAGAAGTTTTAGGTAAGTCGGCCCCTTCTGCAGCATCTGAAGTAGTTGAAATTGCCTCAATAACATTGGAAATGACAGGTACTTCTGCTGTGGAGCATTTGATGTAGTAGCTGCTGCTAATGACACCTTCTGCTGCACAGCATTTGTTAGAGGGCGCTACTTCCATTGGAGTGTCATCTGCAGGCAGCTACAAACAAATCCATACTAATATTATAAATGTGAAAGTAACTCGTGTCATCATGTCATAATGTGAATGTTACCTTTTCACGCCTTAACTAAACCGATCATCATGAAATTTTACATATATACCTAAACATTGTCAGGGATATCGGAAAGGACATCTTTCCTTTCGTCCAACCTTTCATCCAGAAAAAAACTACTGTTCCTGTGGAATCATCTAAAATAAAAAAATAACGCCTGGCAATAGATACAGACGTCAGGCGCTATATTGCTTTTTAAACGCGAACGAAGTCGCGGATACCAGCTAGTACACAAAAAATAGAGTTATTACCGTTTAGTGGTTCACTTACTTTTTACTTTTTTACTAAGTTAGTCACTATCACTAAGTAATTTTAATGGGTTTTAATTCTCTCTACCTGCGTTTCTCGCACTTCTTCAATGCTATTCTTCATCAAGACCAATAATTGCCATCACCTGTCAAGAAATAAAAACATAAATCTTTATCTATACTCTATACATACGAGTATCATTTAGGCTCAACATATTATAACAATTATAAAAAAATATTGCAAAGTGTAAAGAAATATGAAACTGTAACGTTTTCTTCCCTTTCGGTTAGGTTAGTCCACATTGCAAAACATCCACTAGTCGCTACGTCCACTAATGAAAGATAATATCAATTATTATATATTTTTAAAATGATTCACATCAAGTAGGTATATATTTTTAAATTAAAATTTTTAAAAAAGAAAACTATATAAAATACCACCAATCTTCTGCCTCCCTCTCCCTTCGAATGGCACTTGCCTTCTTCTTAATGTTGAACTTCAAGTCTCGCTATGTCTTAAATTCTAGATTTTTTTTAAAACACAAAAAAGTGAAAATATTTACTAGTTTTTTGGTATATTATTGCTTTTTTGCTCAGTAATCAGTACTTTATGTATACTTACTTCCATCTATTCTAATTACATTAAAAAACGAATAGATACTTCTTCCAGCGCTAACACATTCCGAAGCTTGCATGTGGTTTCAGACATTCAAAAAGAGAAATTTTATATTCCTATTTTGAAATAAAATATTTTGAATTTTACCATCTACCATCTGCCTGTCTGTTATCTTTTCACACCTTAACTAAACCGGTCATCATGAAATTGTGCATACACGTCACCGTCAGGGATACAAGAAAGGTATAGGGTACCTTTCATAAAGAAAAAAGTTTGTCCCCGAGGGATAATTTTAAATATAAAAAATGTGGCGTTGCTACGGTCAACAATGGCGGCGCCACCGTTTCACAACAATGAAGATGTCGGAAGTCAGGAGCACCAGCTAGACTGTATATAAAAAAAACGTTAAGTTAGTTTGTGTAGGTGTACGCTTTAAGAATTCGAGAATGGGTAGAGTATTCTGTAATTTTAAAAACCTAAACTTTGTACTTAATGAAAATTTGATATAGTAGGTAGCCAATGGCTACCAATTTTATTATTATCTTTCTATAGACACAAAACTTTATTTGTAGGCGTATTTTTTGACGTGAAAACATGTTAGCAAATAACAGCGTAATGACGCACACAAAATAATAGTCTGACTAACGAAACTATGCATACACGTAATCATTGACGAACTGATGAGCGCACCACGCGTTAGCTATTTTAAAATAAAAATTAACGCGAAAATACTGTCTTTTCAAACATGAGCAAACTCATGATTAAGACTATTTCAAAGAACAAACTTATTACACAATAGTCTGATAGGTATGTTAAAGTATTTTGCTTTGTTGGCATCAGGTTAATTTATATTATTTAAAAAAGTATTTACTTTAATTTGAATTTGTTGGCTAATTGTTTTCCCTTTTGGCAGGTAAGCGAAATTTGTAGTGAAAAATATTATATTTTATTTTCAATAGGAATTTAATAGGTAAATTAGATTCCCATTATTTCACAAGTGCAAAGCTGTTGGCACAAAATGTTTTACAAAATATGACAAAATACAGAAATAATGGTTCCAACAAAGTAAGTAAGTAAATTAAGTAAAATTGAAAAAAATTTAAAAAGCCAGCTTCCACTCTTTCCTTGTTTTGTGCTTTGGTGAGAAGTATTCGCGAGTTTGGTCTCCCTTCTATGCTGTTCACATTATTAGGATTGAGTCTGCAGAAAAGACTTCTAAAAATAATTTCATATAGAAATGGACTGGGTCGTACACACCACAGTATAATTATAATGATCGCATTCGGAGTTTCGGACTGTTATCTTTGGAAGATCGACGAGAGATGTGATATTTTCTGTCTTCATAAAATATTGCACTCGTCCTGGGATTGTCTGAATCTTCTCTCCGCGATTAGGATCAAAACTAAATATAGATTACGTTCTCCCCACTCGGGTCCCTTTTCCATCCAAGCATATAAGAACAAAACATCCTATTACAAATCCCTTGGTTAGGATGTGTCAAACTTTTAATGACATAGTGATCGGATCCGAGGTGGATCTTGATATATTCGACAGTAGGTTTTATTTATTTAAAAGTAGATTAAGCGCCTCTTTCACCAACTGTCAAGTAGGCTATCTGTCATTTAAAGTCACCGGTAACCGGGGATAATGGAGCTGATATACCTTTGTTTGTACGGTAAACGTCCCAAACATTAAATAGAAAATAATAATAAAAAATCGGCTATCGAATGATGCAGTAAACCGAGTGCATAATTCAATATAACAGAAAATGATTTCTAAAAGTAACTAATCAACACTTTAATTGTAGTTTGTGAAAGAGGCTCTAAGGCTAATATTTAAGTAGACTAGTGATTAATTGTTTGTAAATATTATTGGTAATTAAGATCAATGTTCAGTTAAAATTAAGTTAATCATGCTATGGTACACTATTTAGGACTTCAATTTAGTGAATTATCAATATACACGTATTTTATAGTATTCATGTAGGTACATATTATGTAACTGCATTCTGTCTGTGTACTTTATTAAATAAATAAAATAAGTAAAATTTTACTAAGGTATTCAAGACAAGGACAGAGGATGAGAGGACTATAGTCTGTGCTCAGACCGAACACAATTTTTACCAAGATGAGCCCATGAATTACGGTGCACAGCAAATTTTTCTTGCTTTGTGTAGCACTGTACTTTTAACTAAGTTTTAATTTCACTCTAAGAAGTCAAATTAGGCGACGAAAAGTCCATGTCTTAAAGCTATAGATACTTACAGAACACATGCTCTTTAAAAGCACGCTAATAAATACACTCTAATTGTTTACATTTGTTTGCTAGCAATAAGCTTTCTAGTTTTCAATAGACATTCCTAACAATCGTGGTTCTGGTAGGGAATAACATTTAAACTTTTTTATCTCAACGCGCCATTTTTCATAAACATAAATTGAACTCCAAAGGGTTCTAGCGAGTGAGCAGGTTATTAAAGAGCTAACATGTTAAGACATGCTCAAAAAGCGTGCCCCACTCCCTGCATTCCAAGTAGTGTGCTCGAGTCAACAGTCGATTGATTACTAAGGTATAGAAAGTATTTTAATTTCTAGAAAAATACCTACGTACAACAAAATACATAAAAACAAAATAAGTACATATTTCTAAGTAACATTTGCTCGAAAATAGAGTAGCGCGAAGCATACGGCCCCTTAAGGTAAAGAAAAAGACTGTAGCTTAAGATTGGTTTGATCATTTATTGTAACATCTAATTTTACAATTAATTTATGTGTCTCTATTTCTTAAATTTATTTAAGTATATTGAATATTAGAACTAGAATACTATTGAATACTAGTAGTATACTAGAATAGTATATTTAGTATATTGAATATTTATTTCCTTTAATGTTCTGAAGTTGTGGGCTGTGCCTGTGTAGTCATAAGATTGGGTTCTTTGAATTTTTAGTCGGGAAACCGGGGCCTCACATTTTTTTTATATAAATATAAATATTGAATTTATTTATATTAACATTTTTCCGAATTAGTACCTATATTAATTCTACTATAAGTCATATTGATTTCTGTAAGATTGCAGAACTAAACCTATTCAATAAGATATATGTGACCCAGTTGAAGATTAGCGTCCAGCTTGAAACCAAGAAAGTGAATTATCACCTTTTTCTAGACATTCCTTTTATATTTAGGTACATTAACTTTTTATTAGGTACATTAGATAATTTTCATTTGGCAGTGAAATTAGTTGATCGACGAGTGAAACTGATAAATTTGGAAATCAGGTCACATTATCTGAATTTTGTGGTTTCACTTTAAAAACAAGTGGTACGTCATCAGCAAAAAGAAACCTACAAAAACTATGATTATCACTTACAAGATAAAGTAAGTAATTTATTTAAATGATAAGAAAAAGAAAGGTCTAAGAAGTGAACCTTGTGGCACTCCTGATATCAGTATCCTCGATCAGTGGGCCGATTGATCCGAATGGTTATCTTTAATACGGATTCTTAATTTTATTACTTAAATAGAAAAACAGAAGATCCAACACGAGGAGTTAATCTAATAGTGGTGTGGATTTTTGAGTAATGTTTCATGTTGAACACATTCAAAAGCTATACTCAAGTCGCAGAAGTTTCCATAATTTATGCATTTATCGACTCATTGATAAAATTATTATTAATACCGTCCAAGCGTCGTTGTCTTAATAATTTTTTTTAACATGCACCTTAATATTATTGGTGATAAATAAATAGGTCTGTAATTAGTGTGATTATTACTGATCTACTGATCTGTATTAATATTACTCTATTTCATTAACCCAGAAAATACAAATAGGTACAATACCTGTACGTAAATCTATTTTAATTAATAATAGTAATACCCCTAATAGATCAATGTGCTAAAATAGTTTTGTGAAAGTATTTAAATACAAAATAAGTATTTTCAAAATAGCCTTTCACATTAAATACATTATTTTACTGATCTGTTCAGAGTTCATCTTTCGTGTTCATAATTTTATTTAAGTTACAAAATTTACTCTAATTATTTTAACCAATTAACTTTGCGATAGTCAGGTTAACAAAAGTTGTTTGAAATATATTTCGCTTAAAATTTTAGTTAAATAGTTACATGAAATAAACCTACAAAATACACAGGTTTTGTTATCCGCTAACATCAACAAGACACAAGATCATACACAATTTCATTATACATTGTATATACCCAATTAATATTTTATAAGCGTTATTTTCGTAATTTTTTTCCTGAAACTTTGTCATTTTGTCATTTACTCTTGCATACTTATTTACAATAAAAATATATTTATTTAAAACATATTTTATTACGTTCAAATTGTATCATTAGTTTGAGCAATTAAAATTTAAAACTTTTGATATCGAAAAATTTAGGTTAAAGACACATTCAGTACGACTTTATACTTACAACCCGCATGGGAGAAAATAGCTATAAATATAGCAGTGATCGATCGAAACTGTGTTCAACACACGACATTGGAATAACAAGTACAATTTACATAAATTAAAAATGCTAACATTGCTTGTAGCACAGAGACTATTCCTGTGAGGATACACAACAAATTTTCTCAGCGGAAAAATCTAGGCCGATTTCTGCGACGGCTATATTCTGCCGCCTCGCAAGTGTGGGCGCGTCTTGAAAAAATTTCACTCCCCAAGCACTATTAAGTATATTGGTTGTTATCGAGTTAATTACTCGTTAAAAAAATATTAAATTGATTTAATATTGTATTTAAATATAATTAACATACTGGTCGTAGTGGGTGTAAATTATCAGGGGTGAAAAGTAACTGAAAAGGCTCTGGAGAGATCGAAAATTACTTCAAATGATTATCAGGCAATTTTCAAGCAATTACAGGCATTTAAATTCACTGTAAGTAATTAAATTAGATTAAATTAAATTTTATATTGTAATTAGAAACAAAACTATAAATGGTTATTATTTTGAAAAGTTTTACATTACATTTTTGACATTACATTACATCTCTAAAAAAATATGTCGTATAAAAAATCGAATTAATAAAATTAACACATTATCAATTATACTCTAAAATGCTCAGTAGAAATATATAATGAGTATGAAAGAAACACTTTTTAAATACCTAAATTATTTTACTTACAATTATTATTCATTCATAATAGGTACGCGTTCGAGAAGCTTCACGTTGGCGCCAAAACTTGTGAATTGAATAGATAATTTCAAAGCAACTGTCTACAAGAACTCGTTGCTGTAATTACCATACCACTTTGATTACTGTTCATCCAATGCTTTGATTCTTGCTTCTTCTTGATAAATCTTCTTTAAAAAATTCTTGATATCGATGTTATTACGTATAAGCGATACAAACGGACGAAGATCCCACCGACCCGCATAAATGTCGGCCGAGCTGGGAAGTTCGTCCGGGCGTAGCACTTGATACCGTTCTTCTTGCTTGATTCTTCCTGTGAGCTGCAGCCCATATAAACGCCCATTCCACACACAACACACTGTGACTCATTGGAGAACGAATCACTCAGTAGTCTATCTAATATATTAATCATAGTTCACTGTACATTGCGCATATAATGAAACAAAGAAATTCTATAAATAACAGAGTCGGGCGTTTGACAAAAAGATAAGCGCATATAATTCACAGTATAATATTGTGAAAGTACAATAATGTCTTTGTGCCCACGCTTAACTCAAATTTGCGCTGTAAAACACATATAAAATATAGAGCGGTTGTATGTAGCGAAAAATATTTCACCTGTAATAAATATGGAGGCTATAATGAATGTGTCTTCAGCGCGAAACGGGTGAGATAAGCGCTCGGCTGCCTTTTGTCGACCTTCGATCGGCGCGAAGTGAGCGCGGGCTGCGCGGGCGCCGACGGTGAACGAACTCACCTTGACAAATGCACCATTTGGCCATTTGGCATTGTTCGCGGGAAAACCGGCGGCCTTGCGCGCGCGCCGCCTCTGTCGACCAATCGCGAGCCTCCGTTGCCAAAGCCTGCGCACTTTTGGCGGGAATCTCGTCTGAATGTTGCGAGCATCGAACGCGGCGGCGCGGGCGTCGCCGGTTTCAGCGTGGCGACCTTTCATTCAACGCTCTCTAAGCAAGCACGGCACGGCAAGCTTCAGAACAATTCGTAGCTCGCCCGCTTGGCATTTTGCTTACAATAACTTCATTCTAACAGTACTAATACTGTGTTTGCACAATCATTGTAGATTTTTTCCAGTTAAATGATATTTTCATGTCAGATTGTGTGCTGCCAAATAATGAAAGAAAAAACAGTTTTACTTAAGCTTAATTAATCGAACAAAATCTTTATTCGAGCTAATCTCGATAACAATGCGTAGTTATGAAACATTTATCGTTTTAATATGTTTAACACAATTTTTACCTGTCACAAATATAATACAAATATTTACAAGCCTTTTAAAAAAATTATGACTAACAGTTTGAATGGATTAGCGCCACCTATCGCTGATAAATGAGTCAAACAAATACAAAAATAGTCATGTATTGTGTAGCGAGCCAATAACACAATAGATGAAAGAAAAACCAATCTAAAATATTTTCTTAAAAATGTCAATTAAATTGCGATATTTATTTTTATAATTAAGTGGAAATAGCAAATAATATAAAACAAAGCATATTTTTGGAGACCAGTCTAGGTAAACTTGTACAATATAATTTTGTATTGTGGTATTGTAAAATAATAGACTGAACACAATCTTATACTTACACTTTAGTCTGTATAATTAATTTTAATATAATATTAATAGACATGCCAAAAAAATTCATAACCCAAAGGTGATAAGTTATGGTCTAAAATACACATGATCTTCTTCATTTATCATAGAGCACGTTCGAGGTACACATCTCTTAATTACAAATCAATTAGGTAAAAAAATACACATTCCTTTATACTTATCAGTTTTATTGGTAACAGTTGAACGCCTTTCTCGATATCTAATCTATTCGCATTAAAAAGTCAGTTACTGAATCAATTTAGATATGTAGCTATTTCTTTGAAATATTTTTTAATAACATAACTGTTTAATTGTTACTATGGCACGGTTTTTTTTTTAGAGTGAATTAAATGTTCTTATATAGTGGGACTGGGAGGCAATTTAGAAAAGTGATAATAACAAAATCTAGGAAATACCAGTCTGTAGATACATATCTGTCATCTACATCTAAAATTTTATTACACTACTCGATAGGTAAAGGATCAAAGATTTTTATATATATATATATATATATATATATATGATATATGTGGTGTATTTGAATTCGTTGGTTGTACAATATACATATATGTGTACCTATAATATGCTCAAAGAAAATACCTATTAGGTATACTCGTAAAGTACACTTATTCACGTCAACCACACGCCCTTCTTCGCGACACAGTTACTTACACCATATTTTTTTAAAATAAAGTTCGGCAGATAGGCTGACAACTGCTTACTCATCGAAGCACAACAGCACACATGCTGTTATTTATTGTTCTGTAAGGAGGTGCCCAATTTTTGATTGCGAAACGTAGTGCCTTACTAAATTCAAATTACAGATACATCGGTACCGGCTACATTTTCATTTCCTTCGGTGTCAATCTCAGAGTCCGTGAGGTCTCAATGCGTTTAATTTTTTTAACATTTTATCAAAATGTTTGGTCATCATAAATCTGTCGAGTCCAGAGCCTAGCTATTACTACAGTCACCTAGTTAGCCTTGTAACACAACTAGGTAATGCAGCCAGCATACTTGGGACCCTGCCTTTATAGGCAGTTTTTATGTCCCTTAAGGGAACAGAACTTAACGTACACAATTTTTAAATAATCCAAGATTAAGTTTTAATAATAAAAATTTTCATAATTTTATGCATAGTTAATTCTATCCGTAATTTGGCAGAGAATTCTAGAAGAATCACATATAAAAATACCTACCTAATTGTCGTCAATTACGTATTAGGTATATGTTTCGCGCAAATGACAAAGATTGTGCGCGAAATATAGTCAGCAATTATCCATTTTAACACCAAAATGGCGGATGCAACTTGTTGGCGTTACGTCAGCGACAGCAACACTGTTTCGTGGAAATTGTGTACATTCTGACCTCGATCGGCTTACTTCGTTTACGGAAAAAAAACATGTAAATACATTTACAACTTGTACAAGTTAAGCACAATTATTGCTATTAGAATTAAGTTTATATTACCTACCTATTCGTTTTGGTACTTTTTAATTTGTCGATTAAACAATTAATTTTATAGGTTACGTAAAGCAAAAGTAAGCATTTTAAAATATAATATCTATAATTTAAATTGTAGTGTTGAAATAAATTGTTGTATTGTATAAATAAAAATCAAATGACGCACGTATGACTTAGCATCACTTGAGAACGGCTTGACTGATTTTGCAGTTTTTTTGTGCTTATTTGTCAGGACAAGGTTTGTATAAAATATTTTTTTTGTAAAATCTACGGGAAAAGTGGACTATTTGGATGGTATTTTTATATGAAATTAACAGGGCAACGACTGTAGGGAGCTAGTTATATCAGTTCAGTATCAGGTTATATCAGGGAGGTAGTTATATAGTTAGTATCAGCTAGTCCTTTCTCATATACTATCATTCCGAACTTGTGGTAAAAGTAAAAGAATTTAGAGAATGAAACAGTGAAATAGTAATCTTTAGGTTTCAAAGAAACACCTAATCACAGCCCGCAATCCTAAAAGTGAGATGAAAACGTTCCTGAGAAGAAACCCTGAAAGAAATTCAGGATAGCATTCTTTTGAAAAATAAAAATGAATAAGAAACTGAAATTTAATCTCATGCAATAAATATATTTTTATTTCGGACACATACTTAAGAAAGTCTTAAGTCCTTACAACTTACACATAAGAATAAGTGCTGACAATGGTCACAGTTGGCAACATCGAAGGCAAAAGATACACAGCCAGGCGGTGATGGCGACCATGGGCCGGGGGCGGGTCGCTATAGTGTTCTATAAGAAGCTGATTTGAAAGGGTATAACACCGCCCATATTAAATAAACGCAAGTCGATCAGGTGTCAAATAAATTTAATGACAAGTTATCAGAATTATAGAGAATGCGGTTGTCTCCTTACCGCGAGGCTAGTGTAGGCGGGATTGCTGCAGATCCCGCCAAAATTACATGCAAATGAACTCCCACTCGATTTCACAATTTATAACCTGTTCGCTCGCTTAAACATAAAAAAATGTCTTACTTTATTTTGTTTTTTAATTACCCTTTCGTTGTCTGATCTTAAACAATGACTACAGAGTAGTTTGGAGACTACCGTCAGTCATTTTAGAACTAGATTAAACCTTATCTTGATTCTATTGATGAAGCGAAAATGAGGACTCAAATTTTTAGTGATATTATTATAATTTCATTATTTTTATCTTCGTTTACCGCTCTTTGCATGATATCATTGAAAACAATATCAAAATCTCTTAAATGATATCATTGAAATAATATATTATTCAAGTTCGCTGGGTGATATAGAAGAATCGGTGAAACAGACAGGAAGGATTACTTTATTTTATTTAGATATAGATTCTTATAAATTTGTCACAAGTATCAGGAGTTAACAACGTAACATAATATTATATCGAAATGAAACTTCCATTGTTCGTAGCATGTTCCAGTCCAATGTGCTACGTCGTAGCGTCACATAACACATTATGTATTTTTTTATTTCACAATAAATTTTACAAAAATAATCTAGATGAGCCACATATCTTGTATTTCATGAAAGAAGCCATTTTGAATGCATAAATTCAAGTTTAAACCACTTAATATAAGTTTAATCCTTAATGGCTCACCAAATTTTATGAAGGCCCTATGAGATATTGCCATGTTGGGATGCTAAGAAACAATGTATAATCGTGGATAAAAGACAAAAAATATTCATGTATAATGACAAAAAATATTATGTGATTAAAAAAAAAAACTGTCGAAAAGTCGTATTATCGAAAATAAATTCGTGGTAAGGAAACATTACACTTATAATCACGCCTATATTTTACACAAGAATTGAAGACAGGAGTATCGTATAATTTGATTCCTTCTATTATTCATGGTTGTGATTTTAACCTTGTGGTTTTTTAATGCATTAATCAAATTTATGCCCCTTTGATTTGTGCGCAGCCTAATATGGAGGTCTCTAATTTCAAATATAGCCATATTTTTGCGTCGAGGAAGAACCCTAATTAAAATAATCGTCAGTGCATTTATGTTTATGATACGAAGGTTTCCTTTTAAGGATTGTTTCTAAGGTCAAAGGCATTGTAGCGTATTAGAAGTATAATATTAAACTAAGTATGAGATTGAACAGCCAATAAAAAAATGGGGTTCGGTTGTGTTGTGGACATGGCCGTGTCTTTTCTGCGAATACGTGTAAGTTACGAGTAATATTTTCTTTGAACGTATTATAGGTAAGTATATATCCAACGAATTCGAATATTTAGGTATCGAATGGTGTAATAAAATTTTGGAATGTCTAGAAAGTAATTACACAAGAACCTTATTTCATTGCACTCAATTGCACTCAAAAATGTGAGAATTCAAAAATGTACGAACAAAATTGAACGAACAATAATTATACGTTTACAAAATGTCCGTGTAATGTAAAATGTCTTCAGCAGTGCGGCGAGGGAGGTGAGTCAGGTGTCGTTCACCCGCGGCACCGCGCGTCATCACAAGCCTCGCCATTATTTCATGCCACTTTTATCACATCTCTCCAGTCTGACCCCAGAACGTGTTTGACAATCTTTATCGTTTTAGCAATTATAGTTGTTACCGCTCTCTGTAATGATTGATTCAGTCGATATTTACATACTTTTAAGCCTCTAGTTTAAAAGGAGGTATGTAAATATTTCCTCGGTGCCTTAAAACAAAAGTTTTCAACCAATATGTGTTGCCAGCAATGAGATATGGCCCTGAAACGTGCTCTCTAAACTATGGGCCTCGTCAGAAAACTCAACGTCGGCTTCAATTTAGATCTTTTTTTCACATAGTAGTGAAACAGTTTGAACAATATTATTTTTACCTTATATAGATAAAATATCAATAAAAAGCATATATATTTTTCGGAAATTTATGTTGACTTATGAAAGAGGAGATACGGAACATCCGGTTTTACAACCGATTGACTCTTAGTATCGCCTTAACGAGCTATGCTCGGGGTTATATGCGAGATCGAACCTAGAGTTAGGTGTTCCCTAACTAAGTGTCTGTTGGTGAAAATGGGAATGATAAAGAAAGAAAAAGAAAATAATGAAGTATGAAGGCAAGGAGCCCTTACAAGGATTTTGTAAGAAGTTTAATTATAACACAGAGAGGATATGGCGTCTGTATGAGGGCGACTAAAGGGGGTTTCAGAGATGGCCTAAACAGCCCATAGTATAGCAGGCCACTGGGTAGCACTAGGTAGGTAACACTTAATAGTGAGTAAGTTAAAAAAGAGAACTTATTAAAATGATTTTGTAGCATTCTATATTCTATTCCATTAGAATCGTTTCTGGAATGAAACGTACCTATGAAGCCAAAAGTGCATTAATTTATAAACACTACTTTAAATGTTATCAAATTCTTACTCTATAATTTTATAGACATTTGTTGACCATCCTTTTCCTTATTTTTTCTCACACAATACGTTTTAACTGTAATTTGAAATTCATGAACTTTTTCTATTTCATCTTTCGTGGTTATACGAGTATACTGTATCAACATCAAGAATATTTTATCTTCATAAATTGTAATTCGTTTATGTAATATTTGCAGAAGTTTTAAAGATATATTTGTAAAAAAGCAATAAACACACACGTACACAAAAAAAACCATGTTAGATTTTAATTATCGACACATATTAAAAAATAAAGTAGCTGTATATCTCTGTTTCACCGCTAATTTCTTCTAAACCATCCAATGGATTTTGAAATGGTTTTCACTAATGGAAAAACGATAAACGAGGAAGTTTTGTGCATATAATTTGCAGAAAAAAATCTTTTTGTATGAAGTCGGAGGTTGGTTGCTAGTATTTTTATAAGGATATAGATATTTAGCCTACATAGATTTCAGGTTTGCATGTTGTTTAGTTAGAAAGGTCATTTCCCTAAATAACTCTACAGCAGATATTATATAAAAACTATAGGGCCATAAAACAAAAAAATCCAAAAATGTTTTTATTGCAAAAATACAATCACAATCCTTCATATTGTATGTTGCAAAAAGACCTATGGTTGTTTTATTACATATTTAGTATATTTTGATCATTTTTTATATATTCAAAAGTAACATATGCTTATATCTAGTATTCAGTTTATTATAAAAGTACTTAAAACATTTATATAATGATTATATATTTAATAAGGAAAAAATAGACAAAAAAATTATTTAATTTTTTCGATGAGCTCTCCTGTAAAAAGTGTAATTTTGATTTTTTGACCCTTTAGTTTTTAAGCAGCTATATATAGGTATCTATCTAATATATTTTAAAAGTAGAAAAGCGGATTTTGTACCTTGTGTCGGTGTATGATTGAAAGCTATGGCGTCCATAAATGGTGCGAACGTCCTTCCGCTAGTATTGACTCAAATATTAGCATTCAGAATACGAATCTTGACAAATGATTGAATTAGGTGATTGTGTATGCTGATGGTGCCATACACTGCGACCACTAGAATAAATTATATTACTATTTATGATGTTCTCTTTGTTATATTTAACATATCTAATTTTTATTCTAATAAACTTTATAAATCATTAGACTTCGCATGCGATAACGTTATAAAACATAGCCTACGAGTATGTACTCGCTGATAACGTAGCTTTCTATAGGTGAAAGAAGACCTTCTAAGACCTGGCATCTCTTTATCACGCACTTAAACACAAAAGCACACGTGCTATTATTTCAATATGGTATAAATCGTATTCTAATTTTTATAAATTACATAAATTATAAAAAAAATAAGAAAATATTATAAAACTTACAAATGTATACCGTTCATTCAGATATTCTTACAGCTAATCATCTGAAAAAGAAAACGTTTTTATAGTTCAAAATATTATTTACTTAATTTATATACAAATTAAAATTGTTTACGAAGTTAAGTAAGTTTTCAAATACATTAATTAACAAACCAACCGACGAATATGAATAGGTTCATTCTATTTCCCTATTTGAACAATACTGAGATTTCTAGGAAATCTTGTTCAAACAGGACGCAGCCAAGTGTGATAGAAGGTAATCAAAATCATAGCCACGAATATATAATATAGTATCAACAATTTGTATGATGTCACCTTTGTGTGGTTTTAAAACCACTATTGACATGACTGCCTCAAAATATATCTTATACTGGTAATTATTATTTTAAGAGCTTCCTAAATCAGCCCTCAATCCTAACTATTCATTTGTGTTTTTAACTGAAAAAAAAAAAGGATGACTAAGTATATATATATATCTTCTATAATTATATTTCCATAGTATATCATCAATTAATACTAATAATAAATTTGTAAGGGTTGGTCATGGAGTAAGTTACTTTGTTTTCAGAGATATCGTGTTTATAGGCTCTATACATGATACTGAAACTAAATTGACCATTTTTAGATTTTTTTTCTGTATGTATGTAAGTATGTATGTTCCTCCATAACTCTTAAACGAATTAACTGATTTTCATGAAACTTGGTAAATAAACATTTAGACGTACAGGGCACAGGATAGGCTACTTTTTTCTTTTTCAACGCGGACGAAGTCGCGGACACCAGCTAGATATGGAATAAAGTTGCTTTTATTTTCTGACTGTTTCTCCGCTAAATTCTTTTATTAAAACCAACGTGTTTTATACGGTTTTTACTAGGTAATGAGAAGAGAGGATAATTTGCAGAAAAATTTTGCATTCGTGCGAAACCGGGGGCAGTAAAAAGTACTTATCACAAACTTTTCGCATTTATAATAGCTATCTTGTGATGGATGCATGTTTGTTACCCCTTTGACGTAAAAAATACTAAACGGATTTGGATCAAATTTGGCACACAGCTAGTTAACACAGCTGGATTAACATAATAGGATACTTTTTATCATGAAAAAATGTTGGGTTCCCGAGGGATTCGTCTAAAAATGTAAAAAACAGCGATACAGATAGATTTTAGATATTTTTCATGTTTTATATTTATAATTTATCAATGCAGACGAATTAAGTGGCGGGTGCGTAAACATGATATTAGGATAATGAAGTTAGTATATTAGAACAATTTTGTTACTATAAATAGAACAACTTTGTTACTATAAATAATTGTTCAAAATTCTTTGCCTACCATGAAA
Source organism: Synanthedon formicaeformis (assembly GCA_945859745.1). NCBI lineage: Eukaryota > Metazoa > Arthropoda > Insecta > Lepidoptera > Sesiidae > Synanthedon > Synanthedon formicaeformis. The sequence goes on from OX243965.1 coordinate 7,821,988, forward strand.
TAATAATTATGAATGAACAATAAGAAGAAAAACAAAATAATTTAATTTATGAAACTACATATTTTTCTGTCGACTCAAATAATTTATAACTCTGGTATTAAATATGATTTCTCATTGAAATATTAACGACGATTACAAAATTGCATACAATAAATTTATTGAGCAATTTCATCGCAATGTAATAAAGTAACTTGACTCCCATTTTTTCGTCATTACACATTTCATTGCAATTCGCATATGTATCTAAATACAAACCGTATTAAAAACATAAGTAATTAACATTTTGTAACGTTCTTTTTATTTGCTGCGTTTTTCATTAACAATTTGTATTCAATAGAGGGGGTGAAAGGAATGTGGTTTTACGTCATGATTAAGTGTCTTCGCATGGACGGTGCTTGAACAGGTGCTAAGAAATACTATCCACATAAGCTCTATGAAGTACTAAAATAAAATATTGGTAAAATATGGTGAGCGGTTAAAGAAAGATATTTTATTTTTATTAGGATACTAGCAAACCGCTTCGAGTTAAAATTTTCAAAAACCCTTTCTTAATGGATGCTTGAGTAATAAAATAAATATACATAGTACGAAATTCGGGCGACTTGTCCATTAACTCGTTCCAAATTTCACATTTCTAGTTTAATCGTCTGTTAGGATAAACGATCTACCTATTTCTTTCTGTCTCCGTATCCTCTTCAGTCCTGAAAGTTAGCCGTCAACTTCCTGAACCGTTACCTGTCAAACCGTTCCTGAACCGTTACCTGTTTTGTATATAGGTAATAAGTAAATTTCAGAAAAAAAATGCATCCGAGCGAAGCTGGGTCGCTAGTAATATTATATAATACTAGCTGGCGCCCGCGACTTCGTCCGCGTTGAAAAAGAAAAAAGTAGCCTATCCTGTGTCCTGTACGTCTAAATGTTTTTCTACCAAAATTCATGAAAATAAGTTATTTCGTTTAAGAGTTATGGAGGAATACACACATATATACAGAAAAAAATTCTAAAATTCGTCAATTTTGTTTCAGTATCATGTATAGAGCCTATAAACCTGCTACAAACACGATATCTAAAAACAAAGTTACTTACTCTATGACCAACCCTTACAGATTTATTATTAGTATTGATATATATTGCATGCTGTACAAACGTTTACCATATTAGGCGGTTTGGTAATAAAATAACTCTACAACTCGCATTCAGTATGGTATAAAATACGCCATATGCATAGTCTCTTACGTAATTGTGTAATTTTGGTTACGCGTGCTCTTCCTAAAATTGATATCTCTATACGCACATGAATACGGAACTATTATTATCGCACAACTATGACTAGTGAGTTCCTCGCACTAATCAAATGTGTCATGATGACATTTGTGCGATGACGTCACAGTCAGCTGAGGGTCATCATGGTGAATGAGAGATCGTTTTTATTACATAAGTATCTAAAACATTTATGACGTAATATTTGTTATGAGAAATTTTGTGATCAAAAATAGATTTTATGAAAATATTTTTATTACATTTTTTTTTGTATTTCTCATGAAATTATGAATATGTCGTTTATTTTTGTTGTTGATTAATAATTTATATTTTCAATAAAGTCGATTTATTTATTTATTTTCCAAAGTTCCAAAGTTGCCGGGAATTGAACCCTTGATGCCTGGTACAGTGCGTTAAGGCAAGCAACCTAGCCACTCATCCAACGGGCTTGTCACGTTTTCATATTTTGGTTATAACATACATAGAATATTAAATGCTGGGGCCCTAGCCAAGAGCAAACCAATGCAAACGGGAGCGTTGCGTATTTACGAAACGATAGAAAATAAAGCCCAGTGATTGGTTGTTGTAACGCCCACATACAATTTTGACCAATCACTGGGCTTTATTTTCTATCGTTTCGTAAATACGCAAAGCTCCCGTTTGCATTGGTTTGCTCTTGGCTAGGGGCCCTGGTGCATTTTAGAGATAATGTTGGTATTATATTTGGCCAACGTTTGGGGTGTTGACGTTGGCGCCGCGTGGCATCTCTGTGTAAATTTGGAACAGCGACGCTGCCGACGCACTCTATTATTGTAACCAGAGCGGTCATCCACTAGTTTACGATCTCATTTCTCAATATTTGCGACAACCAATTTGTTAGTCAAACTTTATTTTCTCTTACAACCAAATAGCGTTTAGACGCTCTTTATAGTGTCGAGCTTGCTTATTTGTACGTAAAGCATGTGAACAGTCATTGCTCTTTCCGAGAAAAGAAAAAGCAATTATAAAAAAAGCAATCGCATGTATTTACAGAGTATCTAACCTACACTTGTCAGAAGTGAAACTTCTTTGACGATCAAATACTGTAAGCGGTAGATGTACTAACAGGCATAGAGATTAGAAAAATTAGCGAAAATTAATTACTGAAGTGTGTGTATATTATATCTTTGTTGAACTTAGCGCCTCTTTCACAAACGTCAAGTAGGCCAAACTGTCATTTAAAGTCGCCGGTAACCGGGGATAATGGAGCTGATATACCTTTGCTTGTACGGTAAACGTCCCAAACATTAAATAGAAAATAATAATACATAATTTTTCTGTGGCAAATCAACAATTGTGGCAAAACAACAACAAGCTCTGATACGGTAATAAAGGAGAAATGACGACACGTTTGGTCTAGTGGCTAGTACCCTAGCTGTTAACCAAACGGTAGCGGGTTCGAATCCCGCTAGGGGCAAATGTTTATGTGTTAAAATATTACCTTTGTACCTGAATATGTATGTATTTACGAAAAAAGTAATCTAAGTAGTATATCAACTGTCTGGTATCCATAATACAAGCAATAGTTGCTTAGTGTGGAACTAGACAGTGCGGTACTGTGTGCAATGTGTGAAGATATTTATTTATTTATTTATTTACCTATTTATGATTTATAAATTGTGATAGAATACTCGTGCCGTTCTTTCGCGGTTTGTCTTTTGTAAGGATCTTAATAACTGCTGTTAACTCGAACTGATTATTGCTGAATTTGCGTATATCCTTACGTATACCAACGAAAATTATTTCATTACTGTCAATTCAATTACTTGAGTTATTAAAAAAATTATTTTAAAAAATCAGCCAATTTTTTACCTGCTAATAAAACAGGGCGATAATTCCGTGTGTATGACGGACCGGCTACTTTATAGTTTAATGTCCTAATTAAGGAATTCTCGGCGTTCGTCCGTCACAGTTCGTTAAATGATTAGATTGTGCAAGAGCCGGCACCGAGACAACACGAAACACTACATTTTATCGTATAATACGGTATACTATACCTAACTATTATAACAGGGCACATCACAAAATCATCGCATGCTTATTAAGTATTTTCTTTTGTGTTTTTAAAAATAAATTCACGAATTTTGTTAAAAGTATTTTTTCAGCAATATAGAGCCCTTTTGGATGGGTGCACCTCTAATTTGTGGATGAACTAAGTCGCGTTTTGAGTAAATTTAATATTAAATTAGCTTAATGTCTAGAACGACATTTTGAGATGCTTTATAATAACATAAAATAAATCTGTAAGTGTATGTACGAGTTATGTTTCTCCATAACTCTTATACGAATTAACTAATTTTCATGAAACTAGGTAGATAAACATTTAGGCATACAGGACAGGATAGGCTACTTTTTCTTTTTCAACGCGGACGAAGTCGCAGGCACGAGTTAGTTATTTGATATAATGCATAAAACAGTTTTCATTTCAAATGAAAAATGATATTTTGCTAATTACTTACTTTTATTGAACAAAGTTTTACAAATACCCTTCACAATAATCGGAGTGCACGCCATGAAGAGCCATAAACAAGAAAAACTTCTACATGGAAATTACATGACTTGGTTACAAGGCATAATTTCCTCTAAATAATGACTTATATAATTACAAGACAGAAAAATCGCTGGGACAGGATTAAGGATTTCCAACAAACTTTGCAGTCAACCTATACTGGTTTTCAAATAATATTTAGATCTGGGGCCCTAGCCAAAAGCAAACCAATGCAAACGGGAGCGTTGCGTATTTACGAAACGATAGAAATAAAGCACAGTGATTGGTCAAAATTTTATATGGGCGTTACAACAACCAATCACCGGGCTTTATTTCTATCGTTTCGTAAATACGCAACGCACCCGTTTGCATTGGTTTGCTCTTGGCGACGGCCCCTGTTTTCCTTTCGCCATAGAGTCGCGGTGGGTAGCGGATGTCGTGCCATAACGTTTCCGCAACCCCGCCTATATCTACGGCCGCGCTCTAGAATGGGCTTTAGCCGGTAAGACATAATAACCCCGAAATTGCTCCTACGCTGCCGCGTATCCATAAGAATTTCCCAACATTAAAAAAAGGATTCATTGCCATGCATGTCTTAATATCGTCCGACTAAAAAAATAATCTGCGATAGGAATAGATATTGGAGCTCATGTTATTCGGGTACCGAGATAAGAGTTTAATAATTTTTCTAAATATACTCCATGACGAGGTGATGGCGTTATGGCGGTGATGACGCGTGAAGGATGACGCGGTCGCTGCCCACGTCAGCGCCCACCGAATCACGTGATCACTCTTCCCGTTTGTTCAGATGTTCATTTCTATAACATCGGATGCTATTAGACACCAATATACACTATTATCACTACATTTATAAAACAAAATCTTCCGCCGCCTCTGTCTGTCTGTTCGCGATAAATTCAAAAACTACTGCACCGATTTTCATGCTGTTTTCACCAATGGATAGAGTGGTTCTCGAGGAAGGTTTTGCGAGGCCGGGTACAGGCCGCTAGTTTCTTATAAATCTATACCTACTAATATTATAAAGCTGAAGAGTTTGTTTGGTTGAACGCGATAATCACAGTAACTATTGGTTCGAATTGAAAAATTATTTTTGTGTTGGATAGTCCATTTATCGAGAAAGGCTCTATAATTATAATATATATAAAGTTATAGAACATTTTGAAAGCGAATGAATTCGCGGGCAACAGCTAGTTATATATAAAATGTGTTCGTTTAACTGTAATTTATCTATTGCAAAATCTATGAGTTTTTTAAACTAATGTGGAGTTCAATAACAGAATCGTGGAAATTTACTAGATTACTCGCTGGAATTTATCTCGCTCGAACCAGCGAGTATATTTACTCGGTAGCATCAGAGCAGTCGACAAATCCATCAAGTCTCTAACCACACATTTAAAAAAAGGCTGTTTCAATTGTTGCATTCGAATTTAGTTTTATTTAACTTATCGTTGAATGAAACCAATCGATCAAAAATCACTTTCTATAAACTGCAACTATCAGAGAAATCATAAAGTAAACATAATAACTGATAATGTATTTACAGGCGATGTGTATTTGATTTTAGTGTGTGAAGTGATATACTAGTATAATATACCATGAAATTAACCTATGTATACTAAAATTATAAAGAGAAATTAATTGTATTTTTGTTTCTAATGAATAAACTCAAAAACTACTGGACCGATTTTAAAAATTCTTTTATCAGCCAGTAAAATATGCTATATTTTATAGTCACGCGGATGAAGTAGCGTGCAACAGCTATTTTTATGTTAAGGTCATCAGGTGGGTTCACGATACAATAAAATTGATGGTACCAAACACAAGGGTCATGTCGCTATGTTAAAAGATAAGAAAAAATAGGGCAACACACCCATTCTTTATTATTTCTTACATTCTTAAGAATTTCCGCTGCCGTCAAACGGGTGCTCAATTTATGATTGCGGAACGCATTGGTGCTCTACCCCTATAGATATTAATCAATTAAAGTTACAGACCACAGATCTTCGGAAATGCGCGTGGCCGCTAGAGATAATATGGCACCGCTAAAGAAAAGAGCTTGCCTCGGAATTGTCTAGCTCGAGGATTCAATCACGTGTTTCGTTCGTCACGAACAACAAGCGAGCGAACAAATGCTATTGGTCCGGCAGTTGTGTGCGTGTAAGTGGGTACGCCGGGTCGGTTGTCATTGTGTGCTATTTGTACGTGAGTGTGCGTAATTTTAGTGACACGGTTGTTTGTTCTAATATGCCATATCTCTAGCGGGAAGCCCGGCTGCGCGCATTTCCGAAGATCTGTATTACAAGCGTACTTGAAAAATATACTTTTTAATATTGTTCTGTGTTGTGTAGTCGCGTAACAATGTAAGTTTATAAGTTTTATGCCTACCTATGAGTTAGTAAATTGTGTAAAAGCCTCTGTATTAAGCAGAATGTCTGCAGAAGCTGAAATTCGGCAGAATGCCCAGTAATTTAAGTATGTATTAAAATTGAAATGTTAAATTTTATATATTAATTACGGCGAGTAGCTCGCGACTTCGTACACGTTGAAAAATGAAAATAGTAAGTTATAAAGCCTGACATGAAAAACAGTGACGATCCATCGGGAACATTTTTTTCAGGAAAACAAGTATCCTATAATGCTGGATCCACATAATAAACTATCGGTGTATCAAATTTCGTTTTTACATGAGCCGTTTTTACATATGAATGAGTAACACACATAGAAACTTTCGCATTTATTATTAAGTAAAAAGTAAAAAGTAGCCTATCCCGTGTCCTGTACGTCTAAATGTTTATCTACCAAGTTTCATGAAAATCAGTTAATTCGTTTAAGAGTTATGGAGGAACATACTCGTACATACAACATACAGAAAAAATTCTAAAAATTGTCAATTTAGTTTCATTATCATGTATAGAGCCTATAAACACTCTGAAAACTGTTATCTCTGAAAACAAAGTAACTTACTCCATAACCAACCCTTACAGATTTATTTTAGTAATAAATATATTGATAATATGATTTATTTGCCAGATAAGTATATGCAGAACTGTAAGTATACATTACAAATAATTCGAATCAGACATGTATGTACTCGTATATTGTTATCTTTTTTTTTAATTAGGTACTAGCACTTTTTTTTTGTACATATAAACTTTAAGATGCCTAACCTTGTAATAGGCTATATAAAAATTTAATATATTATATGTAATTGTTAAATATTAAATGCTGTAAGGTTAGCTATTAAATAAATAAATTAAAAAAAAATGTAAACTTCGCCAACGGAACCGGACTGCGGTGTTATGTTGACTCATTGTCAAAGGACTGGGCCATGGACCCGGCCGCGTAACTACAAAGTACATACTTACGGGTACACCGATGTGACTAAACTTGCATTCCCACAGTTAAGGTTTAAATTGTCTTTATTGCATACTACAACGTACATCTGAATCTTAACTATACTTAAACAAGTCAATTGTCACATTTTAATTAGTATGTCAAACAATGGTTTGGAAGCTTTATTACCATCGGTAGTCCTGCCAGAATGTTGATTTTTTTAATTCAAATTATTTTATCACAAACAAGTAGTCCATATTGTTAAAGGAAAAATGTAGTTTTTAATATACCAATCTAATTAGGCGACTATTGTTGTTATAATTTAGGTAGATTTACTTCCAATGTCGCGAGAATTGGCGAATTCAACATAAATATGGGCTAATTTTATGAGAAAAAAAGTAGCCTATCCTGTGTCCTGTACGTCTAAATGTTTATCTACCAAGTTTCATGAAAATCAATTAATTTGTTTAAGAGTTATGGAGGAACATACATACATACATACCTACCTACACTTACAGATTTATTATTAGTATTGATGATATATATATGATATAGATTTCCCTATAGGTTATTGATGTATCAATAGTAGGTGTAAAATTTTAACGAACAAAGAAAGTATTAAGATACCTACGTGTAATATTATAGCAACGCAAGAAGATAATGTTATTTGCAAATACGCCGCTCCGACATGTCTCAACAAGAAACTCGAAGGCAATCACCCTCCGCCCTCCACTTGTTCTTAGCTCGGAACTTCGTGATAACTACACCATTTCAACTTTTATTACTTTTACAATACATAATTAATTATACTATTTATACATACATATATTATGTAAATATCAAATTGCACATGTATGACGGATCATTACTTGAGAATGGCACGACCGATTTGTCTGGTTTTATTTTGTTGTGTTAATAGTAGGTACTGAATTGTAAGGACAAGGTTTGTATGAAAGAAAACTTTGGGAAAAGTCGGATATTTGTATTCGTCTATATAATCATAAATTAATTTTTATCATGGCTTTCGATTAACTATGAAATTTTTTTTTAGTCTATACCAAATTATGTGTAGGTACAAAAGTTAGTTTAATTTCTATATTTTTTGACTTAGTCAGAAGTTGCTTTTGCTTGGCATGATAAATTTAAGGAGAGTACAGATAGGTAATTAGGTACTATAGGATATTAATGCATATTATAATGTAAGAATTTTAGTTTTGTATAGGTAACAAAAATGCATGCAGGCACTACTGGTAAGTTGATGGCGAGTCTATCTACATTCAAAACTTTAAATGACAAGTGAATTGTGATTTAAAAGGAAAAATTAACTTGTAATTACGAAGCTATGGTGTCAATTTAGTTGGAATTAGTGAATAATACGGCACGTTATCAGTGACAATGTCGCAAAGTTCAGCGATCGGGCCGCGGTCAGAGCGGGCGCAATCGTGCCTCTGACTTCTGACGTCACTTGCATGATAAATATTTTATCGTACACTATTACACGGCTGGTTCTTTCTGTGGAAAAATTGAATCGACTAAGCCACTTGTGCCGTACACATGCCATTTTGAATACTATTTCCCATGTAGTGGCATGGCACACACACCCCTTTACAGAAGACCATCATGAAATAACAGCAAAGTGTGTCTTTGTGTTTCAATGAGTTAGTAAAGAGCGCTAAAGAGCCCTTCTCCAGTCCCTTAGTCTCTTAGTCTTAATCCTACTATAATCAGCAGCGCACTTACAGCAGCTGTGGCGTTGCTTATGTTACAGGCGACGGTAGCCACCTACTACTATCAAGTAGACCGTCGGCCTGTCTAAATGTTAAAAAAATTGCATGTGATGCCTACTTTATGTATGCAAGATGACATCCTTCTAGAAACATCCAACCAAACACGAGACTCGTATGCGCCTCGTTCACTTGTAATAAAATTTGATTGATACGTCACTCGACTCTTTAACTGACTAAAGGCCAGTATGCTTCTTTAAGGCTAAGTTTAGTACCACGATGCCGTTACGGCCTGAGCTTCGTTTTGCAAAGTTAAAACAATGTTTTTGCATATGGATGTTTTGAATGTTTAGTCAATAATTGCTCCTTTTCGGAGACATATCCATAAATTTTCTTCTTTCAGTGGAAATCATTGGATATTTCTCTTACATTAAACATTATTTTTTTCTAAGTTAATCGTAGAAAAAATATTTTTTATCGAGCTAATGCCGCGTATCAAATTACTTTCGCAAATCAATTTGTCAGCCGCAGGAACTAGTTAGGTTTGGTATGACGGAAGACGGGATTACGTCATAGGAAGCGATTTTTTTAATGGTTCCATTCTGTGCGAGACATCCGATAAAAACAAAGGAAACGCTCGTCCCGTCTGTCAGTGTGGCGACAATGTCGTGCTATTTGCGTTTGAACTAGCGATTTATTTCAGTCGGTCGCGGCGTGAACGTCCGCCGAGGAATTTCGGTGGCGAGGAATCCGTTTCCGTTAGTTTGCTTGCTTGCGGTGCTTGCAACTGCGCGATGGCGAGAGATTAAAATTTGCTACATGCCGTCGGCGCAGTGTCCAAAGTTGGCGACGGCCGTCGGCGAGTGCGACAGTTGGCTGAGATACTTGTTGCCATGTGCGCAAATGCACGCTAGCGCAAACGCACCCTAGCCAACGCCAGCTAACGCTCAGACATTACTTTATCATAGTCCCGCTGTTCGCAGACGAGGAAAACCAAAGACCTGCCTGCCCTGACTCATCGCTTTACACGCACTTGACACGTAGCACATAGCAACAGCGTCGCTATATAATTTTGACCTCTAACCAATGTGCGCGCGTGCAAAATTTTTCACAGATTTTCAAGACTTACCTTGGCCTTATCAGTGAATTCACATGTTGTCTCCTTGCTCCTCAATAATGTATATCTTCGGTATAAAACACGAATTGTTCACACACTGCATTTGGCACAGTATTATCCGATTGTAAGGCACTTAAACGGCGGCAATGAGGTTTTCGCGAATGCGAGAGACGTAGACGCGAGCGCATACAAGTCCAACTGTTAAGACCGCGCTCACGGAACTGAACCGAGTGCGCCGGCGCTCCATTTGGGTCACTGTCATACGGTGGTGGGACGGTGGGACGGTGGAAGCGGTGCGGGGAAGGGGAGACACGTTCGCCTCTGAAAATTTATTAGCGTCTAGCGAATATTTTTCACAGACGCGGTAATTTTTCTCTCGCGATTCGCGATGTGCACCGCTGCGCTGCCCTTGATGCTGCCGTTTTGGCGGCAACCTGAATGAACCTGTGTCCACATGCCTCTCTAGCCTTCCAAGTCATCGACTTTCTACTGTTGTAAAGTGTGTTCCATACGCTAATAGACAAATGCCGTAAATACAGTAAGAATGCCGTTAATAGATAAACTGTAATGAAACTAGAGTACATAAACTGAGTAGATAATGTAATGAAACTTATCTACTTATGTATTAGAGAATATAAGCTATCTTCCTCACTTACACCCTTATCCCAGGTGTGGCTTCTAGGCGACAGCAACTACCTATTGCCATAAAGTAGGCTCTCAAGCTTAGTGGCGTTTTTAATCGTGAAAATAAGACTTATAATCTCAGAAATCGCTCTCAACTTATAGTTTTGACAGAGTAACGGAAATTCATATTCCTAAATTCGCAAAACTTCTAAAGATAATAAAATAATCGCCAAAAGCCACTAGAAAACAATGAGAAAGTGAGAAAAATGTTACCTTCTCAATAGTGCTAATAATAAAAGACTTTTTAGTGAAGTTATTTAGGATAGCTATGAGAACGAAGGCAATGAGAAAGGCTGAGGAGAGGCTGGAGTGGAAACAGCTGGTGGTTCTAATTGAAGAATTTTGACGGTGACAGTCAATTCCTCAATATAGAATTTTCCAGTATGTAACTGGAAAATTTAGACAGAACTTTATGTGACCCCTAAGGTTCTCTGAAAGTCTCCCATAATATCTCCAATAGTTTTAAATAAGACTTTGTGACAGTGAAATGTATCAAATTATCGAATAATTTACCTTATCACTATAAAAAAGCACAAAAACCTGATTAAATAGGTATCTTACGTAATCAATAAAAATGGAACTACTTTTTTACATTCGCTAAGCAATAATCAAAGATTCCATACTCTTAATGGTTTATGAATTTTTACCGAATTTAGGGCTCTAATGTCTTAATTTTGAGATTTCCCCTATTTTTCTTTTTTTATGTGAAACTTGACAGGCAGGCTGATGACGGTCCATTTGGCGGTACCATAAGGAACACCATAGAAAGCATACATATACAATCGGAAAATGGATTTAGCAATCCTTAGGTAACTCGCTTACCGAAACAAAACAGCACACATGCTGTTATTTCTGAGCTGAGGTGGTTATTAGGTATACCTATGGTAAGATGGGCAGTTAATTTCTTAACTCCGTAAAAAACTTTTATGCTAAGTTTTTCAGAACATAATTTTTCGTATTGTTCAAACCTAAGTAATTTAATTTTTTTATTTTATTAATTTTTGATACACAAAAAGAAATGAAAACAAAAATGTGGGAAAAGACAAAAAATAAAAATAAATAACATATTCCACAAGCGTGTCCACAGATAGATCTAGGTATTATAAATGTGTCAAGCCTATCAAATCTGGTGAAGATTGTTTATCCCCCAATATGATTTAATTTTTTATACATCACAAAAATACCATATATTGTAAAATTCTTCTGCTTTAAGAAAACAATTTGTTTCTGTTAAACATTTTGTTGCTCGCAATATTTCCACAATAGTTCCTTTGCCAGTGATGTCATATAATAAATATAGGCACTACGTGATTCTGACAGGAATTTCGTTAATCTAATAAGTAATTTTGTTATTAGTTTTATTTTTATTGAGCAGATTACAAAGAAATGCAATATGACTCAGATAGGTAAATTAGATAGATTACTGTTGATTACGATATCTACTAAATTGATCAAATCTTTTAAATCTTCTTTTTAACAAAGTACCTATAAAACCAAACAGTACTTAAGTATATAAAACAAAGTAGCTTCCCGCCGTATATCCTTCTATATATGTGTCGTTCATTGTAAAAGTGAACTATCTCCTTGTAACTGAATTTTAGAATAACGAGCTTTTTGCGAATTATAGTGTAGGAAAAAAAATATAAGCATTCATTCATTGTTTTCATCTATGGGATTTTAATGCAACTATTGGAGTTACTTCACTTTTATATTGAAAGTTATGACTAAATGTGATACCATTAGGCAAGAAAAGATGGTTTTAAAAATAGGTAGTTACTATTTACAATGAACGACACATATATATGACGCTTAGATCTTTTAAACTACATAACTTACTTTAATGCGGTGTTCACTAATTGAAAGAGCGTTACACGAGGCAGGCTCTACAAATAAAAATACAAAAAATAAAATAAAAAAATCAACCATGTGAAGCCAGGAGCGGATCGCTAGTACTAGATAAGTGGTTTAATAGTTAGAAGCGGTTGCCGAGCGGCTTTGAGGAGAATAATTGTCTATTCTCATTCATAATGTAGGCGCCACGTTGTCTGCCTTGTCTATGAACCACATTGACCGAGTTGGGTGGGCCGAGAAAGTTCTCGAATGGCATTCAATCAAAGTAAAGGTATGTGATCACAAATATGATTCGTTTGGTGCGCGTGCGCTGACCAGTTATGGCCGTATTTCGTATCCAATGTGTGTGGAAATGTTTTAGAGAAAATTATCACATGGCAGCGTTAATAGATAATTTTAGAATATTTAACGAGATAAGATAACGTGTTTCAATAGAGAAATGTAATGTTTTGTCACGACTTGATTTGAAAAGTTTTATGAAATCAAATAATTTAGCTATGTAGGTTTCTATTTGTAAGGCAGTGTAGGTAAGGTAAAAGGTAGTTCTTGCCTTTCCAAAAATAATATATTACACAACTATTCTTAAACAGGGAACATTGTTGGAATTTTGTTTTGTACTGAAAAGAGATCTTTTGTATATTTGCAAGCAAAATATATTTAAAGTTATTGCTAATGTGATGTTATATGTTATTAGTTCGTATTTAATGTTATTGCATAAATTAATGTTCTATAATAGCTATAGAAAGCGCCAATAAAACTGATGGAGGCCTGTTCGAAGCTAATCAAAATAAAAAAAATCAACTATTTTAGTGTTATTAAAAATTATATTTTATAAATGAAAAATTACAGAATCGATCATCTATAATTCAATGTTCTAATTTTAAAAAGACATTAAGAACTCTAAAATAAAATTTAAAAAAGTTAATAATCGTCCGCGTTCTCTATAGCCTAAAAAATAGCCTTCCTCGATAAATGGACTATCCAACAAAAAATATTTTTTCAATTCGAACCAGTAGTTCCAAAGATTAGCGCGTACCTACAACCAAACAAACTCTTCAGCTTTATTTATTAGTATAGATGAGAATTTAACTAACTAACTAAGCCTGACAGTATAATGCATTGCTATTTACATGTAGCCAATTAGCCAATTCGATGTTTAAAAAAAAATCTAACATATTGTTTATGAGCTACTTAACCTTGAAAAAATATTTATCAATATATAATAATTACTTGATAAAAAATATAAGAAGAAAATCCCCTACAGTGTAAACGATGGGTTATACAAAACGAGTTATTCCCCGTAAAATAGATATCTACATTTAAGTACAAGTAAGGGGTTGCCTTACTTGCTGTTACATTTACTACATTTGGTACAAAAATTAAAGTTTACAAGCGGAGTAATGTATTAAAAGATACCGCTTACTATATAAAAGAAGACTTTCCACAGCACATTTTAGAAGAAAAGAATTACAAGAACAAGTGAAAATAGAAATAGAGAAAAATAAACTTTGCCACCATGGTACGATAAATTGATAATACGCCATATAAACGCATATGTACCAGGTAATAAGAAAAGAACTCTACCAACATCACCGGAAGATAACGATCCTACACGAACAAAACAATTAACACAAGTCAATAAAAAGAACAAGACTGAATCAAGAATACAGAAATCGTCAAGTTTATCAGAGGGAGTTCTTAAACCAGGAATTCTTGGTTTTTTAACTAACAAAAACCCTGGAAACTCACCCTGGAACAACTAGACAAAAACTCAAATCTTAACAACTAGCGCCTCTCAAATGGAAAACACACTACATACACAAACAAAGAATAACAGCCCGTCTGGCGGCAGTAACCACCACCTTACAGAATACCACCGTGAAATAACAGCATTATGTGCTGTTGTGTTTCGGTGAGTGAGTAAGGGATGTCAGAGCCCATTACCCCACCCCTCCCTTATCCTTCTATGGTTGGCAGCGCACTTGTAGCACTTATGGCGTTGCTTGTGTTATAGGCGACGGTAGCCACCTACCATCAAGTGGACCGTCAGCCTGTCTTAACATAAAAACAAAAAAAAAAAAAAAAAACAAACATACATCTTCCAAGCCGGCTGGTCACCGTTGAAGATCACGACCAAAACCCTCCAGAGAAAACTAAAACAAATTGTACAAAACACAGTCTTCAAAATCATACAATTCAGAACGTTGTCAACAAATTCATGACTATTGGAATTAACAGTGTCTGAAAAACATAAACTTTGATATTATTGGTCTCTCGGAAATAAGAAAACTTGGAAACACAATTGAAGAACATGAGTTTATTTGATAATCGCTGGACTATAAAGACAACTTCATGGGCAGGCCCACTAGGACAATGAAAAAGAGGAAGACCAAACGCACGTTGGGCAGATGATATCATAAAAGTAGCAGGTACTCAATGGATGCTAATGGCAGAAGATAGAGACTACTGGTCATCTCTGGAGGAGGCCTTTACCTTTCATTAAGAGGGTTCATGCTTTTACTAAACTTATTACAATTTTTTTTATGCTTACTAAACTTAGTTTTATTATTTTCTTTGAATTTACTAAAATCAACAAAAAACGAAATTAAAAATTTAAAACGGCCCTAAAAAAATGATAATTATAATAATAGTGCATACCTACATATTGTTATTGTAATTTTGTAAATTTTAATACGTAAGGCATGAAATAAATGACTTTTTTTATTTTATTTTATTTATTTTCATAAGGGGTTGCCAGCATTTAAAAATGCATTTCTTTAATTATTTCAATGTTTTTTTTTCTCATAACCCTTAGAATTTTTTTAGATTACTAATAAATGATTGGTAAGTTCCAGACAAGCGTGATATTATTATTGTTATTGATAACAAATAAATTATTTTTATATTCCTTTTTGTGTCGAATAATAATTTGTGTCGAGTTATTCGACTATTTGCCATAGCAATTATGCATCTATACAACTCTAATAATAAGTTAGTGTGAAAACGATGTAACTATTGCGTTTATCGACTGGGCCTCTTTTACCAACTACAATTAGGTAGGTACCTAAAGTGTTGATTAGTTACTTTTAGAAAATTATGCACTCTATTATTTTTATATTTTTAGTGCATCCTTTGATAGGCGAATTTTTTTATTATTTTCTTTTTGATGTTTGGGACTTTTACCGTACAAACAAAGGCATATTAGCTCCATTATCCCCGGTGACCGGTGACTTTAAATGACGGTTAGCCTACTTGACTTTAAATGATGGTGAAAGATGCCCTTAGTTTAATATATGAGAAAATTAATCTGATAATAATAATCTGGTAAATTTAATTTGTTAAGGGCCGCGACGTTGGATACAGGGGGCTGCTTCTGACTGGTCCTATGGAAGAATTATACAGGAGGCCTATGTCCAGCAGTGGACCTCCTACGGCTGAGATGATTGATGGTGGTGCATTATGACCAAAGTGAATACGAATATTTATATCTGTAATTGATATATTTTTAAATTGTATAAATTTCGGTACAGGAAGTGTTGAAAGGATTCTAACGTTCAACAGAAAGTCGGGGGTTAGTCTATAATTTTATTAACACTTAGGGCCTCTTTCACCATCTGTCAAGTAGGCGAACCGTCATTTAAAGTCACCGGTAACTACCTTTGTTTTTACGGTAAAAGTCTCAAACATTAAAAAGAAAATAATATAAAAAAAAATCGCCTATCGTATAGGATGCAGTAAACCGAGTGCATAATTTAATAAAACATAAAATTATTTCTAAAAGTAACTAATCAACATTTTACTTGTAGTTGGTGAAAGAGGTCCTTACAGTTTATTTTTAATCATAAAGAATTTGGTAAAAACGGTTCTTTTCAGTACATCAAGCTGACGATCAACGTCTTGATGGCAGGTAGAGCTAAGCTATCGTCGACAAATGAGTTGTTATATTTTTAAGTGAATGAAGAGTAAGATCAGATGAAGGATCATCACATTACATGGCAACCGTAGAATACCAATAACTCTAAACTGTAATTAGGTATAATCGTTGGATTCGTCGGCATGGATCACTAACAAACTTCGTTGTCTTTGTTCATGGTTTTAAACAATTTCTTTGTTATATTTTTAAAGGTAGATAATATAATAAGCCAAGTAAATAGACAAGCTGAATAGTAGGTACCTATCTAGTTTCAAAAACTAAGACTCAATAGGTAACTTAACGAATTCATAAAACATTCACTTTTTGATTTTATATTTTCGATACTTACTTCGTTTAAAATTTTTTTTTTCGTCATAGATTTACTTTTTACTTATTTAAACTTAAGGTGCTTATGGTATTGAGAATAGCATACCTATTTATAAGCATATATTAATATGACTTATGTGATTTAGTTTATTAGGATACAAACAGTCATATGTACCTATATACTTACCTACTATTTATAATTCAACACCTACATATTATATAGTTTCCTAATTTATGCAAATACTACTTATTTATCAAGTAAATCAAAAAACACCAAAATTACTGAAAATTTGCTTTCAGTCATCGACGCTTTCAGTAATTAATTGAAATGATTAATGAACTGCTATTTAACATTTGTTATTATATCTACTTGTATCAGACATTTAGAAGGAAGATGTGGGTGAGATTTTTATTCACTAAAAGCTTCCTTGCTTGGTCAAAAGTCCTGAAGGCACTTTTGAACCATCACCGGTGGTTGAACGGGCGTGAAGCTCATCACGTATGGCCCTTACAAGAACCTTAATCAAATCAGTAGTCATTATATGTCAAAATGGAGTTTTAAAAATTAATATACTTACATAAGAATTAGTCGACACGACGGCCAGCCTGTGTAGCAGATATATTAATTATGATGATTGCATTTTCAGTTTGTATTTTTTATCACTTCTTATTACAAATATAAATCAATATAAAATATTATATTTTCATAACTCTTTGTATTTAACAAGTTCTTTTGAACACAAGTAATTTGTGCAAAAAAAATTGTAGACACCCATGTACAATAATTATTACTAGTAGCCAGAGTGGCTTAAAGTGATCAGATATTGAAGTATCACGACATGATGAATGCCTGTTTACAAACCGCGTTAGTCACTACATGACTACACCTCTGTTGCCAAACAAATTTACTGTGACGTGGCAGTGGTCTGATTGAAAAAAGGCGGCAAAATCATGGCTGGTTGGGCGGCACTGTACTATAGGGGCGGGACGGGGCGTACTGCCCTTGGCGCCGCCCATCTGACTCACCACGTAGACGTCGGGTGCGCAGTCGCAACCAACTCGCAATAATTAGAACACACGACCGATATGAAACGGTTTTGTTGCTGAGAATAAACTTTTTAACTATAAAAAAAAACTGACAACAAAACATAAATTCTAAATTATCCTCATCAATATATATTCATTACTCCCATTTATAATAAAACACATTAAAATGACGCATCACGTTTTAATATGTATAGATCTAACGCCCGAGTCGCGCAGTGACTCATGCCACAACCTGTCTACGTATCTAGTTTCAAACATCCGCGTCTAGATACAAATATGTCAATGGCGGTTCCATTGACCTTTAACAAATGAGGCTTCGAAAGATAAGTGACACGAAACAACAATGTAAAGCGTACACTGCGCATAAGTAGATTAATGGGCGCCTGGATATAGTCTGATTAGATAGAATGTCACGTACGCGGTGGAAATACAAAATCTTTTCGCAAGGACGTGGCCTCTAAAACTTGTATGTACTGGTCTCCGTGTAGCCCGGATTCTATTAATATTTTTTATTTATTTAATTTAACACGTTTGATCGAACGCAAATCAACTTAGGACGGTCTAGCTAGACTCTAGACACAGTTATCGAGCAATGTCTTTGGATTTGTGTATTAAATTTAAATATTAGTTTAGAAATTGTTACATTGGAGTTTATATTTTTATGTAAGTGTATATGTTGAAGCAATTAAATAATAATATATAATAATGGCCATGAAAGAACGAAATATTCTAAGTCAGACATGTTTTAACATAATAGGATTTTCTAACTTTCTTTACTTTGTATCTTTACTAAGTCTTACTATGTCTTTACTAGCTGGTGCCCGCGACTTCCCTCGCGTTGAAAAATGAAAATATACGAGTAATACCTAAATAACGCCTGACATCTTTATCGCTGTGATGACGGTGGCGTCGAATTTTCTATATTTTTAAATTATTAGGATAAAAAGTATCCTATATAGTATGTTAATCCAGGTAATAAACTACCTGGGTGCCAATTTCATCCAATCCAAATGTATGAGTAATAAACATCCAAACATACAAAATTTCGCATTTATAATATTATTATAGGATTAGGGTATACTCGTACAATCTATCTATACTAATATTATAAAGAGAGGTTATGTACTTTTATTTGTGATGAAAAAATTCAAGAACTACTGGACCTATTTTAAAAATTCTTTTACCTGTATAGAAAGTTGCCTTTGGTTTGCCGACGAAATTGTGATCTTGGCGAGGTCGATGAGAGACCTCGGCACGATGCTCGAAGACCTCCACTTGGTTTCTCAAAGGGTGGGCCTTAAGATGAATATGGACCAAGACGAAAGTTATGTCAAATGTCCATGTTGTGCCTACCCCAGTAACAGTTGGGAACTCAACTCTCGAAGTTGTTGACGAGTACCTACATATACTTGGGACAAATAGTCCAGTTAGGTAAAGCCAACTTCGAGAGGGAGATCAATCGTCGAATCCAGCTCGGATGGGCAGCGTTCTGGAAGCTCCAAAATTCCTCAGTGTCTCAAGACAAAAGTCTTCGACCAATGTGTGTTGCCAGTGATGACATATGGCGCAGAAACGTGGTCTCTAACTATGGGCCTTGTAAGGAAGCTCAATGTCGTTCAACGAGCTATGGAAAGGGCTATGCTCGGGGTTACACTGCGAGATCGAATCAGAAATGAGGAGATCCGTAGACATACGAAAGTTACCGACATAAGCGGGCGAATCAGTAAGTTGAAGTGGCAGTGGGCAGGGCATATAGTACGGAGAGCCGAAGGCCACTGGGGCCGGAAGGTTCTCGAGTGGAGACCACGGACAAGCAAGCGCAGCGTAAGACGTCCACCCACAAGGTGGACAGACGACCTAATAAGGGTCGCGGGTCAACGGTGGATCCAGGCTGCTTCTGACCAGTCCTATTAAAAAATTTTGGAGGTGGCCTATGTCCAGCAGTTGACGTCCTTCGGCTGAGATGATGATGATGATGTAGGTATAGAAAGTTAACATTATCAGAGCAGCGAGTGACATAGGCTACATTTTATAAAGTTACGCGGACGAAGACGCGTGCAACAGCTAGTAATCTAATCTATATAAATACAAATCAATGTAAGTATTTGTGTATTCTCTATGGATTCCAACACCGCTCAACCGATTTTAATTCGGTTTTTAACTTATAGAAAGAGGGATAAACGTAGTTTGTAAGTGTGAATGAATGACTCAGGGTCTATCTACGAATATTTATAGGTTATATTGATGTATCCCACACTGTAGGCAGACATAATGCAAAGATCAGCAGGTAGACTGACGACTTGATGGTAACAGGATATCCACTTGATGGTAGCTGGCTACCGACGCCTATTACCTAACACAAGCAAGCAAGTGGTGTAAATGGGTTGAAGAAAGCATTAGAATAAAGCATAAGAGACAAGGATATAGGAAAATAAGCTCTGGCATCCTTCACACACACAGAAACACGACAGAGGCCTGTAGCCATATCGCTGCTTAAAAATTAAAGGGCCACAAATCAAAATTACACTTATTTTACAGGAGAGCTAATCGAAAAAAAAAATTTTTTTGTCTATTTTTTTCTTATTAGATATAATATCAAATATATGCATATTATACATCGTTAAAAGCATATTTTCAAGTAGCATTAAATGTTTTAAGTACTTTTATAATAAGCTGAATATTAGATGAGATATAAGCATATAAGTTACTTTTGAACCTAACATTTTCACAAAAATATTAAAAAATATTATCAATATATACTAAATATTGAATCAACTTCATATAGTGTATGTTGCAATCTTTTTGCAACATACACTATGAAGGATTGTGATTGTATTTTTGCAATAAAAACATTTTTGGATTTTTTTGTTTTATGCCCCTTTAGTTTTTAAGCAGCGATGTGTTCTTTCTACGGTGGTAAACACTACGCTACGCGATAACTTGGTGATTGGTTGTTGTAACGTAAAAATAATATTTTGACCAATCACGAAGTTATCTTAGAGTAGCGTAGAGTACACTTGGCTCTACACTGTAGAAAGCACACTTGGCGTAAACGGATGTATTACTTTTCAGATCCAGACCAGTCAACTTTGAAGTTCATTTCCAACGAAGACCCTCCGGAAACCCTGGATCTGAGCTGACCTCTAACCATCTCGTCGAACGGGCTCGTTACTAACGGATTTTGATAAGGTTTCCACTAAAGAAAAGAGCGATAAATGAGAAGGAATATTTAAAAAAATAAAGTGACATTTACAGGTGGATCTATAGGTGTTGTATATTACAGTTTTGTAATTTAAAATTTGTTATTGAATATCGTAAAATATGTCACAAAAAAGATAAGTACGTGAGAAACTGGTGAGGAAGCTTATCTCAGCGTTGATGTCTTTTAAATATGAAACTTAGGATTGCATTAGGACAGTATATAGCAATGTTATTATGTAAACTGTTAGTTACATGAAATGATAAATTACTAATGAAATGATAATTACATGAAATGATAATTATTTGATTACCTACTAGAATTAATAGGTAATCAAATAAGCAAACAACAAAGTTGTTTAATGTTTTCCTTTAAATAATGTCAGCATTAGGAAATGTATTTTTTATTTAATTTCTTAAATATGTTTTATATAAATATGTATAACAAGAGACTTTAAAGTAAAATGTCCTAAACTTATATTAATACAAGTAAAGACATAGATAATTATAGCAACTGCTCAGAATATATTTACATATTCACCTAAACCTAATTATCTAAGTATACAGAATTCACTAGATAAATGGACTATCCAACACAGAAAGAATTTTTCAATTCGAACCAGTCCTGAGAGCACGTACAACCAAACAAACAAACAAACAAACTCTTCGGCTTTATATACTCGTATTGGTATTGATTCAGCATTTCTAAAACAGCTGCATTTCTTAATCACACACATTTCATGCTATTGATTGCAAGCATAGAGAGCATAGAGATAATGTCGCGTATCTTTTTGTTCAAATTATAACGACCAAACTTATTAGAATAAAATGATTTCTTTTTTATTACGTGATATACCAATGGTGATATACCAAGGTGAATTTTTATGGTGTACCAACCAATAAACAAACGTTTATATTGAGCTAATAAAAAATTAAAATTTATTATTTATACCTACTATTATTTGAACTAGATATATGCTGTTAACCAATCTAAAGAATTAATTGGACAAGAAATCAAAACTGGTATTCATAATTACACCATTTAGTGAGTTAACATATAGCTAATTAAAGCTCCAAGTCAGTGTGCGTTTAAAGTAATAAAATGACAAATAGTTGCAATTTTTGCAGTTTGTGACTTTGTGATCTAATCTAATCTAATAGTCTGTGAACCCATTATCCCATCCCTTCCTTATCCCTTATCCTTAATCCTTCTATGGTCGGCATGTAGCACTTATGGCGTATCTTGTGTTATAGGTGACGGTAGCCATCGTCGCCAAGTGGACCGTTAGCCTGTCTGTCGATCTTAACATATAAAAAAAATTTATTGTTCTAGACAATTCCATAAAAGTAAGGGCCTCTTTCAAAAACTACATGTAAAGTGTTGATTAGTTACTTTTAGAAATCATTTTCTGTTATATTGAATTATGCACTCGGTTTACTGCATCATTCGATAGCCGATTTTTTTTTAATTATTTTCTATTTAATGTTGGGACGTTTACCGTACAAGCAAAGGTATATCAGCTCCATTATCCCCGGTTACCGGTGACTTTAAATGACAGTTTTGCCTACTTGACGTTGGTGAAAGAGGCGCTTAGACAATAATAAGGTTTGCAATTAAATTTTAAAAAATCAATGTTAACTTTTAAAACCCACATGATTTATATATAATATTACAGTGTTTAGACTCGCGCAAGGTGTAATTTATTGGAATGGTGAATCATCTAGGGAGGGAACACGGATGACGTCACCCAAAAACCTGATTCCAATATTATGTTTGCGGAGACCCTGCCCCCGTCTCCGGACCGTACCTTCCAAGAAATTCTTACCGATTTGGGAGGCATACACACTGGTTATATTAGGCGGACAGGTTTATTTTTTTATATTATTTTTATAAGTTGCCAATTGAGTTTTATATTAGTTGTAAGTCGCCTTTATGCTTTTATGACGAGTTTTATGCGTACAATCTAGTTATATAAATTAGGCAGACTTAAAAAAATATTCTGTTTGCATAACGTTTATAAAATGGTCCTACTTTGCTCCAATATTTGCTCCAAAAAAAGGGAATTATGAATATTGTTCACACTATTAATTATGAAATATACTCAGATGTAATAATTTAAAGAATAAAAAAGGGAATTATGAATATTGTTCACACTATTAATTATGAAATATACTCAGATGTAATAATTTAAAGAATAATATGTTATCTAACATATTTTTAAAGTTAAATCAACGTAATGAAGTTGCACCGATTTGGACACATTAAGCGATAAAACATTTAAAAGAATTGGAGCATAACTAACCCTACAGGAGCAAAGTAGGAACATTTTACCGGTACCTTAAATAAATCGTAGTTCTTAAAAAGTCAGTATAAAATCATAAATGTTATTTGTATTAAAAGAAACTAGCTTGTGCCCAAGAAAAATGAAGTTTTCCGCGTTGAAAATGAAAAATGTAACACCTCAGAAAATATGTGAAATCTTTATCGCTGTATCGAGCCCAATGCTTTATACTTTTAGATTAGACGATCCCTCGATAACATAATATTTTTCCATGATAAAAAGTATCCTATATGTTAATCCAGGTAATAAATTATTGGTCTTCCAAATTTCAGACTAATCCGTTTAATAGTTTTTACTTGTAAGAGTAACAAACCTACTTCCTTTTGTCCCCACAAATATTAGTAGAATGTTTTTTTATTTTTTAACTAATTTTACCCATAACTCACAAGTATTCGTTGGAAATCTTTTTTTTTCATAGATAGATAATATAATAAACATATTATTCGCTATATCCTGGGGTCTGTTAGTCGAGTACAAATTTGTTCCAATAAATGTAAATATATTTTATGAGACCAGATGAGACATTTTAATTAAATCAAAATCATTTGGGAAGAAATAGACAGAGGCGGACCGCGACTGACAACTTCGTTTGCGCCCCTTTTCTTACCATTTAAAACTTGGTTAAAACATTCGTTTTTATCTATAAAACATTTAAAACAGTACCTACATATTGTACAGAGAATACGTAATTTTTAAATTTTATGACATTACATTTGTCCGTTGCCATTGCCAGGCAACGGTAAAAATACATTTTATGACATTTTGTTTATCTGTTACTAGACTACGGTACATTTTGTAACATTATATTTATCCGTTGCTAGGCAATGCTTTTTTCAGCGCATGACGCATTTTTTTTAGTTGATCCAACAACAAACAAACTGACTCGCATTATAATATTAATTAGGAAATAGATCTGCATTATAGGATTTTATTGGACTCTCAGCCTAGCCGTATGAAAATCGAACCACTGGGTCCGGGAACAAGATAGTCCGCGTGGTTCGATTCTAAAATCGACTCTAAATTCTAAAAAAACTGCACATGGTCCGATCGAACGAACTATGCGGTCAAATCACGGCGCCTCAGCCTGTCTAATCTTAATATTTATAAAAAAAGATATTTAAAATCAATTAATCTTACCGCCAAAATACCATATACATTTATAATTTTATCATCTAGACACTATTCGTCAAAGTCGAATTGACAAAACGAATCGTTTGGTGGTGTTGCATGTGACCGGGGCTTCGACCGGTCGGTCGCGGGTCACTCACCTCCAAACTGCGCTCATCCGCCATTTTGAATTCGTCACGGAGAGCGCGCGCACTCTGTCTTTTGCACTAACTTGGCAGCATCATGCAACCAGATTCACATCATTAGCAATAGTCTTTAGTCGTTACTCGTGAGTCAAATATCCAATTAATACTCCCACATATAGCCGATACAATTATGTTGTGATAAGGGACCTCGTTCAACAGCTATTTATATTACTTAATTATACAATTCACCAACCTTTGACATCACAGTTCCACGAATCGGTGTAAACTGTATGACAATTAATAATAAGTACGAGTATCATGTTTATTTATAAATATTACACATCTAATCTAAGCATGTAAGATTACTTTGACACGGGTGGTATTGCCGAGATATCAATAGAATATTAAAATCTATTACCTAAGGGAACCCACTTCTATATTAGCAGTTTTTTTTGTTTAGACGCTTGGAACTAAACAGTCATAAATTAAAAAAAAAATTTTTGCATTACTCAAGAGCGTAGTTCTTGAGGAAGGCTATGACACTGGAGGTGGGTCAAGAAACATGAGCTAATTTCAAAAAATCATGAGAAAATAAGTCTGAGTAATATTATTAATTTACTGTAATTAATATGCACTTTGTATTTCGAATTAGAACTGACATTTTATATGAATGCGTAACTGCAAATATCTACCTAGTTGTTATGAGTATATTTTATATCTTTTTATAATTTAAACATTAGATTTGAACCCTATATAAACGTTTTAACAAGTTTACTGTTTTGTATAATTAATACTAAGTAAAACCTTATATGTAATACCAAATAGTAATGCTACAAAATACATTCGTTTCACGAGAGCTCTGTAAAAATGACCGGTTAGCAACAACTTGGTATAACAACGTCGGACGAAAAAGTCGAGGTGGTACAAAAAATGATTCGCGCTCCCATTCAGTGAAACGCGGTTCGAGCAATTTTTTTATCACGCTCATCATTGTCATTAATTTTTAGCGCGAAGTCTAAACTCACTCATAAAATGTATAATGTGTATATATGTATATGTAAAACTCTTTAGGTACTTAAAAGCAATAATTTACTAAATTTTTATTAAATACTAGCTGGCGCTCGCGACTTCGTCCGCGTTGAAAAAGAAAAAAGTAGCCTATCCTGTGTCCTGTACGTCTAAATGTTTATCTACCAAGTTTCATGAAAATCTGTTGATTCGTTTAAGAGTTATGGAGGAACATACATATATACAGAAAAAAAAAAAATCTAAAAATGGTCAATTTAGTTTCAGTATCATGTATAGAGCCTATAAACACGATATCTCTGAAAAAAAAGTAACTTACTCCATGACCAACCCTTACAGATTTATTATTAGTAATATTGAGTATTGATACTGTGGTAAGGCTGCCTACTGCCTATCGCATTTGAAAAGTTTATTAACGTTTAGAAAAGTTTATTATAACGATTTTAACAACCTGAACTTTAGCTAATGTCCTAAGAAAAAATTAAAACGTTCAGGTTAATAATAAAAAATATCTTTTGTTCCATTACACACATAGTAATTTGTGCAAACTAATAAATTTTTATGTAAATACATACATACATACATATATACCTACCATAATTTTTTCATACAGCCTTCTCCTGTGTCAAATTAAAATCCGTCTATACTTTTTGGCTAAAACAATGATGAGATTACGCCATTGGTATGCGGTCCGGTGCTGTATCAGGGAAGATGTTTAACATTGCATATAGGTGACATTCCTTGTTCAATGGAGAAACTAGTTTCACCGCATTCAACGCGAGTCCTTCACAGACGTTATTGATGTATTGGATACCTAGTTTATATTATCTTTGTACACATTTCACTTTAAACGATTAGATGTTCATTTTATATTACAATTTACTAAATTATTCTTTTAAAATGTCATACACGCAATGCATTCCGCAGACAATAGCTGGGCAGACAGACCATCTTGTGGCAGCAACTACACTAGGGATAAAAACCTAAATAACTCTGAAATCCTCTATTAGGGGTGTGCTTTGGCACTTTTGTTTGTATGTACGCTGTATGTAGCGTATGTAGATACTTTTTTTTCTTGCAAAAGTTTTAGGTTCTCATGAGATCTTCTAAAAATATAAAAAAATTGGGCGCCATCTGTCGCCGTGGCGGCGCCACCGTCGTGACAGCGATAAAAATGTCAGGTGTTATATTATATACTCATATATTTACGTATTAATCTCCGGCAACAGCTAGTGTACCTATAGATATATAAGATAATATTATATAAATATCTATAGTACATACCTATAGAAAACAATTTACGAAATTGTCAAAGCGTTGCGTTGCTTTATCGTCTTTCTTCAAGCAGTAATTGTTCTGTAATTTGAGATGTCTTTGTTTTGTCACAAAGAGAGGGCATCTAACCGCTGCCTTGTTGTGTTGTGTCTGACCAGTTCACCAGATAATGATGCAATTCCCGGAGTTTGAGTCACCGGTGTCGGCGAATGCGAGTGCTAAATGAATCAGCAGTTGCGTGATGTGCCAATTTCACTTTGATTCGCACAACCACCACCTCATTCAAAATTCAAATCATGCTCGGCCTGTCACTTTATTGATGTGGATAGAAGAAACGAGAAACAGAACTCTTAATAAAATTGTTTTATACATTTTACATTCAAATTGGCGTCGCTTCTAACATTCGCTTTTAAGAACCGACATAAACTACGTATGTATATTTATTTATCACATATTTTATGCTATGTTTACGTAAAAACAGATAGGTATTATAGTTCACTCAAGTACTTAATCGATGCTCCTGGCCATAATATAATTAAAAGTACCTATCTAATATTTAAATATTACTAATCTTATAAACATTCTTTTTTGTTAAAGTCCACATAATGGTAAGTGGCTATCATCGCCTATAACACAAGCAATGCTATACTTAGGTGCTGCAAATGCGCTGGCGACCATAGTTAGATTAAGGATAAAGGATTAGGATACGGATTAGGATAGGGATTAGGATAGGGATAGGGTAATGAGTTCTGGCATCAAGACAGGCTGGCCAAATGACTGCGAAACACACTACTTAAGTAGGATTAAAGATAAGGTATTGGGAAGGCATAGGTAAATGGGCTCTTTTGTATATTTTGTATTATAATATTCTTTAGGTTTTGTTTAATTTCTTATTTTGTTAACATTCTTTAATTTCATCAAAATCTATTCAGCGGTTTTGGAGTCCTTATAGGGAATATACATACACACATTGTATATAAATATGTAGATAGATGTATTATTTGAGTAAAAGACAAAGAGTAATTCTTAATATTTTTTCTTTTAACATAGTTATGCCTCCGATGAAAGCGTGGACAATATAACGAGGATCGTAAAATATAATTTAATTAAATAATTCAGAGGCATGTGGTTCCAGCGGTAACGTCTGTCGGCAGCTCGACCGTGACGCTTTATTTTTAAATTCAAATAATAATTATTTTGTGGCATGTAAGCTAATTAGAGGCACTTCGTTATTACTCGAAGGTCTAGTTAGATCGCGATGTAAATTCCACTATATAAGTAACGCCTCTTTAATTAAGTATTATATCGACACACTAAAAGTAATGAAGTTTTCTAAAAGGAGATTGCAATCCTTTGCAATTCTTTTTAACAAGACAACAGTCAAGTAAAAGCATTATTGCTTATAATTCCGACGCATAGGCACTTAATTTAATGAAAGTGCACTACCATCTACCTGTCACTATTCATCATGAACAATCTATAATTAAAACTAGTGTTTTTGCCCGAGACTTCGTCCGCGTCCGATCACAGGAACACCCGTTACACTAATCTGAAGATTGTCTGAAATCTCTGAAAGTTTCATCAAAACTGGTTCCGCGGTTTTGGAGTCTCTTTTGGAGTCTGGACGTACGGAGACATATAGACTTTTATATTTAAGAAGATTATAAACTAACCCCCGATTTTCTATTGAGCCCAAACACGCTATAATATATTTGCTGTAAGTAGCTAAGGAGTTGGTTGTTTTGCAGGCCAAGATGCTGCAGCACCAGGTCAAGATTACCATGCCATGGAAATACCAACGAAGGCCCAGCCCCGTCATCGCCAGTTTTGTCGATCAAACGCTTGGAGATATCTTTGATGAAGTCAAGCGTTTTATTGTTTTATTGTTTGTTGATTTTGTTTTGATTGTGAATTTATATAAAATTTGCAATTTGAAGTTTGAAAGTGTTTTTCAATTTTGTTCAGTTCAAACTATAAAACCATGTACCTATAGTCCTAATGTATGGATTTTCCAAATAAACCTTATTAGTATACTGGCTGCTATCTGTGGCTTCGCCAGCGTTGAAAAATATCTGGCATCTTTATGGCTGTGACGAAGGTGGCGCTGCCACAGAGACTGTGGCCCTTAATTTTTTATATTTTTTAAACGGTCCCTCGGAACCTAAAATACCTATTTTTTTAGGATAAAAAGTATCCTATATTTTAATCCAGTTAATAAAATATCTGTGTGATTCATTTCATTCAAATCATAATCCTAATTCATTCGTTTTTGCGTGAAGGAGTGAACATACATCCAGCCTCATCAACTATTTATTTATTTATTTATTTATTTATTTATTTACAATAACATATTATATTTCATTTAATTGGCCATGAAAACACACACTAGGCTTGCAAGCCTGTATCGTGTGCTTCATGAATTGGTTAAAATTTATTTTTTGATATTTAAAATAAATATCAAAAAATAAATAAAAATAAAAATATTAATTTTAAGAATAACAAATTATAAATTACTAAATATACACTAAATTAATAATAAATAGGTACAATATAAAAGTAAATGACACAATAAATTTAGAATATAAAATGTATATATCGCATTTATAATATTAGTAGGATAGTCGAAAAAAATATGCTATTTAAATAAATTTGTAGGTACATCTTAATAAGATAGTGTCACACTGTACTGTAATCCGTACAAGGAATTAACTCGGTTAAGCAGCCAGCATCGAGATCAAACGCTTTCGGCACAGACGGATGCCTAGACGCAGAGAGGGGATGTGGAAGTGGTTTCGGGTGATGGGGAGGGAGGGAAGGCTGCGTTACGTCATGCCATATCCGGGTTCGCGGCCGCCGCACGCGCCGCGACTATTGTCCGCCAAGCGGCCCACTGCTGGGCAGGTGAACCTCTCACTAGCGGCGCGAAAAAGCCTGCGACTACACCAGAGATACACGTGTTTATTTATGTATTCAGATAGTTACATAATGTAAGTTTGTATAGGTGAATAAATTGTTTCTATCCAACATGTATCCAACCCGAAACTTTACCGTAAAAATTTCATCATGTTCTGTCCCTAAATATTCTTATGCATTTGCAAAGCTCAGAATTTTTTCTATTACTTAATTACAATAGAAATTACAATAGATACAATCGACACACGTTAATTTTAATTACAATATTAAAAATAACTTCCGAAATTTTATATTATATTTTTATAGAAAAACTAAAAGTACAAATTAAAAATAACTAAGTAACATTTTTAGTCAATACATTATTGAAATTTTCCTGCTTTTTACTATAGTATATACTCGTAAGTACGCTTTATAGTGTATTAATTCAGAACACTGTGAGAACTGGTGAGATTATTCTAAGATCACATTATTCTAAGATCGGCAAGTATTTTTTTTTTCTAAGATCACCAGACAGTTTGATCTGTTCAAGTGTTGATAGTCAGGACAAACAATTTTATAATTAGGAACCTATAGGCAAATGCTAGTTACTCGGTCACGGGTTTTGTTGAAATTCGGTATGTAGTTAGCTTAAATCTAAAAGTCGGCAACAAAACTAATGGAACATTCAAGAAACTGCAAAAGCAGTATAACCGGGATTAAACTGCATTTTATATGAAAGTCAAAAAGACAACTGTTATTATTACTAGACCGACTTTATGGAAACGTGCGCGAGCGCACTCGCAGGCGGTCGCGGCCTGTTGCTAGGCTGAAGCAACCGCGCCATCGGAAATTGGTTAAATTCTAGGTCAACCGAGTGTGCGATGTACATTGTCTGTCTCTATCTAACTCAAGCGGTTCATTATCAATTGAGAAATTGTTTAGAAATACGATTAAAATGATTTTAATTAAAAAAATTCAAGTTTTTTTAAACTTTGTAACTTGTACAAAATTTAAAATAAAATTGATTTCAGACACAATATATGAATATATGCAATATATTGTATAATAATGAGGGTAAAGTGTCGGTCTGACAATGAAAAACTGAGTTAAAATGATTTCCCTTGACTTGAACACACTTGGTCCAGCGATTCAACATCAGTATTCCTTCCCGGAAGTGAGAGCCTGTAAGGCTAAGAAAAATTTCATCTACGGCTCTCAATTTATTTACTGAGAACGATCCGCTTCATGAAAGACTGACGGTAACAAACTAGGAGAATATAGAGAGGATGGTCTTGGAAATCGTAGCCCAAATTTCGCAGTTTTCCCATTGCCAACGCACCCTGTGCGAGGCGTTAAACATATTGATGCAGCATATTTTGGCGTCCAGCTGGCACTGAACCACCGGCTACCAACCCCTGCTTCAACTGCTATTTCATTTCTGTCGTGTAGTGGTGGAACTATATCCAAATTAGATAACAGCCGATTAAAATCGGTCGGATCCCTATTAAATATGTCCAAGGATTGCTTCGAAAATCGTTGCTCGGCTTGCTCGGCACTCAGCAAATGTGGCAGCGGCAGATGGGTGCTGTCACATTTGCTAGAGGGATGCTGTCACATAGTCACACTGTATCTTGCGTAAAGCTTTCGCATCCAATATTTTCTTCTGGTATCCCTAGAGCCTCAGATGACGTTCTCACGCTAGTGAGAACATATCTCACTAGCTTGCCTACCGTCCAGCATAATGCTTTTTTCAATGGTTTCCAGTGTGGGTGCGTTTTTTGCTAGTCCTTCACGTGGGTCATCTTCCAGGAACGTGCGGATATGCAGCATAGCAATAGCAGAGTTCTATATTCTTAGGGGTTGATTCCACCCAAAATGAATAATTTTGTGACAGCACGATATTCAAGTTTATCGATTTTAACGAGACGTACGAGTATACTGTAAAAATTATTGTATAAACATAGTATGAACATACATACTGGGGAGAACAAGTTGAAACTTGTCATTATAATAACGTGCACCCAGACAGGAAACATATATTTTGCAGATTGGAACGCCATCTCTGTGTTAGGTAGAGAACTTTTCATTTCGATACTTCTATATTACCTACATACATATAAAAATTTATAAGTACCGGTAATCTGAAATTTTATTAGATATTCGTAGATAGAGTCGGCTTATAAGCATATAAGTCGTGCCAGCTCTGAATTGCCTTGGTGGCATTGACCACCAGCTGCTTCCTTTCGGTGGAATGTCAGCCTTTCTCAAAGCCTTTGCAACTGTAACTGTAATTTTATTATACATTTAAAAATATTTTCAAACAATTACTTAATATTTATTTTTTGGCCATTCTTTTCACAGATGCTGACAGTGTGCTGCAGACATTAATGCGATTAAGGATAAGAGGAAGGAGTAGGGAGAAATGTGCTCTGGAATCCCTCTCAATCGCCCAAACACAATAGCGCACTTGCTGTTCTTACACGATGGTTTTTTGTAAGAGGGTGTAAAAAGTTTGTATGGTCCGCCATGTTACTAGTACATTATGTACTTATGTGATAGGGAAAACTTCTTCTAGATTACTGCTACAAGTGTTTATGTGTTCTAAAGGCATCATCAGACAATATCAGTGCTCTGCTCCATCTACATTTAGATCTTTAAATTGAAATCTTAAGAAATGTGTGTTGCTTCACATTGTTTGTTATTAAACACGTAAATCATACAACTCAACCATCGACAAGTCTAACGAGACCACCGAGACGCAACACCCGTTTCGCTGACAAGCGGCATTAGATGGCGATGAATAAATTGCAGCGCTTATTTAAATTTATGTAAAGATAGTTTATGAACATTATTTCTTATATACAGCATAATATCTTTAACAAATAGCAACAAATGGTGCTAAATATAGTAGGTCTACCTACGTACCTAAGTTTTTTTTTTTCATGTCAAATTTTAATCCCAAACTATGACTAGCTACCGGGGGTTATTAAAAGACTTGAATAAGATTTTTCGCTAGCGATCATTTTCGACATTTCGCTAGCGACAATTTTCGGGCAGCGACCCGAAAATTACAACTCGGTTGCTAGCGACTGGCCCCCGCTTGGCAATTTTCAAAAACTCTTTCTTAGCGGATGCTTACGTTTTTTAAAATAAACCTATATTCCAAATTTCAGCTTTCTAGTCTTACTAGGTAGTTTTGGCTGTGCGTTGATAGGACATATCGGTATCGGGACAGCATTATGCGCCATGCTTATATAACGTACAATACTAGATGGCCGAAGACATTCAGGTTCAAAACTCTATGAAAAGAATTTATCCTCTGTGCCGTACCGCATCGGATTCTAAACTCGATTTGATCCAAGAATAGAATGCGATTTTTCGCTAGAACCGGTTACCGAAAGTTGCGCGGGCGCATAACGGCATAGCGCGGGCTCTGTGGCGATTGTGGGGAGTGTGGCGAGAGGTGCGGGATCGGGTCCGTGGGAAGAGCGAGTTCCGGCTGTGCCACTTGCGCCACGCCTTTCACCGCGCAACGCAAGGTCGTCGCGCGGCCGCGCCACTTTCTTTTATATAACCGCTCCGTGCTATGCGGCATGCGCTCGCGGACGGAATGCGACACCCGAATTTATGGCGGTGACGTCACCGACGTGATTCATCGCACCATCGTCGGCTAGTTCGACGGCTTCCATCTGTCTCTAATCATGAGCAAAAAGGAATCTATCCTATACTAATATTTTGTGAGGTTGGACTTGTGGATGTTTGTTACTCTTTCACACAAAAATAGTTTCACGGATTTAGATGAAATTTGACACACAGGTAGTTTAATACCTGGATTATCATGTGGGATACTTTTACACTGGGAAAATGTTAGGTTCACGAAAGATCGTCTAGGTATATATTACCTTTGTCCCCTATATGTATTAGAGTCCAAATCCGCTGAACCGATTTTGATGAAACTTTCAGACAATCTTCAGATTAGTCCAGCGGGTGTTCCTGTTAAGTTAGGTAGCGATCGGACGCGGAGGAAGTCGCTGGCAAAAACACTATAGATAATATAACATATAATATCGACATAAAACCGATAAGCTGACCGACATAAACCAAGACAATGACCTATCTATGCCATTTGCCAGGTAAACAATTCACACTTAAACTGCTGAACCGACTTCGATGAAGCTTGTTCTGCTATACTAAGTTTAGTACACCTTTGTTATAGGTACTTATACCTAACTAGCTGACCCAGCAAACGTTGTTTTGCCATATAATTTTTTTTGGGGTGGGCCACCCTTATCAGTTAGGTGTATAAAAAATAGTTTATACGAGCTATACGTATTCTCAGACCTACCGAATATACACGAAAAATTCCATAAAAATCGGTCAAGTTCGGAGGTGTTTGGTTACAAACACTGTGACACGAGAATTTTATATACCTATATATTATAGATTTATTATAGTTCTTATTTCTTAATTATAAACTTGTGAGACATAAGTATTGGATCAATTTGGATCCTGTACGAAACTTAAGTAGTTATAAGTACCTATCCTATAGTCACAGTGAACCCATTGGCGAAAGGGATTTGTAAAAAATAACTTGTTAAAAATGTACCTACTGCAGACTTATTGCTTTTGTCACTTACCAACATCCGGCCTTAAGTGACGATATTTCGGCATGAGACCGACGTTAGAAAGTGAGAGGTGTCTACATCCGCCACGTTCCGGAACTAGAGGCACGTCTTGCGCGACCGAATTCGGTTACAAATTACATCATCGTCGGCAGCAACAAGTGGCTGCCGTTGGAAGTGTCCTCCGGAATTATGAGTAATGCGGAATTTTTGGACATTAAGGTATAAGTAGATAAACCTGTATGGTCGAGATATTGGCTATTTTACTATATATTGGTCCCGCTACGCTCTACTAGATACTGCCCTACCTAAAAACAATAGCTCCGTAAATGCGGCAACTTTTTATTGTAGTTTGTGTAAAACATCGTCACTATTTATCACTTTTTACACAGTTTAATTATATTTTTACACAGTTTCTCTACACAAATTGGCATTTTATCATGCCCAAAATTTAATAAAACATTCGGAACGTACATCACAGACAGTTTGCAGTGTGACTAGCTCGGGTACGCCGAATTCGGCGTACTAAAAGTTGCCGCATTTTTCAAGTACGGCGGCTGTATCTAGTCAAGCGCAGCGAGACCAATCAAATATCTTTGTATAATTATATTATATTTTAAAATAACAATATTTCAAAAATTTTTTTTTTTTTTTTATTATTTCAAGGTGGTGCCCACTTACGGCCATTCCCAATAAAATACTGACAGTAAGAGACAAACAGCTACTGCAGACCGAAACTAGTTTCCTATCTATTCATGAATTGCGTCCCACAATTGTCGATATCAGCTTGCGCTTTACTGGCAACTGTAGACAAATGCACTTACCGGACCCTCTATTGCGTTTCGTTTACTACAAGCAGTAGTAAAAGTAACAAAGTAAAAATAACGTTCTTTTACAGGATTTCTCGCCTTAAAAATATATATAACAAAAAAAAACATACGATTTTATGTTTTACGCAATAAAGAATGTATTATATAATAATAAAATCTGAATTATTGAATAAGGATTTATTTCTCAACATAGGCAGTATGTTCAGACAAAACGAAACGTACCTAATGTTTGCGTGACATCTACACTGACAGTTGGTTTTAACGTTTTGTTTGATTTCTTTCTAGTTTCTTAAGTTTTTTACAGTTAAAACTGAAATAATAAATGCAACATTTTATTTAAATATTTGTTAAAATAAATATTGATGCTACATTCCACAAATTGTTAGGATAAAATAGGTATGTCTAACCCACCGAAACCCACCGGGTGATTGCATGAGAATATGTGTACAATCGATTGCACCAAGAACTCTTGGGAATCCAGCAATATTGTAAAAATGTTCTTGTGTATTGTCATGAACATAAATGTACTCCGGGTACAGTCTTGCTATGGCACATGAGACATCAATTATGATACGCCCAGCAGATGATTTTGAGACTCCGACAAAATCCGCAACGGATACAAGCATTGTTCCTAATGCATAAAATCTCAGTCAGCAAGATTTGGTGCAACTGCTGTTTTATTTAAGCGGAATCTATAAGTAAACTATATAAATACCTAGGCCAAATAATTTCACCAGAAGATCAAACACAGAAAGAAATTGAAAGTCGAATATGCAACTCTTGGAAAAGGTACTGGTCACTCAAGGAGGTCATGAAAAATCCCCAATTTTCAATCCAAATTAAGAAAAAAATATTCAACACGTGTATACTGCCTTGCATGACTTATGGTTGCCAAACATGGGCTTTGACTGAAAAGTATATGAGAGCTTTAAAAGTATGTCAAAACAGAATGGAGAGGATTATGTTAAACATAAAATTAAAAGACAGAATTAGACTTTCAATTATAAGAGAAAAGACAAAAGTAACGGATATCACATACACAGTAAAAATGTTAAAATGGAAATGGATTGGACATACACTGAGGAGTAAGAAAAACAAATGGTCGAAAGATGTGACTACATGGTACCCTCGTGATGGAAAGAGAAGAAAAGGAAGACAAAGAAAAAGATAGGAAGATGATATCAGGGAAACGGCAGGTCCACTATGGAGAAGGAAGGCTATGGACAAGGGATTGTGGCGAATTCTA
The DNA here is from genome assembly GCA_945859745.1 of Synanthedon formicaeformis. Classification (NCBI taxonomy): domain Eukaryota; kingdom Metazoa; phylum Arthropoda; class Insecta; order Lepidoptera; family Sesiidae; genus Synanthedon; species Synanthedon formicaeformis. The sequence goes on from OX243965.1 coordinate 7,858,476, forward strand.
GGGGAGGCCTTTGCCAAAAGGCAAGCTGACACTGAAAAAGAAATTCAAATATAGTTACTAAGTAGAAAAATGAATAATAATAAAATAAAATAAAAAAAATTAAAGAAAAATGTAACTAACAAAAAAACTAGAAATATTGTAAAAAAATGTCAGAAATAAAGGCTTTATTTATTTATTTATTTTATAAGTAAACTCATAATCGTTTAGTTCACTCATATGATTTATTCGAGTTTTGTATTTTTTTTTATGTTAAGGTCGACAGACAGGCTGACGGTCCACTTGATGGTAGGTGGCTACCGTCGCCTATAACACAAGCAACGCCATAAGTGCTACAAGTGCGCTGCCGACCATAGAAGGATTAAGGATAAGGGGATAAGGGAGGGGTGGGGTAATGGGCTCTGGCATCCCTTACTCACTCGCCGAAACACAACAGCACATATGCTGTTATTTCGAGGCGGTATTCTGTAAGGTGGTGGTTACTGCCGCCAGACGAGCTGCCCAAATGACTGCGAAACGCAGTGTGCCCTACCACTACTTAAATACAGTACACTACTGACTGTACACTACTGTGTACCTATACTTTGTATGTTTTATGTTGACCATATTCCTCAACATCACTGTCCCAGTCAGATAAGTCCCTTAGATCTAATTCACTTTCACTCGAACTTGAATCGGACATTATTCTTATTTATAGGTAAATAAATATATATTAAATTATTAATACGTTGAAGGTGGAAAAACCTTAAATTATTGCACAAAAAGTCTATCTTCACTCAGTGCCGTAAATAGGGCAGTGCCACCGGTGCCACAGGGCATAGACCCTGGGGGGGACAGACCAGGCAGGACTATTATTTTTTCGGTTTGCTCCTGATAAGTTCCCACTGCGCCCCTATAGTGCTCGATTCCAACACATACGTACCTACATGCCAGTATCATCAAAAACGTCTATTAAATTAGACAAAACATCGAGCTAATTTTTTTGGCAGACACAGTAGGTGGTATAATAGGCGAAGTGTCCACTTAACATCAGATGGCTCGTCTGCTTGTTTGCCCACACCTACATCAGTTCAAAAAAATAGATTTTTCTTCCAAAATATTAGATAATTGGTCCACCAACACCAAGTTCCTTTGTGCTTTATTTTATCAACCTGAATGAAATAAAGTAAGCCTATACATAGCATTTCTCTATCTAGGGTACCTATAATATCTAAAAAAAAAAACAAGGGCGCAGTTATAGAAGCTCGCACAGGGCGCAAAAAAGGCTATTTACGGCACTGTCTTCACTTCTATCGCTGCATTATGGGGGACCAAGAAAAACGCTATCTCTAATAATTTACCTTACTGACAGATAGTTGTCAAAAGTGTATTGGGACGCAAAATGCCGCATTCGCATAGAGAAACTTATCCATAGTAAGAGACAGGCCCTCCCTCCGATAAGTGACGTCCGGTGACAGATATTCTTATCTGGCGGTATGTTATTGGGACGCTTTTTGCTTACTGGAGATACTCTATTAATACTCTAGTAAGCCAAACAATGGATAGATAGTTTATTGGGAATGGCCGTTAATGGTGGGTGGCTACCGTCACTTATTAATATTTACAAGCAACCTGATAGCGATTGCTGCAGATGTTGACAGGTAGAATAAATGAAGCATATTGTGTGCCTAATGAAAGCACACAATATGCTGTTATTTCACGCGGCTATTCTGTAATTGGTGGTTACCATCACCAGAAAGCCGGTTAAGTTTTAAACTGCGGAACGCAATGTGAAATGCCATTAATTAATTATATCAACATAATTATACGTTTTCTATGGTCACAATATATTGTGTTGTGCTATCTGCAAAGGATCTGCATGTAAGTTGTGCTTGGAGATGCAATACCTAATGAATTGTGTCTGGTGTGTTAGAATAACAAATATTTAAATTTGGTCCAAAGGAAGTTGAGTACGTTAGCAAAGCATGGCATCCGTTGTTATTGAACATAATATTTTTATCCAGTTGAAAAATAGGTAAGTAGGACTAATTTTAAGAGTTAAAAAAAGTTAGTGTTTTTGTACTTTGCAATTTGAAAATATTCGAATATTAATTTTTAAATTTATTAATATTTATCTAAATAATGTCATTTTTATTTGAAATTATTCTATACAAATTAAATTTGAATTTGTTCTGTGTTTATATCTTCTGTGCCATTTGTAATTCCTTGGTCTGTAATTTTAAGACAATGAAGGAGCAATGAAGTGTCACATATATTTCTTATGTCATTGTCAAACTCAAACTCAAACAAATGTCAAGCAAGTCAAGTCAAATGAAAATCAAATTATCAAATTGAATGAACGCAAATACCTACGCAATTTATTTTCTCAATGCTATTTTAAACTAACACATGGAATATTGTTATTTTTTATTGTTATAAACTTAATTTAAAACACATTTCCTTATTTGTTTAAATGTAGTGCATACATTTTAGAAATAACCTACAATTTTCTAGAAATTTTTGGCGGTATCAATGTTTGTGATGATATCATGGTGTGGCTGTGGTGTCCCTCGGAAACCGTTGACAAGTTGACATTGTGAACTTTTTATAAAATTCCTAATCGCTTTGCAATGATTGGCATGGATTTATAAGTGATTATTAAAAATGGAAACTTTAAAAGTGACTTCAGGCCGTGGTCATGAATTCTCAGTGAATGCCAAAACATCTATCACGTGAGTGTGTTTACCCTTGAAAACAACATTACGGTTCTTATATATTTAAGTTTTAGAAGATAAATCAAGGAAATGTTATATGAAACATAACAGTAAACAAAAAAGAATACTTCAATGTACTTTCCTTGAATATTGTCTCCTAAAGGAGTGCTCTTAAAGATCATATAGGTAACTTTTTCCAGCGTCATTCTAAACATGTGAAAAATAAATATTTAAGATGATATAATGCAATAAAGTTCGCCATAGTATGTGAAGTAGTAGGTACTACAATTTTGACAGGTTATCTAGTATTGTTAATTTTGTACAGCTAACTGCCACAATAGTTAATAATCTAATATATTATATTTTTTGCTTTTCAGTTGCTTAAATGTCCCAGAGGTATTGTTTGATCCAAGTACAGCTAGAAAACATTTTAGTAAGTTTGGAAAAGTCCTTAAAATAAAACTTTTTCCTAAAAAGCACATATGCATAGTAGAATATGAGCAGCCTACATCTGTTGGGAAAGCAATTCTTAATGCTGGAGCCTTTGATGGGTTTATGTTTGATGTGATTCGTGCTAGACCTATGATGTAAGTAATTTTTGTATTTACCCTCTTTTGCAAAGTAAATGGTTTGCCATGACTCTCACAGGTTATGTCCACTGCACAAAAGTTTTAATGCTGCTATGTTTATTATCAAATAGCATAAAATATCATTAATCAATACTAATAATAAATCTGTAAGTGTAGTTATTGTATGTAAATATGTATGTTCCTCCATTTCTTAAATGAATTAACTGATCTTTATGAAACTTTATAGATAAACATTTAGACATACAGGACACAGGATCCACCTTTTTCTTTTTCAATGCGGACATAGTCGCGGGCGCCAGCTAGTATTAAAATATAATCATAGGAGTCTTGTCTTCTAAATATTATGATATCTCCACAGAGCAAAGAATTGTCGCGCCTCCCACTACTACAGACGACATGGTCAATGCTTTCCATAAAATCTAGCATATCAGAGGTGTTACCATTTATTCAATACCAGTACAACGCATTGTTGAAGTTTTGTGTTTAATACCATTGAATTATTATTATACAATACCATTTAATTAAAAATTGCATTTAATTACTGACTGACTATTTAATATGATATACCAGAATTTTGCTTTATCACGTTTTTACTTTGATCATTACACCAAATCACTGCACAACAAGGCTTTTAAATAATTTAGTTTTTTTTTGATAATGTTTTTTCCACAGTATGTAAATAGAAATTGGCGGACAAATGGGCCCTGACGAATATTACTAGTACTGTCGATATTGCTATCAATCTAATCTGCTCACAGGAGTAATAACTATATTTCTACCTGTATTTTGAAGCATAGTGTCTCTAAACTATTTTATTCTTTACTTGTAGAAGGAAAAGTAAGAAAGAACATGATCCCGAATGGTTGCCAGATTCAGACGTGAAGGAGGAATTGTCTGCAATGAGTGGAGCGCCTACATACAGGATCACTCGTCAGTCAAGTATGTTGATCTTTTTTTTATTATTGCTAGATAACTCAGATGCTCAGAGATTTATGTATGTTTTTTCTTCGCGTAAAATGTATTTTCTTTCTTTCTTTAATAATATGGTGAATGTTGGTAAAAAAATATCCATCAACAACCAGTCAGCAATTAGCAATGTTTTTTTGTATCTTTTTACGACGCATTCACAAAATAACACTTCTGTAGGCGAAAGAATTTATTTTCCATTATAATAGGTAATGGAATCTGTTATAAATCTTAATTAGTAAATAGCTGTAGTGTCAAGTAAGATAAATAAAATATAAAAATAATTCTTAACAGAAATGGAAGTGGACACACAAGCAGGAACCGTCAAGCCAAATGATACAGTGAAATTTGGTTCAAGAATTGGTAAGTTATCACCAATGAGGAAAAACCGGACACCACGCGACAAGTCACCTGCAGGGTAAGTGGTAATCCTTACATATTATAAAACAGTCCTCCGCCGCGTCTGTCTGTTTGTCTGTTCGCGATAAACTCAAAAACTACTGCACCGATTTTGATGCTGTTTTCACCAATGGATAGAGTGGTTCTCGAGGAAGGTTTTAGTATATAATTTACAGTTACGCGGGTGAAGTCGCGGGCAGCAGCTAGTCTTATATATAATGTTGTGTTGGTTTGTGTATAACTCGAAAACTTGCCAATGAATTGACTTGAAATTTTTACATAATATGCAATCTGCTTTAAGGAATCAATCCTTAAAGCAGATTGCATATTATGTATGTATCTTATCTTATCTATTTTTCCCATAATAATATATTTTTTACGGCGCCATCTGCCGAAAGCGAGGAGAACTTATTGGTCAACGAAAACCGCCGTCACATTTAAAGTGGAAGTTAGCCATTGCTATAGCAGGCGCCAACCGTTGAACGTCAAAGAGTTTTTATTTATAATGATATTTTTATTTTATCTAAAATTTATTATAAGGCAAGGTTTACATACGAGTATATATGCAGCGGATTACCTTTAATACAGAAATACATGATAGAGGAAGTCAAGTAATACTGTAAGAAATACAAAAAGAGGTATTTTGTAGATGATGGTGAATAGTAAACCTCAACGTTATTAAAAACACATTATGGCAAAAGTGCCCTATGAGAAAATACTTGGCTCCAATAATATATTATAATTAAAACTTTGTTGTTCAAATGATTATCAAAATTAACAAAATCATCAAATGATTATTTAAGTGATAATGAAGACTAGGTTTGAACGATTCAGAGCTCATTCTATGCTTATACATACTATAATTTCGGTATACTAATTGTAAATAATAGAAATTGTATTTTAATGTATGGTATCCTTAGCTTCTTATAGGAATTCTTCTAAGGCTCGTCAACGTCTGAGAGAGTTATTTTCCGAAACCCTGGTAAAAATGGCTTAATGATCGAAAATACATTATTGAAAACTAACTTAATAAATAAAATTCTATTCGCATTTACTGTGTCACTGTTTCGTTGATTTTCATAATGGCTGAACTAGTTTTGAATATATTTTCCTTGGCAAGCAGAGTAGTATTGTCTAAACTACTTTAAACACATAAAAATTGTTTCTTTCAGCGCCCAAAATCTGTTGAATCCAGTCCCAATAGTAGCAGCTTTGCCAACCACTCTCAGTACAAGTGAGGCTGCAATAGAACTAAGTCAATTACATTCAAGAATATCGCTCACTCCTGATGAACAATGGAGAACGTTAGATGCAAGAGACAGGTATTTCAAATTTATTTGAATAATTATAGTGACTGATTTTACAACTGAGACTATTATTAATTTGACGTGCACAATATAGAGTTAAGATATATAATCCTAACTCTACATTAGGACCCTAAAGTATGTAAAATACATAATTAATAACGTTTACTAGAAGCAATTTGATCTACACTATTGTTTTAATTCAATTTTCATGTCACTTTAGGTAAATAAGTTACACCATTGCCACCGATATTGTTGTTGTTCCAATACCAGTAAAGTTTTTGGAATAAGTGAATAATTAATACGAGATTCAATACCATTAAAACATTTGAGTACCATTAAACTGCAATAAATTTCAACATTATACGTTTTAACCATCAAACTACTACAGCATGGAACCCGCGTGCCATACAAAACACTACGAATTTTATGGAACATTTAAATGTGACATATGCGTAGAGCATGAACTGTCATTTAAAACAAAACAAACATAATAATAAGTACGTAATTTAAAGAAAATGTGACTTTACGTCAACCCATTAGAGTTTAAAATGAAATAGTAGAAGTTGATCGTTACTACCTTTTACCATTGACGCGTGAAGGCAAGAGTCCGCCATGATTCTGTCAAAGGCGTTCTTTTTATGTGCCGCTTTGGCATTTGTGACGCAAATTCCATTGTAGTATTTCGATGGTTTTAACGTAAAAATGATTTCAAGGATACTGCGATCGTGGGGCGGCGCAGGCTCTCGTGTCAAAGTAGGAGGCGCAACAATCGGGACTTGTTCCGATATGTGTCCCGAAAAGGAGCGATTGCATCGACAGGCCGAACACCAGGTAATGTATCGACTGCAAAACAAAAACACAACATACTCGTATAATATTGCTCGAGTGCAATATCATTTACAATCAATACTAATAATAAATCTGTAAGGGTTGGTCATGGAGTAAGTTACTTTGTTTTCGGAGATATCGTGTTTATAGGCTCTATACATGATACTGAAACTAAATTGACCATTTTTAGAATTTTTTTCTGTATGTATGTATGTATGTTCCTCCATAACTCTTAAACGAATTAACTGATTTTCATGAAACTTGGTATATAAACATTTAGACGTACAGGACACAGGATAGGCTACTTTTTTCCTTTTTAACGCGGACGAAGTCAAGGGCGCCAGCTAGTTAATAATATAAAAAAACATCATCATAATTATCACTTTTAATTCTAATCCCTCATTGTTTCAAGCTCAAGGTCAGCAGTTCATTATGTTTGGTCTTTCAAAAATTAAAATTAATATATGACAAAACAGTAATGTGAAGCTTCTATGGCGATCAAATATAATAATAATAGTAAGTGGTAGATGTCAGGGAGATCGAGAGAGATTGGGAGAACTAAAAAAAAATTTAAACTAGCTTGCTGCCCGCGACTTCGCCCGCGTAACTTTGTAAATTATATACTAAAACCACTTCCTCGAGAACCACTCTATCCATTGGTGAAAACAGAATGAAAACCGGTGCAGTAGTTTTGAGCTTATCGCGAACAGACACAGACAGACAGACAAGATGATTAATAGTATTTGCACTTTTGCTGAAACATTACAAGAATAGTCACGTGATCGTTGCACCGATCACGTATTGTAAAAACGTATTAAATTATTTATAATATTTAAAAAAAAATCATTAAATTCGGTTCAGGGGCTTAGAAGTTGGAAGAGATTTTTTGCAAAAAATATAGGTTACATTAGATTTTTTTTTATCCGATAAAAGTGACAATAAAAAAAAAATAAACAATTTTGTTTTTATTGTCACTTTTACTATATTACAAATATGTTTTTTTTCTTCAGATTATTTGAACTACTCGTTTAGGAGATCTATATGCCTTCAAAGGTTACTCTTTTGCAGTTTAGCCTGACTAATGCGCCTTATTTTTGGCAGGTGATGAGCCTAGAATCGGTAGAGGGTCGCGAAGGGGAACTGGACCCGTGGCGAGCCGTGAAGCAGTACAGCCGCAGTTCCGCTGACCAGGAAGTGCCGATGTGCTACGAGCTACGGCCGGCCTCTACGCTCACTCAAACCTGCTTCTATCTGCTACACGAATTAGCCGATACGCATCGACAGGTACCCTAAAGTTTTGCGAATTTCCACTTTATCACGAGCGTCATAAAGTCGCAACTTATTAATGGACAGACTACGTGGGCTAGATGAATTTTAAAAGCCCCATAGAGTTCTGTGGCACACACTGAGTAGCACTTACAAAAGAAGCACACAATAATTATGTTAGATATAAGTTGTGTTTGTGTGTGTGTGTGTGAGATATGCTAATGTCTATACATTAAGCCGATTTCTTTATTTATCCTATCCCACTTAATATTAACAACAAAGTCTTTCAGTCAAATTAAAATTATCCATTAAGAGCATTGTGTTTGTATCTCAATTTTATAATTGGAAATAGGCATCTGTGGATTTTTTTTTCTCCAAGAATTCCGCATCCCATTCAAAACAATGGCGACTCAAATTGGCTCCTGTTCCTGTGCAATAAAGAAATAATTATAACTATTATTATAGAAAGTTCTGTTGCTCTTCAATTGTGGCGCAGATTTTATTAAAGACTTCAATTTTACATTTAACAGTAAAATAAATCTTTGATAAAATGATCTGTTGTAATAAATTGACCTCTTACTAAAAGTTATCATATATTTGTTTAATGTAGGTGTCCCTCGCCGATTGGTTTCACTTTATGTGGGATCGTCTCCGCGGGATTCGGAAGGACATCACGCAGCAGGCTCTTTGCTGTGCAGGTACTTTGTTATTGTATATTTAACTAGTGACCTCCTCCCGGCTTCGCCCGAGGTGCAATTTTTATTATATCAAACCTTCTACGTTTATCCCTCTCTCCATAAGTGAAAACCGAATTGAAATAGGTCAAGTCATTGTTGAGTTTTTGCAAGACTAACGACGGCGACTGATTTTGTTATATGTATAAAGATTACAAGATATTCGCTTTCTCTTTCGCATTCATATTCGTGCCATAAGAGACTGCGTTCTCACTGCATCTATTACTAGTATAATTTTGTCAACGTCTAAAGGTCTAAAAGAAAAAAGAAGGTTAACCCCTCGTGTGCCGAACGCCAGCGAGCCGAATTACCGTTGTATGCTGGAGCGTAGTCATAAATCTCAAGTGCCTTTCATTCAACTGCTATAATTTTCAACCGAAATTACATCTTATAATCAAGGACTTATATAGAAAAAACGTAAAATGTCGCGTGTAGTAGGTGCAACGCGGATCCGCGTTCCAGCATACGAGTGGTGCAAAATTATTAACGCGGATCCACGTTCCGGCATACGAGTGGTGCAAAATTATTAACGCGGATCCATGTTCCGGCATGCGAGTGGTGCAAAATTATTAACGCGGATCAACGTTCCGGCATATGAAGGGTTAATACAATAATTTGTTTGGCAGAATCAATTCGTCTAGTGGAAATGTGCACTCGGTTCCACGCTCATTGCGCGGCGCGTCTCGCCGACCTCGACCACACCCAGTTCGACCAGAAACTCAACACAGACAACATCACCAAGTGTCTGCAGACCCTCAAACACATGTACGCCGACGTGCAGCCCCCGGACAAGCCCAGGGAGTCGGAGTTCAGGGGTTACATAGCCCTGCTCAATTTGGGTGACGCGAACTTCTGGTGGGAGGTCAGTGTTACATAATTTCAAACACCGGCTATTATGTTTAAGATACTAAAAAAAAATAGCTAGGGAGCCATGACATCTGCGAGTCCCTAATGAGGTCGATTTCATTTGCTCACTTATTGAAACACAACAGCACATTTGCTACTGCCGCTCCTAAAACGAAAATGATGACGATGTTCTCTGATCTCTATACTGTATGATCTTTCCAGTTTTTATTTCCTTGAATCCCACTAGTGTATAGTGTATTATTTTGAAAAAATCCAAATATAATATTTATCCAACATTATGATCCATCTAAATCCGAGGCGCTTGCGCATTATCATATTTCCTTCGCTTCTTTACAACTTACTATTAGCTGACTTAGTTTTCAAAAGTGATGTTTGACCGTATGATTTATGTTATAATAAAATATTTTAAAATCTGAATTAATGTATATGTTTTTAATTTTTTACTTTCAGATAAAACAACTACCAATCGAGATTCAAAAGTCAGAGCCGATCACATTTGCCATAAAAGTGTTTAACGCCTTGGACAACAATAACTATGTGAGGTTTTTTCGGTTGGTAAAAGAGAAGGCCACATACTTGCAAGCGTGTATTTTGTTGCGGTACTTCAACGATGTTCGAGCGAGAGCTTTGGCTAGGATAGTGAAAGCTTTCGCGCCTCGCGGTGGTTCCAGATATCCTGCTGATCATTTCATGAAATCACTAGCCTTCGAAACAATTGAAAGCATGCAATACTTCATAGAACACTACGGGCTGAGATTCAGCAAAAGCGACGACGTTGAGTTCTCTCTAATTTTAGACAGAAACAGCTTCATAGAAGATAGTGAACCTTATCCAATATCGAGAGCTTTCAATCTTATTGAATCTAAAAGAAATAATTCAGTTGCAGAAGTTATAGCTGGTGGATCTGTGCCAAGAGTAGATTACAAAGACCATACAGTGTATAGTAGTTTTAATAATGATGGTCGTTTAAAACAAAGTGCTTTAATAGCTGAGGATCAAGGTTATAATACGTTGAATGATTCAAATAAAGATGTTGAAAGCTTGAAAGCTGAAGTTCAAAGACTATTGCAAGGAAGAAAAGTTAATAGATTTGTTGAAGAACCTAAATCAAATGTACCCACGAAGCCAAAAAATAAAGTTTCAAATATTATTTTCAAAGTTCCCCCTTCGGAAATTAATACAGAAAACGAATGTACGTTCAGATTCGAACCGGCCACAGTTGTGTCACCGAATAAAATTGCATATCCATCAACAAAAGATGAGCTCGATAAAAGTATTTACACTTTCTCCAAACCTGAAGATTGTACACAAACTAGTTTAATAAATGATGAAAATAATAGTTTTAAACCCCCTCTAAGTGAAACTTTATCCAATGCGAAATTAGATTCAAAGGGTCGTAATATTTTTATGAGGCCAAATGAAAATAAACACATAAGTCAAAGTGACAATTTATTCTCGGGGTCAAAGCCAAGTGAAAATATTTTTAAAGCAGCCGTATCGAACCAGCCAAATGCTGAAAATAAAAATGTATTCAGCGGAGTTACCGACAAAAACATATTTTCTAAAAACACTGATTCTGTGTTTGGCAATGAAAATGTTTTTTCGAAACCAAAAGACGATAACGTATTTGCCAAATCTGCGGACTCGGGAGCGAATATTTTTGCAAATGCGGTATCTAAGCAAAAAGAAGACTCAAATACAAATATATTTGCTACAGCTAACAACATAATATTTTCAAAACCTGACCAGAATGTAACAAAGCCTATATTTATGCCCAACGGTGACAACGTGTCTGATAAAGTGACACCGGAAAGTATATTTAAAAGTGCTTGTAAGCCTTTGAATGGGCCTGAAACAAAAACTTACTCAATATTTAAAAGTAAAAACAAATCTTCAGACAATATTTTTTCGGCCGCCAATGCTCAGAGCGTACCTGTCTACGATTTTGCTTGCAGTAATCAAAATGTTGAGCCACAGAATCAAACGGAAATGCAACGACTTATTGAAGAAAAACAAAAAGAAGACACAAAAAGAATAGAAGAACTCAGAGAGAAGGAAGAGAGAATATTGGAACTGAAACGTCAGGAAGAAGAACAACGAAAAGAGGAAGAGCGTAAACGTCAGCAGGAAGAGAGGCGACAAGAAGAGTTGCGAATAAAATTGGAGAAAGAGAAGGCAGAATCGAAAAGAAAGGCCGAGGAAGAAGAAACAAAGTTTAAAGCTTTGGTTGAAAAAGAATCTGTTGATGTTACTGATAAATTAATCGATGAAATCAACAAAGAGAACGTTGAACAGTTAGCGCGAGAAGAAATAGATAGTTTCAATAAATTGATGGCCCAAGCCAGCCAATTAACTGACGATATATTGGCAGAGGTGTGCGATGAGATTAGTGTTTTAGAAACAAAGGCGGAACAGTTCCTGACACACAAATTGATGAAGAAATGGTATCATATTTGGCGCAATAAATTCCTCACGGGTTCTAAGAAAAGGAGGCTTCTCGATGACTCGCCAGTGTGGCTTCCGAAACGAAATTTAAGGGAAATGGCATCTATTTTGAGACGACGGTCTGAAAATAATGTTTTGAGTTACATGAATGCATTTCATAAGGGATACGAGTTTGATGGAGAACTACGACTTCCACCCTATCCCGAACCCTATAATGTAATGGAAATTATAAAATCTGGACTATTGAAACGTATGAAAGAAATTAAATATCCATATGACAAATGTTTATTTTGGAAGATCACCTTAGTGACGTCTGGAATAAAGAAATGGGTGTACAGAAAAATAGAGCTCGACAAATGGTTATTAAGTGCATTTAGTGATAAAAAGCAACACGATATTTCAAATAATTTAATTCGTATAGAAACACAGTCGTGGAATAATTTAATGGACTTTGCAATATCTGTCAGTCTTGCACATGAGAGTTGTTTACAGAATTGCACAGAAGCTTTAGAAGGTACAAATGGATTGTTGTTTTATGCCACCGAAGATGATAATAACTTTCTAAAAACTATAGAAGAAACAATTAGACACAAATATATGTATCAAGTATTGCCTGTGGCTATAGTGATGCCCAAAAATTTAGAATCTACGTTACGAAATGAGTTGGAAACGCTTTTAGGATGCTATAGAAATAATAAAGTGATATCAGAGTACAAAATTTTTATATTGGAACCAGAAAATGTTACAAATTCCTTAGACACGAATTCGAAAATGGCCTTGAAGTGGATAGCGAGAAGATATCCTCCCAGTCCGCCTTTAGAAATTGATTACTTGAAGTCCATTTGCCAAAGATATCTAGGCAACGAAATATGGTGCAGACTTAAGTCCGAGAGTGATGGCAGAATAAATGCAGCATTAAAAGACATTAGTAAACTTATAAAATTGTATAATACCGCTGTGGATAAGTTGACCGATGTGATTACAAATGAACAAGTGTTTAATTACCCAACATTTCCCTTAGAGTTCAAGTGTTATCTGGACGATACGTCTCCCTATCCGAAACCTTACGAATTTATAACGAGCAATGTGAAAACTCTGGACAATGTGTACCATATTAAAGATTTAATGAGGCAATTGAAACTGCCGAATCCTATGGGGGAATTTAAACCAACAAATGCTTTGGATATGCAGGATAATATGCGCAGTTATTGCAAACAAATCGGCTGGTTTGAAAATCCTGAAGAGGTCGTTTGTAGAATTGTCAGTGTGATACCACAAGAGCTTTCGGACGAAACGATGTCGTGTGAAGATTTCGGCAGTTTTTTCGAACAATATGACTTACACCAGTTCCTCAATGTGATTGTGTACGAAAAAATTAGTAGCCTTAAAAATTTTAATAACTGTTACGCCATTTATGATAAGTCAGTTTTAGAAGATTTACGTAGTTTTAACTGGTTGTTTGATACGGACGTTGTGTTGAGTATGAAGCATAAAATTGTAAATGAAACAGATGATTTAGATATGTTTATAGCGGCGAAACGCCGAAGAATCGCATTTAACTCCACCGAGTACTTACCGCTACAGGATAAAGATTGTACGTTAGTCGAAGAGAAAATAAAAGATGTAGACGAGTGCATATCTATATACAGTGATTGTACAGATGTTGTAAAAAAAATTGAACAAGACATGGATGAGCATAGAAAGAGAAATTTTGAATTTGAGAGAGCGCTCAAAGCAGCTCTAGCTGATGCTTAGCTCACTTATTATGATGAAATCATTTGTCACATGGAATACTTGTTTAAAATTTTGTTTACTATGATTAAGAACTATTAAACTATTTTTTTTTTTACAGTTTAAGCATTTTATTTTTAGAAAGCCATAGAAGAACCTATTTAAGTAAAGAAAAAAATTAAAATTAAATCCTTATTCCTAACTAATATTATAAATGCAGATAATGCAGTGAGTAGTAGAGACCTTTCAATAAACTGTAATTATTTGGAAAGTATCTCGGTAGTTATATAATAAAAAGTTCTCTAAAGTATTCGTTTTTTAAGATTTGGAACTCTGCCGGCATCTCGCTGCTTAAAAACTAAAGGGTAAAACAAAAAGCCAAAAATGTTTTAATTGCAAAAATACAATCACAATCCTTCATATTGTATGTTGCAAAAAGACTTATGGTTGTTTTATTACATATTTAGTATATTTTGATCATTTTTTTATATATTCAAAAGTGACTTAGATGCTTATATCTCTTCTAGTATTCAGTTTATTATAAAAGTACTTTAAACATTAAAAATACGCTTCTAATGATGTATAAATGCACATATTTCATATATATCTAAAAATAAAATAATAATTTAATTTTTTTTTGATAAGCGCTCCTCTAAAAAGTGTAATTTTGATTTATGACCCTTTAGTTTTTAAGCAGCGATCTGTATTTCCGAGCTCATATAACCCAAATCTTTTCAAAGTTCGAGTGAATAGGCATCTTCTGGGTTAGCGCATTCCATCATAGGCTTCATCCTTGCTGCACAGCTGGTTATTAAAATAAAAAGAAATCATTAAATCATTGATGTGATTTCTTCTTAACTTTCTTAACTTGAAGCTGCTCAGTTTACGACAGCAGAACACATTGGCCTTGTAGTCCTTATGGATTGTCAGGTGTTTTGTAATTGTTCAATGTTTCTTGTAAATAAAAGTATAGGTATATATAAAAATATATATATTTATGGTAATTTACAGTTTAACTACTTAACTATAAAACAAATCAGTCTTCTGCAGGGGGTTGTACTACATTTAAACATGCATCCACAAACTCCGTGAATATCGGCTCTTGCATATACTTTTGTATCAATGAGTGTGGATTTGGACATTTATCTAATTTCTCTAATACATCTCTGACATGTGGATTTTCTAAACACTTTCGTAGCTCATCAGATTGTTCTGAAAGAAATGTAAATAATATTAGCTCAGTTATTGATATATTTTGTATAGGCATCATGATATATTTTGTATGTAAATTTATTATTTTACCTAATAATTTTAATTTTTCTTGCGGTACTGTATCCTCTGTAGGAAATTCATACTGCACAATTCTTTCTTGTTCATTTGATACAACCGGTGGAGGTGCTGGTGCAACACATGGAGTCTCTTTGTGTTTTTTACAACACACAACAGAACAACTGAAAAAGGAACACAAATAAATAAATAAATATCTTCACACATTCCACACATCACCATCTAGTTCCAAAGTAAGCAAATAATGCTTATGGATACCAAAAGGTTGATAGATTACTTTTTTTTTGTAAATACATACATATTATAAATACCATCCATGACTCAGGTACAAAGGTAAAATGTTAACACATAAACATTTGCCTCTAGCGGGATTTGAATATGAGACCGTTTGGGAACATGCAACCGCTAGTACAAATAAAATATAATTTCAACATTGTTTTTATTTAAGAACTTATCTGCATTTGCCTCCAAAAAGTAAAGAAAACAGGACATTTGTTAAGCAGTCGAAGAAATTCTAATAAACAAAATTCTATAGACCCTCATCTCAGCTGTAGGACTCTTCCCTGCTGGACATAGGTCCCGTCATAATTATCCCATAGGACCAGACAGAAGCAGCCTGGATCCCACAGCCTTTATCCGCTCGTGTGTCCACCTTGTGGGTGGATATCGCTCGACAAAGATTGAGATTTTTAAGTCAAATTTACACTAATTAAGTGCATCACAGCCATAGCCTTAAAATTAAGAACTTGTGGCATTCACCTTGTAGATAAGTACTATTGGTTTGTTCTATTAAGCAAACTAGACCTACATCATATGGGGACAAAAATTCGATGAAAAATTGCCACAACTTTTTGTACACTCGTGATAAGGAAAGCTAACCTCTAAAAATCTGTTTTCGAAGTTTAGTGAGGGTGTTTATAGCAATCGTCACAATCAAACAATTACCTTGAATGAAGATTTAAAAGAAATATATACTTACTAAGGTATAAAGCATGTAGGGCATTTATATTTTGAAATTTCTCCACAGATGCAGCAACTCATAATTAGATATTTTTTTCACAATTGCAACGTTAAAATAACTGCTTAATAAGATATATTTTAATAAAAAGTGTATAAGCACTTGAATTTGTAATCCCTTACAATACACGTGATCTTGTTTTTGTTATTTATTATTTGTTTTATGTAACATAAATAAAATAAACTTTTTTTTACCACAGACAACTTATATTGTTACAGAACATAAAATGTGAAATCGATTACATATTTAAAGTCAGACACAGATAGCACAATAGTACAATCAAACTGGTCATTGTTTTTTAATACCTATTATCCAGAAAGATAGGTATACCCTCGGTATACCGTATATCAATCTTAAAATCCCTTCATCCATGTTCGTAATTACCTAACCAATAAATAAAACTAACAAATTTTAATGTATCATAATGCTGTCACTTTTTTAATTTTTTATTAGAGATTGGTTTGCTCTTGGCCAGCTGTGTAGCGAAGATGAGGCCTATGATGGAGCAACCTCATCCAGAGGATGCCTATTCACTCGAACTTTGAAAAGATTTGGGTTATATGAGCTCGGGATCGGGAACATACAGACGCTGCCGGCAGAGAGTTCCAAACCTTGGCAGTGCGCATTATAAAGCATGTTTTAAAGCGCTTGTTCCGAAAAGAGAGGGATTTCGACAAGATGAGGATGGTATCCAGCCGTACGTCTGTATGTCCGATGGAAGAAAGGGTATGAACTCATGCAACCCCTGAGCACACTCCGAAGTACATCTTATAAAAAAAAAATATACGCGTCGAATTGAGAACCTCCTCCGTTTTTGTTTTTTCGTTTTCGTCGGTTGAAAAGACAAATAGACTGGCAATTTAGCGTCTATGTCCCAGGATCTGCATCTTAGTTTTTAAAAAGCGTACTTTATAAAACTTATGTGATAAGTAGGTACGCACACAGGCCAATACGTACGAGCCTCAAAATGTCATAGTAGGCATATAGATTGGGCATAGCATACCAATTGGAGCAGTTAGTATTATACATACACATGATATACAGAGTATATAGCCCATAAACCTCAAATATGCAGTGGTCCTGAAGTAGATACCGGATTATTAGATACCGCCTCATATGACAATCAAACTGAAAAAAAAGGTCCTCTCAGACAGTAAGGGTTCTAAAAGTGACCAGAATGGCACTAGTGTAGCATATCTTGTATATCTATCTTTGATCTTTGTTAATTTACTTTATTTACTCTACAATGCTACAAGCATCATCTTATTTTACAGGTATTCTGGGACCATTTTTTATAAAATAATACATAATCGGTCTTCCTAAAATAAAATAAAAATATGGCAGTTATTGTACTTTATTCACATTTTAACCTAATTAACATGTAATCTAATATTTATTAAGAATTAGCACTATTAAATATACATTATAATTATAATTTATAAAATACAATTGACAGCAAAGTAACGATAGGTAGGTACGATTTATTTAATACCGCTTTTTATTAACTAACTTATATTATTGTACCTAAGACTAATTTAATACCTATAATGTAAAAAATAGTGGCACTCTTTTCTATCTACAAGTAAACGAGATGTTATTTATATGGGTCCTTGATTTACATCTATCAACATTATTTTTAACGCTTGTTCGTGTAATAACATAGTATATTCCGTCCAACCATTTATTTTACTGATGACATTTGCATGCCTATACCTATCAAGTTTGAATTTCTTTACAGTTAAGACCGACAAGAAATATGTTACAATTGTCACATACTTCCTTGTTGCGGGATAACGGGATAAGTAAAATTTTATCGATGGATAGTGACATTTCTGTGAACCATCTAATGCGCAGACTATAAATTATCAACACTACATCGTTGTAGTGTTGATAATTTATATAGAATACCATATTTGATATAGAATACCATATAGGCAAAGAAAAAAATAGCAAATCACAAATATTAGATTTAGGGCCTCTTTCACAAACTACATGTAAAGTGTTGATTGGTTACTTTTAGAAATAATTTTCTGTTATATTGAATTATGCACTCGGTTTACTGCATCATTGTGACTGTATCATTGGGGTTTGGGACGTTTACCGTACAAAGGTATATCAGCTCCATTATCCCCGGTTACCGGTGACTTTAAATGACAGTTTGGCCTACTTGACGTTTGAGACTCTTTCTCAAACGTCAAGTAGTCCATATTCGGTTAAAACTTCTTATAAATATAAAATCGATTCGGATTAGGACGTCACTAAAGAGTTGTCAAAAGAAAAATAAATGCCTGTACGGAGTAGGTATGTATAGTTATCATTTATTTTATTTTTTATTATACTTTGACCACTTTGTGGTATTTCTTCGGTGGTAGACAGTCTTAGGTACTAGAGTTCTTCGTGTCTGGGCGGTCTGTTGTCGCTGATGTAATAAGCGACATCTGGCGGTGGCAACCCCGAGTCGGTTGCGGCGAGCGCGAGGT
This sequence comes from Synanthedon formicaeformis, assembly GCA_945859745.1. NCBI lineage: Eukaryota > Metazoa > Arthropoda > Insecta > Lepidoptera > Sesiidae > Synanthedon > Synanthedon formicaeformis. The sequence continues at coordinate 7,877,084 of OX243965.1, forward strand.
ATCGCGCGCGCAAGTGGTGCGCTGACGCCTTCGGTTGCCGCGATCGTGTGAAGATACCCTTTTTGTTGCCGCCTACTCGTGTTGTTGCTGTTTCAATAAAATTTACGTATTCAGTCATTTTTGAAAAACGATAAAATCGCTCGCCACACATTCTTAATTAAGTAGGTATAGGTACCTAGCAGATATTTACTATGGTAATATCTTAAGTCATTTATTGTAGGCCAACTATTCAATTTAATAATAATATAATAAATACTTGCTGGTGTCCGCGACTTCGTCCTCGTTGAAAAGAAAAAAAGTAGCCTATCCTGTGGCCAGTATGTCTAAATGTTTATCTACCAAGTTTCATGAAAATCAGTTAATATTAGTTTCAGTATCATAACTATATGTCAGGTGCGTAATTGTTCATTTTACAAGATATTAGTTACTAACTCTGAGCAGTCTTGAAATCCGCGAAGTTCCATATGAATTCGCCTACGAAGAAACCAGCGCGGCGAAGCTTATCGAACGCCTTGAAATGCTCCGACATCAGCGCCACTTGGTACTCCTCCGACCACACGTACTCAGGCAACTGTATCACGAAAAAACAACAAATATAGGAACTTACACCGAACTAAAGAAATTTCATTGGCATCCTTTTAAGCTAAGGTATTACACATGGTAATAAAAAAAAACCATTTAGACACCTTCTACCCTCAGACCAAATAAAAGCTAAAGACAGAATTTTTACTGACAACATCGTGAAACCCGTTTTATAAATAAACATGAATAATATAATGCGCAGGCTGGTTTTGCCATAATTTTTTTTATTTATTTATATTAAAAGTATTGTGTTCCATGCAAGTTAACTTACGTGTGAAGTGTAGGTAATTCCATTCTGCTTTCTATTTTTTGAATTTTACACCCTACGCGATTCGGCATTTTCACTAGTAAGTAAATTTTGCCTACTAGTGAAAATTGAGACGCAGTTTTGCCGGCTTACCGGCTTCACTTTGCCGTCCACAAGTGTCAATACTTAGTTCTTACTTTAAACTTACTTGATGTTTAACAACAACAAACTTTAGATGGTTTACCAGATGTAATCCGGCTACTGTGTCAGCGCCATACTCCGACATGAGGACAGGTTTGTTGTGCTTGCGATGCCACGCGACCGCCTCGTCCGCGACGTACGCCGCAATATTTATCAGCGAGCCTGGATTGTGGTACCAGCCGTTGTAACGGTTGAAGCTGATCACATCCAAATGCTGGCCCTGAAATGCAGTTTCGTAATAAAAACCTCATTCGACATATTTCAAGTATAAGGCATCGACCTCAAGTATCAATACTAATAATAAATCTGTAAGTGTAGGTATTGTATGTACCTATGTTCCCATGGGCGTAGCCAGGATTGTATATAAGGGGGGGCAGACAAAGAAAATCCTAGATTACTTATATTGTTTTCATCGTTGTTTTTAATAGTATTAAAAACAAGATTTTTTATTTAGGTAAGATTATTTAAAGCTATATAGGGTAAGATTTTTAAGCTTAGTTTCACATTTTTGAAAAAAAAAATTCTGTCATTCTATTGTTTAGTCAATTATGATTTAAAAAAATGCGATTTTCGCTATAATTTATAGTTTTTATCATCAAAAATCTAAATGTCTTTTTCGTTTTTGTTTTTTGTTAATAACAATTGCAATTTTTATTGGCAGAAAAAATCCTGAAAGCGCCTATCTCAGAATTGCATTCCGCGTAGAATGAGCTATCGGCATATTGTTCGAAGACTTCTATTTTTCGCAGAAAACCCACTTCTTGCCTAGACTTGGAGATCACATCCCGTATTGTTGGATTTCACAAGCCAGCCTTCAAGCCTGTTAGTTTCATTTCTTAGGTCTTATAAGAAGCGTCGCAAGCTATGAAGCACGTGAAAATTACAGTTTAACAGAACAACCGCTCTTCTTGGGGCAGCTGCCCCCCCTTGCCCGTACCTCGCTACGCCCATGTATGTTCCTCCATAACTTAAACGAATTAATTGATTTCATGAAACTTGGTAGATAAACATTTAGACGTACAGGACACAGGATAGGGTACTTTTTTCTTTTTCAACTAGCTAGTTTATTAAAAAAGAATCATTCTTTGTCGATAAATTTCAGCAACAACGCGGTGAATGCTAGCAGTCTGTAAGCTTAAAAGCTCTATAGGATAAAATACAAAGTCAATACAGGAGAACAGGGTTTTGTTATAAAAGTCACCCAAAAGGTTACCAAACTATTGAAAATCGTTACCTAAATGCAGCACTTACGACTTCCCCACCTTCAAAATTATAATATTTTGTATTATATACTTTTTTAAGGTACTTACAGCTTTATCCACAGAGTACCCTTGAGCTAGAGCAATCGTAACAGGTCTCGAAAGATCCATTGACTTTACGTGCTTTACAACATCCCTGTAAATGAGTTTAAGAAAATTATGTTATAGGTATTTATGTTACTTTCTTATACAATATGTTAAAGGGCGAAATGCAGACTGGCGGTTCACTTTTTAGCAAACCAGTGTTAGTCCAGAAAAAAATATTAAAAAAAAAGGGGAATTTTTTATATAAGTTTCTAGAAGAAGATAATAATATGGAATATCGATGGTTGAAAGAAATTTTTGATTCCACTGTAGAAAGGGTAAAAATAAGTATTTTTTCAAATTTTACAGTTAGAAAAAAAAGTTTCAAAAAAAAATTGTAGACAATTTTGTTTTACATAAAAAGGTCATATAACTGTTTTTTTTCTAAAATTATAATTAATGTTAATTCGTATGAATTAAGTCTGCATTTTTGTATAATTTGAATCATTCATTTTGGCTCTGGGCATACAGAAATCTGTTTTGCAATTCAAAATTGAATACATACGCAAAATATTGGTCTGCGGCGCGATTCTGAGATCGAGGCTCGTTCGAAATCGACCACATGATGACGCTCGGATGGTTTTTGTCTCGCCGAATTAGCTCCGTTAAAGATTGCTTGTGTTTCGCCAACAATGCCCCTGAGAATATACTGAAACATGCACACACGATATCAATACTAATAATAAATCTGTATGTGTAGGTAGGTATTGTATGTATGTATGTTCTTACAAAACTCTTAAAATTTGGTAGATAAACATTTAGACGTATGGGACAAAGGATAGGCTACTTTTTTCTTTTTCAACGCGGACGAAGTCGCAGGCACCAGTTAAATAAAAAAAAAAGTAGGCTCTACTAGCTTCATTATTAATCCTTACATATTATAAAACAAAGTCTTCCGTCGCGTCTGTCTGTCTGTCTATCTGTCTGTTCGCGATAAACTCAAAAACCAATGGATAGAGTGGTTCTCGAGGAAGGTTTTAGTATTTAATTTACGCAGTTACGCGGGCGAAGTCGCGGGCTAGTTTAATATAATTTGCACTACAATTTTTATTTAATGCTCTCGCTTTAAATCCTCACTCAGCTTAAAATTGCAAAAATTTTTAAATGAAAAAAAAAAAAAAAAAAACTGGCATTTCGGGAGTGCCGACAGAAGTGAAAACTTAAACAATTACGTGTTTACTTTTTGAATCGTCAGGAAATATTTTATTGTACAGGAAATGCATTCAAATGAAGTGTTTTTAATATGTACGAGTACATACTAAAGTATATATAGAGGTGTTAGTTACGGCAACAGTGTCGCGAGTTCAATGGCTTTTTACCATCTCAAAAATGCCCAACGCGCCTAAAGAAGTTTTCACTTCAAAAATATGTGTAATAAATTTTAAATTAGGAAACTAAATGAATAAATTTGTATAATATTAACCATTTCACTCACTCAGTATCTACGCTTGGGCATTCGTCGATAATCATAATTCCGTGCTCGTCAGCCAACTGGTATATTTCCTCAGCGTAAGGGTAATGAGATGTGCGGAAAGCGTTGGCGCCTACCCACTTTATGAGGTTGAAATTCTTCACCCAAAGTACCGGATCCCAGCCTTTACCGCGTAGCTAAAACATTATAAAATTTACTAAGAATTCACGATTATAAATGTTTAGAAGTTCCAAGTAAAATAATGCCAAAAAATCTATTTTTTAAATTCAATTTCTTACATCGGAGTCCTCGTGCATTCCGAAACCTCTCATGTATAACGGTTTGTCGTTGATGTAAACTGTCGTGTTTGTCCAAGTGATTGTCCTGATGCCCACTTTTTGATTGTACGTGTCCACAATTTCTCCATTTGGACCTATCAGTGACGCCTGAGGAACAACAATATATTAAAAAAAAAAAAAAATTAAAAGAAATTTTATCAAGAAAATGTCAGTCTAATAGAGGAGTTTTGAGATACTCGAATAATACATTATATTGTTCATAAAAATATCGCTTTTTTCATATCGTCGTTGTCAAACCGAAATCTGCTAAGTGCTTATGAGCACTATTTGTCGAACTATGACCTTTGAATAAAATAATTACTTTAAATTTTAATGTTTAAAAGACAAAAGTTTACCTACTTATAAAAACCCCAAGTTTCAAATAAAATAGTTTTTTTTTAAATAAAACTTTATTGTAAATTTTTTCAGGAAAACTCTTTTAACAATTAGGTTCTCATAGTTTTTGCACATTTTGCAAATTTTGGTTTGACAACGACCATATATATTGGTCAGATGATCTTCGTATTAGCATGATTAGCATCCTAAAATAGCTAAGCACAGACCAAACCTTCAACCATTATATATGTATTGTAGAAATATGACTTCAATCTACCAATTTTCACAGTGGTAAAATGATTTCTAGAGATACATCAAGTACTTTATATAAAAAATTAATAAATAATTACCCTTAATGTATAGAGATAACCAGGGTTGTCATGCATCAGATGTGGCCACCAGAAATTGGCGTTACCCACTTCAAGAAGTCCAGCGCACTCTTGCGATCCAACAACTTGTGTATCATTGGCGTCAAACATTTGAACCAAACATTGGACATTATTATTGTAATCACCTTTATGTGTGATATTGTACACCACAAAGCCTGCAAATACAATGATGGATATTATATAAGACACTGAACATGAATCTTGTGTCAGCTAGTTGACTACAGTAGCATAATTTCATAGAATTTCTTTTATAGGTCTACTAGCTGCTGCCCGCGACTTCGTCCGCGTTCTGGATGAAAGGTACCCTATGTCCTTTCTGGTGTCCCAGAGACCGTGTATGCAAAATTTCAAGGTGTTTTTGCGTGAAAGCGTAACAAACAAACAAACTCACATTCACATTTATAATATTAGTAAGGATAATCTGATCTGTACTATAAAGTAATCTATATCTGTACCTACTAATAAATAAAATTTAATAATTTAAATTTATGGTACTTATACCAATAATTTTTTTTTTCTATCCATCTGTCTGTTTGTTCCGGCTAATCTATGAAACGGCTGGACCGATTTTGACGGAACTTTCACTGCCAGATAGCTGATGTTATAATGACTAAGTTAGGATACTTTTATTTAGGTAAATACTAAGTAGAGTCAAGTACCAACCGCGCTACGAAGCGTGGCCGAGTTTGAATAATTTGAGTTCTATAATACAAATTGAAAATATAATAACATATAGTTACCAGTAAGTCCCTGTATGTCAGTGTTGACAATGACGTCATCGATGTACACCGCAGGCGTAGAATAGAGGAACACAGATCGATGGATTCCCGCATAGTTGAAGAAATCAAAGGTGTATGTTTGTTCCATGCGCACTTTGTTGTTGCCTCTAACAATATATATAATATTATCAGCTTTAAAACATAAAAGAAATACCGTAGAAGCGTAGATTGTGTTAGAAAACTAAAAATATATTATTACAGTAACCACCCCCCTTACAAAAGACCATCGTGAAATAACAGCACGTGTGCTATGTCCGTATCCATTGTCCTATGTCTTTCTAATCCCTTGTCATTAATTCTAATATTATTAAGGTTAGCAGCGCAATTGCGGCTGGTGTTATAGGCGAGGGTAGCCACCTACCAATCTAGTGGACTGTCCGCCTGTCAGTCGACCTTAACATAAAAAAAATAGTAGGACACTCTGCGTTGCTGTTGAGGCAAAACATTTATTATTAACATTGAACATGTTCGCGATTTACTCTTTTCGCACAACGTTATAAATTGATGACAATTTATCCAACGGTGTAAAAATCAATGAAAACTTTTTTGAGTTTGAGTATCTTCTACATATAGGTAATAATATATCTAACTATATCTATACAAATTATAAAGTATAAAGTAGCTGTCAGCCTCTGTTTGTTTCTATGCCAACTTTTTCTAACCAACTTTGATACGGTTTTCACTAATCGATAGAGCGATAAACGTGGAAGGGTTGTGTAACAATTTGCAGATAAAAATTGCATTTTTGCGAATCCGGGACGCGCTTGATGATTAATACGAGAATTTACTGGCATGGAACTGCAGTAAAGAGTTGACAATAAAAATGTTGCGAGCATAATCTTTTATATTTGGAATGGAATCGGTGATATTTATTTCGGACAAACAAATCGAAAGTCTTATCGTTAATGTGGCATACATATTTCACACAAGCCGAGGCAAATAAACATGAGATAATGTTTTCTCATATTTGGTAAAGCAAGATTACTTAAAGCCAACTTTAATGGCTATTGAGTAGGCGTGAAAAAATCAATGGCGATAACACGAAAACGAAAAAGTTTGAATAATCTTAATATATTTTTTTATTATTATATTAAGGCGACTTTGTTTTTTTTTTTTAATTTTAAAATTGATGATGAGCTCTTACGAGAGCCTATGAGAAAGCACAAATATACCCAAATTCTTTTGGGTTAGTCCAAACTACTACTATTAGTTCTACGATAGAACAGTTTGGACAAAAAAATCCAAGTAGTTCTACTGCAGAGTATGACAGATTGGACTCAAATAATTTTAATGGAGCATGTCATAGGCCACCAATCTCAAAATTACTTTTCTCTAGCTTTTGATTAATTTAGACCTTAACTTAGACTTCTAAAATAATTTCAAAAATCTGCGGTGTCTAATAGCTTCATTAGACAGTCTTCAGCTGTGCTTTTTATCCTGGAAAGGTCATTGCCTCTTAGTTAATGTTAATTGTACTTACACAATAATGTCTTTGATGTATCCTTGAGGTATGGTATCGCTGAGCAGGGTATTGTCAACGACCACAGTGAGAAGGTTGCTTGCATTGTAGTACACCACATCCGTAATTTCAACTTCGAATGGCAAATGGCCGATTTCGTGGTACGTCACCGCTTTGCCGTTCACCCACTGGAAAGGAACACTTGTTTATTATATTTATTTATTTCTAAAGACATATTTCTAGGCATAGAAATGTATGAATGCAGTTCTGTATGTTTCAGTTTTTTTGTTTCCATCCAAACCAACATATTATATCTCAGAATCGTCATGTTTTTCATGTATTTCTACGACAAATAATTATTGATTTATTAGTAACTAGCGGTCTGTTCCCGGATTCGCACGGATGCAAATTATATACCAAAACCTTCCTCGAGAACCACTCTATCCATTGGTAAAAACAGCATTAAAATTGGTGCAGTAGTTTTTGAGTTTATCGCGAACAGACAGACAGACGCGGCGGACAACTTTGTTTTATAATATGTAGTGAAGAGTAATCATGGAATTATATAGTATGGAGTTTGTAAGCTGCTCGAATTTAAAAGAGTGGAGCGCCTACACTACACTACACTATCGTCGATGATCGTCGATCGTGTGATCTTCTATAATCGGCACAAGCATCCACACATTCGTCCGTAGTAGTTTGTCGAACTTTAAGCGTACAAGATTTTCTTTGATGCGTATGAGATATCGACAAATCACGGGTCGCAGGCGATCATATGTAGATGATGATCGCTGAGTACAACCGAGTATGCCCTCTACACAATCGTGTTCGCCCGTATCGTCTCTGTAATTGCCGATAGTATAGAGGAGCCATAAAGGTTGGAAGGTAGGCTGTTAGTTCACTGGACGATAGGGGATATCGATGGGTAGGGGTTACCATAGTGTATTAACAGATGCAACGCTGTCGACCTTGTAGGGAATTGGTTCTTTGTATGAAAACTCGACTTAAAAGAACACTGACACTATCAGCGATAAGTGAAATGAAATTCTACGTTCATTTTGATCATGTATTTGTATGAAGGTATCAGATATAACGATTGTTCGAGGCAGAACTTACAATATATTATTAGGTATAAATAAATGCAAATGCGCGCACGGCATTGACCTTTGTAAACAGACATTACAATGAACTTAACACATTAATAATTCTAATTATCCTAATCGATAACGTCAATATTGTTTTATACACTTTTTCAATGTGACTTTATGGCTATATTTAAAGGCTATACGAACATGGCAGTCTATACAGTATAATAAAACTAAAGAGTTTTTTTTTTATTAAACTCGCTAATGTTTGGAATTACCATTAAGATTAGCATTCTTTTTGCATTTGATAGTCTAATAAAACAGGTTTAGGTACAGGCTAATGCAAAAAGAAAACTTGTCAAAAAGTTGTTAAGATACGATATGGTTCGTATCTTAGCGACTTTTTGATTGTCGTGATAGTATTAAAGAGTGTTTAAAATTTTATCTAATTAAGTACTGTATTAAGACTGTTTACAAAATTTAGTACAAACAAACAAACAAACATCTTTGCATTTATAATATTAGTCAGGATTATAAATAAATATAATTATTATTTATGTGAAAAACAAAGTTTTAAAGTACATAATATTTAAACAAAGAATATTATTATGCTGTTTGAAAAATTTTGTGAGTCAATAGTTTGAAACAAAAATATTTGCTTATTTGCATTGATCAAACAATTAATGGGATACTACCATAAGGAAAATAAACAGATTCAAATACCTACTTACAAATTAAGATTGTTTATGTAAGTGTAAAAGTTGTAAAAGAAATTTGGTAATATTGACTAACATTTTGATACTGTTATCGCTGAAAGAAGTAATTTTTGCTATCTCCATGTTGACAGTGTGTTACTCAATTAGGGGTTATCGTTATCTTTAGTGTTGAAATCCAACTGTGCGGTTGTTCATTCTATTCTAAATAGGTGAATTGTAATCAGTTTGTTGACGATTGTCGTCGTTCATTCTGATTCATTATTTTACTTAGGCATAGTTTTATATTTTTTACTCTCATACGCTTTAAGAAGAAGCCTTAACCAAATTTTCTAAGGCTGACAATGATCTCAAAAACCGTTAAACCGTTTATAATGAAATAAACAGAACAGACAGACAGACAATCTTCAGATTAGTCCAGCGGGTGATTCCGTTAAGTTTAGTAGAAATTATTTTTTTTTTTTTAATAATTTTACGTCATGTTTTCTCTACAAATTATCTAATACAAAATTAGATATATCATGTTGGACATATCAAAAATATATAGGCAATAAAGACTAAATTTTTTTGACACGTAAGAAAAAGGGGTGCAGACGAAGTCGCGGACAAGAGATAATAAAAAATAAAAATAAACACGGGAAATAAATTAAGAGTATCATTGACTAATAATAAATAAATCTGTTAGGGTCGGTCATGGAGTAATTTACTTTGTTTTCAGAGATATCGTGTTTATAGGCTCTTTACATGATACTGAAACTAAATTGACGATTTTTAGAATTTTTTTCTGTATGTATGTATGTTTCTCCATAACTCTTAAACGAATTAACCGATTTTCATGAAACTTAGTAGATAAACATTTAAACGTACGGGACACAAGATAGGCTACTTTTTCTTTTTCAACGCGGACGAAGTCGCGGGCGCCAGCTAGTTAACAATAAGAACCTATGGAATCGTACTTGCACTTGGACTTCCAAGTTACTTAAGTAATTGTATTAATTTACCCTTAACTTTAACCTTATAACAACAATAACAACTTGTTATTATGTTATCGTATCGTATTATAGTCAATATGAAACTCACAAAGTTGTCTATCAAACACAAGGTTTGCGATACAAATAAATTTTCATTAGTATAGAGCAGTATTTTTTGCTGACTAATGAACATTTGCGTGCGTCTGAAAGAAGTGAAAATATTAAACATTTCTGGTAATTTGTTACCATGTAAATAAAATTATCGTTTTCTTTGATCAAAATTGATAGCTTTTTATTTGCGAAGAAATATAATCTATCCATATAAATAAAATGGTTACAGAACGGCTGGATCAATTCTGATATTTTTTAAAAATATTCATTGAAGTCCGAAGAAGGTTATTTTATGAAGAGAAAAAAATGGCAAATGCCACAGTCCAATAGGTTTTGATAAAACGACGTCTATCTGGTCAGCTAGTTTATAATACAATAAACGAACCTTCATTTTTTACGATACTAAATAAACTTTGTTATTGCAGAGCTATTGTAAATATTTTTTAGAGTTCATTACAGAATATTGGTTGGATCGCCACTAATACGCATAAGATCAACTGTGGAAATATTTGCGAATACGTAAGTTACAGAGCGAATGAATGAAGCTTATATTTTTAAAAATAATGATTAAAATAGCCATTAAACTACCTACGAGTATTTATCCTTTTTCAATTTGTAAAGTACTGCTATTGAGCGTTAGTAAATTAGTAGAATTAACGCCACACATTACCACAGTTTTACAGTCCGTGTTATTACTCTATAATTTTTTTTAATTATAATGCAATTTTAAAACAGACTAGAAGTCTGTTCGTTACATACGAGGGGTTAAAAATTACATATTAACATGGCCACGTCTTCTAATACAATCTATACATGATCTATCTAATATTATAAAGAGAAACAATTTGTATTTTTGTAAGTATATTTTTTTGTAATAAATAAACTCAAAAACTACTACTACTAGACCGAATTTAAATATTCTTTCACATATAATAAGTACAGTGGATGAGTTGTACATTTATATTTTATAAAGTTATGCGGACGAAATTGCGTGCAACAGTTAGTTGAATATGAACTTCTTACACAAGTAGAATATCTCACTAGATATATGTACGAGTATGTCGGATAGTGTAAGCCCAATGGGTACGTAATAAAGTAAAAACATCACGGAATGGAACACGATTTCAAAAGACGCAGGCTTCCAATAGTATTCGCGACCTGAGCTATAATTGCCAATCCATAGTCAGTTAATGATATCTCGTAAAGAGTAGGACAACCTTTTACTCAAAACGCAAGTCCATTAGACACGTCTGTGAGGAGCTGATTGAGTAATATCATCGGTTAAGCGAGGTCAGTGCTTCTTGCCCCGTGCAATTGTCACATGAATGACCGTTTATGATACCTAAATGTATACACTTACCTACATACTACTCCAATACAGGTTAAAGTATCGGTATTTATTGGTTAACTGTAGATTTAATAGGAAAGATCTATTTTTTAAACACTAGCGATCAGCTACCAACTTTGCATGGACGCAATTTTTTCTGAAAAAATTGGTATATACACAAAACTTTCTCGTTTATCACTATTGGCATTAGTGAAAACAATATAAAAATCCATTGGGTGGTTTAGGAGAAGTTTGCGAAGAAACAGACAGAGGCGGACATCGACTTTTTCTATAATTAGCGACCCAACCCGGACTCACACGGATGGAATTTTTCTCTGCAAAATTTTCAAAGTACTTAGCCTTTTTCTGATAACTACCATATCGTATTAAATCTACCACTATATTGTCATGTCTGTGCCGACAACGGAATGGTAGTAATAATAAATCTATAGTGCCCGACTGTACATTTTGACAAAAATATCTAATTATTATTAATTAAATTAATTTGAATAGTTTTATAATATCCCAATAATGACTTTTATAGGATTATTCACCAATTTGATATGGTAAGACGTTTAGGATATTACGATGTGTAAAGCAAGCTTTGAAAACAAAAGTATTTTGTGTAAGCAAAGGTGCCATTTAACACTTCACCATTCACTATATTTTACATAATGAAATAAGAACAAATAGGTTTCTAGGTCTGTCAGTCTATCATGAAATATGTATCAGGTCATCTGTGAGAGCATAAATATATCGTTAGATAAATTGATAAATAACAATCAACCAATTGCCTAGCGACAGATGGAAGAGGCGATCTTTCGTGTGACCGAACTTATAGGGCTCTATATTTGCATACATTTATGTAGATTTGTGAGTAAGATACTACATACATGTTATGATGGCCTTTGCATTTTATTGCTTGGAAATTGTGTATCAAAATTACAAACTGAGTATTGTCAAGCTTGTCTTCTTATTATTAACTAGCTGGCGCCCGCGACTTCGTCCGCGTTGAAAAAGAAAAAGTAGCCTATCCTGTGTCCTATACGTCTAAATGTTTATCTACCAAGTTTCATGAAAATCAGTTAATTCTTTTAAGAGTTATGGAGGAACATACATACATACATACAGAAAAAAATTCCAAAAATGGTCAATTTAGTTTCAGTATCATGTATAGAGTCTATAAACACGATATCTCTGAAAACAAAGAAACTAACTCCATGACCAACCCTTACAGATTTATTATTAGTATTGATAAATAAATTAAAAAAAAAAAAAACAAAAAATCCCATACGAGTAAATACATAAACTATCATAAAAATAAATTTTAACAATGAAATCATAATCAAATTTTTATTTGTTAGACAACTTTAAAATTTTTGAATATTAATTATTTAAAAGGAATTATTTTAATAAATACTCGTTAACAATATTAATAAAATAAAAGACAACTGGAACGTAATATTGGACACTAATAATAGTAAATTAATTTCTAAATTCATATATCATTAATAGGAACAACCATTTGAGATTATTGTCCAACCATAAAAGGTCTATTTATTATTCTACTATGACTTCGCAAAAGAGATCTACACATAGTAGAGAGTTAATTTTGTAGAGTACTCACCACCTGGGCTGCGTAATGGACGCTGCTGAATCTTAGCCATACTCGCTGGCTGTCCTTACTCCACCAGCGTGGCACGTAAAAGCGGCGATCGTACCACACCAGTCCGACGTGATCTCTCAAAGTTGCATCTTCCCCTACGTCATTGTACGATGAAGGAACTGGCATAGGTATCACTGGACCCGTCTGAGACACAGAAAAATTAACTGGAAACGAATAAACATTCTGTCTGCGATTAACAGAAGCTGTCTTGGAAAGATTCAATGGGTAGACAAATATCTATGTCATATTTAATTTATTGTGATCAAATTGTGATAATAGTACAGGAAAATTGTGTGAAGCATCTAAGAGCAATCTAGTAGTAAATATTTTAATTTTTACAACCTCAACAAAAATGAATTCGCACTTCGCAGGTAGGTATGTAACGTTGCTACGAGTATTAGTTTTAGTCTGGGCACCCATCTATGACTGATCAGTGACTATAACTCTGTATTACATGTTCATAGAACACAACTAGAAACTATGACTTTTCAAAAACCATCATTTTGGAAAAAATAGATTTTGGTATTCAGTCAAAACAGCAACAAATACTACTTCCATTACGGAAATCTAACGTTACAAACCAGACTTATGTCAAAATTTTCGAGTGAATTCATATCTTATTATACTATAGAGAGAGTACAAAATATGATAATTTTTATTATTTTATAGCGTTTTTAATGAAACAATTATATAATTAAAAATGAATTAAACATGCCCATAAAATATTATGCATTATAGTCTCTTTAATTAATAATTATGACAGTAAATATTAATATAAAACGCATTCACTTCAAGCGTATAGACACAGATAAATTCGGGTGAGTAGTCCATTAACTCGTTAATTGAAGTATTTTTTGGAGTTGTTTAGGTAGGTACTAAACGTTGTGCACCTTTTGTAAGTCTTGCTTTAACCATTCCAATTCGTACTCCGTATACAGTTTGAGATAGAAATAATCTTCTGACAGTCTTGGGTGATCGAGCAAATGTTGTTTAATCTGAAGCCAGCACCATGCGAGGAAGTTACATAGATACCATAACGCTGAGAGGAATCGACACGGAGGCTCGCGATCCCAACCGAGTAACACCTTCCGTTTATAAATGCAGCGTGTGAATCGAACAAAACATTTCGTTAAGAGCGGACATAAAGAGAAATAGCCAATCCTAGATTTGAATTTTATCTAAGTAAACAAAGTCTAATTTAATTATTTTTTTTAAATAGATAAATACATTATAAATGAAAGTGACGTCTGTAACAGAAAACATAATGTAAAGAAATTTTCTCGATAGAAAAAAATCACCAAGTGAGCTCTCATTTCCATCGATTTTAGTTTTATTTTCAAAATGACACACATTACAAAGCTAAAAGTGTATCAGTAATTTCACTTCACATATTATCTAAGGCTGTATGTAACAATTTTTCATTTGACATTGTAGTTTACGAATAATTAACATTTAATACTTTTGGCACTTATAACATTTTTATTGAGCGAGATGCGCTATTATAATTAAAAAAGAGTCTTATTCATTTATTATAGTTTTCTGCTCTCTGAACTTGAATGTTTTAATCCAGTAAGAGTTACTTATATTACATATTTCTTCCAACATGTCACAGTTAATTGTATAGTGTGCCTAATTCTTAGTTAAAAACAAACTTAACAAATTACAAAAATAAATGAATAATATCAAATTAAAATTTCAAAGGCGAATGAAAGGAAACAAATAAAGTTATTACATTTTTTGTAAATCTTTATTTTTTTCGTTGAGAATAGGTAAAACTCGGATTTTTTTGTTTTGTATTTTTTCTTGTATTTTATTTGTATTTTTTCTGCACTATTTATAAATTGACCTAAGTTATATTATATAACAATGATTTAATTTTATTCTTTTATTATTATATTTATATATTATCGTACTACTATAATTATATAGTCCCCAGTACAAGGACCTTAAATTGTTTTGACACATACAAATGTAAAACTTTGTGAGTGCCTTTTTTGCGATGAGTCCGACAAACTTTTCTAATGCGAAAAGTTTCGGTGCTGCTGCGTTTTCGAATGCTCGATTCCTGGAATTGTCGATATGACGTCACTATGACTCTCCGTATATACACTTTGATTTTTGATTTTTTTTTTAATAAAATCAATTTAGAAATTGTGGTCAACTTGTCCGACAAAAATCATGCTGCGTATGGAGTGTCCACCACCTCGAAAATGTCGATATGACTCGGAAAGGACTCATCGCAAAAAAGGTACTCACAGTTTTACATTTGTATGTGTCAAAACAATTTAAGGTCCTTGTACTGGGGACTAATATATTCGTTTTGTTTACCTTCACGAGATCCTGCTCATACCATCCGTTCCTATACCCATATTCTGGGTCCGCAGGTGATCTTCTGAAGTTCCATATTCCGTTCAAGATTCTCACGTCTCTTGTCTCAGTAGATTGTGGATATAATGTTCCACCGGTACCAGTTGTTCGCTTCTTTTGAATGTTATTTATCTCATTGGCGCTCGATGATCCCGGCACAATCGCGTTAGCCAAAGATATGTACAATGTCGTGACCAGTAATAACATGATTAATAGCAGTCTTGATTTTTCTGTTAACATTATCTGCAAAGAAAAGTGTATGAACGTGAAACTATATACTCACCAGCAATTGATCGAACGGCAATTGCACGACATAATTACTACTGAAATTGCAATGCTATAATTGAAGGCGAATTACAATGCATATATATATAGAGGCATATAAATGCGAAAGTAACTTTGTCTGTTGTGTTAAACAGAAACTGATAATGTATTTGACGAGCCCGTTGAATGAGTGATCCAGGGATCCTGGGTTCGATTTCCATCAGGATTAAAGTTACCATTGGATATGTTCCACTAAAATTATTATTTCAGAATTTTGTTACGTCTCAACCCATTGGTGAAGGTCAATCGAAGTTGATAAGTACTTAATTAAAACTATCCAATCTCGACGAGATAACACAAATAGGTGAAATCTCTTTTAGTAAATAGGTAAAAATAAAATAAAAGAAATATAGTATATTTACTTATAGTAAAAAACAAAATATCAATTTGTGGGATGTCATGAATTGAAAACATTTAAAAAAATCAATAAAATATCTGCAATTGCCTTTTCAGCGTTAACACCTTGAATTATCCGTGCAAAAGATCTCGGCAGTTGATACTAAGATTTAAATTATAAGTGATTATAACATTCAAGTATAACTATCTACGTCATAATTAATTAATTTTATAAAATAAATGATTAAATAGTATTAAAACAATTTTTATTACTTTTAATTAAGTTCTTTATTAATTAATTACTGATTGATCGATTAAGTAATTATTTTTATGTCTATTATAAATACATACAAATAAGTATTTATATATATCATCAAACATAAACATAACAACAGGAGCTTATACTCGTAGCAGGCCTTAATAAATTTGATAATTTTATTATATTAAATAAATATTACTTGTTACGCCATAATGACGAAATATTTATAGAATTTGTTTACTATTATTAAAAACTTAATTATGAGCAAGAAGAAGAAGAAAGAAAGAATATATATTTCTTTCTTTCTTCTCTCTAGTTTGTACAATTTTCTTAAGTTAAATGATTTAAATTTACTTATTGCTAATTGCTGTGCATCCTTTGGTAAATCTGTAATATTCATTGGCCATTAAACAGTTATAATTGTAGTACCTAATTACAAATTCATCTTGATTGTGAAATTCACAATTTTTCTTAAATATGTCAATTTTATTGAAAATATTACATTATTTTTATTTCATTAATTACAACAATGAACAGAATACTTACTATAAAAATGTGATAAATTTTATTTATTACACTGTACACGTTTGCGCAAGAACGTTTAATCCCGACCGACAACGGAATTTATTATACAATGTGTAACACAATTCTCAAATTAGAATAAAAATGTGTTACATTTAAATTGCATACATTTTACGCGTTTGTTGCACAACCGGTGGCTTTCTAGTGCACGCGCATAAACAATAAGTTAACTGATCAAAATTCTGCGTATGCGTTGCCATATAATGCCATACTCGCTCATTCCGGAGTGTCAGATAAAATACAATAGGTGCCTTTACGAGTTGGGCATAACAACTAAAAATTGTTTCATAATGGGTTTTTACATTCGAATAGTTAAACTAGTTAGATACGCGAAATAGCTTTGTTAAAAAAAAAGCATAGGTTATAAAAATTTATTGAAAATATTTAGGTCAGAACGTTAGAGCACGATAGACTGCGTCAAGAATGCACATAAAGGAAGTAGTCTGATACCTAGATCGGGGCAGTAGACATTAACAAATCAGTAAACTGGTTGCAAGACCTAAGATTCAAATGCCGAAATTAATAAGACGCCTGGCGTACGAAATTAATAAATTAGTTATATTTTTATGTTTAACGAAGGTACATAGTGTTAGGGTGTCAACCGTAAGCGCCCTACCTCACCGGGACGCCAAAGCCACGTGGCCGGCGACGTGGCCAACAATTTATATTGGAACGCACTTGGCGACGGCTTGGAAGTGTGGCCACGAACGTCGGCGCTCTGCGTGGAGACTGGAGACCCTGGCGACGCGACAACGTCGCCAGTAAAATGTTTGCGAGTAAACTGCGTCTCACTCAATCAGTGTCCAAACCGGTGGCCAAGACGGTAGCAATCGTGTTCTATGTTCAAATTTTGTGTTTTTATAGTAAAAAGAATGAGTTTCGATACCGAAGGTTCATTGTTGAAATACAAAAGCGTCCATTCTCTATACGAAAACTGAGAGAACTGACTGACAGACGGTAGCCAAGAAGCCACTGGCCACTTAATTTGGCGACCGTGGGTAGCCACACCTACGTCGCCAGCGACGTAGGTGAGGTAGCGCTCTAACAGATAGTGGTATTATGCCATCGCGAAGTTTTCTTTAGGATTTTAGAACAACTATAGAATTCTTTAGTACATTTAATTTTTTTATGTATATTTTGAGATTTAACCTACCATGTAAATAATTTTTTGGTGACTTGGTTGCAAAATATTGTATTTTTTCCCTCTACATAAAAACTTAATTAAGTTTTTTTATATATTACATAAAAAAATTATCTAACTGATGGTAAAAAAACTATACATGCTCAACAAAAACCTATCGCGCGTTGAATGCTTAACATCTGAACGTACCCTGAAGTTATACTGAAGTCGCATGTCACATATTATAGAATTTAATAGGGGACCGTAGCCTAAGAAATCTATAGAGCGAAAGTGAACTTAATAGCTCAATCCAACGATTTATAAATAGCTGTGTTCAACCAATCATTATATTCATTACATTATTTATCATTGAATTTATTCTACTCTATAAAATAAATAAATAAATAAATAAATATCTTCACACATTCCACACAGCACCATCTAGTTCCAAAGTAAGCAAGTAATGCTTGTATTATGGATACCAGACAGTTGATATAATACATAGATTACTTTTTTTTTTTGTAAATACATACTTATTATAAATACAAAACATCCATGACTCAGGTACAAAGGTAAAATGTTCACATAAAACATTTGCCCCTAGCGGGATTCGAACCCGCGACCGTTTGGTTAACAGCTAGGGTTACTAGCCACTAGACCAAACGTAGACCAAACTCTACGTACGATACATTAGGACTGCGCAAATCTATGCACCATTTGATCATTTTAATCAAATTGTGCATAGATACATATTGTTTCAAACCTCCTCAGGTTATTACAGGTCACTCGTCGGCAACCTTTAACACGAGTTCAGTTACCTGGACAAGAAAAAAAAACCATTGACATGCTCACACGGCGGGTTACAACACGAAAACTTAATTAATATTGAAATAATATATAAAAAAATTGCCATCAACAGGTCAGCGCCCAAAGGTGATGTAATCATCACATAAAATCGGAACTTTGAACATCTTTCAAGCTATTTATATGGCTCGCATGTTAAATACCATGTTTTTACAAGTCCATTAGATTTATTGTACCTTTTTCCAAGTACAATAAAAGTATATTTTTCATAAAATACTTTTTTCATATCAGGCATTTATTTTTCTTTTGACAACTCTTTAGTGACGTCCTAATCCGAATCGATTTTATATTTATAAGAAGTTTTAATCGAATAAGCGCCTATTTCACAAACGTCAATTAGGCCAAACTGTCATTTAAAGTCACCGGTAACCGGGAATAATTTAGCTGATATACCTTTGTTTGTACGGTAAACGTCCCAAGCATTAAATAGAAAATAATAATAAAAATTCGGCTATCGAATGATGCAGTAAACCGAGTGCATAATTCAATAAAACAGAAAATTATTTCTAAAAGTAACTAATCAACACTTTACTTGTAGTTCGTGAAAGAGGGCCTAACTGTTTTATTAAAAAAAATGTGAAACCAAAGTCTAATCACTTTGCTGTCTATTAGTCTGTCTGTACGTCTATAATTAAAAATAATTGGCAATAATTTAAGTCTATGATTAGTAGGACGTTAAAAAATTATACTTTTACCGTAACTTTTATGAACAATACAGGGTTTTTAAAGGTCCAAAGTAAATTATAATATTTTTTTATGACAGTATAAGTAAAAGATAATAATATGGGCAAATAAGCCCATAATATTACTTTTATGCAAATACAATCTAAGAGTAGAGGCTTTCTCAAAGCCTTCGGGGCTATTTAGACCTAGTAGATTTATAAATTGCACAATCAGTGGCCATCGTAATTTAAAAACTATTACTGCACTACATTTCTCTAATTTTAAAATCAAATAACGTCTACTTAATACATCTAATTACAAAATATGTCTCTTAAAAGTAATTTTTTATATATTTCTTAAAGTTAATTTGGCATTGTTTCAATTAAATTGATGATGTAATTGGAATTTCAAAGAATTTGGGAACAATTGAGTCAATAAACACATTGCCAATGGTGCAATCGCTTTTTCGTGAATCTATTGTTGATGACAAGCAGCACGTTTTTATCCAAGCAACAAAATGAAATTTCCACAATTTGAATTACCTAACTGAATTATTATGGAGTTTATGCCGGTATTTTTTTGTGTGCAATGCAAATAAAACGCTGTGTAGATAAATTTAGAAAATAATTGAAAACATTTTATTTTGTTAACCATGGAATGCAAACTTTGAAGTAAAATTTATTTATTAAGCCAGGTAATACACTATCTGTGTGCGTTAGCGCATGTTTCTCAAACGTCAAGTAGGCCAAACTGTCATTTAAAGTCACCGGTAACCGGGGTAAATGGAGCTGATATACCTTTGTTTGTACGGTAAACGTCCCAAACATTAAATAGAAAATAATAAAAAAAATTAGGCTATCGAATGATGCAGTAAACCGAGTGCATAATTCAATATAACAGAAAATGATTTCTAAAAGTAACTAATCAACACTTTACATGTAGTTGTGAAAGAGGCCCTTAGAGTAACAAACATCCATCAATACATCCATTTTCACAAACTTTAGCATTTATAATAGAACTTATAAATGTTAGAACTTGCCATCAATTAAGGCCAGAATATTGAGCAGTTATGATAATAGCTATAATAAATAGCTATAATAATAAAATACATATTTCCATGTATATTAGATGCTTTAAAATAAGCAATTCCGCCGAATAGTGTTCTATTGACGGCGCCAGCTAATCAATGTGGCGCATTTACTAACGTATAAGACCATTAAAATCCTCTACCCGTATTTCCCACTGTTCAATAGAGCATTGTGTTCGCAGGAATGCTTTTATCACAAATCTCTTTCAAAGTATGGTCGTTAACAAAATAGTTATTGTAGACGTGCAAGAATGAAATATTACGAGGCCTTAGAAATAGAGAAGTGTAAGAATTTTGGATTAATTTTTAAAACGCTGAAATTTTATTGTTATTGAAATGGAGAGAATTCTTCATTTAAATGGATTTTACAAATAAGATCTAAAAAAATAACGTGATCTTTTAAGATTCTTATTAAATGAAGATTCATTTAAGATTCTTATTAAATTCATCTTCATTAATATCATTAAATTAAAACATCATCATTTTCATCATTATTCATAATCTCCGTCATCGGCCCATAAGAGACCACTGTTGGGACAGTCCACTGGAGTGGAGTTGGAGCGTCACCACATTTGATTTTCTGCCCTTCACATTCATCCACTACCAGCCGCTCTATTGAGGTCATTGCTCCAGCGCAGCATGCAGGCCGTTGGGTGTTACAACCGCTGTCTCTACTCCAAGACTCGTTTATCCTAAAGCCCAACTGCTGCACTACAGATATGACCCGTTCATTCCCACTTCAGTGACCCATTCTTGGACTATGTAGACCACCTTGGTTTTATTAACAAGAAATTTCATAAGATTACATCTCAGCAGCACTTTACGTCATAACTGACAATACACATTAGTTATGGACCTTAAATTCTTAAATTCACAAAAATAATGTTTATAAGTTTTTGCATATTTTTAGACTCAATACAGATTCAGAAAATGCATTTCATATGATATGATCCATATGATGAAAAAATAAAAAACGAGACGGCTACTATGCTAAGTCACAATTGCACCGCTTGACCCGACCTGGGTGTTGTGTATCACAACGTTAGAACAACAATATCTACTTTGTTCTTGTCAGCAAAATATCTCTAGCAAAAATAATAGAGGTCACAAGCAGAATAGAACCCCAACACGCGCCGCAAGGCGCACCTTCCCATGTTGTGAACGAGGCTTGGTTTATCACACGCAACCACCTAACCATCACACCCAGAAAACAGAAAACAATAATATCTTATTTGTTTTCTAAATGAAATACAATTTTCACGTATGCGTTATCGGCTTATGTTCTACAGAGACCAAATAAATAATCTGACTCCTACTTCCTAGGTAGAATACCGGTAGTGTAATGTTGGGAAAGTCGCCTTCTCGGTAAACCAATCGGACAATGATCATAATAACATTTCTTGAAGGAACCTCTATCGGAAGGATTTAGACCTTTATCAGATTTAAGGGAATATCTACCAAAGTGATACATTTATTATTATTAATAGAACCATTTAAAAATTAGCACTGGCACAATCAAAAAGTAGATATTTATTGTATTATATTTTCCCTTGTTATCGATAGTAATAACAACAAACAATTTAATAGTAAATACATTGATTAAGTTAATATACAGACCTATTGACAAACAATATATGACCATACAAAACAGGAAGAGCATAATCTATGATCTCTAAAGAATAAAATTGTAATATGAATTTCTTGCAATACAAGTTAATTGAAAATAAATAATATTGATGTCCTTCCTGGGATGTCATTTAAAGAAAATACGCATTCGAAGAGGTGGATAATATTTTCATGTCATCAAAATAGTTTAAATACAACTCCACGCCAAACAACAACCACAAGAATAGATACGAAAAAGAAGACTTGCAACCAAATGTGGAAAAGATAGAAATAAAAGCAATTAAAATATATATGATGCAGTGTTGAATAAGAAATAATGAAAAAGAGTAAGAAGAAATCGAAGCACTTGGATCTTGGGTAAAGGCTGATATAATTTTGGAACATGCTTTCCATTAGTAATTTAGAAACTATTAAGTTAAAACCCTAGGTTAAGTAATGCAATTTCTAGGTATTATATTTGAAACCTCTCTTGGGTTCTCATAGGTTAGGATCTCTTGGTTTTGATCTACTCGCCGCTGTTGGTGATCTAATAATAGAAGTTAGCTGGATAATATTGTCTATGGTTTTAAACGAGATGAACAATGACCGTGTTTACTTTTCCTTGAAAATATTTTGTGACAAGCATTCAAATGGTAATCATTAAGGAAGGCGATCGTGTAACGGTAGGAAAGCATATAATCAATTACCATTTGACGATTTAATTATACATACGCTTTGCGCCCAGGTGTTAATTACAATGTTTGATTTCTTTACTTCGTTCATTGCGTATGTAAAGGTTTTGTCCATTAGGAATTGATCGGTGTCATTAGGTTCCTATTAGATGGCACCTTTCCAAATTAGATTTAAATGGGTTCTCTTAACCCTGTTATAAATTTGATTGTAAATAAAAACACATATTTGTAAGACACCACCATCAAACTACTACAACATGGAACCCGCGTGCCATACAAAACACTACGAATTTTATGGAACATTTAAAAGTGACATAATATGCGTAGAGCATGAACTGTCATTTAAAACAAAACAAACATAATAATAAGTACGTAATTTAAAGAAAATGAAACCCATTAGAGTGTAAAATGAAATAGTAGGAGTTGATCGTTACTACCTTTTACCATTGACGCGTGAAGGCAAGAGTCCGCCATGATTCTGTCAAAGGCGTTCTTTTAAGTGCCGCTTTGGCATTTGTGACGCAAATTCCATTGTAGTATTTCGATGGACACCACGTAATAAACCATAAAATGGAAGTTTAGAAAAATGACAATACGTGTCACCGTGATTGCACCAGTCTTTGAAATCAACAGACAAAAAGTTCCAATCACTATAATACGCAATGGTTCAATTTTTTTATAAGTACCTTATATAAATAATTGAATCTTGTGTTGGAGTCGACATAAATTTCGTTGCGAAGTTTATTGTTACTTAAACATAATTAGTTAATGATTTTAAATTTAAACTTTGCGAAATTGTTCGCAGGGAATGCATCGATCAAGAGGTTTTGATTGATCGATTTTGATAAAGTTAATACTTTTTTTAGTTAAAAAAGGAACTAACTAAAACAGTGTTTCCTTGCACTATTAACATTGTTTCGCTCTAACGCGTTTAATGAACGTATTTTAATTAGGTTATCGAAATGTAAACCTACATTCCACTTTTACGATGTGTCGTAAAGAACTCTCATTGAATACTGGTAAAAATTAGAGGAAAATTTTGCATAGTCTTAATAAATTAGGAAATATCGCAAAAAAACTAAAATTTTATATTAAACTAAATTATATTAATGCTTGTGACAAAATTGACAATTTCAATTTTGTCCAAGAATTAATGGTCAAAGTTTTTGATGAAAGTCTTGCTTATGACCACTCGTTATTTGTATTAATAATTTTATTGATCAAAATTATGCGGTGTCATAATTTTTGATTTTATTTTATTTTAGTTTTTAGTGAATAGAAAAAAAAATTAGTAATCGTGTCACATGTCCTTAGTCTAATACCTATTTATTTGAACTTAGTATTCCTGCAAGCTTACGGCATAGCTTTGCGCTAGTCAAAGCGATCATATGACACGTCGTCGTGTTATATTATTATGGCTGAGAATATGGAATAGTGATGTGCTATGTCGGGCATACTAAGTTAATAAAGATACAATGTAGAGACAATACCGACTGGGAATATTGTATTAAGACTTAAAGTAAGTACATTTATTTTACAATAAATATTTCCACGGCTTCGACAGCTTATAAGCTTGACGCGCTGAACCCATTTGCATTTATTGACAACTAAATCAATATTTACCTATTTATTTTTAATATGTGATAGTTAAACAATTGATAAATAATTTTTCTTTATTTTATTTTGTGTTATTAAAATATGCTTAGGTATCGAGCATATTTTAATAACACAAAATAAAATAAAGTATTGTATACCTACACAGATTTTATATAATAAAACGGATTCCAAGCTTTTTCTATTTGATAGGCCTATTTTTGAAGGGAACAATTCATTTAGGTAGGTGGTACATATAATCTATATATCTATTTTATTTTATTTTATTATATAAAGCTGAAGAGTTTGTTTGTTTGGTTGTACGCGCCAATCTCAGTAACTAGTAGTTCGAATTGAAAAATTCTTTTTTTGTTGGATAGTGTTCGAGGAAGGCTATAGGCTATAGAGAACGCGGACGAAGTCGCGTGTACCATCTAGTATTTAATAACAAGAGAACTAGTTCAAGAAAATTGAAACAATTGAAATAATAAAAAAAAAATTAAGGCAATCCACCTTTCATCTTTCATCTTGGGGAAATCTGCGAGATTTAGGACTATCAAAACCGCTCCATATCGGCATCCGCAAAACATTCGCATTGATTTTATTGCTGATAGCCGAATCTGTTATTTTGCGAATCTGGTTGTTTGTGAATCTGGTTATTTGCGAATCTGGTATTTTGCGAATCTGGTTATTTGTGAATCTGGTTATTTGCGAATCTGGTATTTTGCGAGTCTGGTTATTTGTGAATCTGGTTATTTGCGAATCTGGTATTTTGCGAGTCTGGTTCTATGCGAGGATACAGTTGCGCATTTGCGGATGCGGTTGCGAATATCCTAGGCAACCCTGATCCACAGACATAAACTAAACTGTAGAATGCCCTTTTTTTTTTTTTTTTTATAACGCGAGGAAATCTGCGAATCAGATCCCCACCGACCATGGGGAGATCGGTGGGGTATGTGGGACTTCTACCCACTAAAACCCCGCGGTGTTTCTTCGCGCCGTCTATGGGCGGGGGTCAGGGGACGTTTAGACACGCTACGGTGTCCCCCCGCCAGACGAGGCCCGCACACTTGCGGGCTCCACCTCGGTAAGGCGCGGAGTGTAACCTCCGCGCCGTGAAGAGACGCGCCGGAAACACACAGCACGTCTCCCCTCGTTGCCCGGTGTTGTGATGACGGCGGACGACCCCATGTCCGCCGCCCCTGGGCGAAGCGGCACAGGCCGCCTAACCTCCACCTCTCGCAGCAGGCAGTCAGCGAGGGGCTTCACTCATGAAGCACCCCATAACCTCTTCTCTGCGGCACAACCTACCGCAGGGTTGGAGGCCGCTTCCACCTGAAACTCTCGGAAAACCCCTGCTCATGTGGCCGCTCATCTCTACGGCATTAAGGGTGGGCGGCCCAAAGGGGGTTTCCACCTGACATTTCCACATCAATCGCGGCAGCCCGAGACAGGCTTCACCTCGTGTTATCGTCGGAAGAGTTACTAGGCCGGGTGGCGAGTCCGGGTGTTCACTCTTCCGAACGACTGCAGAGGGTGGTTACTAGGCCGGCCGCGCTACCGGGTCTTCACCACCCTCCACAAAGCCGCGATTGCAGTACTCTGCCAGACGGTCCTTCCCTGCCGTAGAGCTCCGTCTTCGCGTGCGTTGCCCAACTACCACTGAGCGACAGAGCTATCTGAGAGAATCCGCCCGCTGCGACCCGCGCCGGTCTTCGTTCGCAGAACCGAGACCCATACCTCGGTTCGACGCACAAGGACCGGGGGTGCCATCTCTCACCGGCCTACACCCGCGTGGGCCAAGTACGGTTCCTCGGCCCAGCGAGCGGTGACCGGTGAAGCTCCAACGGACAGTTGGAGCCTCCAAACTGATGCTCCGCCACGAGCTCCGATGATCGGAGCCCGCTCGGAGCACACGCACGTGGGTCTTGTTAGTTCCCCAGCGACAATCCGATCAGCCAAGCAAAGACCGGTGACCGGCCCCTGCAACCGCCCGGATTGCCGAGGGTTAAGCCCCCCCACCACTGCACGGTCTTGACCCACCTAGGGGGGGAAACTGTAGAATGCCCTGCCACTAGCAAAATTGTACCGGAAATGTTCCGAAGACTACAACGGCTTATCATTTACATAAATGTTCGAGTCAGGCGCAGTTGTTTAATAGGTTTTTTTTATCGTCTATTACTCAATTATTTTCTGTATGGTTTACACTCTCATTCTTGTCATTAATTTGTTTTTTATTAATATTCCCATGTCACGTTTTGCAATCATACTTCAAACAATAAGTTACTCAACATTATCGACAGCGTACTTTGTAATTGTATGACACCTACTTAGTTGTAACACGGTTTATATAAAACTTACTTTATTTGACAGTTAGACAATGTTATGTTTTATTGTGACAAATTTAATTTTGGTTAGTCCTTGCTCCTACGTAATTAGAAACCTAGCCATTTAATCATAGTCTGTGTGTATGCGCCCTTAGGCTGAATTGAAATTGAAATGAAAATTTCGAAATGTCATATACGCCTGAGTATTATATAAGTACTATCTACACGTTCCCGGCTTCGCCTGGGTTCAAAATAAAAACTATATCCTATCTTTTATGTTGGATCAAATTACTCATAGTTACGAAGTTTTATCAAAATCGGTTTAGTACTTTAAGAGTTTATTGGCCTCAAACATGAGATACGTATATATAGAGATATGTAAGTAAGTCCTTTTTCTTTAAAATTCATCTTATGATGAGTATGCGAGTTATGTATCCTTACTATCCTTACTAATATTATAAATACGAAAGTTTGTATGTATGGATGTTTGTTACTTTTTCACGCAAAAACTACTAAATGGATTTCAATGAAACTTTACAATAATATAGCTTATACATCAGAATAAGACGTGGGCTATATATATAAAAGACATTAAACGCGGACGAAGTCGCGGGCACCACATAGTTTAGAATATTGTGGGGTTATTGTACATATACATATGTAGGATACCTATAGGTACGTAAAGCAATTAGAAGATCGTGTGAAACGTGACTCCAGTAAAGATTTAGGTATTGTATGGCAATATTAATGTAATAAAATCTATGTATTATATTATGATCATGAGAAACACTGTGATTTCTCAGACTGTTGATCTGGAAGTGTGACTGAATTGGTAAAAAAATTTAAGAGGCAAAACTCAATAATTATACAAAAGAAATTATTACTTATACGGATTTTTTTAATCTCGTTGTTATAAACATTAGTTATTGGACGTGACGTGACGTCTCGTGACGTAAAAATCCATATACATACTTATGAATTATTTTATTTTAAATTATGATAACTAGCTTCTTTACATACCTTAGTATAAAACTAAGTCACTTCTCTTAAGATCTTTTGAACTACACTACATCTTTTGAATTTTTCACGGAAGTTTTGCATATACATAAAACCTGATAAGGTTTTTATGTAATATATTTAAATAGAAAAAAAAAACAATATTTTAAAACCAAGTCGTCGAAAAATATAATTATTTACATGGCTTATGTAGGCTTAAGAGATGTAACATAACCTTAAGAGATGTAACATAAAAATTATGTAGGTAGGTATGTATAGAGAATTGTAGTAATTCTAAAATCCTTAAGAAAACTCCACGATGGCAAATCCATCATGTCCCATTGACTCCACTAACTGCTTCTAAACCATGAGCAGTCCATTAACTTTAACCAACGGATTTGTTATTTTGATTTTGATCGGATTTTGATCGGATTTTGTGTTCCTAAGTATACCTACATTACAAAAATTACATGCCGGGCGAAACCGGGAGCGGGTCGCTAGTAGGTACTAAATATACTTTAACGTACATGGTTCAACATATAGTAATAAATTAATAATATTTATTTATAATAGTAATATAGTAACACAAGAAGCACAAATAAAAGTTATTTGTTCTGTTCATTCAGTTTACAAGGTGCGATAACCTGGTGTGTCATAAAGTCATATAATATGTAAGTAGTGTATTTATGAGAAGGTCATTTTAATAAGTACCATATTATGACTTACTCATATAATATATATTATTTAATTTGGAATTAAAATAAATTTACAATGATAATCACCGAAAAAAATGTACACTGGTTTTTAATTTTGTCTATATATATATTTGGTTTTAGATGTCTAGTGATTTTAATATAAAAAATAAGTCTGAAAATAAATAATGTAAAATTTATATTTTCCACAAGCAATTCTAATATTAATTACAAATATAATTTTAATATTACTTACATTAAAACGGCTAATGTCTTCACACGTTTCTATAAATAACAAAATATTAATTCGTCAGCGATTTACAGCAAATTTTTTAATTAGCACTCTACTATTTATTCGCCTTCATAAATATTCTTTCATCCACTACGATTACAAAAATGATAATCTCTGGGTTTCTTTCAAAACATTTTTAAGTATCTACGATGTTTTGATACAGGCAGGTGTTAATTCTTTTTTCAAATGTGACATGCAACCCAACCGGCCGACGCGTGTCGGCGGACTGGCTGCAGAAAAAACCGCCGTCTCGGGAACGCAACCGGCGTAAACCGACCGCGTTAAACTAACAAAACGTCTTAACAAATCCCATTCAACAGGGGAACTATTGGATTCAGTTGGTTGTAGGCTTCACTTTCTATATAGATAGAAGGCGTGACGTGACTGTATCACTCCAGACAAAAACAAAGAATAGATAACTGATTATGTCAGTAATTCATTGTGATAGAATCATAAACATGATCGATGGTTTGAACGTAACTGAATATCCATCATTTTTATTCAACCATTTATAAAGAAACTCGTGTTTTCTTAAAAAGTTTGCTGTAGCTACAACACTTTAATATAAGAGTGTCAGAGTTTTTGTAGTTATCTATACTGTGGTTATTTCGAATCCTTAACGATGTGCTCTTAAACTTAGATTTTAGATTAGACCAATTGATTGAGCTTATTTTTTATTCCAGCCAGCTTCAGTAACAGCCTGGAGGCGGTCAGGGTTAAAATGCAGATGATAGATACGGCGATACGAGGGTGAAATGATCGTACGTCGGTTTCTGTTCTTGTCGTCCTGAACCCCGACCCACTTTGGACCCACTGTGCATCTGCCAGATAATACCGTTTCCCTCTCATTTTGGGATGAATTAAACTGATCAATAATAATAATAATTTGCTGAATATAGTATAGTACAGTGCTGAAGTAGCACAGAACATTTTATACATGTATCATATATTATTAAATTGGTCGCTACATCCTGTCCTTCAAGCATGAAAATATATAATTTAATAAATTATAAAAGCATAAAATTAAATACTGGAGATATTTAATTACTTACTACAAATAATAAATTGTATAAAATTACCAATGTAAGTAGTAATTACACAGTAAAGTGTAATTTTCTGTCATAATGGATGTCTGTTTAAAGATTAAACTTAAGACTATCTTAAGTCTATCTGAGTTGTGTTTGGTCAACACCAGGTTCTAGACAGTTGAAAACATTGATATTTATGATAATGATAAAGAAGTAAAGTTTGCATGTACATTCGAATTAAAAAAATCTTTCACCAACAATTAGACTGGAATTTCAGAATGAATGTTTGGCAATCGTATAATGTCAGGCGTAATATTGCTTTACATATTTTGTCAGGCGTTTTATCTTTTGTTTTTCAACGCGGACGACGTCGCCTGCACCAGCTAGTAAAAAATATTTGTTTATATCCAATATGTCTAAATTTACTGTCGAAAATAACTATAAAAATCAATACTACTAATAAATCTGTAAGTGCAGGTATTGTATATATGTATATTCCTCCATAACTCTTACAAACTTGGTAGAATAAACATTTAGACGTGCGGGACACAGGATAGGCTACTTTTTTCTTTTTCAACGCGGACGAAGTCGCGGGCGCCAACTAGTATCATAATAATAATTATTATTTTTTTTTATATTCAAATTCAAATTCAAATCATTTATTAGATGTAAGTTTTTACAAAACATTTATCTTCGTCAAAATTACAAACTACCACCGGTTCGGAAAGCTGTTTCTAGGAGGAAGAACTCGGCAAGAAACCCCCTAGTTGCTCTTTTCATAAATCAATTTACAACATGTAACACGTAACAATACATATATATCAATCTAATAACACAATATTCAACTTTATTCAACTCCAAGGACGTTCATCATTTATATAATCTAATATCCTATAATAACCCTTTTTGCACAGGGTTTTCTTAATATAAACTTTAAATTTATTCAGAGATAATTGTTGTATATTAGCAGGAAGTATAAAAATATATTTATAGATAGTTTAACTTAGGAAGATTCGTTACACAAACGCCATTATGCCAAACTATTTAAATATGATATTTTATTATAGAAAATGAGCATCACACACGATGCTATGTGAATGTGAAGTTACGAGTAATTCGTACGGTTGGAAATAGGCTCGGTGAGGCGATTGCTTCTTTGACCTGCCTCGCACTCGGTGGCCGAATGGCATGTTATTTGTTAACTCAATGGTGATCTTACTTGAAATTACTCAGCAGAACCAGTTACAGTAATTTCACCACATAAACTCACTTGAAACACGTACATAAGTGCAAAAGTTATAGGCGGAATGTAAAAGAATTCAATATATATGTGGGATTACTTTTACATCGGTGCTTCGGATTGTTTCATCCGATATTTAATGTAGTTAAAGATAGTAATCGGCGCCATTTAAAGGCACGGTTAACGAAGCGGCACAATTGAAATGTTCGTTAGAAAATACTTTATTAATTATTGACTGTTTAAAAATAACATGTTATATTAAATTTAAATTTCAACATGATCATTTCTCTTAAAAATATTTTATTTTAATCTTGTATACCCGCCCTCGGCTTATGCAAATTTTATTTTTACAAACTTTATCAAAATCCGTTGTGTGATTTAGAAGAAGTTTTTCGTCAACACGCCTCTGTTTAAACTCTCGACGCCCGACGCAAAAACGGGGTGTTATAAGTTTTACGTACGTGTTACACACACGTGGGGCTGTCTGTTCAAATGTAGCTCCTAAACGGACGGACCGATTTTGATATTTATGTAGTGTTTAATTACATAGTTCAGGCTTCAAGCGTTTAAAACCATCAGTCCATTTCTTAGTTAACGATGGAATTTCACTAAATTCCACATGTTCGATTGTTGTGAAATTTTGTACTTTTCAAAATCAATTTATCTTTCTATCCATAGATATGTAGTTTTATTTTTATATTGACAATTGAAGGAAGTCACAGGCGTCCTTCATTTGTATAATATAGAAGTTGAGTTTGGCTGGACAATCAGGATCGGGCTGGGCGCGACCTCGACCTCACAGGCTTACGACCTTGTCTCGTACGTATACTCCTAAATCAACATATCTCTATCTCACTCGTCTTCAAGAGTTGAAGGAGTTAAGGTATAACCGCTGTGTCAGCGATGAATAGCTACGGGTTCACATTTAAAATATACATTGTTCAGCTCAGCACAGATGTTTTATAGTTTATGGTGCTTTTTGTATGGGCGCAATTTAAAACATGATATGGAGTAGTTAAAATTGAAACTGTTCTCAAACATTAAAACATGTACTTGTAACATATACTTAAACGAAGAAGGAATACCTAGGTGAACATAGGTGGACTACGGGCAGTACCCGATATTTTCTTTTTTAATTAAAAAAAAAAAATTGTCTCCATCGCAGACTTAAGAAAAGACTTCCTCAGGACATCCTAGCACCAGTTGCTGATCAATAATATTTGGAGACGTCATTGGATGTCTCCAAAACATGTCAATAATCCTTGACCATACAAAATGCTGAATGCCCTTAACTGCGGTAGATTGCATAAAACAAGTCATAAAAAAAAATTAAAAGAATTCCTAGAATTCACATTTTCAGAATGAACTCTAATGCTCAAGGATCCAGTCTTTGTTTGAGTATTTTTTTTTTATTAGAGATGGGTTTTCTCTTGGCTAATAACCAGCTGTGTAGCAAGGATGAAGCCTATGATGGAATAAGCTAACCCAGAAGATGCATATATTCACTCGAACTTTGAAAAGATTTAGGTTATATGAGCTCGAAAATACAGACGCCGGCTGGGAGTTTCAAATCTTTGAAATAAATAAACCTTGGCAGCGCTTGGTCCGAAGAAGATGGATTTCGACAAGATGAGGATGGTAACCAACCGTACGTTATGTATGTCCGATGAAAGAAAGGTGAAGGCGGTATGAGCTCATGCAGCTCCTGAGTACACTCCCCGAAGTACATATTATTCGAAGTAACTACACCTATTGGGCTCCATTCGCGTACACTGGTGGTTGAGATATAAATGCAATTAAAAAATTAAATGCAAGCCATGTGCTTGTTATGGTGGTGTCGATCAATCGATTTATTATAAATTTTTGGTTTGGATCGCTTCACGCAATCTGGTGGTGACAATTCCTAGTAATCTATCTCACAGGAATCAATCTATATTCGCCATCTTCAAAGTTTTCTCAACCCTCCTGCCTGCCGGCATTCGAACCCGGGACAGTGCGTCAAAGCAAACACCTTAACCACTTGACCAAGGTTCAAGTTTCAGCAGAGAGTAAGTGTAGTGTTTTCGTTTTTCGACTTCATTAAGTTTCGTATAAAATCCGTTAATATTTGATTATACACTTATTTTTTTCACAGTAACATATGATACCGTTAATATTGCTAAACTGGAAATATCCTAAAATAAAACGCAGCAACGGTTCTACCTCATAAAACGTGTATTGACAGCAATTCGATTTCGTGATCTGAAATATAAATGATTCCTATTACGAGACGATATCATTTCCCAGAAACGTTTGAGGATGTAAAAATAAAATGGAATTTTTGTTGTTGCTTTTGAATGTTACTTTAACAATTACATTACTAAAAACTGTAAAAGGCTATTTTATTACTTGAATTTTTTTCAAAATTTCAAATGGACATAGGCTATACATTACTTTTTCTCCGACCTAATAGTATGTATCTACTGGGTGGGTACCTCTAATTGTACCCAGGCAAGGCCGGGGTCAAGTCGATAATAAATTCATAAAATACTTGGGCGATATGGAGTGTACCCTTCACCCATTAGAGTCCCCGCAGACTACAGTTTGGTCGGATTTTGTATTAGTATGAAGAGGTGAATCACTAAATGTGCGCACTTGCATACCTCTTCATAATGATTGAAAAGCCAACCAAACTATCGGCCCATAAAAAGTATGTAGCTCTGCGGGGACTCTGTACCCATGTTAGTCGTTTTGGGTACGCCGAGTACCAGACTATTTGAACTTTCAGAGAAGGCAATTAAACGCCAGTTAAGTACTTGATCAACTAGCTCTTCGGGTTAGAATTAACTTGCTATACCACGCATAGTCCTAAAGAAAATCTTTATCAACTCTGGGTTTTATGAAGCGATAGGTAAATTGTGAGGTAAGTACTTTAAAATAACAATATATAATATCTCAAATATAATATATGGTCTTATTGTATTAGGGCCCGGAAGCTTTCAGTAAGGTCCATATAGCTTTTTAAACGATAGATTTTATTTATTTAATTATTACTTAACATAGTGTTACCGCCATCTGTACCAATGTGAGTGAAATATTGAAATATCTGTAGGTATTGTATTGCAGCTACTGGACGCTAGATGGCGCTGTTATTATAAAACTGTTTTGTTATAATTTTTCTGCACTATTTGCTTGAGGGAAACTTATTAGAAAAAAAAATCAACACACGACTTTATTTGCTTACTAGATCCTAGAAAACAATTTGTCTATTTTTTTATATGCCGTAATACTGTTCTTCTTTTAACTTAATTAAATGATTAGACCCTTCTTTTAACAAATCTATTTTATTTATTTGTTAAATATTACATGCTGTAAGGTTAGCTATTAAATAAATAAATAAAAAATAATGTAATAAAATTTTAATCTAATCTATTATTATTAAATCGAGAACATATTAATGCATATTATATAATTTGTGGTGTAAGAAGCATTTGTTAATATACATTATATACATAGATAGATTATATATATAGATAGCTACATAAATATCTTTGGTTTTTAGTTAGTAATAGAGTTATTTTCACATTTATAATATTACACGTAGTATGGATACTATTGGATTAAGTATTAAGTAAAGTGTAGTATTAGTTAGGGACCCCCCTATTTTATTTTTATTTAAATATAAATAAAATAAACTAACTAATATAAATTTATTGAATGCTCTTTAAAGCTAAAGCTGGTGGAGATTTTAAAAACGTACACGACTGGTGAACGTATAAAATCCGATTTTCGAAATTCAAAATTAGAGGACACAGGACACGTGGGTGTGGATTACGCGATAATTGGACACAAAGCGTCGCATAACAAAGGAATAACTGTGTGTGTTGCCAATGTTTTAATGTATTTTTTTGAAACGACATCCCCGGATTTAAAATTAAACGTGTACCTACCATACAATCTGCTTCTATTTTTTTTTGCAGGCTGGAACAAACATCCCATGAGATTTCATTGCTTTTATTACAATAAATATTACTTAAAAAAAAAACCTTATCGCTGCTTAAAAATTAAGGTGCCTCAAATCAAAATTACGCTTTTTACAGGAGAGATAATCGAAAAAATCTAAATTAATTTTTGTCTTTTTTTTTCTTATTAAATATGTATCAAATATATGCATATTTAATATATAATATAATGCATAAATCGTTAGAAGCGTATTTTTTAGTAGCATTAAATGTTTAAGTACTTTTATAATAAACTGAATACTAGAAGAGATATAAGAATATAAGTTACTTTTGAATATATAAAATATGATCAAAATATACTAAATATGAAATAAAACAAAAATAAGTCTTTTTGCAACATACAATATGAAAGAATGTGAATGTATTTTTGAAATGAAAACATTTTTGGATTTTCTGTTTTATGGCCCTTTAGTTTTTAAACAGCGTTATGTTTTTTTAATAACTTGTTGTTATTGTGTTTGGGTGAAACACCCGGTCTATATGGAGTTGGCTTTTTAATACAAAAAGAACATAAAAATAAAATAGTAAACTTTTCAGCATTTTCAGACAGAGTTGCTCTGTTAAAAATGAAGTACGATAACCAAACCATTAGTGTAATACAGGTGTACGCACCAACTGAAAAGGCTACAGATGAAGAAATCGACTCGTTCTATGAAACACTACGGATAGCTCAAGACCAAGCAGGAGAAAATGCGATTCTTATCGGTGATTTCAATGCAAAAATTGGCCAATCAAAAGACGAAGACAAAAGCTTTGTTTTGGGAAAATTTGGACACGGGAACAGAAACAAAAGAGGAGAGAAATTAATTCAATACGCATTGGAACATAAACTGTCAATTATGAACACCTTTTTCAAAGCACGAGAAAACCGCAAATGGACCTGGCTCTCTCCTTGCGGCAACATAAAAAACGAAATCGATTTTATCATTTCGAAGGACCCTAAGAAAATAAGAAAAGTAGAAGTATTACATGGCTTAGGATTCAGATCTGACCATCGCTTGGTTAGAGCTACTTACATACTAGATCAACCTAAAAGAAGCAGAACATCGTTCAAAACACAACCTAAGCATCTAAGGATGGAAGAGGATGTATCGTCATACTTGACAAATCTCGAGACCAACATTAGTCAACTGGAAATACAAGATGAAGAGGAAGAAGATGTTCAAACTTTGTACAATAAACTAGTGAACACAATCAACACCAGCCTCGCATATGGATCGAAAAATAGAGAACAAAGAACCATCGATAAAGTACTTACTGAATCTACGCGAGCTCTTCTTGCAAGACGAACTGAACTCTTGAAAACGAAACAAAGAACTAAAGAAATGAAAGAAGAATTGAGCAGATTATTTAAGGTTACAAGTAGGGCAATTCATAGGGACTACAAACACCACAGGAACAAAATAATTGAGGCTAATCTAAAGGAATACGGAAGCACGAAAAAAGCCTATAAGAAGTTGAATACGCACAAAAATTGGATTCAAAACTTGAAAGGAAAATCAGGGGAAACCGACACCAGACAAGACATCATGAATTGCGCCACAAATTTTTACAAACAATTATACGAAGGAACATCAGACTCAATCTATTGCAGCACTATAATTGATGAAACAATAGAAAATTCTCAAGAAACGAACAACCTACGACCAGTGGATGACATGGAAGTCACCAAACACATCCAGAAACTCAAAGCAGACAAGAGCCCTGGTCCAGACGGCATACAAAATGAAACCCTTAAAACTGGTGCTCCCCTACTAGCACGACCACTAGCATACCTATTCAACAAGGCTCTCAACACAGGTCAGGTACCGGAACAGTGGAAAAGATCCGACATAATCCTACTTTACAAAAAGGGAGACCCTCGAGATATCGCTAATTATCGCCCTATAAGCCTGCTTTCATGTGTTTATAAACTATTTTCATCTATCCTACAAACACGACTAAGTCCAAAAATCGATAAACTCCAATCGATGGAACAGGCGGGGTTCCGTTCCGGATTTTCTACAACGGACCACATGCAAGTAATCCAGCAAGTGATAGAAAAATACAAGGAATTCAACAGGCCACTATATATTGCTTTCATCGATTACGCCAAAGCGTTTGACACAATTTCTCATGATGCTATTTGGAAAGCTCTGAATAAATGTCACATAGACGAAAAATATATAAGAGTACTGAAAAACATTTATAAGGGCAGCGTAAGTCAAGTCAAACTAGAGACTCGAGGACCTGACATATCGATCTGCAGAGGAGTGAGACAAGGAGACCCCCTCTCACCCAAGTTGTTCATAACAGTACTACAAAACATTTTTGATAACCTCAACTGGCAGTCGGAAGGGATCAAAGTCAACCGAGATCGTCTTACTCACCTCAGATTTGCAGACGATATCGTTTTATTCGCTGAAACGGCGGAAGGACTGGAGAAAATGATAAATACTTTAAATATAGAAAGCGAAAAAGTAGGCCTCAAAATGAACGAGAATAAAACAAAAGTGTCGACAAACAGCCACACAAACACGATAAGACTAAACGGTAAGCCCCTTGAATATGTGAGAAACTACATATACTTAGGAAAGCAAATATCCTTTGAAGATAAAAATGAAGAACAAGAGGTTGAGCGCCGTATCAACATGACTTGGAAAAAGTTTTGGTCCCTGAAGGAAGTCCTAAAAGGGGAATTTCCCCTTCACCTAAAGAAAACCGTCCTAGATACCTGTGTTCTACCTACCCTCACGTACGGATGCCAAACGTGGACATATAATACAAAAATAAAATCTAAAATCGTAACATGCCAGAAAGCAATGGAAAGAAGCGTATTAAAGATAAGAAGACTACATAAAGTAAAAAGCGAACAGATACGACGCAAAACGAAAGTTATAGATGCCTTACACTATGCTCTAAAGCAGAAATGGCGGTGGACGGGACATATGGCAAGATGTACAGACAAGAGATGGACACTGGAGACGACTACATGGGAAGGACCAACAGGAAAAAGGAGAAGAGGACGTCCTAAAAAGAGATGGATTGAAGATATAAAAGCGATAGCAGGAAGCGAATGGAGTAAGAGAGCATTGGACAGAGAGGCCTGGAACAAGCTGGAGGAGGCCTATACCCAAGAAGGGGTTCCGATCAATGGCAACGAAAGTGATAGTGATTAAAACAAATAAATTAATATTTTTATCATTATCATATTTTGTATCATATAGAAAATTAAATTATTGTAATTATTATATTATTATTTGATATATTTAATTAATTTAAAATGCATGTAATTGTAGATTGGAAATAAAAAGGCTTTATTATTATTATTATTATTATTATTGTGTTTGTATAATATGCAATATCATTTTGTCGTTCGATAGAAATTGTTGCAGACATCCAATGTCGGTTATGAATCAGTCTTTGTTGACACATGTCATAGTAATTTTAATTAACTGTTGCAATAAATAAAAAGCGATAAATACCGTTGATTATGAAATATTATAGGTATATAATTGTTGTGTAATTATATATATGAATTGCTATATAAAATTTAATATATCAAGCGGCTGTGAACTTCTGTGTCAGGGTTTATATATTATCTCAGAATGCCCATGAAACCATAAGGAGCGAATGCATAAAATTGAGATAACAGAAAGCCAATTTCTACAGTATATAGCTTTCTTATTAGTATGTAGTTATTGTGTGAGTTAAAGAAAGCGTTACGTTGGATTATATTTTATTTATTGATCTATTAAAATGACTCTACATTTGCTAAAATAGTTTAGTTACATCTCTATTAAAAAGTTACGCGTATACACGATCAATCCATCGCGTCAAATTGACTGACGTGAAGCCAAAATTTGATCGTGAATGGTAAAAACTAGGTAAAAACTGATGGCTTGATGTCAAACACTGTATTTCAAATCGCGCCGTTGCGTCATGTCAGTTTGTCGTCACGCCAAATGATTGATCGTGTATTTCGTTCATAAGATCTGTATTTATTTACGAGTTGATTGTTTTTTAATTATCATGGAATATTTTTTCTGTAAAATTTGTCAGGCTGACGGTTCACTTAAGGTGGATACCGTAGCCTTATTGCCTATAACCCAAGCAACGCCACGTGTGCTCCAAGTACGCTTTTAGCCTTAGTAGGATTAAGGATAAGGGATAGGGAAATGCGCTCAGGCATCATTTACTCCCTCAATGAAACACATACTTTTATTTCACGATGGCCACTGTTACTGTTACTGGTTTTACTGCAGCCAG
The DNA here is from genome assembly GCA_945859745.1 of Synanthedon formicaeformis. NCBI lineage: Eukaryota > Metazoa > Arthropoda > Insecta > Lepidoptera > Sesiidae > Synanthedon > Synanthedon formicaeformis. The sequence continues at coordinate 7,916,358 of OX243965.1, forward strand.
ACGGGCTGCCCAAACGACTGCGAGACGCATGGTTAGGGAGCCCACGATGCTAAATGTGTAGTCACTCGAGCGTCGTGGGGACCTATTGGACTTTGAAGATTGGATGGTAAGAAGAAAAAAAGGTTATATGAAGTACCAAATCGTCAGATTATTAAAATGCACACTTTTCAGCATGTAATTAATCTACCATAACTTAATCTGACGCGCTCGAGTGACTCCAGAAATCCCCTTTTGGGCTCCCCAACCACAGTGTGCCCTGCGACCACAGTTAGTTTAACAAAGCTTAAAAATTTGGTAACAGTTAAGGTATCAAATAAAATATGTCAAATAAAGAAATCAATGGCGCCATACAGTATACACGCTCGCATCAATATTCAGTGAGTGCATGTCAGAGGAAGTAGGTCCGACGACAGTTAGCTTTTACTTCAGTCTGTTGGTGAATAATCAAAGCCTAGCTTTGTATTTAATATTAACTAAATCTGTTTTATGTAAGGGGCCATCCATAAAATACGTCATACCTTGAGGGGAGAGGAGGGTGTCAACGAAGTGTAAACATGGGGAGGATTGTCAAAAGTTTAGTGGCGTCACATGTCCAAATCTAAAATATTCAAACACAAAACTAGTAACAGTGAACGAAAAACTTTGAAAATATTATTATCTTATCTTTATGCTCCTAATAGCTAGTTTCATAACCAAGACTGCTTCATCAGGAATGTATGGCTGAAGAAGAAGATATAGTGAAAAAAACTTATTGTAAAAGAGTCGAGAGCCGACAAAAATTCGGAGACAAAAGGTCGCAAATGCATTAAAATCAATTCACCATGTAACAAGCAATGAATAAATTAATTACAATCAACATGAACATCATGACTCTCATTACTTGAACCATAAAACCGTCGCAGCTCGCTCATAAAAGTCGGGGTGAACGATACAATATGTCCATACATTGTCATCGTACCGAGAAATGAATATAATGAGTACCGAATTAACAACCATTCTCATGGAATTCAAGAGGAAATTGTCGATGTATTAAAATCTGATTCGATCTGGATCCATAATATGAAATTACAATTTTCTTATTACATTTTTCGATGATACATTCAAAGTTTAAAAAGTATTCAAAAAAGTATGAACGCATCGCCAAGTCTAGACAGAACGACACATAGGTACTCATTTATGTAGTAGGTACAATACTGTAGTAGTACTGACCAGCTAGCGATCCGTTCCCGACATCGCTAGGGTGCATTTGCATTGTTTTCTGCAAATTATGTACAAAACCCTTCCTCGTTTATCGCTCTTTCCGTTAGTGAAAACTGTATCTAAATCGGTTGGGTTTAGAGATAGCAGAGAAATAGACAAAATCCGACAGCAAATTGGTTTTATATGAATAGAAGAGATGTGTTTTTTTATAACATTCATACTAATATTTAAAACCCCTAATATTATGAACAAATTATTACAAAAGTATTGTTTTTTATTACATAGGTATATGATTAGATATCTCTTCAAAGGTGCAAAGGTTTTACCTCCGTAACTTCATTGGTGTTTCCTCAGACAATATTAAAAATTTCACCACACTTCAAATATTTCAGACTGCAGTACATATACTTTTCGCGTCTTATTACTACTAGAACTAATATATTTAGTGCATGCATATGGTATGCAGGGTGAAACATACATAATTACAAATGGACATAGGCTATACGTTATGTAAATTGCACACGGGCGAAGTTAGTATCTAATAAAATTACTTAGGGAAGGCGTGGTAGATATCTTAACATGCAACACCTAAACCCTGTTATTCTATGTACCTACATACTTTTTAGAAATAGCATAAAATACTTATATTATTCTTATTTAAACTCAACTTCGTACGCGCTGTAGTTTTTTTTAAATCCTACAGGAACCTGACATTTTTGCGGAATAAAAATATCCTATATGGTATATTAAAAAAGTTTTTTAATAGCTGATCACTTCACTTTAATGCAAAGTACAATTAATATCAAACATAGGTTTTACAATCTAAAAGCACTTTATTTTTCCATAGTCGACGGAAACCTAATGAAAAACATATACGTGATTCATCGGTTACAATGTTCAGAAAAGGCGATTGCTGATGTACTCATAGTTCTGGAGCCCCTACTCATAGTTCTGAGCTCGATAACTGTATTACTACTGTGCGTAGCCGGAAGCAGGTTGTTATAGATATACCTAAACAACAATTAATATACGGTCTCTTCACCTTGGAAATGTCAGAATTCCATTGTATATTTTTTTCAATTACTTGATTCTTGATAACAATTGAAAAGGTTATATTTAACTGATTGATATATAATACTTTCAACGACATATAATATAATCCGCGATGATTCATTGTTGGGAAAGCCAATACACAAAAAAAAAGTGCTAAACCGCAAGTTGAAAAGTGTTACGCGAATTACAAGGTGTCTCTAAGCTAGACCAATTAATAAAATGAGTCAGACTAAAATCGCATAGAATAAAAATAACATTTTTTTAAATGGTAAACTCGACAGACAGGCTGACGGTCCAATTGGTGGCAGGTGACTACCGTAGTTATAGCATACATTTTACACTTCTGTTGTGAATTTTCTCTTTCAACTACGTTTACTTTACTAATGGTTGGGGAGCCCACGATGCTAAACTTGTAGTCACTCGAGCGTCGTTGGGACCTATTGGATTTTGAAGATTAGATTGTAGGAAGACGAAAAGGTTATATGAAATTTTTCATTTCAACGGTGGGTTGAGCTTCTACAGCCTTTCAAAAATGTAAAAAAAATCTGTCACATTGACATACTCGAGCGCGTCAGATATTCATAATGTATACGGCCCACATGTAATTAACCCACCATATCTTAATCTGACGCGCTCGAGAATGTCAAGGTCACGATTTTTTTTTTGCAACTACATGTATGTGACCTTCCCATTTCCTTTCGTCACGCTCAAATCGTCAGATTATTAAAATGTACACTTTTCAGCATGTAATTAACCCACCATATCTTAATCTGACACGCTCAAGAATGTCAAGGTCACGATTTTTTTTTTTGCAACTTTGTGACCTTCCCATTTCCTTTCGTCACGCTCAAATCGTCAGATTATTAAAATGCACACTTTTCATCATGTAATTAATCTACCATAGCTTAATCTGACTCGCTCGAGTGACTGCAGAAATCCTCTCTTGGGCTCCCTAACCATAAATTATATAGCTGACAAAGGAGTTGTAAGAGTGTAAGTGGTTCGGTGCATGCTATAATGCATGTACAGGTTAGCACCCACACGTGACTCATGTGTGGTAAACACACGCTGAACTCTAAAAGTGTCGACTTTGCAGACGGTAAGTGATTAATTATTACGGTAAATATTGTAAGAATTTTTAAAGGAATGACTAACAAAGGTATTTGAATAAATTAAAGTCATTCGCAACGCTAAGTAAAAATATTTAGAAGACATCGAAATTAACATACTAGCTAATAATTTTTTTATAAACAAACCTTCGTGATTAATTAGTGAAAACATATAAAATTTCGTTGGGTGGTTCACAAGTAGTTCGTGGAGAAACAGAGAGACGCGGACAGATTCGGCGACTTGGTTGGAATTTTTTTTTCCATTTACATAAAAACTTATAGGATTTATTATTATATATAAGCCTTTTGTGAAAATTGTCTAGCTAATGGTGAAAATCCCATCAAAGTCCGTTGTGTGGTTTAGAAAGAGTTAGCGGACAGATGGCGACTTCAAATTATATTACAAAATGTATGCTTGACTAAGATTATGCTAATTGCTTAAAAAAATATTATCCTAAACTATAACTTTAATTACTTTTAAAATTAAATTATTTAATACCTATTTTTATCTGACCGCAGTTAACGAGCAAAAAAATAACAAATGTCACGGAAAAATAGTGTTATATTTTATTCAATAATGTTTTTCCGGTTAGTTAGCTAAATTCTATATGTGCCATGGTTGAGGTCGAATTATAGAAATTACACAAAAACAATACAATACTAACAAAATGACAAATACAAATGACGTCTTCGAAGACCTACTTGAGTCAACAGAATAAAATAAATAAATAAATACACATTTAACCTATTTCCAAGTTTCCTATAATGTATAATATTTATATTATAGGAATATAATATAGCCAGCCCCGAACGTTCGTTCTTCAGGGCTGAGTAAGTATATGTTTCTAGGAATTGATGATAGCCCTAAATTCTCTTACTTATTCTAAAGATTTTTTTTAAATATATGTTACTAGTGACCCGCTTCCGGCTTCGCCTGGAGTGAATTTTTTATATCATCAATACTAATAATAAATCTGTAAGAGTTGGTCATGGAGTAAGTTACTTTGTTTTCAGAGATATCGTGTTTATAGGCTCTATAGGTCTCTATAGGAGTTGTTTATAGGTCAATGGAGCAGACCCACTTTTCATACAAATTTGTCTAACGTTAAATTGAGGTTGTCATAGTAACGTAAATGTTATAATACGAAATACGAGTAGGTATTTGAAGTAGGAACAAAGATAAATACAAAATGTGCACACGAAATTGTTCCTTACGGTGGGACTGCTCCCTTGACCGCGATAGTATGTATGTATGTATGTTCTTCCATATCTCTTAAACGAATTAACTGATTTTCATAAAACTTGGTAGATAAACATTCAGACGTACAGGACACAGGATAGGCTACTTTTTTTTTTCAACGCGGACGAAGTCGCGGGCGCCAGCTAGTATACCTATAAACCTTCCCAGTCTATTCCTCTTGCCAGAAGTGAAAATATGGATTAAAATCGGTCTAGCTATTCTTTTTTCAAAATTACATTACGAAATTACGAGAAAAATACACTACGAGAATTTTTCGCCATTTACGCACTCCGATGATTTTTTTTTATGTTAAAAATTAATCATCATCATAATCGCAGCTTTATAACGTCCTCTGCTAGACATAAGCCTCCTTAGACATACCGGACATAGGCCTTATTTTCCAATAGCACCTGTGTCGTTTATTTGTTTAATTGGATTTGTTAGTAATTATATGACGTACGTTTTTAGCGGTATGGTGGGACCTTCCCTGAGACTGAGTCACTTAAGAATCAACCTCAATAAGTGATTTCATTTTAGTTTCTTTTTAATAGATATAGTAGCCCGTAGGCTGACACCGATTTGACTTGTAAAAATAAAAGGATCTTCCTAATACGTTGAAACTAAGATATAACATAAGACAACTAATTTTTTTATAACTGAACTTAATTCTATATTCAAATCATCTAATACAATATGCCAGTGCCAGTATCTACTAAATACCTAAAAATATTAAATCTATCTAACTCTATATTACTTCAACATTATATATACGCAAGTAAAGTCGGCGGGAATTCAAGTGCTCACCGAAACTGATAATGATCCATAATAATATAATAATACTATAGTGAAAGTCTGTCTGCCTGTTAGCTTTTCACGTCTTATCAACCGATCATGACATTTTGCATACAGAAAAGCGCTGCCAGGGATACAGAAAAGGACATAGATTACCTTACATCACGAGGAAAGTAGTGTTCCCAAGGGATCATCTACATATAGAAATCTAATGCCATGTCAGGCATTATATTGCTCATATATTTTGTAACTTGTATCTTTTACTTTTTAACGCGGATGAAGTTGCGGGTACGAGCTACTTAGTAATTATTAAGAGACAACGTCAGGATAGTGCAAAGAACCCCTTACTTGAAGCCCTTTACTCTCAACCCCTACTGAGATACCGAAAGTACAAAAGCTGTTATTTCGTTGTGGTTACTAAGGCCCTAAGTAAAACAATTAACACTATGTTATTTTGTTATAAAATGAAACTAATAAAATAACACAACGTAAACGCAAATGACTAATATTTCCTACACTTCCCTTTTTTTTATTTAAATAAATTCGTATAAATTGGCGACTTTTTGTTTAATCTGAGTGAACTGAAATCAAAACAAGGTTACAATTAAATCTGACACCTACTTATAAAAATAATTCTAATAAAGACAGTTAGATAATTTATTAAAATAGTTGAAATATTTTTGATATGGACTAAAGTATTATATTACCTACAACATACTACTCGTGTACCGTCTTTCGCATTTACGAATTTTATTCCTGAAATATCCCAAATTATATATTTTTAATTTTCTTTAATGATTTTGTGAGGTATTAATTTTTTTTTAAATACCTATGAATGTCTTAAAATACATAGGTTCCCTTTTTTCCTTCATACTTCATAACCTACATAGAATATTAGAAAATTGCTAAGTGTGAGCTATATTTGATGTGGTCTATCATTATCGCAGGATGTCGACCGCGCCGCTCGGGTCGCCGCTCTGATTTATTGAAATTAATTGTGACAAATTGCAATGCAAATGTAACTGCAATATATACAATATGTGTATACAAACTATTGTAATATAATAATACCTATATTAATATTGCAAATGTAGAAAGGAAAGGAAATGTTAATGTTAATGTTACATTAACATCTTCTGACAAAATGATTCTACAAATTCTAAATGATTTCTTAGTAGAACACTACTTGTAGTACTACTACACTTATTCTGTGGTAGAACTAGAACCGTTCTTTTTCTAGGTAAGGCCTATTAGGTTTTGGTTTATATTTTGGACTAACTGGTGCCTTCGACTTCGTCCGGGTTTAAAACCCGAGAAAATATCACAAATAACAATAATATTTTAATAGATTTAATAATCCAATTTTATGTTTCTATGTCACAATGAAATAAAAGACATGCAATAGTTATCTCGTTAACGGTAAAGTTATTCTCAAAACACATGCAAATTGTTCACTTATCCTAAATGGAGATCGACAAGTCACTTCGTACGCTTAGCCACATAACACTTAAATTTGTCTTTTATTTTTTACTACTCATATTGTCATAATATTTTGTTGGCGACGTTGCATGCCGACTTAAAGCCTCGTATTCACTATGGGACAAATGTCCCGCGACACGTGTCGCTCGACATGTCGGGCGACGTCGCCTGACGTCGCCGTCGCCGACATCGCACGACAAGTCTGGCAACAATGCGCGACTTTTTCCTGGACGCCGCGTCGCTAAATGTGGACGAAAAAGGTCGCTAGACATGATGTCGGGCGCTAGTGAATACGAGGCTTTATAGTGTTCTCTATGTTCGAATTGGGACCGATTTTGCAGATATATTGAAATTGTCTTATTAATATAACAATTGAAAGAGGAGCTTAAGCAGGATACAAAGAGATAGTACATTGAGACACCGACTTTAGTCCCGATTAAAAGCGTTTATTATAAAAAAATCTACATTTCATGTTTGCGGTTAAATTAACAATTAAATTTAATTCAATTTAGCGCATATTTCACCAACTATCAAGTAGGCTAACTGTCATTTAAAGTCACCGGTAACCGGGGATCATAATGGAGTTGATATACCTTTGTTTGTACGGTACACGTCCCAAACATTAAATAGAAAATAAAAATAAAAATTCAGCTATCGAATGATGCAGTAAACCGAGTGCATAATTCAATAAAACACAAAATGATTTCTAAAAGTAACTAATCAACACTTTACTTGTAGTCGGTGAAAGAGGCCCTTAGTAAAATAATGAAGTATTTCATAGCTTCATTATAACCGCTAATAACCTCTATAGCGTTATAGGCGACAGTGGCCACCTACTACAAATGTAACGTCAGCCTTTTTAGAAACCATATAAAAACTTACGAATTTTATTAAAATAAGTAATTTGAAAATGGCTTAAAAAACTTACTATTTTTTTAAATTTTAACCATTTGAATAAAAAATCGTTTAACAAATTTGAGAATGAAAAGTCACGTGATACCAGTGACGTCACTATTATGTAAACGGTCATGAAGTTTTTTCTATTATACAACAAATTGGTTACTCGTTTGAATATATTTTTATTTATAGAAAAAATAAATAATTTTAATAGAGATGAAACAGTTATGTGATCGATTGTACAGAGTGCAATCAGTCGGCCCGCACTCGTCATCGCGGGCGCGGCTGCCCCACTTCCGTCTGATGAATTAGGTGTTAAACTCGCCTTCCACTGTGACCCCAGACGGATTCTGCAAATCTATATTCTTTATTCTGCTATCATAATGGGTGCTAATTTATGATTGCAAAGCTCAGTGTCTTTAATTTTATTTTGATTTTTTAGGTTCTTTTTAAAACGGTATTCAGTTTTATGGGTTTAAGTATTTAGTCTACATGATGCGCATGCAATAAAATATATTATTAACGACAAATTTATTGATATAATAATTCAAAACATAATGAAAACCACCGAAAAATGCTGCCACCTACTGACTCATTGACTCGCTGAACAACATTTGACCAGGTAACGGTATGTAAAGCCATCTAGGTCAAGTACTCAGAAATTAGCGAATACGTACGCGACCCGAACACAATTATTCATCATCTGCCCGTCTTTTGGTGAATGGTAAATAAACATAATATACGTATTGTCTGTGATAACTTTTCCACTACTCTATGTACACTTGTGACTGGCCGTTTTGTGGTTAGCCACTTCGCCATTTATTATTATTTTTTGGGTAGTATTTAAACGCATATCAAAAAAAGTACTTTTTGTATACAAAAATAATCCGAATTCACATCAAAATTACTGATTGCACAGCAAAATACTCAACTCAAAATATTACTAAATGAACTGCAATTTATATTCGTGGCATACCGCTATTTATCTTAATGTACCGCTTTTTTATTAATGCACAGCTAATAATGACTAACGCACATCATACCTATGAACTCTTTTTTTTTTAAATATAGCTTCTATTTTAATATAACTTACAGCAGTTTATCTAAATAAAACAGCATTTTATTTGACATTATTATTTTATTATTTATTAAGTACAACATAATGAGATCAGCAATACGAGTATAATATAAAATCAAATACAAAAATACTAAATTCAAAATTTTTATTGAATTATTAAGGCGGGATAGTTATTTTGCTATGAGAATGAGTTAATTTGCTGTGCAGTCAGTATTTCTGATAAGATTGTAGTATTTTTGTACCTAAAGGAATTTATTTGTCTCGCATTAGAGGAAAAAAGTAATGTAGTGTTGATGTATAAATTCGAATTATCTGCAGTACTAGTTTTGTTATACATTTAGTTTATTTGTGGTGAAATAAGTTATTTGATGTAAAAAAGTATATAAATGATGACAATAAATTGATAGGCGATTATTTTATTTGATGTGCAATTAATAATTTCCCTTATTTTTTTGCGAAATAGTTTAAACAAATGTACGTACGTGCGTGTTTGAAAGTAGAAGCTAACGGATTCTATGTTTAATATGGAAATCTTTATTCAAATCTCAATTATACATTCCATGGAGAATATTCCTGGGAACTTTTATTGATTTTATATTGACAGTCCGCCTAGAAAAGTTTTTTGTCTCGTAATGTCGTATCAGCCTAGTCCCTAGTCAAATTGGGTTTGACTTTTAATACGTTCTAACAGAACTTAAAAAATGTTTAAGAATAAAGTGGTCATAAGTAACTAATAGACAAACGCTAACTATTCGTATTAGTTTTCGAAAGGTTCAAAATGGCGACATTTTGAACGTATTTAGAAATTCTAAGGAAAATCTAAAAAAATGACCTAAAAAGATAATTTTTATTTTTTTCTATTTGTTTTTTTTTTTTATTGACATTATTTCTACATATTATAAATTGAAGTTGCTGACCGCCTATGTCTGTTTCTCCCCTAACTCTTCTAAACTGCCTAACGGATTTTGATACGGTTTTTCCTAATTAAAAGAGCGACAAATGAGGAAGATTTGTGTATATAATCGTGTGCAATAGATATTGAAACGGTGGTTAAACTATTCTATTAGGTATACCAATAAACAGAAATAAATATGAATTTATTCCTCAAAGAAATAAGGTTACATAATTTAGTGTTTTCAAATCATAAAATATTATATTTTTTTCAAGTAATTATGAAAGTCAAAACAATATTTTACAAGTGCCTAATAAAATCATGGTCCCTTTACTTAAATGTCAAATGAAAATTAAATAATGTATATATACCTAATTTTATTGTGTCTCGTATACATTTTAATACTCAATTTAGAAAAGATTCAAGATCCCACTCGGTGCCTACCTTTCTGAGTAAATATAGCTTTATCTCCGTCTGAAACTCTCTCCACACTAACTGTTTCCGCATTGCACATGTAATTAATTGTTACAAAACGACTCTGTTAGTACGTTCGAATGATATCTGATCAGAAAACATATGGCATCGTGATCTGAAGAATCGCGGTGCATTCGTGGGTCGTGGGTCAGAGTCACGTTGTTGGCGCCTCTGAGGCACGTACGTCGCCATATAAGAAGGCCACTGCCAAACGCAGCTCGCTTCCTGCTAATGACACTGCAGCACACAGTGTCACGCACGAACTACATTACTATTCAGAACATATTGGGCATTGGGTATTGCATAAGTTATTTTGTAAGTTCGCACGCTGACCGTTGTAGGAAAACGGGGAACACATAATTATTGGTGAGATGCGACGTAACTTTTTACAATTAAGGACATTTTCTATTTTAAATTTCATTATAGTTTTAAGTGTCATATCCTTCCTTCTTCCTACTAATATTATAAATGCGAAAATTTAGTCTTAAAATGTAATAAATTAATGGTAATGACATGGGGGGTAGGGGAGTCTAGATGATGATTACGTCATCGGTAGTTATATTACATTATATTAGATTTTTATAGATTTACTGATTATATTAGATTTTACTGATACGAATACCGTATCAGTAAAATCTAATCTCTATCCTAAATCTATTTTCTTATTTTTAGAATTATAATTATAACATTATAATTATAATATTCAAAAAACCAATACATTAATTGAAAAATTTTTACGTAAACATGGGGGGAGGGGGTAAGAGCTTTGCTTACTTTTGCTGACAAGGGGGATGGGGGGGTAAATAATTGTAATAAATCTGCTTACGTAATACTTGAACGGCCCCTAAAAAAACTTTTAAAAAACAAGCTTTTTATTTAAGTGCCCTAAAAATAAGACGATAATCTTTAAATTAAATATAAAAGCTTGTCGCGAGATTTACCTGTGTACCAACTAGTCTTGCCTAATTCTATGAAAGAAATGTTTCTTATAAAATATGCAAATCTATTAATGTTAGTAAAAAGCTTGTAAAAAATTGGGCGCCACCGTCGTCACAGGGATAAATATGTCAGGCTTCATGACTTACATAGACTGTACTTATAAGAATATATTCCTGAAAAGGAACACCAGCTAGTACTTTATAATAGCTAACAGTTCTTAATTAGTATCTAAATAGAGCCAAAATGTAATAATAAATTATAGATTAGATTATAAGACACGATGATGAATTTTATTGAAAGGAATTTTTTATCGCATAATATTAGTACCTACTTACGTCAATGACAGCTCATATTTTATTTAAGGCGAAACACCTTCATATAGGAACAATTTTAGTATATGAATATACTGTTTCTTTCTACCTTTCGATTCTGGAACTGTCATCCGAACAGTCCTATAATCGTTGATCGCTTTTGCTACCCCAAAAGATTTACAAATATACCTTGTACATTTATGAATATACTAGCTGGTGCCCGCGAATTCGTCCACGTTGAAAAATGAAAAAAGGTGTGTGTTATGTTAGCTCCGACGCACGACTGGAGTTTACTCTACGAACGATAAATAAATAATTTATAAATATAATTAAAACATATTAATATAAATATATTATTAATATTAATATGTATTGAAGCATATTGTAGCCTGTAACGCGTAACGTGTGACATGTGACATTTTATTTTACTCCCATAAATTTTCATACCCTGGGCTTATACATATGTATATGAAAATTAAAAATTAAAAAAATAACACCTGAGAAAATATATGACATCGTTATCGTTGTGACAACGGTGAAAAGTATTTAGAGTACTAGTAGTACCTATTACAAAAAAAACCTACTACTGTTCCCAAAAAAACTCGGACGAAAAAAGAGGAAAAAACATGCACTAGTACCATATACTATATTTACATAAAAAATATGTACCTAAAAACTCTTTTTTATACTTACTTTAGTAGTAGGAGATTTTTACTGTCCCTTAAGTCGATGATTTATCTTTATCAATACTATGATCACATTTTCCAATTGTTAAAAGGGATGTGACTGTTATTATTATAAGAATTACATATGACAAGTGACCTTATGCTGTTTGATAAAAGTTATGAAAAAATTAGTGTTAATTCCGGAACAGGAAAAGATAAAACCTAAACTAAACAATCCCGCGCTAAGGAAGTACAATATTTATTGGACAAGTGACGTCACATTATTGACATCGAATTGTCTTCTGTGGAAACCACTTGCGTACACAAAATTGCAACATAATGAATCACTTATGCACATTTTCAGGCTGTTGGGTGGTCATACGGTTTTCAGGGAAGTAAATGTCATTTTAATTTTTCTTAATTTAAGTACTAATTACTTATTTTATTTACTTAAGTATAAAAACATAATTTGCCGTTGGTAGCGAGGGCTATTTCAGATTTAATATTTTTTTCCTTACCTTTAGAATTTTTAACTCTTTTAATTCGAAATTTGTGCTATAGAAGTATAGGTAGGTATATATTTGGATTAGCAGATAAAACAACGATGATTACCATCATGGATTTGAAGAATACGATTCACTTTAAATGTATAATATCAATTTTAGATTAACTATTAAGATATATTGTAGACAGACAGCCCAATATAATATCGAGGTATTTTTTAAGATACCTATTCAGTACATAGAAGAAGAAATGCATTAACAGACGTTCGAAATAAAGTACTGCCATTCTACAAACATGTAGACATTTGGAGTCTAGACACTTTACCATTCTCTTTATAATGTTGAAAGGAACAATATATGTATTAAGACATATTAAAATTTTGTACAGCCTCTTCGCTCTGAGAAACTTTTTGTGTACGAAAAAACCCATTGTTACGAAATTCTTTTGTGAACCAGTCTGTTTTGGCTTTTACTCGTAATGTGTTAATTGCATGCACTTGAAAATCGAACCGCTCTGGGCCCAATTTATACCCTTATAATTCAAAAACACGAGCCACGAAACAAAGGCGGGCACGCAAAACCGATTTTTTTTTAATCAAACGAATTGCTTCTTGTACGCACTTCATTGTGCGTCGACAATAATAACCCACAAAGCAGTACACACGTGTGTGCGTTTGTGCGTACACGAGGGCACACACATAGAGGGACAGCGCATGCACTAAAGTTCACTGCTGTAGTCAGTTCCGTTCACCCGGAGTGTCCGAAGTTGTAGTTAGTAGAACGCGCGTGGTCGCGGTGTACGCGTGCCGTCTCTAGTGCCGAGCGTTCCGCTCATGGACACTGCTGTTTGTTATCGTTTACGAAACATCCGAACTTAATCGAGCTTTTTAGAAACAGTGCGTCCGTATAAATATTTAAACCGATACAGTTTATTACCACTCCACGTGGCCGGTGTTGTTTTTTTCTTTCGTATTGATTTCCAGTGAGCAATAGTTGGTTGACTGAAACATTTTCTGAGTTAATTTCGACATAGTCTCTCAGTGCGATTTCTGAAAAGTTGTTTGTAGTGATTTCAGTGAGCGCCGTGTAAACGTTCGCTGTCTCCCTCTTTTGTGCTTTAACTGAGTGAAAAGTCAGACTCCTTGGGGAGTGTTGTTTTGTTTTCAATTTTCCTCGGCTGCGATTTTCTTTCACGGATTTAGGGGAAATGTAAGTCTCCCTTTTATATTATGTACATACTAACACTTAGAATCAACAATATTCACCCTACAATGTAATATTTTCAATTAGTCATCATGATTCGTTTCTATATCCTTATTGAAATTATTATATTTATATACTAATATAATATTATTTAAACTCGTTACAATCATATACAATTACTTTATTTGGACAGTTCATATTATAACTTCAAAAATTCTTAAATACGAGTATCTTTGCAACACTGCTTGCTTGCTGTAGTACACTGTCGGTTCATACAGTTAACAAACATCTGGAAGATCAATTAACATTGATATGTGTAAATTCTCCATCGACTTTAGTTTCAACAGGTCCCGCAATGTAAGCTCAAACTTAATATTATAATTTTTTATTGTATTAAATTCTGTGCACATCATTTTAATTCTATTATTCTATATGCATATTAAATTTCAATACTTTCATGAATGATAGCAGTAGTTGTCAAATTAGCATGCTGTTTTAAACAAGGCTATCACCACACTTTTAAAGAAGACCACCATGTAATTATAATATTTATGTAGTATTTGTGATGGAGTCCCTTGGTGAGCGGGTAAGTGATCCAATTCCTCTATCTCTACAAAGTATCTCTTCTATTTTGTCAAGGTTGACTTCTTATCCTGATGTAGCTTGTGTCCTTACCTTGTGTGGGTAGCCTATCCACCATTTAGCCAATCCAAAATTCATTAGCCTTCCTGCCACTCCTTCTTAATAATATAAAAAAAAATGTACATTTTGATTCTCTCCTTAGCATTTTCAAATTTCACTTTATTCGTTATCATCATCATGTAGAGCACCGTTGTCTAATGAAACAGAATCACAATAATATGTCGAACTTAGTTCAGTAGTTAGTATTATGATTTATTTGTAGTTGGGTGTCGGTCATGTCATGTGGATGCTTAATTGAACCGGCGGCGTCCGTATATAAATAGCCCCACTTAGTTGTTTGTAGTACTTTCGTCTTGCTTGCACCAAATGTTAAATTTGTTCTTCTATCATCTGTGTGTTTTAAAATTTATAGAAGTTCTCATTTCTTATTTATTTATTCTATAATTTGCACAACGTACACATGTTGCTCATCTATATTTATATCTATATCTATATCTATATCTATATCTATATCTATATCTATATCTATATCTATATCTATATCTATATCTATATCTATATCTATATCTATATCTATATCTATATCTATATCTATATCTATATCTATATCTATATCTATATCTATATCTATATCTATATCTATATCTATATCTATATCTATATCTATATCTATATCTATATCTATATCTATATCTATATCTATATCTATCTAAAATATAAATAAAAATTAAGTCAATGTCCGCTTCTACCTGATTCTCCGCTAACTTCTTTTAAACTTTACAACGAATTTTGGTACAGTTTTTATCTACTAGTAGAAAGAGCGATAAACGAGGAAGGTTTGTGTATATTAAATTTGAAAAAAAAAAAAATACATCGGCGCGAAGCAGAAGGTAGGGTCCCAAGAAATAGATAAAAAGCAGAATGTACACACTCCGTCTGGGTACAAGCACAGCAACAATATTAAAGTCACTTCTTTGCACAATTCGTACGAAACAAAATTGTGCGCAACCACTACTTAACCCTAAATCTGAATTAGGTTTGCCTTATTTCTAATATTATTCTAAATTTCTAAAACTACTTTAATATAGGTACATATTTTAGTGAAGATATATTTGTCACCATAAATTAAATACTTATGTAATTCTATTAATATAAGCAAAGATAACGATTAAATTTGTTTCAACATATTTAAATTGAAATTGTAATATCCTTATTAAGAACCCCCCTGAGCTTTTATTTTTAATCTAGCTGGCATAATGAACATCTAGCTGGCAAACTTTAACATAATGATTTATTTATGACTAGCTGGCGCCCGCGACTTCGTCAGCGTCAAAAAAGAAAAAAAGTAGCCTATCCTGTGTCCAGTACGTCTAAATATTAATCTACCAAGTTTCATGAAAATCAGTAAATTCGTTTAAGTTATGGAGAAACATACGTACATACAATACCTACACTTACAGATTTATTGTTAGTATTGATAAAAAAAATATTGACAATTATGTATTTTTGTTAACACTAACATTATTAGTTTTATTTCTATTTCAAAGTGGTATTTACACAATCAATCTATCATATTGAGTAATTGCAAAAAAAATATAGACTTGCTCTTACAACAACACAATATGGGGCCCTACTTAACCTTGAAGAAGTTTTTTTTAAATAGTCTTTCTTTCTAAGTTAAAGTAGATACAAGTATTTTAGGAATGTTTCTTAGGAAACAATGAGTGTTCTTGTTTCCACACATTGAAACTTATCTCGTCTTGTGCATCTATAATAAACGTTGATTTATGTAACAAGTGGGTGTTATCTGAGGCGAACACATAAATACTGTTATCAAAAGACATTGTTTCATGTCAAAGTTGTATTTTGTCATCGACTTGATAGGGCTTTTGTTATCAATGGATTTCCTGTTCGCATTGAGCGATTGTCTTGCAATTTCTAAAGAGGTTTTTAAGCGAAAGTTTTTTAAAGAGATTTTAATCATTACAAAACCAATATAACACAATACACACTGACAACTAACAAAAATTGATAAAAATAAACCAATGTAATATGCAAGGCTCAGTTAAAAATATGCATGGTTTTTCAGTTCGTGTTGCCAAGCTCATCAGATAATATTCATAATGTTTATCTTTGTTTTGTTGCAGAAATCGCTTGGATATCTTGTGCATACAAGAATATAACAAGTAGAGAACAAACAGGCGTGCCGCCCACGTAGCACGATAACATAGCATCCCGTCCACAGAGAAATTAATCTGGCACACGGTAACAGGAAGCATGCCGATAAAGAACATTTACTGTACACCGCAGACAGTATAGATGAGGGGATCGCTCGCCGCAGACACACTAATATGCTTAGCTGACACCTGCTCGAGATTTTACAAACTTGCCATTATGTCGTCCACCGCGGCAACTAGCTACCAAACGCGAGATGCAGCACATTATCAAAATTCAAATTCAACAAACACACCAAAAATTATAACAGATAAGAACGATACAATCAAGTCGCGCACCCAACTAAACATTAAAAAAGATCACAATTCAAGCCTTGTAGATTTTAATATAAGAACTATGACAAATCATAATAATCATTCCAATGATAATTTAGATGAAAGCCTGAAACTGATCGAATTAAGTAGAATAACAAAAACGGCAGAATGCGAATGCCAACATCATATCGAGCATCGATATTCTCGCACATGTGAAGGAATTGAATGCGAATTGCATAAGAAGGGAGACGTATACGGAAAAGAATTGATTATAGGAACGAGGGTGGAGGTTGACGAATATGGTGTTCCAAGGAGGGCCGCTGATTTAAAATTTAAATGCATGCGGGATGCGCAGGAGTGGACGGAAGCGTTCGGGAGGACAATGGGTGTGCGCATACGTTCTGTCGTCGTGATGTGTCTGTTTCTTACTATGTTGACGACTTGTGCGGCGGCGCCATCGAGGTCACACCCAAGAACTACACGAAGTGCTACAGAGAAATCTGTGGTGAGTTACCTTCACTTATTCTTATTCCCTTTAAACATTACGTATAACCAAAATTATTTAAAACAGAAGTCTGGCTTCTTGAATACACGAAGCCGCGGGGAGTTTGACAAAAAAAAAGATTATTTTTCAACAATGGGGAACATAACGCTCCGATTCATGCATACTAAGTAGTCGTACAGTTGGCTCGGCCGCCGTTTACGACTTGTAAACTTTAGTTCTCGTTGTCTGAGCTTCGCACAGGAAACTGGTTGATTATTACACCGGTATTGTTTTGCTTATCTAAAACCTGAATCTGTGATTTACCATACATTGCCATCTCCCAAGTTCAGGGCCTGAGTGAATCCAATTTATTAACAAGAGATAGTTTACGTCGCCTTAGTTCCCAAGCACGCTCTGTTTATAATTACATCTGAAATGTTCTCAATAAACGTCTTCCTTTGATTCCGTAAAAGGCGCCGTTATCTGCTCACAGATTAACGACCACTTAAGGCGTATTTCCACCGAGTGCAAGTAATATAGGGACAAAAAGCTGGCGTGTCGTATTAGATTACTGGCAGTGACAGACGGACAGAGCGTTGTGAGGAGATTAATGGGCTAAGTGACGAGTAGGAGGCGTTCCTTTAGCGTCCTTCACTCGGCAAGTAGGGAAGACATCTACTCATTTATATCTTTGGACCGTTCCAAATCGTGAAAAATCCGACAAATTGTCAGGAGGACGGACGGCAATGGCTACCATTCATTATTGCTAGGGAAGAATTTAAAACTTGTCAAATTAACTCTGATTTTGATGGTGTATCAAAATCATGTACAAAAATGTCGTCAGTACAACTTAAGTAGTTTAGTTATTTTACGATTTAATTTAGGTTTTAATTATGTTTTGCTGCATGCTTGAATTTGCATTTTTTCACATAATGGTATAACGCAAGCAACGCCATAGGTGCTAACTACAAGTACGCTATCTATCTTAATAGGGTAGTAGATAAGGAATGGATTCCCCTAATAAACAACACTAACACAAAAACAAACACGTTATTTCAAAGAGATCTTGGTAAGTGGGCGAATACTGTCGCTAGACGGATTTCCTAATTTATGACTGTGAAACGCACTATTGTTTGCAACTGCTAATTCCAAATGAGCAAAAATAAAAATCAAATGCATTCGCCGATGTTAATGTAACTGAAATGATTGTAAATTTCTTATGTATTAAAATGAAAACACTATTAAACCTTATAGAGGAACCGTTAAGATAAATTAAATCAGATTTGAACTCGGTTTAATTAGAGAATAAACATGGCATGACCACGGTGGTTAGCGGCTTCCTGTGCTCGCGCAAGTAGGTCGTGTTTGTGTTAAACTTGGGTTATGTAAGTGATAACTGGTCCATTGCAGAGTTGCTTTGCATTATTCAAGTTCTTAATCATTTTTATTAATCATTCCAAGTACCTACAGTACTTACAGTTGCTATTGTTGAAGAGAATGTTATAATATTTGCATACGTCGACTTTAACTTTCATTCTTGCTAAGGGTCCTTGACCATGTTCATTTAACGGTGGGTTTCTTCTACTACTTAAGTATATATTTTTTTGGAGTTCACAAGTATCACTACCAGTTGGCTGAGATAAAATATGGTGTTTAATAACGGGTGTTCAACAAAAGTTGTGCAATCCTGACACGTTTATGTAGTTGGTTTAAATTTTATTGGTGTTGTGGGAGGTGTGCAGGATATTGCAGCCTTTAGAAGTGATTGAAATATTAACTTCGATATATATAGAAGAGCAGTTTTATATTTATTCTTATATTTGTACGTTTACCTATATGTCACTGAGTTTCTCCTGAACGGATTAACCTATTTTGACGAAAAAATTACAAACTCTTACGTGTCCTTATCTTTCATGAACATTTTGTCTCTCAATAGATGTTTCACGGTCACGTAGGTAACAAAGTTTGCATACGTTTCTTCCATTGCACGTGCATTTATTAACATTCTTATTAATTATTTAACAAAGTACTTCACTACATTTAATTAGGTAATTTAATTACTAATGTAATTTACATTGTGTGGAAGTGAAATAATCACCGTTTCCTGTTTAAGATTTTCTTTGTCTTTTTGTCTTTGCTATGTTGAAAGTGAAGCTTAACATTTTTTTTATATATTTTGTATATTTTGAATCAGGTATAATAGGAAACAGTGTAAGGAGAGTGTAAAAAAAAACATGTAAAGAGAGTGAATTTAAATAAAATATTGTATTTTAATTCACAAAAAAATACCTTTATTGGTAGTTTTACTGTTTACATTATTTACTTAAAATGTAAACTAAATTAATTATATAGATTTTTTAAAACTTGGCCAACGATCGCTTTTCTATTACAGCTTGTTTCCTAATACCATAGAGTAAACTGGTAACTACTTACTATATGCTAATACCTAAAGGCCTCCGAAAAGCCCTTATAGGACTTCTCTTCACAATTTCATCTTCCCATCTTTTAGTATGCCTATTAGCTACTCGAATATATTTTTTTCTGTCTTGTGGGATCCATTCTGTCACTACTGCATCGCCGTTTTACTATTAAAATTTTATCTGTTTATCAAACTTTAATTGGAGCATTTAAAATATTTATATGCATAGTAATTACGTGATTTTTAAAGTTATTTATGTAAAAGTCTTTGTTTTTTCTTTCTTTCGCTATTCACGTGTTTCTTATTAGGACTCGATATTTCATATTACAATTAACTTTTGATGTTACTATACACATGAATTTACTTTTACTATATGCACAGAGTCATCAATCAATACTAATAATAAATCTGTAAGGGTTGGTCATGGAGTAAGTTACTTTGTTTTCAGAAATATCGTGTTTATAGGCTCTATACATGATACTGAAACTAAATTGACGAATTTTAGAATTTTTTTCTGTATGTATGTACGTATGTTCCTCCATAACTGTTAAACGAATTAACTAATTTTCATGAAACTTGGTAGATAAACATTAAGACGTACAGGACACAGGATAAGCTACTTTTTCTTTTTCAACGCGGACGAAGTCATAAATAAATCATAATGTTAAAGTTTTATAAAATCAGAAATGTGCTCACATTATAACTTGCAAGTATAAGTTGAAATTTTAACTTTTCAATGTGAAATAAGAGCACGATTGTATGTATGTAAAAAGTATCTTCCTCTAGCCGCTATGTACATCCGCATGTCTGTGACACGTATTCCTAAAACAAAGGGCTGTCTGTGTCTGGATAGGATAGTCTGATACCGTGTAGGTATATCCAGCAAGTGATGTGCATTGTCTGCCTCCACCCGTCTGGAGACCACTTAACGCTACAATGTTTTATGCAAGCCTTTATCCTTTATAAGTACCATGCATAAATCATTATATAAAGCAACCGTACAATAATATAGCTCATTCCTAGTTAAATATACTATATGAATATAAAGTCAATCATAAATTTATTTTATCATTATTATGTCGTTAACCAGAATTAAGTAGTCAACAAAAACAGTATATTTTTTATTATTATTATTTAAAATGTCGTTGCCTTGTTCTTGAGATATTCTAATATAATTGAAGACGTGAGTGGATGAAGGTGATATGTCGCATAATTCCAATTTTGAATAAATCGAGGTTAAAGTTTTACTTTTATTTTTTGAGATAAGTCGCCACGGAACTGATTTTTGTACTAAATTATGATGCAAAGTTGTGTAAACACTCCTATTATTTAATTTAAAAAAAAAGTGAACATAGCTCCCTCTTTCATTAACAAAAGTTATTTTCTGCACTTTTTGCTTTTTAAAATTTACTGTACATATAACACCTTTTACATATTTTTATTTTCCAAAAAAGTCTTAAATCGCCGATCTTAAGGGCTGTAATCATTTATATGGACATATATTACCTTCATCAACGCAAAAAAACGAAAAAACCCAAAAATGCGACATATCACTCACCTTCATCCACTCACGTCTTCAACTATCCTAATATTTAAACAATTCTATATTCAAATATTTGTTATGCTTTCACTACTTAATAACGCTAAGAAGGTATTCCTCATTATTCCTCATATTAGTTCTAAAGAGATATTAACTCTAAGGATAAAATTTCATGAGGATTGGAAGAGTTAAAACCCATCCTCATGAAATTTTGTTGAACATGAACATGAACCGTTTCTCTGTCCTTATGTATGCTTAAATCTTTAAAACTACGCAACGGATTTTGATGCGGTTTTTTTTAATAGGTAGAGTGATTCTCAAGGAAGGTTTTAGTATATAATTTACAAAGTTACGCGGGCGAAGTCGCGGGCACAGCTAGTTTACATATAAATTAAATAATAACACAGCATCACAAACTATATTTCGTGAAACATTAGCAAAGTTTTAACAACGCAAACATAAGCCCGGCTAGCTCAGTCGGTAGAGCATGAGACTCTTAATCTCAGGGTCGTGGGTTCGAGCCCCACGTTGGGCGCAAATTTTCTCCTATAAAAACTTTTTATTCACATAAATTTTTAAAATTACACTATTTATAATACATAATTATGTAATAATAAATTTAATAATATAATAAATTCAGATTGACTGACTGGCATAAATTATGTCTATAAAATGGATGATTTATAATTGTGAGATTTGAAATATTTTCAGTTCAGATTTCATTCAGATTGATGCTAAATCTATATAAACAACTAGCTGGTGCCCGCGACTCCGTCCGCGTTCGCAGGCTATAGAGAACGCGGACGAAGTCGTGGGCACCAGCTAGTAGCTTATAATTTTGACGCGGATAAATGTTTTGTAAAAACTTACATCGAATAAATGATTTATTATTATTCACATAATATATTTATTTTCATCCTTAATTGCAAAATGAAAAATTAATCAATATACATACTTGAAGATATAAAATATTAAAACACGATCTGCACCTTCCTAAATATTTTCATATTACGACTAATTTTAGGCATGTCCAAGTGAAAACGAACACATGTTCCGTGTTAGACTGTAAGTAGGTACTCATTCCATCAAAAGTGTCTCACTAAATATAGTAATGTGGGTTACCACATGTCTAACAGACAAAATAATTAACATCAATATGTAAATAATGACTTCGGCTTGTGATGGCGCCACTGTCGCCGCAACAGCTAGTAAGCAATTTAAGTAATCTTCATTGCGTTTACCTTGTATTGGTTTGGTTTCTCATTAGATTATCTTTTTAAGTGATCCCTAGATCCTTTCGTGTATCCGGGACCTCTCAGTGTGTAATGCAAAATTTCATAATAATAGGTAGTGTAGTTGAGGCGTGAAAACACACAGACAGACAGGAAGTCCTTTCACAATTATAATATTACTAGCTGGTGCCCGCGACTTCGCCCGCAATATAACGCAATGTGTAAAGCAATATAACGCCTAGCATCTTTGCTGTTATAAAATTTTCAGGAGTTGTATCTTTATTTTTAATACATAGCTAGTGCCACCCACTTCACCCGCGTTGAAACCTCGAGAACTCGCGGACGGAGTCGCGGGCACCAGCTAGTTGTTTATATATATTTAGCATCAATCTGAATGAAATCTGAACTGAAAATATTTCAAATCTCACAATTATAAATCATTCATTTTATAGACATAATTTATGCCAGTCAGTCAATCTGAATTTATTATATTATTAAATTTATTATTACGTAATTATGTATTATAAATTGTGTAATTTTAAAAATTTATGTGAATTAAAAATTTTATAAGAAAAAAACATGCGCCCAACGTGGGGCTCGAACCCACGACCCTGAGATTAAGAGTCTCATGCTCTACCGACTGAGCTAGCCGGGCTTATGCTTTCGTTGTTAAAACTTTGCTAATGTTTCCATGAAACGTAGTTTGTGACGCTGTGTCACATTATATAATGGGAAATTATTAATTGCACAGCAAATAAAATAATCACCTATCAATTTATTTTTATCATTTATATACCTTTTTACATCAAATAACTTATTTCACTACAAATAAACTAAATGTTTAACAAAACTAGTAGTGCAGATAATTCGGAAATATACATCAGCACTTCATTACTTTTTTCCTCTAATGCGAGACAAATAAATTCCTTTAGGTACAAAAATACTACAATCTTAACAAAAATACTGATTGCATAGATAATACTAAGCGTCCATAGATAATACTAAGGGCCTCTTTCTCAAACTACAAGTAATGTGTTGATTAGTTACTTTTAAAAATAATTTTCTGTTTTATTGAATTATGCACTCGGTTTACTGCATCAAACAATAGCCAATTTTTTAAAATTATTTTCTATTTAAGAGGTAACGCTAGCAGCGTTTTTCCATACAAATGTAATCCCCTGTTTTCTCCCTGAATAATCCTTCTAGAGCAAACATTTTTTGTCATAAAATCTAGTTCTGCAAAAGCTATGCCCCTCTTATTTATTTTTTTGCACCAACTAATTACATAATAAAATATGACTTCTCAAAAATCGTAATAAATTGCCCTTTTATGTCACCCTAATCAGACGACTATAAAACAAATTTTAATAATTTTTAAGATAAAAAAAAATGATAGGGGCATAGATTAGTTCTTCTTGAATATATTTGTGTAAAAATTATTCGATAGGCTCAATTTTTAGAGGAGAAAACAGGGGAATACGAAACCTCGATTTAGTCAAAAATTATGTAGGTATAATCGGTCTGAGCTGCATTTGTCCCTATCGCACAATACGGGGGAAGGTTGGAGGTGAAGGGGGTTCAGACTAATACGTATATAACTAAGGAAGTGGTATTTATCGATAATATTATCGATACTCTAGAGTTGTTTATCGATATCGATATTTATTAAACAGTTATCAGTTTTTGCATTTATCAGTTTTTATCTTAGTTGTTTCTTGTAGGTCAGGTCCCTATCCAACAAAACTTACAATTACAATTTTACAAGTATCATTTTACAAGTTTGTAATATGTGCGTACCACAAAATATACAAGTAACAAATTTGTAGTGGAAATTAAATTGTATCGACAAGTCTACAATTTATTGTTCATAAAACTTTAAATATTACAAATGTTTTTCCGGAAAAAATTACAAATATTTAAATATACAATTGTAAGTTTAAGATTCGTGTTACAGTAAATTGTAATAATAAAGTACACATATATCGCCCCTTCGCATTAAAAGTGTATAATCTCAAAACCTACTAATTTTACTGGAGAGCGTTTTAAAGATTCAACGTGTAATAGTTTTAATAATAATGAGCTCTTCAATGTTTATTTTTAATTTTTGGCTAGGTACGTTATCTATCTTACAAAGTAATTTAAAACTATTATATTTTTTGCTATATATAGTAGTCAAAACAAGGCTTAAAAATATAATCCTTTTGAGTTTAAATACTTTTTTTGATAAAAATGATGAAAAACATAAGGCAGTATTATTCATTATTCTATCACAAAAACTGTACAATTACCCAATCATACAATTTTGAACGGAAAATTGATTCAAATTTTGCAAAATATTTAAAACAATAAGAGTGTATTATTTTGAGATTGTATAATATTAATGAAAAAGAATGCTTACTCTTGCCTAAAATTTTCGTTTTTGAATACTGTTGAAGAGACACAGCGCGTGACACTGCTCGGTCGCTTGATCGTAACGATCGTAACTAAAAATTCAAAATATTCGTGCGACAATATATATAAAAATTACATACTTCGGCCAATTTAAAACTATACATAGCGCTCTCTAGTGAATGTTGGTTGAACTACGCTCTTTAATCAATATTAATATTTAAGAGTTTCTACTGCTGATACCGAATGTTTCCGCACATTAACTCAATTTTGATAGTTTTTGGGAATTGTACAGTTTTATTGCGAAGGGGCGATATTTAGAATTTTTATAAAAATTGACGTATCGCTTCGTCTTCCTTCTCCTTGCCATAGTTAATAGCAGGTGTACCTTTGAATTGGGAGTACAATAATGATTTTAATAATCCAGCAACTGAGGTTTTTTTTTTTCGTAACTTGCAGACTTTCCAAAAATTTGACGCAGTGATACGCTTGCGCCTCTCTATAGCCCACAATTCATTATCACTCTGGCCAATTGTAGAACGTTGAAGCTCTTCAGCTTTTGCCTTCGATAAATGATAATACGACATTCTTGGTAAATTGACAAAAAACAGAGAGCAGTTTTTTTTTTCGAATATTTGTCTTTCCCTTGAGTGCATCCTGTTTAGTGACTCGGATGAAAATTATTAATTTTGATAATATCATTATTTGTTTATCCAGTCGCAATGCTGAACTGTTACACTACGATTTTTTTCTAATAGTAAAAATAATTACTCAAAATCCGGTTCACAAACCGAGTCCAAACAGTAGAGCAAATCAGAATCAAGTCCATCAACAAATACCTACTAATATGAGCGAGTAAGTTGAAATATGCAAACAAAACGCCATTTTTGGCGCCGCGCGCGGGTGCCGGGTGTGGGCCCCTACGCTACGCACACAAACACAAACTATTCACACACACATAGACAGCTTGTCGTTCGGGCGCAGCGCGATGGCAATACTTTCTTCAAATACCTATTTTTCAAATTTTGCTGTACCCGAGTTCCCTGTTAATATTTGGGACGTTTAGCGTACAAACAAAGGTATATCAGCTCCATTTACCCCGGTTACCGGTGACTTTAAATGACAGTTTGGCCTACTTGACGTTTGAGAAAGAGGCGCTTATTCTCATAGCAAAATAACTATCTGAGTAGCATATATCCTAATAAGCATCTCAAAACTTGCTCATCATATTTTTCTTAATTTTTAAGAATGCATGCTCAGCAAATTTAATAATTATTATAGCAACATTTTTTTTTCATTGCATAATTTTTAAAAGCAGAACAATGAAAACTGATTTCGCACGCTTTTTTGCCACTAAGTAAATTGTTACCTAGTATTTTGTGATAATTTTATGTCACCTATGAAAATATTCACATCATAAAATTTATAATAATCGAAAAGAAGGCTAAAATTTAGATCATGGACCGTCGAGTTAAGGTTAGAAGTTTAGAGTATAACAAGTACCTAATATTACTTTTATACCAGAAAATATTTAGGTTATATAAATAATAAAAAAGAGTTAGGTTAGGTCTAGGAATTTACCAGATATGAAAATGCGAGCGAAGCGAAGCGAGCGCACCCGTGTAACATTTTTAGACAAAAGGTGTATAATATTATTTAGACATGGCTTATTAAATACGTCGGAGTCTGTGGATTGTAGAAAATATAATTAAAACAATTAAATAATAATTAATATTAATTCTAAACTAATCAATCACTATATATTATAAAACAAAGTCCTCCGCCGCGTATGTCTGTTTGTCTGTTCGCGATAAACTCAAAAACTACTGCACCGATTTCCATGCTGTTTTCACCAATGGATAGAGTTGTTCTAGAGGAAGGAATAAATAATAAGATGATATGTCAAATAAAATGCTGTTTTATTTAGGTAAACTGCTGTATGTTATATAAAAATAGAAGCTATATTTAAAAAAAAAAGAGTTATATAATAGGTATAATGTGCGTTAGTCATTATTAGCTGTGCATTAATAAAAAGCTATACATTATACCACGAATACAAATTGTTGTTTATTTAGTAATATTTTGAGTTGAGTATTTTGCTGTGCAATTAGTAATTTTGATGTGAATTCCGATTATTTTTGTATACAAAAAGTCCTTTTTTTATATGCGTTTAAATACTACCCTTATTTAATTTATATGTAAACTAGCTGCTGCCCGCGACTTCGCCCGCGTAACTTTGTAAATTACATACTAAAACCTTCCTCGAGAACCACTCTATCCATTGGTGAAAACAGGATGAAAATCGGAGCAGTAGTTTTTGAGTTTATCGCGAACAGACAGACAGAGGCGGCGGAGGACTTTGTTTTATAGTTTTATAAATGTGTTAGGAGGGTTATGCGACCTGCTGGATAATAATAATAATAAATCATTTATTAAATCATGTTGGGCGCGCTGGAGTTTGAATACTTTTGTTTTCTTACTCGTAGTCCAGCGCGCCGAACATTCGCCATATAAAAAGTCTGGCTTTATTGTGTCATAATAACTTTTTTCACACAGCGATTTGGGACACCGCCATAACAACAATTAAAGTACATAAAAAATCCTTTCCAATGATATATCGCATGTTGTTATTGGTTCCTAGGCAGGCTTCCATACATATTTGCCCGTTATTCATAAGGAATAAATTGTATATTAAACATTTTTAGAGGTTCCCGAAGGATCATCTACAAAGAACAAATAAAAACAATGCTTGACACAATATTATGTGTGATTATTATGTGAATAATTTATGTGAACAATAAAGATTAAATAAATGTTTTAACAATTCAGAAAAAGGAAAAAAGGCGGCAACATCTATTATAGTTATCAATAAAGTATTTAAAAAAATCCAACTGAGATTTCATTGTGTACCTACTCAGATTGTAATGTACAAATGTAACTAATGATGGCGCAGCTTGCAGGATGTCATTGCTTCGTTAGATATCTGCGTACAATTAAATGAAACAGTAGTAGATAGGCATAATCAGAACAATTGGGTCAATGACGTTGAACTCCCAATTAATGTTACCAGCATGACAATACTAAAGTGAATATAATCTAATTTGAAAATCGACACTCAATTAAAATTTTTCGATACATTAGGAAGTTGTAACTAGTTGCAAGCAGTAGTGGCAGCAGGGCAACCAGCCTGGTGACATAATTATTTTATGATTATCTTTTACGCTTAAAACAATTTTTTATTTATTTATAATTTTAACAATTTTAAGGCTAATATTATAATACATGTAAAATGATAACACTAAAAACCACTGAGTTTTAATCTTTCCGTATTCCGTAAGTATTATTCCGTACATTTCCACAAAGGTTGACGATGGACTTATGTTACACATACTGTACACAAAATGAGTAAATGGGATTTGCATTTGAAAATTGCAGCTGTGCGAGGCGGTGTGTGCTCGGTCCATCAAAGGTAATTAAACCGGAACTCCTGTTTAAAACTGCTCGCCGATATTTGCATGATAATAACGCGATTACAATTTGTGATAAAGCGACACAATTTGTCCCTTTATTGCTTCAAAGTGCTATTGTATAGAGAATTTCAGAAGTTTCAATTTTTATTTTTATTTCTGAATTTTTTTTTATTGACATTTGATATTTTACTGACATTATTGTTCCTAGCTCTATGTGTAATAGTTTTAATTACAATAGCACGCGTGCTATTATTTAATTCGTGCTTTATTAACTTCCAGTTTATAATTGCGGAATGCAATACCTTGTCACTATAGGTAAAATAATGAAATTATTAAAAATAAGTTAATAAATATGGTTATTACTAGTATTATAAATTTAGTATTCCATGCATCGATATACTATTCCATAATAGATAGGAGCATGTTAGACATTTTGTCTGTCTATAACCAGATAATATTGATTTCACAACAAATTATTAATTTATACTCAGGCGCAGGGGCAGCTGTTCTAACGAGTTTGTTAATTTTTGCCTCATTATTTTAATGTTATTTGTGACTTGAGTTCAAATTTTATTTAATTTTTTAAGAAAAAGTTGAATAGCGCAATATAAACGCATACAATATGTCATTAACATTTTGAAATGACGAAATCTCACCACGCAAGAAAGCTTGGAGCTCGAGTGCAAAGTCTCCACCCATATTTTTAACCAAAGGAAGTGAATTGAATTCTGCAAATTTTATTTACAATTCATATACTTACACACACGTACCTCAGGCGCAACAGTATGAACAACCTCATCCGAATGATGTTACACAGGCCGGAAGCTCCTCCGGTATAAATACACCAGACAGAGACGGACGTTCACAAAAACAAACATGAATACATTAAAAAGAAAAGGACGGATATACTGTGACTGTTCAGCTGCAGTTGTACTATTTAAAACGTTAATGATAATTAGGCTACTTGTGGTGCAGATAATATGCCCACATCATTTATACAGGGCTTTCTTTTTTAGATACTCGACTATGAAAAAAATTGTGAAAAGTTTTATATTTGGGATCACTATCACTTACCATTCATCAGTTCCATAATGAATCTAGTTTACATTTAAAAAAGTTTAGTAATAAAATTGTAGGGTCTCTTAAATATCATAAACATTTATTATACTTAATTGAATGATACGTTCAGTCATTTATACAATTGGATCAGCCCTCCCACAATGCTAATCATAAATTGTCAATATTATTTAGTAGACGCCATACGTGACAGGATTTCGATAATCAGTATTCACAGCTCGGACCAAAACAGGTGAGGTCTGAAGCGCGGACAATTCGGCGCACGCTGTTCCGGTGACTCACTCCATCCGTCTACTGTGATTTAAATTTTCAATTAATTACAAACTTAACACCCAACGAAATAAGGTTCACGGTAGATTGAAATGATAACGCCACTTACTTATACCGCTTTTCTATTGTCATTCGAAATATGCGTTCAATGACGTTGCTTCAGTTTTATTTTTAAACTTTATATCTCTATGGCTTCGTATGTAACGTTGACCTATATTTTGGTTGAAAGACCTTTCTTCGAGTAACGGTTGAAAGAAATAAAATTTTTATTGTGTTTGAAATAGGATATATACCGTCGAAGAACTTAATGGAAGTACTTTTTAAAAAGAACCTTTTTGTACTTAACCATAAATATTTTTTAAAATAAAATTTCGACTTCGTTCTTAAATAGTTTTTTAAATTTTTAGCCACATATATTTCTTACCTAATATTTTCAGAATAAAAAGCTCAAAATTTGTTTAAACATAACGATACCGACTCGATCGTTTCTGAGATTAAATTTGAAAAAGACACAAAATCTTATTATATGATAAATATTTTAAACTATAGATGTAGGACGTATGTACCCGAAACTTCGTAATTAATTGCTATGCTATACATATTCTCATTAGAAATAAATATGTCAATCAAATTCGTTGTAATCACAAATTAAAATAATAAATAATAATTATTCTCACACGTCTCATGACTAAACGAATGAGACGAAGTTTATGGACACCTCATATTTATTGGAAATGGAAGAGGAAAAGTTCATATGTGGTTGATATTTTTAGGGCGATCATAAACTTAGATGCCAACGTAAACTTTTGAATATGTTTATTTCGAATTGACATCGTTAATGTTTGTAGTTTTAATGATAAGCACTTGTATACGTCTGGATCCTTAAATACCTTAAATATACTCTACATTGGAATCTACGTTGGCAGAAGTGTATTGTATCCGTCGATGATTACTTACAAGGGGTGAATATAAATTTCCCGATATTTTTAATCAATCGGTTTATACCTAATCTGGTCTTATGTGTAGCTAAGTATTCAGGTCAGGTCATTTGTATTGTATCATATAAGGAGGCAGTGATTGATATCTTACAGTGACAAATTTTTATTCGAATTTCAAATCAATTGAGGTATTTGGTGAGATCATTTCGTCAACTAGGGGGTGAGCTGATGGCCTTCTAACGGCTGTACAGATCTTCTTAAATTATATAGATAAAAAAAACAATAACCGAGTCAAAATCGTTCCATCCATTTAAGAGCTACGATGGCACAGACAGATACATAGACACTCAGGTAAAACTCCTCTCTTGCGTCGGGGGTTAAAAATAAAAGAGAATAATAAATTAAACGATTTATTCATTGGACATCAAGTCTTGACCGTCAAGTGAAATATCAACCTTTTTGCGGACATTTACTTACACAATATATTGTAATTTTCTTAATCAACGTAGTTTTGTTATCTATTATTACATCCTTTCAAATACCCTTATACAAGAAGAGCTCTTTGTTCAAATAAGTTGTGACATTGGATATCAACGCCTTTTTACGGATGATGTAATTGCGTCCAAGCAATACTTTGTTCCAGTGGCTATGCATCCTTAAAAGTGCAAACTGCATTCTCGTTAACCGCCTTTTTATGTGCTCAAGTTTATTTCTCGGACCTGCTATTTACATCGCTAACGCTCTCGCAGTATGTGTTATAAATATTATGTTCTTTGTTTCGTATTCTTTGTTTGACTACTCTACGTACATTCTTCTACCCATTTTGATTTTACTGTATTGCTAACAAATTATTTCCATAAATTACTTTTTTTTTCACATCGACTAATTCATAATACATACTTACTGTAGTTACACAATGTAATATATTTATGTTTTAAAGAGTTTTGTTAATTCTCTGCTGATCTTTGTTTTAGAATAAACAGTCACATATCCAATTTTTTCTGCAAATTTTATACACAAATCTTTCTCGCTTGTATCATTAGTGAAAAGAGTAACAAAATCCATTGAATGATTTAGAAAACTTTACCGAAAAAAACAACAAACGGACAGCAACTTCAATTTATAATATTAATTAACAAATATTCACTATTTGTTATGTATATTGTTTATACAAAGGAGAGGTTTCTGTTCGCGAGATGAGTTTAAGATAGCAGGTGGACTGTGCTCTACCACTACACAATACATATTTCATTAAAACTACACTATTACCTACATTATGTTAACTATATTTTATCAATGTATTGTTTTACAATCGTCTTCGTCATTACTTGACACAGGTGCATAATAATTGTAATAGTAACGCGATAACATCACTGTTTTCTTTTGTATAATTTAATAATATAAACAAAATTTTGATAGAATTATATGTAGTTTTAGCCTGGCCTGAGCTTTTATCTATTGGTAAAATAGCACTTTTTGAAGCAAAATTTTATGATTCAACTTTCAACTCTTTATCAATAAACTGGGCAGCCCTTCTAAGCGGCAGTTACGCCACCCCCTAAGTATAAGTACTTCTAGTAAGTCACCATGTGTGGTGTTGCCATTTTTTTTCTTTGCATCTGCTTTAAAATGCTCGAAAAGTAAAGGAGCTTTTCTCACAATGCTTTAAAGGAATTATCATAGTTAGGAGGTTACTTGTTGGAATTATACCTGCGAAATAACAGCACGCGTTTATTTCTTTGCTCCAGTCAGTTATGGACGGCCTTTTATTAAATTATCAAATATCAGTAAGTATAAGAGTTCTTTAAATTTTAAAATTTCTATAGCAGGTAATGTGGAATTTAACATCGGTGTTATCGTGTAGTTAGTAGAAATGTGTTGGAACTCTTGGAAGTTCTTTCAAGCTATGTTTATTTAGATAAACGAATCAAAGAAGCTGTCCTTCAAAGGCAATCAAGTGTCTACAAATATTTTACAGTCTAGCGACGACGCAACGGACGCTCACGCGATCTCGCTTCGTTCACATGCAAAACAGGGGGTTTTTTGAATAATTTATTAATGGGTGTGTAAACTCCGGTGACCGTGCTATTTATTAACATGCTTTGTTACATTAGTTTTTATTTAATTAATTAACTTTCTACTAAAAATAAATGCTAACTCAGAATTAAAAGTACAGCAACTAAAATAAAGGTACACAATTCGGAAACATTATTTGCACTAAAATAAGTAAAAAGTGGTAAGTTTGTGCTTTATACAAATTACATAAGGACGTGTTCACATAAAATAATAAGCATTTTGATTCGAAGAAATAAAAAGGCTTAAATTGACTAAGTTGCAGTTACTAAAGTTTTATTGTCTTCAACTTAAAGTTTAACAGATTTGAATGTGATTTTACTTAAAAGTACATAGAAAATTACATAAAAATTAACGTTAACAGAAGACGATCGTCGAGCCATGTTTACATTAAATCTAAATATCTGACGATGGGTGTATAATTTTAAGAGCATCATACCAAGAGCTCAATTTGAGTTATATTATTAACAAATTAAAAGAACAAACACATTATTAATATGATGCTCTTAAAATTATACACCCATCGTCAGATATTTAGATTTAAAGTAAACATGGCTCGACGATCGTCTTCTGTTACCGCGAAAGCTTTTCAGCGCCTCGGCATCCAACGTAGTGCATTCAAAAATAAACTCCTAATGGGAGTCAATAATGCAGTGAATACATATACCTAATGCAACGAGACGTTCAAGCGTGAGCAAACGGGCGGCCCGCAGGCGACGATGTATAGGCAAGACAGTAGTCACAGTATTAACAAAGCGATGTTTATGTTTCCATACATTGAGGTCCCCTCTAAAAGTAACGCCCAGCGATAATAAAGAAAAAATACCCAAACAACCACTATCGAGTGATTCTCTAGCTAGAGTAATATTAAGATACATTTTCGCGCATTTGTAATCGCTGGTGGCTTGTTCGCCTATTGTTTGTACTAAAAACTTAAAATGTGTTAGTCACAATTTCTTTTAATGTTAAGGTAGTAGGCTACCGCCGCCTACACAAGCAACGTTACAGGCCCTGTAAGTGCCCTGCCGACCTTATAGTAACATAAAGTATTTGATTTGGAAGATAGGGAAAATGCAAAGTCAATAATTAAATGACATTAAATGACAGTTGTAAAAAATTGCTGTCAAGGTTGCAGGTGAAAATATTTTATATGTCTTCGTACGCTGATGTTCACGCTATCCGTGACAAGCACACATTAACACGTAATATGTGCAAACAAGACGTCAACACAACCATGTTGACGCGCACTCGTTAAAAATGCAAGGACGGTTTAACTCCATAAGCCCCAAATAGTGTTCTCGTGTGCGCACTGCCTTATACAGTGTATATTTTATATTGGATTGGTCGCAACCGCAGGCGCGGGCGTGAGCAGTCTATCTAGTCTAAGTATAGAGGAGAAGGGAAGAAACTGCACTTGCGGCTGGACTATAATTGTAGCGAGCTACTTTCGCTACAGAGGGCGTAACCTGTTGCCAAATCAGCTGATAAACTTTGCAAATCAATGCTCATTTATTTTATAAGGATTTAATATTTTTACTAGTGGTATTTCGTGGCTTTATCCGCCATAAATGTGCATTCCCTACCTGTAATACTTCTTCTATAAAAGTTTCATCCAAAGTTTAACCTTAATATTATAAAAAAATTCAAGAATTCTTTTCAAAAATTTGAGATAATCCCTACTCTTAACAAACTAACGTCGGATCAAATTTCATGATTATTAGATAGCGTCAATATTGATTAAACTTATGGTCATTCTGACAGTGAAGTAAATTTTGATTTTATATACACTTCATAGAAATAGTATCGAAACATTAAAATTATTATAAATGAATCTTACTCAGGTTACTCAGGTTAGTGTCTACTAGTGAAATCGCGAAATTGAGAACTGAAGAAGAGCGTTCTTTAAATTATTACAACACATTAATTAGTGCGGGTCGATTTGATTAGATTTAATAATATTACAGCTAAACATGCAATGCCATGTATGGAGACCTGTGGAATCCTATCCCATGGAAGCACTGTAGACATTCTACAACACGTTCAAAAGTGGTGTTAATTAATTCCACTCCTAACCTAACATGCTGTTAAATGTTCTTCGGAAGATGCTAAATAAAATATTTTACATGCGAATTCTATTAAAAATATAATTTAGTTTTTTCCACTGAGGAATTCGACAACTATATTTTTTGCGTTCCAATTTAAAATTTAGTATTCATATCGACAAAAGATAACCAATTTCTTTCAAATTCTGTCCAATCAATTTTTACTTATTCAAGAAATTACATTTATGAGACAGTTTTTGGAGCATATCCGTACATCGATAAAATTCTGTGCCTCGTATTTGTAAAGGTCGACGCAACCCTCGCTCTTATAAATAGCTAAGCGCCCCTCGGGGATGTAAAAATGCGTCCAAACGCCCCACTCGTAATATATCAAGATATCGAATTCCGACCATACCGAACTTCAAGAGATAGTGCTATTACATGCAGGTATTTTTAATTATTTCGTGAGGCTCTGTGTATTGAATTCAACTCACCGATAAGCCAAAAAAAGTTTTAACGAATAAAATTTAGTATTACACTATAAAAATAAGTATTGAAAACTGGTATTGATACTCGTATATTTTTTTATTAATATATGTAGTTAGATGTTTTGGAAAATGTTATATTATGAGTCCTATTTTTATACATTTAATTATTATGTTTGACACATCTAATCTTAGTTCAGACCCGCTCTAGGCATCATAGGGAGTATAAATGTTTTAAAATCCTTTCTTAGCGGATGTTCATCTTAGATTTACAGTAAAAATATGTTCTAATTTTCACTTTACTACAGACTTAGTAGTTTTGGCTGTGCATTGATAGTAGTTTATAAGTATAGATAAATTTTTCGTCACATCGTAGCCATATTCGGGGTGCACTAAAAATCCATTCACTGAGGCCGCCACTATACTTGACGGCGGGAAGCGCAATCGATTACTGGGGTGAACGACACGGGAACTGACCTTTGGTCGGCTCAGCTGATCGAATATTGCATCAATATTACATTTACAAAATTCCAACTGAAATAAGTGAGCAACAAATAAAATTGTCTTGCCGACGGCCCGTACAAAATTCGCTCGTAAATTAAGAAGCTATGCACATAATTTTAACCGAGCAACAGCGTCTCAAAATAAACCTAAAATATCGATTTTATTTATTCCTTTTACGTGGCGTCTCTCGCGGTACATTTATAGTTTATTTCTGTACGAAAATATTGTTATAGTTTTGTTTCGTTAGCATAATAAAACATGATTAGGGTCTCCGCCGACTATGGATTCGACTTGATTGTGTCCCATCTCTTGGGGGCTGACAGAAACACACGTAGTATTGTTGTGGTCTTGACAATGAAGATGATCAATGTCTATTCAGTATCAGTGGGACACGAAAAAGTCAGTCACATCTCTTTGGCTGTTAGCCAGTGGTGCGTGTAACGAGCAATCATAATGTTCTTTGTTGTAAAAAGAACATACTTGTTAGCGTCGGGCATTTGTTGCGCGTTTGACAAATGAAATATAATAATTAAAGTTGATAATTTCATTGTTATCGTCGGACTGTTGCATGTGACTTCGTCCGCGTACCTTTATAAAACGTAGCCTATGTCACACGCCGATAATGTTACTTTCTATAGGTAGAAAAAAAGAATTTTAAAAATCGGTTCAGTAGTTTTTGAGTTTATTCATTACAAACAAAATTGCAAATTTTCTCTATAATATTAGTATAGATTTATAATACAACATAATAAGTATTTACAACATTTTGAATACAATATAAGGTTTTACAACTAGGCCGTACAAGTATATTTTTAAATGTAACAGTTGGTTCAATTAATTTTACATACTATATGCGTACAGCGTGGTGTTTGTACTTTATGAATTTTTGACTTGTAAGGTTTCAAGAAACCTTTTTAATATTACAAACAGTAGAAAGGTAAACTTACAGTGGTATAGTATTCAACGAGTTAAATGTTCCATTTTATTATAAAACTTACTACAGTCAAATTAATGTATTGAATGTCTACTATAACTTAAAACAAGGCTGATATGGAGACATCTAAGAATCAATATTAAGACTAAGTAAGTGTTGTTATGATCAAGTATCATCCCATGGCAATGCATTCCACTCTCACTCTCATTTAAAACATTTGAAACCGAAGCGATATGCTTAGGTTATTCTGCGATATCGAATTGGAAGGAGCAGATCAGCAGACGAACGAAAGTTTGCGGCATAACCCGGCGGATCAGACACATAGTAAGGATAGCCGACGGCCGCTGGGACCGGAAGGTTTTCGAGTGGAGGCCACGAACCGACAAGCGCAGCGTGGGACGTCCACCCACAAAATTATGTCCAACAGTGGACGTCCTACGGCTGATGTAGATGATCATAACTATATATTAAATGTTGAGTCTTTTTCATTACGTTATTTTGTCTATGTCATAATTTTCTTACATTAATTTTAAAATGTTACCGCCTCGCTTATTATAAATTCTTGAACAAATTCACGAAGACAATGATTGTTTTGACTTGTATACGTGACTGGAAATAATATTGAAAAGAATGTCATATTTCCAATTCATGTTACGTAATTAACAAAGCTTCATACAAAATGCTATCACCTATTTAGTTACCAGTTGTCGTTTTCATTGGGTTATCTGCAACAGTCATCAATCACGTATTGATTGACAACGTATGGCGCTCTGTTTATCAGATCAGTTACGGGCATTGGTCCAATATTTTCATCAAGACATAGGTGAACGACATTCTCATTGGTTTGACATTAATAATTTTATCGTTGCAAACATAACAGTTTTTATATTTCATCATTTGTCCAATTCAAAATTGTTATACACCTAATTTATTCCCTGGCTCTCTCTTTCAAGTTTCCACTTCCTTGCAAGTAAGTTTTACAGACCTTATAACCTACTACCACCACCCTCGGATTCGTATGGAGTGCAATTTCTTAAAAATCCTTTCTTCGAAGATACTTATATGATAAGATAAATCTATGTTCCAAACAGCTTTCTAGATATAGTAGTTTTTGCTGTGCGTTGATAACTCAGTCAATACGAACGACTTCATAAGTATTGATTACTTGAAAGCCTAATTGCCTTTAAGCTTGTAATTGTTTAACACAAGCAGACCTCTCTTTATAGAACTCTAAGTAACTGCATATAATGGAAACTGTTCACACAACAGATTATAAGGACTGTGTTGATTCACACTTATCTGAGCGGTCTCAATTTGCTTCATTCGCTCGAGCAGTGTTGTAAGTATACTTATTATGTTCGTGCGTCAACAATTTAGTGAACACTTGATTAACTAAGCGCCTCTTTCACAAACGTCAAGTAGGCCAAACTGTCATTTGAAGTCACCGGTAACCGGGAATAATGGAGCTGATATACCTTTGTTTGTACGGTAAACGTCCCAAACATTAAACAGAAAATAATTAAAAAAATCGGCTATTCAATAATCAATATATTCAATATAACAGAAAATGATTTCTAAAAGTAATTAATCAACACTTTACATGTACTTTGTGAAAGAGGCCCTAAATGATAGAAATTCGCTTATAATTTCGAATTTCCTTGTCCATTTATTAGCGATCGAATACAAGTAACACTGAACGAAAGCTCAAGATATATGTCTCAAGAAAACTTAATTTTTCAAAAAAATTATAAAATAAATTAATAACAATATCTTATTAGAATAAAAAAATTAAGCACTTTTATGTATAAATTTACAAAGTATTAGGATTATAATACCATGAGGTGTGTAAGAGACCTTAAATTTTATTTCAAAGTCTGCACTCGGCTGCACTCACACGTCGCGTTAATATGCTGGCGCCAACTTTGCTGTTTTCCTGGTGTAAAATAATGTCTGTTTTTGAATAAATTTTGTTCAAATTCCTTTTAATAATCGTTGCAAATAAACGAAGATATGTTTATTTATTTAACGATTAAATTACTACGGTAGTAAAAAATTAACGATCAGATTACTGCAATGGCAGATGATTTAAAAAGTGATTTATACTATAATATAGTTAGTTTAAATAGAAAGATATTGTGTAAATGGTTTATTTGACGCAATTCAAAAATGTAATCTTTTATCGCAAAGGTGAAATTATTTTAATAGGTTAAAATTATTGGCCCTTATACATACATATTAGAAAACAAAGGCACTGTAAATAAACTTCGACATTTTAGATATAAATGTAGTAGTTTTATTGTAACGGTAAAAAGAGCGATGTTCACTTTGACTCTAACTCGTAAATGCGTTTGAAAATTATGTTAGAGAATGTAATCCCTGATTTCTTCAAAAATTTACTCTCGCTTTGATATGTCTGAATATTTTAATAAAAGTGTCGTTTCAAAAGCGAACTTAATAATCTAGACTTTATTATGCTATCACCAATGCGAGACGAAACGCGATATGAATAACATTTCGAAGTTACATGCGAATATCCCTATGAAAGTACTCTGTCTGGATTCTTGTATTCAATCTTTATTTAACGGTTTTTATAAGAGAAACATTTCTCAAAATATTTTAAGTATTCATCAATAAATAACTGTACATATATTAAACAATTTAACCTTACTTATATACCTTTACTTATTATTATATCTTTACTTATTAAATACAATCATAAAAACATTACAATGTTTTATAGTACAAAAACAGAGGCTTTACCAATACTAATAATAAATCTGTAAGTGTAGTTATTGTATGTATGTATGTATGTATGTATGTATGTATGTATGTATGTTCCTGATTTTCATCAAACTTGGTAGATAAACATTTAGACGTACGGGACACAGGATAGGCTACTTTTTTCTTTTTCAACGTGGACGAAGTCGCGGGCGCCAGCTAGTACTAAATAAAATAATCATCTTGTTTCGTTTGCATCCCATATCAATACCGCAGTAGAATATAAATTGCACTTTCAATGTAATTGAAACCGCAGGATGTAACCCATCACATTCATTGAGGAGCTTTTCTGAACTTGTAATGTATACAATTGTTATCTAATTTATATCTTAACGCGATAAGAATAAGGAATAATGTTGACCGATAGAAATAAACTGTCAAGTAGCAACGACCTTTAGTCATTAGGAGATTGAATGCTCAGAATAAAAAGACAGATAAGAGTTATTACTACCAATTACATATTAATTCAAGTATATAGACTTTTTAAAAATAGCTTTATGCTTTATTGTAACTGTTACGCTTAAAAGATGACAAAAATAATGGTATCCTGAGTTTCTTTTGCGGTTTCTTCTCAGGATAGTCTAATTCTTAGCTATTTTTTCTGATTTGATTTGTACAAATTCACATTATTTCTTAAATGTTTAGTTTTACAGATATTATTTAATTTTCTATCTTCTTAAGATCGGTTCTTAAGAATTCTCTAAACGGGACAAACAATAAAGCTATAACTGTTATATTTTTCGATGAGGACCAAACGAGCGGCTATAAATAAGCTATAGTTACGACTTTCTATAAAAATAGATACCCACTATGTACTGACGATAATTGACAGTTCTATGAAACGAGACAAAAGCATCCATCATAAAAACTCAATTTTCTTTAGAACGTATTTAATTTAGCTTAATGGGTGCGTAAATACTTGTTTTTTCTTTGTATATTATTTTATTTTATTTATTTAATTACAAACTGGAGGTGCTTCCAGCTATATGGGCTTCTTCAAGAGAAAAAGTTTGTAGATAAACATAGGTAAACACTAACATTCCAGTTCTATAACTAAGTAGTTTTGTGCGTTCAATCAGACCGCAGTCCTAATAAAACTCAAATATATTTTAAAGTACTTCCCAGGCGGAATAGTCAACAAAGACCTGTCTTTTATTATTTATTTATTTAATTTATTTATTACCCTCTCTTCACAAGAACAAGAACATTTCATGCTTACTTTAAATTTAAAACAAATAAAAAATTTATCCATAAAAAAGTTAACGCTATAATATATAGTTACGTAGTCGTGTAACAACAATGATTGGATTTAAGACTAAGAATTTACTTTGATAGGTTTAAAGCAGGCACTTTCGTTACTGTAAGCATGCAGTCAAATCAGTAACGAGTTCAAAGTACTCTTTATTTTCCTCATGAAACAACCAATCAAAGCATTTCAGTTTTTACTGCGTTTTCGAACGCACACCGTTCGAGTTATTCACGTATTTTACTGCACTACAGATGCTTGAGGCGGTTTTGTACTTACTCTAACATGTTTAACATTTGATTTTATATAATTACTGGCTGTTGTATGCGACTTCGTCCGCGGGACTTTATAAAATTAGCCTAACTCGCTGATAATATTAGCTTTCTATAGGTGAAAGAATTTTTTAAATCTGTCCAATAGCTTTTAAGTTTATTCCTTGTTTATTCATTACAATCTTCTATCTTTATAATATTTAGATATTTATTTATTAGTATAGACTAACATAGAAATGACACTTAGGGCCTCTTTCACTATCTCTGAGTAAAGTGTCAAGTACCGCTAAGAGTGAGTTAAAGTCACCGCTAAGAAAGCGTACGAGTTTCACCATCTTCGAGTAGCATTACTCAAGGGTAATTTCAATGAAATTGAAACAAGATACTAGTGACATTTACTCGCCAATTAACGTTACTTGAAAAGTAATTAAACAACACTTTGTCGTGGGTGAAAGACAAACATATCTTTTATTTATTTATTCTTGTATATTTTCATTTTTTTTTACGTAACGTTATACTTTATGGTAATCTGTGGATAATATAATGGGTTGTAAGATTTAAT
Source organism: Synanthedon formicaeformis (assembly GCA_945859745.1). Classification (NCBI taxonomy): domain Eukaryota; kingdom Metazoa; phylum Arthropoda; class Insecta; order Lepidoptera; family Sesiidae; genus Synanthedon; species Synanthedon formicaeformis. The sequence continues at coordinate 7,958,038 of OX243965.1, forward strand.
GTGTATTGAAGAATGTAAGTAATATTGTAAGTAAATATCCGACTAAGGATCAGACTAGTTTCTTTATAAGGTGCTCTACCTATTATTTCTTCGCTAATTAAAGTGCATTGACTCATTTGCGCTATCTTTGCCCATAATGCTGCTCCTATATTTTCTCGTTAGTCATGATTTGTCAGCACATAAATATCGTATGAAATGTGCCAAGAAAATTTCACAAAAGTTTTTCTATTTTCATATTTAGGACATAAACTGGGCAGACCGAATGACCAATGCTAAGTATCCTTATCTTAACAAGGATTTAGTAAGGGCCTTATTATTATCCTATCAACCTATATTACGTTGTTCGTAAAAAAGGCAAAGATAGCAACTTAACATCAAGGGGAACTTCAGCCTTTCTGACTACCTTTGCCTAAAATAAAATACGAGTATTTCGTGAATGTGTTGGAATATTTCAATATTTTTTTGTGAATTTATAATATTATCAAAATAGACTGGTATATGTGGATACAATTAAAATTCAAAAACAATATGATAATATACATAAAAATCTCGTATCACAATTATATGTATGTTCGGGATAAATTCCGAAACTACTGAACCGAATTTCATCAAATTTCGTAACTATCTGTAATTTGGTCCAACTCAAACGATAGGATAGTTTTTATCTCAATTATTGACCTCAATATAAACTATATAAAACTAGCGACCCGCCAATTACGCATGGAGTTGAAATTTTCAAAAATCGTTTCTCAGCACATGCTTACGTTATAATTTCAACAGTTAGTAGCTTTGGCTGTGCTTTGATCGATTTTTATAAGTACATATTTGTCCTGAGTCGTAGCTTTAGCTTTAAACACCTTTCTTTGAAAGTCCGGGACATAAATATATAAGCGTCGTGAATATTGAAAAATTATATAAACCAAAAACATATTAAAGTACATACAGTCAACTTCCAAAAGTTTGTTCAGACACGTGTTAAGTCGGCGCCAAACATATTCATGTTTTTAAACTGGAGCCCATAAACCTAATCTAATATAACCTTTATGGCTTTGTAATAAGAATTTAATACTTGGCACACGGACAAAAGTCATTGAGGAATTAATTGTCTGCTCGAGGATGCAGTCCAGACATTATTCTTGTAGAAGTGACGTGTCCGGACATCCATTGTCCATGATGCATATTGGGTTTAATTGCTTAATGTTAATTCAACTGGAATATACTAGCAATTAATCATAAGGGATACAGGCTTCCTATTGCTAGTACTGAATATTTTTCAATATGTAATTATATATCAACTCGAAAGTTTGTGAGGATAAATGTTTTTACTCTTTCATGCAAAAACGGTTCAACGGATTTGGATATAATTTGGCACACAGATATTTTATTACTTGGATTCAAAATGTGGGATACTTTTTATTTGAGAAAAATGTTAGATTCCCGAGGGATAAATATAAAAAAAATACTAATATAAGTATAATTATACCACTTAGTTAAAGAGAGTTAGAAAAATAAATAAATCAATACTAATAATAAATCTGTAAGTGTATTGTATGTATATTGTATGTATGTATGTTCCTCCATAACTCTTAAACGAATAAACTGATTTTCATGAAACTTGGTAGATAAACATTTAGACGTACAGGACACAGGATAGGGTACTTTTTTCTTTTTCAACGCGGGCGAAGTCGCGGGCACCAGCTAGTTTATAATTATAAAAAAAATAATTACGTAACTATACAATAATTTTTTTTGTATTGGAATTTTGGTGCCGGCTTTAGCTTTCGAATTCGCTTATAAATTGTTTATAAATTTTTATTTTTAAAAGATGATTTATTTATTATTAAAATTACACTATGAAAAAATATTATAATACAATTATTCTATTTTAGATTCTATTTTATTTTTCTAAATACAGCATTAGGTAGGTATATCTGGCGTCAATTAATTGAACTATTGAGACTAAAAAGTCCCAATAGTTCAATCAATTGAACTCCTAATAATTGAACTAGTGGGAATAGATAAATTTTATTCCATGTGGTTTTTGTATGGAATGTAATAAATTATACTTATTTGTTATTCATTTATTCATTCTAATTAGTCAATAGGAATAAACGTAGGCATTTAAAGCAAATAAGGAATAAATTTTGCAATAAAAGTAAACAAATATTAATAATGTAGCCGCGCGTGCGCGCAAACAATTGCGCAAATGGAGTCAGCCACTTCGTGATTCATTTAAACTTTCATTTGTATACTGGGCCAACCATTTAAAGTTAATTTCAATACCAAACCATTAAAATTCCATTACGACGTAAAATATTTAAATGGATATTTAATCCCTCAGGAACAGTAGATACAATTTTCTGGATGAAAGATCCAGAAAATTGTACCTACTGTTCCTGAGGGATCATCTAAAATTATAAAAATTAACACCTGACAGTTTTGCAAGGCGATGATTTTTTATTTATCAACACCATCAAACTACTACAACATGGAACACGCGTGCCATACAAAACACTACGAATTTTATGGAACATTTAAAAGTGACATATGCGTAGAGCATAACCTGTCATTTAAAACAAAACAAACATAATAATAAGTACGTGATTTAAAGAAAATGTGACTGTACGTCAACCCATTAGAGTTTAAAATGAAATAGTAGAAGTTGATGGTTACTACTTTTTACCATTGACGCGTGAAGGCAAAAGTCCGCCATGATTCTGTCATGGCGGCGTTCTTTTTATGTGCCGCTTTGGCATTTGTAACGCAAATTCCATTGTAGTAGATATTTCGATGATCAACACTTAAAAAAAAGGGGCATGGCTGAAGCCGCGGACTAAAGCTAGCTAGTATTTTAATAGTATACTATCTCCCTCAAATGGACCCAGGCGAAGTCAGGTGCGTTTGAATGTACCGAAAGTCGCTTGTTTACATTGTCAACAATAAATAAGTCAAGTGAACATTTTACGGGAGAATTGTGAAGGATTTGCGGAAGGTTTTGACGTAAAAAAGTAATTTAATACCACAATTCTTTTCACTCACAGCCAACTCACAACAATAAATTTTAACAAATTGTGTACGTTTTGACTTATATCTGCTCGAGTTTTAAACTGGAATGTCATTTTCGAAATAAAAACGTGAACCGGTGTTTGTGACTTTTTTTATAAATAAAAGAAGTTTTTTTTTTTGTAGAATCAGTAAAACGTAGTCGCCGTCATTTTAATTACAAACACTAAATTATAGTTTTTATCGAATATTTGAGTAAGTTTTTTCTAAGTCAGTGGTTTCTTAGAGTGACTTGCCTTATATTTTATGACAAGAGTTGACACTTTGCTCATTAAAGATTTATTTTATACCTAACTCTGCTGCCCGCGACTTCACCCGCGTAACTTTGTAAATTATATATTAAAACCTTCCTCGAGAACCACTCTATCCATTGGTGAAAACAGCATGAAAATCGAAAAAAAAAAACTATTATTAAGAAGGACCAATTATTTTACCAAAACTGTAACAATTTATAGAAAGAATCGCGCCTAACAATAATAAACTTGTTTTGTCAAAATATAATACGAAAAATGGTCAACTGGCGGATAATCAAATCGTGAGCGGGCGCGAATTGTCCTGTTTTATTTTAGCAATTTTATCGTATGTCAACTCCCACGGCAGTCTTTTACATAAAGGTATATTATACTATTCTTAGAATATAAATAGTAGAATAAAAATATTCTTATTTCTTAGTATAGATACTTTAGGTATGCTATTAAAAAAATAAAATTGTACGTTAATTAAAAATATGCAATTATTTGTTTTCTTGAAGTGTCTTCACAGCCAAGTTTTAATGCGTAATTTAGTAAGCATGCAACATTTATAATTTATGATGCGACACTAATGAATAATTGCAATGTCTTTGTGTGTCTTTCAAACAAAGTGCTATAAAAAATAGTTCGTGTACTATGTATACTGTAAAAATTCTTTGTCCTAAATAAAAATATCCTTTATTGCATTCAGGAGTAAGGCCTCGTTCGTACGGGAGCTTTATAAAGCGTTTGGAGCTCGGAGTTTAAAATAGAGCACAGACGGATAATAAGAGACCGACTTAAAAAAGCCCCCTCGTTTGAACACACAGCCTAGAAGTCATAATTATGGTCTATTCGAAACGTCAGAAATAACACGTGAAGCGTCGAAAAAACTCTCGTGCGAACGTTAGCTAAATGTCCGGTTAAGAGTTTATTAAGAAAAATTTAAAAGACAATCTTTATTGCCCTTTTGCTAAGAAGTTCTGTAGAATAAGATAGACTACTCTGTTTAAACAAGTTGATTTGTAATATAGTACCATTTGTGGCAAAACAGTTAGCAAGTTTAACAGTGTAAGCGCCTCTTTCACCAACCTCAAGTAGGCTAAACCGTCACTTAAAGTCACCTGTCACTAAACTTACCTGTAATCGATCTATAAACGACCTTTTAACGAGCCAATTGGTCGAGTAGTGGTGGTAATGCTTGGCTTACAGCTCAGTTTCAGGATTTTCAGACACAATTCCCGGCAGAGCCAACTTTCAAAATAAACTTTTAAAAGTTGGCTCTGGTCTGGATCTAGTTTTGCAGTCATTTCAGCAGACCATTTGGTGGCTGTTACCATTACCATCTTACAGAAGACCACCCTTATACAGCTTATGTTATAGGCGAAGTAGTCACCTACCATCAGGTGGACCGTCAGCCTGTCTGATGACTTTTACATAAAAAAAGATAAAGGTTTAATAAAAAATTCAAAAATGTATAACAAAATTTAGGATGCTCGGTTATTTTAATGCTCCAAACTGAGTTTTCATAACGTACGAATGACGCGAAATACGATGCGTGATATTTACACAAAAGTTAATTTCGTTGAATTTGTTAAATCCGCATAACGAAAGCCCCGACACGCGTCAAAACTTCGCGCCGAATAAATTAATTAAAATCTTATTTGGAAGGAGATTAAAGTCGCTGCTTCATTGTAACTGAAAATTAACCTTACACAGAGCAAATCCGATTCTATTGAGATTTACGTGTTTACGGCACCAACGTTAATGGACGTAAATTTTATTTGACAATGTCTAATATTCATTTTGTGTAGATCAAAAGAATCGTTAGACAGCACATATCCGACGATGAAACGCCGAGTTGTTTATGATTTATGTATGTAATTGAACTAAGATATTATGTTTTTTTAATTATAATATTATAAATACGAAAGAGAAATAATATTAACTATACGTAAAAGAATTTTTAAAATCGGTCAGTTTTTGAGTTCATTCATTAAAAACAAAAATACACATCTTTTCTCTTTATAATACGAGTATTAGTATTGTATATTCATACGAGTTGTATATTCATATTAATACGAGTATTAGTATAACTTCAGCAGAGATACAAGTGATAGGTTAAACTAAGAGTAACAGAATCATTCAGCATATTCTTTATCCCATACCTTGTGGGATAAAGATTTAATTTCTAAATTGTATTATAATACTAGCTGGTGCCCGCGACTTCGCTCGCGTAACTTTGTAAATTATATACGAAAACCTTCCTCGAGAACTACTCTATCCACTGGTGAAAACAGCATGAAAATTGGTGCAGTAGTTTTTGAGTTTATCGCGAACAGACAGACAGACTGACAGACAGCGGCGGAGGATTTTGTTCTATAATATGTAAGGAAGAAAGCATTATTATAGGCGCCGGGACGACGTCGATATACCTCGGCTTTCATTCATTGCGATTTCGTTTTCGTGACTCATCCGACCTCGTTTTAGGAGGACGCCCACAGCACTTCCTCGGGATCATGGGATGCAGAGTTGCGGATGTATACTTATACTAAGTATATATAAATCCCATATATATACTACTTGTTGCGAAATATGTATACGTACACTTTACTAGGTATCTAATTTTGATTAATTTTATATTTTAACCGGTATTATAAGTAGTGTCAGAGTAATACGTACTGTTTTTCGCATTTGGGCAGCCCCTATGGTGGCAGTACCAACGCCTTCCAGAACATTTCCCTTCCCTTTCTCATCCTTGATCCTTAATTCTACTATGGTCATCAGGGCTCTTGAGTGCTTGTCTTCTACCGTCAAGTTGACCGTCAGCCTGTCTGACGACCTTTACATAAAAAAATATCTACATAAATCTTTTAGCAACACTGCTGTTTTACAATGGAATGTTTTACATACACTTACAATGGAATTGGTTCTCGAGTTTTTTCGCTTAGAACCACATTTACAATTCATATAATTATGTACTTTTAAAATCAATTCAACGCCATTGGATTTCTTCTAATTGTTCTTCAATTTGGAACTGCGAATTTTACTATATATACATCATATTATCAATTATTTTGATTTATATAAAAACAATTTGTGATACTAAAGAGTTGCGTCCTTTATCGGTGAATATTTATTGTTATTGCTGTGTGGGCAACAGAGTTTTGACAACTTCGCGTGCGGCCTGCCGGGCTCTGCAAACGAAAACCACACGTGCGCCGACCAAATTGTATTTTTCTGTCACTATCATCCTTAACTCCTGCGCAGCAAGAGTGGTTTTTAAAAGTCTAAGCCGCAATCATCAAATTGCAAATCTGTTACGATCAAAATTTACACGGTTAGTTTATTTTAACACATAACGCTTGGTGGAGCCACTTGAAATCTGAGCACCAGGTCAAGTAGCAATTACTTTCAATTTTGATTACCCGCCTTTTTCTTCACCTACAATAATAAAAGCCATTGTGACAGTTAAACGTCGCGTTCAAAATTCAACGGAAACATAAAAAGTAACCAAAATGAGGATATTGATTTTTTATTATTTCTTATTTCCAGATTTAAAAGAAAAACAATTAAAAGAGATAATTTCCAAAAAAAAAAACAATCTATTTTTCACGAGACTTGAGAATTCATTCTTTGATGAAGAGAAAATGGAGTTTAATAAATGTTAATTAAAAACATTTTTTATTAATTAAAATAAAAAATAGGCCATTATTTAAAGAATGTACAATGGTACATGCATAGAGTAAATAGTACTTAACCAGTAAATACCTACTATTTACTCTATGGTACATGTTATGCATCTAATGTTACTTATATAGATATAATTTAAATAAAAAATACTATTAGTGACTAAAAGGCGTAAGGTAATCACATAAATTATAACAAACCTTTTCAACTAGCGATTAAGTTAACTGTACTAGCGAAAATAAACTTAGTTTAGAACTCTTCAAATGTCACAGTTTTCAAATGTCCTGTTAAATTTACGATTATTATTTTGCATTGGTCATTTTGTCTCATATTTAATCTAATTTCATTTTGACAAAGAATTAAAACAGATAAAAAATAATCTGTAAACTAGTATATTCTAAAGTTAATTAAAGAATGCATTCTGCATAGTCACACCACACACGACATAGGATCGTTTTCCAAAAAGTCAGTGAACTCTGCGTTAGCCCGAATTGGTTCGCGACTTGCTGGTCTGTGGCGGTCGACAATAATTAATCACGCTCAATGCCAACAGCTAAGGGACGTTAATATGTCCAAGGACTGTCTCAATTTGTTACAATTCCCTGACAAAGTCCACTCTACAATTAATGGCTAAGATAAACTTCAATTCATTTATTATAACAGATCGATGGCGCCACATACCTAGTCAGAGTTTAACTGGTAAACCTAATACATACTTAATGGGTGTCTGTTTGAAATTGATTGTTGCAAGTCTTTAAAATAGATGTGATGAAAATCACATTGAATTTCTTCAATTATATTGGTCCATATTCAACAATACGAAGTGGACAAACGACCTGATAAAGGCATCGACAGTGGATCGAGGCTACTTCTAAACCAGTCCTATTGGAAAATTATGGGTAAGGCCTATGTCTTGCAGTGGACGTCCTGCGGCTGATAATGATAATGATGATATTCCAAATATAACATTTCCTAGGTTTGAAAAACAAGAATTTTACTCTCTCATAGGTTGTTATGTTCTCGTACGATCTTATTATTAAAAATATCAAAATCTGCATAGATTTTGGGAGTGATAAGATAAAAAGATCGCATAATATAAATTGGCCATATTTTGCTTGTTCGCCTTCGTAAATAAGAGTAGGATTAACAAGGCTGAACCACAGATTACTGACTAGTTGAACCGAGTACTTCTTCGTTTACACTTTTATAAAATACTGGATAGTTTATTTTAGATCAGCGCAAGATCAACCTTTTATCTATTTGATCTAATACCACCTCAACCTGAATCGTAGTCTGTTAACATTTTTACTGTAATTGAATCACAATCCATACTAATAAATGCCAAAGTGAGTCTGAATGTTTGTTACGTTTTACGTTTGACTACTTGACCGATCATCGAATATAAAAAAACATCGAATTACCACCCTATAGATAAGGACATAGGTATCTTTCATCTAAAAAAGTATTGTTTCTGTGGGATAGTCTAACTAAAAATAAAAATAAAATCTATATATATCGCGATCATTCATGAAACGTGCACCAAGTTTTTTGGCATTCACCAAATTAATACGACTACGCAATACACCGTTGTCAATGTTCACGTAGTCGTCGTAAAACCTTGATAAAAATATGTATTGAAGCATTTTAATGTGGCAAAATCGCAATGACCTTGCAATACTATTTCAGTTTGGCGACCTCGCACCATATGACCGCGGTTCTGCAGAAGGCGGGTCGTTGACTCGCACGTTTGGACAATAAATTTGAGGGTGCGCTCGATGTGTCTGCGACCTAATTTGTCACGCTACGTTACAGTAGAAATTGTTTAACGACGGAAATCGCGTCTTACTAATGTATAGTTTTAGCGAAGCACATGTTTGCGTCTAATATAATGTTTTGTTCACACGTTTCTATGCGACTTATGCTAAATATTTTTAACCCCACGCAAAAACAGGATGTTAAAAGTATGGTGTGATGGACCGATTTTGTTCGGTTTTTTTTTTTATAGTTAATAAAATCGTTTTAAACATACAAATAAAAGATTTGTAAGAATTAAATTAATTCTTTATATTTACATACTAAATATAACATTTAATTTCGCAAAAGAAAAACCTTGTATGAGATTTTATTTAATATTTCATTTATATTATGTTGACACGAACATATTTTACGCTTGAATAAAATTAGCAAGAGCAAAAAACCATATTAAAATGTTAATCCGTAAGACCATATTAGCTGTGATATTAGACTCCTGGACATGAACCAATTTTCTGTATTTTTTCTACAATAATTATAGCGGCAACGAAGCATGATATATGTACGAGTATAATTCTGATAAGTGTCAAAATGTACATAAAACTAGCCTAATTACGCCAACATATAACCAACAATCTTTTTTACGAGTATGAAAACAAAGCAAAAAGTTAAGCCCAGCAAAAAACTATTTTAATGAAATCGCACCTCACGTTTTTTTTGTTAAGCTCGTAACTTAAAAGAAATTAAAATTAATTGAAATTGTTTGAATGCTAAGTAATGCGGTGAGTGACACCACCTGCGATCCGATTAGGGTTGAGTTGACACTTGAAGAGAAATTTTACCTACAAAAAAATTAATAATATATTATTTTTAAAATAAACGGACATATCACTTTCATTTTCACATCCATATTATACTTTTTGGTTATGAATGATTTGATTTGAACTTTTTTTTCTTCTCGTGGGTTATTGACAGCCCTTAATGATACTGGTAGGTACACAGACCTGCGCCTGTGTAAGTCATCTCCATATTTGGCAGCATCCCTGATTGTATGACTCGTTTTCATTTCTTGATCGGGAACTTGACATCCCGTCTTCACCTTTTATAGGAAGGTTCTTCAACTTTGACAGAACTAGGAACGACTTCAAACTAAACTGATAATGATCAAACTCAGTTAAAACTCAAATAGGTTTAATATTTTTAGAATATATATTATTATGTTTACACGGAAAATGGGAGCGGATAATCTGTAGGCTATTTCCCAGAGAATATTCCATACAGGCAAATAGCAAGAAATCCCACAATATACAACAATAATATAATAGGAAATTTGTATACGTATGTACGTAGGTAATTAATTATCTAAAATAAGTTTTACCACATGGAAAATAAAAACAGTAAATATTAATTATTATTAAAAATTTATAAAATAAAATAAATAAAGTTAACAGCCATTACCCCATCGACCTTAACATAAAAAATAAAATAAAAATGTATACATATAATAGAAATATTTCTTTTGTAAAGGTCCTTATATAAGACATATTAGGTGTCTACATTTTAATAACATGTCAATATTACTATGTATTTTTTATTTTTATTTTTTTTTAATTACGACTTCATCATTAGATTAATACTATTTCAGATTTAATATAACTACCTGTCTTATGTTAACAAAGGATTAAAATGTAAATAGATTGCCCAATAAGCGAAATACCTTTGTGCAATTTATTAAAATTTACATAGCCGTAGTTAAGTAAGTTGTTTAGTTCCTGTTGTTAAGTCAGACTGACCATAAGCGTAGAGCCAAGTTCACTTGTCTTGTATCAATCGAAGTGGTTGAATCACTTCTGGCACAAAGCAGGAATGTTTAATGATAATATACCTACCTATATGTAGAGTTAATTTCTACTAGTAAATGTTCTATAAGCAATGAATGAATAGCTTTTTCATTATATTTGTGAGACTTAGGACCTCTATCACAAACTACATGTAAAGTGTAGTTACTTTTAGAAACCATTTTCTGTTATATTGAATTATGCACTCGGTTTACTGCATCATTCGATAGCCGATTTTTTTATTATTTTCTATTTAGCGTTTGGGACGTTTACCGTACAAACAAAAGTATATCAGCTCCATTATCTCAGGTTACCGGTGACTTTAAATGACAGTTTGGCCTACTTGACGTTTGTGAAAGAGGCACTTTTATTAAGTCCCACGGCCTATTACAATTAGATATTCCTAATAACCTATCTATTCCTTCTTAGATACGTAATAATATAGAGTTTAGTACTCATTCTTTAATAGTCTAGAAATTAGCTTGTTGCTTCGATTTTATTTAAAACTAGCCGGTGACCGCCTGACAAAATATTTGAGCTATATCACACCTAACACTACTGCTGTTATACTTTTACTAGGCGTTGGACTTTTATTTTTATATGATCCCTCGTGAACAGCACTTTTTTCTGGATAAAAGATACCCTATGTCCTTTTTCTGTAACATTGACAATGTGTATACAAAATTTCATTATAATCAGTTAAGTAGTTAAAGCATGAAAAGGTAACAGACAGACAGAGATACTTTCACATTAATAATATATATTGATTCGATTTTTATTTTTAAATCTAAGTTTGTTTTAAAGTCATTACAGCTTGTGCTGTGCTATACCTACCCCATGTGTAAAATAGTGTAAAATACTTAACTCTACTGTTGGTAATTAAGTAAACAGGACACCTAATGAACCTTAGGCGAGTATTTACTCGCTTTACAATGCTAATATTGACCTATTTGTGGAAGCTAAAACGCGATGGGCATACTAACTTGGCGTATTGCTCCTATAAAGTATATAGGCTCAAGCTTGCCTATATATTCGTGCGCCTATATATTAAATGCCTTTAACTAATATTGTTACCTTAATTAGCCGATTCGTTTTCTATGAATGTTTCAGAAGACCCTTTCAGTCGTAAGTAATATTTTTATAGACTAGGTACTTATGAAAAATACCTAAAATCACGTTGATGGATACTTAGTATCATTGGCTGTTTTTTTTCTTAATAATTTTTATTTTTATAATAACCATTCTACAAAAAAATACGTTTTAAGTATAACGTTTTAAGTTTCCTCTGAAAAGACGAAGAACGAAAAATCTTTTTAATCACATAACATTTTTCCGTTCACCGTAATAGTCACCAATTGATTTCCTTACGCAATAAAATTGTGTGAAGGAATATAATCCTGTACATATTTAAATATTGACGTACATTTCTTCCTATAAGGAAAGGCGTACAAGAAAATTATTTAATATACCTACCTACAAATTCATATAGAGAATCACCGGAACAAAATACAATCGGTGCTATTGTTTAGCGAATATAATTTCATTTAATTTCGTATGGTGCTTGCACATTAAAATTTAAAATGCATCATTGTGACTGTTCAGCGAGATTAATAATATATTTGACTGTCAACCGCAGCTTTTGTAAATAACACAATAAATTTCATTACAAATTGTGATTGCAATAAATATAATTTGTGTTCAGGAAATAGTAGGTTTCCTCAAATATAGTTAATAATATATTGACGACACGTTTGGTCTAGTGGCTAGTAACCATAGCTGTTAACCAAACGGTCGCGGGTTCGAATCCCGCTATGGGCAAATGTTTATGTGTTAATATTTTACCTTTGTACCTGAGTCATGGATGTTTGTATTTATAATATGTATATATTTACAAAAAAAAAGTAATATAATTATGTAGTATATCAACTTTCTGGTATCCATAATACAAGCAGTATTTGCTTACTTTGGAGCTAGATGGTGATGTGTGGAATGTGTGAAGATATATATAAGATATATATAAGATATATATAATATGGTATTAACCAAAGATTTAAATCTTTGGTTGATAAACCTAATTGATAAATAAATATTTACATTTTTTTTTTTTTTGTATTAACAATGAAATAACAGGTTGATTGTTTGAATATGTCATTCAATAGCGATTGAGTAATCAAGATTTACATGATAAGTAAAATATAAAGAGCTTAGAAAAAAATAATCACAATATAGTCCAGTAGTCTTCAATTTATCACCACCGCTCAGGGCTGTCCACCACCTTAGTTCTTCTCTGACTGCTTTTTTAAATAATATTATTTATTTTTACTACCTATACTAGCTTTTCCGCCGACTTTATCCGCGCTCGCCTGTCTAGAACATTCTTTATTGCTTAGTAACTACGAATAAATAGAGTATTATTTATTCGTAGCTTAGTAAGCAATAAAGAACTTTCGTCTTTTTATAACATTGATACATCAGTACTACATCTATGATTTCGCACGCCATACATAACACTGCGAACTTTATGGAACACTAGCTGGTGCCCGAGACTTCGTCCGCGTTGAACGATGAAAGGTACTATGTCCTTCTGGTGTCCCAGAGAATGTGTATGCAAAATTTCATGGTGATCAGTTCAGTAGTTTTTGTGTGAAAGCGTAACAAACAAACTCACATTCACATTTATAATATTAGTAAGGATTTTCAATAAATTAATTAAATTCGCGATTACACTGAAATTGCAATAATATAATTTATTATTGCTTATTATGTCATTATTTATATTCGTTCCTGGAAAACAACAGTGATACAAAATTGACGGGAAATTTGCGGCTGCTTATTGGACGTTGAAGTGACATAAACAAATTAATGATTAAAACCCAAACTTGCTTTTAATGCAGTGATGACCTTATATCAGACTTTATAACAGTCTTATTATGATTGGAACGGACAGGGAGTCGCCCATATTAGTCTTATTTAAAACGTCGACTAAATATTTTACGAGGTATGAATTATTCTATTGTTGGAATGAGGATCTTTTAACTCAAACGACATGTAGTATTAGCTCCCACGCGTCTCCGTCAATATCATTTGCAACATCCGAACATCTGTTCTTGTATCTGATTAATGATAATCAACTATGACCTAATAAGTGACACATAGCTCTAAGTAAATCTAGTCGAGATATTTTTCGTTAGTCTTGTGTTGAATATTTCTTATTATAAGTGTAACTAGTGTTCACTTTAGTTAAAATATAACTAAAAGACAGTCTTTCAAACTTATACGATCTAAACTCAAGGTTTGCGAAGCTGTCTTGTTGCTTTGATGTTGTCTTACTATTGCGACTCACCGTGTACCTACTTGGCGCGTCCGTATACCTACTAAGTTGGAAATAAAGTATTTAAAAAAGACGAAAAACAAAAAATATATATATTCAACAATGTTCACATGACGCAATTTAAAGAATTTGAATCTGCATGAGATTGAGCTCTCAAAATTACTACAAAAAAATTGAAAACCCTATTATAATTATAATCGGAGAAATTTTTTTCCAACAAAAGGCGAGTATTGCTAAGCCTTCTTCTTATTGTTAAGCCAGTAACTTTTTTGATGGAATCCCTTATCTATGGTTAGTGACCGGTTAAATAACCATGAAGTCGGAAATTCCTGGTTTATTTTGACCTGACAGGGCTGAATTTAATCGCTTGTTACCATCAAAAATTTTTTCATAAAAAAATATGATGTGGTATATTTTTGTGGTTACCTAATAAAGGTTAGAGTGGTGGCGTCAATTATATTCAGGGATATTATGTTCAGGGAAGTGACGTGTGGAATGACAGCAAATGTCGTCAGGGTGCATCGCGCAATGTTCGTCGCCATGAGATGCGATGACCGGCGAACGAACGTTACTCCCTTTTGATACACGATTAGTTTGTGATGAATGATGACATTGCTCGTCACAAATTAGCCCGCTAGGGCTGTCACCTAAAGGAAAACTATTGAAGACTATTTTTTGTCCAAGACTATTAAATTTAAGCTTATTGTTCACACACCCATCGTTCATAAATTTTCTCATCCATAATATTTAGAATTGTTATTTCAATTAATCTATACTTACTTGTAAAATCGTTTGCCTAGAAAGTTGAAGTTTGGACCATAGGTTTATTTTATAACGTAAGATTCCGGTAAGAAAAGATTTTTGAAAATTTCAAATCCGTGCGAAGCATGGGATGGGTCGCTAATAAATTTATAGTTTATTAGCGATTTATAGTTTAATATTTTTTTTTTCATTATATTAAAAAAATATAACGAATTAAAAAATCTTACAGCGAAGTCATTTTGCAAGGTTTCTACTGTTTGGAAACAAAACTTTGTATTCGTATATTTTATTAAAATGCTATTAAATGCTTTATTTTATTTTTATTATAAAAATATAGATTATCGTTCGAATAACGATAGGTGACTGTGTAAAATTTATTCTAATTCTTGTAACATTTAAACATTTTCTTTATTTCTAAGCGAATGGCAGCCCTAGGACACTAATAATGACGAGGCTACAATAACTGCGGTAATTATCGGTTGCGTTTTGATGAAAATTGATTGATTCTCCCCAATTTCATTCTGTTGCTAATGATAATATGCAATTCACAAATTGTATGCAGCGTATTTGTTAATGAATAGGGACTAGAGGGTCGCTTAAAGAACTGTTTAACCGAAGGAGGGTCAGAAAAGGTTCTGCCGATTAAAATGAAATTAAAGAGGTGTAGGGAGGAAGTGGGATAGAATATATAAAGGACTAAATACAAAATTCTTTACTGCCAGATAGAAAATTATTACGGTTAACGCCACAGACCACCTAGTCTGTGGTTTTTCTAATGAACCGTCGTAATATACATACGTGTAATAATTTTTTAAATTGTCTTAAGCAAAATAAAATATTTTCAAAAAGATCTTCTTTCTTATGCTAAGGTCGGCAGACAGTCTGATGTCCACTGACTTGATTACAGCTTTCTAGCGAAGGCCAATTTTATTTTTTTATATATTGTTTAGTTTTAGCTTATATTATCCAGCTACCGAAATATCAGACATATAATATAAGCACACAACGCACCTTAATGGCAGAGATTTGTCAATCAATTACACGGAAAATAGTTAGAGTCACGGAAACCAAATTAAAGGCAAAACACAGTACTTATGTTGACCTAAATTAAGCTCAAACCACTTATTGTCCCCCTAGCCTCAAAATGACCGGTGACAAATACCTCTCGATTAGGACCCGCATTGATGTAATCACGCAAAATTCTAATTAATTAGTTTAATTCTAACTTGTAATTTGAGTCGTATTTCCTTTAATTGGTAAGGGCTCCAGTTTTTACCTTAGAATACGTCATTAGGCAAAGGAAACGCTTCAGGGACTTAATAATGAATAAATCTTGTTGATCTCAAGGAAATAATATAATTCGATATCCGGGAATAATGTAAAATTAGTAATGGCAAAACATACTCCGTTCCTCAGCCATATAAAAGCACGTGTGCTACGATTTTCTATGCGTCAATAAGAGACAATTTTTATTAACCCCTCTTTATTACTTATCCTTGATCTTATTCAAGGACGACTCAGCGCAGTTGCATCTACGCTAGCGTGACATATTATTTCCTGTTTGAAAACCTTTACTTATATTTTTTAAAAAGTCTACATTTTTATAAGTTAGCCACTCGTTTTGGGATACGTATTTTTAAAGGCATCAGTATCGATCTTTTTAAATCGACCAGAATACAGGAACTACTCAGAAATCGCTCTCATTAGACAGGATAACAATCCACTTAGAGGTAGGTGATCATTTATTAACCCAAGCTGTCACAGGTGCAGCTAGAGCGCTACCAACCTTAGTACGATTAGGACTTAGTACGATAAGGGATTGAGGAGGGACAGGGAAATGAGCTCTGGAATCCTTACTGACTCACAGAAATTATCAGATCCTCTTATTTCATAGTGGTTTTGTGTAAGAGCTACCTCTTTAAGTGATGTTATTTCATAGTGATGTTACTGCCCAAGACGGACGGCCTAATATACTGGGAAGCACAGTGTAGAGGGTATTAAATATTAAAATCAATAGAATAGTTTTGTAAAAAGATCAAATCGAACACACTAGGATATATTATACCAACTAGATATCAATCAGTATTAAAAATAAAGCATAATTTTCACGTCACTGTATTTATATAGTTGCATTCCGGCATTTGTTGAATTAATAAAAATATGAGTCAAGTTTTGATTGATTATGATGCCTGAGGCGCGAGTCAAGGGTCAGCATAGTTGGCCTGCAAATATTTTACCTCTGTCTAATTTTTTTAAGTTTTATTTCTTTGAAACGCCTAAATTTATATCTGAGTTATTTATTCGGATACAAAAAAATATAAAAGAAGTAAAGATCTCAAGGCTCAGAAGCCACAGATATGCCGGAACGATGCTAAATTTTATTTAGCAGATATTTTTGCTAGAACTTCCTTATGTCATAAAGAATTAATTTATACCTACATCGAAACAATAAACAGTTCTAATTAGACAAGTATGAAAACAAAAAAATCTCTAAATACATATAGAAAAAGTTTCATATTTGCGTAAAACTTGTTGAGATTGATTTTGGTTCCTTAATTTCAAAATGTAAGAAAAAACTTACAACTTAGTTTTTCATATACCTAAAATATCATAAGTACTTAACACTTTTTGTTCAATAATTTTATAATCTGATTCATGCCGTGGATAATTAATATTAATTAATTAATGTTAATTAATATTTTTTTGTTATGATTTATGTATTCATTTACAGTCGAACAGACTTTATTTATAATACTTAATATAAATAGTACACTTCTATGTGATGTGACCCGTTGATTCATAGAAAGATAATTTTCAGTAGTTGCTTGAATGCTCAGTTGACTTAAAAAAAAAACACTTATAAAAAACCAATGACATCTATATAGGACAAGGCTAACGTTCCTAGTACGTGGCACCGATGCGCCGGTGTCAAAATCGGAAATTGGCACCAATGACGGGTGTTCATTTTGTGCGTAGAAAGATACGAAAATGCCTACTTACCAGTGATATGTCCAACCAACCAATGACAGAATGACACTTTACATTACAATAACAGAATACGCCAATAAGAAATAAAAAAGTATTAAGATGGCAATGAAAACAAATTATTTTTAGTAACTAGATGTGCAAATTAGAGGACAATTTTTTTGTCACTAGTAGTATGGTAAGGGCGCATCCTCTTGTTTAACATATCACTGTAAAAAACAAGACTAAAATAAAGTAATGTAAAGTCTTTTATTAATTAGTGAATTGTGTTGTATATCTTACCATGAAAGCTAATAAAAAGCTAGAACACAAGATAGATACAGCAATAAATCGCAAGACAAAACGATCGGTACTAAATTTAATAGAATAGCAATCAATTAACATGGTTCCAATTCCATTGGTGCTTTGTATTAACCTAATTGTTTGCATATTTGCATTATTTTATGATTCTGTTCTATTCTTGACAAGCCTTAATTACAATTTATCGAAGGGAATGGTATCAACAGTAGTAATGTAAAACTCATAAATTCCTCATTCTTGATATCGAGTTTTAGTATAGTTGTTTTTGTTAAGAACATTTTGTATTTATCAATAATTTTTCGATCATTTGTAAGGCTAAACTGATTGATGGTGATGTAAACAATATTTATTTTTTCTCTGGAAACTTATTTCAACTTTATTTTATTTTTTATTATATTTTTAATATTTTTATTGAACTGAAAACTTTGACAAGATCTTTATACAATTAAACGACTTTTATATTAATTTAGTTTTTTATTTAGTTTTAAGAATATCATATTATTCGTAGTCCGTTAGACGAGGTGCTGCAGTCGTGCGATTAAATGTTACAAATGTCGTTTTATTGGTTTTAACCCCCCCAAATTCTACTAAAAATAGCTCTAAATTAGTAATTTAATTTTTTGTAGTAATTTGTCATTTACTACAAAAATTACATGTAACTAATTTATTATAATTTATTATTTGGTTTCGATGTTTGCGTGGGACTTTTATGAAACGAACTTGTAATTGTAACACACAGAGCAGTGTATGGGTTTCTTAAAACTAGTTGTGACTTGGTTACTAAACCTACTTCGTTTTCACAGATCCAATATTTTGGTTGTAAAAGTACAACCAAATTGGATCTGTAAAAACATCTAAGACAAAGGTAAGCGAGGGGAGCGAATAGGCCACAGATTGTTTAACAAAGACTTTATTAGTCATAAAATTGGAACGAAATAACCTGAATAAACAAACTTTAAAACGCCGACGGGTAAGAAAAGGTTTGACAATTTAATTGTGGGTATTCAGATACATAAATAAGCGTAGTGTAGGGAGTGTCTTACGCCTTGCTTGCTCTTAGATGTAATATTTATTACAAAAATATAAAGAACTAGCTGTGGCACGCGACTTCATCCGCACAACTTTTTATAAAATACTAGCAGGTGCCCGTGACTTCGCCCGCGTTAAGTAGGGGATGTGTAGCGCTTGACAAAATGTGTGAAGCAATATAACGCTTGACATCTTTGCTGTTATAAAATTTTCAGGGGTTGTATCTTTATTTTTAGTAGATAGCTGGTGCCCGCGACTTCGCCCGCGTCAAAAACCTTCCTCTTGAATCACTATCTATTAAAAAAACCGCATCAAAATCCGTTGCGTAGTTTTAAAGATCTAAGCATACATAGAGACAGCCTATATTACTCGCTGATAATGTAGCTCTCTGTAGGTGAAAGGATCTCAGTACCTTTTACTTTTCAATATATTTCTTTCGTTGAATAACCCCTTAAAGAGAAATCGTGGGTTGGATATTTATGTAATACAATTAAAAACGAAGCTTGTTTAGGACGGGCAAAGAAAATTAAATGAAGTATAAATTAATTATATATTGCTTGACTCTTTCAACCTGGATGTACTGTCAAGTTAAACATTAACAAATACATTGCTCTTACCTTGTGACTTGAAGATTTGTAACTTTTACAAAATACACAAGTTGTTTAACCTTATTTCATAAGAAATTAATTTTTTTTTGTGGTATTGTAATTGGCACTATTTTTTTAACAGCAATCATAATCATAATGACACTGAATGCTAGTGCTACTACAGCAAAGCCCATTTCCATCTCCGACATATATTATTTATGTATTAGTTCACCTGACAGACGTCTTTCGGTCAAAAGCTATTAGCTGATGAGTAATTAAAACAAAAATGACTTGAATATTTGACTGAAATCAAAATAGTCAGCTGAACTTTAGTTGAAAAAATTGAGGTATTTACATTTTTGGGCAATTTTTTTTTAAAATTTTAACTTGATAAGAACTCTTCTTTTTTTACGATTAATTGATAATTGATAAATTGATGAAAAATAAAACGATTAGCCCATTTGGTCCATACCAGCCGTTTTGTAGTGTTGTGCTTGACACCACATTTTGCATATAATTTTTATTTATAATGTAGATTAGACATTAGTTAGATGTTGACTAAAAAGTATGTGTATAATAATAATTACAGTACATATTAAAATAATTATATTTGTATAATAACTAATATATTATATAGTATATAATTATTAATTTAAGATTACCGCATAGACCTATATTTTCCAAAATATTTTACAAGTGTTACTTGAGTCAATTAAAATGTATCTGTATTTTTCCTTTCAGAGAAGTTACCTAGAAACATTCGGTTATTTGAAGCGAGGGGTGCCCGAGGTCGAGAATCTGTTACACGGCGATGCTGATCATTCCTTAGACGTCGGATTTAAAGGCGCCATTAGAACTTTACAGGTAAGTCACTTTTTAATCTTTTTCGAATAAAAGAATCATAAAAATCTTGCCAATAATATCATTATTAGTCGGTAAGTTTATCATGCGTTGATTTTTTTTTATTTTATTTTGAGACGATCATTCGGTAACAGTACTTTTAACTGGATGAAAGATACCTTATGTCCTTTTCTGTGCCTTGACAGTGTTCATGATGATTGGTTGAGTAGTTAAGGCGTGAAAGCGTAACAACACACAAACAGACTTTCGCATTTATAATAATAATTAGGAAAGTTAGTGCCTGTTTCACAAACGCCAAGTAGGCCAAACTGTCATTTAAAGTCACCGGTAACCGGGAATAATGGAGCTGATATACCTTTGTTTGTACGGTAAACGTCCCAAACATTAAACAGAAAATAATTAAAAATAATCGGCTATCGAATGATGCAGTAAACTGAGTGCATAATTCAATATAACAGAAAATGATTTCTAAAAGTAACTAATCAACACTTTACTTGAAGTTTGTGAAAGAGGCCCTTAGAATTATAAAAAAAAACCTACGGCACTATTAATTTAGACATTTTCTTACATTAATATTAGGTCCAGACAGGCTACGGATTGGTATATAGACAGGCTGACGGTCCTCTTGATGGTAGATGGCTACCGTCGCTTATAACACAAGCAAAGCCTCAGGTGCTACAAATTCGCTGCCGGCCAAAGTAAGATTAAGGATAAGGGATAAGAAGAATTAGAGTGATGGGCTCTGAGAGCCAAAGTCCATTACCATATTCTAATGGGCGCTACTTATAATAAGCGCCGATATAACATCCTATCATCAACTGACAATCTTTATGTTAAAACAATACCTACTACACTAGAACTAGCATAAGTACAACAATAAATAATGAATATCTTAAAAAAAACCTCAATTTTTTGCACTGATGGTAATTTTATTTAACCACTATAGGGATATAAGAATATAGTCCCGAAGATAATTTTGAAAATCAGTTAAGAGCGGGCATAAAGAGAAATAGCCAATCCTAGATTTGAATTTTATCTAAGTAAACAAAGTCTAATTTAATTAATTTTTTTAAATAGATAAATACATTATAAATGAAAGTGACGTCTGTAACAGAAAACATAATGTAAAGAAATTTTCTCGATAGAAAAAAAATCACCAAGTGAGCTCTCATTTCCATCGATTTTAGTTTTATTTTCAAAATGACACACATTACAAAGCCAAAAGTGTATCAGTAATTTCACTTCACATATTATCTAAGGCTGTATGTAACAATTTTTCATTTGACATTGTAGTTTACGAATAATTAATATTTAATACTTTTGGCACTTATAACATTTTTATTGAGCGAGTTGCGCTATCTTCCGTTGCATGTTGTGCGTAGTTCTACGTATTTTGTGTCACTGTCATGTCTAAGGGGCCACGCGGGTGAAATTACTAATTTTGTTTGATTTATACCCATTCTTAACGAGCAAATTTTTTTTGTACTTTTCAGGAATTCGGTGGCATTCCAGTAACAGGGGAAATAGACGAAGCTACAGTAGAACTAATGCAAAGAAAACGTTGCGGGAGACCCGATAGAGAGACAAACGACCACGAAAATGGAGCCAGAAGAAAAAGATTCGTAGTGCAGGGCGAGAAGTGGAAACACACCAATCTTACGTGGAGGTATGTGATTACAAATACATATTACTGCGTGTTATTGGTAATTATTAATTGACTCGTCTCCGGACCGTTCATAAAGCGCGATTCTTTCTTGAGATGGAACTTTTTAATTTATTAGTTGTGGCTTACATAGCGCCATCTATTGCCCAATGGCAAGTCGAATCGAAAGACCCATCTTTTGTCGATTAGACAAGTAAAGCGCCATCTGTCGTCGACTGTATAAAATAATTTCTGTTTAGTTTATTGAGCGCCATCTGACGTCAAGCAGCAACAATTGTAGTCATTACTTTCATCTGTGCAGCGAATAAAATTTGAACAGAATTCGGACTATGGCAATAGAAACGACGGGCTCTCTTTCTTCAACGATTATTATTGCTCTCGGAAGCGATTAAATGTAGTGATTAATGTGGAATATTCCCTCAGTGTTGTTTGCTTTAAGCGCCATCTATTGCCCAATGGACAAGTCGAATCGAAAGGCCATCTATTGTCCAGTAAAGCGCCATCTGTCGTCGACCGTATAAAATAATTCACTATTTAGTTTATTTATATTTGAGCGCCATCTGACGTCAAGTAGCAACAATTGTTGACATTACTTCCATCTGTGCAGCGAAAAAAATTTGAACTGAATTCGGACTGTGACAATAGAAGCGAGGGGCTCTTTTTCTTCAACGATTATTGCTCTCGGAAGCGATTAAATGTAGTGATTAATGTGGAATATTCCCTCAGTGTTGTTTGCTTTAAGCGCCATCTATTGCCCAATGGACAAGTCGAATCGAAAGGCCATCTATTGTCCAGTAAAGCGCCATCTGTCGTCGACCGTATAAAATAATTCACTATTTAGTTTATTTATATTTGAGCGCCATCTGACGTCAAGTAGCAACAATTGTTGACATTACTTCCATCTGTGCAGCGAAAAAAATTTGAACTGAATTCGGACTGTGACAATAGAAGCGAGGGGCTCTTTTTCTTCAACGATTATTGCTCTCGGAAGCGATTAAATGTAGTGATTAATGTGGAATATTCCCTCAGTGTTGTTTGCTTTAAGACGACATAAAATTGATGACAAATAATAGTTAAATCACGGATCTCGTAAAAGTTACGACGCATTCCGCTTGAGTTAATTAAATGATATTATGTCCCTTCGACGCCACTGGCGACGGCACCAAGTAATTCTATATCCAACTTCTTCCTGTTGTATTTAATTGTTTTATTAATCGTATCATTCTTTTAGCGATAGGTATAACTTAAGATTTCAGACATATATCTATTATTATGTCAGTAATTTAATTTTAGAATTGTCTTTTATACTTACAAGACTAGCTGTGCCCGCGACTTTGTACGCGTTGAAAAACTAATATATATGAATTATAACGCCTGAGTAATTATCGCTGTAACGACAGTGGCGCCGCCACTGTTGAAGGCGAAGAAATTTTTACATTTTTGCACGATCCCTCAGGAACCTAACATTTTTGCAGAATAAAAGTAATCCAGGTAATAAACTATCCGTGTGTCAAATATTATTCAAATCCGTTCAGCAGTTTTTACGTTATTGAGGAACAAACATACAAACTTTCGCATTTATAAAATTATTAGGATTTTACTTGTATTTTACTTGTAGATGTGCTAAATTTATTTTCGAGAATCACGAAACCTTTGAACCGTGTTAACAATGCGGTATTTACTTTACTAGATAGTGGGAGCACTTTGTGTAAATTTGTATTTTGTGGAATTTTGTATAAGACACACGTGACCCCAAATAGGTATTTTTAAATTAAATTATTTAAGTCAAATTTACTCAAGTATATAAATACCACTTGCTAAAAAATATTTAGGATAGGATTGTATACCTACGCCATTAAAAATTCTAATGTATTAGGTAATATTAGGAATTGTGTTTATTTTTACCATCACATATTACGCATATTATGAAACAATGAACGCATTTTCAATGAAACAATGAATTTGTATTATAACTTCTATTTGTAAAAATAATACACATACAGAACGAAAACTTTAATGTAATCAAAGATTTAAATCGATTTAAATCTTTGCCTGTAATAATTATCCCTAATAACACTATAAACGAGGTAATATCAAGCGATTTTACTATATTCATACCAACAAGTAGATAGATATGTGAAGGTGTTGATTGTGTATGTACCTACTTAAGATGTAAAAATAATGTTTTATTATATAATTATAATGAACATTACCTATATTATAGGTTTAGCACAGCACTCTAATCATTATAGACGCAAGCATTACTAACAAATTAAAAAGTCTACTGTGCAAATCAATTATAGCAGAACATGCGTTCTTAATTTTACTAAACACTATATGCATAAACATACAAAAATTCTAAAAATATATTTCTCATGAAAACAGTATCTGAGGGCCTAGTGCAAGTTTCCAAACGAGTCGAATGCGTAAATGTCAATTTGTCAAGAATGTCAAGAAGCGCTACCTGGTGGCTAACGTGTAGCACTACTTCATTCTCATACAAATTGACGTTTACGCTTTCGACGCGTTTGATAGAGTAAAACTCGCACTAAGCCCCCTGTTTAAACAATAATCTAGCCAAAATGGAGCTTGTACTGGCTGGCATCGACGTGGTGTCTTCAACTTTTACAAACGACCGTAGCGACATACCATCAAGTGGAACTATGGAAGATTTCATATCGATTGTCACCCCGTTTCGGATGATAAAGTATTCGAGAGCACACAGTTAGGTAATAATAGGTAGTGCCTCCGAGCCAGTACCGCTGTAGAGAGTCTGTGGAGTTTATTCAACTTGATATCCCCGGAGTAACCAAACTCGCTAGCGTATATTTGAAGTGAACCGACCGCAGTGTGCGCGCGGGTAATTTGAAAAGTTCACAATCACCTGCACGGGCCACGGTTTCAGCACAATTTCCTCGCGAATTAATGCTCTGTCAATATTGTAGCTCCCTATTACAGCTTTTGCTAATAACATACCGCACTACCATCTAGTGGACGTTTTATGGTAGAAACGCGCACGGTGGTTCTACACTTACCCATAATATGTTCTCGCCAAAACTAAATTAATGTATTACTTTATGAGAAGATTGTGATACGGGCTGGCCGTCACCTATAAATACGAGCATAACCAAGAGAGGAAGCATACGCGCTGCCAACTTTGATGGAATAAGAGGGAATAGGAGAAAGGGCTCTAAAATCCCTTGCTTAGCGTTTTCAAAAATAACAGCATTTTAGACAGGCTGACGGCCACCTTCGCCTATAATACAAGCAACGGCAAATGTGCTGCAAGTGAGTTGCCGATCATAGTGGGATTGAGGATAAGGAATAGGGAAGTGATAGGGAAATGGACACAGAACAGAACGCTACGGCCTCTTGGTATTGAAATAAAGGAGTGTGAGTGCTAAAGCCATTGGAATAAGGTTAAAAATAATATATTCAGGAAACTATCCTAAAAAGTTTCATTTACGAGTTATCGTAGTTATACGAATACAGTGGGTGGCCATAATATTAGGGACAGTAGCTACAGAGATTTTAAAATTTTCTAACAAATGATTGGTTGTAGGTCTCTTATGTATTTTTTTTGTATCTGTAAAAATACAGATACAAAAAAAATACATAAGATACAATAAAAATTGGGATCATAAAAACTACACAAAAAATATGTTCTTCGTTTGATTCATATTAATATTGATAAAAATTAATAAAACATGTTTCAGTATTTAGTGATGCCTCAATTTGCTAAAATAAGAGCTTCTATTCGTCGGGGCATACTCTCAATACATGTTTTTGCATTTTCTTGGAGTGTGGAGTTATGATTACAATCTGAGAGTTTCAATTAATTGGTGGTAATCAGTTCTTTCGACATCGCCCGTTTGGTGAGTCAACATGTTTTCGAT
Organism: Synanthedon formicaeformis; assembly: GCA_945859745.1. Classification (NCBI taxonomy): domain Eukaryota; kingdom Metazoa; phylum Arthropoda; class Insecta; order Lepidoptera; family Sesiidae; genus Synanthedon; species Synanthedon formicaeformis. The sequence goes on from OX243965.1 coordinate 7,984,025, forward strand.
GGGTCATGTCTGGTGAATTCCCTGGCCAAGTCAAAACATTTTTTTCAGCCAAGAATGCAGTACACTTCTGGCTTTGTGACACGGTGCAGTCATGCATAAAAATGTAGTTATTACCAGGGAACCATTCATTGATTACATGAATATGAGCACTGTCCCTAATAATTTGGCCACCGATGATACTTATACTGTCCGCTTAATTAAAAAAAAATGTCCATTTGAGGCCTTATCCTAGTTTGAGGCCTGAGTTTTGAGAGTTGTGAAAGTTGCGGCGCCACCGTTGTCAAACATTTTCTTAGTTGTTAAATTATATTTTTTACTTGTAAACGCGTCTTGAAATAATATTGAAAAATGTCCACTTCGAATTGCATTTCATAAAATAAAATAGCATTGTAGTTACGACGGCATGTTATAGACGTTCGATTACTGTAATACATGGAAATAAACAGTATTGTTTTCCGAATGTCTGTGACAGCCAAATGACAGTGCGTACCATCTCCCGCCGCGCGAGGCGCTGTCATCGCCACTCCGTCATACAAGGAAATTGAACTAGTCATTTACATTGAATTCATAACCAACATTTCTCACTGAACTATAACTAAATTAGCTGTGAACCAAGAAAAGCTAATAATAAGTTATAATAAAGCTGTAAAAAATATAAAAATTAATCAATATCAATCAATAAAGATCAATCAATAAGTTTGTTTCTCTGCTAACTTCTTGTAAGCCACGCAAATAATTTTGAACGAATTTTGATAAGAACAAGTTCACAATCGGTCTCGTCTCGCTGCAATCGAGTTACAGATTTTTTTTGGGTTTCCGGCAGAAAAAAGTTTGTTGGATCCGCTAAGTTTGCTGGGTTTGCTTACCTATATTAATACCCGCGACTTCGTCCGCATTGAAAAAGAAAAAGGTAGCCTATCCTGTGTCCTGTGCGTCTAAATGTTTATCTACGTACTAAAGTGCGTACTGTTAACCTAATGTTAATGCGTGGAGACACATAAAGCCCAAGTAGATAAGTCGCAGGTAGCGCGGTAAGGGGGGAGGGGAAGGCAACGCGCCCGAGCATTCGATATACGAACAGCGAGTGTGACGGTGGTAGTAAATGGTGGATACAAGTTACAAAGACTATATAAGTGTTTAGATCAATGGGAGGATAGAGTTAAGTTTAGATAATATCAGTATAAGTAAGATTGTGGAATAAACTGTTATGTGAAGAAGAATTGACTTTAATTTATCGTCTAAGAAGGCAAAAGTTCAGAAGTCGGATCGAAGAGAATATACAAAATTTTCTCGACACGCTCACAACTAGAAGACACGTAAGTACATTGAAGATGCATTGAATTTAAGAAGTACTTATTTTTATTTTATTTTCTCTTTGTTTTAAAAAGGAAAGACCTAGACGGGTCCGAAATTGAGTTTTCTTTTAGGCTTAAAATCTTGATAAGATAAACATAGGAAGTTTGTTTAAATCTGAAATTTAAATTTATTAATTAATTTATTCATTTATTTGTGAGACCAATATTTCTGATATTTAAACATGATCGTGCGTCCCGAACGCATGGAATGCGATCTTATCGCGAGGGATCATGTTAAAGTAAACAAAACTCGCAACATGCAAGAAATATTAGGGCGTAACTATTAAAAAAAAACCACTTATGACGAAGGTCGGGTTTATTTTTTATAACACTGCGTTTACACATCCCGAACCAATGTGTAAAACGTGTTGGTGTTCCTTTTTTTTTTATTTTATTTGAAATTTATGTACTGACTAGCTGGCACCCGCGACTTTGTCTGCGTTGAGGAGGAGAAAGGTGGCCTTGGTGGAGGAACATACATGCATACAATGCCTACACTTACAGATTTATTATTAGTATTGGTAACAACGACTTGATCGTTTAAACTAATTAATGGCTGGCCGCTTTGGATTAATTCATAATATTTAGGTAACCCTGCATTCATACGCATCGTAAAATATCATATAAAAAAAAAGGGAAAAGGATATTGCCGATTTTGGAAAAATATTCATTACGAATCGTAATCATAAATTCACTGATAAAATCAAAGATTAAAAAAAACATAGATTTACAATTCGAATGTTTTGGCAACAGACCTGTACTTTGTTATATCATTTGCAATGAATAAATATGATAACGTTACCCCATGACTTATATGTTATATATTTTTTTTTGTAGTGCCAAACAAAATTTCCTAAATTTTTGCGGTTAACAACAACCGTGTCAAATAAACTAGTTTGTGCTTATAATTACCGTACCCATATATATATAATAGTGGTAGTAAACTATCACTAATCCTATCATTTTCAAGTTTCAGGAAAACAACAAAGCCGATAAGAGAAAGACCCTAGGTGGAGGGGCAGTTGACGAACACCCAGATTTGAGGGAATTGAACTTAAGGAGTGGAGCATGTGCGCGTTTCGCTCAATGTCAGAACCGGCGCCGCATGACAATCAAAGGAGACCCAACTGTGAGGGTATTGGTCGTGATAAGGACCCCAATCCTTATCATGATTGGAAAATCCGTGCATCTGGTTCGAGGTTAGAAGCAATGTTAGAAACGGAACAAAGGAGATCCAGGTTTGAGGATCGTGGTGCATCTGGTTCGAGGTTAGAACCAATGTCACAAACGGAACCAAGGAGATCCAGGTTTGAGGATCATGGGACATCCGGTTCGAGGTTAGAACCAATGTCACACACGGAATATGGAAGATCCAGGTTTGAGGATCATGGTGCATCTGGTTCGAGGTTAGAACCAATGTCACAAACGGAACAAAGGAGATCCAGGTTTGAGGATCATGGGACATCCGGTTCGAGGTTAGAACCAATGTCACACACGGAATATGGAAGATCCAGGTTTGAGGATCATGGTGCATCTGGTTCGAGGTTAGAACCAATGTCACAAACGGAACAAAGGAGATCCAGGTTTGAGGATCATGGGACATCCGGTTCGAGGTTAGAACCAATGTCACACACGGAATATGGAAGATCCAGGTTTGAGGATCATGGTGCATCTGGTTCGAGGTTAGAACCAATGTCACAAACACAACAATGGGGATCCAGGTTTGAGGATCGTGGTGCATTTGGTTCGAGGTTAGAACCAATGTCACACACGGGACAAGGAAGATATAGATTTGAAGACCATGATACATCTGGTTTGAGGATAGAACCGATGTTATCAATTGAACAAAGGTTTGAAGGTCATAATCGAGGCGTTGGGACCGAGAACTGGAGAACTCATGCGTCGTGTTCGAGGTCAGAACCGATTTTTGAAAGATTTACAAGACATGAAGGAACTGCTAACCGAAACAGGAGTAGTAACGAGCGCAATAATGAGGTACCTAGACGGCATCGGCATCAAGATCAAACAGACGATTCTGATGAAGAGCTTAAGGGGACGGAGAGGAAGAGACGGACGCTAAGGGACCATAGCATTTCGTCAGAGGATGAGGCCAAGGAGAAGATAACGCAGGGAGGGTCAGATACAAATAAAATATTAGACAAGTTCCTTAGTATCCTAAATGAAGTCAGAAGTTCGGATAAACCTAAGTTAACTTTTAATAGTAATGTGATACCCGAGTTCAATCCGATGTCAAAGGAACAAACAATCCTGACATGGCTAACAAAAGTAGAGGAATGTGCCGAAATATACGGCTGGGATGAAAGGGCCACTATACATTATTCATTGCCAAAACTAAGCGGGGTTGCAAGAACATGGTATCAGGGACTACCGTCTCTGTTGCTTAGTTGGACTGAATGGAAGACAAAATTGATACAATCCTTTCCCTGTCGTGAGGATTATGCCGAACTTGTGACTGAGATGTTAGCGTATAAGGTTAAATATGGAGAGTCATTAGAGCACTATTATTACGCAAAGGTCAACCTGTTACACCGTTGTAGGATTGGTGGTCGGCAGGCAGTTGATTGTATTTTACATGGTGTAGAGGATCGAGCCGTAAAAGTAGGTGCCCAGGCAGCACAATTTAGTGAACCCGAACATGTCTTGAAGTATTTCAAAACTGTTAAGGTTGGGCAATATAGGAACTCTAGGGACTTATCAACTAAGGCCAAAAATGAATCGATAAACATGCAAATAACTAAACCTGACACTGTTAACACAAGATTACGTTGCTTTAACTGCAATGAAGTGGGTCATCCTAGTTTTAAGTGTGATAAACCTGGCATAAAATGCACAACGTGTAATAGAATAGGCCACCAAACTCAGTATTGTTTTAAAAACAGAAACACAAACATGGAAACTGATAGCCGAAACCACAACAATGCCGGTGAGAATGATGAACACTTTTAGTATAAAAATTGATCTCACGAATGAGTCCAGTGAGATCATCTGTAATCCACACCTCAGCACGGATGAATGTAGTGCATTACAACAACTACTAACCAAGTACAGTGATTGTTTTCCTAGCGGACTTAAGGACCTAGACTTGGCCTTGAGTTTTATATCAAGAAACCAACACGTCTAGATAAATGTATTGACAATATACGTAGCAATTTTAATGGTGGGGTAGGAGAAACCTGGGAGTTTTTCCTATATGAGTTTGAGTATCTTGCACCTAGAACAGGAATAGGTTATCAAACTGAATATGTGAACGATATCAGTTGCGCTATCATTAAAAAGTTTATAAGTTGCTTTATTCCGTTGACTTTTTCGGATATTTATGAGATTAATGACACTGACATAGCTTTTGATAAGTTTCATGAATATTTGACAATGTTCTACGGATTGTGCTTTCCTAGAATACGGGTAAAAAAGCGCACGAATACAATCAGCCCTAAATAGATAACTGCCGGCATTAAAAAAAAGTTGCGTCACTAAAAATCGCATGGCTATGACTTGTTAAATGCTCCACTTATCAAACGTATAGCTTCGTATATTTCGACTCCTCTTTCGTACATCATTAATTTGTCATAAATAATGCTGTCATAAATCATTAAAATAATGCACTCCAGAATAAGTCGCTTCTTGGAAAAATTTTAAATATTGAAGGGTGAGCAATATGGTTTCTGCAAGGGTATGTCGACAGCACTGGCTATTTATGATATTATCAGCAATAACAAGGGGATTCCCATCTGAACAAAGGGATTCCTGCTGTGGGCCTGTTTCTCGATCTTAGCAAAGCATTTGATCGAGTGGATCATGCAATTCTACTCAGAAAGCTTGAGAAGCATGGTATTCGCGGTAGGGGTCTTGACTGGTTGTCTTCTTATATAACGGGCAGGAAGCAATTCAATCGAATTACAAAACTAAATTCTAAGAACAAAACAGTACAATGTTTTGACTCTGAACTAAAAACATGTAAATATGGTGTGCCTCAGGGTAGTGTTCTTGGCCCTCTCTTGTTTATAATATACATAAATGATCTCCCTGAGGCAGTAATGCACAAAATGACATTTGCGGATGACTCCACTATTGTTATTAGTGGCAAAGATAGGAGGGCCTTCGAATTTAATATTAATAGTTGTCTGGCTGATGTTCATACATGGTTGGCGAAAAATAATCTAAAAATTAACGCAGACATTGATAGTATTTGTAAAAAAAATTAATAGATTTGTTTTTGCTTTGGGTAAGATTCGTAAGATTACATGTTTAGGTACTGCGTTGAGTGTATACCATGCATATATTTCATCCACTTTACGTTATGGGATAATAGTCTGGGGCAATGCTTCTGATGTGCAAAGAGCATTCGCAGCGCAAAAAAAAAATGTGTTAGAGCAATGTGCTCAATGAAATGGACTGAGTCGTGTAGGCCCGTTTTTAAAAAAAAAGCATAAATTGTTAACACTACCTAGTATTTATATACTAGAAGCAGCAAAATTTATATATTTATATTTATATAACAATGTAATATTTGCACACCTGTACACAGGTAGAAAACTTGTACTGCACATAAAACTGTATGAATATCCTACTGTAACCAAGTATTCTGGCAAATAAATAAATTATTATTATTATTATCATTCACAAACGCTGCCGAAATGACAATAGAATTAAACGATGCAGAACCAGTGGTTTACCTACCTTATCGCATATCCCATGCCGAAAGAAATTTAGTAAGAGATACGGTGGAAGACATGATGGATAATGGAATTATTAGAGAATCTTCATCACCCTATGCCAGTCCAATTCTTTTAGTTCAAAAAAGGAAATGGAGGATATTCATTACACCTACTGATATGTATTTAGAATAATAATTTTAACAAGTTTTCAATATGTTTAATATTAATCTAAGTAAGTAGGTATTTAAGAAACTGTTAGTGCTACTATTTGAATCAATAAGTTACTACTAGTTTTTTTTTCTTCTCTCTCTCTCTCTTTCTATCTATAATTTTGAGTTACACTGTATTTAGAATAATAATTTTAATAAGTTTTTTTCAATATGTTTTATATCTAAATAAGTAGGTACTTAAGACTGTGTTAGTGCTACTATCTGAATCAATAAGTTACTATTAGTTTTTTTTTTCTCTATCTATATTTTTTTTTTTTCATGTAATTAATATTAATACAAAAAAGGGGGGCGAAGGGACTCGCTCCGAACAGGATGGCCGAGCTGTTAACCTAATGTTAATGCGTGGAGACACATAAAGCCCAAGTAGATAAGTCGCAGGTAGCGCGGTAAGGGGGGAGGGGAAGGCAACGCGCCCGAGCATTCGATATACGAACAGCGAGTGTGACGGTGGTAGTAAATGGTGGATACAAGTTACAAAGACTATATAAGTGTTTAGATCAATGGGAGGATAGAGTTAAGTTTAGATAATATCAGTATAAGTAAGATTGTGGAATAAACTGTTATGTGAAGAAGAATTGACTTTAATTTATCGTCTAAGAAGGCAAAAGTACTAAGTACTAAGTACTTAGTTACTTTTAGATTTTTTTTTATGTTTTATTAAATTATGCACTCGGTTTAGTGCATCCTTCGATAGGCAATTTTTTTTATTATTTTCTATTTAATATTTGGGACTTTTACCGTACAAACAAAGGTATATCAGCTAAATTATTCCCGGTGATAGGTGACTTTACGTGACGGTTTAGCCTACTTGACGTTGGTGAAAGAGGCACTAAGAATTATGGAGGAACATACAAAAATACAATGCCTACACTTACAGATTTATTATTAGTATTGATTGATGTTATGTAACATTAATGTTATTAAAGGTCGAACGGAAAGCTTAGATGTTTAATGGGCCTGTATAAGAACAGTTGAAGAGTTGCTTTTTGTCTTGAATTATTTGTGATTATCATATTAGACGTTTTGTATATTAATAAAAACACAAAAGCAGTTTTATTACCATGAAATGATTCAAATTTCATTGCATAGTTGCATAGTGTTTTATTAGTTTACTTATCATAGTTAGCAGTAGTTATAATGAATATAGAATGATGAAACAAATCCACCCCTACGTCGAAGCGTAGGTACCTTCGCCTTTCAGCCACCCAGTGGCCGCACGAACTAGGTCGACATTTCAATATTGAAGGCATTTCACAATTTCTATTGCTCTTTATTACGTTTGTACTGGGCAATAAAGAATTTATTGTGATTATATGGTATCCCATAACGTAGCTGTGGTATTGATTTTAACTGTATATAGACATTTAACTACAATTAATAATATAAACTAAATAAAATATTGACTAAGCGAAAGTATACTCGACCAATCAGCATGAAAACTTGTCAGAGGTACTGAAAAGGATATAAAAGGTGCCTTTCATTCGGAAAAAATACTGTTCCCGAGGGATTAGCTAAAAAAATTAATAAATATATTAAATCAGTATTATATTCAATGTTTACTGCTCATAGATTTTTATAATGCGTTCAGAAAAAATTTAGTTCTCGAAGAAGGCACACGAAGTCGCGGGAAAGAGCTATATTATAATAAAGCCACTAGAGGTATTCTAAAAAAAGATTTTACTAATATAGCAGATTACTTGCTAATAATAAATAATTTTTTATTTCATTAATCCATTGTAAAAGTACATTTTTTCTTCATTATAAAATTTGTCCATTAGAAAAATTAGCATTAGCAATTAGCAATAAAACATATTGATAATACCCCTGGTGGGACTCGAACCCACAATCCCCGGCTTAGGAGGCCGATGCCTTATCCATTAGGCCACAGGGGCCTATGAATGTAGGCGTGAAATATCATATGTCATTTCAATTTTAGTTTCGACTTTTATAAGTTTACGTGTTTATTTATGGTTTATTATATATTTATGGCTTACTATATATTATAAAATAAACAGATCATATCCTATTTTGTATATGAAATAGTAAAAAAATAATAATTACGAAGTTAAACTTTATGTTTCTGGAAAGTAATACGAATTTTTGAGACAGTCATTGTAAGCCCGGATAGCTCAGTCGGTAGAGCATTGGACTTTTAATCCAAGGGTCCAGGGTTCAAGTCCCTGTTCGGGCGGCCGTTTTTTTTATAATGTACCGCGTTAAAAACTAAAAAAAATATATATAATGCCTGACAAAATAATATAATATGAACAATATTCAATCATTATTCTTATCTTTCTATGTCCTTTTTTGTATCACTGGCAATGTGTACGCGGAATTCCATGATGTTCGGTTGAGTAGTTAAGGCGTGAAAAACTAACAGACACAGTTATTTTCAAATTATTTTATAACGTTAGTAGGTATAAAATAATTTGAACTAGGTAATTTTACAATATTTCGCTTGTGAAAGCGTAACAAATAAATTATGTACTTATATTATTAAATATTCATTTATATTATTAAATAGAATGACTTATTAATTAAATCTCATATAAATTTAAATTTTTTAAATGAACACAGAAAAAAATTGTTTGGCCGGTATAACTAATAATATATATTGAGAATGAAGTGTTTTACTATTACATAGCATACGTGTGCTTAAATTGTGCTCGAGATATGAAAATAAAGTTACAAATAGTCAAAATGAATCATAATAAAACTGCGATTTTAAAATTTGAATTAATTTGAATTTAATTCAAATTTTAAATTTGAAAGAATAGACATTCGAAATAGCAATAAGATATCGCCGTAGTGTTCAAGTCTTGTACAGTCGGCTGCACGCGGCGATCACTCACTTGCACTTATAATTAATTTATTTATCGGGTTCGCGGATCGACGGCGCAACTCGCGCCGTCGGACGTCCCCCAACCCCTTGCTGCCGGATATATAAACCTCGGAGCAGCACAGACGTCCGTCAGTTTTCTCAGGGACGCCAAGGGTGCCGGTCGCCCTCACCCGGGAAAATGTGTCGGAAGCGCGAAGGGGTTACTTTTTTTCAATTTCAACACTAGTTGAAAATGTAAAGCTGGGTTTAAGGGGGTTGCGTGTAGGGTCCGGGTCGGTTCGAGGTGTTGTACGATGGCCGACGGGTGACCTTGAGGTGAGTCAGTGCACGCGCGAAGGCGCCAGTCGATAGGCCCACCCTCGCCGCCCGCCTACGCGCCTGCACTACAGCTGTTCCCCATGATAACCTATCACTTACTTAATTCTCATCTTTATTTGATATTGTTTTTCGATTTTTCGTACATATTCGTTACGTATTGAAGGATAAATACTAAAATTTAATGAAACGAATAAATACGTTTCAAATGAAATGGAAAAATCAAAGCATATTTTTATATGCTTAGTAATAATAATATTTATTCATTTTAATAAAAAATAATTTTAATAGTTGCCCGCCCCCGGCTTCACGCGGATACATTTTTCCTTTAGTGAAATTTAGTGAAAAATTCATCGCACTTTCCTTTAGTGAAAACCGCATCAAAACCCGTTACGTAGTTTAGGATATTAGCGGTTATACAGAGAGATAGACGCGGAAAGCTACTTTAATTTATTCTAATTCTCTCTTAATATTAATCAATAATTATTATAAAGTAAAACAAAAAGAGTTAAAAGTAAAGGGATTAAAGCTACGTCTACTAAAAAGCTCCAAAAAAACTAAAAACTTCTAACACATTCAGATAAGGAAATAAAAAATACCTTAATACTAAGTTCATATTTCGAATTTTCTTCTTTTTTTAATCTCAATTGTAGCGTCATCTTATTGTTTTCTTAATTTTCCGCATCTTCAGTCTGCTCACGTTATTTAGTTATTATTTTCTTAAACAATCTATTTCAATTATAATGCCTACCGATAGAGTACAAGTCCCAACTCCATTAAAACATGAAATAACTACCCGCGCACGAACTGTTCGACCGCTCGCAAAACATTTTCACACATCGATGCAGCATGTTCTGATAACATTCATAATCCATGGCCCGTGGGGTTTGCACCAATTGAGTTCTACGTAGTTTTAGTAAATTGGTTGAATGAATATACCTATATACCTATCTAGCTATCGACCTCGAAGCAGTTTAATATTGTTTCAAACGCGTACGTTTGATCGATTATAACATTGGCTGCAATATTTTTATGCACATATATCGGCATCTATAGATATCATCAATATAAATCTGTAATAATATAATCAACTAATAATAAATCTGTAAGGGTTGGTCATGGAGTAACTTACTTTGTTTTCAGAGATATCGTGTTTATAGGCTCTATAACATGATACTGAAACTAAATTGACCATTTTTAGAAATACGTATGTATGTTCCTACATAACTCCTAAAAGAATTAACTGATTTTCATGAAACTTGGTAGATAAACATTTAGACGTACACGGCACAGGATAGGCTACTTTTTTCTTTTTCGCCAGCTAGTTATAAAATAAAGTCGCTTTCCGCTTCTGCCTGTTTTGCCGCTAATTTCTTCTCAACCACCCAACAAATTTTGATACGATTTTCACTTATAGAAAGAGTGATAAATGTAGAAGTATATAATTTGTATATAATTTGCAAAAAAAAAAATGCACCCATATTAAGAGGAGGCGCCAATTCATAAAGTTTTAATTTCTGATAAAACTATTCGAGGGTTTTTTAAGAAATATTAGATGATACAGATAGTGTTAAACTTGTCGTTATAGCTATCGATCCTTTATTAAAATCAGAAATATATTCTCAACGAACAACTAAAGAGCAACTAAGAATCATTTTTTATACTCTAAACTCAGTCAGTGAAAATTGTCAAAAATAGAATTCATACGTCAAGACAATTGCAGAACAGACTTAAAGACTTAGGTAGTCGCATTACTTTGTTGGCTGTAGCGAGCAATACAGATCCAATAGGAGATCATAAATCGAGTGAGGGATATATTGTAGGATAACCCTTGCACAGTCGTAGTTGGTCGTCGGCCAAGTATAGACGCTCAGTCAGTAATTACTGTCTCAGGAGCTAGCTCTTAATTTGCCTAATTTAGTCGAGCCCATTCGTGCGATTTAAATCCGCGCGATTTAATGGGATATTCGAATGACGTGCATTGTTTTATAAATGCCGTCTGCGGAGTGCCGATCCCGGATAGGGTTCAATAAATGTCGACGCTGCATTTCAATTACTGAACGCACTTAACTGAGAAATTACTTCTATATATTTTATTTATGATATATATTTTTACCTACCGTACGTCGTTTTAATGAACGCCTCGGTCTTTACAGACCAAATAGTTTTCAGATGAAGAACGCTCAGGGAACTAACTGGTGAAAACCTGTTGAAAGTCATAATTTAATTTCTAAAGCGTATATTTAAAAAGACAAAATTTATTTCAAGATGACGGATTTATTTTTAGATAATTTAGGCGTATATACGTGTCAGGACATAGACAAACTCTCTTGTATACCTTTCACTTATACTGTACTCGTATTAATAATATAATAATCATAATTTAAATAATTTCTTTTTTCTAGTTAGTCTGAACCAATGTGGTATTAACAATTTATAAATTTACTATTAATAATTATGTATCATCCATAACTTGCCAGTCTACAGATGAACCACATAGAAATAGTTTTTGTAAATATTCATATTCCATAGACGGTCAGACCTAGCTGGTTGGCTCTCACTCTACAGAGCAGATTAGACATTTTGTATATATATTTACCTACTAGCTGGCACCCGCGACTTCGTCCGCGTTGAAAAAGAAAAAAGTAGCCTATCCTGTGTCCCGTACGTCTAAATGTTTATCTACCAAGTTCCATGAAAATAAGTTAATTCGTTTAAGCGCCTCTTTCTCAAATGTCAAGTAGGCCAAACTGTCATTTAAAGTCACCGGTAACCGGGGAAAATGGAGCTGATATACCTTTGTTTGTACGGTAAACGTCCCAAACATTAAATAGAAAATAATTAAAAAAAATCGCCTATCGAATGATGCAGTAAACCGAGTGCATAATTCAATATAACAGAAAATGATTTCTAAAAGTAACTAATCAACACTTTACATGTAGTTTGTGAAAGAGGCCCTAAGATTTATGGAGGAACATACATACATACATACATACATACATACATACATACATACATACATACATACATACATACATACATACATACATACATACATACATACATACATACATACATACATACATACATACATACATACATACATACATACAGAAAAAAATTGTAAAAATGGTCAATTTAGTTTCAGTATCATGTATAGAGCCTATAAACACGATATCTCTGAAATCAAAGTAACTTATTCCATGACCAACCCTTACAGATTTATTATTAGTATTGATGATAATTATATGTAACAAATTCATAAATACAATTAAACAAAAAAAAATCTTTGACCCTTTGGCCATCGAGTTGTGTAATTATATTTTGGATAAAATATATGTAGCTACAGCATTATTTTATATCCCCCGATTTTGTTATAATCAGTTTTCTGAATTTCTTCCCACTATGGTAGAAAATTTAAAAACGTATTCACCTCAAAAAACTGCTAGTATATTTCTTGTAAGAAAGTACATAGTTTAAACACAATAGACAAGCATTGTAAGGTTCAGTTCGTGTGGCTTGCAATAAAAGCCCATCAAGTGTGTGCTCGACCGGGCTGTGTATTTAGACCATGAATTTTAGATATGCGTTATAAAGGACAATGTGCTCAAATGCTCGGTATGTGCATATCTAACAGGTGCGGCCTTTGGACGCACAAACATTATTGTAATATATTGTTATATATTACAAACTAACTGCTGCCCGCGACTTCGCCCGCTTAACTTTGTAAATTATATACTAAAATCTTCCTCGAGAACCACTCTATCCATTTATTTTATTAAATAAATAAATTATTAATTAAACTCATGCTGTTTTCACCAATGGATAGAGTGATTCTCGGGGAAGGTTTTAGTATATAATTTACAAAGTTACGCGGGCGAAGTCGCGGGCAGCAGCTAGTTACTTCATATAAAAAAAGTCCTCCGCCGCGTCTGTCTGTCTGTTCGCGATAAACTCAAAAACTACTACACCGATTTTCATGCTGTTTTCACCAATGGATAGAGAGGTTCTCGAGGAAGGTTTGTAGTATATAATTTTTAACGCGGACGAAGTCGCGGGCACCAGCTAGTATATTATAATTTGAAGTCGCTGTGCGCGTCTGTAAATCTACTAACTATGCATCCTAAACTATACAATGGAGTTGATGCGATTTCACAATCATTTAGATAATTTTTCACGAAAGGTTTACTGCTCTTTTTTGTCTGTATCTCCGCTAACTACCTCTAAACCTAACAGTGGATTTTCAAATATATATTATTTCGATGATTTTGATACTAAACTTATAGAAAGAGCGATAAACGAGCAAGGCTTATATATAGGTATAATTTGCAGAAAAATGTAGCATTTGTGCGAAGCCAAATTTTTCCATAATGCTGTTATTTACAATCGAATGACGTCCAATCTCTTCTCAAAAAATACGCCTGAAAATTGTGGACGCCTCCATTTTTCCGCGGAAAACGTGTTTTCACATTTGAATTATAAGGGAGACGTCAGCAGACCCTTGCATCGCGTCTTACTCGTTAGGAATATTAAGATTTATGCTCGGGAGCCGACGACGGTCTCCACGGTCTACGTATAACAGTAAACAGGGATGATGTGACACCATTTAACGTAAACATTTTTGTACAATAAGTAATTTTGGCTTAACGCCGCCCGCGGGGCTTTGAAGGCCGCTCGCACAAATAATTTAATAGGCGTACTCTTGCGTATTGTCATTGTAATAAAATTGCGATAAGAAAGGAAGCAGCTGCCGTAATTAAAGTGAGAGCTTTCTTTTCCTCCTTAATGTTTCATTTAATTGCCGCTTTGACAAAAAAATCTGTTGGCTCTATGAAATTATGGAACACGCCGACACATTAAACAAATTTACAAGTACATAATATGAAACGAGTAATGAAGTAATGAAATATTTCATAAAAATAGGTCTTATTAACAAATTAATTAATTTATAGCCTATTCTATTAGCTAAGCAAGAATCGATTTGATGGCTCTTACGAAGCGCCTTATGTTAAAAAATAGCAATATATTCCAGACGCACTAAGTAGTTGCTCACATCAGTAACGGTTTCAGGCAATTTTTTTAGATATTTTTAGATACAAAACTGAAAACAGTGCAGTGCACATTTCTCACAGCTATTAATTATTAATTAATAGTGAAATATTTCAAAATATAAACAAAAGAAGCTTTATATTCCTCTAGTATACTCGGTTCTACATAGTATAAAAACTTAATGTTCGTTTATTCAAAACTGCAAATCACTGAAATTAATTTTGTGATCGATAATAAAAAATTTCACACACGTTTTCAGCAATACATAGGGATAGGAACCTTCCATCCAGAAAAAGAAATTAAATATTTAAATCTAAAATAAAAAACATTAACGCCTGATAAAATTATCTGAACAATAAATATTGAATAAATGTTTCAATGTCTCTACTACGAGTAACTTATTTTTTTCCTCACCAGATCATACAATCAAAAGAAAAATAAGGTGACTTTCGTATTTGTAGCTCCTGTGAAAATTTATATAATTACTAGCTGATGGTGCCTGCGACTTCGTCCGCGTTGAAAAAAAAAGTAGCCCATCCTGTGTCCTGTACGTCTATATTGATTGATTAAATCATTACTAACTTGTAATATTGATGACAGAAGTAACGAGATATTTTTTTCCAATTTCGTTTTAAACAAACACATTACACACGTCACATATAATGTATTGTATATGTCTAAAAATAAAGGAAGTCACAGAGGGGAGATGAGGCCGGTGAGGGCTCAATCAAAAATGTTTACCGGTGAAGTCAAATCCAATATTTCAACCTTAAATTCCTACCTGGGATTCGCATCATTTATTCAGTTTGCCACCGCTGCATCTGGAAATAACCTTGTAATATCCGGAAACTCATTTGGCAGCTTGATTTTGTTGTTTCCTCTCATAAAGTCCTTAGCAAAATTTATAAAACTTTCTTCTTGCGGTGCCTCTCTAACTCCAAAACATTTAACTAAGAAATTTAATAAAGTATTTGTGTGTTCCTATTATCTTAACTCTGCATAAAATAAACAACAAAATAATTTTTGAATAGCATTTCTTAATATGAAATCAACCTCTCAAAACATTCCATGGTGAATTTCATGAATTCATCCATACATTGTGCCCGAAAACATGAAGCTAACTGACTGTTTATTTATTGTATAGTATAGTTTGATAAACGTGGATTAGAGTGGTATCGGTGTTTTTTAAAAAGCCAGTCACTATTTTTACAAATAGCTCTTTGTAGTAGCGGTCCAGCTAGACTTGGACCAAACAGTTTATTTCGCCTGTAAATCCGCTTTGTTTTCGACGCAAAAAGACTAAATTGAACGTTTTCCGAGAACAGACTGGACTAGCGGTCAGCGCTCCACTGACAATGTACAGGAAAGTTATAAATATTTTGACCGAATAACGCCCGCGTGAAGTTATCATTTGATACAATTCAAAGCTTTTTAAGCCTGCAAAAGCGGTGTTTTGAATTGTTATTTAATTTGACTGATACAATGACAGACAGTCGTGGAAAGTCACAAGTGCCTATTAGATTTTTATTAAGTACTCTGATACCTTATTAAATATAAGCGTATTATCTTATATTTAATAAGGTATTGGAGGACTTAACACCCAGTAAAAAAACTTTAAATAGGTTTTATTATATATTTAAAAATTATCTAACTGATGATGAAAACAGCATCAAATACGTTGTGTGGTTTAGGAGGAGTCCGCGGCCATACAAATATATGCGAAAAGCAATTTCAAATTATACTATGTCAAATTCAAATAAACATGTCGCAGGATTATTGTAAGAATCGTCAAGTCATATTTTCACTAATTCATTGCCTTAATATGATGTCTATTGAAATTGTGATAGCAATAAGATTTAATAGGGCGTGGCGTATGTACCATCGCGGTCAATGGAGCAGACCCACTTTTCATACAAATTTGTCTAACGTTGAATTGAAGTTGTCATAGTAACGTCATAGAAACGTAACAAAGATAAATACAAAATGTGCACACGAAATTGTTCCTTACGGTGGGACTGCTCCCTTGACCGCGATAGTACACTGGCCGTCGACAAGACTCTGTCTTTAGTTGCCATTATATCTGAGCATACAAACAAGTCGTTGCAGTAATTGAAAACTCCCAGAGTACGCTGCCCTTAAAATAAAATACGATTTAAAATAAAGGCATCGGGAAAGCTAAACAAATGCCGGCAACTACTAATTTGGCTATTAATTAAGGTTGTTCTCGTATATTGTAACAAGTCCGAATGACTGGTTTCCTTTTAATTACTAGGTTGCAACAGAGTGCACAGTCAGATCCAGCTGAATGAGCGAACTCAAATGTAAATTTACATCTCGCTACGGCTACCAGCAGAAACGCAAAAATGTTTACGTACACGCCTGATCGGTTTTAATTGTCCGTTTCAAATAATAGTTAAACTTTTATTTGTCGGTTAAGTTAATTTATTTAACATTTTTAGTTGTATGGTGCATTTTTATTCGGTTTTTAAACGCAACGTGGACAGTTATTTATTTGTTGCTAAAACTGTGTGTTGTTTTATTCATTTATTTTAAAAGATCCACTAACATTTCTTCACACGTATGTATATAAGCATAGATAAAATAGTACTTAACCAGTAAAGTGGTTATTTATCTATGATAAAAGATCTTATCTATCTATACTCAAAAAGTACTTTTTGAGTGATGTGTTTGACGTCAATATTTGATTGAAATATTTATTTGAATTGTAAGCTAGGAATTTTGGATAGGAAAATATGGGATTCTTACGTTAGGTATATGCTGTAATAATTTTGGCATCAAAAGATACACGGCCATGTTAAAAGTTGTAAAGTAAGTTTTCAACAAAGGACCATAACTAATAAAATGAAACGTAGAGATACGAGTGTACACTTCCTTAGTCTTCGTATGTAATTGTATAGTTTCGTTGCATACTGATATTTTTATACTTCACTTTAAACTTATAACTTTCACATTTAAAGTGTAAGCTGGAAATTCGTTTGTTTAATTAATAAAAGTACTCTAGAGTTTGCAATTCGCTAAACAGATGACATAACTAATAACTTAACAAATAATATTATACTAGCTGGAGCCGCGACTTCGTCTGCGCCTCTTTTAAAAAATAAATCGCCTGACAAAATATACAATTGTATACGAGAAATCTTCATTGCTTTAATAATTTTTAGTTATAGTTTTGCCAGGCGTTGGATTTTTATTTTTGTTTACCCTCGGAAACAGTACCTTTTTTGGATGAATTTCCTTTTCTGTATCCCTAATGTGTTTGAAAAATTTAATGACAGTCGGTTGAGCAGTTAAGACATGAAAAGGAACAGACTGTCAGACAGGGTAACGTTCATATTTATAATATTTGTACGAAATATGGAATTAGTATTGATAATAAACTTAATTATATGATTTTATTTTTGAAGTGTTTTACAGTCAAAACTCTATTTCTTATAATTACTTTTCATTTTAATAATTACATAAATATCTTACTAAGTCCTAAAATTATTCTCTGCCCTAAAGCCAAATCAAAAGAGTCAAAATAAAAATAAAAATATTTGCAATTAAATTATTTCACTTAAAAAAAATTAAATTATCTGTGAACACAGCAATAAGTATTAAAAGAATTATAATGTAATATCAACTGTTCTCTTTTCAAATTATATATAACCTGATTCTCAAACAAAAGTTTCATAATTATTGTTTGAGCATTTGTGAGAGCTTATTTATCAGTATAATATTTGAAACAGTGGCGTTGAATATTTTAGACCTTTTGTTATAATAATGTGATACAGATATGAATGTATTATGTTTTATTCGGGTCATTGTTGTGCGGATTTTCTAGCACTTCAGCATTTCAATTTTCGGTTGTGTACTAAACTTGCTGAACCACAGTCAACTTCCGTATAGTGCTATTTTTACAGAGCTCTTCCCCAGTCACGCCGGCGCCGTCTTATTATGCAAGCTCATTGTGAGCTGCTTTCAACACTTCGCAATATCGCATCATCCTGTGAATGTCTTATTTAAATCGTACACTCTTTAAATTTATATTTTATTTATAAAATTTAAGTGTACTTTAAGCTGCTATTTACACTAAAAGGTTATTTTAGACAAAGTGGACATAATGCTATATGGACTACATTCTATATGAGGACGTTTCGCTAACATAAACGTTTTGTGTCAATGGACCATTTGCGATATGGACCATATTATCCTTAATCTTGTGGATAGCCCAATTCCTGTGGAAGTTTACATATAGGCTGTTTATCAACACGCTATGGCCTATGACCTTTAGAAGCCGAACAAAAACGAAGTAATAAGTAGCGCATACTGACCGTCGACTTGATAAAGTAATACATTTTATATAAAAAAATAACGTAATTCTTTTTGTATTTATATTTATTATAAACAGCTATGTATCGTCTAATACCTACGAAGTTCGTAAAGCCTAATCGCGATAATCTTTTCCTCAATGTTAGTGCCGAATTTTTAATCTACACTGTCGTCTTGAACTCTACGCTCGTAGACTTGCTACGAATCTCGTAGATATCTACAAAATATATAGTTTATTACAGTATCTTCCGAATCACGACACTTCTTACATCAGCATACGCAACCCGAGCTATGACGGTTTTGCATCTCATTTTAACTATCTTCAAAATGTATATTGCTATCTCACTCACGTTCACTCATACACGTGTATGTCGAGGCCACTATAGTACATCATTTGCGTCCATCATACTAAGTCGAACGATGATAAGAGATATTATTTGTTTTTTATATTTATTTGTTAATAATAACATAAAACTGTTAGACGTGGTGTATCCCTTAAATATTAATGCATGTAGTCATTAAGTTTCAAGGATTGTTGCACGGGTAAATTTTATTTCATCCTGTGAATAAATCTCATGAGTTTGTCTAGTTTAGTTAATTAATTAGGAGAATTAATTTATTTCAATTGCTTTAATTGAAATTTATAATTGAAAGTCAACACAGGTTATAATGAAGTACTTACAAGTCGCAAACAAATATAATTTCAATATTATTATGTTTCTTCTGACATTGGTTACGAAGTGTATGGCTATGAACTACTTTGGACACATCAAAAAATCCAATCCAAACCGTATAAGCTGGTACATCCGTTGTTCAGTGCGGGGAGCGTGTCAGTGATCAGAGTCTCCCGGCCTGACTAATTCCCGGTTCAATCGAAACATCGACTGGTCATGTTTACACAACACGGAGCAAGATTGGTTCATCAATTTTCGACTCCCACTTAAAATTCGTGCACATCCTCCGATTTCCGTCGTTACATCGACACATTTCCTGGTGTCTAGTCGGAAAGTTGCATCCGTGGTGCATTGAGGGCTCGTACCAATTCTGCTCCCTAGACCACAAACCCTTTCCCTATCCCTTCCTAATATCTAAACCTTAATACTTAATTGCTGACCTTTTGAGTTGATTGTGTCTACCATCAAGTGGACCGTCAGTCTGTTACATGAAAATATACCCCTTTTAAGGTTAACTTAAACGACAGCAGCCAATTTCAGTGGTAGGTCTATCAAGTGCCTGCCATTCTTTATATTAAAAGAGCAATCATAAGATTCTATAAAGGGTTGATGGTTACTGTAGCCAGAGGAGGTGATTGCGGAACATAGTGAGTTCTACCACTACAACTTAGATCTGGACATTTTATAATTGGATATTTTAACATATATCTTTGGATTATATCCTTGAATTATATCTTGGACATTTTGACATTTAGAGTTTAGACTAATATACCCCGAAGACATATATATCAATTATTCTCCTTCCAAAGAATCTTTCAATGGGTCAAAAGACTTCGTCTATGGGGCCGATTCGGTATTGTGCGCAATTTTATTCCGTCATAATTCCGTTTTCAATTTGAAGCGAGCGCGGCGAGATTGACGCATAAAAGTCGCGTAAACTTTCGAGCGGTTGTGGAGCGGTTACTCCCGACTGTAACCAGTTTATGCCGGTACAGAGTGTAAAGAGATAAGGTACTTTATGTGTGTAATCATTTCGTGTTACGACGGCCTCGCCGCTCGTGGGATATTAAGGCGTTCGCGTCCCCCCGCGAGCTGAGCTTTTACGGTTCGTGATTTCAAAGGGACTGGTCGTCAGTGTCGCAGAACTCACACGGATTTAGACTCACCGACTGTTTTATCATTTATTTAAACTGATCGGTTGAGTAGTTAAGGCGTAACAAACGATTTTCGCGTTTATAATATTAGTCAGGATAATATCGGTTGTCAGCGACACAGTCTGTCAGTATTCACATTTAAGAGAGGGGTAAACCTTTCTAGAGTATATCTTTTGTGTTACTCCAGGGGTTATTCTATATTAATTAATCGGGGCTTAAAATATAAAAGCTGGATGACGCATAAAAGATAAATGTGTATTTTATCTTAATTTATTAAAGTTGAATTATCACCACAAACCGATAATTCAACTAAACAGCATGTTTTCTTTCGATTTAGTTCATACATAAATATCGAGATATTAAAGTAAACAAAAGAACCGGTTTACTTAATTTTAATATTTATATATATTATTCCATTTTATCTGACTAAATTATTAAACCTAAATTTAACTCTGTCAACATAGAGTTATAAATATAATATATAAATGTAATATTATATATTTATAACTCATTTTATGTACATACTTTTATGTATTTATCAAAATCAAAAATTTATAACATTATTTGATACATATATAAACAAATGCTAATAAAAATGTTAAATTTTCTTTATGATTTTCATTGTCCCGTGTTTCAAGTTGCTACGCAATTGCGTTTACTTAGATGTTTTCTCATCAATTATGTTAAAAATTTGCGAGCTTTATTGATAAAGGTCGACAAAGATTCACTTTGGAGGCTTTTATTTAAGTGTGCACAATTTTATTTTACTTTGTATGTGTGTACTAAAATTTGTATGCGTAAGTCCCCTACATACGCATCTTTGAAAATACTCATACGATTTTAAAAAATCTTTTACCAATAGTTAGAATAGAATAGAATTTTAGAATGGACATATTCTAAATATTCCACACGAGCGTAGCTGCGGGCACCAGCTATATTATAATTTTTGTAGTTAACATAAATAAATCGTTCTCAGTCACGAAAATTGTTTCCCATAAATTGTCGCAGTCTGATTACAAATTTAAGCAGTCAGCTAATATGAATGACAACGGGCGAAGCTACTCGACATTCATTTCCCTTGGCGCACCTCTCTTATAATAACTTACATTGCAACTTCGGCTTAAGGCACAAGTAGGGGTGACGGGACCTCATGTGACCTATATAAACATAGACACACGCAAGGTAACTTACCTTCTGAACTTAATTTTTACAATATAACTCTTGCATTTTACTAATATACGTCGAATTTAGTTTAAAAATGTTAATGTTTTACCGGAAAACTTACTCATGTGAAGTACGAACTTTAAAAATATTACTTGTACCAATGTACTTACACGTAGTTGAAAATACTATAGATCTTACCTGTGTACTTATGCCATACTTTGTATTAGCATATACATACAGTCAGTATCGAATCGTTTGACAGTAATTGCTCAAATGCAGGGACCAGGACAAAAAACGTGATTGCTTCGCCTCAGCTTATCTACTTATTACAAGACCATCTGTAATTTGACGTCAAAACGTATGTATGACAGAGTCACATATAAATTACAAGGGTATGACAATTTTCGTCATTTGAATTGGCGAGCCGCAAACCCGCTTTTACATATCTGACGAAGGCGTAGACTTTGGCGCCCTATAATCCAGCTTTGGCCCTTGAATGCGAGCGAATGAGCGGGTGGACGAGGTTAGAGTGGCCCTTCAATCAGCCCCTCCTTGCGGGCGACAGGGGGACGCCGTGCGGTGGAGGGGGCGACGGGGTACGAGGACCTTTGAGCTACAGGCTCTTTGACACGAGCCACTGGCGCACTCTTCAAGTAATGATTCATTCTGCTGATGACTGACGCGGTTAATGCGGCAGTTTTAAAATTTCTCCCTTAATATTTGGTTAAAAATTGCAGTGTCACCCTATACAATGATCGACTTGATTCCAGTAATCTGTTGTCTTTTTATTGCGTGTATGGATTGCAAAATATGTTTACTGTCTTTTAATGATAAAGTAAAACATAATGTGAGAAGACTAGTAATATTTGAAGACATGTGAAATCACGCCTATCTACAGAGGTTCCTTTTTACAACATGTTACGCAGCCAGGCTGACTGTTTATCCGATGGGATGCCGCTAGTATGGCTGTCTACAAACATAAGCAACATTATAGTGATACCAAGTACGTCGCCAAACTTAATGAATGACAAGAATTAATCAGAAATAATAGAAGAATAGACAAGACACTGCGTTTCGCAGTCATTTGGGCCTGACTCTACTAAACTGACCTATTTTTTGACGTGCTTAACGTATTGTGGTAGCTTAGACTTTTTACAAAAAGACGAGGCCTACGCAAAGTAGAAAGACGCATTATATAATTTTATACATTGATAGAATGTCGAATTACTCGGGAGTTGTGTACAGGTATTAAGTTAGTGTTCACGGGAAGGGAGACATTGCACAAGCCGCCTCACCGTCTTACATCTGTTTTTGATTAAAGCAATAAACGGGCTTAGTGCGGGCTTACCGGCAAACAAGTGGATCTTGACGCAAACGGGCGCTCAATAAACTCCTTACCGAATTAATTTATTGTTGTGAACGTACCTATGTTAATATTCCACATTGTATTAGAAGCTTCGAAGTTTGCAGAGCCCGTTCGTTACAATGGGAACGAAGTATTGTATATATATCTGCATTCGATACTCGGGAATTATTAATCCTACGCTCGAATGCTCTTTGATACGAAATGGCAATTGAAAAATCTTATAGCCCTTCAGCTTTAATAGAGCTCTTACGAAAGCCTTTGTGCAAATGAGCTGTATTTGTTCTAGACGATACTGGTGGAAGAGTTGTTAGGGTGCTTGCCTTAACGCTCTGTCTCAGGGGTTCCGGGCACGCGTCCAGAGGAAATGAAATTTTTAAAGTTGGCTCTGGTTTGGATCTGAAAAGTAGTGGCGGGGCACACTGTTTTCGAAGTCATTTGGGCAGCCCCTCTGGCTCTTTAATACTACGGTCGGCAGCGCACATGCAGAACCTATGGAATTGCTAGTGTCATAGGCGACTGTAGCTACCTACCATCAAGTGTGCCGTCAGCCTGTCTGTCGAACTTAACATAAAGAAAATGAAGTTTTCAAAAAATGTTCATGCTCATATATCGCTTGCGCCATTCGTATTTCCTTTTTTCTATTGTAAAGGCATTTCCTTTGATAAAAACTCATATTTGATTGGCATTTTATAAGCTACGTGTTGGTTTCAAAGTGACAGCCTATCTGTAGGCTATTCTACATATATTTTTGACTAACACTTTGGTGAAATTGTTCTGGCCTCTAACTCTAATAAAGACAATAAAGGCTGTTTTTTTTTTTAAATCGCAATCACTTGGCCTGGCCTCCTAAAAGTACTAGCTTAATTAGGTTTTATTAAGCTTATATTAAATATATATAAAAATTCCATGCAAAATTATCTATTCAATGGTGAAAACCGCATCAAAATCATCTCTTTAAATATAGTATTATTACATGTATGTTAGGATGCGCACAAAAAAAATCATAACTGAACAGGTTACAAATTAAAAAAAAACTCGTACAAAAAACATTTGCCTAATTAAGGTAGTCGCGATTCAACTTCTGTAGCGGTTTAAACAGTTATTTTTATTTGGCTTCTGACAAGCTCCACTGTAATAATTATTTTAATCTGCTAAAAATTCCAATTAAAAGTTGTTTTTATCTCTTTTGAAGCTTAGACTCGGTTAGCAGGCAGCGGGAGACTGGCGCGGATTTCATTGTGTCTCCGTTGTTAATTTTGCCTTTTATTTTCAATACTTTTCATATTTCGTTCTTTTAATACTATTAACGTGTAACGAGTGTTTTCCGCGTTTTGTTCGGGATTATGGCTTCATTAAAACGAATTTCTTGTTAGTGTTATTTTTGTACTAAATTCTCATTGAAAACAATTTGTTTTCTGATTACATTTACCACCCTCATTTGTTTATAGTCACAAAAATTGTCTAATTTAATGAAATTTATTTAATTATTAATATTGGGTAAATTATGTACCCTACTAATTAAATAAACAAATCATTAAAATATCCGTATGTACGTTAATATGATGATTGATGAGCATGTTTCTGAAACAATAAGTTTTAATTATCTTATTTGCTGTTTTAATAACTCCCAGAGATAAAAGTAGGTAATTTATGATTTTTTTATATAAAAATATGCTCATATGCTCTTTTCAGCTGTAAGTTCTATAAGTTCATGGCAAATTTTAAGAGAATATGACTATACACTCACACTTTAGCGATTCACCATAAAATAAACGGGATTTTGGGAAAACTTTTAGCAAAGTCATACGTTTATTTAAACTAGAAATATTTTTAATAAAATTGCTTTATTAAAATATCATAAAATATTTATCCATATTTGACATGAAATTCATGTTTCAATGTATCTTCGGTTGGGAACGCGCTTCAATAGATACGGAATATATTCAGTTGATATGCGGCGATATTATGACGGGTCGTTATCATGTCAAAGAAACTATCGCATTACAGGACACATCGCTCGACGGGATTGTACATACACTATACGGTTTCATTTCATTGATAACAAATACCTAACATATAGGTATTATATTATATTTTACTTTTCATAAAGTTATTTCATAGAGATTATTTATTTTCCAATTTAAATAAAATAAAATAAATAATTAAGTTCATGACATACTCGTATCAAAAGTTTTAACCTTATAAATTGTACTAGCGACCTGACCTGGCTTCGTACGATTGTTACGATTGTAATTTTGTCTGCAAACCTTCCTCGTTTTTCGCTCTTTTCATTAGTGAAAGACGTATGATTTTTTTTTTTTGGTGGTTTAGAAAAGTTAGCGGGGTACAGATATAAGTAGATATAGATTATGATTATAGATTTATTAGATACTAGCTGGCGCCCGCGACTTCGTCCGCGTTGAAAAAGAAAAAGTAGCCTATCCTGTGTCCCGTACGTCTAAATGTTTATCTACCAAGTTTCATGAAAATCAGTTGATTCGTTTAAGAGTTATGGAGGAACATACATACTTACATACATACAGAAAAAAATTGTAAAAATGGTCAATTTAGTTTCAGTATCATGTATTGATCCTATAAACACGATATCTCTGAAAACAAAGTAACTTTCTCCATGACCAACCCTTACAGATTTATTATTAGTATTGATAAATTAAAGACACTTTATAGAAAAAATACTATCACTATATAACTAATTGCTACGTCTTTCTACCCTACATCTGAATACGGGGGCGATATGGCTTTGAATATGGCTCAAGTATATTTGACTCTAATGTGAGTTTTTATTAAATTAAAACCAAAATAAAGCACATACATGCCTCCTGTGTTCGGATTGTTAAACATTTTCCTTAATATTCTGCATATACATTTATCTTCCTGCTGGTTTCAAGTCAGAGACGACTCTGTAATATACCGTGATGAATTATAATTATGAAACTTTTGTTTCAAACAACGTAAGCCAATTTATAAACTCGTATATGCTATATTTCACCACTGATAGTCCTAATACTTAATATTATAAATGCGAAAGCTTGTAGGTTTGTATGTTTGTTCCTCAATAACGCAAAAATGACTGAACGGATTTGGATGAAATTTGGCACACAGATAGCTTATTAACTGGACTAACACCTGGATAATCTGGATACATTTATCCTGGAAAATGTTAGGCTCCTGAGGAATCGTTTAAAAATATTGTATATTGATACTGTCTTCAACAGTAGAGGTGTCACCTACGTCACAGGTTATTATTAATTCGTACCTATATTTTAGTTTTTCAATGCGTACGAAGTCGCGGGAACAAATAAAATTGTGTTTGTATTATTATTTATTTTTTGCTTATTTTTACAGATTTTTTTTTTTCAATAAGAATTTATTAACAATACTATCTAATTTTTACCAAGAGTTTAAAGTAATGCAACTTTACAAATAAAGTTATTTTACAGACATTTCAAAATTTTAAAATGAGTAAACTCTTTTCTAAACTCTACGGGGGTTTCCAAGTTAGCTATACTAGTTTTCCTTCATGGAATCAGTGTAGCGTGTTACCTGCTTTTACCGCTGCAAAATACAGTTGAAACTAAATTTAAAGATATTATTCTTAAGCAATATTTCATTTAACTCAGAATTATGAGTATATAATCTTAGTTGACTGACAAAATTTAACACGAACCTAACTTGGAACTTGGGACGGTCTTAGACTTTACTTTTTAAACTTTTTCCCAGCTGAAGCCGCAATCCAATCAAAAGCTAGTTTGTTAGAAAATCAAACTATAATATTTTGAGATAAATTTAAAAATATATATTTACAAAGCTTTTTATGTTTGTACATAAATAAATCTTTCGTGCATTAAAAGTAGTTTGAAAAGTTAAATAAGTAGGCAATAAATTCATATAAGAAACCCGTTAACGTGTGTAGCATTATACGTTCATAGATTCCGAGATATTTCAACAGAAAAATATGTAGTTTATGTTTATTTATTCAGCACACATTACTTGGCTGCATTGCTGAAGCATATCAGAGCACAAAATAACATTTCCTTAATACATCTCGAATGGCGCTAGAGTTTATGTGAACACGTACTGAATATTTCGTCTTATACGTTACACAATACAATAAGGTCTTAACTGCAAGTCTGTCCGGCGAGGAACGTTCAATTTATATCATTACATGACAAAAATAACCACTTGAGTATATCATCTGGAAAACAATACTCTTGATTTGCAAGTGGGGAAGTAAAAGCCCCTATATCAAGGTTTACTAAAAAATGTAAGCTCTGAATTGAAGTTGGATTAAAACGTATATATTGTGTCATTTTAAATATATCATGTTTTTTGTGTTAAGGTCCACTAGATTGTAGGTCGCAACCGTAGCCACTTGATATTAGAATTTTTGTTTGTAATGAATAAACACAAAAACTAATGGACCGATTTTAAAATTTCTTTCACCTATAGATAGCCTATGTTATTTTATAAATTTACGCAGACGAAGTCGCGTGTAAAAGCTAATAATTATATTAAAAGTTGTAATCTCGCGCGCAGTAAATAAATCCTTAATTAACATGAACGGTTAAGGTATTCATTTCGCCATTAATTCTGAGTAATTACACGCCCTGTTATAATTTTGGCAGTTATTAAGACTTTAAATTGTGCTTTATGTTTTGTTTTTTCATTTTTTTTTATTTCCGGACCACATGTTTCTAGCGTTTACTTCTTAATTGGTATAAACGCGAATATTATGATGTATGGACATGAAAATTAATAGGGAGAGCAATTTGTTATTTTAATGTACCATCGCAGTATCCAGTTATTAATGAAAGCTCGACTTAATTGCTTTAACAATGAACCAAGGAACCTTCTTGTGGATTGTATTGCATTCGGACTAAGAATAAAACATAAAACTGAACGGATTGTTTAACATATCATTATGCAAATTATGTATATTGTATACATATGTATCTGAATCTTTAATTCTATACTAAGTTGCCAAATTTAATTAAGATCCAAAAGAAAAATTACATATATTGTAAATTACGAATATTGAATATATTTAAAATTGTATTCTCATTATTTTATTATTTTGTTACAGGTATGTATTCTCTTACTTGATCGAGTTTATCCATCTACTTATTCATACTTATTTGGTAAGTTTCTCTTTCAGAACAAACGTAAATAAAGTGTGTACTCCATTTTAAGTGATAAACAGCGACAGAACATTTATAGAATTTATATACAGAAATATTGGAGAGCAGTTGTTACTATTCTTTTGGACGGAAACAGTGCGTCCGGTCCCCGGGGAACTCCGGATTTCTTACAACCCGAACATGCCCGCAGGACACTACCCAAAATACTTTATAAAGATTCGCCTCTCACGCTCTTGATAAATTGTCGTCGGATGTTTTATATTGCCTTGTATTGTACATTGTTAGCACACACCTTTATGTAGAGTATAGAACATATTTATGTCCAACTAGCTCTTGTCCGCAACTTCGGCTTCTGGGGTTTTATAACCATTATTTAATCTTTATTGGTCAAATGTTTTGTCAGGCGTTGAATTTATTATTTCATTTTTATTCATTAATCCCTCCGGTACTTTTTCTGGGTTGAGAGTACTCTATGTCCTTTTCTGTACCTCCGACAACGTGTATGCAAAATTTCATCGCTAGTCTTCTAATGGTCTTCTTATTATTTCTTCTTCCACTATTGACCGCAATCGATTCGTAGTTGTAAACAAATTCCTGCAGGGTTAGCAGAGTACTTGCATCCCACCTGGTGTTGCTTGTATCCTTAGGGGACGGTAGCCACATACCATCAAATGGACCGTCGAGTCGTCTCGCCTTCTATCTTTTGTAACATAAAAAAGATACCGTAAAACATTGATGAATCCACAAAACTGCTATTAAGGCTAATTTAATCATACTAGCTAATAGTAATTTCGTATTATAATGTCACTATTACATTTGGAAGCAATAGGTGGAGCACATAGATAACGGAATCCCCAATATTACTAATGGCTAGAGTATTATTAAGATTTTTTAAATATTTTGAACTATTTTACTCAACCTGACAAATGAAGTCCATATTTTATTGGCACATTCATGCGAATTTACAATAAGAAACGAGGTAGTAATGTGATTTTTTAGTATAAATATTTGTGCCATCTGATTATGTTTAAAAACTATATGTAAAACGTTAAGTTTCTCATTAAAGACGTGGACTAATTGATACTATATCCGGTCACCATTAAGTTGTTATTAAGATAAGTGTAAAGTTTGCCGTTGAAAGTTGAAGAGCACTAAAAGGCAGTGTTAATCCGGCTTCGATATCGGAAAGCGGCTTCGCTTCAAATATGATATAAATAAGAATCACGTACGTAATAAGGCGGGGGTGGAGGCGCATTCCTCACACGTTCCGGGGCTTCCCCGGCTTACCACAACTTGGGCCATTACCCACTATACGCTTTAGCATGTAAGTTTCGATGCTCAAATAAAGTTACATTTTTTTTTTCAACTTTTACATAAACGCATTAGAACTTGGCAAATGTGCAATATATTTTCCAGAAGAAATTATGCAAATTAATTTGAAATCAGTTGTGTATTTAAAAATAACTAAATGACCAAAAAGACGAAACCGAAAAGTAATATGGAAGGAATTTTTGAACATGTATCTATATTGTGAAATAAATTTTAAAGAAAAATATGCTTACTAATTATTTTGTCTAACTGAAACTTGAGATTTTCCTAATTTATAGAAGGATTGTTTTAAGTTTTAACGGAAAACATAGGTTTATTAACCGAATAGTAGCTAGCGGTACAGAAAATAATGACGTACCTACATTCTCCATTTACTTAATTGGACATGAAAGCTTTCTGGTAATTTTAATTAAAGGCGGTCCACAATGTAAACTTACAAAATTAAATAATATGTAACAATTATCAGACTTTTAGCTCTTTATTATGTAGTCAGATATACTCCTATTATTCTTATCTAACTATAGATGATGTACAGACAATATTTGTACATCAACTATAGCTAAACTTGATGTAAATCGTCTGCGGTGGACCAATCTCAATTGGCGGTATTATAGGATGATATCGGAACATTGTGCGGGCGTACATTGCAGGAATTTGAGCTAATAGACAATAATTCGGTCCTAGATTGCATCTTGGTACCCAATCGAATGCAGGTTGCGTTCGTGCGAGAATTGTAAACAGCCGTCTGGAGACCATTGTTGCTCTCACAAAATATAAAACTAACATTTAACTTTATGAAGAAATAACAACATAATACTTTTGGCTTTGCAGACAGATTGTCATAATAAAAGACTTTGTTCTATTCAAATCCTTGTTGTTATTATTATTTTTTAAGTTTTCACATGTTAAAAATAGCTTTAGTAGTGGCAGGGCAGTAACCACCCCCTTACAGAAGACCAACGTGAAATAACAGCATATGGCAGCGCACTTGTAACACCTATGGCGTTGCTTGTAATATGTTTCAAGCAAATCAGTCTTAAAATATCTCAAAACTTAAAATCTTTTGCGTAATATTCGGTCTTTTATTTTAACATTTGTTTGGTCACTGTAATTAGTTTTTGAAGCAGACAGTTATTACAGTTATTTAATAAATGTCTGCTATAGAAAACATAACAATAGTTACAAAGTATAATCTTACAGCTACGAGAAAGCCATAAAATTAATTAACCACTTTATTAGATAAAACATTGTAGATGCAATTCTTTAGTGAAAAAAGGACACTTATTTTTGAAATCTTTAAATCTAAACCAACTAAATGAAGTCACTGTTCGCCTCAATCTGTTCTCCGTTAACTTTTAACCCAACGGATTTTTGATACAGTCTTTATTAATGGGAAGAGCGATAAACGAGGAACGTTTGTATATAATTTGCAGAAAAAATGCATCCGTGCAAAACCGGAGTCAGGTCGGTTATTAATTATAAATATATTTTTTTCTCAAAAGTATATGACATCAGAGTGCTTAAGATTAAAAATTTAAGAACTCTGAATTAATTGACTAAGGGCCTCTTTCACAAACTAAAATTAAAGTGTTGATTACTTACTTTTAGAAATAATTTTCTGTTATATTGAATTATGCACTCGGTTTACTGCATCATTCGATAGCCGATTTTTTTTAATTATTTTCTATTTAATGTTTTGGATGTTTACCGTACAAACAAAGATATATCAGCTAAATTATTCCCGGTTACCATAACTTTAAATGACAGTTTGGCCTAATTGACGTTTGTGAAATAGGCGCTTATACGAATACGAATTGTTTTAATTTGGAAGGAGAAAATAACGTAGCATATAATATATATTGCTACGGCGTAGCACGTGCCGTTGCTACGTAGACAGAAAGCGTGCTACGAAGCACATAAACGTGTAGCCATCGAAATACTACAATGAAATTAGCGTCACAAGTGCCAAAGGGGAACATAAAAAGAACGCCTTTGACAGAATCATGGCGGACTCTTGCTTTCATGCGTCAATGGTAAAAGGTAGTAACGATCAACTTCTACTATTTCATTTTAAACTCTAATGGGTTGACGTAAAGTCACATTTTCTTTAAATTACGTACTTATTATTATGTTTGTTTTGTTATAAATGACAGTTCATGCTCTACGCATATGTCACTTTTAAATGTTCCATAAAATTCGTTGTGTTTTGTATGGCACCCGTGTTCCATGTTGTAGTAGTTTGATGCGTGTAGCACATAAACGCTTAGTTGAGCTTTTGTGTCCAACGCACACAAAAGCAACCTTGATTAGCGTTAAATTGCCGGAAATTTCCAGAACGCTCGGTAAAACATAAAAAGCTCGCTTTCCCCCGTATAAAGGCCATTATTTAATTTTAATTGTTGTTATCTACATCCAGAAGCGAATATGTTTCATAGTTCTAACGCGCGGACGAAGTTGTAGCACCATAATTTGGACTTTATTTGCGATATGGCTATTAGTCGGTTAATTATTTAGTAGCGAGGGCAAACTTCAAGCGGAATTGGGGCTACACTGCCACTGGTGATATTGCAGTCTTGACAACATTTTGTGTACCTATATGTATTTTCTTGCCTAACAATTTTAATATTATGATTCAATTTATTTATTACTAGCTTTGGTCAGCGACCCTTTTCTATTAGGTGTTAAAACATTTATTCAATCTTTGAAATTTTTATTTTTATTTTTAGATGATCATCCTGAAATCTAAATATCATTAAGAATATTTACATATTCTGGATAAAATAATGTGAGCCTAAGTCTTTTACAATATTAGTTAGGATAATAAATTTTAATTAATTTACAATATTAGTTAGGATAAATAAATCGATTTTAATTTCGTTATTAATAAAATAATAGTAAATAACTTTGTTAGAAAATCTATTTAGGTAATAGTTATTATGGTTTATCGTGGTGAATTGCAGTACAGAAATATTTGTTAAATATATATGTTGATCACCTAATATTAATTAGGCCATCCTAAAATCGAAGAGCGATGATAATTAAGGCCATTAGTCGAACTAATTACGTCTGTGCAAGACGGCTTGCCAGTTTCATTGAACAAAGTTTGGAGAATAACCACCTATTGCATTTGTTGATATTCAAATTAACATAAAAACGTTTATTTTTTTAAATAAATTTATTGTTAAATAACACATTTTTGTCTATCAATTTCTTATGAAATGATGCCTTTACCTAATTCAGTATCTATATTAACTTACATGTCCATTTAGAACTTTGCAATTGGTCTATTGAAATGAAGTCTATTTTATTAACTCAAAAGAATAATATATAAACAAATACCTCGTGTTAAACTAAATTCGATTAGGAAACACTAAAGCTAATCCTTTAATTAAATTAAAATAATCGGGTAAACCGGGTCAACGTGGACTGTTAAAAATCAAACGACAAAACTTTGATCAGCTAAACAATAAGGCTTTTGTATCAAACCTAATTTTCTTTCAAGATAAAAAGTATCCTATATGTTTATCCCGGTAATAAACTATCTGTGTACTAAATTCCATCCGAATCTGTTAAGCCGTTTTCTATACATCTGTTAAGTAACAAATTTCTACACATCCGCTAAGACTTTACTTAAGAGCGGCTACAAAGGTAAACCAGCGCCACTTCATAAAAAAATATTATTTTAAAGGTTTTTTTATACAGCGATATTGGAGACTTTAAGCATGGATAATATTATTAGGGCCTCTTGCACCAACTACAAGTAAAGTGTTGATTAGTTACTTTTAGAAATAATCTTATGTTTTATTAAATTTTGCATTCGGTTTAGTGCATACTTCGATAGGCGTTTTTTTTAAATTATTTTCTTTTTAATGTTTGGGAATTTTATCGCACAAACAAAGGTATATCAGCTCCATTATCCCCGTTTACTGATGACTTTATATGACAGTTAGCCTACTTGACAGATGGTGAAAGAGGCCCTTAGTTAAAGACTAAATTAGACACATTATAAATTCTATATTATTACGAACCCTTTTATTATTTTGTCATATTACAATTAAAGTAACATCTATATTTTGTAGAAGGGTGTAAAGAGTCATATTGGCTTAAAGTCTTCACCGCGCGTCTTCGAGACTTCTCTCCCTGCGAAATGCATGATAATAATTTATTCACATGTAAACTTCGTTCTCTCACACAACTTAGATTGGTCTTAAACGAGTATGTTGTGAGCGCCGCGCATTATGCTTAATGAAGTTTAACACGTCCCAAACAGGGAACTTAACGACGGAATCGGGACAGAAATTTTGTGTTTAGTACAATTACTTATGGCCGAGGCCTCTTTATAACAATGTTGAGAATAATACAGGAATAATCAGATATGTATGAAAAGGAAATCTGAGAAATAAATTGGGAAAGCTAAAAACACGTTTTAATAATGGCAAAGCACTATATCATGGGTCAAATGACCCAGGGGTCATTTGATGGTCATTTGGGCATCCAATCATTTTTAATATTAAAGTCGACAAACAGAACAGGCTGCCCACATTACTACGAAACTCAATGGTCTGCCATACTACTAGAACCGAAACCTGCGTAAAAAATGTAAAACCGCGAAGTCTAGAGAAAGCTGAAATTTGCAATTTATCTTTATCTTATATATACTTAATGGAAACATTCGCTAATAAAGGTTTAAAAATTTCAACTCCGTGCGAAACCGCAATTTTTTGCAAATTATATATATGTATATAAAAACCTTCATCGTTCAACTCTCTTTTCATTAGTGAAACCGCAATCCGTGAAAATCCGTTTAGTAATTTTTAAGATTTTCGCAAATATATATAGACAGATGCGGCGGAGTACTTTGTTTTATAATATGTAAGGATAACTGCTTCCATACAAGTTGCTAGCTAGTATTAATTGCTCTACAACTTCAAAGTACACGGACGAGCATTAATAAATTAGAAATGGTGTATGATTTTGGCAATGGCAAATGCTTAATCAGGGTGTCGGCGGAGACCGCAGGTAATAGATACATTGATAGCTATGTATCAGTGGCTACTCTAATAGCCGTGGCCGTAGTTTGCAGCGGCATCGGACTAACAACGTTTGAAGTTAGACCGGGCAGCTAAAGGCCATTAGTAGGCGGGTCGTATGAATTATTTGTAGTGGCTGGGGCACGCGACTCGCGTTAGGTCACCGCGTGCAACTAAATTATTGTGTCTACTGGCGATACGCGACATTACAAGCGAACGGTGGCCTTTCACACACGTAACACTCACAGCACACGTACCACTGTTTACAGTGACTAATAATAGCTTAGTCAATAGTCAAAAATATTGTAATTTTCAACTGCATCCAATAACCAAAACGTAATGGTGTTTTCGTGTGACCGCAACTAAATTGCTGCTAATGTCAAAATTCAAGCAATTTTAAAGTGACAACTATGTTACGAGTATTAGCGCCTCTTTTACCAACTACAAGTAAAGTGTTGATTAGTTATTTTAGAAATCATTTTCTGTTTTACTGCATCATTCGATAGGCGAATTTTTTTAATTATTTTCTATTTAATGTTTGGGACGTTTACCGTACAAACAAAGATATATCAGCTAAATTATTCCCGGTGACAGGTGACTTTAAGTGACGGTTTAGCGTACTTGACGTTGGTGAAAGAGGCGCTTAATAAAAAAAACTACCTCTACTGTATACAAAATCGACACAAAATCGGTATTATTTATACCGATTTTGTGTCACAAATTTCCGCGAAAAGTTATTACAAAAAAAAAACAATATTCCAATATTTTGATTTCGTTGATTACAATTTCTATGTAGATAATCATTTCTAACTCTTTTTTGTTGTTGCTACAGAATACAGGCTGGCAATTAAAGGATAGGTAAAGAGGCTCTGCTATAGCAACCCTTACTCATTTACCTAAACAAAACAGAACACATGCTGTTATTTCACAGTGGTCTTCTATAAGAAGGTGGTTACCGTAACTTCCACATGTTCGATTGATGTAAAATTTGGTATGCTGTTACTTCAGTGGTATTTCCATGACATGGTAACCTTTTGACCTGACGCTGCAGCATAAAGTAGTTTTCGGGACACCCAACTCCTCAGCAAACATCATACATCGTGTCTCAGCAGAATAGATAGTCGGAGGTTAGTTTCAATTTTTAATTATGTTTATAGATAAATACCACAAAGTTGGTATTATTTACAACTTAAAAATGAAATTATTAAATAGAAGTACGTTCTTTAGTTGAGAAATGGAATTACAGGAACAATAAATAAACTTCATTGGAAGTCGGCAATGCATTATAGCGTCGTCGTAATTAAAGATTTAAGAGAGGCGCCAACGCGGCTGTGGCTGACAGCTACACGTAACTGTATACTGGGGTTTGTGTTACTTTAACTATTGTAATATTTACTCGTGTTACGGCACTTGTAATGAAGGGAACCAATAATGTTTACCTAATAGACCAATAAAGGGGTGAGCTAAGAAAACATGTTTGTATCGAACATACACAACAAACTTGAGTATACGGGCAGGAAAAAATTAATCTCAAAATTTGATAGATTCTTAGTAGGTCTCCTAACAAAGAAGTGAACAAATATAAAAAGAAAAAGGCAAAGACAAAGAAAAAAATCTGACAATACATGTTTTGTTCCGTCAAACAATATTCTTATTTTTGTCTTTTTTGGGTTCCTTATAATTCAAAAGTATTATAATTTTAATTAATTTTTTATTGATTATTTATTTTCAAACGCATTTTGTATTTATTTTTCAAATTAAACTAAAAATTGATTCATTTTTTATGTTAAGAGCAGATAAATTTTTCATATTTTCATTCTTTAAAATTTTCAGTAAAATCTAAATAATCTGACCTTTGAAGAGTTAACAACTTATTCTTATTCTTATTAAGGCTTATTCTTCTTATTAAGGCTTTATTCTTATTAAGGCTCTACGGCTACGCTCTGTCTTTAAGCTGATTAAAATAGTAGCTTATATGTCCAAATATTTATATATAAAACTATTTTAATTTACTGACCTATTTAAATAATCTGAAATTCAGTGAAATGTTTAGCTTAGATTTTTAAAAGGATATAAGCAAGAGAAACTTGCCCATAAAAATGAACTCTGTTTAAAGTTCAGACAATCACTTCACATAAAGCACGGCGAAAGCGTGGCATCTCAAAAAACCGCTCAATAAAACCTCAAGTTTACTACTGAGACTGTGGTGGAAGTTTGCAGTTCGTTATAGGCTTGTTACACGCGAAACCTTTCTTGAGGTGACTCGGCTAAATAAAGTTTGGGCTTCATACAGACGAGGTTAATACTAACTATGAATATAAAGACAGATACGAGTATATATCGCTATCATACTTCCTTTTAGCCCATATAATCAAATAAAAATGTTGATAAACTTAATTTATATCTGTATTTTTTCAGTATTTTATTTATTTATATTTGAAAAACTGCAAACGTAATTTTTTTTATCATTGATTCATAATAGAAGACGAAATAGTTGAAGAGCTTTTAGAAAATGAGATTAGTATATAAGGGTATAGTTAATAGTTGCTGTGTGCGCCGATGATAAAGAAAATAAAATATAATTATGACAATAAAGAACGTGTACTTTTATAAAGTACTAGCATTTGGTTGTTTGTTCGTACCCTTTTTTTCTTAGGTGTTAAAACAATAATATTCTTATCTATAAAACATTAAATACTAATATTGTAAAGGTGAGTGACTAAAACTCTGTCTTTTTTGTAACCCAGAACGTGTATGTAAAATTTCATGATCATTATGATCATAATGTTTAATAGTTAAGATGTCAAAGAGTAACAAACTAACAAACTTACTACGAGTATTCAGATTATGGGATTAATTTATGTTTCAATCAAAAACTAAACTATAGTTCGATTAGGTACATTTCTTGCGATTCTTCAGGACAATATATGATTCCAAATCTGTATAGCTTTTTCTTTATCCTATTTTTTAGTGTAAAAATTAGAGGTTGGCGAACTGGGCGTGTAATCGCCCTTTTTAATTATTCGCTGACACTAAAGAGCCTATGCAAGGGGTGCATTTTGCATAAACAACACGTTAATTCGCGCTGACTACGTATATATAGCCATATTACTTCAGTGGTAGTAGGGTAGGATTTTATCTATCAAAAAGTGATTAGATCTTAATCTGAGATAAAGGTATTTAAACATTCGGCCAGGTGTACCAAGTTAAAATTCTTTAGAAGATAGTAAATCCATCTTTGGTGACTTGAATTAATTAAGAAAAAAATTCGACTGAGTTTCTACATCATGGATAGAAGTCACTTCTTGATAGCTATCGCCCCACTGAACGATCAATGAAGGCAGATATAATATACCCGCGACTTAATGAGAAGTTTCTCTGAAGCTTAAAGCGTAGGTAAACTCGGTAATTTTGCTTATTAAAATATCGCTCGATAGGATAAAATTCTCGTCTATAAGTAACTTTTTCTGAGCCCACACTTTGCTTACCGCCTAAATGTCAATAGTTTTCTCATGTCAATAGTTTTCTAATTTTATTAGGACAGGTTTCTAAAATAAATTTATTAAATGTATAATTCAAGTCTCAGCAAGTGTTTCATTATTATATGTATGAATAAGTATATAAAACCGATTATTTCTTACAATTTCACGACTAAGCCAAGTATCCAATTTGTCGAATTCTGCAAGTCAAAAGCTAATTTTTAACAAATTCTGACGAAACCGCGGTCACGAGTATGTATTATAAACAAACACTCCATCTATTTGTGTACCAAGGAAATCCAATACGAAGCAGAATAGCTAGTACAAATGTTTTTCTCAATTTTGTGGTAAAAGCAAGAACAGTGAAAATAAGTAGGGCGCGGCGGGCGGGTACTCGCCTTCTTTATTTTCATTGAGCTTGAAACAACTGTTTTGTAGCTGCATTGTTCCCTGATTAAAAGTTAAGTGTGGTTTTGCTTCCAATTTGTATTTAACTGTCCGCCTGTCCACTTTTGACGGACACAGTTACGAACTCGCATTCGTTTTTAATTGAAAAGTTTCTTTATTACGAGTACGACTTTCGTTTATATCCATGTTTTAAATTTGTAATTAATTACATGGCGAGTTTCGTTCCTAACTAGCTGGTGCCTGCGACTTCGACCGTATTGGAGTAATAAAATATTTAACTGACTAAATATAATATAGTGCCTGACATATTTATTACTGTTATACTGTTATACTTTGCCAGGCGTTTGGTTTTTCTTTTAAACGATCCCTTGGGAACATTATTTTTTTCTGGATGAAAGGTGGGACCCTATGTCCTTTTCTATTATATATCCCTGATTTATTTATTATGTATTTTAATGTTTAAAAATATTTTTTTTGTTTTTATATAAAACTAGCTCGGGGTGCAATTTTTATATATATTTTTATTAAATCTACCCCGTGTATCCCTCTTTCCATATGTGATAACCGAATTAAAATCGGTCTACCCATTCTCGAGTTTTTGAAACATACACAAATCAAATTTACATATTTATATAGGTACATCTATAAAAATACGTTGCAAATGTAATGACTTTAGAGACATTAGGGTTCCTAAAGACTAGAGTTTGTTTATGACTCCGTAACACAATGTACCCTGCTACTCTCAAAAGTAGCACAACCCTGTAAAAGATTGACCGAAAGGACATTCTAGTAAAGTACTGTCTTAAGTATCACGTATGATGCATTAGCTCCCCTACAAACCCCCGTGGAAATCTACCAATTCTATAATGAAATAAAATACAATTTTGAAGTTGTAATAATACCTTTTTCTTGCTTTGAAACTAACAAAGAATACAAAAGTGATTAATATAAAGTACTTGGGGTTATTACACAGAAACTTTTCCATACGTATTGTTTTATTGAAAGTTTCGAAGTTTCCGCAACTTTTCAAACTTATGAAACACAAAATTTACTTGCATTCGAAAGCAATCCACAATTTCAAATTTATTTTACTGGAAACATGAATACGTTGTACCTATCTGTGTAGGAACGATACATAGGGAATACTTTCGTGGGGGGATGTAGATAGGGAATATGTAGATAGTAATATAGCTTAAATCTTAACGTTGACAACATTAAATCTAGTCAAAATAAAACATTAATGCATAAAATTGTTATATGAATAGTGAATTAAAATGATATTATAATTTCAAATCAAAAATATCATTAAATAGGTTTCTAAGAAAACCCTTTAACCTTTTAAACCTCTTTAAACCAGAAACCAAGTAGCTTAGCTCAAAGACACATTTTAATGGTTATCATATATCTTAATAAAGTTTCGAAAAAGAATATAACTTTTTTTTTGCCAAGATGATGATGATCCTGAAAAGAAATTACTTCAGAGACTCAGAGTACCATTTTTTTTTACTTATACAGAGATCACAGTGTATACTATAGTATAGCCAGAATCGTTTAAATTCAGGCTTCATTGTTAATATTCATTATTAACCTGCAATATTATTAAAATATTTTGCAATATATTTTTAAATATTAATAAAATGAGGTGTTTCCACCTAGTCGCTACAATATAGATGGATATTCTTGCAAAGTCGACTGCGCACCTACCATCAAGAAAACCGTCAGCCTGCCTGCCACCCTACATAAAAAAACACCAATTAGAGCGCCTGACGTCAATTATTTTTAAATTGCAGTTGATTTTTCCTCTCGTAGGAATAGCTGACGCAATTTGAACGTATTCTTATAAACTAGCGACCCGCTTACGGTCTCGCACGGATGTATTGTTTTTCTGCAAATTATGTACACAAACCTTCCTCGTTTATAGCTCTTTCCACTAGTAAAATTAAAATCCGTTGTGTGGTTAATAAGAAGTTAGCGGAGAAACAGACAGAAGTGGACAGAGACTATTTTTTATGTACCAGTATGAAAATGAAAACACACTAGTCAATAGAAATATGTACATACTCACACGTACATTTAAAAGTTCAAAAGCACATTTTTAAGAAAATATTTCCTCGTAGCTTGCACGTATTAATTCGCTGTAAAATGTGTTTTAAAGGCGTATTTTGTATATTCCACAACTTCTCACCATTAGGTACGCTTCGTTGGGTTTTGTCGCTACGAAGCGCTAAGAAAGGCGTTTGTTAATCATATGTATTACAGCGTGTATGTTGGGTGCTCTTTTAATAGACTTAGAAAACATAACACTTGAGTGACGATAAGAAGATATAGTTACAAGTCTATACGACTATCTGTACCTGTAGCATCATTTAATTTTAACCAAAGAAAAAATCGAGACAGCAGAATTAACAGTCTTCAGCAGAATATGTACTCTTTCAGGACATGCAGGTTTTCTCACGATGATTAGCACGAAATTGAATAACATTTCATAATTTCACACCAGATCGAAATTCAAACCTGCATCCAACGTTTGGTCAGCTGTACCATTGGACAGTCATTGCTTATATAAATATTAATGTATGAAATTAAGGAGTAAAATTAAAACATTTATTAATCTTGAATTAGTTCGATATGCTCTAGAGAAAGAAAGGTAGAGAAAGAAGAAATGTTGAAATGACGTGAAATACGGAAGGCATATCCGATGCATGGCTAGCGGATGTCTCAACACCGCGACGTACAACGTCACACCACTCCACCAGCTATAGTGCCTGCTTTCATCAATATTGTATGCCCACAATTTTATAAGCTTTAATTACTGTAGCAGCTGAATTTATTTTTTATAATAATAAATTACATTTTTATCAACAAACATGTCCGTAACTAGGAACTCAAGTGGCTGTTTACCAATTATATTAATAACCTTTCCCGTGAAAATCCTGGCAAAATCCGTTAGGTGGTTTAGAATAAGTTAGCGAAAAACAGTTAGCGACTTTTGCGTGGATTTCTTAAGATGTGAATATATCATTTTATTAGCAGAAAGTACATTATAAACTAAATGAAAAAATAAAATGTGCAGGTAACTAATAGACTTGAGCGTAGGGTTGTTCGGTCACACAGCAGCATTTTTTACTTTTAGCATTTTTAAACAGGTGAAACTTAAAAAGCAGTTAATGAGTATAACTCCAGGTTCACAGTAGCTATTTACGCTGTCCTTACTTAACGTAGAGTAACTAAAAAATTGCCCAACTGTAATTCAACTGATCAGGATAAAAATAC
Organism: Synanthedon formicaeformis; assembly: GCA_945859745.1. Lineage (NCBI taxonomy): Eukaryota > Metazoa > Arthropoda > Insecta > Lepidoptera > Sesiidae > Synanthedon > Synanthedon formicaeformis. The sequence continues at coordinate 8,025,860 of OX243965.1, forward strand.
AAAAGAAACGATTATCTGTTGGTATAACCTACTAAAAATCATTAATTGAAACGGTTAAAGCGAACTCGATCAACTACATAAAGCCTAACACATGAAACAACGCAGTTACGGCTTTTATCAAACAAAAAGCCAAAATGTTAAGAGCATTAGTTTAATTAAACGATGCTATGTTCAATTTGTTACGTACACAAGCGGTTAAAGTTTATAATAACAATGCACGAACTGTTAAAACCGTATAACATTGTATTGAATTCCGTTTCATAGAATACCCTAAGCCAATTAGTTGGTCATTTTTGCATTCGCACGGCCGCTCACCGGTTACTGACGTAAGCTGGAATAAGCCGGTTATATCTGCTTCGAATCTAATTAAAGGACACTGTATCCGTCCAAAACGCTGACAGTTGTCGTTTGACGTTTTTTTCAATAGCCATTACAAAGGGCGTATTAACGCTGAGCGAAAGGTTATAGCTTAAGGCCTTACTTTAATGTTGTAAATACAAATTTCATCGCAGTAGTAGTTTTTTTATAAGGCTTCCTTTTCTTCTTCAAACCTTGTTTGCCTTTCCATGTCAATTTTTCCCACGCGGGCCTCGAAGACTTTTTTTTAATAGGGAATACATCATGGGATATTCGTCAGCGTAGACCATGATACCATGCTTGATTTTCTTTATTTTATTATGTCATACCTGTCTTGCATTTCACGGTTCGGTCAATGAAATAAGCTAAGCTAAATAAGAGTCTAGAGTCTAAATGCATTGCGTTTAAAAACATGCGAGCGTTTTTGTTTTTCTTTCATATTATTCCCCATTTGTGCTTCCCCACAGTCTGGTAGAAGGGCCCCTTGACAGGGTTGATTTGATACAGGGTCCATCTAGGGTAAGCTACGTCACTGTTTAGACTATAACCTAACACCGACATCGTTTAAGATTTAAATAAATAAAAAAACAATAAAGTAGAAATGAATAATTTGATCGAGTAATGCAGCGACCACAGTCTTCCAAAATGTTTTGTTCCAATTGTTTTGTTTTCCCTTGGTAAATTTATTCGTTGTTTAGAATAATGAGACGGGCCGTATTTGCTCGGGGAAATCCATTCTCTAAGAAATTTAAGACGGAGCCGCCTAATGTGTTGCAATTTTTCGCGTATAATAAAAGTAGGCATGTAAATTGTGTAAAAGCGTTTTCGACAACGAAAAATGTTCGGTAGGAAACTCTCATCCAATTACATACATATGTAATTTGTTTGTTTTCGTTGTAATGTAAGTAATTAAAGCTGTGCTGAAAATTTCGGGTTCCTTCCGTAGCGCTTCCGTCGTGTTACTTAAGGCGCTTGGGGTTGGCAATGGTGTTGGCCGTCTGGGCGGGTGTAGTCCGCTACACCATTTGACGGCACATAGCACCTTAAGGCCGTTCCCTCTATTCACACCGTTCTCATTTAGCAAGTGTGAATGAGAACACATATGTGTATAGCGTTTTTATGGTTTATTTATAATTATAAATTCATAGTACCTAAGTTCTAAGGCTGTCAAAATATTTTTAATATTTTTTTTTGTAAATTTTCATACAAAAAATAAGAGCAAAATTTGATTGAAATTCCGTATTGAAGGTTACTTTATAATTTAATTATATCGAATGAAGTATAAAAATCGGGTATAAAAAACTGTCTTTTTAAAGATGATATCCTCAATATTAATATATATATTTTTTACATCTACAAATAATAGAGTTTCTTAGAAAAACATGATCTTGTATGACGAATTTTGGAGTGAGCCGCCTTAAGCGCGCACTCCAACCGACGTTACGACATTAAGTAAAAGAGTTTCGTGAGCTGTAATTTAGTAGAAAGCATTGAAATATTCGTGTATAATCTGAATAACATGCCGATATGAACAACGGGGGAATTGGGGGACGCCGGGCGATATTTTATCCAATATTAAACGTTTAGGGAACTACGAACGGAATATTTTACGAATTATACGACCGGCTCTTTACAATATTCAATAAAGATAATAGGCATAAGAGAGTGTGTCTCTTCAATATGGGTACTCTCTTCAAAGTAATCCCTAATGAACTTGCCCTGCTTTTTTTCTTTGTGTTTCAAAAATATTTCCTCTTTGTTGAAATAGAATGTTATTTTTTTACAATAAAGATTGACAGGCAGTCTAAAGTTCCATTTGATATTAAGTGAAAGTCGTCACAGCGATAAAGATGTAAGATATTTTCTCAGTTGTTAGGTATATTTTTTATTTTTCAACGTGGACGAAGTCGCGGGCGCCAGGTAGTTAATAATAATTGCATTCACATATGCCCATCTCAAACTTCAATGCTACCTCATTTTTTATTTAGAACAAAGTTAAAATAAGATTTAAAAATTCCACTGACTTAAAATTGGATTTAGAGTACATCACAGTTTTTTGGTATAATTTTAAACAAAATATTACATTTATTTCTTCCTTTCTTCCTTTAATTAATTGCGTTTAACATGTAAACCCAATTAACTAATCGGTTACCGTTAATTAATAATTAATACATCGTCAATTAATTTGGGTGTGCAAAGCATAAAATATTATATAATTTTGTTGATAAATCAGTGTTTTAACTACCCTTTTTTAACCAAACGACTCAAAACATAATATTGAACCAACAGCATAGGAATTATTAAAAAATGATTTTGCAGATAAGATAAGACCAAACAGACATTTCATCAGCTTAATGTGGTCTAACCGGATCAAAGCAAATTCAAAGTCTTTGTTGCGAGCTAGCGCTTGAGTGGAAACTAAATATTACATCTCTGATATTACTTACTTACTTGTTTAACCATTTTATACGCAGTGTCTAAACCACAAAATCCATTTCATGCTAACGTGCCATTCGGAAATAAATTGTGACTATTAAAGGTCAGAGTCAAGAGTTACTTCTGTGGAAACTTTACAAGAGATAACTCTGTACGATCCAATTTCTTTTGTTCTATAACTTTCGTTTGTCATATTTAATTTGGCCTTTTTGGTTCTTTCATTTCTTCCAAACAGTTTTAGTAATACCATCAATCATTATAAAGTAGTTTTTTTTTTGTTAAGCTTACAGGCTGACGGTCCTCTTGATGGTAGGTGACGAATTTTATATAAAAAAAAGTCATTAGTCTAAATAAATTTTGTTTCTGTATTAAATATATATAATTTAAAATGTAAACTGTATTTTATTTTCAATTGTACGAATCTTAGTGGTACTCTATAGTTAAATTTCGTTTCCATGAGAGGGATCAAAGCGATATATGTAGGTACGCAAGTGGAGAGAAAACCTCAATTTTGTTCAGGACCATCGTAATGTAATTTTCCGCCTCTCCATTTTCTTTGCCCAAAAGTTAGATCTTTATTGAAATATTGGATATCAAGTACAGTGGTGGAGTTGTTTTTATTTCAAAGTTTATTGAATCCAAACAGAAACACGATCCGTCCAACTATGTATAAAGGACACATTGACTTTATTTTGATTTTTATCTTCGACTGAAATTGGTTTAGCATCAAAGAAAAAGTAACATCGACACTGACAATACAAAATAAAATCTTTGTTATTTTTCTCGTCTAGTTTTATCGAATGAAAAGTTCATTTCGGTGCCGCTGCATCTTTTCAGCTTCTCGTTGGAAAAAATACATAATATTTTTTTTCTAAACAGTTTTTTTTTTCTAGCCTGCCAGTACTTACATATTAATAATAAAAAATAGGAATAGCTTTGTACAATATTTTTTAATAAATATATTTTACAGTATGTCACGGTTAGTAACATATTTTAATACTAGCTGGCGCCCGCGACTTTGTACGCGTTGAAAAAGAAAAAGTAGCCTATCCTGTGTCCCGTACGTCTAAATGTTTATCTACCAAGTTTCATGAAAATCAGTTAATTCTTTTAAGTTATGGAGAAACATACATACATACATACAATACCTACACACAGATTTATTTTTAGTATTGATTGATTGATGATAATATTTTTTCGAAAACGAAAAATGATATTATGGAGTAAAAAGTTGAGAAAAATATTTATAGAAGTAAAAAAATTTTGACATTTTGTAATTTAGTTAAATACCTAAAAAAATTACATGGCTTACGCTGGCTAACCATTGGCTAACTTATTGTAACCTAGTGTAATAACTTAGCATATTAGTATACTCGTATTATCTGCAGTAAATTATTTTTGACACTGTTAAAAAACAATTGCTTATAGGAAAACTAACTTTTTCCCGAATGTCTAACTTTTTTGGATAAATGGTTCCCTATATTCCTGACAATCTGTAAGCCTAATTTTGTGTTGTTAATATTACAAACAAGATCACTTTTGCATCTATTTTATAAGTTTACTGGTAGATGTGGTGAATGATATTAATATGCTCGACAATGCCAGTTCACACTCATGGTGTGAAATGTTAAAAATAGTTAAAAACTTTGATTGAAACTAGTATATTGGCAATAAAAATAAGTTAGTGTATGCGAGGACGCGTAACTTGCGGCTTCCAATCGACCGCACGCAACTTGACACCGATGAAGGCGCGGTATCAGTATCGCTATCATTTCCCATCTATGTTTTTTATATACTTGTAATATGTGTACATCTTTACGGAAATACTGCTTGTGAATCTATTATAGTACTTATATAAATTAAAAAACTTACCTAGTAGACTGGCTCATAAGTAAAAAAATATGATGAGATTGAAGCTATTACATATAAATAAAGTAACATAATTTTATTTAATAAATCTATTTTGAAAAACATCTAAAATGTATGTATATGTAGATACAAGTTAATAGTTGTTTTTTATTTAATTTGAACATCGCTGGTCGGTTCAATATGTTGACAATATGTATTAAAATTTCCATATTCAGTAAGAGCAAGTATACACTGGACGTTTTAAAGCGCGCGCTTTGCTAACGCGCGCTTTGCGAACTATGAATTTCAAACGCAACGCCAAGCGCTCAATGTGTACTCGCTCTAAGAACTTCATAGTTCTCAAAGCGCCGCGTTAACAAAGCGCGCGCTTAAAAGCGCCTAGTGTGTACCTATACTAAATGAATGATTTTGAATTTAAATAATACGGCTTACAAAATTCAGTCAACACTAAGCTTTCACCATAAAAAACATCGATGCATAAAAATAGAATATCTGAATAATGAAAAGTATTGTATCTAGCAAAACAAAGAGTATGCGAAAAATTCAAATAAACAGAAAGAGCAGCCACAGCGAATAATGTCTGTGGACGAGACAAATTTCACGGCATGCCTTTCTTACCAAGCAAACCACTCAACTAGTGAAAAATTCTCGTGGTCTTATATTTCGCGTCGGGCGCGGGGGTGACACTCGATCGCTTACGGCGTGGTGTCACTTCGCCGCCAACTTGATTTATGCGACCAATATGGCGGCGTCTGTCACTCGCCGACCGATATCGAACCGCTCATATCATCTAACGCGATGTACTTGACCAGATTCAACTTTTAAACTCGTTATTATATACAACATTTATTATAGGAATTTTGTAGTCGAGTGGACACTGCGTTCTCTAGTCATAATCTTTGTAGCCGAGCCTTTTTTTAACGTTGGGAAATCCTCTTGGATAAAAGGTACCTTTTCTGTATACCTTACATGTATGCGGCATTTCATTACGACCAGTTAAGTAATTAAGGCGTGAAAGCGTAACAAACAAACAATTTCTCATCTATAATATTAATTAGTTTATTTCCCTTCCATTTTTTTATACATAATCATAGGTGACACGTAGGCGACTCCGTATAGAACAAGTTACCGTCTGCACATACGGTCTCCATATGGTATTCGTATTACTATTAATACTCAGTCGACTAGCCGATTTCATCTATTTCCAGAAAGAAATAGAAATTACTGGCCTTAAGTAGGTCGAATAATGTGACAAGCTCGGCAACACAAGAGTACTCGAAGCCTACCGCTCCTCTCAAGTATCCACTCACTGCGATCATGGCACTAAAATCGCTTGATTTGACATGATTTTTAAATTCCGATAACAAAGTAGACAGTGTAAGGAATCTTTCGAACGAGAAGGGTCGTGCAAACTTTGAGTCTATTGAACTTTAAAGAACATCTTCCGTATTTGAAAATCTCTTCAGTTTTTAAAAGTTAATTTCGAAGAAGGCGCTTTAAGGATGAATTGTCTTCAATCGCACACTTTTGACAAGTGGATTGAACTGCTTCCGTTTGCTGCTTTTAGAAAAATATTTAATATCTTTGTTAAAGACAAAGCCATCTACACAAATATTATAAAGAGAAAAGATTCGAATTTTGGTATGTTTGTTTGGAATGTATAAACTCAAACTATTTACCTTATTTAAAAAAAATCGGCTATAGAAAGTAATATTATTGAGTAGGCTGTATTTTGTCTTTAAAAAATATGAAATCCCTACAATAATTAAAATTTGCCTATAAAGTAATTATTTGACATGATTATATGTAGTACCTATTAAAGTAAAGGGTACGCGAGTCTATATAAAATTACGATTATAAAAAGTTAACTTAGTAGTATTAGGTTGACTTTATTTTTTGTTTAGTTTATAATATTAATTTTTGTTTATAAAATTATATATTCATAAATGAAATCCACGCGAACGAAGTTCGCTAGTGAATAATAATAGAAAAAAACATGCTTTCACGGCATTAGTATGATGCAAAGTATTTTAATGAGTGAGTGAGAGATTCTAGATCCCCATCATTCTCATCTTATCTTAATCTTTATGCAATGAAATTGCAATGGTACTTTCGCTATTTCCGTCTAACAAACTATACTTACCTATTCAAATATAAAAATGGTCGCGACCTAGTGATATAAGCAAAGGAATAATGAGGTTGTCAAACCTCGATATACCCTCATTAACGTCTAATAGATTATGCAAGGTTGTCGAAGAGAAGCCGACACCCAGGTCCAAGTGAATAAAGGCACATGTTTATTTAGTGAGTAGTGAGGGTGCGGCATACACTCATAAGGCAGTGACGAGGGAAGGCCGACTGTCACAGAGCTTCGACATGCGCATCGCTCACAGACCCTGACGGACCGACTGAACTGGGAAATTGAAACGCGTCATCACACAAAATAGTAGTCTTCAAAGCCTCGTATATTAACCTCCGGACCAATAGCCTAGAATTTCCGAACTTAGTACTTTTCTTAAAAACACAACTTAGTACTATTCCAAGGTACACTTACACTGATATATTTAATTTTTAACTAAATTTCAGAAACAAACTTTGTTTCAGCTATTATCAAAAGTTATGCATTATTTTGACACGTTTTATCCATATTTAGTAACTAGTTGTGTCTCACCCTCCTAGGTTTCTAAGAGTCATAACTTGGTCATAAGCTGATTCTTGGGCGTGTGCTGGGCTGTATGCTTTAATTTTTTCAATTTTAAATAACTACAACCAGTAACACTATTATAGTGTCCGTGATATTGTGATGTACACAAATATCGAAGAATAAGGTTTAAGGTAAAATAGCTCAATCTGCGCCTATGGTCCACTGAACTTTGCTGTAATATAGTGACAATGGCGCCCGTTAACTGAGGCTTGCGTTGTGATCGTACTCTGATACCATAAGACCCCTGTGCACGATGTTAAAATAATTTTCAACGTTTTCCATATTCCTCTCCATTTCACAGACACGAACCGACTGAGACGAGTATTTAGAGCGGGTGATAAATTGGGGCCAAAATCGATTTATTGCAAAGTCGCTTTTAAAGGAAAATGAAAAATTCACAAAATCTGGCGGAATCTAATAATAGCCTTTTCATCAATCAGTAAGGTACAATGAAATTCGAAACTGACAAGGGAGGCGCGCCTATCGTTTTCAGATCACGGAGAAATTTTTTACGCGATAAATACCTTTTTATTGGCGGAAACTTAACGCCGAGCCGAAATATGTTGGGGAGTCTTTTGTCTTTTACATTGTTCAGCAAATAAGCGTAGTGTGTGGACAAAGGCGGCGTGTCTTGACGACAAGCACGTAAGGGCGAGCTTCCGCCACGCCAGCGCTCTCAGACCGCGGCGGGCTTAACTCGAGCCACCTCGAGACTCGAGCGAGCTCGAGTGGCTGTCGAGCCGAGCGCTGACGAAGCCCACCGAATACCTAACATTATTGCTATATCTGACAGTAATGCATATTATGCACTATTGCCAGATTTGGCATGGTAGGTAACGAGTAAAATTACCTAATTTCTAATTGACTATTAGCTGTTGAACGAGGCTTCATTGTAAATATGGCCTGTGTTACTCCCTGATAATGTAGCTTTCTATGGGTAAAAGAACCAAAATAATAAAAACAGCATTAGATATCCCTATCACGTAATGTAGATTAGATAAAATAAGTTTTTATCTTATCTTTAAGTATAGCTAAAATCAATAATAATCTATAAATCTAATATTGTTTTAACCTTCATCGAGTAAGTAGTTCAAGTGATGGCGACCTTAACTTAGAAAAAGGATAGAAGTCTTTTTCTCTTATTCTCGTTGTTTCTTGTTTATTTTTTCTTTATTTGGCTGTCTTTTTAAGATAAAAAAGTATATTTAAATGTTTTTTTTAAATAGAAATAGACAGCTTTTCAATATAGTCTAAATTCTATTTCATTCTGTTTAGGGATTGATTGGGAGATTTTTGTCGGGTGGACTTATGTGTTCGAAAAACTACTATACTTTTTAAAAAAATATTAAATATTTGTTTTTCTAAACTATGCCCTTGCTAACTATGATTTTTGACGCGGTTTTCATTATTATATGTATATGACGTACTGTATCATATACATATAATAATGAATTCCTAAAAATATACAAATTTCAGGTTTCAGGTGCTCACGTTCTTACGTCAACCATAACTGAATTACCTTAATCGTAGGCTCAATATAGGTACCATAAAATTTCATGTTTTTATTATTAGAAAAGCAATAATCATATAATGTAAAACGAACAAAAAGGTCCGTTCGTTGTAGCCACAAAGTCACGGAACCATAAACGTTGGGCGAAGGAAAATGGACAGAATTTTGAAGCAAGCAATGTGATATCGTATGAAGATTAATGAAATAACGTAGCCCGTGTAAAACTTCACATTTCCAGAGATACGAGACGCGGAGGTATTGCGGTGGCCACTCGAAAAACTAACTCAATTAAGTACATTAACAATACTCAATTAATTTACATTCATGAGTTTCACGGACACGAATAAATGCGGTTTTCACAATTATCCCTCCATGTTCGAAAAAACTAAGTTTAGCTTTTTAGAATATAATATATTTGGAACACGTTTGTAATAGCAACTCAATTTTTTTCAATTATGTGACAGCATTTCTGTGAACATTTTATTAAAAAAAATTTTGTTTTAATCTAGAGGGAACTAGAACAACAGTAGAACTCAACAGTAGCATGTTTTTGTTTGTTTATTTTTAAAAATATATTACTAAAGGTGTCAAACAGGCTAAAGGTCCACTTGATGGTAAGTGGCTACCGTCGCTTAAGGACACAAGCAACACCAAAGGGCGCTGCCTACCCTCCAAGAATTTGTTTAATGCACGCTTGAAGAAGCCTAAAAAATCATATTATACCTGATCATATCGTATTATACCTCAGAAGGTAGATTGTTTCAAAGTATTGTAGGAGTAATATTAGAATACATGCTCCGTGAAAATTTCTTGAATTAAATCTGTCGTACTCTACACTAGAACTACTTGCATTATACGAATTATAGTCTCTATTATACATAAATTATGTTTTACTACTCTTTTGAATTTGGATAGAGCTTGATATGCATTGAACCTTATTATATTAGCTAACTGAGGCAAATAAAGTCTGAATATCCATCAGCCCCTAACGCCGACGTCTAAGCCCTAAACTAATTCGCTAATATTGTTTAAAAGGTATAAATAAACTGCTAGAAGAAATAGTGAGGGGTGCTATAGGGCACCACGCGGCGCATTGCGGGGTTCCGTAGCCAACATGCTCGCTAATGGAGGGGTCTGCACCTCGCCGGGGGGCTATTAAGGACCTTGCTCTTATCGAACTAAGCTAAGACATTCTTAATAACGTTGGATTTAGCCTTCACTGTATTGTATTAGAAAAAAGGCTGAATCACAGACAGTGATACGCCGTTTAATTCTATTACGGATACAATTTTTTTTTTCTCTAAATTATATAGGCATATAAGAGATAAGGACAGGATGGGGTAATGAGTTCTGGCATAGCTTACTCACACATCGAAACAACAGCACTTATTTATTTCACGTTAGTATTCTGTAAAAGGGTTGGTTACCACCATTACCACTTAAAATATAATAAGTTGCAGGTGGAACAAAAATGTAGGAAATAGTCGGCCACGCGAAGCCACGTGTAATGCAAAATACAGTCAATTCACCGCAACCTGACGGCGAAACTTCAAAGATCGACGACGTGTCGACTAACAATTGTTGAACAGAACGACTCGGGTACACACAGGATTGTATGCTCTATTTATTCAAACACAAAGTGAGAGTTGCTTCGACACGAGTAGTTATTTAATTCTTTGACAACGATGTTTCGCAGCCACTTAAAACTTTCGAGTGAATAACAAATCTCCTCTGAAAAGTCTATTCGACGAAGTTACTCTGTTAAATTGTTTGTCAGAAGACAAAGAGGTATATTAAAAGGTTGGTGCTGTAAAATTACAGGAACATATTGGTTTTTTTTTTCTTTATTTGTATCGACTTAATATCGAATCAAACATTGTTCAATAATTTTAAACTTTTTTATATCGATCTTTAGGGTCTTAACAATTTTCGTGAAGGCAATTGTTTATAATTCTGTATCTATTCTGTATCCATAAAGGAAACAAACCTTTATACGCAAATATCTACTTAATACTGTAAGAAAAAGAAAACATCAATAAAACTAATAAATCTAATATAAAAGAAATTTGCCGAATTAGTCCAGCTGTTTTCGAGTTTTGCGATATATTTACTTATATAGATAGAGAAATGTAATACTTATATAATTTGCAGAATATATTTGCAGAGTTGCAGAGTTAACGTAAGCCACGAATAAACGTATTGCATAGTTTAAAAGAATACGGATTTACAAACAAACAGCATCTTAGTTTCATATTTACTTATATTCGTACCTTTAATTTCATTTCTATTCAACGAATAATTCCTTAACATGTTACAAAATGACATATAACCTCAAGGATATCAATAATAATGGCCATGAAAATGTAGTGGAGCTTTTCAAATATCGGCTTGAATTAACCATAACATTGGAGAAACGTGTCGAAGTAGCAACTTGACAAAAAGCTCTTCGTGATTGATGCTCCCGTCCTCTCCCCCCTTTTTACATCACCCTATATGTAAGTACCCCCCTCGGGAGCAACATTAATAGCGTATCCTTCTCATGCGTCGTATCGGAAACTGTTTTACATGTGTAAACTAAGGCTTATAAAGTAATTGCGCCGTAATGTCGTTCATATAACGTTATTAAACTATATCGCCCTTACAATGCCAGCAGTTAATTATTTATGGACTAACATCTGCCCTCCACTTCCACATGCGAAAATATCCTTGCCTCTAATTCCTCGTTTGGCTCCATTTAGGTTTCATTTATTTCAGTCAGTCTCCGTAGCAATTGAAATTGATTCTGTAGGTCGGTCGTTTTTATTTATAAACCTTAGGAAAAATATAGAGCGAAGCCTTTTTTAAATTATATCTATTACACAACTTCGAAAAAGTCAATTAATTTAGTAATATTTTTATGTTATTTTATTTAAAACAGATGAAGAATTTGTTTGTTTATTTGTTACGATTTCATGTATAAATTTTATACAAGTGATCATAATGAAATTTGTCATACACATTTTCAGGGGCATTGAAAAGAACGTAGGGTACCTTTCATCGAGAAATAATGAAACAGTTTTTAATTTTCCAGTTCAAAAACTAGTACGATTTCACATACAAAACTAGTGTTTTATATTTCTATATTATGATATTTAATGACTAGGTACCTACATAGTCGCACGATGTTAAAATAAGAAAACTTAGTAGAGATGTCGGATTGCGTTTTTAATTTTTTAAATATATATTTAGCGTACGCAAGTAAATTCATACGTAGTTTATAAGTACAAGGCATGACCGCGGCCACGTAGCTTTGCAAAAACTTTTATAATTAAAGGACATCAAAGAGCCACCGCGATGGGGTTACACTTTAGATCGTTATTTAAACCGGCTGTGACCGAGATAAGGCATCCTGTATCGCATTTTCACTGAACATTTACTTTCAGCAACAGTTACTGGTGAAATATTAAGCAGTTTTCAAAATTTTTAAAACAGCATTTTAAATTAGCATTAAATAGATTTTAAAAGAGTTTTTTTTAATAAAATTTATTTTTATTAAATAGAGCCTTAAGCATAAATCTTTTAAATGATACTCTAACTTGTGTTCTTGGTATAATATACTGTACATACTCGTACCTATATTACATTATCTATAACATTATTATTACATTACATAAAAGGAAGGAACCTTTTAGTCTTTCTATTACATTATCGAGTTTTTTGAAAGATTCATTAATTTGTATTACAAATCAGGATTTCATACGTATAAAATTGGCTTCACATTTTATGTAACATACTACATACATAAATTCACAATTTATGTCATTTGCTCAACATGTAGAAGAAAAAGGGAATATTTAGTACATGAATATTTATTTATTTATTTATTTATTTATTTATTTATTTATTATACAAGGCCCCCAACGAGGCAGACATCCAACTGTAACACATTGTTCAAAATAATTAGCACAAGGCGGATGCCGCCGCAATTATAGGAAGCTCAGCATGCACCAATAAAAGCAAGCAACATCCTATGTACTACTTAAAATCTAATCTAATGTAATATGGACTTGTCTGCGCGTTTTCGACAGTGTCACTTGTTAGAAATGTAATAAAGAAGTCTCGATGTAATTAACGGGGTGTAATCGAAATGATTTACGTACATGGACGTGTCTGGACAGTGTTGTTAAACCCACATCAGTGCTGGAGCGGTAATCAACTCCCCGCTGGCACTGCAGCGTAATTGATTGGTCTCAGACGCAGACAGCAAAAGATAACGCCGACTCCTGTGGTAAATGGATTTGTCAACTGCGGTACTAATTAAATAAATTCTTGCTTGCCAGTAAATGTCTCTTACGGATACTTTATACTATATGAATAGTACTCGTATAGCTAGTTCAATAAAACATACGAAAGGATTATTTTAAAATGTAAATAATATAATAAGTTGCATTTTAATTATTAGTGAATTTTCATGTTAAAATAATTTTTAGAATCACATCAAAACTAATATTATATAATGTGAAAGTGTGAAGCCTATATTAACATAATATATGAAAAATTTGGCACTACTGTCGCCGTGGCGGCGCCACCGTCGTTAATATTACTCGTAGTTATATTTTATTTATCATCACGGACGAAGTCGCGGGCACCAGTTAGTTGTATATAAATAATAAAAAGGTGAACGTATGACAAATGTTGATTTGATTTATCTAGGCGCTCTGTTTCATATTTGCTCCGTGTTCGACACTATATTACGTCATGTCTAAGCCAAGTTCATTTGTCACGGTTCTCACTTTATTATGCATTCCCGGAACCATGCTCAATCAGGGCTATCAAATAAGCCAAAGAGTTGGTAAGAGTTTTTCAAACGTACAATATAGCCAGCGATGATCAGTAATGGCTGGTAAGCGTTCGTGTCGGGGTTATACCTTTTCTAAACGTATCCCGTCATCCTCCACCGAGCTCGATTTACTTCAATACGCCTATATCGAATCTCAATGAACCATTTTCGTATGTTGACCTGGCTTGTTTGATCTTCTAAAGACTTTTCTAAACAATATCAGACGTTACACGTACCTACACCAATAAATTTTCATTACATTTTAGTCGTTAAAAAATATTATACTTTTTTCTTTATTTATTTTACAATACTAATTATTTATTTACTATTTATTAGTAAATACTTTTACTAATTACTATTTATTTTTTATCTTTTTTATTTTTATTTTTTAAATTAACAAATAACTTTAATTGAAATGTGTTGTTATACTTTACAGATAAATTTATATATTGTGTAAATATTATTTTCAAGAAGATTTCTTTCAATCGTAAAATATAATTTCAAAGCAATATCTGGACAAACAATGAATAAAAAAAGTTAAAAAAAATGTGAATTTAAAACTCATTTATTCACTAGCCGCTTGCTGCCCGCGACTTCGTCCGCGTAACATTGTAATTTATATATTAAACCTTCTTCGAGAACCACTCTATCCATTAGTGAATACATACAATACTTACACTTACAGATTTATTATTAATATTTTTTAATGCTTCTATACTATAATTAATGATTTAATGCATTTCCCTAGAACTTCCGTTTTTCTGGTACTATGCTCTGTAGCTTTTTATGTATGTATTATATATTTTTCGATCTGGAAGGGTTCGATTTCCGACCCGGAAGCCTTCTCGATAGTCTTTGCCGAAATGGGTAGCGAGGCTACTTTGAGTATTGGCTATAATGTATTATAGAACTCGTGTAGAACGGCGTAGCAGGGACTAGGGAATAATGAATTAATAATTGAACGCGAATGAAGTGATTGGTAAAAGAAAATAGAGTTGCGACGAGCTGCGAAGTAGGGCGCGGTTGGCCGAGTAGGTATCGATCATAAGCTAAAACAGGCTCGACGCCGACGTCTGTCTAGCCGCTTCTACCGCTAGCACACCCCACTGGCTATATAAAGCCTACACCACCTGTGAGCTGCGACTGTATTCCTGGTACAATGACCCAGTAAAACGATTCCGGGACGTGTTGATTGAAACTGGAATATCGAATGTTTTATGGAATTGGATCCCTAATGGCGAGTTGCATTCGTTGCGGGTCGCGGACATCGATGGTTTTGCATATCAATCAATACTAATAATAAATCTGTAAGGGTTGGTCATGGAGTAAGTTACTTTGTTTTCAGAGATATCGTATTTATAGGCTCTATACATCATACTGAAACTAAACTGACCATTTTAAGAATTTTTTTCTGTATGTATGTATGTATGTTCCTCTATAACTCTTAAACGAATCAACTGATTTTCATGAAACTTGGTAGATAAACATTTAGACGTACGGGACACAGGATAGGCTACTTTTTTTTCAACGCGGACGAAGTCGCGGGCGCCAGCTAGTAATAAATAAGAACTATAAAATATACGTTTAGATTTTAGATCAAATATTTCAATGTATCAGCATTTTCGAAGAGATCCGGTAGATTATGCATTGTTTTAAGTTTTAAGATGTCAAAATAATAATCTGCCAAAGTATAATATTTTCACAGTGGTGAGATATTTAGTGCGATCGTGACTTTTGCAGTCACAAAATGGCAACCATTTTGGCTACAGTGAACAGTTACAGAAGACCACCGTAAAATATCAGCACGAATGCTATTCTCTTTTAGTGAATGAGAAAGGGACGCCAAAACCCAAACCCCTACCCTAACTTGATTTTTATCTTATCAAAGTCAGCAGTGTACTGTAATCACCATTGGGGTTGTTGTTATATTAGGGCCACCTAACATTCATTCATTCATTCATTACGGTCGAATTTCGGCCACTGGTCTACCACTAATATACTTAATTGCATTTATTTTTGTTTCAGGTAAGTGTTATTAGTCTTGCACTACATCGTATGGATAAAATGTCCTTTTTGGATAAAAAAATAATCCTTTTTTGGTAAGTGTTACCGACAATGTAATCGAACAGGCATCGAATGATGAACGAGACACGAGTAAGTGGTGTAATATTTGCTAATATAAAATCGCTTCAACTCGATATGGACATGATAAACGACATGGCAATCAATGAATTATAAGTTGAACAAACGCGAGCTTCATGTTCTCGTGTTACCAAATCGATATGGGATTTGTTTTACTTCCGAACAGAATCTCCCTCATTATTGTCCGTTGTGATGAATCACCCAAGATAAACGTTTCGACACAAAGTCAATCAAACAAATGCCGCAGCGGGAACAACGAACTTTGCAAAGCTTTTAATACATTTATTTTATATTTCGCTGTAATACCTACCGACCCGTTTACGGTCATAGCGATTCGACTCTTTCATTTGTTTCGTTACAAGCTATTCAATAACAAAAAACGGTGAAACTTACACGCAACCAACGAAATTATTGGAAAGATTGATTTGCATGACTTTTGGTATAACGAAGTGAACTATACAAAGAATTAACGCGATTTTTATTTAACATGAGGGAATTAGTCGGTGGAATATGCTTTGCTTACGAATCTTTAAATGAAAATGGAACTTGAAAAACAACTGAAAATGGTATTTTTTTATATTATGTAAATATACATGTTAAATACATTTTTACATAGATACAGCGAGGGAATTTAGTTACTTTACATTATAGTAAGTTAGTGGTATATATACCATTCAAAAGTGAAAAACTTGAAAAAGATTTGAAAATGTAGTTTTGACATACATACAGAGCGATGACATAAACATAGACGATATATATACATTTGAAAGTGAATAGTCATGCCCAAAATTACCACTAAGTATATTTATGGTACGTTACTCTTTCAAAGTGTTTCTTAAGTAGATCACTTTTGGAATGAATACAATGTGCTCATATAAATACAAAAATCTAACTTTTATTTTAGATTTAGAAACGTAAAAACCATTAAAATCTATAGCTGTTGGTACATTGTAAACATTTTGTCAAGTTTAATAAATTTTGTCTTTAAGTAGATTGTATGAGTGTTAAGACATCAACGTCAAGGCTAATTTACATTAAATGAAGCGTCGCCTGAATGATATTAGCATCCGTATCGCTAGCGTTTCATCTTTATCGTTTTACCACTATCATGAATGTCCCTATGCACTTAGGTCCTCCATTAAGACCACTGCAGCGCGCTGACGGAACGCGAACATAAAACCTTTATAACATCCTTCCAGCACTTGTAAAGCGTTTTGAGAGTCTTTCCCGTTTTATGCGACCTTACATTACCGCAAAGCTATTCACAAATTTTTCCTGTCTCCAAGACTACGCCACGTGAATACCTACACTGCGAAATTAGTTGAATATTTTCAAAATATTTAACTAAAGATGCTTGTCAATACTTTAAGGATTCTTAACGTAGGTATCGTGTATGATTTGCAAACGTGACAAGGATATCTAAATTGCAAAGAGTTACAAAGATGCAAAAGTAGACAGCGCACCTGTTTTCCCCCTGAAGTTACTTATGCCCTCAGGCGATGCCCATATATCATGAAGTGGAAATCTTTGAATGCAATTTACTTCCTTCGCAAAAATATAGGAATATTTCCTTTGAGTATAATTTGCCATTTACATTACCTACTTAGAGTACTTTACTTTCCCTCCAGGTACGGTTAAAATATTATATCCTCTAAATCGACTCAATATTTTAGTCGTCTTATAAAACAGTTATTCAATAGAACGCAAATTCTATAACATTTTCCATTATCAGTTTGTAAAAAAAATAATTAAATTGGTCTTCAAATAATAATTTGTGTACTGCAATAACAAAAGATTTTATAAGCGCAGTCACGCTCGAAGAAATATGTATTATTTAAACTTACTCAAACGATTATCGGTTTATTATCAACGACCTTGAACTTATTAGTTGCCTATTTTCATCACACCTGTACATTTATAGAGCTGAGGGAAGATTAATAATGGCTGTGATTTAAGAATGAATGATATGTGGAGTTGTGATTTGCGAGACTTAGAGATAAGTTTAATCAGGGGGTCGTTAAGTTTTAGTGCGACGACGGGTGCATACGTTTTATAGCGGGTCGGGCGACATTGTCAACAGATCTTGCGACGCTCTTTACTGCCGCTGAAACGTTACTTTAACGGTTTTATAGTTTTGGTCGTTTCGTCGCGCTGGCGGTCACGCCACCGTCCTTAATAGCTCACGCTAAGTGCCCGCTCGGGGCACTGTGCGCTGCCCTCTCATATCTTTGTATGTTTTTCTTAAATGCTTACTAAGGTTTTCCGTTTTTACGACTAGTTTGTTCTCGAAAAAAAACTGTGACCGTTTTACAAGTTCGACTTTTCACCAAAATCACTGTGGAGATTGAAGTTAACATCTATGTGTCTGCTAAAAAAGGACGTAAAACTTATGGCCTATTTGAATACAATTTTTTGTGAAGGATTTCATTGTTATTTATGAATACTAAAATGTTTTTCTTTTTTCTTTTTGTACTGCATTATTGAACGCTAATAGTAGATGAAATTTTTCAAAATAAAAGTATCGAGATTCCCTTCTAATTAATGAAGACTAAATTATGTGACCCTTTCTTTGGTATATAGAAGTATTTACCAATGAAAGGGTCAATGCAAGACATAGGTGTATTGGCTGACAGACCCAGGTTGATGATGGTGATGAAGTTACAAACTGACACAATTCATTACCTTTAGCATTTATCAATTGTACCCGTACAAAACTGATGTTAGTATAAATTGCTAAAATCAAGAAAAAAAGTCTCAGTAAATAAATACAGTTATAGAAGATTATTAGCCGTTGTGCTAACTAAATATAGTGTTCGCGTCAACACAAAAAAGCAATTAAGTGGCATGTGGCAAGTGGTAGCAAGTGGTAGCAAGTGGCACACTGTAACTATAAGTCTTCTCTAATTAATTCTGGTGCAGTGACGAAAACGCAATCACGAGTGAAGCCACGCATGGCGGCGACGGCAGACGCCTTCGTTGCACGTCATCTACAAACACAACCCTTGCAATATTAATTTGTATACGGCTAATTAATTATATTTCTAGCAAAACACCATTTGCTGTTCACTTCCTACATTTAAGTGCAATAATGTTGACATTAATTTAACATAGTATGAAACAAAAGTCTCTTCGTCTATCCCTCTATGCACTAATGGAAAGAGTTACACGAGGAAGGTTTTTACAGGAATTTTCTTTTTTTTTTTTTCAAATCAAAAATGTACCGTACGTAGCTGGGAGCGAAAATAAACTTTAATTGTAGTGTCTATTTGTAATTACAAAATAACTGATTTTTGCTAATTGTATATATCAAAGTATAACGGTAGGTATACTTTTTTTGGCTGTCTGTTTCTTTCGGCTAATCTCTAAAAAGGCTGGACTGATTTTGTTGGGATTTTTACTGGCAGATATCTGATGTTATAAGAAATAACTTAGGCTACTTTTATTTTAGAAAAATATATAAGCAGTGTCCAGTACTGCGCACGCCCAACATGTACGCCGCAGCCCTGGGGCAGGGTTCAGGTAGTTATTAATATAGAAGTAAATTATAGTAGATTTTATTGCTGAAGTGAAGAGCAATTTAGTTTCACCGCTTTATGCCAAAATTCTTTCTACATCTGTATTCTATATCAGCCTAACAAGAGAGGTCCTCAATGTGAGTCCTCCACACTAACAAGATAACAAAGAATGCAAGTTTTCTAGGATACGCCAATTGTCTCGCCTTAACTTTTATATTAACTGTTAGAGCAACTAATCATTCTTTCTAAACCAAGCATTGAAATCCAAAAGCTCTCAAGATGAAGGCTCAACAGGGGTTCGAGCCTACTTCTATCACTTCAGCAGCCGAGTTTACAACCCATTGTGCTAATAAATACTAACTATTGAATGCAAAAAATATATCTAGGTACTCTTTTTTGATCTTTTTATACGAATTCATCTAACTACGTAACAAATCTCTAAATAATATTTTAAACACGATTTTAAATCTTTTGAGTAGTTTAAAGAAGGAGAAAGAAAAAAACGATCGATGTTGAGTAACAAACTATAACAAAAGCTATGTCAATCAAAACAGTTTTAATTATAATGAAATGATTGTTTAAAACACTACCATAGTATAAGTTTTAACGTATATGTCGCCAAACGTTTCGACGAAGTCTTTGATTATAATACAACACTGCTGTGTATGTTAGTTCGTAAGCTACGTATTTTGCCCCTACAGCACCGCGTCACCAAGAAATGTCATTTGAAAGGAATGAGTTCAACTGAATTCTGTATGAACGTCCATTATGCACTATTATATGAATATATTTTACTAATATTTTAAATGCGATAGTGACATGCGAAATGAAATTCCTTATAGATAGCTTTGTATGGGTCATTAGTCTCAAAACATTCGCGCGTTTTTATGTTGAGGTTGAAGGTTGGGTTAATGAAATGGTGGATCACCTTGAAATTTTGGATACAGGTCGTCAGTACAGCCGTTCCATCCAGATAAAAGTTCTTGTCCTGAGAGATCATCTAAAAATAAAAATAAATAATTCAAAGCCCGCAAAAAAAGAGCAATAAATATTGAATAAATGTTTTAACGCCTAAGAAAAAGAGGCGCGGAAGAAGTCGCGAGAGAAAGCTAGTGTTGTTATCATAACAAAAATAATGCATAAGAACACATATATTCTAAGATTTGGCCAACGAAGTTTGCCTGAGAGCGCAATGGTTATATGCCTCCTTTTAAAAGAGGCCTTCGTTTCGTAATCAAAGACAAACCTTTTAATTGTATTTATTTGCATCGACGACCTATAGACAATTTGTTATACCGCAAAGTTTTGCAAATGGCTGTTGTATAACGCTTACCCAAGGAAATAAACGGGTCCAATAAATTATTTGCTAAACCCCTGGTCTCGTAACTATATCGATACTAATAAAATTTGGAGCATATAAAACAAACTGTGTGATAACGGCGTCACGTGCGGGTAGTTATGACGTTTCATGGCGTGCAACAAGTAAAGGCTGGCGCCAGGCAGACGGCCGGCGGGGCTGCGAAAGGAATTTCAATCTGGTCGTGATGAGCTGAGCACAGGCGCAAATTACACACAACCGACTCATGTCACCACCGCTTTTCCCTTCTCCGATGAGAAGCGTTCACGACTTGTATAAAAAACAACGCACTTTTCCAGTGAATTTTAACGATGGCTAAATATTGATTTATTGAAAAAGAAAAAATATTTATTATAAGGTTATTCAGTCTACATAGGAGGCGTGTTTAAGAAGTGTGTCCTTTATGCAGAAATATAGTGACTACAAGATCGGCATGTACCTATTTTGTAAACTGACATAGTATTGAAAAATTGAATGTTTTATGTTTTATTTACTTCAATCTAATCGGATATTGAATTTCTCTTTATAAAAAACATACAAAATCTATCACTTATCACAGTTAAAACGTTTATAATGGACTAAATGCATTTTTGTCGACATTAATTTCGACACCACAGGTGCTGCAAGTACGCTGCCGATCATAGTAACATTAGGATTAGTATTATAGTAGGCTAAGGGATTAGAACACCGAAACACAACATCACACATGCACTTATTTCACAGTGGTCTTCTATAAAGGGATGGTTACTTTCAGACGAGGTGCCTAAATGACTGCGAAACCCAGTGCGCTCTGTAACCAATGATTCCCTCTTAATTAAAGCTGTTATTAATCTCAAATTTTTATCCAATAAATAAAGGCTGTGTGAAAATGTAAGTAATGTTTATTCAGTTAACGTGTGAAGACCGATCAACAAGTTGTCGCGACAGGTCGGCGCCATACACAATTAAATGCAGTCTTCCTCGGTTCTTATTTGTCTTTTAGATAAGTAATTATCTCGGAATAGAGTGAAGACACTCGCCCTATTTAATATTGAAACTTCACTTTTCTGTATTTATTAAAAGCATAGTAGGATTTATTAAAAGCATATTTATTAAAGCGCAAAGAAGTGACCGTCCCATAAGTTATTTGCATTATTACGCTTTCAAGTGAAGATAATGTAGTATGACCTATCGCTTCCCGCCGTCTGTTCCTCTGTATGTATGCTTACATATTTTAAACTACGCAACGAATTTTAATGTGATTGTCAATAATGGCAATAGAGTTTACAAGGATTTTTTTAAAATATAATTTGCAGAAAAAATTGCGAAGCCGCTGGTAATATTAAACATAATCTTAGGGTTGCGCTACGAGTGCTACGCGCGCTACGCGCCTACGAAAGCCTGTAGCATATCCTAACTAATATTAATCAATACTAATAATAAATCTGTAAGGGTCGGTCATGGAGTAAGTTACTTTGTTTTCAGAAATATCATGTTTATAGGCTCTATACATGATACTGAAACTAAATTGACCATTTTCAGAATTTTTTTCTGTATGTATGTATGTATGTATGTATGTATGTATGTATGTATGTATGTATGTATGTATGTATGTATGTATGTATGTATGTATGTATGTATGTATGTATGTATGTATGTATGTATGTATGTATGTATGTATGTATGTATGTATGTATGTATGTATGTATGTATGTATGTATGTATGTATGTATGTATGTATGTATGTATGTATGTATGTTCCTCCATAACTTAAACGAATTAACTGATTTTCATGAAACGTGGTAGATAAACATTTAGACGTACGGGACACAGGATAGGCTACTTTTTTCTTTTTTCAACGCGGACGAAGTCGCGGGCGCCAGCTAGTTAGGAATAATTGCATAGAATATAGTGATTATTTATATAGAGTTCAATATATTATTATAAAACCAGTCTGCTGTAATAGTGTATGTGTGTTGGTGGTATAGAGAAGGAAAAGTGAAGTGGTTCGCCTCCCCACCACTTGAGCACGTTCTTCCTGCGGCGAACCGCTTACGATAAGCCTAAATAGACAAATCTATAGGAATTTTATAATGCCTTACTCAGCTTAGTACTTTGTTTGGATACATTTTAATTGACAATTAACATGTATGCTGTATTTTCAAAAGACTGTATTTTCAAACCACAGAATAACCACAATCACTTGAAACATAATTCTTTCTCTTTTAATCTGTGATATATGATAGTGAATATAGTATAGAGTAATAAATAATAAGAAGGAAATAATAATAATATAACAACTATTGCTGTACAATGAACAAGGTTGACAAAAACCAATTATATATACAAACAATAATACTAAAAAAAAAAAACAATTATTCCTCTACAATTAATAAATTTTAATAATATATAAATTTACAATGAAATCAATTTACAATAACTTTTAGAGCTACCAAATAATACAGTTAAATAGCCGAAGAAAAGTTATGTTAAAAGTTAGGCAAAGTTGAGCAGTTTTGTAATTTTAACGCAAATTAATAATTTATAGGAGCATTTGTGAGGTTTCTGGTTAACAGGTTTCTCCTCATGAAATTAACATTCAGACCCTATGCTATTATAGTGTCATATGCCATACAAGTAATATAAATACGATTTTTGTTGGTGAAACAATTGGTTAAATGTCAAAAATAAATGTTAAAATTTACAAGTACTATCTGAACCCGGCCACCGCTTCACTGTGGCTTAGTTTAATACGGAATTAGAGTACGAGTATATAAAAACAGTCTTTTATTACAATGCTACGTTGTTTAAGAATTTCAAGTCAATCGATTGGCTATTTTTTGAGTTTTGTGGACACAAACATGCGAAAGCTGAATTTTTATATAAGTATAAATAAAACATATAAAATGTAAGAGTATAATAATTCCAATGTTCTAAATATAAATTCGCGAAATGCTATAAAGTGCGATTGTAGGTATAGGTTACATAAGGAGCCCGACTGGCCTCCCAAACACCTAAGAATACGTATGAAAGGCCTGCAGGGCGCGCCGTAATAGCCGTCCACTTCCGCTTTATTAAATTTCTTCGCAAATACACTTTTATTGTCCACAGCCAACGATCTCCTTAGAGGACACCGGCTTCGCTCTACGAACGCTTGTATCGTATGCAAATAGCGGAACAAATGGGGGGCGCCCTTACTACGTTTTATGATTTTTATCGACAGAATGTCCACATAAAATGCAATGCAATGAATGCTCCCCGGCATATTACGAGTATATTTTTGTAGACGCTGTTAGGAACGCAATCTAACGCTTTTTTTATCTTTATCTAAATAAGACTTGAGGCGTGCTACCGTCGAAGTCGGTGATGCGACGCCTAATATATTCCGAAGTATTAACTATATATTATCATAGAAATTATTCGTTCATAAACATGTTTAATTTACCATCTAAAGACTAAGATGTCATTTATATGCTAAAATTAAATTTTAACTGAGCATACTCTGTTGCGTTTTGCATATAAATACTTACTTAGTTTAAATAGTAATGCAGTCTCCTTTCATGTCTGTTTAATCTCTTTCTTTTCAAAGTAGGCAGCTTATTTTGATACGATTTACATTAATTTCTTTTGTAATAGTATAGAAAAGATAAAATCAAGTTGTAAAAAAAATAACTACATGGGGCTTTCAGAAGTTTATGTTTAGTTAAAACTTAATTCGATTAGCCATCTAAAAAAGATTTGTTATCAATTAAACACACGAGAAGCCTTAGCTTCACTACAGTTAAGATTTTTTTTAGCCACGTACCCTGGTGACAAATATCATGAAATATGTCCCATAATTTTTGTAATAGGATCATTTTCATTGAATTTGTTGACTAATTATGGAAATCGTACGAATAATTATTACCACTTCTAAATTCGGTTTTACAATGCAGAGTAGTCGGTTATTTAAAATTTTTTTAGTTAAAATATTGTGCGCCAAAGAAGTCCGTAGAATGAAAAGAAACTTGTCGTAAGACTTATATATTTCTGAGTGCCCTTTAGAAAATTTGGACTTTTTCGTGACTTCGGAGACCACGGGTTTAAGATGAAACACTGCTAGAAAATATTACGCAATGTTTTAAACTCTTCTTGACTACGTTTTTAAAACTTAAATTCCCAAAGCGATTAGAGTTTCCTCGGAATGGCCTCGCACGAAGACAAGTTTTCTACTATTTAAAATAGCTTTTTCATTTTTAAAGATCACATTAAAAACATTTGTATTTTTAAGAAATACCCAGGAAGATAATTTTAAATATTTCTTGATTCACATGATAAATACCAACATTCTATTTGGACATGAATGTTAAAATATAAAAATACTGGCTTTTTCCCGCGACTTCGTCTGCGTCCTTTTTGTCAAGCGTTGAATTTTTATGTTTATTTTTGACGATCCTTCGGGAACTTTTTTCTTAGTGAAAGGTACACCTGCTGTATCCCAGACAATGTGTATGCAAAATTTCATTAAGATTCGGTTCAGTGCTTAAGGTGTGAAGAAACAAACAAACTGACTTTCGCATTTATAATACTTATTAGTTATGATAAGTACTAGTTAGGAAGTTACTTCACATTTTTACTACTTGTACCTACTTCAAAAAAGTTACTTACTTCAAAATCTCCTTTTAGGTACTCGCCTTCCTTTTCCAGTACACTTTACTTTTAAAATGGAAGAACCTCTAATAGTCTTTAAAACTACTTAACTCTTATCCAATGTATTATGTATAGCAAATCTCCTTTGTACTGACTAATCTAATTACGTTGCAAAACTGGCTGCTTTTTTAATTTGATCGATAAACTTCGCCTTAAGTCAACGTGCAACGTATATACAGGGTAGTTATACTATGGGCAAACAATGTATTCATCTATTTTGTAGCGCAGTGCCTCTTTGCGCCCCGTCGACTTATGGCTTCCTAATGAAGTTGTCGCGAGGCCGTTCATGTGTGCGTGGATTGGTGTGTAATGACACACCATGCGCACATATGCTTGTCACCTCGACGGGGGCCATGATCAATATTTTTAACGACGTATTGTCTATACTAATAAATAAAATTGTTGTGTCTGTTTGTTATGTCAAAATACTAAAGTATAATAAGTTACTAAAGTATACTTAATATAAAAAAAAAAAATGTTTTTCCGTCTGTCTGTTTATTTCGGCTAATCTCCGAAAAGGCTGGACTTGTTTTGATCGGATTTTCACTGGCAAATAGCTGCGCTGATGTTATAGGAAGTGACAGGCTACTTTTATGTTATATATATGCCCCACGTGCACGCCACAGTTAAGCGTGGCCTGGTTCAGCTAGTTCATAATATATTATTTTTATAACTTATTTTCTTAGTCCATTTATTATAAAAATGTAAAGGAACATTTTAGATTCTAGAACGGCGAAACAGTGGGCGAATCTGTTCGGTGTCAGCACTCAGCGAAGCTTCATCTAGTACAAATTGCCATGATGCCCCCGCCATATTAAGTTAGTACCCCCTCAATACCTACACCCCACCTATTCTACTGTACTCCAAGTTTCTGAAATCGATGCCTTCATACACTTTAGGCGTTTAATACTTTGTAGGCCATAATAAAATATATGGCATCCCAACTAATAAATGAGACAGTGAGTTGGTTTGTTCGTTTGTTATACTGATCGTCATTCTAACTGATTGTCGTTCTAACTTTTTTTTTTATGTTAAGTCGACAGACAGGCTGACGGTCCACTTGATGGTAGGTGGCTACTATCGCCTATAACACAAGCAACGTCATAAGTGCTACAAGTGCGCTGCCGACCATAGAAGGATTAAGGATAAGTTATAATAAGGGAGGGATGGGGGGTAATGGGCTCTGGCATCCCTTACTCACTCACCGAAACACAACAGCACATAATGCTGTTATTTCACGGTGGTATTCTGTAAGGTGGTGGTTACTGCCACAAGACGGGCTGCCCAAATGACTGCGAAACGCAGTGTGCCCTACCACTACTGATCGTCATAATGAAGAGAAATAATGAATTCACGTTATCAGGGATACAGAAAAAGGATACAGAAAATACTTTTCTGCGATTTTGTCTAGCCTATGTGTTATTCTGATGTATACGCTATAAGTATCAATAAAAAATAAATAAAAATAGGCAATGTTAGCCACCTACCAGGAGAAGTCAAGGAAAAGTCATCCTTTTCCTGTCGACTTTAACGAAAAAAAATTGTAAACAGAATTCGTAATTAGGTTAATAGAATTTCTGATTTCAAGTTTAAATTGGATATTATGATTTGTAAAAGAGTAGACGGCGTAGGAATTAAATGCCACTAGTTGAGAAGGGGTCGTGAAAGGGGTCTAAGCGGAGGGTTGAGGTAGAACAATGGCTACCATGACATTTAACAAGGAAGCCATTGTCACGGCACGTTAGAGCCGCGTTGCGATCCACTCGGCGCACGACCGCCCTTCGCATACTTCCTCAAATACTGATCGTAGCACCACTCATTTCTTTCCTTTATAACATTAACATTATAACTGCCCAGGCTTTGACAGACAGACAGAAGGCACACAATGTTATTTCTTCTTTCCATACTGGGTAGGAATCATACTTAAGACTTACTGCACAATTGCTTAACTTTTTTCAGTTAATAATACTCATTTAGTGTAATAATGACAAAGGAAGGCAATTTTACGATTTACTATGACTAATAAACTTTGACTTAACTGATCATAATATTCAAAAGATCAAATCCATTTTAATCCATAATAAAATAGGTGTCCCTGAGAGACGCGAGCAAAGTCGTGAACAAAAGCTAGTTTGTCATATATTCAACCGGAATAAACACACTAACTAAATGATAAAAATAATTTAATAAAAATTAGTTTTAGAAGAATATAGTGGATAAACAAACGGAAGTGGGTTGTGACTTTATTTTATATTTTGTGTCATAAAACATTTAACATAGAAAAATGATACTGACAAAAAACAACGTGCGAATATGTGCGGAACATAAACTGTTTAAATATTTTAGGCACATTCTCGGTGCGAAAGCAAAGCGGAAAAGTTTATTGGACGAATAAATTGGGACTAAAAAGCAGGGCGCGTATATTCGAGTTTTTTTTTTTTGTGGAGGGCCCGGCGGCGGGTAGAAACAAATTGTTGCTTGATGGGTAAGTAATGCCGAAGACGTGCTACTCTGAGTAGAATTACTTCATTACAGTGTGGCGGTGTCGCACGGTGACGGCTGTTGCCACCGAACCTTACACGGTAGTAATTATACATTGTTATAGACTGTGTCCGCGACTTCATCCGCATTTATTTTTCATCGGTGTTAAATTACGACTTCATTTGCATCTTTTTCTTATGTGTAATAATATTTATTCAATCTTTATTGCTTAGGTATTTTTGTCAGGAGTTGTTTTTGGATGTATTTTTAGATGTACCCTCGAATACATCTAAAAATAACTTAAAGCAGTATTAAAGAAATATTAGATGATGTTCAATTAGTTAAGGCGTGAAAGCGTAACTATCAAACTATTTTTTTCTTTTTAATATTAGTTAATATTAGTTAGGATGTATGTGTATTTTAAATCGGTATAGAGTTTAAATTGTATTCAATACTATATGAATAAAGTCATTATAATTTATGGGTAACTACGTTACACCGCTTTTTACACTGTCAGCTTTATGCAAACTTATTTAAGCGAATTTTCTAATTTCTCGTAAAATATAATTAACAATTTTCAGGTGTTAGGTAATTAATTCACTGACGAAATTTACAAAGCTTTAGTAGTATATTACGGCCTTATTTTTTTTTTTCAATAGCCAGCTTTTTACGCAAATTAATGGAGAATTCGAGCATCTTTTGTAAAAGATATTCTATTCTATCTACAAAATACACGATTCTATAAAATGGTTTAAAGTCTTATTTTAACATACACCGTAGTAGAGAGATATTTGTACACAATTGGTTTGGCACAGAACACCCGCTGACTCATGACAAGTACAGTCGCTTTCGTTTCGTTTAGGTGGTCGCCCCCCGTCAAACACCTGCGCCCCTGTTACCTTATCAGCAAATTTTCGTCTTACCGTATATAACATGAAATCTTTACATTTATAACAAAATATTCAAAAGAACCTTGAATATTTCAGTTTAGTTTGCATACTTGATAGACGGCAGACATAAAGAAAGCTGTGTTAGCATCTAGTCTAGGCGATCCATAATCAAAATGGAAAGGAACTACGCCTATTATAGATTTATTTATAAAGAGAATATTTTTTAGAAAAATGCCCGGAACGAAGCCGGGTTGTTAGTGTAGATTAATATTGTATTTTATTTAATAACCCATTATTAAATTACAATAGTAGTAGTACTCTTTTATTCACTAGATTATTCAATTTAAAATAAAAGGAACTCTCAAAAATATTTATAAAAAATACATATTGTTTGACGAGCCATTTTATTGTTCGAGTGATTAACGTGCTTGTCTATGCTCTAACTCAAAGGCCCCTGGTTCGATTCCCGATTTAGTCAACTTGTGAATTGAACTTTTTGAAGTTGGCTTTGGTCTGAATGTTTTAGAATGTATTTTACAGTCATTAATTAGGCAGCTCGTCTGAGGTAATAATCTCGTCCTTACAGCAAGACATGTTATAATATTAACTTCTACAAAAAAAAATTAAAATAATTCTAAGCGATTTTACATTTTCAGTACACATCACATCTGAACAATCTAAGAAGAATGTAATTATGTTTGTTAGTTACACATAAACGTGAATAGCGTATAACAGATAAAGCTCCTTTTAGAAGGATTACTGGTTTCGTTAACAATGCAGAGACGATTATCTCGGTGAACGCTTGTCATCACCATCGTCCGTTTTAACTCATAATATTACAAAATAAAAGCGGGGAATCGGTGGCCGAGAATATTAAGGGAAAAATTGTGTCGGGGAATTATTCGAAAGTTTGTGGGAATATTTAATACTGTACATAGTATAGATTATGTGTATAAAAAAATGGACCCTTATCGTAATCTCTGATAATCTTAACTAAATCACTATGGAACTTTAGCACGTATATAATATGTATTTTTTCATGAAGAATTAATTTTTGATATCAAATTTCGATTGTGAATTTGTGACAATTTGTGTGCCCCTATCCTACTAATATACTATATAGGTATTATCTTTATCTGTTCTCCACTAACTTCATCCAAACACTTTAACGGATTTTGATACGGTTTTCACTACCGTAAAGAGCGAAATCATGAAAGATTTTTGTAAGTATATATAAATTGCAGAGAAAAATTGCTATAATAATATAATAATCATTTATTTTCAGACATAGAACATCCATAATTATTAACTATGTATTAACAAAATAATAACAAATATATACATCTATGTAAAATATACATCTATGTGAATTATAATTTATATGCTATATACAATTTTTTAAATTTTTTTCGAGTCGCTAGTTAAATATCAAAGTTGCTGTAACTTCTTACAAAATGCGAGAAAATTCGTTAATTTTCTTGAATCCTATGATGATGCGCCATAAATGGACTCAATTTTATTGAATGTCACCTAAGTAAGTCTTTGGGTAACCCCAGTCGGAAATAAAGTAAATAAAGCTATTAACGATCAACATATTATGCGGCCACCCGCCGCCCTTGGTGTTGCCGGGAGAAATTCCTCCCATGCGGACGAAAGGCATTTTTATTTTATGTGGGACGCTCTAAAATTCCCAAATAGCAAAACTGGATGTACAAGGTTTAGGGGCTTTTTGAACATCAACGAAATTTTTATATCCATATTGGAATGCAGTTAGCTTTCCCATTTCATGTTTAATGACTAATAGTAGTTATGAAAAGATTACTACCGAAATCCATTTAGGTCAATTTAATATGAGCTCACTTTTTTGTGTGGATATCGGTATTCTTTATTTGAAACTAGTTGATGCCCGCGATTTCGTCCGCATTGAAAAATAAAAGATATAACGCCTGACATTCATTGACGCTGACATTAGTCGAGACGCTGACTTTTGCGAGGAATATTTAGCCTTTATCCATCCTGAAATTCTGTTCTAACTATTGGTAAGATTTTTTTAAATCGGATGAGTAGTTTCGAAGATTAACTCCAACATATATTATATAGATTACAACGAGCGAACTAAATAGTTTTTAAAATTTTACTTTTTCATATTATAAAGGGTGGCAGACAGGCTTCGATCCTCTTAATGGTAGGTGGTTACTATCTAAACAACATTATACACAAATTATGCCATGATATTGATCATGACACAAAGTATGCAAATGCGCTGCCGAGTTTTTTTTTTACATTTTGAAATAGTCCATCGAAAAGCGATTACGTTTTTGATTAGTCTTATAAATAAATACATAAATGATAAACAGGTTTTGATTTAAAATCAAAACCTTAGTGTAAAGGCCGCCGGACATTGTTTTTTGGTTTGTAGAATAAATAAATTGAATACTTTTAACGCCTCAAGAGACTCGCACTATGTATCCGTTAATCGGGATAAGTACAAGTAAATAATAAATGTAGTGTAAGTAAATGAAATGTAAGTGGTCGAAAGTTTTCCGTAGCCCAACAACGTGGTAGAGTCGGTGATATCTAGCTGAGAGCGGCGCACGAACTTAACACCCGGCACCTACTGTAACGCCTGCGGCTTCTTTTGTGTTCCGCTCATAGATTTAAACAGGAAAAAAACTTTCAAGAACATTTTCACGCGAACGTTAGCTCGCGCTTGAAATATTTCAATACGTTTAAAGTATTGCAACTCCGTTATGCCCTGCTCTCTTGAAAGTTTTATAGCAGAAAAACTAAACACGATATCCGCAAAGTTGTATTTTTTTTTTTCTTCTCCTCTCACCCGATAATAGCAATTCTTGTGCTGCTCTAAGAAAATGTTCGCCGCATTCGATTGCAAAAAAAGACAATCTTGTTGTTTTATTGCTGTGTGAGCTTTATATAATATAACATGTCTCGTAAAACCTCCATAAGTTCGTATTTTATTACACCTATTCCCAAGTATAATTATTTTTAACTAGCTACACGCCCGTGACTTTTCTTCTCTATGTAAGATTATTAGATTTAAGACAGTGTAACTGTCTTAAAAGTTTCTAACGAATTAAATACTTTGAATTTCTATTAGTTCACTATCAGGGTAGCAAAAACTTTACTACTACTATTAAGGTAATCTCTAAAAGTGCTTAAGTGATTCTTAATTCTTTTTTTATTCACAAGTTTTAATATTTGTAAGTCAAGTTGAATGAATAGAAGAAAACCGTGAAATAATAGCATAAAACAATGTTTTTCGGTAAGGGATCCTATTCACTTTAAACACCTATGGCGTTACCTGCCTTATGGCCTTGCCCTTATGGCGTATCTGCCTACACAACACTTGCCTGTGACATTGCTTCTGTTAAGGGAACCGTCAGCCTGTCTACCGATATTTACATACAAAAAACCTAAAACATATTATAAGGTGAGAATTTTATGTACCATGTTAATTGAAAATTGGTATTGTTTCTCCAATAATCCAATCTCCAATAAAGTCAACTCGCACGAAGTCCATAAGTTAAGAATTTTGTGAAATTTAAATCTTCAATAGAGTATCTATGACACCAGTAGACTCCAGTGTAAACATTTTTGTGTTATATAATAAGCGAATCGACCCAAGAAGCAACAGAGGTTGTATGTCACTTCTCGTTGCACAGTATCAATCCTTTGGCAGCTGTCACTCCGAAAGTCAATTTCCTCAACATGGCGGGTGCTCGCAAAGTTTTTTTCTCAATCCCGGGGGCAAACGAGCAAGGGAATAAAACAAAACAACTATCATCAACGACAGCACAGCCACTATTATTGATTTTCCTGCGGTGCAATCTCCACCGTTCTGAAGAGGGTATTTTAAATATTGGACTCCGCTATTCGTGGATATCGGAATTTTACTGTGCAAGCTCAAATACTTTAGAAAATTACTTAAATGAATTAAGTTAGGAACGACTAATACTTCATTTTAATAGTAGTTACTGGCATACCCCAAAGACAATAATTTATATTATTGTCCTAATATTTTTGTCAGACGTTAACTATATATTTTTATTTTTCAACGCTCAAGAAAAACGTGCAGTGACGAAATCGCGGGTAAACACTAGTAAATATGATTATGTAAACAATTATGAACTAGAAATAGCAATGCAATCTGTTGGATGTTTTTCTGCATGAAAGGTGTTCGCTAAAGTGTTCACAGAATTCCCCAGTAACATGAAAGTTTGAAAAATAAGGAACAGTTGTATCTGCGAAAACATTAAATCTTGAGCACGGTATAAAACAGAAGTAAAAGTTTTCAATGGCGCCTACTAAAATAAAAATGCTATATATAAATTGTCTTCCATAGCGTAAGTGTAGGTGGCCTATAGTACGATTCGCGGGGAAAGCGTTAGAGATTTTCTCATTAAATCTTTACGGTTACGTCCTCTTAAAAAGGGGGTCTATTCTGAAATCGGAAACCGTAATTTCACTACGAAATAAGACCGTTTAGCTCTGGTTTCGTACACTATTTAGAGAAAAGCTGTTCAAACAAATACCCAGTTTACCATATATTTTTTCATGGGCGCTTGCTCTCTTCCTGTTCATAGAATACTTTCAGTCTTTAGATCAAAAAATATGTCTAGGCTTCAGTTGATCAGCAAGGAGAAGTTAAAATAGCTATAAAGTTAGACTTTATTTTCGTTAAAAAACATCTTACTAAAATAATTTGTACAAAAACACAACTGTTTCTTATGTTTTAATTTCGCATAAACAAATTTTCTAAGTACCTATTCTAAATGTCCTAAATCTTGAGTCGTTAGTATGAACACTCAAATTTAATATACCTAAAACGGTTTTTAAATATAAAATGAAATTCTAAATTATTTACCACCGTATACTCGTATTTATCAGTGGCATAAGCTGTGTTGATTTTGTTGAAGATTCCTCACTCTTTCCGCTTCGTGATTGTGATAAAGCTGAGTGAGGATGTATATAAGCGAAGGTCGGATTGATAAATGATGCACTCGCTCAATGAATCACCATCAGCGCCTCGCTGCCTCGCTGCCTCGCCGCCTCGCCGCGCTGCAATTTACCAACTACTAAAAAAGATATAAACTTTTATTATGTTTTATTATGTCATTTTTTTATTATTGTCTTCTTAATTTTGGGACTTTTACCTTACAACGGTGGCATACAAAGGTTTGCCACCTTTGTATCTGACTAACACTTATAATATATAACATTTACATATTATAAAGTATAAAGTTTCGGTCTCCTAGGCATAGTCCCAAGCATGCTGGCTGCATTACCTACCTCGTTGTATATCAATGCTAATCTGTTGCCCGAAATAATGGCCAGCTCTATATCTCTCGTGAGATTTTTATTTAAAAATTTTCTTTTAAAAATATGATAATTTCAAATGAAAGATTGAAACTTTCATTTGTATTTTTCTAATTTATTACTAACTGAATATTATATATAGTTACATACAGTTGCGAAATACACATTAAACTGAAATAAATGTACGCATTATTAGTTAATGTTTTTACAGCCTTATCTTATCTTTTTGCACATTGACCTACCTGACTATATAAATATGGCACGAAATTCTTGGAAAACATTGTTTTTTTATGTAACTGGAGTGTTTTATTCAAAATATTCGTTTGTTGTTTGCGGTTGACTTGCAAACCAGGCCGGAAGCTTTAATTATCAGAAAATAGCGAGCGCGTAGCTGAGCCAAGTGGGACCACTCCAAGTCATCCTTAGAGCTTTCGTAGGCTTTTAAAATTGTATAATTCCCTTGTATATCTTTTTTCTTGTTCGCAGTACTTTATGTGTCCCCACAAGTGTCTGTTAAGGGGACACCTTTAAACAATCGCTTTTAACAATATTGGCAATAATTGAGAAGAGGATGACACCGCCTGAAATTCATAAGCCCTGCAATTATTTATTTACTCATTTATATATTATTCAATTAGGTAAATAGATGTTTTTATTATAGTTTACCATACGATATTCAGATAGAGTAAGTTCCAATTTAATATAAAACATGTTTTTATATAGAGGTAAATATTTAAATTTGACACCACTATAAAAAAAATATAAAGACTAAAAACTATAAATTTCATTTTCATTTCCAAAATTCCAAAATTAATAACATATTTTCAGGTATAAAATTTTGTTGTTACCTGCATAAGTATTTGAATTTTGAAATCCCTAGGTTTTGCTACGAAATGCGAGTTAAATAAGCATTTATTTTAATAAGAAGCAAATATTGCAATTTAATTTTAATTTAATACAATTTAAACAAGATTTTCAACGATGTTTCAAAATTTAATCTCAGCAAAGTATAACTAATGTCACTTGTATTGTGTTCGAACTTTGAACCCAGTGATAAATGATTAGCGATAGATGCACATGCTCCGGATGCCACACATTTTATCAATGTGTCGTGCTCGTCTAGTAAATACAAAAAATAACAATTTTATTATTATGTTATATAAATTATTACTAATAGTATAATTTTTTTACAAGTTAATCGAAAGACTAAGAGGTGCATTCAGAATTCGTATTCGAACCAATAGGTCTACCTTTTCCAAATCTAGCGTCATTTTTTTCTAGCGATCATTGGCTGTTTTTGTTTAAATTCATATTATGAAACATAACAATGCAGTATTGATAGTAAAGTGGCTTCAGACAGATGGAATCGTCTGTGTAATCGTAGGCACACACAAAGGCGTTAATTAGCAGAGATTCATAGCAAGCGTGTGTCCTGAGTATGCCATATGCGGAAGCGGAATCTGCCGCGAAACAAATACTTGATTTGTTTGAACCTGTCCGGACTCAAGTTGAAGTGGCAGGACACATAGTACGGAGTGCCGATGGCAGCTGGGGCCAAGCGCAGTGTAGTAGTACGTACACCCACAAGGTGGATAGACGATCTAATAAGGGCTGAGGGTCGACGGCGGATCTAGGCTGCTTATTGGAAAATTAGGGGAAGGCCTGTGTCCTACGGTCATGATAATGATGATAATGATGATGTCCGAACTGTGAGGCCCGCGGATCAAGTACTTGTTTCGTGCGCGGCGGATTCCGCTCCCGCGAAACGCCATTACTCAGGACAAACACTAAAGAGGCGAGCGTGGACACTGCAGGCGTGGGTGGCGGGCGCGGGCGGGTTGACGCTGCGATTGTACGTCATATGGGCGGTTCGCACGCGTGTTTGCCGCCGCTGTTGACCGTAGCACACGTCCAAACATCACCCGCCCTTCAACATCTGCCACAAACGATATTGCTCACGCACATCATTCTCGACCCACGTTTGCGGAACAACGGTCCACTGTTTGTACGGATCTCTAAACAATTTGTCGGACACAATTGCGACTTATTTTTCCATTGTCTCAATTTCGATTCATTAGAAATTTGATTCTATGATTAGAATGGGTACGGTTTGTCGTGAACTTTGGCCTATGCTAAGAAAATATTAAATAATTTCCCCCTTTAAGTTTTTTTATTAGCTTTTTAATTTTTAGGACTTTTACCTTACAAGGCATGTCAGCTCCATCATCCCCTGACACTAACAACATATATATGACAATGCTTAAAAGTTTCATTGAAGCGGAAATATATCATATAAATCATTTGCCGCATCACATCATTTAACAATACGCTATCACAAAACATCCTCTGTTTGTTGCCGCATCCAACTAAAATGTTCCAAAGGACTATCACTTATTATTTGACTGTTAGCGCCGCTGCAACTCCCCTGTTGTTGCCCAGTTCCATAGTCGATGACACATTAAGGTAGGATCATGAACCTATCTGTTTTACAATAGCATAAAAAATCGATGCGAAAGCATCCAATCTCATCAAAGCGCTTCGTATGAATGCGTCGCAGCACCGACATAAAAGAAGTTCCTCCGTTCCTTGTACAGTTGAAAATCAAATAAAGTGAGGCAGCTGTCGTAGTTGCAGTTGCGAAGTACTCATCTTCGTCAGAGAGACGTAATAACACAGAAACCCACGCGACGCCAGCATATGACTCGAGTGAAACGTATCTACTTACTGACTTGGAGCAAGTTTTGCAATAA
Source organism: Synanthedon formicaeformis (assembly GCA_945859745.1). Classification (NCBI taxonomy): domain Eukaryota; kingdom Metazoa; phylum Arthropoda; class Insecta; order Lepidoptera; family Sesiidae; genus Synanthedon; species Synanthedon formicaeformis. Next base: position 8,062,695 of record OX243965.1, read on the forward strand.
CCGAATGTCAAAGGCGATTCCGCTATACCTTTAGGTTTTAACAAAGCCGACTCTAAACAATTAGTGGGACGCAACAAATTAGAGTGGCACAACTGCGCGAAACTAACACGTAATTGTAGTCCCGGACTATATGTTTGTGTACAACACAAGCGTGTTGATCTTCGCAATAAAGGTTGTATTGCACCGCAAATATTAGGTCCAGATAGCACGCGGTGACCCCGACTCATTTCGTCCACAGTTAACCCCGCCGTCACCGTACCATGTGAACTCAATTGTCTTGCGGCAAAGCCTACGACAGCTTAGTATGGGTGAACATCACGCTAATTCACACCCTATTACGAGGTATTAAAATTCAATTTAAATTCCACATAATAATTAATACATAAGAATTTGATGAATAGTTTGATTGATAGCAATACCATTTTAAATATTTTTAAGGTTTTGTTTTAATCGAAAATATTAATAGCTTTCTTTCTTCATTCGACAGTTATTTTTCAAAATATTTATCTAAATACTTCTTAAGATATACGTATATAAGTTTTCACGATTCACCTATAGGACCTAAAAGCGTAAATAGCAACCTTAGTTGAGCTTAATAAGTATTTCAAACGAGATTTCTTTGTCAGTATCTGACAGGCTGACAGTCCACTTGATGGTAGGTGGCCTATTAACGCAAGTAACGCCACAGGTGCTGCAAGTACGTTGTCGACTATATTAGGATTAACGTTAAGGAATTGGGAAGGGACACGGAAATGGGCTCCCTTTTCTTAAAATATCTAAAAAAAATATTTAAAAAATTTGGTTTAAAGAACCTTTATTAAATATGGTAATAGTTAATATTTTTTCAAATATTCACAACGTAGTTTGCGGAGCTTTAAAAAACAAAATAGTAGAGTATTTCAGTGCAAAACAATACCGGAATATACGAAATAACAGGGCAAACGCACAACTTGGAATCTAATCCCGAGTGTGTTGCGGAGAGCACGCGTTGCCTATACTTCTGTACAAGCAACAGTAGATAATTTACAATTGCTGTTCAATGTTTAGGTACTATATTATCAATGTATTGTACCGCTATTTGGAACCTCATTAATTTTTTATGGTTTTTCATTAATGGAAGAGAGATAAATACGGAAGGTTTGAGTATATCTTTTTAAAAAAAAAAATCGGGGGTAAAATAAATAAAAGTATAATAAAGGTATAGTAAAGTCCACTAGTTAGGTATAAAACAATTTTGCTTGAATCAACCGAAAGTTTTCTTTGAAATCAATTTTATTTTTGAGTTTTGCACAGACCTTATTTAATCACTAAGTAACTGTTGCCAATTCGTTGTCAAAGCTTAGTAAAACTTACTTGAAAATTGTCCTGTGGTGAGTAATATAGGATTACGAGACAGCTTCTATTTCTAGTAAGTTAGAACCTTCTTTAATTAAAGCAACGGTTTTCACTCGTCCCAAGACAGCCCTCGGTGATCTCGCATTACGGGCTCGTATTGCGGCGGCGAATTGAACTTCTACTGTTAATAAATGATTATTGATTCCCACATTTATTTCCTATGTGATTTTCCCAAATAGACACGCAGAAACTTGTACTAAATTTTCACATGGGAAATGCTAACTTAGATTTACATAAATCGCTCAACAAATGACGAATAATCAAGCGATTGAAATGTAAATATGTGAGAGCCCGCGTTGTGGAATTAATATTTTGATTGGATTAAATTAGCACAGTATCGCGTTGCACAATGGTTACGAATGTGGCGTGTGTTAGTGACGTTCAATATGATTTTTAATGAACACATTCACTGTGTTAACTGTATTTATTAAAACCCGAAATGCTATTGCTTTCATTGCTTATTTCAAAATATAAATAAAATTTAAGTGGCTGTTTATAATGTCAAAATGACTGCTTTTTATTACTACATGTATACGACAAAAGTTATTTATTTTTAATTTTTGTCTGTCTGTCTGTTCAGACTAATCTCGTTCACTGGCTTAAATTTGTTATTCAGATAGCTGACGTTATAAGGAGTAACTCAAGCTACTTTTATTTAAAAAAAAAACTACCTTTTTTTCTGTGTGTCTGTCTATGACATGGTAACTCCAAAAGACAGATGTACCGATTTTGATTCGGGTTAAGTTTATAGCGTGTTTGGGCTAAATAGAAAACGGTTAGGTTATAATTTTTAATGATAACTAGTTCAACATTATATTAATTACATTACATTAATAAAATAACTTCGTCAGTATTTTTTGTATTTTTTGAGATATCAGATGTGTGTGCAATAAAAAATTATGTTGTTTCTAATAAATGTCGTTTTTTCTCATCAACATTTTTAATGATGCCATTTGAAAGTCTCCCTATATGTCTTACGGCACTGTCGCCAGCTATATGTCTTGGGTGAGGTTTTAAACAGCGAAATGTGCGTGACCGGTCCGTTTATGTTAATAGTAAAGTACTAAGGTTATCTGGGCATCTATCGGTCAGAGTTAATTTCGTTTTTATAACACCACAAACCCGAATGATCTGTTTACTAGCGGGTCAGTAATAAAAAAGGGGCCGTGGAAGCCATTACGGAGAGAGTAGTCGCGCCGCCCGATGTCGCCCCCTATCGGGTTGCAAGGAAAACGTATCGCCAGGGGGAGGTGACAGATAACAGCCAATATGGCTGTTGTGAAATGTCACCGCACTACATATTTATTATTATTATCGTTCAGCTTTGTGTTTGTATTAATAAAAAAAGTTCAACACTTCCATATCGAAGTTCTTTACCTACTGAGTAAGATAGATTAATTCTTCTTAATCTTAATCTAATTAAGGCTTCAAATTCAATTGTACAACTAAAATATGTACAATGTCGACGTTTCTTCATAATATATCGTATGTAGTAGTAACTAATGATTTATGTAGAAGTATTATTATTATTATTTATTAAATTAACAAATGGCAGTGAAATCTATAATATATAATTCTTTTACCTCCAGTGAAAAAACGTTATCAATATTCTAAATTTAAATTTAAAAAAATCTTTGTTCTAATATAATAGGTATTTGAACTAGGATAATTAAGCAATAGGATGACAGACACTTAATATATTTATTTAAAATCAAAACAAAATACAACAAATAATTTTCATACGACAAATAAGCTATTACATAAAGCTTTGTAAGCTTTGGAATTACCATTGCATACACCAGGTGTGCAAATCACCTCTTGATCACTCACTCAGTCCGATTAAATAAATTTTATAAAGATACCGTTTTTTTTAACACAACACCTGTTGTAAAAATGATGTTTCCCATTTCTTCGGTATATCCAGTCAGTCGTTTTAATTTTACACCAACAAACAGAATAAAGGCCTTTCATAAACGACAATAGAATGAAAGAGACTATATTATGTGTCAAAAGAATATGAAACTTTTCCTGCTAAGAAATGCTGTTGCGATTCACAAGAATAGAGTATTGTGTATTTACGAGTAGCAATATATAGCAATTTCATAAATATTATCTAATTTATTTTATTTTATATCTTTTTAATTCTTAATTCGTAGTTTTTTAATTCTTTTATGTCTTTAATGTGTTATTTTAATTCTTTTTTTAAAATGGATGTCTCATCAAAAATAACAATCGAACACCTGGAAAAGGCCTGGAATAAAGATGTCAGGCGTTATATTGTTCATACATTTTGCCAGGCGTTATTTTTCTTAGTTATCAAAGCGGATGTAGTCGTGAGCACCGGCTAGTAGAGTATAAAGAAGGTATAATCCGGCAAGATTAAGTACAATTTAATTTGTCAACTCCAACAGCTCCATTTTATCACGCTGCGCTTGATCAATTAATTAATTTACACCCCATATTGACTTTTATTAGTTATTTGGACACCATCACTCACGTACGACCATAGTGTACGTCACTACTCGCACGTTACTAGAGTTATTTATGGTCGCAATCTTCTCTAAGCTGCTGTGAAAAAAAACGTTCACCTGTGTAACGACACCTCAGGATTTATTACTTTTATTGGGTCTGGATTTACACTGACGTGAGAGCCACGGCCGTTTTGTTACACCTTATGCGAAACTCTAGGTAGTTTTATTAGGTACTAGAGCTCCTTCTCTGACTCCCTTTGTACTCTTTGATAATGGCAGAGAACATTGCGTTCCGCAGTCAAATCCTGCTGGTCAACTTGTCTGTTGCTTACAGAAGACCACCAATAGCACATGTTTTTGCGTGTTTTGGTGCGAAAGTGATGCGCACTGACTGTTTCTCGTGAGCAAAATAACTTTTGTCTATAATATAAACGTCAAGCAATAATCAATTATTATACATGTAATTTTTTTCTCCAAGTACGAGCCGGAAACACGGCTCGCTCTCTCGCGTCGACTGACAGAATTGAAATTCCCGCGGAAATTAATTTCAAAATGCGAATATCGCTGCGTTTGTTGAGACGAGCGGCGCCAATGAACTGTCCGTAATAAATGTCATTAGAGCACGTGACGTCACGCTGGAACATGGCCGCCGACTCTCCGCATCCAATTACGTCTCAAAACTGCCGGACATAAATTTCAATAACACAATTTGTCACAATTTGCGGTACCACCGAAACTGCCGACGGCTCTTTGTTTTGCAACTGTGAAGGGTTATACTTGGACGCCTCTGCACACATGTTTGCTGGAATTACCGCGATAACCGAACCCAGTATATCCAGTATTACTTTGCATATGTGGATATGTACAATGTTACGCCTGTATACGAGTCTATAGGAGCGATCACTCATGACGTCGAGCTAACTAACAAATATGATTACCGTGTCGTAACATTACACTTATCAAGATGGCACATATTATATTCATCTATTTTTAACCTGCCTATAGTGCCGTTTTTGAGTAAGTCAATTCTATGATTTGGCAACATTATTTCGCTAAGTGACATTTCGATCTGTCTGTTACTCCGTTTAATTAGCAATTCGAGTATAGTTTTATAGATTTTACAAGACATCTCTAACACGCACGTTTCTCTACTATATTTTATTTTTATGTTGCAAGAGTTATCATTACTTACAACTAGATATAGAATGGAGATGCAGTCCTAATCAGGATTGGAACCTGTATCTCCCCGGTTAACCTCCACTCAATCAATCTAACATTTTGAAAAAAAATTTTAATAAAATAAAAGTTACATTGGAAAATCATGCACATTCCCGAAATGCAATAACTAAAATAATGTGTTCATAAATTTTATTGCCACAGTCATTACCGTTAAATTTTGCATGTTCAAATGGTCCGTTCGTTCAATGAAGAGTGTAAAATCTAATTTACATATCATGAAGGTTTAATATTTGAGGACATCAAGGGACTGTTAAAATGATGAAACATAAACTTAACTCCGCCCACAGCCCTACGGCGATTCGCTACCTCAGAAGGTTAAATCACGAGCAAGAATTAATCGTCAATGAAAATTGTCGTCGAGCCGTGAAATTACAATTTACCGCCGCCCGTTTATATGTTGTTCTTGTATGCTTGTAAATGTTTCATATGACTATATCTACAACACATAAAACATTTACTATTACAATGTAACAGTTGAAAATCGCAGTTAAATCCAACAATTTTATGTTACTTCCTGTTTACTTACTGAATAACTAGCAAACCGCTCCCGACTTCTCATGGATGTAATAATTTTTAGTATAAAACTTAAGTAAGTACACAAATATTCCCCATTTATATCGTTAAATTATATTAGTCAAAACCTTATCAAAAATCCTTTCAAATAAGTTAGCAGAGAAACTTTTTCTGTAATCCAATTTAGGATCTTTTCTTTCTTGAATATAATTTAATATTAAAGCGACTTTCTAGAAGCCTTAAGAGAAACATATTATGTTTACATTATTTGTACACAAAACATTTTGTAACATATCGATTTGACATATCACGCAGGTATCATAGCTGTGGCTGAGCGAAACAAAATTAATTCTTTATTATTCGTCCCTCAAGTTATTTTGAAAAAATATTATAACTGATATTAAAAGGTGAAAAGGTTTGTAACTTTAGACGTATTTCCGAAACTACTTAACTTTTAAGCCTTATTTTAAAAGATTAAATAATATATTTATAGGAGTCGATTTCAGTTACTTATCAGTTCGCGGTGGCCAAAAAGATCTATAGATCATATAGAACCGCCAACTTATATGTCGAAATTTTCAAAAATATATAGGTACATCATTTATAGACGTAATTTCAATGAATGATAATAAAAAAAATTTGTTCTTTTAGAAAATAGCAAATTTTGTCATAAAATTTAGAATCTCGTTGTTTTATAATATGTATTCGATGTCCATTTCCTTATCCCTAAAAGAAAACTGATAATCTAACAACCTTATTCAGATATCTGAATATTAGAAGACAGAAAGGAACTTCGTTAAGGGTATTAGCGAACATAACTAAAGGAAGGTCACTGAACCAAACAGCATTGTCGCTATGAAGCCGCAATTCGGCACAACTTACGAATGGGAAGCCTTATCGAGACTCTTCAGTCCATACTGACTCACACATCGCTCCGTCTGCCGTTATAGGATTAACTACCACCACGTACGCTAATTGTTAACTACGTTTTAACATAATGCTATTTATTATTTGCTTCGTGAAACTTTCATACTAATCTGTAAGTAAATTAAAATGAAATCAAAGACTGTCGTTGCCGTCAATTTCATATTTATTATATTTTTTATAAGGGAAGGGTTTGCTCTTGGCCAACATCCAGCTGTGTAACGAAGAAGCTCATCCAAAATGTTAATATATTTTTATTTGTAATAGTATATAGCTAATAGCATCAATTACTTCGTCATTCGTCATCATTAACACTTGACGGACGCCTACTACCTCCCCCTTGTAATGTTTTCCAACGACACGCACTGACCACTTTGCTTGCAAAGATATATTATTTCGATGGTGATGAGCCATCCGAGTTAGTCTTCCGATATGTGACCTCCATTCGAGAACCTTGTTTGTCCAACTGTTGACGATTCTATATGTGTTATGTAGCCTTTCAACCACCACTTGAGTTTCCTAATTTCATATACATTACGGTTTTTTTGTTTGTTACGAAGCTCGTTTTTTAGCTGTTCCATAATTATTTATTATGTACTTATTAGTAGGTAATATATAAAAATAATGTGTATGTGTTAACTGCTCATTCAATTCCGTTCAAATGACTATTTACCTCACAATCATGCAAACACAGGGAACCCAGAGCCCAATCCTTAATCCTACTATAATTGGCAGCACCTGTGACGTTGCTTCTCTTATAGGCGACGGTAACTATCTACCATCAAGTGGACCGTCAGACTGTTACCCGAACTTAATATTAAAAAAACATACAAACTTGCTCATATTAGTAGAAATTATTGAGATTGTATTTAAAACTAGCTGGTGCTGGCGACTTCGTCCGCGTTGAAAAAGAAAAAAGTAGCCTATCCAGTGTCCTGTACGTCCTAAATATTTATCTACCAAGTTTCATGAAAATCAGTTAATTCGTTTAAGAGTTATGGAGTGATATACCTACATACACATACACATACATACTACAGAAAAAAAATCTAAAAAATCGTCAATTTAGTTTCACTACGAGTATCATGTACAGAGCCTATAAACACGATATCTCTGAAAACAAAGTAACTTACTCCATGACCGACCCTTACAGATTTATTATTAGTATTAATTAACATCATCAAGCATTTTTATATATTTATGTAATGATTGAAATGGACGTTCGGTTACATTGCATCGAACGCCAGGCCCTTTTAACAGACGCATGTACTTATCTTTTAATGGACATGTAAAGTGTTACTTTTAATAGGTATGTAATGCGATATTATCTCGTTATTTATCGTCGGCGGCCGCCCGCTCGCTTATAACCGCCCGCCCGCCGCGACGCGTACTTACAAACGCCACCTCATTCGATCAGAGAGACTGTTCTTCGCCACACCGCTCGGGCACTCCGCACTACGCGCTCGTAACCGACTCAACCTCATACGAAACAAATCAAATAAAACATTTAAATCGAGCGTCTCTCGGCGATAACACGCGTTTTAACAATCCTTCTTTCATTTATGCCAATACCACTAAATCCCAAAACAACTCCGTTGAACCAATTTGTTATTTAAATTTTTATTGAGTTCTGTGCACATTTTGGTGATCGAAGAACGCAGAGAGCGATAATGGTAAGTTTCCATGTAACATTAATAACTCTTTCAGTCTTATTTTGAAGAAGTATGCTCTGTTTCGATTTTTTTTTTTTTAATTTTTATTAAATTTACTTTTGTGATTATAGAGAAAAGTTATGGATACAATTACTTTTGTACTTTTTATTGTAATTTTTTTATTAATAATAGGATCATTAAATCATTAAATTACTTTTGTGATTATAGAGAAAAGTTATGAATACAATTACTTTTGTCCGCGATATCGTATTTTTTTAAATATTTTTTATTGTAATGGAGAAACTATATTACAGTGATGATTCAACAAAATCAGTTTAGTCATTTTTGTGTGAAATGTTAATAAGCATCCATCGTCGCAAACTGTCTCAATACATTACTACATAATATCAAACAAATTTCTTTTCTTTTATTAGCTTACATTGATTTTTTAAATTAATAAACAGCTCAAACTTATTTTATTTTATTTAAGTATCAATTTCAGTCACTTGTGTATGGAGATCAAGCCATCGGTTTTTTATTATTTTCGTTTTGGCGGTTGTAACTTGTACCATTGGGTAAGAAGAAATTACAAATTTCCCTTATGTAATCTAAACTTTAGAAGTTTAAATTACATAAGGGATCAGCGGCCTGTGATGTATATTTACAAAATTTTGTGCAACAAAATATTGTAAGAGTATTGAGGTTCTTAAGTGTCCGTTTTACTCCTGCGCATTGTGTACCAATCAACAATATCTATTGTCCACTTAAAGCGGTCAAAGCAACTGTGTAATAAAAGAGTTTATTGCTATTATGCTCGTACTCGTGATAAGAGTCGATATTACGTAGTGAATTCTCGTACATTTTATGCAGTACATCTACAAGCAGTATCGGTGGCGGCGGTACTTTAAAGGTATCGAACTATTTCATCCAACGCAAATTTCTTTGACATTTTATGCTATTAGGAAAAGAGTAGAGTTTTTTTATGCACCGGTTGCTGGTCGCTTTAATCAAAACTTCTTTGCAGGCGATAGGAACTGATAACGTCGGTACGCCCCTCATTCGTTCGCTGTCAAGTAACGTAAAACAAAAATTTTTTTAATAAAAATTTTACGGATTTTAATTTTAAATATATTTAGAACTAGCTTTTGGCTGCGACTTTGTAAATTATACTTTTATTTATATTATAGTAATCATTATCATCATCATTATAAGTCTGTGTCCAATCATCCAAACAGTAATATAGTCATTGTATGTTACTGTAGTAAATTACAGTAGGTAATATAGTTTATTCTTAATGTAAACTATTCAAAATTCCAATAAGCAGTTTTTGCATGTGTGTATCAACCATTTATACATCCGTCCTCCCAAACTTTTGCATTTATAATATTACTGACTTCGTCTGCGTCCCTCTGGAACATGTCTTGCCGTTACTTTCAGTCAACTTTGAAAAGTTCGTTTTCCAAAATTGACCCTGCCGAGAATCGAACCCCCTGAGACAGAGCGTTAAGACAATTAAGACCTTAATCATCTCCTCAAAATTTTGTATCGTCTCCATTCACGTCGAATGATTATGACATATTCCAAATCATGACTTTTTAATTACCTTTACCACACAGACTTATTCGCGTTTTATACATTTACTCAACTCTATATAAGAAGAGTTAATAATAGTTTATACTTACGTGTAGAACATAACAACAGTTAGTTCTCTTAGGTTTATAGAGCGGCTCGAGTCACTATTGCACAGTCTTCAATGCAATATTGAAACCTAGACGCAGTGTTTTACAAACAAACGCCTTTGTGCGAACACATTCGCACCTGCACGTAACTATTCGATAAAATCATTGTATAATTTTAAACACACGTACCGCGTTACTAGTATTTCATTTGCATTTTGACATGAACTTATATCCCACATAAGATCAAAGCTATAATAATAGCTCTATGGATAGAAAATTCAGCTGTTTGCTGAATTCATAAAATAAAATATATCCTATAATAAATTATATTGTATCTAAAATCAAAACTAAAATATTTATTCATCAATTAGGTTTCTCCAAGAAAAAATAAATAAATTTACCAAGGTTTCGGAAAAAAGCCAAGATGATGACGAACCGAAGAAAAACCCCGAAAGAAACTCAAGCTACCATTCGTTTGGTCATCTTTATTGTATGCAAATATGCACAAAGAACTTAAATTTCTTGTAATATACTACAAGAAATTGAAAATAGATTTGTAACAATTTAAAATAATGTAATTTACCTAATGTTTTAACACGTTTCTGCTTCCTTATATCGATATGAGTTTCAATCAGCCTGCTTATCAACATTTTGCCATAAATTTAAATCTGAAATTAATCAATCCCTTAACAATTAATATCAATTGTTACTTGCATTTTATACATTACAAAAGAATTACTTCTTATTTGCTCGATGTGATTCACATTTTTATTACTTAAAGTTCGTGAAATAACAGCATAATATACATATATGTAGGTACTTTGTGTTTTAGAGAGTAAGTAAAGGATTACAGAGCAATTTCTTTGTCCTAATCCTAATCCCTAATAATTTATTTTACTATGGTTGAATACTATCAGCCTGTCTGCCGACATTTACATAAGAAATAAAATGTACATTAAAATTTTCGAAAACTTATATAAACTCAACACTAAGACGTTTAATTGAACTTTTTTTTATATTTCTTAAATGAGTATCGCTTTTAATCAAACCACATATTAATTGTCTATTTCAGCCCCCAACCTGTCTGTAACAATCATAAACAATATTTCGTCTTATACTTGTAGTGGCCTAAAACTCCGTTAGCCATTAACAAAGTTTGTCACGTCTCTCTTGGAAAAGCCTCGCGACGTCATCCGATATTACTCATACACAAGTTAGTACCAGCAAGAAATTGTAACAAAGAAATTTCTCTAGCAGGCAGTTAGTCATTCGGTCTAGATAATAGATTCGTTACGTATTTGTACAAAAGTGCAACGCTGTTACAGAAAACCCTAAATAAGTCCTTGAAAACATATTAATAAATAATTTAAATATTTGTAACTAGATTTTGCTCGCGACTTCGTCCGCATCCGATCGCTACCAAACTCGCTGGACTAATCTGAAGATTTTCTGAAAATTTCATCAAAATTGGTTCAGCGGTTTTGGAGTCTATAGTGAGCATACAACACACATCGCCTTTTATATATTTGTAATATCAATAGTATGTATTAAAAAGGAATATAATATATCCTTTTGACAAAACATTTAGTACTTTTCAAAATAAACCAATTGAACTTATTTCATATTTTTATATAAATTTTACAGTGCAACCCTGAGATTCTTTACCTAAACCAGAATTTTTCTAAAGTAGCCAATATTCTTAAAGATTGCGTTTTAATTGTTTTTTTGTTCTCCTTAAGAGACGCTGTATCCCATATTCCCACATTGTCCCTTGTACCTTAACTTCTCAATTGTGGTAGGGCATTTGCTATACCCAAGTCTACCCAGGCTGTAGATGACTGAACACTCACGGATTGTTATAAGACTATTTTATGTAATTTTATGGTACTTAAGTCACCTATATTACAATCAAGTGCAATAAATCTGAGAACAACTGTTTATTATATACATTAGCATAGCACTAACTACATATATTACGAGTATCTTTGCCATAGTAATCAGTTATCTCTTGTATACACACAAGTAACGCTGTTTTCTTTAAAAAAAAAAGCAATATTCCTATCGTATTTCTGAAAGCGTATCATCCCTTATCACGCAGAAAAGTTGTGTAAAGAAGGTGCCTCGCTAGTTGGTATATAGTGAGGAATACGATCCGAGCACAAATTGATTGAGAGCGACATTTGATATAAAATTGTGTTGTGATTGATGCGACCCCGCCTCGAACGGTGCTCCGCTAAGTGCTCTGTCGTAGTGTCGCCTATACTATATGTCTACGCACAAATTATATCATGCTACATTACTGCTTCTTCCAACTTTAAGGGGATTGACACTGTATTCAGCTATTGTGTAGACGTTTCTTACATTATTAATTCACTTTATATTCTTCTATCATCTTTGTATAAAATGTAACAGAATCTATAGCTTCCGATACTTTTTTGTACAACGTGTGCCAAATTTCATAATGATTAGTTAAGACGTGTAATTGCAAACAAACAGACTTACTATAATAATATTAGTTAAGATTGTCTCTGCCCTTTCTGATATTGTAACCTATTGTCAAACTACGACCGTATTAATTCACAGAAAAAAAAATTTTTTTTGTATACTCGTACATAAAATTCTCTAAAAATTTTTACAACCCTACTGTTCTTTCGACTTGATTTGATTTTTTAGGTTTTATATAGGAAAAATAGTCATTTACGTGAAAATATGCTATACTTACTTTATACTAGTAAATTATATTTTGCAATAAGTTCAATGATATCAAAAATTTGTCTCAGAAACTGAAATTTTTATAATCTTGAATTTAATATGATAACTATAATAATTTCTTGGTGCAATATACCCAACATATAGGTACCAAGATATTGTAATATCTTGCACGCTGCTTGCAGTGAAATGTGTACGTGTTTTCCTAACACCACTTAATTTCTCGACAAGAATATAAAACGACAGAATTTTTTCCTAGGTCATTTGAAAGGAAAGGGTGATGCGAAGAAGCGTGGATAAATTGCTTCGCTGGCACGCTTAATTTATTTTACAAATGCGCCGAACTTTGCAGCTGAATATTCTATTGGCTTACGGAATTCCACGCTCCACTATCTTTGGCTTTTGTTTAAGAGCAAAAAAAACGAACAGATAAGTCACTATAGCTACAATGACTGTTATCTGCTTTAAAAAGTGCACACACAAAATAAAAAGTAAACAAAAAAGACATTTATTATCTGAACAAAAATGTATATTTTGCATTGAATTATTTTTTCGATTTACAATTCACATTTACCTATATCGTACCCGTGAGGATATAATAATATAAAGAGGTAAATGTTGGCGCGTCTGCGAGTGGTCCATCCATCACACTCAAGATTCATAACGGTCTGCTCTCTGCAGATGTACCGTGATATGATAATAACAGATGCGTTTGGTACATCACAACTGGATTAACAGTAGACAAGTCTTAATCTATACTATCGTTGTACAAGGTTCTGTATTTAATATAACTATGAGTTTAATAGAGAAACTCTAGCTTTAAAACCTGTTACAGCCAAAAATTACACATGAAACAAGAATGTACTAAGAAATTCTTTGTATCATCTTAAATGCTTCTTATTTATTTATTTTTTATTTGATTTAAATTGATCAGAAATGCCTGTTTCTGACTGTAGTTCTGTTGTAGTTTACTTATACTTAACAAAAAAGTATCTTATTATACTTTTATGTTATGTTAAAAGGTGAAAGTCAAGCTCAAGCGCTAACTTAATTATATGTGATCACCGTCGTCTATAATCGTCAAGTGATGGTAACCTAAGAAGAAATCTTTATCATAGTGTGTGTTTTCTCTCAGCTTCAATGTTAGTATACTGTAGTCTTGTAATATGTTTTAATAATTTAGTGGAAACTTTGCTGATTTATGTTTTTCATGTATGTATGTATGTTTATTATGTGTATCGAGTTATTGTATGTTTCCCTAAAATAAATAAATAAATAAATGAATAAATAAATAGTTCCTACTCACTCAACGAAACACAAGAGTGTTTCAGGAGATAATTACAGCTGCTTGATTGGCTGCTCTATTTTTTACTTTATTATTGTAACTTAGAATGTAACTATATTTCAAGTCGGAGCTAGATTCAGACAGAAAACAGTCATTTTCTTTCGCGACTAAAGCTTTTGGTGTGGGCAAAATATTGGATGTTTTTTCGCGTTCGAAAGTTGAGGTGTTAATACATTTTATGTTAAAAAAGTTGTCACATCAGGGACGACCCTGTCAGCGCGGCAACAGCCCGTATCTGCCGCGGGCATAATGCGATCCTCCCCATACACAGTGTTCAACCGCCACGCCCTAGTAGCGCGCGGCGTTACGATGACGTGATTCGAACTTCGAACGAGATATATATCGTCGTGCAGGGTAATATTGTGTCGCGGGACAAACTGATAGCCTGGCCCTTTTAGCAAAAAATAAGGTCACCCTTTTACACGAGAGCAGAGGCTTTAGGTGACAGATACTAGATAAATGTTTTTGCGCCTTAGATAAGGGCAAATCGCTAAAAAATTGCACAAGAAACGACGCGAAGAAACTTCGCTTAGACGTTGTGTTATGTTTAGTAACATTGAATGTATACGAGTATATATTATAGGCTATATAGGCTCCTTATTAATGGACATCGATGAAGTAGTTTCTTGTGTAGCAGGTCCCTTATTTCATTATGCAGCAGTGTCAGCGAGGCGGACGGCATCGGTCGGACCAAACTTAGATTGAAGGAGACGTTGTCGGCGCGTGCTTAAACTATCTTGGCTCACTTAAACGAAGATTTACAGCAACTTTGCACTGTATCCAGCTTGTCTTTATGACGGAGTTGTCCTTTAAAACAAAAGCTAGCGAGCTAGTTGGATTACAAAAGTTATTTTTCACGCTAAATAAAAGTTCAAGTCGCTCTGACCGTAAGTATAAAAGGACACGCCAAATTACTCTCTGTCATGAGCTTATTCGTTATAAAGGAGAATTATAAGAGCTGATTTTATAAATTGTTCATTTTATAGGGAACTCTAGCTGTGCTTATGTCACATGAATGAGACTACTAATGAGAGTGTCGTCAAATTCGTTTCGTTCATCATAATTATTTACACTAATTATAAAAGTGCCTAATATTATTAAATTATTGTTTAAAACAAAACTTGCACTTTAACTTTAGCCAATCTCGTAAACGACTAAACAGTCGTTTACGAGATTGGCTCAAGCAAAGAGAAAAACTAACAGGTTGCTAACATGTAACCTGTTAGTTTTTCAGGTTGCTAACATGTAACTAACATAAACATGATGTATAACAAAAACCAAAATGCACGCATATTGGTTTCGGTTAAGTGAAAAATTACTTACAAACTTAAACTAATATAAAATTTTGATAACATATTTATTTAGAAACCATAAACATTTTAAAAAAAAGCAGTAATAATTCAGTCGATCTTTGAACGGGAAGCCTTATCATATCAACAACGCTGGCAGATGACAGGAAGGTTTCAAAGCGGAAGTGAGTGTTGTGGGTGGCTTCCGTCGGGCCGGTCGGCGCGTGCGCATGTCCGGCGATACCCAACACTCGGACACAGTATCACGTTGCTTGTCCCTCGGTGTACATTTACAAAATACCGCGCGACCACAAAAACCTTGTTAAGTAACTGATATCAAATGCGGGATATATAAAACTAATACTTGTATAATGCCAGCCATACACTAGCATGATACGATTGGGTTGATCAAACCAATTTGGTGGTGCATGGGTGTTATTTGGCTTGACAAGTTACTTTTGAATTTATAAATATACTTAACTATGTATATTTATGCGTCAATGCATGTAATTTATCGTTTTATTCTCTATGAGTGCCGATTAATTAATTTTTTTTTTTTTTTACTAATGTCTTTAGTTTTACTAGACTTTTTTTTAACTGGATAACGTCGTACAAACAGTTGACGTCTGTATTCCCGTCGTGAAATTAACCAAAATCAATTGAACATTTTAAACTAGGGCTCGGTTTTATAAACGCGCGCAATAATAAACAGTTAACGATGAACGGAGGGACCCCACAATTGTTCTAATTACCACCTCAGCGACCAAATCACGAGAAAACTCTCACCCTCAACCCTTACAACTCCACATCACAATGGAAGAAGCCTGTGAAAAAGCAAATTAAATTAATTGTGATGTAAACGAGGGTAGGCGAGCGCAGTTCGTAAACAGTGTAAATAATAGATGGCCAGGCATCCTATTTGACAACGCAATTTCACTTGCGGCCTATTGACGTGATCGTTATAATTGCATTCCATAAATAAAAATTAAATTTTTCATAACTAGTCTTCTCTTACCTATAAATAATGGATTTCACGTACAATGTAGTCGTGCTATCTTGATACTCGATCAGCGCTTTTTTATCGTTGGAATCCAAAGGGTCTACATCATCTCAGCTGTAGGGCGTCCGTTGCTAGACATATAGTCCTTCTCCATAATTTTCCAATAGGACCGGTCTAAATTCTGCTTCTCTTCACGATGCCTAATTTAAATTAATGTATATCAAAGAGTATAAGTACCTATAAATGTAATTTTGTTATGTACTTGAACGGTGAACTTAATATCACTTACACTATGATTATTTGCAGCCAAACTAATGTGCCCGACGTTCCACTAACTACTTAGTTAAGTCGACAGTAACACCCGACCTTTGGGAAATTAGCCTCTGAAAACAACTCCGTGAATAATTTAAATGCCATAATAAACTGTCATCAAAATGTAACACACGTTTAGCAATACATTACTTTTAGTGTAATCTACAAAGTAAAAAGTAATGTTTTCATTTGAAACTATCTTTTGGTCGTGACTATGTCCGGGCCCTTTTTACTTGGCGTTGGAACATTTATTCAATCTTTATTGCTCATATATTTTTATCATGCGTTAATTTTTTTTAGATGATCTTTTGGGACCATACGTTTTCGGCATGAAAGGTACCCTTTTCTGTACCCCTGACAAGGCGCTTTTTCTACAATATATTTTTATAAAAGACGGCCAAAAGCGTGACACATTGCAAATAAAGTTACGAAGTAATGCACCCTCCAAGTAATTATTTTTTACATAGTTGCAATAGTTCCAAAGATTACTTTTTGCATAAAAACAAAACAAAAAATACATGTTTCTTTTTACATTGTTATAGTCGTATAGTCGTCGACATAGTATATTTATAATACTCCTATATACAATTTTTTGTATATGTATGTAGAATGTACTCTTTTTTTCCTCTAAGAACTAGCCCATTAGTCGAACGGTAAAGGTGCTTGCCTTAGAGCTCTGTCAGAGGAGTTCTGGGTTCAATTCCCTGCAGGGCCATCTTTGAAATGATATTTTAAAACTTGATCTAATTTTGGTAAATAGTGACAGACAACAGTGCGTTTCGCAGTCATTTGAGAAGTCTATCTGGTGGCTAGAGCAAGGGACTTCCAGAGCCCATTTTTCTATTCTTACCCTAATTCTACTAAGATTGGCGATGCACTTGCAGCACCTGTGGCGTTGCTTGTGTTATAGACGACGATAGTCATCTACCATCAAGTGAACCTTTACATAAAAATAGCTATTTCCATATGAAATTACATCAAAACCAAATCAGTGAATTAGCCGTGGAAACCTAACAGAACCGTGGAGTTACTTACGTATTTATAATATTAATGTAAATAATTTATAAGCGTGGAATCACTTTAGTAATAGAGCTGTATATGTACTAATTAACTTGTAAATATTTGGTTATGAAACACTAGAAGCTAAAACGGTTTACTCGGGAACTGAAGGTGAAAGCAATGAGCGTGTTTGCAGTGAAAACATGGCTCAACTCACTGCAACAGAAATAGCCGGAACAAGCCATATTGTGTGAGCGGCTAAAGTAGGACTTACCACAATAATCTATTTTCATCTCTAGATCAAATTAAACTTTCCGTTTTACTCTTAGAGATTATTATCATGTATATCTGACATTGTTATTTTATTATATTGTAATAATACACTTTGTTATTATTTCACTTGCATTGGGGTCATAGCATACAAAGAAATTCGTTTCAAAACCCGTGACTAATTGTACACCGCTTTTCGGTTGAATGTATTAAAATTTACAACCAAAATTTTATACACAAATAAATGATTTACATAGAATTAGAATTCGGATAATAATTTCGTTTTCATTGTTGTTGATATTTTCGCCTGGTATCAGTAGTACGGTTGCTAGTCCGGTTGACCGAATTTCACTATGATTCTGTGGCCATGTGCGTCTAAAAATGTGTTCCACAGAAGCCAAATAGCTGTCACATTTGCTTCAATTGGCATAATTGACATTCATTAGTCAGATATGTAAGAAGTGAGCAATCTCCTCGCTGTTTCGAGCTTCTAAAAGCAAAATATCTATCGGTATTCTAAAAGTAATGTGTCTGCTATGACCCTTACATGAATTCAAGGTGATATGAAGAATACAGAAGACCGCCGAAGATATCGCTTCCGTTTACTCACTCAACCTGGGTGTGATGTGTGCAATTGTGCTCGGCCCATCACAACCTCCTTGAGTGAGCGATCGTGGGTGAAAAAACTCCTGAAGAACGAAGAATGTGAAGATGAAATAACACTGGTTATATTCTATATTGTGTGTAATATTTGCATATGTGTTGATATAAACTAATGTGTATTTATAGATGTGTAAATATTTAAGACATGAACTAGTAAACGATACTGGGTTAGTCCAGAGATTGAGACGTCCTTCTTAGTACAATCCGCTGTATAATCTTATAAGTCACAAACTCAATAATTGGCTTACTTGACTAAAATTACTAAGTCCTATTATCCTAATAATTCCTTAAATTAATAAAAATATATTTTATGTTTTCATTTTGAGTTGTAATTTATTTTTAATTTTTTATCCTGATTAATCAAAAATTTCAAAAAATTTCATAATTGCAAAAATTATGAAATTTGTAGAGATAAGTGATTTATAGTTTGTGTTTCTCCAAGAAAGGATTTTTCGTAATTTATATTTTCAGGAAAAATATAAAGTATTGAGTTTTGTATTTAATTTATTCATTAGAAAAAAATTTGAATGTAAAATCGATTGGGAGCGAAATATACACAATACATAATTCAAATTCTTATGTTATCATAGTCGCGTAGAACAGCTGTACTATATGTAAATCCTAGTCTGTCTATCTCTGTTATGTTTCATTTAATTCAAGGACATTTGAATCACTGTCTCAGAATATGCAACCATGTATACGAGTAGAATGAAATATTTCAAACGCTAATAATAATTTTCTAAATACACAATACATTTCTCACGCCACGTTAAGTTATACAACATTGGTTTCTGTACATTCCCATGTAATATAGTTCTCGCCTGAGGCTTTTTTATGTTAAGGTCGGCAGACAGTGCAGACCGTCCACTTGACGGTATGTGACTACCGTCGCCTATAACACAAGCAACCCTACAGATGCTGCCGACTACAGTAAGGTTAAGGATAAGGGATTGGTAAGGGATAAGAAATAGGGCTTCGGCATCCCTTACTCATTCACCGAACAATAGCTCATATAGTGTTATTTCATTGTGGTCTTCTATAAGGTTACTGCCTCCAAACGGGCTACCCAAATGACTGCGAATCGCAGTGTGCCCTGTCACAACTAAGAGCAGTTTTTGTTATTTATTTTTGTTATTCTTGCAAATAAATGAATTTGAATAAAACAACGTTATTCTATGCGAGTACTCGTATAACGCGTCGAAGTTTTGTTAGGCGGAACGATTGATAACCAACACAAGCCCACAAAAATAGCATCACGGACATACAGAAAACAGGCGCTCATCTATCGAGAGATTTATTCGTTATTGGCTACCGATTCGGCGCTTTACGACATCTACGGAACGAAGTACATTATACGTCGGAACGTCCACTCAATTTGTCAGTACAAAATGGTGGCGATATTTGAAAGAATAAGGGGTACGGTTGCCACGACCACGACATATTGACAGTGTGCCACTTAAAGTGGGTCCACAAACATCGTTAGCCGACAACAGTACTATATATCCTTGTCATGTAAAATCTCTATATTGCATCCGTATAAATATCGAATCTATTGTACTCCTACCATAGAAATGCAATATATGACACAACTATATGATTTATATTTGATGTGCCATTAACAAAGTTTCAAAATGTACGTTTAGGTATTCAAAACCACAAATCATAGATCTGTATTTTTTTAAATGTTATATTATGTTATGTTTTGTTACGTTAGCCACCCATAAAAAAACTCACTGGCATTTATTTTTTTATTTGACGAAATTTTTTTCTTTACTTTTTTGTCCTAGGTGTTTACAATTCCCGTTTGTAATGAGTGTTAACAAAGATAGACATATAGTTTTTTATATCCGAAACGTAATAATATGCACATACGGCGGATAGACATGAAATTGAACGCAGTTGTAATTCGCTATTATCTCCCCATTACAGCTGGCCGCATTGATATGCATTTACTATGCAGTTCATTAAACATGCAGCGTTTAACACTTAGACATTGAATATATGCGTTACCATAGGCACCTATCAACGCTAATGCGATTATTAGCTATGAACTTATTGTTTATTTAATACTATTCCACTATTGATTGTAAAAATTGTTTCAACAGTCACTCCTCACTATCAAGGAAATATCTTCGCACCGCAAATATTATTCACTAGTTGGCGCCCGCGACTTCGTCCGCGTTGAAAAAAAAAGTAGCCTATCCTGTGTCCCGTACGTCTAAATGTTTATCTACCAAGTTTCATGAAAATCAGTTGATTCGTTTAAGAGTTATAGAGGAACATACATACTTACATACATACATACAGAAAAAAAATCTAAAAATGGTCAATTTAGTTTTAGTGTGATGTATAGAGCCTATAAACACGATATCTCTGAAAACAAAGTAACTTACTCCATGACCAACCCTTACACATTTATTATTAGTATTGATTAGAACATTTTAAAAAAATTCAAGGAATTTAAAGAATAAATAAATATTATCGCCGTGGCGAAAGTATCCTACTAATATTATAAATTTGTGAGGACGGATAGATGTGCGTTTGTTACTCTTTCACGCAAAAACGGCTGAAAGTAGGTATTTGCATGAAATTTGGCATACAGATTTGGCATATTATCTGAATTAACATATACTTCCTCATGAGTTTCAGACTCGATAACTAGCTGTTAACTATCTACACGCAATTAAAATTAACTTTCGTCTGGTTAGCCTAAATTAAATGTTACTCTGGTGACTGATAAGTATTTTCCATCAATCATTAACTAAGTGAACTAAATGTATATTGCTTTTGAAATAGTCCCAATAAATTCGTATGTTACATACATTGTAGATTGAACATACGAATTATGGTGAGGCTGGCAACTCGTGCATTCGTAGCCATTGCCAAGTACAAGCTACGCAAAGCCTTTAGCTGTTGTCACTCGCTACGCCGTAGAGGCGTAGACGGTCATTTGTATAACTTAGAAGAAACATTGTAGCACTGCCTGAGTAAAATATTCTACACTAACAAAATACCAACTTAAGGGCACCCTGTACGAGTGAGTGAAGTCAGTATTTAGGTATTTGGGAAAATTTGTTGTCTCACCTTACTATAGTAAGTATTCATAGTAAGTATTCAATAAGTATTCGTGGCACTTATTGAATTCGCAAAAATAGTAAAATATACACCAGTGATTCCAAAATTTTAGAAAAATCTTTATACATGGTATCTATTGACAACACAATTTTAAATGTACATAATTATATTTAAGGAAAAACATTATTGGCTTTTAGTCAGTAATTACAAGAATTCAACCCGCAAAATTGTCACAAATTTTGTACATTTTAGAAATTAATTTCAGTTTTTTATTTCCATCCAACCCTTCTTATTCTCACAAATTTCATTTTTTTTTTTATATTGCTACGACCAGTAGCTGACGAGTTATCATGGAATTACGTTGTATGGAATTAGAAGCAGCTCCGGTTGGCAAGTGAGCTTTCAAGAATTACTATCCCGAGATTATCGCGACATTTAGTGACGAACATCGTGAAGATGTGAAAGAAGATGAAGAACTATAACTTTATAATATTATTACAGATAAGAACAAAAGTGATAACAGTCATCAGTAATAGGTAATTATATTAAGGCTGGGTGTTCACTATGTGAGCAATTTGGCACAGCCTAACATCGCGTCTGTTACTGTGGCAATTCTAACCGACAACCTGAACACGGTTAGAATGGGCTTTATTAGCAACAGTAACATTAAATGCATGGATATGTACAGGCTGATTACGTAATAGGCCTATTAACAGTCGCCACTTATGAGGTTAATTATAGTAAATAAGTAATATGGCCTGATTTCAAAAATGGAATCTTTTTATGTAAGCATTGTAGGCTTTATGGCTTTATGACAAATAAGCTTATGAAATAAACATTTTTATATGTCCTTTAATTCATTGATGCTAAGGCTACTGCCGTCGCTCACCATCAAGTGTACCATAAATATAAAGTACATCTCAGCAAACTAAACTGAATATATTGTTACTACGAGATTTTAAGTTGTATATCTTTATGTTTGTGGCTTTTTTATTTTCTTTTCTGTAATAAAAGCTCAAACACGCTTTATGTGCTGTAAGTTGTTGAGGACTACTTGATGATATTTCATTTATTTAAATATATATTAGTTTGACAGCTCAGGACAAAGCTCAATAAAATTATTACAGTAGGTTAATAATGTCAAGAACGAACAAAGTATTATTAAAACAATATCACTTGGTGCGTGTTCAAAAGTCATGCACTCATATTGTTTGGAAGAAACACGCAACAATGTTTTACGCACTAATTTCATCTGTAATACCTTACAACAGAAACGTCTTGTTGTGGGTGGTAATTAAGTCATTATTCCTCTGAATTAAACGCCAGACGAAGTGGAGAACAGTTAGTCCGATACAGACATTAGATTGATTGGAGAAACAACTCAATGGTTTAGTGTAGGTTTATGTTAGTTTTATATAAGGCGTAGAACTATATGGAATCGGCAATGATCGCTGAGTGGATTGCGCCACGACACCTTTCAAATAAATTGTCTTGAGACTGGGCCGAGACGGTAAACAAGTCTCCCCCTATGCAGATGTTCGTTCTAAACCAAACACCTTCAATGTTCTCGAGGGGTCGTCGCGGCCGTAAAATTGCTCTCAACTGTTTCCTTACACTTGTAAGAGAAGCGACTTTTCTCCTTTTCAGTTACAATACATAATTCATTTTCATATCTCTAGTCTTTACAGTGAAAACGAAGTATCTTGATTTGTCCTTTCATTTCTTCCAAACTGGGCAACATATTTTAATACGATTCTTTTTTTTAAGTGAATTCATAATTTTTAGTTTTATTTTAATTTTAACATTAAATATATAATGAAATTTATAAATTGCGAAGACATATCTATATTTCATCGAAGTGGGAACTTGTGTTATGGGACAACTATACAACATACAGGGTGTTAAATCTCAATTCCAATGGGGTTGCAAGTACGATGCCACAACCTTGACAGGATAGAGCATAAGGGATAGTGAACGGTTCAGTAGTTTTTGCGTGAAAGAGTAACAAACACCCATACATCCATACAAACTTTCGCATTTATAATATTAGTACGGATGTTACTCGCTGATAAATATAGCTTCACAACAGTGAAAGAATTTTTTAAATCGGTCCAGTAGTTTCGGAGCTTAATCAATGCAAACAAAAAAACAATGAAATCTTTCCTCTTTATAATATTAGTAGAGATAATAAAAGTTTAAAGTAATACTATGAGTTAATAATAGTAATAATAATATTCTCTCATATTTATCATCATTTGAAATGAAAATATACATTCAGATATCACGTTCTCACCGAGTGCTTTCGAATGCCTATTAAAGTGTGTGGCAAGGAGCTTTAAATGCATACATCAACGCCCACACAAACACGAGAAAGGAAATGATTGGAAAGTATCCTTCGAAAGTCATCTGACTGAAGTTGCTACTTTTCTCTATTCAGATCTCAGGAATTTAAAACCTTTGAAATATATGTAAAGCTTTGAAGTATACTTGCTGCTTTATGGCTCGGATGTTTTTTAATATTCCAAACAAATGATAATATTTGTTTAAGTTTCACAACTACATCTAAATATTGACAAAAATAAGCATGCCTACCCGAGTGAAAACAGTGGGAAATTCGTTACTGGTATTTCTCGCAATTCAAACATTTGAAATTAGTTTCTAAACATTTAAAATTAGTCTGTAAACCCTAATTGTAAGTCTTGGTATTGCCAGTAAACAAGTTAATTGAAACGTAATTAGTACACACTGGCTACGAACATGGAAGTTCAGTCGGGAACAACTGATAAAATGAGTGTCTTGTCACATTGTTCGCTCTCTGTAACTTGAGTTTATTTGGAACCTTTATTGGATTCTAAATTTGAATTGATCAAATGGTTAACCGAAATAACGACGAGAATATAAACTATTTTTAACCCCGGGCACCCGACGCAAAAGAGGGGTGTTACAAGTTTGACCTTTATATCTGTGTGTCTGTTTGTGGCATCATAGCTAACTAACGGATTGACCGATTTTAATTCTTTGTTTTTTGTTTAAAATTTTACGTTTGATATGGTTATTTTATTGGTAATGATTTATGAAGATCTGTTCAGGCGTTTGAAGATTACCGGGTTCATTTCATTGTTGACATAGGGATTTCACTGTCTTTGACTGATTTGAAATTTGGTGTTTAATTGAAATATTATTTCATCCTTGCGAAGCAGGGGGCGGTTGGCTAGAGTGAAAACTATTAATCCCTTTTTAAGAAAATTGCGAGGACGGAGGAGTGTGAAATTTGGTATACTTAAAGTTTATATGGAAAAGGACTAGAGAAAGCTAATATTTTTATACTAATGTATTAGAAACACATTAAATTAATTAAAATAAACATTACAAATCATAAACACTACTGCGTGTTTGACACACGCACAGACGTTTGAAACTACGTACCTATGCAATATGTATTGCTTTTTTTTATGGTGGATCATTGGGTAACCTCTAGTATAGATAACCTATCATAACCGTGGTCCACCTGTCAAGTTCACCTGGGTGGACGACGGAAACTTGTATTAACCATTAGTACACCTATCTGAATGGTAATAATTTGAACATTTATAATTAAATGGACGAAATACACGATCAGTCCATCGCATCAAATTGACTGACGTGAAGCCAGAATTTGATCGTGAATGGTAAAAACTGATGGCTTAATGTCACACTGGATTTCAATACGCGCCGTTGCGTCACCTCAGTTCATAGCGCCAACTGATCGTGAGTGTAGAAACCAAGGAGGTTAGAATACATTTCTATCCTCCTTACTACGCCGTGGTATCATGCCCCGCTTCCGAATCAGAGCTCATGTCAACGTCACTCGACCCGGTCAAAATATAAATGACAGAAAATTGAACAGACCGTGTGTGGGCACAATTTTTGGCGTGGCTCCGTTTGATTTAAGTCGTTTGGAGCCACGTCAAATGATTGATCGTGTATTTCGTCCATAACACTAAATATACATTACACGAAGAGGTTCGAAAGTTAAATGAAAATCATGTCTAAAAACAATTTCCAAGGAGACGTTACCAAATAATTCATTTACCCACTCGCGACGAAATTCCTAATTACAGGAGACGGGGAAATAACGGAAAATGACTTTAAATCGCGGGTTATCTAAGCTCTTAGTCGTATTATTTCGGAGACGGGGCGCGACGACTTTGAAATTTACTTAATTATGTTATAAAGATACAGATCCTAGTAAAGTGGGACCTTGTGAGGCGGTAAGCACGGTGTACCTCGGATTCGACAGACGTTTATGAGGGTCTCGGCGACAACGTCGTAAACATTCATTTATAATAATATTTCCTGCAATGACCGCTTCGCCGCGTCGCCTCCGCCCCTGTACTCTAATTTTTCTGCAATTGACATTTTATACTTAACTTCATTACATTTTACAGACAAACTATATAGCTCTTGCAATTTATGTTCTGAAACAAAAAAAAATATTCGAATATAATTAATTTTTTAAGCGTTATAAAATTTTGAAAAAAATCGCCTGACACAAAATAAACTGTGTGCCAGATTTCATCCAAATCCGTTCTGCCATTTTTCCTTGATTGAGAAACAAATAATCATACAAATTTTTACATTTATAATTTTACTAGCTACACGCTAGGCTTCGCCCGGGTTCAAAATAGACTCTATTCTATCTTTTAAGATGGACAAATTATACATAGTTACGAAGTTTTATATAAAATGGGTTCAGTAGTTTAACGTGACATGTCAAACAACGTGACACGTAATTTTTATATAATAGAGATTAGGATTTAGGATAGTGCAACTTAAATCGATGAAATTGTAACTTAATATTATACTTACATAGTGAATGCGAAGTGTATGGTGCTGTGCTGCATCGTCGCCGGCTGAAATAGAAAACGGCCAGTGATTAATTGCCAATTACTCCAACTGGCTACCAATTCCCGCACCCACTTGTCGCCGCATTTAAGCTCTCATATTATTTTTACATCAAGAGTTAACGATCGATAGCGCTACCACGAATATGACACTCCTGTAAATATTACACCATGCACAGAAGATTGATTAACTTCCATTCCGTAATGGTATGTGCTCATTTGCCTCTAATTTTATCATATTTTCTAAATTTAAGGTAATCTGTAAGGTAAGGTAAGATAAGGTAAGACGTGTGTGTGACGACGCGTTTGGTCTAGTGGCTAGTAACCCTAGCTGTTAAACAAACGGTCGCGGGTTCGAATCCCGCTAGGGGCAAATGTTTATGTGTTAGCATTTTACCTTTGCACCTGAGTCATGGATGTTTTATATTTATAATATGTATGTATTTACCAAAAAAAGGTAATCTATGCTTTATCAACTGTCTGGTATCCATAATACAAGCATTAGTTTCTTACTGTGGAACTAGATGGTGCTGTGTGGAATGTGTGAACATATTTATTTATTTATTTATTTACTTATTTATTTATCTGTAGTTTTTTTTTTACTAATTTCATATTGCTCATATATTTTCGTTTTTATTTTTAAATAGAAAAACAATACTAAATTTGTTTTGATAGGGAAACTACCAAAAAAAATAGTAATTTCTATCTAATTTCATCTAAATCGGTTGAACTATTTCGAAGTCATTAGCGAACATACATACACACATCGATTTTGATACACAAAATATTTTATTTGACACCATCCAAATTCAGCATTGACGAATCCCTCGATTCCCGATTCATTTCCCGTCATATGTGTTTTGTCTAATCGCTGTTACTATATTGTTCATCCCCGATGCAAAACTGTAATTTGCCATGATATAATTCAATATTAAGCGAGGTGTAATTGAATATTTTTCCAATTTGTCCCGCGTAATGGGGCAAGATTGAGTTGAGGGTCCCCCACGAAGGCTGGCGCCGCATCGCGTTTGCCGCCGGGTAGCTTGGGGACAGTCTACATTTCGTCACTTCATCACGCATAATGTTATCATCTCTATTAATTATTCTTTTTATTTTGTTTCGTTTTACCACCAATATATTTATGGTGAAAACTCAGTTAAATATGTCTGTCTATAGACTCTAAAGTAATAACATGTATCAATACTAATAAAATAAATCTGTAAGTGTATTGTAAATCTGAAACTTGGTAAATAAACATTTAGACGTACAGGACACAGGATATGCTACTTTTTTTCTTTTCAACGCGGAAGAAGTCTCAGGCACCAGCTATTTTATAATAAATATATAAAACAGATGTAATAATTGTACAAAAAGCACCGTTATCCTCAAAGTTAGTACTTAATAAAGAAACCAAACGACAAGGTCTGTTTAAAACAGAAATTAATTAAATCTCAACTATTACAATTAGCAATTATTTTTTACATGATATTTTTGAAAGAAATTAAAAAAATCATTTTTTTTAAATAATTATATGTTATTTTAAACTATTAATTAACGAAATATAATGTTGATTTAAGCCTCTTACATTCGTCATTACTCATTACAATGTAGATGTAAAGGAAATTAAGTAGATACAGAGCGCCACAGAACATAAAAAAGCGTACCTACTGTCTCTGTGCGGAGACTTTGTTGCACATAAAAAAAACTGTTACATAAAATAAAATATTTTGTTGAAAACGTTACAAAAAAATATTGTCAATTCTTGTCACGTCTCGATACCATTATAGCGAGATTACGAACCTTATGCTTCGATATACCCGAGGCCCGTCACGCCCATTGTTTTGAGCCACCGAAAAGTCTCATCTTTCATCACTCGATTTCCTTGTAACGATAGGTACTCAATCATTATGTGTCATCATATACGTGGCTTATGTTCCACAGTAAAATATCGCGAGACTAAACTCGACAGAACATAAAAACGCTTTGCACCAATTTCACTAATTAATTTATCTTCTCCATATTTTGTAACCATAACCTGAAATATGAAATTTGAAATTTGAACCAAATATATACAGTTATTTTTTGAGATTCTCTTCAAAATATATGTAGTATTCAGAAATATTAAAAATGGTTTTTACATAGTTTTTTTTACAGAAAAGTAAATTACATAAAAATAATTCCTTTTACTTCATAAACATTTTAGTTCTTTTTGTAAACATTTTTAGTTATTTTTTTCAACAAAAAAAAATTAGTATTGACGAATGTAGACAGTTGAGAGAAACAGAAAAAAAAAGAATCGGAGGCAGTCATGAGGACTGCCGACAGAAGTGAAAACTTAAAACTGAGCGTCCAACGCACACACATACGAGTACAATCACTGTATGCAATGTGTTGGCGTGATCGCGTACGTAGACAGCTGCGCGCGCATTAAATGCGAGCATTAGCATGTTGCTGACGCGAACCCATACATTTTTTCTCTACCCAAAGTCGTATAACGCGGCTATAGAAGTTTTCATTTCAAAATTATATCGGGAAAGTTTACATTTCCCATTACATTTTTTTTATAAAACCTAAACAATTTAGTATTTTTGACTACAATCCTTATTTAATTTCCATAGTTCAAGGCCTTTAGGAGTAGAAAATATCACGTTAAATTGTCCTGTATCGATAACAGAGACGTTATTAATTTAATATGATTGCTTTTACCTTCTATTACAGCGCGTTTGTATCGTACATTTAGTTGTTGGCTTACATTAGCCTTGTCATTGTTTGACGTAGCGCCGAAGTTATCGGACAGAGGAGCTGAAGTCACGTCGACTCATTCCGCAGGCGGTCCGATGCGGCATACTAATATTCTGTGCAAGCGATTCTATGTAATTCCGACCGGTATTTCACCGCCGATTGTACGCCAAGCAGCATCTTGAATATGTCACAGTTATACCTACAGAGGCCGAACGGACTAGGAATGCTGACGAGCCGACGAGACTTCATTCATGTCGACTGTTCATACATATGAATCTCTCAATTACTCTAATTCATCTGTCTAGTACAGAGGTCTGCAATTAATTTTAAAAGCGGACTTATTTTTTAAGAATGTCTCTATTTTCTATCTATATTACGATTTTTTTATAGAAAAATTGTTTGGCGTAGAGGAACTATTGTATAATTATTTATATTATACAATATATTTAGGGGTCTAGTATTATCGCAATAATTTCAGAACTGAATGTTTAGAAAAGTAATTTGATAGAAATGGAACCCAACGTTGGTACCTACTGGTATTTAGCAAATGAACGGCCTAGCGTAGATATATAATTAATAAAATAAATAAAAAGGCTTTATTGTTGATTTTTTTTACATTCTTACTTAAATTTAATGCCTAAACTAAATTTATATTAAATTATTTTTATTATTTTATAAATCGGCAAATGATTGTTATATTATTTGGACAGACCTAAGTGGAAATCTTTAGAGAAGACCTTTGTCGGCAGACGAGCTGAATAACAGCGTAGGTATATATATATATATTGGTGTGTTAAATCGCTTGTGGTGATCCGTGAAGCGTCGCAGCGTGTGATTCCACGGTCGTAACTCTTCGCCGCAACCGGAGGCTAAACAAACTCTGCTTATCGCACAGCATAAATTGGCAACACGTCGTTAAGGCGGGCCGCATACTGGAAAAGCCGGCGCAGGGCTTTATCAGCAGCCTCTCGTAAACCAACGAGCTCTGTTATTGCTGCCCGACCGCGACATTTTACCAGAGTTTTTTCATATCGCAAACATTCGTTGGGGCTCCGCGATACATTTGGAACTGCAGTCGAACCGCGAAAACGGCGCTGCCACTAAATTTGTCCATTTGGCAGTGCTATACGCGCGCTGTGCAAGTTGGTATCAACTGAAAAAGCGTGCGCCCGCCTTGAGCGTTGCTGTAATTAGAGGGCAATCGTAAAACGAAAGGGTTGCGCTCGAAATGTCCCATCTGATAATGAGGTTCGCTGGCGCGAAGCCAGCTGCCGCTCATATTAGACGGCTCTGCTACGCTATCGTTACGACTTTTACACTTTTACGAGTTGTTTAGTTTACAGAGGCCGGTGCTGTGTAACAGTACGGCGTCCGCCAATACGCTCTGCCAAATGCTAGTTCGCGGCTCACCGCGCGCCCCGGCGTACACCGCTCTCTAAATATTGTCGCTATGTGTTAATGAGATGTACGCTTCGAGCTCGTTTGGCATTGTGCGGGACCACCACCGCAAATAACCTCAATAAAATACCTACTTAGTGTAGTTCATGGTTTTACTAGCGCGCTCTGCTTCGCAAGGAGTTGAATTTTTTTTTTAATCCTTTCTTAGCAAATTTCAGCTTCTAGACTTAGTAGTTTTGACATACTATTTTATTAATTTAGATAATACATGTGTCTATTTTTGACACGTTCACAGTTTTAAGCTCTTCTTTGGTTTAGAAGCTTCAAAGGCTTTTAAAAAGTATCAAGAAATAAACACAATACGCTCATATCGAAAATGTCAATTGTTTCTTTAAAAGTATTTTAAAAAATACAAATGTTCATAGGTCTTCATATATTATGCAAACTAAATCCACCAACTCCACCAGAACGAAGCCGGGACTCGTCTCTCTAGTATGAAATGCGGAATGTCTTACATAGTGTTAGTGGTCTCTCGGAATGCACACTTGCTCGGAATTCAGCTGCAGAGCTACCTATCCCTACTTAAAATTCATAATACACAAATATTGGGAGAATTCATAGACAAATATGTTAACTACTTAAGCCAGGTTGACTTACAGTCTCATGTCGTATCGTGATGCATCATACCACATAAGTATGTATTGTATATGTCTTGTACCAAGGCTTTAGTGTTCCTATATAATGTCTCACGAGACAACACATGAATCCATCTTGCAAACACATCAATCCACAGTTAAAAAACATATTAAATATTCATTTATTTCTTCCTCTTCTTGTAATGTCTCTCAAACTAGTGAATGTTGGCGAAAAGTCTAGAACCGTTCTTATTCATCTGAACATCCTATCCTGGTCCATCTCTCTGATGTTTCTTAGCCACGACTTTTTTCTTTGCGCAACTTTTCTCTTTCTAGTTATTTAACAAATAATTCAGTTATTACAAAATATCTTTTCATATATGTAAAGTTCGTCTGACAAGCTGAAGGTCCACTTGATGGTAGCTGGCTGCAGTCACCTATAACTATAACACAAGCAATGGCTGCAAGTTAAGGATAAGGGAGGGATAGGGAAATTAGCTTTAGCAATCCTAACTCACTGACCGATAAACAGCAACATACTTGCTGTTATTTCACAATGGTCTTATCATAGGGAGTAGTTAGTTACCAAATAACTGCGAAACGCAGTGTGGCCTGCCACTTCTTGCCAGACCAGAAACAATTTGTGAAGACTCATTCTCAAAGTTAGCCCTGCCGGGAATTGAACCTGCCCTGAGACAAAGCGTTAAAGCAAGCATCTTAACCACTCGACCAAGAGGCTCATTAAAATCGTCAATAGTAATCAATATTATGTTAAAAATATATTAACTGAGTGTAAAGTCACTCAAATGTAACTCAGTCGAACATCAATCGCTGTCCAAAAAGACATCCGTTTATAATAAAAGAGAAAACCAATAGCATCAATTTAGTTTCAGTGGCTCTTAATTAACATCCCCTTTTCTTTGTTTCCAGGTGAGTGAGGAAGCTAGAACAAAACCGACGGGCTTTGTGCGGCGTCTGACTCCAGACAAAAAGGAATATTACGCCGCTTTCAATAGGAACACACAGAAGTAAAAATATGATCTGCACTTTTGTAAACGCAAATGAGGTTCGCTTTGAAACGTACGGCTTAATTTAAATAAGTCCTGGTCGCGGGCGGGTGGGTGGCGAGAAAACGAAACATTCTTCGTTCAAACATAGCAAGTGCCTAGTTCGAAGTTGATTAGCAAGTCAATAAAATTGTAATAACATTATTATTTTTATACGAGTATAATATCGCTACTGAATTCGAGCAATACATTCCTACGCAAATAAAAGATTTAGATAAATTTTAAGTATTGTTTTTGAGAAAACTGTAGGCATGCGGTGTTCATATTATATAATCATAATTAATCATATTAAAATATTTATTTTTTATCATAAAGAGAGATAATCAGGTTCACGGTCCACTCGATGGTAGATGGCTACCGTCGTTTTTAGACACAAGCAACATCAAAAGTTATGCAAGTGTGCTGCCCACTCAGAATATATTAATTTTGAAAAGTTATTCTGATGTATAAACTATATTTATTTTAAGTATCATCCAAATCGGTTTAGTAGTTTTTGTTTGAAATAGTAAAAATCTCTCTTTTAAACTTTCGCATCTATAATATTAGTTTTAGATGTGACATAGGGCTCTAGAATCCTTTGATTAACACAAGATGTCATTTCATTGTAGTCTTCAGTAATGGGGTGAGTTCTGTCGTCATGCGGGCTGTCCAGTTTACAACGTACTGTGTGTGCCACTGTTAAAATGTGATATCTAAATTTCAGATAAATATTATCTTTACCAATAGATATAAAATAAAATCGCTATCCCCCCTTGTCTGTTTTCCGCTAAGTTCTTCTAAACCACTCAACGGATTTAGGTATCAATATTCAATAATGGAAAGACTGTAAATGATGAAGATTTGTCTATAAAAATTGCACAAAAAAATTGTATCTGTGCGAAGCCAAAGAAGGGTCGCTAGTGAGTTATAAAAAAGTTAAGTTTTATTTATGTTTAGTATCATAATTATTTTTTAATTAGAACAAAAAAGTGAAACAAAACCAGCTTACTTCTGAATTCATATAGCATTTTTAAAATTCACCCTATTTTAGTAAGTGTAATATATGTAGTAAGAAAAGACAGATACAAGAAAGATTTAACACTCCGTTGCAAGCGAGATGAACTTGGCGAGATCTCTGTGAAATGTATTCGTGAAAAATATTATAAAATGAATTATCTTATTGCCGGGTTGAACTAGGATAGTGGGAAAGTGCGATCTTCACAAACCTCTTCGTGTCTGGTCGTAAGTTTTATGAAATGTAGACTGACTGCAAGGACATATTTATTATCATCTACATCCATAAAGATATTTGATGTCATAAACCGTTTTATTTTATTAGGAGTATCCACATTCTAAAACTGATATCGCTGTGTACCTAATACAAATATTAAAGCCAGTTAAAATCCATTCGAATTTAAAATATCCTTGATTCTAATAAAGGAATAATAATGGAATAATAAATTAATAATATCGGTTGTTACTCTAGCAAAAACCGATTTGAATGCTGTTTTCACGGGTATATTGATGCTTACCTGGATAAAACTATAGAATACTTTTTATCGTGTAAAAATGTTGGGTTCCTGTGGGATTCTCAAAAAACGAACTACTGCGCGTACGAAGTCAAAAATATTTTCTAATATTTTATGTTCTACTTCATTTTTTAATTTATTCAATATTCAGTAAGGATTGAATATACATGAGATTTTGTTGTAGACCACAGATTTTAGTAAGCACTTTATTTTCTTACCCTCTTTGATACTCCATTTATACGAAGCACCTTTTTGTTTTACCTCACATTTTCAGCAAGACCTAATACAACTTAACAACTGTTATTATAAATTACAAAATAGACGCCCAGTTTAAAGTAATTTTTGAACTTTACAAAATGTAGTTGTAACTTTAACCAATAGAATTCCAAGTAAAGGTTTATGAAGTTTAAAATTGAGGTAATATTATGTAACAACCTTCAGAAGGGCTACGACCTTATCCTGACTTTTATACGCCGTGAACCCGAACTGCGAGCAAGTTGCACGCTTAGTTCGCGGTCAAATACCTTAACTTAAACCTAATTTAACATGTATTCGCTTACTGTAAAATAGAAATTTTAACTTGAACGAACTTTGAAAAATTCATAGTAAATGTTTTTAACAAACAGTACCTGGTCGACCGAGCTTAAGATCGTCACAATAATTGCATAGCAATACTTGTATTATTACCACTCAATTACTACTACTATATTATTACTATGTTGGATGTAAGCCGAACAAGATAGCGCCATCTTACAAAATTATGAAATTTTAATAGTTTTATATATTTATAATAAATAAAAGCCCGATTTTTTTATTTCCTTATTTATTCATTTATTTGCCTAAAACATCGTAGTAGTTAAGGTGTTACAAAGAAATTAAAAGGAACATCTTGTTCGGGAAAAGCACTATTTTTATGGATGAATGGTACCCCTTGTCTTTTTCTGTATCCTTGACAATGTGTATACAAAATTTAATTATGATCACTTAAAAAGTTGAGGCATGAAAAAGTTTCATACAGACAGATAGAGTTACTTTCACATTTATAATATTAGTAGTACTGATATATACATACACAATATATAGAACATATATAGAACATACACATGACAGGAATTGCTCGGTTAAAGTATAGAATCCGCGAAAGTTCGACAGTAAATATTCTAAATTCGTTGTCTATTTTTGAATGTGTATACGGAATAAAAGTAAATTGTAACCTATCTTTTGGCTTACTAACATAAATTTAGAAGCAGTAGCAAACGTAGGGTGTAACAAGTGCAAGACAAAGAGTGCTAGCGCGGGCAAGAACCTCGGTGCACCGCCCTCCAGGGCTTTGCACCCTGCACCCTGTACGGTGCACCCTCGCGCCACCACTATATCTGTCCGCGCGACTTGAGATAACACCTCTTTACGTAACAGCACAGGGACTTAGTCTGGGAAATTATAAAAATGGAATTATCGGTCCGCTAGCTCGATAGGAAATGGATTGCCAAGTCAATTTTCAATTATTTATTGTTTTCTCAATTCTTCACAAGACGATATTGTAACTTTACGGAGAAGCTACATCGTTATAGATCTTTGCAGATACACAGTTATATACTCTAAATAAAAAAAATATGTATTTGTGGTTCTTATAGACAATTAATTATATTATTTTATTATTAAAAATCAAAAAATATTTTCTTTCTAATGAACTCATTTAGCCCCAAAATCTTTTCAAAGTTCGAGTGAATAGGCATTTTCTGTGTAAGCTCGCTCCATCATAGGCCTCATCCTTGCTACACAGCTGGTTGTTGGCCAAGAGCAAACCCATCTCTAATAAAAAAAAATTGTAGCACACGTTTAAATGTATTCTCTTATCTAAAGGTCGTACACAGGCTGAAGGTTCACTTGATGGTAAATGGCTGCCGTAGCCAAAAGTAAAAACAATGCCACCGATTCTGCAACTGCGCTGATGACCTTAGTGAGATTAAGGATAAGGGATTTTTAAGGGATAGGGCTCTGATATACCTTACTCGCTGAAACACAACTGCCTACATGCTGTTATTCGTATTTTCGAATCGTAAGGGTTTGGTTTATGCCTATGTGCCCCCCATCCCATTACTGTTCTCCACTACTCCTTCTAAACGACTCAACTGATTTAATACGGTTTCACTAGTAGAAAGAGTAATAAATGAGGAAGGCCTATGTTTAATATTATTTGCAGAATAAATTGCATACGTGCAAGTACTTAATGAGTATGTAGCGAGTTAAAGCCTAAAACATGATAAATTATTGTTGAAAATTAAAATTTGTATATAGTTCGTTGTGCTTACATAATAAATTGCTTGATTAAGTGCACATTTGTCAAGTGTCGTTTGAGGAGCGTCTACTTATATTGCATAATGTCGATTCAGGCCGATGACCCATCGGGCATCGCCCTGCCCCTCCTTATTTTCCCTCATCGCATCCACTCGTGTGCACATCTACTGGTGCAAGGAAACTATTTTCGTATGATTTCCCTTCGATTCCACGAAGGATGCAGCATTTCCATAAGGCACTTTATCATTAAGAAGTTTCCGCTCGCTCGTGAATTACAACAATTGCTTTTCGAATACTTTTCTGTTTCGAACGTTTTATATTTTGCATTTCAAAATTACATTCTGTTTACCTACGCTCGAGATTTATATCAGATTGTTCTGACAAACTTGTGAAATTATAATTCTTAGTTGTAAATACCAGTTTTAGCCCAGAGTAGTGGTGGTTTATATCTCTCTTGCTGAATTAAGCTGTCTCCGTACAAAATTTCAACGAATTCCGTTCAATGGAATACAACTAGTACATTTAAAACATTTAGCAATTGATTTTTATTTATATAGATAGTCTAGCTGCTGCCCGCGACTTCGCCCGCGTAACTTTGTAAATTATATACTAAAAATTTCCTCAAGAACCACTCTATCCATTGTTGAAAACAGCATGAAAAACGGAGCAGTAGTTTTTGAGTTTATCGCGAACAGACAGACAGACAGACAGACGCGACGGAGGACTTTGTTTTATAATATCGCTGCTTAAAAACTAAAGGGCCATAAAACAAAAAAATCCAAAAATAATTTTATTGCAAAAACACATTCACAATCCTTCTTATTGTATATTGCAAAAAGACGTATGGTTGTTTCATTCCATATTTAGTACATTTTGATCATTTTTTATATATTCAAAAGTAACTTATATACTTATACCTCTTCTAGTATTAAGTTTATTATAAAAGTACTTAAAACATTTAATGCTACTTAAAAATATGCTTTTAACGATGTATAATATGCATATACTTGATATATATATAATAAGAAAAAAATAGACAAAAAATAATTTAATTTTTTTCGATTAGTTCTCCTGTAAAAAGTGTAATTTTTGAGTTGTGGCCCTTTAGTTTTTAAGCAGCGATATGTAGTGAAGATAGCTTACGCGAGAATAGTAGGTATTAGTATTAAATAGTCATTTCTCTTTATCCTCTATTTACACAGACACAGGCCAAACATTTATATAGTAGTAGAATATTTTACTTAACATTATTAACACTGCTGAAATAAAATAAAAGTGAAACTTTCACTCATATTAGTTTTTTTTATAATGTGTAAGTAATGGACAAGTTTATAATTTACATAAAAATATTATAAAATTATCCCAAGCACACAGAACAGAGAAATGCAAATGAGAAATATTCATAGATCAAATCTTTTAAAATATTTAATGCGCTATGTTAGAATTTGCCTGTTACCAATCTGGAAGTTATAAATTTGCTTAAACTTGTTTGAGTTGCAAGTTTACAGTGTGTGTCCGGACGTGCGGATCCATTTAGCCCCAAAACCTACTACTAACTTCCGAACAAACATAACTAATATTCTATCATAAAATCATCACTAAGACTAGTACAACTAAACTATAGCATATTATTTCATATGTTTAATAAATAATATTTTTATAAAATCCGGTGTGCCAGCTACACGACTCTTTCAGTGATCTCTTATTTTACAACCAGTGATCTCTTTCGGTCACAGGGACCTGCTGTGGAGTAAACCTTGAAAGCGATATACGACTTTTCGAAACTAATATAGGTAATAATCATTGTCTTAATCAAAGATTTAAATCTTTGGTCTTAATATAAAGAAATGATGAAATTGAAAAAAAAAAAATATATAATATACATGCATTTGTTTTCATAAAAATATGACACTTCTTTCATATTTTGTCTCAAATAAAATGGTACAGGGTAATTCCATGGTAACTCGTGTTACATTTTTACTTCCCTATTGAAACTAACAAAGCTAGCATACCATATTTATAATTATATCAACTACCCCCTTAATGGAAATTTCGTTGTTATAAAGCATAAAAAGTGGGTGTCGTTTTATTTTGAATTTTCTAGGTTGTTTTTTTTTTAGTTTCAATAAAAATTGTTGGTAACTCACGTTACCTTTAGCGACATTAGCTTTTAGAAAAGATAACAATATAAATAAAGGTTAAGTTGTAGAGACAATTTAACACGTCGACTTAAAAAGTGAAAAGAAACTTAGTTTACTCTGCACGACATATTATCAAGTTTCACTAAACTCAGTTAAGAGAACTTTCGTGAGGAGCTCTAGTGTTGTGCGGTGGCCTTTACTAATGTTTCTTCTCTTACCTACTACGTATATAACTATATCTCTCTTCATATATTACAAATATATTTTTCTAAGCTTTTATTATAACAGACTATTGCGAGTGACTTCGTCTATGTGAACTATGAATCCTCAATTAACAATAAAATTGTGCTTACATCCATATCTCAGTGTATGGTCCATATTGGTAAAATATAGAACAGGTTTTGTTTTGTTGATTCATCATTATTATTATTACTATTATTATCGTAATTTTTATAGAAAAAGAAGTAAACGTGGAAGATTTGTGTAGGGATATAATTTGCAGAAAAAATTTACATTCGTGCGAAGTCGGGGTGGGTCGTTAGTTTATTTTAAAAAGTTAACGCCATACTCGTAGGTATTGTATTTATGTTCGGATTTATATTTATAAATATATAGTATATGTGTATAAATATTTAGTAAGAGTTTATTTTGCAAAAAGATATTACGCAAAAAGATATAAAGTAAATGTTACTTATATTACAGCAAACTTTAATGGAAGAAAATATTTGAAAATTCCTTTCGGACGAGTCTGCATGAGGGCGCCACTTACATTCCTATAAATTTGAGTGTCGTTCAGATTACCAAGGATTACTTTTGCCTTCTTTCACATCGATGTAATAAAATCCAGCTTAAACCTTCTCTGGCAACTGTATGATTTTCTTTTTGGAGAATATTTTTTTATTTCAGATATTCGATATTTCAAAGGCGTCTCCGAATTACAAAATAGACGAGGAACGTTCAAATACCTTTTGCCTTTAATATAAAACGATTTCAGTGGATACTTAGCCAGATATACAAATAAGTACAATTGAAGTGTATATGTGTGTAATGTCAAAATAACTGCTTTGCTTTACTTAAAACATTTTTTTAATTTTTCTGTCTATTTGTTTCGGCTAATCTCCGAAATGGCTGGACCGATTTTGACAGGACTTTCACTAGCAGTTAGCTGATGTTATGAAGAGTAACTTAGTCTACTTTTATTTTAGAAAAAAATATTATTTAAGCAGAATGCAGTGCTGCGCACGCACCACGCGCACGGCGCAGCGAAGCGTCGCCAGCTAATATGTATTTTAATAATAAATTAAATGGAGACACAGTAAAACTTTAAACAGACTTTTGATCTGCTAGAAAATTAACGTGAACTTTTAGAAGAGGCAGTTCATATTAAATGTATGAAAAGTTTAACGGACTCAGTTGCAGTGAGGCGACGCGATCTCGCCTCTAGCAGCCGTCTAAAAACAATCCCAACTGCGTTAATCACTTATTTACGTCCGGGGTCCACTCGGCTCGAGTATTTCTAATGAACGTCGGGAATTCTGGGGAATCCTAATGAACCGTGGGAATTCGGATTCTAATGAAGCGAGCGCGTCGGGGCGAGGCGCGAGAAGTTTTCGCTGGTCGTTCTTAAATCGAATTTGCGCAGTTTGGACATTGTTGTGGTGCATCGGGGAAGTAATTTCGCATCGTTCCGCCGGATATATCTCTCCCCGGGCGCTACAACCTGCGACTAATCCGTTTGTTATTTCCGCAATCGACCGCCACGATGTGCTTTTGAATACTTGATGCAGTACTACTATTGTTCCTTCAATTTTTAACCATTTTAGATTTTTTAATTTTACTCACTCTCTTTTTTATGGTAAAGGCTGACAGGCAAGCGAACAGTCCACTTAATACTAGGTGGCTAGTGTCACTTAGAGACACTATTATAACTGGAGGAATGCAAGTCTGCTGTCTACTAAATGATAAAAGGCTACATAGTGAGGCTAATATCCATCAGCACAAGGGTTATTATAAAGTTCTCTTATTTACTGCTGTCTTCTCTAAGGTGATTTTCAATTTTGACTTTGAAAAAGTAGGTTTTTTTATCATATGAAGGGTGGAGGCAGACTGACGGTCCATTTGATGGTAGGTTTTTAACGTCGCCTAAGGACACAAACAATACCAGGGAGGACGCAGGTGCGCTGCATAAGCTCTGCACGAATTATTCAGACAAAAATATGAGCCACTTTTTATCCAGTTTAATATTCAGCATTCCTATGTCAAAATAGAATAACAATGTACGAATGAATGAGCGTCGTTAGTTATGTAATATAATTGTTGATGCGTCTGTTAGTGATCGCGTAACTTCTGCATGACTAGACCATCGAGCCTT
The DNA here is from genome assembly GCA_945859745.1 of Synanthedon formicaeformis. NCBI lineage: Eukaryota > Metazoa > Arthropoda > Insecta > Lepidoptera > Sesiidae > Synanthedon > Synanthedon formicaeformis. Next base: position 8,103,273 of record OX243965.1, read on the forward strand.
ATTCCGCAATATTCCGTTTTGTTGAGACATTGTGTCATATTCCGAATACGAAGACTTACTTCCTTACCTACTGGAAAGGTCAGAAAATATTAGCCAACAAATGTTTTTTTTTTATATTATATTCTTATCTTTGTGTATATTTTATTTATTCTTTTGGGGCTTGATCAGAAGTATTTTATAGAAATGTCGTTATTCACTCGGTCTCTCTAATCTAGGTATATAAAAAGTCCTGACTGACTATCAAGCAAAAACTACTAATTCTAGAAAGCTGAAATTTAGAATATAGGTTTATTTTATAACGTAAGCATCCGTTAGGAAAGGATTTTTGAAAATTTGAAGTCAGAGGTCAATCGCTAGTCTTTGAATATAATTTGACAGACACATCGACAACGGTGGTATTCCACTAGTTTTCCTCTAGCCTAGGTAATACTTATACCTACTTTCCATATAGAAGTTCGATTGGCACTTTAAAAATTGAAGACAAATGCTTTCAACGTTACAGCAGGCAGGGGTAAGGTAAAAATAACGTTGAACACTTAAAGCTCTTGAGGTGCATCGAGAGCGGTTGAAACATCAAACATAGTGGCCGTTGACTTTACAGATGGGCTATTGGAAGGATACATTGAAAAGTTTAACTTTTTCAAGGACTCTTCTTTCAGATAAAATGCGAAACAATTATAATTTTTAAATGCATCCGAATATGTACGTGAATTTAAGATGATTAAGAATCCAGAAAAGATCTCTTTTTTTTTCATCTTAAATAAAAATCAATTGCTAAATGTATCACAAAACATCATTAAATGATGTTTTTCTCAAATTTTGAGAATGGTACGACCAATTTTACTGTTTTTTTTTTTTGTGTTCGTAATTGCAAGGCAACGTTTGTATTAAAGAAAATATTTGGAAAATCCACCAAAAAAAGTCGGGAATTTAGATTTTTTTTTTATTTATGTACAAATATCCTTAGAAAATAACAATATATCAAAATTAACACGTTACTGTAGGTTACGTCTTATAACAAATAATACATTATACAGATTATAACAAATATATTACATATATAAGCAATTTTATTGATAAATTGAAAAACAATATTTTCATTTGTATTGTAGGCATTCGTGGCCATCGAAAATACTATATTAATTTTCTAATAATAATAAGTATTCTGGTTAAAATAAAATAAAAAAAAACAAATTTCTCAAGGCCTATAATAACTATGTATTTCTCTTTCTTTCCAAATATGATCATTATTTTATAAACCGTTTATGTTAACGAAGGAGGAAGCTGGAAAAGATCCAAGTTTTGGACATACTTTTCTCATTTTAGCACTAATGTAACAAGGTAGTAAAACTATTCATTCTGTTTATAGGAGTATGTTTGAAAAGATTTTTATAGCTCATTCTCATTACTGGCCTTATATTGCTGGATTATCTCGGCAAAAAGTATAGTTTTATAGCTGAAATTAAGGTCGTAACAGCTCTCGCCACAGCCAAGTCCTGCTTTGGCGTCAGCCGCACCAACTTTCCAATTATATCTCCTCCAGTTTAACCAACTCATATAAAAGTTCTAATGACACATGTATTTAACGAGAGCCCCCCCTATAGTTTAAAACGTAATCATTATACCCAAGTTTTAATGGGAAATGTATTTCCAAGACATCCTACTCAAAGTTAAACCTAATAAGCAAGAAAGCAGCTTGATAGAATTGAAGAATTTTATAAAATTAAATTGTTAATTAATTTATTCATATGGTAACTTAAGTTTAATTATACATATTATACAAATCTTTTTATATAAGTCGCTGTCTATTTATCTGGCACCTTTAAATCTGTGAGTGTACGTTCCTCCATAACTCTTAAGCCAATTAACTGATTTTCATGAAACTTGGTAGATTAGACAACATTTAGACGTACAGGACACAGGATAGGCTACTTTTTTCTTTTTCAACGCGGACGAAGTCGCAGGCACCAGCTAGTATAATATAAAAATGTTGAATTGGTTTGTTTACGCTTCAAAAACTCGAATCCAGTTTTCACATATAGAAAGAGGGGTAAACGAGGAATATTTTTATATATAAAAATTGCAATACGGGCGAAACCGGGAACGGGTCGCTAGTAGCTAATAAACATGTTGATGTTTGATAAAAATTTCATTAATATTCAGTGTTTATTCACACGCATGACGTGTCCATTTAAATATGTAGTAGTGCGAATATTATTATGTTGCGATATGATCAAAACGGGTGATTGGCAAATGCAATCACGCCACTGAAAAATCGTTTCAATTTGGTGGCGGTGCTCGCGCGGAAAATGCCTGAACGTAGTGAACGGTATGCTATTACCTTCATAACAATGTTACTCTCGACTTAATTCGGCTCCGGGCGCTACGGCCGGACAGATTTGCTAATTTCTCTTTACGTGCGCCAGACAGTGTCAAAATCCTGTTTAAATTCTGTGTGTATCTAAACGATCAACAAGCTTCTCTTAAGCGGAAGGGCAAGTGATGACGACCAACGGAGCTTAAACTCCTTTATTCCTACATTCACTTAATCGTTGAGTTAGATCAGTTTAATGTCTCCAAAATAATAAATAAAGTCGAAAAAATATTATGTTACATAAAGTAGACAAGAGAAGAATATAGAACTACCTGTGAAATAATATAGAAAGTCAAAAAATATAAAATAATCCACACTAATATTATAAACTGTTACCTTTTCACGTCTTAAATACGCACGTCTTAAATAATAAGAATTTACATACGCGTTGTCAGCGATACAGAAAAGGACATTAGTGGTTTTTCATCCAGAAAAAAAGTACTGTTCCAGAGAGATGATCTAAAATTAAGAAAACTAACGCCTGGCAAAAGTGTAATAGTAATGTAATTATAACGCGGACGAAGTCGCGGGCTCTAGCTGGTATAATATATTTTTTTATAATTAAAAAAAATAAATAAATGGAAGACCATTCAATGACAGAATTCAATATTACGCTGAATATTAGACATAGGTAAATACTCGTATCTCGTACTTGGGCTGTAAACCCCAAAAGCATTGTCTTGAAATCCCCACAAATCCCCTAAGAGCGACAGTGTTTGCAATGATGCACATGAGATCCGACGACCGACAGCCGACATTCAAAGGAGCTATTATTGAAGGAGCACGTCGATAAAGGTCAATTAGGATTGGACGTTGGCCCTAGCGGACCATTGCCGTTGCCACGGGCGCACTTGTCTGTCTGTTACGACTGACACTCTGCACTTAATTGTTACATTTGACATCTCAAGAAACATGTACGGAAGTGCTCGTCAAACTACACACTCAACTGGAGGACTGACAATTTGGCAAGACTTTTATTACATTTGAATTGTTTTGGAAGAAATGTTAGCGATAATATGAGGATGTATAGGCTCTAGGATTCCTGATTCACCCATTGAAACTTCCTGTGAGGGGGTTTGTGTTGTCCCCGAACTAACCATCCAGTTAATGACTGCAGAATGTAATTTTCCCTCTAACTCTTTCAATGTCGAAGTTTCAAGTGTAGTCTACATTCAATATTATGTAGATAACATGAATGTACTCGTAATTATTTTATTGCCAAAACAAGTTAGAATTTGGTAGGTACATGAAAAATATATAGATAGTACCATAACGGTAGTAATAGATACTAAAGCTATGAATATTACACATTGCAGTCGCTGACTGTATTTCTCCGCTAACTTCAGAAACGCCCAACACATTTTGATACGGTTTTCACAAATGGAAAGCACGATCAACGAGAAAGGTTTTTGTTTATAATTTGCAGTAAAAAAAAATGCAAAAAAAACCTTTTGTACTTGTATAATTTTTACAATGCGAATTGATGAAAAACGAATGACAAGAATTTAAAAATAAAAACATTAAAAGGCCATACTTAAAAAAGGCCAAAAACCATAATTAAAAATTACATTAACCGTCAACAGTAAGCTACGAACTTTGACCGATTTTTCCTTGATATTAATATCATAACACAAACCTAATTTTGGTTTTGATATTTGAAAATAAATATGCGAAACTTGAAGATATTCACAATTGGAATTTTCTCACATTCAAGAGGGATTTTAAATCCTTTTATAGATCAAAGTATTGAGTAGGTAAATGCTATTGAAATCCCTGGTGAGCATCAATGCCTATTGCCACGTCGCTTATCTACAAAGTACTGTGTAAGTGAAGAAAGCGACGCGAGACGAGGGAGGCGCTTATAAGCACAAAGGACTGAGTTATTGTAGTCGCCCATTTGATATGCTATATAATAATGTTCATTAGGGCAATAAAGCATGGGGCTTCACTGTGGGAAAGAAGATGTCTATTAATATTTTAAACTAGCCGATGCCCGCGACAAGGTCCGCCTTGAAAAAGAAAATGAAAAAAAAAAGAAAAAGAAAATAACAATGGCGCCCAATATTTTTAGACAATCCTAACATTTTTACTACTATTAGGTTAATTTAAATGTTTTTGCATGGTTTTTGCAAATAATTTTAAAAGCACACAAATAGAAGCAAAGTAGGTATTAGTAGTTTAATCGCTTGTATTTTGAAGTAATCATTAGCTGCCAAAGAAAAACAAAAGCTAAGTTTTATAGTCAAGGTTGATATTCAGTTTGACAGGCGTCCGGCCGCATGACGTAGCTCGACGACGGGGTATCTGAACCCCCACGGGGCCTGGATCCCTCTGACATTTTATTATTTTTATGCTAATTTCAGCAGTGCGAACGGAATTCTCAGTCTCCTGTCACTTCCGGTTATTCTGGTGTCTGGAACATGCGAATGTCATAAAAACCAATAACCCTAAAAACTCATCAGATCTTGCGGATTCGGTGAATAGATGGCTCATACTCGTATCTTTTGTAATATATAATACACTAGCGACCCGACACCGACTTCGCATTTTCTGGAAATTTTAAATTTAAACATAGTTCTTTCTTGTTTAACTCTACATTAGTGAAAACGGTATCAAAATCCGATAGATGGTAAAAGAGGTTTGCGGAGAAAGCGACATTATTTTATAATATGTTATTATATTTATAATATCATATTATAACACTTCGATAGTATATAGTTCCCTGGAACAAGCAAAGATGTGCGGCAGAGAAGCATTAAGCGTACTATTATATTTTTTTTAAATTAACAATATTTATGAGCATATTTTAACTGGCAACACAATCGCGATTAATTTTCTCATAGATATCAATTAATTTATATAAAATGTACTTTTTATCTGGTAAACAGATGGATGAAGATAGCCTCTGTTCCGATCTTAGACCGAACTTAATATATCGATGGCAGCTACGTAAACTATCGTATCTTCAAAACACCAACTTTACAGGAGAGCTCTTTAAAGACAAATCAGCTTGTCAAAGTTATGGATTAAAGTATATTTATTTGAATTTCTGTTATATTAAGTTAAATTATATGTGTGTTCGTTGGTTCTAAGTAATGATATTCAATTATTGTTATTTTTTGAGATATTGCTGTTACGATTTTTTACTTGGGATATTTTTGCATTTATAGAATTGTATGTATCACTTACGCCACTTTACTTGGATACTAGCAACTTAATTTTAATCGTATGTTGCACATACAATAATATACTTTGCTAAAGTAGTGTGTACAAATAACGTATAAATTTATAAACTACCAAAGTAAAGCTTATTTTAGTGGGTAATTAATTTGTAATTTAAAGTTACAACTTACTAAATAAAACAAAGGAGGTATAGTACAGTAGTAACGTATTTTTATTTCAAAAAAATGGAATTTTCCTGAACCTACTCTGAGAATAATAAACTGTTTCCAGAGTATTAGTTACATGTCTTTATGTCTTGTTTACTTAGACAGTAATAATAATATAAGTATATAGATACAAATAAGTAACAATTTATTGTACCATAATATATTATTTTAATCATAAAAAATATATATCTCTTTTTAACAAAAAAGAACCGACTTCAAACCGTTTTCTCATGGATGCCATTTTTAGAACTGGACCAAATTCAAATGGGACCACATGGGAAGCACCAGCTATCAAATAAAAAAAGAATTATCAAAATCGTTTCACCCAGTCGAAAGTTCTGAGGTAACAAACATAAAAAAATACAGTCGAATTGAGAACCTCCTTCTTTTTTGGAAATCGGTTGATAAAGTTATTTATTAGTTTCAAAATATTTTACATCATCTATTTTATCATTATCTATTTGACAAAATTAGAAATCGGAAATTTTTGGAATCGATTATAAAATCGTAATTAATCTTTCATAATATACGCGCAGGTAAAAACAAAAATATACTAACAACTTTGGATCAATGAAATATAACACATAAAATGTTACTCCGAATCAGATTTATATGAAACTTGACTAATATTCGAATCTGCGGATTATTTAAAAAAATGTGTATTCAATTTCAGAAACTATGCCACTATTGCAAGATGTATTAAATCATCCTTTTTGACTTTAGATGTATGGGTAGTGGATTTTTGTAGAGGGAACCTACAGCAATATTTATTTGTTGTCGTCGTCTCGTGTATTTTTGTAACTATTGTCTTGTATTCTGTGTACATTAAATCATATTTATAATAAAAATTATTGGGATCTTCAGGCAGAAACCTTCTTCTATCTTGGGCCATTTTACGGTAACGCTTTTCAAATTTTTAGACTAGTTTTTACCGTTTAATGTTTCTTTAAATTTGAGAAAGTTAGTTAGTCCATTTCTATTACGGTATAAGGGTTGCTATCTTGTTTTGCCCATCTTACTAATGCACAAAAGGATTATAAATTACCTTGTTTTTTCATTTTTCAATTAACGCGTGCACGCCGTCTCCTTCTTATTGTATGCCCTTTCTCTAAAAACGTGTGTTTTATAGTGACTTTATATTTTTGTAACAAGAATAAGTAAGTGGAAAACACAATAAGGTTTCCATTTTGACCATTACAGTTATTTTTATGTCAGGCCAAAATCTGAATTCGATTGTTCCAGCTTTTAGACTTTTAGATATCAAATCGCTAAGACAACTAGTTACTTCGTTGGCACCTCTTTTACCTTCTCCTTAGTGCCACATGTAGAAAGTGGCTCCTTTTTTGGATAGGTTTAACATAGTAAAATTTCATGGTTGATAGTTTTCGTTTGTTGTATGAAACACATTTGTCCATAAGGTGTGTTCAGTACTTTCTGAAAGTTGAAAATAGTACTAACAATCTTACCATAATCTTTTTTATCTTTATTTTTAGCTCACGCGCAGATTTTTTTAGAATATTGAAGTTCATATGTTTGTCATAGCGTTTCTGAAATGTTTTCAATTTTCTTCTTTTATTTAAATTCATACCATCACTCTTATAAGAGGACAGTAGCGTATAGGCTTGGGGTGTTGAATAGTCTGACACGTTAGACATTTGAGATAATGGCTCTTGTATTTTACCAATAAAATATCAACAAAAGTCGTTAAAATGGTTATTTGAACAATCAGGGGAAGGGTGAGGAGTAATTAAAGAATTTGAATTATCTATAATATTTTATACTGGAGTTGCTAGTTGGTAATAGTCTTGTTGTGTAAAATCATTTAAAGTTAATTGAAAATCTAGTAATAATAAGTAATATGTCAATGAATTCATCATTGTTAACATTGATTTCAAGTGTGTCTTTTTCGAAAATATCTTTAGCAAGCATCATGGCAAGTTGTTCTATTTCCTCTAAATTAGCTCCCTCGGGCAGGGGAAATCCTAGAATGGGGAGAAATTATGAATATGTCGATACATTTAATTGGAATTGATTTTACGATTATAGATTACACACTACTTTACTACTTAAATAATTGTAAGTAACACATACTGATGATAACTTTTATACACAAGCCTAGAAAAGAATGGTATGTTGCACATACGACTTATTTTAATATTATCAATGCAACGTAAAAAACCGTATCAGCTACATACCATACAATTTCTATAGTAAAAAACAGTGTAAACAGTCGTATCTGTCTCATACCACAGTTTAACTCAAAAGTCGTTAAAATTCCTAAAATGAATAATAAAAGTAATATTTTTCTACAATTTACTTGAACTTGATTTATTTTCTTCACTATTATTAATCGTATTTAACAGTACGTCATCTTGATGATTAAAATTTGAATTATCTTTTTTTGGGGAGTCTGCTTTGAGTGCTAAAATCAACATTTTTTTCTGCTCTAGTGTGTCGGTGTTTTCTTGAATAATTCATGACTAAAACTATATAAATTAAAGCATAAATAATCATATTTAAACAAGTACTAAATTCTTTTTAAGCTATACAAAATCGGAGCGCGTGCTTACGTGCATCGGTCGACGTAAAGTGTAGTATCTTGCTCTTACGACATGCGGCCCCGCTCACTTCTCTATCGTGAAAGACAATACGGTAGTTTACGTCGCGCGCATTCCAAAGATACGATTATATTCCGCAAAAAAATCAGTCATTTTTACAGATATTTTAATTTTGAATACACCATAATAAAGATAAATTTTTAATTCGAATTATTGGTCTAAAATCCCAAAAACGTCAATTTGTTGGATACGATAGTTTACGTAGCTGCCATCGATATATATATATATATAGAACAGTGATTTTTTTGTTATTATCATTTTATATTTTGAGGCTTTCACCTTCAACAGGTATGTTAGCCTCATCATCCCCTAAGCTAATTAACATAATATGACAAATCTTAAAAGCTTCATTGAAGCATAAACATATGATACCGTAGATTCGGGTTACTTTAGCTCTAGGATGGTGGGTAACCTTGGCTCAAAACAAAAAATGTTTCAAAATCCCGCTTCTTTGCAGATATGATCGTAAAAAAAAAGTTCACTTTAGAGATGTTAGATGGTGTTAGTGGCGCTTGTTTTTTGTTGGTTGCACGAGTATTTACTTGGTTCAAACTGTTTTGAGCCAAAGTTGCCCCCTAGAGCTAAAGTAACCCGGATCTACCGGTAACAGTGATGGCGAAGTGAAGTAACGATATTAACCATAGTGTAACGCGTTAGAAGGGCGGTTAGATTGTTAAACGTGATCTTTCGTAGCCGAGGGACGTAATGGAAAGTGGGACGTCCCACGAACGAACAGATTTAATGGTCCGCTGACAGATTATTTCAGAAAATTAAATTTTAGCTCGTCGGACACAGATCATAAAGCTCGTGCTTACAAATCTCTTTGTTACGACATCGTAACGAGATTATGTCCGTTTCGAAGACGTCGCTATGTCGTCATCGTATCGCATGTTTTATTATTTCACGCTATAAACTGAACGCCGGACTAAATTATACAGATACATTTCAATGTTGGGAAGTGTTGAACACGCATCGGGACAATTTATGGTTAATAAATATAACAATAGGAAATTGTTTATTGATAACTGATATTCATGAAGTTATGCGGGCGCGACGTTAAGTAAGAATCTATACTTACTGTTTTGTTTCATAATATATGCCAATCCTATTACTGATGTAATAAATGGGAAAGAGAGTTTGTCAACCGATAATCGTAAAATTTTGCATACGCATTCTCAGTTATACAGAAAATCGTTCCACGAAACGTATACCAGCTTTTTTTTTAATGAAAATTGCCTTATAATGCAAAATTTCATGAACATCGATTGAGAAAATAATGTGTGAAATAAACAAAGGAAAAAAACTCACTTTCACATAATATAACATTAGTTAGAATTAATGTTGTCGGCTTAGTTTTTGCTCAACGCAATGGAACTATATAATTTTTTCTTCCCTTGGGATACCAAACAACAGGAAATATACTTAGTTACGATTTCTTAAAGAAAAATTCTTTGAGAATTAAAATCTTAGTCTTTTGAGGAAGAAAAATAGTTCTGTGACATTCTTGAGAAGGTTTCTTATGTATAATTTTATAGAACGTACAAATTTGATTACTACTCACTCGTAGACCGTATAGATATACCCACTTGGCATTTTTTAAACTAATGTTAGATTAAAACCAATAGTCTCACCCGTGCAAAGCCGGCGTCACTCACTAGTCTCTTACAAATCGATATGTAATAAAAGAGTTTGTTAATGAGCAAACCGTGTCGCTATGGCGACAAAATCGACCAAAAGCCGAAACGGGCTATTATGTTGGAGTTTGTCCGAGCCAATCACGTGTTCACGTGGCAACCCTTCACCGGTAGTTGGTCACGTGTACCATGACCCGTTTACGATATTGTATTGTATAGAGACTTTTGTTTGCTCAAGACTCCTTTATAAACCAAGCGTCCAGAACCTACCTCCAACGTGACTCGGAAGGCCTCCAAGTGTCCCTAGGTTTGATTGAAAACTGACGTAACAGCGATTACATAATGTCGCCGATAACGGAAAACTTGGCGTGGTCAACAACAATGGGTGAACGTGTACAAAGTTTATTGCTTACCTAACACTTTCATAGGTTTTTTATTGGCGCACTTAATGGGCGCCTATTAAACTGGAACATTTTACGGTGCCGTACACTTAATAGTGACCTATTAATTGAACTCAAATTGGTAAAGCAAATACTTTTCTTTCCAATAGAGTGTCCCGTTCATAATGATACTTTGATTTATTAAGTAACTAGCGACCGACGTCAGGCTTCGTATAAATGCATTTTTTTCTGCAAATTATATACGTAAACCTTCGTCGTTTATCGCTCTTTCCATTAGTGAAAACTGTATCACTACAGTTTTCACTAATGGAAAGAGTAGAATAGTTAAGGCGTGAAAGCGTAACAAACAAGCAAACTCACTTTCGCATTTATAATATCAATTAGGATTAATTGTTATTATAAATTAATTAATTAATAAAATGTCTCTATTAAAACTTTTCAGTTATCATTTGCAATTTTAAATAATTATGCCATAATTTTCCAATGTGGGAACATATTGTATCATCAGATAGGTTGAGATTTGAATCTGTGAGGTGATAATATAATGTGTCCTTTTAAGCGTAAAAGGCCCTTAATAAATGAAAAAACTTATCTAGTCGACGTGTGTGAACATAATTTTGAAACAATCAGTTTAATGGGGTGTAAAGGTACACACATTGACGGGGCCTGCGCACGAAGGACGCTGTCAACAAAACGGACAGCAGCCTGACAATAATGCCTGCATTGTCGGACGCCATTCGAAACATGCCGACAACATGTTTCTAACGAGTTTATATATAACCAATGAGTGATATACATATGTGCATTTATTTCATACTTACACTGCGAACTTACAATTAAACATTAATTTTAACGCTTCAAAAACTACAGCTTCTTAGCGTCAAACACTACTAAGTTTGTGGTTGCAGATAAAAGCACAAATTTATTTATGAAGTCAGTAGTTGTGGTGCAATTTATTAAGACAAGGACTATATCAGATTGAACACAATTTAATAATACTTATGAATTAAGATGCAATATTGCACCAATACAACCAATTTTTGTAGCTTCTCTGTGATAACCGAACATATTTAAAATTGGAAGGTTTTTCTTAAGTCTTGGTACTGAAGAACTTAAGTTAAAATAACAAATGTGGTTCATTGAAAATTTTTATTACTATTGCTTTTTATTTTTCAGAAAATAGTTTTTTTTTTGTAAAGATCTACCGATCTTTTTTTTAATTTTATTGTATTTTACCTTTAGAAGTCTTTTCCTATCTCCTAAAAAGGATACCTAAGGATATGTACCCGTTTTTTAATTTGATTTCAAAAATAATCTAATTATAACTTAACAATTGCATAAAGTTAGTTAATCACGAATGCACTTGAGATGTGAATAAAGTAGTAGAATGTTTCGAAATTCCCCTGTGTTTGTTGAAATGGCCACACTCATTATTTTAAGCTAACATAACAACATAAACTTTGAAATGCGGTTGGGAATTTCATCCAAGGCTTGCAATTAACTAGTTGGCTGATATAGTGCGCACTCGAACGGCGGGCAATGTTAATATGGCAATAATAAATTTGAGCGGTCCCCCGTCCGCCTGTCGGACAGTCCATGGGACCATCTCATTAAAAACGGTCGTCCATAAACTATGAATGAGCTGTATCAATTTCATAAGTGCAATTAACTGGCAACATTGAATTTACTGCAGTTGTTCTGTGTGAAATCATGTCAATTGGTTATGTCAATTATCATCACACAACAACACACAGTTGGAAGTGGTGTTTGTGATTATCCCACTTTCCGCAGTCAACATAACTAATCCACAGAACAGTGAAATAACAGCACGTGTGCTGTTTTGTGTATGATTGCGTAAGGGTTTTCAGACCCATTCCCTTATATATATTTTTTCGAGCCGCCTTTAATGGGACTATACCTATATGTCAAATTTAGTACAATATTATTCATGTAATCCTATACCACAGATTTTAAATTGGCAATTGTTTGTCCAAAACATGAGATCCGCTTACTGAGTTAATATGTGGTACCGGTAATATGACCCGCTCGGCCCCGTGAAATCATATTTTCAGCACAAATTGTTACCATGTTACAAAACATTTCAGATTATTAGTGCGTAGGTACGGATTAAACTAGATCTCTAATTAAAACTGCGTGAAGGGCTAATGAGGTTGCTCTGTGTACATGACAACGCATAAATCCTGTCCGTACAATGAGAGCGCCGACCGTTAAATGTGGCTGAGTCACTGATATTGTCCACAGTACAATAATTCCATTACCTAGAAACAGTCAAAACGTAGTACCTACTAACTACAATCAACTATTAAACTGTAGGGATTTTTAACTTTTAAATTGTAAATAAGAGTACCTACCTACTTAGTTCCTAAAAAGTTTAAAGTTAAGTTTTAAAAAGTCCTAAAAACCTGCTTAGTTCCATTTACGTCGGAATTTACAAAATTTACCTTCTTATGAGGCTACAGTAAATCACAAATTTATGCAAGGCCCCATTATAATTTTGCGCTAGAACGTCTGCAATTATAACTTATTAAGTTTTCTAAAGTAAACAACTTGCTTGACGCTCCGACCAAATTTAATTATGTAACATGACGCTGTGTCAATAAACATTTGTTTTTAATGAGTTGACGAGAGTTTAAACGACCGACAACAAAACCGAACGGCAGACAAATTCTAATTTGTTGTTCAATAGACTGCAGAATAATTTATCAGTAGGCGAAGAATACCAATTCGTTTACAATATCAAAGTTACGATTGTCACATATGCTCGGACAGCTATTTAGTCTTATTTATACCGAAATTTAGCCATAAAGCGAACTAGTCATACCTGCTATGTAGTCTGAAGCTACTGAGTATGAGGCTGAATGAGATGTGGTCATGAAGCTTCAATCCTTGTAAAAGAAATGATAGGCTTAAAATGTGTCAGTCAGTGACTATGGGACACCTTCGACGGTGGATCCAGGCTTAAAATTATAGGGGAGGCCTAAGTGCTACTCACATTTTAAACAAATAATATATCTTTTTTCTTATGTATTTTTGTAACAGTATGATTAATTAAATATTTTTGTTCACAGCTTATCATCAGTGAGGCGTCCATCTACATTAGACATCCATCTAACGCGCAGTGTACTCGCTCGAGCTCTCGACGTTTGGGAACAAGAGTCCAAACTTACGTTCACAGAAATCAACTCGGACGAAGCTGACATTGTGGTTTCTTTTGCTAAGTAAGTAAAAAAATTCTTCACTTTTTTATATTAGGGTCTACAGGCAGGCTGATGGTCCACTTAATGGTAAGCTATCGTCACCTACTGTCGCCTATAACACAAGTAACGCCACGGGTGTTGAAAGTGCGGTGCCGACTACAGTAGGATTAAGGAAAGGATGTAGGTGTTGTCCTATCGCGTGTCCTATCATATTTTATACCTTTTAACATAGACACTAGAATTATATTATTGTTTAGCTGGAGATAATATGATGGTAACAACAAGCAGATTTTTTTTATGTTGTTAACAAGTGATGATAAAAAGATGTAACAGATGGATTGTAAAAAGATGTAAGTAACAAAAAAATTGTAACAGATGGAGTTTTCATTATATGTACATCTTTTGATAGTTATATTTCAAAATAGTTGGTTAAACCAATAACAAAATAATTACATATATATTTGGTAAATTAAAAAAGTTTGAATTTCCCAGCTTGATTTATTGCGTTGATAATAAATAATAATCAAGTGAGGATTTAGAGAAACGTCGTATCCATTTTAAGGGGATTTGGGAGCTCCTCGTGCGAGGCATCAGAATAAGGTTGGAAATAAAATCGCCAGAATTTAAGTAAAAATTTTCGTTCAAGAAACAAACTGTTATTTCACATGAATTCAATTCAAATATTCCAGTTTGATAAAAAAATAAAAGTAGCGTAGAACATTATTTATTTCTTATTGGCAACCTTCATACGGAATTTTTTAGTCTGAAAATATACACAAACCTTCCTCGGTTATCGCTCTATCCGTTAGTGAAAACCGTATCAAAATTCGTAGAGTAATTAGAAATACATAGTTAGAGAAGAAATAGGCAGAGGCGGTCAGCGGTTGTATATGTAATGTTTAACAACATTATAAATGCGAGTTTGTATGTTTGGATGTTTGTCACTCAATAACGCAAAAACCTACTATTACCTATCGTATGTACTAGCGTGTGAATATTATACATTATGTATATATGTATATACATACCTATAGGTACATATATTTTCTAAGTATAGGTACAAACCAATGTAGAATTTATTTCTAAATTAAACGTCTTTTTGTATTTCTAATGTGGTTCAAAGTCTATAGCCAAGCCCTATTGGCCACGCGTGACGCATATCTTAGTTTGGTATTCATCGCACGCAAAAGTCATTCATTTTATAAGGACCGACCCTCTTTAAATCTAGGATTTTTAAGTAAAATATCAATATCAATTATTTTTAACAATACTCAGAGAGTATCGCCTCAGATTAAGCCGCTCAAATTGTTAGTGTATCCTGGTAAATAGTTAGACCTTCTAAAATATTGATGCACACAAATCGATCCATCTTTACAAATGACATCAGGGGAGTTTTCGTCAAGACTCGCGTATAGAAAGGACGAAAGGCGAAGTTTCGTTTATTAGTTCGCCATACTCTACGCGATGTATTTTATGAAAGTAGCGTCGACAAAAACCTCCACGGTGGACATATTGCGGTCGCCATATTGCGACGAACGCTCGCTGTAAACTTGCAACGTGAACTTCACTACGGTCTGCATACACAAGCTTTTTTTTACCAACTACACAACGTCGACACTACTTACGAACTTGCAGTCACGTGCGCTCTTTTATTAGTTTCGAAAAATACATAGAAATTCGCATCACGACTTTCGTTACTTTTTAAAAACGTTTAATGTATCGATACTTTTCACAAATCGCTAATAATGTTGTCTGTTTGCTGCACTATGGACGCCTTTAGCAGAGCATGAAATTTTCATAATGTTTTACCTTCGTCACTGCGATAAAAATGTCAGGTGTTATATTACTCATTATATTTTCTTTTTCAACGCGAGCGAAGTCGCGGGCACCAACTAGTATTTTAAGAGAGAGAGAGGTCTTGTACGAACTATAACAACTATGAATGATGAACTTTGTTGTAAGCAACCAATTGTTAACATTTCCAGACGTTACCATGACGACGCATATCCTTTCGATGGCCGCGGATCAATCCTTGCTCACGCGTTCTTCCCCGGTGCAGGAAGAGGAGGCGACGCACACTTCGATGACGACGAACTTTGGCTGTTACAACCGAAGAATGACGACGAAGAAGGTAAACATTTTTTTATCCACAGACACTGACGGTCCACTTGATAGATGTAATAATTAATAATTAATACAGAAAAAGTAATGTTCCCGAGGAAACAGTAAGAAAATTTAAAAATAATTAAACAATGCCCTCGAAAAATAAATGTTTATTGCTAATTTATCTATGATGCGGACGATGACGCGAGCATCAGCTATTTGAATAGGTATAAAATGCTTCTACGCCGTATATTTGTTGAAAATTCCACCGAGCACACAACTTCGTACATGACTTACGAACTGTTAAAATACAACCGTACGTGTATGTTGAGTGAAATGCATGTGTAGTGCAAACATGTTCGCAAACTGATAGGATAGGCGCGACCGCAGCCGCTGTGGTAGTCGCTACCTACGGAATAGGTACGGATACGCCGAGCGCTCCCAGCCCGACCCGACTCGATACCTACATGAGCACACGTGATAATTTACACGAACACTGGCCGCTTAAACATCGACCCGAATTGTATTCGGTCAGCCATCTGAAAACATTTCATTCACCTTTATTCCGTAGCAACTCAGCTCTATACACTTATTGGTTCACAACAATACGTTCCAGTTTAAAATGTCGAATACAAAACAATTTAAAAACACCAGCGACCAACGATTCTTATCTTATCGGACAAAAAAAGAGTGAAACAAAAGACATTTCAAACTCGGGAATTTTAAATTTATCTTATCCGTTGACAGGGACATCCCTTTTTGCGGTAGCTGCACACGAGTTTGGACATTCCCTCGGCCTTAGTCACAGTTCAGAGAAGGGTGCACTAATGTTCCCCTGGTATCAAGGTATCCAGCCCAACTTCGTTTTGCCCGAAGACGATCGCAATGGAATCCAAGAAATGTATGGTAAGTTATCTACAGCATAAGTTACGAACAGATTAAAACTATGCAATGCCAAAGTGTTTTGTTTATCTAGTCTTGTTATTCGATGCATTTTATTGTTTTAGCCTTTAAAAACATAAATTATTTACGAACATTATATTCGGACGAAGTCCCAGTGACATTGAATCTACAAGTATGACATAGAACATTATAGAACTTTTATAGAACGAAAGAAAGCAACTCTTATTTATTGAGATTTTAATCACAGATCAATGAGAATATACAATAAATAATATGCACTGCAATTGTTTCAGGTCCTAAAGAGAAACGAACATGGGCGAGGATACCTCATTACCCAACCATAGAAACTTCACCACCAACCACCACTACCAGTACGACCACAACCACAAGAAGATCCTATATCCACCATCACAATCGCCACCGTCACAACTACACTCCATACCCACGTACCCCAGGAAGATACCCCTCCTACTACCCAGAAAGGCCATACTACCCTCAGAAACCAAGCTATCCAGAAAGGCCAAGTTACCCTGAAAGACCTCAACATCCTGACCGCAGACATTACAACGCAAGTGATGAGTATCCGCGCAAAACAAACCCACATTATCCCCGCACTACCGAAACTACAACCCATCCGACTACTCACCGACCCCGCTATCCACAGCAAAGGCCGGAATATCCTCGAAATCGACCCAACTATCCCAACTATCCGAACACTCCGAGACAGGACTCACCCAAGAGGAAACCTTACTATCCCGACAGAACAACTGTGAGGCCGACCGTCCGGTCTGACATTCCTGACACTTGCGATACTAGCTACGATGCTGTCACACTTATACGTGGAGAACTTTTTATATTCAAAAATAGAGTAAGTGCTATTAATATTTTTAGCGCCTCTTTTACCAACTGTCAAGTAGGCTATCTGTCATTTAAAGTCACCGGTAACCGGGAATAAAGGAGCTAATATACCTTTGTTTGTACAGTAAAAGTCCCAAACATTAAAAAGAAAATAATAAAAAAAAACGCCTATCGAATGATGCAGTAAACCGAGTGCATAATTCAGTAAAACAGAAAATGATTTCTAAAAGTAACTAATCAACACCTTACTTGTAGTTGGTGAAAGAGGCCCTTTGATCTTAAAATGACCTGGAATATAAAAACTTACAATGCCTTTGAAAACTAACATATCCTTATTTATTTAGAGAAAATAATTAAGCCACTTGAAAAATGTTTATGAGTGAAAAACTAAACGTATTGGTTTACCATCGACCACAAAATTGCTGTACTTATGTTATTATAATGCACCCTTAACTAACCCTTCCATATATTTTTTTCAGTATCACTGGAGGATAGGAACAGAAGGTCGCTACAAAGGATATCCAATGGAGATAACAAGGATGTGGCCTTCGCTCCCGAAAGACTTAAAGAATGTAGACGCTGTATACGAAAGACCGGACAAAAAGATTGCCATTTTTATTGGTATGTTACAATACACAAACATGAACTAGCACTATATGTTTTATTGGTTTATTATTTACATTGCTTTTTTTTTTCAGGTAAACATCTTTACTTATTTGATACACAAAATTTAGTGCGAGGTTACCCAAGACGTATAGAGGAATTAGGTTTACCAGATTACGTGGAAAAGTTGGACGCGGCGATGGTTTGGGGACACAATGAAAAAACATACTTCTACAGTGGAGATCGCTATTGGAAGTAAGTATCTTATCTTATCATTATTATAATACTACTAAACGAGGAATTCTTGTATTCCACCATGATCTCGCAGACGGCTCTAACGATTTTGACGAAAATCCAGGGTTAGGGGTTTTTTAGGTCTAGAAATCGATCTGTCAGGATCTTATATTCGAGAAAATTCGTTTTAGGTAGTTTTTTTAATGGAACGGTTACAAAAATAATACCGCTTGCTCGTTCTATGATATTTTGAATTATAAAATTATAATTCAAAATATAAAATTATAATTATAAAAGATTAAATAAATGTTCAATGTTCTTTAATAAATTATCAATGTTTTATAAAAGAAACATTGATAGTAACGAGTGCGTTAATTAACTCTTTACATGATGATTGGCTGAGTATTTAAGGCGTGAAAAGATAACAGACACACAGAGTTACTTTCACATTTATAGTATTAAGTATGGATTAATAAGAAGTAAATGTATTTTTAGATACGATGAAGACGAGGGTAGAGTGGAACCAGACTACCCCCGCGACATGGCCATGTGGAAGGGCGTCGGATATAACATTGACAGCGTCTTCCAGTGGAAGGATGGTAAGTTCATCACAAATTTTATCTTAGAAACTTTTGTTTTCAACCACAACCTTTGGTTAATTAATGTTCTTATTCTTCTTAAGTAGAAACAGATAGAAGCGGACAGCGACTTTAATCTTACATATTATAAAACAAAGTCCTCCGCCGCGTCTGTCTGTGTGTTCGCGATAAACTCAAAAACTACTGCACCGATTTTAATGTTGTTTTCACCAATGGATAGAGTGGTTCTCGGTGAAGGTTTTAGTATATAATTTACAAAGTTACGCGGGCGAAGCGGCAGTTAGTTTATAATATAATATATATGGTTTCTTTTTTATGTTAAAGTCGGCAGACAGGCTGACGATCCACTTGATATAGTACCGTCACCTATAACACTAAACAACGCCACAGGTGCAGTAAGAGCGCTGCTGAGCACAGTAGGGTTAAGGGATAGGAAAATGGGCTTTGGCATCCCTTACTCACTCACCGAAACACAAAAGTCACTTCTGTAAGGTGGATATGGTTACTCAGGTGGGCTGCCCAGATGACTGTGAAACGCAAAATTTTCCACATCCAGACCAGAGGCAACTTTGAAAAGTTCATTTCCAAAGTTTGTCCAAGGCCCTACCGGGAATCGAACCCGGGAATCCTAAAACAGAGCGTTAAGGCAAAAATTACCACTCATCCAATGGGTTCGTCCAATAGACGTCCTTCTATTAAATTTTGCTCTATTTAAGTATGTAGCCATATCAGATTATTTCGGGGAGATTTTTCTTAACTTTTGTTATACTTTTTTGCAGGCAAAACGTATTTCTTCAAAGGCAAAGGCTTCTGGAAGTTCAACGATTTAAAGATGCAAGTAGAACAAGACGCACAGTTGTCTTCGGCGTCTTTCTGGATGTCTTGTAGTGGCAGCGATCGAAGAGAACGGTTGTTGACGCTACCTGCTCCTGGTTCTACGCTGCGATCGCTCAGTCCCGCCGCTGCGTCGGCCATGTACATCAACAACGTACTAATAAGCGTCACGGCTATCATCGCATTACTAACGAAACTTTATTAAACATTGTTAGTAATGTTCTCAATACAAACTTTGTTGAATTTATTCTCTAAAAATTCCTATGCGTTAATTGGTTTGACTAAGGCTACGGTCTCCTATTAACAGCTATATGTGACGTGCGACTTCAGCGTAAACGTTTCGCTCGACGTCTAACTGCCAGGCACAGTATCAGCGTCAATACATAACTCAGCAGCGCATGACGTCTCTATCACATCAAGTAGACGACAAACAATGCTTGCCTTGCCTGTCTGTCGATTACTGATATGATAGTGACGTCATTCGCTGCTAAGTTATGTATTGGCCGCTGATGCTGTGCCTTGCGTTCAGACGTCAAGCGAAATATTGACGCTGAATTCGCACGTCAATTGTAGCATTCAATAGATTTCAGCCTTAGCTACTTAAATTTAAGTTGTAAACGATGTAATTGGCATATGTCCTATATAACTTACTTTCGTCATAATAATATTGTCAGTACATCATTGAGTACATATCCTAACATATGTATTATTGAACTGATTTAAACATAATTGCGCAATCAATGCACTGCCTTTCCTAGTATTAAATAAATCACATAAAAGCCTGCGTATTTAATCTATTAGAATAATTTTTGTAATGTAGTAATTCTAATATTTCTTTTTTTATAATGATAATTATTATATGTACATTTTGATCTCAATATGATCGCGTGTTTGGTTTCTTAACGATGCGTAAGGTATATAACACCATTCATTTTAGCTTCTGTACAGTTTGTAGTGATCATTGATGTCATTTTGTATGAATGTTTATCTACTTACACTATCTTTAGCGGTGGCATGAAACCGCCTAACTGTAAATTATGGATGTTTTTATGTCAACAAGGTCAAAAAGGCCAAAGTTTTTGGGTAAAAATCTTAGTACCTAATTTATATCTTTAAAAAATTTCAGTGAAAAATTTAAAAATACATAAGGAAATGTCCAAAGGAATCTAGTTCCGTTAAATTTCACTAACAGATTTACCATATTAAATAAGTACCTACCTAGGCGAATACTTGTGTTAAGCCAAAAATATTTTTATAATAGGTATTATAGATTACTTGTATGAACTATACACGTTATAGTAAGGCCTATATTCGTTAATAATATAACGAAATATCTAGGCTATGATATCTAGCTATATGCATTATAGATTTATTGTGTGATTGTTATAATATTTTGCTATAGATACTTTATATATTATATATAACAAACTGTAATCTTAATCCCTAAGCTGGTTAAAAGAGGTACACTATTATGTAACTTGTAAAATAGATACATATTTATATTTAATTGATGTAGTATCATCTACATTTAGCTATTAGTAGATATATTAACTTATAATTTACATTATGGTGATGCACTGGAAAATAAAACTGTTACTAAATAAAATGGATGGCCTTAAAAAAGAGAACTTGGAATGAAACTTGAATGAACTTGGACGTTTTAATGTTCATTCCAAATATTATGACCGACAGCTTCTATTGACAAACAATTTTCAACTCTAATCTATAGGCCTATGACCGTAAATTGGTATGTTCCGCTTTATTCTTATTTCAATAATAAAAGTTGATAATTGATTGTTAAAAAGGACTTCGTATGTGGACATACTACACAAATAATAATACATATATAGAAACATTGTACAGACGGGCTAAGAAAAGGTTAGTCACATTAAAGTCAAAATTTCGCTGCTCAAAAACTAAAGGGCCATAAAACAAAAAAATCCAAAAATGTTTTTATTGCAAAAATACTTCATTTTGTATTGTTTCAAAAAGATTTAGGTATGGTTGTTTTATTCCATATTTAGTATATTTTGATCATTTTTTTATATATTCAAAAGAAACATATGCTTATATCTCTTCTAATATTCAATTTATTATAAAAATACTTAAAATATTTATTCTACTTAAAAATACGCTTCTAACGATGTATAAATATGCATATATTTAATATCTAATAATAATATTTAATATTTAATATCTAATAATAATATTTAATATTTAATATCTAATAAAAAAAAATAGACAAAAACATTTAAATTTTTTCCGATTTATAGCTCTCCTGTAAAAAAGTGTAATTTTGATTTGTGGCCCTTTAGTTTTCAAGCAGTAATTTGTTTGAACCAGGTAAATTATCAGTTATGCTAAATTCATTTCAATTCAAACGTCTGTCAGTTGTCAGTTTCAAAAGGTACTAAGAGACTACGAGTTGATAAAGGAATGAATTTGAAAACCGACGTAGGTTTTCGTACCCTGACTGTATATACATAAGAACAGACAGTCATGGCATAATACAGTCGTGCTGTAAGATTAAGCGCCTCTTTCACCAACTGTCAAGTAGGCTATCTGTCATTTAAAGTCACCTATAACCGGGAATAATAGAGCTGATATACCTTTGTTTGTACGGTAAACGTCCCAAACATTAAATAGAAAATAATTTTAAAAAATCGACTAAACCGAGTGAATAATTTAATAAAACATAAAATTATTTCTAAAAGTAACCTAATCAACACGTTACTTGTAGTTGGTAAAAGAGGCGCTAACTATACTATTATTTTGACATGAGAGACAAGAGTTCTATGAATGTTATCTTGACTCGTAATCTGTGTATATTTTTGTACACTGTCCTGCAACACTGAGTAGATACTAACATAGCAATTTCCCTGACTGTACCTATTTAGTAACACAGAATACCTAACTAAGTTAATAACTAAGTGAAACCTATAAATAAAAAGTTACTCGATGAAATGCAAATGGTGCTTATTATAGCTAGTTAATGTACAGAATAAATTGTCTTTGAATTTTTTTTTGCGAATATATATTCAAAATTGTGTAGATTTAGTTAGCCAAATTGAAATTCCATTTTAACAAAACATTACTAATGTTTGTGAAGAAAAAAAAAATTTTTTATTGTCGAAAGCAAGCTAAAAATATATCGTTATTATAATAATATGCTGGCAGTTGATGTGTTTGCAGCGTAATAAAATATTTAAGTATTTATTATTAGAATAGACTTTATACCTAAATATGACTAAAGTGTGATCACAAGTCTTAAATATCATGTTAATAATTTTATCTTTAATTTTGAAACATTGAAATAGATTTCATCTAAATAATGTAACAGACTATTTTAACAAAGATTTTATTAAAGGAAAATATCCTTGTGAAATCGAAATTCTTTTTGTATTGTTTATTTTTTATATAATAGTAATTTACCAACCAATTTTTTAAGACTACATCACTAGGTTTAAATTTAAGACGAGGTCACTAGTAACCATATTAAATAAACTGCTGAAAAATATTTTATACTTACCTCTCGAGTCGCTCATGGTGTAATGTTAGAACTTGATCATAGCCAATTCTCATTTCCAAACATGTTGCAATATAAATTGCAAATTAATAAAAAAAATAAAAAAAAACTGCAACGGTTTTTGCATGTGAAATTTGGCCATGATCAAACTATTAATGAGTAAGATATACCTAAACATTTAGCTTTTTCTACAATTTCATCGGTCACAAATAATGTAATGATAACTGTGATATTTACTTTTTAAAAATGCCATGCAGTAATTGGCAATAAAAATAAAACGAAATTTTGTATCTTCTATTTTATAATTTTAATCAAAAAATATTTGTAGTGTTATTTTTAATATAAGTAATAACTAGTATGTCATATTTTAAGAAACGAGAAAAATTAAAAATTCAAATATGATTTATGTCTTATTAATTAGCGTCATCTCCTATTATTTAAACCTATGCTAGTTCTATACCTGGTGTTTTTTTTTTATTATAAAGGATGGTAGACAGGCTGACAGTCTACTTGATGGTAAAGTGGTTACTGTCACCTAAGGAGCAAGCAACTCAAGGCTTGTGCTAGTGCAGCACTGTCAATCCTTATTTTATTAATTTTTTAACATTGGGCAATGCTCATGGATATCCGGCACCCATGAGTAATTATTCTTCTTCGTAAGTAACTATGTAGTTACTATTGAAGAATTATTCTTCTTTTTAGGAAATTATGGTTTCGACTTTATTATTTACTAGCTGGCGCCTGCTACTTCGTCCGCGTTGAAAAAGAAAAAAGTAGCCTATCCTGTGTCCTGTACGTCTAAATATTTATCTACCAAGTTTCATGAAAATCAGTTAATTCGTTTAAGAGAAATCCTGTGCCCACGATAGTGGCAGCACTAAGAACAGCACTTTCAGAAGAATGGGACAATATTCCGCAAGATCTTTTAATAACCCTAATAAAATCTATGCGGAACCGATTAGAATCCGTAATAAGGGCACGTGGGGGTACACCCTATTAAAACATAAATAAACCCTTGCATAAAGTTTGTGTCTATTGTTAAAACCAATTTTTTTATTAAACCAATTTTCCTTAAATTTCTGTTTTTTCTTCAAAAAAGTCTTAAGGTCCTTTCCAGTACACAAACTTAAACTTAAGGATACGCTGTTTTAAAGTTCACGAACCAATCTAGAGGTTTCAATTTAAATCTGTATAGAAAGTTTGCATACTTGGTTAAAATATTTATTTCAAAGTCGTCTATTACTTTGATGCAGTTTATGAGTCCGTCAGTGTATATTTCTACAAAACTAACATCCATTCTTAACTGATTAAGCATATAAATACTCTAAAAGTTTGGCCATGGATTCTAAAATTCACGGCGCCGTCAAAACAAACAAGTTTATTATTATTATTTTTTTAGCGTCTCCTCTCGAGAGTACTCACTCAGACTCAGACTACTCAGTCAGTACAGAGTACAGAGTGTATAATCTCCAATATATAAGTTACTAGGCTTGATTACTAGGATGCTGGGATGATAAAGCTAAAATCATATTTCATATTTCCCACCCAATTCCCACGTCACTGGTTAAAATAAAAAATGAATGAACTGAGCGAATGGTTTCGCGTTTTAAGCGGCCTTTACATTTGGCTAAATTTAGTGCACTGGCTTTGGTTAAATAAAAATATATGGGATTGACATATGCCTTCGCTAAATCACGCGAAGGCGTAAATCCCATACATTTTTATTTAGCGAATCGAATCGAATGCACTTTGTCTAGGGTGTACACGATCGGTTGGGTCGGAAACCAGCCTGTTCTTTGCGAAGGAGAGGTTCAACGGCCCTCGATAATCTGTCTAGGATAATCTTGCACAGCACCTTAGACGGGATCGAGTGCAAGGTAATGCCTCTCCAATTGCCATATTCACTGAGGTCTCCTTTCTTAGGCATGGTGATGAGAAGGCCCTTATTCCAGTCGTCGGGTAACTCTTCGGCTGACCAGATGTTCCGCAATAGGGGTGTCAGCGCGTTCGCGGCTGTAGGCACGTCCGCTCTCAGCATTTCTGCCGTGATGAGGTCGACTCCTGGGGCTTTGCCGTTTTTGAGTGATCGGATCGCTTTCACTACTTCCTCCTCAGTGGGGGGAGACACGTCAATGTCGAGGCTTTGTGCGGGCAAGCTGGCAGCAGGTGTCGTAGCGATGGGGTCGTTTGGGATTCGGAAGATCTCCTCGAAATGCTCCCGCCAGCGTTGAAGCTGTCCCTCCGATGTCACGATCATCTGGCCTCCTTTGTCCTTCAAGGGCTTCTTCTTCCTCTGGTTCCTGTTTCCGGCCAAGGTCTTCGTCGCCTTGTACATCTCTCTTAGATTACCGGAGTTAGCAGCACGTTGGGCGCAATCCGCCACACTATCCGCCCATACTCGCCGATCATGATGGGTACTGCGGTAGATGTTTATGCGTATCTGTCTATACTGCAGCCCCAGATCAGCCCACACACGGTCAGTTCAATTTTCTGTCATTTATGCGTTTGACCGCATAAAGGTATAATTCCAACAAGTAGGTATAGAGTGCTAACGTTCAAGTGGGAACAAGGGGTACAAGTGGAAACATACAACTTGATGTCTATCTCTCGCCAGTCATAACCAAACGCTTATGACTAGCGTGTTCCCACTGAACAATCGCTTAGTTATCAAACAACGATGGTTAAATATGCCATAAAATCTTGTACAAATGATACTAGGAAAGATAATAAACAGAAATCCGGCATCACATTTCATCTATTCTATCCTCCTTGGCTTCTACACTCACGATCAGTTGGCGCGATGAACTGACGTGACGCAACGGCGCGATTTGAAATCCAGTGTTTGACATCAAGCCATCAGTTTTTACCATTCACGATCAAATTTTGGCTTCACGCCAGTTAATTTGACGCGACGGACTGACCGGGTATTTGGTCCATAATGACAAGATAATGGGCGCTTCTTTCGCCATTAAACAATAAAGGTAAAAGGTCCTTTAGAGCAAATATGGCGCAAATATGTCGCTTTGTGCAACGCTTTTTCTCTTTAAAGATAAAGATAAGGTCTTGTTTGACACTTCTTTAGTTAAATTTTAATGGAGCATTAAAGTTGACGGTAATGTAGCTTTGTGCAACACTTTAATGATTCCTTAATTTTTAAAGACGACTTTATAATTTAAAAGGAACGTTTCAGCAACTGGCTGGTCTGTCAGAAAAGTGTTGAAATTAAAAAGTGGCAATACTGTAGTTTTGTGTCTTTCTTATCAACAACATGGTTAGAACGGGACAACACTACAGTATTGCCACTTTTTAATTTCAACACTTTTCTGACAGACTGTACAAGACGTCATATTATCATTGATCTTATGTGACACCGAGAATGCTAATTTACCAACAATGGAAATACTACAATGGAATTTGCATCACAAATGCCAAAGCGGCACATAAAAAGAAAGCCTATGACAGAATCAGGCGGACTCTTGCCTTCACGCGTCAATGGTAAAAGGTAGTAACGATCAACTTCTACTATTTCATTTTAAACTCTAATGGGTTGACGTAAAGTCACATTTTTCTTTAAATTACGTACTTATTATTATGTTTGTTTTGTTTTAAATGACAGTTCATGCTCTACGCATATGTCACTTTTAAATGTTCCCTAAAATTCGTAGTGTTTTGTATGGCACTCGGGTTCCATGTTGTAGTAGTTTGATGTTTACGACAAAAAAAAAACAAGTAAAAAAACGTACAAATATAAAAATAAAATCCTCAAATCGTTCTTACATGTTTTTGATGTTTTGGTCGTTTAATAGTTTCAATTATCATAGTTGGCGACTTAGCGATAAGGGTATTCCCCGCGCAAAGACTAAGGTGATTTCGTTTCGTTCGAAGTAAAGTAAAACGTTTCGTTTCTCCTATTATTTTTTTTAGTTTCATATTTTACAATGATATTTTTCTGAACGAAAATTACAGTGCTTTTTGTTTCTCATTCTCATGGCGTCGCACGCTCGGTTCGCCACGGTATCGGTCCGCTTTCGCATTTCTATGTGACTAGACTAGATTTAAGTGACGCCATACATTACAAAATAATTACGCTTCGCCACGCCTTCGGTTTGCCGTCTGTTTGACAGAGCCTTTAAGTATCAACATAAAAAATGCAGAAGGCGACCACTGCGACTGTTCCTGAACCAGTTGCGCAAAAACCTAAGTTGGGAGATGTATTAGTAGACCCTGATACCGGAAACAGGGTTGAGTATGCAAAGCGGCCAAAACTTGAACTGGATGCCAACAAAAAATATTCTTGTCTTAAGAGTATTGTAGAGATGTACGAAGAAATCATCACTTCATTCGAGCACCAACCAAAGGACCCTAAGGCTGCGACAGAGATGGAAGTAGATAAGCCCAGCATGATAGATGCTGATTTCCGGAGGAGCATTACAGTTGGGAATTACATCATCAAAATTATATTCACCATACACAACGTCGAGAGGCAGAAAGCTATGAAGGTTGATAGCAATACGAAGAAGGAAACTGAATCCACAAGTTTCAAGATACCCTTTAAGCGTCAAGATTTTCCTTTAGTATCAAAAGACATAACAGCTCTATGGTTGAGCACAACGAAAGCAAACGGCCTAGAATATAAAGAGTTTGATAACAACAACCCTGAAAATTGGTATGGGACTATGGGGCCATACTTGGAAATGTTTACATGCTTCGTGGCAAGGTACAACGAGCTTCGCTTAGGCCACAGCACCATGCCAGTTTCAGAGAAAGACGGTGTGCACAAGGGTTTCCAAGTCTCAAAATATGGTTTGTCAGGCGTACACCATCTCTTGTTAGAAGGGACCTCATTTCCACCTGCAAGAAGGTCTTCGCTTGTTCAGAGCTTGGGACCTATGACATTGTGGCTATGTATGATCAGAAGTGAGGGGAAATTTAGAAACAAATACGCAGCAGCAGTGAAGAGGGCAATGTCCCATATACCTGGCATAGATGACATAATAGAGCTGACGAAGACCAATAATCAGCCCTCAGAGGTTTCTAACTTGACGACTCTTATTGCTGAGATCCTGTTATTGACTACTGCAAGACATGCCACAAGGATGTTCTTTCCTATCACCATTTTTGCAGCAGTATGGCGGAAAGAGACTAGGAAGAATGATTTCTGCAATTTCTTCAGTCCCACGGGAGCAGGTGGTTGGTACACATATAAACAGGCAATGAACATGGAGCAGAATTTCTTGTTGGCTGGTTCAATGGAGGAGGATAAGGCATCGCAGGTAATCTTTCATAGCATATTTGGGACATACAAAGAAGACTTGTCCATTTTAGAGCAGGTGACTGACATTGGAAGATGGTATACTAGGGAAGAACTTGGAGATTGCTTCAGACAAGGGTCCTCAGAAAAAAACACCAAAATAAAACTCCCAGTAGTTAAGTATTATGCAAAAATGTCCTGTGCAAACGGGACAGATTTGTTGTCAGGAGTTTATAACCAAGGCCAAGTAGCGACAGTACCCTGTTTTAGTGGAAAGAGGGTTCATTTATTTAATTCAGCTTTTTTTGGACACATTGAAAAGGAACGACCCAAAACACTGCAGCAGATCATTGGCAGACTTATAACAACATTAGAGGAACTCCACTCCAGAAAAGGGAATGAAATGTTGCAGATGAAAAACACTAGTTGGAGGGACATGGGATCCTTGGTGTGTGGACAACATGGGAATGAAGTAGATTTAGTATTTTCCGAGAAATCAAAGATGTTCTTGGGATGAAGATCTCCTTAATCTTCTTCTTTCATATTTTTATTTTCTTTGTGTCTTATAATAATTATAATGATTGATTCTTTACATTCTGGCATATTCAATTACTTTATACTGTAGTGACACTATTTGATTTTTAGAAAAAAAACTGTTATAATTTCTTTTTAAAAACTACCAGTGTTATTTAAAATTCAAATGCTCAACATTTATAATATTATTTTAGATAAAAATAGGCAAATTGGTCTTATCCGTTCTTGAGTTTTGCTCCTATTGACACATTGATTCTTTTTTATCTACATAGATATAAGTAGTTATTGATGTAAAATTCATTTCATAAAGACCTGAAATTTCACAGATAATCTGTGACAGATATCCTTTACATGTAAATTAATATTGTAAAAATTTTAAACAAATTAAATCTTTGCTAATATGACAAACTTTGTTCATTACTGTTAATTTTTCATCAACTTAAATTAATTAATTAAATTACTTAAATTAACTGTTAAAAATTAACTTGTACTTAATTTTTCATTAAGTACAAGTTAATTTTTCTCCAAAAAAAAAACAATATTCCTATTAATATGAAATGATTTAACTTAGTGGAATATTTAATGCAGAGCAACAAAACACGAAATATTTATTCAACAGTTTTACTATTAAGTATCTACAATAAAAAATATATACAAAAAATGCTTAAATATAAATGATACTTAATGATATCATCCAAGTTTAGCTTCTTCTTTAAAACCTAATTTCGACCAGTCCTCTTGTGCCATGAGGTTATTTTCCATTCTACACGCTAAATATTCTCTGGCTTCGTCTCGACATAAAGAGTTGTTATTATCATTATTAATGAGACACTTCATATATTTGACCATAATTTTTTTGCATAGTCCACCGTGATCAAGGGGAAAACTGCCTTTATCTGGAGGTGTAGGAATGAATTGTTTCTGACCAAAAGTCATAGCAGTAGACATGTTCTCGTCCTATTTTTGTAACACTTGATAATATAGGAAATAAATGAAGGCAACTCTAATGCCTTGGCCTTTTTGTAATGAAGAAAAAAATAACTTATATTGTTATTGTAGCAATAACAAAACGAAATTCAACTCAACTGACAGCTGACTTGATCTTGATTGATTGCTTTGCTTGACGGTAAATTCGAATTGACATCTCACGCGACACTGACATTCCATTAGAATACAGACTGCTTATTTTTATGAAAAAGCGGGCAATCACGTACCTGTAATCTGTGGCAATATTGGGGCAGTGGTGGGGAGCTTCTAGACAAGGAGAATTGAGATAAGGAGGGCAATCTCTGACAGTTAAAACGTAGTGTGTGTCGGTCGTGATTATTATATTTTTATTTTTTATTCTCTTTGCTTTCGAGCAGCGATGGCCGCTAGAGAAAAAGAATTAGTTCTTCATTTAATTGAATTATATCAAGAAATGCCCTATTTCTAAACCATAGCCAAGGCGAGCCCTATCCTTGATGTGTTTTTGATCTCATTACGACACAAAGAGGATATTAATCACTAGCACTACGTTTACGACACGCTCGGAATTCGCCGTTATACGTACATAGAGTAACATATATACGGAAAATTCTGTGTCAGCTGGCTAATTAGACAAAGTGTAAAGAGCGAGCTTTTTTTCGCTATCTGAATTTAGTGCACTAAATTTAGCCAAATGTAAAGGCCACTAAATTTAGCCAAATATAGAGGCCGCTTAAGAATCCTTTGTCAATGTCAATAAGTTGTCAAATTTTCAGATAAAATTTATTGGTCTGTGGACATATTGTTGCACGTTGTAAACACATGTTTGCGATTATTTTGTTTTTATCTGTTAAAAGTAGAATTGAAGTAAATTAACCATATAATTAAGCAAAGTAACTTATAAATAAAATGTCTAGACTTATTGTTAAAAACTTGCCTAACAAGGTACTTATTCAGTTCTCACCTCCCGTCTAGAAATTAACTTGAAACTGAACGTGAAAAAAACTAATAAGGAACTTTATCTCTTTTGCAGGTGACTACTGATCAACTTAAGGATATATTTGCACAGAAAGGAGAAGTTACTGATGTACAGTTGAAATATACAAAAGATGGAAAGTTTAGAAACTTTGGTTTCATCGGATACAGGACAGAAGAGCAGGCGACAGCGGCCAAGAATCATTTTAATGGAACATGTATACGGTCTATGAAAATTGAAGTCCAAACATGTGCTAACTTAGGTGATGACAAGAAACCTAGAGCCTGGAGCAAGTATGCGGCTGATAGTACTGCTTATAAAAAACTCCATAAAGATGAGATAGAAATTGAGAAGACCAAAAAAATCGAAAAGAAAGTTGAAAAGAATAAAAATAAAATCAGGGAACTACTTAAAAAGGTTCTATTTATGTCTTATTGCTTGCTAAGTATTTTTGGCTGATTTTTTATGTTTATGACAATAATTTATACAAGTGTGTTTTGTCTTTTAAGAAAAACTAAGTTTCATTTGACACATAACAAAAAAATATTCAGTATTACTGAATACTGAGTATTCACAGCATCTAGTGTTTCATATATTTTTATATTTTTTCAGCATAAAGATGACCCAATGTTTGCTGAATTCATTGATGCTCACATCAATGATAGAACTGCATGGATTAAAGAAGCTTTTGTGGAAGCTGCAAGGAGTGAAGACGAAGAAAGTGAAGTGGAGAATGAACAACAAAAAGAAATAGTTGAAACAAATGTTGAATTGAAAAATACAGATAATGAAAAAATAGCCAATAAAGAAATTAATGATTTAGAGGTAAGATATCGTTAAGTAAACACTCAGCCTAGTAAACAAAACGAGGTCCAATTTACTGTCTCGTCGCTTTGTTCAGTAGAGCAATTGGCCGAGAGCCCGTTTACTCGGTATGTGTGCTCTTGGATATTGCAATGCTTGCAATTAACTGGCATTTAAATATTGAAGCAGTTTCCAATGAAACTTTTTCTCTATTTCAGTATATGAAGTTATTAATGAAAAAGGTTGACGGTTTATCTCAACCAGCAGCACCGCAGGAAGAGAAAGAATCAGTGCCAAAGAAAATAAGAAACAGGCAACTGTTTCACATCAAGGTTGGTTGTGACTATATATATGAAATTCTCGTGTCACAATGTTTATAACCAAACTCCTCCAAAACGGCTTGTCCAATTTTTATGATTTTTTATGAATTTTTGTGTATATTCGGTAGGTCGTAAACTATTTTTATACCCCTAAGTGTGGGCCACACCAAAATATTTTTTATATGGTAAAACAAGGTTTGCCAGGTCAGCTAGTTTTAATATATATTTATTACTTACCACTATTGTACAGTCAGCTGCAAAAGTCGATTAATAACACATTCAACTTACTTACTTAAGCTTTTTACGATCTTTGTACATGAAGTTTATTTTGTTCTCTAGTCGTGACAACAACTTATGGTGCGTTGAGTGTTCAGTTGTTTTGCACTTTTGAATGTGTTAATCGACTTTTGCTCCCGACTGTACAGAGGCCTCTTTCCCAGTTTATGGTATATATTCCCTTACATATTAGCAGGACTCCAGATGTTTTTGAAGATGGTAATGGCAGGGCACACTGTTTCAGTCATTTGGGCAGCCCATCTGGCAGTAGCGTTAACTTACTGAAGACTGAGAAGTTTAGAATCTTATTTAATTGCTATTTAATTGAATTTAAAATGTTCAATCTCATTTTAGGTTACAGGTTTACCATACAAATGTAAAAAGAAAGATGTCAAGGAATTCTTTCGGCCCTTGGTACCGTTTTCAATAAGATTCCCACTCGGCAAAGGAAAGAAATTGACGGGATTCTGTTATCTTGGCTTCAGGACCGAAAACGAATTGAAAAAAGCTCTTAATAAGGATAAGCTTTTCTTAGGTTGGTACTATTTTTTTCTTACTTTTTATTTAACACAATATAGGCATTATCCAACTTGACAGATGATCAACCCGATTGATTTGACAGTATTAAACGCTTACTAAACTATGCAACAGATTTTGATACGATTATCACCACCAGTTAGATAACTTTACACGGAATTTTTATATAAAAACTAGCTTGTGCCCGCGACTTCAACTAACATTCACACTTTTAATATTAATTTATAGTTTTTTAATTAGGATTAAACCTAATTAAGTTTTTTCCTGGGCAAAGTCGGGAGCGGGTCGCTAGTATAGATATATAATAGATGTTTCATACCATGGAAAACAGAAGATATTTTCTTTGTAACTAAAGCACCAAAACCTTTCCACCCTTAACCCCCCCTAATCAAAACCAAAATGACAGGCATTTTAAACCCATGATGGGTTTAAAATGCCTGTCATTTTGGTTCACCAACAAAATATGTATTTTTATGAACGTATTTATTCTAAAAAGAAATTCACGTTTTCAATGTGATATATCAATAATGTCTATTGTTATAGGAAAAAATCGGATACACATACAAAAACATGATGACAAAACGAAAAAGGAAACGGAAGAAGAAGCAAGGGAAGAAAATAACAAACGTCAAGAGGTCAGTATAAAAATTTAATGACGCGAACAGATTAAATTGAATTTTGTATTTTTTACTTGAAAAGTTCTTATAGAAAATCCACTTTTAAGCTTTATTTATCGGCTTTTTAGCTTTTATTTATCTGTTAAAATAAAGTAGGCTGTTAACGATTTCTTTTTTAGAAGCATGGCAATGAAGAAAGTATCGGTGAGAGTGGCCGAATATTTGTAAGAAATCTGGCTTACGTTGTTTCAGAGGAAGAGTTAACTAATCTCTTTGAAAAATACGGTAAGTGGAAACACGTTTTATTTACCATAGACCAATTTAAGCTAATATTTAGCATCTTATTTTAACTTATATTAACAGTAAGAAAAGATTGTGGAGTAAACATGATCCAAACAAGCGGAAGAAATGCCTCATTGTTTTTTGATTTTGTATAATAATTCAAAGAAAAACATGAATAAGCAAAATTGTAATTGACAATTTTCCATTCTTGCTTTTGATTCTCTTACGAGTGAGGTTATTATAAACTCATGCTAGACCTACCAGTTTATTAAAATCAGTAATTCAATGCAATTTTTAGCTTTTAAAAAGTACGAGTCAAGATTGTCTTAGAACACAAAACTAAAACAATGCTTAAGCTGTACTCTAGTGTTGAATAAACGGTAATGCCTCCTGACACGATGGATTTGTATGGAAAGCGTTGACCATGACGTCTCTATTAGCTTACTCTTGCTCTATGGTACACACAGTGCCACTAATATGGAAAAGACTTCAGAATAAAAAGAGACCTCGATTAACTCTTCAGAAATTCCACGACTACGACCTCATTGTCAGGAGTGTAATCATGGCGCAAGTGTTCTTTTTGTTTTAAAATAATCTATTTATCTCAACTAGCGACCCGCTTCCGACTTCGCACGGATGCAATTTTATATTGCATAGTCAATAGTTGAGATAAAAAATGTCCTATCTTTTAAGTTGGACCAAATTATAGATTGTTACGAAATTTGATCAAAACCGGGTTAGTAAAAAATGGCCAATGATTTTACTTCTTAAATGGCTTCCACACGATACAATTTTACGTCCAATTTGATTGCCGATTGAATTGGGTACAATCTGATTGTCCGTCCACACGTACACCTCTGCTGAACGGACTTGTTTATATTAAGATGCCTCTTACCAAGAAGCAAAAATTTGGATTGATCTTGGCTCTAACTACAAATGTAGATGAGAAAAAAAGAAAAAGAAGACTGGCGACAAAACAGTGGTTGTTAAAAAGAATAAAAGAAATCTCTTGCTTGTTTATTTTTATACAATTGGTTAGACACATCCCAAAGGCATGGCAAGTCTTTATACATATCCAAAATCTCCATTATTTCCCGTTCTGATCGAATAGACATATTATCATTTTCATATTCCTCCATCTTGATTCTTGAAATCACAACAAATGAAATACAAGACAAGTCAACGCACACACTCGCTCTGCACGCAGCTTGCACGGTGACGCTAATGGCCAAAAAATTGGCCAATTAGCGTCCACACCACCCAATTTGATTGGGCAATCCCGAATCGGGCGATACCGACCACCCAATGACCTTGAATTTCATATTTCCTTCCACACGACACAATTCGATTGTCAGTCTAATCAAATTAGACGTAAAATTGTATCGTGTGGAAGCCATTTTTAGTTAGTTCTGGGGCCCTAGCCAAGAGCAAACCAATGCAAACGCTCCCTTTGAGTTCTTACGAAACGAAAGAAATAAAGCCCGGCGATTGGTTGTTGTAACGCCCACATGAAATTTTCACCAATCACAAAGCTTTCTCCCAGCGTAGCGTTTACGACTGTACGTTTTCACTTGGCTAGGGCCCCAGAATAGTGTAGCTTTCTTTAGCTATACGGTGAATGAGTGAGGCGTTCGTTTCAGGACCAATAGCGGAGGTGAATATGCCAATAGACAGCGCACTACGTCAGCCGAAGGGGTTCGCGACTATCACTTATCTGATGCCCGAACACGCGGCCAAAGCTTACTCGGAGTTGGACGGGACCGTCTTCTGCGGTCGGATGCTTCACTTGCTGCCCGCACGCGCCGAAGCACCCGAAGACAGTGACGACGGTAAGATCCACTATATATACTTCTATTATAAAGAGAGAACATTTGTATGTTTGTAAATCAACAAACTGGGCCGATTTTAAAAATTCTTTCACTTATATAAAGCTAAATTATCAGCGAGTAACATAGGCTATCTATACCAATATTATAAATTATATACTAATTTATAAAAATTCTTTCACTGTTGGGAAGCCATATTCAATATCAACGAGTAATAATATAGTTTATATTTTATAAAGTTACGCGGACAAAGTCGTGTGCAACAGTTAGTACTTTATAAAGTTACGCGAACAAAGTCGCTTGCAAAAGCTACTGCATTATATAGTATTTTACTATGCTTCAAAATATAGCAAACTAGCTGGTGCCAACAACTTCACGCGCTCTGTAGTTCGTTCATCGAAAATTCCACAGGAACCTAACATTATTTTAAGATAAAAAATATCCCACAACTATCTGTGTACCAAATTTTATCCAAATACGTTCTGCCGTTTTTGCGTGATCGAGTAACAAACATACAAACTGTAGCTGTTTCACTAAAATTCGTTTGCGTAACTTTATAAATTATATGTAGCATATGTTACTCTGATAATGAAGCTTTCTATGGGTGAAAGAATTTTTAAGATCGGTCCAGTAGTTTTTTTAGTTTATCAATTACAAACATACAAAAGCTTTTCTCTTTATAATATTAGTACATATATATAAAAATGTTGAGTTAGTTTGTGTACGCTTCAAAAAGTCTGAGTCCTATTAAGCAGCGCAACTGGTTACGGTCGTTGGTACCTTAAATGTCACATACCGTTAAAATAACAATCAGCCCGTCTGCCTCGTTTTCTTGTTTGAATAAAAATGCTCTTTATGTGAAATTTGGCCAACATTAATAAATATTTTCCAGAGGGTCTATCCTTCAAGGAGAAGAAAGCGAAGAAACTGAAAAAAGAAGCGAAATCGTCTCACAACTGGAACGTTCTCTTTCTGGGCGCGAACGCAGTCGCCGACGTCATCGCGGCCAATTATAACACCACAAAGGAACAATTGTTGAACGATAACAACAAAAGTATGTTTATTTTATTTCTTGTTTACTACTTTTTGCACGCATTTTATTGAATTTGAATGATTTTATCCTACAATCGATCGAATACTAGAATGGAATTTGCGTCACAAGTGCCAAAGGGGAACATAAAAAGAAGGCCTTTGACAGAATCATGGCGGAATCTTGCCTTCACGCGTCAATGGTAAAAGATAGTAACGATCAACTTCTACTATTTCATTTTAAACTCTAATGGGTTGACGCAAAGTCACATTTTCTTTAAATCACGTACTTATTATTATGTTTGTTTTGTTTTAAATGACAGTTCATGCTCTACGCATATGTCGCTTTTAAATGTTCCATAAAATTCGTTGTGTTTTGTATGGCACGCGTGTTCCATGTTGTAGTAATTTGATGGATTTTAGCATCAATGTACTACAACTATGAATTTCGCACGCACACACTTTATGGAACATTTGAAAGTGACAATTATGCGTAGAGCATGAACTCTGTCATTAAATTAAAACCAACTAAACATGCGCCATTTAAAGAAAAATGTGACTTTGTGTCAACACTTTAGAGTTTAAAATGAATAGTAGAACTTGGTCGTTACTACCTTTTACCATTGACTCCGCCATGATTCCGTTTTAGGCATACTTTTCATGTCGCAAATTCCATACTTGTAGTACTTCGATGCTCGATTAGTGATCCTTAGTGAATAATGCTCGATTTAAATTTGATTCCATAGTAGGAGGCAATTCAGAAAACTGATAATAACAAAATCGAGGCATACATTTTGATGCTGTAGCTATATAAATGTTATCATCTACATTCAAAATTTAATAACACCACTCGATAGCGAAAATATCAAAGATTTTTTTTGGTATATATATGGTATATTCGAATTCATTATAATACGTAAAACACACGGTCGTGTCCACGACAAAACTTTTTTGGTCCTTATATTTAAATATAAATATAACTTTTATATCGTAATTTATAAAAATTAAGTATTAATATGTGTGTTTCATTACACATATTTTGTTTATACACTTGTTGAGAAGACTATAATTTAGGCATTTTTTCATAATAATATATTGTTCAAAGAGATGACTATTATATTATTATTTTTTGTGATTGAACATCAGTAAACACTTATAATGGCATTATTGAAATTGTTATTTATGTGGTCATTTGACAGATTTTTTACATTTTTTTTTAAATGACAATAAACCAGACACGAGCGCTGCTGTGCGATTGGCGCTCGGCGAGACGCAACTAGTGGCAGAGACAAAGAAATTTCTCGAAGATAACGGCGTTCATTTGGAGTCATTCAATAAGGTGAGTTGCTTTAACCCTTCATATGCCGGAACGTGGATCCGCGTTAATAATTTTGCACCACTCGTGTGCCGGAACGCGGATCCGCGCTAATAATTTTGCACCACTCGTGTGACGGAACGCGGATCCGCGCTAATAATTTTGCACCACTCGTGTGGCGGAACGCGGATCCGCGCTAATAATTTTGCACCACTCGTGTGGCGGAACGCGGATCCGCGCTAATAATTTTGCACCACTCGTGTGCCGGAACGCGGATCCGCGCTAATAATTTTGCACCACTCGTGTGCCGGAACGCGGATCCGCGTTGCGCCTACTGTATGTATCATAAGTGACACTTGAGATTATGACTGTATCCGGAATACAACGGTAATTCGTGGACTTAGCAGAAAAGCGTTATTTTCGTCGCCTAGTTTGACTTCTTAGAGTAAAATCACATGTTAGATAAAAATACGGTGCATAATAAACTATATGGAAAAAAGTTTGAATCGGGGCAGATTTATAAAAAAAAAAAACAATTTTCTGAGAAAAAAATTAGTAAAAAACTTACTGCTCACAGTACTAAAAATTTTTCGTGACAACTACTTTTATTTTTAGGCATTTTATTTTTTTCATATTTTCCATAATATTTAAGAAAAACCTTCCAATTTTAAATCTGTTCGGTTATCTCCGAAGAGCTACAAAATTTGTTGCGCAATATTGCACCTTAATTCATAGGATATTAGGTTGCGGTCATTTTGGTACAAATTGTGTTCAGTCTGAGGTTAGTCCTTGCCTTAAACATCTTTTAAAACCCATAGTCTTATACAGTGGCACGCGTATACGGGTCACGTATAAAACCGACAACCTGCCGTCATAAATGATATGCCACAGTATGTTACAAAAAATAACATAATAAGAAACTTTCTTTTTATCCAACAGCAAGCGAAAAGGAGATCAAAAACTTGCATACTAGTCAAAAATTTGCCAGCAAACACGGATAGGGAGGAAATCAAGATGCTATTTCAAAAGCACGGTCAACTTGCAAGATTTGTGTTTCCGAAACACGGAATCACAGCACTGGTTGACTTCATAGAGCCATTTGAAGCGAAAAAAGCCTTCACTAAACTGGCTTATTCACAGTACAAAGCGGCTCCATTGTACCTAGAATGGGCTCCGGAGAATATTTTCATTAAATCCGCTGAAAAGACAGATTTAAGCGAAAAACTGGAGAATAGTAATGCGGAAACTGTTGTAAAAGAAGAGCAAACTAAACAAGATGTTGCAGAGGAAAATAAAGTCCCAGAAACAGAAACAGCTGATAGTATAGATGAAGATCCAGAGCCCGAAAATGATACGTTGTTTGTTAAAAATGTTAATTTTAAAACAACAGAGGATATGCTAAAGGAGGTTAGTATGTAGATTTTTAAACAAAAATAAAAATTTGTCTTTTAAAACGGTCTGCATGAAAGTTGTCGGTCCACTTGATGGTAGCTGGCTACTGTCGCCACAAGTGTTACACATGGGCTGCTATTCTTAATAGCATAAGTATTAGTAATATTTAATAGTAATAGCCTTATGTGAACAATCCGCTATTTGACTAATTTTAGAAAATCGTTGTAAATTATTCTTTATTACATAATAAGCACACTAAATTGATATTTCCGGGAGATCTACTGTATTATTAATAAAAATCAATGTTAACGTATGACGTCATCAGAGTTGCAACCAATCACTGGGCGTTTCGGTCGCAGATAAAATTTCAAAAATTAAAATTTTTCATATAATTTGCAAAATATATAAATAATTTAGCTTAAAATAAAGAGACATAATATGTTTTTTACGCTATTTTCTGATAGCATCATCACAATTTGTAGTATATTTTAAATCTTGTCAAATAGCCAATTGTCCAAATTATGACTTCGAATGAAGTGTACTAATACTTTAAGACAGATTACTAATTTATTTTAGTGTAATAAGTTATTTCACAACCATTAAAAATGGCGTATAAATTTTTTAAATATTTTTATTGAATTCTATATTATTTGCATTATTTATTCGCAGCATTTTTCAAGTTGCGGAAAGGTGTACAGTGTTAGCATAGCGAAGAAGAAAGATCCCAAAAACATTGGCC
This sequence comes from Synanthedon formicaeformis, assembly GCA_945859745.1. Lineage (NCBI taxonomy): Eukaryota > Metazoa > Arthropoda > Insecta > Lepidoptera > Sesiidae > Synanthedon > Synanthedon formicaeformis. The sequence continues at coordinate 8,143,431 of OX243965.1, forward strand.
AGTTTTTGTCTATGGGATATGGGTTCGTGCAATATTATAGGAAAAGGGATACCAACGAGGCATTAAAGGTATTACAAAACAGTACATTAGATGGGAAGCAACTGGAGTTGAAACGTTCGGAACGAAGCAATCTGTGAGTATTTTCAATGTTTTAAATCCGTATCCACAGGTACTAATATTGTTAATGTGTCCGTCTGTTTGTTACATTTTCACAGCTTAACTACTCAACCAATCGTGGAATTTTGCAATCGTTGTCAGGGATGCAAGAAAGGACATAGGGTACCTTTCGTCCATCTAAAATAAAATAAATAACTAACGCCTAAGCAAAGTGTTATAGCAGCAAGAGGTCAATCAAACGTTATACATATTGTTTATATATTTTTATTTTTCAACGCGGACGAAGTCGCCGACACCAGCTTGTATTCTAGTAGCAGTAGTAGTAGTAGTAGAAGACATCTTCTCGTCCAAAATTCCTCAGCGCCTCGAGTTTTCGACCAATGTTTGACCAATTCTGACTTGATAAAAAGTACCCTATATGTCAATCCAAGTAATAAACTACCTGTGTGCCAATTTTCATTCAAATCTGTGCAGTAGTTTTTGCGTTATTAAGGAAGAAACATACAAATTTTCACATTTATAATATTACTAGCTGAACCCGGCCACGCTTCGTTGTGTCTCAATCTTATAACTCTCTCGGCTGCCATAATAACGGCTAACTTCCACTTTAAATGTTATCGTTGGCGAGTGAGTTCTCCTCGCTTTCGGCAGATGCAATTTTTCTCGCGATCGACATTATATTATTGCGCAAAATATGGTATGATGAAAATATGATTGATTATATCTATGATCAAATCCTTGAAGCGGATTGCATATTGTGTAAAAATTTCAAGTCAATCCGTCGACTAGTTTTTCGAGTTTTTGAGTTATACAAAAACCAACATATTTTTATATTCTTAACCAAATGGTTTTCTTGTTGACAGAAACATTGTCCAAACCGCAAGAAAGAGCAGCAATGACAGACAACAGAATGGAACCAAAATATTGGTTCGCAATGTTCCCTTCCAAGCGAACAGGAATGAGCTACATGAAATATTTAGGTATGTATTTCGGATAAGGACCATATCAATATGTACTGCGATAATGAACCAATAACTTTACTCGCAATCGCTGTATTAATTACATACGCATTATAATTATTTCGGTATGATTGTGTCAATTGGGTCGAATCTAATTTAGCTAATATTCAAAATGTAGTTTAGGTTGGTATAACTATTTTTATCTTTTCAATTACTTGGGTATATTTCTCATGTCATTTTCCTAAAAATACAGTGAGAATATTATATACATAATATAGAAAGGCTTATAAATCTTGATTTTGGTTTATATGTACACCTTTCTATAAAATATATATTTTCTTAGTTATGTTAGAATAGTTTTGACTCTGAGGGTCGGAAAGCAAATAATTGCTTATAATTATGGAGGCATAGTCACTAAAATTTCGCTGCAAGAGCGACTTCAATAACCTCAAGTAATTTTTGTTTAATTCTTACGCTAAGGGCCTCTTTCACAAACTACAAGTAAAGTGTTGATTAGTTACTTTTAGAGATCATTTTCTGTTATATTTAATTATGCACTCGGTTTACTGTATCATTCGATAGCCGATTTTTTTTTTTATTTTCTATTTAATGTTTGGGACGTTTACCGTACAAACAAAGGTATATCAGCTCCATTACCCGCCGTGAAATTAAATGAATACTCCATCCCCGGTTACCGGTGAAATTAAATGACAGTTTGGCCTACTTGACGTTTGTGAAAGAGGCGCTTAGTTAGCTAATTAATTAATTTAATTATTAATTTGCACATTTAATGTTCAAGAAAAGAAATAACTTAAGTAAATAATAATAATTAATGAAGGTTTCGTTAGAAAAACTAAACCAACAAATAAATAGACATTTTAATGTATAGCTATTTTGTTTTAATTATTTAAAGACATGAACATTTAGAAATATATTTATATACCTACCTACTCAAAATGAACCCACCATTGATAAGACTTCTTGATAGTGTTTAGGTCTATTAGGACCCATTAGTACAATTCTCAGTGAGGGCTCTAATAAAGTCGATTTTTTTGGTTTACAGAGCTTTTGGAGAAATAAAAACCTTACGATTGCCAAAAAAGTTAACCCCCGGCTCGGAACAGCATCGTGGTTTTGCATTTGTGGATTATTACGTCAAAGCTGATGCTAAGGTATGTTACATTATACTACTTGTCAATACTAACTGTATGTAAGTACAGAGCAAAATCGTAATTATCACTGGAAATATTCTATAAAATCAGCTTATTAGATATACTTACTAAAAACAAGTTTTTGACCAATGAATTTTGCCAGGGATGATGCCGAAACATGATCTGTAACTGAACCTTGTTAGAAAGAAAGATGATAGTTTTTTTTACCTGGATTGACATTTAATATAGGATGCTTTTTATCCTTGAGAAATTTTAGTTCCTGGGGAATTGTCTTATGAAAAATTAAGACACCACTGTAGTCACAGCAAACAAAGTCGCTGGCACCAGCTTGTCTTGTATATTATTTAAATTAATTTGTAATTATTGTTTTCAGAGTGCTTACAATGCGTTATGTCAATCCACTCACTTGTACGGAAGAAGACTAGTTTTAGAATGGGCAGACCAGTCGGACGAAGCTGAAGATGTAAATATGCTAAGGAAAAGAACAGCGGAAGCTTACAATGCAAAATCGCCTGGTGGTAAAAAATCTAGAAAAGGTGCCGTTGATGTTGAAACCTTTGTAGATGGTGGAGATAATAAAGAATAAAAATATATTTTGTTTTTTTATTTCTTTATTTTGACATAACTCAAAAATCAATTTTATTTACTATTATATAAAACCACATTCACAAAGTCATATGTTCTCACATGTATACATTATTTAGTACAACTAATTTCATGCTGGATGGCATTTAAACAGAAGCATGTTTATGAGTTATTAATGATGACATTCATTTAGTTTAACAATGCTTTTATTACTAATATTTACATAAATATGATACTAAAATGTTTAAAACATCAGACTTCAAAGTTTTGAAATCGGGCATCATTTAGTACATCAGGCTTATTGAAAGGAAACCCTAGTTTCATGCATAAGGCGATCTAATCTCAAAGGGCTTTGACAATGTACTCTATCCAATATTATAATTACATATACAAAAAAACTATCAGCTAACAACTGGGAAGGTATTGTTTTAGTTGCTTTTATGTTAGTGTTGGCAATTTTTATGGAATGTACCCAATCAAACTTCATTCTTACAGTAATTAAATATCTATTACAATAGTCTTACTCTTAGTCGACATCTATTATAAAGCGGATAGTTTTTTAAACTATTTACATTAAATATTAAGAGTCATAAATAACAAGTGATGGCAGTAGGTCACCTGTGTAAGTACCGTAAAAGATACTAAGTTAACTAAGTGCATTTAGTGCACAGCCACAAAATGAATAACAAAAAATATGTAAGTATGTATGTATATTATAAACATCATTTTGTATTTTGAAATTGCATTTATATTTTCACTTATTATTATAACAACTCAATCAATTTTAACAGTTGAATATATTTTCCTAACAAATATGCTCGTGCCGACATAGCCAACGGTCCCGCAAATAACGCCCAGCGCTAAACTAAATAAGGCCATGTAGCCAAAGTAAAATGCCGTTTGAAAGAGTCCATACATTTTTGTTTTGAATAAGAAGTAATAAAATGAATACAAGTAGACGTAAAGCGCTGTACTTCCAGCTGAAAGGAAGCTGGTCCATTGCCAACGATAATCTTCCGCATTAAGTAGGAAATATGTGCACACAATAGTCACACATACAGTCACAATCATCAGAATCACGAATACGAGCAACATGAATCCGTAAACATAATAAATTTTGTAAGCCCAAAATGATGTGAATATGAAATACATCTCAATAAATATCGAACCAAATGGTAATATACCTCCCATAATAATTATGACAAATGGCTCCATAAACCATTTCTTTTCTGGAATGGGTCGGGGCACTGCATTGATACGACACGGATAGTCAGGTTGACCAGCCAAGTTTCTTCCGAGAACTGTCCCCACGAGGGTAAGCGGTAAAATAACAAAGGTACAAATTGACATTACGGCAATCATACTGCCAAATGGAATAGCTCTTGAAGCATGATAGTACATAGCAATGAAGTTTATGAAAAATGCAGTACCACACACCAACACGGGCAATAGGAAAGCTGAGAGCAACATTTGTTTGATCCAAAGTTTACCACCCATTCTAGCATAGAGAGACCCACCAAAATAACCGTTTACTGGAGCTGTTGCCGCATAAATAAATATTGCTGTAGAGAGCAATGATCCCCTTTCAGTGTATAGTTCTCCAAATATAGTAAATAATATAACACCTAATGTTACAACAGTCAATTGGTAGCCAGCACCTATGAGAGCTGAAAACATTGCCAAATGAGGGACAGGCCTAAATACATCTCCATGTACTTGTTTCCAGCCATATTCATCTCCTAAATCTTTCTCTAAATCATCCAAATCATCATCTTTAGAGTACCTCGCGTAGTCTTTGCGCAGAGTCCTCATGAGAATCATGGAGACTAGACCGACCAAAAATATGACCATCATGAAGCTATTGAAAATACTAAACCAGTGAATCCTATGCTGGAAAAAGTTTGGATCCAAGTATTTATCGAACCTATCTTCGAAGCGTATATTACTTCTCTTAAAATTAACTTCATAGGTGAAAGGGATTTGTGCACCTAAAGTGAGTTCCTGTTTGTTTTCTGCTGTAAGGTTGACTTCGACGATTCTGTTTCCATTATATCCAATGTCGAACTTTTTGTGAGTCCAAATGTAATATTTGTCACCGTCAATCTCGCCAACGATTCCCCAAATCGGCAGGTCATCAATATACATCTGATACCAGTAGTGATTTTTCACAGCGTACACAAGAGCATTGAGAGACTGTTCGTTGAGTTGTATAGCGCAAAACTGTTCCGCCGGAACATTCTCTTTATATTTAATATCGAGACCGCTAAATTCTAATTCAACACCCTGAAGAGCTTCCGATAATGTTTCATGATAATGGCCAATATTCACTTTTGTGCCAATGCAGAACGGCAATGAAAAATATGCGTATGTCTCTTGTCGATTATGATATGGACCAACAGTATTCATCCACAGAACTACTTGTTCCTTGTCTTTATAAGTATGCGTATGTTCATCACAATAAACTAAAGTCCATAAAACAACTAAAACACACAATGATCTCATTTTATAAGTATGAAAAAAATTGTTTTCTCAAAAACATAACACGTAAGTAAAATGCCGAAGTTGATTGAAATTGGACATGTAATGTATGGATGTTGTAGTTGTAATTGTAGATATGTATGTACGTCAAAAATGTTGCCAAATTGCCAATGTCAATATATAGTGTTCTGTGGCCCTAATACAATAAATTCATGCCACATGATATAATTAATATATTTTTCACATAGCCGTAAGCCGGTGACTATCTGTGTTTATCTGTGTAAATAAAATTACTCTGTGGTCTGTTTTTGTCTTTTACTGTGCTGTGGGGGTCATTTTTCATGGATATGTAAAGAAGAAAGACTGGTGTCAGGTGTATGAGTATGAAAAAATTATATACATTTGATTCAGCTAATTTAGTTACAATTTTACCGATTCACTATTTATAAATAGTTAATCTCATATCAGAAATCGGGGAATGTATTTTCAAACACAGAAACAATGGCGGATAAAATAAGGTAAAGTACACTTATTGCATTATTTTATACTAACCAATTCACTTACCATGTGCATTGTATTGAATTATAAAACGTGCGCCGTATCATTTGTTTTTACCTAGTGAGCAATGAGCATTATATACCTTACATTTGTTATACTTTAATGTTTATATTTGTTACAGAATTAGTCATAAATACGATTTGGAAGGCAACTATGAAGCATCTGAATCTGAAAATGAATATTCACCTTCAGAGAAAAAACTATTAGATGATTTTCGAAAAAGGAAACACAAAGATGACTCAGGTTCTGAAGAAGAGTTATATGCTTTCTCAGATTCTGATGATGACTCCGATAATAAAAAGGATGATTTAGGGATTGCAGACAGTGACGTGGAAGGTCAAGAGAAATCTGATGATGATCTACCTGATCGTAAAGCGTGGGGTAAAAGGAAGAAATCATACTATGCTACAGATTACGTCGACCAAGATTATGGGGGTCTTGAGAATGATGAGGAAGCTGCCCTTATGGAAGAGGAAGAGGTGAAGAACATCCAAAAAGGCCTTTTGGAGCAACTGGCTGATCATGATCACAATTACTTATTTGTCAAGGCCAGCTCAGAAAAGGATTCAAGTCAGATTACAAAATCACAAAAAATTAAACTCCTCGAAAAAGAAAGCCCAGAGTTAGCCGGTCTAATTGATGATTTTAAGACAAAGTTAACAGTAGCGAAAGAAGACTTCCACCCATTGTTGGAACTCGTTAAAGATGGAAAACTTCCCAACTGTTCTGCATCAAAATTTGTTAAAACAAATTACGACCTCATATTAAACTACTGTACAAACATTAGTTTCTATTTACTTCTCAAGAGTCAAGGAATAAGCATACAGAACCACCCGGTGATAAAGAGGCTTTCACAGTACAGGCAAATGTTGCAAAAAATGGAGCCAATTTATTTGGAAATTATAAAACCTCAAATAGACAAGATACTTCATGCAGTGAGTAACAATTTAGAATTGCATATAACTGAATTACAAACAGGAAAGAGGCAGACCAAGAAACGCAAGTTAGACAAGGTGTCATCTGAGGCGGCGTTCAAGAGATTAAAACTTAAAGATGTTATGGAGAAAGATGATGGCGATGACACTGGTGTATCTGATGATGACGATGAATATGAAGACCTTAAGACTAAGGACAGTACACTTGAAAATATATCAAGACACAATGAGGAATCGGAGGAAAGCGGCTTTTCGGACAGTGATGGCCCTGATGATGTTGTATCTAATGAGGACAAGCCTTCGACATCGCAAGATGTATTTAATGAAGATGTAGGAGATAAGCGAGAAATCACCTATCAAATAGCTAAAAACAAGGGTCTCACTCCGCATAGGAAGAAGGAACAGAGAAACCCTCGAGTTAAGCATAAATTGAAGTATAGAAAGGCTAAAATAAGGAGGAAGGGTGCCGTTCGAGATGTCAGGACTGAAATCACTCGATACGCTGGGGAAGCATCCGGAATAAAGGCTAACGTGAAGAAGGGAATTAAAATTAAGTAACACATGTAATATTTACAAATATGTTTATTGTTATAAATATTGAAAAAAAAAAAGTACTTCCAATATAAATATCACACTTTAACAATGTTGATTAATGTTGCCATCTGAAACAAAATACAACATTTGTTTAATGAGTAGATTGAAATTAATGGTAACTTAGAACTATACAATATATTCACAATCATAGTATACAGTGGATTATGTTTATAATGACGAAAAATATGCTTTTACCATTAATATACTGCTCTATATTTGTCAAACCAAAACCTGTTATGTGCAAAAATTACTTTTGAAATATGAATAAAAGTTTTTCTGAAAATTTCTACATAAAGGTTTATTTTATTTAATAGTATTTGAAACTTGCATTACTTGCCTTTTAAACATGAAAATTTAATAGTTTATTATTTTAAAAATAGTGTAAATTTGACATATTACATTTTCTAGCTGGTTAACAAAGTTCTCATAAGCACTTAGCAGTTTTTTTATACAACTGATAAGCTCAAAATGTGTGAATCTCAAAAAAGTGCAAATAGCAGATTTTGGTTGATGACAATAATGTGATTGTTAACGCGTGACCTCGCCCCCTGCTGGCAGCGCGTGAACAATGCCTTTTATATGTTTAAATAAGTATAAGAATATTTGGAACTTTTGTGTTGAGACTACCACTAGAAGATGAGTTTATATTCTTTGTACAAATCATATTTATTTATAATCATAACAGTTCAAAGTTTCCCGTGTAACTGTAAAATTACAAGTTAGTAAGTAGTGGCACTTGTCAGTTGTAAACTTGGCAGCCTGTCCTATAGAAGACCACCGAGAATTAACAGCATGCGTGCTGTTTTGTTCAGTGAGTGAGGGATGGCAGAGCCCATTTCCCTTCAAGTGTCTGCCTGTCTGGTAGGTCGTCTTTCTAAACGAAATCCACTGTATTGCTATTTAATATATTTGATTAATACGAATAATCCTATATTAATTTTACCCACCAGACTTTAGCTACTAATATATAATAATATAAGATATTCTTACAATTTCAAAACTTTATCTTTTCCACCGGAAGCAACATAAGCACCGTCAGGTGACCAATCTACTGCAAACACTTCATCAGCATGACCCGGTAGATCTAGTTCCAACTTTTTTGTTTTCAAACTCCACACTGCAACAAAGTTTAATATTTAAATTTATGTATCCAAATATATTTTAATAAAACATTTTACTGTACAAGTTTGTTTGTTACCTTTAAGTGTAGAGTCAGCGCTGGAACTTAACAAAAGTCTTGAGTCCGCCGACCAAGCCACCATATAAACGGCTTGCACATGGCCACGAAGAGTGGTTACGAACTTGCCAGTAGCAGCCTCCCATAGTTTAACTGATTTATCAAATGATGCTGATGCTATTAGCCTGAAATATATTAAAAAATGTGATGAAGTAAAAACCTTGTAATGTTTAATTGTGTTATTGAATGTATGCTTTATTTATTGGCATACCTAGCATCTGGGGAAAATTTAACATCGTTGATAAGTTGCTGGTGACCGGTCATCCGTGCCAGTGGCCTCTTCTCCTTCTCTGGCAGCCAGAGGAACAGAGTGAAATCGTCTGAACCAGAACACAACCGTTCTGCACCCTGAGGACAAACTGCTTCGTACCGTTCCAATGCACGAGACCGAAGTATGGTTTCTGAAATTTGGGAATAGTTTTTAAAGCTTTTTTTTACTGGCAACCATCTATCTATAGAATAACTCTACTTTAAAGGGATTTTCGTATTCTGTTTCTAGTAGCTAGCTAGTATAATTACCATTGAAAATTTTAATTTAGTTTTTTCTTGCGACAGAGTAGTTACAAAACTTTGTTTTAATAATAAAAATAATTTAGAAGTGCAAAAGTATCTTACTATCAGTGATAAACCCATGCTGATCAGTGATAGGATGATAAGGGCCAGTTCTAAGCACATAATCTGTATTTAAAGCCAAAGTGTTGACCCAATGTGCATGCCCTTCTAATGTCCTGCAGAGCACGCCGTCTTCTGCTCTCCATACCTGTAAATATATTTTTCATATTATATTTAACCTTATAAACAATTGAAATATTATGTATTTATATATTTTTTACCTTTATTGTTCTGTCTTGAGAAGAAGAATATATGAGCCCTGTGCCACCCCATTTAACACAAGTCACTGCTTTCGTGTGACCTGAGAGACTCAAGATTGTATGACCGGTTACAGTATCCCATATCCTAATATCACCGTCTTTTGAGGAGCTTGCAAGTTTTCGACATTCTGGGTTTCTGAAAAAAAAAATTTTTTTTGAAAGATTGAAGTGGCAATAGGCTGGTCATATCTATCGCAGAGCAGATAGATAATCAAAGGGTTAGAGGAGTTCTCTAATGGAGAAATTTAAACTACGTCACGGATTTTAATGTGGTTTTCACTAATGGAAAGAGTGTTCAACGAGGAAGGTTTTTAGTTGAAAAAAATTGCATCGATGCGAAGCTAAGAACGACTCACTAGTTACTTATAAAAATCAACGCAGAGTGTGTGCTAGTCTTGCACAAGTATGGCTAGACCGATTTTAATTTAGTTTTCACTTATGGAAAGAGGGATACCTAAAGGGGGAAGGTTTGTATATATTAAAATTGTAACAATGTCACTAGTTAATAATAAATATACTTACATATGATAAGGTTCCCAAGCCAAAGAAGTGATCCATTGCTTGTGACCTATTAAAGTTTTGCCGATCTGATTGCCCGTTGAGGGATCCCACAATATTATTTTACCTTGCTTGCAAGCAGAGGCAAGCTTGGAACCATCTGGAGACCAACTAATGCACAACACCCAGTTTGTATGTCCTTAAGAAAAAAAAAACTGTTTAAATATTATTACTAGTGTTTGTACTACAAATACAGCAGAAAAAAATAAGTAACTACCTTTACATACAAATAAAGGTGTCTGTGTATGCAAATCCCAAAATCTTACAGTGGTATCACCAGAACCACTGGCTAACTGTCGACCAGAAGGACTGAAACTTGTGGATATTACAGCCTCAGCATGTCCAGGAATAGAGCTAGAAAACCGATTTTTTTTTTAATAAATTTGTCAATTTTTTAACTATGTTGTATGAATATATTTTGGTGGTCTTTAGATTATTTGCAGAAGTAAATTAAAACTAAGTTTATTGCAAAAAGCAGTTCAATATATTAATCATATTGAAAGGTTTACAAGATCTAAATTTCATTTTATCAAATTTTTACTAGTTAAGCCAGATTTTTATTTTGTCTAAAGTACAGTTCAATAAATGTTACAATGGCTCGTTTTAATGTCTCGCTTTTTTTTCAGAAGCTCTCTTGATTTCACATGAAAACAAAATTTTGAAATGGTTCAGTAGATTCAAAGTTGTATCCTCAAAACAAAGTAACTTATTACTTAAAAGCATCAGTTATACTTAATCCATTTTAATATTATAAATGCAGAAGTAACTCTGTTCCCTGTAAGATTTTCGAAGCAAAATTGCTAAATATCTATTTTGATGACATTATTTTGGATCTATTTAATTATAAAATTAGAACCAACTGTTGTTATTATCTAAACAGTAACGATTTTTGTTAAATTTCTTAAATGTTTTCGAAAGAATTACAATTAAATACCCACCTTGTACATCTCGTTACTGGCCTAACCCTAAACACAGCTTGTTGTTGGTATATTATTTCAACAACTTCTTCTGAATTTAAACTTTTTATGTCGAGAGCTTCCTCTAATGTCGATGTCACTTCTACTTCTTTAACATAGAACAAGAAGGGCTTGTCCTCCTAAAACAGATTGTAACATTTTATTAAGAAAATTATCAACCGAAATAAAGTAATTATGAAGAAAAATAATTGTTTACTTCTTCTAATAAAGCATTGCATATAAGCTGTAGCTGGTCTCTTGTTATGTTTAAGGGTAAATCCAAAGGACTACCAGCTTCTTCGCCAGTGTCCGACTTAAACCTTGCATGTACACAGCTGGGTACGTCAATATTATTTTCCATTTTTAATATTGCAAAAGTAAAGTTACTGTCAGTGTCGACACACAAAAACAAACTTTACAGACATAACCTCAAAAATTCAATCAATGCATGTCTGATGCATGTTGCATGGCAGTTTGGCATTGACACATAGCAAGTGACAAGTCATCCACAGAACACTATATATTCAGGACAGTACTCTACTCATAACTAGATTATTCTCTATTTCTTCTACTCTGGCACTCAACAACGCAACGGTCTTGTTTTAAATTTAAACAATTGTTTAAATTGTTTAAATTGTTTGTTTTAATTTGTATTTAGATTTAAATTTTAAACATTTCTAAGTCTAATCTTTCTTTCCAATTTTTCTAAACATAAGAACACACGCGATTTGTCGTTAATTTAAATACGGTATTAGTGAATAAAATTGAAGGAACGTTTTCACTGCATTGCTATCGGTATTCGGTAATTAACTTTTCTTACTTTAGTATATGTACTTACATTTATTTTTCCTTGTATTTTTTGTCATTATCATCACTTAGGTATTATAAATTTTAAATAATACTTAGATATACCTATCGTTGCTTAAAAACTAAAGGGCCATAAAGCAAAAAAATCCAAAAATATTTTTTTGCAAAAATACAATCACAATCTTTCATATTGTATGTTGCAAAAAGACATGGTTGTTTTATTAAATATTATATAGTATATTTTGATAAAAAATTGTATTCAAAAGTAACTTATGCTTATATCTGCTCTAGTATTCAGTTTATTATAAAAGTACTTAAAACATCTAAAGCTACTTAAAAATACGCTTTTTTTCTTCTTATTAGATATATTTAATATATATCTTAATACGAAAAAAAAATTTTTTTTCGTTTAGCTCTCCTGTAAAAAGTGTAATTTTGATTTGTGGCCCTTTAGTTTTTAAGCGATATTTTTATTTATTTATAAACTGGGTGGTGAGTTCTAATTGAATACTTTTTCAGCCCTTTTCTATTCGAAATTATAAAATCCTCATTTTGCGTATAAAATAAAAGAGGGTAGGTACATATATATGTTTTTTATTACGGCGTTATTAATAAAATTTTAATTTATGATTAACAATGGTGATTTATTACTTATTATTTTTAGAATCTTTACCCATTTCCAATTGATTTTACAAAAAAAACCAGATCATTGTTTATATACTTTTTTAATTTTATATACTTATAAAATATTTTTTCATCCTTACGCAGGTTTTATCAACCAAGCTTTGGAGGCAGAAAGAAACAGTCCATACTCAATGTGCAGACATGTCAAAATCAACTGATCTAGAGCAACAAATAAAAAAAAATACTCCTGTCGTCGTTCTTATGGACTTTTTTAAAATAAATCCATCTATAAAAACAAATCTGTTGTTCGAAAATTGTCACATATTAGATCCATTGAATCTATTTCATACACAAATTGCCATGTCTGCTGAAAAACGCAATTGGCCTATTGCAAAAAATACTCCCATAGTGGTTCTTATGGACTTTTTTAAAATAAATCCGTCTATAAAAATGAATTTGTTGTTTGAAAATTGCCGCATATCAGATCCATTTAATCTATTTCATAAAAAAATTACAATTTCTACTAAAAAACGCGGTCGCCCTATTAAGAAAAAAAGGGGAGGAAAATCTATATCTGACAATAGCCATTTAGAAGCTGTATTAAGGTACAGAAAGAAAAATCCACAAGCACATAGGGATGCGGTTAAGAGATATGCCCAGAAAAATCCACAAGCACATAGGGATGCGGTTAAGAGATATGCCCAGAAAAATCCACACGTAAATAGGGAAGCAGTTAAAAGATATTCGCTGAAAAATCCACACGTAAACAGGGAAGCGGTTAGAAGATATAATTTAAAAAGACGGAGAAAAAAAGCAGACCCAGTAGAAAAATAAATACAATCCTCAAGTGAACAAAAAATGGGTTGTATCTCACTATTGAGACCAAGTTATGGTTATTCGTAGTTTTTAGATATTTTTATGGTAATTTCTTTAATATAAATAAATTAATTTGAAATTGTAAAATCGTTTTATTTAATAAATTCAATATAGGTAGGTATTTTGCAGATAGGTTAGGACCAAAAATATTTGATGTGCCTAAATTTCTAAAGAAAGTCATCTGAGGCAGCTTATTAAACTATTTAATAGTGGCCTTAATAGAACATTTTCGAAAGAACATCTAGTTAGTAGCAAGCGTAGATATTGAAGAATATTCACAGCGCTTCAGCTTACGTAAAAGAAACGTTATAACTGTTCTCAAGTGATGCTCTGTCATACCATAAGTACTATTTTATCTATGGTTATACTTAGATAGATTTGTTTTTGTCTAGACTTGGCTTATGGTCGATACTTATGAAGAATTTTAAAATATCCATTTCGTTACTTAACTGACAAAGTTATTCTTGTTCATGGGACAATAAATAATATGAAATTCTCTCGGAAAATAGTGTCTACAAAATCATGTATCTACTCTACAATCTTTTGATCAGATAATAATGATGATAATACATAATAAAAATTAAAGACAATGAAATTTATAATCAGTTGTTTAATAAAATATTTACTTCTAGTGTTACAAATTGATTCTGTATTGCATTAATTACCCATAGATAGGTGAAAAAGAGATTTAGAGCTTGCGTCGGGCGCGACGGGGGTGATACGAGGGGCGGGGAGCTCTCACCCGCTCCGTGCCGTCCCCTGTGTTGCCAGTGTTGGGGGACTCGTCCATCGTCTCCGCGCGTGGGGTGAACAGCTTCCTTCTGCTACGTGTCACGCTGAAATCCATACTAATATTATTAACTAGCTGGTGCTCGAAGTCGCGAGCAGTCCGCGTTGAAAGGATAAATATATGAGTATGTGAGAATGAGTGTAATGGTAACGCCGGAGATCGTAATCGCTGTGACGACGAAATATCTTTTTTTTTTATGTCTTACATAGCCTATGTCTTATTCTGATAGCCTATGTCTTATGTATAAGCTTAGCTATATTATTTTAAAGTTTCATTGAAATCCATTCAGTAGTAAGGAGTTATAATATTAGTAGGAGTAAGGATGTGAAAGTAACTCTGTTTGCCCGTCTGTTACCTTTTCACGCCTTAACTACTAAACCAATCGTCATGAAATTTTGAATACACGTTGTCAGAAAGGACATATGGTCCAAGATCCAAATAGGACCCATCTGGTTAATGGATGCAAAGTGTTTTAAATCAAATTTAGTATGTTAAAAAATATATCTTGAATCCTGGCCAAGCTATGATTAATTAATAATTGAAAAAGTGGTATTAGTATTGATATTAACTTAAATTTTATATTACAATTCTTTACATACATACCTAGAAAGAAAAGGGTCCACATTCTTTGGGGGCGAATTCTCATCGGGCGATGGCATATCTTTGACTTCTTTTTTCTTAATTGGAATATCCAATGTGATATCACTAAAATCTTTTTGTAGACAGGTCATATCTTTTGATTGTTTCTGTTCTTCAGATACATTTTTAATTTTCTTGTCTTTTCTCAACCTTAATGTCCTTCTGGGTCTATCGTTTGTTTCACATTTGGTTTTTTCTGTAACTGGATCGTGCGATTCAACTTTGAGTTGTGTTTCATCCGCTTGAGAAGTTTGCGATATCAGAATTTCAAATTCGGTAACTCTCGGAACTGTCACATCTTTATATATACTCTCAAATTGATCCAGTGTGTTATTTTCAATATTTTGTATTTCGGTGAGAATTGATTGTTTGCCCACTTCTGTGTTTGTGTGTATCTTGTCATCATCTGTAATGACATCACATTCCTCGGTGATAGCTACGATAGATTTACGAATTGATTCATCAAACATGTCCTTCGAGCTTCGGGACTGTGACACAGTTACGTTATCGTTTGAAGAAATCGCGTTTTCTTCAATTTCTAAATTGGATTTTGTTGTATTAAGAATTTTATCATTTGAAAATTCAATAGTAGATCTACGGCTTACAGATGAGGATTTATTCTGATCATTTTCTTTGGTTACATTCATAACTTCAGATCCATTTTTGATTGCATTAGAACTAATGTTAAAATCTATATTATCGAAGTAAATCTTTTTATCTTTATACATTTTATCTCTCATTTTTTCATCGAAAAATGAAGATCTCTTAGGTTCGTTGACAGTTTTAATATTTTTGTGTGTTGCACTTTCAATCTTTTCAAATTCTGCTAGAGAATTGTAACCGCGATTAGAGCGTATGCCTCTTGTAACTGAAGTGAATATCTTATTTTGCGGTTCCTGCGGCTCTTTAAATTTTTGTGCTACAATGGGAGACATACTTTTTACTGAATCTCCTTTACTGTTCCTTTCCATACTTTCATTACTACAACAAGTCGCATGTACGCAACTATCATCATTACTACAAGAAGTTATGTGAACGCAATCATCATCATTACTGATTTGTTTAATCATTATACTTTGACGATATAGTAGAGAATGTCTAATTTCTTCAGCTGTAAATGTTGGTTCTAGTATTCCATCGTTCTCTTCAATGTCACTCTCATCCGACGAGCTCACAGTTATATCGATTATATTCGAATTATCTTTTTCAATAATACAGCAATCGGGTTCAACTTGTTCATTCTCTTTGATGTGACTTTTATTTGAATCGTCATCATCATCCCGATTGGTACAAATGCTGAAACTTTTTTCGGAAAAGTTTTCTTTGGCATCTGTAAAACTCTGATTTGCCGACTGAGACTGTCGTATCTTTTCTGTGACAAACGTACGTTCGTTGAGCGTTTCGTCCATCTGAAAAGTTCCTGAAGCTCTATTCGAATAATCACTCTCGTCTACATGGTTTCTTTCCATGGTCCGTTCCATGGTTTCCTCATCGGAATCCTGAAAAACAAATGATTTTATTGATGATATATTATATACTAGCTGGTGCCTGCGACTTCGTCCGCGTTGAAAAAGAAAAAAGTAGCCTATCCTGTGTCCGGTATGTCTAAATGTTTACATACCAACTAGTTTCATGAAAATCAGTTGATTCGTTTAAGAGTTATGGAGTAACATACATACACACATACATACATACAATACCTACACTTACAGATTTATTATTAGTATGTATGTATTGATAATAGAATACCAAACGAAAGTTCTCTTTCGATTAACGCTAAATTTGGATAATAGGATACCTTCGGAAGAAATTTCACATGAAAATAATATTACATTTTCCTAAATGTTTTGGAACCACAAAGATTCGTGTATTGTCGTATAAAAAAACAAGTGCTCGTTTCGGATTACACAGATCCATATTGGTTAGTAACAATTGACTTAAAAACTATGTTATCCATAGAAAGTGAAAACCAGTCTTGACATTTATTTGGCAGATTTAATAAAAATCAAATAAAACAGAAAACGATTTATGTCAAATTTTTAGGAACTTAACAAAACCAATGTCTGATGCTTTGATGTCTACTTACCTTAGATTTTCTTCTAAACATAGCAGTAATTGTCCTTAATTTCGCCTCATATTTTTCTTTTATATCTTTTAACTGGAACATGGAATATATTATGTGTATGATTATTTTGTAAATACCGTTAAGTTAATATGTTAAATTTAAAATAGGTGATTTTAAGCTTATCTAATTTAAAAAAAAATTCATAATACCGTTTATACTTTTATTTTAACTCGATTTTTATTAAAATAATAAGATTTAATAAGATAAATTTTTGAGTACTTTCTAAGAAAGCCTACTAATATTATAAATGCGAAAGTTCGTGAGGATGGTTGTTTGTAAACTCTTTCACGCAAAACGGCTAAATGGATTTGAATTGAATGCAATCAGGCAAAATATTATAATGAATCAATTCCTACTTATTTGTATTTATACTATAGTAAATCAGGCAGACAAAGTCGTTGCCATAAATAAATTCAAAGCGAGGAGAGTGGCTGATAAAAGTCAGTATGATAATTTACCTGTTCCTCATACAATTCTTCAATGTCCTTCACCAGATCCAAGCCATCTCTGCGCTCAGTGTTGACGCACTCCTGTAATCTTTCCACCTGTTTCTCCAGACTACAAAAAAGAGAATAATAAAATTCTTTGTGTGCGTTCTGAGTTATGGTCAAATCACACCGAAACGCGACATTTTTAAGATAGCAATAGAATATAGACCTTATTTACTACACCAAAAAGTAAACATTGCAATGAGTACGCGAGTAATAGTGGTGGTAATAAGCTTGATCGCTTGAACGATGACGTCATCGGCGCTAAGTGCCCAGTACTACAAGAAACCACTAGACGCTTGAATGAGCAACTTACTCGCTTTTCTCGTAACTGAGGCGCTCGATGCTCGCACGCAGCTCCAAGTTCTCGTCCCGCAAATCGTCGAAGTCGACGCACAACTCCTCGTACTTGTTGTTTAGCTTCTTGTGTTTCTCTTTCAAATGCTCGTAGCTGATGCGCATCTGTTCGTATTCGGCAATTTGCCGCATCGACGGGACGCTGTCTTGCAAGCTCTCCGTTGACGAACTCAACATCGTCATCTGCATCGTTTGGTCTATCGCTGTCGTAGAGACAGTAGCAAAGTCAGTAAAAGCCCGATAAAAGAATACTAAAAATTAAAGTAACTTTTAAACAGCGCATTGCCGATGCGAACATACAAATTACTACTCATAGTTCAGCTGGCTAACTTTCTTCTAAATAGTTGTCCTATAGTAATACTGTAATCAGTAATCGGTCAGTTTGTGAGGAAAATGTATGGATGGATGTTTGTTACTCTTTCACGCAAAAACAGCTGAACTGGTTAGTATCAAATTTGGCACACAGATAGTCTATTACCTGGATTAACATTATACTTCCTCATGAGTTCCAGACTCGATAACTAGCTAAGTTAACTATTGTAAAAGGTATATGAGTAGGTATAGAATTGAAGTGAGAGATAGTTACGTATGTCCTTGGCGAGGTCGGCGACGCCGAGCACCTGTTTGGTCTCGCCGAGGTAGCGGTGCGCGGGCGTGATGCAGACGAGCATGGCGAGCGGCTGCGCGCCCGTGAGCGCGGCGGCCAGCAGCCGCGTGAGGCGTGACTCGCGCACAGGCGCCGGCCTGCGCAGGCGCGCGGCGCGGACGCAGCGCGCCAGCACGTGCAGCGACGAGTTGATGGCGCGCGACTCGGCCATCCGCGCGCCCGCGTTCTGCGTCTGCGCCGCGCGCTCGCACCCCGCCAGGTCGCACAGCCGCAGCTGCGACACGCGCACGCCGCCTTCCACTGCAACGACACAAACACACACTCTCACTCTGTTACAGACACAATTCCTAAAATTGGTAGATTTTCCCATGATCAATCATATAATTGTATAAATTTTCTACTAAAAGCTTGATTGCTTAATAAAGATTTAATTAAAATGAGCAATTTCAATCGTCTATTTCTACTAGGTATGCAACGAATACGAGTATTGGTCTTTTAAAAAATTTGTTTTTATTTTTCACAGTTTACAAAGGAGTCTATTAAATATAGCTAGCATACACGAGTGATGATAAACAAATATTGGACCTACTTGAATCCGTGACTATGGTGATGGTGAAGATGCAATGCGAGCGCGAAGAGCGCGCATGCACTCCGGTGGCAGCTACTTGCAGATTCATTTTTCCTGCTACCAACACGTCGTACGCATCCGCTCCACTTCGTACGAACACTTGTAGAGCGTTCTGAAATATCATTTCATTTCTTTTGTTTAGTTAGAAGCACTTAAAACATGTTGCAGTCGTTAAACATCTCAGCGGCAGGACATTCACTGCTCGATATAGACCTCCCCCATTACCTTCCAAAAGGATTGCGGTCAGAAGATGCCTGGACCCACCATCGACCTGTTGCTCTCATCAGATCGTCTGTCCACCTTATGGGTGGACAATGGACATCCTATGTTACGCTTACCGGTCCATGGCTTCCACTCGAAAACCTCCCATCCTATGGTTCCTACCCACTGCCCTCGAGTCCTATCCCACTCCAGGGCCTCCGTACTCTTTCGTATGTCTAACCAATCTCCTTAGCATGTAACCCGAGTTTATAGTCCTCTCCATAGCGCCTTATTATTTTTTGAAAGGTTATTGTTATTTAAGAGGTGAAAAGTTACATATAATAATTTTACTTACAATAATTTGTCATCAATACAATAACTAAAGTAAATAATGATCCTTCATACTTTCAGTAAATTCCTGTGAATATTTTAGGTTTATAAAATTCAGATTATAAGTTTTACAGATTTCATAAGTAACGAAAAAACTTACCTCCACATATGCAGTTCCATTTGCATCCTCTCTAATGCGTAATCGAGGTGCAGTTTTCTTATCATTGCTACCGAGCAAGTCATATACGGCTTCATTGTAAACTTCGATAAACGAAACCTATAAGAAATGCACATTTTTGAATAAAAATAAATTGTAGATTTTGGGCGAATTTCAGTTACGAATTACTGTATTATTTTACAATCTTGACGAGCCCCTTGGTCTAATGGTTAAGGTGCTTGGTTTAACGCACTGACTCAGGGGTCACGGGATCGATTACCGGGAGGCCCACCTTTGGAATTAATTTTTATAGTTGGCGCTGATCTGGATCTGGCAAGTAGTGAGAGGACACACTGCGTTTCGCAGTCATTTGGTAACCAGTAACAAAAGACCGCCTAATATAGTTGACAGCATACTGGCATCACCTGTGGCGTTGTTTGTGTTATTAATGATGGTACCAGTCCAGTCTGTTGTGATGATCTTAACATTTAAAAAAATCAAGCACCAGATTATCAAAAATCAGATCAGCAAAAGATTATGGCATGTAATTTGATGTTGAATATTTTTATTATATTTAAGCTTGGTGTAGCAATACTAAATATAAATTCTTACCCAGACATAATGTTTCGTTGTTTTGGAGAGATCCAAATCGCTGGCAACCTGCTTTAGTTGATTATTTTTTAGTTGTATGCTCATCCTTCGATACTTTTCTTTCAATGGTATTCCTTCCGGATATTGCTTCAGTGCACTCAGCAACTGTAATTACAGTTCAACATATTAAGTATCATCTAGATTTCATAAGGAATAAAGCTATTTCTCATTAAACTAAAACAAAAGTCAAAATAACAATTCCTTAGCAATGACATGTAGCTAAAAGATTTTTGAGTCACATGATATTAATTTAAAAATATTTCCACATAGTTAGTCAAGCTTTCAACTTGATTTAACTATGTATCATATAACTCTACTTGGTTTTGCCTGCAACTTCATCAGTGCTCATTTTTCTTGAGCATTGAAAAATAAAAAAATCAACATGAGCAGACAATGTGTATGCAAAATTTTATGATGATCTGTTGACTAGTTAAGGCGTGAAAGCGTAATAAACAAACAAACTCACTTTCGGATTTGCAATATTAGTTAGGATTATAAGTTGTTTAGTTATTATTTATATCAAAGAATAGTTAGAAAACTTCAATACATGCCCGTAGTTCTTGATTCTGTTGAAGAGCACATAACATTTGAGCGCCATGGCCATTCGGTTTGTACAGTGGAGTTTGAGCGCCATCAATAACACTGAAGATATACTCGAGTGACCGAGGCGTCAGTCCCGGATCATCTACAGTGCCCATAAGTGTATACGTTTTGCCTGAACCGGAGGCACCGAATGTCACAAGTGTAAAATTATGCCCCTGTGCTAACTTCTTCAAGTTGGGCTTGACAACGTGATCAAATATCTCCTAAAATAAACAAAATGCCTTTACATACTACTAGCTGTTGCACGCGACTTCGCCCGCGTTACTTTATTAGCCTATGTTACTTGCTGATAATGTAGCTTTCTATAAGTGAAAGAATTTTAAAATGGATCCAGAAGTTTTTGAGTTTCTTCATTAAAAACATACTTGCAAATCTTTTCTCTTTATAAAATTATAGTATAGATACATATTTATATTTTTTTAAGTTAAGTACAATAGGCCGACAGTATGCAACATCATAGGTACAGCAAGTGGGCTGCCCACTATTGTGGAATTGTCTCCATGCCCTTGCTTTAGAGTTCTATCAACAAGCATGTTTACTTACTTTTTGGTTTGAATGTGATCCAAAAATATGAGAAAATGAATACATTTTTGATGTTGCTTGCTGTTGTTTTTGCCCATAACCGATGCTTGTGTCCATTGATGTTATGAGATTTTTGTCATGCATTACTCCATAAACTGGACTTGGGGTTTTGCATGGTTTTACTCTCAAGTAAACTTGTACCAACTCCCTGTCTTCGGCGTTATCAGTTTCATCAAATTTGTTACACTGATAGTTTGAAGTTAGATCATTTTGGTCACTCTGTTGATTCTGGTGAAACAGTTTGGTTCCCTTCTTTAACTTATTTTGCATGAAATAACGTCTGAGTGGTGGTTTTGGTTCGATGAAAGAAAAGATTTCTTGCCTCTGGTCCGCCATAATTGGTTCCAATTATAAAAGAAAACTATCTATAACCTGATAATTAATTCTGCAAAAAAAAAAAAACAATTACTTAATAAATTAACAATATTTGCTTATATAATATTCAACTGTGTTGTAACTTGTACATTATCAGATAATCCTCAAATTGTGGAATGAATTCATGTAGGTATGTGTTTCTGGCTATTGTGAGTTTACTTTTTACAATGTGGGTAGTCATATTTTATTAAATTGAATTGAACTTGATTCATAAAAATACTAAGTACTTAGTTCATTAATAGTTTTCTCGTAATTATTGTGTGGTAAGAAAAAAAAATTTTTTGGGAGATATTCAAAGAGGAAAGCATTTTAGGGTTATATAGGCATAATACTATTATATTATTAAGACCAAGCATATATTATATTAATAGCTGGTGCCTGCGACTTCGTCTGCATTGAAAAATAAAAAAGTAGCCTATCCTGTGTCCCATACGTCTAAATGTTTATCTACCAAGTTTCATGAAAATCAATTAATTCGTAGTTATGGAGGAACATACATACATACAATACCTACACTTACAAATTTATTATTAGTATTGATAATTATATGTTTGGTCTTAATAAAAAGTGACCCTACTAATAAAAGATAAATGAGGCTTCAAGTAAAAATGTAATGTATTAATCGCTCAGTGGCAGTAGGTAAAAACTACAAAAATACCTAACTTTAGGCTTGTTAAAATTGACTTATATATTACTTTATTGCTTGTTAATTTTATTTCATGTTAGGTACTATAAATTATAAAGATAATTGCATAATAAGAAATTAATGCTTACTTTAGCTGGTGTTTTAACATAAGTATAAGTAATTAGTAACATAAGTAATAAGTTCAAATTGTAAAAAAAATAACAATGGGAAAATCTTAGTAAAAACCAAATAGAATGTTACCACCTACAATAACATTAAATAAAGTAAATATTATAACACTAAAACTCTTATAATAATTATTAATTTGTAAATGCACTCGATAAGTTATAATTACTTATTTCACTACAAAACCAAACAAAAGAACACTAAAAATACCGTGGCTGGACAAACCGTTTGAAATTTAAAAAAATATTCGGCTTGTTCGTTGGTTGGCACTTGGCCCGCATCAGTGTCTTTTCGGCTTGCTGTCATAAATTGTCAATGTCGCTGTTCATTTTGAGCTCAGAGTACAACAAACTACCCTAAATAACATATCAACATAAATATGTAATATTAGTTAATGTAATATAAGTTATTTATTCATTTTACTAACCTTGTAAGCTTTGCCCATCTTATAAACAAAATAAATTAACAATGTTGTCTAAATAATTTTATTATGTAAAAAACTAGATGGGGTGCGTCAAAGAATGTAACCACAAAATTAAATATAACTGTGCTCTAGCAGTGGGTGGGTATAGTATGTACTTAGTACTTACACTGTGAGCCAAAGGAGCTTATATTTGAGTCTGTGACTGCTGCTGATTGAAATTCACTGGGGCCCTAGTCAAAGTTCGAAAACAATAAAATTAAGAAGCGCCATCTTACATGGGTGTTAAACTGAAAAAGTGGCAACAAAATCCGATAAATATAGATGGCGCTAGTGTGAACAGTGAGAGTGAGAGTATGGAATGAATGTAGTTGACGGAGTGAAGTGCGCCGAGTTGAATTTTGGTTGAACACTAAGCCTCACCAGCGCCACCAATTTATCGGTTTCGACCATAGAGAAAGTATAGACTAGAGTAGTCATTAAAATAATAATAGTCGTGAAAACGAGACGATTTTATGCTTTATTACCTTAGAGAGAGCGAGACACATTATTGATTTTTTGTCTCTCTTTGCGTATGCGTTTTTATTGTTTGCCACACTTGAAAGTGTGGCACACAAATCTCTTGGAGCACTGTTTTTTGCCGATTTTCATATTTCAAGCATTTTTCAAAGTTCCTGGGTATTGTGTTAGGTGTGGTACGTGTTGCTGAAAGTGGTGATAATGGTGAACTGTAGCATTTTAGGCTGTAAAAGTCGATCAGAGCGAAATGTTGAAAACATAACCTTTCATATGTAAGTGCTTTATTTTTTGGTTAAATGCAATAATTGTTGCATGCATGTTCAGTAAACATCTAATTTATGTCTTGTTATAAATTTTACAACTGTTTAAGATGATATTTTTATGATTTTTCTCTACGGTATGTACTATGTGGTACTATGTTTCCGTCCTTATCGGGTGTACGCTCACCGCTTCTCTTGTATATACTCTCTCTACGGTTTCGACGGACACTTTTAATACTCAGAGATTGTCCTCCTTACTCAATTCTCCTTGAATAAAATGTTTGGGATTGACATAATATACCGTCGCTAAATCACGCCATACTCCCTATGTACTTCCCATACATTTATTCTTTCGAACTTCGTTACTGTTTAAAATATTACTTTGACTAAGGCCCCTGATCTGTAATAAAGCACTGGATAGGCTGCTGTCAAATTACTTTTGTCTGTTAGAAAATCGCCATTTTGGCGCTGTAGGCTATGGAGCCTATGGAGTGTAAGTACATGGAACTAAAACTAGTGATGGCCGCATGATAGGGACATTTACAGAATACACATTTCTTCATGTTTCAAAACTCAAGCGGACAAAAATCAGTCCCTAAGACAACAACAAATAGAATAAAACAGACACTATTATCTATGGATTAAAAATACGCAAACATCAAAATTAGTTCCTGTACTTTCGTATGGCGGCGCTTCAGGGGCCCTAGACAAAGTGCCATAACGATAACGATAACGAAGTTCGATAGTTATAAATTAGTCATGTGTCGTTATGCGTTTTCTGAATAACACAACAAAACGTTACCGGCGCTATAACAACGTTGTGCAAACCGTCTATTTAACAACGATCTATTTCGCAACCACCGTTCAATCAAACGTCAAAATAAATATGTTGTTGTAAAACAGTCTTTCGTTTTTGGATCCGTTTTTCGTTGTGGTTAATTTCGCGTTGTTAGGCATTGTTAATTATATAAATTGATTTATTGCGCTTAATATGACGACTGATAATATACTTATATATATACACTAATTTACAAGAACTATACAATTTTCACATCAATTAGGTTTTACACACACAAGTATTCGTAACGAACCTAAACAATAACGGCCGTGACTTATCGAGACCAAGGCAAATATGTCACTAATTAGGTACTTGAAATTTGCATTCACAGTCATCAAAACAAAATGAAAGAAATTCGGTAAAAAAACAACAAAAAGTATCGAAAATAATCGAAGTTTATCTTATTAGTATATGCATAATCTACGGAACAATGTCAAAGGTCGTAATACATCGTATCTGATTAGATATTACCGTCTCTTTTTATCATACTTAACCGGTGGTTGCGAAAGAGATGGTTGTTTCATGCGTTCCGTTCGTTATGTTGTAAATTTTCCGAACCGAAAACGAAGTCCGTTTGCTACAACGGTAGACGGATTGGTGCACGGGAGAGTTTGACGTTTTGAGAAATAGATCGTTGTCAAAATCTCCCACAACGTTTGCGTTGCCGTTCAGCCACAACGTTGTGAAAACGATTGGTGCTACATAACGCCCACCGCTATTATAAATGTATGGGAAGTATCACGTGATTTAGCGAAGGCATATGTCAATCCCATACATTTTATTTTTAGCGAATCGAATCGCTACGGACGGAGCGAATGCAACTTGTCTAGGTCCCCAGAATGGTACACGAAAGTATATAATTTGTATGGGATCTATACTGTCCAGGTTATGGAAGTCTCAGATTGAAGTCAATGGTGATTGGTGACACTTGCTTGACTGACACTTGTGATTGTGATGTGACAGAGGGGAATCAGGTGAATTGAGGTGAGAGGTGAGGTGACGACTTGATGAGAAATTGATTTGTATTTTGTTGTGTTGTGTTGTGTGTGAGAAATGTATCACTTTGAGAGTGAGATGAGATTAGATTACTGACTGGACGTGAGGAAAGTGATTAACTAATGTAAAATGTTTTTTGCTTCAACTAGCTACTTTTATTAAGAGAATATTTAATTATCAAAACAAATAGAACATGTATTATACGTAGATTAAAGTGGAAGCATATGCTACCGTTTTGTATTTCCACTAATATGGATTTTAAATCTACATTGCTGTTATGTTTTTTAAACGTTTTCAATTGTGTAATTTCTAGAGGCCCCTCTTTACAAGAGGAAAATATGCCAAAAAAAATTAACGAATGCCAACGTTGTAGAGTATTGGCTAAATCCTTTGATGATTGGCTTCAAAAAACTTCTAGAGGAAAGTATGAAGGCGGAGACGCCGCTTGGGAAGAAACCAAATTAAAATCGTACTCTCGCAGTGAAATAAGACTAACAGAGATACAAGAGGGCTTATGTTCAGAATTAGAACGATATAAAGATCAATGCTACACTTTGGCCGAAGAGGCTGAACAGGCTATAGAAAAATGGTGGTTCCACGAAGATCCATCATCTGACTTCTACACTTGGTTGTGTATAGAAACACTTCAATATTGTTGTCCCAAAAAACATTATGGCGAACTTTGTAGCCCTTGTCCTGTAGATAGTTACAACATGATATGTGGTGGTAACGGCAAGTGTGATGGAGACGGTACAAGAAAAGGCAAAGGTTCTTGTATTTGTAAACAGGGTTACATGGGCGAAATGTGTGAGCAATGTGATAAAAATTATTACAATGCAGATGCCGGTTTATGCTACAAATGTCATAAAGCTTGCAATGGATGTACTGGTAACGGGCCAGACTACTGTAATGAGTGTAATCCCGGGTGGGCGGTTAACGAAAACGGTACATGTGTTGATATCAATGAATGTAATGCTCCAAGAACATGTAAAAGTGATCAGTTCTGTGTCAATATAGAAGGTTCTTATACTTGTAAGAAATGCGATATTAAGTGTAAAACTTGTAATGGAAAGAGTGATTCGGAATGCACATCGTGCCATCCACACTACATCATCTATAATGGATTTTGCATAGATGAAAGCGAAAAAATCAATTTAATAGTAAATACTTCACAAAGATTGGTTTTATATGTGACACTTTATGGTCTAATTCTTGCTTTCTTCAGTGCTTCAAATTTTTTAACTATCTTAATGGTATTTTTGACCATTTTCATATATCATTTTGAAAAATATTGTGAAAATAACATTTACGATGTGTTTTTAAATATGTCATTTTCTTATTCGACTGTACAATAGTTTATTAAAATCAATTGGGAACTATAATTTCGTCTTTAATATTATTACACACTAAGAACATTAAAACAACCTTTGGAAAGGTGTATTAAAAATACATTTTATTTCAAAAGGTACATAACTACAGTTTTAAGTGTCAATTTATATACAAAAATTAAAATACAACTTCTTGGTAGGTACAAAAACTATAGTGTAAATATTATAGTACAGGAGTTACAACTAAATAATACATTTTTAAACAGATAAGAAAAATCTTTTTTGTTATAAATTTGGAATTGCAAGGTAACTGATATGAAAAATGTTATTCTAGATTTTTTTTCTGTAAAGATTGGCAAATATTTTGGCGGAAAAAGCACAAAGACACCATTTTAATCCAAAAATGGGTTTTTATTTATTTGTTTATGTGATGTTACAAAAAGAGTGAAACAATACAATAGACTGTTCCATTTCTACATTGTGTGCAAAATGGGTAAATACAGATAAAAATGCTCTTTGGTGAAGAGAATATTAAGATACTTATTATTATTATTACCTATATAAAGAGTGCTTAAACAAAGTTTCAAATATATTAATAAAATTAGTTAATTAAACATTAATTAAAGTTTATTACAATAATTAAGTTGACGAAAAAATAATACAATTCATAAATGGAAGTAACTTTGTTCTAAGAAGTTAATATATTTTTGGTATTACTTAAGTACATACTAATTATAACACCACTCTAAAACTACATGTTAAAATAAAATCCTAATCTTAGGCCCTTTGCACATTACGATACTCTTTTGTTACGACACTCCAGTTGAATACCAGTTGTATATGTACTTTTTTGCGACATCAAGTACGTATATTAGTCAACTGAAAGATGACTATTAAAAAAAAACAATACTGGACTAATCCTTTTGTATTAACAAAAAGAAATATAAATTGCAGAGCTTTAGAATTACAATAATACAATAATCTCTAAGAATTACAAAGGCAGAAAATGTTAAAAAAATTGTATTTAAACATGCAAAAATTTCGATTTTTCTGCTTAAATTTAGTGTTTTATTCTTACTTCGTCGCCACTTTGAAGATACTTGTTAGAAACTATATGCAAGGGCCACAAACAACAAATGAAGTCGATTCACCATATAAATGTATGTGAGATTACTCTACAGAGACCCAACACGAGGTCTTTGAGTATTGTAATGTGCGAAGGTCCTTATAATACTAGTAATTTGTTCACTAGTGTTCAAGCAATAGCATAGTGCAATTCACAGGGATGAATTGTGGACTGCTCTATACCGAATATTTTAAGTGCATTGAAATAAATCACTATGAAAAGATACACGCGACTAGCATTTCGAATGCTCTACACATAAATACAATACACAAGTAAAATTTAAACCAGCAGGTAAGTAAGTAACATTTGAGAAAAGTTAATACACAGATAGCCAAATATATAAAATACAAAATGTGAATAATATTCTCTACAAAGAAATTTTTAAAGTAAAATTTAGTTACGATTTAATTCGTAATTAATTATCAGTCTGCACCAATTAACGGCTATAAGCTATACAGTTGCTTTTCGGTCCCTTTTTTAATACTCACTGAATACTTTGTCATTTTGAAAAAAAAAAAATGCATATAAAATCATTACCTATACAAAACTTGCTATAATTTGCCAAGTGTTGTAAATTATGATACAATTCTAATCAATTATTATAAATTCAGTCTGTTTTTGTGGAATGTTTTGGAAAATTCGTTGGATTAACATTTTGGGCGCGCTATAGTGACAATAGCATAAGGAAATCTGCAATTAGCCTTCTACATACAACTTTAATTTATATAAATTATTTATATTAATAGATTTAGTTCTCATAATTTGTGATCTTTGTTCTTTTCGATGACTGGCTTGTAAAATTCGTGATGACTATGAAAATTGCTCAAAAATTACTCAGCTAGGGAACTATCCAATTCACACAGAGCAACATCAATTTATTTCTATTTAATACTTTCTCCGACTTTTGGCCAGTTTTAAATCAAAATGTTAAATTATGATGAGCAATGTGTCATAGTCCCTTTTATACTAACTATTATGATACAAATGAGTAAAATTATAAAGGATCGCTTACAAAAAATGTTGCTATATAGTATTGGCAGGGTACACTGGGTACACGCGGCAGCAAAAGTCCTGGTTGTGGTCAAATGTCAGACCATTAAAATTTCTTCCTTATTAAATTAACCATTAAAATTATGCAATTAGGATCAACAGCGCACATTTATCTCCACAGAATTGCTTGTGCGATGGTAGCCACTTGCCATCAAGTGGAGTGTCAGTCCTATGATGATTAATCTTTTACCTTTTACACACTCTACAGATAATGCGTTATTGGGTCAAACTTACTACCGACTACGCTGATATGGAGCGTCTTTTTCGTTTTAGACTTTTAGTCGACCCATCGTCGAAAAAAGAAAAGATTAAACACAATAATTATCTTTTCTTCGAAAATTTAGGATGCACATCAATCCTAAATCAATTTTTTTGAAAAAGTAACTAAAAGCGAACTAGCAGTATCAGTTTAACATAAACAGTTTAAATATTTTATTTAAGTTACAACCAACATAAATTATCCTAGTGAAAAGTTAAGCAGCTTAATTAATAAGTCAAAATTTTCGTACGTCAACGTAATGGCTAAAAACTGACGAGTACAGATACAGTTGGGTATTTTAAATAATTAAAGACTTGATGTTTGTGACCTATTTACACAGCCTAAATTATAAATAATTAACAGCTCAATTGTTTCAGTAACTGAGCCTCTAAAAAGTTAGTAAAGTGCAGGCACATAATGGTGTAAGGACGAATTGTACCAACACTGCTACAAAAGGTCGCGAGGGACAACATAACTAAGACATTTAGAATAAAATCACTAGAAAAACGACATAATTTAGTCAAAAACTTTGTCCGATTAATATTATTCATTTTCCTTTATAAACTCAAAAGTATGTCTTATTTTAGTTCTAACAACCGCTCATATTATGTATATTTATAGTCTTAAAACAGTGCATTGGGATATAGTTAGGTATCCTATCAAGTAAAACTGGGTTGCAGCACATTACAACAGCAGCCAGTACCGTTTAAACTAACTGAGAGTGTGTAACTTAAGTAAAGTTGAGCCGCGGTAATCCGACAAACATTTATGAAGGAGGTGTCGGGGTACCAATTTACATTATAGACTACTTAAATAAATTTAAACTGGGTCACTTGTTACATGGAACTATTTTTGAGAAAATCAATACTATGTTATTGGTACTGAGAAATCAAAAATTACACAGGGATTTATCTGAAATCTAAAAAAAAGTCATAAAGGGAGAAGTTGAAGCGCATCGACAACTTGCTGCAATGCAATGACTAGGGACGTTTCTCACAAAAACAATACAGAGTAAAAGCTAGAAAAACTAGGGGCGATGGAGGGACGACATTCCTGAGAGTAATAAAAAAATCGCTGCACATGATAGAAGTGAAAAATGTCTTCACCGTCACCGACGCCGAGTGTGACGGTTCACGGGTTCACTTACATTCACTCCTCACCAATAGACGCGCCTAAAGAAGTTCTCACTTTAAAAAATATGGATTAGTCATAGACCATAGAGAATGGGCAGAGTAATACCCGCATTAAATTGACCACTCTCTAGAAAGAGATAGAGCGATCGTGCGGCTAATACCTATCTCTTCCCTCTCTTTCCTGAAAAAGACGACTTCTCCTGAAGAAGCCACACGATCGCATCGTCGCTCTCTCACTTCTCTGTCTGTATTTACTTTACGGGTTGATTAGTGAACGCTCAATCCATATGTGGGTTATGTCGAGTAACTTTATTAGTGCTGTAGTGAGAGGAGAGCCGAGTGACCTGAGCTTAAGTTTCACTCGTCACCTCAGCAATAAACGCGTCTAAGGAAGCCTTGTCACTTGAAAAATGTTGGTGCTAAGAAACCTCATTTATGGTTCAGTCGAGCAACGTGGTGCGGTGGTGAGAGGACAACTGCGCGGCGAGCTGCCTGTGTTGCAGCAGACAGTAGAGTATGCCGGCCTGAGCCATGGCGTCCACCGTGCCGGCCGCTAGCAAGTCCGTGCGCTGCTTGTGGCCGGCGCTTGCGCTCGCCGGCCTCAGCAGAGTGGGGCCGAAGACGGTCGCCAGGTTGTGCAGCGACATCTTGTTGTCGGCCTCGTGGCTGTTCACCTTGACGAAGTGGTTCAGCAGAAAGTCGATGCAGTTCTTGTTGAGGTCGGGCAGCTGCGCGTAGCACTTGAGCAACGCGTGGCGTCGCGTCTGCGCCGGGCCCGACTCCACGGACGTGCCCACACCCTGTTGGAAAAAAAGAAATGGGGTGTTATTAATTCTGTCGTGGACATGGCCGTGCCAGGAAATTTCATATATTAATCCAGTTAGAATCTCTTTACCTGTGTAGCGCTCCATGCCCGCAATAGCTCCGGATACAGGGCATCAGTGAACAGTGCTTCGGGCAACTCTCTTAAATACAATTTCAATACACCGGTCACCGAATGAATGTCCACTTCCTTCAGTAGCTGCTCCGCTTCGTATGCGTCTGTAAAATGCATATTTTTATAGTTATAAAATTTATAATTATTTTTAAAAGTTGAAGTTTTCTTTAAAACAAGGCTCAGCTGTAAAATACCAAGTCGTAAAAATAAACAAACCCTTTGTTATCTATGGTCTTTAATCACGAACCAATCTCATTTTCTGTGAAAATTTTGTTAATGGATCACAAAATCGCGTTAAATTAAATTAAGTCCGAAGCATTACTGTATTTACTAAAGAGTAACAGGATGCAATACGCACTAGTTTCGAAGCTCTTCTTGAGTCTGTTGAGATCTGATGCGCTGCCGGACACTCGATAGATGCCCACCTCGTGTATGCCACGTCGTTCCACCTCACGTACGCATGCGCTTATTATAAACGGAAGGCTGCGTTTCTCACGTCTGGAAACACACATAACAAACAATGAGAACTTTGGGATCGTATTATTACATTAAGGGCCTCTTTCACAAACTACATGTAAAGTGTAGATTAGTTACTTTTAGAAATCATTTTCTGTTATATTGAATTATGCACTCAGTTTACTGCATCATTCGATAGCTGATTTTTTTTATTATTTTCTATTTAATTTTTGGGACGTTTACCGTACAAACAAAGGTATATCAGCTCCATTATCCCCGGTTACCGGTGACTTTAAATGACAGTTCGGCCTACTTGACGTTTGAGAAAGAGGCGCTAAATGTAATGTAATAAGTATAGGAATTATCATATTAAATTGAAAATGCGCCATGAAATAAATAATTGAAATGACAAAAATGATATTACAAACAAAATCAATTGTTGTTGATAGAATAAGCAAAGTAATTACAATGAATGGACTTACTTGGCGACATGCGTGATCTTGGCGCCAAAGAGCGCGCCCGGCTTGGCGGAAGGCACGCGTCGCGCGGACCGTTCGGGCGGCAGCAGCCGTAAGCGCA
This sequence comes from Synanthedon formicaeformis, assembly GCA_945859745.1. Classification (NCBI taxonomy): domain Eukaryota; kingdom Metazoa; phylum Arthropoda; class Insecta; order Lepidoptera; family Sesiidae; genus Synanthedon; species Synanthedon formicaeformis. The sequence continues at coordinate 8,176,005 of OX243965.1, forward strand.
GAGGCAGCGAGCCGCCGCCCACGCACACCGTGCGCGACACTCCGCCGCCGCTCTCCGACACCCATTCGCGGCTAAGCTGGAATCACAATCAAAATTCCGCTTAAGAAGTGGCAGGGCACATTGCTTTTCGTTTCGCACTCATTTCTGGCCGTCTGCCGCGTTCGAACTCGTTTTCTCGTGATAATTTTTATTGCAACCTGCTGAAATTACCTTGAGCGTACACTTTCCTCTGAGCACAGGACGGGCGGCGTCCTCGTAAAGCAACAGCCGAAGGTTCTGCGAGCCCTCCAAGTCGATCGTGAAGCTCTCGTTCCAACGTGGCTGTGCGCTGCGGCACACCAACTTGGACTTTCCCTTGCGGAAGTAGTGGCCATACGAGTCCACCTCCACCACTATATAGTAATCTAGAACATGGAAATTTCGATTGCGTCAATGCTTCATAGTGTCATTTACTTCCAAGGCCACTACGGTAAAACAACAGAGCGTGATTTATAGTGTTATGTAGTCGCTAGATACCTGCGGCTGTGTCTAGTGGCGCGGTCATGCCGCCAATGTGGAGATGCAGATCGCCCAGCAGCAGCGAGTCGTCGCGACCGCTGCGCAGCAAGTACGAGCCCATGTCCGTCTGCAGGTAGCTGCGGCACGCCGTCACCCACGACTGAAGCTCCAGCATCGTCACTGGGTGCGAGCCCACCGGCGGCGTAGACGACGCCTGCACATTACACACATTTAGGAATAGTGGTCAAAATTAGACCCTAATTCAATTAAATTTAAGTACTATGTTAATCTCTGTTCAGTTTGACCACACACTTTGATCATAAACAAAAGAGTATACAGTCATATTACATGGTCGAAAACTTTTTGTTAAAAGGCATTGAGGAATTTTAGACGAGAAGATATTTCGAAACTTCCCAAACGCTGCCTATTCAAGCTGGATATTGGGTGCATAACTCACAAAACCGGTTCTCCTTACCTGGAGAGCGTGTATTGAGTCCACCCATTGGGTCCTCTCGTATTCGGAGCTGAGGAAGAAGATGTGTTGCCTCTGCAACGCCGATCCGCCCGGAGCGCGCGCTCCCACGCGGAGCATCAAGTTGGGCGAGGCCAGTACCAGCTGTCCTTCTAGCTCTGCCAGCTTCTTGCGCTGCTTCTCCGCCACGCGACCGCCTATTCTTTTCTGGAACGAAGCACGGACTCCATCAAACAAACTATACTCGGAAACAAACTATACTGACTGTATCCTAGAGTCACACATAGACATAGAGAATGGACTGAGCAATACTCTCATGAAATTGGAAAGACATAAACAATAAATACAATAATAGAAGTCTGGCAGATTATTGGTAGATCGACAAAGTGAATGGTGTTTTAGTGACCTTGTCGTCTTGGCTCGCCCGCTCCTCGGCGAGTATCTGGTCGCGCATGGTGGACGCCTGCGACTTGAGCGCCACGATGTTGGCGGGAGAGGCCTCGCGCGCGTCCCCCGCACCTGCGGCCTCCTCCTCCACCACAACGATGTCCGGCAACGCGATGAACCACTTCAGCTCGAACGTGAACTTGTCGCGCCCGGAGGCCTGTGCGCGGGACAACTGATGGATCAATTTATAGGTAATTCATCATACAACTAGGGACGATCTAATGGCAATCAAACACGATCATCAAGTCTATCGTCCAATCCAATGAATTTTGCATAACATAATACAAAATTACACGTCAAGTTAGCTTGATTAAACGCATCATGCCGATTGGACGATACTTGATCGTGTACAGCTGTGATAATTGAGTAAAAAGTAAAAATGTTCCTAGAGCCTCCTTAACTAATTTTTATACAGAGAAATGGAATGGAAAAAGAAGTACTATTGATGATAGCAAATATTACAAAAAGGAAATATTTTGTTCCGAAATATTTAATAGTTTTTTTTTGTAAATTATTAATTTTAAATACTAACCTTATATTTGGCACAAGCGATGACGTCATTGAACAGAAACAGATGCCTCAATTTTCTGTGACCATCTGAGAGTTCTACTATGAAAGAATTCTTGACAAGTCTTCGTTGTGCCCGATCTGCAAACTGGAATACAAACACCCTAATTATTATTATTCTTAATTAAACACATATGTTCACAAAGTACAAATTGGTATTATGCATATACTCGTAATTTGGCCATGGACCGCACGCGACGGTCTACAAACAAAAGACAATAGATTTTTTTTGTTTGTTTAATATGTGTCATTTCAAACGTTTACATACAAATTTAATCTAATTAAGTGAGTTAGAATTTTTATTATTAAGTTTTATTAATTAATTTAAAATCATATTTAAAATTCTTGTCAAAACAGTGTAACTAGACGGGTCAAGAAGACACTTGACGCGCTTGTCAAAACGTCAATTAAATTAATATTGATCTACAAAAAAATACTTCAATACAATTCATATTACCATCCATAAAAAGAAAAAAATATATATTTTACTTACTGGAAACATAGATTTCGACTGTATGAAGTTGAATTCGTCGAGGAAATTTTGGGTCATGTTTAAGGCATCCGTCAACATTGCATGGTCCGGGTGACTAGCTGGTGTGTATTTGATAAGATCCTGTAAAATATTTAGTCGTTGAGGAGTTATTCTAACTTTAGCTTTGTTTATTAATTTAGGGATAATCCAGTTTGAAACGATATCAATACACAAAAAGAATCTAAATTAAACTAAAATGACATACGATCAGGCATGTTATAATTTTATATGAGAATTCGGCTGCAATGGTTTCACAAGAACCTAACATTTTTCGGCTAACCGGTTAAGCAATTTCTGAGATTAGCGTGCACTAACGCACGGACACAAATAAAAAACAATTTTTTTTTTACCTTAGTAACAAAAGTACAACGTGAAGTTAATTTTTTAAATATTTTATATGTATATGTCACCGTATAATTGTATGAACCGTTAGTTTATAGCTAGTGAGATTATAAACTGTCGACAGACGACATTATATTTTCGTAAGTTTATAAACCGACCATGTCTAGCCGTCAGTTTATAATCTTACTATCAAACCCGTCAAATTACAAACAAATGAACCAATCACTGCACAGTCTTGCAATTTATCACTCGCGAAATTGTAAACTGTCCATTGATTGGTCGGCGTAGGTGGCACGTGTTCGTGTACATAGAGTTACAAACAAAATGAATTGGAATTATTTGTACCAGTGGGTCTAAATGGAACTTTCTTTTTATTATTAACACTTTTTGGGTACCAACAGTAGTGGTGTCATGTTTTTTGGCATGATGGTATTATTTATCAGATGGTCGCCTTCCCTGACCTTTAGCTAAATTATACTCTTTTATTAGTTTGATCACACTTTTAATTTTTTTATTTGTCCATTCACACTTCTTACTATTTTGCTTATATCCACTGTGATAGTTTTGTAGATCTATAGATCAGCAACAATTCACTATAGAATTCACTATTGACGGCTAGTCATGGTCAGTTTATAAACTTACGTAAATTTAAGCGTTAGATTGTAAATTTTAATGTCCGTTGACAATCTATAGACAGTTTATAATCTCACTAGATAAATTACAAACTAACGGTTCGTACAATTAATTATACGGTGACATATACAAACAAGGCTCGATTTACGATTTAATTATAATACTGACGTGCAATACTAGGGCGTTCTTCTGCACCCGGGCGACAGGCTTGTGCAGGAGGTCGTCGAGCGACATGGGCTGTCCGCGACAAGCGATCTGCCGCGTGAGGTCCGCGAAGCGTGACGAAGTCGCGCACCGCCGCCGCACCGCGTCCGTCGCTCGCATGTAGTTGTGCAGGAACGCTCCGTACACGTTTATGTTCTCCGCCTACAACGTCACAAAATGATTTATTTTTCGGCAGACTGAGCGGTGCCTGTAAACACACAAGCAACGTCAGGACCTCAACACACTTGAACACATGATATAGATAGTTACCATTTTTTTAAAGTGACTGCCGACCGATAGAGGCTCTTCCCAACTGGCGATAGCCGCCTTCAAACCTTCTAGGAAGCTTTTATGCAGTTCATGAAGCTCCGATATTTTGTAGAATATCGTGTTGAATTCTTCCTCCGTTATTACAGGCTGGGAGGTTGACAGTGTTGCTTTTATTGCATTCATATACTGGAATTCAGATATGTAATATATATCGTGAGTTATAATGCCAGAAATATAATTCAAATCAAATTCGAATACATAAAGATGGAATGGTAATGTAGGCGCGTCGTTGGCGCTATAACTATGCCGGACGGTCATAGTCAGTCATATTTCATTAAAATGACACTTAATGCCGACTTGTGCGTCCAATACTAGCAGAACAAAAAGTTCAACCTCAAGTATTAAATAGGAAATTTTTTATTAGGTTTAAGCTATTTACTCACCTCTGTTACTATGTAATTATACCTGTAAATTTCCCTACAATAAAATAAACAAATATCGTAGGAAGTATATATTTTCATTGGCAAGTCAGAAATTACAATAAAAAATTTGTTATTCCTAAAAATGAAATTGAGCTTTATGTGTAAACAAATTCCTGTAGTGTCAAGCGACATGAGTCAAGCGGCGACATTTGTCTTAATACGAAATATGTCCGATGGCCTTTCCATTTATCTGTTCCGTGATCCAAATGATACCCTAACAAATTCTGTATTACTATATTGAGGTTAATTAAGTATTCTGCGAAATAACAGAGCCAAACCCTAAAGTGAAAATAAGCAATGTTGCTAAAAAGTTATAGATAAATATACCTTTTCCATAACGTATAAACATTCTACATAGACAGTTTCACTCTCGATGATACTCGTAACTATGCATCTATGCATAGTAAGACGTTCAGCCTCAGCATTGTTACTGTTAGTTGATTCCTGTAAAAAAAAAAAACTTATTATTGCACATAATTTTGTGTTACATAAGTTGTTTCGAAGTACAATAGGTTTAACGCTTTTTGTTTGTGATAACAAGATTGTTGGACTCCTAAACATTTGTACTTGCAAAGGTATATAAAACTAATCACATAACAATTCCCATTGCATTGCTTGAATTTAAACGATATGACTTTTTGGTATTTCTTACTGCTACGAATAATTTTATTTGACTTCACTCGAGGCAGTGATTCTGATAGTAAGTAGTTTTCTTTGTACAAATTTATGGTTTGATTACCCAGACACTTCTCTTCTTGTAAACTTAATATCTATAAGATACTTGTAAATTAATTTTTAGTTGTGTGTGTGTTTGTATTTCAATGCATGTCATCATATAAAATAATTCAACAGGTATTGAACTCAATCAAACGGAATGGTCTCCACTGTATGATGCAATTATTTTTAGAGATATTACAGACATAATAAATGAATTACAAAATAGTGGGGTAAGTGTACTTAATCGTTTTAATCTCCATTAAAAAACATTTCAAGTCTTTTCCTAAAGACTATCACTTCAGCTAAATTCCAAAGCAGACAAGTTGTCGAATTGAATTTTTTATTCCCAATATAAGTAATATCAGATATTCAACATTGTTTCATTACGTTCATCCAGTTATCAGTTATATAGGTTGATAAGACCCATTTAATTAAACTTCGACGCCCAAAGCAAAAACGGGGTGTTTGACTTGGGTGTCTGTGAATCCAAACTCAACGTAGCTGTATGTGGAATCGATTTTGTACCTTTTTTTTTTGTTAGAATGTTGACGTGATTTGGATCGTTCTTAGTCATCAGTCCATTTCCTAATTGATGTGAAATTTGTTACTTCGGTGTGGTATTTCCATGACATGGTAACCTTGACCGGATGCTGCAGCATCAAGTAGTCTGCCGAATACCCAACTCCTTAGAAACTTGCAGCAGATACTTCTGACATTCAAATTCGGAAACATTAAGTAGAAACAACTCAAGTTTCAATGTAATTCAAATTCACTTTATTTTAGATTTTGCCGTTTGATTCGTTCACACCTAACATAGAGTATGACAACACCGAAGACTTACTGAATGAATATCATCGTCATTTAGAAAAAGCATACAAACAGAGGCAAAAATACCTGAATGGGCTCGTTAAAAAAAGAAAAATACCCACGTTAAGGCATGACAAGTTTTTAAAATCTAAATTTAACATAGACAAGTATGACAATAAGTTTGATAACATAATAAAATCAAATGGTATGCTATTTCCACCGATTCCGAACAACTTCTATAAACCACTCGATTACTTAATACCTTTTGAAGTGGACTTACAAAATACAAAAACCTCATCGTTCGAGCCGAAGGTTTATCAGGATGAGTTAGCTTCACTCAAAACAGCTTTTAGTAAGGAGAATAATTTCGATTTTCCAACAGTTACACGTAATTCAGCAGCAAATAAGATACCATCGTCATGCTTTTGCAAAAATGGAGCAATACCTTGTCAATGTGCTTGTAAAAGCTGTATTGTTCCACTTGGAAGGGATTATAGGAAATACGATGAATTCGGACCACTTTCTTATTCTGCGACAAATAAGATGCAATCCGAAATGAATCCGCTATTTGAAAATAATGATAGCGTTTTCTCCAATAAATCACCGGTAAAACTCGAAAACAATCTAAACTTACGCATTAAAATCGATCTTCAAATACCAAATTTGCAAGACAATATTAAAGAAAACTTCGAGGCAGCCGCCAATTGGGGTAAAATCGGCGAAAATGATGGCCTCAAAGAAATAGGCCCCACTGCAATAAATTTATCACCGCCCTTTATTAATTTACCCACATTTAATGAAGGTTTTAGAAGATCGTCAGAATTTAACACGCAAAACACCTCTCCATTTTATAAGTTATTGACCATTCACAAGAAAAAAAAGGCTAGATCTAATAACATTAAAAAACAACGAAAAAAAGTTATAACTTACCACAACAACTTTATCAATTTAGAGCCTCAAAAGACACTCGGCACTTGGAACAAGGAAAATGTCAATACAAGTAATCCTAGAAATGTATTAGTTCACACAAACGAATCCACCATTGTTAGTACAGTAGCTGCTAGTGAAATACCAAAAGTAATATTATTGGATTCGGATAATAAAACAAATAATCCAAATGATGTTCAAACAGCGTATAAAAACAATGAAATAGAAAACGATCCGACAACCAAATATATCATAAACTCGACAATTGAAATCCCTTACATCAATATAAGCGAGCGTGTCAAACGAAATATACCACAGAATGCAACCACAAATGATACAAACGCTACAAAAGTATTATCGAAAAATTCGGCTTCAAAAGTCAACGACACTGCTAATATTAAAAAAGTACTGACCTTAAAAAAGGGTTTATTATCGGATGTGGATCTTTTATATTGGCCAGATAGCGCTAATTCTTCTCAAGCTACTGGCAATTTTAAAAATGTAACTACTCTATTACTGGAAATAGAGAAGTTAAAAAGTAAAAATAATTTCAATGTAACTAAGGACATAATTCGTTTCAATCATACACAAGTGTTACAGCACGTGATATTCGGTGACGTGAACTGGAATGATATAGACACAGTGGCACCTGTGATTGTATCTCTTTTTGGTAAATATTTAAAGGGAGTAGTAACACTTTGTTCAAAGGATATTTGTCATTCCATGAAATGCGAAGAGAAGGAGTGTTTATACAGAATTTGTATGCCCGGAGACAGATTTAAACAGCGAGGACATTGTGCTGGATCTAATAATACTGGTAAAAATTCAAAAGTTTTGTCAATTATTCTGTTAATGTAAAGGTTGACAGGCAGGCTGATGGTCCAGATGATGGTAGGTGGCTACCGTCGTCTATTAACACAAACAGCACCATATAATAGCAGCATGTGCGCTGCCGACTTCAGTAGAATAAAGGATGAGGGATTAAAGAGGATAGGAAAGTGAGCTTTGGCTTTGCATGAGTAGACATATCTTCTTTATAAAATAACCTTAAAATTTATTCAATTGTTCATTAACTACACTGTAAAAATTAGACAACCGTCTGGCGTCAACCGTGAAATAAAGAAATATAATATTGTGCTTGTTGTGTTTTGGTGAGCGAATAAGGGATGCTAGGGCCAATTTTTCAATCACCTTCTGTGCCTTTTATCGATTCTTATTAAATGTTTAATCTATTTCTAATTTCACTGTTTTCTAATTAGTTAAGAATACTAAAGCATAAACAATAAGTGAAATGTGACTGTTTTTGATGGATAACAGTTGGTAAAAATGCAAGAACTATTTAACATCAAAAGGAAAAAAGAAGAACAATATTTTAACTGGACACACAAATGCGACGTGTTTGACGTTTATTGTATGGGCGGGAGTACCAAATTGTATAATACAGGCCCAATTTTTATTTGACGAAACATATGCCTTAGGCGACGGTTACACGTACGGTATTTACTGTGATCCGTGAATAAATAATTATGTATCGTGGTATTTATTAAACGCGTAGTCTAGCGTATTGATGGATGTCAATAATTTTTTTATGGATTTCTGGATTTTTTTAACATCCAACAATAAATACTGAACTGATGGATCACAGTAAATACCCAACGTGTAACCGTCGCCCGCCTCAGACAAAAATCAGCCATGAACATAACTGAGAATCATAAAGAACACACGAATTCTTTAATATTAATTTTTAGAAATGAATATACCAAAAAATGTTGTTAATATTTCTTTATACTTCTATTCCAAACTGTGCTACGAATATGTATATTAATATGTATTTAATAATTGTTATCGTTTCAGAAACAATACCATCATTGGCGCCCGTTTTGGAATTGCCCTCGAATATTGCTTCGGAAGTAGTTGATATTTTACAAGATAAACTCTTAGGAAACATATATGGCAAAGCAACAATGTGCATTAGTTCTAAATGCGTCACAATCATGGCGGACAAAAAGATATTTCTACATTACAAATGCACAACGAAAAATTTAAAAGATGGATATTGTCCGAAAAGCAATCAAGTGAATGTTGTTTCTTGAAAGATAGAGATAGATAAATACATAAATAATAAATAAAAATCTTAATATATCAATGAATTTTGCTAATAATAGAATAAGTAATATATATAGGTATAATTTAAGTGAGTCGTTTGCAACGTTGGTTAGACAAGGCGAGGATCACTAAAGTGGGAGCTATTGTGGAAGTGGACTTTTGTTTACCTATAGCATTCATAATCTGAGAATAATCCGATAATGGAAAGTAAACGGTTTTCTGTATAAAAAAAAACAATGCAAACCTTATCGTAACTGTTTACAAAATAAAGCCCTGAATGAATAAATTGTTTTTATTGTTCAAATAGCCATAGTAATTTCTCTTCACATCGTGCATTCAACACATTGCTTCGGTGTAGCCGCGCTATAATGAAAATTTCTACATTAACAATATTATTTGTTGAATTACTTTCAATAAACACAGAAGCACCAAACAAGCAAAATGTGAGTTCCTATCCCACATTTTTAAACAATACTTTTTCATATCTTCAGTCTAACTAAACAATGATGCATTATTTTGTAGGACTTTCAAGAAATATATTTGAGCCCTTGGGCAAAATTAAATAGATCTAACACTCAAGTAATGGACTTCGACTCGAAAGGTGGTATTATAATAAGAAAAGTCCCTAAGCAGAGTATAATAAGCTTAAGAAAAGTGATGGAGCTTCTAGACATTCCAGCGAGCGAGATAAACCCGGCAACAATACAAAACATAACAAAACAAATAAATTCATCGAAAAAAAACACGAGGACAAAAGTTTTAACGAACTGTAATCATATGCGAACAATGTGTAGATTTTTAACATGTCGCAACGTTAAGAAACATTGTTTGTTGTGTGAAGTAAACTTAACACGGGGCAGTACGAACGGCGCTATATGCGAAAAGGTTTCAACGGCGTTCTTATCTGAATTAAAAGGAGGTAGATACTTTAAATGAAAAGAGAAGGAGTTCTTTTTTAAGCGAAATTAAATTAGTGCATCAATGAATGTAGAAAATAAAAACATAAGATAAAATAATAAATTTTTGATGAACCTAAATGGGGTTGAAAATTGGATATAATCTTGTACGAGTATCTTTAGTTCAAACTTCAATTTGGATAGCCAGTGTTTATTTGTAATTTGTATAAGATAATAATTTATTATTTCCCTTAAGATGTAGTGCAACACTTTATTTATATAAATTGCAATAAATATATGTCGTTTAAACCTATAAACATTAATATAATAATTTAAACCTAAATCGAAGTATTATAATCGAAGTAAAAAGTTTCTTTATAACGGTGAAAGATATTATGATTGATTTTTATAGAAAAATTGTAGAGCTCGTTATTGCCTACAAAAAAGTCAGCGATACAAACATGTCTAAGTTTTATACTTAATCCAAAAAAACTACTTTTTTGTAATCGTTAAGTGATGTTTATTGACATCAACAATCTACAAAATTATGAATCCTTATCACAAATTTATCGTCACAAGTTAATAATTCACTTAATATTTGCTTTTTACTACATAATATGGACGTTAAAACATGTGTATGTATTGGACGTTATGTTTAAGAGATAATACGATATAATTGTGTAGTGTGAAGCACAGAGGAACAATCTCTATTCCAGGCAGGCGAAGTCGCGGCCACAGCTATTATATGACAGGACTGATGACTAATTATTTAGCTGAAATAGGAAATAGATGGGACCGACAACATTTCTTTAGAGTACATAGAAATTATTTTTATCAACATCATTAAAGCGCTATAACAATAATGCTTCAATATAAATAATAAACAAAGAACAATTAATAATCTTTTACTCGAGTCTCGCCTTAGTTCAACAATGTGATCTCCGAAAAATGCAAAGGGTTTCCGTGGTCGTTTGTTGCTCATTAAATAAACATTCCTGTTGGAATCTTATCTAACAGTAGATAAACTAGGCGCATACGCGTTCCCTTTGTTGAGACGTAAGTATAAAAGCCGCATCCGAACTATTCAAACAATTATTTCCGTGCAAAGACGCTTAACGAGTACGTTTCAAAATGTTTCTTTCCGCTCATAAACTACTTGTCTTTTTCCTAGTGTGCTTAGTACACGGATCGTTGAGTAAACCATCAAGAGAAGGTAAGTGTTATCATTAATATTTAAAAAAGAAATCCTTTTTCTTTATGTAAAACCAAATTCGTGACACTAATAGCAAACTAACACTTGCAGATGAATCAATTGAGTTAATTGTGGGCCGCGGGATTGGCTCCACCGTTTGGGGATGGATAACTTATCCATTTACCGGGTGGTGGAGTTCGGAAGAGGACAGTTCGGAAATGACGGGCGAAGAGTACGTGAAGAGTCTGTACAGAAAAGGTCTTGTAAAGGAAAACGTATCAGTTTCGTGTGACGAGCAAATGTGCAAGACTGTAAGATGCACTAAACAAGGCTGCGAAACCGTGACGTGTAGCATTTACGACACAGTATTGACGGGGGAATGCAGATACTTTAGCACAACAGAAAAAGTGTCCATTACGAATACAGAAACGACTAAAGACGTTACGGAAAACACATCCGTGACTGTTCAAGCGAACGACGACTTCGTCGATGAACGTCCAATCGAATTGGAAGCAGTCATATCTTCTACTGTCCGCAAAGACGTCAAGACCATAACTGGACAGAAACAGAATAACCCACCAAGTCCGCACAACAAAGTCAGTATACATACTCTAAATATTTCTAAAGTTAACTAGACGCTTCCAATCATAACGCTTACAATTACAAGGGAAAATACATCAGCAAACTAGAAACTAATTCTCAAATAACAAAATGAAAATGTTAACAAACAATGCATTCATTTTTTTTCTCATACTACTAACTTGTTTTTTTTTCTAACACGTGACAATATAAAGCTAGTATTTTTTTAATTGAATAGTAAGCGTTCCATAAATTCTACATTTTGACACGAAACATCAAAATATGTCGCCCGATTTTTTAACATTTTTTTTGTTGTCAGATAGGCTGACAATCCACTTGGTGGTAAGTTAGGTGGCTCCCTCTACCGTCGCCTAATAACACATGCAACTCCACAGGTGCTACAAGTGGCAATAAATCTGGCAAATAGTGCCTAGACCGATGTCATCAAAGTTGGCCCTGACGGAAATCGACCCGGGCGGGATAACTGAGACAGAGTTTTAAAGCAATCACTTTAAACCACTCCACTAAGGGGTACTAAATACGATCCAATATATCTTCTTACACTGTGAGTCTTCGTTGAAATGTCTTAGAAGCTCTAATACGAGCTAATGATGGTTATTTTAAGTCTACAAATAAAAATGAAGACCGAAGAGGTGAAAGTCTGACCATAATTCGAACCTTCATTTGCGTAGACTACAGCCCATTGTGCGTCCCACTGAGCTTTTTACTATTATACTTACTGATGATACACAACTAAAAATGCTTAATTATTATTATACGATAAAATTTTAATAATATAAATATGCATTGCAAGTCAATTTTTTTATAAAATTTTATTTGTCAACAGGTGTAATCGAGACAGAAGAAGGAACCCTGTCATTGATTCTGATTGGAGTAGATAGAATGATGACAAACTACATAAACTCCCTTATCAGATACTACGCAACTACACTAACAAATAAATTAATTAATAATTTAGATATCAACTCATTTTGTAACGACGGTACATGTTACTATACACTATGCGAAAACGATTATTGTAAAGTTGAATATTGTGAATATCATTTAATGACAAGCGAAGTGAAATGTTCTCATAAAAAAGAATTTCAATTTTCCCTGAATAGCAATAACTTCAAACATAACTATCAAATGCCCGGTGAAGTGAATAATGAAAATTTGGAAGATAATGAAATAAGTGCATTATAATGTAAAAAAAAAAAAAATTAATACATCAATCACATTAACATTTTATGAAATTTAAACCATTGGTGAGTGAGAGGCCTAAACTTACTTCTTATAAGAAAGAAAGAAAGAATTTTATTCACTCAACACAAAGACACAAACATAATACAAAACAATAAAAAGAAATTAATAATAGGATAAAAGATGTGTGTGTCCTCGCGGCAGTGAAAGGGATACTGGCTCAGCATTGTGCTGAGAAGCTATTAGCACCTACAGTGCTGATTTTCAGCCAGCACCGTTTGGGAATATCATAAAATGCTTCATATAAGGTGATAGTTTAATATAGAATTATTTTCTTTAGAATTAAATAAAAATATTGAATGCAAATGTTTGTTTAATTATACTGTTAGAAACCCCAACAACATGAAAAGGTTGATAATTTTGATATATAATTATTTCACTTTCTTTAGTAGTTACTATAGGTCGCGCATTGTATTAAGGTCAGAGAGCGAAACTAGTGGGGGCAATCGCCGCATGTGTACAATTGCGCATAAAATTGTTGTGGAAAATGAAGTTTTTTTTCTTATTTCGTATTTATTTGTCCCTTACTAACTTAACATTACAGGCAGTGTTGATATTTCTAACATTAAATCATAGTGCGATGTCGAAGAAGAAGGGTTTTTTTTAAGCATTTTTTAATACTACGATAAAAAAATCTGTACGCAACAGTACCCAAGAGACACGAGACGCGCGAACGCAGTGCGGGAGGGGAAGAGCAACTGGTCCACCGATAACGTTTCGGCGCCGACGCGATCGCCCCCCCCCCCCTCGCTACCCCGCCCGACAAACAGACCTAAAAATTGAATACTGCGCATACCCCCTCTACTTTTGCAGAGAAGTCTTTATCCGCCGCGCGAACTATAGATCCGTATAGAAGTATTAAAAAATGAAAAATGGAATACCTGATGTTGGAGTTTCCTTAAAGCTGGCGGTGTGGCGCTGGCGTCGGTGTCCGAAGATATAGTTCGAAGAAAGAGCGGCGTCTCATTAGAGTCCGCCATCTCGTTGCTAGTATCGCTCAATTCCGTGTTCTCAACACCTTGTCTGAGAAGAGAAAAATATTTTAGAATTTTTTTAACAACAGGCTGACGGTCCACTTGACGATAGATGGCTACCGTCGCGTATAACACAAGCAGCAGGTGGCACAGGTGCTGCAAGTGCGCTGCCGACCATATAGTGGGATTGAGGATAATAAAGTTTATGAATATTTGAAAGTTTATGAATTCTTTTTTATAAACATTTGATTTTATAGTAAACTAGCTGTTGCCCGCGACTTCGTTCGCATTCAAAATTTCATATAGCCTAAAGTCTAAAGCCTTTCTCGATAAATAAAGCCAACACAAAAAGAATTTTTCAATTCGAAACAGTAATTCTTGATATTAACGCGTACAACCAAACAAACTCTTCAACTTTATAATATTAGTAAGTAAAGTACAGATTTTCCTGTACTATACTAGCCCTGTGAGGCCACTGTAAGCATGTTCCCAGTCCTGGCCCTTTTAGGGATGAATTGTACATAAAAACAAGTAGGCACTTACTGTATAAAGTAGTGTATGTTGACGTAATTGGGCGCTTGTGCTTGGGCGGTGGGCGAGTCAGGGGCCGCGGGAGCGGAAGGTGCTGCCAGCGGTAGAGTGCTTGTGCCGCTAGACGCGTCGTCGGCGCTCGAACCGGCGCCACCTAGCACATTTAATAACGCCTCTATAATGGCACATAAATCGGCCTGTTGCAGTAGTTAATAGAGTAAGATTCTAGGCCCGGCAGACATAATTTATTTCCTAAAGGACAAAATGTGGGAAATCGAATAGTGTTCCCATGTACTTTGAAAGTATGTTTATCTGCTGTTGGGTAGATGGCCAATTTAGAGCTCTTATGCAATTTAGGTAAACCGATGAAATAAAACAAACACTAAATCTAACGGGAAGCTTGTTACAATGCATTAGTGAAATCCGCATTGAACAGTTGCTCTGAGATTAGCGCGCACAGACAGACAAAAATTGAAAAAAAATTTTTTTTTTACCTCGGTGTTAAAAGTACAGATTGATTTTTGAAAAAATATTTAATGTACAGACACGGTTTGTTTACGATATTATTATACGCATTGAATAGCTGTGCTCCGCGCCTTCGCCTGACTTGAGCTTGAACAACAAATTTTTTTCTCATATATGAGATTAGGTACTTATATTATTGTTATTACTTTCTATGTTGATAGAAAAAAAAACAACATGTATACCTGCTTGAATGTAAACATATTCTCCGTCATTGATATCGACGGGTACTTGGTCGTAGTAGGGCTCGTCCTCGGCGAGGGGGACGGCCGCTGGAATGCTCTCTAAGGACGCCGGAGCGGATTTGTCAGTGTCCGCCTCTTGAGCCTCCGGCAAGTCGGGTGTGGACGTGACCACTTCTTCATCTATAGAGCGAGGAGTGGCCGCTCCGCCGGACCGCTTGCGTTCCGATGACAGTGAATTTATTGATTCATAACTTTTCACCTAGAAATATATCAAGTAGGTAAGAATTAAATTAACTTTCATAATGGCCTCATTGGACCACTATAACTACTCAATCCTCGGATAATGTGAATATTTTAATTGCTACAAACAACAAGGATAGACTAACCCGTTCTATGATAGATGGTGTTGATGCTCGACTAGTGATGGACTCCTTGGACTCGGCTGCATGTATCCTACGGCCTAGTGATGAAGGTGGGCTGTCTTCAGCCAACCCAGTCTCGGGAAGAGAGGCACCTCGTTTGCTGAACACTTTCGGTGGTGGCCTTTAAAATACACAATTTGAAAGCTTGTTACTCAATATAATAACACTAGGGGAACACTCTTAATTACTTTGAGTCACTTACTTTGGTGGCACTTTTTTCTTAGCAGCAGCATTTGGGTCCACTGGACTTGTTTCAGAGGACTGAGAGGACTCTGTTGCTTTTCTTGCATTCTCAGCCAATTTAAGGCCATTAACCTCTATAACTGTTACAAAGTCACCAATTTGTGATGTTGGACGGTTTTTAGTTTGAGTTGGACTTCCTTGTTCTACTGCTACTGTAACAAAAAATATTACCATATAATTTTATGACCGTGATTTATGAAAAATTATGGAGGAGGCCTATGTTCAGCATGGGACATCCTACAGCAGACAGGATAAGGGTGAAAACACAATGCACCTTAATGCGTTGTTGCAAAATGTTAGTAAAATATTCTGAAAAAACAAATAAAGCTTCATAAAATAATAGGTGATGCACATTAACTTTGTTGAATCACCGTTTCGATTTCGATCACCCAACTAACATTAATGTGAAAGTTTGTTAGAATGGATGTATGAATGTATGTTACTCTTTTAGCAAAAACTACTGAGCAGTTTTATAAGCTTAATGGTGACATGTTTATATATAATATAAAAATAAAATAAGGATGAAGTCACGTGCAAAAGCTAGTATTCGAAAAGGGCGCACTTTGTTTCATGAAAGTATGATAGCTAGTTTCAATGAACTTCTAAGTGCTTCAAACAAATTTCATGAAATGGCATGAAATGGATCACAAGCTATTAGAATCAATAGATAAATCAATAAATAGACAAGATATACTTACAATTGGAATTGTTATCAGTTCGCTGAACAACTTCACTGTTACATCTTCTCCTAGCTGCCTCTGCCGCGAGATTAGAAGAAAGTTCGTTTATACACTGATTCACAGAACTCCTTTCCCCAACATGTGCAGGCTTCTCCCTAAGCTGCACTTCTTCCACATCAGCTGTGTCTGATGCAGAGTTATCACTTCTACTGCTACTTTCAAGACTACCGCCGCTTTTCTTTGAAGAGAAGTCAGTGTTTGAATCCTAGAAATTATTTTAATTGTCTTTGTAAAATTTCAGAATGACATTAAAAATCCTTAATGTATATTTGTATATATAGGTATATTAGCTGACTCAGTCATTCTCTCAGTCTCAGTCAGTCAGTCTCAGTCAATTTTATATTTCATATAAAAATGACATCGAAATTTCCAACTTTTCCTATGGAATTTCCAAATCTTTCATACAAACCAGACAAAATACACACAATAAAATCAATTATATTTTAATTGTTAACTATGTCAACACAGAATCAATAATGTTACAAGTTAATACTCACTAACTAATAAAATATGGAGATTATAATAGTATAAGCATCATAAACTGAAAAGGTCTAAAATTATATAATATAAGTTAAATAGAAGCAGAGGTTGTACTGCAAAAGCTATGCCAGAAATCTAAATAGACAAGGAAAATATTTTATTATGTTTTTGTACTGATAGTGGAATGATAAAATTAATATTATCAGATAAATTTTCATTGATAAACCTTGTTTTAATTGACTTTGTTGAAATAAAGTGGTTGAATATGTTTAATTATCACCAATTCTACCAATTTAGGTTTTGACATAATACATACCTCATACATTACAGAGGAAAACGTAATTTCTATTTTTATTCTTGGTTCCAGTGTTTAAACAGTTTAATTTAAGACTATATTCAAGCAATCAATTCTAACTTAAGTCCTGTAGGCTTCACTGTATTTCAATACAGTGTAATATGTGTTCAATACAATATAAAAAATCAATGCAAATGCATGTCCATAACCATGGACAGAAATAAGAAAAATTGCATATGAACATTATTTATTTTAAATATTTATAAAATTCCAGTACAACAGTAGAAACTGTAATAAATAATACATAGTTTATATTTATTAATAACAAGCTGGTCATTAATAAGTAGAAATTGGATACATTTGTCAATAAAATTCATGAACCAATAACTTTTTTAATGTCATCAGATTATGTATATGTGTTACCATTCATTCCATTTACTATTATTAGGTAACTACACTAATATCATAGAGAAGATATAATATTTTTTGTATTTTTGTCTATTTTTATGTAATGGAAAAACTCAAAAACAGTACTGGACAATGTATCAAAAATTTGCCTATAAAAGTCATAATTTGGCATAAACTGCGAAAATGACACAAAAATATTTATAGTGCTCATCATTAGCCACAAAAAAGTTCTCGAGGCATTATGTCTAACTAATATTATAGTTAAATCACAATAGCCACTTTTTGTTCAAATTAGTCAATAAAAAAACAGGTAAGATCAAAATATGGTGGACATACATTGTGTTATTAATCTTTATCACACTAAATAGTTTTCATAATCAACATTGATTAATTATGTTCAAACAATTCTCTTTGAAAAATTTTGTTTAGAAGTTACGATGGGTATAAAAATGCTGCTAGTACACTTCATATATTAGTTACCTACACATTTTATTTTTTGTTTACTTTATTATATTTGTTCTTTAATAAATTATATATTCATTTCTTAAGATGAAGTCAAAAGTTGCAGTTATTGGATTATATTATAAAATTATACTCTTCAACCTTCAGCTTCAGCTGCATATAATATTTTGGTTGTTAGAGGTGAAATCTTAGGGTATTTTGTGTAACACTGTAAGTATTTATGTATAAAATAATATTTTTTTTAATAAATTCACACCAAATATTTAATCCTAAGTGCAGTAAAAATTAATGTGTGATGATATGTTTAAATAGAAGAATGTCTATAACTACTTACAATACAAAAACTGAAACAGTTACCTTATTAAGTATTCATTTAGATACTGTTAATTTCATATTGTACATGAAGTAACCGCTGATCATAATTATTCAATAAACTGATTAGCAAGGCAATGCACAATTAATATTAATGACTCATGTAAGTCAGATACTGTTAAAAGTTCTTTTAAAATGTAGTTAAAGCTCTAGTTCACATTTTTACACATAAGATTTTTTCTTACTTAATGTAAACATTATTAAAGAAATTCATTGGTCCTTTGAACACAAGCAACACCTCAGGTGCTACAATTGCACTGCCAAATATAATAGGAATCACAACCTCGGGATTGCAAATGAAAGTATAACAAACAATTTTATCAAATCATTAGTCATCTCTGAAAAGAAACTGGATGACAAAATAGTTATGTAAAGTAGGCAAAACTCGGCAAAATATGCATTAAATTTATGAGAGGACGATATTATTACGAATTTAATTTATTACGAAATATTCCAAAAAGTTGTAAATAAATAATACCTCTTTGCTATCTGGATTCTTATCGTCATGTTCACTCACGTCAGGGCCCGAGGGCGGAGCCGCACGATTACTTTGGGAAGCTGCCTTATGTTTCTCTACATCGGACAACAGTGTCTCTAGATATTCAACATAAAATTCTTCCTTTTCTAACTCCTCTCTAAGCACGGCGACCTTCTGTTTGTGTTTTGCCAAATTGGCCCTGACATCTTCCTCCCAAGCGGCTGGCAGAGCACTTTCGGGGAAACGTTGCACCCACACACGTTGAAAATCTCCGAAGACACTCATCTCTCACAAAACGATGTCATGACAATTTTATGTTACAAAATATCACTAAACAAACGTACACAAACTAAATTTATTTATTATAAAAAAATACCACAAAATTTCTGTCACATCAAGAATCAAGAATCAACACATAGAATCACACAGAATGAACAAAGAGAAATAAGACACGAAACCACAGCACTACATACCATATTTTATAATACTCTTTGCTACATACTGACAGGAACCACAGAAGGAAGCAAAGGAAGCTAAAGCTGTGTATCTGTGTCATAGAGAAAGTATCGGAAAATGTCTGTTACCGTGAAGTCTTTATGGGGTTAAGTTAATTAAAGTTAAAGTTGTATAATGTACAAAGATTAAGTTAAATTAATGATTCAAGTAATGATGACAATAAGCATTGTCAATTAAGCAATAGTGTAACTCAGCAGACTTCTGGTCATTTTCCGAATGTAGGTATGTAGAGATTACATACCCGATTAAGTTCCTTGTGTGCCTGTGTTCACCTGCCTTCAGCACATACCGACTCTGAGTTTGTGTATCTGCTTCGCTTTAGTGTACATGGTGTGTTGGTCACTTTCTCTTCCTTTGTTGTCACACCTATAAAAATAGTTCACAGCCATGACACCTTGCCGGTGCCATGGCGGTCTGGGAAGTGGGTACAACTCTTCCCTCTTAAGTACATAGTTAACACACATGAAGGTTACTGAATTAATCTATATTTCTTTATACTCGCATATGGTGTTGTGTATCAGTGTATGTTGGGCTGGTGTTTAGTGAGGAGAGAGAAAGGATGAGATAAAGGTGTAGTGCTGCCTCTGGAAGCCCGTCGTCAACCGGTGTCCTCGCTGATGAATAGAACCTATGCAGATGAACCCGATGCCGTTGCTGAGGCCTGATGCCGCCGTTGAAGAGAACCGCAGTTGATGTTAATAAGGTTTTACAGTGGGTCACGATTCAACGCCTATTCCCGAACGTACCTTGGCGCAACGAGGGGTCCATAGGTACCGGCCACAACATGATCCGACATGTATTCCGGTACCTCCCAACTCGTGCTTAATAATAAATGAGGTTTACAGTGGGTCACGATTCAACGCCTATTCCCGAACATACCTTGGCGCAACGAGGGGTCCATAGGTACCGGCCACAACATGATCCGACATGTATTCCGGTACCTCCCAACTCGTGCTTAATAATAAATGAGGTTTTACAGTGGGTCACGATACGACGCCTATTCCCGAACATACCTTGGCGCAACGAGGGGTCCATAGGTACCGGCCACAACATGATCCGACATGTATTCCGGTACCTCCCAACTCGTGCTTAATAATAAATGAGGTTTTACAGTGGGTCACGATACGACGCCTATTCCCGAACATACCTTGGCGCAACGAGGGGTCCATAGGTACCGGCCACAACATGATCCGACATGTATTCCGGTACCTCCCAACTCGTGCTTAATAATAAGTGTCACCCTGAAGGGACTTAAGTAAGTGTCCTCTGAAAGGACTTAAGTATGCTGCGCATGGTGTACTCGCAGGAACATTGGAGACTCAGTCACATATGCGTTTCCCCTTGCTCCCTCGATTCTGCTCCTGCTACCTAACTTAGGGTAATATAAATTGTGTATGTCATGTAGTCGTTTATACAACGCTGATTTAGTAGTAATGAGTGTAGTGAGATCATCCTCTATACCATGCGACCAAGTGTAAGGTTATTAATGAAATCATGCCTTATCCCAAATAATCCCGTATATAAACAATTAAACTAGTTGCTAGTTTAGTAAGTAGCCTTATGTGAATAATGAGTCGTGTGTTCTGATGCATAATTAGTATAGTTCAATGGAAGTATGTAAGCCTCAAAGGGTCTCAATTAGACCGCGTGGTCGACATGTATAAATTCAAGAAATAAGAGTTAATTACATGTTATGTATCAAGAATTATATGTAAAGTGATTAACTAAGTACTTAACTTTCGTCCTGGAGTCTTTCCTTATTTATTCTTGTATTAGTTTTCACTACTACGCACTTTTCACCTTTTTCCCGCGTTTGTTGAATCCGAAAAGAAAGCCTTCCACAGACAATATTGGCTTGTTAGTTTTTTAGTGGTTGTCATTATAATGTTATCATCATAGAGAGAGAAATGCCACAGAGTACGTTTGTAATTTTACTAGTCTCGATAATAAATACACCGACATAAAAGATTGGAGGCTTTCGCGGCTCGGCCTGCCGCGACACTCCCGCCCGGAAAGTTAGAAAAGTATTGAAAGGTTCTGCGTCCACTCTCGGATCTTTTCCCGAGCCCTAATGGCCGCAGCTCTCTTTGTTTTCGTGTCGTAGTCAACTAGTGACTTATTGACCTCAATGGTCTCATCCATTTCTTCCTGGACGGTCTCCTCCTTTTCGTCCTCTGGATTGATGGGAATTGTTGAGGTTTCTTCTTCTGGGTTGATCCCAGAAGTTTCTGGTATACTTTCTGTGGTATGGAGTTCCACTGGGAAATTTTTTGTTACGCTGATCGTGCGTCTTAGTTTGGGGAAAATATTTGGTTCATTGTTTAAACTTGTTTCTTCTTTATTTTTTGTGAACATGTAGGAAGAGTCTTCGTTTTCCTGCTCGCTTTGTACTTCGAGCGGATACAAATGAGCTATAGATCTGATGAGCTCTTGGTTCCCTACTTTAACTTTAACTACTCTTACTAGTCCATCGTTGCTTTTCAGGAGAGTTGTGATTCGTCCTACCTTCCAACCTTCTCGATTTTTGGAATCTCCTTTTATTTGTACTATCTGACCTAATTTCGGTGTGTCCTTTGACGTTATTCTTGGTTCCCTTAAGGAATTTTGGTATCTTTCCCTTAAGCTTTGTAAATATTGACTGGAAAACATAATTTTAAATTCGTTTAAGATTGTTAGACCTCTCTTCCAACTTTTTATAAGATCGGTTTTTATATTTGTTTCCGTGACTGGAGAGTCATGGGAATTTAGATTTAACGACAAGCATTTGCCTAAAGATAAGAAATCGGAAGGTTTGAGAATGTATGTATTTTCTGAGTCAACACTCGTTAGTGGGCGTGAATTAATTGTAGCTTCGATTTCCTTTACTACCGTTTCTAGTTGTTTATCGTTTAATAGATGTTTCTGTAGAGTTTTCTTCATACAGTTTTTTACTATTCCGATTAGTCTTTCGTAAAAGCCGCCGAACCAAGGTGCTCGTTGGGGAATAAATCTCCATTTGATATTGTTGTTTGTGCAATACGTATCAGAAACAATTTCTGATAGGAGTTTGAAATTGGTAGCGTTATCAGATGTGATAAGCTGTGGTTTTCTTCTAGTGGATATCATTCTCCTTAGGGCAAGAAGACTTTGTTCCGCTGTAAGGTTATTAACAATTTCTAAATGTACGGCTCTTACCGCTAAGCAGGTAAATAGTGCTATCCACCTTTTATCTGTATTGTTTCCAGATTTGACTAGAATAGGGCCCAGGTAGTCTAGTCCTGTAAACGTAAATGGTTCAGAGTAGTTAACTCTTTCTGGTGGTAGCGCTGGCGTTGCCGGTAGTTTGAAAGGTCCACCTCCGTGTTTAATACATGTTGGACAGTTTTTTATTATCTTCTGGACTTGACTCTTGCCTTGAGGTATCCAGTATAGGTTTCTTATTAAACTGAGTGTGTGACTCGCACCTACGTGATGATTTTCTTTATGAATGTTAATTATAATTTTATTTGTGAATTCGCTATCTTTTGGAATGATTATTGGGTATTTTTGATCATAAGACCAGTCCGTATTTGCTAGTCTTCCCTTGCAGCGTAGTAGACCATCTTCGTCTAGAAATAGGTTTAGGTTCCTTTTTAGATCAGTGTCATGTCCTTTAATTTCTAAAGGGAAATGTTTTAGTTGTAATTTTCTTAGTTCTTCTGTTTTTTCATTCGTTGTTTTATTTGTATGATTATTTATGTTGTATTGTAATTTTTGTGTTTTATTTATTTTATTCTTCTTTGGAAGACACTCCCGGGCCAGAAATGAAATATTTTTGATCGTTGGTGGCCAAATTTGGGGAGGTTGTAAAAGGAACTGTGGTCCTGATAACCATTTCCTTTTCTCTTCTCTACGAGTGGGTTTTGTTGCTACGTCTGCAGGATTTAAGTTTGTGGGAACATGTCTTATTATCAAGTTTTTGTTGCTTTTAATTTCTTGGACCCTTCGGTCTACAAATGGTGGTAACAACCTGTTGGAGTTACACCAGTCTATTACGATCTGGCTATCAGTCCATAATATATTGCTCCCCTCTGTTTCCAGGTCCAAGTATTTCATTACGTATTTAATTAGTCTACTACCAATTACTACGCCTAGGAGTTCTAAACGTGGTATTTTTAAGTTGTCCTGGTCTTTTACAGGTACAAGTCTTGATTTTCCAATGACGAATTGCGTTTCTCGTCCATTGGTTATGTATATTGCTGCTGAGTATGCCTTTGTGGAAGCATCTGTGAAACAGTGTAGTGTGATTTTGCCTTTTGGGTTCCTGAAATAACATCTTGGTATGGAGATTTCTTCTATGTCGTGGAATTCCTCGTGAATTTTTGACCATTCTTCTTGTAGTTTGTCTGGGAATGGTTCATCCCATCTTATTTTTTGTTTCCATAAGTTTTGTATGAACAGTTTTGTTGATAACAAGTAGGGTACCGCAAATCCGCACGGATCATAGATTGAGGCTAATGTTCTTAGAACTTCCCGTTTGGTTTTGCTTTCGCTGAATCTTTTGCCTCTCAATTTCAAAGTATCATTGTCTAGGTTCCAGTTTAGACCTAATAACTTTATGTTACTGTCTGTGCACGCGTTGGGAATTTGCTTGATTAAGTCTTTAGAGTTCGAGCTCCATTCACGAAGATTCATTGAGATGTTGTTAAACGTTTCTTTTGAATCAGTATAGATTTGTATCGCTTCCTTTATTGTTTTTGTAGATGTTACAAGATTATCTACATATATGCTTTGAGTTAGCCTTTTAATATGTGGTTTATCTGAATTTGATAAGTGGTATTTTAAAGTTGCATTTAGTAAGAATGGGCTAGCGATCACACCGAAAGGAACTCGGCAGAATCTCAAAAACAGTAAGTTTTCCTTTGTAACTGGTTTCGTTATATCTTTTAACCATAGAAATCTGGTAACATCTCGATCTTGTTTCTTTAAGGCTATTTGTAGGAAGGCCTTTTCTACGTCGGCGGAGATGCCTATTGGGTGTTGCCTGAATTTAATAATGAGGCTAGTTAATTCTTCTAACATTATTGGACCGCAGTATAGACATTGATTTAGGCTTTTGTTATCCTTTGTCTTTGATGATGCGTCATAGACAATTCTCGTTGGCTTGCCTACTTGCTGGACGCCATGATGTGGTAAGTAGTGTATCGGGTTAGACGTCTAACGTACCTGTGAGTTAGCCACAACTTCTATTATTCCGTTGTTTAGTTGTTCCTGCAATGTTTGATTGTAGGATAATATGGCTGAATGATCTAGCCGTTTTAATAGATTGACTAAACGTCCGAATGCAACTCCGAAATTATTTGGTAGGATAGGAGGGTATTCGATCCACGGCCATCCTACTGAGTATCTATTGTTTTTGAATTCTATTGTTTCGTTGAATTTCTTTACTGCTTCATCTTCTCTGCTATTTTTGGGAGAGTCGGTAATTCCTATGGATTCTAAATTCCATAAATTCTGCAGGTGGGTATTATTTAGTGGTAAATCTGGCTGAAATAATTGTATTTCAACATTGGATTGAAAGTACGTTATCACTGCCAAGTCCTCCATAGTTCTAGAATTTACTCTTCCACTTAGTATCCAGCCTAAGTCGGAATGTACTAGATATAAATTTTCATGTATTTTAATCTTGTCATTAGACATGAGTGTGTAGTAATAGTCATTTCCTATTAGTATGTCTATTCTGTCAGACAGTGAGCCGTCATCCGCTAACATGGATTTGTTTTCCCATTTTTCTAATTCCTTTGGGTAAGGTACGCTTTGGGAGATCATGTCAACTACGTTGGCGTAAATGGATAGGGTCTTTCCCTGCTTTGTCTTTAAGATAACTTTCACTAATGCTGTGTCTAGTTCCTTGGGTTTCTTAGAACCGAAAGTAAACACCGTTAATTTGTTTTCTTCTTTTATTTCTAGCTCGAGTTTCTTGGTGATATTCTTCGTGATGTATGTTCTTTGGCTACCTGAGTCCATCAAGATTCTGCAAGCTAGAGATTTCGATTGATTTTCTTTATTGGCCTCAACTATAGCAGTCTGTAGTACAGTTTGACCTTGGTCAAATGAGTGATATGTGTTGGTTTGTGGGATGATCCTATTTCTTCTCCTTTGATCAATCATTGTTGGACAGATAGCTCTGTTGTGATCCAGTTCGCCGCAGTATGCGCAGGGTAATTTGTTTCTGCAATTTTTATTTTATCCAGCGTCGAGTAATGAGCATCAATGATGTAAGTTTTCCTTCCATATTTTTCCTTAAGTAGGTTTATGGCTACAGTGTAGTTTTGATTTGTTGTTTCCAAACCATCAATAACGTCACTTGCTCGATCAGTAAGGGAAGTTTTTAAATATAAGAGTTTATCGACGTCGGGTATGTCCCTATTATGGATGTTGGATGAATATTGGTCCCAGAATTGATGCCATTCTAGGATGTTTCCTCCGAAAGTAGGTAATTCAAGTTTAGGTAATTCTCCACGTGCACGTATAGTTTCTTTATTAGGTGTCCCGATCGCCTTGTGTTCCTCTAGTAAGGTTTCGATTTCGCATATCGTATCTCCTGCTTCGAGTCGCAGTGAGCATACTTCTGATATATCGTCTGGAGAGTGTTCATTGCTGAATCTGAAGTAGTTATTTAATTCGTCACTTAGTTTTTTATCGCATTCCTTTAATTTCGAGAGACTAAATCTTATTCCGGTGATTTCGCCGTTTTCCCGATAAGTTTTTATAAGTTCCTTACATTCAACTGTAAGTGTATTTAATCTGCTGGAGAATAGGCGCAGTACTGTGAGAAGTCCATTCTCCATTTTAACGAGTAGGTATAATTCTCGCCATGTAAATGTTAAATTGAACATATTGCATCTGTGGTCTCACAATTTTGCTTATAATTATTTTATTTAGTTTTTAATTTTAACCGTATTCCTCTATTTGTTAGTTTAGTACGAGGAAAGAGTTGAAAGAAAAATAAAGAAAAGAAAAAAAAAATTTTTTTTTTGTTGAAGAAACTTTTTTCAGTTTCCATACTGTTTGATACTTGTACTGTGATGGCGATAATCACGGATTGTGGCAACAGATAAACAGGTCTGTTCCATAAACTTATTTGAATCTAGTAATATTGACAGTAATAGTGCACATATAATTTGTTCTGTGTCACATTTGTTCTGTGACAAGTGTCATTTACCTTTAAATATAAATATTTATTATTATATATAATTTAGATTAACATTTATACAATTTCAACAAATTGTTGTTACATAATTAGTAATTCAACATGTTTATAATAAATCCTTTGTCTCAACCTGACAATGGAACGTTACACCGTTATTACTTTTGACTATAGTCAACATACAAGTTGTAAACAAACCATCCGGGCCTTCGGCCTCCCCGGTACAACATTTAATATGCCAAGTCAACAACTTCCTGAAATTAATTAGTTAATTATCAGGCGAATTACAGTGTGTGACGCGTGTGGACAAGTAGATATTGCGCACATAAGTACAACAAGCAAAGTGACCTCTCTGTCCACTCTTGCTGTAAACCTAGGTTTCCTTTTCAAAGTTATCCTGTGATTGGATTGTTAAAGTCTGACTTGCTTTTTGTTTATATAATGTTGAATATGAAACATATCATTGTGTATGTGAATAAATGTATATTAAATTGTTTCAAATCAAATGTGTTTGTTTTTTGAGTTTTAATTAGCTTTGATGTTTTACATTTTTATGTTATTTTGTGAATTTTAAAATCTTATTTATTATGCAAGTAATTATTAAGTTGTGTTTGTTCAGAGTGTGCTGAAGGATACCAGGTTTTTTATAATCCCATTGCATTTCTACCATATCGGAAAATGTCTGTTACCGTGAAGTCTTTATGGGGTTAAGTTAATTAAAGTTAAAGTTGTATAATGTACAAAGATTAAGTTAAATTAATGATTCAAGTAATGATGACAATAAGCATTGTCAATTAAGCAATAGTGTAACTCAGCAGACTTCTGGTCATTTTCCGAATGTAGGTATGTAGAGATTACATACCCGATTAAGTTCCTTGTGTGCCTGTGTTCACCTGCCTTCAGCACATACCGACTCTGAGTTTGTGTATCTGCTTCGCTTTAGTGTACATGGTGTGTTGGTCACTTTCTCTTCCTTTGTTGTCACACCTATAAAAATAGTTCACAGCCATGACACCTTGCCGGTGCCATGGCGGTCTGGGAAGTGGGTACAACTCTTCCCTCTTAAGTACATAGTTAACACACATGAAGGTTACTGAATTAATCTATATTTCTTTATACTCGCATATGGTGTTGTGTATCAGTGTATGTTGGGCTGGTGTTTAGTGAGGAGAGAGAAAGGATGAGATAAAGGTGTAGTGCTGCCTCTGGAAGCCCGTCGTCAACCGGTGTCCTCGCTGATGAATAGAACCTATGCAGATGAACCCGATGCCGTTGCTGAGGCCTGATGCCGCCGTTGAAGAGAACCGCAGTTGATGTTAATAAGGTTTTACAGTGGGTCACGATTCAACGCCTATTCCCGAACGTACCTTGGCGCAACGAGGGGTCCATAGGTACCGGCCACAACATGATCCGACATGTATTCCGGTACCTCCCAACTCGTGCTTAATAATAAATGAGGTTTACAGTGGGTCACGATTCAACGCCTATTCCCGAACATACCTTGGCGCAACGAGGGGTCCATAGGTACCGGCCACAACATGATCCGACATGTATTCCGGTACCTCCCAACTCGTGCTTAATAATAAATGAGGTTTTACAGTGGGTCACGATACGACGCCTATTCCCGAACATACCTTGGCGCAACGAGGGGTCCATAGGTACCGGCCACAACATGATCCGACATGTATTCCGGTACCTCCCAACTCGTGCTTAATAATAAATGAGGTTTTACAGTGGGTCACGATACGACGCCTATTCCCGAACATACCTTGGCGCAACGAGGGGTCCATAGGTACCGGCCACAACATGATCCGACATGTATTCCGGTACCTCCCAACTCGTGCTTAATAATAAGTGTCACCCTGAAGGGACTTAAGTAAGTGTCCTCTGAAAGGACTTAAGTATGCTGCGCATGGTGTACTCGCAGGAACATTGGAGACTCAGTCACATATGCGTTTCCCCTTGCTCCCTCGATTCTGCTCCTGCTACCTAACTTAGGGTAATATAAATTGTGTATGTCATGTAGTCGTTTATACAACGCTGATTTAGTAGTAATGAGTGTAGTGAGATCATCCTCTATACCATGCGACCAAGTGTAAGGTTATTAATGAAATCATGCCTTATCCCAAATAATCCCGTATATAAACAATTAAACTAGTTGCTAGTTTAGTAAGTAGCCTTATGTGAATAATGAGTCGTGTGTTCTGATGCATAATTAGTATAGTTCAATGGAAGTATGTAAGCCTCAAAGGGTCTCAATTAGACCGCGTGGTCGACATGTATAAATTCAAGAAATAAGAGTTAATTACATGTTATGTATCAAGAATTATATGTAAAGTGATTAACTAAGTACTTAACTTTCGTCCTGGAGTCTTTCCTTATTTATTCTTGTATTAGTTTTCACTACTACGCACTTTTCACCTTTTTCCCGCGTTTGTTGAATCCGAAAAGAAAGCCTTCCACAGACAATATTGGTGATGTGATATTAACCTCCATGGCATGCTCTAACCATAGAGATGTATATATTAATTGTAATGTCATGTCAAATTGTAAATCTTTCCTGTCTATCTGTTTTATTATTATGTACAATTTTTATATTGAATAAAGCCTAAATCTTCTAGGTTTTGCAGTGTTATTTCAATTTATTCAATATAATGGAAAAGTACTTAAGACCAGAAAGGTTCGACGGGGACCCATCGGTGAAATTCACGGCAAAGGAATGGAGCCATTGGAAAATGACATTCCTGAATTTTCTGGCTGCACAGACAATGCCTCCCGTTATTGCTAGCAAAGGAGATGTTGCTGCACCACCCCTAGACATGAATATTATCAAGCTTCAACTGTTAGTAAATCACATATCACCACGAGTATATGCTTACATAAGTGAATGTCAACATTACGAAGACGCCATTAAAACTCTTGACAAGCTTTACATCAAACCAAATAATATTATTCATGCTCGTCACATGCTCACGACTAGAAGACAACAAGCAGAGGAGACGGTAGATGATTACATGCAATCTTTGAAACAGCTGGCAAAAGACTGTAATTTTACTAGTGTAGATGCCGAAACCAACAAGAATGATACAATCCGAGGAGCATTCATAGCCGGAATGACATCTTCAAAGATACGATCCAGATTGTTGGAGAGCTTAACGTTAACCCTAGAGGAAACTTACAATATAGCAGTTTCTATGGAAATGGCAGAACTAAACTCGCAAATTTATGTCAGTCAAAACCTAACAGTTAATGCTCTTCATGGCAATTCTAAATTAGAATTACAAAACGCGCCTACTAATGTTGGAGACACCAATGTTGCAGCCGCTACTAGTTCTAATGCTATTTCATCTGGACGTAAATGTTTCTTCTGTGGGGGGTCAATACACCCAAGAAAGTACTGCCCCGCTCGTGAATCCATCTGCAAATCCTGCGACAGAAAAGGACATTTTGCGAAGGTTTGCCGCTCCAAATCCTCTAGTGCATCTACCACTGTATCTAAAGGCTGCGATCACTGCACGGCCTGTATTATCGCTGCCACACCAGCTTCACTACGTAAAGCCATAGTTACTGCATTCATAAAAGGCGTTCGTGCTGACGCTCTCATAGACACAGGGAGCTCAGTTAGTTTCATCAATGAGGACTTCGCCAACCTGTGCAATCTTAAGAAGACGCCTTGCACGCAAACTGTTTCTATGGCTTCGCTATCTCATACCTCACAAGTCAAAGGCCTAACCTGCCAGAACATTAAAATTGGCGATCACTGTTACAATAGCATAAACTTATTCATTGTCAAAAATCTTTGCGCTGACTTGATAATTGGCCACGATGTACTCTCAAACCACTCGAGTCTTGAGTTTGCATTTGGGGGACCCAAAGAGGTATTTAAGGTATGCTGTGTCGCAGAGGCTTCTGTTCCTGCCGTACCTTTGTTTTCTAACCTGACTTCGGACTGTAAACCGATTGCTGTAAAGTCACGCAGGTACAGTACTGAAGATAAGATATTCATTGAAAATGAGGTGAAGAAATTACTAGAAGACGGTATCATTGAAGAAAGTCAATCTCCTTGGAGAGCTCAAGTCCTTATTACCAAAAGTGAAACTCACAAGAAGCGTCTTGTGATCGACTATTCACAGACGATCAATCGATTCACTCAACTTGACGCCTACCCCCTTCCAAATATTGAGGAAACGGTGTCTAAAATATCGCAATATTCAATTTTTAGTGCTATTGACCTCCAAAGCGCTTACCATCAGGTTCCCATACTTGTAAAAGAGAAGCCATATACAGCATTTGAAGCAGCTGGAAATCTGTATCAATTTCGTCGCATCCCGTTTGGCGTAACTAATGGTGTAGCCAGTTTTCAACGGACGATAGACTGGTTGATACGAACGGAACACCTGAAAGGAACCTACGCTTACCTTGATGACATAACGGTTTGTGGTAAAACGCAGGAAGAGCACGATATTAACTTAGAAAGATTCATGAAAGCTGCCGATAAATACGGCCTCACAATTAATAATTCTAAAAGCAAATTTGATCAAAGAATAATTAATTTACTCGGTTATACTATAGGGCCAAAACATATCATAAAACCAGATAGTGATAGACTACAACCCTTATTGAAGATGCCTCCACCTAACGATACCGCATCCCTTAGAAGGACATTGGGTATGTATGCCCATTACTCAAAATGGATACCCAATTTTTCTGAAAGAATTCATCCGCTAGCTCATGTCGATAAATTCCCATTGAATGAGGCCGCCCTATCATGTTTCGAAAATTTAAAATCCACAATTGCAAAGTCATCTGTTCGTGCTATCGACGAGAAGCTGCCTTTTGTTGTTGAGACTGATGCTTCGGAACATTCGATCGCCGCAACTTTGTGTCAAGATGCGAGGCCCGTAGCGTTCTTTTCACGATCATTAAATGCTAGCGAATTAAATCATTCTGCTGTAGAAAAAGAGGCGTACGCGATTGTTGAATCTTTGAAAAAGTGGCGACATTTTCTTATAGGAAAGCCATTTACGGTTGTTACTGATCAAAAGTCAGTTTCATTCATGTTTGACACAAAGCACTCGAGTAAGATCAAAAATGAAAAAATCCAAAGATGGAGACTTGAATTAGCACCGTTCAAGTATGACATAGTGTATCGACCAGGCAAAGATAATCGAGCTGCAGACGCCTTATCACGCGTATGCTCATGCTCTACAACGATAACAACGAACACATCTAAGCTAAAATCGTTGCATACAGCACTTTGCCATCCAGGAGTTACACGAATGTATCACTGGATAAAGTCAAAGAATCTACCGTACTCTCTCGACGAGATTAAAACAATGACTCGTAACTGCCAAATTTGTGCTAAAATTAAGCCAAGGTATTATAAAAATGATGACCCTTTACCGAAACTTATAAAAGCCACATCTCCTTTCGAACGGCTCAGCGTTGATTTTAAAGGACCAGTGCCATCGAATACTAACAACCGTTACATTCTTACGGTAATAGATGAATACTCCAGGTTTCCATTCGCATTCCCATGTAGCGACATCAGTTCTAAGACTGTCATCAAAAATTTAAACAATTTGTTCATGATGTTTGGAATGCCAGCATATGTTCATTCGGATAGAGGGACTCAATTTCTCTCTTCAGAAGTTAAAGAGTTTCTCAACGCCCGAGGAATAGCAACCAGTAGAACAACCGCTTACAATCCTCAAGGGAATGGTCAAGTGGAGAAGTTAAACTCTACTATTTGGAAAGCATTACAGCTGGCCTGTGAATCACACGACACACCTATTGAGAGATGGGAACAATACCTTCCAGTGGCATTGCACTCTATACGATCCTTGCTATGTACTGCTACTAACTGTACTCCTCACGAAAGGATGTTTTTACATAGACGCCGTTCTCCTAATGGCAGTACGATACCTACCTGGTTGAACGAATCTGGTCACGTTCTAATAAAACGATTCGATCGCAAAAACAAGTACCAGCCACTCGTAGAAGAAGTAGAGATATTACAGGCAAACCCTGAGTACTCTTTTGTTAAACTCAAAGACGGGAGAGAGACTACAGTATCCAACCGCCATCTTGCGCCTATTGGACAACAAGGTGAAGGTGAAATCATAGATTTGCCTACTCTAGAATCAGTGTTGGAAGAAGAACCAGATACAAGCTTTAGTGATACTGCATCAAATTATAATACTCCGCTAAACACGCCTCTTAGGACAGAAGCTTTGATGTCTTCTCCTCCAACGGATTTGCCACTTCGATGTGAAGATCCTCAAACTTCTATTTCCCTCCAGCAAAGTTTGTCACCTCTTGCAGAGGCTCCTGTTCCCAGGAGATCTGGAAGAATCCGTTCTTTACCACGGTACCTGAAAGACTACAGTGTGGGAGAATGATGTGATATTAACCTCCATGGCATGCTCTAACCATAGAGATGTATATATTAATTGTAATGTCATGTCAAATTGTAAATCTTTCCTGTCTATCTGTTTTATTATTATGTACAATTTTTATATTGAATAAAGCCTAAATCTTCTAGGTTTTGCAGTGTTATTTCAATTGGCTTGTTAGTTTTTTAGTGGTTGTCATTATAATGTTATCATCATAGAGAGAGAAATGCCACAGAGTACGTTTGTAATTTTACTAGTCTCGATAATAAATACACCGACATAAAAGATTGGAGGCTTTCGCGGCTCGGCCTGCCGCGACAGAAAGTATAGAGAGAGGTAGTGTGTATATTGTGTCACTTTTTTAATGTTACAAACAGAATACTTTTTTTGAAATCACTTTAAAATAAATTATGTAAGCTAAGAAGATTTTTTCTAAGAGTATAATATATTCTTTTAATTATTGCATTTCTCGTATCGTTTAGATTTATGTAAATGCCCTTTGTAATTCGATTGAATGAATTGTTATTTTAATGTTGGCCAAAAATATCTGTTATTCTGTTATCATATTATTTTAATTACAATTTTGATTTTTAATAAAATTATATGAGCCCTTGGGGAAATAATCAAATATTATTCGAGGACATCAAATTACTACAACATGGAACACGCGTGCCATACAAAACACAACGAATTTTATGGAACATTTAAAAGTGACATATGCGTAGAGCATGAACTGTCATTTATAACAAAACAAACATAATAATAAGTACGTAATTTAAAGAAAATGTGACTTTACCACAACCCATTAGAGTTTAAAATGAAATAGTAGAAGTTGATCGTTACTACCTTTTACCATTGACGCGTGAAGGCAAGAGTCTGCCATGATTCTGTCAAAGGCGTTCTTTTTATATTCCCCTTTTATCGGAAAATGTCTGTTACCGTGAAGTCTTTATGGGGTTAAGTTAATTAAAGTTAAAGTTGTATAATGTACAAAGATTAAGTTAAATTAATGATTCAAGTAAAGATGACAATAAGCATTGTCAATTAAGCAATAGTGTAACTCAGCAGACTTCTGGTCATTTTCCGAATGTAGGTATGTAGAGATTACATACCCGATTAAGTTCCTTGTGTGCCTGTGTTCACCTGCCTTCAGCACATACCGACTCTGAGTTTGTGTATCTGCTTCGCTTTAGTGTACATGGTGTGTTGGTCACTTTCTCTTCCTTTGTTGTCACACCTATAAAAATAGTTCACAGCCATGACACCTTGCCGGTGCCATGGCGGTCTGGGAAGTGGGTACAACTCTTCCCTCTTAAGTACATAGTTAACACACATGAAGGTTACTGAATTAATCTATATTTCTTTATACTCGCATATGGTGTTGTGTTGAATGTAGATTGTAGTATGATGGCGTTGTGTATCAGTGTATGTTGGGCTGGTGTTTAGTGAGGAGAGAGAAAGGATGAGATAAAGGTGTAGTGCTGCCTCTGGAAGCCCGTCGTCAACCGGTGTCCTCGCTGATGAATAGAACCTATGCAGATGAACCCGATGCCGTTGCTGAAGCCTGATGCCGCCGTTGAAGAGAACCGCAGTTGATGTTAATAAGGTTTTACAGTGGGTCACGATTCAACGCCTATTCCCGAACGTACCTTGGCGCAACGAGGGGTCCATAGGTACCGGCCACAACATGATCCGACATGTATTCCGGTACCTCCCAACTCGTGCTTAATAATAAATGAGGTTTTACAGTGGGTCACGATTCAACGCCTATTCCCGAACATACCTTGGCGCAACGAGGGGTCCATAGGTACCGGCCACAACATGATCCGACATGTATTCCGGTACCTCCCAACTCGTGCTTAATAATAAATGAGGTTTTACAGTGGGTCACGATACGACGCCTATTCCCGAACATACCTTGGCGCAACGAGGGGTCCATAGGTACCGGCCACAACATGATCCGACATGTATTCCGGTACCTCCCAACTCGTGCTTAATAATAAATGAGGTTTTACAGTGGGTCACGATACGACGCCTATTCCCGAACATACCTTGGCGCAACGAGGGGTCCATAGGTACCGGCCACAACATGATCCGACATGTATTCCGGTACCTCCCAACTCGTGCTTAATAATAAGTGTCACCCTGAAGGGACTTAAGTAAGTGTCCTCTGAAAGGACTTAAGTATGCTGCGCATGGTGTACTCGCAGGAACATTGGAGACTCAGTCACATATGCGTTTCCCCTTGCTCCCTCGATCCTGCTCCTGCTACCTAACTTAGGGTAATATAAATTGTGTATGTCATGTAGTCGTTTATACAACGCTGATTTAGTAGTAATGAGTGTAGTGAGATCATCCTCTATACCATGCGACCAAGTGTAAGGTTATTAATGAAATCATGCCTTATCCCAAATAATCCCGTATATAAACAATTAAACTAGTTGCTAGTTTAGTAAGTAGCCTTATGTGAATAATGAGTCGTGTGTTCTGATGCATAATTAGTATAGTTCAATGGAAGTATGTAAGCCTCAAAGGGTCTCAATTAGACCGCGTGGTCGACATGTATAAATTCAAGAAATAAGAGTTAATTACATGTTATGTATCAAGAATTATATGTAAAGTGATTAACTAAGTACTTAACTTTCGTCCTGGAGTCTTTCCTTATTTATTCTTGTATTAGTTTTCACTACTACGCACTTTTCACCTTTTTCCCGCGTTTGTTGAATCCGAAAAGAAAGCCTTCCACAGACAATATTGGCTTGTTAGTTTTTTAGTGGTTGTCATTATAATGTTATCATCATAGAGAGAGAAATGCCACAGAGTACGTTTGTAATTTTACTAGTCTCGATAATAAATACACCGACATAAAAGATTGGAGGCTTTCGCGGCTCGGCCTGCCGCGACACTCCCGCCCGGAAAGTTAGAAAAGTATTGAAAGGTTCTGCGTCCACTCTCGGATCTTTTCCCGAGCCCTAATGGCCGCAGCTCTCTTTGTTTTCGTGTCGTAGTCAACTAGTGACTTATTGACCTCAATGGTCTCATCCATTTCTTCCTGGACGGTCTCCTCCTTTCCGTCCTCTGGATTGATGGGAATTGTTGAGGTTTCTTCTTCTGGATTGATCCCAGAAGTTTCTGGTATACTTTCTGTGGTATGGTGTTCCACTGGGAAATTTTTTGTTACGCTGATCGTGCGTCTTAGTTTGGGGAAAATATTTGGTTCATTGTTTAAACTTGTTTCTTCTTTATTTTTTGTGAACATGTAGGAAGAGTCTTCGTTTTCCTGCTCGCTTTGTACTTCGAGCGGATACAAATGAGCTATAGATCTGATGAGCTCTTGGTTCCCTACTTTAACTTTAACTACTCTTACTAGTCCATCGTTGCTTTTCAGGAGAGTTGTGATTCGTCCTACCTTCCAACCTTCTCGATTTTTGGAATCTCCTTTTATT
Source organism: Synanthedon formicaeformis (assembly GCA_945859745.1). Lineage (NCBI taxonomy): Eukaryota > Metazoa > Arthropoda > Insecta > Lepidoptera > Sesiidae > Synanthedon > Synanthedon formicaeformis. The sequence goes on from OX243965.1 coordinate 8,212,576, forward strand.
TGTACTATCTGTCCTAATTTCGGTGTGTCCTTTGACGTTATTCTTGGTTCCCTTAAGGAATTTTGGTATCTTTCCCTTAAGCTTTGTAAATATTGATTGGAAAACATAATTTTAAATTCGTTTAAGATTGTTAGACCTCTCTTCCAACTTTTTATAAGATCGGTTTTTATATTTGTTTCCGTGACTGGAGAGTCATGGGAATTTAGATTTAACGACAAGCATTTGCCTAAAGATAAGAAATCGGAAGGTTTGAGAATGTATGTATTTTCTGAGTCAACACTCGTTAGTGGGCGTGAATTAATTGTAGCTTCGATTTCCTTTACTACCGTTTCTAGTTGTTTATCGTTTAATAGATGTTTCTGTAGAGTTTTCTTCATACAGTTTTTTACTATTCCGATTAGTCTTTCGTAAAAGCCGCCGAACCAAGGTGCTCGTTGGGGAATAAATCTCCATTTGATATTGTTATTTGTGCAATACGTATCAGAAACAATTTCTGATAGGAGTTTGAAATTGGTAGCGTTATCAGATGTGATAAGCTGTGGTTTTCCTCTAGTGGATATCATTCTCCTTAGGGCAAGAAGACTTTGTTCCGCTGTAAGGTTATTAACAATTTCTAAATGTACGGCTCTTACCGCTAAGCAGGTAAATAGTGCTATCCACCTTTTATCTGTATTGTTTCCAGATTTGACTAGAATAGGGCCCAGGTGGTCTAGTCCTGTAAACGTAAATGGTTCAGAGTAGTTAACTCTTTCTGGTGGTAGCGCTGGCGTTGCCGGTAGTTTGAAAGGTCCACCTCCGTGTTTAATACATGTTGGACAGTTTTTTATTATCTTCTGGACTTGACTCTTGCCTTGAGGTATCCAGTATAGGTTTCTTATTAAACTGAGTGTGTGACTCGCACCTACGTGATGATTTTCTTTATGAATGTTAATTATAATTTTATTTGTGAATTCGCTATCTTTTGGAATGATTATTGGGTATTTTTGATCATAAGACCAGTCCGTATTTGCTAGTCTTCCCTTGCAGCGTAGTAGACCATCTTCGTCTAGAAATAGGTTTAGGTTCCTTTTTAGATCAGTGTCATGTCCTTTAATTTCTAAAGGGAAATGTTTTAGTTGTAATTTTCTTAGTTCTTCTGTTTTTTCATTCGTTGTTTTATTTGTATGATTATTTATGTTGTATTGTAATTTTTGTGTTTTATTTATTTTATTCTTCTTTGGAAGACACTCCCGGGCCAGAAATGAAGTATTTTTGATCGTTGGTGGCCAAATTTGGGGAGGTTGTAAAAGGAACTGTGGTCCTGATAACCATTTCCTTTTCTCTTCTCTACGAGTGGGTTTTGTTGCTACGTCTGCAGGATTTAAGTTTGTGGGAACATGTCTTATTATCAAGTTTTTGTTGCTTTTAATTTCTTGGACCCTTCGGTCTACAAATGGTGGTAACAACCTGTTGGAGTTACACCAGTCTATTACGATCTGGCTATCAGTCCATAATATATTGCTCCCCTCTGTTTCCAGGTCCAAGTATTTCATTACGTATTTAATTAGTCTACTACCAATTACTACGCCTAGGAGTTCTAAACGTGGTATTTTTAAGTTGTCCTGGTCTTTTACAGGTACAAGTCTTGATTTTCCAATGACGAATTGCGTTTCTCGTCCATTGGTTATGTATATTGCTGCTGAGTATGCCTTTGTGGAAGCATCTGTGAAACAGTGTAGTGTGATTTTGCCTTTTGGGTTCCTGAAATAACATCTTGGTATGGAGATTTCTTCTATGTCGTGGAATTCCTCATGAATTTTTGACCATTCTTCTTGTAGTTTGTCTGGGAATGGTTCATCCCATCTTATTTTTTGTTTCCATAAGTTTTGTATGAACAGTTTTGTTGATAACAAGTAGGGTACCGCAAATCCGCACGGATCATAGATTGAGGCTAATGTTCTTAGAACTTCCCGTTTGGTTTTGCTTTCGCTGAATCTTTTGCCTCTCAGTTTCAAAGTATCATTGTCTAGGTTCCAGTTTAGACCTAATAACTTTATGTTACTGTCTGTGCACGCGTTGGGAATTTGCTTGATTAAGTCTTTAGAGTTCGAGCTCCATTCACGAAGATTCATTGAGATGTTGTTAAACGTTTCTTTTGAATCAGTATAGATTTGTATCGCTTCCTTTATTGTTTTTGTAGATGTTACAAGATTATCTACATATATGCTTTGAGTTAGCCTTTTAATATGTGGTTTATCTGAATTTGATAAGTGGTATTTTAAAGTTGCATTTAATAAGAATGGGCTAGCGATCACACCGAAAGGAACTCGGCAGAATCTCAAAAACAGTAAGTTTTCCTTTGTAACTGGTTTCGTTATATCTTTTAACCATAGAAATCTGGTAACATCTCGATCTTGTTTCTTTAAGGCTATTTGTAGGAAGGCCTTTTCTACGTCGGCGGAGATGCCTATTGGGTGTTGCCTGAATTTAATAATGAGGCTAGTTAATTCTTCTAACATTATTGGACCGCAGTATAGACATTGATTTAGGCTTTTGTTATCCTTTGTCTTTGATGATGCGTCATAGACAATTCTCGTTGGCTTGCCTACTTGCTGGACGCCATGATGTGGTAAGTAATGTATCGGGTTAGACGTCTGACGTACCTGTGAGTTAGCCACAACTTCTATTATTCCGTTGTTTAGTTGTTCCTGCAATGTTTGATTGTAGGATAATATGGCTGAATGATCTAGTCGTTTTAATAGATTGACTAAACGTCCGAATGCAACTCCGAAATTATTTGGTAGGATAGGAGGGTATTCGATCCACGGCCATCCTACTGAGTATCTATTGTTTTTGAATTTTATTGTTTCGTTGAATTTCTTCACTGCTTCATCTTCTCTGCTATTTTTGGGAGAGTCGGTAATTCCTATGGATTCTAAATTCCATAAATTCTGCAGGTGGGTATTATTTAGTGGTAAATCTGGCTGAAATAATTGTATTTCAACATTGGATTGAAAGTACGTTATCACTGCCAAGTCCTCCATGGTTCTAGAATTTACTCTTCCACTTAGTATCCAGCCTAAGTCGGAATGTACTAGATATAAATTTTCATGTATTTTAATCTTGTCATTAGACATGAGTGTGTAGTAATAGTCATTTCCTATTAGTATGTCTATTCTGTCTGACAGTGAGCCGTCATCCGCTAACATGGATTTGTTTTCCCATTTTTCTAATTCCTTTGGGTAAGGTACGCTTTGGGAGATCATGTCAACTACGTTGGCGTAAATGGATAGGGTCTTTCCCTGCTTTGTCTTTAAGATAACTTTCACTAATGCTGTGTCTAGTTCCTTGGGTTTCTTAGAACCGAAAGTAAACACCGTTAATTTGTTTTCTTCTTTTATTTCTAGCTCGAGTTTCTTGGTGATATTCTTCGTGATGTATGTTCTTTGGCTACCTGAGTCCATCAAGATTCTGCAAGCTAGAGATTTCGATTGATTTTCTTTATTGGCCTCAACTATAGCAGTCTGTAGTACAGTTTGACCTTGGTCAAATGAGTGATATGTGTTGGTTTGTGGGATGATCCTATTTCTTCTCCTTTGATCAATCATTGTTGGACAGATAGCTCTGTTGTGATCCAGTTCGCCGCAGTATGCGCAGGGTAATTTGTTTCTGCAATTTATGGAATAATGGTCATTACGAAGGCAAGTATAACATCTTCCCCCTAAGATTGTCTTTCTTTCATTCATTGTTTTGTGGACTTGACATCTATCGCTGTAATGTTCTCCTTGACAGAATATGCAACTTAATTTGTTTTTCTTCTCTCGCCGATACAATGAATTCCAAGCGTTCTCTTAATTCTTTGACGCTGTCGTTGGTACATTTTGTTTTTACTTCATATATAAGGTCCTCAGGAAATTTTTCAATAATGGTTGTTCGCAAGTGATTGTGATTAATATCTTCTCCTAGAGATTCAAGTACTCTGAAATGTTTTTCCAATTTGGAGAGTGTTTCGCGACAATCATCTATATTTGTTCCAGCTTTCTTTATTTTATCCAGCGTCGAGTAATGAGCATCAATGATGTAAGTTTTCCTTCCATATTTTTCCTTAAGTAGGTTTATGGCTACAGTGTAGTTTTGATTTGTTGTTTCCAAACCATCAATAACGTCACTTGCTCGATCAGTAAGGGAAGTTTTTAAGTATAAGAGTTTATCGACGTCAGGTATGTCCCTATTATGGATGTTGGATGAATATTGGTCCCAGAATTGATGCCATTCTAGGATGTTTCCTCCGAAAGTAGGTAATTCAAGTTTAGGTAATTCTCCACGTGCACGTATAGTTTCTTTATTAGGTGTCCCGATCGCTTTGTGTTCCTCTAGTAAGGTTTCGATTTCGCATATCGTATCTCCTGCTTCGAGTCGCAGTGAGCATACTTCTGATATATCGTCTGGAGAGTGTTCATTGCTGAATCTGAAGTAGTTGTTTAATTCGTCACTTAGTTTTTTATCGCATTCCTTTAATTTCGAGAGACTAAATCTTATTCCGGTGATTTCGCCGTTTTCCCGATAAGTTTTTATAAGTTCCTTACATTCAACTGTAAGTGTATTTAATCTGCTGGAGAATAGGCGCAGTACTGTGAGAAGTCCTTCCTCCATTTTAACGAGTAGGTATAATTCTCGCCCTGTAAATGTTAAATTGAACATATTGCATCTGTGGTCTCACAATTTTGCTTATAATTATTTTATTTAGTTTTTAATTTTAACCGTATTCCTCTATTTGTTAGTTTAGTAAGAGGAAAGAGTTGAAAGAAAAATAAAGAAAAGAAAAAAAAATTTTTTTTTTGTTGAAGAAACTTTTTTCAGTTTCCATACTGTTTGATACTTGTACTGTGATGGCGATAATCACGGATTGTGGCAACAGATAAACTAGTCTGTTCCATAAACTTATTTGAATCTAGTAATATTGACAGTAATAGTGCACATATAATTTGTTCTGTGTCACATTTGTTCTGTGACAAGTGTCATTTACCTTTAAATATAAATATTTATTATTATATATAATTTAGATTAACATTTATACAATTTCAACAAATTTGTTGGCGAGGGCTATTAAATGAAGCTCGAACGAATAAGTCTGTTATAACGTTTTATTTAGATATTTAAGTACATACAAAAGAGTTCGTGCGTACAAACACATAATGGCCGTAGAACAACTGAAGAGCAACAAGAAAAACAAAAGACAAACTTTATACCATAGACTCATAGACTAAAAACTAAACTATTTTAATATTATTTCAACACCCTCCCTATATTAAAATTCTAACAATTATTTAACCAAACACAAAAAAAAAACTTTAAACAAAATAACAAAAAAATGTTTACAACCTCTGAATGTTTTCTTAACATCTAACACAATAAAGAACATACATTTTTATGCTATCCACCTAAGAGTACTTACTCATAAACACATAGCATTTTTCTAAATTTTTGAAATTTAATTTTGCCTAAAGGCTTGGTTAATATGTCAGCTAGTTGATCATTTGTACTAATATGTTTCAATATTACTTTGTTTCCAAAAACTTTATCTCTTACAAAAAACATTTTAATATCAACATGCTTAAGCTTATGGTGAAACTGAGGGTTTTTACTAAGACTGATAACAGACATATTATCCTCATATAATGTGACTGGGATGTTAATACCTGACATACATAGAAATAAATTCATAAGCCAACAAGCCTCACTGGTAGCCATACTTAGAGCTACAAACTCAGATTCAGTAGATGACAAAGATACTGTAGCTTGTTTTCTTGAAACCCAAGAGACAGTACATCCATATATTTTAAAAATAAAACCACTAGTAGACTTTCTGTCACCTCTGTCACCTGCCCAATCCGAATCAACATATCCAACAATTATATCATTACAATTATTTTTAGTAAATACTAGGCTCATGGTCAGAGTGCTCTTAATGTAACGCATCACACGCTTTAATGCATTCCACAAATCCTGACTGGCACAAGACTGGTATCTACTAAGTATACTTATAGGTAAACACAGATCAGGCCTTGAGCACAACATTGCATACATAAGAGATCCTATTACTTTTCTACATCTTGTCTCAATTTCTTGACTTTCTGACTTTTCTCTTTTCAAAACACTATGATCAAAACTTTCCTCCATTGGGGTCAAGGCCGGATTACACTCAAACATATTACAATTTTTTAACAAATTTTTGAGGTATGTACTTTGGTTTATTACAATAGTGCCCTCCCTTAAGTCTTGCTTTACAAACATTCCTAAATAATGACAAATAGGGCCTAAGTCTTTCATTTTAAAATGTTTATTTAATAAACCTTTTACTTTTTCTATTTCTTGAGCTACTGTTGAAGCTAAAATTAAATCATCAATGTACAGAAGCAAATATGTTTTAACATTACCACTAGTTTTTATATATAAACAATACTCATAATCACACCTCAAAAAACCTAAATTAACAATAACATTATGAAACTTTTTATTCCAATTTTTAGGTGAGTCTTTTAGTCCATATAGAGCTTTCTTAAGTTTTAAAACTGAATTTTCACTTTTACACTTATATCCCTTAGGTACATATATATACACATCACTCTCTATCTCACCGTAAAGAAAAGCGCTACACACATCTAGTTGGTGAATAATATAGTTATTTTTATTGCAAAAAGCTAAAAACACTCTCACTGAAGTTAATCTAGCAACAGGACTGTAAATCTCTGAATATGGCACACTCTGTTGGAAGCCCCTGGCTACCAACCTGGCTTTGTATGTTACAATTTTACCATTTTCATCTCTTTTTCTCCGAAACACCCACTTAGTGTCAATTACATTGCAATTTTCTGGTTTTATAACACATTCCCAGGTGTCATTTTCCTCAAGAGCATAGAGCTCTTTTTCTATTGCTTCCTGCCATTTAGTACAGTTAGCACTCGAAATTGCTTCTTCGTAAGTGCCTGGATCTTCACTGTCCGATATGGTACTTAAGCCAAGCTCATAGTCCTTCATATAACTTGGTTGCTGTAAATTTTGCCTCGGTCTCAATGCATATCCACCATGCTCATTCTCCAAAGATTCTAAATTTTCTACAGCTTCTTCATATATGTCCTCAGGCATCTCTTCTTCTCTATTTTCTACTTGCTTTTGCTCATCAGTGGAAATATTTTCTTTCTCAAACACAAAATAGCTATTGTTATCTTTAACTTTTCTCTCATCATTTTCTCCTTTTTGTTTTGATAACGGTAAGAAGATGACATTTCGATGTATTTCCACTTTATTGCTTGAATTTACATAAATCCTTTGTCCCTTTGTTGTCGAATCATACCCTAAAAATATCCCATATTTATTTTTGGGATCAAGTTTTAATCTTTTCTCTTTAGGTATGAGTACAGAAACGCGAGCACCAAACTCTCTAAACTCATGTAAACTCAAATTTTTCTTATAAAACACTTCATATGGTGTTTTTCGTTCTTGAGGACTAGGACCAGATCGATTTATCGTATAAGCTGCTGTGTTAAGTGCCTCAGCCCAAAAATGCTTTGGCATATCTTTTATCATGCACCGAGCAGCTTCAACCAAAGTTCTCATTTCCCTCTCAGCTCGGCCATTTTGTTGAGGGGTGTATACAACACTTCTTTGGTGCACAATACCTTGAGATTCTAGTATGCTATGCAACTCAGCATTGACAAACTCTAATCCGTTGTCTGATCTTAACACTTTCATCTTAGTATTGGTTTCTCTTTCTGCTCTTACTATAAATTTTTTAATTAATGACTTAACCTCTGATTTATGTTTCATAAAATATACTGTACGATAGCTTGAATAGTCATCTTTTAACAGTAGAAAGTACCTCGCTCCTCCTAGTGACGGTGTTTCCATAGGACCACACACGTCCGCATGCACCAACTCTAATACTTCAGAAGCCCTAAATGAGCTAACAGGAAAGGGCAATTGGTGCTGCTTTCCTGACAAACATTGTTCACATACTTCAAAATCATCAATAAACTGAATGTCCCTTCTTTTTAAATAGTCTTTTACATACTGAATGTTCTGGTGACACAGTATTTTATGCCAAACACTTAATTTTTCTACTTTCTTGGACAGGTTTAAAAATCCAGAACATTGAAAAAGACCAGAAGTGTCACAATGACTTTCACGTTCCAATTCACTCGAACTACATGAAGGGTGCGTTTCGTTTGTACACTTTGTAAATATACTTGTCAAAGTATTTTGTGAATTAATTTTTGATGTAAACAACATATGATAGAGTTTATTTACTCGTTTAGCGATTGCACGTACTTCACCTTTTTGATTTACAAATTCACATTTGTCTTTATCTGACACAAGACTAAAACCTTTGTCCAAAACAGTACCAACAGAAAATAGGTTAAACTTCAGCTCTGGCACAAAAAGAACATTACTCAAAACTGTTTTTATAAACTGTTTACCACTCCATGCATAAACTTCTACAGTTCCACAGCCCATGACATCCAAAAACTTTCCATTTCCAACAGTCACACAGCTTGGGCTCCGATTTTCCTCTAAATATTTAAACAGTTGTTTATCTCCACACATATGTTCACTAGCACCAGTGTCCATAAACCAAGATTTGTCTCTCATAATACTACTTTCTTCGCTCATACACATGAAAGCATTATTTTCCGAAGTTATTTTCTTTTCTTTTGATTTTAATGCTTTGCAGTCAGCAATTAAATGACCCTTCTTTTTACAATAATGACAATTTCTGTTTTCTCTTTTTTTATTTCCACAGGACCTCGCTAAATGGCCATGTTTTCCACAAGCGTAACATTTCATTACATTATTTTTATGTACACTAGCCAGTGCTATAGCTTCATTATCAACAGGGTCACACCTCTCTTCTTCAATAAGCAATCTAGACATTAGCTCCTCTATGCTTTGCTTTTCAACGGGAACAGATGCTTGCTTGACATGAATGTAGAAATATTATCATCCTTGAAATCCATTGTAAAGAATTTTTGTTGTAGCAAATGAATGCTTACTACAGATTCTTTTTCATATACCGACTTTAACTTTGTCCACATCGCAGCAGAAGTGGTGCACGACAGCAAATGAGTGAGTGGCCCTGCTTCCATTCTTGTCACAATAAGCTCTTGGGCCTTAGCGTCCTTCAAAACCCACTCTTTCTTCTTGGCATCATCTATCGGTAAACTCTCAGCGCCACTTACAAACTCAAAATATCCTCTTCCTTTAAGGATTACTTCAAACTGAAACTTCCAAACTGCCCAATTTTCTCCTCCAGACAGTTTTAAACCGGCAGGAAATATTGGTTGATCCGCCATGACGCAACTCTGAACTTAAAGCTTCGGATTCTCGAAAAAACGTTCCAATGCCCTGAAACAGACTTATGGGACTGGGCCCATAACCTGTTGGCGAGGGCTATTAAATGAAGCTCGAACGAATAAGTCTGTTATAACGTTTTATTTAGATATTTAAGTACATACAAAAGAGTTCGTGCGTACAAACACATAATGGCCGTAGAACAACTGAAGAGCAACAAGAAAAACAAAAGACAAACTTTATACCATAGACTCATAGACTAAAAACTAAACTATTTTAATATTATTTCAACAAAATTGTTGTTACATAATTAGTAATTCAACATGTTTATAATAAATCCTTTGTCTCAACCTCACAATGGAACGTTACACCGTTATTACTTTTGACTATAGTCAACATACAAGTTGTAAACAAACCATCCGGGCCTTCGGCCTCCCCGGTACAACATTTAATATGCCAAGTCAACAACTTCCTGAAATTAATTAGTTAATTATCAGGCGAATTACAGTGTGTGACGCGTGTGGACAAGTAGATATTGCGCACATAAGTACAACAAGCAAAGTGACCTCTCTGTCCACTCTTGCTGTAAACCTAGGTTTCCCCTTCAAAGTTATACTGTGATTGGATTGTTAAAGTCTGACTTGCTGTTTATATAATGTTGAATATGAAACATATCATTGTGTATGTGAATAAATGTATATTAAATTGTTTCAAATCAAATGTGTTTGTTTTTTGAGTTTTAATTAGCTTTGATGTTTTACATTTTTATGTTATTTTGTGAATTTTAAAATCTTATCTATTATGCAAGTAATTATTAAGTTGTGTTTGTTCAGAGTGTGCTGAAGGATACCAGGTTTTTTATAATCCCATTGCATTTCTACCATATCGGAAAATGTCTGTTACCGTGAAGTCTTTATGGGGTTAAGTTAATTAAAGTTAAAGTTGTATAATGTACAAAGATTAAGTTAAATTAATGATTCAAGTAAAGATGACAATAAGCATTGTCAATTAAGCAATAGTGTAACTCAGCAGACTTCTGGTCATTTTCCGAATGTAGGTATGTAGAGATTACATACCCGATTAAGTTCCTTGTGTGCCTGTGTTCACCTGCCTTCAGCACATACCGACTCTGAGTTTGTGTATCTGCTTCGCTTTAGTGTACATGGTGTGTTGGTCACTTTCTCTTCCTTTGTTGTCACACCTATAAAAATAGTTCACAGCCATGACACCTTGCCGGTGCCATGGCGGTCTGGGAAGTGGGTACAACTCTTCCCTCTTAAGTACATAGTTAACACACATGAAGGTTACTGAATTAATCTATATTTCTTTATACTCGCATATGGTGTTGTGTTGAATGTAGATTGTAGTATGATGGCGTTGTGTATCAGTGTATGTTGGGCTGGTGTTTAGTGAGGAGAGAGAAAGGATGAGATAAAGGTGTAGTGCTGCCTCTGGAAGCCCGTCGTCAACCGGTGTCCTCGCTGATGAATAGAACCTATGCAGATGAACCCGATGCCGTTGCTGAAGCCTGATGCCGCCGTTGAAGAGAACCGCAGTTGATGTTAATAAGGTTTTACAGTGGGTCACGATTCAACGCCTATTCCCGAACGTACCTTGGCGCAACGAGGGGTCCATAGGTACCGGCCACAACATGATCCGACATGTATTCCGGTACCTCCCAACTCGTGCTTAATAATAAATGAGGTTTTACAGTGGGTCACGATTCAACGCCTATTCCCGAACATACCTTGGCGCAACGAGGGGTCCATAGGTACCGGCCACAACATGATCCGACATGTATTCCGGTACCTCCCAACTCGTGCTTAATAATAAATGAGGTTTTACAGTGGGTCACGATACGACGCCTATTCCCGAACATACCTTGGCGCAACGAGGGGTCCATAGGTACCGGCCACAACATGATCCGACATGTATTCCGGTACCTCCCAACTCGTGCTTAATAATAAATGAGGTTTTACAGTGGGTCACGATACGACGCCTATTCCCGAACATACCTTGGCGCAACGAGGGGTCCATAGGTACCGGCCACAACATGATCCGACATGTATTCCGGTACCTCCCAACTCGTGCTTAATAATAAGTGTCACCCTGAAGGGACTTAAGTAAGTGTCCTCTGAAAGGACTTAAGTATGCTGCGCATGGTGTACTCGCAGGAACATTGGAGACTCAGTCACATATGCGTTTCCCCTTGCTCCCTCGATTCTGCTCCTGCTACCTAACTTAGGGTAATATAAATTGTGTATGTCATGTAGTCGTTTATACAACGCTGATTTAGTAGTAATGAGTGTAGTGAGATCATCCTCTATACCATGCGACCAAGTGTAAGGTTATTAATGAAATCATGCCTTATCCCAAATAATCCCGTATATAAACAATTAAACTAGTTGCTAGTTTAGTAAGTAGCCTTATGTGAATAATGAGTCGTGTGTTCTGATGCATAATTAGTATAGTTCAATGGAAGTATGTAAGCCTCAAAGGGTCTCAATTAGACCGCGTGGTCGACATGTATAAATTCAAGAAATAAGAGTTAATTACATGTTATGTATCAAGAATTATATGTAAAGTGATTAACTAAGTACTTAACTTTCGTCCTGGAGTCTTTCCTTATTTATTCTTGTATTAGTTTTCACTACTACGCACTTTTCACCTTTTTCCCGCGTTTGTTGAATCCGAAAAGAAAGCCTTCCACAGACAATATTGGCTTGTTAGTTTTTTAGTGGTTGTCATTATAATGTTATCATCATAGAGAGAGAAATGCCACAGAGTACGTTTGTAATTTTACTAGTCTCGATAATAAATACACCGACATAAAAGATTGGAGGCTTTCGCGGCTCGGCCTGCCGCGACACCTTTGGCACTTGTGACGCTAATTCCAATGTTCGAGATCAATTATGTGACGTTTCAGGAGCTGTCAAAAGTGTCAAATGATCAAATCTTTTTATTTTATTGATATTGATCGATAGTATATACAATTTATTTTGTTTTGTTTTTTTTTTGTGCCCTCCTGGTTTTATTTTACGAAAATATATCGATTTTACCTTAGTCTGTAGTGTTCGGATTTCACCAGAAAATAATAATTTATTATAGTATTATTGAAATAGTTTGCAGTTCGAAGGTTATTTTTGCAATCGTCGGAAGTTGGTGTCCGATTTTTTTGTAATAAACAAGGAATTTTGCGCGTTTGGGAACATCTATGAAGATATTTAAACACATATTCCTAAGTAGAATTTGTGCGCATCGACGAAAAATATTCGCTTGAAATAATGTATGTGCCTACTGTAGGCTGTACGATGAATAAGAATAGGGAGAGATGACCAGACTACAATATTCATGATATTCACAATGATTTTATCTTAACTGGAACTAAATAGAATAGCAAGATGGATAAAAGTTATGTAAAATCTACCATAAAAGGACTGAAATCCCATTCATCCTCACAAGTACAAGAAACTCTACTTGCAATAAAGAGTAAAATAACTGTAAATAGCACTGGAATTAAATTATTTCGCGAATGTGGCGGTTTAGAGTATTTACTACCTCATCTCCGTAAGGCTAATGAAAGAATTCTATCCATAACATTAAGCATACTTGGAAATTGTTGCTTGGAGGAAGAAAGCAGTTTAAAGGTATAGTATATTCATTTCTATATATGTACAATTTTTTATTTGGTATGCAATATTAGAGTCAGGAGAGTTCACAGTCATGAGAGTAATATTGATGGACAGATATGAAGTACAATATTTTAAAACAGTAAAAATAGAAATCTTCTATATTAATTAGGAAATTTGTAATTTCACTCTCAAGTCTTAATTTTTTTTAATAGAGGTAAAAATTACAGTATTAATTTTGTATCAATGTCTGCAAATTATTTGCAGACATTGATACAAAATTAATAATATGAAGTGAAAACTTCCTTAGGTGCATTGGGCATTTTTGAGATGGAAAAAACGATTGAACTCGCGACACTGTCATGTAATGTAATGTAATAGAAACCTCTGTATATTTTCAGATATTGCGCTTAAATTTAATTTAAATAAATTTAAAAAAGAACAATTTTTGAGATGAAAAAAAAAAACCCATTGAACTCGCGACACTGTCATGTAATGTAATGTAACAGAAACCTCTGTATATTTTCAGATATTGCACTTAAATTTAATTTAAATAAATTTAAAAAAGAACAATTTTTGAGATGGAAAAAACCATTGAACTCGCGACACCGTTGTGTAATGTAATGTTTTTTGTGAAGCTTAGTTTTCACTTCTGACGTGCAGTCAAAAAACTGACATGTTTTTTTTACTGAGGTCACATCAAGCTACTATAATCAGTTATACAGCTTTTCCCTAGCTCCTTTAAAAAGTTGTATTCATTAGGGCACATGCTTAATTTAAGCTCTATTGATAATGTACAAATTTGTTATAACAAATAGAAACTAATATTTACAAATTAGTAAAAAGTCGTATAGAAAATATTCTGAACAATGGCAAAATATAAATGTTTAATATAGCCAAAATCTTTTGTTGATTTTTATCTTTTTTATGAATGGTAGTAATAGGAATTTATTTTTACATAAATATTTTTCAGGTTGGCAGTTTAAATAGTTTTGGCCCTTTGGTATTAATACTGAAAAATGTATACCATGACAGCATTATTGGAAGAACATGTCGACTCATTGGCAATCTAGCACAGAAATCCAGTAATGCAGATGGTTTACACAACCATGGGGCTGTTGCAGCCCTTGTTACAGTCATTGAAAAAAGAGACAAAAACACATCATATCCTACTCTAACAATGGCTGTGAGGGCAATTAGGTAATATAATATTAACAATATTTAAAAGCTCTCTTTTTATACAATTTTACCTTTGTAATAAGATTCTTATTAGATTAAAATGTCAAAATTGAATTATCAAAATTTATCAATGCCAATCATTGAATGCCAATTTATCAAAATTGAAATGATCTTTTGTTTAAATTATTTTTAACTATTTTGAATTTTATAAATATTATTACATACAAATCGATAAGCTAAATGAGTCTCCGTGCTAATTTGTGTGAGTAATCACAAGCTACAGCCTTTCCATAGCCAAGCTATAGCAAATTAGCCATGTCTTATGTGAAGCGAATTTTTGATACCCTTTATAGCCAAACTTTTGACGCGAATTTTTTATATTTTAAATTTTTTTTGAATTTTTAAAGTAGTTTTTCGAGTTCATCAATCACAAACATACAAGCATAAAAAATTAAATCTTGCAGTTTTTGTGTTATATTTGACCATTCTATGATTCTTTTTATGTTGAAGGTGTTTGTGGCTGTTAACAAATCGAAGGGAGGAAATGCTAGACCAACACGCAGTCAGATGTGTTGCACTGTTAATGACAACAGAATGTGAATCTGCCGGTATTATTATGTCTGCTAATGGAATGAAAGAACATATTGGATTAAGAGACAGCCAGAAGGAATTAATCACTGGAATACTAAAATGTGTAGGATATTTTACGATGAACATGTCTTCCCAGTGCGCCGAGCAGGTGATTTTTTTTATTAAAATATTATTTTACATTATAATTTTTGGGTGCAGACTCTCCGTCACACCATTCTTTCACACCAGTGTGGAATGTTCTTGTACAATCTTTAATCAAGGCAAATGCATAAAATATTTATTCAGGCTGTTGCTACATGACGAGCCTGTCCGATGAGTGGTTAGGTCTGTCTCAGGGGTCCCGGGTTCGATTCCCGGCAGGGTCATATTTGGAAATGAATTTTCCAAAGTTTATTTTCCAAGCTTTGGATTTCTAAAATAATGGCAGGGAGTGGGAACGCTGCAGCAAGCACCCCCTTACAGAAGACCACCGTGACATAATAGCATGTGTGCTCTTGTGTTTCGATGAGTGAGTGAGTAATGGGATGCCTATCTTTAAACCTACTATGGTAGGCAGCACACTTGCAGCACCGGTGGAGTTGCTTGTTTTACAGGAGACGGTAACCATCTACCAGAAAGTAGTCCATCACCCTGACTGTCGAGTTTAAAGCCTACCATTTCATAATGGCTTGAGATAAATAACAAATGAGGAGTGATTTGTCAATAAAATTGATATATGGGGCAAAATTTTGTTATTAAACAAATATTTTTCTTACAGATACAAGGTGATGGCAGGGGATATCAGTGTTTGGTAGCATTAACAAAAAATTTTGAAACTTTGGCACTGAAGTGTTTGATGAATTTATGTTACATTACTTCCTGTCGGCCTCTATTGGGTACGGCCGGTTTGGTCGAGTGTTTGGTGACTATTCTCAAGAACTGTTCAGGTATGTTCAGTTCAACTTTATCCAATAAACCACTTAACAAATTGCTGTATAAATACAATAGACTAGCTGTTGCACGCGATTTCGTCCGCGTAACTTTAAAAAATATAGCCTATGTTACTCGCTGTTAATGTGGCTTCCTATTTGACGACACGTTTGGTCTAGTGGCTAGTAACCCTAGCTGTTAACCAAACGGTCGCCGGTTCGAATCCCGCTAGGGGCAAATGTTTTATGTGAACATTTTACCTTTGTACCTGAGTCATGGATGTTTTGTATTTATAATATGTATGTATTTACAAAAAAAAAAAAGTAATCTATGTATTATATCAACTGTCTGGTATCCATAATACAAGCATTACTTGCTTACTTTGGAACTAGATGGTGCTGTGTGGAATGTGTGAAGATATTTATTTATTTATTTATGTGTGAAAGAATTTTTAAATTGGTCCAGCAGTTTTTCAGTTTGTTCATTACAAACAGTAATATAATATTAGGACTCCAACGTCATAACTTGTATATCTTATAATACTAAACGAGGAATTCCTGTATGCCACGACGATCTCGCAAACGGCTGTAACGATTTTGACGAAAATGTAGGGTTAGGGGTTTTTTAGGACTAGAAATCAATCTGTCAGGGTCTTATCTTTGAGAAAATTCGTTTTAGGTAGTTTTTTTAATGGAACGGTTACAAAATTTTGAATTATTAATTTAAGTTTTTTTTTTTCTATAATGTTTCATAGACTTTCTTTCTTACATGTAAAAAAAACTTTAAACCTTTAATTGGCCTGAGCAAAGCTCAGTCACCCAGTCTTGTTGTGATTAAGTGTGTCTTTAGTTGGTAAGCCTTAATTAAGGTAATAATAAATTACTGAATATAACTGAACTTGTAATTTTTTATTTATGCACATAAAAATGTCAATAGAAATGTCATGGTGGCCCGAGGGCGCGGCAAGAGCGCTTGCACACCTCAGTGGCGAATCGGTGAATCGATCGCGTTTGCGCTACTGCGGAGGGTTGCCTTTATTATTGACCGCTGCCAGAGAGAGCCATCACGCCATGCAAGCTCTCCTACAATATGTGTTCGATCATTCCTGTAAGTACATTCATACATTATGAATTTTTTATATACATAGGTACATATTTGTATTGTGTGTCTCACTTTTTCCTCTTGACATTTCTAAACGAGCTGTGTCGCATGCGGAGATCAGTGAAATAGAATGTTATCTTAAAAAATTGGCCACCATCTTAAACGTAGCCTTTAGTTGAACATTGAATTTCTACTAGCCGATGAAAAATGATAACAAGATTACTATTGATTCTATAATATTAAACTTCTTTTATTTGTCCTTAGCATTTCAAATTCTTGTAAACGGAGGTCTCGTCAACCTTCTAACTGATGAACTGACAAAGTACCTAACATCAATGGAGTTTCAACATAACAATATGGACAGAAACGATGCTTTGAATGAGGTTAAAGGGAAAATAAAAGACGAAGATGGTGATAATAAGTTAAACCCTAGTATAGTCGCAAAAGATAATGACGACACTGATAAAAGTAAAGAATCTAAAGATTGCCACATGCCAAGAAACGTAAATGACCTAAAAGTGGTAATAGAAAGAGACAACATGATTGTAGGATTTGTGGATGCGGTAGATAGCGACGCATCGGATGATAGTCAAAGTGACGACGAAAAACATCCAAGAAAGAAATGTCTCAAAAGAACTAGATCAGTGAGCCCTAAAATGTTGAAAAAGGTATCCACAATAATAATTCAAAACTATATTAGTTTTTAACTACCAAAACTATCAATCAAATGTTCTCTCCTCCATTTCTTAGCAAAAACAGAATGAATGAGAAAAATGATAGAGCCAAAGTAACCAATCGAAATTAAGAATAATCGTCAGTTTTTAACTACCAAAACTATCAATCAAATGTTCTCTCCTCCATTTCTTAGCAAAAACAGAATGAATGAGAAAAATGATAGAGCCAAAGTAACCAATCGAAATTAAGAATAATCGTCAATTCAGCAATTACAGTATATTATTACATCTACTGATACTTATACTTAAAAATATGAATGAATGGAAGTCCTTAGAAACTTACATTCATTCATATTTTTAGCCCCCGACGCAAAACATGGTGTTTTAAGTTTGACGTGTGTGTGTCTGTATCTGTCTGTGACATCGTAGCTCCCAAACGGATGGACCGATTTTGGTCCGTTTTTTTTTGTTTGAAAGCTGACGTGAAATTTAGTTTACTGTTACTACAGTGGTATTTCCATGACATGGTAACCTTAACCTGATGCTGAAGCATCTAGTAGTCTGCGGGACACCCAACTCTTCAGCAACTTACAGCAGATATAGCGTCTTTGAGTTCAATCAAAAGTCAGGGGTTAGTTTATAATCTAACAACTATGGATGACTAATCATCTACGTGTAATTTGTTTTTAGAGTGCACAAACAATAAAGATGACAAAAAAAGACTGGTCAGCGAGTGTTTATTGGGAACCAAAGAGTCCTGAGTGGCCGTCTACCCACAAATCTGGATCTCATTCTTCATCTAACTTGGATAGGCCGGACCATAGTCCTTTGTCCCCATATTCTGATGGAAATCAATCTGGATTTAGTCCTGAATATAGGGGATCTTCTAGTAAAAGACCTAGATTTGATTGGAGTCCCAAGTCAGATGTTAGTACTGGCGAAGGGAGTTTCTCTTGCCTCAATTGGTCTGAATGTCAATGGAATATTGGAAATTGCAAGGGTCCCACGCCGCCTTACAGCGCCAATGAAGGTAAGTAAATTTATTTACAAAAAAAAAACTTGTTATTTAAATTAAAATTTATTATTATTTAAACTTGTTATTTTCGTCTTATTGTATGTAGGCTACTTAAGTTTTGAGAATTGACTTTTAAGAAATATATTAATTAGACTTTTCATTAGATTTTTTTTTTAATTTTTATTGTAGGTTATTAATTTTGTTTTATTTGCGCTTTGATAAGTTTTCACTTGTAATATTCCTGGGGTGGACATAGGCCTCCCCTGCAATACCCGGTCTACAACTAAAGTGCAATGTGTATCGTAGAAAGTTCCGATTCGGAAACATCGGGGAGGTACTCGCCGGTGTGCAGTGAGGCTGAGCCTGAGGGGCAAGCGGACGGCGAAGTGGGAGCCGTGATTCGGGACATGGCTCAGCAAATGGCGCACGACCTCGAGCTCATTATGGACGACGATGAGAGCGATGACGAACTGCCACTTGAAGGTAAGCGGCTAAGCATCACTAAGGCCGCCCGCACATTGGGCCACTAGACTCAACATTGTGTATAGTATCGGCGCACACCGAGCGTTCGAGTGGCCGTGTCTAGTGGCTCAATGTGAAGGGCGGGAAGCCAAGCTAAGCAGTGAAATGCGACTTGAACGTTTACGATTTTCGTTTGATGATTGAAAGGTTTACATATTTATTTACTGATATTAACGTGAAACAAGTCGGCGGCCCGAACTCATCAGTCTCATGGCTAAAATGCGTCCTGTCTCACACAGCACAAAGCGCGTGAAGAGCAGTCGAGTGAGATGCACAGTGATTCATACCAAAAATAAAATCATAAACAGACCCTTCTCCTTTTTGACAATTCTCCAATTCTCTTTTTGACAAAACTACTGCAATTTAGTGATAGTTATTAAGGCGTAACTAGTTGACAGCCCGAACTCATCGTTGCCTGTAGCTAAAATTCATTCTGTTTCACACAGAAATTGGGCGAAAGAGAAAGACCGATGATGAGCAGTTAGAACATAGCGCGCACACATACACAATTGGACCGTATTGTGACGTTGTTAGGCAACGCACACTGCGAGATCTCGTCGAACGCGGACGTTTGCCGCGAGTGTTTTATCACTAATTTATTGTAGTACTAGTCTAGCAGCACGCCCCGGCTTCGCACGGGTATTTAACAAATAAATGACGCTTACATCGCATATTATAGTCTGGGGTGAGCGGCGACCACGCCACGCGACTTTTTTCTAATACTTACATTTTTAAACTCGTGATATCGTTCGAATGGAATGGTATAATAAAGACATTTAATTTAAACTCATACTTGTAATGTTCCTTTCAGTAGTGTTGTATATAGTGATTTTAGTATGTCTTTAGTTGGTAAGCCTTTTTAAATAAATAAATACTTATGCTGTTGCGACACTTTGTATAGATATTGATGTGTTCTGCAAAGTTTTCGCAGCGCACGCGATGTAAGGAATATTTTAAGTAATTTTTTTTACACCTTGGGTTACATTATTGGAGTTTTAGTAAGGATCTCTAATTTTTTTGAAAATTTATATAACATAGGCTATGTTCATCGCTGATAATGTAGCTTCCTAACAGTGAAAGAACTTTTCAAATCGGTTCAGTAGTTTCAAAGCGTATTCAACGCAAACAAACAAAGATTTAAATCTTTGCAAAGAAACAAACAAATTAGTATAGAAATAAGGTTAATTTTCCTGATTTTCCTGATTAGGATGTAAATAAAAGAAAAATACTTTTCATATTTATTTATTTTATAAACATTGGTTTAACATAAAAATGAATGTTATATAAAATACAAACACAAAAAGTCTAAATTAGCACATATGGAGTTATTATTTTATTACTAGGTACTTCACAGAGATAATAAATATTCGTTGCGCTATTGATTTAACGTGATTGAGTAACAAATACCGATGAGTAAGATACAATACGTGATTGAATACAAATATGAACATCATCATCATCACACACTTTCGTTCGCATGTTATAATTATTATGATATGTATGCGTGGTATTGGTGCTAATTCTCTTGTCATAAAAACTAAACTATAAATTAAATTGACAGTACTAAAATTGTCATATTTGTCAGACACGGAATGAAATAGGCAGAAATACATTTTTATAAATAACCCAGTCACTGAAGACATCTTAGGTCGCAATAAATTGCACTGTCTTGATTTTTTGGGATGTTGTTAGGATAGATACCAGTAGTGTAAAACTAAGTTTGCAGTTTCGAGAGACCGCACGGTGCTCGAAAAAGCTCGAAATTTTCAGACTTTTTTCAGTTTTTCTCTTATAACTTCTGAAAAGTGCATTCTATGGAAAAATCATCCTAGACACTCTTAAAGAAAATAAATTTTGCTACAATTCGAGTGTACCGCAGCTCTGTATGTCAAACAGATCTCGAGATACACTACTTCAAAAATGGGTCATTTTTCCCAAAAAGTTAGAAATTTTTGAAACAAAATATCATTTTACATGGAAAGTTATGAGAAATGAAGTTGTAGAGCATTAACTTAGTTTCAATTTGAGCACAAGTACAACTCTGTAGGGCCAATAAGTTCACTTGTTATCAAGTAAATAAGTAATAGATCCCTTTTGGAGGGGGAGACAAGTTAAATTGAGTATAATAAAATAATAATAATGTGCAAATAATATTAATGTGTAGGTTCTTATCAATATTGAAGTCACAGAGGTGAAGTGGTGGAGGAACCTCACCTAATACCAACGCCAAAGGGTTTTAGTCGGTTAATGTCCGACATAACCCACAGGCCACCCCGGGTCTGTGGGTATCCATGGATGAGATTTCCCCTTGTCAAAAAGAAAAAAAAAATGCAAACTTGGTTTTACACTACTGGTATCTATCTTAACAACATCCCAAAAAATCAAAACAGTGCAATTTTTTGCGACCTAACGCGATTTTTTTGTCTTGGGTGACTGGGTTAATAGTCACATACGACAGTTTGTGATACTATGAGGTCTCACAGTGCTGACAAACGCAAAGGGACGGCCGAATCAATTCATAAACAGCACTTGAGTGATGAACGACACTATGTGTCCGTCAAAATCGACGCACAGGTAAAGTAGCCGCCGAGGCCCAAGCTATATTAGCGAACGCATTGTGTCCCGGCTTATGTCAAAAGCAAGGTTATAATCGCTGGAGTTTGAATGGTCGTCGGTTATTTCAGGTTATATTCAATTTGAAAATTATATTTGTATCAACTATGTACTTTCAACCAATGGATTACAGTAGCGAAGAGGAGTTTGATAATTATATCAGTGTAGGATTTCGAACAATAAGTACAAAAAAGTAATAGGTGGTTTTCAAAAATCCTTTCGATTACTACAGTGCGGATGAATTTAGGAGGCGGAATAGATTTTCAAAAGATAATATTGTTCTATTCGTGCTCCTGCCACTGATTAGTTAAAATCTCGACAAACTAACCAAAAGAGGCCTTCCAATACCTCCTGTTTATCAGTTACTAGTGGCCCTAAGATTTTATGCTTTTGGGAGTTTCCAGGTTATTGTATCTCTCTAATTAGGAAAAAAAATTACAAATAAACATTTGTATTATAATATGAATATAATTTATTATTTATTGTAGATAATAACGAAATACATTGACTTAAAAAAAAATGTTTCAATAAAGTATAAGCTTTATTGAAGTAAATGATTTACCATTATATTATTTACAGATGATTACTGGAGACCTTATAAAAATCAGTCAACCTACAGTCTCGTAATATTAATATTTGGTCAATAAAATAATAATAAAAATCATATACCCACGCCGAAATAAAAATAAAACAAGCAACGCCAAACGAAAAATATTATACAGGCATATACAGGTTATAATATTAGTTAACATCTGTAATATCAATTGTCAAATACTAGAGTGAAGTATGCCACAACAAATTAACCAATCACAGGGCCGTTATTCAATACATAGTAAAGAACTTCTTGAATGGGATGGCTTGATATGAGTAACGCATAGCGTTCTTTGTATAGTATTGCTACTTAGACAAGTATCATTTGTGAATACGGGTGTTATACATACAAAAAAGTGTCAAAGGTAAAAATTATTCTCATGAAATTCTAAACAAGAGTATAAAAGTTTTTATACTAACTTTCAAAGTTTGAAAACTGGCGGTAACTTAAAAACCGTCAAGCTAATCAAAATAATGTAGAGAACATATTTTGTTTAAAAATTTAATGTGGATAATTTTTGTTTTTGATACTTTTTGTGCTTATTAAAGTTTTCGCAAAATACTTAAAAAATCGTTAACGGGTTGAACCGTTAACCCAAACAAGTTTGAAAACTTTATTAATTTGTTTGATTCCTCCATACATTGCTTACATAGAATGTCTGTATATATACTTACAAGTTTGAGATGTTACAAACAGAAGCGTCAGTTTCAATGCATCCCAGTTAGTTTGAGCCTGAATATTATAGTAGCTAAATCCTTTACAAGGGGCATGTGCTGAGGGAATAATATCTTTGAAGGAGGAAACACAAGGTTGATTATGTACGTCTGTTTGAACCACCATTTGTAGAAATGATTCTTGAGGTGACCTAAAACAAAAATATATTAGTTAAAAATATACAGTTAATAAAATAAACACTACATAGACACTGGGATTTAGTTACGAATTTGAGTAGCAGTAGCAGAACATGAGGAAGAAGATGCTTTGTATATTTCTGCTTGAACCACAATTGCTTTATATGCCTCAGGATGGTTTACATGAGGTGATCTAAAACAGGAATTATATAAATAAAAATTAGTTTTAAATTTCTAGAAAAATAGAACCTGATTTAAAATTATTTTACAAATAGCTACCCGGGGTGCATTTTTTTACGTAAAAACCTTCCCTGATTATGCCTCTATCCATGAGTGAAAACAGAATTAAAATCGGTCCAGCCGTTTTCGAGTTTTGCGCTTAGCAACACATTTTGCGAGAAGCAGTTAGGTATAAGCGTTTTTTTTTTTTCTCCATTACGACGATCCTTTTGCGGTTCTGTTTCATAAAATAAAGCATATAGCTATAAAAGCAGCACATACCTATTTATTTATACTGTAAGAATTTTATTATTTATGGACCATAAATTTAAAAAAAATACTAGGACAAAATTATCTTTACAGAGATAAGAAATATTCGTTGCTCTAAGATATAATTATTATACTCTAACTATTCAAATCCATCCAGCCATTTCCGCCTGATTGAGTAATATAAGTATATTATGATAATATGATACTCATTATTATTATATTATGATAATCATTATTAATTAGTATGATTTGCATAGCGTTGCCATCTCTAAAATAACGATCATAAAATTCAGTCCAGCCGTCTCGAGTTATAAATAACTAGCTGGTGCCCGCGACTTCGTCCGCGTTCTGGATGAAAGGTACCCTATGTCCTTTCTGGTGTCCCAGACAACGTGTATTATGTATGGCCGACCAGAAAAGTGCTTTATCAGTTTCGATAACAAATTCCATTCATTTCAAAATTCGCTAAGGCTTAGGCCGGTTTCAGTGTTCTCCTGACGGTCAGTACTGACGATACGTACTACCGGCCGTACGACTGACGCGGTTGTCACTTGTATGAAAATTCACAAGTCGTTACAAAGCTCGCCTGACCGTACGCACGCGTATTGCTACCGCGGTCGGTCAGGAGAGCACTGAAACCGGCCTTAGATTTGAAATATAGGTATTGATTACTGATTGACATAATTGTCACTTTGAATTTTCAAAAGAAAACTGACCTTATTATTCTACAACATACAAATAATGTTAGGGTGATAAAGTACTTTATTTGTCGAGTTTACCTATATAATATAACAAAAATTATGTATATATTATAACAAAAATTAGATTAAATATGTAATAAAACTTACCCATTATTTTTATATTTTGTAATTTGGTACAATGTGACGAGATTGTCCAAAGAGAGTCAATGTGATATGAAAATATGAAGTCACTTGTACAACAGCCTTGCCTAACTAAATAATAAAATAATGTCTTTACGTACAAACTATGCCACGTTATAAATAACCAGATAAATATAATATTTACGATGTATTTAGTAGACTATAGACTCTAGTCTAGCTCAGTCTAGCTGACAGATGACAGAGTGTTGCCATTGCCAACCTTATACGAAGTAGTATTCGGGGCCCTAATAAATCCGTATAAATTCCGTATGACTGTGTATTGTATTGTAAAAAAATATCAATTGCAAAAAAACAACCGTTTTCATAGGATTCATTTATTAAAAACTAACTGGTGCCCGCGACTTCGTCCGCGTTGCAAGGAAATGCAGGAAATATGTGAGTGGTAACGCCAGACATAGTTATCCCTGTGACGACGGTGGCGTCGCCGCGCGACAGTGGCGCCCAATCCGTACAATATCTTTTTTTTATCCACACAATATCTTTTTATCTTTTTATGTCTTATTCTGATGTATAAGCTATATTGTTGTGAATTTCATTGAAATCCATTCAGTAGTTTTTGTGTGAGAGTAACAAACATCCATACATTCATACAAACTTGCGCATTTATAATATTAGTACCTACGGAATAAAATGATAATGTATGATTTTAAATAATAATTATAATAAATGAATAATTGATAAATTAACATCGAAATCAAAACAATGGTGCAATAGATACTTGTTAGGCAGTGTTGTCCATCAGCTGGATTATTTAGTTTCGTATTTATTTATGTACAATACTACTTATTGTATTTTTTTATATTGTATCCTTATAAAATTATTATTATTTTATATTTCTGAACATATAATTCCGCATAAATATTTGTATGTTTAAGTTACCCGTATGTGAAGTTGAAAATTAGTACATATACGGATAAATCCGTATAAATGGCAACACTGTGACTCCCTGCCCGGCCCATTCAAGGAGGATAGAGGTAACTCTTATCCTCCTTGATACCATTTATTGTGTGGGCGTGCCTTCCCTCCACTACCCGCGGGGGAAGAAAAGTCGAGTGAGATGCACATCGATTCATACCAAATATGAGGACAGAAAAAATCACAAATAGACCCTTGGGCTAACGGTTTTTATGAAAAAACTACTGCATATATCTATTTTGTGTAAAGTTATTTCAACTCTTGAATAACTAATCAATGTTTATGGGCAAAGTATTTTGGAGTTTTTGTAAACTAGAGTGACCTATTCAACCTCAAAGTTGCATTAAAACTTGTGTTAAATTATGGATTTTTCAATGATCATATCTTTTAAATTAATACTTTTTTTTAAGGATTGTATGCCTAGAAACTTAGTTAACGACAAGATAAATCGGTATCATGCTTACTTTTGTAAATTAAACATAAAACAGCGGTGTAATTAACCTTAAACGTTTGTATGTAGGAAAAGTGACTTGTAAAACCTTAAGAACTCTTGAATAACTAATCAATATTTATAAGCAAGGTATTTTGGAGTTTTTGTACACTAGAGTGATTTATTAACCTCAGTTGCATTAAAACTTGTGTTAAAATATGGATTTTTCAAGGATCATATCTTTTAAATTAATACTTTTTTTAAAGTTTGTATGCATTCGAACCTAGTTAATGACAAGATAAATCGGTATCATGCTTACTTTTGTAGATTAAACATGTAACAGAGGAGTAATTAACATTCTACGTTTGTATGGAGGAAAACTGACTTGTATCACCTTAAGACTTAAGAATAAGTAGCTGACAGACAAGTTACATTACCGGAGAAAAATAAGTCTCGCAACGCAGTTCTTCCACTACAAAAAGTTGTGAGATGTCGTGTAAAACGAAGTATCAGTAATTATTTCAGTTAGTGTCTATGGAAGCACTTATTCAACAACTTTTTTATAAATTGTTATCTATGTTATGCCAAGCCCCAAGCCTAACCGCGCACTAGGCAGCCTGGCTGCGGCAACCAGGCATAAAGTAAAAATGACAAATAACTTCATGCCTGAAAAATATCTATGTATAAGAGCAATAAAGACAGAATAAGACAACACGTAGGAAAAAGAGACGCGGACGCGGACGAAGTCGCGGGCAGAAACTAGTTTTATTATATTATATTACTAAATATGAACACTAAATCTTTCTTGGACTTTGAATTTGTACTTTAAAACCGAAATGTTGAATGAAGTGTATATTTTTCAGAAGCCGCGTGCATGATAGACCCCAGCGATCAGGAGTCGCGAATAGCTTGCGTGTTCGTGCTGCTGTTCCGCATATCGCACGGGGCTTGCACCTCGCACGGCTACAGGCGCGAGGAACCCGTCGCCAACCTCTCGGCGGAACTGCTCACGGGACAGGACTGTCTCAACGCTCTGCTCGATTATATACAGAGATGTAAGAAGCCCTTGGGCAGAGCGGCTCGCATACTACTACGAGTCGCGAAGTAAGCAATATTTTTTTTAAATGTTACAATGTTTCATTTTCGGAGTCTGGGCCGTCACAATTATTCATTAGGAGTCCATATATATAATAATTAGATTAACATCGTAAATGATCGCGGTTATGTACAGAGATGTAAGAAACTTTTAGACAGATCAGCCGACATACCACTACGAGTTAATATTATGTTACAATATTTAATTTTCGGAGAGTCAGGGCTGTCATAATTATTAATTCCGGAGATTATTAGCTTAGGAGTCCATAAATATAATAATTTGATTCACATCGTAAATGATGCGCGGTTATGTAGGCAGATCAGCCCGCATACTACTACGAGTGTTACTAATTGCTAGGTCTTTTATTAATGCTAAGCTCGACAGACATCCATTTGATGGTAGATGGCTACCGTCGCCTATAACATGCTGCTATTTCACGGTGGTCTTCTATAAGGGGGTGGTTACTGTTTACAAACGGGCTGCCAAAATGACTGCGAAAGATAAGTATGCACTGCCACTACTTTCCAGATTCAGACCAGTCAACTTTGAAAAGTTCATTCATTACCAAAGTTAACTTAAAGAAAGTGATCTGAGGTCGTAAACAGCCGACCAGCTTTTGTTATTTTATATAATTAAAATTAATATATTATAATAGAACATTTTTTGTCTTTTTATAAAACATGAAAAAGAGGTAATAGTTAATGTAATAAAAATATACTTCATCATCAATACTAATAATAAATCTGTAAGTGTAGGTATATTGTATGTATGTATGTATGTTCCTCCATAACTGTTAAACGAATTAACTGATTTTCATGAAACTTGGTAGAGTCGTTTGAATAACTTGCAGGGAAATAATAAGAAAAAAATCACTTCCGGTGAAGTACTCATTTTTATTATCAACTTCTAAATATTTTCTTTTTGAAATATTCGTTAATTCAGATTAATAGAATTGACAGTATGAATAAAACAAAATGGCGGTCATCTTCTTTTGATCTTCTTTGCTTTGTCCTTTTGGCCATTGCCGGCGGCGTGCGTACAGAAATCTATTGTCGCATTACTTTTTAAAATAATGGAGCCACATCAAAGCCAGTGGGAGAAAAACATTTTTTAGGAAATAATGGGTGATTTAATTTTCAGCAACATTTCATGTTTAATGAGTATTCTCAAGAACAGAATAACTCTAAGGATATATAAGATGTCTGTTAGTCCTGAACACCCTCCTCCAAAGTGCCAACAATGTAGGCAGGTAAGTGAAAGTTAGTTTTAGAAATTAGAAAATCACTGTTATTTTATGTAATTCTGTATGTATTTTATATATAACGGACATAACTTCCATTTCAGATTGTAAGGCTAAGCAAAAAGTTACTGTCTCAGTTGTCAACTTTAGTAGAGTCAAGTTTTGGTTTTGGTGAAATAAGTTATCAGCTTTTGAAGGCAAGTTCTTCTATGAAGCAAACTTTGACATTGACACTTCCATATATTAACAGGTATGTGTGTATGTTTTAAGATGTGGTTTATGTATTTTTCAAAAATAATTGAACTCAATGTGGCTGAAGGCTTTGATTGAAACACAACTTAATTAAAGTGACCACGGACCACACAAAATATATCCACTACAATAAATTAAAATTTAATTAAGTTTTTAATGAAAACATTCTTAATTTTTTTTTATGTTAAGATTGACAGACAGACTTATTATTAAGTTATTATTAATAACTTATTATTAAGACTTGTGGCTAATTATTAGAAATGTGAGTGTTTTGAGTTTAAATAAATTAAGTTCTTTTTTTTTTTTCAATAAAAATTCGTAACAAAAATTCCATATAAGAGTACCTACGTAACAAATACTTTAAAATTACATTTGTGCTCGCTATTTGAAGACCAGACTAACTTTTGAGGCGCTTTCCTGTTTTTTTTTTTTCATGAAGACGTTACTCCTGCATAAACTGTACTTAGTGTCCTCATTCATTTCAAATTTTCTTTATCAGAAACAAGAAGCAACTGAAAACATATTTTCTACACTACAATGCACTCAATATACTGTGCTCTCTGATTTTGGAGTCTAAGGAAGATTTAGGAGATTGCGTGACCGCTTTAGCGAAATTAGCCACTAACGTTGGTATCAAGGATCCGAAGAGTTTGGAGAATCGATTCAAGGATCAGGTGTATGTCAGTTACGATCCTATATTGGACAATTTGACGCAAGATGACATTGTCACCTTTGAACTTGACGATTCGTCGACGGTACAAGCGAATAAAGTGTATTTATGTCAGAACTCTGAAGTGTTCAGTGCAATGTTGATGGGTCGTTTCAAAGAGTCAACGGACTCTCGTGTTCGTTTGAAGAATGTAACGAAATCGGGTCTCGAATACCTGTTGACGTTGCTACATTCCGGATTGGACAATCCGAAGTGTGATGTGGTCATATTTCCATTGTCTGACAACCTGGAAACGAATCTGGAAGTACTTTTGTTAGCGGATAGGTTTTTGTTTGAAAAACTCAAAGGTCTTCTGACCAGTGCAATATTGCAATTTGAATTATCGCCGAAAACAGCGGATAAAATTTATGTATGGTCTCTGTGCGATGGGATGGGATTTTTGTGTGTGGAATCTGTTGCGTACATAATGACTGGTGAAATGAGTGATGCGGACCGCACTCGGTCCTTCGAGACGATACTAAATTTGGAATACAAGGAGCAGTGGTTGGACGATATTAAGGCTTTGATTTGTCGTCAATTTGTAAAATAATATATTGACGACACGTTTGGTCTAGTGGTTGGTAACCCTACGGTCGCGGGTTCGAATCCCGCTAGAGGCAAATGTTTACTTGTTTAACATTTTACCTTTCTATCTGAGTCATGGATGTTGTATCTGTTTACCAAATTTACGGATGAAATTGCTTTGATACCGAGGATCCTTAGACACGGTTTATTTTCTGGATACACACAGAGATCCAATTTCATTATGTTAGTATTTTAACATTAACATGTAGGTAATATAATATGTATATTGGAAACTGCCATAATAATACTCCTATAATATAGATTTGTTTTAACATTATGTTAGGACGCCATTTCACACCTTACCTTACCATTTCACACTATTGTATATTTCTGTGTTGATTCGCCGGTATATCTACAAAAATAATGATTGAAAAATGGCGATATAAATTTTTTTTAATAAATAGTACTGACTCATGTTCTCCCTGCGAGAAGGTATGGTATATGAAGCATTTACGAAAGAACTCTCATTTGCTTCGATAAATTGTGTGTATATATGTTTTTCTACTAATTAATAAATATTATGTAAATTTTATATCTTGTTAATATGAAGTATGCCCGGGCAAGATTTATTAGATATATGTAGGTAACCATAATTTGTATTTATGGTCGTCATGTAAACTATTAAGATATTAAATTTAACAAAGAAAATATGCTAAGATGATTTATAGATGAATATTTTAGTCACATTTAACAAATGATTATCATTTGTTCAATTTAACTAAAATATTAAATTAAAAATTTAACTCGTTTAACTAAATATGAAATTAATTCGTATTAAATTGTGTGTATAAAATATTTTTTATATTAAATTTAACAATAATAACTATTGCAATTTTAATATATAATAATATATCGTCACATTCCTATTTTTAGTATGAAGCGTTTTTTCTTTTTTGTATTTTTCTCAATTTTATTTGTCCATTGTATATGTAAAATATGTGAGTATTCTATTGCTCAGAACTTTTAATAGGTAGGTTTATCGATGTAATATTATAAAAAAAAATGGCTGTATATATGGCGCTGTATAATGTTTATTTTAAAAATAAAAACAACAAGTTAATTGAGTCATTTATTTCATTTAATATATCAATTCACATAAAACACATGTATATATTTAAAATTGATTTCATATTATTAAAATTTCATTAGTTATAATTAGTATTTTCTTAAAGATAACGATATATTAATAGGTCTGTTTGGAATTAAAACTTGAGAAGTAATAGCATTTACTTCAGTCTTATTTAAACATTTTATGTCAAAGTTGTCAACAATCTGAAAAAAAAAAGGAATATAAATATTATATAGGAATAATTTTGCACTTGAACTCTTTATAGAAAACTCTTGTTGGTGTATTAAAATGCATTTATATGCATTTTAATACACCAACAAGATTTTTTTCTATAAAAAATGCATTTATACTATGAAAAAGAAGTTTTGTAAAATTGTCCGAACTATATAGATATCCAGACAGATCTTGCATATCAATTTATCTATACTAATAATATTATATTTGTATTTTATGTTTGTAATGAATAAACTCAAAAACTACTGGACCGATTTTGAAAATTCTTTCACCTATAGAAAGGTAATAAGTGAGTAATATAGGCTATATTTTATTATATAAAGTTACGCGGGCGAAGTCGCGTGCAACAGCTAGTAGTACATATTTTTAAACATTTAACAAAGTGGAAGAACCTTCTCTGCATCCCTTCTACATTAGTAAAGCACTTCTGGTCAAACTGTACATAGGATTATAGAAAAACTTTTAAAAAAACATTTTCGAAAAATTTTGAATGCTAAAGCAGAAACCCTTGTAAGTTTTGGACAGTTTTCTATGAAGCTGTAATCATTTAAGTAACTACCAATGTGTAATGTAAATAATATCATAAAAAAAGTACTTTACCTGGTGAGTAATCTCCGTTAATTGTAACATAGCAATCTTTTTTCCAATGCAAGATCTTGTTCCTAGGGCGAAAGGCAATGAAGCTGATGGAACGTGATTTGTCAGGCTTTTTCTCTTTGGGTCATTTCTGTCCCATCGGTATGGTAAAAACATGGTTGGTTTACTGAAGTTTTGTTCATCACGTCCAGACGTGTAAATGGAAGCTATAACAGGTGTCTAAAAACAAACAATATTAAATGTACTCAAAGGTAGAACATAAGAATTTTGATGAATGATTGTTTGCCTTAACCCTTTAGCCATCGGTCGGATTTATCAGACAATTATTTTCGTGTCCATTTCGCCAGAGCCGGATTTTGAGTAAACGACTTTCTCTATTTATAATGTTTATTTTTAAATCATTGAGTTGCTTTCTCTAAAAAAAAATCCAAAAGGTCCTCTCTGTCCCGGGTTTGATTCCTGGTTGGGTAAACTTTGAAAATGACACACTGTGTTTTGCAGTTATTTGGAAAGCTCATCTTTGTGCTGAATTGTACTTCTATTAGTTTGCAAATGTAATGTTTAGAAAATATAATAAATTTTGTAAATATAATTAATTATATTAATTATCCTTACAGAAGACAACCATGAAATATCAATGTGAGCTGTTGTTTCAGGTAAGATAATGATGGCAGAGCCCATTTCCTTATCACTTCCTAATTGATAAGGAAATGGGCTCTGTGGACTGTCTGCCTTAACATAAAAAAAGTTATGAAATCTAACTTATACATGATAATAAAAAAACTATAGTACCTATTATAATGAAGACAATAACAGGAGAATAATAATACTCATAGTATAAATAATAAGTGTATTTTATTATGACTTTTTTGGTATAACATTTTCGAAAGTTTGCTTAATTGATTGTCTTATATGAACATATGGATTTTCAAGTTCACTGGGTGCTTCGGGTATTTTTAATTTTCTTCGTAGTGACGGAGATAGAAGGACTAAATTTTGAACGAGTCCAAATCCACTTGAAGTCATCCAGTAAAGGCACATACAGGATGGCACACTTGCCGCTATAGGTATCATTACTATTGAAAATACTCTAAACCCATTTGTAAATATATTGTAAATTCTCGATGGCTCTCTAAGCTTGGACATCCTTTGTAATTCAATAATGACTAAATTAGTTAGTCCAAACGCTATGGGTAGGATTAAAGATCGATCTGGCTCAGTTAAATTAGGTATCCAACCGAATCCACCTACTGATAATTCCATGAAGGTAATTAAAGCGCTAGGATCCGCTGGTTGCATATAGACTAGATTTCTTAAAGCAAAAGACATGCAAATCCATACAGGTATTTGAAACCAAATCACTAAACTAGCTTTCATAGGATGGCAGTTGTCCCTTTCTATGAGTTTCCGCCATTGTTTTTTAAGCGATCTTCTGTACAAAAACATGCACTGCTTGTCTGTCAACTTATACGCTTTTTTAGCGACTGCTGTCTCTTTTTTTAATTCATCGGTCAAGTCTTTTAACTCAAGACTAACATTCTCTACTTTAGCCAAAATATAATTCTGATAAATTGTAAGAGGTAGCGTCATAAAAGCTCGTATAAAAAGAGTGGAAGAGACTATGGCAGCCCACCAAGATAGTCCGGTGACGTCGTGATAATAAAGCAATCCATCCTGTATTAAACTAACGGGATAACTGTTTGAAATCGTAGCATAAACTTCTCCTTGCCACTTTAAAAATCCTTCATATGTTATGGATCTTTTAATATAAATTTTTTTATTATTATTTTGAACGTGAAATAATTCGCTATTATTGTTGACGCGTTTGTGGTTTGAAGAATAAGACACAGCGCTAAAATGTCTCGAATTCGTTACTAACGATCTGTTGTACACTTTGGCTACTAATTTATAAAACTTCATCATTAAAATCTTTACTTCCCTACTTTTAGTACTTTTTATTTATATCTGATCGGAAACAAAACATAACCTCAAAGTATGAAAATAGTAGAGTCACAGCACAAATATTTATAAACGAAGTATCGAAATCCACAGACCTATATTAAGTTTATTAGACCTAAGTTGTCGGTGCTTAAAAAGTAAAGAAAAGTATTACTTACGCCTTTTAAAAGTTTATATGACCCAAGAATGCAATCTTTTGTCAATATTCTTGTTAAGAAGGGTGCCACTGGATATAACCTCATAGTTTCTTTTACTACATGTTTAGTATAGGAACGATCCCTCATACGTAAATCCATTAATGCATCTTCATTTTTGCAGAGCATGTATATTATCCAAAGTGTAGTATATGCGGTCTGCAAGGAAAAAATAACAATTAATGCAGATAGATACACTAACATTTATTAAGACATAGTATTTACAGCTTCTAACCGTATCTCCAGCAGCTATAACAAAATCAGCAATAATCCTTTGTATCAATTCGTCGTCAATATTTTCTTTACGTAGTTTATATAGCAGTCCATCGCCATCATCGTGTGTGGATTGAATTTCGTTAATAATTTTATTAGCTGAAATAAAAATTTCATATATAGTCTATGCCTTGATATTTTGAGGACATGTGTACTACTATTTTAAATAAAAAAAACTACCCACCTAGAAAGAGTGACATGTCAACACTGTTTTTAAAATCCCTCCAAACTTTCAAGTTCATTCGTTGACACCAATTAACCGGGAGATTGTATAGTTTTGTAGTGGTTTTGAATATATCTCGAACTGTCTCGGAAAACATTACCAGCAATTCTTCATTTTGATTACTAGCTTTTATTGACGTCCCATTACCAAGTAAAACGGCAACGATAACTGTAATATTAAAAAAGAACACATTAGGTGTTGGGTAATTACAGAAATAATTCAATAAGTTTTAATATTTCAAAAATACTGACCATCTATAGATAATCGGTAAAACGAAGATTCCAATTCAAAAGTGGCATTATTTTCCGCGGCTTTTGTCTTCCATTTTGTAATGAAATTTTTAATGGTGGTGTTTATCGGTCCCTCAAGCCATTTATGAGAATCTTCTCTTAGTAAATGTTTATTCATAATGCGTCTGTTACTTAACCACTCTTCACCGTTCATGAAAAATAAACCTCTTTTGGATCCATAAAGTTTTTCATATAAAATCCAAGGCTCCGGTAAAATGTGTGCGGGATATTTTCCTTCGAGATTTAAAAAAAGAGTTTTCATTAATTCAGGATCGCTAACGAAAACCAATTCCGTGTTCCCGCCAAGCTTCTCATAAAATATTGGTCCTAACTGTTGATGCCTTCGGTCAATGTACTCGTGTATCCTGTTGGTGTAATTTATTATTACTTACTTAAATTATAAAAAAAAAATTAAAATTTCCGAATAATTAAAAATTTACTACTTATAAAATTTATAATACCTTGTTCCGCTTCCAGCGAGAATAAAATCTAATTTTGTTCCTATTATTGGCAACGATGGCGGGTGAGGCATGTCCTTCAAAGTCGCGCGGGAACACATAGTTTTTGCCGAGCATTTGTTCTTGAAGACACATTTTAATGTTATGCTACGGAACATAATGTTTAAAAATATTTTCATGTCTATTAATTTAAAATTTATCAAGCTAATACTATACAATGTCAAACTATATCACTCGTGCTAATTTCTTGTAAATTCACATTTTTCTAGTGTAAGCGTAATTTTGACTCTAGATTTACACTAGCCATTGTAGATGGACGAGTGTTAGTTACTAATATATAAGAAATATGACACCCTTAAGCCTCAAATAACGGCGTGAAACTGACGCTAAAGTATTTTTGTGGGTGCTGATATTAATTCTGTATGATAATAAAGCAGTGAATTATTTATTATTGACGGTAGTACTGTACCTACCTATTGACATACCTCTCATAAGTCTGGATTGGCGGGAGTTTATTTAGGCTGGAGACAGATGACAACGAAAATAAGTATTTTAAAACTAAAGCTTCCCATAATGAATTAAATAATTAAAGCTGAGTCATCGTGTTTCATGGAATATAAATGAAGTAATTTAACAAACATTTTAAGAAAGAAATTTCACAAAAATATGGTTCAAAATAACTTTATTTAAAAATAATGTGTTATGAGTGAGTACCATGCCTTAGATATTTTATGGTAATTTTATGCAAAAAATCGAATAACGGTTTTTTGTTCGTTTTAGTTTCTCGATGGAACCAACAATTTATTTATTTATTTGTTCGTGTGCAATGGATGACCATCAATGACCTTTTTCTTCACTTTTTGTGCTAATAATTTCAATTCCATCTAAGTAAAGTACTTAGTTATTGCATTTACATATAGGGTAACGAGTTTAATTAATGTATCTAACGTTAGGTTTCTTTCTATCGACATTCGACTATCTTCTAGCCATTTTTCCAATTATATTACCATATTACAAAATTATTTTTTACACATCGATGGTTTTATGTCTACTTTTTTCTATGTAAGATACAGCTAGGTTATCTCTGGCACATCTCTGGATAGTAGATAACCTGTAATTTGCCTGTTATCCTTGGAAAGATCGTTTGTTTTTATAGTGGATTCTAATATTTCTAATTTTATAATTATCGTTGGTTTTATTCCGTATTAATTTTTGTAAATAAAAACTTAAGTTCTGTTGCTTCATTTTTATGGTTAGATATCTTTCTGAACATAAAAAAAAAACATGACTGCAAAGATGCTTGATGCTTGCAAAAACTGCATGTATGCTTGCAAAGATATAAGTATTATTTTGATGCGTATCTACTACCTACACGTAGGTACTGGTACTGACGTACCGTACCTAACAGTGGCTATCACTACCTAACGCCCCTCAATATCACCCATCGTATAATTTAAAGGAAATTGGGTAAGTATAGGTACCTACTCTCGTTATTTATCATAACTGGGTATTAGGATTTAATTAATATCTCTCGGTAGTATTCGAGCTATTTTTCTGATTTTTCTATTTGCTCGGCTCCTGTCGCGAATATTCGCATCCGCAAATCTGGAACTTTTGCATCGATTCAGACATCCGCAACCTCTAGCTAGAGTAGTTATTATTCCTTGTCCGCAACCGTATCCGAATCTCCAATAATCAATGAGAATGAAACTCCAATTGAGAATGCGACGAATATGGAGCTAGCCAGTCCTGAATATCGCAGATTTAATCCCTGAAATTGTTTCAATTTTCTACTAAATTACTTAATAACTATAACTTAATAATAATTAAAGATTAATTAAAAAAAACTGTAGAATGTAAATAACCATTTTAACGGATTTCTCTTTCTAACTTCTCGCATAACAAAAATTTACAATTTCGGAGAATAGGTATTTTCCAATTAATATAAGAAAACTTGTGATCTTGGTCTAATGGATTAATTTATTTATTACTAGTATTCAATAACTATTAAAACTTTATTCTGGTTTGTCTTTGTCATAGCAAATCATAGTCATACTTTCATACTTGTCAAACTCGAACAGTGATCAGTCAAAAATAAATGTCAATCAATTAGAATTTTGAGAATCATCGTTGTATTTTGTGTGAATAAACTTATTGTATTGCAAAGAAAGTGTTCATATATTTCAATTAATCAAAATGACTATTCAAAATAAAACGGAGGAGCCCAAAAAAGAAAAGACGGAGCCAATACCGGCCACTGATGATTTAGTAAGTAGTACTGCATTCGTATACAAAATAACCCCGATTTTTTTGTACATATTTCATAGGTATTGAATTGATTTCAGTCTGAAGAGGATAAACGTCTTCAAGAAGAGCTTAATATGCTTGTTGAAAAACTAACGGTATGTACATTTCTTTGTCTGTTTTCAAGATGTATACCTATAAACTATTTGATTGAAAAAATACCCTAATGAAAATTCATAATTACAGGGAAGCGATGTCGATCTATATTTCCCGGCTTTGCAAATGCTGAGCAATCTCATCAGAACTTCAACAACTTCTATGACTTCAGTGCCTAAACCATTGAAATTTTTAAGAGCACACTATCCTGCTTTAAAGGAGGTTTATGACAAAATCACTGATCCAAAAACCAAAAAATTTTGCGCCGATGTCGTCTCTGTGCTCGCAATGGGAGTCAGTGGCTCGCCTGTAAGTTAATATTCATTTTTCATACCACTTAAGTCCTTTTTATTAAACTCACAAATATCTTGAACTCAATTTCAATGATTTATTGCTGATTATACTGTAATATGTAATATAGCATACAACACACATTTTTTGTCAACCGCGGACCTTAGAAGAGGTTTAATTTAAAAGTAATTTGTGTAAAAAGTAGGTAGTATTTTTTTTCATGTTAAGGTCGTCAAGACAGGCTGACGGTCCTGTTGATGGTAGGTTACTGCGGCCAGAAGGGTTGCCTGAAATGACTGAAACACAGTGTGCCCTGCCTTTAG
This sequence comes from Synanthedon formicaeformis, assembly GCA_945859745.1. NCBI lineage: Eukaryota > Metazoa > Arthropoda > Insecta > Lepidoptera > Sesiidae > Synanthedon > Synanthedon formicaeformis. The sequence goes on from OX243965.1 coordinate 8,250,508, forward strand.
TACCTATGTTTATATTGTCAATATTAAATTCTTACATGTATATTATAAGAAATATGTATATTTCAGGATGCAGCTGAAAAAAGGGAGTGTTTGAAATATTGTTTGCTTGGTACAATGTCAAACGTGGGAGACTGGGGCCATGAATATGTCAGGTAATACAAAATAATAAGTAGGCAGTTTTGAATAAAAAATTTATATTTAATTTGGTTACTTTTTAAATATATTTTCCACCGTGCAAGTGATGGGAAAACTTACTCGTTTTTATCTATTATAGGCAACTGGAAGGTGAAATAGCAGAAGAATGGAATGTTGAGAACATAGATACTCTCTTGTCGCTGGTAAAAGATGTAGTCTCCTTTGACATGAAGCATTCTGCTGAGATTCAGGCTTGCGACTTGCTCATGGAAATCGACAGGCTAGATTTGCTCACACAGCACATGGACCAGAGTAATTATCCTCGAGTCTGCCACTACCTCATTGGGTAAACCTTTTCATTTGTTATAATGTTACATTTTTTGTGTGTTCTGAGAGAAAGTTGTGTTATTGACATTACAATGTAAATTGCAGATGTGCTAGTTATGTGGTGGAGCCAGAATCAACACAGATTCTACAAGGCGTTTTGGATACATACTTGCGTTTTGGTGAATATCCCCGAGCACTTCTTGTCGCTATGCAGCTTCACGACAATGCTAAATGTGAAGAAGTCTTCAATGCTTGCAATGAGCCGTAAGTGAAGTTTTTAGTTTTACATTAAATAAAATAATCTTTAAATCTTACTTTACATAGCTTTTGTATTTACAATGCATTTTGCATTAATAAACTATAATCAGGTCAGAATTTTTTTAACCTGCACCTCTAGGGAAATAATAATTCTAGGAATAAGTATTAAATAAGTAGTTTTAATACTTTTTTTTTAAAGTACATTTGAAAATTTTTGAAAATATGCTAGCCACACTCGAAAATTGTACTCATTAAAACCTGAGAAATAAAACCTTATACTTTTATGTCATCAATTGATAGACAATCATTAGGGCTTGATTGACTATTAATTGATAGCTTAATTCAATAACTAAATAATGCATAAATTCTTATATATGTGTAAGGGAATATAATTTCAAGATTACGAAAACATTCTTCCGTTATCTGCCTCTCAATTTTTTTTTATTTTTTTTCAGATTAATTAAAAAACAACTGTGTTACATGTTAGCCCGCCAGTACGTACCGTTAGAACTGGGGGACGAGGATATGCGTACGATTCTTTTGAACGCTCATATCAACGACCACTTTTTGAGCTTGGCTAGAGAGGTACATTCATAAATTACTATAAAATCTTTAAATAGTGTAAAACAAAGTTTCTTCCTGCCATATATCTCTTTGTATGTACGCTTAGATCTTTTAAACTACGCAACGGATTTTATTGCGGCTTTCAATAAAGGAAAGAGTTTTAAAGGAGGAAGAATCCGTTATATAAGTTTCAGAAAAAATCCATCAAAGCCAGGGTCTGTCCTCTAGTATATTATATTCCAATATTATAACAACAATAATATTAGTGCAGTTTGTGAATCCCTTTTTAAATATATTTTTAAAACACAGTGAAAATTGGTCATACTTGTAATAAACCTTCTACCTTCAAGAGACCACAAAAATTGGTCATAATAAACATATAGTCAAAATCAATATAAATTCATTATATAGATTCAGGGAAGGCCCCTGCCTTCGGTTATGATTAAAGGGCAAGGTAGGGCCTTGCCCTAGTCGTAATCAAACTCGTGCTGAATAGAATATTTTCCAATCCGCCAGCTCGATATTATGGAACCTAAAACACCGGAAGAGGTATACAAGACGTGGTTGGAATCGGCTGGGTCAGCCCTCCGTCCATCCCTCTTAGCGGAACATCCCGTGGACTCTGCCCGACAGAACTTATCTGCCACCTTTGTTAATGCCTTTGTCAACGCGGGCTTCGGAAGGGACAAGTTGGTCACCACTGAAGATGGAAATAAGTGGATGTACAAGAATAAGGACCACGGTATGTATTTATTCAAAATTTTCAATCTTTAGAACACATTATAGTCCAAATGTTAGAATTGATAATATGTAAATACAAAGTAACTTTTTTCTGTAATTTTCTGTTTATAAATACTCCAACTGTTCTAATTACCTTTTAATTAAGTATCTGGGCTACTTGTTTACTATTAAATGTAAGAAAAATATATATCGGCAACAATACAGTATTATTATACATTACTACAAACGAGATGAAGTTCAATAGTTATAAACATAAATTTTCTTTTTGTGTTTTTACAAGAAATACAACTATGTAAGTAGACTAAAATAGCAAAAATAAAAAAAATCATCGAAACGTTAGGGCCATTTTCGAGATACGTCAAATATATATACAAGATCTGCCTGTTTAAAGCTATAATGATGTTTTTTTTTAATCTTTTAATTCCTATAAGCTTGAATTTTGTTCGTAAACCTTGCGCTGATAGTATAAATGTGTTAGGCATGTTGTCGGCCGCGGCGTCCCTCGGGATGATCCATCTGTGGGACGTGGACGGAGGACTGACGCCTATTGACAAGTACCTGTACACCCCCGACGAGCATATAAAGGCCGGCGCTCTCCTCGCCCTCGGTTTAGTCAACTGCGGAGTGCGAAACGAATGCGACCCCGCCCTCGCGTTGCTCTCCGACTACGTGCTGCACTCCAGCTCCAATCTCAGGATTGGAAGTGTTCTCGGTGAGTTATATTATTATTATGAGTTATCCTTCATGATCCTTGTGTTGTGAAAGATAAGATTTTAATGATTGTGTTGATAGGGTTGGGTATTGCATACGCCGGTACGCAGCGCGAAGACGTGCTGTCTCACTTGCTGCCAGTGCTAAGCGACACGGCTGCGCCGGCAGAGATTTGCGCGCTCGCCGCTATCTCTTGCGGCCTCATCGCGGTCGGCTCCTGCAATGGCGACGTCAGTATCTCTCTCTCTCTCTCTCACACACTCTTTCTCTGTGCCATCTTAACTTATTACATCAACATATTTCAGGTCACGTGTGCAATCATCCAACGTCTCATCGACGACAATAAAGATCTGCATTCGTCAACTTATGCAAGGTTCTTGCATTTGGGACTTGGATTGTGCTTTTTGGGTAAGCGTTTGAGTATTACTAATGGATAATCGAACCTCATTTTTATTATACCATACTTAACAACTTCGACAAGTTGAGCCGGTGAACCGCGCACGCTAGGTCGCCCGATAAAATAGAACAAAATGGATTCTTCTATTAAAAACTCAATTAAATTACTCATCTACTCGACGAATTTTTGGTGTTCGGACACGTTTAGTAACTAAATTACTAGCTCAGTTTAGAGCGAACTAGCCTTTTGAGTTGTTATGCAGTAAGTATGCTACACAGTAGTGATGCTCCGTTGTACAGTGTTGCCAACTTATGGGAAGTATGTGTGAATGGAAAACATTCGCATTCCACTCCGGGACAAATGTCTAGACACTCGCCTGTCTGTCTGTTGGTTAATAACGAGTCTGAATGGTGTACAGGTTGCAAAGAGAAGACGGAGGCAACAATGGCCGCTCTGGAAGTGCTGCCGGAGCCACAGCAGTCGCTGTGCCAGACGACGCTCTCCATGTGCGCCTACGCCGGCACCGGCGACGTACTAGTCGTCCAGCAGATGCTGCACATCTGCTCCAAGCACTACGACACTGAGGTATATTTGATTCCATTGGTCACATGATCCATACTCTTTTATGCCAGACAAATTGTTTCATTCATATTCCAAGTGCAATGATTATAACATGTTGTTTTTTTTTTTTAAATCAGAATGAGCAATCTTCATCCGAAGATACTGCATTTAAGAAACAGGACAAGAAGGAAGCTAAAGAGAGTACCAGTACCGCCAGCAGTTCAAAGGATGACAAAGGAAAAAGTATGTATCAGTTATCCTACACATTTAAAGTGGTTTGATTCCTAAAACAATTCAGTCGATTTGTAAGGCTCAGCGCGCACCGACATTGTGGCGGCGAAGAGACTAATAAGCTATCATTTGAAAATCGACTAGTTACTTTAGTATCTGATTGAAAGTGGTATAATAATAAAAAAAATACTCTCGCGTCGGCAAGCGCGGTCGAGCGGCGTTCGGTGAAGCTTCAGCTAAAGAAACTAAAGTCGATTTTCAAATGATAGCTCATTAGTATCTTCGCCGCCACTCCGTCGGTGCGCGCTGACCCTGCGAAGTCAATTTTGAATATTTTTCATGGATTTGGAGAATTTTATTTGTTTTTAAAAAGTTTTCATTAAAAGTTGATATTCGTGTGTTTTAATTTTGAATTAAATTTATTAATTAGTCTTGGCTGAAGTTTGTCTTTTCCAAAATCCAAGTTGGAATAAGTGAAGTTTTACTTATTGCGTGTTTGTTGTGCGTCAGGCAAGTCGAAGGACAGCAAGAGCAAAGAGAAGGAAAAGGAAAAGGAGGCGAACAAGGAGCTGTCGTCGGTGCAAGCCGTGGCCACCCTCGGAGTGGCCGTCATCGCTTTAGCCGAGGAGACCGGCGCCGAGATGTGCACGCGTATCTTCGGACAACTGGTACATATCATTAAGCATACTTTATACGATATCTGTCAAGTCAGGCCTGACATGTTTTCGGTCACTATTAAAATAAGTGGTCAAACCACACATTAAATCGATAACACAGATCTTTCGTCATTCTTTTTATTGACATTTATGTAGTTATCTTTTTCTAATTAAATCAATGAAAATATTTATTTATATAGAATTTAAGCTTATTATGAACATAGAAGTACGTACTAATCCGGGTAAATGGCGCTTATTACATGCAATTAAACGTCACTGAGAGTGTAACGTCACATAGCGTTTAAAGGCGCGAGTTCACTGTATTTTCGCCATACTAAGTGCCCAACCCGCCTAAAGAAATTTTCAGTTTATAATGCAAAATGACTGTACAGGGCCGGTACGGTGAGCCGATGGTGCGTCGCGCTGTCCCTCTGGCGATAGCTTTGTGCTCCGTGTCGAACCCGCAATTGGGCGTGATCGACGTGCTCAACAAGTACTCGCACGACGCGGACAACGACGTGGCGTACAACGCCATCTTCGCGATGGGGCTGGTGGGCGCGGGCAGCAACAACGCGCGGCTGGCGACGATGCTGAGGGCCCTGGCGCTGTACCACGCCAAGTCGCCGGTGCACCTGTTCATGGTGCGGCTGGCGCAGGGGCTGTGCCACGCGGGCAAGGGCACGGTGACGCTGTGCCCGGCGCACGCGGACCGGCGGCTGCTCAACCAGCCGGCGCTAGCGGGGCTGCTGGTGGTGCTGACTGCGTTCCTGGACTGCAAGAACATTGTGCTGGGCAAGAGTCACTATCTGCTGTACGTGCTCGCGACGGCCATGCAGCCGCGCTGGCTCGTCACCCTCGACCACAACCTGCAGCCCCTCAACGTTAGCGTACGCGTCGGACAGGTACCAATACAATCTTTCTCTGCACTTTGTACTAGAACTCCGGACACTCTGTGACTTGATCATCACCATCATAAGATGAACCTCCTCGCTCCTAAGCCTGCTTTTTGATTTTGATATTTATTATATATATTGGACTTTTGCAAACCCTGGTATATGTTTTGTGACAGGCCGTGGACGTAATAGGCAAAGCGGGTACTCCGAAGACGATAGCCGGCTCGCACACGCACACGACTCCCGTGCTGCTGTCGTTCGGTGAACGCGCGGAACTGGCCACCGACGAGTACATTCCTCTGTCGCCTGTCATGGAAGGCTTTGTCATACTCAAGAAGAATGAGGACAGTGTAATGGCCTCAGTTCAGTAACTTAATACCTATATTCTTAATACCTTAATTGTGTAATTTCTAATAAAATTTAAAATTATAATTATAATCTTTGGTTTTGTTTTTACAAATTCAAACAAGCAACGCAACCAGTGGGTGCCATTAGTCACGTTAGTTAGATCATGTTAGATTAACGAGGCTCCTTATTTTTCTAGAAGTACCTACCTATAATTTAATATTAATTACACTATAGGTACACTACACTATTCACACGGGGTTGATCCTACATTTTTGCTGCTCCTCCATTTTCAGTATTAGCGTAAGATTTGCCTACAGAAACGTCAACACGGACTACCTGCACGCAGGACCCTGAAAAAAACAAGTCTTTGATATTGACGTTAAGTTTTGTCATCTTAAAGGGACAGGGATCACTGATCCTGATCGCTGTCATATGGGCCAATCAGTCTGGCGGCAGTAACCACATCCAAAGAAAACCACCGTGAAATAACAGTACGTGTGTAGTTGTGTTTCGGTGAGTGAGAGCTATAGGTATTGTCCTATCCCCTTTTAACAAGAATCACAATTAAGAAGTATTATGTGGCTGCCTTTATCAAGTTATTGGAGTGTTTACAGAATAAAAGGTGTTAAGCCTTGACCCACCTTTTAATTCGATTATCAGGGTTAATAGTACTATTTAGCATGAAAGTTTTTTTAATCTTTACAATATGTAATATCCAAAGCAAGATTGTACATATTTTGTAATTAACTATAATTTGTGATTAGTTCAATATTTTTAATTCTATGAATAATCAATTTGAATGGAGAGTAGGTACCGTCTGGTTTTTTCAGTGTTCTGAGGTTTAAATAAAAAACTTTTAATAGTTAGGTACTTATATTTTTAATCACTATGTACTTAATGTTCCGATGATTCTTCACATGAACTCTCATCAGAGTTATTACTACTATTAGTATTCACTTCTTTCTGTTCCGTGGCATTCTGGTTGTCAGTTTTTGCTTTTTTAGCTTTTAGTTTTTTCTTTTTCTTCAAACGTTTGGCTCTTTTCTTTGCTGTTCTTTCTTCAGCAGACCTTTTATTTTCTTCTATTTTCTTTTTAAATTCCTCATCGAGCCTTTCCTAAAAACACACATCAAGATTTTAATGTAATTTATTGTATACCTTTTATTCTGAATCCTTAGTAATAATGTGCAATAGGTAAAAATCTTTTCTTATAAAGAAAGCATAACATTGGTTCAACCAACAGTCCAACGACATGGGTTCTAGTTTCCACACCACTTGGGCATACTTAGATAAAAATATGTAGGATTTTTACATGTTAAGACCGCATTACACATCTTCCACATAATGTGTGCACTCAGCTGCCATATTAAGACAATAGACTCAGATTTCAAAAACCATCTTTGTGGGGTTCCTCTTTTACATTCTTAATGTGCTGCAATGTAAGGTAACATGGAATGTGTTAGGGTTTTATCCAACCCACTAAGTGATTGCAGATAAAGATAAAGATAAAGATAGCCTTTAATTGCGAAGAATCCTAATACAGAAAAAAATAACATGTTACATTACATTACTTAAATTAAAAAAATTCTCTTTTATTATTCCTCCTCGCCTGTCACATGACATAGGCCTCCTCTAAGTTCTTCCATAGTTTTCTGTCCTGTGCCTTTCTCATCCATGTTGCTCCTGCTACCTTCCTTATATCATCTTCCCATCTTCGATTCTGCCTTCCTCTTTTTCGTTTCTCCTCTTTAGGGTACCAATGTGTAATCTTGTGTGACCATTTATGTGGATCTCTAGTCATATGACCCGTCCATCTCCATTTGAGTTTCTTTATAGTTTTAATAACGGGTATTACATTTGTTTTTTCCCTTATGTCTTCTAATCTTACCCTGTCCTTAATTTTTATTCCAAGGATGCTTCTTTGCATTGAATTTTGGCATACTTCTAATTTTCTTAAATTCTTATTGGTAAGGGCCCATGTTTGGCTTCCATAGGATAAGCATGGAGTGATGCATGTGTTGAGAATTTTGCCTTTTTCTGATGCCGGTATCCCTTTGTTTTTAAAAATTTCCTTCATTGACCAAAAGCGTTTCCAAGAGTTGCAAATTCTTTTACTAATTTCTTTTTCCATTTGGTCTGTGGGTGAAATTGTCTGACCCAAATATTCGTATTTGTCAACATATTCTACAATTGTGCCATTTAATTGAATTTCTTTTTTTAGTCCATTTGTCATTACTTTCGTCTTTGTTGTATTCATTGTCAGTCCTGTTTTTATGCTTTCTTCGTCTAACTGGTATAGCATTTCTTGTAGCTCGATTGGATTTTCACTCAGTAGTACTATGTCATCTGCGAATCTTAAATGGTGTAGGCGTTCTCCATTTATTATCAAACCTTTCTCTTCCCAATCCAGATTTCGGAATATTTGCTCTAAAACCGCTGTGAATAACTTGGGAGACAAGGGGTCACCTTGCCTCACTCCTTTTTGTATTTCGAATTCTGCTCCAGTGGACTCTAGTTTTATTTTGGCTTTGCTGTCCTTATAGATTTGTTTTATTATATTTATGTACTTGTCTTCTATGCCTTGTTTCTGTAGTGCCACCCAAATTTTGTGATGTTTTAACGAGTCAAATGCTTTATTATAATCAATAAATGCTATATAATAAATCTTTCTAAATTCGCTGTATTTTTCGATTAGCTGTTTTAATGTATGTATGTGATCTATTGTGGAATAGTTGCTCCTAAATCCTGCTTGCTCGATCGGTTGATTTTCATCTAATATTTTGGTCATTCTTCCGAGTATTATTTTAGAAAATATTTTATACAAGTTAGGCATAAGGCTTATAGGTCTATAGTTATTTATTTGTTCTTTGTCTCCCTTTTTATGTAATAAGATAATTGTAGTTATGTTCCATTGTTTTGGTATCTCTTCAGTTGTTAGTATGTCATTGAATAATTCTACGAGAGGAGCCGTTATGGCCTCTAATGATGCTTTCAGTATTTCGTTAGTGATTTTATCCTCCCCTGTAGCTTTTTCATTCTTTTGTGATTCTATAGCCTTCATTACTTCTGTTTTTAGTATGCTTGGAACATTCTCAACAGCTGAGTGTTTATTTGCATTACATCTAGTGTTATTAGTGGTTTCGTCTCTATATAATTGGCGGTAAAATTCGGTTGCAGTATTTATAAGATCTTTTCTTTTAGTTATGGCCTCGTTATTTTTGTTTTGAAGTTTGGGTACCCAATTAGAAGAATTTCGCAGCTCTTTTAGCGCTTTTTTCACTCCACCCGTTTTCTCAATATGGAATTTTATTGTGTTCATCCGTATTTTATTCCTGTATTCTCTTATACTTGCACTAATTCTCTTACTAACATCAGCAATATTTTTTCTATTATTTTTTCTATCTTCCATTAGTTCTTTTCTTTCTTTAATTAGTTGTCTAGCTTCTTCTCCAATCTTATCTTTGTTGTGTTTCTGTGCTTGTAATTTTTTTCCAAGATTAATGAGTTCTTTCTCTATAATATCGTATTTTTCCTGTACGCATTTTAGGTTTTTTACATCATAAAGGTTCTGTTTTATTTCCTTCAAAATTTCTTCTGGTATTTGTGCCTTGAAGAAGTTTGGATGTAGTAGAGTTGGCCTTATTTTCCTTTGATTTTTACTATTGAGAGTTGCACGCACCATTCTATGGTTAGTGTTGAAATTCAGCTGGTTAATCACTTCTACATTTTGAAACATTTTTTGGTTCTTGGTTAGAATAAAATCTATTTCGTTCTTTACTTTTCCGCACGGTGATATCCATGTCCATCTTCTGCTTGAGCTCTTTTTGTAGTAACTATTCATTATTTTTAAGTTGTTTTGAAGCGCAAAATTAATTAGCCTTTCACCATTGTCATTTCTTTTTCCTGTCGTATGTGGGCCTAAAGTATTTTCTTCGCCGCTATTCCTAGGCCCCATTTGACTGTTGAAATCGCCCATAATTATTAGATTTTTATTAGCTTTATTCAGTATTTCTTTTATATCGTCGTAGAATTTATCTTTTATTTCTGGCTTCGTTTGATCAGTGGGAGCATATACTTGTACTATTGACCACGGGTCTTTGTGTGAGGGGAATTTTATGTTCAGCATTGCAGCCCGTTCTGATAGGCCAATAAATTCTATTATGTTATCGCGATAATTATCTTTCACCATAAAACCTATACCATGTTTGCCTGGTGTTTCTCCTTTGTGAAATAGTATGTATTTGCCATAGTCTGTGATTTCTTCACCCATTCTTCTAACTTCAGAAAGTCCAAGTATGTCCCAATTTATGTTATCCAGGGCTATTTCAAGTTCAAGTAGCGATTCATTAGTTCTGAGCGTGCGGGTGTTTAAAGTTGCTATGTATATTTTTCTTGATCTTAGTCTTAGAGGGTTTTGGTCTACTACCCCATGGTGACCAGCCAGGTTGGGGAGTTTGTTGTTGTGGATATAATTGTTGTTGGATTGCAGATAGGGGAGTATTAATTAAAATATCAAAACAAAAGAATACCTTTTCACTTTTTTCTTGAATGAATTTTTGTCTAGCATATTCCTTTCTTCGTAAATGTCTGTAAACATGAAACTCTCCTGAGCCAGCACCGGCACTTGAACCCATCACATTCCGGACAAAGTCTGGAGGTTGTGATAAAGATTTGTCTTTTGGCGGGTCAGGTATAATGACAGGCTTTAGCTAAAAAAATTAAATGTATTAATCACGGTTTATTTAGTAAACCTTAAGACTAAGAACCGCTAAGAAGTAAATAGTAAGGAATACCGGATTGCTCATAAGCTTTTCTAACTTCAATCTTTGCAAATCCACAGCCTTTTTGACTACAACGACTTTTTTCTCTTCACATTTTGACTCCTTATCACTCATTTTTAGTTTTTCCTGTATACTGTATAGTCTGTAACAAAAACAATCTATATAAAGTTATAAATGAAAGCTTTGCAAAGAACTTGTAACATTAGTTTTCGTAGTAATAGTATAATCTCTTTCTATTTTGTTTAATTAATAAAATAAATAAATATGTAGTGATTTTCTACTAATAAATAATAAATATTATGTACTCGTACTGTGTGGTGTGGAACTGTGGAATGTGGATAAACTGACAGGCCAGCTGCCAGAAATGAATGTGTCATTTCTCTTTTCATACAAAATAAAATAAATGAATGAATGATACCACAGAATGGACTCACAGTAGTTTACAATGGTGCACAGAATATATACAGGTGTGAAAAAACACCACAAGGAAAGAGTATAGTAATATATATATGACCACAATACAATAAACTTAGATTAGATGTTAGTGTTACGCATAAAATGACACTGATTGTGTTCAGCCAGTAAGTTAATTCCGTTTAAACGATTCTAAGGCTTATAATCGTATAATAATCAACAAATATTGACAATACAAACAAACACAGAACAACAAATATTGAGAATTATTTTACCGTCAAAGTACGCATATTATAACTCCGTCAATGTGGAAAGCCCTATTGTCACCTTGAGAAGGTCAAAAGTATCAGTATTAGAGCAGGCAGAGCAGAGGCGGTTCCGGTAATCTGAAACTATCAAGATATTTTATTAATTCCTACAAGACTTACAAGGTAAAATTAGTTATTTAATTCACTTATCGGACTTTACTTTTACTAAATTTAATATGGGTTTATATTACAACTTTGTTTAAGTTTAGTTTGCTTCAATTCTGACACTAGTTTACAAAATTTTAAACTTCCGTGTATGTTACGATATTCACTTGTTTCAATTATTTATTTCACAATTTTGCTAATTTCAATTAGCGAAATTTTAATTTATTGAATATTGTATTAAACTCTAACTACACAACTGCATATAAGTACTTATGCTTATATAAATTCACTACAACCTATATTTGACCTTGCCGGTTTTAACTTGATTCTTACTGCATTTATTTTATATTTTTTCTATGAAATGTTTTATTATTTCAGAAGTCTCACACAGTTTACCTTCAAAATGCCAATCAAATCAATCAAGGCTCGTCAAATCTTTGACTCCCGTGGTAATCCTACGGTTGAAGTCGATTTGGTAGGTACACAAAAATTATTATACTTTGACACTTTTTTTAATAGCTGAACTAACTTATGATTTTTTATATTAGGTCACTGAGTTAGGCCTCTTCCGCGCTGCCGTGCCATCTGGAGCCTCCACTGGCGTCCATGAGGCCTTGGAACTGAGGGACAATGTGAAGGGGGAGTACCATGGCAAGGGAGTCCGCACTGCAGTCAACAATATTAACAACATTATAGTCCCCGAGCTTCTTAAACAGAATGTAGAAGTTACACAACAAAAGGAGGTAACAGTTTAATACAATATTATAAATAAATGTTTATTTGCTGAATGCAGGTTTCCAGAACATAATGTATTTTGTATGATAAATTGGTCACTATTATTCTGCCAAAAAGAAACAAAAATATAGAAGGCTCCCAATTCTTTTGGCTCGTTGGAAGTGTAATAATACTTAATCATTATTTACACTTATATAAGAATACTAGTTATTGCATGAGACTTCACCTGCGTAACTATATAAAATAAAACCTTCATCGAGAACCACTCTACATGAAATGTAGAGTGGTTCTAGATGGTGAAAACAACATGAAAATTGGTGCAGTAGTTTTTGAGTTTATTGCGAACAGACAGATGCGGTGAAGGACTTTGTTTTATAAAATGTAGTGATATTTCATTTAAAAAAAAAATCCTGGGTTTTTTAAAAAATATTTAGGCCATACTGTATTGTATTTGATTTGATACATCTTTTTTAAATTTCATAATGCTAATGCTGTCATTATTTGAGCAAATTCAAATCTAAGTTTGTATAATTATTACAGATTGATCAATTCATGATCAACTTGGATGGCACAGAGAACAAGTCGAAACTTGGTGCCAATGCCATCCTTGGAGTGTCCCTGGCCGTCGCCAAGGCTGGTGCCGCAAAGAAAGGAGTACCCTTGTACAAACACCTGGCGGACTTGGCAGGGAACAGTGACATTGTCCTCCCCGTGCCCGCCTTCAATGTCATCAATGGAGGCTCACACGCTGGAAACAAACTGGCCATGCAAGAGTTCATGATCTTGCCCACAGGTACTTTTCCTCTCTCTTAATATAAGAAAATGTTTGGCATATTTTCTTTTCATCAATTAAAATTAAAGTCTTCTGTATTTATGATTTGTGATCTGCCCATTTCTGCCTTAATAATAACAGACCTCAATAATTACTAAACACCCCCAATTATTAAGTCTGCAAATTATAGCTATTTTCTTTCAATAACTTTTCTTTATGAATTCAAAATTTAAGTTAATGTAAGATTAACTACCCATCCAATGCTTTTTACATCAAATCAGTCATAATGTCTTATGTTGAAGGATATAATAATATATCCATAACAATATTATAGTGTTTAGCAATAAGCTTGGGAACAAAATAGATTTCTGTTAAATAAAATATATAAATAATGGATTACAAGTCCCGGTGACTTTAGTAACTCTCTTTGGCCTCATAGTGAACAAGAGTGGTCTAGGTTCTTCTAATCTTCTATAGTCTAGTATAGCTGTATACTCTAGTATAGCTGTAGTCCATACAATTTCTTTATGTGACATGTTTTATTGATGTCTATTTAAGACAAACAATCCAGTTAGGTGGAAACAACTTTGACACAGAGGTGGACATGATATTGTACTATTAACATATTTTATAATTATTACAGGTGCTTCGTCATTCAGTGAAGCCATGCGCATGGGCAGCGAAGTGTACCACCACTTGAAGAAGATTATCAAGGAGAAGTTTGGCTTGGACTCCACCGCTGTTGGTGATGAAGGTGGTTTCGCACCCAACATTCAGAACAACAAGGATGCTCTCTTCTTGATCAGCGATGCAATTCAGCAAGCTGGATACACTGGCAAAGTAATTATATTGTCTATGACTCTATTTATGCTGGACAGATCACTCTTAACCTCTATTATGTTACGGAGGTCATTAATTCAGCAGACACACTAACATAACTATGCTCATGCAGGAATACTACTTATGATCTGTAAGAATTAGTACCCGTGCGAAGCCGGGAGTGAGTCGTTAGTTTAAAATAAAATATGCGATATATGATGTTTAGTGATTTTACTGAGAAAAAAATCTAAAAAAATGAAATATTAAAATAGGTATTTTTCAACAGATTGAGATCGGCATGGACGTTGCTGCGTCTGAATTCTTCAAGAACAATGTTTACGACTTGGACTTCAAGAACTCCGCCTCCAATCCGTCTGACCATCTGCCCTCGGACAAACTGGCCGAACTCTACCTGGACTTCATCAAGGACTTCCCCATGGTCTCCATCGAGGATCCCTTCGACCAAGACGACTGGGCTGCCTGGTCCAGTCTCACTGCTCGCGTACCCATACAGATCGTCGGAGACGATCTTACTGTGAGTATTCTCGTACTTGTCAAAATTAAAATCTTATTTTTATAGGTACATAAATGACATCAAACAAAAACATTACCGATACCATAGCCCTGTCAATTTCATATCAAAGTACCTTATCCAAAATTACGACTTTTCCCATAGATTTTCTTTTATATGAACCCTTGTTAGTTGTCCTAAAAATCACAAACACATTAAAAAATGGGGTGTAGCGGTGTCATAGACACGGCCGTGTTGGCAGGCAGAGTTACAGTTTACTTGATGGTTATGTGGCTACCGACACATTAAAACTAGCAACGAAATGGAACTATAAGAGCTCGTTGCATGATGCCCACCTTGATAGGATAATTGATAGGGAGGGGATAGAATAGGCAATGTTCCCACTGATATTTTTTTTAACATAATTTTGTTGAAAATAGGTAACAAACCCAAAACGCATCGCCACAGCTGTAGAGAAGAAGGCTTGCAACTGCCTTCTGTTGAAGGTGAACCAGATCGGAAGCGTCACGGAGTCTATCGACGCTCACTTGCTGGCCAAGAAGAATGGATGGGGCACTATGGTTTCCCATAGGTAAACTCTTAACTTTGTTTTCAAATATCCTACCAGAAAAATATTTATATCGCAAATCATGACTGTAAAAGGGAGAGTAGCATTAATATAAGCTATGATCTACAAATAAATGGGATACAATATACATATTGACAGTGTAACTTTAAATTTTGATAACATAAAGAACCAAAAAGAAAGTAAATTCCTATTAATATTGTAAATGCGAAAGTTTGTGAGGCCATTTGCTACTCTTTCACGTAAAAACTACTGAACGGATTTGCATGAAATTTATAACACAGTTTATAACCAGGATTAACATATAGGATACCTTTTATCCTGCTAGGTTTCCTAGGGATCGTCTAAAAATATAAATAATTGGGCGCCACTGTCTCCCTTGCGGCGCTATATTACTCTTGTTTGTTTCTGTGAAGGTCCGGTGAGACCGAGGACACTTTCATTGCGGACCTCGTAGTCGGTCTGTCCACCGGTCAAATCAAAACTGGAGCTCCATGCCGCTCCGAACGTCTGGCCAAGTACAACCAGATACTTCGCATCGAGGAGGAACTTGGCGCCGCTGCCAAGTATGCTGGCAAGAACTTCCGCAGACCCGTCTAAAGAAGTGGACTCACCGCATAATATTATAACTTTGTTCTGTATAGCTGGATTAATGTAATAGTGACTCCCTACTATCGCATTTTTTTTCTTTGTAAATGGATAGTATGGAACTAAAGTAAAGAGAGTGTTTACATGTTGTAATTGTGATTGATGCTTGTTCGGTAGTAAATGTTGTCGTACATACAGTGTCAGTGTACGAAAAATTATCGCTTCTCACATAATTGTATTCGTTATGCTTAGGAAGTTGAAACATCTATTTATTAAAAAAAAAAATACTTTAAGTAAACTAAATTATATCATATGATTAAATTTATCCAGGTCGTTGCGTAAATAAAGATGTAATCTTAAATGTGGTTTTATTTGAAACTTGTGTCTTGAGGTTTCATTAGTTGTTTAATGAAAAATAAATTGGACCCTGTCATGGTAATGCTTGGTTCTCGACACCTACATTCCCGTCCGTAATTTCTTATCATCAAAACTGAAGGATTTTATCAAAGTAGTCCTTAATGAATTTGACGATCAAGGGGATATTTGTAGGTTGTATGAATAATAATAATATTTTTTTCTGAAAGAAGCAACGACGGAGCAAGCAAGCAAGGACGTAGGAGCTAGCAGCGTTAAAAAAATAATTGCATGCATGCAAAAATATTTAATTATGTGATACTCTGTGAAACAATTTAAAAATAAACAAGTGGGTAAATAAAATCACTCGTTATTTAGGTTTAAATATGATTAGGGCCCAAGATATGTACCACAGATAATTTGTTATTCAATAAGACCACCTATGTTCGTGAAATGTAGCTCATCCTGTGACACATTTGAAACCACGCCTATGAAGTTTCGTGTTTCATGACAATACAATTTATGCACAACAATGTTGTACTCTATTGTAGGGAACGCCCACTTAGTGACGTCTATCGACGTGATCGATCATGTGAATAAAACAAATTTAAACTAATATAACATTTCTGTTATTTATTGTCTTGATGGTTTTAAGTCGTTGCTTGAACTGAAATAACAATTTAAATCTGTTCTATACCAACGATTACGATTATCAACTTTATTTGATCTGTAATTAAATGTGTTTTTACGGCCGCCATATAGGTAAGCGTCACGATTGTGGTTCAAACTATACGTTGGAAAAATTAGTAACAAAAAATAGTACTTTACTTAGCTTTATGATACTATTTATTGTTCAAAATGAAGTATACAAATGGAACGTACAAACAAAGTATACAAACCTACGTGTAATGCAACGTCTTAATCTTCCTGTTTTATTTTATTATAATTATGAACATTTATAAATGCACTATTTCTATTTAATTTATTATCAATAACGAAACTATATTGTACTAAAAGTATCGATATTTATGAACAAATAAAAACATGGTGCCCAGCGCTAGGTCTGTCACTGACATGACATCTGTCACAGGGATCAATCTATATTTTTATTTTAACGTATTTTACGAACTATAGCAAGTGGTTAGTATAGTAAACTTAAAAATATTTGTTTTCAATTAAAATATTTCAAGTATTTCAACAAAACAAGTGAGAACCGTTTGTATAATTACTTGGCTTCATTTAAATTTAAACGATTCGTTTTATATAAGTTAAAATGCTAGCACCAGAAATCCTTTCATTGATAAAAAGCAAATATTCACAATCATCAAAAACTATTTATATCGGCGTATTTAAATCTCCCGTTGGCGACATAGTTGCTGCAGCAGACGATGAAGCCTTGTACTTTGTAAAATTCACTGATTCATTGTGCATAGAAAATTTTGAAGAAATATATGAAGATCTGTGCTCATGTAATTTTGTCTTAAAAAGTAACACAGTTTTGAAGAACTTTGAAGCAGAACTCTTATCTTATTTTAACGGAACCCTCAAACAATTTACAGTACCAATACGACTAACAGGAAATGTCAATTTCAAGGTTTGCTCCTTTTTCAGTTACCTACTTACTTTTATTATATTATTAAGGTCGACAGACAGGCTGACAGTCTACTTGATGGGTACGATGGTTATTACAGCTACTTCGGCTGTTTAAAAATTACTGCGAATGCCTTTCCAAAAATAAATGATACCTAGATACAAAATTATTATTTAAAAAAAAAACTACATTACAGTACAGATTATATAAGGAAGATAGCCGGAGCAACATGGATGAGAAAAGCACAGAATAGAAAACAGTGAAAAAACTTAGAGGAGGTCTATGTCGTTTGACAAGTGAGGAAAAATAATAAAAAGAAAATTTAGTTGTATATTAATGTACTGTATAATTTATATTAGGATTCCTTAAATAAAGGCTATCTTTATCTTAATACATTACCTACCTACATAATTTATACACAATATTCTTTGTTTTCAGGAAATATGGCAGAAATTAACAAATGTTCCTTTTGGAACAACAAATACATATGGAGATCTTGCAGTGGATGCTGGTAGAACGAAACACCATTCTAGATATATTGGAACAGCTTGCAAGAATAATAAGCATGTCATTATAGTCCCTTGTCACAGAATAGTAGCTTCTAACCCTAAAAATGGAGGTTACAATGGTGGCATTAATAGGAAGCAGTGGTTATTAGAACACGAAAAAATATGTAATAATATTTGAAAATAGACTATATTTCCAGTACATAAGTTATTTTTAATAAATCTGTGCCAGTTAATGTTTTTATTTTATTGGTATTAGACATAAACTCTGGGGTCTGAGCAGGTCTAAGCTAAGCCATAATCCCTGAAACTACTGAAATGATGGTGCCTTTTTTTTTCAAGAAGTGATGTGTTAATATTATAATTATTATTTAGCGCCTCTTTCACCAACTACAAGTAAAGTGTTGATTAATTACCTTTGGAAATCATTTTCTGTTTTATTGAATTATGCACTCGGTTTACTGCATCATTCAATAGGCGATTTTTTATTATTTTCTATTTAATGTTTGGGACGTTTACTGTACAAACAAAGGTATATCAGCTAAATTATTCCCGGTGACAGGAGACTTTAAGTGACCGTTTAGCCTACTTGACGTTGGTGAAAGAGGCGCTTATTCACATGAAATTTTGAATGAATAAATCATTCCAAATCGAGATATTCATTAGTAATTCGAATTCGACCCTTAAAATAACAATAATACGAATGTTAAATCAATGAAACAAGATAAAAATATTTTTACCGTAAATTATTATAACTATTCTAACAAAACCAATAACTATGAAACTAACTAGCCGACTACGGAAAAAACGCTGGTAACAAAAAATTTGACATTAGGATCTAACAAATTACTTTTTCGAATATTTAATTCAATGAGATGATACTTATATTGACTATATATATATTTATTTTATTTAGTTAGTTTGCGATCACTGATCTCTAATATACCTCTGGATGGATCCCATACAAATTACAGTTACTTTCGTGTACCATTTTGAAGTGCCGCCGTACAATTACAAGCAATTTTGACGTTTGCGTATTTTTAATCCATAGATAAGTAAATAATGTCTGTTTTATTCTATTTGTTGATGTCTTAAGCGGCCTTTACATTTGGCTAAATTTAGTGCACTAAATTCAGACAGCGAAAAAAGCTTGCTCTTTACACTTTATTTAATTAGCCAGCTGACACAGAATTTTCCGTATATATAAGTTACTCTATGTACGTAGGTATAACGGCGAATTCCGAGCGTGTTGTAAACGTAGTGATTATATTCTCGTTGTGCCTGTCGCGGCAGGCCGAGCCGCGAAAGCCTCCAATCTTTATGTCGGTGTATTTATTATCGAGACTAGTAAAATTACAAACGTACTCTGTGGCATTTCTCTCTCTATGATGATAACATTATAATGACAACCACTAAAAAACTAACAAGCCAATATTGTCTGTGGAAGGCTTTCTTTTCGGATTCAACAAACGCGGGAAAAAGGTGAAAAGTGCGTAGTAGTGAAAACTAATACAAGAATAAATAAGGAAAGACTCCAGGACGAAAGTTAAGTACTTAGTTAATCACTTTACATATAATTCTTGATACATAACATGTAATTAACTCTTATTTCTTGAATTTATACATGTCGACCACGCGGTCTAATTGAGACCCTTTGAGGCTTACATACTTCCATTGAACTATACTAATTATGCATCAGAACACACGACTCATTATTCACATAAGGCTACTTACTAAACTAGCAACTAGTTTAATTGTTTATATACGGGATTATTTGGGATAAGGCATGATTTCATTAATAACCTTACACTTGGTCGCATGGTATAGAGGATGATCTCACTACACTCATTACTACTAAATCAGCGTTGTATAAACGACTACATGACATACACAATTTATATTACCCTAAGTTAGGTAGCAGGAGCAGAATCGAGGGAGCAAGGGGAAACGCATATGTGACTGAGTCTCCAATGTTCCTGCGAGTACACCATGCGCAGCATACTTAAGTCCTTTCAGAGGACACTTACTTAAGTCCCTTCAGGGTGACACTTATTATTAAGCACGAGTTGGGAGGTACCGGAATACATGTCGGATCATGTTGTGGCCGGTACCTATGGACCCCTCGTTGCGCCAAGGTATGTTCGGGAATAGGCGTCGTATCGTGACCCACTGTAAAACCTCATTTATTATTAAGCACGAGTTGGGAGGTACCGGAATACATGTCGGATCATGTTGTGGCCGGTACCTATGGACCCCTCGTTGCGCCAAGGTATGTTCGGGAATAGGCGTTGAATCGTGACCCACTGTAAAACCTCATTTATTATTAAGCACGAGTTGGGAGGTACCGGAATACATGTCGGATCATGTTGTGGCCGGTACCTATGGACCCCTCGTTGCGCCAAGGTATGTTCGGGAATAGGCGTCGTATCGTGACCCACTGTAAAACCTCATTTATTATTAAGCACGAGTTGGGAGGTACCGGAATACATGTCGGATCATGTTGTGGCCGGTACCTATGGACCCCTCGTTGCGCCAAGGTACGTTCGGGAATAGGCGTTGAATCGTGACCCACTGTAAAACCTTATTAACATCAACTGCGGTTCTCTTCAACGGCGGCATCAGGCCTCAGCAACGGCATCGGGTTCATCTGCATAGGTTCTATTCATCAGCGAGGACACCGGTTGACGACGGGCTTCCAGAGGCAGCACTACACCTTTATCTCATCCTTTCTCTCTCCTCACTAAACACCAGCCCAACATACACTGATACACAACACCATATGCGAGTATAAAGAAATATAGATTAATTCAGTAACCTTCATGTGTGTTAACTATGTACTTAAGAGGGAAGAGTTGTACCCACTTCCCAGACCGCCATGGCACCGGCAAGGTGTCATGGCTGTGAACTATTTTTATAGGTGTGACAACAAAGGAAGAGAAAGTGACCAACACACCATGTACACTAAAGCGAAGCAGATACACAAACTCAGAGTCGGTATGTGCTGAAGGCAGGTGAACACAGGCACACAAGGAACTTAATCGGGTATGTAATCTCTACATACCTACATTCGGAAAATGACCAGAAGTCTGCTGAGTTACACTATTGCTTAATTGACAATGCTTATTGTCATCATTACTTGAATCATTAATTTAACTTAATCTTTGTACATTATACAACTTTAACTTTAATTAACTTAACCCCATAAAGACTTCACGGTACCATACGTTTTCCGATAGTGCCCCTCATTTCGGTAATCTTTATTTATATATTTACTGTGGCTTTTGTCCCATAAATAGGGCATTCGACATCGCTGTTCGAAAGCAAAGAGAATAAAAAATAAAAATAAAACAATCACGATACTCCCACTACGTTTTAACCTGCTCGAAAGCAAAGAGAATGTAAACTTTGCATATAAAATCATACCATGAAATGTATGTAATGCATGTCAAATGTAATGTCATTTTTGTCTCTGAGATTAAAAAACAAACTTTAGAGACTGTATAAGTTTATTTGTGTCCTCTTGAGTTTTGAAACATGAAGAAATGTGTATTCTATAAATGTCCCTATCATGCGGACATCTCTAGTTTTAGTTCCATGTACTTCTTAGCGCTAAAATGGCGATTTTTCAAATTTACATAAAAATAATTTGACAGCAGCCCATCCAGAGGTATATTAGAGATCAGTGATTTGTGTTAAGTTTGGTTCACAGATCACTATTATATACTCAGTGTTGCCAAGTTAGCCATTTTTTGGCTATATCTGGCAACTTTTGGGATTGCACTAGCCATAAATATTAAATATTATTGGCTAAATATTTTAGCCACTGTTTTGGCAACTTTGGCAAATTATAAAATCACAGCAAAATAAAGTGTAATATTTTCCGAAAATTAACACTTGTTTTTATTCATCTACATAAAAATATCTATTTCTGAACGAACATTGTCTATTTGTGACGAAAAAAATGGTAAGTTGATGTACTAATGGTTCACAATACACCTATACAAAGTGGATACGTCCTTAAATATTGTCAATTTTGGGTTCAAATCAAAAATTATAAAAATACAAGCGGTGAATCTGTATTTCACCGATTTGGCTTTAACGGATTTGGCTCTATTTCTACCAAACTCTAATGCTGAGGTGGAAAGAAATTTTGGGCACTTTTAACCACTTTTTAGGGCATTAAAGTTTTAACATTCTAGCACCTTTTTAGAAGTGTTTGGCCATTTTTTGTTTTACTGACTTGGCAACACTCTATATAGATATACTCACTATTCACTTTTCACTATTCTATTCTCATATCGTCTGTTTTTAATTTGTTTGTCTTGTAAACTTGTAAATCGTAATCTAATTCTTAAAAGAATTCCTAAACCAAAAAAAATAATATAAAAAATAAGCATAACAACTAACTTGGTATTTGATAACTTCTTTAATTATGTGAGTGTATATATGAAGATAAATAATTAAATAAGTGTTACAGTCGTTACAGAGGTACGTCAAAATCGTCAAATTGCATGCCTTACAAACAATACTTAACTCATTTAACTTCTACAAAAATATTGGTTTTATTGCATTCGTTTATTATCTCAGTTGTTGTAATTGTCTGTTCATAAACGTAAATTGAGTACATTTAATATATTTTTAAGTTTATTGTTATAATTGTTAACATGTACTGATAATTTCTGAATTATCTTCCAGACTTACAATGGGTGGATGTAAATGTTCATATCGCAATTGTACTGTGAAGTCTGATGGGAAGACTCATTTATTTCATTTTCCTGTATTCGACAAAGTGAGATGCAATAAATGGTTGAAAAATGCTCAACGCGACGACTACTTAAATCTGAAGGTGACACAGCTTAAAAACAGAGTTATATGTCAGCATCATTTTAAGGATGATCAATTTATGAACTATAAAGTAAGTATATAAATGAGACCTTTTAGTCTTTGACCCTTTTTTAATGTTACGGTATATAGACAGGCTCACTGCCCATTTGATAGTAGGTGTTCCCAGTCCCAATCCCACAGGTGTTGCAAGTGTGCTGCTGCAATCCCACAGGTGTTGCAAGCATGCTGCTGATTATTATACCTGTGGGATTGGGAACACCTACTATCAAATGGGCAGTGAGCCTGTCTGTCTGTCTGTCTGTCTGTCCTACTATAATTTACTACTATAAGTAGGTTTAAGGATAAGGCATTTGGAAGGGATAGGGTAATTGGCTCTGGCATCCCTTGCTCATTCGCTGAACACAACAGCACACATGCTGTTATTCGTGATATTATTTCATAATGGTCTTCTGTGAGGGGGTGATTACTGCCACTAGACAGGCTAGCCAAACAGTCAATGTATAAATTAGAAATTAATTAAATTGTAATTGTTGTAGAGAAATTGACTTGCTGATATTACTTGTATATTAATCTATGTAGTATATCAACTGTCCGGGTATCCATAATATGTACAAGCATTTGTTGGTTAGTGCGGAACTAGATGGTGCTGTGTGGAATGTGTGAGGAATAAAAAAAATAGATCCAGTTAAGTTAATTGAACAGTTTTAAGATAGTTGAAACTTGCAAATTTTATGATTACAAATAAAAATAAATATATTGTAATGCCTTTTTATTTTTATAGAGCGACAGTCACATAGAGCAATTTGCGGGGAATATTTAATTTTAAAAAATTATTTTCATTAATTTCAGAAAAACAAGCTCAAATTTGATGCAGTGCCCACAGAAAATGGCCCATTTTGCGAGCAAGAGATATCAAAAACTGATGACCTTTCAATTAATATTTCTGAAATTTCATCCTACCCAATTACACTTGAGGATATTGAAAGTGATACATATACTTTAGACAAAAGAGATGTGCCAATTCAAATGAAATATTACGACTTTTTAACCAATGGCGAGTTGTCAGATCTTGATTGTCTTAACTCTGCATTAACTTTAAAGGAAGATGACTGCAATATCTTAAAAAATGAAATCCAACCGGATGAAACAATTAAAAATCAGTGTACTCCATTGAAAACTAAAGATACACCGACTCTTGTTGTCCAACCGTATTCTGAATTGAATCAACCAAATAAACAATATGTGAGCCCAACTATAGTGGAAAATATTCCTATTACATTTGAACCGCTAGATCCTGTCCAGCCACAAAAGACCCCGGTACAACCAAGTTCTACACCAAAGCCAAAAAAACCGAAGGTAATAATTATATCAGAGAAGAAAATATCTGAACCGTTGAAGTTGGTCGGTACATTTGCACCGGTCTCTCCGAACGCACTTTTACCTGTCAGGAAGCAGGAGGAAGACAGTAAAATTGAAGTAATACCAGTGACTGAATATTTGAATTCTGAGCAAAATAATAATCAGGCAACAATTTTGAACGACAGCCTCAACTGTATCGTTAATAATGTGGATCTGGTTCCGCAAGAGACCGTTAGAGACAGGTCCTTGCCGAAAAACAGATTGAGCCCAAAGAGAAATAATGGAATATTAAAAAACAAATTGATACGACAAAGAGCTGCTGAAATAGAGAAGAAGAGAAAATTCAATATGAAGTTGAGAGATATTTTAAATGAAGGTCTCGATACTGTTGAGAAGCGGGAACAGAGTGTTCTTCGAAGAACGCCCAAAGAAGGTCTCGACACTGTTGAGCGGGAACGGAGTGTTCTTCAAAGAACAGCCAAAGAAGGTCTCGACACTGTTGAAAAGCGGGAACAGAGTGTTCTTCAAAGAACAGCCAAAGAAGGTCTCGATACTGTTGAGAAGCGAGAACAGAGTGTTCTTCAAAGAACAGCCAAAGAAGGTCTCGAAACTGTTGAAAAACGGGAGCAGAGTGTTCTTCAAAAAACAGAGTGCCCCGCAGAGTCACAAACTAAATGTTCAAGTAAGAAAGTTCAAGCACCAAAATTAAGCAAAGAACAAGACGATATTAAGGCACAGAAAGATATGTTCATGCTATTACAGGAACAGTTGAGGCAAATGCAAGAAGCCCTTGTGAACAGAATTGAGAATAATTCTAAAGCGATTTCCGTCTTGCAAAAAACATTTGTCCCAAACAAAAAGACATTTAATGTATCAACGCAGACTCAAATGAATGATGAAATGCGTAAGAAAGAATTGTTTCGCGAAATGTCTCAGTATCTGAGTCCGGACACTAAAAGTGCAGTTTATGAAGAGTTGTTCATAAATAAATATTCACGAAAATCATATCTTATTTATTCACCTGTTAAAAGAAAGAAAAACAGATAGTATATGATAAGTTGAAACTTATTTATTGAACAGACTGAAGTTTAACTTTAGAAGTTTTGATTGTTTTGATTGAACAATCGTAATGAGTGTCTATTTTGATCGCAAATTGTGTCGATATCTGCCAGGTGTTTGTGAACATTTTTTTTTTATATTATATAAATCTTGCGATCAGTCCTGTCGGCTATAAGCAGATGTGATGGAGCTGCTATTCGGTTTGGGAGCCACCCCTAGTGGGGTACAGCCCTTTTATTTGTGTAGTCAGTCGGTTTAGGGCCCATGGCACCACCCGCTTGAACCACTGGTGGTGCAAAAATGTACTGCCAGTGGTGCAAGCCGTTGGTGCCATGGGGCCTAATCGCAGTCAGCCTATTTGCTGACTATTGCGGTCTAAGACTAAGATGTCTCGCCTCTTCTTAAGCCGACTAATGGTTTCTGGCATTGTTAGTTGCCCCGCAAGTTGGTTTGGGTGCTTTTTCAGTCTTGCTTTGTATTTGTCATCGTAAGAAGCAATTTCCTGTTCGACTGTTGGCATATCGATAATTTCGTAAAGCTCTTTTGTTCTGAGGTACCACGGTGCATCCTTTGTAGTATACTTAGGTTGGTTGCACAAGCAGTGCCCCACAGTTGTATGCCATATATCGAAATTGGCTTTGCTTTAACAGGGTTTTGTAGACGAGAATCTTATCGTCCATCGCGAGCTTCGAATTTCTGCCCATCAGCCAATAAAGACCCTTGTATTTCATTTTAATCTCATCTCTTTTCGCCTTGATATGTTTTTGCCAGGTGAGTTTCCAAACCAAGTGCATGCCCAAATACTTCACGGTGTTTTGGTGTGGCAGTTGAACACCGTTCAGGGTGACAGGAGCACAGTCTTCCTTGCACTGTGAATGTAAACATTTTTTTTTAATTTTTAATTTTAAATGCAAAACCATCATGAGTTATTTCCTCTTCTTCATCTTCTTTAATGTCTTGGCTCCATCAGATCTTCTCCGATGATTTTTCCACAGTGACATTTGTAAGAATTTTTTTTAAATAAAAAAGACAAAATTAAAAAAGAGTTCTTATGTTTTCTTTAATTGTAACAAAACATAATAAAATACAAACTGTATGAATTATGTAGATAAATTAATATTTAATAGAATGTATTGTAAATAATATTAAACAAGAAGCGGTATGTACAAATTCTTTAAGTGAAGCCGTTAAATTAGGCGCTGAAATACAATACAATCTAAAAATAATTTTATTTATTTATTTATCACAATAAATACATAAATGCTGAGACCAAATAAGAATTATAGACAGAATTTTGCAAACAACATAGTGAAGCTAGTTTTGTAAACGTGTGTGCGTAGGCTGCTGTATAGAGAAATTGAGATTTTGTGTTCCAAGCTATAGCCTCAATTTTTGATTTTTATTGAAAACTAGCTGCTGCCAGCGACTTCGCCCGCGTAACTTTGTAAATTATATATTAAAACCTTCCCCGAGAACCACTCTATCCATTGGTGAAAACAGCATCAAAATTGGTGCAATAATTTTAGAGTTTATCGCGAACAGACAGACGCGGCGGAGGACTTTGTCCAATTACATATTATAAAACAAAATCCTCCGCCGCGTCTGTCTATCTTACACCAATGGATAGAGTGGTTCGTAATTCCGCATTTTCACTAATTTTTTTAATAAGGCGAGGCGTAGTTTGATTGCATTCGTGTGCGTTAAACCGTGTATGTGCACGGCGAAGACTTAGTTTTACCGGCTTCACTCTGCCGTCCACAGAGCTCTATCTTTAGTTCTTATTTTATTTGAGTATTTTAATCTCACCCCATGTATAAGAGTTCATTTGTAAAAATAAACATATATTTGAATGATTTGGAACATTTTAAATAATTTGGAATAAAAATTGCGTTCTTATTATTATCTGCATTTTTTATTGAGTCCTTTTTTATGTTAAGCCCGATAAAAAGACTGGCGATACTTGATGGTAGGTGGCTACCGTCTCCTTACCAGCACAAGTGCGTTGCCGACAATATATGATTAAGTATCCCATATATCCGTTGTAAAGCCGCCGTGACAGCCGTGATTGGGTGGCGTTATGTGTTCCCTAGCCTAGAGCGAAGTAGTTGAATGTGCGGCTTATTTCTTTAGAAAGAAATATATTTCCTGAACTAAAATATACAACGCCTGACAAAATATATGAGCAATAATTTATTCAATCTTTATTGCTATTATAATTTTCTGATCTCTCGAAAACAGCACTTTTTCTGAAAGGTGTTGGGTGAATTGGTACCCTATGTCTTTTTCTGTATCCCTGACAATGTGTATGCAAAATTTCATGACTTACGCTTGAGCACTTAAGGCGTGAAAAGGTAATAGAGTTATTTTCACATTAATTATATTGAAATATTGATAATTTTTAACAAATTCCCTCTAAATTAATTAGGTTCATACCGGTAAGAAAAAAAAAAAAAACAATTTTTTTTAAAGTATTGCTGGTGTGTTTGCGCCGCACCCCTCGCAAATGGTTGGAAGAATTTTAGTGGGCGTCCCTCGCTCTTACTTACTTTGACCTAATTGCTGGCGATGAAATAGTTAACTAGAGAATCAATTAAGTGAAATAATAACGTTGTGTTTAACGGCTCCAAAAACCAAGATCAAATGTCTCAAAGTACCTACTCGTATGTTCCAGTCTCATTTTCGATCAGTGTGTTGCATCTTGGTATCTATTACTTGATTAATGTCATGCTCCTTAGGGAAAACGGAAATCATTTTCTACGTTTCTAGAAGAATATATTATTGGTAATCAAAGAAATATTTAGTAGGTTCGGTATTTTGTAGTCATCGGAGTATTTCTACTAGAGTGGCTAGACTTTGTTGGCTGTTTGTCTAGTGGCAGTAACAACCTTAATAAGATCACCGTCAAATAATAAAATTTGTATGTGCGTTGTTATGTTCCGATGCGTAAAGGATACCAGAAACCATTCCCTTACCTCCCCACATGGAATGTTATTTTATCATGTTGTATCTACCGGCAGCCTATTTGCACAACGTTCTATTGTAGGAAATGGGATTCAAGGGCTGTATATAATTATTCTGCGATCCTTTGGGAGGCAAGAGAAGTAAAAAAATACTCTAGGATTCCATGAAAGCCAAAAGGGAAAAGAATCCTATGGGATCCTAGACATGGGAGCCAAGTGGAGGGAGGCTCACTAAAGTGAAATGTTTTTTTATGGTACAGTAAAATTAATTTTAATTCAAAGAAGTGCCAATTATAATTCCTATGACCATCGTGAAAAAAGAGCTCTTACATTTTTTTAATTAAAAAGAAAATAAGAATCGTAGGTATATATAAATTATTTGTTTTACCATAGTTTATTGTTTAAGTAGATTTCAATACACAAAAAGGGTTAAGAGGTACAGTATACACATTCAATTTTAACTGTTGGGGAAATTAGCAGGCCGACGGTTCCGCGCATTCTTCGGACTCTTCGGTTCTTTACTTAGTCTCGAAACGAACGTTCAACAACTACGACGCTCGCCGGCCGACTCATAGCGCTATCGCGACTCTCCACCTTTTATCTCTTATCATTATAAAAATGATACATCGAATTACCTCACGAGTACCTTGATAACAACGGCCACTTTGTCCGTGATAGGCACTATAACGCTGATTAGTTTCGTTTTGCCACTTTACAAAAAAAGAAAACAATCATGTGTGAAGTTTTAAACTTTTCTTGCAACTCGCTCGCCTAAAGAAACTTTAATATTTTTTAAAGTTAAATTTTAAATAAACAACACTATGAATATATTAATTTTTGTGACAAATTTATTTTTAATTGTCCTGTGTGTGTACGGGGACGATCCTTGTAAAAGGGCAGAAAGTGTAGACGTGACCGCTGGTTACAAATATGACAATGGTTCTATAGTTCATGAAGGTGTGGAATATGTTGCTGGTACTTGGTACCAGGTTGAAGAGGACAATATGACAGTGCTATTGGGGTGTCCGTGTATAGGCAGAGTGTGCTTGTGGAAATGCTGCGGTCCCAACCAAGCGAGGTTCACAAGGGACTGTTCGGACACCAATCAGTCAGTAGTAAATCCTTTCAGTCCTACAGTTTATAAAGGAGATATTCCATCAGGAGTAGTAGCACATGAGCATTTCTTCTACATGTATACGCAGACTTGTGAGGACCGGTACATGGCCGACTCAAACAATAGCTACGAGGAACTGTACATTCAAGAAGTGAGTATGAATTTGAAATTATTAAATCGTTGTCATCCATCAACATGTTTCAAAGGTACCTTTGATAAACACCTCAGTTGATAAAACTTGGCGGCTTAGAATAACAACGCGTTGTTATTCTAAGCTTGGCGGTGTGTGGTGATTTTTTAATATGACGACATTATTAGATATGATGACTCTCTGTCCGCTTTTGTCTGTTTCTTCGCTGCTAAACAACTCGAAAGATTTTGATAAGATTTTCACTAATGCAAAGAACGATAAACGATAATCTGCAGAATTTATCGTAGGTATATAATTTGCAGAAGAAAGTTGCATCTGTTTCAAGCCGGGGACAGGTCGGCTATTAGTCTATACTTATATTTTAAAGAGAGAAGCAGCTTATTTCATAATAAAATAAACCACCCAGAAGAATTACGTGGTTGTCTATACGTGCTAATAAAAAATAATAATTTGGAATTAATAATTAACAATGCATTTATTTTTCGTCTACACTCATTTATGTTTATGTCTAATAACTTCAAAAAAAATAAAAATTACTTTTTAAATGTTAAGGTCGATAGACAGACTGATAGTCCATTTAATGGTACCATCGCCTATTTATAACATCACCTACAAAACGAGTGACGCCAAAGGTGCTGCAAGTGTGCTACAGACCATTGTAGGATTAAGGAGGGATAAGAAAATGGGCTCTGGCATCTCTTGCTCTCTCAGCGAAACACAACAGCAGACATGCTGTTATTATTTCACGGTGGCCTTCTGTAAGGGCCACCCCCTTCCGCTAGATGGGCTGCCCAACCAAAATTTCTGACACTGCTCTCTAAATCCAGCCCAGAGTCAACTTTAAAAAGTTCATTTAAACTGACTCGGGATCCTGAGACGGTGCATATATGTATAAGGTAAGCACCTTAACCACTTATCCTACAGGCTCGTTAAATACTTAAAAATACACACTACGGAACGCATCTGTATTGCATTATCTGAATTAACGTTATTAATTGGTTAACTTTAGCCTCTAAATGAGATAAAATTTGAAGAAATAGTTCAATATGCGTAGGTACTAGATAGTTTGAAGGCCCCCGCGGTTCTAGTTGAAACTCTTACAAGGTACTATACGAGGCTCAAACAAAACCTTAACTATAAATAAAGTTAACTATAAAATTTGCTTCTCTACGTAAACATGTAACTAGTAAAACAAGTTTACGTAGAGAAGCAAATTTTTACATGTTTTTAAGAAAATTCTTTATTTTCAGTACTTACTGTAATTTTAAATAGTTTAAATTTATTTCAATTTCAAGTAAATATTATATTAATTCGTAATAATTTCAAACATTTTATTTCTTTTATTGTCAACAATATCAGAGTTATAAGTATCTATTCTTATATTAGTATTGGTGATAGTTTATATTCGCTAGAATATCAATAAGCTCACACTAAAATTATTTATCACTAGCTGCTGCCCGCGACTTCGCCCGCGTAACTTGTAAATTATATACTAAAACCTTCCTCGAGAACAACTCTATCCATTGGTGAAAACAGCTTGAAAATCGGTGCACTAGTTTTTGAGTTTATCGCGAACAAACAGACAGACAGACGCGGCGGAGGACTTTATTTTATAACTAGCTGGCGCCCGCGACTTCGTCCGCGTTGAAAAAGAAAAACGTAGCCTATCCTGTGTCCTGTACGTCTAAATGTTTATCTACCAAGTTTCATGAAAATCAGTTGATTGGAGGAACATAAATACTTACATACATACAGAAAAAAATTCTAAAAATGGTAAATTTAGTTTAAGTATCATGTATAGAGCCTATAAACATGATATCTCTGAAAACAAAGTCACTTACTCCATGACCAACCCTTACAGATTTATTATTAGTATTGATATGTAAGGATAAGGATGTGTGCAATATCGATGCTTACGTAAACATTGCAATCAGAAGTTCCTAAGCTATAACGTAATAATGCTAATCGTAAAATGAATTGAAGATTTAGTCAAAAACTGTTTTTAGGCGTCATTTTTAAAATGTGGTTGTGCGAGCTGTAAAGAATAAAGATTCTTGCCAATTTTCTAAACTGAGTGAAAACTTTCCAGGTAAAACTATCAAATGACTGGACTTTTTGCATGTGTCAGATAAAAGATTTTTTAGAATAGTTAGATTGAATTCTATTGAAAACGTTATAATATATGTCTCAGATAAAAATGTAACACTAAAAAAAGGATTTGCCATTTGTAGCCTTGAAATAGGCATGTTGATTCAGGCGTTCTCAGAAGTACCATTTTGTTTATAAAGCCAATACTGTCGCGGGAAACGGGTCACGTAATGTTTGTTTTACTATATTTTGAAAGATTTAAAGCAAACACATTGTGGTTTTGTGAATTTAAAGTTTTTTTTTAAACATCCGCGGGCCTACTTAAATTTAACATTTTATATTTCAAACTAGTCTAGTTCACAAATTCAAATTAGTATTAATTTTTGATAAAGCCTAAAATATGTCTAGAATGATGTCTAGAAAAATATATTAAATTTTTAAATTTTGTTTATGATTTTTAATTTAAAATATATACGTAACAAAACATAAGTAATTGTTAAAGTTAGAAACAAAGATTTTGAGTTATTATTTCACTAATAACTCAAAAACAATAAGTGATAACGAAAAGCAGTAAAATATTCCTAAAGTGGAAAAAATTTGCGATAGAAAAATCCTACAATTACATATTATAAAACAAAGTCTTCCGCCGCGTGTCTGTCTGTCTGTTCGCGATAAACTCAAAAACTACTGCACTGATTTTCATGCTGTTTTCACCAATGGATAGAGTGGTTCTCGAGGAAGGTTTTAGTATATAATTTACAAAGTTACGCGAGCGAAGTCGCGGGCAGCAGCTAGTCTACAATAAAAAAATATCTTATTACACTTAGTTCATCTTTGGCGGCAATATGTGTAGTAGGTATGTCTCTATGTCAATGTATTTTTATAACCAATGTACCTAAACTTATACTAATATAACTTTAAATTGGTTTTCCATTCACTAAGTTTGCAACAAATTATTATTTGTAAACATTCCTAATTTTAATCCATTGTTATTGTAGACCGCACATATTAAGTGTTATTTTTTTTTTATGGTAACACTAACACTCTTAGTTTCACGTGTTTTAAAGAAAAAACTAACGCCGAATATTATGTAAATAGTGAAATAAAAGCAATACAAGCTTTAGTTTTACACATTCGGAATGCTAACAAATGGTGGCTGAGGCTGAATAATCTTTACGCAGTCCAAACTGTTTATTGTTACAACTGGCATGTTCTTCTGTTATATGTTGATACCAAATCACTGTACGTTACGTGAGAATTGCCATATGCCGAGAAAAACTTAAGGTTTTTTTTTATTCCATTGTAATTTGTAACATTTACTACTACTTGAGCTTGCCCATAAAAAAATCTTACAGAAGACAGTATGGGGCAGTGTGGGAAGCAAGAGCATTTACTGTACGAGTATGTACCTAATCTAAAATCTAAAAGAAGTACCCAAAACACAGACGACAGCTATTAAATTAGGGGTTAAAGTATGAAATTGCCGTTTCATACTGAAAAATTATAACTTTATATTTATAATTAGCTGGCGCCCGCGACTTCGTCCGCGTTGAAAAAGAAAAACGTAGCCTATCCTGTGTTCTGTACGTCTAAAGGTTTATCTACCAAGTTTCATGAAAATCAGTTAATTCGTTTAAGCGCCTGTTTCACAAACGTCAAGTAGGCCAAACTGTCATTTAAAGTCACCGGTAACCGGGGATAATGGAGCTGATATACCTTTGTTTGTACGGTAAACGTCCCAAACATTAAATAGAAAATAATTAAAAAAAAATCGCCTATCGAATGATGCAGTAAACCGAGTGCATAATTCAATATAACAGAAAATGATTTCTAAAAGTAACTAATCAACACTTTAATTTTAGTTTGTGAAAGAGGCCCTTAATAGAATGTGTTGCCGTTTAGATTTATTTTTATTATTATAATTTTATATTAGACAACTCGCTGTACACCAATATCTATCGATACCTACTATTCAATATGTTTATACTACAGACATTTTATAGTAACTAGCTGGTGCACTCGATTTTGTCCGCGTAACTTTATAAAATGTAAAACTCGTTGATAATGTATGTAGGTTTATGTAGGTAAAAGATTTTTTAAAATACTTTTTCATTACAAACAAAAATACAAAAATATAAATCTCGTTATAAGTAGTAGGTTTAGATTTAGATGAAAAAGTAGTCGAGTCTATAAATGTCATGTCATGTCTTTTCGTATTTTTATAAACAATCATCCAGCCGCAATAAACATGATTCTTTGACAATCATAAACAAACATTTTGGACACGAGTGATTCATTCAGTACCTACCAGTTGGTTTGGTACTGTTACAGTTGATTCATTTCAGTAAACAACTTTCATCGGGCAGATTAACGAACAGATTAAAAGCATCTTCACTTAAATAAAGTATAAACAGATTTCATTTAAACCTACCATGTTTATTTCTGAGTTTATATTCAGACAGGACAAAAAAATTTAAATAGAAAAGAATAGGAAACCGTTCCCGGTTTCGCACAAAGATGAAATTTTCAAAAATCTGTTCTTAAAGGTTGCTTACGTTTGAAATGAACCTATGTTTCAAACTTCAGCTTTCTAGACTTAGCAGGCTTGCATTAATAGTCACCTATAGATTAGAGATACGCTTTAAGAGCGGGCATAAAGAGAAATAGCCAATTTTAGATTTGAATTTTGCCTAAGTAAACAAAGTCTAATTTAATTGATTTTTTTAAATAGATAAATACATTATAAATGAAAGTGACGTCTGTAACAGAAAACATAATATAATGAAATTTTCTCGATAGAAAAAAATCACCAAGTGAGCTCTCATTTCCATCGATTTTAGTTTTATTTTCAAAATGACACACATTACAAAGCTAAAAGTGTATCAGTAATTTCACTTCACATATTATCTAAGGCTGTATGTAACAATTTTTCATTTGACATTGTAGTTTACGAATAATTAATATTTAATACTTTTGGCACTTATAACATTTTCATTGAGCGAGTTGCGCTATCTTCCGTCGCATGTTGTGCGTAGTTCTACGTATTTTGTGTCACTGTCATGTCTAAGGGGCCACGCGGGTGAAATTACTAATTTTGTTTGCTTTATACCCTTTCTTAATTTATCATGGATGTAGAAAATAACAAATGTGTTTTTGAAGATTTTGAAGCAAAAGGAGATTTTGAAGGAACATAAGTCATTTAATTGTGTCATTTTGTTTTTGTTGTTTCTTTTTCTTATGTAATGTCATGTTAATGTCCTTCGTGCAGTGAATAAATTGTCTTTCTTTCTTTCTTTCAAAGTATAGTTTTTTTTTTATTATTCCTTGTATTCTAACAAATCACAAAATTGTATTTGTTTATGAACTCGTTTTTAACTAGGTATATATATATATATATATATATATATATATATATATATATATATATATATATATATATATATATATATATATATATATATATATATATATATAGCAAAAAGAAGACGAAATATGTCGTTTGTAAAATATATTAGGGAAAACATTTTTTTTTCGAGAATGTTTTTTCAGTAATAGAATTTCAGGAATTTCATTTTTTTACGAGACCTTTTCAATAAAGGAATATTTGAATTTTTTTATTACTTAGTGATATTTTATTTTTAACACTGTTAATAGACTTATAAAAATTTGTATTTCTATGCGAATTATTCACTGTTTCAAACAGAACCCTTTAAATTAAAAGATCTCATTCGTTTAAAAACGGCCACGTGTTTATCTAATTGAGTAAACAAAGATAACCTAGTTGAGTTTAAAAATGCTCTTGAAATATTTATAATAGTCTATTTTTGACATTATTTTTTTAATAGGTTATTTTTTTTTGGAGAATCTTAAAAGTATTTATAGCATTTTGTTTACGAGCATGCACACGCTGAGTACAAGAAAACAGACAACCAATAAGTCAACCTCAACTTCAGTTTCAGGCAACAATGTAGTTAATAAATTTATAATTAACTTCGCCCGCGTAACTTTACAAAATAGCCTATGTTACTTGCTGATAAAGATAGGTGAAAGAATTTTCAAAATCGGTCCAGTAGTTTTTGTCTTTATTCAATACTAGCTGCAGCCCGCGACTTCCCCCGCGTAACTTTGTAAATTTACTAAAACCTTCCTCGAGAACCACTCTATCCATTGGTGAAAACAGCATGAAAATAGGTGCAGTAGTTTTTGAGTTTATTGCAAACAGACAGAGGACAGATGCGGTGGAGACGGACTATGTTTTATAATATGTAAACACTGGGGCTCTCGTGTATCTCGTCATGTAACCCTAAGCATAGTTATCTCCATATAATAAAGCTCTTTGAGCGACGTTAAGCTTTCTGACGAGGCCTACAGTTTCAACACGTTTCAGCGCCATAAGTCATCACTGGCAACACATGCAATTTCAAAAATATATTATGACTAGCTGTTGCACGCGACTTCGTCCGCGTAACTTTATAAAATATACATTCGTGTCTGTGAAACCATGGAAATACACATACAAACAACCCAATCGGTCAAGCCGTTTAGTAGTTAACATACCGACAGCAGCGCCACCTACCGGGTCCAATTGTATTTTTAAATCATCCAGAAAACCATCGAAATACCCATATAAAATTTTAACTCAATCGGTTCAGCCGTTTAGAAGTTATGTGAAAAAGATAAGTAAGGAAGGATAATTCTTACTACCCGTTGTCCTATTACCCGTTTTTCCGTAGGAATGAAGTTTCCCGCGATAAAAATATCCTATGTTCATCAGAGATAATGTCGGCTTCTAATGGAAAAAGAATTTTTCAAATCGGTCCAGTAGTTGCGGAGCCTATTCAATACAAACAAACAATCAAATCTTTCCTCTTTATAATATATGTATAGACTAGTAGGTGCCCGCGACTTCGTCCGCGTCCGATCGCTACCAAACTTCACAGGATTACCCGCATAAATACAACACAATGCCTTATTAATCCTTCTATGGATTGATATTTTTTCAATCACTTTGCAGAGATTGTCTTATAAAGAAGCAATAAATCTATAAGTACAATATAATAAAATCGTAAACGAGCCGTGTCTGGTACATACAATATTTTTTTCGGAAAAAAAAAAAAATAGACGAACTTATGTTGCAGACGTAAAAAAATAGTTTTTAGAATTTTTGTCTATTTGTCTGTTAGTCTATGCGTTTGTTTACGCTAATAACAGAAACAAAAAATGTAAACAGTTACCTAGTTACTTCTGTTATTCTGAAAATAGAAAAAGAAATCTAGACCATCTAGACAATCTGTGGTTTAGGTATACTAACAAAGCGCTAATTCCAGACACTAGTCGGTGTGATGGATAATATAAAGTCTTTTGCATCATTTGCATGGATATAATTAGGTTTAAAATTGTTCAAAAGAGTTTGTGTAATTGTAGCATTATTTTTCCAGCGTATTCAGCGGGGAAATACAATGTTTGTATTAAATGCAATACCAGAAGTTGCTTCATTAATTAAAATTAACAATTAATGAGAGTAGATTATTCATTTTCATTATTGCACGGTTATACCGTGAAGGCATAACATGAATTAATTATTGGGTATGAAACAATCAGTTAAAACTTTTTTTTTTTTATGTTAAGATCGACAGACAGGCTGACGGTCCGTGTGAATGTACCTACCAATTTTCATATAAATTAGCGCCAGTCCACGTGTTGTGGTTGCGGTGTGACTGTGGTTGTAGTGTGGTTGTGGTACGTGTGAACAGAGCCTTGCACATGCACATGCAACGCTATAAGTGCTGCAAGTGAAGTGCGCTTTCGACCATAGAAGAATTAAGGATAAAGAAGGAATGGGGTAATGGGCTCTGGCATCCCCTACTCACTCACCGAAACACATGAAGTTATTTCACGGTGGTCTTCTATAGGGGGGTCGTTAGTGTCACAAAGTGCTCTGCCACTACTTTATTCTTTGTTCGCAGAGCTAAACAATGAGTTACCGTTTTGCCTGTCTGACGTCTGATATAATAAAAATGTTAAAAAAATCTATGTTTATTTATTTATTTTGACGGCATGTTTGGTCTAGTGGCTGCTAACCAAACGGTCGCGGGTTCGAATCTCGCTAGGGGCAAATGTTTACTTGTACCTGAGTCATCGATGTTTGTATTTATAATATGTATGTATTTACAAAAAAAAGTAATCTATGTATGTAGTATATCAACTGTCTGGCATCCATAATACTACAAGCATAATGCTGTGTGGAATGTGTGAAGATATTTATATTTATTTATTTTTTAGAATGGCACGTTGCTAGAATTAGCAAGAGGTCGACCCCAATGGCACTTACCGAACAGGTACTGCGTCGATATGATGTTTAATGAGGGATCAGAAGAGTCCAGATTGATTGCAGCAGTTTGCTATCCAGATGCAGGATCAACGGATGATAGCCCCTACTTGTACATTGCTTATGCTGCAGGTAAACGAGGAATAAACGTTATTATTGTTTTAAAAAAATTATATGTGTTTTAATTTTAAGACTGGAATATATGTATTTATAAAATACAATATAGTATTAAAATATACAATTTTATTTTTTTATAGAATAATAGAAAATAAATACTTATATAATAAATAAATTGTCTTAAACCAATACTGTTTGCTAAGTAATTGCTAACAAGATTACCTAGACATTGTTACATCACTACAACCTATAAGTAGGCTAGAAAACAGATAGAAAACAAAGTTCTAAATTCAAGCTTTTATTTCAATATCAAAAGCTATTAAATTTGTACCTAATAATTTTTTAAATAGGTACACGCCATAGGAAAGAAATACATTGTAATTCTTACAGAGCTTTGGAATCGAGATCGCAAAAGGTTACAGTTTAAGGAATGTTTGAATGTACCTAATCGCCATTGAATCGGAGCAATAAAGTTTTAACACCTCTAGCAATAAACGTTTATGGCAATCAATATTGGTTTAATCGTTCTGAATGGATTCGATATCGTTATGGCTGGTTTTACTGCACTAAAGTTGTTTATATTTAGAACTAATCCGTGTTACGATTATGACTACGTTTGTTTCCAGTTAATAATAAATTTTCATAATGGCAATTAAGTTCACCGCAAACTGTTAACTGAAATAAATGATTATATCATACAACCCCACGACATGCATAGTACTTATAATATTGTGTATTGTGTAGCTCTTATTAGAACAAAATATTTACTCCTTGTTGGAACGTGAAAATAT
The DNA here is from genome assembly GCA_945859745.1 of Synanthedon formicaeformis. Classification (NCBI taxonomy): domain Eukaryota; kingdom Metazoa; phylum Arthropoda; class Insecta; order Lepidoptera; family Sesiidae; genus Synanthedon; species Synanthedon formicaeformis. The sequence continues at coordinate 8,289,212 of OX243965.1, forward strand.
CTTGCTAACAATTAAATAGAAAATAAATATTTAATAGAATGCTGCATGCGTTTTTTATATATATTTTAATATTTATATAGCAGATAAAAAAAAAAAATTAAAAAAATGTTATACACTTTCTGACAACTCTCATGGCTAGGACCACTGTACGTCGTTGTAAATTAATGTATGACATAAAAAGCGTAGCAGTCGTAGCCATTGCGTCCCTCCGTAGCAATTTAATTGCTGCGTAGCCAATGATGTAGCGAACGACATTGGCAAAATTTTATATGCGTACCTTTTTTTAACGTTGGGAAATCCTCTTAGATAACCGGGGTTATGCCGGATGCGTACCGGCTAAAACCTAACGACTTTCTAGCCGGGGACGTTATGACATGACTTCGGTGCCCCGCAAGTTATATGCGTAACTGAAAATTAGTACTGTTGAAAAAGTATAATACTTTTTCAGTGCAATCTATTATCAATGACGTACTAAAAAAAATCATGAAAAAAATATTCTTTTAAACGATTCTAAAATCTTATTAACAGGATTACCTACTAATTTTTTTTAGTCAAACTTTTTGAAACCAGAATGGTTTTGTCTTTCATAAAAGAAAGTTATAGAATCTGCGATCTGAACACACAATAATGCTAAGATGTTTGGTATATATACGTGTGTAGTGTACTGTATATACGAGTATATATGTATGAATAAGGTTTTAATGAAGAGTTTCAATACTTAACAATTTGTTTCAGGTTTACTTCTCTCAGTTCCGTTCCTTCTAGCAACATTCCTGGTATACGCCTTTATTCCGGAATTGAGAAATCTTCACGGAATGTGTTTGATGGCTTACTGCGCCGGACTTATTATTGCATATCCCCTACTGGCGTATCTGAAAGTTCACATCGGGGAAGTAGGTGTAGGCAAGACCGCATGCTTAGTTTTTGGTAAGTTGTTTCAGTAATTCGTGCTTTCATACTGTTGAATTTGAATGTTGGAATGAGTAATTAACAACATATATCTTCTTAATATATAAAAATCGATGTGTGTTTCTATGTTCCCTATGGACTCTAAAACCGCTGAAGCGATTTCCTGTGAATCCTGTAAACCTGTGAAGTTTGGTAGCGATCGGACGCGGGCAAAGCCGGGAGCGGGTCGCTAGTTTAAAATAAAAACTGTTCCTATCTGACACACTACCAACTACTGAGATAATAATGTCTTTTTTATAATATTATTTTTATTATTCCTTGTAGCCACCATCGAACCAGTTGCCAACACATACTAATATTTAAATGCGAAAGTATATTAACTCTTTCATGTAAAAACGGTTCAACGGATTTGGATGAAATTTGGCATAAAGATATTTTATTACCTAGATTAACATATAGGATACTTTTTATCCTAGAAAAATTTTACATTCGTCTAAAAATATAAAAAATTGAACGTCGCTGTCGCCGAGGCGGCGCGCGGCGCTACCGTCGTCACTGCGATAGATGTATATTTTTCTTAGGTGTTATATTTTTAATTTTTCAACGAGTAGAAAGTTTCGGGCACAGCTAGAATTATATGTTTCTCTACAATTTCTTTTTACTAAATTTAATATTAGTTATTTTATCAAAAGATTCGTTAATTTATCAAAATTTTAATAGTTAATCATCACACGCTAGTAATATACATATAAGTCAATAACTAATCATATAAAATTAACTGGTCTGAAACAATGTTAATTTTGAAAAAAATCCATATTTTTATAAATTACATAGAGTTAGACGTTAGTCTAGCAAGGAAAGTTTCAGCAGAAACACTTTTCTTGCCTCGTATGATTCCTTTACGAGCTATAAAAATGAAAATTTATATTCAGAAGCTCCAGAAAGTAAAACAGTAGTAGATACTTCCATAATACACGTTACATTTTACAGCGGGCTCAGCCTTTAGTTTAATCTACCGATTCTGGTCACGAAAATCTCTGTATTTTGAATAACGCATTATTTTGAATTAAACACAAGGAGAATAATTCTAATATCGCCTACATTTGAAATCTCCTTAAAACATCTCTGGCATATTAGTCTAAAAGTCAAAACGTCCAAGATAAATGACCAGTTGTTGTACACTTCTCAAAACACCCTGATAATACGAAAATATTCTTCAAAATATTTATTATATTTTATTATATGTTTTCTTAATTGGCCTGCCAAATATTTGTATATTATGGCGTTTTATTTCATCTATACCTATTTATATATATTATAAATAAATAAATAAATAAATATATATATATATATATATTGATCTCTTCACTACATTTTATATTTTAAAGCTGCTGCCCGCCTCTGTCTGTTTCTACGTTTTTCTAAACCACCCAACATATTTTGATACGGCTTTTACTAATGGAAAGAGCGATCGACTTGGAAAATTTATGCATATAATTCGCAGAAAAAAATTGCATCCGTATATAGTCGGGGGCGGGTCGCTAGTAGATAATAAAATAAAGAGCAAGGCCCTGTTATTAAATCATAAAAATTACATTAACACCCTTAATTACTTAGACACGTCATGCAATATAAATCACTTGCGATTTCCTCGTTGATGGCCACAAAATGTAGCACCGCCACGCCCCTAAAAGCTAATTGATCTAAACTAATTGCATCACAGTGTAATTAGGGAATTATGTGGTGTCGTATACTAATTTAATTAAAAACATTTTTTAGGCGCGTCATTACATACTTAATCAAGGCTCTTTTGTATATTAATTTATTTAGATTCATAACAATGAGTCCGATCTGGGCTAGCGATATTCTAGTTACATAAATTACAGTTTACAGTATAGTAATAGAATAAGTAATACTACTACAAGTAGTAGTAATAGTAGTAGTAATTACAAGTATTGAGTGCACGATTACAGAGCGTGAGAGAGTTGAATTTAACTCTATATTTACCTAATAAAAACCACATAAATAAATGTTTAAAAAATACTTGATACTATGAATTTGCTTTGCTGTTAATATATTTGCAGATTTTCTTTTATTTTATTCGAAAATAATTATAAGAACTAGGATTTTTGCTCAGAACTGCCTCCCTAAAGAATAGCACGAAATAATATGAGTATAAAGTATATTAGGATATGTTATACAAAGTAAATAAACTGTCCAATTAATTATAATTATATTTTCCTCAATAAAAAATTTATGCCCAGTTATATTTTCATCAAAGCTAAAGACCTATAAATAATAATTCGTCATCAAAGACGTATGTGTCATCGGTGCAAGATAAGCGTAGGAAATGTGTTGGACGATAATTTCATTCTTAATAATACATGCAATTCATAAGAACATTTCATTGATAAGTTGATAATAATATTACAGGTACTTTTATTTGGAAAATACTCACGGGAATATTAGTTAACGCTATACTAAACTTTGGACCAAATTTAGTTGTAAAAGGGCTTCCTTACATAGGATTCAATTTACGAAAGTGTTGGTAAAGTCGGGGTACGAAAACCTTCGTCAGTTTTCAAATTTATTCCTTTATCAAAATCGTAGACTCTTAGTACCTTTTGAAACTAAAGCACTAAGCAGTCAACTGCCAGACGATTAAAATTAAATTTTGGCATGACTGACAATTGCCCTGGTGAAAGCAAATGTCGACTTAAAGGTGACGAACCTATTCTTACCTCGACTGTACGTACATCAAGAAACGGCATCTCTAATAAGGTCGCTGTCCGCCTCTTTCTGTTTCTCCGCTAACTTACTCACGTTCATTGCCATATAACTAGTCAATTCCATCCATAACAACTCCATAAAAGTTACTGAAATGTGAATCCATTTGTTTTGTAATGTAAACGATAGGCAAATATTTTTGCCCTCCGAATAAGCTATTTTTATCTCAGTAAGACCAAAACTTTGAGATATATGATTTATTTAATAGCTAACCTTACAGCATTTAAATTTAACAAATACATAAAATAGATTAAATTTTTATATAGCCTATTACAAGGTTAGGCATCTTAAAGTTTATAAGTACAAAAAAATTATATATATTATTATTTTCATTTCTTTTATATTATTACTTATTAAACGTCATATTTATTTGTATTCTAAACCTATATTTATTAGAAGCAAAAATAACATATAGCCATACGTTTCAGAAACTTTTCCACAGTGCTTCGGACACGGATAAATTACTTCAGCGGTAGAATATATCTTGTATTTCATAGTTTATTTGGTAAGAGCAAACAAAGTTAAGTGGGGCGTGAAGATGAAAGAAAATATCGAATGGATTGGAACGGATGTGACCAAATATGTCTTCTGAGAATTTAATCTCGTTAATTATCTTGTGTTTATATTTGCTACTTTTGTTAAAGGCGTGGCGTATGTACATTAGATTACCTTCCAGGCGGAAATTAGTACTTAGCTATAGTACTAATATTTTAGGGTTCTTTGTTAAATTTCTATGTTTTTCTAAATGTTAATTTAATTAATGAAAAAATTATTAGGTATAAACTCTCCGAAACATAACTGATTTTGAAAAAGATGATCTCTCTGAATAATAAAGCAGGGTAAATCCATGTAACATGAGTGACCATTATTTAATTCTCTAAAAAAATGCGTGTTTCTAAAAAAAATTAATTTTGCTAATGATCTCATATGTAAGACATTTTATAAAAACGGATTTGATTTTTAATATTCTTATTAAATTTAAACGGAACAGAATTTTTATTGGGTACATACTAGCCTAAAAGCTAATGTCGCCAAAGGTAACGTGAGTTACCAACAATTTTTATTGAAACTAAAAAAAAAACTAAACCTAGAAAATTCAAAATAAAACGAGATTTATGCTTTATAACAACGAAATTTCCATTAAGGGGGTAGTTGATATAATTATAAATATGGTATGCTAGCTTTGTTAGTTTCAATAGGGAAGTAAAAATGTAACATGAGTTACCATGGAATTACCCAGCATGACAACATATTGAAATATTAATGTTTTGTTTCAGCTTTCATCATCTACTATGCGTTTCAGACGAGCTTCTTCTGGCTCAACGTGATGTGTTTCGACATATGGAGAACATTCAGGTATACATATAACTCGTACCTAACTTTTAATCTACTTTCACATTCCTTCCACATTCCCAAAACTTTCGATTTACAAAAGAAATTTGTTTTGTTACAAATTAAAAGAACTAGTTTGAATTTGTTAAGTGACTTTTTCAAATTTGATGAATTACTCGTAGTACATTTACATCGACATCAATACTAATAATAAATCTGTAAGTGTAGATATTGTATGTATGTATGTATGTTCCTCCATAACTCTTAAACGAATTAACTGATTTTCATGAAACTTGGTAGATAAATATTTAGATGTACAGGACACAGGACAGGCTACTTTTTTCTTTTTCAACGCGGACGAAGTCGCGGGCGCCAGCTAGTTTAAAATAATATGAAAAAGCGTTTACAAAGAACTTACGTCGTTTCCTTACTGCAAAAAAATTCAAACATCATTTTCATTTATTTTCAAAATATCATTTTCGAGTTAAATGGATCGAATTGTTAAGATTTTTCCAATTAATAATAATAATGAATGTAGGTAAGTAGTTGTTTTTAATATTTATTACGATTGTTCAGTCAAGTAAATCGATTTGAGCTTAGATTAGCTATTTTGTCGATAGATGTCGCTATTGCGTTGTGTCAGCATTGTTTTAAAATGATAATTGATTTTATCATGTTTTTAATAAGTTTTATGTCTCTCGATAAGAGATAGAGTCAATGTAGCAAAATTATTAACAAAAAATCCAGCTATTTCTTACTCATTCTTACTAACAAATAACATTTTACTAATAAAAATAACAATATCAAAAACAAATAGATAGAAGTCATGGTAGATGGACGGATTTTTACTTAGGTAAACTTTCTTTTGATCTATTAGATACCTATAGGTTTAAAGCAAGGTTTCTCATTATTTCACATTTATTTAATACTCTTATAAATATAGGTAGGTATGTGTTTGTTTATCATCAATCAAGGGTTGGTCATGGAGTAAGTTACTTTGTTTTCAGAGATATAGTGTTTATAGGCTCTATACATGATAATGAAACTAAATTGACGGTTTTTAGGATTTTTTTCTGTATATATTCCTCCATAACTTTTAAACGAATTAACTAATTTTCATGAAACTTGTTAGATAAACATTTAGACGTACAGGACACAGGATAGGCTACTTTTTTCTTTTTCAACACGGACGAAGTCGCGGGCACCTGCTAGTTGCAAATAAGATTGTAAATAAATTATTAACATTAAAACAATATACATATTATTTAATACAACACGAAGCGAAGGTACTAAGTTTTATTGTACAACCGACCAAATTATAGAATTACTGATTTACTAATGATAAAAGTACGTAGGTCTGTATGCTATAAAACTGGCACTGTACCTACAGCCGGAGTAAGATAAGGTTCGTCACCTTAAAGACGACTATCATGCCAAAGTTTCATTTCAAACGTCTATTAACTTAGTACTTTAGTTTTAAAAGGTACTAAGTCTACGACTTGATCAATCAATCAATCATCAATACTAATAATAAATCTGTAAGTGTAGGTATTGTATGTATGTTCCTCAATAACTCCTAAACGAATTAACCGATTTTCATGAAACTTGGAAGATAAAAATTTAGACGTCCGGGACACAGGATAGGTTACTTTTTTCACGCGGGCGAAGTCGCGGGCGCCAGCTAGTAAAGAAATGAATTTGGAAACTGATGAAGGTTTTTGGTACCCCGACTGTAGGTACATACATATACGAGTAGGTATGAACCCTTATTAATAATGACTTATATAGAGTTTAATATTGATACGCCTCACAAGTTTAAGTTGTTTCTTTAAACACATGGTAATTTATTTTAAATGCGTAAGTCTGCATTTAAAACAAATAAACAAATCATCTCTTCCGCATTTCTGCCGACCTCAAAATAATAAAAACAAAAATAGATGCGCGTACAATTCTATCCGTTGTGTAAGTTGATATGTGCCAATTATTAAGGATGTGAAATTTCCATTTCAACGCCCCTATTAAATACACATACAATGTGTCCGAACGATTCATGTGAAATTTAACCTACGTTGAGAAATGGTGAGGTAAAATTGGATATAAAAATAACTGACCCTATTATACACACTCAATGTGTAATGTGTTACGAACCTTTTGTTAACTTTGCCTTTTAACATAAAATTCTGTTCAGTAAAAGATCTGAGTGAATTTTTAATACTTGGTTAATAAACTAAGTATTTTTAAATGTGTGCCATTTCGCTGTTTGCACGTATTTATTTTAGTGTTGGCTCGCGTCACGAATAAGGCAATATTAGCAGCACGATATTTGCGGACAAAATGTATGCCACTATGAATTTCGCATTGCACACGTAAACGTAATCTAAAATACACGAGTGCGAGTCGTTGGTAAAGGAATTCCAATCATCTATATTTATTTATTTCATTCTCGTTTCCTGTTTCAACACATTACAACTTGTTTTTTCTTAGTCGTTTCATAGCATTCATAATATTTGAGGAAATTTAAGTGGTATCTATCTTACTTTTACTCCAGACATTTATAATACACAGTCAAGTAGGCCAAACTGTCATTTAAAGTCACCGGTAACCGGGGATAATGGAGCTGATATACCTTTGTTTGTACGGTACACGTCCCAAACATTAAATAGAAAATAATAAAAAAAATCGGCTATCGAATGATGCAGTAAACCGAGTGCATAATTCAATATAACAGAAAATGATTTCTAAAAGTAACTAATCAACACTTTACATGTAGTTTGTGAAAGAGGCCCACAGACATTTACAATATACAGCAATTAAGTAGTGCAACATTAAAAAACATTTTTTTTAAATCTTTAGGTTGACAAACAGGCTGACGGTCTACTTGATGGTAAATGGCTACCGTCACCTATAACACAAGCAACGCCACAGGTGTTGCAAGTACGCTGCCAACCATAGGAGGATTGGATTAGTTAGATATTAAGGCCTTGGCGGCCATTAACAATGGTGGTAACAAGCCTAAAATGGAACGGTGCGACCTAAAAATTCGTCCGTGCGTGTGAAAATCGTTAAAATTCACGATAGAGCCAAATAGCTTATTATTTTTAAAACAAGATTTCAATAAATCAAACTGTTCATTTAGTTTGATGATTCTGTATACACCACTATTGGACACTGAGACTCACAGGTGTGGCACAAAGTCCTTCGCCGCATCCGGTTTTCTGTCGCGATAAACTCAAAAAATACTACACCGATTTTCATGTTGTTTTAACCAATAGATAAAGTGGTTCTCGAGGAAAGTTTTAGTATATAATTTATAAAGTTACGCGGGCGAAGTCGCGGGCACCAGCTAGTATAATATACCTCAAAGTAATCTAACCAATTTGACCACGGATACCAAGTAAATATTTTTTTGTATATAGTCTTTATAAGTAGGTAACGTTATTTTGATCGGATATTTAACGGGTGATGAAATTCGGAGTAATAAGTAGTACAAAAATTAAGAAGTCTTTATGACAGCTGTTATTCCAATGCAAAAAAAATACTTGGCAGTTCTAAATAGCGATATCATGGGTTCTACGTATTGTATTCCTATTATACAGATTTGGTAGGATATTCTGTTGAATATTTTTTTTATATTAAGGGTGGGTGGCAGGCAGACGGTCCACTTGATGATAGGTGATTACAGTCGCTTAAGGAAACGAGCAACACCAGGAGTGGTGCAGGTACGCTGCCGACCTTGCAGGTATTGAGGAATCCCATATTGTAGTTAGGTGGAAACACCCCAGAATACCAATTAAAATATGCATATAAAATGTCTGATGTTTTTTATAAAAATAAAATAAATGATGTCATCAGAGATAACCGATTAATTGCTGTAGATAAATGTTGACTTGCCATGATTTGTAGACTTCGGTACGAACTAATATTTAACATGAGAGAACTCACATAGGAAAATTATTTACTTAAAACCCTATTGTGTACTTATTTCTACTAATTTCCAAAGATATTAATCTTAATTAGTCCTATTACAGAAGACCGTGAAATAAAATCATTTGTGCTGTTGTGTTCCGATAGCGAGTAAGTGATGCCGGAGCCAATTTCCTTATCTTTTCTTAATTCTACTGTGGTCGGCAGCGCACTTGTAGCTCATTTGGCGTTGCTTGTGTTATAGGCGACGGTAGCCACCAAGTGGACCATCAGCCTGTCTATGGGACCTTAACATAAAAAAATGACTAGATACGTATCTAAAGGCCTCTTTCACAAACTAAAATTAAAGTGTTGATTAGTTACTTTTAGAAATCATTTTCTGTTTTATTGAATTTATGCACTCTGTTTACTGCGTCATTCGATAGGAGATTTTTTTTATTATTTTCTATTTAATATTTGGGACGTTTACCGTACAAACAAAGGTATATCAGCTAAATTATTCCTGGTGACAGGTGACTTTAAGTGATGGTTTAGCCTACTTGACGTTGGTGAAAGAGGCGCTAAGAAAAGTTGTAAGCACCCATGAATAAGTGGTATGCGTTGCAGATCTGCCACACCCGTGTCGTCCGGTTGCAGAGGACATCTGTAGGTCCAAGTGACTACTAGTAGCTTTCAGGTCGATGTCTGTAACGCCTGCATGATTGTCAGTTGTGTATAGCATGACAAGTATTTGTAGCTATTTTCTTAACATTATTTCCTTTTTTTTTATTTGATACCCAAACGTTAAACTGTGTGGCAAAAAAAAAAAAAATAATAAGACATAATATTATTCTACAGACAGGCAATAGAACTAAATAAGAGCTTGGTAATAGAATAAAAAATAAATATTAAAAAAAGCGAAGGAAAACAAAATAAATAAAATTTCACTATGAATTAAATTAAACTCAACTAATGAATTCTGGTGTGTAAGCAATGAAATGCAATTTTTAATTTTATGCGAGTAAAAATGCTGGTCGAAATTGTCTTGGAACACAAAACCTAAACAATGTGTAAGCCGTGCGTGTGTTGATGTTGAATAAACGGTTAATACTTTTTATATTAATATAAAGGCTATCACAGATCAAAAGCAGGTCAGTTACACCTAAGAAATCTAGAAGGTACATAAAATTTGAGCACAGGACTCTTTGCAAGCTCGGTTTCTCAAATCCTTAGAATTACCTGAAAGTTGACGACCACAAACGAAGCCTTTTGATGGTCATGAAGTTAAACTAATCATTCTATTGAATTGTATAGGAAACATGTAAAATATTACATAAATTAAGTCCCAAAGTTAATTTAGTGGAAATTATTCGCTATAGGACGAATTAACCTATTATACCTACATAACTACCTACCTAATTAGCAATTTGTATTCAAACCTTGTTGTTTATTGTGTTCCTTGTAATTTATTTTCATTTTGTTTTTGTATTATCATACCATACGAGCCTTGAACTTTTATATATACGAAAAAGTGTACTTAGTCATAAATGTACAACAAATCACTTGAATGTATAAATTATTTTTGAGGTTTTGTATTTATTTACAAACAAACCCTTAACAGGTTTGTCTAGATAATGAGTTAGTACCTATATATATTGTCTTGTCAGGTATAGCAATACCTATACTCCTCACAATATCGTAATATTTTTAGCTAGGTCATATGAAGTTCTCTCCTAAAGTAAAGTACAGAGGATTAGTGATGTACCGGATATCCGTATTCGTTACTTTTTGGCGAATCTTTTTACGGATCTTTTACCTTATTAATTTTTAATTCATAGCAGTAATTCTACATATAGGTGATTCATTCATTCAGATTATTTTTTATTTCTTAAAATCGAACATGTGGCACCTTTATAATGCAAGCGTCAAGTGGCGGACGTCAACTATTGTTTCACGGTCACGCGCACCGACACCGATTGAGTAAAAAAGTTAAGATCCGTATTCGTATCCGTATCCGCGGATCTACATTTTTAACGATCCGGCACATCACTACAGAGGATGCACTCTCATGCTTCTCCCTAACTCCCAAACCCGATACTAATGAACTCGTAGGTATATAGAGTTGTTTTGGAAGTTTAATTGTTGGTTCGGATCCAAATGCATGAATTATTAATTTAAATAGATTGGAGCATGTTTATTACGTACTTGTTGCATTTGTGATAAGTTACAACTATTTTAGCAATAAAATAAAAATTAAAGATGTATAACATAAAATATTACTTAGGCGAGTTTTCACTTTTTAAACGGAGTTTAGTGTAACGTATCGCTATTGACGTTTATTGAATTAAAAACATATAATATTTTTTTCATACAAAAAATTAATGACGTCATAACTGGGAGTTTACCATGTGGCGGTTATCTACCCAAGTCTAAAATACAGACTCCAGCTCCATACACGAACTTCCCCCAAGACTACAGCCAGGTTCTGGATCATAATGACTAATTCAAATTAATTACGCAAAAGAAATTAAACCGCGAATAGAAAATATGGTGAAATCTCGCCTAGTAAAATTAAAAGATATTAGCCATGCTTTTAGTTTGTTTGTTTCATTGGATACTGTATAATTTTATAAAATATACTTAAAAGATAAAACTCTTGTGTGCTAATTAAAAAAAATGACCCATTGAAATAAGCAAGCCGAAAACAGGCTGATCATAAAGTATATAAACAGTATGACAAAATGTTTAAATTTTTTTAATGCTGTCCACAAAGAACCGGCAGTATCGCTTCTTCCCAACACTCGAATTGGTAAGACAAAATTGTATTACTAAAACACGTATTAAATTTGAATAAAAATGACTACTCCACTAACTTATGTGATTCGTAGAAAAAAAGTATAAAATATGCAAATAACATTAAAACTTACCAGAAAAAATAATTCACGTAAACCTCATGTTTGCGTGACTGATGATAATTGTTTATAACACGAAGCATGCCCAAAATATACATTACGAAAGTAAAACCTAATGACCTAATTTACATCGATGACATTATTATTTAGTGCACCTCTAATTAAAAAATATGAAACGCTTTTTCGTAGCAGCTACATACGTTAAAATCTCGTAGAGCGTCTACGACCGCTACGACGTAGACTATAATATAATTAACTACATATGTATAACCACCCATAACACGGTTCGGTAACTTAAACAAAAATAATATTTAACTCAAAAATAATAATCTGAAAACGCTGTGCTTGGTAAGTGGTAAGTGAGTTCTCAAAGCAAACGAAACATGTAAAGCCCCATTTACGCCGGAGCAACACCGTGCGACATTGTAACATGCAACAAGCTGTTGGCTCGGTGTAAAATAAGCTGTCGCATGCCACTTAAGCCAAAAGATGACACCATGTAGCTAGCCACAATGTCGCACGGTGTTGCTCCGGCGTAAATGGGGTTTAGTCTACAAAATTTGAGTTAAAATTCAAATTTTAATATGAAATTTTGTTTATAGAAAATCCGCTGTTTAATGTCGTTTGAGTTTTCATAGGTTTCATAGGTGATTTAAGTCGCACTTTTAAATTGTTATATAACTTCTTTGTTCTCACGAAACACTTATATATCATTGTAGAATTTTCTTTTTATTTAGAAAATGTATAAAAAAGAAAAGCAGAGTAATTAAATTAAATTATTAGGGTATACATATATTGAAAGCTCAAAAATTGAATGTCATATAAAACATTCAATGGTGATAATGTTTTTTTTTTGTAATATTTAGTGGCTTCCGTGGAGGAAGTACGAACAAGCGTCGCGAGAGAAAACGGTTCGCGTTATACGGCGCTTACGCTTGGGGGATTCCCGCAGTCCTAACAGCTTGTACTGTCACAATGCAGTTTGTTGGCGAAGTACCTGCCTACGTCATAAAACCAAGATTTGGAGAACGACGATGCTGGTTTGATAGTATGTACTTGAAATTATATTTCTATTTTGGTTTTTTTTACCGCAGGAAGCAATGACATATGCTAAAATTGGTCTACCTAGACATGTTTTGATAGGTTAATTTAAAAAAATCTCATTATTAAATAATGCCATTATTAATAATTATTAAATAACACTTCGATAACAGACGATATTTCATATATTATTTAGAAATACTACTTTTATATTTATACCTACGTAAATTTGCTATAGATTGAATAGTTGGAGTGGACGGTAGAGTCCTAAATTAATACTAATATCAGAGAATAAGTAAAGGAGCATTGGGATATAAATATTGACGAATTTATTTTCCTTATAAAAATATATATTTTAAATTGCTTTTAAATAAGTTTTTCCGCACAAACGCTGCACAGATTTTTTTTAAAGAATTTCCTTGCTTTTTAATAAAAGATATTTTTTAACAGATTGGCTGAGCGAGCTAGTGTACTTCTTCGCTCCTGTTCTCGTTTTGGTAGCGTGCAACATTACTCTATTCTCGATAACAGCTCACCGCATCAGGTCTATTAAACAAGAGACTGCTATTCTGAAAAGTGCTGAGTCAGCGCGCAGTGACAGGCTGAAGAAAGACAAACAAAGGTACCGACTTTTATTTTTTGACGATGTTTATATAAAATTTATTGATAAATTATAACTAATACGAGTATTTTGAATGTTAAAGTGAGTGTTCGTTTTACGCCTACTACGAGTACTCTTGAAATTACACGTCGTCAGAGATACAGAAAAGGATATAGAATCTTTCATCTACAAAAAAGTACTGTTACCGAGAAACGCGCGGTAAAAATCTGATAAAAATAGTTTTAAAATATACATATTAAAAATTTTCAATAGCGAACACTAAGTTTAAGTTAAAGTAACACATATTTAAGTTGGTCTTTTACGAAAGCTTGCAATTTTAATATTCTTTTCCAGATACGGTTTATACCTAAAACTTTTCATAGTGATGGGTGTGAATTGGGCAGTGGAACTGATCAGCTTTGCGGTTGGCGGCTCAAACTGGTATTGGGTTGTGGTCGACATATCAAACATCATTCTCGGCTTCTTCATCTTTTTCATCTTTGTGTGGAAGAATAAAGTGCGCAATCTGGTACGGAAAAGGTAAGATAAACTGGTACGGAATAAATATTTAATAAAATTTAATTACACACGGCACTAAATTGCAATAACATTAAGCAATCTGTACTATGTGAAACAAACTTCATTATTTGACGAGCTTCTAACCAATGGTCTCGTCAAATAAGTCTATACTTAAAAGTTCCATAGGTATGCAGGCTGAGTAATAGTGCATGCATCACGCTATCACGGTATTGGTCTATTTTAAATTACAGACAGTCTAAAAAATCAATGTATTTTTCAACACAGTACAATGCTGACCCACTTCAGCGTCCGTAGTAATGTGTTACACCTACGTACACAAGGTTTATTACTTTGGCTTTGTTAGTGGAGTCAATTTGCTCATCGGTTTGCCTACATCTATTACAATGTGTCTACAACAGACTCGACCAGATTATGTACAATTAACTAGATTATCTATTCTAATGTATTAGTCTAGGCATATTAGCAAAGAAAATGTTTTTTTTGTAAACATGTTCTAGGACGAAAACGAATATATGGAAAAGGTCTGTGAGGGTAACTAACATCTATATTTATATATATAAAAATTACGTGTCATTGTTTGAGGCCAATGAACTACGGAACTTATTTTGATAAAACTTCGTAACTATGTGTAATTTGGTCCTATTTAAAAGATAGGATAGTTATTATTTTGAACCCGGGCGAAGCCGGGAACGTAAAATATATAAATGGATCAGCCACAATGATGTGCATTTTAGGCATAACGAAAATAGCTTATAACCCGGGAGATATATGTTTTGGGTTGGGAGTTGAATTATTTTTAAAATTTAAATGAATATATATGTATAAGTTAATTATGTCTTTAATGTCTGTTAGTACTTACATACTTTATATAAATACAGATGTCTTATTATACAATATATGTGTACGTAAGTACAAGAAGGAGGCATATTCCCTGAAATGAATGTTTTTTGTTTGGTAAAGGTTATTAAGTAGAAGTTACGAGAACAATGCTAAGTCTCTTCGCTACATTGTATATTATGAGTTATGTATGTGAATTTTGACTATAAATTCAAACCCATGAGCCATGAGCATCCGATTTCCTACAAATGACCCACGAATAAATCAACTATGTCAGATATATTGCTCTCATATTGAACACCGGGTGCGGTAAGGTGGATATTGGGTTTAATTACAAAATCATATATTTTTATATCTTTTCTATAGGTGAACGAGTTTTTATTACAAACATGTTTTATTTTATTTTTTAACTAAGAGACCCGCTCTCGACTTCACCCGGGATGCAATTTTTTTTATACATACATGACGTACTATCGCGGTCAATGGAGCAGACCCACTTTTCATACAAATTTGTCTAACGTTGAATAGAGGTTGTCATAGTAACGTAAATGTTATAATACGAAATACGAGTAGGTATTTGAAGTAGGAACAAAGATAAATACAAAATGTGCACACGAAATTGTTCCTTACGTTGGGACTGCTCCCTTGACCGCGATAGTACAAGCGATAAATAAATTGAAATTTGTAAATTTTTGAAAAAACTTTCAAAATTAAAGAAATTTCTATTTTATAGTTATGGTATTTTACATGATTTTCATGATTTTTGTTTTGCCCGCAGGTTGACTGGTAAAAGAGGCATTCGTTCGGTACCCGACAGCGGAACAAATCGATGGAACACTCGCTCGTCGTACATGACGGAAGACACACGAATAACGAGCACCAACAGTAACACAGAAGAGACGGCCGTTCGGTTGAAGGATTTGCACTAAGTAACGAAGCAATCAATTTGCTTTCACTGTTTATACGGTAAGTTCAAATATTCTGAAACTATTAGTCATCACTAGCTGGTGCCCGTCACTTATAACTCTATCAAGGAATCGGACTCGGGTCATTGAAACTAAAAAAATATGTACAACTAGCTGGTGCCTGCGGCTTCGAAGACATAAAGAAAACTGTATTTGTCTTTGTCATACGTCTTACGTTTTGAGATATATAATTTAAACTAGCTGCTGCATGTAAAATTTAAGCATGTAGTAAATATTAGATTATAGCCACAAAAAAATATAAAATAAAACTTTTTAACAAAAAATAAAACCGCCGAAAAAACTGAAAAGCATAAAATAATCTTATTATTTTACCTAAGTAATTTTGAGTCGGCGCCAAACAAGCAAAAATTACGTAAAGAGTGATGCGCGGCGGCGACTCAAAATTACTTAGGTAAAATAATAAGATTATTTTATGCTTTTCAGTTTTTTCGGCGGTTTTATTTTTTGTTATATAATAACTATGTAGTGGTAGATGTGCGCGGCCCATCAGCTTAAAGTCTACCTTGGGCAAGTTTCGACCTCAAGTCGCAGTGAAGATGTATCTTGACAAGAAGTGTCATAGGTGCTGCGACCTTAACACGATAAAGAATAATGAATTAGAATAAATAGGCTCTGCTGGCATACCTTACTAACTCGCCGAAACAGAACAGCACACGTGCAATTATTTCACTGTGCGCTTCTGTGAGTTTCAGTGCCTATGCCACTATTGAATCAATTCTAGTACGAAGCGGCGAAGATTTTTAATGAATAATGAAACATTTTTTTTTCAGATATACGAGTACCTACTACGCTTCTCTGAACTCGAAGAATCCTCACGACTCCTTATACTTTTCACAGCAAGAAAAATATTTTTATATACTTATTCAATTTGAGATAGGTTTGAAGAAGAGTTGGCGAAAATGATTTATCGAACCGACGCAGCCGCGTTTGGTCTAATTCTGTATTTCGCGTATTAGTTGTACGCGTACCCCCAGGGGTACGCAGATACATCAAGGGGTACGCACGCCAATCTATTGATTAGTTATTTTATTTTTAATTAGTTTTAACAGTAAAAAAACAAAAACGCATAAAATATTTGTCTGGATATATTTTTAACTGATTAATGTACTATAATTATGTACTACCCAGTACCTACCACCAGGCATCGCGCGAAATAAGCACAACGCTGAAAGGGATGTCGTATCTTAAAAATGTTAAAAGCAATGATATTTAAAGTCAAAAGGGACATTTTTTGATAACTGACTCAACTTTCTCTGGACATTCAAAATTTGTAAAGCGCAAAGAGAATCATTTGTTACATTAAACTGATTCTGATAGTCATTCTATTTTTATTATTTTTAATTATTATCATTCCTGTTAAGGAGTACGTAAGTTCGTGCTCTTGATGTGGTACGCAGGAAAAAGTAATTGGGAACCACTGATCTAATTAGTAAGATTGCCCAATAATGTATATTTAGTATACCTATTTTGATAATAAAAATTGATTTCTCTCCATTGTTTTTAGATTCAATTAGGTAAATGTCTATACTCTCTCAATGCACAGACGCTTGTGGCCACAGTAAAAAACTTTGTATTTAATATTTTTTATTTAATAAGGCGAAATCGTTAAATGAAAGTAGGTAATATTGTTTTGTGAATAACCTAAGCGGGCTGTAATACCTAACGGCTTGGCCACGGGAACGGGCGTAGCGAACGGCGGGCGGCGCGGCAACACGTATACACACAGTTTAGCCAACAACCAACAACCAATTGTGTAGCAAGGATGAGGCCTATAATGGATCGAGCTCACCAAGAAGATGCCTATTCACTCTAAATTTGAAAAGATTTGGGTTATATGAGCTCGGAAATACAGACGCCGGCAAGGAGTTTCATACCTTGGCAGATGTTTTAAAGCGCTTGGTCCGAAAAAGAGGGATTTCGACAAGATGAGGATGGTAACCAGCCGTACGTCTGTATGTCCGATGGAAGAAAGGGAAGGCGGTATGAGCTCATGCAGCTTCTGAGCACTCTCTCCGAAGTACAACCTATAAAAGATACATAGACTGGCAATTTTGCGAATCTCGCCAATATCTTCAATATGAGTAAATTGATTTGGTTTCTGGAATATTCGCCACGTTTACCGCTCAACACCTTGGCATGCAGCTTCATTTTATTTCCGTCAAACGCCGCGCCACTTGTCGCGCGTGCGATTCGGTCGGGAAAATTTGCGTCGTTCCGCTAGTCGCCGCTACGTGTGGCATGCTCTATAAATTTAATTTAGTCGCTAGACGCTTCGCCGTTCGCGCCGCGAGAATATTTGCTGCGTAGAATGTCCCGTAGCGTTCGTAAGCGGATTCAACAAAGTTCAAAGCGCCTTAGTTTATGTAAAAAGATAAAAAGAAACCGCGGCCAATCTATGTATGCCGCAACCCACCGTTGCGCGAAACATCATATTGTTATGGGTTTCATCTGTAATGTGCTATTCAAACTATTGCTAGTCAATTTTACCGAAAAATTTAATAATATTAGGTACTAAGTTAAGTCGTATATTTTGCTATATTTTGCTATTGTTATTTTCTATACAATAAAATTGCTGTCTAAAGTTTTTAGTTTATAAGCATACAGTAATTTACATAAAATTGTGAGTTTCTTAGTCTGTATACTTACCAACCTAATGAAGTAAACATTATATTACCACACAATTATATAATTAAGCCCGTCAAAATTTGTTGAGATTTGTGTTTTAATCCAATTTGTAAAGTGGTATTTTAAAAAAAATGTTTCTTATACCTACTATCTGAAAGGGTTGCCAGTGATTACATATGGCGCTGAAACATGGTCCTTGGTCCTAACTATGGGCCTCATAAGAAAGATCCATGTCGCTCAACGAGCTATGGATGGAGCCTATGGTTGGGCTTACACTGCGAGATTGAATCAGAAATGAGGTTACCGACAAAGGATCAGTAAGTAAGTGAAGTTTCAGTGGACAGGACACATAGCACGGAGAGGCGACAGCCGCTGTGGCCGGACCGGAAGGTTCTCGTGTGGAGGCCACGGACCAGCAAGCGCAGCGCAGGACGTCCACCCAGACGCACAAGTAGTACTGGAAAGTTACGAGGGAGGCCTATGTCCAACAGAATGCCCATAAAATACCTGAAATGACCAATAGACCTAAATTTAAAATAAATTAAGAAGTCTGTATAAATACCGGGCTGAAATATTCAAAATATTTTTAGTATTCTATTTGATTATCGCATAAGTAAGCAATGTTAAATAAAATTTTATTAAAAGATATTTATTTTATTGGTTCCTAAATACTGCTTTCAGAATTTAATATACGCAACAACCGAAGAAAAACCTAGGTATAAAAAAGAATTAACATTTCCTAATTTTTATTAAATAATTATGTACTAAAAGTGGCCATATACGATACACCTGCAATCAGTGGCAATATTGAGAGGGTGGTAGTGGGGGTAAAATCGGCCACTACTCCACACACGTCCCTGCCCTGCCAGGCCCAGCCTGCCACTTAGTGCGAATCCGACCATTCAACAAAGCGCTTGTCTATAAAATGCCGCCTATACGTTTTGACCGCGCGGATCTCGCAGGCACATTACAGTGAAATTGCCCCAATATTGCCACTGATTGCAGGTACGTGTATGGCCACTTTAAAGTAGTCTAAACAAGCCTAATGATTTAGAGACTAGTTTAGCCGGTGAGCAGCCTGCGTTGCCCGAAATAATAGAACCAAGGAAATAATTATACACTCTCTAGCGAGAAATAGAACGACTCGACTAAATAACTTACTATCGACTATTTTTTTTAGTCTTCGTTCACAAAGATAGAGATGGCTGTTGTTCAAGTTCAGACATATAGCGGGCATTCACGTACCTGTAATCAGTGGCAATATTGGGCCAGTGGTGGGGAGCCCCCTAGATCACTCCGTAGATTGCAACGTGGGTGGGCAAATCGTTCCTACTTCGAAATCGTTTCGGGCGAGCTCACAACTCAAAGGCAATTTATCGTCAAGGGAGCGTTGACGTGACGTGTGTGGCGATGTTGGGGCAATTCACCGCAGTGTGCTTGCGAGAGTAGCGCGGTCAATACGTGTTTTTGTTTATTTTGAATTTGTTTTCGTGGGGACACCGCGTGATGCCTATTTTTTGATGTTTTAAGAGTGTCGGTGGCATTTTAAGCGCTTCGTTGCACGGTTGGATTCGCACCCGTATATATTATAAGTACTCTATGCTTCGCGCTAAGTGGTAGGGCGAAAAGCTGGCAGGGATGTGTGTGGAGCAGTGGCCGATGTTACCCCTACTACCACCCTCTCAATATTGTCACTGATTACAGGTACGTGAATGCCCGCTTTTATTCTATGACCAATACTGACATATGACTGACATGCAATTCTTTTAGTCTATGTTCTCAGTATTTCATTTTTCAGTATTTGACTTTGACTTGTGTCAAAACTGTAATGTCAAGTCAAACACACATCTGTCTGATACATAGACATACATATTGTATTTCTCAAGGGTATTTCTTGTCTTCAAAATAAAATATTATTTTTTTATTATAATTTAAATATAATTATAATATCTTGTAAATATAGGGTAAACTTTAAAGCTCAGCTGATTTTATAAGTTAATATTATTTTGTTAACCTATTGATGAATTAAAGATTACTTTTTAAAGGGTCTGGAAGAGGTTAAAAATTGAATAAGTTGGTGAATATTATTACTTTTTATTATTAGCAGAACCAAACGATACATTTTATTTATTTTTTATACCATTGCTAACACTAAGTATTGATATTTTATGTTTACTTGTGTTTCGTTTGTGAATTATAAACTTTATTATGACTAAACGCGACGACCTTTGAAATGTTATAACTGATAAGAAGAAATAATACACATTATTATCTAATATAAGTTAAAAATTACCCAGTTTGATAGTTAGTGGTTATGCTTTCCTTGCCATTACGTGTTTCCGTTGCAGTTGCTTTTTTTTCAATCATCGTTGCGTACGTTTCTTTGATGAATAAAATGAATTTTTATAAAAGAGGTTTGTATATGCACCTCATTGCTACCTTTTTAAAAATACATTTTTTAAAGCTTTAAGTATAATATTGAGAAATTCTCATAACTATATTAACCAGTGCGTCCCAAAACTATGCGACATGAAGAGAAAGTACCTTTAATATCGTAGATAGATTATTTTGCTGAAAGAAGACTTGTTATTTTTAAAAGTTGTAATACTGTATTCAAAGATTTTCTAAAAATTACTTGCTTAGTCTGGGAATTGAACTGACTTAAATGTTAAAAAAAAAATCACCCATATTTTTATAATGCCAATCGAAAGAAGAGACAAAAAATAATAATTTAAGATACTAGTAACATAAATCTTAAAAGAAAGGAATAACGTATTGAAAAATATAACACTGATTATCTCTGTGACGACGGAGGCACTCAATTTTTTATATTTTTAGGCTATCCCTCGGAGACCCAACATTTTTTTCAAGTTAAAAAGTGTCCTATATGTTAATCCAAGTAATGAACTATCATTGTGTCAAATTTCATCCAAATCTGTTCAATAGTTTTCATGTGAAAGAGTAACAAACATACATCCATCCATCCTCACAAACTGTTGCATTTATGATATTGGTAGTATTTATTTATAAAATTTAATTTACAGATGAAATGTCAAGTACCGGTTTACTTTTTATTTCCAATGTGACCAAAGCTCATAGTTTTTGTTTGAAAGCGGCCAAGTTTGTAAATAAAGTTTTATATGTGAAATTTAAAGAGAGCACATGTAATTCCTTATCATTGATAAGCAAGGAAATAGAGAACGTTTATTCTAAAGTAAGTAATTTATTTATTCTAATTTTTATTTGTTTAATAAATAAATCCGAAGACTAGAATGGAAGACTACTATGGAATAAACAGCAAATCATTTACATTTCAGTATTCAGATAGGAGGGATACTCCTATCCATTAACTTTTATCCTATTTCTTTCTTTCACCTTTTTGCATGATACTTTTGCATTTTGCAGAGATCTCCTTTCAGTCATGGCGAGTTCTATGGGATATTCTATGGATGTGGGATATTCTATGGATACGTATGGGATATTCTAGAGATCCTTACAAGATAGTAAAGAAAACTACTACTAGTTTTCTGGTACCAGTTAGTAGAAAACTACTACCAGTTTTCTTTACCATCTTGTTAGGATCCCTACAATATCCCATATCCATAGAATATACCATAGAACTCACCACGACTGAATCTGATCTGCAAGATCTGCAAATTGCAAAAGTATCATGCAAAAAGGTGAAGAAGGAATGCCTTTGAGTAGTAGTTTTCTTTACCATCTTATAAGAAAAATTTAAAATAGCTTTATACCTTTTTGAGTAAATAAATTATAAAAAAAATGAATTAGTTTTTTACCTATTTGAGTAAATATCTTATACCATCTTATAAAAAAAAATGAATTAGTTTTTTACCTATTTGAGTAAATATTTCTGTTCAGGACAGTTGTGACAGACAATTATAGTTGTGACAAACAATTATTTATAGTTGTGAATTACAGGAAAAATCGGTTATAGTGACCTTTAAGGGACCTCAGGAATTAGTCATATATACTGAAAGTATAAATTCATTATAGGGATTCTGTAGGGACCATGCCGTTTAGTTGTTGTATCTAATCTGTCGATATAACCAAAGTAGTTATATATTCAGTTTCTACAGCAAGACTAGCGGGGTGTCTCTTTAGCCAGAGACTCTGCCCCATTGCACACAGCCAACCACACTTATAGGTGTACTACTTTAATTTCAATATAGCTGTTTTTTTTTAACAGGCAACTCCACAATGCAAAAATTTAGACATAAGATTAATGTTGAAGCCCTATGTGGCCGATACAAATATCAAAACAGGTCAGCCTGTTGACATTGTGTTATATGAAAATAATTTATCAAAGGAAGCTGAAAAATTCAAGCAATGCATTGTAAATTCAGATGCTGGAGTGAAACTACAAAACATTGGTAAATATGGTTTTAAACCTTTGTTGGTTTAGTTTAATGATAATAACTCAAATACATGAATTATAAAAGCTTTCGGTCTCATTGCTTGTCTAGCAAGGAAGTTCATGACAGGTTACAATAAATTGAGAATATTTTACCAAAAAGACAAATAATTTCTGTATCAGGTACCTAATATGTTACGGTATGGATTTTTTATAGATGACTGTGATATTCAAGTAACCAATGATAAGGAACCAGTGAAGCAATACGAATATGTGGCCCTTGGAGGCACTTTTGATAGATTACACAATGGACACAAGATATTACTCTCTCAAGCCGTTTTGAGATCCACAAAACATGTCGCAGTTGGTGTTACCGATGTAAATATGATTCAATGTAAGAATTATTTTGAAAATAATAATTTAAAATATTTTCCAGTATACAAGCTGTTGGTTTCCCGCCAAAATATCTCTGTCTATAGTTTATACTGAAGTATGTAATGTTTTTAGTTTTTATAAGTTGCTAATTTTTTAATTTATATTCGAAGCAATATTTTTGATAATGTCCTGATTTTTTTATACTTATTATAAATTATATTGATTGATAATTTATATTTATATTGATTTATTATATTTATATTTATATTTATTTGATATTTAGGTAATTTATATTGATTGAAAATGTTTATTATAGCAAGTAAAAGTTCGTTGATAGCAAGTATTAAAAAATCTTTTCTTTATCCATACTAATATTATAAAGAGAGATTTGTATATTTGTAATGAATAAACTCAAAAACTACTGGACCGATTTTGAAAATTCTTTCACCTATAGAAAGCTACATTATCAGCGAGTAACATTGGCTATATTTTATAAAGTTGCGCAGGCGAAGTCGCGTGCAACAGCTAGTTATATTATAAAAAAATAAAAATCAATCGCCGTGCGTTAGTCACGCAAAAAATCAAGTATGGCTAGACAGATTTTAATTCTAATAATTTTGTTATAATAATTAATAAAAGTATTATTAATTTTGTTACAGCTAAAAAACTCTTTGAGCTTATTGAACCTTTGGAAACGAGGATGAAAGCTGTATTAGATTTCCTAACCGATGTCAATTCGGACTTGGAATACAACGTTTTTCCTCTACACGATCTCTATGGACCGACCAAAGATGACCCCAGATTTCAGGTATACTAATTTTCTAATATCATATTGTTACGACCGAACATTCTCGAAGCGTTTGTTTATCATAAACAAACAGCGTGTTGTTGTTTATCATGAGACCTGGGCGTATGGAAATTTCCATACGTAGAAGGAAGCTCTCCTGTCTCAGAGAAAACTGTTCCTTATGTTCGCGACATAAGGTTCACATTCCCTTAAGCCAGAAAGTTGTTTACGATGTTTGTTTTTTATGACTTGTTTACTTGTGTACGAGCTTGTTTACCTTAAAGTTTCTAGTGTTTTCCAAAAACATCGCGGCTGACTGCGCGTGTATAAATACGGGTGCCATCGCTCGAGTGGGACAGTTCTGCGACAACAAGCGATACGAAAACAACTCTTGGGAGCTTTTGCGAAGATATTTGCGACAGTGCATTGTTGACACGTAGAGTGAATTATTTACGACTTTTGGCAAGTTTTACGGTTTAATTGGAAAAGCTCTGATATTTTGGAAGTCATCTTGGTCTGCGTAATAAATCGTGTTCTTACAACCCTAAACGGCATTTTAACTCACCCCGCACGTAACAACTGGTGTCAGAAGCGGAATGCCGTTAATGCCACGGGACGAAGGAACTCGTACTCCACGGACCAGGAGGCAAGTGGAGATGGATGCTGCGAGACAACGAGCACATGAGGAGCCGGAGGAAGGCACCGATGCTGATTTGCTTCCTACGGCAGTACCTACATCGAGCCCGTCGATGGACCTCGCTGCGCTGCTAGCTGCTGTACAGAGCATACAAGCCAGTCAGGAAGCCGCTCGCCGTGAACAGGAAGCTGCTGTACAGAGCATACAGGCCAGTCAGGAATCTGCTAGCCAAATGCTGCTTTCGAAATTGGACACAAGCCTTGAAGTCATCTGCGATAAAGTTAAAAAGGTAGAGTCCGAAGTTAAAGGGGTCTCAGTGAAAGTCGAAGGCCTGGAAGAGAGACTCGACCAAACCGACACTCGCCACCAGGCGCTCGCCGAGAAAGTGCAGAAGTTGGTGACGAGGGAGGCAGTCTTCACTGCGCCGGTACCTACACAAGGTAGGCTGGACTTGCCACGGTTTGATGGCACATCTTCCTGGACAGCCTATAAGTACCAGTTCGAAACCCTCTCTAACTGCAGCAGCTGGACTGAGGATCAAGCATTCATGGCGTTGACTCTAGCCTTAAGAGGAGACGCCCAACTGATTCTGGAGCGACTCCCTACGGAAGGAAGGTCTCTGCAAGCCCTATTGGAAGCCCTAGAGACACGGTATGGTGACAGGCATTTGGAGCACGTGTATAGGGCTCAACTACGAAATCGCATGCAGAGGCCCACGGAAACACTCCAGCAGTGGGCTGACGAAATCGAGAGATTAGTTCATCGCGCCTATATATCAACACCGAATGCAGTGGAAATAATTCTGCTCCAAGCCTTTGTGGACGGGATAAGGGATGGCGAAGTTCGCGCAGCGGTGCGATTGGGTCACCATCAGACCCTGAATAGTGCACTGGCACATGCTCTAGAAGTGGAAGCTGTGCGGCGTGACACAAGGCCATTCAAGGTCAGGGAGCTGGTAGCCGAGGAGCGAAAGCCTCGCTATGGTCCGATCTGCTATGGCTGCGGAGAAAGAGGCCACATAAGGCTGGACTGCCTAAGGAAGGAAAGAAAGAGTTTCTCAGAGATGGAGACCCAAGTTGACGAACGACAGTGGCGTGCCACAAGGCCATCCAAGGTCAGGGAGCTGGTAGTCGAGGGGCGGAAGCCTCGCTATGGTCCGACCTGCTATGACTGCAGTGAAAAAGGCCACATAAGGATAGACTGCCCAAAGAAGGAAAGAAAGAGTTTCTCTGAGATGGGGACCCAAGTTGACGAAGAGCAGTTAAAACTAAGCGTCGCCAGGGCCGAGGGGCAGGCACCGGCTGGGAGAAAGATAGCCCCTGCTATTACTGTCAGACAAGGTTCTAACGGAAAAGGTCATGGTAATACTGACGCTCTATCGAGAAGACTATGTCCTGAAAACTGTAAACACTGCAGGAAACAAGAGTCTCAGGAATCAGTAAAAATTATCCGTACCCAAGGATTAGACGATGACTGGTCTGGAGAAAATATGAGGAAGGCGCAAGAGGAAGATGACGACCTGCGATTGATCTTAGATTGGATAAAAAAGGGAGTGAAACCTGAGTGGGCGGATGTATCAGCTTCCAGTCCTGTTACAAAAAGCTATTGGGCTCAATGGGATAGTTTGACCCTGGAAGGCGGAATCTTGTACAGGAAATGGGAGTCTAATACCGGACATCAGGTGACTGTACAGGTTGTAGTCCCTCGAAGTAAGGTATCTCCTCTACTACGTCATATCCATGATGGGGTGTCTGGTGGTCATCTTGGAGTGAAGAAAACCCTTTTGAAAGTGCGACAGCGGTTCTACTGGGTCCATTGCCGGGAAGACGTAGAAGATTGGTGTCGTAAATGCAACGCATGCGCTTCAGTCAAGGGACCACAGACAAGAAGTAGGGGAAAACTGAAGCTCTACAATGTAGGAGCACCATGGGAACGTATCGCTATAGACGTGGCCGGACCATTTCCTGAAACTGAGGATGGGAACAAATACATCGTTGTAGTGCAAGACTATTTCAGCAAATGGCCGGAAGTGTTTGCGACCCCTAACCAAGAAGCTAAAACTGTTGCCAAGAAGCTAGTTCAGGATGTAATCTGTCGGTATGGCGTACCTCTGGAAATACACTCCGATCAGGGGAGAAATTTCGAATCAGCCCTATTTCAAGAAATGTGCAACCTTCTCGGTATACATAAGACCCGTACGACACCAGCTCATCCTCAGTCTGACGGAATGGTCGAAAGGTTTAACCAAACATTGGAAAATAATTTGGCTAAAGTAGTCGACTCACATCAGAGAGACTGGGACCAGTACATTCCTCTTTTCTTGCTGTCTTATCGCTCCGCTGTACATGATAGTACTAGTTTTACCCCTGCCATAGTGAATTTTGGACGAGAAATAAGACTACCAGTCGATGCAATAACAGGGTCTCCGCCGAATAGCCCAAGACTTGTGACGGATTATGTCAGCGATCTTCGAGAACAGCTGGATGAAGTGCATAAGCTAGTTCGCGAGTACAGTCTCAAGACCGGTGAAAAAATGAAAACCCGTTATGATAGGAGATCAAACATCAACGGTTTTGAAGAGGGAACTCTCGTATGGCTTCATAATCCCTTCAGGAAAAAGGGCAAAAGCCCAAAGTTGCAAGCACGATGGGAAGGACCTTACAATGTGGTTACAAAAATCAACGACGTCACCTATCGAATCAAAAAGGGGCAAAGAGGAAAACCGAAGGTCGTACACATTGACCGTTTGACAAAGTATCACGGCACGAATAATGATCGGGACGATCATAACTAAGAGGGGGGTAATGTTACGACCGAACATTCTCGAAGCGTTTGTTTATCATAAACAAACAGCGTGTTGTTGTTTATCATGAGACCTGGGCGTATGGAAATTTCCATACGTAGAAGGAAGCTCTCCTGTCTCAGAGAAAACTGTTCCTTATGTTCGCGACATAAGGTTCACATTCCCTTAAGCCAGAAAGTTGTTTACGATGTTTGTTTTTTATGACTTGTTTACTTGTGTACGAGCTTGTTTACCTTAAAGTTTCTAGTGTTTTCCAAAAACATCGCGGCTGACTGCGCGTGTATAAATACGGGTGCCATCGCTCGAGTGGGACAGTTCTGCGACAACAAGCGATACGAAAACAACTCTTGGGAGCTTTTGCGAAGATATTTGCGACAGTGCATTGTTGACACGTAGAGTGAATTATTTACGACTTTTGGCAAGTTTTACGGTTTAATTGGAAAAGCTCTGATATTTTGGAAGTCATCTTGGTCTGCGTAATAAATCGTGTTCTTACAACCCTAAACGGCATTTTAACTCACCCCGCACGTAACAATATTTTTTATAAGTAGCTGGACATATCGCTGCTTAAAAACTAAATGGCCATAAAACGAAAAAATCCAAAAATCCTTCATATCGTATGTTGCAAAAAGACTTATGGTTATTTTATTCCAAATTTAGTATATTTTGATCAATTTTTATATATTCAAAAGTAACTTATACGCTTCTAACGATGTATAATATGCGTATATTTCATATATTATATAATAAGAAAAAAAATAGACAAAAAATAATTTAAATTTTTTCGATTAGCTCTCCTGTAAAAAGTGTAATTTTGATTTGTGGCCCTTTAGTTTTTAAGGAGCGATATGTTCCGGACGACGATATGAAGCATCTAGAAAACTTTTGATGACTTTTGGCTACTTGAGGAGACGCTTGTATAAGTGATTAGGGCCTTAACGGTGTGTCTCATGGGTCATCAAGTAATCTGCAAGACTAGCTCCTCAGCAACTTTATATTAAGTTTTGATGACATGTTTGGTCTAGTGTATTGTATTAGCTGGTGCCCGCGACTTCGTCCGCGTAACTTTGTAAATTATATACTCAAACCTTCCTCAAGAACCACTTAATCCATTGGTGAAAACAGCATGAAAATCGGTGCAGTAGTTTTTGACTTTATCGCGAACAGACAGACAGACGCGGCAAAGGACTTTGTTTTATAATACTCGTATGTGTCTTTGGTCTAGTGGCTAGTAACCCTAGCTGTTAACCAAACGGTCGCGGGTTCGAATCCCACTAGGGGCAAATGTTCGTGTTAACATTTTACCTTTGTACCTGAGTCATGGATGTTTGTATTTATAATATGTATGTATTTACAAAAAAAAGTAATCTATGTATTATATCAACTGTCTGGTGTCCATAATACAAGCTAGATTAGTTGCTTAGTGTGGAACTAGATGGTGCTGTATGGAATGTGTGAAGATATTTATATATTTATTACAATTCATAACAGTATTTTAATCGGTGATTTTACAAAAAAAATGTATAACCATAAAATATCTCTTTTTAACAAAAAATAAGCCGACTTCAAACAGTCTCATGGTCTTTTCTCATGGATGCCGTTGTCAGAATTGGACCAAATTGAAATGGGACCACACGGGGAGCACCAGCTTTCAAATAAAGTCGAATTGAGAACCTCCTCCTTTTTTGGAAGTCGGTTGAAAGACAGCTTTTATGATTACTCTTCGTTTGTATCCTGTATCCAAAGATTTAAATCGAGAGATGCGACATTATACTAAAGACAAAAGTATAAAATACACATACCTTTGTCTAAATACACTTTTAAACACAGACAACACATTCCTTACTTCAAACGTGACTGTGACGATAGCGACGCTCTCAACAAGCGACCGTCACTCACTGTAGCTGGCGTGCAACTGTAGTTGGGTTGAGCGCCTGCGCCCAACCCATTGTTAAGAATTTTCGGTGTGTTTTTAGTATGGCGCGAGGAGATTACGCCGCATCTTTAAATCGAGCATCGATTTAAATCTTTGCTTGTATCTCTAGTTTTATTTGAAAAATATTGCATAATGTTAATGGAAAAATTACAGATGATAGTTGTAAGTGAAGAAACTATTCGAGGCGCAACAAAAATCAACGAAAAACGCATAGAAAACGGTTTAAAACCGATGGACACTCACGTGGTGAAACTTGTCCAAGAATCGAAGCAGGCTGAAGAGGAGGAATGGAAAGTAAGCTCAAGCAACCAGAGGATGAGGTTATTGGGTACAATGCTGAAGCCACCAGTGGTAAGATTACATGTTAAAATATTCATTCAATTAATAAACAATACCAATATTATTTACTAACTTTATGGGGTTTTGAGTAAAAAATGCGGTTTTTTTCTTTGTGAAGGTGGTCAGACAGGCTGACGTTCCACTTGATGGTAGGTGGCCACCGTCACCTTGATTAATTAATTAATCAAGGTGATTGGATTAAGCTTGATTGATAAGGATCAAATCTATCTAACAAAAATGGTCAATTAAATGAAAGGAAAACTTTGTCACACCAAATTGAGCACCCAAAAAATTTTTGTCAGTTAGTTATCAGTAAAATTCTTGATCTGGTGTGGATAAAAAAAAAATAGAAATTTTTATTTTTAGCCAAATTCAAGAATACCAGAACGGCCTTACGTCATCGGATTAGCCGGAGGCATTGCAAGCGGAAAGAGCAACATTGCAGACAAATTGAAGTAATTTAATATATCGCTGCTTAAAAACTAAAGGGCCATAAAACAAAAAAAAAAATACAAAAATGTTTTTATTGAAAAAATACAATCACAATCGTTCATATTGTATGTTGCAAAAAGACTTATGGTTGTTTTATTCAATATTTAGTATATTTTGATCATTTTTTTATATTCAAAAGTAACTTATGCTTAAGAATTGGTATAAAGTAAACAAAATTAGTAATTTCACCCGCGTGGCCCCTTGGACATGACAGTGACACAAAATACGTAGAACTACGCACAACATGCGACGGAAGATAGCGCATCTCGCTCAATAAAAACGTTATAAGTGCCAAAAGTATTAAATATTAATTATTCGTAAACTACAATGTCAAATGAAAAATTTTTACATACAGCCTTAGATAACATGTGAAGTGAAATCACTGATACACTTTTAGCTTTGTAATGTGTGTCATTTTGAAAATAAAACTAAAATCGATGGAAATGAGAGCTCACTTGGTGATTTTTTTCTATCGAGAAAATTTCATTATATTATGTTTTCTGTTACAGACGTCACTTTCATTTATAATGTATTTATCTATTTAAAAAAATTAATTAAATTAGACTTTGTTTACTTAGATAAAATTCAAATCTAGGATTGGCTATTTCTCTTTATGCCCGCTTTTAAGGTGCTCCCTCAACCTCGGGAGCATTCGCGTGTAATGTAACGTTACAGATTCGAGCATTACAATGCGCACCTTGTAATGATACAGTGTAATATGCTCGCAATATTACACTGTATCATTACAATCATCGCAAATGTAACATTATAGATTTGACTTTGCGAGCATATTTGCGACTTTGCGACTTTGCTCCCTCACCTGGAGCACCTTCATTTATCCTCTAGTATTCAGTTTATTATATTATAAAAGTTTATTTTATTATAAAAGTACTTAAAACGTTTAATGCTACTTAAAAATACACTTCTAACGATGTATAATATGCATATATTTAATATATATCTAATAAGAAAAAATAGACTAAAAAATAATTTATTTTTTTCAACTATCTCTCCTGTAAAAAGTGTAATTTTGATTTGTGGCCCTTTAGTTTTTAAACAGCGATATATAACATGTCATTTTGTATGTTTAAATCGGAGATTTTTTAAAGTAATAATAAAAATAAATTTGTTTAACAGAGCCAAAGGTGCAGCAATAGTTAATTGTGACGTGTTAGCTCACGACCTGTACAAGCCCGGGCTGCCTCTAAACGCGACCATAGCCGATAATTTCGGAAAAAATATAATTACGGAAACCGGTGAAGTGGACAGGAGGAAGTTGGGCCAGATCGTCTTCAGTGATATGGTATGTTGAATTTCAGTGATCTCTGCCATTGTGAGGTATAATTTAATAAGGTACTAGAGCTATCCAAAGTATAAGCTTAGACAGTGGCGTAGCTAGGCGTGGGCGAAGTGGGCCCACGCTCACGACCTCGCACTTAGAGGGGCCTCGCGAGGCCTCTTTAAATTTCAGTCCAATGTGGCCCCCGACAAAATTTAGATCTTAGTAATGAATATTATCCAGATTTAGCTGAAAAAATCAATTACAAATCCTTACTAGAGGACTTCTGTAAAGCGAAAAGCCGAAAAACATTATTTTTGTGTGAAAATAAATTGAAAAAAAAAAAAAAAGTTTTATTTTGTAACTTGACTAAAGTTACAAAATAAAACATTTTTTTTTTCAAATATTCTCCCACCGTGCATTTATATTTTTTTCACTATCATAAGTAGGTATGTCGTGTCAAAGCATGTTTGGTAAGATAGTTTTATTGGGTATATCTTGGGCACGAAACAAAAGAGGCCTCGCTGATATGACTTTGTTTTATAATAGTCGTATGTGTCTGTGTCTGACGACACGTTTGGTCTAGTGGCTAGTTACCCTAGCTATTAAACAAATGGTCGCGGATTCGAATCCCGCTAGGGGCAAATGTTTATGTGTTAACATTTTACCTTTGTACCAGAGTCATGGATGTTTTATATTTATAATATGTATGTATTTACAAAAAAAAAGTAATCTATGTATTATATCAACTGTCTGGTGTCCATAATACAAGCATTAGTTGCTTACTGTGGAACTAGATGGTGCTGTGTGGAATGTGTGAACATATTTATTTATTTACTAGCTGGTGCCTGCGATTTCGTCCGCGAAGTCAATGAAAGCTCAATTTCATGTGTACTTAGTTTTATTACTATTACTAGCGACCCGCTCCCCGCTGGACTAATGTGAAGTTTGTCTGAAAGTTTAATCAAAATCGGTTCAGCGGTCTTGGAGTTCATAGGGAACATACACACATACGTCGCCATTTATATATTAAAAGCTTACATAATATTCTGATAGCAATCGTCAAACACTCCATTTATCTTTGGGGTGGTCACTGCGGCCAGACGGGTTGTCCAAATGAATGTGACTGCGAAATTCAGTGTGCTCTGCAACTCATTTCCGAATCCAGGCCAGAGCATGAAACTTTGGAAAGTTCATTTCCAAAATTGACCCCACCGGGAATCGAACCCGAGGCCCCATTTGAGCATTCACCCTATTTGAAATGAAATGAATTTCAGAATGAACTTGAAAAGTTGAACCGGTTGGTGTGGCCGGCCGTCATAGAGGAAGCTCAGAGAAGAATAAAAGCACTCGGTGCCGAAGGTCACAGGGTGGTCGTGATGGAAGCGGCTGTTATGATTCGAGCGAAATGGTACCATCACTGTCACCAACTGTGGACAGTCATCATTCCACCTGAAGAGGTCAGTTTTCAATGTTACAACGAAACGAAGTGGACAGGCGAACAGCTTCACTGACACAACTTGTAAATTTGTAAATTTTCCTGCTGACATGGCATGATTACTGTATGTATAACAAGCAAGTTATAATACTAATTTATAAATTATTATTAATTTTTGTCCGCCCCCTTTTTCTTATTCTTAAATTTTAAAACATTTATTTAAATTCAGTCTTTATTGCTCATACATTTTTATCAGTTATAGAATATTTCCTTCTTATTGCTGAAAAAATCTAATTTTGTATTAATTTAACTTCTTTTTAAACTTATGGACGAAATAGACGATCAAGCGTTTGGCGTGACGACAAAATGACGTGAGGCAACGGCGCCGAATTTACATACAGTTTTTGTTTTGACATCAAGCCATCAGTTTTTACCATTCACGATCAAATTTTGGCTTCACGCCAGTTAATTTGACGCGATGGACTGAACTGACCGTGTATTTGGTCCATTAAATGTAAAAAAATTAAGCGAGATGTGGATATTGGATGGATATTTGGATAACATTTTACGAATTTTTGCTTACACATTACACAGCGGTGTTTTTTTGTATTGTATGCAAAATAAACACAACCAACACCAGGAGGGGTTTAATGGGGGAAAATAAGAACCTTTTTCCAAAAGTGCAGGTCCCGTTGAGGAACGAAACGATAGCGCGTTATAACCTGTCGGCGCAGCGACACCTGTCGTCGATAAAATGAACTATTTTATTTTTTGTGAAGTCAACTTTTCACTTCTGACGTGCATTCCTGCCACTGAAATGTTTTTAATTTCAGGCTGTAAAAAGACTGCAAAAACGAAACAACCTCACAGAGGAAGAGGCTAAACAGCGGATAGAGGCTCAGCCCTCAAACATAGAACAAGTGTCACTAGCCAACATTGTATTCAGTCCGTATTGGAGTTACGAATACACTCAAGGTCAAGTGGATCGAGCGTGGCAACATTTACAGGAGTTTCTCGATAAACAGGATAAGATGTGACACAAAAGCGAGGCCTTTATAAGTACAGTTGGATTGGTAATAAAATTCATTGATTTCTTCCCATTTCACTATTGTTAGCGTCTGCTATTTATGTCGACTGAAGTCACTTACCTGTAATATAATCACTGGACAGGCTGTCCCATACAAATTTCGTGTACCATTTTGAAACACCGCCGTACGAAAGTACGGAGAACTAATTTTGACGTTTGCGTATTTTTAATCCATAGATACGTATGTTTAAGTTTATTTGTGTCCGCTTGAATTTTAAAACATGAGGAAATGTGTATTCGAGGATATTCTGGCAGAACCGAATAAGTGCAAAATTTAACGAAAATTAGTTTCATACATAGGAATACTTATCTTTTCCTGCTCTTTTTATATAGGATATAGGATACCTTTCAGTATAATACCAGCTACTCCAGCTAGTAACTAATAAAAAGACACGAATCGCCTAGAAATATACACGCCCAAACACTGGGCACTAAAACTTGTGATCGATGTATCCTTATTGCCAAAACATTTGGGACTGACTATAAGTATGTAGTAGGAGATTTCAATAAATAATTGTTATTGATATTTACCAATTGCCATTTCTTCTTATCAACAAAAAATTAGTTACATTACAGTTAAATTAAGCTATAATATGTATAATATTTTATTGTTTGTAATATCTATAATATAGTTAACTTTTTATTTTTGTGATTGCCAACTTAAAACTTGGTCGCTGAAATTCCAATTTTTTTTAGTAGATTGCATAAAAAAATGATGATTGACAGGGTGTAGGTATCTTAGAATTAATATTCTTGAACATACATTTATTTATTTGTTAAGACAACTCTAGCTAGTTAAATTATTTAAAAATGA
Organism: Synanthedon formicaeformis; assembly: GCA_945859745.1. Lineage (NCBI taxonomy): Eukaryota > Metazoa > Arthropoda > Insecta > Lepidoptera > Sesiidae > Synanthedon > Synanthedon formicaeformis. Next base: position 8,324,044 of record OX243965.1, read on the forward strand.
AACGGTTATTATATATAAATTAATGGTGATGATGGAATAAGTAATGTAATGGGTGTAATGGTAACATTTTGTAATGAGAGTATATTTATGAAATACTAAAAAAAGAATAAATCGCATCGAAGCAAAGCTATGTTATTTATTATTAAAACGTGAATGTAAGCATAACTTTGTATTGTTATTTTAGTAGTTCGAATTTAATAAAGAATTTTATTTTACTATACATTTTTGTTTATTTTATCTATGGTTTGGAAATCGGGTTAAAGCGTCTACACACGGCCCTAAAAACGGTGGCTATATCGGAGCAGTAGCGGGGCTTCCCCTAGATCGCTCACTTGATCGCCTCATGTGTAGGCAAAATCGCAAACATAAATAGAGGCGATCTAGGGGGCTTCTCACCACTACCTCGATATTGCCACTGATTTTAGGGCCGTGTGTAGACGCTTTAATGTATTGTTTTGAATTTTTTTCTCTATTTAAAAACCGGCGTTCCGCAGTGAAAGCGCCCGACAATATTAACACTATATAATAATAAAAAGTATAAATACACTATTTGTGCACTGTGGTCTCATTGCCGTTTAATTTAAACATTTTAACAACTTACCTATTTTATTAAGTTCTCTACAAAAGTGCTATCGTTTATATGTCTCTATCAAATATCAAAGTCGAGTGCATTAACTATATTGAAAAAAAACTAATTTTCTTAATGATACATGAGTATCATGCATATAGACACTTAAAATCTGATTGAGCATTAATAATTTATAAATCATTCTAATGATTGAGTCCTTTAAAAAAAAGGTTTTCAGCCAGTATTTCGTTTACTCTTCATTTTATCGTTCATCCATCGAGAATCTGAAGGAACTGCTCTCTATTTACAAAAGATTTGGCGTCATTATGAATTTTTTAAAAGCATTTTTGTTGGTGATTTTTATAACTAATGAGAGTTTTTCTGTTGTATTTGGAAACCTTACTTATAATGTAATGAAAAAAAGTACTGAAGAGGAAAGAATGCGCTTTTTAGTAAGTGGACATTAGATTTATATTTTGTTGTCGAAAATAATCTTACATATTCTATTGACGACACGTTTGGTAGCTGTTAACCAAACGGTCGCGGGTTCGAATCCCGCTAGGGGCAAATGTTTATGTGTTAACATTTACCTTTGTACCTGAGTCATGGATGTTTGTATTTATAATATGTATGTATTTACAAAGAAAAGTAATCTATCAATAATACAAGCATTAGTTGCTTAGTGTAGAACTGGATGGTGCTGTGTGGAATGTGTGAAGATATTATTATCATTAATTTTTTTGGCGATAGCTGTAATACAATTATAATTTTTGTTTTAGGCCGCTGTGGTTAAAGCAAATCTTAATTCAACAAAGTTCACCAATATTTTGATTGTGGGACATTTTGAGGACATATTCTATAAGACGATCCAAACGTCAGGGTACACGTTTAGTGTTACAAACATTGAAAAGCAGGATCAAGAGTTAAATGAAATAGTTGAATATCGTTCAAACACAATTATAATTAACTGTTTAAATTTTGAAAATTATGAAAAAGCTCTTTTGAAAACGATAAAAACTACATATTATTATACATTGTCAAAAGTCATTATATATTATCACGTGAAAGAAGAAAATCTGGCAATTGCAAAAATATTTTTTATATTGTGGTATTATAGAATGGCTAACGCAATTTTGATTCAGTATGATGATGCCGAAGAGATCGTATACTTATCTTATTACAATCCTTATATCCACGATGATTACAAATTGCAAAATAATTTTGGTTGTCGAACAGCTAAAAAGATTGGTTTTCCTTTAGACGGTTTTGTTAAATCATTTATATGTGAAGAAGGATGTCAAAATGTCTCATTACATTCAAATAATCGGGGAAACTTTTTAGGAACTTGTCTGGGATTTAATACATATGCCGTGTCGGTATACAATTCGACAGCCTTAGAAAATATGCATTTATTTATAGAAAAGGGTAAAAATTTACACGGTTATACTCTTAGGGCTTATGTTACAGAAGTTTTACCATTCATGAAAATCACAGAAATTGGTAATGGTAGTTATATTCTTGAGTCTAGGGATGGCACGATATGGCGAACTCTTTCTCAACTGTTAAACTTTTCTATAGACCTTTCGCCATGTGAGAAAGAAATGAAACAAAACTTTAACTATGAATTAATTATACAGCAGATATATTCATTTTCACATCGTAAAACAGACTTATATATAGGTCCAGTATATCAAATAGATTTGATTATTGTAGAACTAGATTATGCTACTGCTCACAGAGACAGTGGCGTTTGTATATTATCTCAAAGAGCTGACTTCGAAACTATACTTTTTGATTTGAAATTATTGCAAGATAACTTATTACTTGTCATGAATTTCTTATTTTGCTTTGTTGGAATATGGTTTGTTTTTATTCTTTTTAGTATAAAACATACAGGCAATATCACCTTAAATCAAGTTGGAAAGAATTTCATGAATGCGGTAAGAAATGTGCTATCAATTAGTATATACAAGCTGCCCAGAGGACACTTGTTTCGTGTATTTTTTACTGTTACTGTATGGAGCTTCTTTGTAATGAATTTTGCTACTCAAGCTGCTATAACATCCTTTTTTACGGCCTTTAAAAGAGGCAAAGAAATAGAGACGTTTGATGATGTCATTGAAAAAGGATATCCAATTGAAGGTATGGCTTCACCCGACATTATGCTTCCTGATACTGAAGAAATATATGAAAAATTAAATTCTAAATTAGTTGCTGTGGATAGCCTGTTCGAATGTTTACGGCGAATGCCAAATGATAGTCATAGATTTTGTTTAATAGACTGCGCGTTGGGTCAATATCTAGTAAGAAATCAATTGAACAGTAAAGGTGAACAATATTTGCATCTCGTTAAGGACAGGTTCCACAATCATCCTCTCAGCATGATATTTCAAAAGAACTCTCCCTTAACTTATTGGTATAATAAACACATTTTAAGAATGATAGAAGCTGGCTTAGTCAAGAAATGGGAGGAATACCGATTTAACGACATAAAAGATGAATTTTCTTTTAAGTCTTTAGGCATGGATGAATTTCTAGGGATCTTTGAAGGTTATGCGCTTTTGTGTGCACAATGCTTCGTAATATTTTTGTTTGAAGTAACAACTGGAATAATTATTTCAATGACACGACGTTTGTACAGTAAGTTATCCAACTCAGTAGGGAACTGTAAATAAAATTAATTAATATTTTTTTAATGTATATGATAGGCATAGATAAATGATTGGTCCCGCATCAAAGCTTTGTAAGGGGTGTACTTTGTTTTACTCGGTTTTACTCTACCACATGTTATAATGGCAATATTTATAGTTGTTTTTTTTCTCGACTTTTTTGGCATAAAGGTCTATTAACCAGGGCATAAAATTCTAAAAAAAAAATATATTCTTGACTTTTGTTTGTTTGACTTAATCTGTGGACTGACTGGACTCGATTGATGTGCGATTGATTGTTTATGGTTGAAATTAGGTCACGCAGCATTTTTATTGTAAACTAAAATAGAAATAAAATTAGTTATAATTATGACTAGGCTTGTAAAATATTAGTTTAATGGGAAATTCGCAACAGAAAAACAGCCTGCAAAAAAGCCACAAGCAATCTGCACACACGGACCGCGACGCTCAGACATTCTCGAGTCAAGTAAGTAGGATGAATTGGATGAAACTCGCCAATATAATATTGTAATGTCATTACCAGCTGAATATACGTAACACAACAAAAGATTCGCGCTCGCGTTTTACACCAAATATCGACTTATTTTGTTCGTTTGGCATACGCAATTTGTTTTGGCTTTGTTAGCGGTGAAAGAGAGAAGACGCTGTTTTTTTTGTCACTTCTTTGTTAGACACTATTTTGAATTTATATTTATTTTTGTGTACAGTTCAGCTTGTCACATTTCATCGGCAATCTTAGCGGACGTTCCTTCGTCAGCGTAACAAGCAACCAGTCAGTATACAGTGCATCACGACCTTGGTCTCGAGTTTCTAGACGAAGGTTAGTAGGTGTAATCTTTGTAATCCATAATATGAGATTTAACCATTTTTTTTCTTATTTCAATATTACAATGTAAACTGCTCCATCATTGCAGTTTTTTTTTATAAAGAAGACCCCTTAAATTTTAAATTTGTTTATTTAATTAAATAATTTCTTTATATTTAAAAAATATTTTCTGAAAATATTAATATATTTTCTGTTTACATTACTTAAATCTGTGAATACATAAAGATTTTGGTTTAATGTCATATACAAAAAATAATTAATAAGTTAGAATGCATCATCGATTACAACCAGTAACAAAAATTAGAAGGATGTTTTTATTTTCATTATTTTTTGGCAATCATTCAAGTGTCTATGGAGTTTATTTAAATGTCGCAAGAAGCTGATGGATGTTTCCTAAGTCTTTTAAATGTTATTTTTATTGTCATTAAATTTTTGATGTGATTTTGTAATTAAATTTGCTTCCATAATGGGAGGTCATTTCGAAAATTTATAACAAAATCGGGGGATATAGTTTGATTCTGTATCTGTCATCTACATCTAAAATTAAATCAAAGGTTACCAAAGAAATTTTTGGTATATATGGTATATTTGAATTCATTAGATATATAAATACCAAGAAAATATTACTCGTAACATACAATGTATTCTCATAAAACAAACTGCAAGATCACAATACAGCCACACCCCATTTTTATTTATAAATACTCAAAGTTTGAGTACTGCACTACAGTACTCAAACTTTGTTCAAACTACAGTACTACAGTACTCAAACTCAACAGCTAATAGCACAGGAGAGAAGTTGAAAATGACTAAATCAAAAATAACACTTTCTTTGTGTTTGAACTGTCATCTATATATATTAATATTGTAAAGTGAGTAGATTTGTTTGTTTGTAATAAATAAACTAAAAAATACTGGACCGATTTTGATAATTCATTCACCTATAGAAAGCTGCATTATCAACGAGTAACATGGGCTATATATTATAAAGTTACGCGGGCGAAGTCGCGTGCAACAGCTAGTAACTTATAAAATCGTTTGTCCTTACTATCCACACACAGCCAAAGCTACTAAACCTTAGAAAGAGAAATTTGGAACATTGTACATTTTATAACATAATATATCCACTAAGAAATGTTTTTTTGACAATTTCAACTCCATATGCAACATATGCTCGATATTTTTATGAAATTAAATGCCAGTAAAAAAAAAACTTTTTAGCTATACACTTATTATATCCATAGTTAAATAAGGAATTTTAATGTGAATTTATAATATTGTGCAATCCAACCTTGTTTTAGGTGGAATGACTCAACACTAAAAAATCCTTTGGAAGCCAGCAAAACAGCTTGGCCTGTTGCACACAAAGAGTCCATTTTCCTGCCAGAGTTCCCGATAACCACTGATTTACTGCAAAAAGAGTTTCTAATTGAAACAACAATCGCAAAAGGTGCTTTTGGTGAAGTTTACAGAGTGAACAAAACAAATGATGAGAAAAAATATGCTTTAAAAGCACTCAGTAAAGCTCAGGTAAGTTTCTTATGATTATTATAAAGCCTTCTTTCTTATGATTATTATAAAGCATAAAAATTGTGCCTAAATAGTAAAAAATAAAATAAAAAGGAGTTTAAATACACTTGTTGGGATGCTGGTGATGGGGCCGGAAGGTTCTCGAGTGGAGACCAGCAAGCACAGCGTAGGACGTCCACCCACAAGGTGGACAGATGATCTAATAAAGGCTGCAGGTCAACGGTGAATCCAGGCTGCTTCTGACCGGTCCAATTGGAAAATTTTGGGGGAGGCCTATGTCCAGCAGTGGACGTCCTGCGGCTGAGATGATGATGATTGAGTCCGTCAAGATACCTACTACTTTTTAAATTGGAAATTTTTAAATTAGATATGTTTTATAAAAAGTATTTTCATTCTTGTTTTTGTTTCGAAATAAAACGCACAAATGAATAGTAAAAATAACTTAATTAACACCATGAGTTTAATTAATTGTTAGAAGGAGTAAAATCAAATTGCTAACATTTAGAATACACACTAATATTTAGAATGATTTAGTATATTTTAAAGAGTTAGTCATAAGTGAGTCATAAGTTGAATTTAAATAATACCAGTTGAAGTGAAATGAATATTGGTTGAGTTTAAGTTGAAATGTTCTCACATAAATCTAATAATGTCCTATGTCGATGTAGATAAACATATCTATCTGTATTGAGAGGAAAAGTGAAAGATAGATTTCTGCTATTACATATAGAGATAATTTATTAGAAAGTGCGGCATTCGAATTTGTTACACTACATGGCATTAAACTAATATCTGACTCATATAGATAAAGTTCACTTCACTTGATTGTTGGTTCACTTGATGGTAGGTGGCTAACGTTACTTCTTAACACAAGCAGTGTGCCTCAAAGGGACCTTTAATAATTCTTTTTGTGTTTTTCAATTCGAACCAGTAGTTCCTGAGATTAGTGCATACAACCAAGCAAACTCTCAGCTTTATATATTGGTATAGTAAACCTATGTTACTCGCTGATAATGTAGCTTTCTATAGGTGAAAGAATTTTTAAAATCGGGCTACAAGTTTTTGATTTTATTAATTACAAACAAAAATACAAAATAATCTTTTCTCTTTATAATAACGGTATAGAAGAGTGAGAGCTTAAGAGCGGGCATAAAGAGAAATAGCCAATCCTAGATTTGAATTTTATCTAAGTAAACAAAGTCTAATTTAATTAATTTTTTTAAATAGATAAATACATTATAAATGAAAGTGACGTCTGTAACAGAAAACATAATATAATGAAATTTTCTCGATAGAAAAAAATCACCAAGTGAGCTCTCATTTCCATCGAATTTAGTTTTATTTTCAAAATGACACACATTACAAAGCTAAAAGTGTATCAGTAATTTCACTTCACATATTATCTAAGGCTGTATGTAACAATTTTTCATTTGACATTGTAGTTTACGAATAATTAATATTTAATACTTTCGGCACTTATAACATTTTTATTGAGTGAGTTGCGCTATCTTCCGTCGCATGTTGTGCGTAGTTGTACGTATTTTGTGTCACTGTCATGTCCAAGGGGCCACGCGGGTGAAATTACTAATTTTGTTTGCTTGATACCCATTCTTAAGGCTTTGGAATTTATTACTCGCACATCTAAGTACAAATTTTATTAGAAGCGTATAAAAAATTGGTTCATAGAATCAGAATATTTATTGTTTTTTTTTTTTTCTAAATTTCGTCATAAAACATTTGTGCAAGTATTTATTCATTGATAGACTTGTATCACCTGTGTGCTTTGAGGCTGTGACACTCCCACATTACTGCAACATGCAAGTGTATCCACAGTTTATCCGATTGGCTACATTAAACCAATAAAATTGTATAGTTTCTCTTAAGCTTATCAAACTAACCTACTTTATATTGAAACCACTTGAGTTTTACTCGATATAGTATTGTATAGTCACTGTATTTTTCAAATTAATTAATTAGTTGATGAATTGTTAGATAATGTACTGTACTAGTTATGCAATTAAACCTTGGTTAAATTTGTGGTAACGTCACTGCTTTACAGCCATTGTTCATTATTCTTTTAATTGAGTATCTGTTTGATTGCAAGAACGAAATATTTTCGTGAATAATTTATTTGTAGTTAGTGTTACAATAAATAAAAAAAATGTGTATAACTAGTTAGTACAAATTGCTTTCCAATAATTGCTCAATTTAGTTAAATATGCTTTCCAATATACTTTAGTAACTAGTTTTTTATCGCTACATTAGATTATTACTAGTTGAGGTCACAGTGTTTAAAAATAATTATTGTAATTTCCTATGACATATCTGAATATTTTTTTACCATGAAATAACAATGTGGACATTATTTTTGACAGTTGCTTCTTTTGTTACCTGTTAGCTTTTCGCCCTATTTGCAAAATAATAAAGTAATATAGGTAAAATATCCCATTAATGAACGTGTTCTGATCTGTACTTTATTAATTGGCGGCATTAGAATAATTTTTGATTGTCGGATATGTATATATTTTTGCCAAGTATTAAGTTATTGTAGTAAATTTTAATATTGGGCAATGCTGATAGTGATATGGAAAGCTTAGTACCAATTTAGAATATAAATAATACTTATTATATGCATAATTATGTTTTTCGTTAAAAATATTTTACGTTATCGTATTTATCTAGATACCATCCTAAAAACTCTTAGCAGATTAGCTATATTCACTGTTAAAACACGAAATCGAGAAAACACTTATCAAATTTAAACCACCTAGATATATATAATTATCTAATTGTAAAAAGGAAGTAGTTAGTAGCACCGACCTTCAAACAGTTCAAACAAAAAATCGCGAATCGTACCTACTTACTCGTACTTACTTGCCAAGGAGTAATGAAGTTTTTATTGCGTCTAACTATTTGAATATAGGTTGCAACTATACATACCTAATATATGGACTTAATCTTTATCGACTATTTCGATCTATGAGGACAAATATGATTATCTTCTTTGCATAGTATAAAGTATAAGCCTTATTCCGCTTCTGTCTGTCTCTATGGCCGCTAACTCCTTTTAAACAACGCAACGGATTTTGATACGGTTTTCACTATCGATTAGATAATTTTTAACGGAAGTTTTATATTTATAGTAAAACCTAATTAAGTAATTTACGTAAATAGAAAAAAATAAAACAATATTTTGCAACCAAGTCACCGAAAAATAAATTTACATGGCTCACGTCACGTAGGCTAAACCTCAAGAGATACATAAAAATTGTGTACTTTTTTAATTCGCTTTTCACTTATATAATCGTTTCGATTCCTGGGCGGCATATTTTATTTAATTAAATAAAAAAAAAGAAACATGTTTCAATCACAGCAACAGTCATGTTTCTTAGATAAGCATTTGTATGTGCAGTCTTAAAAAACTAGTTGAGCTTACATATCGAAGTCAACGAACTTTAATTCAATGCGGCGCGTTATGACTTGTATTTTATCTTACAAGTTTCTATTTTATTACGATCTGATACTATTAAACTAATTGAACAATTAAGGTTTCTCTAATCGTATGTTGATGATGAGACGTCTTGATGCTTTGTCGTAGGAACACAGAGGTTCTATTTATTTATACGAGATTTGTATCGATAACGCGAAATCTCCACAATAGTTACTAAGAAGAGATTTTTTTTATATATTTCTAAAATAAAAGTAATCTAAGTTACTCCTTATAACATCGAGACAAAATCGGTCCAGCCGTTTAGATTAGCCGGAACAAATAGGCAAAAAAAAAATTATTGTTACATCGGTTTACATTTAGTAAAAATCAGTTATTTTGACGTTCCAAACGGACACTTCAATTTTATTTATATGTACTATGTATATTTATAGTACATGTATAGATTTATATGTATGGATGATATCACCAATGCTCGTCGATAGCTACTAAACAAAAAATAAAGTAAAATGTTTTGTTTGACCAACTAAAGAGAACTAATTTTGTTATGTGTTTACTATTCAAATATACTAATCGATTTTTCTACTTATGACTAATTGTTATTTTTATCGTGGCATCTACTTGTTTTTGAACACATTGCATGAACATGCAGTTTTAATGAAGCACTCCTTGTTTGTTCCTTATTCTGAGGTTTATAATGATTATTATAGCTTGTCAATCAGTGCTGTTCTTAACAATAAATTTATTCATTTCAAGTTACATACATTACATGAACTGTTATTACAATTGTTATAGATATAGTTATTCATCTCCATTCGCGTTTCGCTGGACAATTTTAGTTAGACTTTATAATTAGGGCCGGCGTTGACTGACGGTATGGCACGGCAAGGCACGCTTCGGCATTCCGATTTCCGCGGCATGCCTAGACATGTTGAGGTATTATTCCACAGTACGCAGTCGTATCGTGCCGAAACGAAAACTGTTCAGTCAGTTTTTAGTTATCACTAAATCATAGACACTTGTTGCCGAAGGAATGCCGTGGCATGCCGCGGAACGCTACGGCCTCGTGATTTTGAAATTAAGGTGTGTAAGTGTTAATTTCATTGGAAAAAGGTTAAAGAATAATATGCTCACTAATGCTCAGGAAAAAATTCTTTGCCATACTGTCAGTCAGCGTCGGCCCCGGTTCCGCATCTACCAGCCGCGTAGAACCGAATGAGTGTGACTCAATCCAAGTCGTAACTTGTTGACGAGGAGTCCTGCACGCGGCGGAACAGCCTTGAATGCGACATACAAACGGCTGTTTTCTATGGACAAAAGCTGAATAAATGCAGTTACTCCCATAAGTATATATTTTACATTACAGATAATAAGTGAAAACGCAGTAAGACAAGTGAAAGAGGAAGCCCGTATTCAGGCTGCTTGTGGCCACTACACTTTTCTCGCTGGCGCTGTATCACGTTGGCAGACTAAGAAGAGGCTTTATATCGGTAAGGATATCTCTATACTTGATGAGTATACATTTGCGAGCTGAGACTTTTTTAGTGCCTTATCGCACATGGGTCGACGCCTAAACGTTAGCGTACGACGCAAGCAGTACGAAAGCCCCATACAGAAGCATACGATTCGCACAGAACTTGTCATCATTTTTTGGTGGTAACGTTACCAATTTTTAATATTTCACTTTTGCAATACTGCCTGACATCCACCCGCGCACATTGGACAATTAAAATAGCGCGCGTTCTGTAAATCCCGGATTCCTATAACACGTTTCCGTTGCATTGCACGATTTTAAAAACACAAATCCAAATTGTTAACATGGTTAAAAAGTCTTCTTACTCGGAAGACAAAAATAATGCGTAATCATCTAGTGCTCATGGTACTCAAAGCTGAGTAGGCTGACGCGACGAGCCGTTTACGAAGGCTCTTAAGAAAAGCATTAGGTATGCAATTTTGTATGCACACAAACACGAAACTGAAAATGAAAGTTTGAAAGGAATAAAAAGTTGTCTATACGTGATAAAACTGGAATGGAAAGACATGGAGAGGTGTATAAATTAATCTAGGATGGAAAGTTCACCAAACTTTACATTAATGTCGGATGTGTTTGTTTACGATGCAAACACAAAGTGACACTTGGTACGACCGTGATTGTCACTACGGCGACGGATGATTATGTTATCTTCCTTACTCTAAATATACATACACGAGTCCGGATATCGAGCGTTTATTTAATTCTTATTTTTATTAATGTAGGTTAAGTCACTAGGTAATTCAAGTTCGGTGAGTATTATTCATAACTACATACATATAATAAACTACATGTTCACTATTAATTAGTTTAAGAAACATTGAAAAAATTTAATACACATTTAAACACGGGAAAAATAATGTTTTTTTCTTTTATAAATTTGAATTTGTTAAATGTTTTATTTTCTATATAGCACAACTAAATTTATAAAGTTTCGGCAGCATGTTACAAAATATAAGTGTGTACCTCCAATAACCACTAGTTTGTATGAGATTAATGTCAGCCTACTTATTTAGAGTTTTAGAACAATGTTAGGATCAAATCATTATTTATTACAAAGGCCATCTAAATTATACTAAATTATTGCGTTAAATAAACTTTGATGATATAACGTACAGTCACTCGTTAATCGACCACTCAAATAATCAATAAGTGTAGTACTTTGATATAACTCATATATTATATCAAATTGAAGTTTTTGTCCCAATTCGGTAATCGCTGTTCGTTATCTTTACTGCCTTATCGTATTTTGACTAGACATTACCCACGTGTCGACATCACGGTCACATTAGTTAATATTACTGTGTCATATCATAATATGCGTTTATTCTCGCGTTAATATCACAAATGAAAGGTCATTGTCATTCCCATGTTGATACTCGTGAATTGATGACTCTCTCGCCTTACTGGGATTATCTTCGGTATTATTATCGAATTGAGATGTTGGCAGATTTATTTAGTGGCTTTTTTTTCCACTGTTTGACCTACTTACATATTAAATTGCCTCAAAAATGGGCCATGAAATAGTAAAAGCTATAATAATAATTAATGTTTGCATGCACTAAATGCTAAAGGTTAATTTCATTTGCTAGTGGAACTATCTGAATAAAGTTACGAGATAAAGCTAGGAAAGATTGTATGCAATGCACACTGTGTAAAGGACACAATGTAAATTTTTAACCAAACAATATAAATTAGAATTTCTCTATGAAAGGAATTGGTACAATTTTTCAATAACCTGTTCTCAAATATGAATTATTCTCAAAAATTTTTTGCTTTAACTTTTTATAACAACTTCATAACTTTTTTTTTATTATAACCAAATAATAATTTTATTTTGACTACAGTTTTGTTTATAAACGAACATTTTTTGTGTTGCCACACCATAAGAACAATAGAAAAAAGGGTCCCTGACTATCATTGTACAGTGGGCCTCATTTGTCATTCAGGTAGGCGGAAACTACCTGAATGGTATATTTTTGCACTTACAGACAGTGTGTTTATGTATTTATTCTTTGCAGTTTCAGAATACATTCCCGGAGGAGAATTGCTAGCTTTAATTAACAAATACGCAAAGTTACCAGAAGAGCTTGTGAAGATTTTTGTTGCAGAGATTGCTGTTGCTATTGGTGAGTTGAAATCAAACGATTCGTGACAAAATAACATGAATTATGTGTATTAAAAAAGACAAAGGACTCATGTGGCCATTTTTAAAAGCTTTGACCAAAATTAGCTCTTCCATAGTGATTGTGAAAATTGGGAATACTTGAAAGTGGTGGGTTTATACGAGGCTTAATCTTCAAAAAGATACCCAAAAAGATTCAAAAAGATATGAACAAATTTATGCAATGCGAATACGCATAGGGTTTGGTGGGGGTGGGATTCTTATCCACTAAACCCAACCTGGTTTTAGGTAACCTAAGGGTCCTGGTGTGGCTTAACTCTCTTTCCATTAGTGTAAAACCGCATTAAAATCCATTGCGTGTTTACAAAATCTAAGTGTACATACTAGTGATGTGCCGGATCGTTAAAAATGTAGATCCACGGATACGGATATGGATGTTTGGTGTCAAGATCCGCGGATACGGATACGGATCTTAACTTTCTTAGTCAATCTGTGTCGGTTGCGCGTGACCTTGAACCGATAGTTGACGCCCGCCACTTGACGCTTGCATTATAAAGGTGCCAAATGTTTGATTTTCTGAATGGAATTTAATAATTTTTCATTGCTACCTAATCACCTATATATTATGTAGAATTTCATGAATTCTATGAATTAAGAAGGAATTAATAAGGAGAAAGATCAGTAAAAAGTAACGGATACGGATGATATCCGGCACATCTCTATTACGTACAGAGGGACAGATGGCTTGTTTTATACTGAGTGCGGAAAGAAGAAGACCTTTTTGTGATACGGTTGAAAAACTTGTACAGATTTCCTGCACAACGCTGGCGTGATTTATCGCGATCTGAAGCCCGAGAACATATTGTTGGACGCCGAGTATCATATACGTTTGGTAGACTTTGGACTGTCCAAGTGGCTGTCTCTCGGATTACGCACCACCACACTCTGTGGCACACTCAACTATATGGGTCAGTATATCATTTGTTCAGATAATATAGGTATATTAATTATACTCCCAATTTGAGCTAGATTTTGAATATTTACCAGGGTATTAATTGAGTTGCAAAGATCAAAAGCTTACTTATATTATATTGTAAGTTATATTATACCCGCACCTGGTCGGGATGCAATTCTTGAAATACATAAACCTTCCTCGTTTACTCTTTTCATAAGTGAAACCCGTTAATATTCCGTTAACCGTTATTTCCATTTTTAAATAGTGCAGTAACAGACAGACACGGACAGTTTCAGAGACTTTGTTGCATTTTTTTTTCTAATTATCTAAAAAATTAATTAGTTTTTATTATACATAAAAAATCTCCTGTGAATAATTATTTAACTGAGTTTAAACTGCATCAATATACATCAAGTCTAGGTTAGTAATTCGTAGTTAGTATGAAAAGGACAGATGATTCTCATAAGTGATATTTTTTTATCGACATCTCATGATGTGAACCATAATGCTTTAGTAATAACGACTCTTCATTATTTGTGTTATATTACTATTATAGCTAATAGGCCACTTTTGACTTATATCAATTTTCGATTAAAAGATTAAATGTGTCGGTCGCACTGACTTAACAGTATAAGATAAAGATGATGATTATGATAACCCAGCTCCATTTTTAATCAGAAAATGGGTTTGAAAGTTACTAATGTTCACAAAAAATGTTTTTTTTTTTAAGTTGCTGCAGAAATTTCGTTCTCAAGATGTCTTACTAAATTTTTTAGAATTTCATTTAAATCATAACTTATTGTATACAGTAGGTACAGTAGGCATTTTATCAGCCTTCCAGTCAGAAGTGGCCTATATATTTAGCTAAAAGCCGACTGAGTGGTCTATTTTAAAAGGAGTAATTGTCGATTTCAGTGCGTGAGTTGACTCAGTGTATTGATATAGAGATGGCCCTTTACACCGTTCGCTCCGTCCGCTCTGTGTTCTCGTTGAATCACTTCGCTCAGTGACCGGGTTGTGACGTCGGCCGTGTGATTATGTTAGTGGCGAGCGTTAGTCGGTACGCGTCGGGCAACTGACCCCCCGCACGCAAAATGAACGCACGCACAATACCGTTCGAGCTCACTATGGAGGGGAGGCAAGTGGACGAAGTCGTCGCGAGCATCTTTCACACTGTACTGTTCCATCGGTCCAGTGGCAAATTCACTTACAACAACGAGGAGAGCTACTCGATACGAACGGTGAGCTATGTGGACGTGGACTGCGATTTCATCGATTTCACCTACGTCTGTTGCGAGTCCGAGGAGCTCGATAGGAATGTGAAGAGAGAGATATCGGCTTTCTCCGAGTTGCTGAGGGCGACGGACGCCACATCGTCACCGCCCCGAGGGTCGATAAGTTTGGAGTTCTTTCAAAAGCGTAGAGCCCGTTGGCCGTTTCCACCGGAGTGTGTCCCATGGGAGGTTTGGACTGTGTGCTGCGAGTTGACAGAGTCGCCGAACGATCACGACATTCACACGAAACACGAGAACATAGTTGAAATGTTGCAGGACAAGATAGTTTTCATAACGGAAATAATAAATAAACACGAATACGTACCAAAAATGCCCAGTTACTCGGACGCCGAATCGATATTTGACACTACGTACACAGACATACAGCCGTATCTGTTCAAGATTCAATATAATTTGTCTGGAATGCCCCAGACATCGGTCGGTAACACTATGCGGAAACTCATAAGTGGGACTCTGCGGTTCTGATGTACGTTATTCGCGCCATCTGTCGCTTCCATTTGTAACTCCGCGGCCTAGTGTGAGTTTTTGAACGTTCTTTTTCTGTACTGTACTATGCTAGTACCGGCCGGTGTGGATTTCGCTTCATATTTGTGTACACTGCACATAAAAATGTTCACAGCTGCTGCTTTTTTTTTTTTTTTTTTCATTCATATAAATAAAGTGAAAGTAAACCAGACACTTAAATAGTATAAACACGTAATAATACTCACATTAGACCTACTGATCAAATATTTTGTGGAGAAATTGGACAACAAACTCAGTAATATATAATGGGAAGTGCAAGCAATAATATGACTGAAATATTTTATTATACATTAAATTATATTATTGACCTCAATTCGAAATCTAAGAAAGAGAAATAAATGTTATAAATAAATAGTGAATAGGTTGTTACGAGTATGTCATCCAGTTTTAACTGCAAAATCATTGATTTTCGATGTTATTCATTATCAGCAAGATATATATTATATCATCGACTAGACGAGTCATATTTATATGTACCTATTTTTTTTCGTGGTTATTTCGTTTTTTTTTTTTTTTTTTGTACGTTGACGATCTAATTACGTCGTGATTATTTTTTATTAATATTAAACGCATAATATATTTACAAAGTAATGTACTAAAAAGGAGATGTTTGTTATTATTATTACTTATAATATATATGGACATTGAAAACCATTTTAGTTCAAATGTGACTATGTTTTTTTTTTATATATAATGTAATGTACTTATTGTTTTGTTTTTGTGCACGATATTCTATCGGTGTATATGTATATGTATATACCTATATACTCGACTTTTATGTTACCTGTCATAGTAAATTTATTTTTTTTTTATTTAGCAAAAGTATTTTATAATGTTGTCGTTTAGTTCGCAGTGTGCTACTAAACGTTTTATGTACTAATAATTTGTATATAATTAAGTGTAATGTTGATGGAGAGGATAAAATATAGTTTTGTTCGAGCGCGATTAAGATCTCAAAACTCGATATATTTTAATGATTTTTTTTAAGTACATAATATTTACTATTATTAAGTATGTGTAAGATAATTTTTGGATTTCTTGTCTCGCTCGGAAGCGAAACGCTCTGAAACTTTTTTTTTTAATTTTTTTATTTAGTCGTAACGATTTCAGAGCTGCGACTCGAAAGGCTGGTTAAAGTGACCATTATTTTATTTTACAACATAATAAAAAAAAAGAATGCACTAAGTATGTTTTATTTACAACGTATTAAGACCGTAGGTAGATTTAAGGTTTGTAAAGTAATATGTAATTATTGCACCGTGTAAATTTTTTCATAAATATATAATGTAATAATAACTTTTAGTAGTTTAAAGATGTGTAATATTTGCATGGTGTTTGAAGAAATTAAATAACGCTGGCCCAACATTTAACTAATGTGTACCTTATAAATCAAATAATATGATATTACAAATGTAAGTCTCTTAGATTTAAAAATATTTTAAACATTAGTGAGTTTGTTACACTCACTGTTATTGTAAAGTCATTTCGACTATCTTTTTCTAGTGTGTTTTATGTTTTTTTTTTTAAATACTAAAACGCTTTGTGATATCGCAGACGAGAATTTTAAAAACAATGAAATATGTAATTGTAAAATTGTATTTGTTTTTTTAATGAAACAACGTAGTTTTTAGGCATAGATAGAATATACCCTTCAGTGTAATAAGTTTAATATGCACTAAAGTACTTTAATGTCTCTGTGTATAGTAATGATAGTATATTAGATATTTGAAAACGTTTGGATTATTGAGAGCTTTATAAATATAGTTCGGGGTGTGTTTGGAGGGTAGTTTTAAAATAAAAAATAGCACATAGTTCGAAAACTCGGAAGTCTCATAGTGTGTAAGTGAGATTAGATGATTTTATTTGTTTGGTTTTTGTGTTTAGACACGCGGTTTCGTGAATGCTGAATTTCGTCAAACCCTTTCATTGCTGTGACTTTGGAATTAGTTTGTGATTGATATATATATGAGTTATCTCATCTCGGCTGTAGGTCCTATGTCCACTGCTGGACATAGGTCTCCCCTCATAGTTTTCCAAAATCCGATCCGGTCAGAAGCTGCCCTTATCAGGTCGTCTGTCTTTAATCAACTTTCCGGTCCCAATGACCCTACAGTATTACACACTTATAAGGCGCGTTCATGCAAAAAAGAAAGTGCGGCTCCGACGATTAACGAAGAAAGCTTAATACTTACAATCAATCTTAGTTACAATATCCATAAGGTTGTTAATCCAATGCGCACTCGCGTAAGATGGCAAGCGGTGCACGCTAACATGGCGCCAGCTGGCGACAAATAGCGGTACTGGAAAAAGCCGCCAAGTGTAAAAATTCACCAATGTAAAAAAAAAAGTGTAAAAAAAGTAAAAATTCGTGTTCTGCGCAGACACATTCCTGAGCCTCAGTTGGGTACTGTACTGTGTTTTGCCCACTTCAACTTTTTGATCGGCAGGATTATATGTCGGTAACTTTCGTTCATATACGGATCTCCCTATTCTTGATTCTTCGCTCATAGCTTGAGCGACGTTGACCTTTTTTTACGAAGCCCATCGTTTGGCAGAGTTTCAGAGCCATATGTCATCGCTTTTGTTGGCAATACACATCGGTCGAAAACTTTTTTGTTTTGTGCACTGATGAATTTTGGACGAGACGATGTATCGGAGTATTTGTTGGTATGCGTAAAAGCATTAAATTTGACAAAAGTTAACGGAAAACGCTTTAAAAATAGGCCCAAAGTGAAATTTGAAACAGAAAAGTTATTGATGCAATCCCAAATTTGAATGTCGTTTTGCTTGGGTTTCGTGTTTAAGGTTCTCATATGTAATTGAAAATGTATAATTGGATAGTGTCTGTCGTGTCGTGTCTTAGTTCCAGAGTCACAGTTTATGTAGATTTTATTAATTCGGGCCGTGAAATGAGTCCATCCATCCACATTTGAAACTTCTATTATAATTATTTACTGTCCTACCTCATTTGACTAGCTTAAGTATATTTTCATCTCAATTTCAATGTACTGTATACATCTATAGACTACTATATATATTTTACATATTTATATATTGTATCTATTCGTGTCATGTTTGTTTTTTTGTCACCAAAGAAGAGGCTGTACATAAATTCGCGCTTTCATTGGAAAATACGCTCTTAGTACCCCGAAGTTAGGATTGACTTTAATTTGAAAGAATGCCTGACTTATATATACATTATAGACCTAATTTACGATTGGCTCGATTGTATTTCAGGAGTTAAGATTTTTTATAATTAGAGCTGTTTGCATAATATTTATGTAAGATATACTTGTTTTATTGAGATAAAAAAAAAAAAAACATTTTTTACACTGACTTGCCAATTGAGAATTTAATAATTATTATTAGTAATATGTATTATTATTATTCAAAAAGAAATTATATTTCATATCAAGATGAATAGGTAAGCCTTCACATTGAGTTTTCTCTTACGCTCTGGTGGTTTGACAATATTTGAAATCCCATTGTAATACCTTGACTGTGTGCCTCATTAATATCTCTTTGGTAAATTACATTTTGAAAAAAAAAAAAAAAAGAAATATCTACTGCACTCTTAAGAAATTATGTTTGCATGTGTTTCAAACGAGTAGTAATTTAATTTGAGCCTTATTTTATATTGGCTTTTCTAACACGTAATTCATCTAAATTGTTTAAAATACAAGTTTTAAATATTTGCATTTTAATATTTTGAAATTAACATATGATTTACTTTTAATTAAGGGAGTGATGTCATGTTTCAACCAACATGGAAGTCGCCCCTTTAAGTAATCATTTTGTAACATATTAAAATCATTTTTATATAATTAATAGATAATTTCACATAAAGTATTTAATTTGAAAAAAAAAAGGGAAAATATGTTATTCCTATATAAATGTTTTCTGCGCACTTGTGATATGAATAACTGTAAATATTCTTTTTTTTTAAATTTTCAAAAATTATTGCGTAGGATTGCCACAAGTTAAAACAAATAATATTAGAGGAGTATATTATATATTTGTAGGTGCACGATTTTAATAAATAGAATATTTAATGTATTTTTTCCTTCCATTACACACACCACCTAGTGTATAATTTGATTGTGTGACATGCAAACATAATGTAAAAACACTTGCTATGGCCTTATTTGAAAGATGACTAGATATGTATTTTATGTCTTATTGGTCAATATAATAATTCATTACATACTCGGCATCGTGTCGCACTAAAAGTTTATAAGTATTAATACTAGTTAAGTATATTTTTTATACTGATAAACTCACAGTTGAAGGCGTGAGTGGATGAAGGCGATATGTCGCTTAATTCTAATTTTGAATAAATCGAGGTTAAAGTTTTACTTTTAATTTTTGAGATAAGTCGCCACGGAACTGATTTTTGTACTAAATTGATGCAAAGTTAACCTATTATTTAATAAATAAAAAAATGAACCTTCATCAACGCAAAAAACGAAAAAGCCCAAAAATGCGACATATCACCTTCATCTACTCACGTCTTCAATTGCATAGTGGGGTTTTTGATTTTTGAAATTTGAGTCGTTTGAGAAAAAGTGATACTGAAATTATTCGGAGCCTCGTTTGGACGTAATAGTTTTGGTTGTTTAGTGCCGATACGATGCGGAGTTGATGAGCGAGTCGACGTTTACACTTAATGTGCGTGTAAAATAATAACGGCTGTTATATATTAGAGTTTATGGTAAACGCGACAGGAGGTGTATATGTTGTGATGTAATAAGTTCAAAAAAATTACAGAAAAAAAATCTTAGTCTTGTGATAATTTATATGAACATAATTATAAATAAATGATGATGATGAGTATATTTTATAGTTTTATTTGTAAATAGCGTCCAGCACGCACGGATTTTTAATTTTTTTAATTTTGACCTCGCACGGATTTTTTTGCAAATTATAAAAATACAAAAAACCTTCCTCGTTGATCACTTTTTCTATCAGTGAAAACCGAATCAAAATTCGTCACGTGATTTAGTTGTTAGCGGATATACAGACAGACACAGACATTACATTTATACTATGTAATGATGAACTTGACATTGACAGGCGTGTGAAAATTCGATATGTCAGACTAGATTTTCATACAAGTCTGAACCTAGACTGTTAAAGTCTGGGAATTCATAATCAAATGTAACACATTAAAGGTTGATAATTAAAAATTCCCAGACATTACCTATTAGTATGTATTTGAAAGAAGGTTGTCCAATGTCCAATTAAAAGTATGTAATCGCCTAAAAAAAATTAAATGTCATGATTTTTAAGGCTTAGAAATATATTTGATGCATTGTGATGGCAAAATAAGTATTTATAGTAAAATAATAGAACAAAATAGTATGAATATAAGAAAATGATAATAAAATTTGTTTATTTTGTAGCTAGTTATCTCATGACAAAATTTTCCTAAAAGCATCTATCTACTTTTCCGCTTATCACTTTTCATGAGCATATTAGTGATATAAAGGGCACATTTTTTCAGTTCTAAGAATATGACCTGCTCATCCAAACTACAAGTAAATATAATTTTCGTGTTTTAGTCTTCTAGTTTAGACTATATTTAGCCCTTAAATCGTCCAGTCGTGTTTTTTCTTCATTTTCGCGTAGCATTCTTTGTCCTTTCTTTTGTCCATTTTTACGTGACGTAGCCTATAACATTTTTCAAAAATATGTAATAATCAAATCGATAGTGGTTCCAGTGATAAAAAAAGAGTTTTATCTATAGAAATACAATTACTCTAACGTTTGTGTATTGGCCTGTCATTGATTGTGCCTCTTCTTTCACTAATTGTCGAAAGGTTTCTTAAATTGCGAAATAGTGACTACTCTACTGTTAAAGTGAAGATATTCAAGCAGACCTCGTGTGCATCACAAGAAGACGTGCCTTCCAATTAAAGTAAATATATGTTTGTTCATATTTAAATATTTGTAAGTACTCTTAGTAAATTCTAGAGGAATGTGAGATGGAATGGCTGTTGCGTGCACGCTGAGAGTGTGAATGAATATTTTTACTTAAATTGAACAAAGTTTACAAGGGTTGTCACACACTGACGTTTGATAAAATTTTATTGGATTATATGTGGCGTTGTTTATGTATCTTTTGTTGTATGGTAGTAAATTAGTTCTATATTTTAATGGCTACCTTAAAATGTGCTCGATGTCTGTGTGAGCTGACCCTAAAACTTCGAAGTCAACGTTTACATGAAACTAATTATATTAATTTTATGTATTTTTTCGCTTGAAGTAGTATAATGTATGTATGTTCTTTTTGTTATCAGCTCCAGAAATACTAAGTCGAGAACCGTACGGCCACGCTGTTGACTGGTGGGCTCTTGGCGTCATTTCGTGCTATATGCTCACGAATGAGGTATGTTTTAGTATTATATCCATACAAACAAACATATAAGCTTGTTCAAGAAATAATATATTTTAAATTAAAAAGGTAACTTTTTATATTATCAAGGGTGGCAGACAGGCAGACGATCCACATGATGGTAGGTGGTTACCGTCGCCTAAGGACACAAGCAACACAAGGGAGCTACAGGTGCGCTGCGATCCTTAAGGAATTTAATTACGGATTTTTTGAAGAAATCCATATTGTAGCTAGATGGAAACACCTCAAAAGGAAGCTGGTTCTAAATTTGGGATTGCGGAATAAAGTTTTTATATCTATCCCGATTTGTGCACAGTGGCATC
This sequence comes from Synanthedon formicaeformis, assembly GCA_945859745.1. Lineage (NCBI taxonomy): Eukaryota > Metazoa > Arthropoda > Insecta > Lepidoptera > Sesiidae > Synanthedon > Synanthedon formicaeformis. The sequence continues at coordinate 8,346,233 of OX243965.1, forward strand.
TTATCCAAGCATTGCGGATGAACATAATATATATGGCGCGCAATAACGTGGTAAAAACTCGAGATAGACATTAATTATAATTATAACAACTCATCGGAATACTCACCATTGTATAGCCAGTTAAACTAACAAAGAGAGGCTACATTTCTGTAAAAATAAGGGGTTCGTTTTGTGACCATTGGATCGTCAACAATTCAGATTCAGAAGAGCGGTACTTCATGTGAGGACAAGGTCTTGCTCCAGTGTGAAATACCTCTTTGTCCTGTTCCACGCGGCAATTATATTGATGCTAGAGTAGCCCTATCTTCCAAATGATACCTAAACTCGACGTTGCTCGAAACGTCCACATCCAGGATACCAAAATCGTTGATATTTTGGGGGAGTGCCTTGAAATGTAGGCGTCGCTAAAAAGTTAACTACTCTTAATAAGAATTAATTTCTATTGCCTCAATTTCTTTCTGGCTTGTTATTAAAATTTATCTAAACTTTAGAATCGTATTCTTTAATATCTAAAGAATACGTAATTTTCGGTAGGCTCCTTGACAGTATAATTGTTTGTTTTTATAAACGGTCGGCAGGCAGCCTAGGCCATTTGACGACAAATGGCTACTTTCGCCTAGTGACAAGCAATACCATATTGATTGCAAGGGCTAGGCCCACCTTGATACCGATAAAGAATGAACTATTACATTCCTTACTCACTCATTCACCGAAACACGAGAAATACGAAAATTCAGGCAAAACATTGCATGGTCTGCCTATACCAGTACTAATCTTGCACAACCATAAGTACTCTTATAAAAGACAGCCTGGAAAGAAGTAAGCCTATGCCTCAATAATGATAAATGTTTTCAATTAATATTCGTTTTCTAAATAAAAAACATAAAGAATTTGGTTTTTGTGGGTTACTTCAATAATGAAAACAATATTAAATAAGATAATATGGTTTCCAGAAATCAGTCAAATCGCTAATTGCTTTCGACATGTTAAATTTATAAATAATTCATATTCCTTGTTAAAGGAATAGCTCGAAGAAAATTTCTTATGCCAATCGACTTTAATATCGGTCACTGTTGAATAAATTTAACGGAAGAAAGTAGAATGATTTTGAATATAATGAACTTTTAGAATCAATGAATATTATGGAAATAAATATCTTTTGCTAAACTAAAGGTTTCAGCAATGATAGCCGATTGGGTTAAACGTTAGGCTGTTGAAGCGGCAAACACAGATTCGAATCTGTCGAGTATTTTTCATAATTCATGCGTGAATTTACAAACTCGCTCCAGCATGCGGCGTTGCAGTTTTTGCTTGAAAGAGCTCCATACATCCATACAAACTCGCATTTATAATATTAGTAAGGATTATAAGGATCTCTTCTCTATGAGTAGTATTCTCATTAAAAATTGATTCGGAAATGTCTTTTTTAAGATAAATAATAATAAATATTAATTACTTGTGTTACAATTGTTCAGCCTCCAATAGAAGAGCAGAAGTATCTTGAAATAATGTTAGCTAAACCTATGATAATGTGACTGATTTCTTTAGATATAAATATATCTAAAAAAATTTTTACATCTCACATGTAATTTGTAAACTACATTTAGTAATTGCAGGGCACACTGCGTTTCGCAGCCATATGGTACCGCGTTACAGATCACCGTGAAATAATAGCATGTGTGCTGTTATGTTTCGGTAAGTGAGTAAGGGATGCCACAGCCCATTTCCTCCCTATCTCAATCTCTTATCTTCAATTCCACTATGGTCGGCAGCACACTTGCAGCACCTATAGCGTTGCTAATAGTGTTATAGGTGATGGTAGCCATCTACCATCAAGTAGGCATTAACAAAAAAAATCTCACAAACAAATGTAACTCCTGACATTGGATGGTAAATAAAAAAATCGGTGTATATTAAAAAACATATTTTATTACCTTATAGTACCGGAAATTCGATAATTTACTTTGAAGGATAAATTACAACGTAGGTAATTTTTTTCGTTTCGGCTACTTAAATAAGTCTCTAGATCCTAGTGAATAGTCGGGGGATGTCCGCGCGGACGCGTCAGCGAGGCAGTCGCCATTCACTCACACACACATTCATGACACTAGAGCACAGCGCGGGTGGGGCCGGCGGTAATGCGGGGTCCCGCGTAACCGCGTCACCGGGCGGCAGGCGCGTGTCGAGGGACGTCGACACACGCTTGCCGCTAGCCGCACTTACATTACTTATCTAAGACTTGGGGGCACCCTCTTTCTTGGAAGGCTCTTCGGCGCTCTCTTCCGATGAGCTATTTTCGTCGCTGTCATATTTCTTTTCGCTGCTCGCTTGGACTTGTGATGGGTTTTCTTCGGAACTGTCTGAAGGTCCATCGCCTAGGGGTTTCTCGGGTTCGGGCTCTTTAGGCTTAGTTTCTGGTTTGGCTGGTTCAGGTTTGGCGGGTTCAGCGGGTTTCGTAGCTTCGGGTTTGGGTTCGGCTGATTTGGCCGAGGCGGCCGGTTGTTCGGGTTCAGCGGGTGCAGGCTGTGCAGGCTGAGCGTCCTTTGCTGGTTCACTGGGCTTAGCTGGTTCACTAGGTTTCGCTATTTCACTAGGTTTCGCTGGTTCACTGGACTTAGCCTCCTTGGCGGATTCTTCCTTTTTTTCAGGGACGGCCTCTTTGGGAGTTTCTACTTTCGGCGATTCGGCTACTTTAGGCTCGACTGGTTTAGGTTCTTCTTTAGGAACATCTGCCGCCTGGGCCTTGGCCTTATCGTCGACTGTGTCGCGGACAACTCTCAAGCTGTCTTCTGAGGGGACGGGAACATCAGCAGATTTAGGGGCAACTACTGGAGCAACTGGTGCAGGTGCGTCTACTGGCTTCTCTGATGCTTTAGGAGCAACCGGTGAGGATTCTTTGGGCTTTGCATCTTCTTTCTTGGGCTGTTCGGGAATTTTCTCTGCACTTGGTGCAACAGGTAAGTCGATTTTCTTTTCGCGTGCAGGTAAGATTGCTGCAGCATCTACAACTTCATCAGCTACTGCAGCCGGTGACTTAACAGCAGTTACGACATCAATTACTTCCTCAGGAGCAGAGAATTTTGCTGTCACTTCTTTTACTTTTGCCTCCTGTTCTGGTTTCTGTTCAGGTTTGCTTGGTTTTTCTTCGGGCTTCAACTCAGCAGGTGGAATAGCTTCAGGTTTCTTTTCAACAGATTTCTCATCAACTGGCTTAGCCTCAGGGGTAGGTTCTTCTTTCTTTACTTCCGGCGCCGCTTCTGGCTTAGGTGCTTCAGGTTTTTTATCTTCAGGCTTTGGTTCTGAGGGTGCACTCCTTGGTGCAGGCTCTGCGGATTTTTCTGGCTCTTTCTTTTCTGATACTGGTTCCGCGGGTTTTTTTTCTTCTACGGCTGCTGGTTTAGCGTCGGGTTGGGGTTCTACTGGTTTGTCAGCGATCGCAGGCGCAGGCGCAGCTGGGACTGCGGGCTTGTCGTCAGCTAACGGCATCGCAATAGTCACAGCCAACAAGGCCATGCATAGTATTAAGACCTTCATCCTGAAAACGAAAAATTTGCAATTAGTGGTGGTATAATCACAACAAAATTGTTGTAAAAACGCATTCACGTCTGCAAGTCGTGAGTGCGGTAAGGCCAATGTTACGCGCCGGCCGGCTTCAACGGTTCAAAGCAATTTTCCTATTAAGAGCAAATCATCTAAGGGCCCGATACGCTGGGGAACGGATTGAGTATCTTACAGTCACGGATTAACGTTGATGTGAATAAGTAGGATGTAAACTATTTGTGAAACTGGGCTAGTTAATCTTTTGAAAACAATTTATTATAGTCTACGTATGCATAATACGTATAAATAACACAGTCTAGTTGAACGTGTGATGCGTATACTTTTTATGGCTTAGTGAGCACCTTGTCTATTTTTCATTAGCTAGTCGGGTCGTGCACCCCGACAGGTTCTATTTATAGCCTCCATATGCTGAAGGTAAGGCATAAAGACTATCCCAAGTCCTACTGGAATGCGGTTTGGCGCCGCATTGTAAATAGTCTAGCCTCCGACGGACATTAATCGGTTTAAATTACTATTAGATTAAACTTACATGAGCTATTTATAAGTACTTAAGTACATACACACAATTTTAGTTTGAAAAATGCATTACTTTTTTATGGCCTTAGCTAATGTCTGTTACAAATTGCTCTGTAAGTGAAGTTCAGACATTAAATACATGCTTATATTTATAACTAGTAAAGTAAAGTAAATTACGTGTATACACGATTAAATATACACAATATGATTGGTGCTTCCTTCAACATGATCATACTATTAATTCGAACAAGTCAGTTCCTACGCCGGATGCGAAATGCGCCATATAAATACGGACTATAGAAACACACCAGGGGACGTCACATTTTCTGATTTTTAATTAACTGATTGTATTGAATTGGCAACTTGAACGTGTTAGTAGCAGCGCATGAATCATGAATCATTCACTACACCTGCCATTATAGTCCCCAGTAGTTACAATTTTAAATCGCTTTTTATCGCAATCGTATTACCTGTATAAATAAGGGCAAACGCACATGTCCAGCCTTTTTTCAGTTCGGTTACAAAGATGGATATTTCAAGTTTATTTTTATGTCGTCAGACCCGTCTCGTTGAGGATACCAGTTTTCAAGTTCAATACGTAATGAGAGCCGGTTTCGTAACTCCCTTCTTATGCGTTCTTTCTGTTCTTACTTCACATAATTGGCGTACATTCGAATTTTTTTGTCTCGAACGTAGGGCTGGTGCAACATTCTTTAGTGCATTTATGACTATCGCTTATTTTTATAGCGTGTAGATTTTTTGTGACATTAAAAACTGTTTTATTGGTTCTCAGAACTATTATTACTCTTCCTTCTGTAAAATTTTATGTGCAGGTATCATTAGCAATTAAATTATACATTAATTGTAAGGGCTATAACATTTCTGAAGACACTGTGCAGCCCTAAGGAAAATGAAAGTACTGGACGAAGATAAAAAATAAAAGCGCCCATCGAGATTGCAAAACTGGTTCCTTCCATAACCGATGAGCTATCCGCATACTGAGGCCAATGCCTCCACAGCCATGACGGTATCATGTAACCTGGGATGCTTTTCAGATAACATAAAATTTATTAATATTACCTGTCGCTGATCACTATCAAACCTTTTCGGGGCGTAAGATTTAAAGCCTCGTAAACGTGAATGTTGAATTTTGAACGTTTTAGTTGCGTTCAAGTTACATTTTGTGAAGTTATTTTCTGGAAGGATATCCCCGACTGGTCTGAGGGCAAAAATTGTCGCCTTCCCACACCGCACAGCAATCTTCCAATTGAAACTCAGCGCATGCCGGCTTATTGCGCCAATGAAAAAAATTGCTGGCAATCGTCTGTTACTATATGTTTTCTGCTACTGTCTTGCACAATACTGTTTGAAGACATTTACCACATAATTTATGTCTGAATCTTTATCTATATAATATCTATATATATATTGCACGCGTCACTTTATAAATTATATTTTACTAGCTGGTGCCCGCGACTTCGTCCGCGTTGAACGATGAAAGGTGCCCTATGTCCTTTCTGGTGTCCCAGACAACGTGTTTATAAAATTTCATGGTGATCGGTTCGGTGGTTTTTTCGTGAAAGAGTAACAAACAAACAAACTCACATTCACATTTATAATATTAGTAAGGATAGCCTATGTTACTCGTTGATAATGTAGCTTTCTATAGGTGAAAGAATTTTCAAAATTGGTTCAGCAGTTTTTGAGTTTATATAACAAACATACAAATCTACAGAATTCCACTTATAGAAAGCTACGTTATCAGCGAGTAACATCCTTACTAATATTATAAATCTGAGTTTGTTTGTTTGTTTGTTACGCTTTCATGCAAAAACTACTGAATTGATCACCATGAAATTTTGCATACACGTTGTCTGGGACACCAGAAAGGACATAGGGTACCTTTTATCGTTTAACGCGGATGAAGTCGCGAGCACCAGCTAGTTTTATAATATGTTTAGATATAGACTACGCATTCGACCTAATGTAAGTAAACACAATATAGGTACTAAACTAATGTTAGTAGTAATGTCTTTTGTATTTAAGTCTATTATGTTCATTCCACAGTAGTTTCGTCATTGTCGTTATGGTTCAATGCGTATTATTTACGAAACGCACATTTACATTTTGCTCATTCTAACCACTATCACTGCCTTTATCTCATTCAAATCGATACTTGTAGTAATTGTGGTAGACAGTAGGTACTATTCCTAATCATCCCTCCAACTAAATAAAACCCTTTAATTTAATTTAACCCTTAAAACTCAATATGTATATTTCGTCTTCCAATAATATCTTTACATCTCTATATACATCACGGGTATTCTGGCAGAACTGAATAAGTGCAAAATTTTACGAAAATTAGGTAGATACATAGTTAGGCATACTTATTTTTTCTGCTCTTTTTATCTAGCAAAACAGTATAACTGAATTAGCTTTTATTATGGTTTTATGGTTTATTATGCTTCACCGTTTTACTATGAGCCTTCAAACTTTTAAATGCTCTTTTCTCATTTTGATATTTTGTTTTGATTCAGATTACACTCGATATAAACTAGCTGCTGCCCGCGACTTCGCCCGCTTAACTTCATAAAAAATATACTAAAACCTTCCTCGAGAACCACTCTATACATTGGTGAAAACAGCATGAAATTCGGTGTAGTACTTTTTGAGTTTATCGCGAACAGACAGACACACGCGGCGGAGGACTTTTTTATAATATGTAAGGATAAAAAAATTTCGTGTCATGTTGTTTGACGCCAATGAACTCCTAAACAAATGAATCCATTATGATAAACTACTTTGGTCCAACTTAAAAGATAGGATAGTTTATATTTTGAACCCGGGTGAAGCCGAGAGCGTGTAGCTAGTAGTATTTAAACTGAAGTTGCTTTCCGCATCTATCCCTCTGTATATACTCTTAGATCTTTAAAATTACGCAACGGAAAAAGGATCAAACGAGGAAAGTTTGTAAATTTCATTCAACGCGAACGAAGTCTCTGGCAACAGCTAGTATCTAATATATCTATGGCCTTAATATTTAGTATAAAAAATTCAATATTATTGTGTAAATGCTAATCAAAATGTATTGTGTATTTTATTTATATTTTGTATTTTTTTTTCTACTATGCAATCATAGTCTATTATAATTTGTTGCATCAGTGAATACTGACATTTACAGTTGTACGAAGTAAGTTCTTCAAAATGTTACAAGGGCAAAATTGTTATAAGGGGGGTATTATGTGCATGCGTCAAGTAATAATCATCCAGATAAACATCAAAAATGTCTTGTTATTTTACTCATTTTGTCTTGTATCATCATCAATCAATATCAAGTATGTATGTATGTTACTCCATAACTCTTAAACGAATTAACTGATTTTCATGAAACTTGGTACATAAACATTTAGACGTATAGGACACAGGATAGGCTACTTTTTCTTTTTCAAAGCAGACGAAGCCGCGGGCACCAGCTAGTATAAAAATAAAATCGAAACAAGTCTTGTGTTAAGGCACTTTTCAATATCAATCGCTGAATTTATTGAGGTTGTCTTGTATTTGGTTAAAAATCACATTAAGTGAGCGAACGTTTCTTTTAACTGTACGAGATTTAAAATGTCAAGTCGTTACTTCTTTTCGGCATGTTTATTCCAGACTTAAATTCGGTTATTTTATCAAAAGCATCATGACTATTACAAAATTCCCAAACAGGTTTGGCTTTCTCCGTCAGAGTGCAGCAATTCTTGGGAAACTCAATGAAATTAATTTACATATATAGACATGCGTCGTTGCATCATTTGTTTAAATGATCACTGTACATTACTGTTATAATATGACTTACAATCAATGTTAGATTTATAAACGTCTTTCGTATTATTTAAAATTTACATCACACACCGTTTGAAAGTTTCAAAAGACGTGATCTGGATCTATGACCCAGACATTAACTTGTTCAATTCACGTTTTACGCTTTCTCTAAAAAAAAGACGGTCTAGGTCGTGGTTAGTCCACCTACTTTCTATCTGGTCTAATTTTTATTGGTAACACCAAAATTAACAATTCACTGGGTAGTTGTGAAGTAGCCCAGAGTCTATGGCATATATTGTGGAGTGCATAGCCTAAGCTCATGAGGAGCTCTTTGCAGTTGTATGTCGAAACCCGTTATTCGAAATGTGGGTTGATTGTGCAATGTTCGACCCACGGTTCATTGTGGACGGATTGGAACACATCGATCCTATTATTCCATCGGATAGTATGACATCTCTCTTTTGTATAAATCAATGTGTCAACTAAAGATTTCAATGACATGAGTTATGAACTCACCATGATTATTCATAACACTACCAGAATTTATGTTATAAAATTAATAACGCTGCTATGTAGTTAGATGTAAAGAATCGAATTATATTTATTCAAATGGGAACCGGTCACAAATTAATGAATAAGTCGGAGGAAAATTATTACTTCATAGTGTCTTTTGTAAGTTGGGAAATTATGTAGATTTTATTGCTTGATGATATATGATAGTTAATTGAAAAGATGATATCTCTAGAGACGGAATTAATAAGTACAAGCTTTTATTTATTTCTATACAATCAAAGGCAGTAGTTGCAGCAGCAAATTGCAAGATGCTACCAAGATTTTACTTTGTTGGTTTGTAGCTTAGGTCAATGCCAGCGGAAGACGGAGCGATAGTTTGTCTAACGGCACTACTCGGTTTGAATAAGTGTGAAATGTCAACACTTTACCTATACCATATCAAATACTGGTTTTTGAAACGCTTAAATAAATAATAACATTTGCATCTCCTCTATTTGTTCTAACTGTTCGTGTATTTATAAAGTTCTCAAACCTCATATTAAATCTCTCCTAGAAATGTTTTGAGAATGACAATCATCACATTGCATTTTTGGTTTACGCTTATTATGATAACATTCGCGTCGCTTCTGTGCGTATAATTTTGGGAATCCTGTTTTTTGTTTATGCTATTTGAACATTGTTTTGTTTAAATATGCACGGACCGTGGAAATCGTTATCATTATGTAAGATAATCGAGGCGGTAAGTTACCTTGGTTCACGTTACTTATTGAGCAGTTTGGTTTTTGCTCTGTTCTTCAACCCGTTCGCTGTTGCGCCCGAGCTAGGGTAACCACAAGCGTATTATTGTTTTCCGTAAACTTGCCACTTGATGGATTTCATCGTTAATTATGTACTTTATTGTTTTAGTCACGTGTTATGGAAACAAACTGCGCAATTTGTGTTTTACGTGTGCGTCACAGTCATCGTCGGGAGCATGTGCAAGTCGATGGCATATTAAATTTATGGGCGTGCAGTCTGTGATGGTTTTACTAAGTCGTTTTGTATTGTATACAGTCGCTTTATGTTTCTATCTATCTTTTATGTCTGGTCTAATTTGAATAAAGTTGATTCATCGACGCATATTTTTTCCCCAACACTCACGTGTAGTGCTAGGAATGTAATTTATCTAATCTGTTTATGATATTTCAGCGCAACCACAGTTTTAGTATACTCTATTACAATGGCTTCGTTATTAACGTTGTTGCGTAAAGAAGTTGATCCTTTGTGGTGCTTCACTACGTACGTCAATGTTGATCATGTAGAAATGTAACTAATGCGTAACAGTTTCTTACACGGCTAATATTTTTAGTGACGTTTAGTTGGATTCAGTAGACTATAGCGTCATGCAATGATTCCTCAGCGAATTTATGATGTTGACGTTTATATTGATGACATTGTGGTTTTGACGAATAACGGTTTTCAAGTTTCATTACTCCATTAACGACACACGTTTTTTTTGACGACACGTTTGCTCTAGTGGCTAGTAACCCTAGCTGTTAACCAAACGGTCGCGGGTTCGAATCCCACTAGGGGCAAATGTTTGTGTCAACATTTTACCTTTGTACCTGAGTCATGGATGTTTTGTATTTATAATATTATGTATGTATTTACAAAAAAGTAATCTATGTATTATATCAACTGTCTGGTATCCATAATATTGCTTACTGTGGAACTAGATGGTGCTGTGTGGAATGTGTGAAGATATTTATTTATATATATTATTTATTTATTTATTATAAACATTGAATTTGGAAGCCCTAAATGAAATATTTTAATAATTAAATATAATGAAATCAGTTTTTCCTTTTAGGTACCTCAGCTGTTGACCGTGAGTCGGGTTTTGACCATTCTCGTAATCAAATTCAAATATCCGTTGTAAATTCCATTCCAAGGCATTTATGGTTTAAATCTTGGCATTCGTTTTGCATATATATACGTTTTATTATTCATTTCCTGCATATATTATGATTGTATGTTGTTTATGGCGTACTTATAATAATATTTTGACAGTTAAATATCAACATTTCCACTTTAACAATAGGTGTTGACTACAGCGGGTTCTTAGTTGAGATTTTTAATAAGGTTAACATCGATCTCATTAAAACTTATATAATAATATACTTATTTCAATTAAGTTGATAAAGTATGTAGGTAGTTTCTGCTCATGACTTCGTCTGAGTATATAGTCCTTATAAAACACAATTATTGTGTAATTCTAGAAAGTATTTCAACTAAATTTTATCTTGTTAGTTGAAAAGCCTTTATAGGTTTTATAATTTTGTAAAAAATTCGTCTTAGATTTAAGATTTAATCCAATCACAAGGCGCAAGGCACTTTTTATTCCTACTCGGATATCAACTATCAAAATTATATATAATTTGCTCTGTAATTCAAAATTACTTACAATAATTTTAGATTTTTTTATAACTTAATAAACTGCAAATTTCTCTGTTACTATTTCTAATTTTAATTTTAAGTACACTAACTTCTGAATAATTTAGAGTAGCTATAACTTTTCAAAGATTTACCTAGAAATTTTTTTTTGCTCCTTGTCATACTTTGTTATATGGCACTGCACATAATAACAATAAAATATTACTAATAAAATGTTTATTTTAATTAAAATTTTATTATTGTGATATCTTGATTTCAAATGTACCTAATTGCTTTTTTGTGTTGCCTAGAAACAAATCCAATTCACGCGTCAATAGTCTTATCGATTGATTTAAAAAATTAGACCGTCAACATCAAAGTCAGTGTCACCTCTAAAGACCGAAGGAAATCGCTTTAATTAACGTAATTTCTTATAAATATGATGAATCAGGGGCGAAAAAAGAGCTATTTATTGGTGTTTCAGACGTCGCGATCTTAAATCGATTTATCACGCATTAGTGACGGATTCTGACTCCGACTGTTGGAGACGTGAGCAAGTTCATGAGTATTTTTGAAGGTTGCATTGTATTGTTCAGTTTTTAACAATATTACGGAGAATTAAAGGTCGCTTGGACATCCTATTACGTGGACATTACATCCTACTAATATTATAAATTAATTGTGAAAGTGTGTGAGGATGTTTGTTACTCTTTCACGCAAAAACGACTCAACGAAATGGGGTGAAATTTTGCATACTTATAGTTTATTACCTCGATTAACATATAGGATACTTTTTATCCTGAAAAAAATTTAGATTCCCGAGGGATCCGTCGCCGTGGCGGTGCCACCGTCGTAACAGCAATAAAGGCAATAAGACTCATATTTTCTCATGTTATATTTTGATTTTTCAACGCGGACGATGTCGCGGGCAACAGCTAGTACATGATGTATAATATTGAATACCTAGTAAATTCATGTTAAAAATTACAACTTTCATATCATGATTCAATGATATGAAAGTTGTAATTTACCATTGATACTTTTATATAAAAGCTCAATGTGATTGACTCGCCATATTATTATGATGCATGGCGAGTCTACTTTAATATTCTTAAATTTCTAAGGATAAATCGTTTAGGTATAGATATAAGTTATATTTCTACCATATTTGTTTAATATTTCTTTGTTAAAATTATTTTATAATTTCTTTCAATATTAAAATGTTTCTAAATTCAAATTAATCTGCCTCTGTTAAGGGGTTATTATTTATAATTATGTATTAGGTATGATTCGTCGATTCCCAACAAATCGCCGCTGAAATAATTATAATTACACTGGGCGTTTTTAAAAATGGATACTAGAGGTCTCCCATTGGTCGAAAACCGAAATAAACATTATTAAGAATATTAGTTTTGTCCATTATATGTATTATTATACATTATAAAAAATACGTTATGATACCTTTTTTAAAAATTATAAATATTTTTAATTTTCTTTGAAATGTTAAGTGTAGCTAATCCATCCCATATATTACATTCCAATATCAATATGCCTATCGAGGTAAAGGACAAATCTGTTTACACGAATATATGACCATTGTTAATGAAAAAATTGCATTAAATTAAATACGGACGATAAACAAAATTTCTGAACGAGTTCCGATAAAGATAACAGTCGATAATATTGGAAGCTTTTTTTTGCGTTACTTAAAACGTAAAAAAATGATAATAGTTGCCAGAAACGTTGATAAAAACGAAAAAAGAGTATTTTCTTATGGCAAGTCTGTATAAATAAAAATTTGTTAGTCCTCTATGGACTTCAAAACCGCTCAACCGATTTTAATGAGGTTTTCGCTTATGTAAAGAGGGATAAACGGGGAAGATTTGTAATTTTTAAATCGTATCAGTCATTTTTAATTTTATTCATTTCCATGCACAAGAAATAGAAATCGAAATTATCTTTAATTAAAAAAATCTTTATTATTAGAAATTAGTAAAATTTTTATCATTATTAGTAATAGAATAAGTGAAAAGTATTTTGAAAAAATTGCTCTAGAACAAAAAATATGAATGCTTTACGCAATATTAATTAATACGAGTATATAAATTTAATAAACAATTATTCATTTATGTTATTAAACAAAAGGATCTTCTTTATATCTAGTATTGTAATTTCCTAATAAAAAAAAATTAAAACAAAAATTGGATTTTTCTGAATTAAATTTATTAAACTTACTTTTGAATTACTGTTGAAATGATATAAAATCCTTTTTTTATTAAATATCTTCCGTCTTAGTACACAAACAAAATTCAGCAGTTTGATATATCGCTGTTTAAAAACTAAAGAGCCATAAAACAAAAAAAAAATCCAAAAATGTTTTTATTGCAAAAATACAATCACAATCCTTCATATTGTATGCTGCAAAAATACTTATGGTTGTTTTATTCCATATTTAGTATATTTTGATCATTTTTTTTAATATTCAAAAGTAACTTATTACGCTTATATCTCCTCTAGTATTCAGTTTATTATAAAAGTACTTAAACATTTAATGCTACTTAAAAATACGCTTCTAACTATGTATTATATGCATATATTTGATATATATCTAATAAGAAAAATATATACAAAAAATAATTTAATTTTTTTCGATTAGCTCTCCTGTAAAAAGTGTAATTTTGATTTGTGTCCCTTTAGTTTTTAAGCAGCGTATTACGCATTGAATGTCTGATTAAATACACGATTTTATTTACTGAATGTATTATTAAATTTCTGTTTTGTGTGTCGCGTTATAATATGTATATGAAGGCGTTGAGGTGTAAAGGTGATTGTTCATTAACTATGACATGTTTACTATAACATCGGCATTGTGCATTGAACTAGAATGTTGGTCACCCTACCGTGAAGGGTCCTTAGAATAAACTAGATAGGCTTTTGTTACCAGTTTGTGTTTAAGATTGGAATTACAAAACAGTTTGAATATTTGAAGGTTGCCACCGATCGATGTAAAGGTTGTATACTGGCCGCTTGTCTATGTTATATTAAAATACTAACTGGCGCCCGCGACTTCGTCCGCGTTGAAAAAGAAAAAAGTAGCCTATCCTGTTTCCTGTACATCTACATATTTATTATTAGTATTGATTGATTGATGATTTTTATTACACAAATTGATATTTAAGGGACATTATTTTAATAATCTATATATATTAAACTTTCAGACAATCTTCAGATTAGTCCAGCGGGTGTTCCTGTGAAGTTTGATAGCGATCGGACGCGGACGAAGTCGCGGGCCAATACTAGTTAATTAATAAAAATGATAATTATTCATCAATTTTTCCGTTTAATTAATAAGATATATAAATAATAAATTTCTTTATCATTATGTGCTAATAAAAACATTAATAGAAATTCGGGAAAAAAACATACTGCAATTTAAGAAATAAATTGAATTTTACATGTTAAGCTGTGTCTATTAAATAATTTTATTAAATAGCAAACCGCTCCCGTTTTCGCCCAGAAAAAAAAAACTTAATTAGGTTTTATTATATACATAAAATTGTCTAACTGATGGTGAAAACCGCATGAAAATTCGTTTCGTGGTTTAAGACAATTTAGCGGCCATATACATACGCGGAAAGCTACTTCAAATTATACTAAGTACACATATAAAGATGTGTTACCATCAAATAACGGTTGATGAAAGTCACATTCTTATTTATTTAACGAAATAATATTTTATATATTTTTAATTTTAATGTATTTTCTCTCTATTTTTTTAAACAATGTGCTTTTCATCAAAGGCATTCAACGCTAACCACTCCCGAAACTCACCTGTAAGTTGGTCCTGTAATTGAATAACTCGACCGAAGATGTTACCACTGTCACAACTAAGTTGAAATAAAAAAAATCGCGTTTTACAATTTTTGTGTGCGTCCGCTGTGACGGTCGGCAATGTATTGGTGGCGGATTGATAATGCAGACGTTTATATAGGTAATACCGCTGTAAGCGCGTTGACACAGCCGAGCCGATTCGAGTAGCCTCTGTGACCATCTCTAGTGGGAGCTTCGCGTTATTAAGTCTTGAGACATCAATCAGCCCTTTGTCCAAATTCCTATTCAGCCCATACACTAACGCAGTTAAGGCTTGTTTGTAATATTCTCGTTAAAGGCTAGAGTTGGGCGCATTATTGGAGTGCAAGTAGATTTTATAGATGTCTTCTTACTGAATTTTGTATGAGATTAAAAATTCTCGTTTCCCAGTGTTTGTAACCAAACTCAGCTTGATTGACCGACTTTTTATGAAACTTTTTGTGTATATTCGGTAGGTCTGAGATAGGTCGTAAACAATTTTTTATACCCCAAGGGCCTCTTTCACCAACCACAAGTAGTGTTGATTAGTTACTTTTCAAGTAAACGCTAATTGGCGAGTAAATGTAACGGGTATCTTGTTTCAATTTCATTGAAATTACCCTTGAGTAATGCTCCTCGAAGATGGTGAAACTTGTACGCTTTCTTAACCGGTGACTTTAAATGACGGTTAGCCTACTTGACACTTTGCTCAGAGATGGTAAGTGCTATAAAAATTATTTTTTTGGCAAAACAACGTTTTCCGGGTCAGCTATAGTTAGTTATGCGGAAAACCCACGCCTTTCGCCATTTCTATTGACAATACGAACATTTTAATCTCGATTTAGAATTCCCGATAATATTTTTTTATAAGACAGAGACCTTTTTCTATGGTTTATAAATTACATAATTTTCAAAAATTTTGAAAATGACATTATTGTCATAAGTAAATTGTATAATAATCACCTGTGGCGTTCCTTGTGTTATTGGCGACCGTAGCTATTATTAAAAACAATATATTTTTATTTAGTTATAATGAACTGTTTAAAAGTTATTCTGTTTTAGTTATTATTCTTGTATTTTTATATAGAACTAGCTGGTGCTCTGACTTCGTCCGCGTTCTCTATAGCCTATAGCCTTCCTCGATAAATGGACTATCCAACACAAAAAGAATTTTTCAATTCGAACCAGTACGAACTCTTCAGCTTTATGTAATAGTATAGATTTATGTAATGAACACAATATCTTATCTTTTATTTTGTCTCGTTGGTTCGACCTGCAGATCCTAGAAATAAGGGTTCAACCATATAAAAAAAAATTTAATTTTTTTTTGGTATGTATGAAGATAAATAATATACATATTCATCAGATATTTTGTATGTGATTTTGGTATGTAGGTATACGAATTGTATAATATCAAATTATGCTCACTTTGGAAATACATAATCAGAAAATATGTACTTTGTAATAGCAGAGTAGATACACTGTTTTTCGTTGTTTTTTGCTTTTGGTAGCCATTTACCAGCTTTAATATAAACAACTGGCTGTTGCAAGCATTAGTTTTTGAATTTATTCGCCAAAAATATAATTTTTCTCTTATTTTCTGTCGATTTTCGGCCAGTGGGAGATTACTACTTATGAATAGATTCTTTCGGTTCGTAGAGAACTAGTATCATCAATTTTTTTGTAAGGTTTTCAGTGCATTCATCCGAACTTATAAATTTTAATTTTAGGATGCAATTATATAAACTACCACAATTTGAAAAAAAAAAAGTTCGCATACTTCTTGAGATATTTTAGTACGCTAGTATTATTATATATTCTGAGCTTTTAGGGTACACTGCGTTTCTTAGTCCTTTGGGCAGCCCGTCTAGTGGCAGTAGCCACCCTCTTACAGAAGACCACCGAGAAATGTGTAGTTCATTGTAAAAGTGGTGTAACTCCCTATTTTTAAAAACATCTTTTCTTGCCTAATGGTATCACATTTAGTCATATCTTTCAATATAAAAGTGAAGTAACTCCAATAGTTGCATTAAAATCCCATAGATGAAACAATGATTTTTTTTTCCTACACTATAATTCGCAAAAAGCTCGTTATTCTAAAATTCAGTTACAAGGAGATAGTTCACTTTTACAATGAACGACACAAATAACAGTACGTGTGCTGTTGTGTTACGGTGAATGAATAAAGGATACTAGAGCCAGAGTGAGGGATCACTTACTTAATCCCTCATCCATAATCCTACTATGGTCGGGCAGTGCACTTGCAATACCTGTGGCGTTATTTGTCTTATAGGCAACGTTGCTTGTGCTATAGTATAGCACAAGTCTCCTTCATAGTCAGCCTGTCTATCGAATTTACATAAAAATTAATAATAAGAGAGTATAAACATATTTTTGGTGTGAATTTGTTCTATCGTAGATCAAACGTAATATTAGTTGGACTAACCCTAATATTATGTGGTTCAGTTTTGAATATTAGAAATTAGATTTTTTTACGGCTTTTTAAAATCATTTTCTGTGTTAGTATAAGTAGTATCATAATATAATTGTTGTTTATTTGTTTTTCTTTTTTAATTTTATCAATAAAATAAATTTAATAACATTAGCTTAATAGAAGAAAAAAGACGATTCATCTACCTAAGTATTACACATTTTCTAGATTCTTGATGTTTCCTCAAATGCGCGTAGAGTAATTTACATGTTGAGGAAACCTTGATAAAAAAATCTTTTTACGTTCGAGCAATGTCTCATAAGGTGTTTAGTCTTTTGGTTTACCTATTTGTAAAAATCACAATCGATTTATAAATTGCTTCAATTTAATTCAACAGTTGGTTTTCCGTAAATTGCTCATTAACAACTCGTTTTTCCGATTTATATTTTTAGCGAAGGATATTTTTTATGCTTGATTTTTATCGTACATTAAAAAAATATATCATTCATGGTTTATGATTAGATGGTACCGTCTGGCGTTGTTAGTTAAATGCATTCGGATGGCATAATAAGATTAGTTGGACTCTGGAGGTCGTTAAAGATGATTGTAGTACTTGCTTTACAAGCTCTTCCAAACACTTTTTTTATGTTAACGAGTGGTTTAGCAAGCACACTGTCATCTTGATGTTAGGGGTTACCTAAAAATTGACGTCATTCCTTTAAAAGCTAATCGCTATTATGTGAGAGTTCTGGCATCTCTTACTCGCGCACTATTACATTGACAGTAGCATAGTTGAAGATTTGAGTGGATGAAGGTGATATATGTCGCATTTTTGGGTTTTTTCGTTTTTTTTTTTTTTTTTGCGTTGATGAAGGTAATATGTCCATATAAATGATTACAGACCTTAAGATCGTCGATTTAAGACATTTTTGCAAACTAAATAGTTGAAAAAGGTGTTATGTAGAGTTAATTTTAAAAAGCATAAAGTGCAGAAATGTTTACTTTTGTTAATGGAAGAGGGAGCTATGTTCACTTTTTTTTAAATTAAATAATAGAAGTGTTTACTTGCTCTCATACCATTAATATTTTAGGTGGTTTACATAACTTTACATCATAATTTAGCACAAAAATCAGTTCCGTGGCGACTCATCTCAAAAATTAAAAGTAAAACTTAACCTCGATTTATTCAAAATTGGAATTATGCGACATATCACCTTCATCCACTGACGTCTTCAGTTACTAAGGCAGACGGGCATCCAAATTCACAACCTGCTACTACTTGATGGACGCTGTTATCTATACTCAGGGCTTTTTTGTGGGGGGACGTGGGGGCACGCGTGCCCCCAAATATTTTATATTGTTACTTAAATATAAGTTCACGTTTTATTCCCAAAGGTACTCGTATTATGTTTTTAAACGATAAAAAAAAATTACTCTATTTTTTCCTCAAAACACAGTGGCAAGGAATGAGGAGGGGGTACAAAAAATTATGGACTTACAACTTTCGAGAATTCGCGTGCCCCTCTAAAAAAGAAGTGACAAAAAAGACCTGTCTATACCTACTAATATTATAAAGAGAGAAGATTTGTACGTTTGTATTGTAATGAATAAACTCGAAAACTAGTGGACCGATTTTGAAAATTCTATCACCTATAGAAAGCTACATTATCAGCGAATAACATAGGCTATTTTTTTGTAAAGTTACGCGAGCGAAATCGCGTGGAACAGCTAGTTTAATATAATACAACAACATTTAAGGTTTATCATAATTTTTTATGAAAAAGAAATTCTGGTTTAACTATAGATGCATAAATAAGTCCCAAAGTAAGACTATAAGTAGTAAGTACTTACAGCAGTCAGTATTTCAGTAACTCTCTTAACTATTATAAATGCGAAAATGAGTTTGTATGTTTGTTTTTAACGCTTTGACGCCTTTACTACTCAAGGTTCGCGTTCATCATGAAAATTTGCATACAAGTTGTATGGGATGTAGAGTACTTTTCATCCAGAAAAAAAAAATCCAGTTCGTGAGGTATCATCTAACTAAAATATAAAGTTCAACGCCTGACAAAAATATATGAGCAATAAAAAATTATAAATGTTTTAACACCAAAAAGGAGTGCAGACGCAAAAGCTAGTTTCTTATAGTATTTTAATAGGTAATAAAGTGTGGAATGTAAAAAAGTGATACTGGCCACTTTAGTGGCAAATGCGCATAATTTTGTTTACACTTAGGTACAGTTGGGGTACGAAAACCTTCCTCAATTTACAAATTCACCTTTATCAAGTCGTAGACTCTTTAGTACCTTATGAAACTAAAGCACTAAGCAGACAACAGAAAGACGTTTGACATGAAAGGCATGACTGATATTTGGCCCTAGTGCAAGCAAATGTCGACCTTAAGGTGACAAACCTTTTCTTACTCTGGTTGTACTTAGGTGTGGGAAAAAATCCCTAATATTATCAGTGTGTTCTTAGTTGGTAGTTCTGGAGATTTTTAACGCCTGACGCTCGACACAAAAACGGGGTGTTACAAGTTTGACGGACGTGTGTGGGTGTGTGTTTGGCATAGTAGCTCCCAAATGGATAGACCGATTTTGATCCGTTTTTTTTTTAGTTTGAAAGCTGACATGATCGCGATTTTTTATCGCTACCTATAAATTATAAAGATCTGTCCAGGCGCTCAAAAAAAGACTGAATTAATGAAAATCGTTCATTTTTTTAATTAAAAATGAACTATTTCTATTAATTTTCTGATACTATTTCAGTAAATTTTCTTTTTAGTATATGCCAGTTCTATTTGTACTGTTATTTCTTACGGCAAAAAATATTCAAAAATAATTTGATGCTAGTATTTTTCTAACAAATAAATTAAGCACTAAATTAATGTATGGAACTAAGATCCACACGTAAGATTGCAATGTTTACAATGCATTCAGTATGTAAAGTGCAATTTTACAATAATAATGCAACGATTTAACATGTTGATACTGTATTGACATTGACTTTTATGTGAACACGTCCTTAGCACATTTAGAAGAGGCCATCTCAACAAATCTGGACGTAAGTCTAAATTACAGTTCTCTCTTTGCAAAACTATAAAAATTTCCGTCCAACTATTTTTCTTCTAAACGGTTGCGTCATTACAAATACAATAGTGAACTAATATAAATGATAACAATAGATTTTTACACGAAACTTGGCTTCATTTTGAGCATGGGAGTCAAACTGAAATCTATTTTATTGCATTCCAATAGGGAACAATATTTGTTGATTTTCATTTGGAGCGTTATGACATTTGGATTTGACCTCGGGCGCCTTCATTGTCACATGTTAAAAAATGCTTTTCACGAGATTTGTTTTTAGTGACTTGTTAATTTGTACGAATTCATATGAAGTTTGACTTTATATCATTCTTATTTCTATTTGTATTTTGTAATAAGTATATTATATACATTGCTTTGGTTTATTTATACAAGTTTGTTATAATACTTTTTACAAATAAGAAATACTGAATGTAACTAAACGAAACGTTGCCTCTCACGGCCAAGACTGCTTCCAAAGTTCAAAGTCGCTCAGCAAGCTATGGAGCGGGATAAGCTAGAGGAGTTTTTTTAGTGGTAGACAGGACTGAAATTCACTGAAGAACCAAAATTGTCGACAAAAGTGGCAATGGGCCGGTCACATCTGTTTTAGAGCGAATAACCTATGGGGTATAGACAAGTTCTCTAATGGTAGTAGTACTTTATATTCGTGATATAACTGACGGCAGTATTTGACATTACAGAAGACACCGTGAAATAACTGACGGCAGTATTTGACATTACAGAAGACACCGTGAAATAACTGACGGCAGTATTTGACATTACAGAAGACACCGTGAAATAACTGACGGCAGTATTTTTCATTACAGAAGACACCGTGAAATAACTGACGGCAGTATTTGACATTACAGAAGACAACGTGAAATAACTTACGGCAGTATTTGACATTACAGAAGACACCGTGAAATAACTGACGGCAGTATTTGACATTACAGAAGACACCGTGAAATAACAGTCACAGTCAGTCTTAAGAATTTTCTTTAATGTCAAGGGTCGATAATGATGTTATCATCTGATAATCTAATCCAATTTGAATCACTCTACTGTACAGGCGTCAATATTATAAGAATAATTTTAGTGCCAAAATATATAAAAATAATAAGTCGTCATTTCACTGCAACCTCGTCAACACTTCCGCTTGTATATAATGTTCATATATAATATGTATAATTGTATATAGGTACAATACATATACAGTTTTAGAAGGTCTCTTTTGTGAAAGTAATTACACGCCACGTAATGGCCGATAGATTGACAACACCCAAAAGGTAATTCTATCTAAATTAAATATATAATCCGGTCAAATTAAACCAATAAATAACAGTGACGGTACATAAATTAACAACAAGCTGAAAGTGAGTAAAGTTGTTCTAAACATAATTAAAAATAACATATTAAAACTCGTCATCGTTCCGGTACTTAGAAAAAAAAATTACGCGAGGTCAAAGGTAAAAAAAATGGTTTTTTTTTTCGCGATTTTCAGCTAAACCGTAGGTTTTATCATAAAATTACTGAAGACAAAATTGTAGACCATAAAATTATCTATAAAAAATGTATGAATACTTTTTTTTCTAAGAGCCACCGTTTCTGAGATATAACGATTAAAAAAGTTGTAATTGTATTACAATTTCTCATACTTACGTTTTTAAAAATCACAAGTGCACACGAACGAGTAAATATTTCAAACTTTAAATACAGAATGGTTGAAATGCGTCTGTGCCAAGTAGTTGCAAAAATACGATTTTGACGTCACTCTTTCTTTCATAGTTGTGTACATCTATACTATACTAATATTATAAAGAGGAAAGATTTGATTGTTTGTTTGTTTGAACTGAATAGGCTCCTACTGGAGCGATTTGAAAAATTCTTTCACTGTTGGGAAGCTACAAAAACCTTATAAGCTACATTATTAGCGTGCAACAGCTAGTTGAGAATATTATGTATGTAACACCAGCGACCAACTCCCGGCTTCTCGCGGAATAAATGTTTTTCTGCAAATTAGGTATATACCTACACTCCCTTATCGCTCTTTTCATTAGTGAAAACCGTATTAAAATCAGTTGGGTTATTTTAATCTATCTACTTAGCGCGCGTGTTTGTACTGTATCAACTTTTAGAAGTCCTGTTGTTGAAGCACGGGGCTGTTCCCTGTGTGAGGAGGAATCTTATAACTATATTCTGAAATTTCGCCATACACTGTATGTATAAACAATGACATTTTGAAACTTTGACCATTTGAAACTCTGACGTTATGGGATCAAACCTTCAATATATAAATATAACCTGAATATAAAATTTATCCAAGATAACGAGTATCCTATTATATTAATCCAGGTAATCTATATCCGTTTAGCAGTTTTTCGTGACAGAGTGACCGCAAAATATCTATTCTCACTCACAAACTTTTGCATTTATACGAGTAATACGAGTATAAGTAGGATTACGTGGGTGGGTGTTGTTAATATACCATCCCAAATAAAAACAATAACTCATATTGACAGTTATAAACAAGTTAAAGTAAGTGTCCACTTAATTATGAAAAACACCTTAAGCAAAGGTCGCGGGAGGTCACACAAAAAGTCAGGAAACTACGATGCGCAAGCGCAACACCTGTGTCTGCTCTCAGCCAATGAACACATTGCACTAGCATAGTGTTTAATTGATACTGTTCTTTGTTCTGCAATTTCACCTGGTCCCACAGAATACAGTATACCTCACACTTTCTCTTAAATTCCTCTATTTTAGTTCTGTCTTAGGGGTTCCGAGTTCGATTCCCGGCTAGGCCGGAAATGAATGAAATTGGCTCTGGTCTGGATTTGGAAAGTAGTGGAAGGGCGCGGATTTCCCAGACATTTGGACCGCCCGTCTAGCGAGAGTAACCACCCCTTTACTTTTGTCTATCTTTTATATTATTACTAAATAATGTGTAATATTTTGAACTAAAATCTCCATGTTATCTTTCATATTAGTTATAAGAAACGATAACTCGTATCACTGGTCACTTCGAGAGAATGTTTTTAAAGACATAACAATTATTATTGTCTGTTCTTAGAAAATGGTATACCTACAGCAGAAATGACAAAGTTTAAATAGAATCAATAATGTTATAAAAAAATTGTGCCAGGGATAGTGAAAAAACTTGATAATTAGCAAAGAATTTAAATAAATATTGTGTAAGATTTTTTTTGTCTGAAATTATGTCAATATTAAATCCTAAAATTATATTATAATTTCGCATTTATCGTAGTTCAAATGAGCCCATTGTTTTTTTAATTTCCTCTTTTTTTTCCTTTTGCAGAATTTGGTAATAAAAGTCTCTTAATTTCAGTAACTTCCTGTAATTCAGATTTAGTAAATGGGAATCAGATTCGAAAATTAAAAATACGTATTAACGCTCGATCAATGACGCGTAATTCAAACACATTTTTAAAATACTTTCAAACTTAAATATTCATGAAACCCCATTATCGAGAATTAAACGACATTTTTCCAGTTAAATCAATAAATTCTTTGTACCTAATGCTACAGGTTTCAACCGTTAAAACGAAAACAAACTTATGGTCTATGATCTCCATACAAAACGGATTGATCTCCTTTAGATGATTGTTAGATGATTAGATGATGAAATTTGGCACAAAAATAGTTTTTTACTTGGATTAACATTAAGGATACCCTTTATTCTGTAAAAATCTTACTAATTTTAGATGGAAATTATATTTTATTTTATAACTATAATTTATTTCGGTTTAAAAATTTTCAAATAAAATTTTAACGCTTTAATTTTTCAATAAAAATAAATCCGTTATCCTGTTAAAAGAAAGCCGTAAATAGAATAATAATTTTCCAAATGACATTTTAAAGTAGCAAGCAATTTCTTGTGGCGAATGTCTGGCACTAAACCGTATGAAATAAACTCGAGTCAACAACAGAACGACATAACTCGGAAAGTAATTATTTACCGCGTTCCGGTTTACCCGTTCCGTCGCTGTTAACCGTTAATGAATTACTTAATAGCTAAAACTAGCTTAGCCCGTGGTTTCTGTCTATAGGTTGTCAATCAATCTATAAATCCTATTACCTGTTAGGTTTACAGTTAGGGGCAAAACGTGCGTCTGGTTACTGAGCAGATTAATAGCTGGTTATTAAAAATGGTTATGAATGTGGATAAAGGCAGTTCAATGCTTCAAGGATTTTCTTTCTACGTACATATCGCACCTTCGGTAAGACAAGGGCATAACTCACAATTTTTTTTTAAATGAGCAACTTAAAATATATGCATATATGTCTTAAAAACATTATTTAATTATTAAATTTTTACAAAATTATAGGGCGTATTTGATGAAGAATTGTTTAAAAGCAATATAAGCAGAAGAATACGATATTAAATGCAAAAAAAAAATTTAATGGCTCTCCTGTAAAATTACAAAAAGTACAGTTATGCCCTTGTCTTGCTGAAGGTGCGATATGTGAAGAGTTCAGAAGATACCTATTCACTCCAACGCCGGCAGAGCGTTCCTTGTAAATTGAAATAAAAATATTTAAACATTATCAAAATTACACAAATTAATTGATTTTTGTCTATTATTTGATATATATAACAAATATATGCATATCGTTAGATACATCGTTAGAAGCGTATTTCTACTTTTATAATAAACTGAATACTAGAGGAGATATAATCATATTAAACAAGACAGGATGCGCCCTTACCATACTGACAAAAAAATGGTCCTACTCACTCACATCATGTACTCATCTACTAAAAATAATTTGTTTTTCATTGCTATCTTATGTATTTTTATTTTTTATTGGCGTATTCTGTTATTGTTAAGTGTTCTCAATGGTTGGTTGGACATATCACTGGTAAGTAGGCATTTTCGTATCTTTCTACGCACAGAATGAACACCCGTCATTAGTGCCAATTTCCGATTTTGACACCGGCGCGTCGGTGCCAGGTACTAGGAGCTAACGCCTTGTCCTTACGAAGTAATATAGAAGTCATTGACTAAAACCTTCCTCGAGAACCGTTGCAGTAGTTTTTGAGTTTATCGCGAACAGACAAACGCGGCGGGGGATTTTCTTTTATAATATGTAAGGATGCCATCGCGGCTTGGACACGAGGCGCGGTACGCCAGGCTACAGAGATTTGGAGTGAGCAATTTGTGTAAAAAGTTTTAGAAGAAAACCAACTGTACTATTGTTGGAGAAGTTTCCAAAAGAATGAGATTAACGCGTTCAACCAAACAAACTCTTCAGCTTTATAATATTAGTATAGTATAGAAGTAGATTCTATTAAATACTGTTATGCTACTAATTGACAGATATTAGAAATATAAAATATCTTATCGAATTGCATTCACTTTATTATGTGTTTAAGACACCATGCGGGGTCACACGAGTCACCCGCCGCGTCTTTTCGTTGCAAAAATAATATAAACATGAATCTTACTTTATCAGGTATAAATGCAATATAATAAATTAAAAATTAATGAATTAAATTTAAGTGCACAGTACTCGTAAGAATAATAAATTACAATTTTATGACAACGTATATCCGCAGGAAAGAATAATAATGTCTTATTTTTTGGAAGACGAAAGTCTAGTCTAGTTTTAATACCTCTTAATTTCTAATAGAGAAATCGCTTAATATCATTCAAATTGAAACAGTTAATACTATAGTCTACTATACTCTGATTTTTTTAGACTAGACTGTCTAAATCGACATTACTTAGTGCTTAGTGCATGTTAATTTATATAATTGTTTCACAAAATAAAAACACAAAAAGAACCTATTGTGATAGTTAATGCCTTCAAGTATGGTAATCACAAAGTTCACCTTCCACATGTGAGTTTTGCATTTTTGTACTCTGTGTGTAATTGTTACGATGGTTCTGTGCTGTGTATTGTTTATGTAGTCTGTGGCTTATGTTCACTAAGGTCAGATATGTTTATGAATGACCGTTGAGGGTTTGAGGTAAATCTTCGGCCACACCATTAAGGTTAATGACAAGTTAGAACATACGGAAGTAGGTACTACAAAAGATAATCATTGTAGTTATAGCAATGTTAAATAACAATGAACATCTCGGAAGCAATGGGTATTATCGTAAAGAGTCGTAACATTGGTTATTTTAATGTTCTCGCTAACGACTTCAACGTTTTGTTTATAAAATGAATTAATAAGGAAAGGAAATTTCTTAGTCATAAGCTCTTATTGTTAAAAAAAAAGATGTCAGTCGTAGGACTGCACGTCAGAAGTGAAAACATAGCTTCACAAAAATATTTGTATATTTACATTCCTTGGAACTATTCGATTTTATAATAATGCAAGTCTAGTTTGTGGATTCATATTGTGACTACAGTTAATTTTCATTCATAAGAAAGTGATTTATGTAATTTAAAATGTTACTGTAATTTGAAGATTTTAAACAAAGTTAATGCCAGAGTCCATTACCCTATCCCTTATCCTTAATCGTTCTATGGTCGGCAGCACCTGTGGTGTTGCTTGTGTTATAGGCGACGGTAGCCACCTACCATCAGACCATCACCTACCGACAGACAGGGTGAGTGTACCGTCACCCTGTCTGTCGACCTTAACATAGAAAGTTTAGATAAATGCAATAATAATAAAACCAATTTTATTCTCCTTCTATTTTTATTAAAAAATGTGGCTTGACAAGAACTTTCTACTGTTCGCGTGACCTTTCGATACTTAAGTTGTTTTTACATTAATTGTGTCAACTTTTTTGTAAATGTAAATTCCTAAAAACTGTAACATCTTTTGTAACGATATTAGTCTTTTACGTGGACGTCTTGTGGTCTTGTCGCAACTTCTAAAAATGTGTTAGATACAATATTTATTTATTCTTTGAATGAATTTGTGTAATGTGAAAAATGTTACTACGCAAATACACACTTTTGATTAACATATAATTGGTATAATAACATTGAATATAACATTCAAGAAAATAACAAATTACTTCATAATAATAACGTGACAGTTTATCATCTTTAATGTGACTGTACTTATCCTATTATAATAACGATTGGTGAAGATTCACGGTTTAAACTGTTAGCTAATAAATATTAAATTTAAATACCAATAAATATGGTAAACAGACCGTATTTACGGCGTATGATTTGTAGTTTTTAAACTGACAACTTAGGTGGAAGATGTCACGTATTTACAAGCATTTACCACTGACTTTGTTTGCGGGAATAAATACTTGTACCTCTTATCTTATCACATCTCAGCTATAGGCATTCACTGCCGGATATAGGCCTCCTACATAATTTTCCAATTGGATCTGTTAGAAGAGCCTGGATCCACCGTGTAGGTGCGGTCCTCATCAGATCGTCTATCCTCCTTGTAGATATGGACGCTTGCCGGCCTCAGCTCGAGAATCTTCCGGGCCCAGCGACCGTCAGTTCTTTATACTAGTGTTCAGCCCACTGCCACTTAAGAATGGGTATAAAGCAAACAAAATTTGTAATTTCACCCGCATGGCCCCTTGGACATGACAGTGACACAAAATACGTAGAACTACGCACAACATGCGACGGAAGATAGCGCATCTCGCTCAATAAAAATGTTATAAGTGCCAAAAGTATTAAATATTAATTATTCGTAAACTACAATTTCAAATGAAAAATTGTTACATACAGCCTTAGATAACATGTGAAGTGTAATCACTGATACACTTTTAGCTTTGTAATGTGTGTCATTTTAAAAATAAAACTAAAATCGATGGAAATGAGAGCTCACTTGGTGATTTTTTTCTATCGAGAAAATTTCATTATATTATGTTTTCTGTTACAGACGTCACTTTCATTTATAATGTATTTATCTATTTAAAAAAATTAATTAAATTAGACTTTGTTTACTTAGATAAAATTCAAATCTAGGATTGGCTATTTCTCTTTATGCCCGCTCTTAAACTTACTGATTCGCCGTGATATGTCGGCAACTTTTGTTCTTTTACACATCGCACCTTCGGTAAGACAAGGGCATAACTTACAAAAAAAAATTAAAATGAGTTAAACTTAAAATATATGCAGAAATGTATTAAAAACATTATTAAATTAAAAAAAAATATTTACAAGACTATGGGGCTTATTTGATGAAGAATTGTTTAAAGGAATATAAGCAGAAGAATACGATATTGAATGCAAAAAAAAAAAAAATTAAATGGCTCTCCCGTAAAATTACAAAATGTGCAGTCATGCCCTTGTCTTGCAGAAGGTGCGACATCTCCCCGTTCCTGATCCGGTCTCGCAGTGTAATCCCGAGCTCTCCACAGCTTTTTAAGAGACGTTGAGCTTTCTTACCTTATGCCTATAGTTAGAGACCGAATCTCAGTGCCACATGTCATCACACGTTGGTCAATTTTTTTTGTTTTAAGCCACTGAGAAATTTGGGAAAAGAAGATGTCCTGGAGCTTCCTCCTACTTGAATGTAAACGGATTTTTTTAAGAATTTTTTAAGAACTTCTGCTCGCACGCCGGCAATGTTCCAAAGGACAATAATAGAAATTGCCGGACAGTTTTAAAGCGTGATCAACTAGATTACATCCCCGAGTATTATTGGTCACTTATTCTGATAACCATAAATGTGTGTTCTAATATGTTACAATGTTACAAAGTACTTAGATATTATTTGCTCGAGCAATCGCATTCTACCTCTAAATTTAGACAGCAATGTTTACCGTGTAACTAAATATAGCACATGTTTTTTTATCTATATAAATTGTTTGTTAGATTTTGTTTAGTGATCAAGAGATGTACAGTTAAGCAGTTTTGACGCGTCGGCACGATCCCCAGCGCCGGCGCCGGCTAGTCAGAGGTAATGGCAATGAATTTACGCGCTAATGACTCTTCGCTTCATTACCAGTGCATCTCGAACGTTCTTTGTTATATTTTTGTACATTTTTTTTGTAACTACTGATAGAAAATTGCGGTACATAGGTAGGTACTCGTAATAAGACCATAACATGCTTTCGTGCGGGGGTCAATGAAATATAATTCTTTTTCTGTCGAAACTGTCAACTTATTTGGAGATTACTGAGTTCCAAAACGAAATGTTGTCCATAGCAAAACGAAATGTCGAAGCGTTTGTTGATGGTAATCTTTGCGATGTCTGTACAAATTTAGCTTTTGTTTTTAGTGAACCGTGAACAAAAATTTACAGTGTAATTTTCTAGTCACGTGACGTGACGTTTGAATAATTTGAAAACGGTAATAAATATTACATATTTATATTTTTTGTTATGTAGCCAAAAAAATATAATAATATTCAAGTTTGGGATAATGTCGTTACATGGGCATTACGGTAACCTATGTTTCATTAAATATAAAAAAAATAGTTAAAAACGTTACCTAATCTCAATAATCTGTTTATTTTTTTTATTATCAGCCGTAGGAAGTCCGCTGCTGGTCATATGCCTCCTCATAACTTTCCAATTGGACCGGTCAGAAGTAGAGTAGTCGACCTGCTGCCTGCCTTTATTAAGTCGCCAGTCAAAAAAGTTTAAAAAACTTATTTATCATCAATTACACTTCTATTAAAATATTATTAATTTGTTGTGGTAAAAAGGCTGATACTTTCCCAAACATATAGGTATGTAATTAGTTGGCATTTTAGGCTTGATAATTAGAATAAGTGTACCTATCTTTTCACGTCCTGTCGAGCAAACATCAGTGGCCTTCGTAACATTGGTAACAACAACTATATCGTGTTTCATAAATTTGTCAGAATGACGCTTCTGTAGCATTAGTGTTTGATACAATTAGTTGCTTGCGTAGTTCATGAAACCTAATATATGCTACTACAGCGCCTCCTATTTAATGGTAGCCCATAGACACTTCCTCATATACAGCGTGTCCCAAAAAGTAGTGATATAAAAAATCTAGGAGGTAGAGGACCTCGAGGGGTATCCGAATCAACCCCATGTATGTTCTGCAATTTTTCGTATTTTCCGAGTTATGATTTTTTTTTAATTTTTTACTTAACACTGAGTACCACGAGGTTTTTAACTATAGTGACATGAATTGTTGTGATAGATGCCTGATTTTTTTTATATAGTAAGCTGATGGACAGGCTAATCCGGCTCAGTAACATTTACTATCATTAGATCTTGACAAAGG
This sequence comes from Synanthedon formicaeformis, assembly GCA_945859745.1. Classification (NCBI taxonomy): domain Eukaryota; kingdom Metazoa; phylum Arthropoda; class Insecta; order Lepidoptera; family Sesiidae; genus Synanthedon; species Synanthedon formicaeformis. The sequence continues at coordinate 8,376,569 of OX243965.1, forward strand.
CTCAAAAAAATTGAAATAACAAAAAAATCCAAAATAACGCAATATATACGCAATGTATAGAATTGGCCTTTTTTACTTAAATAGATCGTAGAATTAGCTTTCAAGCTAATTTAATTAATAAGAATAGGGAGTGAGCAGGACAAATCGATCTCTGTCGATATAAAAATATCAGTTTACATTGTTGTAAATTTAAAAATCAAAAAGTCTTATAAGATATCAATTCTCACAAATAACCTACTTACTTATTGGACTTATAATAAAAAAAAGATTTTTCTTCTAAGCAACACTATATCTATTTGTATCTTTGAATCCAATTGCTAACTGTACGCAAAGTGCGTACAGTAATATAATGTAATGTATATTTAACGATTAAAATTGTTGCAAAAATTCCCGCATATATACCACCATGTTGCATACATATTTCAGAAATTATCCCACTCATTTCCCGTGGTAATTTTCAACATCTAAAAATAGCACAGGACGCTCGTAAGCCGAGAGCCAGACGTATGCAGTTTAAAGTATGAACTGGTCTTACAGCGGCTGTAGAATCTGCCCCAGGGTAATTATACTTAATCGCTATTTGAGTTAACGATTCATAATCACAGGAAGGTTGTTTCCGCGTCGTTAACATATTTGTGGCGAAAATACTAACAGCTTTAAGGAACATTGTTCAAGAGTTGAATGTCAGTGGAGACAAAGCGATCAACGACGTCTAAACGTTTTTCTACTTATCTTGCGTCGCATGAAAATTATTCTAAATTACATAATTTGATAACGAATTCTCTCAAGACTTGAGTTAGTTCTAACTAAGATCAGCAAAATCTTAAAAATACTAATAAAAATTAAAAGACATTCGCAGTATTGATTTGCGATGTTGACATAAAATTTAAGTGTAGGTACACTGTCTGTGTCTATATTATATTACATTTATTTTCAAAATTATAATAAAATTTCAAATCAAATTCCCCACCCCCGGTTACCGCACAAAATAATGTAAAAAACAATCATCAGCACACGCTGATGATCGTGAATTTAACTTTATAATTTTTACAAATGATTCGATAGTGTGTATAATAATCTGTCAAAGGCAACCAGGTAGTCTTAGAGGTACATGGTGGATATAAATAAACTCCAAAACGGGTACAATGTCAAGGCCGTTGACCGCAAAACCCGAGCCTCTCGCCGTAATGTATTTTTCTTGCGCTTGCGCCTCTTTTACCTTGTGTTAGTCAATTTATCCGTAGATTGCATGGCAGAAAGTACACTTAAATGGAGCAGTGTAATCTTTAAGCGATTATTTTCGGAGTTTATTGGAGTTTACTCCTTAAGAATCGATTATGAAAATGTATGGGAGTAAAATCAGATGTCACATGTCACACGTTACGCGTTACAGGCTACAATTAATATAATATAATATATTAATATTAATATAATTATATTTATTAAATTATTTATTTATCGCTCGTAAGAAGTAAACTCCATTGATCTGAACTATAGATGCGGCGTAGCAAGCAGAAAGCCCCGAAATCTTTGGTAGTATTAAAATCATACTCGCACTAGCGAGCGACAGTGCGAATTCGTCCACTTCTCTCTCTTTCTCTCTCGTGTGGACAATCTCGAGTGGACGAATTGTACTACTACCATTATTTACTGGCTACGCCGTGTCTATACTCCCTAATATACTTATAAAGTCTTTGGTAAACTCCAGTCGTTTGTCGGAGCTGACACACACACACACACTTTTTTAATTATAAAAGGTTTGTCACATAACATTTACTACAAAAACTAGCTGATGACCGCAACTTCGTACGCGCTGTAGTTCGTTCTTTAAAAATCCCAAAGGAACCTAACATTTTTCCAGATTAAAAATATCCTAGTTTAATGATTAATCTTATTTACAAAAACTTCTGAAATCGTGTGTGTGCTACAAATGTTTTTCTTAGGAATCTTTAAAATTTTAAAAGATTTGTTAATATGTAGTATCTTCATAATTTTAAGATTGTTAATATGTCGTATTAACTCATATTTAATACTATGTATTTGTAATTCTCGGGATAATGTATTGTAGTGTCGATGACTTGGTTAATGTGCCAACATTCCAACGGTGCAACAAAGAAGTCAAGTCAAGATCAAGATCTTTTACATCTTGATAGAAACATTTTCATGGATTTGGTACTATAATTAAAGTTTTCATTCTCGTTAACAAGGAAAATGGTAGGTCATCCGACTGTCTGCAACTTTATTTGATACTAGCTGGCGCCCGCGACTTTGTCCGTGTTGAAAAAGAAAAAAGTAGCCTATCCTGTGTCCTGTACATCTAAATGTTTATCTATCAAGTTTGATTAAAATCAGTTAATTCGTTTAAGAGTTATGGAGGAACATACATATGTACTTACATACAGAAAAAAATTCTAAAAATGGTCAATTTAGTTTCAGTATCATGTATAGAGCCTATAAACACAATATCTGAAAACAAAGTAACTTACTCCATGACCAACCCTTACAGATTTATTATTAGTATTGATTATAAAAAGAAACTACTGTAAAATTCACATTCAATAAATCATGCACCTTATAACGTGGTAAAGATTTTCGATAAAAATGATGACCGCGATTATAACGAATTAGTAATGTCTACCACAATTTTTGAAATTAAACCTGTTGCGAACGATAAATCGGGGCCGTTTTGTGTCATTGACTTTTTGGGATGTTTCGTTTTTATATACAGCATGTTACTAAATAGAAGCTATTCCACAAATTCTATACCCATTTTTTATACATTATATAAAGAATATTTATTTTTTGTTTGAACGCACTAATTTCTGGAAACAGCAGTTGGATTAGTATTATTCCTAAAAACTTTAGAACCTTAGGAGCCGAGATTAAATAAAAAGCCAGTAAATCTCTAAGCAAAAACGAAACAGGTAGGCGTTATGTAATGTGTGATTAATCTCGGCTGCCCGAGGAAAACAAAACATTTAGAATCCGCTATCTTTTAAATTAAATTATTTAAATTTAATTTAAAAGATAGCGGATTCTGAACTGATGAGTGAAACTGTAGGGCTCAGTCAGTATATCATATAAGTACGTTATTATATTATTATGTACTTTTGTTTTTGTATGTTGACAAAATCTAGTTGAGGGATCAAATGCTATAATGAGTATCTGTGGCCCCTAGATGGACTTCCAGTGGTATGCATGATTTAACCATACTGTATCTTAGGCATATACATTATAACTTTGAAATCGGACCATCTGCTTCAATGCACGCAAAAGCAAGCTTTGGTCGCATTTAAAAATTATTAATAAATTCATACAGTCTGTTTCTTTTTTAAAGTTATATTAGTAAGTAACTGAAATAATTAATTAACAGGTACATACAGTTTTTACATGTATAATAATATTTTAAATATAATGAATTGGGTAGAATGATGAACAATTTTTATTAGTAATATTACTTGGATTTAAGTGATTAGTAAGAAGTAAGAGCAAAGCTATTGTGATCCATTTCAAGCAAAACTGTTCGATCGAAAATTAATATGATATATTTTCAATTCCCTGACGTTAAAAGTGTAAATAAAAAAAAAAGCGCACTGAATAGTTCATTTAGAAATACAATAAATTGCGTGTTCTAAGGAATCGTTTGCAATTGGTTTGCAAGTCAAAAGTCAAGGTTAGAAAAGACCACGTTGAAATGGACAGTCATATGTGTCATGTAATCAGTACATACGCAAAAGTCATTCAATTAACAATATTGTAATGTTACGAAACTTTCCAAATGATATTTCACGAGTTTTAAGATACCGAAGGTCACATATTGTGTTACTCGCATGTATGCAACATTGTCAAAATGAGAAATAACTATAATAATAAGATCAAAAAAACTCCAGCTGTACTTTTTTGAATTCATTCTTGGATAAAATATGATAGATATGATAGCTAGTAGGCTGCTACACTATCTGTGACTATAAGTATTTTTACTACGCCAGAAGTTGTCTTATCATTTACTAAAACTTATAATTAATGAAATATTTTAGCAAAATGTTAGCATTCCGATTGTTAACAAAAAAGAAAAGTGACATAAATTGCTAGTAAAGATACACAGTGTTGAAACTTGGTTTCTTACTATTGGCCTCATAAGAAAACTCAACGTCATTCAACGAGCTATGCTGTGGCTATGGTATACATGAGCTGTGGCTATGGGTTGCTCTGCGAGATCGAATCAGAAATAAGGTAAACCGCAAACGAAAGTCTCCGAGAACCCGTCGGATTAGTAAGTTGTAGTGGCAATGGTAGGACCAAAGATTTAAATCGAAGATGCGGCGTAATCTCCTCGCGCCATACTAAAAACACACCGAAAATTCTTAACAAAGGTATATCTATTTTATACTTTTGTCTTTAGTATAATGTATGTTGTATTTTGCCGCATCTCTCGATTTAAATCTTTGGGTAGGACACATAATACGGAGATCCGATATGTGTCGTTCATTGTAAAAGTGGTGTAACTCCCTATTTTTAAAACCATATTTTCTTGCCTAATGGTATCACATTTAGTCATAACTTTCAATATAAAAGTGAAGTAACTGCAATAGTTGCATTAAAATCCCATAGATGAAAACAATGAATGAATGCTTATATTTTTTTTCCTACACTATAATTCGCAAAAAGCTCGTTATTCTAAAATTCAGTTACAAGGAGATAGTTCACTTTTACAATGAACGACATATATGGCCGCTGGGGCCGACCGAATGGTTCTCTAATGAAGACCACGGACCGGCAAGCGTAGTGTAGAACGTCCACCCACAATAAGTATGGACAGACGATCTAAGAAGGACCTCCAGTCGACGCAAATCCAAGCTGATTGGGACCAGTCTTATAGGAAAATTATTTGGGTGACTCAAAAAAAGTCTTAAGTACGGCTGAGATGACGATGATAAATAGGCTATCCATTTCGACATAAATAAACCACTTCGATAAACCGAAAACCAAAATCTTCAATGCAACATAATAAATCCAACTGAAGGGAAACTGTCTGATCCTTTGTTTTCTTGGTGGAAGATAATATTATCATTATAAAGTATATCAGTATGAATAACTTAACTCATTCGCGACAATTGACTGCTTTTATTTTTGTAAATTGTTTTTTTGAGGCATACTTATTGTATCGTTCAAATGGCATTCACCGATGGTTAATGAAGTTTTGACGTAAATCGTCTTTAAATTTGCTTCGGGGAACAAAGTTTGATGCTGTAACTATTTAATTAAATTACATATTCGAATTCGTTGGATATATATAATACATCTTCACGTAAAAAACACGGCCGTGTCCACGGCAGCCCATAACTAGAATATAACTTAGATTTTTTTCCTCTTATTACGCCTACCTTTTCATCTAGTAGGATATTCTCATCATAGCTTGTTTTATGACAAGAATTGCTATTAATATTCCTCCACTGACACCGTATTGCAGTTAGGGTGTTAACTAAAAATAACTCTCCCATAATAACTATAATCACTATCTACGAGATAATCAATCTCTATCACAACTTTTACAATAAAAATCTCGGTTTCGCATTGAGCGTCCGCGATGATTATTACATTACATTGGTAGGGGAGTCCACGATGCTAAATGTGGAGGCACTCGAGCGTCGTGGGGACCTATTGGACTTTGAAGATTGGATGGTAAGAAGAAAAAAAGGTTATATAGAGCGTCTACGGGCGTTCAAAAAATCTGACATATAATCGTCAGATTAAGAATCAGCACGAATCAGGAATTAAGGCTGAACCGTCTGTAAGAAAATCTGACGCGCTCGAGTATTACAAAATGGCAATCGTCAAAAATCTTTTTTGCATTTTCAAAAAGCTGCCACGAGCTTGCGTTATATCCGAATCATCTGAATTTTAAACGGGAGCTTAGTTAATGTTCGCTTAACATCCTCTCTGAAAATCTGACGCACTCGAGTTGTATTTAAAATTTTACCCCAACCCCCACCAACCCCAAAAACCAAACCGGCAGATTAATACATATCCGTTATCGGAGACACGCGGGGAATATACATTGGCAATATCTGACGCGCTCGAGTAAATCCAAAAGTCCCCTCTTGGACTCCCCTACCACAACGTGTGCTGATGGATGAGGGTCCGATCAATCACCCATTGCGCTTCTACAACCGGACTGGAGGGCTCTTTGACGTGGGAATGGGGATGAAGTATTAGCATTAATAAGATAATGCTTTTACAAATTGACCTCAGCTGCCAACAAGTCCAAAGTCTAGACCCTATGTTACGTTTTGCATGTATGTAGGTGTTATCCATATATCCATAATTCCATTTTCTATACTAATATTATAAAGAGAAAAGATGTGTATGTATGTGATGAATAAACTCAAAAACTACTGGACTGATTTTAAAAATTCAGCATTAAAATTTTATCAGCAAGTAACATACTTAGCTATATTTTAAAAAAATACACAGACGAAGTCGCGTACAAAAGCTAGTATAATACAGACTATAAAAAAAATTGAAGTTGCTGATTTTGACCACAAAATAATTGCTTTTACTAAATGTAGTGTACTTATAACAAAAAATCAATTTTGTAACAATTATGTCTCTCTGTCTGTCTGTCTGTTTGTTCCGGCTAATCTCCGAAAATGCTCAACAGATTTTGACGGGTTTTCACTGGCAGATAGCTGACGTAATAAGTAACTGTGGCTACTTTTAAACTATTTTAGAAAAAAAATTTTGTAAGTGTAGGTATTGTATGTATGTATGTTCCTCCATAACTCTTAGCGCCTCTTTCACAAACGTCAAGTAGGCCAAACTGTCATTTAAAGTCACCGGTAACCGGGAATAATTTAGCTGATATACCTTTGTTTGTACGGTAAACGTCCCAAACATTAAATAGAAAATAATTAAAAAAAAATTGGCCTTCGAATGATGCAGTAAACCGAGTGCATAATTCAATATAACAGAAAATGATTTCTAAAAGTAAGTAATCAACACTTTAATTTTAGTTTGTGAAAGAGGCCCTTAAACGAATTAACTGATTTTCATGAAACTTGGTAGATAAATATTTAGACTTACAGGACACAGGATAGGCTACTTTATTTCTTTTTCAACGCGGACGAAGGCGCGGGCGCCAGCTAGTATAAAAATAAAAATAGAAAATTCAACTATACCTACTGAAAAAATATTATAATGTTTTGTTTGTGTTTTAATTTTATTGTTTAAACAATAAAATGTTTTAACATCAGAAAAGGGGGCGCGGACAAAAGCTAGTTTTAAATATAATTAGTGTTTGCATTATGTTTTTTTTTTCCACTAATTTGCCTATAAAAATAAAATAACTAAACAAAATTGGTTATTTCATTTTACGGTTACAATTTTAAACCATTACAATTGTTTAATCGTATAATTAGTGTATGTTTTAATTAGTACTTACTAACTTATAAAACTTGGTTTGCCTGACCTATTACCGGTCGTTTTGTCTTGAAAAAATACTTAAAAAGACTATCCCTCTATCTATGAGTGAAGACAGAATTAAAATCGGTCCAGCCGTTCTCGAGTTTTGCGCTTAGCAACACATTTAGGGATTCATTTTTATTTGTAAAAGGTAATAATAATAAAAAGGTATAATTCCCTAATATGAGCATTCCTCTAATACCATACCTTACCATAGTCTTCAGGAGCTATAGCAGCTATTGCGTGTATTTATTACAATCTTCGCTGTAAATGCTGTAATTGTATCACAATATAAGTACACATTAAATTCGTATTACCTACCTAGTTACTGCATATTTTTTTTTGAACAAAGACTGCTTAGTAGTACTTACGAGAAGATCATAATAAGATGAATAACAACTTTTTTCAAACAAACAAACAAGCCACGAGATAATAAGTCCCAGGAAAACCGTAATCGGATAACGAGATGTCAGACTGTCGTCAATAGAGGACAACTGTGCGGTACTGAGTCATTTTTATCTGGAATAACTTCTTCACAAAACATCTTTGTTTATAATACATACGAGTAAGATAATTATTTAATCGACAGGAAACAGTTTAATATATAATATACATAAGGTTGCAATATTTATGTCAACTTTTTATTCCCTTTACAGTAAGTTATGTTTTCGGGGTGCTAACTTAAAATAAGTAAATTAATTTTTTTTTTGTTCAAAATGTGTAGAATCGAGTAGTATTCCTATATATATGTACAGTCAGGGTATGAAAAACTTTGTCAGTTTTCAAATTCATTCCTTTATGACAGACTGACAGATGATTGAAATGAAATTTTGGCATGACTGCATCAAACTACTACAACATGGAACCCGCGTGCCATACAAAACACTACGAATTTTATGGAACATTTAAAAGTGACATATGCGTAGAGCATGAACTGTCATTTAAAACAAAACAAACATAATAATAAGTACGTAATTTAAAGAAAATGTGACTTTACGTCAACCCCTTAGAGTTTAAAATGAAATAGTAGAAGTTGATCGTTACTACCTTTTACCATTGACGCGTGAAGGCAAGAGTCCGCCATGATTCTGTCAAAGGCGTTCTTTTTATGTGCCGCTTTGGAATTTGTGACGCAAATTCCATTGTAGTATTTCGATGCATGACTGAGATATAATTATTTCCCTGGTGCAAGTAAACGTATGGGCACGGAATACCACAATAGCAAAAGTACCTATGGGTATCTGCTAAGTTGGGTAGAAGGTCAATTTAGAGCTATCAGGTGACATCACTTATATATTTTGTAAAGGCTCATTTCTATAACATAATATATTTTGTAGAATAACTATAACTGGGCAATAACTAGCTCACACGAATATAAAAATAGTATTGTTGTTGTTTTAGCTTTATAGTGTTGTTTTGTTCTTTTTTGTTTTTGTATTTTGGTGTATTTTTGCATATAAATATGTATAAAGTTTCTCGCTGCATAAAATTACTTAAACCAATTCGTGGAAAATGTCGTTGATTGCACTGTTACCTTTATTTATGTATGTTTCTCTTTTATCAAATTTACTTTTTTTTATGTTAGGGTCGACAGACAGGCTGACGGTCCACTTGATGGTAGGTGGCTACCGTCGCCTATAACACAAGCAACGCCATAAGTGCTACAAGTGCGCTGTAGACCATAGGATTAAGGATAAGGGATAAGGAAGGGATGGGGTAATGGGCTCTGGCATCCCTTACTCACTCACCGAAACACAACAGCACGTAAATGCTGTTGTGTTTCGGTGCTGTTGTGTAATTGTTTGTTTTCCTAAATAAAATAACTTCTTTTTGCTATTCGTCTCTGTCAGACAGACTTTACTTTATCATAAAAAGTGTATAAGTATAATTCCAGATCACCTAACTTAATTGTAGTGTCATTATCAATAACTTTTTTACAAGAAAACATCAAGAATGCGTACATGTTTTCGATAAACTAAAAATAGCATAAAATAATATGAATATTCTAATTAAGCGAACGTGTTATCAAGATATTACTTGAAAGTTTTGTATCTTTGGCACACTAAGTAGTTCTGAGAACTATATATTTTATTACTACTCATACATAGCTAGTGTCCGCGACTTCGTACGCGCTGTAGTTCGTTTTTTGAAAATCCTACAGGAACCTAATATTTTTTCGGGATAAAAAGTATCATATATGTTAATCCAGGTAATAAACTATATGTGTGCCAATTTTCATTCAAATCCGGCACAGACAAAAATTCTAAAAACCTATTTTTTGACCTCGGTAACATAAGGTAACAACGTGTACAAATTTTACAGACTCGGCTCGTTTTATTTTATTGTATGTATAGATATAGATTATTATAAACTTATTTTGAATTAAATTCATGCACTAGCGTAAACAGTGCGTAAGCATTACTTACTTGAATATAAATTTACAAATAAATGGCATGTTACAGATTTATTGTGATTTATCGTCATAAGTTAAATCAATTTGCTCGGCTTACCGATAATGGTTATATAAATCAAGATAGATATTTTTAATAACTGTATTATGAGAAATGTGAATTTGCTTATTCAAGTTGCAAGAACGTACACATTAGGTATATTAAAGTGCATTTAATTGTTGTTACAGTTATTTAAAAGTATTATTATCTTACCAATATTATAAATGTGAAAGTTTGTGAGGATTGATGGATGGATGTATGAATGTTTGTTACTCTTTCACACAAAAACGTCTCAATTGATATTTGTACGCCGAATTTTCCGTTGATCTTATTGAAGCAATAACAAAACGTCATCTGGTGTTTACCATACCTATGGTCATTGCAAATAAAGAACTATAGCAGACTAATATTATTATTAATGGAATTTTATAGTGTTTAGGCATTCTTATAAGAATTAAAGGAAGAATCTGTTGATAGGAAAATGATAATCCACTGTCTTAATGGTAGGTAGATGTGGCTACGTATTGCCATTACTTCCTACTAATATTATAAACTAGCTGCTGCCCGCGACTTCGTCCGCGTAACTTCGTAAATTATATACTAAAACTTTCCTCGAGAACCACTCTATCCATTGGAGAAATCAGCTTGAAAATCGGTACAGTAGGTTTTGAGTTTATCGCGAACAGACAGACAGACAAGACGCGGCAGAGGACTTGTAAGTGATGTTCGCATAATATGAGTATTATGAGGATGTATGGATGGAATTGGATGAAATTTGGTACACATATAGTTTATTACGTGGATTAAAATATAGGATAGGATTTTTATCACGAATTAGCACGAATTATGAAAGGATTTTAATCACTTTGTTTTGTAAGCTGCAGATAAAATGTGTACTTAGATCTGATATTATAATAAAAGTAAACACATTACGTTGAAATTAGAAAACGATTTTGTATAAAAGACCTATCAACAACTCTACATAATATAAGAGGGAGTAGCTTTCCTCCTCTGTCTGTTTGTCTGCCTGTCTTTTCCTAAATCACCATACTGATTGGGATAGTGTTTTCACTAATGAAAAGAACGATAAAGAGGAAGAGTTGTGTACGTATATAATTTGCAAAAAAATGCATCCATGTAAAAAAATCTTTCTGCATTAAATTGTGTTCATAAAAATTCAATGCAACATTCAATGAGTGTATAAAAAATTGAAATGATGATTTACAATTTTTGTTTGTAAGTATAACCGGAAATTCGAAATGACCTTTATAAACATCAGAGATTCATTGCAATTTTTACAATATTTATTTTTTTGTTGACATTGTTAGTCTGACAACCTTCAGACTGAGTGCAACAAAATGTTTAGTACGTTTGAAAATAACTAGGAATCGTCGTGAAGGCAGGCACCTAACCTTACCTTATGCTATATGTGGTATCATCAATAGTTAACAACAATATATTGTCAAGTAACTTAATTGTATTATATTATTTATTTTTTAAATTAAAAAATGTCGCCATTAGATTTTTTCTAATAAGTATAGGCTGTACTTTTTATTGTAGGTTAAAAATCTATAGCAAATTCCAATGAGAAATTTCTTTGGAGTAATTTCGAACATTATTTACAATTTTGTTTAATAAAAAAGGATATATTGTACTCGATAACATGTAATAAATATATTTAAGTAAAAAATATAATAAATAAATTTTATTTATTTCAGACATTAAATTTTATTTATTTATTCCAGAATTATAATTACTCCAAATTAGATGAGAATTTTAGGAAGGTAATAATTGGATACAATAATATTTTGACCCACACCCACAGTTAATTAAATTTTAAAACATTTGTGTTGTAGAAAAATAAATGTAAAGGTTATATTAAATAAATAAATAAAATAATTACTAAGGCAATAATTCTTATACCTATTATTTCTTCTTAGTTTCGTACTAATGTTAAGGTACATACAAAATTAATTTGCCCAAATATTTCATACGTAGTTGTTGACAGTTGAAAACCAATACAACTGGTATACCGTTTTATTTTGATGTACCGCTACATCCACTGGCTTCTGTTTGTTAGACAACTCGTCAAACCGGACCGCTTCACCAAAAATAGGGCCTTTTATTTGTACTTTTACATACGAACGAATAATTTTCCTTGTCTATTCTTAGTGGACAATTTTTTACATGGGAAAAATTCTTATGCGGGAATCTTCTTAGTTCAGTTGATACATTAAGCAATAAAAATGGCGTAGAAGGCGATATTTCTATCTAGCTAGGCTCTTCAAGTTACATTAGAAATTTACTTAAGTTTACATTAGGAATAAGTGTATAAGATTCAGTACTTCCAAGACTTCTTTAAAGCTATACGTATCCATATAAGTATTATATTAAGTTAGTTACAAGTGTTCAAAGTGCTCATATTTTAAAATTCTTAATTCAATTAGACAAAACTTAACCTTAGACCAGACTTTACTTTAACGAATTAAAATCGGCGCTGCACGCTAGACTTGCACCCTTGATGTTACTTGTGATAATAGTCCATAGTATATTATATGGCATACTAATATGAAGCAGACCGTCGTCGTCGACCTGTCTGCCGTCCTTATCGTAACAAAGAAGGGCTTAAGTATTCTGCCATTAGCAAACTGAAACCGTTAACCCTGAGACACGCTTCTAGAAGTGAGACCTTACGTCGTGGTTCCGTGATATAGCGAAGGTCGTAAGCAGACTTTGAATTCAAATAGTCTCTTAGAGTACGCATAGATAGAAATATGTACCACTGAAATATGTTGACGTTATCAATGACTTCTATATTACTTTGTGAGGACAAGGCTACCGCTCCTAGTACGTGGCGTGTTCATTCTGTGCTTAGAAAGATACGTAAATGCCTACTTACCAGTGATATGTCCAACCAACCAATGAGAACACTTTACAATAACAGAATACGCCAATAAGAAATAAAAATACGTATTAAGTTGGCAATGAAAACAAATTGTTTTAAGTAACTATATGTGCAAATTGGAGGACCATTTTTTTGTCACTAGTAGTATGTTAAGGGCGCATCCTGTATTGTTTAACATATCATTGGACGTTATATCACTTTCAAAATTGTAAGAGAAATATTTCAAGCAAAAATTGTTTTTAAATAGGTACTTATATTAATAAATAAGCTAAATCTTTAGTTATTAAGTACTTTATAAATAAGGCTCTATTTTTTGGCAACACAAGATTCACAAGCAATAACAGTCTCGGCTTGCTACGAGATGACGTTTTCAATACGCGCTTTAAATATTAATTTATTATTAAAAAAATTAAAGCGCGTATTATTAAAACAAAGCTCATTACAAATAAAAATACTATCCCAATCAACATAGTGATTGTTAGGACAATATTATTATTATACTTATATTAATTAACATAGTGAATGCGTTGCACACAAACTCGTGTTAGGTACTTCTTAACAAATGCGGCCGAATCGTGACCAGATCACAAACGTAACAAGCATTGTACCTGCAACTGATAAAGATAAGAACTGATTGGTAGTCATACCCGTGAGTTAAATATAACGGTTCTTTGTTCTTAATTACAATTCTCGTTTGAGCACCTAGCTTAATAGCCCGTAAACGCTTGTTACTTGCTGAGTTTAATGCGTTTCAATTTTATATTTAATCGAGTTACATATCAAAGTTTATCATCGGCTTTTATTGCTTTTCATCCATTCAGTTGTAAAAGTTTATATGGAGTATCAACTGCTTAACTTATGATATAATTAAACATTAGCCATGGAAGCGATCAAGTCTAAACAAAATAAAATAGCGACAGTTTCTTCTTTACGAGTTTTTACCGATAAGTCTTGAGACAAATTGTTACAAAATTTATATGACTTACTTACTTCCAAGTATTGTATTCCCTAATAGTTAGGTTTCGACATCGTTACTCTTCTAGGACAGGACAATTTTTTGCGATGTTTTCCTTCGGCATTAAAGCATTTATATTTGTATACTAACTGGCGCCCGCGACTTCGTCCGCGTTGAAAAAGAAAAAGTAGCCTATCTTGTGTCCCGTACGTCTAAATGTTTATGAAGTTTCATGAAAATGAACATACATACAGAAAAAAATTCTAAAAATCGTCAATTTAGTTTCAGTATCATGTACAGAGCCTATAAACACGATATCTCTGAAAACAAAGTAAATTACTCCATGACCAACCCTTACAGATTTATTATTAGTATTGATGATGTTGGCATTATTCACTAAGATTTTCAACATGATGGCAGCTAAATCGTGGGAAATTGCAATACGCACAGAAAAAGATGTGTGGATGATCTTTTTTTTTTCGGGATAAAGTAATATCAATAGTTACTGCTCTAACATAATTTTAAGTTACCACCTTTTCGTGTTGCTTGGGGACGCTGTCAAAAAAGGTAGACATTAGATAAATTGTAAGGGCCATCACGAGAATATGAGAATAGACTCTGACTTAACTTGCTCGTGCAGTGGAAATTAATAGTAGACGGTCTGCCCAGTAGAAGTGTTTTACTGGCATAAAAGTATTCAAAAATACAAGGTCGATGTTGGAGAGTCTAATCACCAATATATCGTTCTAATACCTATATCGTCATCATATAGTCAGTTGTCTGAGCTCTTAGTTTGACGTTTTCTTTGAAAATAATTGGCAAAGGAAGTTTGGTTTGTGCAGTTTCTAACATTTTGTTGTGTTTTAAGCGAATAATCACGTTTGTCATGTCTTTGTACTTTTAAGGATAAATCTTTTTAAAATCTGTCTGTTTAGATAGGTACTTTAGAGGACTAAGAAACGCAATTATTACCTATGTGAATAATACTCACAATCACTCCATTAGATACGCCAGAACAATGTAATTATTCAGTGGTGTTTTGCTATTTTTTTTTAATGTTAATGTTAAAATAACAATAAAATATAAAGAGAACCGGTTGAAATTTCTAAATAAACATAATCAGAATTATAATGTGGTACCATTACTCCACCATAACTTTAAGATGTTGGCATTTATCTTGATGAACTTGCAATCATTAAAACGTGCTGTAAATTCCAAGTGTGCGTTTAAAGTACAGGATCCCTATTTTTAGCCGGGTTTGCTCCGAGTTAAACCTTTTTTCTTCGCTCAACTGACGCCGGGACGGGTTGCGGTGTCGCTCGTTAGACTCCTTTACTTTATAGAAACTTGCGTTTTTTTTTAAATTTTGTTGATGTATTTACCCTACCTTTAGTCACATAAATAGGTAGATACATAGGAATATTTATTTCGTCCTAAATATAATATAAAACGTGATAGGCTAAGAATTGATAAATGTTAATATTTTGAATACAAATGTGTAAAATTTTAAGGGATAATTTGCGCAAAATTTCTCAATTCAAAATTGGTTTTCTACCAAAATTACTAATTGAAATTCTAAACATACACAATATTGCACATATCATGTAGAACCCTCGAGTTTCTATTGAGTCCAAACGCACTAGGTATATTTATAAATTGTAACCTATGTTTCAAGCTGGAACCAATCTCTTTATTACACATACTCACAAAATTTCATTGAAGTCGGTTGACCGGCTTCGGAGATTGGCTTGAACGAACATCGTGACACGTGATTTTTATATATTAATTATACGGATATACGAAATTACCATTTAATGACTTTAAATTAAACTTAAACCTTAGATACTAGCAGACGTTTAGATCTTAGCTTAGCTAAGATAAAAATACTTCTGCATGGAGTTTTTCCTAGTATCTTTTATTTTTAATACTTTTGATTTTTGATAATAATGTAGAATACCTATTTTTATGTTGTAATTCAGTATAGATATATTTACTTAACTTTTTTATTGCACAATTGTTTTTTGCCATGAATGAAATTGAATATAATTAAATATAATTAATACTAATAAGCTTGTCTGCTTAAAAAGCTAAAAAAACTTTTAAGTTTATTAATTATTTCGATAGTACTTATCATTATCGAATTTAACAACACAATATCAATCAATCATCATCAATCGATATCATATCATCAATTTCTTTTTCAACGCGGACGAAGTCGCGGGCGCCAGCTAGTCATTTACTAAATATCAACACATTCAATTTCAGTTTCCAACGCCTGCCGCCGGTAATAGAGCAACTGATCCCGCCAACGAAACTGTTGCATGTAACAATCAGAACAGGTACGTCTTCGAAAATTTTTATTTTAACAATTTTATGTACTTACTAGCTGGCGCCCGCGACTTCGCCCGCGTAAAAAGAAAAAGTAGACTATCTTGTGCCCCGTACGTCTAAATGTTTATCCACCAAGTTTCATGAAAATCAGTTGATTCGTTTAAGAGTTATGAAGGAACATAGATACATACAGAAAAAAATTCAAAAAATGGTCAATTTAGTTTCAGTATCATGTATAGAGCCTAAGATAAACACGATATCTCTGAAAAAAAAAAAAGTAACTTACTCCATGACCAACCCTTACAGATTTATTATTAGTATTGATGATAGGTAGTTTAGAAATGAATTCCGAAAAAAAAAACATTAAGTACCTAGTAAAAAAAAGTTAGTGAAAAAAAAGTTTCGTCGAAGAAAGTCCAGCCAATCTTAGATTGTGGTACTACTTAGTAGTCTGGTGTGGTAAGTCATACCTTCCCACGTAATCTCTAATTGCTTGTAAGCAATAAGCATTATATATATTTATACCTTACAAATAAATGGATAAAAGCATTGTGGCGACCTCCTTTAACAAACTTTTTGGTTGTTTTTCGTTTTAGTTTTTGTTCTACTTCTTTGAAAGAAGAAACGCGAATACGAAAACAGTGCACATCTGACGCAGCTATAGAAAGCACGCGCTTTCATGTCATAATTTGTAAATACGTGTTCTCGCTCTTTGTAAACTCGACAAATAAAGTGATTAAGATTGAACATCGATACCTTAATTCGCAAAACGAATAACGCCACTTTTGGTTGAAAATGACTTTGATATGGGAGAAACTAATGACAATTAGAATTTAATTTTTAAAAGGTCTATCGGTTAATACGAGCCATAATTTCCAATGTAAAATTTTTCTTTTCTCGTATCATAAAAAAAAAACTTTATAACGTTTTTAGTCTTCCCTGTAAAGTTTGCCTCAGAGGAGTTATTTGGTTTGCGAATTAAGGTATCGACATTCTTTGTATGTTTTAAAATGATAAGGTCTGTTTTCAGTAATCAATACCTATTTCAAATCTAAGCCTTAGCGAATTTTGAAATGAATGGAATTTGTTATCGAAACTGATAAAGCACTTTTCTGGTCGGCCATACATAATGTATATTTTAATTATCTATATAACGTTATATAAATGTAAATAGCAAAATGTGGTGTTATCCTTTATTCTCACCACAGCATCATTAACTTATGATAATTTAATAATACATACAAGATATATAGACGACCTAATAATCGCCGCGAGTCGACTTTGGATTCAGGTTGCTTCTGACCGGTCCCACTGGAAAATTATAGGGAATGCTTATATCCAGCCAGCAGAGGGCGTTCTACGGCTGTTCTATAAAAAAATCTATATTATAAAAATATACCTAATATAATGTTTTATAAAAATAAAAAAAACACATTTTCTCAGTTTTATAATATATTTTCAATTAATGTATATACCAATATTTTAAAGAGATTTGTATTTTTTTGTAAAGAATAAACTCAACACTCCTTTCATCTATAGAAAGCTAGATTTAGCAGCTAGTTATATTTTACAAAGTTACGCGGACGAAGTCGCGTGCTACAGCTAGTACCATGTATAATTCTTCTGTACGTGTGTTACAGTAGGTCACTGAACTTCTAAAAGGCTGGACCGATTTTAATGTAATTTTGTGTGTGATTGAGTGGATGTTTGACCCAATTTATTGTAGATTCGATTTAGATTTACAATTAAACTCGGTAGGCGGCGTTGTGATCGGAGTTAGAGATTTCTTTTTCGTTTTCATTCGGGCAAGATATAGTCTCCCGCGGGTCCACTAGTAAATTTATAGTTTTATCTATAGTTAATTAAACTATAAATTTACAACCCAACTATTAAATTAAGTGCCTCTTTCACCAACTACAAGTAAAGTGTTGATTAGTTATTTTTAGAAATAATTTTACGTTTTATTTAATTATGCTCTCGGTTTACTGCACCCTTCGATAGGCGAGTTTTTTTTATTATCTTTTTAATGTTTGGGACTTTTACCGTACAAACAAAGGTATATTAGCATCATCATCCCCGACGACTGGTGACTTTAAATGGCGGTTAGCCTACTTGACACATGGTGAAAAAGGCCCTACATAAAATAACTATTACCTTCTTAACATAATGCTAGAATGCAGCAGCGCAGCGCCACCTAGTGGTTAACGTGGAGCGCTGCTTCATTCCCATACAAATTGACGTTTACGCGTTCGACGCGTTTGATCGAGTAAAACTCGCGCTAGCCCCTCTTATTTACCACAGTACCCTAATGTTATATATTGCAGTGGCTGTTATCAAAACGGTAAATCACCATAGGCCCTAGACAAAGTGCATTCGATTCGATTCGCTAAATAAAAATGTATGGGATTGACATATGCCTTCGCGTGATTTAGCGAAGGCATATGTCAATCCCATACATTTTTATTTAGCGAATCGAATCGAATGCGAATCGAATGCACTTTGTCTAGGGCCCCAGGAACTCTCCCCGAATGCGCTGTAGAGATCTCCAAAGCTGCTAGAGGACTTTTAGTGCGTTTGTTGGACCCTGAGCCACGAGTCCGCATGAGAAATATTCGGCAGCTTCAACAATCTGCCTTTTATATGGGATATAATTTTGAACATGTGAAGACGAAACAGGTTTGTAATATACATTGGCTCAAATAACACTTATTTCTTACGAGGTTAAATCAAAAAAATAGATATGCATAAGTAGTATTTAAGTATTTTTGTCACAGTTTTTTTTTTTAAATTTAATCCATCATTATGACACTTTTCTACACCGAATAATTTCAATTGTTTAATCCAGAGGGTTGCTCTGGCAACCCTTAATCGCTCTATTTTTCTTTTATTTTACGGTGGTCTTCTATAAGGGGGAGCTGCCCATATGACTGCAAAACCCAGTGTGTCCTGTTACTCGTTTTAGTTAATTTCGTTCTTGCTAATTTTTCATCAAGAAAAAAATATCAATAAATAATAGCACCCGTGTCATTGTATTACGGTGCCCAAATAAGAAATTTCTAAGCCTCTCTTGTCTTTTACCTTGCTATAATTTAACTAATCAACAGTTGAGACTCTCTTGCTAGTCGCAATTACTGAGACGCCTCTGATATTCTTTAGGTCCATACTAGTTCCTATCAAGTCTGTCTGGCTCGCTGACACGTATTCTTAAAAAAATATCATTGTTTGTTTAGTGTATAAAACAGATAAATAGTGATTATATTTTTTAATATTATTACAGATCAATCCGAAATCAATTTTGGACCGACATTTCCCTGAAGGCGTTTCATCGACGGCATCTCAGGTTCCTGGCAATGACTTTCCAACGTTCGACCAACCCCATTGTGACCAATCTCTCTAAAGTTAATTTATAAATCAAAATAAATGTAAACAATAGGCAATTTGTAGAGTACAAGTTATTCTTTCTACTTCATAAAAACAAAAAAAAAAAAACTTCCTTCTATTTTTGCAATTACCAAATTATAATATAGGTAATAATGTAATAATTACTTAACATTTAAATGTAGCAAGTTAGTAAGTAGAAAAGATATAAATATTATATAATAATAGGTCATATTATATGAAATCAACACGAAAGATTTGTGCCATAATATCTTCTATAGATAATAATAGAAAAGATCTGATGTTTCTTTCATGAGGCTTGCAGAATGTAATTTACGAGAGTTTTATCAAATTTAAATACTAAAATCTAAGCCTAAGATCCGAATATGTTAAATAGACTTGTACCATGTCATCATTGTCATCATCTCAGCCGTAGGAAGTCCACTCCTGGACATAGGCCTCACTCCAATAGGACATTTTCCAAAAGGACCGGTCAGAAGCAGCCTGGATCCAGCGTCGACCCATTAAGCGGTTATTACACTATTCAATTTGTAGGAAACCAATTTAGGAAATCGGAAGGTATAATCACAGTTAGAACAGATTGGATCCAATTTTGATTTTAAATTATAATTATCTATATTCAACTCTTAATCTTCGATTTAGAAATCAATTTAATGTAGTTTGATCACTAGTTCCCTACTTAGGTTCCCAAATTTGTTTCCTACAAATTGAATAGTGTAATAACTGCTTAAGGGTAGGCTGAATAGTGTAATAACCACTTTAGCAAGTGAACGTCCTACGCTACGCTTGCTGGTGCCTGGTCCTTAGTCTTCACTCGAGAACCTTCCGGCCCCGGTGGCCCAAGGCTTTCCGTACTACGTGGCCTGCCCACTGCCACATCAACTTACTAGGCCCGTAGCCAAGATGCAAACGCTTCGTTACGTACTTCGAATACGAAGAGAGAACGCTAAGAGATACCTTGGTGATTGGTTGTTGTCATAGAATAATAACTAAAGCATAGAAGTAAGGAAAAAATAGCAACAAAGTTACATTAGTTCATACTCTATTTACTTATGGCATTGAAAAGGTGTTAGAAATTGATACATATGCAGTAGTATATTTGTAATTTAGAAGGTAGTGACTAGTTTTAGGTCGATGAAAAGGTGTCGATAAAAACTCACCAATGAAGGGTGAGCTTTTTTTGTTCAAAGAACATCAAAAAACGACATCAATTATCCGTTTGACCTATGTCAGCCGGTCTACAATACTACAAGTGAATAGAATATGAACTAATGTAACTTTGTTGCTATTTTTTCCTTACTTCTATGCTTTAGTTATTATTCTATGGTTGTTGTAACGTCAACATAAAATTTTGACCAATCACTTGCCAATCACAGTTTTCTCAGCATTCTCTCTTCGTTTCCGAAGTACGCAATGAAGTGTTTGCATCTTGGCTAGATCCGCCGGCTTGATTATGTCGATGACTCGTTCGTCCACGGATCTCCTCATTGCTGATTCGATCTCGCATCTACTATGTACATTTAGTTAATTAACTGTTAATCTAATACATTCCAAGTGTTCATAGTTATACCTACTCTCATCAAATAAAGTTTTATCAACCAGAAAATATTCGTTTCAATTTTGAAAACATTTTGGTGAAAACCTCGTAGAGGTACAAATTACAAGTTATAAACAATTTAGCAACAAAAAAAGGGGTTTGGTTTTTTGCAAATATTTCGAAAACTATTATATATCCGAAATGTACCTCAACCATAATTTTTGGTGACGTCTACGAAGTGTTCATCAGAATGGCTCTTGTTTAATAGACTATTAGCAACACATTTGGACATTTATTTTTATAGTAAAAAAAATATATACGCGTCGAATTGAGAACCTCCTTCGTTTTTGTTTTTTCGTTTTATTATTTTGAATCCATGTTTAGTAACTAGTTCAGTGGGCGATGCGTCTGGCATTAATCTGCATTTGACTGATCAATGCCAGATCAGAGCCATCTATCTATTTAATGTTAACATTTAATGTTATCACTAAAATAAATTTAATTCGTCTATAAAACAACCGATGTCGCCACTGTTAACAACTAACTCGCGCTATCAAAATCAACTCTTCAGACATATATAAATTCGCGTGATAAAATTGCACATTCGCACTAAGCCGAGCTCTTCGGACTTGAGCGGGATTCATGGTATATTATTCGGGTGCGCTTGGCCTACTATTGGTTCAAACGCATCTGGGTTTTCGCTGTGATTTCTTCAAGAGTCCGGGGACTCCTTTTTGCCGGTGGGGCTTCTGTTCCACCTTATTAATTAAACAAACAAAATATATAAAGAATATAAAATATATAAAGATAAAAGAATATATTGTATTTTTAACCAAATGTGAAATTCCGTTCTGTTTTCGTATTCGTTACTTGAGTTGAGCGGGATTCGTGGTAGGATGGTGGTAGAGGTATATTATTTGGGGTCATTTGGTTGCGCTAATGCGCTTGGTTGGTTGGCCTACTATGGATCATAGAGTAACTTATAATAATATCTGGCTGGGTTTTCGCTGTGATTTCTTCAAGAATCCGGGCTCCTTTTTGCCGGTTGGGCTTCTGTTCCACTTTATTATCACCATACCTATATTACCTATTGAATATGGTATTTGCGGCGAACGGAAAATGAGATGTTGCCATAATTAGTACAAGCACACATTCATTATGTATCTCGTATACCATACGCAATGTCCTGTTAGTTAGAAAGAGATAAATAGATATTTGATTTTACCACATCGATTTCAGCAATGCAAGGTTTCTCAGATTATATTAGCTATGATTAAGAAAATAATGTAGGTGAGTAGGTATATATTCATTTAATTTTAGTGAGCACTTTTTTTTTACTAAGTCATTACAATCTTATTTTAGTACAATATTTAAAGTTTTCATTTGACAATCTCACTCTTGACATAGAGTAAATAGTACTTTACCGGTTAAATACTATTTACTCTATGCTGTTGGCCTCTGTAAGTTATTGTTCTGTGGAATATACACTGACAGCCTGACAGCAATAAAGATTGACATTGACAGTAGGTGTTACATTTAATTTATTATTCATTTCATTCCATCCATTCACTCAAAATCCCACTGACAAATTTTATTTCATGAAATTTATGCAATTGTTTTATTGATTGTGAGACTTTAAATAGAGAAAAATATGGCTTCAGTTCTGCAGAGGGCTGCTATTTCTTACCTTAGAAACAACGCGCGTTCTTCAACGCACTCTGCCACTGCTGGTGGACATGGAGGTAAACTTAAACTTATTTGAATGATGCATTATGTAATCGAATCCTCTTAACCAATTATTTCAATTGCGTTGACGTCCAATAAAACTCTTTATTTACAGGTGGTTATAAATTGTGGAAGAAGCTAACATTCTTCGTTGCGTTCCCGGCGGTCGGCCTTGGTATGCTGAACTGTTACCTGGGGCATCAAGAGCCTCACGAACGTCCTCCTTTCGTTGCCTATGATTACTTACGTATTCGCACAAAGGTATTTTATATTTCTTACTAGCTGATGCTCTCGACTTCGTCCACATTGATACATAAAAAATGTAAGGGTTGGGTTTTGAATTAAGTGTGGTAGTTTTTTAAGATGTTTTAGACTAAATTAGTTAGGAATTGTCATAGTTTTATAAAAATATAGTTTTTATGTCTAGGATTTCAATTTACAATTAATTTTATAATTATTTTAAAACATAACCTAAAATTTCTTTACAATACAAATAAGTATTTATATACCACGTTTGTTTGAACTATCAGCATCAGTGTCACTTAAGAACATCACTACAACACACGTTTTCATTACAACACTATAAATTTTTATTGTTTAGAAGTTAATTTTATAAAATTTATAGCGATTATTAATATTCAATTTATATATTTTATAGCAAAAATCATTATTTTCAATATATGAGACATAGAGCAATAAATAATGTTTTTTTTTATTGTTTACTTAATTAGTATTCTGTGCGTTTATTACAAAATGTGTTACAAGACTTATTTGTACTGAAAACAAATAGGTTAGGTTAGGTTCCGGAATGTTATGAAAATGCGAGCGGAGCGCAGCGGAGCGAGCTCACCCGATTACTAAATGTGTTACAAGACTTTTCAATGCAGAAAATAGGTTAGATTGGGTACTGGAATACTGGTTGTAGCAGAACAATTGTGCGCTTATTACAAAATGTGTTACTCTGTGGTTAGTATGTCGTAATGTTTATGACTCTAGGTTATATTTTAAAATAATTATAAAATTAATTGTAAATTGATTTCCTAGACATAAAAACTATATTTTTATAAAACTATGACAATTCCTAACTAATTTAGCCAAAAAACGCCTTTAAAAACTACCACACTTAATTCAAAACCTTTCCCCAGTAATATTTTTCTGGTTAAAGGGTACCCTATGTCCTGTTCTGTATTCCTGACAATGTGTATGGAAAATGTAATGATGATTGGTTGAGTAGTTTAGAAGTGAGAAGGTAACAGACAGAAGGACAGTGTTACATTCACATTTATAATATTAGCATGGATTAAAGTGAAAGAAAAAATTAACATAATTTAACTGCTTTTAATGTTTTCTTTTACAATAACATCATCAAACAGACTGTCTACTTGATAGTAGGTGGCTACAGTTGCCTATAATACAAGCGATGCTGCAGGTGATGTAAATGCACTGCCAACCATAGTAGGATTGAGGATAGGGGATTAGGAGGAAGTGCTCTGGCATCCTTTACTCACTCAGGGAAACACAACAGCACTCATGCTGTTATTTCACTGTGGTCTTCAGCAAGGAGCCACTGCCGTCAGATGGGCTCCCCAAATGACTGCAAAAAATTCTGTGTTGTATATTAGGTATTTGAGTTAGCTCATATATATTTTTGGGTTAGTATTTCCCTAAAAAGGTTTCATGCCTGATGGAGGCCGAAGAGGCAGTCTGTTCTACTTTATAATTCTTAAATTTATAATTACAGCGTTTCCCATGGGGTGATGGCCAGAAGTCCCTTTTCCACAACCCTCACGTGAACGCCCTGCCATCTGGTTATGAAGATGAGCATTAGTTACTTAACCAATAATTATGTGATTTAAAAAGCTTACTAGTATGAGACTATGTTATAATAAGAAATTAAAACAATAAAACCTTAAGTAAATGCATTTTTATTTAAATAATTTGTAACAATTCATATGGATATAGAATTGTTTTTCTTTTTTTGTTCAATAAAGTGTTATTTAAGTGGCTTAGCTGCTGTAAAAAGGTGATTTTATTATTTCAGTTGTTATTCCTATTTAATTTCAATTATAATGTTATCTTTACCTTTCAATGTTAGCAAGTGGAATACTGTTTCATGTTTAAAACCATTGAACCGATGGCGAGGCAGTTTTAAAAACTGCTTTACCATACTACTAACATGGTCCTCTTGTTTAACATATCACTGTCCATGTGTTGAATTATTGTAATTTTAATAAGCATCTCTAATTTTTTAAAAATAAAATATTGGTACCTAGCCTATGTAACTCGCTGAAAATCTAACTTTCTATAGGGTTTTTTTAAAATCAGTTCAGTAGTTTTTTTTTTAGTCTAGATACCTAGTTACCTATCCATCACAAATAATAAGTACCTAAGTACTATCTAAAAACATCAAATCTATCCTCTTTATAATATTAGTGTTGATAAATATCCTCTTTATAAGGATTTTTTTTTAATTCTCTTTAATAATTAGTAATTTTAATTTATCTAAGAAAGTAATATTACATAATTATATTCTTCTTGGGTACATCTAAATTGTCCGTTCTGTTCATTGATCTGAACTATAGATGCGGCGTAGCAAGCAAAAAGCCCCGAAATCTTTGGTAGTATTAAAATCATACTTACGAACTTACTGAGAGATTGAAACGCAATTCCAAATGTATATTGCTTTTATAAAAAGAAACTAGTTAAAAGTGTTCTGTACTAACGCATCAATGTATACTGCACAACGATATTGACTAGCTTACAAGCAACAAACCGCTAGCCGATGGTACATCTGGGTGTAATACAACATGTGTGACGTGTCACAGGGCCGCATTTGGAAGCGTGTAATTTAAAAATACGTAATATAATTTAATTGGATGTTTGATATAGAAATGAAACAACAAATAGTACGTGATTAAATGAATATTTAATAATAATCCGCGGTTTCGATTACAGCTGTTAAGAAGAAACCGCAAGAAACACAGTGTTCTTAACAAATTAGTGAAAAATAAGCATAATATGTTTAATTATAGTTACTTCAAAACTTATTATTTTTTATGTAGTTATATACATACGAGTACTATTATGATCTCTTATTGTCCCTCAAATAAAATAAGCTTATTGAACTTATGCCGCTTTGTGAGTTGTTGTGTTGATGGATCTGTGTCATAATTTATGGAAGGTACTGCTGTATTTATTATTTTCCGATATCCCTTAAGATTCGTGTAAAAGTCATCATGATGGAAATGCGCAGAACATATAATACTTGAATTTGTTGGAATCCAATATTCATCGCCCCTTTGAGTACGTAATAAAATTGTCCATTTTTCTCTTCTTATTGGCTTAATAGGAAATCTATTATAAACATATTATTACTGAATATCAATCGAAGTATTCACGCACCAATTTAAACACAAGCATAAAAATGTAGTACAAAACAAACAAACTTATTATTTTTATTTAAAAATATTACAAGTACGGCCCTGGATCAACCGTCAAACATATTGAAATGATAAGTATATTTGAAATCTATATGTATCTCTTTCTACGAAAGGACGATCTTATACTACACAATAAGTAAGAATGAGACAGCTATAAGGTTCAAATGCTTCCTTTTGAAATATGAAAAGGTTTAGCTAATTAATTAAATATTTTGTTAAAAATATTGTAATTAAGTCTATTTATATGAAATACGTATGATACTTTTTGTTTTTGTCCTTTTTGAGGTCAATTTTTACATAATTTCACACAACACGATGGCATTTTGTCAATTTTTAACACAAATAAACAGCAACCAAACGGCTACAGCGCTAGCGAGCGACTAAGTGCGAATTCGTCCACTTCATCTCGAGTGGACGAATTGGATTACTACCATATTTTGTGGGCTACGCCGTGTCTATACTACCAAATATACTTATATAGTCTTTGGTTCTGTTACATTAATTCGCGTATTCTTTGAATATGAAATGTTTTTACTGTGCTAAATAAATGTTCCAAGAATAGCAGTTAAAGCGCCTATACTTATGTCCCTAAAATCGGTCCCCGTAGATTACCTCGTGTGTAGGCAAATCTTAAACATACATAATTATTATTATTCCTCTTACCTCTGATATCGTGTCGGGCGAACCCACGATTTATGGGCAATCTATCGTGTTTTTGTGCTTTTAATTTGTTTTCGTTCGGAGACGGAGCGACATATATAGACATAGATCCTGATTTTACGAACTCTACTTTTAATAACTGCATCATATCACAATAGTTAAAGGAACTAGCACAGAAATGAAATTTTTACTCTTTTAAATAAAAGTAATAATATGTAGGTAAGTATTAAGTACATTATGACGTGCCACTTTTAACTTCTACATAATAATGTTATAAACCCTTGCGTGATACAAATAAATAAATTTATATGTTATATACCTACCAAATGAATGTTCTATTTATTACTAGCTGATGCCCGCGACTTCGACCGCGTAATGAACATAAAATATAGCTTATATGTTACTCGCTGGTAATGTAGCTTGATTAGACCAAAGACTTTATAAGTATATTTGGTAGTATAGACACGGCGTAGCCCACAAAATATGGTAGTAATACAATTCGTCCACTCGAGACGAAGTGGACGAATTCGCACTTAGTCGCTCGCTAGCGCTGTAGCCGTTTGGTTGCTGTTTATTTGTGTTAAAAATTGACAAAATGCCATCGTGTTGTGTGAAATTATGTAAAAATAGACCTCAAAAAGGACAAAAAGAAAAAGTATCATACGTATTTCATATAAATAGACTTAATTACAATATTTTTAACAAAATATTTAATTAATTAGCTAAACCTTTTCATATTTCAAAAGGAAGCATTTGAACCTTATAGCTGTCTCATTCTTACTTATTGCATAGTATAAGATCGTTCTTTCGTAGAAAGAGATACATATAGATTTCAAATATACTCATCATTTCAATATGTTTGACGGTTGATCCAGGGCCGCACTTGTAATATTTTTAAATAAAAATAAAAATTTTGTTTGTTTTGTACTACATTTTTATGCTTGTGTTTAAATTGGTGCGTGAATATTTCGATTGATATTCAGTAATAATATGTTTATAATAGATTTCCTATTAACCCAATAAGAAGAGAAAAATGGACAATTTTATTACGTACTCAAATATTGGAATCCAACAAATTCAAGCGTTAATTATGTTCTGCGCATTTCCATCATTATGACTTTTACACGAATCTTAAGGGATAGTTATCGGAAAATAATAAATACAGCAATACCTTCCATAAATTATGACACAGATCCATCAACACAACAACTCACAAAGCGGCAAAAGTTTAATAAGCTTATTTTATTTGAGGGACAATAAGAGATCATAATAGTACTCGTATGTAATATAATTACATAAAAAATAATAAGTTTTGAAGTAACTATAATTAAACATATTATGCTTATTTTTCACTAATTTGTTAAGAACACTGTGTTTCTTGCGGTTTCTTCTTAACAGTTGTAATCGAAACCGCGGATTATTATTAAATATTCATTTAATCACGTACTATTTGTTGTTTCATTTCTATATCAAACATCCAATTAAATTATATTACGTATTTTTAAATTACACGCTTCCAAATGCGGCCCTGTGACACGTAACATGTGTTGTATTACACCCAGATGTACCATCGGCTAGCGGTTTGTTGCTTGTAAGCTAGTCAATATCGTTGTGCAGTATACATTGATGCGTTAGTACAGAACACTTTTAATTAGTTTCTTTTTATAAAAGCAATATACATTTGGAATTGCGTGTCAATCTCTCAGTAAGTTCGTAAGTATGATTTTAATACTACCAAAGATTTCGGGGCTTTTGCTTGCTACGCCGCATCTATAGTTCAGATCAATGGATTAGACAAGCACTTTGTCGCACGGTCGGTTTCGCAAAAGTCGATGGTTTCGGGACGTGTGTAGTGTAGGTATAGTAGTGACTAATGGTAGAGAGTAACGATTTTAGGGATGTGTGTAGGCGCTTTTACTTGTATTGTGGTATTTCCCCCATTTCATTAATCTGGGTACTACCATAGAGTAAATAGTTACTTACATGTAATACCTTAGCTACGTTGTATCTAGGCAAGGCATCTTTGTATATATAGTAAATATACAAAATTACATACAAATGCCTAAACAAAGTCCAGATAAACAACATATTTGTATATAGACAATTATGGCTATAAACATAATAAAATTATATATCAGAAAAAAGAATCACAATATTGGTTCTAATTTTTACCGATTTTGGTTTTATTTTCAAGGTAACTAAAACCCACGACTTCATCCGCGTTGAAAAACGAAAAAATATATGAGTACTTAACTAACTAGCTGGTGCACGCGACATCGCGATACCATACCTTTGTTATAGGCGACAGTAGCCACCTAAAGTTTGTTTTTTAATCTCAGACAAAAATGACACATGCAAATGTCAAGTTTGCATATAATGATACCATGTAATGTATATAATAAATCTCTTCAAGCCGGAGTCTTCCCGTCAGAATGGAAGACAGCTCACATTATCCCAATATTCAAAACTGGTGACCGTTCTAAATGCGAGAACTACCGCCCAATTAGTATACTCTCTTGTTTGGGTAAACTTTTCGAATCCTTAATATATGACTATCTTTATCATCACATTGAACCTTTTTTATCACCTAAACAACACGGTTTCGTTAGACACAGATCCACAATGTCTAATCTATTAGAATATAAGCACTTTCTTTGCTGCGCCTTTGCAAAAAGACGCCAGGTCGACGCCATCTACACAGATTTTTCGAAGGCTTTCGACATGGTTAACCACGAAATCCTTTGTAATAAATTGGCATCATATTATGGTATTCATGGTAGTTTACTGCGCTGGATCGAGTCATATCTTAGCAAACGAAGTCAACTTGTAACCATAAAGGGCTTTGTTTCGTTACCCGCCACGACTACTTCTGGTGTGCCACAGGGCTCACATCTGGGTCCCTTATTTTTTATTGTCTTCATCAACGACTTAATAGAGCGATTGTCTTGCTCTTGCCTATTATACGCTGATGACTTAAAATTATACTCTGTTATAAACAGTCCCACTGACGCATATTTGCTCCAGTTAGACCTAGAGCGTATTGATCGCTGGTGTATTGAAAACAGGATGCTTCTGAATGTAAAAAAATGCTTCACTATTTCTTTTTCTAGGAAAGCTCAAATAATCCTATATAATTATAAACTTAAAGGACATAATTTAGAAAAAAGTCAGCAGTAAGGGACCTAGGAGTTCTTTTCGATGATAAATTAACTTTCCGTGACCACTACGATAGTATTATCAGTAGAAGTACTAGGACATTAGGTTTTTTGACTAGAGCTACTAAAGATTTTAGGAACCCTAAAACATTTTTGTATCTATACAATATGTTAGTCCGCAGTGTTCTTGAATATAATTCCTGTGTTTGGTCCCCTTACTATGCGATTCACTGTGGCCGTATTGAAAATGTGCAGAAAAAATGTTTGAGCATTCTTAGTTATAGATATGGCTTTCACCGGAGTATTCCCTTGTATCGAGATAGACTAAAAAAATTTAATATGGTTGCACTCGAGGACCGCCGTAATTATCATAACCTCTTGTGTCTTTTTAAAATAATTCATTCCCGCATTGACTCACCATATCTCTTGTCGCTTATTAATTTTAATATAAAACTTAGAAAGCGAAATCCCTTTGTCAATACCTTTGCCTTACAAGTACATACCAACAATACCTCTTTTTATAACCCGCTCGTCAGGATGTGTCGACAATATAATGACCTCCTGATTAAACATAGTGGTAAAGTTGACATATTCCATAATAGTTTAACTAAATTCAAGAAGCATATCATGGCCATTGTGGCTGCGAGTGTCATTAATTAAGATAGTTAATTATATGTATATGTATGTGTTTGTGTGTGTATATGTATGTATACGTGTGTGTATATGCATATATGTGCACATGTTTGCATGGGATAAATGTACCCATTTTCAATATCAATAGGAACTTTTTTGTTGCACTTATATATTAATATTTGTTTTGTTGTGACTTTGTTAAGGCGTGCTTTCATCTCAAATTGAGCTTGCTCTTGTATGAAAGTGCGTCTCTTTTCTTTTCTTTTGTTTCCTTCTTTTGTCTCGTTTTGTTATGTGTAAGCAACACTGTTTTGTTTGGTCATGCTGTGTACACAAGTTTAGGGCCTCTGTCTAGATCACTTCGATGTAATTTGTATCTATTCAATGTATTTGTCAGTGTCCTGTTTTGTGTACCTTATTAAATAAAAAAAAAAAAAATATAATGCATGTCACATGTAATGTCATTTTTGTCTGAGATTAAAAAACAAACTTTACTATTAAGTGGACCGTCAGCCTGTCTGTCGACCTTACCATAAAAACTACATACAGTTTTACATACTGACAAAATGGCAACATTGATTTTTTATACGGGACTTCCCCATTTGAACGCACAATGAACCAATAAGAAATTACTACGATAACTCGTAAATAAAGAATTTTCACACCTCTCTCATTCTTAGGAATAGAGGTAGGTATAATTTAACATTGTTTAATTACGTCATAAAGAACAAGAAAAATATAACGGTTGGCAGGATGAAAGAAAGACGGATAGGAGAGCAAATACATAAATCAGGTTTGACTCAAAACCTAAGTTTTTTTTGAAGTCAAGTTGTCGCGGCAGGCCGAGCCGCGAAAGCCTCCAATCTTTTATGTCGGTGTATTTATTATCGAGACTAGTAAAATTACAAACGTACTCTGTGGCATTTCTCTCTCTATGATGATAACATTATAATGACAACCACTAAAAAACTAACAAGCCAATATTGTCTGTGGAAGGCTTTCTTTTCGGATTCAACAAACGCGGGAAAAAGGTGAAAAGTGCGTAGTAGTGAAAACTAATACAAGAATAAATAAGGAAAGACTCCAGGACGAAAGTTAAGTACTTAGTTAATCACTTTACATATAATTCTTGATACATAACATGTAATTAACTCTTATTTCTTGAATTTATACATGTCGACCACGCGGTCTAATTGAGACCCTTTGAGGCTTACATACTTCCATTGAACTATACTAATTATGCATCAGAACACACGACTCATTATTCACATAAGGCTACTTACTAAACTAGCAACTAGTTTAATTGTTTATATACGGGATTATTTGGGATAAGGCATGATTTCATTAATAACCTTACACTTGGTCGCATGGTATAGAGGATGATCTCACTACACTCATTACTACTAAATCAGCGTTGTATAAACGACTACATGACATACACAATTTATATTACCCTAAGTTAGGTAGCAGGAGCAGAATCGAGGGAGCAAGGGGAAACGCATATGTGACTGAGTCTCCAATGTTCCTGCGAGTACACCATGCGCAGCATACTTAAGTCCTTTCAGAGGACACTTACTTAAGTCCCTTCAGGGTGACACTTATTATTAAGCACGAGTTGGGAGGTACCGGAATACATGTCGGATCATGTTGTGGCCGGTACCTATGGACCCCTCGTTGCGCCAAGGTATGTTCGGGAATAGGCGTCGTATCGTGACCCACTGTAAAACCTCATTTATTATTAAGCACGAGTTGGGAGGTACCGGAATACATGTCGGATCATGTTGTGGCCGGTACCTATGGACCCCTCGTTGCGCCAAGGTATGTTCGGGAATAGGCGTTGAATCGTGACCCACTGTAAAACCTCATTTATTATTAAGCACGAGTTGGGAGGTACCGGAATACATGTCGGATCATGTTGTGGCCGGTACCTATGGACCCCTCGTTGCGCCAAGGTATGTTCGGGAATAGGCGTCGTATCGTGACCCACTGTAAAACCTCATTTATTATTAAGCACGAGTTGGGAGGTACCGGAATACATGTCGGATCATGTTGTGGCCGGTACCTATGGACCCCTCGTTGCGCCAAGGTATGTTCGGGAATAGGCGTTGAATCGTGACCCACTGTAAAACCTTATTAACATCAACTGCGGTTCTCTTCAACGGCGGCATCAGGCTTCAGCAACGGCATCGGGTTCATCTGCATAGGTTCTATTCATCAGCGAGGACACCGGTTGACGACGGGCTTCCAGAGGCAGCACTACACCTTTATCTCATCCTTTCTCTCTCCTCACTAAACACCAGCCCAACATACACTGATACACAACGCCATCATACTACAATCTACATTCAACACAACACCATATGCGAGTATAAAGAAATATAGATTAATTCAGTAACCTTCATGTGTGTTAACTATGTACTTAAGAGGGAAGAGTTGTACCCACTTCCCAGACCGCCATGGCACCGGCAAGGTGTCATGGCTGTGAACTATTTTTATAGGTGTGACAACAAAGGAAGAGAAAGTGACCAACACACCATGTACACTAAAGCGAAGCAGATACACAAACTCAGAGTCGGTATGTGCTGAAGGCAGGTGAACACAGGCACACAAGGAACTTAATCGGGTATGTAATCTCTACATACCTACATTCGGAAAATGACCAGAAGTCTGCTGAGTTACACTATTGCTTAATTGACAATGCTTATTGTCATCATTACTTGAATCATTAATTTAACTTAATCTTTGTACATTATACAACTTTAACTTTAATTAACTTAACCCCATAAAGACTTCACGGTACCATACGTTTTCCGATATGGTAGA
This sequence comes from Synanthedon formicaeformis, assembly GCA_945859745.1. Taxonomy (NCBI): domain Eukaryota; kingdom Metazoa; phylum Arthropoda; class Insecta; order Lepidoptera; family Sesiidae; genus Synanthedon; species Synanthedon formicaeformis. The sequence continues at coordinate 8,410,043 of OX243965.1, forward strand.
AATGCAATGGGATTATAAAAAACCTGGTATCCTTCAGCACACTCTGAACAAACACAACTTAATAATTACTTGCATAATAGATAAGATTTTAAAATTCACAAAATAACATAAAAATGTAAAACATCGAAGCTAATTAAAACTTAAAAAACAAACACATTTGATTTGAAACAATTTAATATACATTTATTCACATACACAATGATATGTTTCATATTCAACATTATATAAACAGCAAGTCAGACTTTAACAATCCAATCACAGTATAACTTTGAAAAGGAAACCTAGGTTTACAGCAAGAGTGGACAGAGAGGTCACTTTGCTTGTTGTACTTATGTGCGCAATATCTACTTGTCCACACGCGTCACACACTGTAATTCGCCTGATAATTAATTAATTAATTTCAGGAAGTTGTTGACTTGGCATATTAAATGTTGTACCGGGGAGGCCGAAGGCCCGGATGGTTTGTTTACAACTTGTATGTTGACTATAGTCAAAAGTAATAACGGTGTAACGTTCCATTGTCAGGTTGAGACAAAGGATTTATTATAAACATGTTGAATTACTAATTATGTAACAACAATTTGTTGAAATTGTATAAATGTTAATCTAAATTATATATAATAATCAATATTTATATTTAAAGGTAAATGACACTTGTCACAGAACAAATGTGACACAGAACAAATTATATGTGCACTATTACTGTCAATATTACTAGATTCAAATAAGTTTATGGAACAGACTAGTTTATCTGTTGCCACAATCCGTGATTATCGCCATCACAGTACAAGTATCAAACAGTATGGAAACTGAAAAAAGTTTCTTCAACAAAAAATTTTTTTTTTCTTTTCTTTATTTTTCTTTCAATTCTTTCCTCTTACTAAACTAACAAATAGAGGAATACGGTTAAAATTAAAAACTAAATAAAATAATTATAAGCAAAATCGTGAGACCACAGATGCAATATGTTCAATTTAACATTTACGGGGCGAGAATTATACCTACTCGTTAAAATGGAGGAAGGACTTCTCACAGTACTGCGCCTATTCTCCAGCAGATTAAATACACTTACAGTTGAATGTAAGGAACTTATAAAAACTTATCGGGAAAACGGCGAAATCACCGGAATAAGATTTAGTCTCTCGAAATTAAAGGAATGCGATAAAAAACTAAGTGACGAATTAAACAACTACTTCAGATTCAGCAATGAACACTCTCCAGACGATATATCAGAAGTATGCTCACTGCGACTCGAAGCAGGAGATACGATATGCGAAATCGAAACCTTACTAGAGGAACACAAGGCGATCGGGACACCTAATAAAGAAACTATACGTGCACGTGGAGAATTACCTAAACTTGAATTACCTACTTTCGGAGGAAACATCCTAGAATGGCATCAATTCTGGGACCAATATTCATCCAACATCCATAATAGGGACATACCTGACGTCGATAAACTCTTATACTTAAAAACTTCCCTTACTGATCGAGCAAGTGACGTTATTGATGGTTTGGAAACAACAAATCAAAACTACACTGTAGCCATAAACCTACTTAAGGAAAAATATGGAAGGAAAACTTACATCATTGATGCTCATTACTCGACGCTGGATAAAATAAAGAAAGCTGGAACAAATATAGATGATTGTCGCGAAACACTCTCCAAATTGGAAAAACATTTCAGAGTACTTGAATCTCTAGGAGAAGATATTAATCACAATCACTTGCGAACAACCATTATTGAAAAATTTCCTGAGGACCTTATATATGAAGTAAAAACAAAATGTACCAACGACAGCGTCAAAGAATTAAGAGAACGCTTGGAATTCATTGTATCGGCGAGAGAAGAAGCCAATAGAATGACCCAAGCTAGAGACACAGATAAACAAAACTATACAACAGAAACCTTCCACGTCAATAACAAAAATCAACGCTACAAATTTGGTCGTGAAAACACAAATTATCATTCCAAAATCCAAACAAACAAGTTTAACTATCATAATAATCCAAAACCAAATGAATCCAAACCGTACCCTGAACTAAAACCAAGGGGGTTCCAGCGACATCACACAACATTAGCAAACAGAACTAACCACTCTATACACCTGGTTAGGAACAAAATAAATCGTCAAGCTGAAGTAGACACCACAAAAGTCAAAAAAGAAACTAGACCGCAAACAAGGAAAAGAGATTATAATACTATACAAGGGAGAAACAACAGAGGAAACATTCCCCCCATGAAGAAAAACAAATTAAGTTGCATATTCTGTCAAGGAGAACATTACAGCGATAGATGTCAAGTCCACAAAACAATGAATGAAAGAAAGACAATCTTAGGGGGAAGATGTTATACTTGCCTTCGTAATTCCATAAATTGCAGAAACAAATTACCCTGCGCATACTGCGGCGAACTGGATCACAACAGAGCTATCTGTCCAACAATGATTGATCAAAGGAGAAGAAATAGGATCATCCCACAAACCAACACATATCACTCATTTGACCAAGGTCAAACTGTACTACAGACTGCTATAGTTGAGGCCAATAAAGAAAATCAATCGAAATCTCTAGCTTGCAGAATCTTGATGGACTCAGGTAGCCAAAGAACATACATCACGAAGAATATCACCAAGAAACTCGAGCTAGAAATAAAAGAAGAAAACAAATTAACGGTGTTTACTTTCGGTTCTAAGAAACCTAAGGAACTAGACACAGCATTAGTGAAAGTTATCTTAAAGACAAAGCAGGGAAAGACCCTATCCATTTACGCCAACGTAGTTGACATGATCTCCCAAAGCGTACCTTACCCAAAGGAATTAGAAAAATGGGAAAACAAATCCATGTTAGCGGATGACGGCTCACTGTCAGACAGAATAGACATACTAATAGGAAATGACTATTACTACACACTCATGTCTAATGACAAGATTAAAATACATGAAAATTTATATCTAGTACATTCCGACTTAGGCTGGATACTAAGTGGAAGAGTAAATTCTAGAACTATGGAGGACTTGGCAGTGATAACGTACTTTCAATCCAATGTTGAAATACAATTATTTCAGCCAGATTTACCACTAAATAATACCCACCTGCAGAATTTATGGAATTTAGAATCCATAGGAATTACCGACTCGCCCAAAAACAGCAGAGAAGATGAAGCAGTAAAGAAATTCAACGAAACAATAGAATTCAAAAACAATAGATACTCAGTAGGATGGCCGTGGATCGAATACCCTCCTATCCTACCAAATAATTTCGGAGTTGCATTCGGACGTTTAGTCAATCTATTAAAACGGCTAGATCATTCAGCCATATTATCCTACAATCAAACATTGCAGGAACAACTAAACAACGGAATAATAGAAGTTGTGGCTAACTCACAGGTACGTCAGACGTCTAACCCGATACACTACTTACCACATCATGGCGTCCAGCAAGTAGGCAAGCCAACGAGAATTGTCTATGACCAATCATCAAAGACAAAGGATAACAAAAGCCTAAATCAATGTCTATACTGCGGTCCAATAATGTTAGAAGAATTAACTAGCCTCATTATTAAATTCAGGCAACACCCAATAGGCATCTCCGCCGACGTAGAAAAGGCCTTCCTACAAATAGCCTTAAAGAAACAAGATCGAGATGTTACCAGATTTCTATGGTTAAAAGATATAACGAAACCAGTTACAAAGGAAAACTTACTGTTTTTGAGATTCTGCCGAGTTCCTTTCGGTGTGATCGCTAGCCCATTCTTACTAAATGCAACTTTAAAATACCACTTATCAAATTCAGTCAAACCACATATTAAAAGGCTAACTCAAAGCATATATGTAGATAATCTTGTAACATCTACAAAAACAATAAAGGAAGCGATACAAATCTATACTGATTCAAAAGAAACGTTTAACAACATCTCAATGAATCTTCGTGAATGGAGCTCGAACTCTAAAGACTTAATCAAGCAAATTCCCAACGCGTGCACAGACAGTAACATAAAGTTATTAGGTCTAAACTGGAACCTAGACAATGATACTTTGAAACTGAGAGGCAAAAGATTCAGCGAAAGCAAAACCAAACGGGAAGTTCTAAGAACATTAGCCTCAATCTATGATCCGTGCGGATTTGCGGTACCCTACTTGTTATCAACAAAACTGTTCATACAAAACTTATGGAAACAAAAAATAAGATGGGATGAACCATTCCCAGACAAACTACAAGAAGAATGGTCAAAAATTCACGAGGAATTCCACGACATAGAAGAAATCTCCATACCAAGATGTTATTTCAGGAACCCAAAAGGCAAAATCACACTACACTGTTTCACAGATGCTTCCACAAAGGCATACTCAGCAGCAATATACATAACCAATGGACGAGAAACGCAATTCGTCATTGGAAAATCAAGACTTGTACCTGTAAAAGACCAGGACAACTTAAAAATACCACGTTTAGAACTCCTAGGCGTAGTAATTGGTAGTAGACTAATTAAATACGTAATGAAATACTTGGACCTGGAAACAGAGGGGAGCAATATATTATGGACTGATAGCCAGATCGTAATAGACTGGTGTAACTCCAACAGGTTGTTACCACCATTTGTAGACCGAAGGGTCCAAGAAATTAAAAGCAACAAAAACTTGATAATAAGACATGTTCCCACAAACTTAAATCCTGCAGACGTAGCAACAAAACCCACTCGTAGAGAAGAGAAAAGGAAATGGTTATCAGGACCACAGTTCCTTTTACAACCTCCCCAAATTTGGCCACCAACGATCAAAAATACTTCATTTCTGGCCCGGGAGTGTCTTCCAAAGAAGAATAAAATAAATAAAACACAAAAATTACAATACAACATAAATAATCATACAAATAAAACAACGAATGAAAAAACAGAAGAACTAAGAAAATTACAACTAAAACATTTCCCTTTAGAAATTAAAGGACATGACACTGATCTAAAAAGGAACCTAAACCTATTTCTAGACGAAGATGGTCTACTACGCTGCAAGGGAAGACTAGCAAATACGGACTGGTCTTATGATCAAAAATACCCAATAATCATTCCAAAAGATAGCGAATTCACAAATAAAATTATAATTAACATTCATAAAGAAAATCATCACGTAGGTGCGAGTCACACACTCAGTTTAATAAGAAACCTATACTGGATACCTCAAGGCAAGAGTCAAGTCCAGAAGATAATAAAAAACTGTCCAACATGTATTAAACACGGAGGTGGACCTTTCAAACTACCGGCAACGCCAGCGCTACCACCAGAAAGAGTTAACTACTCTGAACCATTTACGTTTACAGGACTAGACTACCTGGGCCCTATTCTAGTCAAATCTGGAAACAATACAGATAAAAGGTGGATAGCACTATTTACCTGCTTAGCGGTAAGAGCCGTACATTTAGAAATTGTTAATAACCTTACAGCGGAACAAAGTCTTCTTGCCCTAAGGAGAATGATATCCACTAGAAGAAAACCACAGCTTATCACATCTGATAACGCTACCAATTTCAAACTCCTATCAGAAATTGTTTCTGATACGTATTGCACAAACAACAATATCAAATGGAGATTTATTCCCCAACGAGCACCTTGGTTCGGCGGCTTTTACGAAAGACTAATCGGAATAGTAAAAAACTGTATGAAGAAGACTCTACAGAAACATCTATTAAACGATAAACAACTAGAAACGGTAGTAAAGGAAATCGAAGCTACAATTAATTCACGCCCACTAACGAGTGTTGACTCAGAAAATACATACATTCTCAAACCTTCCGATTTCTTATCTTTAGGCAAATGCTTGTCGTTAAATCTAAATTCCCATGACTCTCCAGTCACGGAAACAAATATAAAAACCGATCTTATAAAAAGTTGGAAGAGAGGTCTAACAATCTTAAACGAATTTAAAATTATGTTTTCCAATCAATATTTACAAAGCTTAAGGGAAAGATACCAAAATTCCTTAAGGGAACCAAGAATAACGTCAAAGGACACACCGAAATTAGGACAGATAGTACAAATAAAAGGAGATTCCAAAAATCGAGAAGGTTGGAAGGTAGGACGAATCACAACTCTCCTGAAAAGCAACGATGGACTAGTAAGAGTAGTTAAAGTTAAAGTAGGGAACCAAGAGCTCATCAGATCTATAGCTCATTTGTATCCGCTCGAAGTACAAAGCGAGCAGGAAAACGAAGACTCTTCCTACATGTTCACAAAAAATAAAGAAGAAACAAGTTTAAACAATGAACCAAATATTTTCCCCAAACTAAGACGCACGATCAGCGTAACAAAAAATTTCCCAGTGGAACTCCATACCACAGAAAGTATACCAGAAACTTCTGGGATCAACCCAGAAGAAGAAACCTCAACAATTCCCATCAATCCAGAGGACGAAAAGGAGGAGACCGTCCAGGAAGAAATGGATGAGACCATTGAGGTCAATAAGTCACTAGTTGACTACGACACGAAAACAAAGAGAGCTGCGGCCATTAGGGCTCGGGAAAAGATCCGAGAGTGGACGCAGAACCTTTCAATACTTTTCTAACTTTCCGGGCGGGAGTGTCGCGGCAGGCCGAGCCGCGAAAGCCTCCAATCTTTTATGTCGGTGTATTTATTATCGAGACTAGTAAAATTACAAACGTACTCTGTGGCATTTCTCTCTCTATGATGATAACATTATAATGACAACCACTAAAAAACTAACAAGCCAATATTGTCTGTGGAAGGCTTTCTTTTCGGATTCAACAAACGCGGGAAAAAGGTGAAAAGTGCGTAGTAGTGAAAACTAATACAAGAATAAATAAGGAAAGACTCCAGGACGAAAGTTAAGTACTTAGTTAATCACTTTACATATAATTCTTGATACATAACATGTAATTAACTCTTATTTCTTGAATTTATACATGTCGACCACGCGGTCTAATTGAGACCCTTTGAGGCTTACATACTTCCATTGAACTATACTAATTATGCATCAGAACACACGACTCATTATTCACATAAGGCTACTTACTAAACTAGCAACTAGTTTAATTGTTTATATACGGGATTATTTGGGATAAGGCATGATTTCATTAATAACCTTACACTTGGTCGCATGGTATAGAGGATGATCTCACTACACTCATTACTACTAAATCAGCGTTGTATAAACGACTACATGACATACACAATTTATATTACCCTAAGTTAGGTAGCAGGAGCAGAATCGAGGGAGCAAGGGGAAACGCATATGTGACTGAGTCTCCAATGTTCCTGCGAGTACACCATGCGCAGCATACTTAAGTCCTTTCAGAGGACACTTACTTAAGTCCCTTCAGGGTGACACTTATTATTAAGCACGAGTTGGGAGGTACCGGAATACATGTCGGATCATGTTGTGGCCGGTACCTATGGACCCCTCGTTGCGCCAAGGTATGTTCGGGAATAGGCGTCGTATCGTGACCCACTGTAAAACCTCATTTATTATTAAGCACGAGTTGGGAGGTACCGGAATACATGTCGGATCATGTTGTGGCCGGTACCTATGGACCCCTCGTTGCGCCAAGGTATGTTCGGGAATAGGCGTTGAATCGTGACCCACTGTAAAACCTCATTTATTATTAAGCACGAGTTGGGAGGTACCGGAATACATGTCGGATCATGTTGTGGCCGGTACCTATGGACCCCTCGTTGCGCCAAGGTATGTTCGGGAATAGGCGTCGTATCGTGACCCACTGTAAAACCTCATTTATTATTAAGCACGAGTTGGGAGGTACCGGAATACATGTCGGATCATGTTGTGGCCGGTACCTATGGACCCCTCGTTGCGCCAAGGTATGTTCGGGAATAGGCGTTGAATCGTGACCCACTGTAAAACCTTATTAACATCAACTGCGGTTCTCTTCAACGGCGGCATCAGGCTTCAGCAACGGCATCGGGTTCATCTGCATAGGTTCTATTCATCAGCGAGGACACCGGTTGACGACGGGCTTCCAGAGGCAGCACTACACCTTTATCTCATCCTTTCTCTCTCCTCACTAAACACCAGCCCAACATACACTGATACACAACGCCATCATACTACAATCTACATTCAACACAACACCATATGCGAGTATAAAGAAATATAGATTAATTCAGTAACCTTCATGTGTGTTAACTATGTACTTAAGAGGGAAGAGTTGTACCCACTTCCCAGACCGCCATGGCACCGGCAAGGTGTCATGGCTGTGAACTATTTTTATAGGTGTGACAACAAAGGAAGAGAAAGTGACCAACACACCATGTACACTAAAGCGAAGCAGATACACAAACTCAGAGTCGGTATGTGCTGAAGGCAGGTGAACACAGGCACACAAGGAACTTAATCGGGTATGTAATCTCTACATACCTACATTCGGAAAATGACCAGAAGTCTGCTGAGTTACACTATTGCTTAATTGACAATGCTTATTGTCATCATTACTTGAATCATTAATTTAACTTAATCTTTGTACATTATACAACTTTAACTTTAATTAACTTAACCCCATAAAGACTTCACGGTACCATACGTTTTCCGATACAAGTTTAATTTACTTAGTTGCCCCTGATAACATAGAAAACAGAAATCCAAAATGTTAATTGCAAATTAAATAGGTATATATATCGCCTTTATTATTCTTTCGAGTACCAAAGGTAGGAAGACCGTTGAATGATGTCAGCCGCATCGCAAAACACACACACACACACACACACACACACACACAGAGAGAGAGAGAGATGTCGGCATTTAAGCTTGCTATACACGAGCAAAGAAAACAGTATTCATTTGTAGGTACTCTACCAATTCCAAGTACTAGGTATATCTTTTTATGTACACCAATAGTAAAGAGAGATAAAGTAGTAGTCCTATACTCAGCATCATCATAGAGTTGGACAAATAGAAAACGAGCGTCGATGACGTCATTGCTAACATGTAACAACCAACTAAGTATTCTGTAACAATGTGTCGCCGTGTAATAGGTGTGTGATATTTATTTAATTTTAGTTGTCAAATTGTTCGATGGGTTCGAAAGAAAATAGCGGTGTGTGGGGATCCGAGGATAAAGCCTAGCTGTGATCTCAGAACCGCACACCACCACAGATGGTGGAAAGCAGAGGCGTTTTAGTGGGTATTCCCGGCGATAATTCTTGTCGTCGGGCGAGTCCCAAATGGTCCCAAACTCCCCCTCATCACAGAATAAATATGTATACATATTTATACTGTGCCCTCGTCGACCGTCCCCCGTCGACGAGGGTTAGTGCGTAAACGTCATTTTACCTCATATCATAAAAAAAGTAGGTATACTAACTTTTTCGCGCTGTTAAGTTACACTCACTTTTTTCTACTCAATTTCAATACCTACTCTTCCCTAGCAAGTGTATTTAAAATAGTATTTAGCAGGTTTTATTTCCTAAGATATTATGGTTTTGAACAATAAAAACTAATTTACTTCTATTTTGTCCTCAAAACACAGTGGCAAGGAATGAGGAGGGGGTACAAAAAATTATGGACTTACAACTATCGAGAAGTTCGAGAGAGAAGTGACATAAAAAAGGCCTGGTATTTAGTATAGTACTATATTACTATACTCGTGTGTAGCAGGCTTTAGTTTAGAGTTTGGAGCTGTCTGGAGGTGAAGTGGAGGGAAGGCTGGGAAGGGGAGACCTATTCGTTATTTCGTTTTCAATTTCATTTCATTCCATTTCTTTCCGGCGCGCTGAGAAGACGCGATCTACTGATATTCTCCTGTTCGTATACAGTCTGTCAAGGTCAACACTCAACTACAATTTTCAGGTAAGGTAAAGTAAAATTAAGTAACTTTAATTAAGTATATTATAGCTGCGAACAATAATGTTTTTTTAATTTAATTAGAAGGTGAGGTCAAATTCCAAAAAAATAATATATTAAGCGCCTATTTCACAAACGTCAATTAGGCAAAACTGTACCGGGACCGGGAATAATTTAGCTGATATACCTTTGTTTGTTCGGTAAACGTCCCAAACATTAAATAGAAAATAATAAAAAAATCTAATTGTAGTTCGTGAAAGAGGCCCTTAGGGCCTCTCACCAACTACAAGTAAACTGTTGATTAGTACACCGGGGATTATGGTGCTGATACATATACCTTTGTTTGTACGGTAAAAGTCCCAAACATTATCGAAGGATGCACTAAACCGAGAGCATAATTTAATAAAACATAAAATTATTTCTAAAAGTAACTAATCAACACTTTACTTGTAGTTGGTGAAAGAGGCTCTTACTAGAATTAGGTACTTACTTTGTTGCCTATAAGAACATTTAAGTTCTATTTAGTTAGTGCAGTTTTTGTTTCAGTTAAGAAAATGGGGCTCTTAGCAGCTGCAGCAGTATCCGTAGTAGGGGGCGCCGCCATTTATTTGACTGGCGGTATCGGTGCTCCGCTGGTGGCATCCTTATGTGGTATCGGCAAAACTGGTATTGCGGCGGGCAGCGTAGCTGCCAGTGCGCAGGCCTATGCAGGCAATCTAGCTGCAGGCAGTGTCCTTTCGACACTGCAATCTGTTGCTATGGCTGCACCTACACCATAGGGTCCGTCAATAGGTACTAAATAGAGTTTCTATTGTAATAATTATTAACAAAAATAAAGCCGAACTACCACCACCGATTACGTACAAAGTTTTCCGGGAAGTTTATTATATAAAAGTTAATGTTGTTCTCTATGAACTTCAAAACCTCTCAACCTAATTCAACCGATTTTAATTCTGTTTTCACTTATGGAAAGAAGGGTAAGCAAGTAAGGTTTAAAAGAAAGAAAGAAAGAAAAATTATTTGGTACATTTTAAATTACATTGCAGGTGAACAAAATAGGTGGACCACGGGCAATACACCAAATTTAAATTTCATTAAATTTAAAGTACAGTCGGCCGCAAAAGTCGATTAACACATTAAAAAGTGCAAAACAACTGAACACTCAACGCGCCATAAGTCGTTGTCACGACTAAAGAACAAAATAAACTTCACGTACAAACGATCGTAAAAAGCTTCAGTGAGTAAGTAAGTAAGTTGAGTGTTCAGTTGTTTTGCACTTTTGAATGTGTTAATCGACTTATGCGGCCGACTGTACATTATACTGAAAAAGTGTAGGTACCAAAATGTTTGTGTATATAAAAATGCATCCCGGGCGAAGTCGGAAACGGGTCACTAGTAATATTATAAATGCGAATATAAATAAACCTCTAAAGAGGTAGGTACTATAAGGGTCAGCGCCGACGGACGGAATGGCAGCGAAGAGACTAATTTAGTAACAATGTAAATTCAACCTAAAGTGCTCCTAAATACGACTGTATTTGGTATAATGAAATAAAATGAAGGCGAGCGACCAAATACAGTCGTGTTCAGGAGCACTTTAGGTTGAATTTAAATTGTTACTAAATTAGTCTCTTCGCTGCCACTCCGCCCGTCGGCGCTGACCCTAAAGAGGTACTTAGGTTGTGGTTCGGTAAGTGAGTGAGTAAGGGATGCCAGAGCCCATTTCCCTATCCCTTATCCTCAATCCCACTATGCTCGCCTATACTCTATACTTAACAAAAGTAGCACCTTTGTTATATACCATCGATGTTTAATACTCATTTTTTTTGTTTCAGATAGTCGACGATTCTTATGAAACGTGTACCTAACATCAATGGTACCTAATGATAATTTTCATTGAAAAATAAAATACCTAACGATATACAATGTTGTGTATTTATTTCTAACGATCGATGCTCTTGGCACATCCCATCATGTACTTGACACAATAATATTCTTAGGGCCTCTTTCACAAACTACAAGTATTAAGTGTTGATTAGTTACAATAGAAATCATTTTCTGTTATATTGAATTATGCACTCGGTTTACTGCATCATTCGATAGCCGAATTTTTTTATTATTTTCGATTTAATATTTGGGACGTTTACCGTACAAACAAAGACATATCAGCTCCATTATCCTCGGTTACCGGTGACTTTAAATGACAGTTTGGCCTACTTGACGTTTGTGAAACAGGCTCTTATCCTTACATATTATGAAACAGTCCCCCGCCGCGTCTCTGTCTGTCTGTCTGTTCGCGATAAACTCAAAAACTACTGCGCCGATTTTCATGTTGTTGAAAAAGAAAAATTAGCCTGTCCTGTGTCCTGTACAAGTTATGGACGAACATACATACATACAATACCTACACTTACAGATTTATTATTAGTATTGATTATAGAAGTAAAAAAAAGCGGGCGAATTCGTGAACGAAAGCTAGTTTTATAACTATAATTTTCTACCTATGTAGCTCTGTTTTTTACTTATTAAGGTAAAGTATATTTGCTGCTCATCAGATTCTGTTTTACTAATCTGAGATTTGCTATAGATAAGCTGAAAGATTTTTACTGTCAAAGAGATTTGATTATAGATTACATATTATAGGAATATTTCTTGTCAATAGTCAGGTAGCCTACTAGGTAGGTAAGTGCCTACTTATCACTATCATATCACTACATATTAAGTATAAAACAAAGTCCTCCGCCCCGTCTGTCCAATGTATGTCCATGTACCAATGGATAGAGTGGTTCTTGAGGAAGGTTTTAGTACCTATATAATTTACAAAGTTACGCGGGCGAAGTCGCGGGTAAGAGCTAGTATATTACTAAATATTAGCGAACAAACAACTATCTATTCTCATATCGCTTTGTAATTGGTATTGATAAATAAAATACCTATTCTTTGGGGTAAGATTATTTTTATCGCTATTATTGGAATAGTGGTACTTCCCCGTAATTTAGTTCAGTGTTTACATTCTTAGATTTTTTATTATTATTCTGACTATAAACTCGTTGGAAATTTCTTGGCACCTAATAATCCGGGTTGGTTGATTTTGATTATTGTTGTGAAACTCTTTAATTAATAAGTAATTATTAATTTCAATGCAAAATAGTCAAAATTTAATTTTACGTATTTGCAAAATGACAACATTGATTTTATAAACGGGACTTCCCCATTTAAACTCGCAATGAACTATCAGGACATTACTACGATAACTCGTAAATAAATAATTTTTGCACTTTTTTCTCTCGTGAAGAACAGAGGTATAAATAATTTAACATTGTATTAACGTTACAAAGAACGGATAGGAGAGTAAGTTGATGAGTTAACGGATATGAGTTCATGTTTAAGGTTTTATGTAAAGTCAAGTTTAATTTTGTTTATGAGGCCCTAAATAACATGGAAAACGCAAATCCAAAATAGAATTTCGAAATTTAATAGATACCAATAGCTTAATTTATTGTTCTTTCGAGTACCAGTAGTAGGAAGATCGTTGAAGTTATACAAGTCGCACCGCGAGTTCGCGAAGCACACACACACATACACAGCTGGCAAAACGAGAGCATTTAAGCTTGCTTTACACGAGTGGAGTTAACAGTGGCGCCATCTAACGTACAGTACTCTACCAGTTCCAAGTGAATACCTACTGTACCAGTTTTAGTAACTGTAGGTACCATACAGTGCTTTTTATGTTAAGGTCGCCAGAGGCTGATAGTCCACTTCATGGTAGGTGGCTCTGGCTAACATCGCCACAACGCAACACAAGCAATGCCACAGGTACTGCAAGTGCGCCGACCTTAGTAGTAGGATTAGGGATAGGGGATAAGGAAAGGATAGGGTAATGGCCTCTGACATCCCTTGCTCATTTACTGAAACACAACAGTTCTATTATTGGCATCCTTTCATTGCGTTTCTCCTTATTTGCTGTCAAAAATAAATTTAAAAGTTCCTTGTAGGTCTCTTAGGATCATTACTAAGCTCCAGACATTGCGCAACAAATTTTAGGAAAAACTCTTTCATTCCGAGGTCGGTCAAATTTGTGCGAAGCAGTGTGCCCTGCCACTACTAAAAACAAAAAAAAACAAAGGAGATAAAGTGGCCTTATACTTACTCACCAGTACCAAAATGTTGATCAAATTGAAAAGTCATGATCAACAGCGTGTCAGCAAAGACTTTATAAGTATATTTGGGAGTATAGACACGGCGTAGCCCGTATATAATGGTAGTAGTACAATTCGTCCACTCGAGATTGTCCACACGAGAGAGAAAGAGAGAGAAGTGGACGAATTCGCACTGTCGCTCGCTAGTGCGAGTATGATTTTAATACTACCAAAGATTTCGGGGCTTTCTGCTTGCTACGCCGCATCTATAGTTCAGATCAATGCGTGTCAGCAGTTGTACTAACAACCACGTGCTTTGTAACTATGTGTCGCTGTTTTTTATTTAATTTTAGTTTTAAAAATGGTGAATCTTTAAATTGTGCAAATGTATAAAATTTATTTTACCAAAATTGAAAAAGTTACCATGATACATATTTACTCTTCTCGATTTAAAAAAAAATAGTAAAAAGAGATTAGGGACAAGAGATTGTATCTTGAGAAGAGAAACTATAGGGGCTTTAGCACTACTTTAAAAAAGTTTTTAAATTGGCTAAAATGGAAGTAAAAAATAAAAAAATTAGCTAACAGGGTGACGCCAGAAATATTTGAGAGTTTGCTTCAGATACTTAATCAAAAACTAAAAGAAAACATTGCCGCCGCGATTAAAGTAATTTTCTAACTACATGAGATATTTAGATACTAGTAGGTACTTTTACTACTTATTTGATGTTCATTACCAAGTATGTTTAAATTAGTATAATAAGTACTAACCGTGATATGATATTAATCTACCTGTGTACAGCAGGCTTAGCATTCACTGACCTATGTATATATTATATATGTATAATTATATAGCATAGCTTATATATGAAGACTATATGAAGCTGATATAGGCCTGCTTGAATTCATTCATTGTTATTTCGCCGAGCTAAGTAGACGCGACCCGCTGGTATTACAATTCTTGTACTTATTTGGTTTGACCACCAGTTTTACCATCACCATTTTCAGGTATGTAATGTAATCATCATCAATACTAATAATAAATCTGTAAGGGTCGGTCATGGAGTAAGTTACTTTGTTTTCAGAGATATCGTGTTCATAGGCTCTATACATGATACTGAAACTAAATTGACGATTTTTAGAATTTTTTTCTGTATCTATGTATGTATGTATGTTCCTCCATAACTCTTAAACGAATCAACTGATTTTCATGAAACTTGGTACATAAACATTTAGACGTACGGGACACAGGATAGGCTACTTTTTTCTTTTTGAACGCGGACGAAGTCGCGGGCACCAGCTAGTTTTCTACTAAAAGCTTGATCACTTAATAATCATTTATTTCTGAATTAAAAAAAAATTAAGTATTAAAAAACCTTTAAAAAGCCACATCGGTGGATTTGGAAAATTATGCATTTGCAAACAACCTTTCTGTGTAGCTCCTGTCTATTAAATAATCTTAATTATTAAGATTAATAAATTAATCTTTATTTCATTTTTTATTAAATGAATTTCTACGGAATTTCTATTATAAACTGGTTATAGAGGATCTTAATTTATTTACCTGCTGCTTATATGAATTATTGTTCTAAGAGCTACTGAACCATCCTAGTAACCCGCGAGGCACAAGGCTAGGAATTTTTTTATTGATGATTTATTATCGGTCAATTAAGAAAATACCAGTCTGGCAGGTATCTTGCGTCGTTATTTAATAAATTTTTGAAAATGTAATTTTTTTTTTCATAACCTCGCACAAGGCTGAAATTTAAAGGGCATATTCTATCAATAGTTTAAAAAGTTTATGCTAAGAGCCAACCTGTTCTGGCGGTTGCAAGTGCCTGCCAGACCAGTATAAAGGACGTCCCAAGACTATGCGACATGAAGGGAAAGTACCTTAAATATTGTAGATAGGATTTTTTCAGTTATTTTTAAAAGTTAGTAATACTGCATTCAAAGATTTTCTAAAAAATACTTGCTTCGTCTGGGAATCAAACCGACTTAAATGTGAAAAAAAGAATCACCCGTATTTTTATGATGCCAATCGAATAATAATAAATCATCAATAAAAAAATTCCTAGCCTTGTGCCTCGCGGGTTACTCGGTTCAATAGTGGTTGGTTCAGTAGCTCTTAGTCCATATTATGAATCAATAATTATGAATTTCCCATTCCATTTATAAAAAAAAAAAACTAGAAAACCTAATCTACTTTGGGATTTAGAATATTATTATCAGCCTGCCTCGGCTATTTTAGTTTTGCATACACTAAGACAGTAGTACACAATAAAATGTTTGGTTCCAGTTAAGATGGACTTTTTAGCAGCTTCCGCAGTAACCGTAGCAGGAGGCACCACTGTGCATTTGACTCGCGGAGTCGGTGCTCCACAGGTGGCATCAATGTGTGGTATTGGCAGCAGTGGCATTAAGGCGGGCAGCGTAGCTGCTAGAGCGCAGTCATATGCAGGCAACATACCTGCAGGCAGTGTCCTATCGAAGCTGCAATCCACTGCCATGTCTGGACGTAGAAAATAAGAACCGTCAATAGGTACTAAACATTTTTAATTTAGAGAGTTTCTTCTGCATGCGTTCTGAGGATTTATGTTTGTTACTCTTTAACGCAAAACGACTCAACAGATTTGGATGAAATTTGGCACACGAAGATGTGAGATATTTTTTCATGTGTTATATTTTTGAACACGGACAAGTCGCGGGTAGGTACCAGCTAGTAATATTACTCGTATATTTAAATGTGAAAGTAATTCCGTAACGTTTTTACCAGGTTTTGGACCCCCGTACCGCTTCGTTAAACTTCGTTTAAGTTCATCGGTTTAAGCATTGCATACTTATAGGTTCCCAAGGGATAATATTTTCCGTCTGTGAGCAGTAATCAACACGAAACAAAGAGGCAACAAAAACTAACAGCATTTGTGTGTGTAAGTGATGCCAGAGTAGAGTCCATTCTTTTATCACTATCTGTAACCTATTTGCTCCCCGCGATAGGTTACAAGATAGGTGTAAAAATTTTGTGCATTAAGTAGGTATATGCCTAAAGGTTTTTAAAACCATTTTAACATTCGATTTTTTTTTGTTTCAGATTTTTGTTCGGACGCTTCTCATGTGAATGTCCTATGAAAAATAAAAATACGTTATACAGTACCTACTTTTTGTGTATTTATTTCTTATTTCTTTAAAAAAGAATCAATCTTCTGTGTGCATACATTATTATTTCACAAATATACTTAGTAGTAATTATATATCATATTATATAGAACATATTATGTTAACTACACCTACTCCGATGATCTATTAAACCGACAACTGCAAATGTCCAAAATTTTAAAAAGAATTAGGAACACCCAATGAATATTTGGGTTAATATTCTACTATTAGTTCTACGATAGAAGATAGAACAGATTGGACAAAAAAAAAACCAAGTACTAGGTACTGCATGTCATTTTACTAGGATGAGTTCAATATGTAGATACCTACTCTTCCTGAAATATTTGCCATTTACTTGTTATAATAATCTTATATTGAACTGTGGATGACAATATTTAAATCTGTAAGGGTCGGTCATGGAGTAAGTTACTTTGTTTTCATAGATATCGTGTTTATAGGCTCTATATATGATACTGAAACTAAATTGACCATTTTTAGAATTTTTTCCGGATGTATGTAAGTATGTATGATCCTCCATAACTTAAACGAATTAACTAATTTTCATGAAACTTGGTATATAAACATTTAGACGTACGGGACACAAGATAGGCTACTTTTTCTTTTTCAACGCGGACGAAGTCGCGGGCGTCAGCTAGTGTAGCCATAAACTTACTGACTACTGATTTTGAAACTATAATGTGTTGACATTACTGATTTTGATATTGATGTGTGATTCGGACGCAACATTAGTTGATACTTTAGAAAAATATTTAACTGACGAGGGAATCATATTGTTAGATGTCTCTTATCCTATGCCTATGTACAAAGATTTAAATCTTTGCCTATGTATATACAATGTTGAAGTGAAGGTGATAGTGATATGAGATGATTGGAGACATTTTTACCTTTACTTTCAAAAGGTCAGATACTGTTAAAATCTATAAAATCAATAGGCATCTGAAAGAATCTAGCAGCATCTTGAATTTACCATCTGACACGATCTGACAGCATCATTGTGATGAGTTAATGTAAACTATATTGAATCTTCGTTTTTCTGTTTTGACCATAAATATTATAAATCAGCTTTATAACTTTTGTTATGAACTCGCAATTTGGGCACAACATCGACAACATAAAAAGTTATCTAAGTATAGCTAAGCTATACTTATGTATGATCTATTCTTTTTCTATTGATCAAAAACGTAAACAAATATAGCGTCGCCATGGTCACTAGACTTTAAAAGATGGCATTTGTACATTAGGCATTATCAAAGAGAGTAGACTCAGTGATTTACTTATTTAGAATTTGTTCGTATTGTTTGTTTAGTTCTATGTCGTGAATTGTTTGTTTACCTTTTTGATCAATGAAAAAAGAATACACATACAGTTGATACTAAGTCCTTGCCATTCCCAGGAGCTTAAATGAAGATTACAAAGCGCCACTAGCAGCAGTGAACAATTTCTATTGGATTAGGTATCTACTTAGGTATATATTTTAAATAATGGTGTTTTGCTAATGTAGGTTTGTTATAGCTAACAAACGTGTCGAACAAACTAAACAAGGTTTATTTATGAAATCTAGACGCGGCTACACGTATGTTTTACAAACAAAAGCCTTTGCGCGAAAAACATTTATGCCTGACCTGGAACCGTTTGCACGTAATAAAACGTGTTATTATAAAAAACACGTAGGGAGGATATTATTCATTCATACGAACAAAAATGGTTATATATAGCTGCCCCGATTGTTAATTTATTGTTAATTTGCTACAAAGTAAATTCGCCACTAAAACATAATTGTAAACTTGCCACAGTATGTAGTTAATTTTTTCGGGAAAAACAAGCAAACATAATGGATAGATACTTTTTATTTTATGATACAGATACCTATTACGCCGAATATGGGCAATCAGGGAAATATTTCGTGCAATTTTTTAAATTAGTACCTAATACCTTACGGAAAAATCAGATCAGAAAAATACAGATGAACATACTAAAAAATCTTCAAGGCTGGGGGGTGTGCTCAATAGAATTAATGCGGTTATTATACTATTGAATTCTAGTGTAGGTGGCCTCTTTCACCAACTATAAGTAGTGTTGATAAGTTACTTTTAGAAATAATTTTATGTTTTATTAAATTATGCACTCGGTTTACTGCATCCTTCGATAGGTGAATTTTTTAAATTATTTTATTTTTAATGTTTGGGACTTTTACCGTACAAACAAAAGTATATCAGCTCTATTATCCCCGGTTACCGGTGACTTTAAATGACGGTTAGCCTACTTGACAGATGGTGAGAGACCCTTAGGTAAGTAATCTAATATGATTAGTATTGAATTTGATTGATTTAATAATTTAATTACAAAGTTTTAATTTGTTTGTATTAGATTGCTTAGTTGATGTAATTAATCGCACTATCTATCGCAGTTTAGATAGAATAGAACTTAGAATAGATAGAATTAGATAGAACAGACAGACAGATTGGGGAGAATAAATAGTTGGATTGGATAGGAATAGGATGGATGGATGGATATTCTGTCCGACCGATGTGATCGGAACGAACGGAGTTCCCATCCCAATCGGCAATCCCAAATATCATTAAATAGTTCATTAAAGTCATTCATTCATTAAATAGCACATCACTAAGTGGGCGGTGCCCGTCCATGAAGTACGGTATTCTCTGTCTGTGTTTCAGTACATTATACCGAAAATCAGTGTTGCCAAGTTAGCCATTTTTTGGCTATATCTGGCAACTTTTGGGGTTGCACTAGCCATAAATATTAAATATTATTGGCTAAATATTTTAGCCACTGTTTTGGCAACTTTTAATCATTGGCAAATTATAAAAATCACAGCAAAATAAAAAGTAATATTTTCCGAAAATTAACACTTGTCTACTCATCTACATAAAAATACCTATTTCTGAACGAATATTGTCTATTTGTGACGAAAAAATTGGTAAGTTTATGTAATAATGGTTCACAATACACCTATACAAATTGCATACGTCCTTAAATATTGTCAAAATTATAAAAATACAAGCGGTGAATCTGTATTTTACCGATTTGGCTTTGACGGATTTGGCTCTATTCTACCAAACTCTAATGCTGAGATGGAAAGAAAAGTTGGCCACTTATAGCCACTTTTTAGGGCATTAAAATTTTAACATTCTAGCACCTTTTTAGAAGTGTTTGGCCATTTTTTGTTTTACTGACTTGGCAACACTGCCGAAAATTATTGTAAATAAATTTGTAAAACTTCACTGCGTGATCTGTCAAAAGTTAAATAATAAATAAACGACTGAAAGACTTAAAGACTGGAACAGCCTACGAACTACAAAAGTACGAAACTACGAACGATCAAACAAATTATTCTAATTAATTATGTAATTCTAATTCGTATTTTTTTGTTTTAATAATGTTTCATTTAATTTATGTGGGCCAATCCCGGCGGCACTGCAATGCCGGGCCGACCCGTGACGGGAGTGGAGCGAGCCCCGAACATCCCGTCTGGTTACAAAAATCAGTTTAATATACTGGTCCCTCGATGAGGGAACTTTCAGATATTAAGCTGAAAAGAACAGATACTACACTTTGATCTTAGCCAAAAGGCCGAGAAGCGATAACGGACATTGGAAACGGCACGGTAGTCTCCAAAACGCAAGAACCAAACGATACCGCGATATAACCTCCAGGTACAGTGACATCTATGAAAGTATTTTGAAAACTCTTTGTCATACGAGTCTTAGAGTAAATAGTTACTTAACCAGTTACGCGTATAATACAGCGACATCTATTAACTATACTTAATTCGCAAAGTATTGATCAGATTGGAACACTGACTATACATAATTACATACTTTTATATTATAAGTTATATTATAAGACATGATATATTATATATTATAAGTTATATTAAACTTATAATATAACATAAGTTATATTGTAAGTTTAAAGTTACTCTATGGTACTTAGTTGGATTTTATGATTTTATTTATTTCTATCGACGTGATTTGTATTTGATTAACCAACCATAGAGTAACTTTTTATTGATTAACATTAACAGTTAACACGACGATTACTTTTATAAAATCATTAATTCCTAAATAGTAAATAATTGAATAACTTTTAATAAGGGCAGGGTCATTCATTAGTAAAGAGAAAATATTTATTCGATTGTCTTGAGTGATACTGATACCTAAATGTATTTTATTTTAATTGAATCACGATAAAATTTGACATCGTAAAAATGTCAACGATTTCTGTGAAAGATTTCAGCAAATCTTGGTGGATTGAAGTTTATAATCGTATTATTGGTGCTGTTGTTTTTATTGATGATGCCAACGCTGAGTGCTTGCATTGGGATGGCGGACTCTGCCAATTGCTATCTGGCGGTGCTGTTGGCGTTAAGAGTTTATCTCCATTTGAGGTTAGTTGTGATCCGTTTATTTTTACCACAAAAACCCATTTTGACAGCACTTAATGCATGAAATGAAATGGAGTGGAGCGCTGCCAAATGTAGTGAACGTGAATGGTGGCCTTAAGAATGTTAGTACATACAAACATAGTATATAATTGTATTATTAACATTTGCTTCTATCACTCCACAGAATGCAGATAAAGAGCATAGAAAAGCTGTTTTTATCACACAAACAACTTCGACACAGTTACAAACAATTCGTGAGATTATAAAGAACAGTGACTTTACACACTGCACTTTGATTTCATGTGTAAGTTTCGAAACAATATATTTGGAACTTAATGAAGGGAAAGATGTAAGTGATATAGTAGCCGCCGGAAAGGCACCTATAGAGGCTACAAAACAATTGGAGGGTATGCTCATAGAGTGGATTGGAAAGAGGGTGGGTATTCTTTTCTTCACAATTCTCATATTATCTAGTCAGTAATTATCACTTGTTACTCTTACATTACCAAGTTACAAAACCAGCAATGTACAAGGAAAAAATATTCTTTGCACAGAACCGAGTAATGTATAAAGAAATATTTGTTCTTTGCACATTAAAGATTACATTTCCAGTTTTGTATGAGGATGTAAATATTCTTCCTACATTACTCAGTTTTGTTCAAAGAGATCGTTGTTCCGTGTATAAAACCAAGGAGGGTCTCCGAGTGAACAGTGTATTATTTCAACTCGATTGAACAAAGTTTTCGCAAGGATGTAATTATTACGTAACATATTCTAGTTTCAGTGATATTGTGTAGATGGCTCAATATGTGAAAATATACAAAGGTGTCGGTTACGGTAACAGGTAGCTAGTTCAATGGTTTTTTCCCATCGCAAAAATACCCAACGCGCTTAAAGAAGTTTTCACTTCAAAAAAACTTTACTCATTAAATTCCTATAAAATTTTCAGCAATGTGCAGTAGAAGCAGTGCATGTGCCAATCTTTGCTATAACGCCAACAAATCATATATTCCTCACCCCGTCACACTGCAAAGTGTATCCAACTTATAATGAAGAGTTGTTACCCGAAACGGCTTCCACAGACCTATACACCTTAAATACTGAAGAGAGATCAAAGATTAGAAGATTGGCCAGCGGTTTGAACAGTATGATGGAGTCGTTGAAAATAAAAGAAGATATCTTCTATATGGGAAGCTATAGTTCCTTGATTGCTGGCATTCTAGAAAATTCTCCTGTTTGCCTGGCTAGAAGAAAGGTAATTCAATCCGAAATGGCATGATTTATTATTGTAATTATTATATTGTTTAGTGAGTTATATGACTACTTGAGTATCTATAAAAATTTCACACGATATATGGACAAGTGGTTTAGTTAACAATCTGTTCCAGGTTCGATTTCCAGCAGGGATAACTTTGGAAATGAACTTTTCAAAGTTCGCTCAGGTCTGAAAAGTAGTGGCAGAGCTCACTGCGTGTGTTTAGTAGATTTCTCATTATAATTTTAGTATAGTATACAGGGCGTCCTAAGACTATGGGACATGAAGGGAAAGTACCTTAAATATCGTAGATTGGATTTTGCTGAAAGAAGACTTTATGTTATTTTTAAAAGTTAGTAATACAGCATTCAAAGATTTTCTAAAAATTACTTGCTTCATCTGGGAATCGAACCGACTTAAATGTGAAAAAATAATCACCCGTATTTTTATGATGCCAATCGAAAGAATGGACAAAAAATAATAATTCTTCTTAAGTGAAATAGTATCTTAAAAGAGAGGAATACCGTAAAATGGTTTATTCAAATTTCAAGAATATTATTTATTGCCTACAACTATAGAAAATTTTAGAAATTTTTAGAAATATTTGAATGCAGTATTACTAACATTTAAAAATAACATAAAGTCTTCTTTCAGCAAAATATCCTATCTACGATATTTAAGGTACTTTCCCTTCATGTCACATAGTTTTGGGACACCCGGTCACTTGAAAGTGACTGATGCCCGCGACTTCGCGGGCATCAGTCACTTATAAGTATGTCTTAGAAGTATGTCACTTATAAGACGGCATATGTCACTTTTAAGTATGGAACACTTAAAAGTGACATATGCATAGAGCATGAACTGTCAAAACAAACATAATAATAAGTACGTAATATAAAGAAAATGTGTCTTTACGTCAACCCATTAGAGTTTAAAATGAAATAGTAGAAGTTGATCGTTACTACCTTTTACCATTGACGCGTGAAGGCAAGAGTCCGCCACGATTCTGTCAAAGGCGTTCTTTTTATGTGCCACTTTGGCATTTGTGATGCAAATTCCATTGTAGTATTTCGATGCACCCGGTAGATTACTTAAGTGTATTTTTTAACATTATAGATTTGTACCAATCCGACATCTCTGATAATAGTTGATCGTACATTAGACTTGTGCGGTGCAACCAGTCACGCCACGGAGTCAGTATTGGATACAATAATGTCAGTGTTGCCGCGCTTCCCCGGTCACTGCACTGACGTAGCCGTTGATATGTCTTCGCTGTGTGAAGCTAATGTGTAAGTGAAGTAGTAATTATAATTATACTAGCTGCTGCCCGCGACTTCGCCCGTGTAACTTTGTAAATTATATACTAAAACCTTCCTCAAGAACCACTCTATCCATTGGTGAAAACAGCATGAAAATAGGTGCAGTAGTTTTTGAGTTTTTTTATAATATGTAGTGAAGAATGTAAGAAGAATTGAAAATGGCGTCGCATTTATTCGCTTTTCGCTCGCACACTATCGCTTTCTGTGGTTTTTATTTTTATTTTTTATGTTACACTTCTTATTTCTTTGTAATTTTTTCTCATGTTAAAGTCAACTGCTAGTCTGACGGTCAACTTGATGGTAGGTGGCAGCCGTCGCCTATAAACACAAGTAACGTCACAAGTGCTGCAAGTGCACTGCCGCTTAGAGTAGGAGTAAGGATAAGGGATCGGGAAAGGGATAGGGGAAGGAAAGTGGGCAGAATCATGGATAAGGATGAATTTTATATATCATTTTATATAACAAGACTCTAAATTTGTATACATTTTTGCTTGATATGATTGGATACTTTTTGTTTTAGTATTTCACACCCAGACGACGTAGCCCTCAGTCCTGGATGTCTTTTCCACGCGCACGACGACGCGTGCATACAAACGTATGACTATATGATTAATAAATCACAGAAGGAGGTGATGTTTGATTTGTACAACAAACTGTCGAAAATCGATGTACAGAAGTCGCCCGGCCCGAAAACTCTGTTGAAGGTTACACCGCAGAGCGTTGAGAAAATAGTTACTGCCACCAAAGGTAATACATGCTACCAAATTGACGACAGGTTTAGTCTAGTGGCTAGTAACTCTAGCTGTTAAGGTTGCTGCTGGTTTTAGTGTCACGCGGACCGCTCCGTACCGCTTATGTCGTTTTAGTATCGTCCTGACCGCCGCGGAGTACAGACGCGCGCAATGCATCCAAAGTCAACATCGCGATATCGACTCGCCATGACTGTACTGCGCCGACGCGTGCTCTCCGCACGATACTAAAACGCTCACAGCAGGCAGAGACGCGCGAGTAATGCCTCGGTTACACACAGCGAATGCTGAATACTCGCCGCGAGTATTCGCTGTATGTGACAGGCTATTCGCTGCGAATAGATTCATTCGCCGCGAATTGAATAGAGCATGTTCAATTTTACTCGCCGCGAATGCACTCGCCGTGAGAATTCGCTGTGTGTGACAGGGTCGCTGTGTGTCACAGCGAATAGCCATACCGCAGCGCGCCGCTCTAGACTACACGTCTAGAAATTCACGTGTATAAACTCGCTATGTGTGACAGGCAGGCAGCGCATTGTCGCTGCGACTACTATTCGCAGCGAATGCATTCGCGGCGAGTATTCGCTGTGTGTGACCGTAGCTCTACGGTCCACCACGGACCGTCAGTACGGATTTCTCCGCACGGACCAATATTAATTATTAAAGTTTAAGGAGCGTTTTAGAGTAATGCGCACGGGTAACTCCGCCGATTGCCGGTCCCAAGCCCGGATGAGAAAGGAGGAGGGTTGGCTCGAGAAAAGACAAAACCTCGCCGTAAAGCTGTCAACGCCGAACCTCGGGCGGCGGCAAATAACCCGACACTAGCCGGCCTAACCAGCAGGCTTAGAGGAGGTGAGGAAATGCCCTCTTTTACTACACCGTAAGCCTGTGGTCATGTCTCACAGGAATGGGGGTCTTGGCTTAACTGCCCGGACCGCGAGGTAGAAAGCCTCTATAAAAATTCACCCCAACCCTACGGTATGACGCGCGCCAAGAGGGTGAGTGGCTGAGGGGTTTCTCAGTCGCTAGCGGTCAACCTCCGATACCTGGGGACCTCGGAGTGTATATACCCTTAGTCGGTAACGGGAAGGCCGACTGGACGTTTAAATCCCGTATCTACTCGTGGGAACAATATGGAGGAATTTATAACTACACCTTTGTTTTCCGGTTGGGATCTCGATGATCCATCAAAATCAGGCTCGCCTGGAGGACGCTCTGACGCCTCCATTATAGCCTCGATAAAAGTAGCTGACATGGATGAGAGGCTAGACCATGGGCAATCAGTGGACTCAAATGCAGCTGAAATGCCTACGGCAACAGACTCGGTCCAGGACAGCATAAAAGATAGTAGGAAGCCGCTTGAAAAGCTTTCAGGCGCCGCAAGGAAACGCATGAAGAGGCTTATTGCAGCCAACTACTCAAAAGCTGAGGCTAGGGCTATTGCTATAAAGCCCTGGGATCAGCTCAACATTGAAATACCCCCTCCAATTCCGACGAAGGCGAGGGTGAGGAGCAAGGAAGGTGAAAACCAAACTCCTTCAGTGCCACCCAAAGCATTCGCTTCGAAACGCCAACGCTCGGAAGAGGAGTTTCCGAACCAACCAAAAAAGGCTGCAAAAACGGAGGAATCGCAGGCTGGCCCGTCGAGGGCTAGGCCTACGTTTAGAAAGGCAGAGAGGGCTTCGCGAGTGGGTATTCGCAGTAGCGAACCCATGAGCGAAGAGCAAATGAGGTTGACGCATCGCAGCATTATCCTCGCTATCACCAGGGCTGAAAAAGGTACTGGTCCAAGGTTCTTGGGATTCTCAAAAAAGCCTGGCTGGATTCTCATCACGTGTGAGAACCAGTACAGCCATGAGTGGCTTGTAAGCAGAATTCCGAGCCTTAAACCGTGGCCTGAGGCAAATCTCTCATATATACCAGAGAAGGAATTGCCTAAGCGTACGATCTGCAACACTTTTGTGCCCAGCAGTGAAGCGGAGAGCCTAGATGAAGCTCTGCTGCTGCTGAGGACGCAAAATGTGGGGCTCAATACTGAGCACTGGAAGACCATCAACAGTAGGGCTGAGAAGGGCGGCACTGTAACAACCTTCATCATAGACGACCCTTCTGCTGAGGTCTTAAAAGCTGCGGAGTACAGGGCCGCTATTGGCTTTAAGAAGATAACTTTTAACGTCAAGAGCGGCAATGACAACTCAGCAGTCCACTGAGCCAACAAAGGGCTCCAGCAGGCGCGAGGGACAGCAACTGTCTGTACAGGCAGGCGCTGCCTCTCAGGTCGCTGGCAGGGGGGTTGGCACCCCTGCCCAGAGCAAGCATAGTTTTCAACACAAATATTGAATGTTTGCCAGTGCCAGAGTTATGTACTGACGATATGGCGGCAGCTTTTGTCAACATCAAGGCCAGGGAGGGAACACGCATTATCGTCTGTTCTGCGAGGAATTATCACAAATGCCTCAAGGGGCTAGAATCCACAGACTGCTCGCGAAGGACAAGCCTAGTCAATTAGGGCTGCTTAAAAGACCTGATGGCTCCTTCACGAGCACTGCAAAGGAAATCAGTTGCTGGTAAAAGCTCACTTTCCGGGGGCTCACAGCTTTTCGACCGGGTCAGAGGCCCTCGAAATGAGGACCCACCCAGGTGAAATGGGCCATTGGATCCTTTAAACCCCTGAAGTCTAGTGGTGAAGGGCTGAGAAGGGCGGCTCTGTAACGACCTTCTTCATAGACGACCCTTCTGCTGAGGTCTTAAAAGCTGCGGAGTACAGGGCCGCTATTGGCTTTAAGAAGATAATTTTTAACATCAAGAGCGGCAATGACAACGCAGCAGAGTCCACTGGGCCAACGAAGGGCTCCAGCAGGCGCAAGGGACAGCAACTGTCTTTACAGGCAGGAGCTGCCTCTCAGGTTGGCAGGGGGTTGGCACCCCTGCCAGAGCAAGCATAGTTTTCAACAAAAATATTGAATGTTTGCCAGTGCCAGAGTTATGTACTGACGATATGGCGGCAGCTTTTGTCAACATCAAGGGCAGGGAGGGAACACGCATCATCGTCTGTTCTGCGTACCTACCTTATGACGGACACGACCCCACGGTGGAGCTTGCGCGATTGGTGGCGTACGCGCATCATCACAAAGCCGAGCTGAGCTTGTTGGAGCCGATGCCAACGCCCTTCACGTAACGTGGGGCAGCACCGACACAAACAATAGAGGTGAGTTATTACATGACTTTCTCTTAGTTAACTGTTTATAGGTACTCAAAAGAGGGAGCAAGTCGACCTTCGTGACAACCGCAAGGCAGGAAGTTTTAGACATAACCTTCGCCACTGACAACATGGCCAAGTTCATATCAAACTGGCATGTCAGTGATGAAAGCTCTATGTCTGATCACAGACAAATTCGTTTTGATCTAGCAACATCTACAAAAGATCAAACTGTAACGTACAGGGTCCCGAAAGCTCCAGCCTAGGATGTTTGTAACAACAAACTACGACAAAATTTTGAGGACTTCCCTAAGAGTTTATGTACACCGGAGGAGCTAGTACATGCAGTGGAGGGCAATAAGGAGTGCCTTTGAGGAAAGCTGTCCACTCAGAACAAAGCACTCCAAAAGGAATGTACCTTGGTGGAACTCAAGGCTCAAGAAGCAACAGGAGAAAACCAGACGTCTATTCAACAAGGCAAAAAAACCCCTTGAATGGGAGAACTATAAGAAGGCCTTGAATGAATATAATAAGGAGATAAGGAAGTCCAAGCGTGCTGCATGGAGGAAGCTCTGCGAGGAATTAACACAAATTCCTCAAGGGGCTAGAATCCACAGACTGCTCGCGAAGGACAAGCCTAGTCAATTAGGGCTGGTTAAAAGACCTGATGGCTCCTTCACTAACACTGAAAAGGAAATCAGTTGCTGGTAAAAACTCACTTTCCGGGGCTCACAGCTCTTCGACCGAGTCAGACAGAACGCATGAGACCTCGAAATGAGGACCGAAACAGCAATTTAGTTAGCAATTTAGTGCGCAATTGTACACATGCGCCGATTGCCCCCACTATTTTCGTCTTCTGACCTTAATATATTGCGCGACCTATACTAAAACTATATACGCTGACGATCCACGCGGATAACGTACGCGCGGACCGCTCCGTATTGACGGTTTGCGTGACACTAACCAGCCTTAGTGTGGAACTAGATGGCGCTGTGTGGAATGTGTGAAGATATTTATTATTATTATTATTATTTATTTAAATTGTTTGGGAAAGGAATTTTTAGAAGGAATAATATCGCACCTATCTGACGGTAATACCTATCTATACTAATATTGTAAATAAAAGTTTTTTTTTTTGTAATAAACTTAAATCACTACTGGACCGATTTTAAACATTCCTTAACCAATAGAAAGCTACATTATCAGCGAGCAACATAGGCTATATTTGATAAAGTTACGCGTACGAAGTCGCGCGCAGCAGCTAGTCTTTATATATAAAAATCAATCGCGGTGCGTTTTAGTCTCGGTTTTAATTTATTTTTTACTCACGGAAAGGTAAATCTATTTCAGGCAATTACGATCTGATAGATCAGCACTGTGGAGTGCTACAGCAGGCGTTGGGTGCAGTCCAGACCCTCAAGTCTCCAGTGAGGGCGCAGCTTGAGTTACTGAGTGGTCTCGAAGGTCAGGTCTTGCAGAACCTCGCCGCCAGTAGAGATTCCACCAGCGTATTACATCAGGTAAATACTAGTCACTAATCTAGTAGTGGCACTTAATTACTAGTAGTGAGAAAGCACACTGCATAGAGAAGTCATTTGGGCAGCCCGTCTTGGCGGCAGCACCCCCTTACAGAATACCACCGTGAAATAATAGCATGTGTGCGATCGTGTTTCGGTGAGTGAGTAAGGGATCCTAGTATGGTCGGCAGGCCACTTGAAGCATCTTGCAGCACTTGCTTGTGTTAGGCGACGGTAGCCACCTACCACCAATTGGATAGTCAGATTGTCTGTCTGTCCCTTTAACCTCTTGGTTTTGTAGGTTTTGTAGCCCCTTGACTCGTAAATTATTATGATTTTTTAAGAGAAAGCAACGCAATGATTTAAAAATAAAATGTAGAGGAATTTCTCGTATATATATACGGCTCTGGCGAAATGGACACGAAAATAATTGTCGGATAAATCCGACTCTGGAGGCTAAAGGATTAATATAATATAAAAAAAAAAAACTATTTTCCTTATCCAGACCAGAGCCAACTTTGAAAAGTTCATTTCTAAGTACTTATTTACTGGACACGCTGTATTATATATCGTTACTAACTGCTGCCCGCGGCTTCGCCCGCTAAAAAAGAGATAAAAACCTATTCTCAGACCTACCAAGTGTACATATAAAATTTTATCAAAATCGGTTAAGCCGTTTCGGAGGAGTATGGCAACTAACACTGTGACACGAGAATTTTATATATTAGAGATAGACATGTTACATACAGTACAGGCTCTTTATAATGACTATAGAGGTTAGAGGTAAGGAGGACCGAGTTACATGGGTGTTAAAACTGAAAAAGTGGCAAACTAAAAGCAATAAATAGTGGTTCATAAATTGACCAGAATGGCGCTAGTGTAGCATTGGTGTTTGATATGATTGGTAGGTTTCGTAATCGCCGTAATCGCCCCTATGCCACCTAATTGGAGCGTATTCGACGGACTCTTTCTCATGTATAGAGTTGGGCCTCCTTATTCTCCATGATACTGACGTATGAAATTACATCTCGTTACAGATTAGCACTCTAATAAAGAGCCGAAAGAGCCGTAACTTGCCGTTGGAACGTCTGCTGGCGCTCACGGTTCACGTTTACTCCCTCACCGGCTCAGAGGTGTCGTTCCTCAAGGCTCACGAGGACAGCCTCGCCGAGTCGCTCAGCGTGGCGATATTCGAGGACCACAAGAGTCTGTTGGGCGCTGAGGCGGGTCACGTGTTAACTCCTGAACAGTGCGAGAACATATCGCAGCGAGTCATCGCCAGGTTGAAAGATATCGCTCAGATGAGGAAAAGATTGAAGGAGTGAGTGAATTTTTTTTAAAATATTTTTTGTAGATTTGTATCTTTGTAAATTCTTTCAACTACAGAGAGCTACATTATCAGCGAGTAATATAGGCTATATTTTATAAAGCCTATAAAGCCCATAGGCTATATTTACGCGGGCGAAGTCGCGTGCAACAGCTAGTGTATAAAATAAAGTCGTGCATAGACAGAAATTCTAAAAAAATTTTTTTATCTCTGTAACATTAAGTGCGTGTACTATCGCGGTCAATGGAGCAGACCCACTTTTCATACAAATTTGTCTAACGTTGAATTGAGGTTGTTATAGTAACGTCATAGAAACGTAACAAAGATAAATACAAAATGTGCACACGAAATTGTTCCTTACGGTGGGACTGCTCCCTTGACCGCGATAGTACATATTACGATACCACTTATTTTAATATCACATGGGATGAAATATTAATATGTATGTGTAAATCGTTTCATAATAGTGTGATGATAATTTTTTTGAGTGCATTAAAAATGTATTTTCAGATTTAACTCAGTACTGAAACCCTGCGAGGTGGGTTCAGGGTACGAATATCGCGGAGTGCTTCAACAACTGGTCGAGTCACTGGTGGACAGCTCTCGACCAGAACTAGTGGACTTGAAACATAGGAATGAGGGCATCAAAGAACTATTGCGCACTGGGCTCAAGTAAGACTGGTTATTAATTTATAGCCAAACTAGGTGGCGCCCGCGATTTTGTCCGCGTTGAAAAAGAAAATATTATGAGCAATAACGCCCGACATCGTTATCGCTGTGACGACGACGGTGGCGCCCAATCCTTACTAATATTATAAATGCGAAAGTTTGTATGGATGTTTGTTACTCTTTCGCGCAAAAACGGATTTTAATGAAACTACGATAATATAGCTTATACATCAGAATAAGACATAGACTATATAAGACGCGGACGAAGTCACGGGCACCAGCTGGTTCTTTATATTTTTTAGATAACCACTCGGGAACAGTACTTCTTTCTGGATGAAAGGTATCCTATGTCCTTTCTTGTATCCCTGACTACGTATATGCAAAATTTCATGATGATCCGTTGATTAGTTAGGACGTGAAAAGATAACAGACAAAGAGACAGTTACTTTCACATTTATTATATTAGTATGGATTTGACTGAACAGCAAATACAGTGAATTTTGTCGAGCCTCTTGTATGAGTGCTTAAGGGGCCTGACTTAACGCTCTGCCTCAGAGGTCTCGGATTCGATTCCCGGCACGGTCAACTTTGGAAATGAATTTTTGACATGGAAAATATGTAGTGGCTGGGCTCATAGCTCACACTTTCTTTTTAAATTTACTAAAACAATGATAGTGGTACAAAGTTTAGGTGTAACACAAACTTATCCAAGTTTTTGTTGTACACCAGAGTAGTCGAAATACGATAAAAATATTAGTAGGTACAATTTATTTTAACCCTTTAATCGCCAGAGTCGGATTTATCCGACAATTATTTTATATACGACATATATAAGATAAATTTCTCTACTTGTATAATGTTTATTTTTAAATCATTGAGTTGCTTTCTCTTAAAAAAAAATAAGGGTAATCAAAAACATAAAAGAACATTGGAAGGTAGGTACGGATTTTTTTTAAAATAGAGTTTTTTTTTTTTTTTACAGCATGTTTTTTTTATTACAGCATACTAACAAGCAAAAAATCACGCAACCCAAAACATCCCCTAGACAACCCCACGGTAATACTATTCGTAGTGGGAGGTGTTACTGCGGAAGAATGCAAGAGGTTACAGCGAACAGTGATCACTAGTGGCGTGGACACGGCTTTCCTCATTGGTTCTACCAAGTTCGTAACTCCAGTGGAAGCTATGAAAGATGTGCTGGCGTTATAAAACTTAATCCCTCGTGTGCCGAACGCCAGCGAGACGAATTACCGTTTTGTGTGCCGGAGCGTAAAGTCATAATCTCAAGTGTCACTTGTGAATCCGCGTTCCGGCACACGAGTGGTGTAAATTTATTAACGCGGATCCGCGTTCCGGTACCCGAGTGGTGAAAAATTATTAACGCGGATCCGCGTTCCGGTACCCGAGTGGTGAAAAATTATTAACGCGGATCCGCGTTCCGGCACCCGACTGGTGTGATTATTAACGCGGATCCGCGTTCCGATACC
This sequence comes from Synanthedon formicaeformis, assembly GCA_945859745.1. Taxonomy (NCBI): domain Eukaryota; kingdom Metazoa; phylum Arthropoda; class Insecta; order Lepidoptera; family Sesiidae; genus Synanthedon; species Synanthedon formicaeformis. The sequence continues at coordinate 8,443,092 of OX243965.1, forward strand.
CGAGTGGTGCAAAATTATTAACGCGGATCCGCGTTCCGATACCCGAGTGGTGCAAAATTATTAACGCGGATCCGCGTTTCCGGCATATGAAGGGTGAATATTAGAAAAATAAAAATTGTTGATCAAAATTATACGATGTATTATTTATGTAGAATAGTCAATTAAAAACCACCAGTGCTTAAATTATCTGTTACAATCCATATAGTTGTGCAATGAATGTACTTGCATAGAGTAACTATGAAGGAATTTTACTATGATTAATTTTGTTACGAGAAACTGTTAATCCCTCAGCCGCCAGAGTCAGATTTATCCGACGGTTATTTTCGTGCTCATTTCACGATTTTTTTTAAAAATCATTGCGTTGCCGTCTATTTAAAAAAAATATCGGTTTACGAGTCAAGCGCTTTTTAGGGTTCAATATATTATTTATTTCATAGGGCAAATAATATCATTAAGTACCTATTGGAAACGTATGCGTGTTATTCAAAAAATTCGGGGAATATAATAATATGTGTACGTTTGTAATAAACCATTTTTTTTTAATTACGAAACGATTTTGTATACATTTTTATGCACTTTACTCAGTCAACTTGTAATCCAAATAAAAAACAATTCAATACTAACATGTAAAACTTTATTCTTGACAATTTCCTATCTAGATATTTAAGATTAAAACTTGTACGGTATCATATACCTTTGATAAAATTGGTAAAGTTACTAATACAGAAAACATTGATAAATGCTGCAATCAATACTGAAATAATACAATATAAATAATAAATAATCTAAGCTTTTTGAGTTCTAGTTCTTCTAAGAGTTTGTGAATTTCCATTTAAATATCAAATACGTTAAACATCTCATAAATAATTACATGTTTTTGTTACTTTTTATAAAGTTGCTTCTTCAATTAAACTTATCCTTACATATTATAAAACAAAGTGTCTATCTGTCTGTTCGCGATAATCTGAAAAACTACTGCACCAATTTTCATGCTGTTTTCACCAATGGATAGAGTGGTTCTCGAGGAAGGTTTTAGTATATAATTTACAGTTACGCCGGCGAAGTCGCGGGCAGCAACTAGTCTCATAATAATTACATCTTTTTTGTGACTTTTTTAAAGTTGCTTCTTCAATTAAACTTATGAAAATAAAGGTCTACTAGTAGGGAAAAAAAACCCCATCGGAGGGGTTCTATAAAGAAGTTTTTTTAATACTTTTAACTCCAAACTGAATGGAGACTATTTGGTTAATTAAACTAACAAAGATATATGCATAGAATAATATCCATCTTAACTAATATTTAATAATAAAGTAGAGTTAATACAAAAAAATATATATATATTTGAGATTTCGTTTCACGATTACAGATTTGTTTATAAAAGTTCAAGTTTTTAAATAAATTACATTTTACCATAAATGAACAATGAAAAAAAGAACTAATTTCTACATAAGCACCTATTGATTTATTTATTTCTATTAATTCGACGATTTTAAAGAAAATCGGCTGAATTCGTCAAATTTTAATCAATGTCCCAATTGAGATCTAGACATTTAGGAAAAAACCATTGAACGCATCATAGCTTTTATTGATGCTTTATAAATAAAAGTTTTCAAATTAAAACAGCTTTTATCTAGGAGAGCGGTTTAAAACCTAATCGCGCGTTTTTTCTACAATTAAATCAAATCATTTTACCTCTTTCACCAACTACAAGTAAAGTCTTGATTAGTTACTTTTCAAGTAACGCTAGTTGGCGAGTAAATGTTTCGAGTATCTTGTTTCGATTTCATTGAAATAACCATTGAGTAATGCTACTCGAAGTTTTCTTGAAAATCGATGGCACTAAACAATACATTTGGTTAACTAAAGAAAAGTTATAGATATATTTTTAACAATTAAATTTTAAGTAGCAACGCCAAACAACCAGTACCTATTAGAAATAAATTATTAGGAATAATACGACACGACTTCAGAACAGGCGAAAGAAAATGTAAAACTTCCATTTTTAAGTCACATGTCATCTATCCTCTTTCAAATGATTACTTATAATCTAAAAAGTAGGCCTAATTTTATCGGTTAATATCAAATTCGAAGTTCCATTGACTTAGTCCATCCCAGCAACATCTCCGCCTTTTCTGAAATCGGCATTAGCGTAAATCCCTGTTTTGTTTCGGTAGAGGGCGCATACGATAGATCCTCGACCTCGATAACGAACCATTCCGTGCCCTTTCTCTCTGAGACCTTTCACTACATCCTGGAATAAGCAAATATATTTCATTATCTTTTGAACCTTTGACGACTCGTTTTGTCTAGTGGCTAGTAACCCTAGCTGTTAACCAAACGTTCGCCAGTTCGAATCCCGCTAGTGGCAAATGTTTGTGTTCACATTTTTACCTTTGTACCTGGGTCATGGATGATGTAGGTATGTGTTTACAAAAAAAAAAAAGTAATGTAGACATTACAGTAATCATAGAGAAACCATAGACTACATTAAAATTTAGTATTTTAATTTATTCGTTAATACTTCAATGAATCGAGATTCCGCTGACATAAAAATTGTCCAGGCATGTAGTACTATTACTTATTCTGTGGTCCATGTTTCCATGTGATTTTAGTAATCCTAAGGATGACCTCTGGACGCCTTCTAAACTGGGACAAATCCGGGGAATTACAGACCGATGGCAGCCCTACCTATATCGTATGTAATAATATGGAGACTGTACTGTGTTACATTTTCATTTCACATCTACGAGTACTACTACCAGGCGTCTTATATTAGATAATGTTCTTTAAAATTCTTATTGTTTACCTAATAGTATTATGTGATCTCTGGTCGTAACAAACTGAAATTAATAGTGTTACCTCAGTTATCCCATATTCATATTGGGCATCAATTGGAAAGACTTGATGGTGTATGCGTGGCGCGTCGACAGCTTCCTTCACGTTTTGGCCGAACCACAGCTGACGCATGATCACCTGAAATTCAAAATTTGGACTTGTCAATTGAACCTTTTAAATGACAAAAAAGACAAAACTACTTTTATACGCAACAATGAAGTACTTTACATTTTCCTTCACAGAAGACTATAAAAGGCTGTTACATTTCGGTGAATGAGTAAGTAATGACGGAGCCTCTTTGAGTAGAATTAAAGATAATTCCTTATCCATACCAATATTAATACTATTATTAATTGACTAAGGGTTTGTACACTTACCAGAGCTATAGCCGAAATAATCTTCGTGCCCCCGGAAGCCCCGATCACAATTTTGGCGTTTCTATTGGCGTCCAAGATTATACTGGGACTCATGGACGACAAGGGCCTTTTCCCGGGAACAATGAAATTGGCTTCTGACGGCTTCAGGCCGAAATAATTGGTGATCCCTGGCGAAGAGAAGTCGTCCATCACATTATTCATTACGATGCCCGTTTCGCTTGTTGTGAAACCGGCACCGAAGCTAAAAGGCAATAACAATTTTGTTAGGTACTTATTATATTTATCCAAGTAGTTCAAAATCAATCTTTGTTGGAGAAAAACAATTTGATTCTTTAGGGCTCTAATGACTTAAAAAAATATAAATGTTATAGTTAGTTTTGTCATTCTTTAGTTTCGTACGATAGTTATTATTAACTGAGCAATCAGTTTTTCGGAATTAATCAACCCCTAAGAAATCACCGCAAAAGAACAACACGTGCACGGTGTGTATCGGTACGCCAGTAAGGGTTGCTATAACATATTTCTTATGCCCTCTTTACTCATACTAATTTGCAAACTATATAGGGCCAATAGCCATCTACCTGTAAATGAACCGTCACCAGCCTGTCGCGTATGAATGGTAGATCGCTAGTATACATTATGATTTCTACCCTCTATGTATAATATGCTAGTATAAGTTGACCACACGTTTGGTCTAGCGGCTAGTAACCGTAGCTGTAAACCAAACGGTTGCGGGTTCGAATCCCGCTAGGGGATAAAATGTTCATGTGCTAACATTTACCTTTGTACCTGAATCATGGATGTTTGTATTTATAATATGTATGTATTTAACAAAAAAAGTAATCTATGTATATCAACTGTCTGCTATCCATAATACAAGCCTAGTTGCTAGTGTGGAACTAGATGGAGCTGTGGGGAATGTGTGAAGATAAAAATATAAAATAAAATGTTATGCTCGGTTCACATTATTCCAGTCGAGCTTTCCAGTCCAACGCTGGAATGCCACTGGAATAATGTGAACCAGCACTGGAATGTACCATTCCAGTGATCAATCAAGGCCAGTTGACTGGAATGAAGGTCGACTTTTCATTCCAGCTCGCCCATTCCAACGCCACTGGAATAGTGTGAACGGCCAATCCAGTGCTTGATTACAGTGAACACGAATTGTTATTTTTTGACTGGCTGTTGAATGACTGGAATAATGTGGACGATTGATCCTGTCCAGCACTGGACTGAATTAACTCGCTGGATTACTGGACTGGAATAATGTGAACCGGGCATTACTTACTAGTAGTTGATGGAGCTAGTAATGGAGACGGCGTCTCCATTAGAACCAATGACAGAGATGTGCGCTGTTCCGCCGTCATTGGTCGCGTACACTTCCGCGCCGTACGATGACGTGTCGTTGGACGTTGAGCTATCGTTGATCCTCATTCGGATCTCTTTGCCGATCTCGGGTGACGTCACATTGCTTAGCAACTGGAATGTGGACATAACTTGAAAATACAATTTTGGCATCATATAATTATATCTATTTTTCTAAGAACTTCAAACGAGCAATTTTTAGTATATGTATATTTATCTCAATGTGATTCCTGCCCTCTATGATTCATCTTTAATCTTTATGAATACTTATAAAGTAGTTTGTCCTACTGACTGTCAACGCACAGCAAAAACTACCAAGTCTAGATAGCTAAATTCGGAACATGGGTTTATTTTATAATTCGTCATTGTCCATGTATGAGCACAAAGCAACTTCACAGTAACAAATTTACTAAACAAGTTTTGTTTTTGTTGTTCAGTTTTTTATTATTTACGTTTGAACGCTTGAAACTTTTACCAATAGGTAAGAAGAAATTATAGTTTTTACTGGGAAAATATCGTGTATTTTGGTAATGGATTTCATAGATATATATTAAAAAAGTTTGAAAGTAAGTACTTATATAAAAGTTTAAATAAAAATCTAATAATCTCACCTCTTTCAAATCCAAAAAGTCAGTATCGCCGAGTTTGGTCCGAGTAGAGTAACCGTATTTAAAAGCTTCCAGTATCCTATGATATGTTAGTATTTGATTGGAGGTGCCGTTGATATTAGTTGCATTGAAGTGATACCCGCTGAGGATATTAAGTATTTGCGCTAGAATTGGACCACTGCTAGGAGGTGGTGGAGCGTAGAGGGTGTCTCCATTGAAAAGTGGGACTACCAGCGGCTTCGTTATCTTTGGTCTGAAAATCAAAGGTAAAAACTTATGCAATGGCAAAGATTCAAATCACAGATGCGCCCTGTGCTTCTGAAAACTGTCCACGTAATATGTCTGTATGCAGCGTGAACCGCTCACTGCTTTCTTCAAGCGACTAAGGCGGGAAAAGTGAGCTCACTCTTCCCAACCATGACACATTTTCGGCCGCCTGAAGTATGGTAAGGGCGTATCTGTGATTTAAATCTCTGTGTAATGGTACATTTGTTGATTGACGAAGCTGTACTTTATGGCACTCACCGATCGACAAATGGTTAATATATTGAATGATAAATAAAATTATTAGGTAAACTTCGTAATATTAACTCTGGAGGAATTTCATAGAGTAGAACATAGTTCTCATGTAAAGCCTTCCTTAGCCCGAATTCATTGGTTTCCTGTGATTTTGCTATAAAATTACGATATGGTTAGCTAAAAAATAGGTCTGTGACCTTGCTTTGTAGTCGGACTATCTAATGAAGTATTATTTAGAGTAGTTTTCTGCAATAATTTAGCCTTTTCCATGGTATTAAACGCAATTAATTTTTATCAATACCTCTTCTTTTCGAAAATAGTTCGAATCATATTGTGTAACTCAATCTTTGGTATGGTTCTATTTTTTCAAAATACTCTCGTGGCTGTAAGTGTGGGAATATCTTGTGGGATTTTGGATAAAATCGTACAGGATTTGTGCGCTCAGGGGCTTATGTGTGGAAAGTGGAAACGTAACAAACAAACAGGTAAATATTGGTCCTGAAATCTAGTGCTAAATTGTTGACCGATAACAATTTTAAGTAATATTAAGTATTCTGATCGGTACAATTCCACATTAGGTAAATATATGAAACGGAAACTTACAAGCGCTCGATTTAGTTTCGATATCAAACAGTGCTCATTATTTAGTATAATAGATAAGTTCTGTCGCAAAACAAATAAGTTTATTGTATTACCTACAAAAATTAATCGCACGAGTGTCTCAAAAGAAGTGAGAAATGAAATCGTATAATAGGTAATAATTTGTAATGATAATATCATCATCAATACTAATAATAAATCTGTAAGGGTTGGTCACGGAGTAAGTTACTTTGTTTTCAGAGATATCGTGTTCATAGGCTCTATACATGATACTGAAACTAAATTGACGATTTTTAGAATTTTTTGTATGTACTTATGTTCCTCTATAACTCTTAAACGAATTAACTGATTTTCATGAAACTGGGGTAGATAAACATTTAGACGTACAGGACACAGGATAGGCTACTTTTTTCTTTTTCAACGCGGACGAAGTCGCGGGCGCTAGCTAGTATGTAATACTTTAATAAATAATGGTTAAAAAATTTAATTATTGTCGACTAACACTCAAATGCATTTACCGTGACTAAAAAGACGTGAATATGTAATTAAAATTCTTTTTTCACAATAAAATACAATCAATGAGTCACACCACACAGTATATTTCTTATGTTTTCATGAATTTCACAACATTTCGTGTGACATTTTTATGTTTCAATACAAACATTCATACTCGTACACCTGAGTAATCAATAACATTTGAGTCATGTCTATACTCACATACTTTAAAACGAGGCAAATAAATTAAAAGTCTATTCATTGGTTAATGTTTTTCTTAATTACTCTCATGACCTTTATTTAAAAAAAAAGTAATTATTATATTTGAATACTAAACGTAATTTGAGATTGGAACACTATAATATGACTCTTTCGACCATCAAACTACTACAACATGGAACACGCGTGCCATACAAAACACTACGAATATTATGGAACATTTAAAAGTGACATATGCGTAGAGCATGAACTGTCATTTAAAACAAAACAAACATAATAATAAGTACGTAATTTAAAGAAAATGTGACTTTACGTCAACCCATTAGAGTTTAAAATGAAATAGTAGAAGTTGATCGTTACTACCTTTTACCATTGACGCGTGAAGGCAAGAGTCCGCCATGATTCTGTCAAAGGCGTTCTTTTTATATGCCGCTTTGGCATTTATGACGCAAATTCCATTGTAGTATTTCGATGCTTTCGACTAATAATTCTATACAACGAAAATTCGAATGAAAATTTATCCGATGTTCCAAATCTAGAACTGACATTTTAAAATTAATATTAAAAATTATGCTGACACGGTTACGGAGTTATTTGGAATTCTATTTAGATTGTTTGTTAATGATTATAATTTGGGCCTCATAGCTATTGTTACTGGCATATCAATATATATTTCTATCTCGTAGGTAGGTACCTAACCTAAATAATAAAAATTAACAGTAAAATATCAAAATATTTTATTGATAAAATAAAATAAATTTCCAGTAAATAATATCTATTATGGCAATTAATATCAGTGGCTATCTTTATTGAATATATAATAATATTTTATAAATAGGTTAATTCAAATAAGCTGATAAAGGTAATCACAATAAACACCAATGTTTATTATGATTTTTTTAATATTTAGGTTTAACTATAATGTCGAACGTACTGTTATTTAATTGTCATAAACATATTTTACTTATTTGCTTGTCATACGAATAATAATGCTTACCTAATTATTAAGTTATTGTACATTTTATATTATTATATTTTGAGAAAAAATAATACAATTTAATACAAACTAATCGATCTAGTCGCAAAGGGTAGGCTAGTCCTACTAATTTATAAATGCGAAAATTTATGAGAATTATCGGGATGGATGTAAGAATGTTTGTGGCTCTTTCACGCAAAAACAGCTTTACGGATTTGGTTTGAATTTGACACACGGGTAGTTTATTGCCTGGATTAACATATAGGATACTTTTTATCCTGGAAAAATGTTAGGTTTTCGAGGGATCATCTAAATAAAAAAAAAATTGAGCGCCACCGTCGACACTGCGATAAAAATGTCAGGCGTTATATCAGGTAATTATATTTTTCATTTATCAACCTATTTATAATATATTTACAATTTATATTATATTTATAATATAATCTAATCTAACCTTCCTCGATATATATAGACTATCCAAAACAAAAATAATTTTTCATTTCGAACCAGTAGTTCCTGAGATTATCGCGTACAACCAAACAAACAAACTTTTTAGCTTTATATAATAGTATAGATTACATATATGTCGCGGGCTCCAGTTAGTATATCATAATTATGTAATGACTGATAAATACTGATAGATATAATGTTCTTTTTTTATATAAACACTAGCTGGTACCCGCGACTTCGTCCGCGTTGAAAAAGAAAAAAGTAGCCTATCCTGTGTCCCGTATACGTCTAAATGTTTATTTACCAAGTTTCATGAAAAATCAGTTAACTCGTTTAAGAGTTATGGAGGAACATAACTCTTAAACGACCATTTTTAGATTTTTTTTCTGTAAGTATGTACTTACAGAAAAAAAATCTAAAAATGGTCAATTTAGCTTCAGTATCATGTATAGAGCCTATAAACACGATATCTCTGAAAACAAAGTAACTTACTCCATGACCTTCCCTTACAGATTTATTATTAGTATTGATATTTCTTTGATATAGATGTTTCTTTTGTTAAAAACTCACTGGTAATTGTAGAGGTCTTCCAAGGTGATGATACTGCCAGCTCTCTCCAGGTCTTTAGCAAAGTTTTGCGCCAGTGTACCGTTGTAGAGTTCGTCGCCTCCTTTCTCCGCTATAATAGAGAGAGTGTTGCAAAGAGCTTCCGAAGGTTTCACGATAGTTCCCGGTTTGTGGAAATCTTTCTTCCAGTTATCGTAGTACATATTCCTGTAATTGGGTATCCAATAAATAAAGCTGGACTACGAAACGTATTGAACGGTAGTATTTCAACTAGGAAGAGAAACTTCACCTTGAAGACCAGATAATGATGTCACATTATGCCATGCCACGCCACTAAATGTTTTTTTGTCGTTAAAAACTGTATCAGGAAGAAACGCCAAGGTTTTTCGTGCGGTTAACTAAAGAAATAATTCTAATTGATATTATTTGTGAGTCGTTCATCAAAATCGATAGACAACTTTTTTCTGTGTTCTTACTTTGTTATTAGAATTTTTTAGAAGTAGTGGCAGGGCATACTGCGTTCTGCAGTATCTGACAGCAGTAAAAGCTTTGGTTTCTTGATCGAAACGCAAAACGCTACGGTAAGGGCGCGTTCCCACTGTGTCGTAACGATCAATTATTGTCGTCTCTAGCAGTTCCCATATACCGTCATTGTCTTGATAATAATTTGTCGTCACAACGAAAAAAAAAGCCGTAGATGACTATTAATTGTGTCATCCTATATTGTGAACACCTCCATGTAAATAAACAAGCTACGACGCCACTATCTGTCGTCACGACATAGTGGGAAGTTTTTCATACAATTAGGTGTCCGGCAATGTTCCGGCAGCGTTGTGCGTTTCAAACAAGAGACCATAGTTTTACAGAATCAATGTGAAATAACAGTATGTTTGTGCTGTTGTGTTTCAGTGAGTGAGTAAGCCGTGTTAAAAGCGTTGACGTCTGACGTTTCGAATAGACCATATGATTTCGACCAACGAGGCCTCTAGAGCCCATTTCCCCATTTCAATCCCTTATCCTCAATCTTCACTGGTCGGCAACACATTTGGAGCACCTGTGTGTTATAGGCGACGGTATAGCCACCTTTCATTAAGTGCACATAAAAAAAGATAAAAAAATCACATAAAGTACCTCAAAATTGGGTCGTTTTGTATGAAGGGCGCGCTCAATATTCCATCTGAAAGCGCTCGAGACATCGCGAAACCGCTTTTGCAGAAGGTTAACGTTGGTTCCACTAGATCTCGCCATGGCAGCTTGCCCCAGCGCTGATGTGCTGCCCACATACCCCGAACCTCCCCAGGAACACCAACGGCCAAAGGACCTGCATTACCAATTATAAAAATTGTATGAATTCAAACATAGGTACAGTCAGCCGCAAAAGTCGATTAACACATTCAAAAGTGCAAAATAACTGAATACTCAACGCGCCATAAGTCGTTGTCACGACTAGAGAACAAAATATACTTCACGTACAAACGATCGTAAAAAACTACAGTAAGTAAGTGAGTGTTTAGTAAGTCGACTGTACTACTAAGTACAACAGTAGATAATAAATCATTGCACGCTTGAAACCTGTGTGTGTTCAGATAAAAAAACCTTATCCTGTTATCCTGTCATTTCTATTGTAAACTAATTGTAATAGACCTATTATAAACCAACTTTGACTATTTTTTTTAAATATTATATGTTATTTATTGTGTAAACTTTGGACCTTTTTAACGTGTATGGCTACAATTTAATACTCGTATTTCTATTTTATGTGATTCAATATTTTCCATTTTTAGGTTTATATTGAATAATAAATTATGGATATAATATACATTATATTATGGAAAATATTTGGGGTAAAATATTTTAATTATTTTAAAGTGTGAAATTCATTGGACCTGGTAGAGAATTAAAACTCTTAGGTTTCTCGACTTGCTTAGACCAGATTCGAGAGAAAGTTCGGAGAAATCTTAAGCCGACGTTAGCTTTAAAATGTCAAACTCAACATAATAGCAAGTAAAATCAGATACTTAAGTACATTTACTGATTCAATTTCGGTTACAGCCTTCCTAATTAATTAATAACAAGTAAGAACTTATATATTATATTTATTTATATATTTTAATGTGTAAAAAAAAATTAATTAAATCACTCACCATGCATCCGATATTCCGTATTGTCAACTAATAAAAATATTTGCAATATTCAATAATTTTTATTTCATTGAAAGTAGTGCAAGTACAAATAATTAATATTATATTTGAGTATACTATAATACTATAATATTATAAATACGAATGTTTCTGAGGATAGATGTATGTATAGGTATGTATGTTACTCTTTCACGTAAAAATTGCTGAACATTTGGATTTGGATGACATTTGTCATACAGACAGTTTGTTACCTGGATTTACATTTAGGATACTTTTTATCGTGAAAAAATTGTGAGGTTCCCGAGGGATCGTCTAAAAAGTGTAAAAAGTTGGACGCCACTGTCGTGGTACTGAAATCTTGATTCAGTAAGAGCTACTCTACTTTACTTCTCATTTCACCAACTACAAGTAAAGTGTTGATTAGTTACTTTTAGAAATAATTTTATGTTTTATTAAATTAAGCACTCGGTTTAATGCATCCTTCGATAAGCGATTTTTTTTATTATTATCTTTTTAATGTTTGGGACTTTTTTTGGACAAACAAAGGTATATCGGCTCCATTATCTCCGGTGACTGGTGACTTTAAATAACGGTTAGCCTACTTGACAGATGGTGAAGGAGGCCCTAGGGACTGAAATTTAGTCATATTATGCAAAAAAAAAAAAATACTAGTTGGTGCCCGCGACTTCGTCCGCGTTTAAAAATAAAATAAATATATATTTTATATATAATTCAAATGATCCCTCTAGAACAGAACTTTTTCTGGATCAAAGGTATCCTATGTCCTTCAGTGCATCTCTGACAGACAAAGTGTATGCAAAATTTCGTGATGATTGGTTGAGTACCTAGTTAAGGCGTGAAAAGGCAACAGTCAGACAGACAGAGTTACTTTTAAATTCATAAAGTAGTCTGCTCAGCACAGCAGTAGGACATTCTGTACCTTAGAATAGATTTTCTTAAAATAACACCCAGAAACGATGTCAGCACACAGGCGACGCCAAAATGAAGCTATTTGTTGGAAGGCCAAATAAATATTATGATAATATTTGCTAAATAAATGGTATTTATACTGTTTTTGTCTAGTTAGAATATATCAAATCTAATTAGGAATTTTTCGTGACACAAAAAAATCTTTATCCTTATCCTTCCATAGTATAAAATAGTTGCTTTCCACGTCTGTGTCTGTCTGTATAACCGCTAACTCCTACTCAACCACACAACGGATTTTGTTGCAGTTTTCACCATCAGTTACTTAGATAATATTTCAAGGAATGTATACGTAAAACTTAATTAAGTATTAGAAAAAATAATAACAATATTTTGCAACCAAGTCACCGAATATTTTTTTTATAATTATTTTTATATGAAAAATTTTTTTTTTCATATAAGTAGAATAATATTTTTCTTTTTTGGTTTTATATTAATTTATTTTTAAATTACCTTATAGATAAATAAATGTAAATAATTTTAATGATTCTATAGATAGATATATAACGGCTGTATGTAATCTAAATAAATAAATAAAAAAATTAAATTAAAAAAATTAATAGTAAATTTACATGGCTTAGGTAAATCTTAAGAGATACATAAAAATGATGTACTAGTGAATTTTAGTTCTTCTAAAATCCCAAAGAAAACTCCGCGATGTCCGCGTCTGTCTGTTTCTTAGCTAACTTCTTTTAAACCACTCAACAGATTTTGATATTATTTACAAAATAGAACGAGCAATCTATGAGGAAGGTTTTTGTACAATACAATTTACAGATAAAAATTGCAGAAAAGCCGAAGGCATGCCGCTAATATACCTATGTATAAATCAATACACATTTAAGCCAACTAATAAATACACAGGAGTTTTTAATAGAATAATCGCTAACACTTTTTTATTTGTGTAATCATGCAAACGCGAATCTATATCTTGCAATAAGTACCACCCGCATTTTCTTAAATACCTACGCGGAGATTAGGTACGTAGGTAACAAAACATGTGTATCGAAATAGGTGTGAAACAAAAAATATTATTAATCATACTAATGTGTCATGGATAATTGACATCGAGAATGATTTCTTAAGAAATAGAAGATTAAGAAAGATAAGACTATGATGAATAAATTTATGATAAAGTTTTGTATACCTACTTTATTATTTGTTTTTTATATGATTCAGTGTCAAAATTTAAATCAATCTATAATAATAATAAGCTTTATTTGTCCCATACATACATAATCATTTCATAAAAATTACAAATTTAAATTACAGTAAACATTTGTTGAATATTTTAAGTAGATAAAATAAAGTAATAGTAAAAATTAAAAAATTAAAAAAAATTAAAAAATGTCTTCCTCTTTCGTCAAATTGTCAAATATATTAATAGATCTAATTATTGGTATTCATAATTCTCGTTCATTATCAATCTAAAATTTAATCAATTTATTGTCAATTCTGCATGGGCCCCTCTCGGGTAAAAGCCTCCTCCATAGAATGCCAAATATCTTTGTTTTGCGCTTTCTCAATCCAGTTGCTGCCTGCAATTTCCCTTATTTCATCCTGCCACCTGGCACATGGTCGACCCCTGCGTCTTTTTCCCTGCGGTCCTTTCCATGTTGTTAGTGTACGTGTCCATCTCCCATCTGTGTACCTTGCCACATGGCCAGCCCATTTCCACTTCAATCTCTGAGCGAAGGTTGTTGCATCAGTTACCCCAGTTTTATTGCGAATATCTGTAACTTTTACTCGGTTTCTTAAGGTAATTCCTAAACAGCTTCTCTCCATTGCTCTCTGTGTGGATTGAATTTTTGTCTTTACTTTTTGATCGAATGACCATGTTTGGCAACCATAGGTCAGACAAGGCAGTATCGCTGAGTCCATAACTATTTTCTTTATTTTCATTGGTAGCTTAGATTTCAATATTTCTTTATGGGCCCAATATTTCCTCCAGGTTGAAGCTATCCGTCTTTCCAATTCTTCTATGTTTCTATTCGTTTTGAATGATAGTTGTTTTCCAAGATAGACATATTCCTGTACATACTCTAGTGGTTCATTATTTATTAAAATAGGTGTCATTTTGTCATTGGTCATGATTTTGGATTTGCTTAGGTTTATCTCTAACCCCACCTGCTTACTTGCGGCCTGAAGCTCGTTTATCATGGTGTTTAGTTTAATAGGAGTTTCTGATAAGAGGACGATGTCGTCTGCAAACCTCAAATGACTCATGAACCTACCTTCCAAATTAATTCCTTGCTTTGACCAAGGCAGATCCTTCATTATATTTTGCAGTACCGCTATGAATAGTTTAGGTGATATTGGGTCGCCTTGTCTTACCCCTCTGTGGATGTTTACACATTTGCCTTTCCTATCTAATTTGACTCTGCTCGTGCTTTTGCTGTAAATATCTTTTAGAATGTTTATATATTTAGTATCTATATTTTGATAAGTTAGTGCCTCCCAGATGCTGTTGTGAGAAATTGAGTCGAAAGCCTTTGTGTAGTCTATAAATGCCAGATATAACGGACTGCGGAACTCTAAATATTTTTCTATAGTCTGCTCTAATACGTGGATATGGTCGATTGTATTAAAGCCTGCTCTGAAGCCGGCCTGTTCGCAAGGTTGATGTCTATCTATGTCTAAGGATATTCTATCAAGAAGACAAGAGGCGAACAGCTTGTACACACACGACATAAGGCTTATTGGTCGGTAGTTTCCTATGTCAGCTGGGTCTCCTTTCTTGTAGAGGAGAACTATTTCTGATTTTGTCCAGCTCTCTGGCACTTTCTCATCGATAAGGACTTTGTTGAATAGATGTGTCAGTGGGGCAAGCAGCAACTCCTTAGCATATTTGATGTGTTCGCTTCTGATGCCATCAGGTCCTGGGCATTTTTCTAACTTTAGTTTTAGTATGTTTTTCAAGACCTCAATTTTCTCAAACATTTTAACGTTAGATTGTGTAGAGATAGTGATAGGCTGATTGTGCGTCATAACACCATGTGCTGGGTTTGGCTGGCTATATAGCTTAGTATAGAAATCGGTTGCTATGTTTATAATTTCCTCGCGTGATCTACTTTTGGTTGAGCCAGAATACAGAGATGGAATCCAAGCTTTAGCGGTGTCTAATTCTTTAAATGCTTTCTTAGCACTTCTTGAGGCTTCTAGGTGTCTACGTATTGTGTTCTCTCTGTAGGTATCGTAGCATTTTTTTATTTCTTTATTTGTTTCTTTGTACAGTTCCTTCAAATCATGCTTGTCTTCTCTGGTCAACTTAGTTTTGTTTTGCAATAAATTTCTTTTTTTGATAAGTTCCTTAGCCTTTTCATTCAAAATGTTTTGTCGCAATTTTCCTTTTATGTTTAATAAACTGTCTTTTATAGACTTTTCTATTATTTGGCAGTATTGGTTGGTTGTGTAGCCTTCGTATGTTGTTGCGAATTTTTTTATATGGTTATTTAAATTTGTAAGATAGGTCTTTTGCTCTTCTAATGTTTTCAAAGCGCATTTTTGCCTGCCGAAGTGTCTTCTACTTATCTTTATGGTTAAATTTAGATTTGCTCTGATTGGTCTGTGGTCTGATCCAAAGCTAAAAGAGGTTAGTACCTCGTATTTGGAAAATAGGTGAGGTGTTGTTGTCATTATATAGTCCACCTCATTTCTTGTGTTTTTATCTGGAGATATCCAAGTCCATCTATTTTTCTTCTTTAATTTAAATGTCGTGTTTAATATTTTCAAGTTATATTCGTATGCATACTGGATTAATCTTTCCCCTTGCTTACTTCTTGTTCCATGGCCATACTTTCCCGTGACCTTGTTTTCATAAGGCTTTGGTACTCCAATCTGAGCGTTGAAGTCGCCCATTGAAATTATATATTTGGTAGAAATCATTTGGTGTGCTGTCGTTAGATCTTTATAGAAATGGTCTAATTCTTCCTGCGTAGAGTTCTCCGTTGGAGAATATGCTTGTATGATAGCAAAGAGTTTCTTTTCAAATTCTATTTCCAATATGCAAACTCTTTCTGATATTCCTGCAAATTCTATAATCTTTTCTTTATGTTCTTTTTTGACGAGGAATCCTACACCATACAAACCTTTTGTTTGTCCTATATAATACATAATATATTCTTCGTCTTCTATAATTTTTTCTCCGAGACGTCGGATTTCGCACAGACCAAGTACGTCACATTTGATTCGTTGTAGTGCTGTTTTTAATTCGAGAAGTTTTTCTGCTGAAGACAAGGTTCTGACATTGAGAGAACAGATGTGTATTGCTTTGTTATGTTCGTCATTCTTTGGAGGGTTATGGTCGAACTCTCCCGCGGTGACCGGCCGTACTGGGAGATAGAGATGAGGAGGGTCCCTCTGTGATTGCTATATATTGCTTTGCTGTGCAGTTTTTGCCTGTTCATCGTTGTCGCCCGTGTTCGAACGCGTTGATTTTGGTTTTTCTTTCTGCAAGATAAAATCTTTCAGATTTGTAGCTTTGTTCCTCTTAGGTGCTTGTTTTATCGTTTGTTTGTCCTGTTGAATGTTAAGATTGGACGCGTCTGGAGATTCGGATAGGCTTCTTTTGTTAGTAGTATAGTTGCGGTAAGTGGTCTTATTATTTTTGTCCAGTACGATCAGTTTGTCGTACTTAATGAAAGCTATTTTGCCTAGGTCTTTTTCCTTCTTGAGTGTAGTTTGTAGCTCTTTTCGTTTATTTAAAACTTCCAATGGGTAGTCTTCCTTTATGTAATATTGGGTGTTATGTAAATATTTGCCATGTTTCTGAATTTTTAGTTTCAAGCCTAAAGTAGTAAATGATATTATGACTGGTCTGGCCTTTTCGCCTTTTCTTCCTATTCTTCTAACTGCCTCGATATTGTTGCTGTTGTACTGAACGTTGAAATGTGTATTTATTATTTTTATTATTCTTTCCTCTAAGTCATAGTATGTTTTTTCACCCTCTTCCACTCCAAACATTACCAAATTCTTACGTCTTATATATCTTTCTAAATTTTTTATTGCGGTGCTCTGTTCTTGAATTTTTTTCTCAAGAATTTCATTTTTTATTTCTAAGTTTTTGAACTTTTCATTAATGTTGTTGTTGATTGTATTTTTTATGTCTTCCTTCATTTCTGACATTTCAGTTTTTTGCTGTCTTATTTCTTGTTGCATGCTTACTAACAACTCTTTTATTTCCTCCATCGTAAGTGCCCTTTTTGGTGCTATTCCTTTTTTTTTTTTTTTTTTTTTTTTTATATTTTTTATTATTATTATTTATTAATTCTTTATGTCAGTTCAAAGTTCTTATTAGATCGTTTTAAGTTTTTACACTATTAAAAGTAAGTAAGTATTGTCCTTAAGTATTATTATTAATAATAATAATTATTATCTTATTTAGTTAGATTTAGTTAAGTATTGTCCTTAGTTGTGTCGTGATTATTACGAGTAATTAAAATATTTTTATGTAGTCATTTCTTTCTAATCTACGGTCACGAATAATATGGTCGGTCAATCAATTGTTATTAATAGATGGCGCTTGTAAAATTTTACGCCATGCTAACAATTAGTAAGCAGTTCCGTCGAAGATAACTACTAGATGGCGCTAATATTAGGAATGAGTTGGAGGTATACTGCAAATCATCAAAATTGATTCAGTCAAAATGCAGTTATTCATTTTATTTTTCAATGTTTATACACTTTCAACGCACGGATTTGTTTATTTAATTGTCACATCTCTCACAGAAGATTGATTGTTCAGTTTATTTGTCACTTGTATCACTTTTATATTTTTTTGTATGTCACCCTTGATATATTGTTTGTTTTCCGAATATTCACTATAGATTGCGAATCTTGGTCCTTTTTATATATTTCATAGATAAATTACTGGTTATTTTCTATGATTTGTCACTTTTCTATAAACTATATTCACTATTATATTTTTTAAACTTATTTTGTATACGTCTATACTATCTATACTAATCTATATATACTATACTAATCAATCTATACTAATATATATTATAAAGGTGAAGAGTTTGTTTGTTTGGTTGTACGCGCTAATCGCAGGAACTACTTGTTTGAATTGGAAAATTCGAACGATTCGAAAATTCGAATAGGTTTTATTAAATATATAAAAAATCCACGAAAAATTACCTAACTGATTACCTAACCAAACCTAACTGAACAAGTAGACGCGGAAAACGACTTCAAATTATTACTTTATTTTATTTTATTTGGAAAATATACAATATATGTTATATTAATCTATAGCGATCCGCCCCGGGCTTCGAACGAATGGAATTTTTTTCTGCAGATATATACAAAAACCTTCATCGGTTATCGCTCTTTTCATAAGTAAAAAAAAAAAAACAGAATCAAATACCGTTATGAGTTTCTAACATCTCAGGTTCTAGGTATTTCTAGACATTACGAAATAATAATAATTAGCGAATCATGCAAAGTGCAATTTGCCCGGATATAGGGAAATCTGAAAGGGCAGGTGCGGCGTCCGCTTTCGGCAAACATCGGCAGTTTCGACAAAGTTCGGAGAGGTCGGCGCTGCAGCATCGCCGTTTTGATACTAGGTGTGTTCATACTATGGTTCCAGTGATATGTTAAACAAGAGAGGATGCGCTCTTACCATACTACTAGTGACAAAAAAATGGTCCTCCAATTTGCACATCTAGTTACTAAAAATAATTTGTTTTCATTGCCATCTAAATACGCATTTTTATTTCTTATTGGCGTATTCTGTTATTTAAAGTGTTCTTATTGGTTGGTTGGACATATCACTGGTAAGTAGGCATTTTCGTATCTTTCTACGCACAGAATGAACACCCGCCATTGGTGCCAATTTCCGATTTTGACACCGGCGCGTCGGTGCCATGTACTAGGAGCGTTAGCCTTGTCCTTACGAAGTAATAAAGAAAGTCATTGTATGGTTCATACATTATTAGTATTACCATAGAGTAAATAGTTGCTTAATTACTAGTAACTACTTACTCTATGGTATTACTACCGTACCGTTGGTCTGTTAGATAATTTTTCACGGAATTTATATATGTACTAGCTGGTGCCCGCGATTTCGTCCGCGTTGAAAAAAAAAGTAGCCTATCCTGTGCCGTGTACGTCTAAATGTTTATCTACCAAGTTTCATGAAAATCAGTTAATTCGTTTAAGAGTTATGGAGGAACATAAAATACATAACAATACCTACGTACACTTACAGATTTATTATTACCTACTTAGTATTGATAACTAGCTACACGCTCCCGGCTTCGCCCGGGTTCTAAATAAAAACTATCATATCTTTTAAGTTGGACCAAATTATTAGGTTAACTATAACCAATTTATAGTTACGAAGTTTTATCAAAACCAGTTCAGTATTTTAGGAGTTCATTGGCGACAAACAACGTGACACGTAAATTTTTATATAATAAATAGCGATAATAATAAAATCTTATTCAGTTTTTTCATGAACGAAGCCGGGAGCGATTTGCTAGTTAGATATTTAATAATTAAATATACGATCTTATTCCGCAGGTTCGTTTTAATATGTATACAAAGATTTCAAAGCAGTTTTTAAACTGGTTTAAAAAAATAGGCGTGGCGTTAATTTTTTTCTGATCTGTAGCAAATAGATAGGTACTCGTATAAGTAAGACCTATGAGTTCAATAAACTTCGGAATCGGAATACATGTACTTGTTATACCGAAGGCAAACCTCTTATGATGTGTATTGATTTTTATTTTTATAATTAAATTTATAAGGCAATATTTGTATATTGTTGCAAAACTGGAACATTCCACAATGCACAGACAATGCTTGCAGTATTTGCTTTCCATTCTGTGTAGGTATATATATCGCTTTATAAATACTGTTTGAACAATTTGAACATTACGATTTACTTTGTCATATTAAAACAAAGTTAAAATTATTCGATAACGAAGAATCTAGAACACAGACAATATGCATTTATTCAAAGAAGTATATCTTACCTAGATATACCGTATTTAAAATTAGTATACCTGCTTGTGAGGTTAAATTAGAATAATGAATAAGAATAATGAATAAGCTTAATTAGTATTGTTTTTGTATTTTTGACGTGAATAAGTACCTACGTCTTTAATTCGCTTCCACAGTGGGAGGCAGAAAACTGATGATAAAAAAATCGGAGGATACAGTTTGATGCTGTAGATCTAAGCGCCTTTTTCACAAACGTCAAGTAGGATCAACTGTCATTTAAAGTCACCGGTAACCGGGGATAATGGAGCTGATATGCCTTTGTTGTTGTAAAAGTTCCAAACATTGAAAAGAAAATAATAAAAAAAAACGTCTATCGAATGATGCAGTAAACCGAGTGCATAATTCAATATAACAGAAAATGATTTTTAAAAGTAACTAATAAAAACTTTACTTCTAGTTGGTGAAAGAGGCCCTAAGTGTCATCTACATCCAAAATTTAATTACATCACACGATAGCTAAATGATCAAAGATTTTTTTTGCATAAATAGTACCTATATACCTTTATCTTATAATACTAAACGAGGAATTCTTGTATGCCACGACGATCTCGCAAACGGCTCTAACGAGTTTGACGAAAATCTAGGGTTAGGGGCTTTTTAGGTCTAGAAATCGATCTGTCAGGGTCTTATCTTCGAGAAAATTTTAGGTAGTTTTTTTAATGGAACGGTTACAAAAGTAATACTATGCTCGTTTTATAATATCTTGAATTATATTAATTCAAGTATTCTGGATTTTTTTGTCTATAATGTTTCATTAGCCCGAGCGAAGCTCAGTCACCCAGTCTAGTATATATACGCACAAAAAAAATGTACGGAAATCTACGAAAATCTATTAGCGTCAATTCTTTTTTGGTTTTTTTAATATTAGACGGTTGCTATTAGACGACGCTACCTATATTACCTCGTAGTGGACAGTCAGCTACAAGAAAATCCTCATCTGAGAGGCTTCTTAAACCCTCTTAATAATGCACTACGTACCTTTTGTTGATTTATCAGAATTTCCGTTAAACATGTCTCTAGTAGCCGCTGACGGCGCTTTCTCTCTAGCGTTCAATGTGAACACCTCCTCTTCCGCCTTGATATAAACTGTCATGAAGAAACCTCCTCCGATACCCATACTCTGCTGGTTGAGTATACCATTGCAGAACATGGCAGCGATGGCGGCGTCCACAGCTGAGCCATTCTTGATGAGAATTTGTCTGTAATCCCAAAAATCTATGGTTAAACTCAATCTAAGACGATTTAAGCTATTTTAAAAATGAGGAATTTTTGAGTCTAGTCAGTAATTACACAGTAATGGAGTCTAGAACCTTTAAGTCAGGCCTGAAAAAAAATATTAATTTTTTATTTATAATCCGGCTTCGCCCGCGGTGCAATTTATATATCCTATCTTTTAAGTTGGACCAAATTGAAGACAGTTACGAAGTTTTATCTAAATCGGTTCAGTAGTTTCGGAATTCATCGGGAACAAACATGTGACACGTAATTTTTATATATTACTAGCTGTTGCCCGCGACTTCGCCCGCGTAACTTTGTAAATTATATACTAAAACCTTCCTCGAGAACCACTCTATCCATTGTTGAAAACAGTATGCAAATCGGTGCAGTAGTTTTTGAGTTTATCGCGAACAGACAGAGAGACAGACAGACGCGGCGGAGGACTTTGTTTTATAATATGTAAGGATATAGAGATATTATATAGAAGAAGATAAATAATTAATATATAGGTAAAATTTATTTTCTGCTATATAGCCTATTTCTGTTTGTTTAGTTTAAAATAAACTTGAATATCGTAGAATCGTGACGAATTCCAATTTAAACAGTCAACATAAACAGGTAGGTATGTGTAATATTTTGTAAACACAAAACAATATTATTGGTTTTCTCAAATAGACCTTCAGCAGCAAGTAGATACCTAGTTCGTTCTAAACAAGTTCTAAAGTAGGCATTACATTTGTAATCTCCGTTAAAAAATACATTTTTCCACGTATTTATACGGATTCCTATTAGCATTTTTTAATGACATACCTAGGTCGAGTACGTGCACTGGAAACGTGTTCTTATCACTTTAGTCTAAACGTAAACCATACTTTAACAAGATTATTTAATTATGTAAAATATTTTAAATAATAGTAAATGAAATTTATTATATTCTGATCTGATATAAATCAATTGAACACAGTAAAACACCTAACCTTAATAAAATAAGTGCCATTTTAACGTTCCTGAAATGCTTGAAATTATTAAAAAAAATTGAGAAACGAAAACATACTTACATACATATTGTGTTTTACTTGTAATATTATATTGTACAAGTAAGTTATACTTGAACTTGTCAAGGTAAAGATATAAAGTATGAAATTTAAAAAATCAAAACAAATGAAAATAAAATAAACCTTGAATGTTTTCCAAAAATGTGCTAATTCTTAACAATATGGCTTACTATAATATATACATAATATCTTATAGTGTCCAATCCCTAAAATGATTTCAAATATCTCTTAAAAACAGAGATATTTGTTAAGATATTTTTAAGAGATATTTGAAATCATTTTAGGGATTGGACACTATAAGATATTATGTATATATTATAGTTAGCCATATTGTTAAGAATTTTATGACTAAGAAATAAAATTTCTAAAACACTTTGTAACGAGACGCTAATTTTAATCCATATAGTTAATAGAAATAAAATAATTAATCATCTCTATGATATGGATTAAAACCCATGTATCATAAATAACAATAACAATAAGAAATTTTATTTCAGAATAACAACTTTAGTTATAGCACATTTCTGTCCCCCACACTAGGCTCTGTTTAAATGTTTTAAATATGTATATAATATATATTTTTTATATAATTTCTTAACCAACATCATATACTCATATATTTCTTAACGAATTCTTAAATAAAAAGCCTTGCAGCACCTAAGGGAGACCCCGAAGGCGAGTTTCAATGAATATCCGTACAAGGAGTTGAGGTCAAACCCTACAGATAAGGTAAAAATGTTTATTTTATCTATACTATTATAAAGAGGAAAGGTTTGATTGTTTGCTTGTATTGAAGAGGCTTCGAAATCACTGGACCGATTTGAAAAAAATATTTCACTGTCGGGACGCTACATTGTCAGGGAGTAGGCTATATTTTATAAAGTTACGTGGACGAATTCGCTTGCAACAGCAAGTGTAGAAATAAACAAATTAAGACAAAGAAAAAAACCAAGTCGATTTTCGTCTCTTTATAGTCCATCTTAGTTGATGGACTACTTTATTTATAGTAGGTACTAGCTAGCGCCCGCGACTTTGTCCGCGTTGAAAAAGAAAAAGGTAGCCTATCCTGTGTCCCGTATGTCTAAATGTTTAACTACCAAGTTTCATGAAAATCAGTTGATTCGTTTAAGAGTTATGGAGGAACATTCATACTTACATACATACATACATAAAAAATTGTAAAAGTGGTCAATTTAGTTTCAGTATCATGTATAGAGCCTATAAACACGATATCTCTGAAAACAAAGTAACTTACTCCGTGACCTACCCTTACAGATTTATTATTAGTATTGATGTGGTAACAGCTGCTTAGACAGTTGACCACCGGGGTAAAGAAGGAATACAGGTGCGTTAGCAACAATAAAGAAATTTGTTTACGATTCACTCGAAGAAGTAGGTATATTGTACCTATCTATTGTAAGTTAGGCGTTAAAATGATAGGTACCTAAGTAAAATTTTACATTAAGTATATATTATGTACAAGCGACTAATAAATTATTCTATACAAAAAATTCTAAAGAAAATTATTAATGAGTGTGTCTTGACTAATATTATATTAAAGTGAGTTTGTTTTGTGTTATCTTTTCACGCCTTAACTACTCGATTGATCAGTCGTGAAATCATGTATACACTTTGTCAGAAATAAGTAGGTACTGAAAAAAATTCAACGCATGACAAAAATAATAAAAAGGAACGAATTTAATAAACGTTTTAAGGCAAGGACTAACCTCAGACCGAACACAATTTTTACCAAAATTACCGCAACCTAATATCCTATGAATTAAGGTGCAATATTGCGCAACAAATTTTTGTATCGTCCTCGCCTTGATATCAAAGAAAAAAAAGGGCGCGGCGCACGAAGCCAGTAGATAATAAATAATAAATACTTTTACATAACTGGAAAAGTAACTACCAAAAACAATCAATTAAGTCTTGACATTTCATAAACGATTGATGATTTATTATATAAATGTCAACTTTATCTTGTTGACAAGATATTATAACAAAACAAATAAACAGTAAAGTCCTATGCGAACTCGGTCTGGTGTTGATACAACGCAAAAAAGACTTGATAATAGCACATGACCGAGGCCAACCACCGACATCGGTCGGTCTCAAGGTTGCTTTTGTGTATAAACACCAGTCATCCGTAGGTGTTATTTGCTTGGCATGTTTTTATACGTACGCCATATTATCGCTCGCTTGTGTACAAGAAAGAAATAGGTTGAGGTACAGAATTATAATTCTTATCGAGTACAACGCACGCACGAACTCGGACTTTGCGTGCGCTGCATCACGTCTCAAGGTGCTAGTAAAGTAAAAACAAACACGATAAGTTTAGTTATTAATTTTATTAAACCTTAAATTAAATTACAGTCATTTGCTATACCTTTTCACCTTAAAACATATAACAGGCAGAAAAGATAGGAAACAAAACGTATGTACATCTAACTAGGAATTAATAACA
The DNA here is from genome assembly GCA_945859745.1 of Synanthedon formicaeformis. Lineage (NCBI taxonomy): Eukaryota > Metazoa > Arthropoda > Insecta > Lepidoptera > Sesiidae > Synanthedon > Synanthedon formicaeformis. Next base: position 8,467,981 of record OX243965.1, read on the forward strand.
CAGCAAATTTGCGGGATTTACAACAAGCCCGGCAAAAGATTTGAGATCAGTTTTTTGGAACGGGTGTTAAGTCCGAAATAGAAATGCGGCCATTTTGGGCCGACTGGTAACGAGACGGTCGCATCGAAACACACAGACAGAGAAGCTACCTTTCCTTTGAGAAAATTCGTAGCCGCGTCCTCGTGTTTTGGTTGGCGAGATAAAATCCCGCCATGTGCAGAAATCTCCTGGGATGTTCCACTGATCTCGGCGATGTCCAGTTGCCACTTTCTTCTGGTATTCGCCACAATTTCCTCCGTTCGTTTGGCATAAAATCAGCGGTCCTTTCACAAGCCATTGTCGTCGTTAAACTTTCATTTATTGCTTGTTCGCGGTCTTCTTATTGTTTTCAGTGTTGACTAGCTTGGTTAAGATCTTTCTCGAATGTCCGGACGGGTCGAAGTGGTTCGTGTGCTCGTGAACTTCCTTCTTCGTGCGCTGTTTGCCGCTGTGTCCGGAGAAGATGTGCTTGTCGTGATCGAAATTGTAGTAGTCGTACTCGTCAAAGAAGGCTTCGGACATATTTGGTTTGTGAAAAATTTGTTTTTTAATAAGTTACGTATAATCGTCAAGACGACTAGCAGATGCGCGGTTCAGTCGTAGACAACTGTAGATTTGTTCGCTGGCAGCGCCGCGAGTCGCTTTTATACCCGGTGCGGGACACGTCACTGACCGCATGCGCGTCGATAAAATTCTCGCAACCGGATTGGTCGAGAAATATCAGCAGCGGCACGATTATGAAAGGTTGTTTGTTATTGAAACGGTGTTCGTGTGTGCGAAAGCCGGTTAGTGATACCAGAAAAAAAATAATCATTTCGCTACACGAATTGAAAACAATTCGCTGTTTAAAAACTAAAGGGCCACAACTTACACTTTTTACAGGAGAGCTAATCGAAAAAAATAAATTATTTTTTGTCAATTTTTTTCTTATTAGATATATATCAAATGTATGCATATTATACATTGTTAGAAGCGTATTTTTAAGTAGCATTAAATGTTATAAGTACTTTTATAATAAACTGAATACTAGAGGAGATATAAGCATATGAGTTACTTTTAAATATATAAAAAATGATCAAAATATACTAAATATGGAATAAAACAACCATAAGTCTTTTTACAACATACAATATGAAGGATTGTGATTGTATTTTTGCAATAAAAACATTTTTGGATTTTTTGTTTTATGGCCCTTTAGTTTTTAAGCAGCGAATTATAATCTTTATTGCTATTACGCGTTAGTTTTCTTATTTTTAGATGTTCCCTCAAGATTAGTACTTTTTTCTGGATGAAAGGTTACCCTAAACCCTTTTCTGTATCGCTAACAACGTCTATGTAAAATTTCATTATGATCGGTTGAGTAGTTGAGGGATGAAAAAGTAACAGACATACAAACAGAATTACTTTTATATTTACAATTTTAGTATGGAAGTATGGATTTTAGCGTGGACAAAGTCGCGGGCATCAGTTAGTTAAATATAAATCCAAAGATTACCACTTTTTGTATAGTTAACAACTATAAACTCTCCCAGTTTAGTTGTAAGCATGTTTCGTGTACCTACAGTTTTTTTGGTACAGTTAAATAAATATTTTGTCATTACATTTCTATTTGAGTGTCCTATAATTAATTATGTCAAGTATGAAACCTAAAAATGTTAAGTTAAGGTCAACAGACAGGCTGACAGTCCACTTGATGGTAGGTGGCTACCATCGCCTATAGCACAAGCAACGCCATAGGTGCAAGTGCGCTGCCGACCATAGAAAGATTAAGGATAAGGAAAGAATAATGGTCTCTTGTTATGCTTGTGTGCTTAGGCGACCGTACAGTCACATGCCATCAAGTTGACCGTCAATCTGTCTGATGAATTTAACATAAGAACGATAGTTCCTCATCACGTAGCCAACCCATAGATAGAGTGAACTCTGTTATATTTGTTTAAAAAATTTTGAACATTTATCACGACACTGTAACGAGCGTTTAAACAGAAAAATAAATGTTAATAAAACATCTAAGATTTATAATGCCAAAAACTAAAGATGTTAATAAGGTAAATAAAATTATTATTTGCAGTATAATGTAATAAAGAAAAACATAATTTCACAATGAGAAAGCTACACATTTCAAATATTAGGTATTGTCACATAAATGAAGCAGTAAGTTATCCGTGGCAAGCACACCATGAATTTATTATCACAATAAATTAGATTTATTGCGTATAGACGCCATAAAGGGGCAAATTTACATTCTATGGCAACACAGACGACATAAAACAGCACACATGTAAGTTTGACACGTAAACTCGCTAGCGCGGTTCAAGTCGGTCCGTTCTATTCAGATCCTTATCGCGAAGCATTTAAAACCTAAATTACAATGTTCAGCTTAACATAACAGACAATAGTCTGTCGACTGTACAACCTATCTATAGGTGATGCAATTAATTTTATTCCTTTAGTATCTTTTCGATTTTAATATGTGTTTATTTTTAATTTTTATTTGCATATCTTATCTATATTATAAAATAGAGTCGCTGTCTGTCTTTTTCTGTTTAATCATCTAACTAGAAGTCTATTATTCTAGAAGAATCTAGACCACCCAATGGATTTTAATAAATTTTTTAATTAATTAAAAGAGAATGTGTTTGTACATAATTTGCAGAAAAAGTTGCATCCGTGAGAAGCCGGAGGCGGAATGCTAGTGTTATTATTTATTTATTTATATAAGTTTAAAGGAATAATCTTTGACTATGTTCCTGAGCCACAAGCACAAAACTCGATTGGCTCATTTTTTTTTTAAATATTCGTTGATCGTTGACGCAATTTTAAGTTGACGTTGACGTTGGAAATTCTTAGGAAAAATTTTTTTTGAATAATTTTAAAAAATTAACATCCGTGCAAAGCCGAGGGCGGTTCGCTAGTAATTAATAAAAACAACTAATCTATATAAATAAAAATGAGTGTAAAATGTGTTGCTAAGCTCAGAATTCGAGAAAGACTGAAATTTGGTTTAATTTTCAAACATTATAATGAGGTTCGAGGAATGTTCTTACGAAGAGAAAAATAGGAAAAAAAAACTAATAAAATAAAGTTGAGAATAGTTCTCTACGGAAGGGGCTGGAAATCGCGGAAGACTGAGTTTTTACTGGTTTTTCATAAAGGTTTCAAAGAATTTAATATTGTAACAAGAAGCAATAAATCATGAGTAATATAAATCATCAATACTAATAATAAATCTGTAAGGGTTGGTCATGGAGTAGTTAATTTGTTTTCAGAGATATCGTGTTTATAGGCTCTATACATGATACTGAAACTAAATTGACCATTTTTAGAATTTTTTCTTTATGTATATGTAAGTATGTATGTTCCTCCATAACTCTTAAACGAATCAACTAATTTTCATGAAACTTGTTAGATAAACATTTAGACGTACGGGACACAGGATAGGCTACTTTTTTCTTTTTCAACGCGGACGAAGTCGCGGGCGCCAGCTAGTTAATTAATATAAACTTTCAATATACCCATAAAAGTCATAGGGTAGTGTACAATTTGCATTAAATTATACACCCCGTTTTACGGTAAACACAATTTAATTTTAAATAATTAAATTAATAAATTTAATTTAGTTTATTTACTTAATTATTTTTTAAATTAATTTATCGGTCGAAGAGTGACACCGCTCCGGTAGACAAGCAAACCATTTTTATTACAATTATGGACGAAATACACGATCAATCATTTGGCGTGACGACAGACTGACGTGACGCAACGGCGTAATTTTTCAATACAGTGTTTGACATCAAGCCATCAGTTTTTACCATTCACGATAAAATTTTGGCTTCACGTCAGTCAATTTGGCGCGATGGACTGATCGTGTATTTCGTCCATAAAACACAAGGCTATTCCGAAGAGCACTAATGAAATGTAAGGCCACCCACCTCCCAATCAGTGAACAGTGCGGCGCATCTGTGCACACTGCTGCCTTCTGGAAAACATGAAGCCATGACGCGGAAGGTAGGAGCGGGTGTACAGGGTCCGGAGGCTCCCCAAACTTCCACGCCACGTAATCAGCCCTGCCAATGAAGAATCCCGCCAAAGCAGACCCAATCACAAGAATGATTATGCCGACGATTGTGATTATGGTTTTGAAGTTTTTCGGTCTGAAAATAAAAAGGTATATTGTATTAACCCTTCATATGCCTGAACGTGGATCCGCGTTGCGCCTACTAAATGCGATATTTTCATTTACTTACTATATTACTACTTTCTAGGATCAATGGCTATTTTACGTTTTTCTATGTAAGTACTTATGTACTTACATAGAAAACATGTATGTAAGTAACATTTTACTTACATATAAAAATAAGATAGGTATGTTAAGAAAATTCAAATAAGAAATTTTCATAAAATAAATATGGGCATTTTATATTATAAAATCTGATAAAACATAATTGATACAGTCATGTATTAAATTCTGGAAAATTATCCCAGAAATTAAGGGATTTACAAGAACTTTGGAATTTAGCTGATTAGGTATTGGCATTCAGCTGCTTTACTCTGTTCAAATTCACTAGGAATACATATAATCCGATCAGCGTTCCGTTAATGAGGCTCACCGGATATTGGGTATTTACCGATTGAATTTTGGAGGTGTGTGAGCCAAGTCTAGCTAGATTAGTATCTCCTTACAAATGATTATACTACATACATATAGGTATCTACTTTTAATTACATAACTAGTTCAAGCCTTTTGTTTTAGGAAATTTTGTATACATTACCTATTATAATATACCAGGTGGAAATTTTTAATGCAACCTGGAGGAGAAGTTCCCTAAATACTAAAGATAGGAAAACCTATTAAAAGTAAACATTCCTTTATTTTTAGAAAGAAACAAAACTGCATTAAAAGATTTTTGAAAATACGCTTGACACACCCGAAAATCGAATCAGCTAAAATACAAAAAATAGCAGCCTGTACTTTTATGGTATCAATCGATAGGGTCAATCATAAAGATCGAATTGTCTTAACAAACATGGTAAATTAAATGAAAGGAAAACCATTAAATCTAAATTTTAAATTCAATTCAATATAAAGCACTTTTACTCAAATTTCCATCGGATTAGTTGTGTTAGTAACAATTATCTTGGACGTAATTTATTCATTAAAATAACTAAAAACTAGATAGATACAAAAATTCCAGTAAAAATTCCTAATAAAACTAATTTTATTAACTACTGTGGTACTTTTGAGTAACTTCGATTTGGTTACTTACAAAGGCATACTTTGGTAATACATTAAACTATTCACATTCCAATGTCTTTCCATAGAATATTATTTTTTATACCGAGGTAGGTAGAACAATAAGTGCGACGAAACACTACCAGACAATACGAGTGTATAATAATATTGTATAATAAATAATATTTCAACATAAAATGCTTGACATGCTTAGGTAACTATTATTTAATTTCGTTGGTCATGCTCATGTCATGCCGTTAAATAATAGATGACACATTGAAAACTTCAAATTTAGAAAAGACCATTCAAAACCAAGCCATTGGAGAACTTTCTAGGAATTTGATAATAAAAGTTTTTCTTAATATCAGCAATTTCTTAAAAATTTTCAGATTTATACTCGTAAAATAATTCTGACTATAAATTTTACAAATTTCATAAATACCTTAACATGAAAATTTTGACTGAATATGAAATATTGAATAAATATGAAAATATCAGTAATTTCCTGTGAATATTACAGATTTTTAAAATTCAGATTATAAATTTTACAGATTTCCTAAATAAATATAAAAATGATAAATTTTATTTGGTAAATGCATAGTATTTCTATGAAACCCTATTACCACAAATTACACGATATTTTCCCAGTAAGATCTATAATTTCTTCTTACCTAGGCAATGCTACAAGTAAGTAAATTGAGGGCTCGATCTCCATACAAAACTGATTGATATCTACCCTTTCCAGATGGACTTTGAAAGCGGAAATTTTTCATTTACTCACACTGTGGTGCGTTCTTCAAAAATATGTCCGTGTGCGATTATTGTAAACCTATTTATAGGCGAAACCAAACGGAGTGGGTCCATTGGTATGTCGTCAATTTGGGCACTAATAAAGTTGCGACGATGGAGACCGGTGCGAAAAGACGATTCCATCTTTCAAAACACTGCACGGACACCGGTACTTTAAGAGTACATTTTATGTTTACATTATATAAAATTCAGTTTTTTCAGTAACGAACTGAGCGATCAAATCAACTCGACCGAAGTAGTTCACGAGACGACATATTATTGACTTTATTACAATTAGGGTAGGCGTTACTTGACAAAACCATTAAAGGGCTCTTTTGACGTATCTACATACGACAAAACTGCAACCTGTATTGCGGTGAACTTGCTTGTTAGAAATCAATATCACAAGGGAACAGCTGTTTACGCCGCTCAACTCCAGGTTAGAGGTCAACGCAGTGATTCTGTAACGGCCACACAGATGGCGTTATAATTGTAATGAATTATAATATTAAATTTAAAAAGAGCGAATAAAAATTGTATAAAATAAAATAATTAAATAAAAGTTTGCGCCTGGAAGAAAAAATATGAAGAAAATAATTCCGAAATCGCATCTTTGCTATGATAAAATATCAAGGCGTTATCACGTGAAATAAAAATGCAATAATTTCTACATCAATTGAGGTCGCTGTCTTCGCCTATCTGTCTGTCTGTATACCCGCTAACTCATTCTAAACCACGCAACGGATTTAGATTCGGTTTTTCACTATCAGATAAATAATATTTCATAGGTTTATACTTATAATAAAATACTACATAAGTACTTACTATGTTTATAACAATATTTCTTCGATTTGGTTGCATACAAAAAATAAAACCGCCGAAAAAACTGAAAAGCATAAAATAATCTAAAGCATAAAATAGTCGCCGCCGCGCATCACTCTACGTAATTTTTGCTTGTTTGGCTCCGACTCAAAAATACTTAGGTAAAATTAAATAAGAAGATTATTTTATGCTTTTCAGTTTTTTTGGCGGTTTTATTTTTTGTTAAAAAGTTTTATTTTATATTTTTTTGTGGCTATTATCTAATATTTACTACATGCTTAATTTTTAATTTTCCCATCCCCATTTTCCCACCCTTAGGGTAGGATTTTTTTTTCCAAAATTATACGAGACCAACCTCGAGGTATACCCTATCCATTAAAAAAAGAATTATCAAAATCGGACTACTCTGTAAAAAGTTATGCGTGGTTATACGCTACAATCGGTGAGTGAACAATCAATCATCCCCTGTTTTCCTGCCCTTAGGGTTGGAATTATTTTTCCAAATTAAAATGGGACCCCCTTGGGGGTGCACCCTTTCAAATAAAAAAAGAATTATCAAAATCGGACCACCCTGTCAAAAGTTATGCGTGATCATACATAAAAAAAAAATAAAAAAAAATATACGCGTCGAATTGAGAACCTCCTCCGTTTTTGTTTTTTCGTTTTCGTCGGTTGAAAATTGTCCGCGTCTGTCGGTTTCTCCGCTAACTTCTTCTAAATCATCCAACGGATTTTGATACAATTTTCACTAATGGAAAGAAGGATAAAAGAGTAGGGTTTGTGTATATAAAAAATTACATCCCATGCGAAGCCGGGAGCGGGTTTCCAGTTTTACTGGAACACCTCAACACTTGTCAGATTCATATGTCATGTATAACAGAGATTATTATACGATTCTTGTACTTTTTTTTACATATATAATTACATTTATACAAAGAAACAATGTATTGACTCAGTGAGAATTAAAACAATGCATAATATTTTATTTTACTTTACATTTTACTTAAACAAAAAATGATTGTTATTACGGTTAACTAATTAGTATAACTAGATTTATGTTCTAAAGATTTTTATCACTTCACTATAGTTGTTAAACCTAGCCGTGATGTTCAAGTTGCAATATTTACCTAATATGACGAAAATTTAGGTTTTTTTCTATTATAAAAATATCTAATAAATAAACTATTCATTTTTCATGTTTAAAAGACAAATATAATAACCCAATTTTGTAGGAATATTTTGTCAATATAAATATTATCAAAAGTATATCTACTTTTTGTACATAGCTGATTTTGGTTTGACAAGGACTATGTAGCGTTTTTTTGTTCAAAAATAAATTAAAATCAATCTTTACTAATATTACTAAATGTGAATGTGAGTTTGTTTGTTTGTTACGCTTTCATGCAAAAACTAAAGAACCGAACACCATGAAATTTTGCATACACGTTGTCTGCGACACCAGGAAGGACATAGGGTACCTTTCATCCAGGAAAAAAATACTGTTCCCGAGGGATTATCTAAAATATAAAAGTGTAACTAACGCCTGGCCAATCTGCTATAGCAATAAGGCGTCAAGCGTTACAATTGCTTTTATATTTTAATTTATCATAGCGTACGAAGTCGCGGGCACCAGCTAGTACCTAATATAGTGAAAGTCAAAAACGATACTTCCCAAAAAATACTGGCCCTCTTTTGTTGTTTAGAGAATTGTCAACTTGTAGCTACTATTTGTGTACTTATTATTACAATTTACTATAACACAAATCTTAAATCTACAATTGTCATCTACAAATTTGTAAATTGTAATCCCGGAAAAACATTTGTAATAAGTAAAGTTTTGTGATACAATAAATTGTAGATTTGTCGATATAATTTACATATTTGTCAGAATTTTCCATTACAAATTTGTTACTTGGTTTTTTTGTGGTACGCACACTTGTATTATTACAAATTTGTAACTTGACAATTGTAAAATTGTAATTGTAAGTTTTGTGGGATAGGGCCCAGGTAGTAAATAAATCAATAAAAAAATGCAACTAACAGATACACACCTATCTTCGTCTTTATCTGGTGCGTTTATAAGCACATGTCGCTCCGTTCTTCTTTCATTGCCGATCCTATTAGGACTTTTTAGCGAACTCTTCCTTATAAGCTGTTTATCGCACATTATTGCTTTTAACACTTCACACTTCAATATCCGCCACAATCACATGCCCGTCCTTTGTTCGTAGTTTAACATTGTGAAACACATATTTGTCTATCTAATAAAACGTGTGTGTTTTCGTAAAAGTTTTCTTTATGAGTATTTTTTTCCCAATAATTATTCATTAAAAAATAACTAAAAAATAGTCTGGGATACAAAAAAGGTCATAGAACCTTTCATCCAGAAAAAAAGTACTGTTCCCGAGTGATTGTCTAAAAATATAAAGAATTGGGCACCACTGTCGCGGACCAGCCAGTGAACAATAAATCGTCAAAGATTTCGTTTTAATTGATTTGAATTCAAATCAAAAGTTTCAACTTTACGAATTCAAAATTAATTAGCGGTAAAACCTCAGCCAAATTGCCTCAAGGTGAAGACAAAGTTGCAAATCAAATTATTTATCGATAATTTGTTTAACGCATCAGCTAAAACTCAAACAACATTCTCTGTAGAATCGAAACTTGTTTTAAAAAAGAAACTTAATATTTTTTTTTTTGATGATTCGAACTTGCTTTAAAAAGGAAATCTTCGAGAAACGTTTCAGTTTTAAAAGACCTTCCTTCATATCGTGTCTAATTTTCAAGTCAGTAAGTACGTTTGTTAACGACAAATGCGCTGAGGGTTTGCAATTAAACCACCTTTTAACTGGATCTAGGTTTACTGCTGGCACTTATAACCAACACAACTTATATATAAGCTTAGTACTTAGTACAGCGATTTGCTAGATATGGTCCACTCGAATCTCAAAAACTAACGCTAAACGCACACTATAACTCAAAAAACTAGATAATCTTTACATAGACTTCATTATATTATTTTGTAGGTATTGTATAATCCTAATTTTTCTATCATCACGTGTATCACATAGCAATCTGAATTTTATTCTAACATTTTCCATATTATTCAGTGAATCGTCTATACGTGCTCATTTTACATTCATTTAGCTATTGTCTATTAAATCTGCTTGATAAGCATTTCTAACATACTTTTTATCCCGGCTTTTCTCTATTAATTGTACGAAGGTCCTTGAATAATTCTTCAATTAAATTACGAAATAGAAATGTAAAATGTCTTATTAATCAAAATAGAAATAAGAAATGGAAATTAGATGTCACATACACATCTTATTTCCAGTAAAAAAATCTTGCATGGCCTATTTAGGAAACTGCATAAATTGTAAAGAAAATTTTTATAGATATTGTCAGCCCGTCGCATTTTATTATCCCATCTTTAGGACCATAACAAAATATTACTGTAATTACGTATTTTAAATAATGATATTATTACGTCTTCGTGAGTTCATTTTTTTTCTTTTTTTATTTGCATAATTTTTACTTATTTTTTGCTATTCACTGCGAACTACTGCAACAAAGGACGAATGGTTAAGGTGCTTGCTTTGACCCTCTGAGCCAAGGAGGTTCTCGAGTGGAGGTCACGGACCAGCAAGGACAGCGTAGGACGTCCACCCACAAGGACAGTGACCCGATAAGGGCCTTGGGTTTCTAGGCTGCCTGACTGATCCTATTGGAAAACGATAGGGGAGGCCTATGTCGGTACAACGGTCTGCAGTTATAAATTGAGCAGATCTTTTGACTGCTTACAGAAGACCACATTCATTTCTATCTTATGTAAGTAAATGTCGTCAGACGGGCTAAAGGTTCACTTGATGGTATGTGGCTACCGTCGCCTATAAGGCAAGCAACCATAATAGGATTAAGCATCGGGAAGCAAACCCAATAGGGTAATGGCCACTGGTATCCTTTACCCACTTACTAAAACATAAAACATAACAGCACACTTGCTAACAGCTGTTATTTCATGGTTGTCTTCTATAAGGGGTAATCTATACTGCCTACAGTCAGGCTGCCCCAAATGACTGCGGAGCACAGGCATCCAAAATAGAGCCAATTATGAAAACATCATATCAAAGTTAACCCTGCCGAGAATCGAATTCGGGAACAAATACTGTAACCACTCATCCAACGGGCTCGTCTAATGGGATGGAAGTAAGACGCAAAAAAACCATTTAGTGAGTATCCACTAAGTTCAAAATATGGTAGCAACAAAAATTACGCATGTATCTGCCATGTATGTGTATTGATAATTGTACCTTGTCGGCCTCGAACTCGTAAAGCCTTTATGAGGCCAACTGTCAGCATGATATTTTTTTTGTTTTAAACAGGATGCTTATTAATCTGATGGAATTCATATTATTAATAATAATAGCAGCAATTATAAATCACGTGAGAACAAAGTTAGAGGGAGAGAGAAAAATATGACGAAGAGAAAAAAGAGACAAATGATCAGACAGACAATTATCTTGTTTGTTCTATAACATATATAACAATATTTTGGTATATTATTTATTTTGAAAAGGTACAATGTTAGGATGAAATCTTTTTTTTTTCCATAAATTTTATTCGCCTTATGGCGATTATATAAAATCCTACAATTTGTAGTAAGTACCTACACAAATTCCAAAATATTTGTGGGAATATTTGGGAAATTATGGGTGTTTGTAACTCTTTCACTCAAAAATTACTGAACAGATTTTGATAAAACTTTACAGTAGTTATTACATCATAATAACATTTGATATTATTTATATGACATAAAAACATCAGAATAACATTAAATATATTATTTATATGACATAAAGGCAAATGCTAAGGTATAAAATAAAATTGAAGGGATTTCTAAATTACGTGCAAATCTTTTGTAAATGGGGTTTCGATAAAATTTAAAAGATAAAATCTCAAGGATAAAATGTGATAAAGATTTTTTTTGTGATAAAAATATATGTTTTCGTGTATGAATTTGTTTTTGGAAAATTTCTTTATTTTTCTTTATTTTTTAAATTCTTTATATAGGTACTTAGTATTATATTGTTATTATATTCTTTGTATAGTGAATACTAATTTCTTATAATATCAGAATCTTACATATTTAGGATAAATTTTAGCATCAAATTAGAAGTATTTAATTGATCATTAACAAATAACTTTTCAAGTTCCTAACAAAATTTCTTACTATTGGCACCAACCGTATCATAGCACAACTAAGTTGAATTAATAAAAAAATACCGATAAAGAAAACTGTTACGAAATCCTTGTAAGTTGCGTTCACAATTCACCATAGAAGCGAGCGTCACTGATCAACTTATCGTACGTCGTCACCGATAACTATAAAACTTATAACTGATCCAGCTCAGAAGCTGGTGAGTAAATTTCACTATAACCTACTCTGTGTGATTACGCTAGTCATCACACGGTGATGACTCGGGCAGTAGTGGCGGAAAATAAACATTTAAGCCTCGGTTTTAAGTTAATGACCGTGAGTACGGTCGCATGACCGTCAGTTTTAAGTTATGCATAAAAAAGTCTTTTAGAAAATATTGGAATGTCACGTGAAAATAAGAATAATATTTGCGATAAGCTTTTTATGCGTGGACTCAAAACTAGTATTTTCAAGGTACGTATCAGGTGTGCCATTTTTTTTTTGGCAAGACCGGTATATAACAATGCTACCAATGTACGCGGAAGTTTTGATTGTTTTTTTTTTTTAAATTTATAATAAAGCAGTGTCAGGCGCCACTCCAGGGTAGCTAGCATTGTCGATCACGCGATGAAAACTAGATAAGGTACAACATTTGAAAAAATCTCGTGTCAAAATAAATTTTAGTAGTGGCAGGGCAGAGGATACACTGCGTTTTCCTGTAAAGGCCGTAAGGCCGTGCTGGTAAAGGGCAATGGCGGTCAGCATTGAGCATAGTGAGGGATAGTACCGCAACATCTCATTTGAGTGTGTATTGGCTGCCATATCTCCTTGGGAGATGAATGCCGAAGTGCTGGCAGCGTTGTACCGCGCACGTTGCTTCGATTTTTCTAAGATTTAGTTGTGCAATAGACGGACAAAGTGAATCTTGTGTTTGATTGAACACACCTACAATAAATCTTACAGTGGTGAACTCGACATGATCTCTTACCAGGCCGGTCGCGACGTGATCTGATACCAGACGCGATGCGGAAAGTATCGCGAACAGTGAATGACTCAAACCGAAGAAATGGTACTTACGGTACCACAGCACGCTCAGGCGACGGCTATCACAGGACTCAATTAGGCAAGGTGTCATAGCAGAGCTCGCAACACCTCAACCAGGGTACGGTAAAAATAAAGATCAGACTAAAATCGAATGGGACAGTGACGCAATCGCCGCGTTTACGCGATGTAAGGAAAGCTTAAAAAGCACCGTAACATTGTCGCATCTGCTGGCTGAGGTTGCGCTAGCGCTTATGACGGAAGCTTCAAGCACCTCCGTAGGCAGCGTTTTACAACTAAGGTTAATAATGTGTGGAAACCGTTAGGATGCTTCTTCAGAAACTCATAGACAGTACAAGTACGTACAACAGGGAACTGCTTGCTATTTAATGTCCACTAGTGGGTGCCCGCGACTTCGTCCGCGACCAATTTTTTTTTAAATACAAACCATTCCTGATTATCCCTCTATCCATAAGTGAAGACAGAATTAAAATCGGTCCAGCCGTTTAGGAGGAGTTCAGTGACATACACACGCACAGAAGAAATATATATATAAAGATAAGTAATTTTAGAAATATAATAGATGGCAGGAGATTGATAGTGTACAGGTACACTAACCATAAGCCTCTTGAGCGTCTGAATTAAGCAAAAAGTAGGTACTAGGTACAAAGACTATATAAGTATATTTGGTAGTATAGACACGGCGTAGCCCACAAAATATGGTAGTAATGCAATTCGTCCACTCGAGATGAAGTGGACGAATTCGCACTTAGTCGCTCGCTAGCGCTGTAGCCGTTTGGTTGTTGTTTATTTGTGTTAAAAATTGACAAAATGCCATCGTGTTGTGTGAAATTATGTAAAAATAGACCTCAAAAAGGACAAAAAGAAAAATTATCATACGTATTTCATATAAATAGACTTAATTACAATATTTTTAACAAAATATTTAATTAATTAGCTAAACCTTTTCATATTTCAAAAGAAAGCATTTGAACCTTATAGCTGTCTCATTCTTACTTATTGTGTAGTATAAGATCGTCCTTTCGTAGAAAGAGATACATATAGATTTCAAATATACTTATCATTTCAATATATTTGATGGTTGATCCAGGGCCGCACTTGTAATATTTTTAAATAAAAATAATAATTTTGTTTGTTTTGTACTACATTTTTATGCTTGTGTTTAAATTGGTGCGTGAATACTTCGATTGATATTCAGTAATAATATGTTTATAATAGATTTCCTATTAATCCAATAAGAAGAGAAAAATGGACAATTTTATTACGTACTCAAAGGGGCGATGAATATTGGAATCCAACAAATTCAAGTGTTATATGTTCTGCGCATTTCCATCATGATGACTTTTACACGAATCTTAAGGGATATAATAAATACAGCAGTACCTTCCATAAATTATGACACAGATCCATCAACACAACAACTCACAAAGCGGCAAAAGTTCAAGAAGCTTATTTTATTTGAGGGACAATAAGAGATCATAATAGTACTCGTATGTATATAATTACATAAAAAATAATAAGCTTTGAAGTAACTATAATTAAACATATTATGCTTATTTTTCACTAATTTGTTAAGAACACTGTGTTTCTTGCGGTTTCTTCATAACAGCTGTATTCGAAACCGCGGATTATTATTAAATATTCATTTAATCACGTACTATTTGTTGTTTCATTTCTATATCAAACATCCAATTAAATTATATTACGTATTATTAAATTACACGCTTCCAAATGCGGCCCTGTGAAACATAACACGTGTTGTATTACACCCAGATGTACCATCGGCTAGCGGTTTGTTGCTTGTAAGCTAGTCAATATCGTTGTGCAGTATACATTGATGCGTTAGTACAGAACACTTTTAACTAGTTTCTTTTTATAAAAGCAATATACATTTGGAATTGCGTGTCAATCTCTCAGTAAGTTCGTAAGTATGATTTTAATACTACCAAAGATTTCGGGGCTTTTTGCTTGCTACGCCGCATCTATAGTTCAGATCAATGACTAGGTATGGCTAGAGATACGCCAAGAAAAGCGAGAGTGTAATGTTTATTAGCGAATTGACAAGTGACATATTCCATATAAGCAGTTCGCAAAATCAGGTTGCTGACGCGTTGTCGCGTATCAAAACAATAGTTTGTCCAACAGTCATCAATTTCGAGAATTGTCGCAAGCGCAAGAAACCGATTCGCAACTAGCACAACTAATAGCTAACGAAGCACAAATAATACCAGGCTTGTGTAAAATGTTGTATTACGAAATATCGACTAACAAAGCCTAGTAAACAAAGGTCGCTTTTCAGTAAATTCATAATATTAGTTACCCAGATATTAGAACTACGTGAAAAATAGTAGCGCAAAGATTTTATTGCTCGAAAATGAACTAAGACATTTGGGCTAAATAAAACCTGTTATAACAGTACTAAAATAAGCCAAAGTTAACCGTCATACGGCTCAACAGTAAAGAAAAAGAGTCTACTCACACATTACTATAAAGATAGCAAAGGTGCAAACGAATTTTATACCTACTCGTGTATATAGGTCTACCTAATAAAATATCTAAATTTATATCAAAATTCCAAGCTTTAAAAATAAATTTGAAAATGGTACTTATTGTACTTTAAATGAATATTTGCGAATACGAATGTGATTTCACGATGTAATTCGTTTATTAACTGAAATTACAAAAACAACTTAGAATTAAATGAAACATTATATTGTATTGAAAATTTATATCGATAATAAGTTATGATATGAAAGGGTTTAAAACAATTTATTACATTTGTTTGGAACATTCAGTAAATTCAAAACGGTACATACACAAAGCACGATAATAGGTTGTGCGTTGTAAGTTGGTTGTGTCAAGTTTTTTACTTAGTAATTCCGTCATATCTTACTAGAGGGCGCAATATTTGCATTTTGAAATATTCATAGAAATTATGAAACTTTTTCAACCAGTATGTTTCTGAGTAAATGGAACCACACAACTAATTATATTATAATATTATCTATCTACATGTTTTCTTTAAAAATCGCTAAGCGACATTTATGACATATTATAAAATTGAAAAACACCAATGGGCAATGGCCATAAATATTTCACTTCACATATGGACAATGAGATAATATTGACGTTATATACTCGTACATTTGTGATTGCCAATTAAGTTAGTATTAGTTTTCTCAAGAATCGACTTGGACCTGGACAAAATGGAGGCGTAGAGAAGAAATGGGATAAAGTGTGAGGGCGAGATAAGGACAAATACTACAATATATCCACCGGCATTGTTCTAACCGTAAAATACTAACCATGAAGCAGTAACCATGTTACTGCCGACAGAAGTTTTGCCCAATATAACCTGAGAAAGACGTTGTAATGACTGACTGGCCCTTTAAAGAATATTTCTCTTACCTGGACCAACATCGTTTTCTTGAGGAGCCACGTGCATCTGTTACATTGAGGCTTTGAATTGTCATGGTTGGAGCCTAAAAAAAGAGAAAAAAAAATCAGTTAATTCCAAAAAATCATGCTGAGTTGCTCAGCAGATGAGAGTCTCGCAGACAACTTGATGCTGCAGCATCAGATCAAGGTTATTATGTCATGGAAAAACCACCGAAGTAACAGTAAGAAGTGATTACAATGGTAGAAGGCATTTTTGGGGTTTATGAAAACTAACTGGTGCCCGCGACTTCGTCCGCGTTCTCTATAGCCTATAGCCTTCCTCGATAAATGGACTATCCAACACAAAAATAATTTTTCAATTCGAACCAGTAGTTCCTGAGATTAGCGCGTACAACCAAACAAACACACTCTTCAGCTTTATATATATTGGTTTAGATAAGCGGCCCGCCCCGGTTTGGTATGGATTTTCTTTTAGATTGTGTATACACACAATTTTAGATTATGTATGTATATATATATATATATATATATATATATATATATATATATATATATATATATATATATATATATATATATATATATATATATATATATATATAAAGTGACTATGTTTTATACTTATATAAGGTTTTTATATAAAAGTGACTATGTTTTATACTATTAGGTATACTATGTAAAGATTAGCCTGAATCCTAACCCCGTTGTTTCTGTATTCCACAGATTCGTTTTTGGACAGATTTAGTTATCTACTAAATACCTAAAGACAAAATAAACCTTTAAAAAAGTGACAAATCACACTTCATTTAATTGTTTGTAGTTCGTTTATAGTTACTTTCGTAAACTCCTAATTTTACACAATAGCTAATCATATTTCCACTCCGTTTTTATAATTATTTTTATATCAGGGCTGTATTATTATACATATTACGTTATTTTGAATTTAATTTAGCTGTAGTAGATTTTTGATTATAACATAATTTTTGTTGAGTTTATCTGTAGTAAATAACATTTCCAAAGAGTTCCAAAACATACCCCTACACTGCCGGGTTTCCCAACGTTAAAAAAAAAGGTCGAGATCGGTGTCGGCCAATTAAGAAGCTCCCATTGTCACACTCGTGGACGAGCGGTATTAACTTTGTCAAATTATATGTCTCCCGAAACTTAAGACTATCAAATGTCAAAGAAGAAATTAGAATAGTAGCCATATGCCCATTGTTATGCCCTTTTTTTAAAGAGAAAGCAACGCAATGATTAAAAAAAAAAAACATTATATAAATAGAGGATTTTGTCGTATATATAAAACCCTACGGCTCTGGCGAAATGGACACGAAAATATCTGTCGGATAAATCCGTCTCTGGTTGCTAAAGGATTAAAACAGGGAGGAAATACATGTGTCATCAGCTTAGGTGCGCGTGCGCTCGGCAACTAACTAACGAAACTCACCAAGTCACAGGAAATATCCAATTCGTGTCTTTTGATGCGAGATGTAAAGACTCAGATGGACAGTCATGCCTTAATCTTCATGTTGGCGTTGACTTGCGCAATGTCGACGTGCGTGTCAATATATTAAAGTTTCGTTTTAAACTTTATTTGCACGACATTTTTCTAGTACGTTTTATCACTAAGTAAATAACTATATTGACGGTTTATTTACATATCTGTCTGTACACGCTAATCTAGGAAATCAAGAGTGTGTATTTCACTGATTCAGTTCTAAATTGAATAGAAATTCTAATTAAATTTAAAATTAGAAGAGAAGTTGGAGATTTGGTAATGAAATGGTCAAAAGAAAGAAACGAAAAAAAAAAGGAATTTTTAAAATATTTTTTTTCATTTACTCAATTGCACTAACGTAAAGCCGGGCAGGGTCAAAACAGTAGGTACTGTAATTTGTGATTTTCGTAAAAATACGTATCAAGATATATACCATCAAATAGACCGTTATTTTGTATGCTCGCCTTTACTTAAACAATCATGAGTCAAAGTTGGAGCTTCGACCGTGATTGAAATTGAGTTATAGGTAGGTAAATGGATATATAGGGGGATTTTTGTCCTGTACAAATTTCTCATGAATTTTTTTTTAAGTTAAGTTCGACAGACAGGTTGACGGTCCACTTGATGGTAGGTGATGGCTACCGTTCGCCTATAACACAAGCAACGCCACAGGTGCTGCAATTGTGCTGTAGATCATAGTGGGATTGAGGATAAAGTTTTATATATGTATGGAGGAACATACAACATACAACATAACATACATACATACACACACTTACAGATTTATTATTAGTATTGATTCATATAATTACCTACATATGTTATTAATTAGGAACTCATTAAGAAAGGATTTGGAGTAAATATTACTTTTTTTAGATTTTTCAAAAAGAAAACTTTGAATCTATTTAGCATTCTAGAAAAACATAAAATAATTCACCTTTGTTCTTATCCTGTACCTACTTGTTGGAATTATACCTTTATGTTATCCTGTATGTTCTCGAAACAACAAAAAACACGTCTTGAAAGATGTTTATAATTCGTTATTAGTGGGCGAGCACGTGTTTCGCAATAGATACGTGTTTAATTTGTGTGAGTTTGAGTCATCGTTTCTTAATAAAATTAGCGAGTAAAAAATAGCATTGGTTTTTTTTTATAACACAAGTATAGGTTTTTTTACCTTAATAGCTAATGCATTGTGGGAAGACTAAAACGGTAGTCAATTGTTCATTTATGACAAACTAAAAAAGATTAAGTAAGAACAGTTTTGAATACCTTCTGGCAACCTCGACTGTTTCCAGTAATAATATTGAATTAGGAAAAAAGGTATGATTTACTGAAATTGTATAGAAAAATCTGCGTTTGCCAGAAAAATTAGTGATTATAAAAAATATTTATATGAATGTGTGAATCTGCAGTGGGTTTTGGTTTTTTAAGAGCGGATATAAAGAGAAATAGCCAATCCTAGATTTGAATTTTATCTAAGTAAACAAAGTCTAATTTAATTATGTTTTTTAAATAGATAAATACATTATAAATGAAAGTGACGACTGTAACAGAAAACATAATATAATGAAATTTTTTCGATGGAAAAAAATCATCAAGTGAGCTCTCATTTCCATCGATTTTAGTTTTATTTTCAAAATGACACATTACAAAGCTAAAAGTGTATCAGTAATTTCAATTCACATATTATCTAAGGCTGTATGTAATAATTTTTCATTTGACATTGTAGTTTACGAATAATTAATATTTAATACTTTTGGCACTTATAACATTTTTATTGAGCGAGATGCGCTATCTTCCGTCCGCTATCTCCGTATTTTATGTCACTGTCATGTCCAAGGGGCCACGCGGGTGTTTGCTTTATACCCACTCTTAAGTGATTTCTTTGGGAGCGATGAGCGCATGGGTAGGTATGGTGAAAAACAGGATCTTGCGCCGTCACGCTCTGTGACCAACACCCTCAGTGACGTGTAATTGTATGAAATAAGCGCCATCTAGCCGGATTAGTACGTACCTATTGGTTTATAACAAGCTTGACTTCATCAATAGTTTGTTAAGATGATAACAGATGGCGTATTTTTTACTTCTAATGTGCAGTCCTACGACTACAATTTTTTTTCTATTTATTTTCTATTGCATCTAAGCTTTTGCATCTTGACTAGGGCCTTAGGTAGTCTGTCCACCTGGGTCGCAGGGCGTTCCCCACTGCCCTTTCCAATTCGTGGCCTCCATTCCAGAACTTTTTCACCCCATCGGTTATCCGCTATGCGACCAAAGATTTAAATCGAGAGATGCGGCATTACTAGCGAAAGTGTGTTACA
This sequence comes from Synanthedon formicaeformis, assembly GCA_945859745.1. NCBI lineage: Eukaryota > Metazoa > Arthropoda > Insecta > Lepidoptera > Sesiidae > Synanthedon > Synanthedon formicaeformis. Next base: position 8,488,347 of record OX243965.1, read on the forward strand.
AAATACAGCATACATTATACTAAAGACAAAAGTATAAAATACATATACCTTTGTCTAAACACACTTTTAAACACAGACAACACATTCCTTACTTCAAACGTGACTGTGACGATAGTGACGCTCTCAACAAGCGGCCGTCACTCACTGTAGCTGGCGTGCAACTGTAGTTGGGTTGAGCGCCTGCGCCCAACCCATTGTTAAGAATTTTCGGTGTGTTTTTAGTATGGCGCGAGGAGATTACGCCGCATCTTTAGATTTAAATCTTTGTATGTGACAGATGTAATGTGCCGGCCCATCGCCACTTCAACTCGCTTAATTCTCTTCGGTATGACGACAACATTGGTTCTTCGGCGAATTTCAGAATTTTGATAAAAGTTTAATTTTAATTTTTTTTTTAAATTATAATAATGCTTTGCAAATAAAAAATCTAAGTAAATTTTGCGAGCCTATTTCCTCGAGCAGATAATTTTCTACGAGTATTATTACTAGTTGTATAATAATAATTATAAAATTTTTAAAAGCATTCTCTCTACACTTATCATAAACAAATTGATTTGTAATAATATGTATTTTTTTTTTCATATTTTGCATTTAGAAAATTATTTTTGGAAAAATATTTTTAGGCATAAAACGAACAGTTTTATCATATAATCAAACAAATAGTTACCTACCTTTTCTTATCAAACAGAAGTGCACTATGCGCTTGTTTATAAACCTGTCACCAATACACTTTCTTTTTTGCAACAATACCGCACTATACTGCTTGGAAAAGACTTAACGAATGCGAATTAACTCAACAAATAGTTAACGAAATCTGTAACTTAAAACTTCTTGGACAAATTTTAAAATTCGAATTGAAATTTTTTAAATTTTATAATCGTACAACGCGAACGTCGCGCGTCCTACGCGGCGATCACACGCAACCGCAGCCTTGCTAGCATGCTACTAACTGGCTTGCTGTGATACAATGACTTGTATTACGTAGGTACTATGTGTATAGTTAAAAAGTTTTTTATACACTCATCCTTTAGGGTTCAGTAATCAGTACATCCGAAGCGGCGAACCAGTTTGAAACAAGTTTCGCTTGACCCACGCCTTTGTCTGAGTTACGCAATCGATCAACGATTTGTCAATCGAAAATGACATTATGTTATGACGTCTGTTGACTTGACTGTTTTGGTTTGACTTGACTTGACTGACTAGTTTTTGGATAAAATGCTTAAGCGCCTCTTTCACCAACTACAAGTAAAGTGTTAATTAGTTACTTTTAGAAATCATTTTTATTGAATTATGAATTCGGTTTACTACATCATTCGATAGAAGATTTTTTTTATTATTTTCTATTTAATGTTTGGGACGTTTACCGTACGTGCCGGAAGAAGGCGACAATGTTTTATAATTTTAGACGATGCTTCGAGAACCTAACTCTTTATTTTTCAGGATAAAAAGTATGCTATATACCATGTTAAACCAATGTTAATCCAATCCAGGTAATAATCCAAATCTGTTAAGCCGTTTTTGTGTGAAAGAATAATAAACATCCACCCTTACAAACTTTCATAGTAGAATTTTTACAATTGACACTGTAAAATCGTCGGAGAAAATCTGATGGAGCCAAAATATTTGTAAAAAAAAAATTAGAAGAACAGTTTGTCATGGAACATTTTAATGGCTAATTGCAGCAAAATAAATTCAAACAAATGATTTTGCAACAGCGCAATTTCCCTTCGGCCGCCGACGAAATCAACGCTACGTAACCAATTACGTGACAAGAATTGTTTTCTTCCTACGAAACCAGTTACGTACAAAGATTTTTTTCTTTCTACGAAATAGCCAATAGCAATGGTTGTGTTAATGAAATACAAAAATGTGATTTGTCCCTTTCCCACAAATGCAAAGATGTGTCAGAAACTGGTTACGTAGCATTGGTTTCGTAGGCGGTCGTAAGTAACTAGTTTCGTAGGAAGAAAAAACCTCTTTGTACGTAACTAGTTTATCCTTCACACGTAACCGGTTACGTAGCATTGGTTTCGTCGGCGGCCGAACAAGTAAATTAATGTTAGCACGTGTTACAAAATTACTGGAATTGCAAATTGGAAATGAATTCTCGTAATTCTAATTTAAGCATATAGTGTTATTATACACAAATAATGTATTGAAAAACAATAACACACGCCTTGTGCCCGCTGTTCCCTCCACGATTCTTTATAATTTACGACCTAGGTATGATCCTATACCTATAGGTACATTAAAATAACTTAATATAAAAAAATAAAAATAAAAATATTACTGCAAACTTTTAGCAAAATCGAATGGTTAAGGGTCTATTGTCTAGGATTCTCGGTTTTGATTCATATCACGGTAGTTCTATCTTTGGATATAAAAGACCACCCTCAAATAACAGCACGTATGCTGTTGTGTTTTGGTGAGTGGGCTGATCCCATTTACTTCCTATTCCCTTATCATCTATACTAATAATAAATCTGTAAGTGTAGGTATTGTATGTATGCATGTTCCTTCATAACTCTTAAACGAATTAACTGATTTTCATGAAACTTGGTACATAAACATTTGGATGTACAGGACACAGGATAGGCTACTATTTTCTTTTTCAACGCGGACAAAGTCGCGGGCGCCAGCTAGTCATTAATATTACTAAGTTTGGTAGCGCACTTGCAGCACTTGTGGCGTTGCTTTTTACCATCAAGTAACCATCAACCTGTCTGATGAACTTTACATAAAAATATTTTTCATTTGTTTTTGCGATTATATAAAAAAAAATCATAAATTCTTGCAACAATATTATTTTTGCAAATTACCTGAACGTTATAAAAATTTCATATATTTTTGTTACGGTCTAAAAGCAATCGCATACATCACATACAATGGCATATAAAAAAATGATTGCTTATTGTAAAAAAATGTATTGATTTTAATATTACACGTTTATTATAATAATAAAGAATTATATTAAAAATCTTATCTTTGTTGACTCGTGTGATATAAATATATATAATAGAAAATTTTGTCGTTTAACAACTTCCTCCTTTTAGCTGAACTCTGCGGGTACTTCAGTAAATTCAATATCGATATTAAACTCTAAAATAAATTTTAACTAAATCTAAGTTACTCTTTATAACATCAGCTATCTGCCAGTGAAAATCCTGTCGAAATTGGTCCAGCCGTTTCGGAGATTAGCCTGCACAAACAAACAGACATACAGAAATTTAAAAACATTTTTTATTTGCTATAAAGGGCCGTATGTACATTTGATGTACATTTAGTAAAAATAAGTTATTTTGACTTACAAACGGACACATCAGTTGTATTGATATGTACTTAAATCTAAGAAAACGACACGAATTTATTAACTGACTCATCATTCTGGACTTTTTCGTTTCGTTTTGTCGTCATGCAATGTTCAATTGATTTGACTCAAGCGCAAACTAATTCAGAGTCAATTAATACAGATATAAACTATGATGATGTAATGACAAGATGATTTAAAAGAATATAAATGTCCTGTGAAAAAGTCAAAAACTTCCTTTAAGACGTACTTAAGGAGGTTAATTTCAAAAATTTTCATCATGTTCGTCTAAGAACCGCTAACATACTAACTAATATGTAATTGTGAAAAAATATATCGCTGCTTAAAAACTAAAGGGCCACAAATCAAAACTACACTTTTTACAGGAGAGATCATCGAAGAAAATTAAATTATTTTCTGTCATTTTTTTTCTTAGTTATACATAGTTAGAAGCGTATTTTTAAGTAGCATTAAATGTTCTTAGTACTTTTATAATAAACTGAATACTAGAAAAGATATAAGCATATAAGTTACTTTTGAATATATAAAAAAATGATCAAAATATACTAAATATGGAATAAAACAACCAAAAGTCTTTTTGCAACATACAATATGAAGGATTGTGATTGTATTTTTGCAATAAAAACATTTTTGGATTTTTTTGTTTTATGTCCCTTTAGTTTTTAAGCAGCCATATAATATTTGATCAACGAATTTTGACACGGTTTTGAGGAGGTCTAGCTACAAAAGAGCTTAAATTTTTTAAGGTTCTTAACTAAAGACAGTGCATTCAATACGTCTTCAAGGTTAATTAGAGTTTAAGAACAAAGGCTGTGTTGAGTACGAATAGCTACTCGCTGGAGCAAGACCATTTCGCAGATTGCCGATAACAAACAATCCCACACAGTTTTTCCAAACAATCTGAAACAATTGCTTTGATTCTCCAATGATTGATTCCGAGAGACGAGAAATCGTATTCAATCGAAAAGCGTGGGGACGTTTTCATTAAAAATATGTCATTCTAGTCAACGAAGTGTCATTTCGTTGTGCATAGTTAGTTGCCAATTTGTTTTTTCAACTATATATTTTTTTTGTGAAGATCGTCATATTGGTTTGGTAATGGTCCACTTCGCTGCTTAAAAACTAAAGGGGCATAAAACAAAAAAAAAATCCAAAAAATTTTATTGCAAAAATACAATCACAATCCTTCATATTGTATGCTGCAAAACGACTTATGGTTGTTTTATTCAATATTTAGTATATTTCGATATTTTTTTTTTTATATTCAAAAGTAACTTATATGCTTATATCTTCTCCAGTATTCAGTATAGGGGCCTCAGTGGAAGCCCCTTGCTAATTGCCCGCTGCGAACGACGAAACTGGTCGGTGTGGGCTGCTTGGTGTTGTGCATCGAGTGGCCTGCGCCGCCCTATGGCCGGGGACGGCGGGCGTGGGGTTGCCCGCTGTCATCACAGCTACCGGCAGCGTGTGTAGTGAGATGGGCCACGCGTTCCGGCACATCTCCTCACGGTGCGGAGGTCGTACTCCGCGCCCATGCATAATTGGAGGGAGCGAAAGCTCTCTCCGCGATTGGTCTGCTTGCGTAGTCAACTGCCGGTGGATTCTCGGATGGACGTTCGGTCATTTCCCCAGTCTCCACCACTCAGACAGGAGCGTAGGAACGCCAAGGGGTTTTAGTCGGTTAAAGTCCGTCATTTTAGGCCCGGAGTGGCCTGTGGGTATCCATGATGGATTCCCCCTTGTAAAAAAAAGGTAGCTTAGAAGAGGTTCGCGGGGAAACAGTCAGAGCTACTCTTTTTTTATAATATGTATAGACAAACAAAATGATCTACCCATATATCTCACACTTGCACACTTTAAATTACATAGACGACGTTACAACAAAGTCGGGTCAAAGGATCAAAGGAGTCAAGTCAAAGGGCTGCGAGAGTCTCAATATGTGTCTACTTATTTTATCAAGTTACTTACTCCATGACCAACCCTTACAGATTTATTATTAGTATTGATGATGATAAATATAGTATATAGATATGCATTACCATATAACTCTTATAAATGTATAAAAGCCGAATAGGTAAGCTGAATCTGTCTGAGTACTTTGCTTGATTGCCTGACCGCTTTCCAGTTCCAGTTACAAATAAAATAATACCGGTATCTATTTTAAAATCTTGTATAAAAAACACAGATATTAAAATATCTAGGGCACGTTTTGTTCTGTTCCTTTTTCTGTCTGTGATTTCCGTTCTCGACTTGGCAAATGTTTTATGCTATAGCCATATAGTTCAGGTTTTTAAGAATATGGGTCATCGATTGGCATTATATTAATCGAAACGAAATAAAGATACTCATAAATTTGTAAACCAGTATTAATATCAAATTTTAATTCGCTGTATGTGACTTGTTATAATAATAACTCTAATATAATAATAAAGAATCTGTATATTTCGCTTCACTGCCACCACAGGCCTGTCTTTTTGGTGAAGGGCCATATATCATTGAATATTTTTATTTACCACGCTAGCTAGTGGCAGATTATTACTTTGAGTTTGGCAGAAATTCATATTACTTTTATTTTCGAAGAAGAATCTTCCCAGACGTGTGTCATGTTTGATCACTTCGCACAAACGAAAAAACTCACTTTCGCATTGCATAATAATTATTATATTCTCAGCAATTGATTCTCATCTTTCGTTTATATAATATAATACAAGTGAGTGTCAAATGTACACATGTTGATATAGTTTCAATAACTTAACAGCTATCCGTATAAATCCATTAAAAGACTAAATTAAAGTGAAAAGGTTTTTGAAATCGTATTGCATATATTATATAAGCTCGTGGTATTCAAATTTATGGGATTAAAATCAAAATTATCACACGAATGCGAGCACGAATGCGTTATAGTTACGTTCTATTTTTTTTTTAAATATTTTAGAATATCTGAAGTTTAAAAAAGAACAGTTTTTTTTCGTTAATGGTAGTTGTTAGGAGTAATGGTTAGGGAGCTGGATTCCATTTTGGTATATGATTTGTTCGTCTTTCATATTGATAGGGATGAAAGTTTATGTCAATACAAATCGATTTGGTCCAGTAAATGAAAGTCGTAATTTTTTTTTTATTTTTTGTATAAATGGTCTGCCCTTGGAAAATCAAAGCCCTGCACGTCTGCCTCTTCGATGTTTATCGTTGTGAGGATGATTCTGACCATCAGTCCAAGAGGCAGACGCGAACAAATGATTTAGTACCTGAACAATTCAGGTCTGCCAAGCGAAGTTTTCATATAAACATTTTTAAATCATAAAAAAAATACTTAAAAAGGCAGGCTCTGGACGTCTGCCTCTTTGATGTTCATCGTTTTGGGGGTGGTTCTGACCATTAGTCCAAGAGGCAGACACGATGATTTAGCACACCGTTTTTTTTTACAGTTTCAAAGTGCTTTCAATTGACAACGCAGGGCTGTCTTGGTGGCGGACGCGGTCCTTAAGGTTTGTTATGGTACAATCATCGATATTAATAATGTCTGCCACACGAACAAATCATATAGAAATTTTGGCATTCAGATCCCTAGCCATAAACTCCAGTTGTGTGTCGGAGCTGACACACACATTTTTTTAATAATAATCAAACAAATATTCTAGTATTCCTTTTGCTTGATCAACTCTCGTAAAGGGTGATGAATTGTTACCCGCATTGTATAGCTAGTGTGTGTAGATATTATTAAATTACAATGTTCGTACGGAGTTTGTAAAGAGTAAACAAACTAGAAGTTTGAAGCGAAACCTCGAGTGGCCGCTGCGGGAAATCAAAAGGAAACTAAGGTAACGAATAAGTTTAGAAGCGTAGGATGCCTTTTGCAATGTTTATACTTATTAAACAGAGAGGAGTTTAACGCCGACATCCGAAACCACAGAATTCAATAAACTGACTCCAAGCATTCAAATACTTATAGAGCAAGAGCTCGTGAGGGCCAGACTTTCGTCATATTATAAAGGCTGAAAGTTCTTCTATGTGTACCACGAGCACACGAGTTTTGATATTGTTACGAATAAAATATTAAAAAATTGAGCTTTATAGATTAACAAATTTGAGATGGAATTTTATACACCTTTGCTACCGGTTACTGGCCAAAGCAACCACTACCCAGGTATCTTGGGTGGGGATCGTTCTTACCTGTACTAGAGGTACACATAGAAGAACTTTCAGCCTTTATAATATGACGAAAGTCTGGCCCTCACGAGCTCTTGGACTATTACTCATTATTTGTTTATTTATTTTTTTAAATTAATAATTAAGTTGAAAGACAGGCTGACGGTCCACTTGATGGTAGGTGGCTACCGTCGCAACGCCATAGGTGCTGCAAGTGCGCTGCCGACCATAGAAGGATTAAGGATAAGTATAGGATAGGGTAATAGGCTCTGAAATCCCTTATTCACTTACGGAAACACAACAGCACATATGCTGTAAATTCACTTGGTGGTCTTCTATAGATATTGATGCCAGACAGATCTATAGATACTACACAAATTACTGCGAAACGTGTGCCCTGTCACTGTCACTTACCAAATCCAGACCAGAGCCTACTTTGCAAAGTACATTTCCAAAGTTGACCCTGCCGGGAATCGATCCCGGGGCACCTACCACTCATCCAACGGGCTCTTCATTAATTTATTACTTAACTAGCTGCTGCCCGCGACTTCGCCCGCGTAACTTTGTAAATTATATACATACTAAAATCTTCCTCGAGAACCACTATCCATTGGTGAAAACAGCATGAAATTCGGTGCAGTAGTTTTTGAGGTTATCGCTAACAGACAGACAGACAGACACGGCGGAGGATTTTGTTTTATAATATGTAAGGACTAGCTGACGCCCGCGACTTCTTCCGCGTTAAAAAAGAAAAAGTAGCCTATCCTATGTCCTGTACGTCTAAATGTTTATCTACCAAGTTTCATGAAAATCAGTTGATTCGTTTAAGAGTTATAGAGGAACATACATACAATACCTATACTTACAGATTTATTATAAGTATTGATGATGATAATTGATGATGATGATGAAACAGCTTGATAATGATGAAGAACCTTAAAAAGACTTCCGAAAAATTCGAAATCTCAAAAATTCTTAAAATAAGAATCATAATATAATTCAATATAATTTAGTCAAATGATAATCAAATGATAAGGTCGATTTATAATTTTCTATGAATTTTTTAAAAAAATGTATCCACATTTCCTTCAAAATCTCAATAACAACAACCTATTCCTTTACTATGTTACGATGGCACAATTTCATCTGAAGGAAATTACCTGTAAAAATGACATGCCATAAAATGTTACGGCCCGTGTGTTATGTAATAAAATTTCAACGTATATTTGATAACGCTAATAATATTAGGTAAAAAAAAATCAATATCTGCAATGTCCTAGTTTCAGAATTGAAGGCGACCTCTTATTAAAGAAATGTAGAATTAGTACTCTCAACGATCCCCCAAGGGTAGAATGAAGATTACAGAACATAATTTATACTACTGAAAGAGTAAGTTCTGTCTATGAATATGGACCTAACTATAGATTGTAACATAAGCAGTTCTTATCATGTCTTTGAATAAATAACTGGCTGGTGCTTGTGCCTTTGTCCGCGTTATAAATAAAAAATTGAATACCTTAAAAAAAGCTCAAAAGAGTAATATAACGACTGATATATTTATTGGCGTGACGTAGACGGTGGTGTCGCCACTTTTTTTATAATATTAGTTGATACCTTGGAAACAGTATTTTGTTTTCTAGATGAAAGGTTCCCTATGCCCTTTCTTGTATCCCTGACAACATTAGTGTAAAATTTCATGCTGGTCGTTTGAGTAGTTAAAGAATGACAAGGTAACAGACAGACGGACAGATAGACAGAGAAACATTTATAATACGAGCATTAGTATGTAGACTGGTATGGTTTGTCATGAAACTTGTATGAAAAATGCCACTGAGGTACTCAAATTTTGATTTGTTATTAAATTTTCCTCTACTAAGCGCCTGTTTCACAAACGTCAAGTAGGCCAAACTGTCATTTAAAGTCACCGGTAACCGGGGATAATGGACCTAATATGTCTTTGTTTGTACGGTAAACGTCCCAATAGAAAATAATAAAAAAAAATCGCCTATCGAATGATGCAGTAAACCGAGTGCATAATTCAATATAACAGAAAATTATTTCTAAAAGTAACTAATCAACATTTTACTTGTAGTTTGTGAAAGAGGCCCTAACTGTAATACTAAATTCATTTAGAAACAGAAATACATAATTTTATATAAGTAAAAAATATTAATATTTACCACAAGATAATACGAAGCTAAAATTCGAAAATTTTGTGAAAATTTTAAGCTTACACTGCTTTAATGCATAATCCTGTGGTAAAAGCATAAACCGGTGAAGCGAGTGAAATTAGATTTTACTAAGCGGATGAGATTTACCAGGAAATATTAGAGAAAAAAAATAATAACGCCCTTAAAGCTAATAGAAACTAGGGCAGCTATATTTATTTAGTTTAGTATATGAATTTATGTAGCAATTTCTAGAGGAATTTCTGTAATAGAATTATGGCAAGCTAGAATTGATTCAAGGAACGCGTCGGCAAGACCTAAGGAACAGCAAAAACCTAAGTAGAAAATAATTACTTTTTATTTATTTTTTACTTCAGTAAATTCAAAAAGTCTATAAAAATGTCTATTTCCGTTCATACTGCTCCTTTATGGGATGATATAAGGTTTATATTATGAAATGAACTATGAAATTATTATCTACTTTCAATTATCTGTTAAATGTATGCATGAATTCTTGTCATGAAATCCCTCTTTTTTGGTACAAACGTTATAAAAAATTCTTTATAATCCTTTTTTTGTGCATTGCCACATTGATCTGAACTATAGATGCGGCGTAGCAAGCAGAAAGCCCCGAAATATTTGGTAGTATTAAAATCATAGTCATACTAGCACTAGCGAGCGACAGTGCGAATTCGTCCACTTCTCTCTCTTTCTCTCTCGTGTGGACAATCTCGAGTGGACGAATTGTACTACTACCATTATTTACGGGCTACGCCGTGTCTATACTCCCAAATATACTTATAGTCTTTGCATTGCCATGGTTTGGAACTCCGTCTGCGTCTTATGAGCTCATATAACCCAAATATTTTCAAATTTCGAGTGAATAGGTATTTTCTGGGTGAGCTCGCTCCATCATAGGTCTCACCTACACTGTACGTCTCGATGACGTATATCCGAACCTATAACTAATATAAAAAAAATGTGATTCCTGATAGAAACAATTGAAAAAATAAGTATAATTATACATGCAGGTCGGCAGACAGGCAGATTGAGGTATGCCAACGCCAGTAGGTATTGTTGCTATTTAATAATAAAAATATTTTGTTTTTTGTTGTGCGACTGTAAATATTAAATAATATATTATATGCAGGCCTTTTTTTTGTCATTTTTGGGGCACGCTAATTGTGTCGTTCATTGTAAAAGTGAACTATCTCCTTGTAACTGAGTTTTAGAATAACGAGCTTTTTGTGAATTATAGTGTAGGAAAAAGAATATAAGCATTTATTCATTGTTTTCATCTATGGGATTTTAATGCAACTATTGGAGTTACTTCACTTTTATATTGAAAGTTATGACTAAATGTGATACTATTAGGCAAGAAAAGATGGTTTTAAAAATAGGGAGTTACACCACTTTTACAATGAACGACACAGTTGTAAGTCCATAATTTTGTACCCCCTCCTCATTCCTTGCCACTGTGCTTTGAGGACAAAATAGAAGTAAATTATTTTTTATTGTTTAAAAAACATAAAATCTTAGGAAATAAAACGTGAACTGATATTTAGGTGAAAAACAATATAAAAAAGGAGTTGCTCCTTTGGGGGTACTGCTACCCCCACAAGAAAGCCCTGATTATATATAATATTAAATTGCAATATGTTTTTGACATTTGCGTTCGAGTTTATTAAATGAGTGTACTTATATAATATTTGTATCTAATTTCCCTTGGGACAAAATCCAATACGCTCAGAAACGTAACGCAGACTTTGTCATTCACTAGACTTCTACGAGTAGTATTTACTTTGTAAATAGTGCAATATGGTTTGTTTATATGAAATGAAAGAAAATTATGTTCACATAAATATACTTAGGGCCTCTTTCACAAACTTCAATTAAAGTGTTGATTACTTACTTTTAGAAATCATTTTCTGTTATATTGAATTATGCACTCGGTTTACTGCATCATTCGATAGCCGAATTTTATTTTTATTATTTTCTATTTAATGTTTGGGACGTTTACCGTACAAATAAACATATATCAGCTCAATTATCCCCGGTTACCGGTGACTTTAAATGACAGTTTGGCCTACTTGACGTTTGTGAAATAGGCGCTTAGAATAAAATATGACTATTCGTACTATTCATTTAATTAAATTTTAATAAATCTTGCACATGGTTAATAAGCATATTTAAAAAAAAAAAATCAAATTAAAAAAAATCAAAAATATTTATTTATCAATTAGGTTCCTATCAAGAAACTCTTATGATCTTAATTATAAATTTAAATTTACCAGGGTTTCGGAAAAAAGCCAAGATGACGATCCTCAGAGGAAACCCCGAAAGAAACTCAGGATAACTATTCTTTTATTCTTCCCCGTTTATCCCTCTTTCCATATTTGAAAACTTAATTTAAATCGGTCTACCCATTCTCGAGTGATTGAGTGATAAACATAGAAACATTCGCATTTATAATATTACTAGGTGGTGACCGCGACTTCGTCTGCATTTAAACAGAAAATATATGAGTAATATAACGCTCGACATCCATATCATTGTGACGGTGGCGCCACCACGGCGGACTGTGGCGCCAATTTTTTATATTTTTAAACGATCCCTCGGGAACCTAACATTTTTCAGGATGAAAAGTATCCTATATATGATAATCTAGGTAATAAAGTATCAGTGTGCCAAACTTCATCCAAATTCCTTTACCCAGACGTTTTTGGGAACAAACATCCAAACATACAAACTTTCGCATTATCCGTTCAGTAGTTTGTGAGATCATGCATACACAGACAGACACAGACAGACATACACAGATACACATACAGATACAGATACACAGATGTACTATCGCGGTCAATGGTGCAGACCCACTTTTCATACAAATTTGTCTAACGTTGAATTGAGGTTGTCATAGTAACGTAAATGTTATAATACGAAATACGAGTAGGTATTTGAAGTAGGAACAAAGATAAATACAAAATGTGCACACGAAATTGTTCCTTACGCTGGGACTGCACCCTTGACCGCGATAGTACACACAGACAGACACTGTTTTCTCTCGGTAACAGTACTATTTTATCTGGATTAAGGGTACCCTATGTCCTTTCTGTATCCCTGACAACGTGTATGCAAAATTTTATGATGGTGAAAAGGTAACAGACAGACAGAGAGTTACTTTCAGATTAATAAAACAAGCTCGTGCCCGCGCCTATGTCTTTCTGATGTAGATATATCCGTTCAGTAGTTTTTGCCGGAAAGAGTAACAAACATCCATACATCCATATATGTTATATATTCCTGTATATATCCATATACAGAAATATGTTAAAACTTAAGTTTTTTTTCTCAAATAAATTTATTTATTTCTTTCTTTCTATATATCCATGGAATAGTATGAATAGTATGGATTATGATTAGGATTTAGTATTTATTCAGACAACGGAGAACTATAGATAGCTATAGTCATCGAAATACTACAATGGAATTAGCGTCACAAGTGCCAAAGGGGAACATAAAAAGAACGCCTTTGACAGAATCATGGCGGACTCTTGCTTTCAAGTGTCAATGGTAAAAGGTAGTAACGATCAACTTCTACTATTTCATTTTAAACTCTAATGGGTTGACGTAAAGTCACATTTTCTTTAAATTACGTACTTATTATTTTGTTTGTTTTGTTTTAAATGACAGTTCATGCTCTACGCATATGTCACTTTTAAATGTTCCATAAAATTCGTTGTGTTTTGTATGGCACGCGTGTTCCATGTTGTAGTATTTTGATGGCTATAGTAGTCTTCAGTTTTAAAACAACAACCCTGAATTTAACAAGAGTTCAAACAATCCAATTATAATGTTCGCTAACACTGTGCTTATGATCTCAAACATGAATATTGTCTGTTTCCAATAGTTTATTGTACAAACTAGATCTGAATTTACGATTAGTTAATGCGTAGACAGAATAATTAACTGGCTAAATTACTGACGTACTAAATTACACCAACATTTCGCATTACGTTCGCTATTTGGTAAATCTAGGTGATCTAGACTCAATGAATCCAATTATATACTTACCTTCAATAGTATGTTTTAATTAGAGATTTCATATGTTCAACTTGGAAACTTAATTAAAATAATTAACATGGAACTTAATTAATTATTACTAGGGCTTATTTATCAAGTACATTTTTAACCTTTTACCCGCGACTTCTTCGCCGTATCTTTATAATAAACTTTTTCTTATATAAATAATTTATATTCTTTATAAATTGAAATATAAACGATATTTACACTAACTCTTTTTAACAAAAAATAAACTGACTTCAAACCGTCTCATGGTCCTTTTCTCATAGATGCCATTGTCAGAACTGGACCAAATTGAAATGGGACCACACGGGAAGCACCAGCTTTCAAACAAAAAAAGAATCATCAAAATCGGTTCACCCAGTCGAAAGTTCTGAGGAACTTTTTTGGAAGTCGGTTGAAAAAGGAGGAGGTTCTCAATTCGACTGTATTTTTTTAAATGTTTTTTACCTCATAACTTTCGACTGGGTGAAATGATTTTGATGATTCTTTTTTTGTTTGAAAGCTGGTGCATCCCATGTGGTCCCATTTCAATTTGGTCCAGTTCTGACAATGGCATCCATGAGACGGTTTGTAGTCTGTTTATTTTTTGTTAAAAAGAGTTATTGGATGTCCTTTGAAAATATATAAATTATAGTGTAGCCTTTTTTTATTTTAAGGTCGGTAGACAGGCTGACAGTCGTCTTGATGATAGCTGGCTACCGTCGCCTATAATACAGCAACCATTTTTGTAAATTTGATTTTTTTTAGTACTGTTTAATTTTAAAGTAATTTATGTTTTGATTGAATCAAGTGAACTTTTTCTACTTCCATTTATCGGAAATTCGGTGTATAATATATTAAAAATAATATTCCCACTGTAAAAGAATTGAATAAAAAAACTGATTGTGTATATTATTTACTGCTTTCATTTATATAATATATATTTAATTAAATTAACACATATTAAAACAATTTTTGACTAGAATAGGATAACAATTCGTATTCATTTATTTCATTTCATCTACCTAAAACATTTATCATTAGATAACGACATTTATATCTTATAATAAAGACATCTAATCACGGTCTAATACACAAATATACAAATAACTAGAATTAATTGCTGAAATCATAATAGAGAAAACGTCGGAGGTATCAAAATATTTGTAGAAATGCTATGGCTCTCAAAACAACACAATAATAGTGAACACTGTGAAAAATGTTATTCCAGGTCATTAATAACTAAAAAAAACTAGAATTTCATGATCTAGATTAAGATTCAGAAACTAAATTTCTCAAAAAGTGTGGTTCTGCATTTTTTTTTTGAGATCCCATTCATTTGTGAAAGCTGACATTTTGTAGATTATGCGATTCTGTTATGATTGCAACCTAAATAAGATGTTTTTGTGGCAAAATACAAATCGGGATGGGATTTTGATTTTATTTGCAGTCCTAGCTAGGAATGTAAGTAGGTAAATTTAAAAATCGACCGAATTCCTAAATCTCAGCACAGACGTAGCTACAGTGAACTGAAAAAACACATAGCTTTTAGTATGTTGATCTGGATACCGTAAAGTATAATTCTACCAATTTTCAAAACTACACGATTTATTTCCCCTGATTTTTCTTATTTTCTCAGGCTAATAACAATGCATATTGACATATTTTCTTTAGTATTTTTTACCGTATTTTTTATTTAGTATTTAGTAGCCGATAAAAAACCTTACACCACCATCTGTTGGATTCTTATGGAACTCAGTTTATTGCTATAACAAATAATTGCTGGATTGAGTAAGTATCCAACAGATGGCGCTATGTTAATAATATTATATAATTTGCAATAAATATATATTATCCTATCTTTTAAGTTGGACCAAATTACACATAGTTACGAAGTTTTATCAAAATCGGTGCCGTAGTTTAGGAGTTCATCGCGGACACACAACGTGACACGTAATTTTTATTATATACTAGCTGGCGCCCGTGACTTCGTCCGCATTGAAAAAGAAAAAATAGCCTATCTTGTGTCCTGTACGTCTAAATGTTTATCTACCAAGTTTCATGAAAATCAGTTGATTCGTTTAAGAGTTATAGAGGAACATACATACATACACACAGAAAAAATTCTAAAAATGGTCAATTTAGTTTCAGTATCATGTATAGAGCCTATTAACACGATATCTCTGAAAACAAAGTAACTTAATCCATGACCAACCCTTACAGATTTATTATTAGTATTGATAAAGTATTGATATATAAAGATTATAGCTACATCTGTGCTGGGCTTTATATTCTTGTCATGATATTTTTTTGCGACACGATGTAATTTATAAATTTATTTTTTAACTTTTTCTGGAGTTTGTAATAAAATTCTAACTTTAACTGTGAATTTAAGCAGGTACGTAGTGAAAAATTAAATTAACAACCTTAATGACTATTTATGAAAATAAGTCATACACAAAAACAACATAATCTAAGTTTGAAGGAACATAGACCAGAATTCATTAAAGCTAATGGTCATAATTCACTTTAACCGCCTATTCTTAGCTATTAATTCTACAAAAAAATATAATCTATTTTTCTACTGTAAATAGAATATAAATATGACTAGTACAGTATTTGGCTGTAGATGACTTGTCTTTGACTTGACTAATATCTTTGT
Organism: Synanthedon formicaeformis; assembly: GCA_945859745.1. Classification (NCBI taxonomy): domain Eukaryota; kingdom Metazoa; phylum Arthropoda; class Insecta; order Lepidoptera; family Sesiidae; genus Synanthedon; species Synanthedon formicaeformis. The sequence continues at coordinate 8,504,716 of OX243965.1, forward strand.
CTTTTACACATAACGCTTAAATATATAATAAATTTTTGCTACTTAAAGTAAGTACAGAAAACAACTGATCAAGCCACAAGTGTATTTTGCAATATAAAGTTTTAAATCGAATAGTTGGGCCGTTGTTGGACGGTGGTGTTAAAAGCTTTGCGTTTTGCTATCGGTATATATGTACTTAATTTTAACGATCATTATTTCAGTGCAATTTGCATAAATATACCACCACTGTGATCCTATTTGAATATCTCTCAATAACAACTGTTCATTTAAATTACTATTAGAGAAAATATAACAAAAAATATAATATTATATTACCAACAATCTCATTAAATATTTCTAAATTTATGGAATATTTCTGAAATTATTCTTAAAAATATACTTTAAAGAAGTAATACTTCAGTAGGTAAAGCTAACGATATGGAGGAACCCTGTAGGAGAAGTCGTTACATCTACTATCAGTATCTAATACAATATAGCAAATATTCGTAGGAAATCATTTTTGGTCACTGCTTGGTCTGAATAGTCTAGTGACAAAGTACAAAGCGACAAAATAATCGTATTATATCAAGCACACAGTCAAATTTTAATCGCACACTCAATTATTGTCCTTAAATGCACATGTAATAGAGTCTACAATATCGTTTTAAAATGCATCCTGAGTATTAACATGAGGCTGATGTTGAGGCCACGAGAGCAAAAGTTGTTGATCTGGGTGCTCTGAGTTCATATTGTCAGACACGGCTGGGGAACACGATAGGTGGCCTATTAGAGCACCACTGGAACGTGATTGCTGACGACAGAGCGGTCGACGAGTCGGAGATTCGCTTTCGTCTGACATAGCTCGAGTAACAGTGATGCGTGGTGACCTTCTCCGTCGACGATCCCTACCAAAATTCTCTTCCAAACCGAGCGCTCTGCCTAATACAACGTGAGGCGGAGCTCGAATTATAGGAATGGCCGAAGTTCGTTGTCGAGGCATATCGTCTTCCTGTGAATCTTGCAACATGTTGCATGACGCGGCACGTTGTGCAGGCCTCTCTGAACCTCTTGACCCCATCGCTGCGGCATCAGACAACCGTCTTGTTGTCGGAGGTCTTATGCTTCCAGAACCAGCCGACAAGGATGGTCGTCTCGATCCACAGGTGCTCGGAGTTCGCGCTTGAATCTCCTGGGTAACTTCACTTTTTGTCATTCGTTTTCGTCTGTAATTTCTTAGGGAGTCCCGAAGTGCATGGCTTCGGATACCATAAAGAATGCCGTTTACTGGTGGCGCTGCTGCCAATAAAGCAGCGGATAAGGCTGCTACTGATTGTGGCGGATTAGCAATCGCTGGCCATATTAAAACACAGTAATAAGGAAAATAAAGAATAGCTAGAGAGCCGAGAGGTTGAAGTACTGCAGACAACGCACGGTGTCTCGGAGGAGGTGGCGCTGAAAACGGATTGCGCTGATGTGTAACAGTCACTTGTGCTGAGAGCGTTACTTCATATATGGCTGCTGCTATCCTGTGCCGGTGATATCGAGCTATGCGAAGTATCTTGAGACTGCAGACTAGTACGAGAGCTGCTGGTATTAAGAGGGTCAATACGGCATAGAGGAGGCAGAAGCAAAGTGCGGCTGTGCCGGCACCGCAATCTGGCGCGCAAACTCCGAGACCAATGCTGTACGCAAGTGGAGGTTGTGCAGCCGCAAGAGGTGCGAGTAGAGCTACTGTCGCGACCCAACCACTCGCTACACATATTATCACCTGAAAGTGGAAAAGAGTTAGTTGAGTACATACTGGAAGAATTTTAATATGGTATAATTTTGTTAACTTTTTTTTTCTATATTTTTGAGGATATTTTGAGTTTCTGTGTAAATTTAGGATTTTCATAATGTTTAACGTACATAAATGAATGGATGCGAAATATACTAATTTTCGTGTGTGTACTTTTTAGAGAAAAATCTACATTTTTTGTCTTATCATTTCGAACATATTACTCGTAAGTGACGTATGCTTAGGTTATATTTTGAGTTGTTAAATGCGAGCTGTGCAAGCGCACGCACGTACTTTAAATACGTTAGCAACAAAAATCAGAATCAGAAGCTTTGACATCCCTTGCCCATACATCTATTTTACCATTTTAATTTATTGTTTATTTTTTAAAGCAATTAAATGTTTTTCTTTTACAATCATCTTAAGATATTCCATTAGCTTAGTACATGTAGTTTTATGTCTATTTAGTTTTGTTCGTGAAATAAAAAACTTACTTTTTTAGCAGATACAATGGCAGCGTAGTGTAGTGGGGCGGCGATGGCAGCTGCACGGTCAGCATGAAGACCACAGACAGTCCACAGCTGTAGTGGATGCAATGCGTGGAGTAGAGCACCGCAAGCGCAAGCACCTCCACCACCACAAAGCGCTGCACCGCTTGCTAAAGCGCCTACAGCTCCCAGGTGTACTAGTAGCACTGAAGATGCTGACGCTGGCTGTAAAAAGGTGAATAATTAACTATGTAATGTAACAGTTACATTTATTGCTGATGCTACTTCAGTTGGATTCAACGCTTCAGAAATGTTGTTTCAACGATGTGTAAAAAAACATTAAATTGTAGATGTGGCACTAACATATCGCACCTTCGGTAAGACAAGGGCGTAACTTACAATTTATTTTTAAAAGGAGTTAAACTTAAAATATATGCAGCTTAAAAAACATTATTATATTAAATAAAAATATTAACAAGACAATGGGGCTTATTTGATGAAGAATTGTTTAAAAGCAGAAGAATACGATATTGACTGCAAAAAAATTAACTTTAAATGGCTCTCCTGTAAAATTACAAAAAGTGCAGTTATGCCCTTGTCTTGCCGAAGGTGCGATATTAAGAATAATAATAAGGTTGAGGTTAATATTAAGATTAAAGATTGATGGTTACTAGCTCCCCACCGACTTAGTACGTGTTGTAGTTCGTTTTTTGAAAATCCTACAGGTTGCGGATCTCTATGTCTATATTCCCTTAAGACCTATTTATTTAAATTTTATTGAAACACAACCTTTCTAGATGTAGATAATACCAAACAAAATAACAATACATATTTTGTTTAGCAAAGTCCTTGAAACGTCAAACATCGCGAACCTTTTACGCGCGCCTGTCTTGTTTCCTTGAATTATTTAAACCTATACTTTGAGCAGCACTTACATATAGACAAGACCTACATTTATATAATCGGCATTATTGTCAAGAGAAATATGTTATTCTTCAGAAATTCGGCTTGATCTTCAATGTAAAGAACCAATCACCGATTTATTAACACAGTAATTGTCATGTTACCTTAGCTTTTCTTAGCTAAAGAACTTTTGTTATTAAGCTTGTTAATAAGCTTTATTATTGTTTTTGTGTATTTTGATATAAACTAAAAAGCTATTGCAAAGATTTCAAAAATATTTTACCTGTAGAAAGCTAAAATTATCAGCGTGTAACATAGGCTATTTTTTATAAAGTCAAAAGCAAAAGCCTCGCACTAGATGTAAATTAGAATTAGAAATTAGAATTTAGAAAACTGCATGTAAATAGAGCATTCGCAAAACTTTAATTTATTGAATTTTAGTTACTGAAAATAAATATACAAGATGATTATTGTCATATACGACACGTTTTTGACGATTTTGACGACACGTTTGGTCTAGTGGCTAGTAACCCTAGCTGTTAGCCAAACGGTCGCGGGTTCGAATCCCGCTAGGGGCAAATGTTTTATGTGTTATTATTTTACCTTTGTACCTGAGTCATGGATGTTTTGTATTTATAATATGTATGTATTTACAAAAAAAAAGTAATCTATGTATTATATCAACTGTCTGGTATCCATAATACAAGCTTGGAAGCTTAAAACCATAATACTTGCTTACTTTGGAACTAGATGGTGCTGTGTGGAATGTGTGAAGGTATTAATTTATTTTATTTATTTATATACACAGATCATTATTCACTTTGGATAAGCTATTTTGTCTTTAATGTTTTAGACTGAGATAATTCTAAGTGGCAGTAACCCTTGGAAATAATATATCTTATAATATCTTGTATTCAAGTTCGCTGTAGTGACCGCAAACAATCACGTAAACTAAGTTTGCTGGCTGTAATGAATTATAAAAACGATTTACGTAGATTGACCTTTTTTTATTTCTATTTATCCGTTAACATCATATGTTGGTTTTCATTAGTAAAAACATCGGCGAAGGTTAAACCAAACAGTGGTAAAAATACTATTAACACTGTAAGGACGATACAAAGGTGTGCACAGTACAATGTAAGAACAGTATTGTATCTTTTGTATTTATTTGCTAAGGTACTTCACCGTTTATCCCTCTGTCCATAAATGAAAATCGAATTAAAATCAGTCTACCCATATTGATTAGACTAACGTGCGGCGATTGATTTTTATATATAACTAGCTATTGCACGAGACTTCATCCGTGTTAGTTTATAAAATGTAGTCTATGTTACTCACTGATAAATGTATCTTTCTATATGTGAAAGAATTTTTGAAATCGGTCCAGTAGTTTTTGAGTTTATTTATTATAAACAAAACAAACCTTTTCTCTTTACTAGCTGGTGCCCGCGACTTCGTCCGCGTTGAAAAAGAAAAAAACCGTAGCCTATCCTGTGTCCCGTACGTCTAAATGTTTATCTACCGAGTTTCATAAAAATCAGTTTATTCGTTTAAGAGTTATGGAGGAACATACATACTTACATACATACAGAAAAAAATTCTAAAAATGGTCAATTTAGTTTCAGTATCATGTATAGAGCCTATAAACATGATATCTCAGAAAACAAAGTAACTTACTCCATGACCAACACTTACAGATTTATTATTAGTATTGATTGATAACAGAAAATATACATATACTATTTATCTCTCATATACTGTGTTAGTATCTTAATGAAATATTCACTCGTGTCCTTCACAAAACGTTACAATGTCGTGCTACAGTACAACTAACCACCTGCACATTATGAAGACTAATAGACTTTTAAGCTACCGTATTTTATTTCCACGGCCTTCACTGTATAGCTTCCATTTAAAAATAGGTGCGAGCACCTTAATCGTTCATTATTTGATCCATTGTGTGAAAATTTATGGAAATAACATGGATCCATTCGGTTCATTGAGAAGAAAGGGACTAACACTAAGCCCTTTCATTCATTGTTTATTAAAAACGTGTTATGGCTGAAAACGTTTTTAATACTCTCCAATACAAAAAAGGGACAATATGTGACTTCGAACCGTCATGAATTGGTTAAAAATAAATCAACAAACAAAAGTTTTGTACAAGAGAAGGGTTCTTTGGGATATCGCAAAGTTTCAATAGGTATCAAAAATACGTCACAATTTTATAAAAAACGATTTAGACAAATTTAGTACAAGAAAATAATTTCAATCTGGAAAGTAGTGCCAGGGCACACTGCAAACAAACAAACAAACAAACTTCTCAACTTTATATATTGGTATAGATATGTGTACCAATATATAACTTTATATATTGGTGTAGAACTTATGACAGAAGGGAAAATAATAGCAGTAAATATTAAGTAAATATTACTGCAAAGTTGCACAGGCTCGGAAAATATATGCGTGGGTTTGTTTTTTCAGATAACATTAAACGGAGGCACTACCTCGCGCGCTTGGTCACCGGATATTACCCAGGGTGTAGTTTCCTCGCACGAAGGCTTCCGGTACGATGGTTGATCGTAGCAACAAGTGGGTGATGAGGGAGGCACCCAAATGCCGAATTAAATCGTATAGACATACCTTCTTAAAAATGAGAATATTTAAAGGGGAAACGCTGCCAGTATCTTCGGAACCTTGCCTAAAGGGACTCCTTTTAATTAATAATATATTTTAGTTATTATATTATAATTTTTTTTTAAGGTTTCTAGTTTTAGGTTTTGTTTTGTATTTTATTTAGTATAGATTATTTGTAAATTTATATAAATTTCGTTATAATATTGTATTAGATATAGATAAAGATTTAATAAATTGAAATGTACATTATATATATATAAAAAAAATATATAAAAAAAAATTTGGTATATTAAATTGGTTCATGATATTCTTTAAAGTTTTTATTTATTTGTAAAACAAACACATTTGTATATGTAGCATTGCCGTCAGTGAAAATTAAGGAATTAATATTATAATAATTAAAATATTTTATAAACATAAATACATCTTTTGGTATTGTTATAATGTTACTTTGCACATTTATTGGAGCAGGCTGTGTCTCCTATAAGCGGCATCTGCCATAATATGCAACTTTTTTTATTATTATTTAGTTTGATGCCTCCCTCATCGATGGCCATGTAATAATAAATATTTTTTTAATGGTTGTTACTTTAAAAAGGTAAAAACTTTAGTGCTTCGAAAGTCGTTATTTATTTTTGAAAATATTAGGAAATAATTGAAATTAGTATTGTTGAGAAGAATGATTCATATGTATTCTTCTCAACAGTTCCGGTATGGTAAAATTACCTTGTGAACATCAAACTACTACAACATGGAACCCGCGTGCCATACAAAACACTACGATTTTTATGGAACATTTAAAAGTGACATATGTGTAGAGCATGAACTGTCATTTAAAACAAAACAAACATAATAATAAGTACGTAATTTAAAGAAAATGTGACTTTACGTCAACCCATTAGAGTTTAAAATGAAATAGTAGAAGTTGATCGTTACTACCTTTTACCATTTACGCGTGAAGGCAAGAGTCTGCCATTATTCTGTCAAAGGCGTTGACAGAATAAGGCTTGTGAATTATAACATATTTAAATTTTTTACATACATATAAGAATTTATAAAAGAGGTAAAGGCATCAGCATATTATTATCCACTTTCAGGAATAAACAATAGTGATCTTCCTTTTATAACCGGGGAAAGCCTCGTCCATTCATTTCCCTACGCTCAAAAACCACCCTCCCACGTCTCAAGCACTTACGTGACCTCCTCGTCTTGTGTGTTCTGATTTGAGTGTATCAAATGGATATAGATTGTGGTCTCACTCAAACTCGACTGTAACGCACCCAAAAGTAAAGAGTACATTTTATACTTTATTGGACAAATGGGACCGAAATATATTCAGCTATTCTCGGTACCATCAAAAGAGGACGTAACTGAATTATATTTGACTTTGATGGATACAAACTAAAATAAGTCTTAACAAACATGACATAAAGCTTTATTCGTCTAAACTTTACATACCACAGACTATAGAGAAAATATAGTTTGATTGACACCGACAATTTTATTATCTTTCGTTTTAGGTTTTTGTGTTTATTATAAGAAATTATTTAAAATTTATCAAACTAAATATTTAATATGGAAGCTGTGAGAGAAGTCTGTGTGATCTGATTATAATTGTACTTCCAAATGAGTTGGGGTGAGACATGTTTATCATTAAGATCTATTCACAGTCGAGACATCACAATTTGTGTACACGGAATACAAAATTACGAAAAGTACGGAAAGTAAATGCTTGATGTAGTCTTGGGTAGCGTCAAGAAAATATTTACAAGGTCCTAATTAGCAGAAGTACTTAATAGTAATTAAAGTCAAGTAAAGACATCTGAGTACTTCATGCTCTTTTAACTGAAGATTTAAACCTGAAACTTTCCACGAAAGCACTAAGATATAAATAGGTTTCATTCATTGCAGTACATCTGAGTTTATTTGAAGGTCAGAATGAACTACGATTTATTTATAAATGTTGACTATTTCAACAGTTGTCAGTTATTCTACTTATCTATATCTTGTATAGAAGATATAGAGAATTTAGATATAATTAAATAAATTAATTGGCCGCCTCTCTCTGTTTGTCTGTAAATTTCTTCTAAAGTATCAGATTTTGATAATCCCTAATGGAAAAAGCGATAAACGAGGAAAGTTTTGTGTAAAGTTTTGTGTAAATAAATGCAAAAAAATGCGTCCATGCGAAACCGGGGCTGAATGATATATAGTTTCTTCTAAACTATGCTATGGGTTTTCATGTTTTTTTACTTTAATTTAACAAATTTTTTACGAGTTTAATATTAATATGTAATTCTACATTTATAATATATGTACTTTTATGTCATCGAAATAATATATCTTTACAAGATTCATGTACACACCTGTCATGTTCATGTACAAGTTCATGTCATGTTGGCTTTTTTCCGAAACCCTGGTAAATTGAAATTTATAATGACGATCATAAGAGTTTCTTGTAGAAACCTAATTGATAAATAAATATTTTGATTTTGATTTTGACACCAATTGCACTTTATCATACGTTTTACTTAAAATAATAAATTATTTGAATTTGAAATTTCAACATTCTTAGTAGTTTTGGCTGTGCATTTATAGTCAGTCAGGACAAACAATTTTATACGTAGTTATAAATTAGTATTAAAAAATGATGTTTTAATTAATTTGTCTTAATAGTGGATACACATAAATGTCTTATCGATTTTCAGATCTTTAACTAATTAGTACATAATTAAGGAATAAATAAAACACAAGTATGTGTTGCATTTTCACCTGTTGCGGATGGATGATTGATTTTCTTCTAAGGTAATCTTGATGTGAAAGTTTATGAAGTCGTTCTAGTATTTACCTATTGTAACATACTACAAAATAATGTGGGCTTAGACTTCATATTAAACTTGCTTTGCCCCGCGGTTTTATCCCCTTTTATATTGAAAAGAAATCAAATGATTTTAAACTAGTAAACCTATATTATGTGACTTCTTTTCCTGATTATCCAAATATTATTCTAAGCGCCTCTTTCACAAACGTCAAGTAGGCCAAACTGTCATTTAAAGTCACCGGTAACCGGGCATAGTGGAGCTGATATACCTTTGTTTGTACGGTAAACGTCCCAAACATTAAATAGAAAATAATAAAAAAAAATCAGGTATCGAATAATGCAGTAAACCGAGTGCATAATTCAATATAACAGAAAATGATTTCTAAAAGTAACTAATCAACACTTTACATGTAGTTTGTGAAAGAGGCCCTAACTGCAATATATGTATTTACAAAATGAAATATGATCTGTCTCAAACCAACCCAATTAACTTTTTCCTAAATTTATTAATTATTTTTCCTTCACTGCACAAGTTGCATAAGATTTTTCCATTCGGCAGCCATATTGACGGTCTTTTTAATGGTAGGCGAGTAATACAATCTCCTATATTTTGTTGTCAGATACAATAAAATAGAATTCATATTTAGTAAATAATATCTAATTAATTATTAGACATTGTGCAGCGGTATTGTGTCATTGGAAGTGGCTTACATTTAAAATACAGGCTCGGCTTAGTTTAGATGTAAGAATTGATTTAAATCTCACAAAAAATTGAGTAATAACATGTGATTTAAACTCATACCTATGTAATTGGTTGGAACAAATAAATGTTTTTATTATTTATTTATTTTTTTAAAATAATGGGCTTAGCCGTTCTTTACTCATTGTTCACAGTGTCATAACTCAAAATATCAAAATTTCTAATTCATCAACTAGGTAAGATTTTTAGGTAAGGCTAAGATTTTGTACGACTAACTTTTGATTGCAGTCGTAAAGAAGTATGAGCAAATTTGTCTGGAGTCTGGACCAAAGTTCAACAGTAATAAAACTCATGTCATTTGAAAGCTTTTGGGGTTTTATTTAATTCATACTACGGCAGCTAAATCAAAATCTAGCGCGAACATTGTGTTTTGGAACTCTCAATAATATCTCAATAATATAACTACTTTGAGAGTTAGAAGCATATTATGTTTTATATTAAAAAAAAAAAAAAAAATTCAAAATAATCATTTAATATCATTTTCAAAATTGGCTCTGGTCTGGATTTAAAAGTAGTGGTAGGGCACACTGCGTTTCGCAGTCATTTGGGCAGCCCGTCTGGCGGCAGTAACCACCACCTTACAGAATAGCACCGTGAAATAACAGCATTATGTGCTGTTGTGTTTCGGTGTGTGAGTAAGGGATGCCAGAGCCTGTTACCACCCCCCTTCCTTTCCTTATCCCTTATCCTTAACCCTTCTATGGTCGGCAGCGCACTTGTAGCACTTATGGCGTTACTTGTGTTATAGGCGACGGTAGCCACCTACCATCAAGTGGACCGTCAGCCTGTCTGTCGACCTTAACATAAAAAAAAAAGTTCAACCACTTGTTTTTTTTTTTTTTTTTTTAAATTATATGATTTAAATTTTTTTAGTTTTAAAATCTACGAAAACACTATGTTGGCGCTTGATTTCAACTTAGCTGCCATAGTATAAAATGAATTATAGCCTAAAAGCAATCATATGGCATAGATTCCATCACTGTTGAGTGGTTGGTCCAAAATGACCCATTGTCCTTTGTCAGATGTTTATTTTTACAGATTGTGGACGTTTGCGATGTCCTGCTTAATCAGTTCGGCAGTGTTTTGTTCTCTGATGTTTGCCTCAATGGCAGGCATCGCTCTTGGCTACAACTATTCGCTCGCTGAGTACATCGACTTGAAAGGTGCTACTTTTTAAAAGTTTATTTTATACTAGCTGGTGCCTGCGACTTCGCGTTGAAAAAGAAAAAAGTAGCCTATCCTGTGTCCCGTACGTCTAAATGTTTCAAATTCAAAATATTTTATTTCAAAATTGAAACATAAATTTCTCTTTTTGAATGTCTGAAACTACATGCAAGCTCCGGAATGTGTTAGCGCTGGAAGAAGCTGCGAAGAAACTCCCAACAACACGTCCTAAATTTTTTTTATATTGCTTACAAGCAGATAAGCATATAAGTTTATCTACCAAGTTTCATGAAAACTTCGTTTAAGAGTTATGGAGGAATATACATACATACACACAGAAAAAATTCTAAAAATGGTCAATTTACTTACAGATTTATTATTATTATTGATTATTGATGTTACTAGCTACAGCCCGCGACTTCGCCGACGTAACTTTGTAAATTATATACTAAATACTAAAACCGAGAACAACTCTATTCATTGGTGGAAATAGTATGAAAATCGGTGCAGTAGTTTTTGAGTTTATCGCGAACAGACAGACAGATAAACGCGGCGGAGGACTTTGTGTTATATTATGTAGTGATTTATCCATTTTCTTATTTTATTTTATATAAAAAACCTACAGCCTACACCTACACTTAAACCTTCAAAATAATAACATAATAGTGTGTGTGTGTGTGTGTTTGTTTGTTTGTATCTAAGTAACTATTTGTCCTTCAGCGCACTCATGACATTGAACTTAAAATATATTTTCGACACGTGGGAAATAACCAAGTGCAAAAACATCATTGGTTTTGGGTAATTTATGATACCCATTTTGACATTTTGACGAGTCCACTGGATAAGTGGTTAGGGTGCTTGCGTTAACGTTATGTTTCAGGGTTCCCGAATTCTCGGTTCGATTCCCGGCAGGGTCAAATTTGGAAATGAAGCTTTTACTTAGCTGAAAGTAGTGGCTGCGTTTCGCAGTCATTTGGGCAGCCCATAAATCATCCATACATAAATTTTAGAGACATAAACAGTTAAATTTTGTGCATTAAGGGCCTCTTTCACCATTTTGTCAAGTAGCCTAACCGCCATTTAAAGTCACCTGTCACCGGAAATAATTTAGCTGATATACATTTGTTTGTACGGTAAAAGTCCCAAACATTAAAAAGAAAATAATAATAAAAAATCGCCTATCGAAGGATGCACTAAACCGAGTGCATAATTTAATAAAACGTAAAATTATTTCTAAAAGTAACTAATCAACACTGTACTTGTAGTTGGTGAAAGAGGCCCTAAGACTTGCTATAAAGATTTCTAAGGCTTGCAATTGAAACGAGATAGAAATAAAATAAAACTACAAAAGTTGCGATGCCACCTTCCATCAGAGCACTTGTGCTGATTGTGCTTCAAGTTGTTCAACTTACTAACAAATAGACCAACAGCGTGTTTTACTTGGAAGCACAGTAGTAGCGGTCTTAGTAAGCACTTGGATATGAAAGGAAGCTTAAAATACTGTTTTTTATTTCAAACATTTAGCTTTACAACTTACACACGAACGGAGCTTTGTACGAGACGTTTTATAGTATCCCATAAAATGATCAATAAACTCGCATTCCTAGTTGAACTTAAAGACAGGCTTTCAAACGAGTCTCCGTGTAAGCAAATTTAGATAAACAAAAACACAACTGTATAAAGTAACGTTTTAACTTCTCCAAAACTTAGCTAAGTGTTTGCGGTACAAAAGTTTCACATTCAAAACCCAGTGGAATCAACTTCGCTATAAACTTTTAACTGATACACACCCATTTTTTTTTAATCCTTATCTCAAAAGAATATGTGGTAGGCTGGTAGGCAACGACCATCCAACCCAAACTCAAATTTTGGTTGGATGGTCTTTGCTGGTAGGTATAGTTTATAACATTTTAAAAGCAAAGAAAACACTTGAGACCCTACTTCAAATATAATGGACGAAATACACGATCAATCATTTGGCGTGACGACAAACTGACGTGACGCAACGGCTCGATTTAATGGACGAAATAGACGATCAAGCGTTTGGCGTGACGACAAAATGACGTGAGGCAACGGCGCCGATTCTACATAATATTTTTTACATCAAGCCATCAGTTTTTACCATTCACGATCAAATTTTGGCTTCACGCCAGTTAATTTGACGCGATGGACTGACCGTGTATTTGGTCCATAAAATACAGTGTTTGACATCAAGCCATCAGTTTTTACCATTCACGATCAAATTTTGGCTTCACGCCAGTTAATTTGACGCGATGGACTGACCGTGTATTTGGTCCATAAAAAGTGTTTGACATCAAGCCATCAGTTTTTACCATTCACGATCAAATTTTGGCTTCACGCCAGTTAATTTGACGCGATGGACTGACCGTGTATTTGGTCCATAAAATACAGTGTTTGACATCAAGCCATCAGTTTTTACCATTCACGATCAAATTTTGGCTTCACGTCAGTCAATTTGACGCGATGGACTGATCGTGTATTTCGTCCATTACAATGATAATGAAATTCAATGAAGGTTATAACCAAAAATATCTATGTTAGGCACTACAATTTATACTTGTTGAAGCCTGTACTGATTTCAATAATAAAAATGAACATAAAAAGTGAACATTGTTCACTTTTATCGTTGGAATAAAAAAAAACCTTGTCAGAATCGGTCCATCCGTTTGACAGCTACGATTCAACAGATAGATATAGATACACAGACACACGTCAAACTTATAACACCCTGTTTTTGCGTCGGGCGTTCAAAATGTTACAAGCTATACTGTATCCCTTGCGACTTATTACTTACACAGATGTCTTAATGTTAATACCAAAAAAAAACTAATATCGTGTTATAAAAGCCTAAGAAACTGAATACTATATACATCTACTCGTATTTTGTAGTTTTCGAACAGGAACGACGTTTGGGTTTTAATTTGTATATGAAAATGCATCCTACCACTACGTTCGACCGAAGCACTATGTCAGTTACATACTTCTTTATAAATAGATAATATGTAAATAACTGTTTTTATTTTCTAGAAAGCAACGTCTCCGTGTATTTGAAAAGTGGTATTTTTGATGACGAAGTCAAAGACGATGTATCGTGGTCCAGAGCGGGACATATTATGCCTGTTGTTGGACATCCACCTGATCGGAACTGTAAGTTTAAACAGACGTATTGTATGAAGGTATTATCAATACTAATAATAAATCTGTAAGGGTTTGTCATGGAGTAAGTTACTTTGTTTTCAGAGATATCGTGTATATACATGATACTAAAACTAAATTGACGATTTTTAATTTTTTTTTCTGTATGTATGTATGTTCTAATATTAGTAAGGATGGTAAGGGTCAGCGCGGACCGACGGAGTGGCGGCGAAGAGACTAATGAGCTATCATTTGAAAATCGACTTTAGTTTCTTTAGCTGAAGCTTCACCGAACGCCGCTCGACCGCGCTTGCCGACGCGAGAGTACTTTTTATTATTATACCACTTTCAATCATATACTGAAGTAACTTAAAGTCGATTTTCAAATGATAGCTCATTAGCCTCTTCGCCGCCACTCCGTCGGTCCGCGCTGACGCTTAGGATTACTGAATTGCAGTGATGACCGCATCACCTGAGGAAGAGTCAACACCGCTGCAATCAGGGCGGAGGTTGGATGACTCAATATTTGAGTCAAATGATGCTAACAAGTACGAAGGCGCTCTGTTTACTGCGAAGGCACCAGATCCTAGCACTACTACGAAGGGCTATACAAATAATTTAGAAATGGCTGAGGTACATTTTATATCTAAACCAATATATAAAGCTGAAGACAATACAAAAAAAAAAAAATTCAATTCGAACCAGTAGTTCCTGAGATTAATGCGTTCAATTAAACAAACAAACTCTTCAGCTTTATAATATACTAGTTGCTGCCGGCGACTCTATCAATTGGTGAAAACAGCATGAAAATGGGTGCTGTAGTTTTTGAGTTTATCGCGAACAGACAGACAGAGACAGATGCGGCGGAGGATTTTGTTTTATAATATGTAAGAAGAAGTATAGATACGACGGTAAATAGTAGAAGTTACTTTGATTGAATACCTACAGTGTGTTGTTTTAATTTTATAAATAATAAAACCGAATATTTTTTTTACCTACCTCATAAATCCGTAGTGATAATATCAACTAGTTAGAAAATTTCCTATCTATATTCGCTTTAGTCTGCAAATATTAATAACATTAAACAAAGATGAATACATCAAAAATAAAATTTGGATCGATTTAAAAAATCAACAGAAAATTATTAATAAATCACTTCATTTTTTTTCTTCTAGATAGTTGGTAAATATCCTTCCGCTTTACTCAACCAACTTAAAGAGATTCATAGCCTTGTCAACAAGAAGAAGTCTAACTCACAAGTCACTGACGGCAGCAGGAAGCCGAATGTAAGCTTACTTTAACATCACAATAATGTGTCGGAGTTGCACTCAGACCCGTGTAAACCTTAAATCTCTATAGCAATTCAAAGCTAATTCAGTCCAGTCCGAGATCGTTAAGCCAGGTCAATGCACTGAGGAAAATATCTAAAGGTCGACCAAGGTTAACTCCATTGTCTCGACAAATAAGGTTTTCAGTGTGGGTTTCCATAGATATTTGTGTTGGTTCATATTTTAAGCAAGCTTAAATATGTCGAAATGATTACTTTATATACTAACAAATTCATCTGTGTCTCAACGTATCTAAAAATGTCAAGCTTCGTACAAACGCGTTTATAGTGACAATGCCTGTTGCCCACAGTGATATGTTAGGTACTACGTACTAGATGGAACACTCAAGACGCGATGAGTGTTTCAAGTGTTTGGAGTTCCGACGTGCTACCCGTTCACAATCTGTCATACGCGCTCGTAGAGATTAGGCGCGTTATTATTTTCAAAACTAATAAAAATGCCGTCTTGTGTGATGAGATATTGCAAAAATATAACAAAAAATATTGGTAAAACTTCTGGTGTGACGTTCCATAGGTAAGTTTTATTAATATTGAAACGTTTAATAGGTTAATATTTAATTTGTTAAAACCGACGTGCTTATCAGGTCGGCCATATTAATATTCAGTAGTCTACGACTTGACGTATTGACCTTACACTACTGCCGCGCCGTCCCCCGCCAACCCCCGCGCACCTTCCGCGTTGGAACATGAATTTGGCAAGACATCGTAGAGAGTGTTCAATCTAGTACTTACTTAACATATCACTGGTTGCCCAGTCATTAGAGCAGCCTGTCTGGCGACCAACATGAAATAATAACGAAGTTGCTTACGATAATAATAAAAAATATTAAATGGAAATGTTATTATCCGCTTATTTCTAATTGACTTTTACAGTACTTTCAAGTTGATGAAAAATACCTTTCCAATCACGCGACATATCGTTCCGATAGCAGGCGATTAATTAACACCAGGGAACCAAATTTGCTAAGCAGCTCGTTAAGAAAAACTGTTCCCTCCGAACTTAATGGATTGAAAAGCAATTGGATGCCAAAACATCCAGAAGCGCTTCCTCCTGATCCTTTCGGAGTGGTAACTCCCAGACCTGGTACAGTAAAGTTAACAAGTCCAAAACCAGAAACAAAGCTTGTTCAACAAACACCTGTGCCAACAAAACTAAGTACACTTCTAAAGCAGGAAACGATTTCATCTCTTTCGAAGTCAATTAAAGAAAAACTTCTTTTGAACAAATTGGATAGCAATGAGTGAGTATAAGTTACTGAGACTGAATATCCCTTTTCGAAAGGTATACCCTACCCTTGGCATCCCTTTTCGGCTCGCTTTCCCTTTATCCTTTAGCATTTAATTAATGTAATCAAGACGTAATTGGCCATTACTGTTGATAATTTCATTACGTAAACTATACGTCTAAAAATAAATAAAAATATATAACGTATATGCGTGCATTTCCACAAATGTGTAAGTTTGTATATTTACAATGAGCTTTCGATTAACATGAATATTAAAATTTAAGATTGAAAGAAGAAGATCATCTGAAGAAGAACAGAGGTAAGGAATATGATGATGACGATTATGAAGACGAGATAAGAGGTCTGCCAGTGCGAAGAAAAAGACAGGTTTATGAAAAAGCCAAAATAATAAATTCTAATGAACTCAAGGAAACCTCAACTGATATAAGCGATGTGTACACTGAAACCAACCTTGGACAAAAGTTGTTAAGGCTCATAATCCTGTGCCAGCAACTAAATTAAATGAGACAGGACGTGAAGAGACAGTTTCTTCAAAAAGATCATTTACAAGTTTGGACACAATAACAGTGTGGGCGATATATCGAAAGACATTGAAACAACTTTTACGGATATGACCACAACTTCTAAGTTGCTTTATGAAATTATTTCTTCGTCTGTGTTCTTTTAAATGTCTTATTTAATTTGTTTGGTGGTTTTAATGTTCAATCGCAAATTACTACATATTGTGAATGTATTATGTTATCTTGTTTTATTTATATAAATAATAATAATAATACATACATAATTTTCAATCAAAGTTATCGTCTGCATAGGTCCTTACTGTTATAGTAAAAATCACAGAGAATTTAGAGGGAAAAGACTTTATAGCGAATGCGGTTGTACTTAGGTAATTTTAAAATTAAATACAACTAATGGGAAGCAAATTATACATGAGCCGTTGACGGAACTACTGGGGAAAAAATTCTCGACTAGTTCCGCCACGGAACTAACGGGAATAATCCGATAGTTCCATAGATAACAGTTTGCACTATAGACAGCGCATCTACTCGTATACTAAACAGTAATAAAGTACGCTTCATATATCCGCTTCTACGTAAGTAATAAATTTAACTGTGGTTTCCAATGCATTAGGAAATCACGCGTTTTATTAGCGACGTAACCCGTAAAGAGAAGCCGATAATTAATTACATTCATTCGGTTTACGTGATAGTGTAGATAGAAAATATGTTTTGTACAGTAAATATTTTGTAGCAAAATTTTTAGAGAGTAAATAAAAAGAACCAAAATAAAGCATATATTCAGATTTATGAAATTAGATTTAGCAAATGAAAACTGTTTCCAGTTTTTATTCCAGTTCAATTCTAGTTTCCAGTTAAATAAAAAGAACCAAAATAAAACATATATTTAGATTTATGAAATTAGATTTAGCGAATGAAAGCTGTTTCCAGTTTTTATTCCCGTAAAATTCCAGTTTCCAGTTAAATAAAAAGAACCAAAATAAGCATATAATTTATGAAATTAGATTTAGCGAATGAAAACTGTTTCCAGTTTTTATTCCAGTTCAATTCTATTTTCCAGTTAAATAAAAAGAACCAAAATAAAGCATATATTCAGATTTATGAAATTATATTTAGCGAATGAAAACTGTTTCCAGTTTTAATTCGCTTTTCTTTTTTTATTCCAATTTTAAATCCATCGAATGTAACACGGTATCTAGGTATATTTTTAAAATACCTCAATGTTTTAAAGGTATCTTTTATTTCAGCTGAATGAACTGATTGAATGATAATAATGATTAATTGTAGCAATCTCAATTAACCATAAAATTAATTCTATATTGATTTTATATCAACGTTCTCTGAAAGGAAACTCTACAGTAAATACCAAGCTTACCAATTTTGTTAATATAGGTACTCGTATTTAAAATGGATGGATTTCTTTATTCGTTATTTTCCGTAGCCTGGTTTCGTAGCTCTGCTACGATGGGCTACGAGTAAGACGGTACATAACCTTAGGCTGGTTTAGTCCACGATACGATTGTAACAAAAGTAACCGTAGTTAATCTTGTTTAATTTACCATTAGTGAGATTTGCTAATTTTTGAAGTAAAAATTTATTTTTGCGTCGCGACATCATGTAATGTAATGTAATGTAACGTAACCGAAACCTCTGTATATTTTCAGATATTAATTTAAAATAAATTAAAAAAAAGTAATAATTTTTGATATGGAAAAAAACCATTGAACTCGCGATACTGTCATGTAATGTAATGTAACGTAATGTGATTTTGTGAAGCTTAGTTTTCACTTCTGACGTGCAGTCCAACGACTGACATGTTTTTTTTTTTATTTTGTGTGCTTATGTTTTCGGTGAGTAAGAAGTTGGGTGAGTTATAGATGCCAAAATTCATTCCCCTTTCAACTTCTAATCCCTTCATACTTTAACTTATCACAGTCGGCAGCGTACTCGTAACTACTATGGAGCCAAACAAACAGACGGTCTACTTGATGATGTTAATAGACGCTACCTTCACCTATTAAGGTGAGGACTTAGCAGAAAATTTTCCTTAAGAGTAAAATTAAAACTTGTTAAATAGAATACAAAAAAAAAATCTTATTCTAAAAAAAATTTTTGAAACTTCCTGCCCTTTCGTCTCACAGTAATAAAAAATTCAGTAACATTTGTTTTTTAAACTTAAGTATTAATTAACTTAAGTTGTGTACTAAACTTTTAATTGACAACTTTTATTCTTTTTAACTTTGATTTCTTCCAATTTAAATCTGTTCGGTTATATCCGAGGTTACAATTTTTTTATGTAATATTGCACTTTATTCATAGGTTATAAGGTTGCGCACATTTTGGTTAGAATTGTGTTCGGTCTGAAGTTACTCCTTAGTGCGCTGTCGACATTAATATTATAGATTACCTCAGAGTCTCGGTGAGTAAGTAATCCCCTAACGGCACTGTGCAATATTTATTACCTTATCAGAATATGCATTGCGTTTCTTCATTGTTATACTAATATTTGTTAAAAAAATTCGTTGTTAATTGATATAATATTGAGTTAAGTGAATATAAATAATTATAAATTATTTGTAAAATAATCAAATTGGTATATAGCAATATACAAAGTATGTATGCAGCCAAAAGCAATTTAATAACAATGACTGTATGGAATACAATGTATGGATTACAATAACAATCCTATTTCTGACCGAAAAATGAGGCCTCCCTTTCCTTCAAATAAAACTGAGTAGAAAAATTTGTTCTTTGACTGGATCATATCGATCGATAAGCACGTTTATCTAAAATTCAATACACTTCAGTTTCTCTTTACAGGGCACGCTCTAATTTCATAATCATGTTTTATCTCGTCAATCTTATATCAAAACACCATCTCACGTACCTGTAAGATCCCGAGGTCTCTCATCCGTGAAACTGACACCACCGGTTGAGGTTCGATAATTCCGTAGAGATTAAGAAGCAAGGGCCATTAACTTGGCGCCCTTTCACATGGGTCGATAGCTTTCGAGCAAAATTGCGCTTAGAATACATGCTGATTTGGAGTTTTAAATTTGA
This sequence comes from Synanthedon formicaeformis, assembly GCA_945859745.1. Taxonomy (NCBI): domain Eukaryota; kingdom Metazoa; phylum Arthropoda; class Insecta; order Lepidoptera; family Sesiidae; genus Synanthedon; species Synanthedon formicaeformis. Next base: position 8,524,574 of record OX243965.1, read on the forward strand.
TATTTTTTTTATCTGTATAACTCATAGAAAATAGACTTGAAAGCTCTATAGTAAGTACTGAACTTTAGAAAGTGAGCTCTAGTCTGAATTTGGAAAGTTGTCACTGCGTTTTTGCAGTTATTTGAGCAGCAGTAACCAACCTCTGGGACCAAATCCTGCAGAAAACTACCGTGAAATGACAGCGTACGTGTTGTTGTGTTTCGGTAAATGAGTATTCCCCCTTCCCATCGGTCGGTCTAAAGTTAAATCTAAAGTTTTCGTAAAAATGTAGTCATAGTATCGTCTCCCGAATATCAAACAAGCTATTTCTGGTTCAGCCTGTATATATGTTTAAATACTTAATTTAAACATTAAATAAATTTTATTCAAACAAATCTTTATTGCGTTAGTTTCCCATAAAAACTTCAACTCTAAGGCTAGGTTCACATGACCGAGCGGTACCGCGCGGAACCACTAACCGCGCGGAACCACTAACCGCGCGGTACAAGTTCTACAAGCTTGTTCAGTTTGATCCGTGCGGTACCGCGCGTTCTTGTGTATCAGGCCTTAAACTACCATCTACCAAGTTTGTTTAGTGCGGTGTGGCTTGCACTTTAGATGCCTCTACTTAAACGTTACTCAGTTAAGTCAACTTTAGAAATTAACTTTGCTAGCTAGCAAAGATAGCTTAAGATACTATAATTTTCATATTGGTGTTTGATTTCAGTTATATTAGCTCACACTTAAGAGCGTTACAGAATCAGTATCACGCTGGAGTGAAAATTTATGATTTTCAGTAGTTTCAGATGTTTAGTTTGCAGATAAGATGTTAACGTTATATTATTTATAGTTTTTTATTCTAGTACATGGCTAAAAAATATTTTAAAATGAATTCTTCTTAGAATAGTTTTTAAACAGCCCTTTTTTGCCTTCACAATGCCCAGATATTCCCAATGTGGTGTAGATCACGTAATTGGAAAGTAGGCTTTCGGATCCCTTATACAGGAATTGAAAGCCAAAATTTGCCATGAGCTGTAATTTTACTGTGATCTCCAGCCGCAAATAAGGCTGCCCGTATCATGCCCTATACAACAAAAAATAGTACAAATAAAATCCCTATACAGCAGGCCTAAATAAACAAGGCATAGAAAAAACTCGAAACTACCTACACTGTGTTTTCTTGATTGGTTATGTTGTAAGGCCTCGGAAAATATAAATTGTAGTACATATTTACATTATTTTATTTTCCCACGTGGATACACACGTTTCTTTGTGAATGTAAATATTAGACGTTTTGTTAAAGCGAGTCGCACGAAATTCGAAGTAAAAGCGGTTAGGGTAATTCAATGAAGCTACTCGTATCCTGCTTGCAAAGATAAGCCGCCTTTAAGTGTGCGATTAGCGTGAACACTCCCGCATTGGGGGTGTAATGTTAACGAAATTGTTTTATTTGCGCTTTAGTGATGCTGGCTGAAGGTAAATTTTGCCAGAAAAGTGCTTAGGTATATTAAATTATATGAAATTGGCATTTTGCAGGGCATTTAGTATTACTGTAACCTAAACCCCCCGCCCCTTACTATACCTATTTTTTATGGACAACTAGTTGGTGCTCGTGACTTAGTCCGCGTTGAAAAATGAACAATATAACACCTGAGAAATTATATGAAATTGGCATTTTGCAAGGCATTTAGGTCAGGTTTAATATTACTGTAACCTAAACCCGTCCCTTACTATAACTATTTTTTGACAACCAGTTGGTGCTCGTGACTTAGTCCGCGTTGAAAAATGAAAAATATAACACCTGAGAAATTATATGAAATTGGCATTTTGCAGGGCATTTAGGTCAGGCTTAATATTACTGTAACCTAATCCCGCCTCTTACTATACCTATTTTTTATGGACAACTGGTTGGTGCCCGTGACTTAGTCCGCGTTGAAAAATGAAAAATATAACACCTGAGAAAATATATGACATCCTTATCGCTGTGACGACGGTGGCGCACAATTTTTATATTTTTAGTAGATCCCTCGAGAACCTAATATTTTTCCAGGCTTAAAATGTATCCCATATGTTAAGTAACCCAGGTAATAAACTATTTGTGTGCCAAAATTTCATCCCAATAAAAACCCAATAGGGAAATGGGTTTTGGCAGCCTTTTTTCAAAAAACAAAATAATACAATAAATAAAGAAACAATTTGTGATATTTTAAAGAATATTTCACCTAAAAAAGTTTAAGCGTCTCTTTCACATACGTCAAGTAGGCTTAAAGTCACCTGTCACTTAAAGTCACCTGTCACCGGGAATAATTTAGCTGATATACCTTTGTTTGTACGGTAAACGTCCCAAACATTAAATAGAAAATAATAAAAAAAAAATCGCCTGTCAAGTGATGCAGTAAACCGAGTGCATAATTCAATAAAACAGAAAATGATTTCTAAAAGTAACTAATCAACACTTTACATGACGTTGGTGAAAGAGGCCCTAATATTAATAAAAGTTTACGTAATTTAAATGAAGAAATGAAATCAGCTTGTCGTCGTCTTATTAGACACCGCGATCACGCAGCACCGCAATGTTTTGCAGCATTTTGTCAAGTTAATTAAGAGTCAGAAAGACGTAACTTCGTTTAATTAAAGAAGCTGTTTATCTTTTGAATTTTTGCATATACATATATATTACATACTTTGTAATATATATGTAATGTAATGTAATGTAATGCGCAGCAGAAAAATATAACAACCTCGATATACATAAATACACGTATAAGTGTATTCCTTATTTGACTATCGTGACATATCAGAAAACGTGTTGTTTGAATTTTGGTTAATAATATTGAATCGAATACAGACCATAAAGATTGCTATTAATAAAAATGTTGTTTTTTTTATGTTAAGGTTGACAGACAGGCTGACGGTTCACATTAACACAAGCAACGCCATAAGTGCTACAAGTGCGCTGTAGACCATAGGATTAAGGATAAGGGATAAGGAAGGGATGGGGTAATGGGCTCTGGCATCCCTTACTCACTCACCGAAACACAACGGCACGTAAATGCTGTTATTTCACGGTGGTATTCTGTAAGGGGGTGGTTACTGCCGCCAGACGGGCTGCCCAAATGACTGCGAAACGCAGTGTGCCCTACCACTACTTTTCAAATCCAGGCCAGTCAATTTTGAAAATTACATTAAAATTTCCAAAGTTGACCCCGCCGGGAATCGAACCCGAGGCTCTGAGACGTTAAGAAGATAAGAGGCACCTACCTGTTTAGTAACAACGATGACAAATAATATATAGGCGTTGAGCAGAAGACCAATAGCGGATATGACTGTGACGGCGACACTGAGTGCCAGAGCCACTGCGGCTTCTTCGTTGCGAGGCTCTGTCCCATTCACCTCCATACTAATTATCTCCTATTCTTTTCTCTGCTACTTCGTCCATAATGTTCGATAGAGGGGCATATTTATAATCGTCATCTTACTGCAGCCGCTGCATTCCATCGCATCTTCACTTGGTGTCTGCAAATAAATAGAAATTCATTTCAGACAAATCAAAATCAAAATATTTATTTATCAATTACGTTTCTACAAGACTCTTAATATGTCGTCGTTACTATAGTGTAGGAACGATCTAATATATTGTGTGATGTGTAATTTATTAACTATTATTTATAATTAATTAATTAAAATATGTGTAAGTATATGTATATCTTGCGTGTGTCAGTGTATAAATAATAAGTACATTCATATGAAAAGCCCTTATGACCCTAGCTACCTTTCTCGTGGGAGGGTCTATGGGCATACCTGTAATCATTATTATGTCTGTTTAGTTTTAGTAAATAAATATTGTTCGCAAGCGCCGCAAATTATATTGGCGAAGTTAAAATAAAGAAACGAGAAAAAAAATATGTCGTCATTATAAATTTCAATTTAACAGGGTTTCGAAAAAAAGCCAAGATGACGATCCTGAGAAGAAACCGCGAAAGGAACTCAGGATACTATTCTTTTTGCCATCTTTAAAATATACTCGTAAAATTGCAACAATTACACGTTTTTTAATACTAAACATTATAGTTTTTTAATACAAAACATAGTATGAACTCCGAATCGCTTAAATCCAGGCATTGTCGCTTAAATAATCAGTGATTTTATAATAGCATTTCAAGAGTTTAGTTTTAATGACACTTTTAAATTTATTTATAGATAAGGCTCTGATTATTTGAGGTATTAGTTTATTATAAAACCGTACACCTTGAAATACACCTTGAAAATAAAAAATCTTTCGTCTAACTGCATTTCACTTAAAATTAATCCATTGATTTATAGCGAATTGGAAATACCTTTGTAAAGTGCAATCGATTTATGATATGTTTCGACAGTCGTGATTTATATTGAAAGTTTTCATTCCAATTTCATGATTTAGCATAGCGATGTTATGGTAACACGCAATATCAGAGAAACTGTCAAATGCATTACGTTCGGTTAGCGTGTAGCGTGTTATTATGGTTTAACATATATTATGCTCATACAGATTTTGTGTGGCTATGTGAAGTCTTGATTTTTTTATTATTTATTTAATACTAGTTTAAAAAAAGGAATATAACGCTTGACCCCTCGTTGCTATAACACTTTGGCCAGGCATTAATTCTTTATTTTATTTTAGACTAGCTGGCGCCCGCGACTTCGTCCGCGTTGAAAGGGGAAAAGGTAGCCTATCCTGTGTCCTGTACGTATAATTGTTTATCTACCAAGTTTCATGAAAGTCAGTTACTTCATTTAAGAGTTATGGAAGAACATACATACATACAGAAAAAAATTCTAAAAATGGTCAATTTAGTTTCAGTATCATGTATAGAGCCTATAAACACGATATCTCTGAAAACAAAGTAACTTACTCCATGACCAACCCTTACAGATTTATTATTAGTATAGTATTGATGATGATCCCTCGGTAACAGTCATCTCTTTCTGGGTAAAAGGTAAGTACGAGTATGTACCCTATGTCCTTTCCTGTATCAATGTCAACGTGTATACAAATTTTTATTCTATATCCAATCGATATTTAGAAAATATCTAAGTATTATTGAACAGTTTGATAGTTCGAATTCGATAAACTTTCTTCTATTTATTATTCTGTTTTCGTTTGGTTCCTAGTCGGTACAGGAACGAATCAGTCATATATTATTCATGGAAAACCTTTTGGTTGATATTGGAAAATAATACTTTCTTAAATTACATTCCCTTATGAGGGCTGGTTACGATCAAGTCGATACGAGACAAGGTCAAGAGCAAGCACAGTTCGATTTGAATCCATTACCCTTAAAAATAGCCGATCGATGAAATAATAGCCCACTGAATAATACATACAAGTACCTAAGGCTACTTAACCCAAACAAAAATAGTTTATTTTCCTATTGAATTTTTCTGTCAAGTCTTTTAAACATTTTATCAAACAAAAGTATTAAATTATTTTGTTACAAAAAGAGATTAGGTAGTTGTTTTAAATTTATTAAAGACAAAACTGTTTTAGAACTTATTAAAATAGTATATAAATTATCTTTTACCTTTAAGTATTTGCTTTTTTATTGGGTGTTAAAACAACATATAATTAATATATTTGTAAAAATTTAAATTAAAAAATAAAACCAAAAAAATGTTTATTCAAAAATAAAAAAATAAGTTTCATTCAATTATCAACGTGTGACTTTATTTTTGACAATTACACGAATAATTAAAATTATTTAAAACGAGTAATCCTTTCACAGAGTCAAGATTTTATTATATTTCTTTAAATAATAATTAATAGTTCATTTATTAATTAATTTATTTATATACCAACACATTGACATAACTATAACTTAATAGTTAATTAACCAGAAAATTCTAAATGAACAATTAAAACCCTCGAAATTAATATCTATAAACAAATTTTGTAATATAAGCAGATGCCTTTTCCCACAAAATTAACTTCGTCAGTCCCTAGTACATTAAAAGCGAACGGGAAAAGGTAGGCACTCCCACCGCCGTTTTCATTGCGCAAATTCATAAGTCAAGATGTTCATCGCCAACAAACGCCAACAAACGCCAACAAACGCCAACAAACGCCAACAAACGCCAACAAAGAAATTAAATTGTACCGCACCTCCATGCTGCTTTGTTTCATTACAATAAAATTGGTTTAAAATTAATTTAGGTAAATCATATCGCACGGTGTTCTATAAAGTAATTTTCCTCATGTCCCACTGCAGATTTATTCAAAAAATGTCTTTATGAACAGTGAAAGGTAATTTTTTGGTTGTTTTATCAAAAATGAAATCATCTTTACATAATTACTTAGTATAAAGTAGCCGCCTGTGTCTGCGTCTTCGCTAACTCCTACTACGAGATAAACGAGAAAGGTTTGTGTGAATGAAATTGCATCCGTGCATCATTTAAAAATAAGATATCAAAATTGCAATATATTAGTAATTTTAATTTGTAACAGTTAACTACATATTTTTAACCCCCGACGCCCTACACAAAAACGGGGTGTTACTTTCACTAACTTCCAATAGGTTCGATTGGTGTGAAATTTACTATACTTTTACTTCGGTGAAATTTCCATGACATGGTAACCTTGACCCTATGGTGCAGCACCAAGTAGTATACGGGATACCCAACTCCTTAGAAACTTCAGCAGATAAAATATAGCGTATTTGGGCTCAATAGAAAATCAGGGTTTATTTATAATTAAGGTTTGTAAAAACCTTTTTCTTTTTATCTAACAAATATAGATACCCATATAGAAATATAATTTAATGATTTAACGAATGAAATTGTGAGTTACATCCGTAAACAAGATATGAGAATCCGCCCGCATCTTTCAAGAGCAGTACCTTTGTTCTATAGATGAAAGGTCCTTTTCTTTGCCACTGACAACAGGTAAATTTCATAATGACCGGGGCACGAAAGCGTAACTAACAATTTCGCATTACATTTGGATATATAATATCTCTGGTAATATTTTAACAGATCAACAACAATTAGGTACGTTATTTTGATTTTATTGGTACATATTTATCTTTCGCTGCAGATGGGCCATAATTAAAAAACCATAGAGTAAATAGTATCTACTTAACCAGTACTACTAATTACTCTATGGCCATAAGAAAATACTGCATTAAGTCAACATTAAGTTAACGGTTAACCTTGAAATGGTTAAGGGCCTCTTTCACCAACTACAAGTAAAGTGTTGATTAGTTACTTTTAGAAATAATTTTAAGTTTTATTAAATTATGCACTCGGTTTAGTGCATCCTTCGATAGGCGTTTTTTTTAAATTATTTTCTTTTTAATGTTTCGGACTTTTACCGTACAAACAAAGGTATATCAGCTAAATTATTCCCGGTGACAGGTGACTTTAAATTACGGTTAGTCTACTTGACAGATGGTGAAAGAGGCCCTAAGTAATTTAAAACTTGACAAGGAGCAGGCACTGCCACCCTCAGAGGCGCCCGGGGTGCAATTTTTATTTCAAGTACAAACCTTATTCTTTCCATATGTGAAATACGAATTAAAATCGGTCTACCCATTCTCAAGTTTTGAAGCGGAAACAAACCAACTTAACATTTTTATATTATATATACAAATACATACCTATATAGATCAGTATATATATTTTTTAATGTTAAACTCGATAAACAGTTGATGGTAGGTGGCTATCTTCGCGTATAACACAAGCAACGCCACTGGTGCTGAAAGTGCATCTGCCGACCATAGTAAGATTAGGAAGACAGGAAAATGGGCTCCGGCAAAGATTTAAATCACAGATGCGCCCTTGCCATACTTCAGGCGGCCGAAAATGTGTCATCGTTGGGAAGAGTATGCACTTTTCCCGCCTTAGTCGCTTGTAGAAAGCAGTGAGCGGTTCACGTTGCATACAGACGTTACGTTACGTGGACAGTTTTCAGAAGCACATGGCGCATCTGGGATTTAAGTCTTTGGGCTCCGGCATCCCTCACTCACTTACCGAAACACAACAGCACACATGCTATTATTTTACGGTTATGAGGTGATTACTGCCCAAATGACTTTAGGGCCTCTTTCACCATCTGTCAAGTAGGCTAACCGTCATTTAAAATCACCTGTCACTGGGAATAATTTAACTGATAGACCTTTGTACGGTAAAAGTGCCAAATATTAAAAAGAAAATAATAAAAAAATTCGTCTATCGAAGGATGCATTAAACCGAGTGCTGCATAATTTAATAAAACATAAAATTATTTCTAAAAGTTTACTTTACTTTACTTGTAGTTGGTGAAAGAGGCCCTAAGAAACGCCGTGCCGCAGTTTAATTTTTTATCCTAACTCCTCTACTTGCTTAATCTCTTATTTATTATGCCTAATTTGGTATTATTAAATCATTCAAACGGTTCACAGAAATAATTCAAGCGGTTCGGTTCATTGAATAAATGGTAGAGATACCTGTAAAATATTGAAGAGTTTTAAAAGCTCATAATTCGTATCCAATACATAGATATCTTGTTACATTTAATGGATTTTATCTTGTATCCGCTGTAAATTTAATATCCGTTGATACTCGTACCGAGACGAAAGCTTTATTCGAACTCAGGTATTATAGGCGGCTATAGTACGAGTATATTTCGGTTTGAAATTCATTTGAGGTAAGATATAAATCGTTCGCAACGATTTCTAAAAGAGATATTGTAAATGAAAAACTTTTACTCAAACAAACCTAAAATTAGATTAACGAGACATGATAAATGTAAACAATAGAATAGAGAGGTTCATAATAAAATGGTTAAAAAATCTAATAAAAAATATGTATATACGAAAGTTCGTGTGGATGTTTGTCACTCGTGTTATTGAGAAAAAGCTATTTTATGATTTTGTACTTATAAGACTTAGGGACTCTTTCACGAACTATAAATTAAAGTGTTGATTAGTTACTTTTAGAAATCATTTTCTGTTATATTGAATTATGCACTCGGTTTACTGCATCATTCGATAGCCGATTTTTTATTATTATTTTCTATTTAATGTTTGGGACGTTTACCGTAAAAACAAAGGTATATCAGCTAAATTATTGCCGGTTACCGGTGACTTTAAATGACAGTTTGACCTAATTGACGTTTGTGAAATAGGCGCTTAAATTAGAAATTTAATTTTATAAGTTTTAGCGCCTCTTTCACCAACGTCAAGTAGGCTAAACCGTAACTTAAAGTCACCTGTCACCGGGAATAATTTAGCTTATATATCTTTGTTTGTACGGTAAACATCCCAAACATTAAATAGAAAATAATTAAAAAAATCGCCTATCGAATGATGCACCGAATGATAAAAGAGTGTATAATTCAATAAAACAGAAAATGATTTCTAAAAGTAACTAATCAACACTTTATTTGTAGTTGGTGAAACAGGCGCTTAGTATAATTATGAACTTATCACTTATTTTGTAAAAACATAACATGGTATCGAGAAAGTTTCTTTCATATTCGACATATCATATCATTAATTTTTGACATTATATAACTATATAAATGTTACTTTGTGTTTTATTGTGTTATTACATATCATGTTATATACAGTATATATGATTTCCAAATATAATAAAATAAAAAAATAATCGGTCGTTTGAAATAAATTTCTATGTCAAACCGAAAGATGTTTTGAAATGTGATAATTAACTTTATTCACCCTCAACATGGATAAATAAATTTATTTTTCACGTAGATCGTAGATCATAGATCACGCTTTCTTAGAAAAAAAAAATGCACAAGACGGGTACAGATGCCGACATAAATATTGTGTAATTTTGACGTGTCTGCTCATTTTTCATTCACAACAAATCCCTCTAGACATCTTTATAAGTTTATTTTCTTCATATCCATAGTATATATATATCAATAGTATATATTATACATACAATATTCAAGTATATATCAATAGTATAACACTATTAGTATATTATATAAGAATAATATGAAAAGTTCTCAGTGTGTTATTTAAAGTATGGTACTGAAATCAAAACACAGCCACGATAATAACTGACGAGCTTACAAGTGGCACACTGTCCTATTCAGCCGACATGATCTTTCTAGTCTAGAGGGTTTTGGCTTATAAAATATATATCATACTTTTCAGACTGGAAAAGATGCGGACAAAAGAATGTAATAAATGTGTAATGAATAACACATCGTGTACGCTTAAGAGGTCACTTTCCAACTCGAGCAGCTTATAAATAGGTAATTTCATGATTACATCACATTACATGACATTTCTGAAATATAAAAAAATTTAAGGTTTGGATAGAAATTATTTTCAAATGTAATATAATTCATTTCTAAAATATGCAGAATTTGTCAAATTTTCGCGAGTTGAATTCTTGTAATTATTGACTAAAAGTCAAAAATGTTTTTCCATGAAAACATCCTAGCTTATGTATATTTCAATTTGGGTTGTAATAGCTACCATCTCTAAAGGCTTTTCTAAAATATTGGAATTGCTGGCGTATTTTTTATTATTTTCGCGAGTTGAATAAGTGCGAGTTGAATGTGTTGCGTCACATTCTGTCTTCGGTTATTCGCATTACAGTAAGTTGAGACAAATTCTCCCATATACCTATTACCAAAGACTTAAATCGAGAGATGCGGCATTACTAGCGAAAGTGTGTTACAAAATACAGTATACATTATACTAAAGACAAAAGTATAAAATACATATGTCTTTGTCACACCTTTGTCTAAACACACTTTTAAACACAGACAACACATTCCTTGCTTCAAACGTGACTGTGACGATAGCGACGCTCTCAACAAGCGACCGTCACTCACTGTAGTTGGCGTGCAACTGTAGTTGGGTTGAGCGCCTGCGCCCAACCCATTGTTAAGAATTTTCGGTGTATTTTTAGTATGGCGCGAGGAGATTACGCCGCATCTTTCGATTTAAATCTTTGCCTATTACTGAATTCCCACGCTCGTACAGCGTGTCCTTAAGTGGAAGATATTTCGACGAAGCGAAGGGAACAATTATTATGTTTGTTCACTGAAGTGTAAAGGCACTTTTGATGTAACCAATCGAACTCGTTTTTAATGGCGTGAGTAGAAATAAGGTTCTTTATGAGTTTTAACATTTTTCTAAAATAAATGTAGAAATGACTGGTATGAAAAAATATTTCAAACGCTGTATTGAAATCTTTTGGGTCGTTTAGAAGAGTTTAGCGGAGTAACAGACAGAAGCGAGCAGCGACATTATTTTATTTTAAGCACTCAAAAGTTGCTTAAGCAACCCTCCCCGTGTTGCTTGTGTTTCTAGGCGACGGTAGCCACCTACCATCAAATGGACCGTCAGCCTGCCTGCACCATTTATAAGATAAAATTAAAATAAAATAAAAAGAGTAAAACACCATAAGTGCTAATTCATATTTTAGTCATAACTATTTTAGTGTTGTTTTAGGAATGAAGGAATGGAATTTTCGTTTAGTGTCGATAGGTTAACAGCGCCCTATAGATCAATGACTAAAAATTATAGTTTAGGAATCAAAGCAATATTTTAATTAGTGCTCAGAAAATAAATAGCGTTAAAACAAATTTTTGAAGAATTTCATTTAGTGACGGTATTGGAATAAAGGTGCGATATGGTAGCATATCGCACCTTTATTCCAATAACCTTTATTCAGAGTAGTCTGAAACCTGCGTTTTCGAGACTAGTATTATGAGGTTCTGAATATTCATACAGTTTCTTTTGTGTACTTTTCATACTCTTCTTCTTGATGAAGTCGCGGGCAAAAGCTATTAATTTATGATTTATAGGACAATCTTGTAACAGTAGGTATGTACTTAATAGTGTTAACTTTAATAAAATTAGTTCATTAAACTACTAGTTACATACTACGAAATGTTGTGTTTTTGTACAGTATAAAGTGAACAATTCTTATTCATTCATTACTGTCAAAGCGCACCAATTCTATTGAGCTTCTAAATTGTGTTCGAATTTCAAAGAAAAGATTGCAGGAATCGAAGAACAATGGACGCCATTCAATTACTGGCTACAGGTTGCTTTCGCTATAAACAAAATAAGATTGGATGCGAAATAAAAAACCTGATTCACTTTACTTTCTGTGTTCGTTAGCGCTATATTTTTTACTTAGGTATATATTTATGTGTATGTAAGGATAGAACGTCACCGTCATTTGACATTCTCACAGTAAATATAATAGAATTGTGTAAGTTTCAGTTAAGTTCAAACTAAAACTTCAGTTTGAACTTATTATGCAATATGCAAATGTGTCACTTGTTATTTTTTTCTAGTGTTACTTGGGTTTGATTTTATAAGTTTATGTTTTACATTCACTTTACGAAAGTTATATGAAAAATACTAGCCACCGCCCGCGACTTCGTCCGCGTTGAAAAAGAAAAAAGTAGCTTATCCTATGTCCTGTACGTCTAAATGTATATCTACCAAGTTTCATGGACATACATACATTCAATACCTACACTTACAGATTTATTATTAGTATTGATTGATTGATAACGCTTGACATCTTTATTTCTGTTATACTTTTTATTTTATTTTTAGATAATCCTTCAGGAATGGCCTTTTTTCAGGATCAAAGGCACCCTATGTTTTTTCTTTATCATTGACAATGTATTTATGGCCCGTATTTTACATAATATACCAAAATTTCATTATGATGGCTAGTTAAGGTGTCAAAATGTTACAAACAGAAAATAGTATAACTGAAAGTATGAAAGAGATAAAAATCAATTGATAATTTCAAGATAATTAAAACTCGAAAGGTTTATTTCAAACAGTTTTACCAATGTGATATAAGAATAATATTAATTTCTGTTACAAATTGACTATTGTTTTCATTAATCAACGTTACAATATACGAACACCTACAAATTGAAAGAAGGAGCAAATTGTTTATGTTTGAAATTGAATCCAAACCTCGCTAGCAATTTCATTGCACTCCCTTGCTAGGGCTGCCACATACATTTTAGTATATTTTATTTTACAAGCAATTTGTATGTTTAAGTTAAGATTCATGGCCCCTTTCGGTATAGGCCTCCTCCAAGTGCCAAAAAAAAATATATTATTTTTATTGTATGTTTAAGATTGGAAAAGACAAAGATATCACACGTTCTACATGTGTAGTAACTTCTCTAGCCTACTTTATATTCAATAACATAGATTTTTTTGCGGTAATTTTTGTTCTATACGTGAGAAGTCACAAAAGGGATTCACCCATTAGTTGTGGTTAAGCTTGCCTTAGCGGTGTGTCACTGGTTCGATTCCCCGCAGGATCAACTGAGAAATGAACTGAATAAATTGGCCTGATCGTCTGCTGACAGTAACACTTACAAAAGATGAAATAACAGCATGTCTGCTGTTGTGTTTCAGTGAGCGAGTAAGGGATGCTAGAGCCCATTTCCCTAATCCTTCCTAAACCATCATCCTTCTATTGAGGTCAGTAGAACACTTGCAGCATCTGTGGCGTTGCTTGAGTTATTAGACGACAATATGGCCATCAAGTGGACCTTTAGCCTATAGAGACAAATAAAAAAATCATCTCGTCTATAAAGAAATCTTGTCATGTTTTCAGTAGAAACAAATTGAAGAAACATTTTGCGAGAAGTCATTACAATTACGTTGACCAATCAAATGGTAATCAAATATTCACGAGCCTTTTTTAAATAGATAATTTTTTGTTTGTAATTTATTTCGAATCCGTACTAATATTATAAATGCGAATGCGCAAAAACTACTGTACCTATCACCATGAAATTTTGCATACACATTCTCTGGGAAACCAGAAAGGACATAGGGTACCTTTCATCCAGAATGCGGACGAAGTCGCGGGCTCCAGCTAATATTGTAATTATAATGTAAATTTCGATGATGCCAATAAAGTGTAAACCCTGGCAGACTTAGCTTTATCCAATAATATGTTACTGAGTAGCTGTTTCCTCACTTCTGCGATGGGTACACACGAGGAATAGCATGTTTACACCTCCCATGAAAAGCAACGTTCATTTATTATTGACTAGACCAGGGTTTCTCAACCTTTTTCTTAAGGTGGACCCTTATCGTAACATCAGTGAGTAAGGAATGCCAGAGGACATTTCCCTAACCCAATTCCTTTCTATCTCCCTATATCTCCTTTAATCCTAGTGTAGTCGGCAGCATACTAGTAGCAACTGTGGCGTTGCTTGTATGATAGTCGACGGTAGCCTACCATCAAGTTGACCGTCAGCTTTGACAAAAAAAAATTATAAATCTTCACTTGATATCTAAATTTTACTATTAATAAATACATCCTACCATTTTACACTAGGAAGTTTCAAAATTTCGAAATTTACACAGTGAGAGTTTTTAACGTAAGGAATTCTCCAAACTTTAATTTTGGGTAAATAGTGCAATAGAATTTTGGTAAATCCCTTTCCTATTTTTAAGTAATTTTCAATAACTTAATTTTGTTTTAATTTTGTTAAGATAAAACTGGGGCAGAAGTATTCAAATTAACGAATATTTATGTCAATCTTATTTCGTACTGGGTTTATTAATTTTTTTTTTTGGTTTGATATTATTTCACTCTCATAGATTGGCGTTTCTTTAAAAATTGCTATTTATTTATTTATATAAGGTTGTGTGTGGTCCACACACAACTATGTCTTCTATGTTCCATGGTCTAATTTTTTTCCAGTGTTACTACCAAATGCTTCATTTCAAGACTGTGATGTATTGTTTCAACAGCTCCAAAGGTAATAATTGTTCGTAAAATGACAGTTGTCTACCATTGAAAACGGAACAATTGTATTGTATTTGATGCTCTTCCATAAAACAATTGTTGTATTAGAAATTAATTTAATATACAGTTTCTATTATAGAAATAAGGTTTTTGTTATTTCCATATTTTAAATCCGTATATTTAAACCCTCTCAGATACTTTTATAATTTACATATTTTAAAATAAAACATAAAAATTATAATAGTATAAATATGTTGTATTTGTCTATGTATTTTGTAGTAACTGAATAAAAAAGTTCTCAAATATATTTCGAGATAACTATGTTTTGTCGATAAATATATGAAAACAATATCGAAAAAAGAATTTCGCTAGACATGCAACAACGCCCTTAAATAGGGCGTACGTGATCCTCCCAGACAATAAAATATAAAATAATAGTATCCGAAAGGACGTATATTTGTCAACGCATCCCTTCTCTGAGTTAACGAAGGGTGAAACGACAAAATAAACTCTTATCGCCAATATTTGTGAAGACGAACAACAAATTAAATAAGTATGTTATATCATACCATTTATCACAAAGTTGTGAAGTTTTGTTAAGCCAATAAGTTAAGAGAATCGAGTTATTTGTAAACGTTCATCGTTCATTGATTTCCATTACCGGAAGAAGTAATAAGTTGGCAGTCAGCTGTTCTATGTCTAATTGTCTACAGATGTTCTACAGTGGACATCCCGGCCCATTCCCTGGTATTACATAGCCTGGATCTCTTCCATCTTTCAAGCCGCCGCCGTCTCTCTGCTATTTTTCTCATTCATTGAACCAGTTCATATCTGTTGTACGAACACAACATTATTATATTTATAAGTGATATATATTATTTTTAGTTTTTTCAGCTTGTGAGGGGGCTTTAGGTTTATCAATTTTAGTGTCTTTAATGGAGAACCAAAATGATTTTTTTTTTCAGCAAATCTGCAAAATAGGTAACTCGAGAAAAAATAATCTGTTTTTATTTTTTTCCTATCTTCAAAAATGACTGAGATATTAAACGTTAAAGTACGGCTTCCGCGACTAGTGATCTTGAGTGATCGCGCTAACGTGTGACGTCATAACGTAACACAGTTCTGCGTGTCTACATACTTTCGCTCATTGCGCTCGCGGTTTCGCTATAAATTTAATTGTTTTTCTTATAGTGCATCACTAAAATTGTTAACAAATATTGTATTGTGTCTATGTGTACCAACTCCAGTGAAAAAACAACCCAAAAATAGTTTTTTTTCTGTACCACGCGGTAATAATATTTGGAAAAAGTGGTTAAAATTTATGAAGTTAAAAGTTAGCATAACTTAATATCTATTTATTTTTATTTATAAACATAACATGTTAAAATTAGTCTATTAGTAGGTACATAATAATAAAATAGTAAAGAACGGATCGAGTTTTATTGTCTCAGGATTGATAATTTTTTTTGTTTGTGCACCTCTCCCAAAATCTTTGTATCTTTGAAAATAGCTCATCACAGTAAAGAATTTCATAAATCTGAAATTTGTTGAATACTTCAAAAATACTATTTTTTTTTCTTTGTTACATACTTACATATAGCTAGCTAGCTATCCTATCTAGCATCTAGCTGTTAACCTAATGATCTCGCTCGGGTTCGAATCCCGCTAGGGACATATGTTTATGTGTTAACATTTACCTTTGTACCTGAGTCATGGACGTTTTGTAGTTATAATAATAATAATAATAATAATATGTTCGTAAAAAAAAGTAATCATAGTATATCAACTGTCTGATATCCATAATACAAGCATTAGTTGCGTAACTCTTTATTTGTTGCATTTCTAGATTATTTATTTGGCATTATGTTTGTTTAATTTTAAACCCTATTTATATACCCATAATATTTAAAATCGAGTGAAACGACAGACTGTCACTTGACGCAGATCTGCGCCCCTTACCAGACGAGAGATTAATGTGGAACTAGATGGTGCTGTGTGGAATGTGTGAAGATATTTATTATCCATTCATTCATTTATTTATTCATTCATTTTATTCACTCTATCATTCATTCGTTCGTTCATTCATCCATTTTATCGTTGGTACATTTGTTCATTCGTTCATTCGTTCCAGATGCGTTGGAGTAATATGAAATTTTACAGAGCATACATCCCTTTTTATCTGAGTGATGTTTTATGACGATCAAGTCATATCACTCAGTTTATTTGTTATGAAGGATGAAATTAACTTTTTGTTTTGTACCAAATAAAAAAATCAATAGGTACATATTTAAAAATGAAATTAAGAAAATATTTGTCACCCCTGCCATTTAAAACTCGACAAAAATAAACCTTTTAATAAAACAAAAAACTTTAAAAATCCTCTTTAATATTTTTTATTGAAAAAAGGTTTTTAAAAAACCCTTAATAAAACTTGATCGAAAATCTTACTTACTTTATGTTATTTACTTATTCAGTTTTATTTCTCTCTATTTTGCGGCTACAAAATCACCATTCTAAGATATCGCGCAACCATAAAAATGTCGACTTTTGGCAGGTTATCCGACTGTCCTTTTACAAAACTCTCTTCCATCGCTATGTTTATTTAATAACAATAATATTTAAAGTAATCGCTAACACAAATACTTAAAATAATAACTACAAACCATAACAATCAAATTTTATGAAGGTAAACACTCCGCATTACTCGCAATCGGACAGAGACTGTTGCGTTGTGACGTCATAGCAGTAGCGCGCGTATGAACGAAAATTTTAAAAGCGGTGAAACTTTACAACGCTATAACTTTGGAAATCCTGGCCCGATTTCGATGAAACAAAAACTATTATTATTTGCACGAGTAGGCGCATCAAATCCAGTAATTTTTATAGTAATATTTGGATGTGCTGGTGTTCTCCATTGTGTCGTTCATTGTAAAAGTGAACTATCTCCTTGTAACTGAATTTTAGAATAACGAGCTTTTTGCGAATTATAGTGTAGGAAAAGAAATATAAGCATTCATTCATTGTTTTCATCTATGGGATTTTAATGCAACTATTGGAGTTACTTCACTTTTATATTGAAAGTTATGACTAAATGTGATACCATTAGGCAAGAAAATATGGTTTTAAAAATAGGGAGTTACACCACTTTTACAATGACCGACACAATTCGAACTTATGGTAATGATTATTTACAAAGATTTAGATTATTATAAATGATAAAATATATGTTTTTACACTATTTTTGATAATATTTTGTTTTAAAAAAAATATATTATTCATTTTCATTATTATTCATTGAAATTAGATATTCAATTCTGCGCTTTTTGGACGGCTTGTACCAATTTCTGGATCATGCCGGGGAAAATGTTAGGTTCCTGTGGGATTTTCAAAAATACTATATTATCTCCATCTAACATTCGTATTGGTGGAATAATTTATTTAGATCACAATTCATATTTTATTGTTGAAAAATATTGTCTTACAATTATTCTTATTTTTTAAGACATTATATTTTTAAGTACATTTTTTCTTTTATATTGACCATTTCGGTAGTGCAAGTCGATAAAGATAAGTACCAAATCACTTTTCTCCGACTTGAATTATAAACATAGTAATGTCATATTAAAAACTAAAATTTATTGAAAATGTCACCTTTAGCACTCGTCGATAGTGTAGCTTTTAATCTTGGGTCCAGTGAAATTTGTCTAAGCGCCTCTTTCACCAACGTCAAGTAGGCTAAACCGTCACTTAAGAGCGGATATATAGCCAATCCTAGATTTAAAATTTATCTAAGTAAACAAAGTCTAATTTAATTAATTTTTTTAAATAGATAAATACATTATAAATGAAAGTGACGACTGTAACAGAAAACATAATATAATGAAATTTTCTCGATAGAAAAAAATCACCAAGTGAGCTCCCATTTCCATCGATTTTAGTTTTATTTTCAAAATGACACACATTACAAAGCTAAAAGTGTATCAGTAATTTCACTTCACATATTATCTAAGGCTGTATGTAACAATTTTTCATTTGACATTGTAGTTTACGAATAATTAATATTTAATACTTTTGGCACTTATATTTTTTTATACTTATACTTTTTATTCAGCGAGATGCGCTATCTTACGTCGCATGTTGTGCGTAGTTCAACGTATTTTGTTTCACTGTCATGTCCAAGGGGCCACGCGGGTGAAATTACAAATTTTGTTTGCTTTATACGCACTCTTAAAGTCACCTGTCACCGGGAATAATTTAGCTGATATACCTTTGTTTGTACGATAAACGTCCCAAACATTAAATAGAAAATAATAATTAAAAAAAACGCCTATCGAATGATGCAGTAAACCGAGTGCATAATTCAATAAAACAGAAAATGATTTCTAAAAGTAACTAATCATCACTTTTTTTGTAGTTGGTGAAAAAGGCTCTAAGAATCAACATATTGTTTAATTGGGGGGCTCCTTACTGCTGCAACGAGTCTTACTCTACAAATAAACTTAATTATTTTACTCTCAAAGTAATCTATTACAATTACTGCCACGGTCTAAGTAAAGTGAACTTAACAGAAACTTGATTAATTCTTAATTAGATAATGTAGAAACTAAACAGTGTCCGAGATACAGGAATGGCGACGACTGTAAATGGGTAGCTGTACACTTAAAAATACAGTTTATTTATAAGTAAGAAACTTGTAAATTTATAATTTTCTTACTGTCTTTTGTCTTGAGAATATTATTGTTTAATCTACAGTTTCAATTTGAAAGGACAACTTCTAGTCTTAACAAAAGGTCCAACAGTAGCAATGAAGACAAAGGAAATAGATTGTATGGTTGGTTTTCGTATAAATAAAACAACATCAAACTTACTGGGGTACAACATGAGTGGGTGTCGTTATATACCTTACATATATAAATATTTTATGAGTTTTAGACGCGATTTTGAGTGCATAGACTAATCGCCCGAATTTATCTCGCCCGGGCCGGGCGACTTGTCAAGTTTTATTTTATTTATTATGTTTATAGACTACTCGCCCGCGAGGATGATTCTGTACAGTTGAACATAAAAACTTAAACAAGTTGTTAGTTTAAATTACTGTATAAGAAATCAATAACATTTACAATAATTTACAAAAATGGAATATCGTATTCAGGGTTCGCAAAAATGTGATATTTATAATAATAAATATCAAAATATCCGATATTTCATATATTATATTTACGATAAGAATAAGAAGCTATTTCATTCTGTTAGTAGTTGAAACTAATGGTAAGGTAAAATAATAAAATACGAGCTTGATTATTTTAACAATATTTTATGAGTTGTGGAATCGAATAGATTTTCCAAATTACAAAACTGCGTTATATTTTATCAGTTATATTTTTTATTTATCACCGCGGACAAAGTCGGACAAAGCGTCAGTAATGATTTACCGGACGTATTTTTTTATATACTATATTAATATTATAACGCCTGATATATTCATTGCTGTTATACTTTTGCAAGGGGTCCCTTGCAAACATTAATTTTTCTGCATGAAAGAATATGTTCTTTTCTGTATACCTGACAACGTGTATACAAAATTTCATGATGAGGTTATGGATATGGATAGTATGAATTAAAAATTATATAAATATTCCCTGCCACACATTTTTCTTAGAATCCTGCACAGAAAATTTTCAAAGGCTCACTTATAATATTTAATTACAATTTTAATTCTAAGAAACAAGGCAATATTCAATAAAGTTTAATTTTCTGTTTTCCACCATTAGGTTAAACCTTTTTAAACCTTTAAGTTCTAAAAATCACTCGAAATATCTAATAACTCAAAATAGCTGTAAACGTCGTTTAGTAATTAATTTTTTCATTCCGGACCGTATCGACTCTGATTAAAATGAAGTCTCCGGGATGTATATTGGTAAATACCTGGAATTGAGAATGACAAACAATGTATGTACCATTTTTCTTCCTTATAACTATGTAGGCCAGTATTTTGTTCAGCTTCAATGTAAGTTCAGCAAATTGACACATCAAGCTTAATATTTAATCCGTAGAGCTTCGCCCACAGACTTTGTAAACTTTCTCGGGAACAGTGCCTTATTTCTGTATGTAAATTAAAATACACTATGAATATACTATGTAAATGAAAATAAACTATGAATATACTAAATGAGAATTAAGATCCCTGAATTATGTACCTAGATGAACGTTCGGCAGAAAGGCCTCTTAACGATACTAAACAAAATCCGGGTAATTTTGTGGATCGGGTAAGCCGAATGGTAGTCGAACATATGTATCGTTCATTGTAAAAGTGAATATCTCCTTGTAACTGAATTTTAGAATAACGAGCTTTTTGCGAATTATAGTGTAGGAAAAAAATATAAGCATTCATTCATCGTTTTCATCTATGGGATTTATGCAACTATTGGAATTACTTCACTTTTATATTGAAAGATATGACTAAATGTGATACCATTAGGCAAGAAGTCGTCTGTTAGACTGAACGTATTCTCTTAACAATTTTAATGCGTTTTATGGTAAAAACTCAAAAAATGTAAATTTTGAGTTAATTCTTTTTTTGAATAAAGGTGCGACATAATCATATTATGTAGTGGCTAAGCCGAAATGAATTGCCGAATGAAATGTGCCGGCCCTAATATATGTATAGCCAACCCTATTATAACAGCAATTTTCCAAGGTATTTTGATTTTGAACTAATTTAACTAAATAGTCTTCTGACTAACATGCATGTATAAGAGGGAATAGCTAAATGCATGTTGGTAATAAGTTCGAGTGGTGCGGTAAAGGTACTGTGCACTTAACAGCTGTTGTTATAAGAGCATCGAACTTAATATTATTATGTGATATTAGTTTGAAAGCCAAACGATGTTTTAATATTGCTGTTTCAAACTGAATAAAAATCTAGAATTTTAAGGCTTTCAATCTTTAAATAAAAAACTAAGTATATTTGTCGTCTATGTAAAACAAACTGAATAAAATCTAAAATTGAAATCTTTCAATCTTCTTTTATTCGCCTTGATTTATTTAGTCTCGCATAATCTTAAGATTGGCTGGACCGATTTTAGTTCAGTTTTCCTTATGAAAAGAAGGATAAACGGGGAAGGTTTGCATATATAAAAATTGCACTCACCACTCACCACAAATGCAGAGTATCGAATTATTAAGGCAATTACGTAACCGTCTAAATAATGTATTTTAATTCGTATACATATATGTGGGTTAAATATACTTTTTTTAAATATGAAATAGTGTGTAATTAATTATATTGACATCGCAATTTTAAATTTACTTTAAATCATTTTTGGCTTTTAATCAGTAATTACCAGAATTCAACCCGCAAAAAGGTAACAAATTCTTCACATTTTAAAAATTAATTATAATAGATAAAAAAAAAAACATTTTTTTTGTTTTTTATGCAAACATTAACATTAGGTATATCTCAGAAATGACATACTTTTTATGTGTTGCTACGATCAATAACTAATGAGTAGATTAATCATTAGTTCATTACGTAAGTAGTATGGAATCGGTAATTTTCTCGAGTTGGAAAGTGGGGCCCTCTTAACAAAAGAACAATTGAAATTAAAAGTAATTCCAAAATATATGTAGATGTAGATTCATTAAAAAGTTAAAATATTTCATTAAATGAATTAAAGTAAAGTAAGACGGAGTTGAATGGCTTTGTCATAAAGTGTAAATTTTAGACCTTCTGAAGAAAAGTTATTGTGGTCTTGACAGCGCTTTGTCACCACAAACTGAGAGTACCTATAATTAATCAGTAAGCCGTAAAAGCCCGTATACCAGTAAATCCTAGGACTTACTGGTAAATCTTAATATTTACTCAATAAATCGAATCGAATCCAAAGTTGAATCGACTTCGGAAAAAATATGATTTTGTTTTTTCAAGAACCGATAACATTTCTATTTCCTCCTATACCTATTCATAGTAGAATAAAATACTCATGCATAGGAAATAAAATGTCGTCTTTCCACGACATCAAATTCTCGCGTGTTTTTTCTACATAAATATAAAAGTTTATAGGTTCTTTTTTTTATTTAAAACGCGACTTCGATATAGATATCACAAATGCTCGTGGTTGAATACGAATAAAAATGTGGAATACTTGTTGATGAGACCAAGATTTTTTTCATGTCAAGGTCGTCAGACAGGTTGATGGTAGGTGGCTACCGTCGCGTATTACACAAACAACGCCATATGCTCCATAAAGCCACGTTGACACGGTCAGAGTACACACGGACCGATTCTCGTACGAGTCAATTTCATACGAGTGCGGTAATAGGACGCGGTCCTAGTGCGCTCGAATCGAACGAAATCGTGCGAGTGAGCTCGGATCGAGCGCACTAGGACCGCGTCCTATTACCGCACTCGTATGAGTACATCGACCGTGTCAACGCGGCTTTAAGTGCGCTGGCGATCAAAGTAGAATTAAGGATAAGGGATACTGTAATGGGCTCTGGCATCCCTTACTCGTTCACCGTAACACAACAACACACATTGTGTTATTTAACGGTGGTCTTCTGCGAGGAGGTAGTTATTGCAGCCAATGACTGCGAAACGCAGTGTGCCCTTAGCCCTGCCACTATTTTCCAAATCCAGACCAGTGCCAACTTTGAAAAGTTCATTTCCAAAGTTGACCCAAAGTTGGGAATCGAAACCAGGACCACTGATTCAAGGCGTCAAGGCAAGCACCCGAACCACTCATCCAAGGGACTCGTCATTGAAATTAGAACACAAATACAGGAAAAAAATAAAATTTATGACAAATATTATAATATTTTTAGAACATTTTTCGCTTCTGGTGAAAGCGAAAGCTGTCATTATAGAATATTTACTTGAGTGGCACCGATCTCGTTCAATTTTATAGAAAAAAGCTTTTAGATTTTTAGAGGAGAACTGCCAAAGTATTAGCGTCAAAGACGTATATTATTTTTTAAATATATTTCTTTTTTGTTCATTGTTTCGTACAAACCATACTTTACATGGCATTTTACTCACCCCGCACGTCACCATACTTTATTTTTCGTCGTCTTCGTCCGCGTCCTCTATAGCCTATAGCCTTCCTCGATAAATGGACTATCCAACACAAAAAAAAATAATTTAATTCGAACTAGTATTCCTGAGATTAGCGCGTACAACCAAACAACAAACAAATTCTTCAGCTTTATATATTAGTATATAGATAAAAAATGACAATATAAAATAAGGAAAATTCTTTGAGTTTTTTTTTTTCAATCACAGTGTAAGATATTACAGGCGAGTTCCTCCCCTCGTACCATGTCACATCGCAGAAAGCTTTCCACCGATATTGAAATTCTTGAACAAGCAGATACGAGAGTTGGTTCCTTAATTAATCTCACTTCTGTATGAGTACAGATATTAATATTGAATGGCAGATATTCGTTTCAATGGAAATCTCGCGTTCTCAATGGATGAAATTAAATTCGATTTGTCGATAACTGGTTTCAACAAAAATTTTACTAAGAAATTTTTTTCAATAAATCCTTATCCTGTTAAAAAAATTGTGTCACTGGAGTTTACTCCTTACGAACGATTATAAAATACAAAATAAAAATTATAAAAAAAACAATTATCATAACGAATCATCATATCATCAGCGCCATTTCTGTTCGAATGATCACTGGTGCCATCTAGTTTTCGCAAGGATGTATTATTATGTACCTTATACTAGTTTCAGTGCCATTGTTTAGATGGCGCAATATCTCTGAAACGCATTAGTTTTAATTTTTAGGATATCTGTGAAATATTCTAAAATTTTAGAATATCTGTGAGATATTCTAAAATTAAAACTAACGCGTAACGCATACCGTGTGACAATTTTGACTTTACTCCCATAAATTTTCATACCGGCTTGTATATATGAAAATCAATTCTTAAGAATCGCCTTTGGTGGCAAATGTAAATATATAAAATATAATTTATTAGATCTAATATTTCTCTGTTTTCACGTTGTACTTTAAGAAAAAAATGGATACGTCTCGAAATTATGTTGAGTAAGTTAACCAAACGTTGTATCATCATAACAGAAACAGTTCTATTTGCAGTATTCTCGTATACGTAAATATCAGTTAACTTAATTGAAGGCAGACATAGAGATAGGATAACATAGAGATTGCCCGCATGGAATATTTAGCTTATGTACACCTTGAAATTCTTTTCTAACTATTTTAAATCGTATTTTTAATCGGTGAAAGGTTTTTTTTTAAATCGGATGAGTAGTTTCCACTTTTACCACATACATACAAACAAACAAACATTCAAGGTTTTACCTCTAAATAATATTAGTGTAGATATATAAATTAGTTTTGAGATGAATGAGTCGATCCAAATAATATATGACAGTTTACAATTACTTTTCATTTTCAAAACTCGTTTATTGAAAATAAAAACCGATTAAAAAAGAATGACACATTTTTTTAAAAATAAACGCTACCAAAAGTAATCTTGAATAGTAACGAAACCGACTAAAATATTTTCTAAATAAAATATTTTACTGAAACTCAACATTTAATTACTGAACGACAAACACCCGTTCGACATTTTAAAAATTGACAGGAAATTTCCGGTTATCGACAGGTGTTATGAAAAAACGAAACGTTCATTTATTTCGATAGAATTCAAGTATTATAATTATTGTATATAATTCATGTATATAATTATGATGATGACAGTGTGATTATAGGGTCAATATCTATACTTTCAACGAGCTATAGAGACGACTATAGAGGCTAAGCTATAGAGCTTTTAATTTTATATATTGTGTCACTATTAATGTACTCGTACTTTAATACTCTTAGGCCATCTTTCATAAACTACAAGTAATGTGTTGATTAGTTACTTTAAAAAATAATTTTCTGTTTTATTGAATTTGTGCACTCGGTTTACTGCATCATTCGATAGCCGATTTTTTTATTATTATTTTCTATTTAATGTTTGGGACGTTTACCGTACAAACAAAGGTATATCAGCTCTATTATCCCCGGTTACCGGTGACTTTAAATGACAGTTTGGCCTACTTGACGTTGGTGAAAGAGGCGCTTAGTGTAAATATATCTGAAGTTACAAGAAACCCAAACACCTTAGACCTTAGACAAACGGATGGTCCACTTGATGATAGATGGCTACCGTCGCCTATAAGACACGGAGCGCCAAAAGTACTTACGGCAATTGCGCTGCCGACCTTAGTGGGATTGATGATATGGGATTCGGATAGAAAAATGGCCTCTGGCATCTATTATGGACGAAATACACGATTAATCGTTTGACGTTTGACGCTCCAAACGATTTAAATCAAATGGAGCCACGCCAAAAATTGTGCCCACACACGGTCAGTCCAATTTTCTGTCATTTATACGTTTGCCACGGCGTAGTGTTTCTACCAAGGAGAATAGAAATGCATTCTATCCTCCTTGGTTTCTACACTCACGATCAGTTGGCGCGATGAACTGACGTGACGCAACGGCGCGATTTAAAATCCAGTGTTTGACATCAAGCCATTGAAATACTACAATGGAATTTGCGCCACAAATGCCAAAGCGGCACATAAAAAGAAAGCCTTTGACAGAATCATGGCGGACTCTTGCCTTCACGCGTCAATGGTAAAAGGTAGTAACGATTAACTTCTACTATTTCATTTTAAACTCCAATGGGTTGACGTAAAGTCACATTTTCTTTAAATTACGTACTTATTATTATGTTTGTTTTGTTTTAAATGACAGTTCATGCTCTACGCATATGTCACTTTTAAATGTTCCATAAAATTCGTAGTGTTTTGTATGGCACGCGGGTTCCATGTTGTTGTAGTTTGATGCGTCAAGCCATCAGTTTTTACCATTCACGATCAAATTTTGGCTTCACGTCAGTCAATTTGACGCGATGGACTGATCGTGTATTTCGTCCATTACTCACCCACCGAACCAACACAACAGCAAACTGTCATTTCGTGGCTGCCGCCAAACAAGCTGCCCAAATGACTGCGAAACGCAGTCATATACGTATATCTATACTATGTAATATTATAAAGCTGAAGAGTTTGTTTGATTGAACGCGTTAATCTCAGGAACTACTGGTTCGAATTGAAAAATTATTTTTGTGTTGGATAACCCATTTATAGAGGAAGACTTAATTAGGCTATATAACATTTTTATCGCGGACGAAGTCGCGGGCACAAGCTATAATTTTCTAAAGTTACTAAGTCTAAAGCTAGCAGCTTATGAATCCGTAATTTTAACGTACCCATGTCTTTAAGGTGACTGATAAAGCACCAATTTCGTATTCCAATTACAAATAGCGAAGCACATGTGTGTTCTTTGATGAAAGGTAACAGCAATTTTCATTTAACTGCCCCAATTGCATTCACCTTCAGTGACTGTATTCTCTTGTGTTTAGAGCGTTTAGTTTCAAAGGTTTCGGTGTCGTCGGACGACTTGTAAATACAAACTTTGTCTATGTTTCGTTAGTGAACGAGCGGAACAATTTAACGGAACGGAATTTTACGGAATTTTACGAAACAACAGTAAGTGCAAGCGTTTAGAGGCTCCAGAATATTTATGAAATAGTAAGACCAAAATACGTCTTTGGTCTGAGCCTACTACTAATAAAAGTTTAATGATAATAGCTTCGTTACATAATATAACGACACCCCGAAAATCACAAGAAAATTGGCAAGACACGAGGCTTTTCTTCTTAATGAATTCAAATTTTGGTATCGTAAAAGTTTGTTGAAACTTAAAGTAAGTACCATAAACCGCGTTCGGAAGTTTTTATGACGATAAAACACAACAAAACCCAAGACTAGCGGGCAGAGATAATTACGTGCCATGATCATAAACTGTGCTGAACGTCTAAGGGCAATAATAGAAGATGACTTTGAAATAACAGAACATGCACTCTTCACAGCACAACACTGGTAAAAATACTAATATTAAATCTGTAAGTGTATGTATGTATGTATGTGTGTATGTATATTCCTCCTTAACTCTTAAACGAATTAACTGATTTTCATTCGTAAACTACAATGTCAAATGAAAAATAGTTACATACAGCCTTAGATAATATGTGAATTGAAATTACTGATACACTTTTAGCTTTGTAATGTGTGTCATTTTGAAAATAAAACTAAAATCGATGGAAATGAGAGCTCACTTGGTGATTTTTTTCTATCGAGAAAATTTTGTTATATTATGTTTTCTGTCACTTTCATTTATAATGTATTTATCTATTTAAAAAATATATTTAAATTAGACTTTGTTTACTTAGATAAAATTCAAATCTAGGATTGGCTATTTCTCTTTATACCCGCTCTTAAACGTTGACAGTACACAGTACACGTTACAGTTACACAATTATTTCGAATATGAATATTAAAATAAAGCAGAATTTCATAAATTAAGTTGAAAAATAATTCATTCAACCATAAAGATGTTTTTTTTTTATTAGAGATGGGTTTGCTCTAGGCCAACAGCCAGCTGAGTAGCATGGATGAGGCCTAAGATGGAGCGAGCTCACCCAGAAGATGCCTATTCACTCGAACTTTGAAATGTCAGGTGTAATATTGCTTTACATATATCGTCAGGCGTTATATATTATTTTTCAACCCTGGAAGAAGTCGCGGGCAGCAGATAGATAAGTTATACAAGTATGTACAAAATCCTTGAATGTATTTGGAACGATGTCAACATAATGTCACGATTTGTATTGGTACCTGTATCATGAAATGTGTGTAACCGAGCGTAGTGGGTTCGCGTGTTAGTACCGCACCCTAGAGGACTGTACTAACAAGGGTGCAGTTTATATTAATGGCTCTAATAAAAAAAAAATGTATGTAATTGTTCCTTTGACATATAGGGAAATTCCTACACGGTTTTCGGTTGGATTTCACATTGATGATCTCACATTTCTCGAGCAATTAGTCGCGCAATTAATCTGGCGACTTTTGTGTGTGTGTAAGTTTTAGCGCCTTTTTCACTAACTACAAGAAGAAATTCTTATACAAGTAAGTAAAACAGAAAATGATTTCTAAAAGTAACTAATTACTTTTAGAAATTATTTTCTGTTTTATTGAATTATGCACTCGGTTTACTGCATCATTCGATAGCCGATTTTTTTATTATTATTTTCTATTTAATGTTTAGGACGTTTACCGTACAAATAAAGGTATATCAGCTCCATTATTCCCAGTTACCGGTGACTAAATGACAGGTTGGCCTACTTGACGTTTGTGAAAGAGGCGCTTATACTAATAAATCCTATTATAAATACATATTATAAAACAAAGTCCTCCGCCGCGTCTGTCTGTCTGTTCGCGATAAATTCAAAAACTACTGCACCGACTTTCATGCTGTTTTCACCAATGAATAGATAATTTACAAAGTTACGCGGGCGAGGTCGCGGGCAGCAGCTTATATCTTGTAGTTATATTATATCTTTGTATGTTAAGTTTATATCTTTGTATGTTTGTCACTCAATAATGCAATAACTGCATAACGGATTTGGATGAAATTTAGCAATAGTTTATTATATAAAACTTGACATTATTCATACATTTTGACATTACATATAATTATCTAAGTACATACTTATATAAATAAAAATAAATCGCTAAAAGCGCAAAACTAGAGAACGGCTGGAACAATTAGGTTATTTTTTAAAATATTCGTCGAAGTACGAGGAAGGTTCTTATGGTAAGATTTTTTTTAAATATCCGTGAGAAGCCGGGGGGGGGGGTCGCTAGTTAAAAAATAAAATACGTACAGTCAGCCTGTCCGCCGTCCACAGCGAAACAGAAAAACATAAAACAGTTTTTACCGAGCTGAACGAACCTATTGAATAAGACCAAAACATTGCAAAATGTACTTTAACATTTTTTTCGAATTGAATAAAATACATATAACAGTTTAGTCAAAGCGATACCTGCGGGCTCGGGCTCAAATGAACGTTTGTCAACCGAGGTGGAAATGAAAACGTGGTAGCGAATTCACCACTATTTTTGTAGTTCTTAACGATACCCTTTTCGCTTAAAAATAACGAAGCCTTTTGAACTTTTACCTGACGAAAATGGCTTCAAAATTTTCTTTAGTTCTTACGGAGAAGGTTATACTCGTAAACCAAACTCGAACTCGTAATTCGAAGAAGGTTTGACAAGCCCGTTATATGAATGGTTAGTGGCCGGCGTACCTCCACTTTCGGGTACGCCGAGGTTCTGGGTACGCGTAGTGTTGAAATCCCAGAAAAGTTTTTACGAAAAGAAAAATTGGAAAAATTGTTTGAGACAAGAGTTTGTCTCTTGTCGCATATAAAATACGTATTTCATGTTTTATTTCTTATTCGTGCGTCCCTATACTTCACCCTGTTGGGATTGGGGGAGTTAGTATACTCAAGGTTTATTATTCATATGTAATAACTTTACCTTAAATTGAAATATGTGTAGAGTTACCTGAAATATAATAAATTCCATAAATGAGGATAAATAAAAAATCCCGTTCTCCTTCTTTATAATAGATATTAGTTTAGATTTTGTTATAATAAGAACATTACTCGTAAGAATTATTCATAGAAACATTACAAATAGTCAGAAATGAGAAATTTGAACATGAGCACATGAGAACATTAATATAATTTGGGCGCAACAGTAATATTCTAACGAAACCCGCAAGTTATATAGTAATTCATTTGTAGAAGTGGGCAATAAAATTTTATTGTGTTATCAATGTAGGTAAGTAATTTTACTAGCCCACTTACCTCGTGAATTTCTTAGGACCAATTTCATAAATAAATATGAAAATGAGGACGGCATTTTAATATATTTTTTTTATGTTAAGGTCGAGTTTTTCAAGTAAAATCTATAATTTCTTATTACCTAATGATACCTACAAGTTTCAACCGTTAAAACGAAAATAAACTGATGGCCTGATGTCTATGTCTTAGATTTTCAAAGAGCTAGATCAGCTAGATCAATATTTGAGGCCAGAGCCAAGTTCTAGTTTCGATTGGCTTTAAACTACATCATAAAATGCCCCAGTTAACACCATGTTTAATCAGAGTAAGCTAAGTAAGCGTCAGATTAATGATTAATGTTTATTCTAACAGCAATTTTACCTTACCTTACCTTACCAAGCCCCTTAGAGCAAAAGGAATCCAAAACTGAACAGGAGTGCTACCTAAAATATTCCTTTTTGTAATACTTTTCTTGTAGACACTGTGGATGAGGCAGGCGTTACATATGTCGCGCAAAGGCAACAGAAAGAAGATTCCCTCTCCCAGCCAGTGTTGTTCCTGACAAATTTAGGGTTGCCGTATTCTAATTCTAAAATTGCCGGATTTTTAGGGAGAACTAATAAAAATGCCGTATTGTACAAAATGTTTATTTGGAAGGTTTAAATAATAAAAAAATACAAGTGATGTATGTATGTACTACTCGTGTACTACTTTTAAACTTACTTATTTTATCCTTCACCATATAGGTTTTGAATAGTTTCTAGTACTTTTGATTCTGTCGCCCCGA
The DNA here is from genome assembly GCA_945859745.1 of Synanthedon formicaeformis. Lineage (NCBI taxonomy): Eukaryota > Metazoa > Arthropoda > Insecta > Lepidoptera > Sesiidae > Synanthedon > Synanthedon formicaeformis. The sequence continues at coordinate 8,555,863 of OX243965.1, forward strand.
ATAAATGTGAATAAATGTGAAGAACCTACCAGAATGAGGAACTAAAGATTTTAGACATTAAGATCTCGGAGATAAGGTTGCATTTGGTTCTGTTAACTTTTGTTATCGTGGCGCTGTGGCGCTTCTACTTTATCTATGGTGTGTTCCATTATACGAAATATTTCTTTTGTTTACTTTAATCAGTTACCGTATTTTAGCATACGGTAATCAAAGAGCTGCCGTATACCGTATTTATGATACCTAAGATGCCTGAATGCCGTATATTACGGCAATTGCCGTATCAAGAACAACGCTGCTCCCAGCCAATCCACCGGAGAAGACTCGGGCGGTGGTCTTGGGGGAGACTGCCGCCCGTCGTAATGTCCCTCGAGATGGCCGGCGTACCGCCACTTCCGGGTACGCCGAGGTTCTGACAAGGAGCGTAGCCCTCCCCATGCTTTATAGCAGTGGCGGGGCACCGATGTCGTGTCATACGGCCGCGCTAGAAAGTCGTTGGGTTTTAGCCGGTACGAATCGCGCATAGCCCCGCGACGTCTCCTAGACTGCCGGATATCTAAGAGGATTTCACAAATTTTTTTTTAAAAAATAAGGCGTTAGTTACATGAAAAATTCTACATGAAACGTTACAAGAAACAAAAGTATAAAATCCCCACAAATTGACACTAACTTTAACTTAACCCCTTGAATTTGAATTGTATAACTTATAGACTGAGAGGGACCATTCAATTATTTTTTCTTTACAACTCTACAATCTCCGTAGTTGGAGTACGTCGTGGCTCCGAACTTCGAGTAAGGTGAGCTTTTCTTAAGAAACATAATTTGGTTGGTTGTAGGAATTTCGTGGTGATAAAATCCAAAAGAAATTTTATAGCAGCGTAATTATTGTAAAATTATTTTGACACTGTACAATTATTTTGACTCTTTCACGAACTACAAGTAAAGTGTGGAATTAATTACTTTTAGAAATCATTTTCAGTTATATTAAATTAAGCACTCGGTTTACTGCATCATTCGATAGCCGATTTTTTTTTCTATTTAATGTTTGGGACGTTTACCTCAAACAAAGGTATATCAGCTAAATTATTCCCGGTTACCGATGACTTTAAATGACAGTTTGGCCTAATTGACGTTTGTGAAATAGGCTCTAAGTATTATTAGTATTAATTATATAGAAATTAATATTATATTTAAAAATTTTTTTTTTTTTTTTTAATATTGGAATTGTTTATTATTATGTACAAACGGAAATAAAATATTATTAAATATTATATACAAAAAGAAAATACAATTAAAAATTATTTAAAAATAATATAATATGTATTTATTTATTTAGGTATGTCCACATGCACATTATAATCGCATTTTATTATTACCGTAGTAAGTAGTATATTTTATCTATATTTATGAACTTGCTGAGTTAGGTGAGGTGAGACTGGTGCATACACTGGCAATGGCATGTATGATACTAATCATTAAAATTGTACTTTTTGGAAATTCCAATATGCACACTTGAATTGTGTGCATATTGTGTCCGGTTATAAATTATATCTTTTCATATAGCCCCCTCTTTTTTTATCCAATATCGGTCAGAACTTTACCTCAAAATAATGGTATTTTTAATGTTTATAGGTGACAGTAATTTGATAGAACATCTAGTGGGCGACAAAATAAAAAAATAAAAAATGCTATTAAGTTGGTCATCTTCATTTTTGAACTAAGCTAAAATATAATTTATAGTGGTATAAAGGTTTGGTATCTTTAAAAGTATATTTGTAGTGGATGGATTCAATATCGCGTTATGCACGTTCTATATTCGGAACCATTCACGCGATTTCGAATTCAATTTTAATTGAAATATGTGGATTGAGCCTTCCATTCGATCGGACTATCGTTTAAAAACACATACATGTATAACATTTTTTTTAAATGTATAACATATTATGTGCCAGACGTTAAGGTCATAGCAGACACTATCTTAGAACATTGGCGACCAGTCACTTTTCGAATGTTGCATATAGTACAACTGGTAAAAACTTCGTTGCGTTAGCAAAGATGATTTTCTGGTTTTTTTTACACGAAATAAATATAATCTTACATCTTTTTAAAAAAAAATTGAATATGTTTCTTTCTTTTCATACACTTATCGAACAGTGAGTCTACAGATCAAATCATCAATACTAATAATAAATCTGTAAGGGTCGGTCATGGAGGAAGTTACTTTTTTTTCAGAGATATCGTGTTTATAGGCTCTATACATGATACTCAAACTAAATTGACAATTTTTAGATTTTTTTCTGTATGTATGTATGTTCCTCCATAACTCTTAAATTAATTAACTATTTTTCATTAAACTTGTTAGATAAACATTTAGACGTACAGGGCACAGGATAGACTACTTTTTTTCTTTTTCAACGCGAACGATGTCGCGGGCTCCAGCTAGTCCTAAAATGTCTTAAGTGGTCCTAAGATAAATTTTGTTAAATAAACGATAAACATATTTGTTGTGAAATCCTTTTAACAAACAAAATGGCCACAAAGGCTTTATACACAAGTTACGCAACACACAATTTTGGCAGAATAACTGCATGGTTTTGGCCGCGCGCCCCGTGGCAATGCTTACTGCAATGGTTTTTGTCACATTCCTTTTGCAATGTTTGCTATAATTGACCACGTACTTACATACTGTTATATCCCATCTTTATATGCAAATAAGCCCTAAGAATTTGCTGAATTACATTAAAAAAAAAGTCACACATATAGAATGACGCGAGTGCCTAAATTTTAATATTAAATGAGAGGTTGAAATCTAAAACGAAACTCAGATCTGCCAACACAACGCCGTAAGCCACTCAGCTCTTATGAGAATTATTACAGGTTAGGTTACACAAGCTTGTGGGCGTTGTTTTATTCTCAGAAATTATAATCCTCATTGTTTAAAGACCAGTGTATTTTCCACGCGTCTCGTCTCTGAAGAACATTCACAATGACTGATTTAATAATAAGCTAATAATGTATGTATATGAAGGGAGTTTCATCCCTTCGTTGGTGGATGTTCCTCGGTCAAACACGAAGCGTTACAGGTCCACCTTCCTTGTCCGAACTGCTAAGGAGTGGAACTCATTGCCTGCGTCCGTGTTTAACCCCAAAATTACAACCTCGGGGTCTTCAAATCAAGGGTAAATGGGCACTTACTAGGTAAGCGTGGTCCACCTTCGGTCGCATCTGCACCTTACATCAAGTGAGATCGCCGCCAAGCGCTGTCTTGATTTTATAAAAAAAAATTATACAAGCTTTATCCTCTCGGTAATACTCTGTTTTTTTCAAGCGGCCGAACTCATCGCAACGCTCGCCATGTGCATATCCCATAGTGAAAAGTGTCCTTAAAATGACTGTGCATCTCGGAATGTAATAAGTTAAATTTATTCCATAGTGAAAAGTGTCCTTTAAAAGTGGTTTAAGCGATATTATTTAATACTAGCTGGCGTTGAAAAAGAAAAAGTAGCCTAATCCTGTGTCCTGAACGTCTAAATAACGTAAATTCGTTTAAGAGTTATGGAGGAACATACATACATACATACAATATCAACACTTACAGATTTATTATTAGTATTGATGATACTTATACGGTGAGCGATATTATTCACGAAATGTAAAATAACTTAATTATATCTCATAGTGAAAAGTGCCCTTAAAAGTGTGGTGAGCAATATTAATTTATACCTTTGAAATGTTATAACCCATAGTGGAAAGTATCCTTTAATACACTTTCACTTGGCGTTCTTCTTTTTTATACCGTCTCCTAATATAAGGAAAGTAGCATTATTTAAAAAAAAACTTGCCTTTGCAGCTATTTATAATAGAATTTTATAATATGTGAACTAATCAATTTCCGCTAAATTCTTATGAACTGCAAATGGATTTTGCTGCGGTATTCACTTCCATTTAGAGATACGAGTATTCATTAGTAAGTAACTCGTAGTTGTGTAATTAAGAAAGTTACATATATTTGATGTATATTTAAACTAGATTTTAGTCAGTAGAAACTTTGAGAGGCGAGAGTAGGTATAGAGATTGAAGTACTAAATATAAACAAAGTTACTGCGACTCACTTGGGCTCTATCTCATGAATTCTACCTATCTAATGGAAACGTCTGCCTCTCCATAGCACATTTCTTGCGCAAATAATGAAAAACATGTTTGGACTAATCTCTGTACATATTATGAGAAGTAAAGTCGCTGTCCGTGTCCTCTTTTTCTCCACTAAATTCTTTTAAACCAGCCAACGGATTTTATCTCCTTATTAGTTTAGCCAACGGACTTAGCCAACGGATTTTAGCCAACGGATTTAGTTAAAGCTTTAACTACGGTCTGTTTTTTAATCTCTGAGACAAAAATGACACATGCAAATGTCAACTTTACATACGAGTATAATGATATCATGAAATGACATGAAATGTATGTAATGCATGTCAAATGTAATGTCATTTTTGTCTGAGATTAAAAAACAAGCTATAATGTAAGGAGCGATAAACAAAGAAGGTTTGTGTGTAGGCAGAAACTCTTACGAGTTACGACAGTAACTCTTATTTAATCTGAGAAGTAGGTACGAGTATTTTATTTGCTATATTATTTGCTAAAGAACGGAGAATTCATCCGTGCAAAGACGGGGGCGGGTCGCTGTCTCATTAGAAGACATTCAACACAAGAGCAAATAATAAATGTCTGTAATGTTTAGAAGAAATAATAAAAGACTTCGTAAGGAGATAAAAATTTTATAAATCCTTTCTTAGCTGAAGGTTACGTCATAAAATAAACATAAGTACTAAATTTCCGCTTCTAGACTTAGCACCTCTTTCTCAAAAGTCAAGTAGGCCAAACTGTCATTTAAAGTCACCTGTCACCGGGAATAATTTAGCTGATATACCTTTGTTTGTACGGTAAACGACCCAAACATTAAATCAAAAATAATAATAAAAATTAGGCTATCGAATGATGCAGTAAACCGAGTGCATAATTCAATAAAACAGAAAATGATTTCTAAAAGTGACTAATCAACACTCTACTTGTAGTTGGTGAAAGAGGCCCTTAATAGTTTTGGCTGTGCGTTGATAGTCAGTTAGGAAAAACGAATTTTATAAGTATACATTGAGTATAGGTTATAATAGTAATAGTAATATAATAATAGTATAATAATAATAGTAAAACTACATAAGATATAACATCCTTAAAGGTACTCTGAAATCCCATCAACTTCGAAATTCATATTCGATTTCATTAGTTAATTGTCAAAAACTAACCTAATTTGTGGTAAAAAGCACCAAGTTATCTGAAGTAGAATACGTGTTTAATAAAATAGTCAATCCCTATTTCTTATTGAATCTCGGTAACTGCCTAATAAATGTTCCTCAAGCCGCCATTTACGGCTAGCAGCGAGCTAATAAAATGCTCTGAGACACTCCAATGTGAATTCCAACGTTTTATTTGAATATGCTGCGGGTTTATACGCATTTCTATGGTTGTTGGAAAACTGAAATGGAAGTAATGAACGAATTTATATGTTAATATTAATACATACTTAAAAAATTAAAGTTAAACCACATTAAATTAATAAAGTACCGGTAAAATGTTCCTACTTTGCTCCTATAGGGTTAATTATGCTCCAATTCTTTTAAATGTTTTATCGCTTAATATGTCCAAATCAGTGCAACTTCATTACGTTGATTTAACTTTAAAAATATGTTAGATAACATATTATTCTTTAAATTAATACATCTGAGTATATTTCATAATTAATAGTGTGAACAATATTCATAATTCCCTTTTTTTTTTGGAGCAAATTAGTACCCATTTTACGGTACTTTTCATTGCACAAGACCAAATTTCAGTCAAATTAGTCGATTCTATTTCCATTGTTACGGCATGCACATTCTATAAGGTAGATTTATAATAGTTCGTTCATCCAACTCTCAATTTATTGGCAAATCATATAGGTATCTTCTTCTTCTTCTTATATATAAAAGGCGATGTATGTATGTCCCCGTATGTCTCCTATATAGACTCCAAAACCACTTAATTTTGATGATTTTGATGAAACTTTCAGACAAACGTCAGATTAGTGCAGCGGGTGTTCCAGTGAAGTTTGGTAGCGATCGGACGCGGACAAAGTCGCGGGCAAAAACTAGTAGGTATATAAAAAATAATAAAATTATATAAAAAGTGTTTTAGCAAGTAGTGAATGGTTTATAGCAAATAGTGAGTGGTAGAAATTTTCTTACAAATATTATTAATGTTAACTAACTCTCTTTTAAAACTCTCTCTCCCCCCTCTCTCTTTTATAACTCTCTTATTATTATACTTATTGACTGAAATTATTTAATTTTGATAAAATTTATTTATTTTACACGAGGTGTAAGCCGCGGTCTGGCTGTTTTGAGATTTATATGAATTTTGCTTGAGTAACATAGAAATGCTCGAGAAAGGAAGTTGTTTATAATTTTAACGCAGAGGCAAAATAAAGAGTTTCCACATGACTTGTTTGAAGAATCTCTTGAACAATAGGCGATATTTATTCCGCCAATTTCCCTGTTTTATCGACTGAACGAAAAAAGGTACAGTAAGTAATTTGTATTCTGCACATTTCTAAATGATCCGACTAATTCCTTAAAGTGATTTTCTATTATGAATATTACCAATGATGTAAGTAAGCACATCGAGATATTGAAAACCTCCTGGATCACATACGATGGCTTCCGTGTCCAAATCTGTGATAAAATCGCGTGTAACAGCTTCCATAATTATTTTTATATACAAATTACAATGTTGTCTCCGAAAATAAATCTTGTTTTTCCTTTCATGGACTCGAAACATGTTACATATAAATATTTTTTTGTATTTCGAGTTTTATGAAAAGGCGTAGTTGTCAAAGGGTATTATAACTTGGAAGTAAAATCAAAAAGTAAGTAAGAACAAGTCTCTTAACAATGCCGACATCGAAAATCCTCAATAAAGTGAGACGTTTTTCATATTCCCCGACCTTCTTAATCCAATTAAACTTGCCTTGAACTTAAAGCCCGTCTATTGGGAATCTTCAATACTCTCCACTGATTTATGTACGCGAGTAATGAGGGCGAAAATGCTCCTTAAATTTGGGTAATTAAGTGTTGGTTGAGACCTATGGTTGATTTCTTCCAATCGGGTGAGCAGATTATTTTCTAATTTAAACCTAATTTCAGATAAGCCGCTAGAATTTTTTTTTTAAATATAAAGGTCGTCAGACAGGCTAACGGGCCACTTGATAGTAGACACTTGTTGGCATAGACCAACAAACCATTATATAATAGAAGATAATGAAACGAAATAAACTCAAAAAAAAAATCGGACACTGACTAATAAAATTATCCATTAACTTAGCTATTAGCCTAGCCTACCTTACATAAACTTAATCACAAAGAAGCACTAAAGAAGTGCAAATTGCAATTATTCAAATTGACTTGACTCCAGGAGAAAAATCATAAAGTCTCGAATAACTTCGTAATTATTTTAGTAACGGTCTTTACCTTTTCTATCCTTGTTTTAGTAGACCTTATTATGATAGCTTATTAGCTTATTATGGAAGGTTTTGTTACCCTACTTAGGACATGAAATCTATTTTTTTTTTGTTATACTAGTGGTTACCGGTTCAAAGCTCCAATTTATGAAGGTCTAACTAAACCTTCGTCTAAGCCATCGAAATAATTTACTCTTCAAGGTCTAAACTAAGTTGTAAGGCCATCTCTAATAACAAGATGGACTATTTTTCTTTATAAAATATTACAGGACAAAACATTACAATTTTTAATGGCAGCTATTCCTTAAGGTTTTGTTAACCAATCGTTACAATGTTCAAATTAGTGTCAATACCAGTTTTTGTTACATCTAAATTTTAGAATTTTCTTTTAATTATAAAGGTCTAAGGGTTTTTTTAACTTAAGCGCTACAAAGTTTAAAATAGTGTCAATACCCAGCTTTTTGTTACATCGCGTTCAACCAAACAAACAAACTATTCAGCTTTATTATACATACATTTCAACATTTGAATGTATACGCCGGGTTAAACATAACTAAGTCTAATCTGTATACACAACAGATTCGCCCTGAATGCTTTGTACACATACAGAATATATCTTATTCAATTCATGTCACCGAGTCACACACAAGACAAGTACACATATCACTGTGGATGTCGTTTCACTAATTGTAAATTTAATGGTTTCAGAGTAATTGTTTGTCTTTTTAATTATTGCTTCTTTGTTTATTAAAATTACCTTTTCCACAGAATAACATGATGCTCGATAGCATCAACTAAGTATATCAATGGATGGACCCCAAGATAAATATGGACAAGAAGAAAGTTGTTAACCAGTGCGTCTTCTTAGGAGAAACAGTGCAATCAGGTAGCTCCAACTTCTAGGAGGAAGTCCATTTCAGGTTGGGTAAACAGCATCAGAGAAACTTCGAGCCATCTTGTCCAAAATACCTCAGTACCTGAAACCAGATTTTTCCACCTATGTGCGTTGCCTTGCCAGTGTGGACATATGGCGCTGACACATAGTCTTTAACTATGAGCCTTGTAAGAAAGCTTAATGTCACTAAACGAACTGTGAAGTTACTCTGAGTTACTCTGAGCTCTGAGTTTACTCTGAGCGATCGAATCAGGAATGAGGAGATCCTTAGACGAACGAAATTAGTCACCAATACCTATAACATACAGGTTTCACGTTAAGGAACTCAAAGAATAAAGGTTAAGGGATATGGATGGGGTAGTTTAAAGGGCTTGGCTGCCCTTATCTACTTACTTTTCAGAACACAACCACAATTGTTATTATTTCACTGTGGCTTTCTGTAAGGAATTTGTCTTCAGAGAATATCCTCTTACTCCTACTAATAAAAAGAGACTACTAAATATTCTACTAATAATTGTGAAGATGGATTTATGTATGTATGAATGTCGTTACCTCTTTTACACAAAACTACTAATTGGAATTTAATTTTTTTTACAGAATATAGTTAGGTATATAGTCAATATGCATCAGAATAACACATGATATATAATTTATAAAAATACGGAGACGAAGTCGCGGGAAAATGTCTAGAATTTTCTAGAATTCTAGAAGTCTTTCAGGAGAAGTAAGTTAATTCACCTTCATGTTTAAATAAATTTGCCTTAACAAAGTCACAGGCAAAAACAGCACTGAATATTACATACCAAATACAAAGATTTAATAAATAAACTTTAGCCTCAGCACTTTCGTAACTCCTTATAATTTTACAAAAAAACTCAATCAGAATTTTATGTATAAAATTTACATATTTTTGTTACAGCCAAGTGTTCATTACGTTACATGACCCAGAGTAGAAAAACGACAGATTGTAAAAAAATGCTATTAAAATTCTAAATTTGTCCCACTTTGAACAGCTGCTCGTCGATTCGTCGCGAGAGACTATTTTTATTTCATCGCCGTGCGAATCTAGACTGAAGTAGGTAATCATCAGAAAAATGAGTAAGAAAATAATCTAACCAATACCTAGTCTTCAAGCAAAGAATTCAAAGAGATACGGGTATTTAATGTACAAGTTAAAATAGTAAAAACACGGTACAGTTGCAAGTGAAAATTTTGTTTCACGAAAAAGTTATTATTTATGGAAAATTATTTATTCATTTGTATTACGAGTGCACTTCAAGCGCAAATAGGAGTTCTGAGCGCAGACAGGGTACTGACACAGCTTAAAATAATTCCGTGGCCAATGACTTCTATATAGGACAAGGCTAACGTTCCTAGTACGTGGCACCGATGCGCCGGTGTCAAAAACGGAAATTGGCACCAATGACGGGTGTTCATTCTGTGCGTAGAATGATACGAAAATGCCTACTTACCAGTGATATGTCCAACCAACCAATGAGAACACTTTACAATAACAGAATACGCCAATAAGAAATAAAAAAGTATTAAGATGGCAATGAAAACAAATTATTTTTAGTAACTAGATGTGCAAATTAGAGGACCATTTTTTTGTCACTAGTAGTATGGTAAGGGCGCATCCTCTTGTTTAACATATCACTGTCCGTGACTTGTGTGGGACACAGTTGTAGCGTTCTTTCCATTTGAACCCCTTCTTTGAATTCACTAATGATTTTGTTACCCTCTGAGGGTAAAAGAAGAAAAGGACTGATGCCAAGGACTGAGGAGATAGTGTGATAATGATGAGGATGATGATAAAATGAATCAAATTTAATTTACATTAATCTCCATCCAAATCAGATCCTTTAAATAACAAGTCATCTATTATAACAATTTTTCTCTTTGACTTTTTTAAATCAATTGAAACAAAGAGAAATTTCAATCAATTATAAAAATATTTCTCCTTAAATAATTTTATTTAAGGAGCTAATTTAAGCTACTTTAAGACGATTGTATTGTTATCTTAGAAACAACGTGACACCTTTATGACTGTGATGATTGAGCGGTCAGACTAAAACTTTGTTAATTAACCTCCGATGGTAGCGGTCTCTGCCATTTTCGCTTCACGTCAATCCGACTCCCAAGTGATTTCCATTATGTAATTATTAAATTATGTTGATAAATCAATTATCACAAAACATTAGAAATTTTTACCTAGAAAGAAGAATAGAGAAAGCCATCAATGTGAATGGTTCAATATTTATGGACCAAATACACGGTCAAGCGTTTGACGTGGCTCCAAACGACTTAAATCAAATGGAGCCACGCCAAAAAATTTGCCCACACACGGTCAGTTAAATTTTCTGTCATTTATGCGTTTGACCGGGTCGAGTGACGTTGACATGAGCTCTGATTCGGAAGCGCGATAAGATGCCACGGCGTAGTGTTTCTACCAAGAAGGATAGAAATGTATTCGATCCTCCTTGGTTTCTACACTCACTCAGTTGGCGCGATAAACTGACGTGACCCAACGGCCCGATTTGAAATCCAGTGTTTGACATCAAGCCATCAGTTTTTACCATTCACGATCAAATTTTGGCTTCACGCCAGTTAATTTGACGCGATGGACTGACCGTGTATTTGGTCCATTAGACTAGATAATGTTGATGAACTACTTTCATTGTGTACAACAAGTAAGACATTACCGTATAAGCAATATCTGCAGTCATATAATATGTGGTTAATATCTATCTAGTCTTTGGCTTAACTCCAAGTAGTGCCAAATGTTATAGATTAGTTTACATGTGTCGAGTATCGTTAGCGATGTTAATCAAAGATAGTGGTTTACATAAATTGGATTAATTTTAACTATCAGTTCTTCTTCCTTATTTAATTATTTTATTTTGTACAAAAATCAAGATTTTTAGAAATAAATCTTTTTTGTTTTATTTAAACATTTCGCTGCTTAAAAACTAAAGGGCCATAAAACGAAAAATCCAAAAATGTTTTTATTGAAAAAATATAATCACAATCCTTCATATTGTATGTTGCAAAAAGACTTATAGTTGTTTTATTCCATATTTAGTATATTATGATCACTTTTTATATATTCAAATGTAACTTATATGCTTATATCTCCTCTAGTATTCAGTTTATTATAAAAGTATAAGCTACTTAAAAATACGCTTCTAACTATGTATAATATGCATATATTTGATATATATCTAATAAGAAAAAAATAATAAGAAATAATTTTTTTTTCGATTAGCTCTCCTGTAAAAAGTGTAATTTTGATTTGTGGATTTTAGTTTTTAAGCAGCGATTTGTAATTATTATATTAACGTGAAGAGTTTTTATTGAAGACTTTATAAAATCTATAAAGTCACTTACCACTGTCCAATTGATGGAAGGTAGCCACCTGCCATCTGTCGATCTTTTAATTGTATTTTAAATATTCTTGTTCTAAATAATCTCGTAAGTAATAATCTCGATTAGTTAAAATAAAAAATGTATCATCTAATTTTTTATATTCGAACGGCAATCTTTATTGAGATAAAACAAATCAAATTACAATATTGAAATATTATGTTTCTTTTACATAAATTACCACCGGACAGAATACTTTTTGGAAGCAATTTAATCTTATAGTTCTCCTTTTTTCCGTCATGACATCGAAATCAAACATTCAGAAGTGTAGACCTAATCCTTTCACTGAAACGAACTTATAGGGCGATAAAGCGATCAGCTGTGATTGGTGGAGATAACAGACAATGTGAGTGTACACAGTACATGCACTTTTTAGTCTGTTCGTAGAACTCTTCACTGTTCAGACGCTCTCACTGTTATTATATTGCGTTTTTTAATTTTAATTCGTATTATTGTTAATTTAAGGTTTGAATTTCGTTTAACTAACGTTTAACGTATATTAACTAAAGTATATTTTTCATTTTATGATTATATCAGAAACCAAAATGTCTATTATCTTAATTAATAAATAATTCAAAACTTAATAGATAGAATAGTTTATACAAAATAAAAAGTGAAGGGTTGTGGATAAGTACTTAGGTATTATCCACAACCCGTAACACGTAGGTATAATATTTAGTTATAGTTTACAAAGCTAAAAGTAGCGTAGAATGAACGTTCACCTATTATTGTATACGCCCACTCAAGATTTGCTGTCCTTGTCTTTTGTATGGAATTGAGTAAAAGAGAAAGCGCTATATTAGTGAATCAACTGTAGATGTTTGCTGTACTTAAATACTAGACTAACTAGTCCAGTGACTACTTTATCCACTGGACTATTAATCTGCACTCTGCATAGTCATCAATCCTATATAGTCAATTTTTTAAGACTAGAAGCACAAAAGCCATTCAAATCAACCTAATTTACGATATACAAGTATGAATGCCTTTGTGCCATTAAACTTCCACTAGAAAGTTGTTAATATTCCTCACTGCTAATTAGATTGCTTCAGGTTCTATGCAATTTATGTGGTAATATCTTTAGTTCAAGGCAACGTTACGGCGATAAATAATCTCTATTAACTTTATAATGTACAGTCTTATTTTCTACTAGCTGGCGCCCGCGACTTCGTACGCGATGTAGTTAGTTTTTTTACAAATCCCATAGGAACCTAACATTTTTTCGGAATATAAAGTATCGTAAGTGTTAATACAGATAATAAACTATCTGTGTGCTAAATTTCATCCAAATCTGTTAAGCCGTTTCTGAGATTAGCCTGCACAAACAGACAAAAATACTAAAAACTTTTTTTTTTTACTTCGGTAACATAAGTAGGTACACGTATACAAATGGTACTAGTGCTCCTAAGAAATGGTAGCCACATTGTATCAAGTGGATTTAACCTGCATGCCGCTCTTTCTCATCAAAAGTATATCACATATATGCTGGGCAGCCATCAGACTGGAAGGAATTATATACAGGGATTCCTCCGTTCTACTTTAATTTTGCTATAAAGTAGTCTTGTTTGCAGAATTCCTTTATCACTCGACAACATGCTACGAATGTGTTAAGAATTCTCTGTTGTTCGCATCGGAACGAGCATTCGTATAATATTACCACATAATATTACAAATTTCAACCCCGCACCTGTCTATATCCATTAGCGCCTGTTTCACAAACGTCAAGTAGGCCAAACTGTCATTTAAAGTCACTGGTAACCGGGGATAATGGAGCTGATATAGCTTTGTTTGTACGGTAAACGTCCCAAACATTAAATAGAAAATAATAAAAAAAAAATCGGCTATCGAATGATGCAGTAAACCGAGTGCATAATTCAATATAACAGAAAATGATTTCTAAAAGTAACTAATCAACACTTTACTTGTAGTTTGTGAAAGAGGCACTTAGTCTCAAAAAGTACTGAAAAGTTTTTATATTATAAATCTTTTTAAACGACATATATATGCTGCAAGTGCGCTGCCGACCATAAAAGGATTAAGGATAAGAGATGACCCAAATGACTGCGAAACGCAGTGAGCCCTGCTACTGCTTTCCAAATCCAAACCAGAGCCAACTTTGAAAAGTTCATTTCCAAAATTGACCCCGCCGGGAATCGAACCCGGGACCCCTAAGACGTTAGGCAAGTAGGTACCCTTATCACTCATCCAACGGGATCATCAAACTTAACTACAGTAATATTAATGTTAAAGATGTTAAGATATTTAAGTAGGCTGATGGCTTTATCATAATTATAGCAACTAATCAGAGTACTGACTACAGATTAGTTGGCCATACGAGGCTGATATAATCAAGCGCCGCTCAAAGAACTAAGCTCACGGTTGTTATTTGAGTTATAAGGAAGAATAGTAAATGAGATATTTGTGGTAATGGTGATTTATTATTAAACTAGTTGCTGCCCGCGACTTCGGCCGCGTAACTTTGTAAATTATATACTAAAACCTTCCTCGAGAACCACTCTATCCATTGGTGAAAACAGCTTCAAAATCAGTGATGTAGTTTTTGAGTTAATCGCGAACAGATCCAGACAGACAGACTTTGTTTTATAATATGTACTTAGTGATAACTCAAGCAAGTGCGCTGCCAACTTTGCTAATATTCCTAAAGGATAAAGGAAACCAAAATATCTGTTATTTCTATAAGATTTTGAAAGAGGTTATTTAGTTAGTGCCCTGCAATTGCTAATTAATATTAATAATATTTAAAACAAATTCAAACTATATCAGTTTTCATATTATTTTAAGCCTAGTTAGTCTATGTTCTTATCCTCCAATATAACCATTAACCATGCAGGCCAATTGAAATATAAGTTTTTTTCAGTATCTAAGAATAACTTTTTTGTAACTACAAGTATATTTTCGTTACTATATTATACATTTATAGCTCTCTAATTCTTTATATTTTCACATTGCTAACACACATTGCTATAGAAGGAGAGAGAGTTCCCTCGTCCATTTCACCAGGTCGCTCACGTACTTAACATCATGGATTGTGGAACAAATTGCCTGAACTCGTCGCGACTACGTAACTAAAACTCCGTCCGGAACAATTACCTACTATGAGTAAACTTCGAGACCTATTCGCAACGTGAATGTTACTGAGGCCACACCTTTTCGTATAAGCCTTGAATATGTTTATATGTCGCATTTATGTTTAAAAGAAGTTGTCTACACATATCGCTGCTTAAAAACTAAAGGGCCATAAAACAAAAAAAATCCAAAAATGTTTTTATTGCAAAAATACAATCACAATCCTTCATATTGTATGTTGCAAAAAGATTTATCGTTGTTTTATTCCATATTTAGTATATTTTGATCATTTTTTATATATTCAAAAGTAATATGCTTATATCTCCTCTACTATTCAGTTTATTATAAAAGTACTTAAAACATGCTACTTCAAAATACGCTTCTAACGATGTATAATATGCATATATTTGATATATATCTAATAAGAAATAAAATTGACAAAAATAATTTAATTTTTTTCGATTGGCTCTCCTGTAAAAAGTGAAATTTTGATTTGTGGCCCTTTTCTCTACTAGCGACCTGCTCACGGCTTCGCCCAGGAGAAAACCTATCTTTGAAAAATTTATCTAACAATATGGGACCCGGAACAAATTTTTTTGCGTGGTTTAAGAGGAGTTAGCCGTACAGACAGACGAGGAAAGCGACATCAAATTATTACTATGTTAAGAAGAAGATGCAGCTAAAATATTATGCTTGCAACATAACCTAGCGGAGTTACAAATTTTTTCATTCGACCAAAAGATTCTGTTTTCAAATATTTGGTTTATTTATTTGACGATATCTAAATGGTTACCCCCGCTCATGAAGCTTTGCTAGCTTGCTCATGGTCTGATGCCCTATTAAAATATATTTAGAGGTCAAAGAAACATTTTATATAATCATTTTTGGTTTTCAAATATTTAGTTCTAGTCACTTATTACATTCTAAAGAGAAGAAACGGCGAAAGAAACTCTCCATTAATGGCAAATCAACTGCAATCAGTAGGTAAATATGAAATTTCTTGCCCCGGAAAGGTGACAATCAGGTCAGGTGAACGAAAATAACCTCTATTTATAGTTATAGTAGGTGAGGCCACTATAGACGGAGAGCTCGACTCAAGAAAAGGTACTGTAATTAATTTTATTAATAAACATTAAACTCATTGTTGGACCTAACTATTACACTGTGTAAATCCAACACCAAGATACATAAAATTATCGTTATCGTGTAGACATTCATGACATGTGTCTGTCAATACAAATTTCAAAGGGATAGAGAGAAAATATAGTAATATTAATCAATGTAGGTACATAGTAATGTCTGTTAAAGAAAATTTATAGTAAAAATATTATTTTACAGTTAGTAATATTTTTGGCATATCATCTAGGTTTATATCATCTTATTTTGCTATAATATTAACATTACATATTATTGTATTATTACGTTAAAGTGTGTTTTTAACTGAGATTGCATAGGGAAATCAGAAATCATAGAAGATATAAATCTGTTTTTGATAATTTTAAAACAAAATTAAAACAAAAATAAAACAAAATGATTTAATAACAAAATTTTCTTTTAAGTTTTCCATAAAAAGTATATATTTTATTCTTAATTTAAATAAGCTTCATTTCATGGTATGGGAAGAAACAATACGAGAAATTACTTATTTTAAAAGACTACGTTAATCATTTCCACGTCTATACGAAAACAAGTTCTCAGCTCCTTGGCTATAATGACTGTCTCAAAGCCAACCATAATAATCACATTTACCATGAAAAATATGACAGCCCGAATAGCCCACTTACTTGTTATTTATTGGGGAATCTTTGGGCGTATACGATAATTAACACATGGCGAAAGTAATAGTGTAGTGTGTCGTATAATATTATCGATACGATTATTACAATGAAAAGTTTTTTTTTTTAATATAAGTAAACATAGTCTAAAATTTGTTCCTCTCGTGGACCTCCGATTGTTATAGGTGCTATTCGTAATTTTTGTAAGTACTACTTATCTCTATTTCTCGTAGTTTTCCTATCTTACTAATACAAGATATTTATAAACTAACATCCGACTTTTTATTGAGCCCAAACATTACGGGTGTCACGTAGACTACTTGATGCTGCAGCATCAATTAAATTGTGCATACACTTTGCCAGGGATATAGAAAAGGACATTGGGCACCATTAGGGCACCCGTGCATTCTTGAACAAAAAGTAGGTAATGTACCCGAGAGCATCATTCCGGCTTGTTTTGCCACAGTTGTTGATTTGCCACACTTTTGAATTTCCATACATTGAAAGTTGTTTTGCCACAATCGTTAAAAAAAAATATGTTAAAAAAATTCACAACAGGTAGATAAGAATTCTGTGGCAAATCAACAACTGTGGCAAAACAACAACAAGCCATCATTCCCACATAATGTAAGTAGTGTTCTAAAATATATGAAATGCGAAAGTTTATAAAATGCGAATAAATTATCATCTAAAAATGCGTATAATTATTAATAACTAGCTGGTGCCCGCGACTTCGTCCGCGTTCACTATAGCCTATAGCCTTCCTCGATAAATGGACTATCTAATACAAAAAGAATTCTTAAATTCGAACCAGTAGTTCCTGAGATTAGCGTGTACAACAACAACCAACCAACAACAACCAAACAAACAAACGAACAAACAAACTCTTCAGCTTTATACATTAGTATAGATTATGTACGAGCATATAACTCATTAATTAACTTGTTAACGGTTTGATAATTGCAAAGTTGGCCCTGCCGAGATTGGAACCCGGGACTCCTGAGATAGAATGCTAAGACAAAACACCAACCACTCGATCAATAGGCCCGTCAAGAATTACCTGAAATTAGCAAACAATAGCGCGAACCAACAATACTAAATGAAAATGCCAAACAATAGCGGATAAACTACGCCAATATACCTACAATTGTAGACAATGTGAGGCGCTAAACAAGTCAATTAAGTTGATATGTGTAATTTTGTTAAACAACTGTCAATTAGACACTCCACTCACAGTTAACCCTGTCCAGTTTTGTAATAGAGAATACAAACAGCGGAATGTTAGGCTCAAATTAGAAAAAAACTGACCTAAAAAACAGAAGCACCAAGGCAGAGGTCGACAAAAGTCCATTACGGCCGAACTTTATATATCTAAGTACCCACGGAATGTATATGCTTATAACATAGTTATTTCTCTTTTGCTTTGTTCCCCGACTCGCATCACATTGTTAATTCAAAGGGAACATACGAGCGCTTTGCATAAACGATACGAAAACCTTAACGCCCCGCAAATTATGTTTAATATTGTTACTCATTTACGACAAACACATGTGAATTGAATTTGAACGTTTTTACATTTATAAAGACAAAGTAAATTGTGTGAATTTCGTTCACCTTTCGGTTTAAATCGGTTTTAAAGTTCATAATTAAATGTAACTTGCGTCAAACCGTAGGCGGTTACCGTCTAAAATGATCAGTAATATATCCCCGTTTATCCCTCTTTCCACATGTGAAAACCGAATTCAAATCGGTCTTCCCATTCTTGAGTTTTTAAAGCGTACACAAACCAACTTAACATTTTTATATGTATAAAAAAAACAGATTAAGTAAAGAAAATTAAAACATTCTTAGTTTCATTCAGCAACACAATATTTCCAGATTTTTTGTCTCTTATAGTTTGCATAATAAATGTGTACCTAATCCTAATTTTCGGTCCTTAGCTAAACTAATTCTGATCCACAAAGGACGCTGGCTGAACTAACATAAAATATGTAGGTAGTTGTTTAAAATTAAACAAGTACTCTATAAAAGGAAACTTCAACTGAAGTTATTCGTGTAGAAATGTTACTGAACTGGACAGACAAAAGTACGACCGCTAAATATTTTTATAACGTTTTTATAAAAATATAAAAAAGTCACCGCGCTCACAGCAGCCACACGTCGCGTATTCAGTTAGATTTATAATACGTATAGATTTAGAATAGACAAACATCAATAGTAATAATAAATCTGTAAGGGTTCTTCATGGAGTAAGTTACTTTGTTTTCAGAGATATCGTGTTTATAGGCTCTATTACATGATACTAAATAGAAATTGACTATTTTTAGAATTTTTTTCTGTATGTATGTGCCTCCATAACTCTTAAACGAATTGACTGATTTTCATGAAACTTGATAGATAAACATTTAGACGTACGGGACACAAGCTTAATAGATTCTATATTATGATCACTAAAAGTAAAATAATACCTATGTCTGGATCATTAACAAATGAAATTGTGTGTCAAAGAAATTTCAACTATTCTTATCCTCAAGTGGCCTGTCACCAGCAGAGAGAATGATAACAAAATTAATTAGACGTCTTTTCGTCCGTCGGTTATTAAAATTTTAATAAAGATGGTTATTAAAATAACCAACTGTGTTAGTATCAGTCATAGTTTAGAATTGTCTGTAAAGTTTGTCTGCTCGCAATGTCTGCTTTCACACAGTCAAGTGCAATTATATTCTTTTTTCATATTGAATCATCAAACTACTACAACATGGAACCCGCGTGCCATACAAAACACTACGAATTTTTTGGAACATTTAAAAGTGACATATGCGTAGAGCATGAACTGTCATTTAAAACAAAACAAACATAATAATAAGTACGTAATTTAAAGAAAATGTGACTTTACGTCAACCCATTAGAGTTTAAAATGAAATAGTAGAAGTTGATCGTTACTACCTTTTACCATTGACGGGTGAAGGCAAGAGTCCGCCATGATTCTGTCAAAGGCGTTCTTTTTATGTGCCGATTTGGCATTTGTGACGCAAATTCCAATGTATTGAATAATGGAATAATGGAATTCTCTTGTAGTTATTTATTCACTGTAACTAATTTAAAAAAAAATTTAACCCTAATATTATGAATGCGTAAGTTTGTGATGATGGATAGATGTTAGTTACTCTTTCACGCAAAAACGGCTTAACCGATTTGGATGGAATTTGGTACACAGATAATTTATTACCTTGATAACCATATAAGATACTTTTAATCCTGAAATAAAATTTAGATTCTTGAGGGATCGTCTAGAAAAAATTAAAAAAAATATGCGCCACTGTCGTCCTAGCGGCGCTCGTCGTCACATCGATAAAGATGTAAAAAAAAATCTCGGATGTTATATTTTTCATTTTCCAACGCAGACGAAGTCGCAGGCACTTGCTAGTAAAAAAATAATCCTGGACTAAAATATCCATTCTCATATCCCTTGAGTCTCTGGGCCTTGACAAATATATAAATAGCAACTTCTATATCAAGAGATATCTCGGATAAGATGCAACCGTTACAATGTTATGTAATAAATTCGATGTCCGCCTCTGTCTGTTTCCTTCCGCTAACTTGTCACCAACAGATTGGAATAAGTTGGCATAAAATATAAATCATCCGCAGATTTCATATGCAGAAAGAGAACGAACTAACTAAGAAATATATATTTAAGCTAATCAATAAATCGTAAACGAGCCGTGCTTATACAATAAATAAATTTAAAAAAATCACGCGTTGTACTCCTCACAAAAATTAAAGGAGAAAAAAAAATATTCAAATTTTTAGGTCATTTTCAACAGGCTGTAACTTGAAGACGAATAAAATTGTCGTACAGTAAATTAAAAAAAAACACATTGTAGCTGCAAGTATGTCGTTTTTGAATCTGACCTACAAAATTTTTTTTTTTCAAAATTTTTCTTTAAGTAATCTTGAGAAGACGACCGACAAAAAAAATTCGGAATTTTTTGGTTTTTCTTTTTGATTTATGAGACGTCTTCTCAAGATTATTCGAAGAAAAATTTTCAAAAAAAAATTTTGTAGGTCAGATTCAGAAACTAGACACTTGGAAGCTACAATTTGCTTTTTTAAAATTTACTGTACAACAATTCGTCTTCAAGTTACAGCCTGTTGAAAATAACCTGAAAAGTTAAATTTTTTTTTTTTGCTTCTTTAATTTTTGTGGGGAGTATATTACGTTGTACTTAAAAAAAAGTAGTATTAAAAAGTAGAAATAAATATGATCTATTGTAAATTTTAACACGATCAAAAAATAATGGCGAGTTTTTTTTTACATTTTTCATATAGAGACAAAGGTCGTGTGATGAAAAATTTACATATTTTCAATTTTCTCTACAGTATACTAATTTTAGCTACTTTTGTAGTCCGTTTTGTAGGTAAATTAAAATTTTTAGTCTATACTATAGTATAGACTAAAAATTTTCACATTTATTTATAATAAATGTGAAAATAACTGTATGTTTATTACTTTTTCACAACTTAACTACAAACCTATTATCCAGAACAAAAAATACAAAAAAAATCCGTGGGATTATATAAAAATAAAAACCAATTGACAATACGTGGTGACAAGAAGTACCTACCGCCTACTGCATCTGTCATTTTGGAATACGTTTTTGTTTAGTTGTCATAAAAACAACGTAATATTATACAACAAAGTCCTCCGCCGCGTCTGTCTGTCTGTCTGTCTGTCTGTATGTTCGTGATAAACTCAAAAACTACTACACCGATTTTCATGCTGTTTTCACCAATGGATATTGGTTCTCGAGGAAGGTTCACTTTATAATTTTCAACGCGGGCCAAGTCGCGGACACCAGCTAGTTTTATATACTTACCTGTTTGTGTTTTTAAATGCGCTCTTCTGGGCGATTTATTTATAAACCCTTAACTCGTTAAATTTATACTTATTAAAATCAGGATAAGTGAAAAACAAAATGATTTTACTTTTTATATTCCAAATTCAATGAGGAAACTTATTCGGTACGACACCCAAATGAAGTCCAAAGTTGGGAAAGAAACAATCGTGTAACTTAATTTTTTTATAAACTC
Organism: Synanthedon formicaeformis; assembly: GCA_945859745.1. NCBI lineage: Eukaryota > Metazoa > Arthropoda > Insecta > Lepidoptera > Sesiidae > Synanthedon > Synanthedon formicaeformis. The sequence goes on from OX243965.1 coordinate 8,577,683, forward strand.
GTTAAATTTCTAACTCCCTAACAAGGTTATAAGTCTTTTGAAGTTGGCATTATAACATCAAGTCTAGTAGGCCATTACTCATTTTTCTTTAAATTTTCATTCTGGCCCAACATTGCAAGTAGCATATAGGAAAAGTAAGCACAGATAAATCTAGTAAATCTATATTAATATAAATAATTAATAAATAAAGTACATATTTTAATCTATATTATTATTACATCAATACTAATAATAAAAATAAATCTGTAAGGGTTTGTCATGGAGTAAGTTACTTTGTTTTAAGAGATATCGTGTTTATAGGCTCTATACATGATACTGAAACTAAATTGACCATTTTTAGATTTTTTTTCTGTATGTATGTATGTATGTATGTATGTATGTATGTATGTATGTATGTATGTATGTATGTATGTATGTATGTATGTATGTATGTATGTATGTATGTATGTATGTATGTATGTATGTATGTATGTATGTATGTATGTATGTATGTATGTATGTATGTATGTATGTATGTATGTATGTATGTATGTATGTATGTATGTATGTATGTATGTATGTATGTATGTATGTATGTATGTATGTATGTATGTATGTATGTATGTATGTATGTATGTATGTATGTATGTATGTATGTATGTATGTATGTATGTATGTATGTATGTATGTATGTATGTATGTATGTATGTATGTATGTATGTATGTATGTATGTATGTATGTATGTATGTATGTATGTATGTATGTATGTATGTATGTATGTATGTATGTATGTATGTATGTATGTATGTATGTATGTATGTATGTATGTATGTATGTATGTATGTATGTATGTATGTATGTATGTATGTATGTATGTATGTATGTATGTATGTATGTATGTATGTATGTATGTATGTATGTATGTATGTATGTATGTATGTATGTATGTATGTATGTATGTATGTATGTATGTATGTATGTATGTATGTATGTATGTATGTATGTATGTATGTATGTATGTATGTATGTATGTATGTATGTATGTATGTATGTATGTATGTATGTATGTATGTATGTATGTATGTATGTATGTATGTATGTATGTATGTATGTATGTATGTATGTATGTATGTATGTATGTATGTATGTATGTATGTATGTATGTATGTATGTATGTATGTATGTATGTATGTATGTATGTATGTATGTATGTATGTATGTATGTATGTATGTATGTATGTATGTATGTATGTATGTATGTATGTATGTATGTATGTATGTATGTATGTATGTATGTATGTATGTATGTATGTATGTATGTATGTATGTATGTATGTATGTATGTATGTATGTATGTATGTATGTATGTATGTATGTATGTATGTATGTATGTATGTATGTATGTATGTATGTATGTATGTATGTATGTATGTATGTATGTATGTATGTATGTATGTATGTATGTATGTATGTATGTATGTATGTATGTATGTATGTATGTATGTTCGTCCATAACTCAACGAATCAACTGATTTTCATGAAACTTGGTAGATAAATATTTAGACGTACGGGACACAGGATAGGCCTACTTTTTTTTTTCAACGCGGACGAAGTCGCGGGCGCCAGCTAGTAATTAATATACTTTTTAGTGAAGCTGATAATTACTGATATGAGATTGGTAAAGTTTTTTGAGTATTTTTGTTCAAACTTTCCATAATCCTTACTAATATTATAAATGTGAATGTGAGTTTGTTTGTTACGCTTTCACGCAAAAACTACTAAATCCATCAGCATGAAATTTTGCATACACGTTGTCTGGGACACCAGAAAGGACATAGGGTACCTTTCATCCAGAACGCGGACGAAAAATATAGATAGATAGATAGAGGTGTGATATAATTTAAACAATTTACCTCACAAAGAAAATAACAATGTCTACAAAGAAGGCATGTGCAATTCAATTCCAAGACTGCACATTTCTATTCATGCCTTTCCTAATATAATATACAGTTTCCTACGCTTCTAAAGCAAACTGTGCACTTCTCGCGACACAAAGAAGTATCCCCTAAAGTTCAGTTCATTCAAAAGTGCGAAGTACACGGACTGAATATAAATGTCGAGAACTGAATATTCCCTAATATAGAGAAGGTCCGAGCGACATATCATTGTCGCCAACTTCTGGCGTCATATTTTTACGTAAAAGTATTTTTATAGTCGGATCACAGGCATATATATGGCCATTATATACTAGCTGGTTCCCGCGACTTTGTCCGCGTTCTCTATATAGCCTATAGCCTTCCTCGATATATGAACTATCCAACACAAAAAGAATTTTTCAATTTCAAATTTCAAATTTTCAAATTCGTGAGATTATCGCGTACAACTAAAAAAACTCTTCAGCTTTATATATTGGTATAGATTATAATATTTACCTACTTCCGGTAGGTACATGGTATGCCACATAAAACTAATACAATGAGTTAAGTTCACATTTAAGTTAAGCCAACTGAAACATTAAAAGTCCTCGTCCTTCGCAAGGGAACACACACACACACACACATCGCCTTTTTTATTTATATATATACATATAGATAGATTAGGTAGTCTTATGTAAATAGTCCAAACGAAAGCGGGTGTTAGTTTTTTACTCTGTGGTATAGAAGAATAAAATGTGAATAGTCTGTGTAAATCACGGGCCCCTCCTAATTGACATCCCATGGCGATCCTCTGCGGCACGTTAACTTGCCTTCTAACTTACGTCCGAGTAATGTGTAATGACATTAATGCTATTATGTGATGAGGGGTCGAGGTTTACTGCACTGTTGGCATACTCGTGCTGTCGCTCGGATAACTTTATCAAGCGATCTTATATACATAGTAGATACAACATTAAGTATCTATAATATTATTTACCAGAAACTTTTCATAGAAGCTTACCGTTTGGAGGCGTGAACTTGTTGGGTATTTATTTATTTACTAACTGATGCACGCGACAAAACTGAGCAATTTATTCAACATTTATTGCTGTTATTATTTTACCAGTCGTTCAAGTTTTATTATTATGATCGCTTGAGACTACTCAATAATCAATTAAATCGCGAAAAATTAACATACATAGTTATTTTCACATTTATAATAATAGTAAAGATAGTATCGATGCGATGCCTGGTTATGTGTTGATTTGATGTGGGAGAGTCAATTCTAGGGAAAATAAACTTAAATTCAATACCTCCAATGTTAAAATTGTTTGTAACGAATGTGATTTTCTGTAATCTTAAAAATTGCCCGTAGAATCGACAGTGTTTTTTTAAGGGATTTACTGTAAATTCAAAATTACAGGGGAGCCCCAAATACGAGTAATAAACGATCTAAAAGGCTTAGCTGTGCGGCTTATGCCGTTAAACAGATTAATAACAGTTGACAGGACAGCTAGAATTTCCGTTACTTCCTTAGTATAATATCTAATGGGATTCTTCCTTGTTAATTACCACCTTCATATGACCATTCATATAATTCATATCTTCATGACAAAAATGGGTCATTGGAGCTACTTTACTACGTAGTCTTCTAGTCGATAAAAATGAAAGAAATGAAGATTTTGACTATTAAATTACACCAGGAATATTTATGAAACTGAGAGACATTATTCGTAGCAAGAAAATCCGTAAAACTCGAGAATGCTCGTAGAACGTTAGTAAAATAATTTTCGTAAAACGTCTTCGTAAATTATATATTGCTGAAAATTCTGAATTAGGTGACGCTTTTCACCCATTTATTATTTCATTCTTCATCATTGAACTAGTTTAACTACTTATTGCACATTTAGTATGGGTTAGTTTGGGAAACCCTGTCAGAGGATCTTCAAGATCTTTCAAGTTATTTAATCTAGCGAAACCTCCGGCGATAGCAAAAGCTGAAAATTATATTTTTGACATGTCACAACAACATAGGTTTGACCAGATTAAAAAAAGATCTAGTTAATTTTTTTATGGTTATGACATTTTTCTGTATAAAATACGGATTTTATTACTTAAAAAAAATCACAAATTAAAGCATTTGCACATATAAATACATATAGCCTTTTTAAATATAAGAAGAGAGACACTGTGCCTGGAGTTACTAAAATATTATCAAACCAAAAGAAAAGAAAACTCAATGGAATCAGGTCAACACATTGCAATACCGAATCGATGTCAAACTAACAACCAAGGTTAGTGTGTCAGCAGGGCTTATTCCGACAATACATGGGCAATAACGTATGTATAACTTTAACGTCGAACGGAGCAAAAGAATGAACAAAATAACCCTATAATTTATCAAACAATATACATAATTCTTTGACAGTTTTAAAATATATAAGTAAAAGTAGGGTGGCGTGTCTTCAAACCAGTTTCAGACACGAAATTGTTTGCATGATGCCTGAATAATGGTTGTACATGTAAGAGCAAATGATATATCCCAAAACATTTTATTTTATTTGACGAGCCCTTTGGGTGAGTGTTAAAAGTGCTTGGCTTGTCTTAACGCTCTGTTCTAGGATACCCGGTTACGATTCCCGGCAAGGTTAACATTGGAAATGAACTGTCACGTTTTTAAACGAATAATGAAATTACAATTTTATCTTATTTCTTTCATAATGTTATTAAAAATAGTACTTTTAAATACGAGTATGAAACGAAATGACATATCGTTGTTACTGGCTTTTAGTCTCATCCGTTTTAATCAACAAACCTCCAATGGTCCCTTGGGTGACGCTTAGGTCAAAGGTCTCTTAACATATTCTACCTTACCTTTTGTTTACAAAATGGCGTTGCTTGTGTTATAGACAATCTACCATCGGTTGGACCGTATCATATGACGATCTATTATATAAAAAATATATATTTTTAATTATAAAGCGAAATACACAAAGATTGTTGCAATTTTTCTTACAATCAATCAGGATCACAATGTTTATATCCTCGCATAGATTTATTATATCACTCAATTGTAAATAATCAATTACTTAACTTCTTACTTAACTTCTTGTATAAAATTCTTACATTACATGCCTCGTATTTCATATAGTTTTATGAAATCTTAATTATTATTATAAATATGAAAGTGTATTTGTTTATTGCCCTTTCACGCCCTAACTACTCAAGGCGCTTGAAATCGTCTAAAGGTATGGGTTTGGCTGTCTGGGCGTGGTGTAGCCCACTACACCTGTTCCGCATACCGAAATTAGTATATTCTCGATATTTTGAATGAATATTGGTCCAGTATCCCTCAAAGGAATTTTTTTCTGATTACTAACAGGCTGAATCTTCGTGAGTAGCTTCATAGTTTGTCGAGACGAACAACTTTTTCCTCTGCGAAAATTCTCGATAGTGGTAGCTAAAGGAGTTAGCAGCCGTAAAAAACTTCCAAGCGTAGGACTGGGAAAACGTACCACTCAATTTGTAGGATACCCATCCATCCCAAAAAACCACTCCCAATAAATCATAAGGTCATAATAAGGTCATAAAAATTATTACTAACCAGCTGATTTTTTGTCTGCAGTTTAGTAAACATTTGTATAATAAAATGGCCGCATAGTCCTACAATTGTAGTCCGTTTTGTAGGTAAATTAAAATTTTTAGTCTATACTATAGTATAGACTAAAAATTTTCACATTTATTTATAATAAATGTGAAAATAACTGTATGTTTATTACTTTTTCACAACTTAACTACAAACCTATTATCCAGAACAAAAAATACAAAAAAAATCCGTGGGATTATATAAAAATAAAAACCAATTGACAATACGTGGTGACAAGAAGTACCTACCGCCTACTGCATCTGTCATTTTGGAATACGTTTTTGTTTAGTTGTCATAAAAACAACGTAATATTATACAACAAAGTCCTCCGCCGCGTCTGTCTGTCTGTCTGTCTGTCTGTATGTTCGTGATAAACTCAAAAACTACTACACCGATTTTCATGCTGTTTTCACCAATGGATATTGGTTCTCGAGGAAGGTTCTCAACGCGGGCCAAGTCGCGGACACCAGCTAGTTTTATATACTTACCTGTTTGTGTTTTTAAATGCGCTCTTCTGGGCGATTTATTTATAAACCCTTAACTCGTTAAATTTATACTTATTAAAATCAGGATAAGTGAAAAACAAAATGATTTTACTTTTTATATTCCAAATTCAATGAGGAAACTTATTCGGTACGACACCCAAATGAAGTCCAAAGTTGGGAAAGAAACAATCGTGTAACTTAATTTTTTTATAAACTCGTTAAATTTCTAACTCCCTAACAAGGTTATAAGTCTTTTGAAGTTGGCATTATAACATCAAGTCTAGTAGGCCATTACTCATTTTTCTTTAAATTTTCATTCTGGCCCAACATTGCAAGTAGCATATAGGAAAAGTAAGCACAGATAAATCTAGTAAATCTATATTAATATAAATAATTAATAAATAAAGTACATATTTTAATCTATATTATTATTACATCAATACTAATAATAAAAATAAATCTGTAAGGGTTTGTCATGGAGTAAGTTACTTTGTTTTAAGAGATATCGTGTTTATAGGCTCTATACATGATACTGAAACTAAATTGACCATTTTTAGATTTTTTTTCTGTATGTATGTATGTATGTATGTATGTATGTATGTATGTATGTATGTATGTATGTATGTATGTATGTATGTATGTATGTATGTATGTATGTATGTATGTATGTATGTATGTATGTATGTATGTATGTATGTATGTATGTATGTATGTATGTATGTATGTATGTATGTATGTATGTATGTATGTATGTATGTATGTATGTATGTATGTATGTATGTATGTATGTATGTATGTATGTATGTATGTATGTATGTATGTATGTATGTATGTATGTATGTATGTATGTATGTATGTATGTATGTATGTATGTATGTATGTATGTATGTATGTATGTATGTATGTATGTATGTATGTATGTATGTATGTATGTATGTATGTATGTATGTATGTATGTATGTATGTATGTATGTATGTATGTATGTATGTATGTATGTATGTATGTATGTATGTATGTATGTATGTATGTATGTATGTATGTATGTATGTATGTATGTATGTATGTATGTATGTATGTATGTATGTATGTATGTATGTATGTATGTATGTATGTATGTATGTATGTATGTATGTATGTATGTATGTATGTATGTATGTATGTATGTATGTATGTATGTATGTATGTATGTATGTATGTATGTATGTATGTATGTATGTATGTATGTATGTATGTATGTATGTATGTATGTATGTATGTATGTATGTATGTATGTATGTATGTATGTATGTATGTATGTATGTATGTATGTATGTATGTATGTATGTATGTATGTATGTATGTATGTATGTATGTATGTATGTATGTATGTATGTATGTATGTATGTATGTATGTATGTATGTATGTATGTATGTATGTATGTATGTATGTATGTATGTATGTATGTATGTATGTTCGTCCATAACTCAACGAATCAACTGATTTTCATGAAACTTGGTAGATAAATATTTAGACGTACGGGACACAGGATAGGCCTACTTTTTTTTTTCAACGCGGACGAAGTCGCGGGCGCCAGCTAGTAATTAATATACTTTTTAGTGAAGCTGATAATTACTGATATGAGATTGGTAAAGTTTTTTGAGTATTTTTGTTCAAACTTTCCATAATCCTTACTAATATTATAAATGTGAATGTGAGTTTGTTTGTTACGCTTTCACGCAAAAACTACTAAATCCATCAGCATGAAATTTTGCATACACGTTGTCTGGGACACCAGAAAGGACATAGGGTACCTTTCATCCAGAACGCGGACGAAAAATATAGATAGATAGATAGAGGTGTGATATAATTTAAACAATTTACCTCACAAAGAAAATAACAATGTCTACAAAGAAGGCATGTGCAATTCAATTCCAAGACTGCACATTTCTATTCATGCCTTTCCTAATATAATATACAGTTTCCTACGCTTCTAAAGCAAACTGTGCACTTCTCGCGACACAAAGAAGTATCCCCTAAAGTTCAGTTCATTCAAAAGTGCGAAGTACACGGACTGAATATAAATGTCGAGAACTGAATATTCCCTAATATAGAGAAGGTCCGAGCGACATATCATTGTCGCCAACTTCTGGCGTCATATTTTTACGTAAAAGTATTTTTATAGTCGGATCACAGGCATATATATGGCCATTATATACTAGCTGGTTCCCGCGACTTTGTCCGCGTTCTCTATATAGCCTATAGCCTTCCTCGATATATGAACTATCCAACACAAAAAGAATTTTTCAATTTCAAATTTCAAATTTTCAAATTCGTGAGATTATCGCGTACAACTAAAAAAACTCTTCAGCTTTATATATTGGTATAGATTATAATATTTACCTACTTCCGGTAGGTACATGGTATGCCACATAAAACTAATACAATGAGTTAAGTTCACATTTAAGTTAAGCCAACTGAAACATTAAAAGTCCTCGTCCTTCGCAAGGGAACACACACACACACACACATCGCCTTTTTTATATATATACATATAGATAGATTAGGTAGTCTTATGTAAATAGTCCAAACGAAAGCGGGTGTTAGTTTTTTACTCTGTGGTATAGAAGAATAAAATGTGAATAGTCTGTGTAAATCACGGGCCCCTCCTAATTGACATCCCATGGCGATCCTCTGCGGCACGTTAACTTGCCTTCTAACTTACGTCCGAGTAATGTGTAATGACATTAATGCTATTATGTGATGAGGGGTCGAGGTTTACTGCACTGTTGGCATACTCGTGCTGTCGCTCGGATAACTTTATCAAGCGATCTTATATACATAGTAGATACAACATTAAGTATCTATAATATTATTTACCAGAAACTTTTCATAGAAGCTTACCGTTTGGAGGCGTGAACTTGTTGGGTATTTATTTATTTACTAACTGATGCACGCGACAAAACTGAGCAATTTATTCAACATTTATTGCTGTTATTATTTTACCAGTCGTTCAAGTTTTATTATTATGATCGCTTGAGACTACTCAATAATCAATTAAATCGCGAAAAATTAACATACATAGTTATTTTCACATTTATAATAATAGTAAAGATAGTATCGATGCGATGCCTGGTTATGTGTTGATTTGATGTGGGAGAGTCAATTCTAGGGAAAATAAACTTAAATTCAATACCTCCAATGTTAAAATTGTTTGTAACGAATGTGATTTTCTGTAATCTTAAAAATTGCCCGTAGAATCGACAGTGTTTTTTTAAGGGATTTACTGTAAATTCAAAATTACAGGGGAGCCCCAAATACGAGTAATAAACGATCTAAAAGGCTTAGCTGTGCGGCTTATGCCGTTAAACAGATTAATAACAGTTGACAGGACAGCTAGAATTTCCGTTACTTCCTTAGTATAATATCTAATGGGATTCTTCCTTGTTAATTACCACCTTCATATGACCATTCATATAATTCATATCTTCATGACAAAAATGGGTCATTGGAGCTACTTTACTACGTAGTCTTCTAGTCGATAAAAATGAAAGAAATGAAGATTTTGACTATTAAATTACACCAGGAATATTTATGAAACTGAGAGACATTATTCGTAGCAAGAAAATCCGTAAAACTCGAGAATGCTCGTAGAACGTTAGTAAAATAATTTTCGTAAAACGTCTTCGTAAATTATATATTGCTGAAAATTCTGAATTAGGTGACGCTTTTCACCCATTTATTATTTCATTCTTCATCATTGAACTAGTTTAACTACTTATTGCACATTTAGTATGGGTTAGTTTGGGAAACCCTGTCAGAGGATCTTCAAGATCTTTCAAGTTATTTAATCTAGCGAAACCTCCGGCGATAGCAAAAGCTGAAAATTATATTTTTGACATGTCACAACAACATAGGTTTGACCAGATTAAAAAAAGATCTAGTTAATTTTTTTATGGTTATGACATTTTTCTGTATAAAATACGGATTTTATTACTTAAAAAAAATCACAAATTAAAGCATTTGCACATATAAATACATATAGCCTTTTTAAATATAAGAAGAGAGACACTGTGCCTGGAGTTACTAAAATATTATCAAACCAAAAGAAAAGAAAACTCAATGGAATCAGGTCAACACATTGCAATACCGAATCGATGTCAAACTAACAACCAAGGTTAGTGTGTCAGCAGGGCTTATTCCGACAATACATGGGCAATAACGTATGTATAACTTTAACGTCGAACGGAGCAAAAGAATGAACAAAATAACCCTATAATTTATCAAACAATATACATAATTCTTTGACAGTTTTAAAATATATAAGTAAAAGTAGGGTGGCGTGTCTTCAAACCAGTTTCAGACACGAAATTGTTTGCATGATGCCTGAATAATGGTTGTACATGTAAGAGGAAATGATATATCCCAAAACATTTTATTTTATTTGACGAGCCCTTTGGGTGAGTGTTAAAAGTGCTTGGCTTGTCTTAACGCTCTGTTCTAGGATACCCGGTTACGATTCCCGGCAAGGTTAACATTGGAAATGAACTGTCACGTTTTTAAACGAATAATGAAATTACAATTTTATCTTATTTCTTTCATAATGTTATTAAAAATAGTACTTTTAAATACGAGTATGAAACGAAATGACATATCGTTGTTACTGGCTTTTAGTCTCATCCGTTTTAATCAACAAACCTCCAATGGTCCCTTGGGTGACGCTTAGGTCAAAGGTCTCTTAACATATTCTACCTTACCTTTTGTTTACAAAATGGCGTTGCTTGTGTTATAGACAATCTACCATCGGTTGGACCGTATCATATGACGATCTATTATATAAAAAATATATATTTTTAATTATAAAGCGAAATACACAAAGATTGTTGCAATTTTTCTTACAATCAATCAGGATCACAATGTTTATATCCTCGCATAGATTTATTATATCACTCAATTGTAAATAATCAATTACTTAACTTCTTGTATAAAATTCTTACATTACATGCCTCGTATTTCATATAGTTTTATGAAATCTTAATTATTATTATAAATATGAAAGTGTATTTGTTTATTGCCCTTTCACGCCCTAACTACTCAAGGCGCTTGAAATCGTCTAAAGGTATGGGTTTGGCTGTCTGGGCGTGGTGTAGCCCACTACACCTGTTCCGCATACCGAAATTAGTATATTCTCGATATTTTGAATGAATATTGGTCCAGTATCCCTCAAAGGAATTTTTTTCTGATTACTAACAGGCTGAATCTTCGTGAGTAGCTTCATAGTTTGTCGAGACGAACAACTTTTTCCTCTGCGAAAATTCTCGATAGTGGTAGCTAAAGGAGTTAGCAGCCGTAAAAAACTTCCAAGCGTAGGACTGGGAAAACGTACCACTCAATTTGTAGGATACCCATCCATCCCAAAAAACCACTCCCAATAAATCATAAGGTCATAATAAGGTCATAAAAATTATTACTAACCAGCTGATTTTTTGTCTGCAGTTTAGTAAACATTTGTATAATAAAATGGCCGCATAGTCCTACAAATTGAGTGGTACGTTTTCCCAGTCCTACGCTTGGAAGTTTTTTAAGGCTGCTAACTCCTTTAACTACCACTATCGAGAATTTTCGTAGAGGAAAAAGTTGTTCGTCTCGGCAAACTGAAGCTACTCACGAAGATTCAGCCTGTTAGTAATCAGAAATTCCTTTAAGGGATCTTGGACTATATGTTTATTGATTTACAGACTTGTGCTATGTTGTGTTGAAAGTACAACAGATTAGCGTTGTAAATGTTTACCGCCTTACACGCTTAAGAGCAGTAGACTTCCAGCCAAAAAAACATTGGTTAACATTTACTTTCGTATAAACAAAAAAATATATATCAAATGTTAACTAAACTTTTATAATTCGCATATTTTTCAAGCTTATGGGCACAGAAACCTTTCATCCAAAAAAGGTACTATTCCCTACGGACACGGACTAAGTCGCGAACAAAATATAGTAGATTAATAAATTAAACAAAAGCCAAAGAAAAATTGCAGACACTGATGTTGATCGTTTAATAGAATTTGTATATATCCTCGTGGAAGATACGATTCAAAATACGATCAAATTTCAAAAATACGATCCTTTTCTAAATCTTTTGCGAGGAATTATACAAATTCTGCACCTGACCTGCTAATTGGCCTGCAGTCAAATTTTATATGTATGAAGCATAGACTAGATTATATTTTATACTAATTTAAATGGCAAAGGAGTAAATTTTAATATAGATTGAAATTTACCTGTAGTCAGTCAGTTGCGCCAATATGAAAACGAGGCAGGTCGCTAATTAGAAGTCTAGTGATTGACGACGGTGAGTTTGTTCAGTTAACATGATTCGGATCAAAGTTATACCTAACTTGATTAGCAGCAATGAAAGATGGGAAGCAATATACATTTTTACAGAATCTGTAGATTAAATAACATTCATTAACGTCTCTTTTGAACGTTTAGGGTTTTCACACAACACGGCGGACTATTATTGACTATTATAAATAATCTAATTGCGACAAATTTCAAATAAATTTGTTTTTAAAAAGTAGCCAAATACCTTCAAGTGTATCTCTGCTGACTCTCTTCGGTAAAATTTAATGTCTACGATTTGAACGTCTACGTCTAGGCTACAACAATGCATCTCGCACTTGGCTAGTAATTTAGTGACTAAACGATTAACACTAAACAATTAGTCGAGAAGATTAGTAGGTAAGTAACTGAATCCATTTTATTCTGTTTTTTCAAGCGAGCAGCGCGAGTGGTAGACTAATTTAGCCGGTGTCAGACTAATCTTTAGTCAAGTTAATTGACAAAAATTTTATTTCGCTTGAGCTAAGAACCAAGAACTTTTCTTAACTATAATAAGATAACTATCAAACAAATTTTTTAATCCACCTCTTCAAAAATTAGTTTTTGAATCAATAATCAAAAAAAAATTCAAAAATTCAATAAGCTCTATTAGCTTATTCACTTTATTGCGTTGCAGCCTGTTCATATTGCCAAACGCCACTCACTTGACGTGTTCTGTACTCGACCGCTGTGCGAACGTTTTCTGGCCAGTAGCGGATATATAATCCGGTCAAATTAAACCACGTTAAAAAACGCGCTGAGTACACTACTTACCTCAGAGGTGGCGTGGAAACGTGTGCATATTATGACGATTACAAACTTTTACAACTTTTTGAATCGTTATATCTCAGAAACGGTGGCTCTTAGAAAAAAAGTATTCATACATTTTTTATAGATAATTTTATGGTCTACAATTTTGTCTGAGGTAATTTTATGATAAAACCTACCGTTCAGATGAAAATCGTGAAAAACCCATTTTTGACCTTAAAAGGTAAACCTCGAGTAAATTTTTTTCCAAGTACCGGAACGATGAGGAATTTTAATATGTTATTTTTAATTATGTTTTGAACAACTTTACTCACTTTCAGCTTGTTGTTAATTTATGTATCTTTGAAAGTTTAATTTGTCCGGGCTATAATTATAGTTCACTATATTTAATTACCTACTAAAGTAGTCCGTACAAGCCTTTAAACTGTGTAAATAATAATTTAGTATCCAACTTTACTAAACAATATTAGGTTTTGTTATTTTGAAAAAAAAAATGAACAAAAAAGAAGAACTTCGGCAGGGTAGATAATGTAATAGAATAGGGTAACACATGCGGCTCATAATAGAAGTTGTAATATTTTGTTTCTTGGAAACTTGCTCGTGATCCCATTAGGCACTCCTCATATGAAAGTTGCCGCTTGCTCATGTACGAAACAATATAATATTATAAAAGTTAACAATATAATTAAAAATTATAAACTAAGCCCCGACTTTCTATTAAGCTCAAACACGCTATATCTGCTACTAGCTGAGGAGTATGTTTGTTTGTTTGTTTGTTTGGTTGTACGCGCTAATCTCAGGAACTACTGGTTCGAATTGAAAAATTCTTTTTGTGTTGGATAGTCCATTTATCGAGGAAGGCAGTCCATAGAGAACGCGGACGAAGTCGCGGGCACCATCTAGTGTAATGATGGTCATTTATTCACATATATTTTTTAAAAACGATCATTTCATGTCATGGTAACTATGAAACCACAGGAAATAATAAATCAATCAATACGGTCGCCTCATTAATAAAGTCTGAAGTGAAGGTCGTTACATTACTAAAATACCATTATTAACGACACCACACTATTTGAAACTCTAAAAGCTATGTGGCCTAAATACGTTTTTTTTAATTGAACAATACGCCACCATAGCTTTTTTTTCATATACATACATTTCTTGAAGCTATAGAGTTTAATTTTTAATTTTACAAGCAACCCGCCTCTGGTTTCGCATGGATGCATGTTTTTTCTGCAAATTGTATACACAAACCTTCGTTTATTACTCTTTCCATTAGTGAGAACCGTATCAAAATCCTTGAGTGTTTTTGAAAAAGTTAAACATAGAGAAATAGCAGCCTAGGCCTAGGCACTTTTATTATTATTTTACTAGCTGGCTCCTACTTTTTATTTTACTAGCTGAAAAAGAAAAAAGTAGCCTATCCTGTGTCCTGTACGTCTAAAGGTTTATCTACCAAGTTTCATGAAAATCAGTTATTACGTTTAAGAGTTATACAGGAACATACATACATACAATACCTACACTTACAGATTTATTATTAGTATATTGATTGATTGATGATTGACTAGACATACATATTTAACAAATAAACAAATATAGTGCGACAAGAATACTATTAATGTTATGGATAAATTGGAGTAACAGCGATATATATAGGATAGGTACCAACTTATTTCACCCTGTCGGTGACAAGCAATGTTATGTAATTTTTCCAGTAAGCAAATCGACTGTGGAGTGATCTCGTAACAATGCTTGAAAATTGTTATTGTTCTCTGATATATTTTTAAAATATCAACTCAACCTGCACTTGAGTTACTTAATTCAAATTTATAGTTACCTAAATAAATACCATAAAACAATTATTTTACAATGAACAGGGTCAGAGCTTATGACCCGACTAGGTACTCAGTAATTTATTTAGGCGTTTTGGGCATTTTTGAGATTGAACTCGCGACCTGTTACCGTAACCGTGTAACCGACAGCTCTGTATATTTTCAGATATTGCGCCATCTACAAAATATCACTGAAACTAGAATATGTTTCGTAATAATACATCTTTGCGAAAACTAATTGAATTGAAATAATACATCGTTGCGAACATAGATGGCGTTCAATTTATAAAAGAACAATTTTTGAGATGAGAAAAAACCATTGAACTCGCGACCTGTTACCGTAACCGACACCTCTGTATATGTATAAGTATGTACTTTCCTGACGATCAAAAAATACACACATAATTGTTCAAGTTTTCACTTCTGTCGGCACTCCCGGAGTGCCACTGTTTTATTTTATTTTAGTAGCTTTTACTTTTTTTATTTTTTTATGAAATAAAAAAGGGAGAATACTGGAAGCCCTAAAATGTCTATTTCGATCTTGCGTCTTTATAAATAATGAACCCGCCTGGACCCACTGACTTGACATTTGCTTTCGGACAGGAGCGTGCTTACATTGTGTGCCTTTGATGAATAATGGAAGAAATCTCTTTGGACGATGTAATAATTAACTTATGTGCGCAACCTGAATATTTCATTATATATCGGTATACACGTGCGGTGAACTCACGCAACTGGTCCAAAAATAAAATAACATTAATTATTTTCAAGTCAATTTTATTTTGACGTGAACACCTACGTCTTAAAATTTGGAACAAATTTCCCACTATGGGAACCATAGTGGGAGACAATACAGAAAACTGATGATAACAAAATCAGGAGTACGTATTTTCTATCATTTAGGTACATCCAAAATTTAATTATATCACTCGATAGTTAAAGCCTTTTTTGTATAGATATTTTTTTCGAATTCATTCCAATTTTACTAGAAAGCAAAGAACTTTACTAGAAGCCTACTTGTAGGCTTCTACTGTACTTGTACTGTAGTAATGTAGACACGTATTCACATAAAACATAAGGCCGCATCCACGCGCCGCATCACAGGCCGCGCCAAACATTCTATTTCATCAATAGAAGTAAACGAACAACTTGTACCTCCTTATAAGCCAATAATATGTAGGCTGTGAAACTTTTAAAGATTTTTCAAAGCTGGGGTGAAATAAAGATGAACAAAATTTATTTAGTGTATAATAATACAATAAAAAAAGTCTAATATCCCATAGTCTGTCTCCATTTTCAAAATAACATAAGTCATAATTAAATACATCTGTTAATATCATCTTACCTTACAACTCTTTTGTGAATAATAAATCTTTTATGAAGTAATCAACTAATTAACTGACATAAATACCAATGTAGGGTCAGCGCCGACTGACGGAGTGGCGGCGAAGAGACTAATGCGCTATCATTTGAAAATCGACTTTAGTTACTTCAGTATGTGATTGAAAGTGGTATAATAAAAAAAAATACTCTCGCGTCGGCCATCGCGGACGAGCGGCGCTCGGTGAAGCTTCAGCTAAAGAAAGCTAAAGTATAGTCTAAGCATTTGAAAATCAAATTTAGCTAAGTAAAGCTAAAGTCGATTTTCAAATGATAGCTCATTAGTCTCTTCGCCGCCACTCCGTCTGTCGGCGCTGACCCTAAGTATTTATGTCAGAGAATTATAGACTGCTACATAACAGTACGATACTATTATCGTTAAGTACAAAATTCCAGTAAAAAATAAATGATTTCAATTTAGTTAGTGACAGATATTGCGCCTCGTTGGCAATTTGTATACGTTGACCTTTACAAGAGTTACTTATTTCACGGAGTCTCGAAAAAAGGAACGAGTTATTCTTAAATACTTGTAGACACAGAATAAATAATAGCACTGACGTAGATTAGCTATTCGCGGCTGCTTTGCCCTTAACTTTGCCTTTAAAGAAATGGCTTACTGAGCAAGTACGAGTATAAGCAGCGTCTATTTGACTCCAAGGCTCAGATAAGGCGCTTCTGTAAAAATACCACTTGACAAAAATATATAAAAAATACAAGCTCATGCCCGCGACTTCATCCGCGTTGAAAAAGAAAATATATGAGTATTAACCATCAAACTACTACAACATGGAACACGCGTGCCATACAAAACACTACGAATTTTATGGAACATTTAAAAGTGACATATGCGTAGAGCATGAACTGTCATTTAAAACAAAACAAACATAATAATAAGTAAGTAATTTAAAGAAAATGTGACTTTACGTCAACCCACTAGAGTTTAAAATGAAATAGTAGAAGTTGATCGTTACTACCTTTTACCATTGACGCGTGAAGGCAAGAGTCCGCCATGATTCTGTCAAAGGCGTTCTTTTTATGTGCCGCTTTGGCATTTGTGACGCAAATTCCATTGTAGTATTTCGATAGTATTAACGCCTGACATCTTTATCGCTGTGACGATAAACACTCGGGAACAGTACTTCTTTTCTGGATTAAAGGTACCTTATGTACTTTCTTGTGTCCCAGACAAAGTGTATGCATAATTTCATGTGGTCGGTTGAGTAGTAAAGGCGTGAAAAGGTAGCAGATAAACAGGCAGACAGACTCCAGACGAGATCAGATTTTTTTGATAAATTGCAGCGTCGAATTTTAATTTGCATTTAAGTTTTAACTAATGTACTTTAACTCCGAGTTTTTAACTAACGTACTGCTTACCATAGATACGGAGTTAACCCGCATTAGTTAGATAAAGAGCTACTATTGGTAGGAACTTTATCCGCGAACGCGTGACATTTGAATTAAACTTCATTCTCCGGTTTTGCCACTACATTAAGGACCTCTTCACCATCTGTCAAGTAGGCTTAAAGGTCAGTTAAAGTAACTGATAATGGAGCTGATATACCTTTGTTTGTACGGTAAAAGTCCCAAACATTAAAAAGAAAATAATAAAAAAAAATCGCATATCGCCTACTAAACCGAGTGCATAATTTAATAAAACATAAAATTATTTCTAAAAGTAACTAATCAATACTTTACTTAGAGTATACAATACTTTACTTGAAGTTGGTGAAAGAGGCCCTCGTGTACAATACTTATGCATTACTTTAGAGCATATTTCTTTCGTGTAAAGCTCGTTAGAAAGGCTTCTTTTATGGTCGACAGACCATAAAAGGTTTTATGTTAAGTTTTATGTTAAGACAACTAGTCGGTCCACTTGATGGTAGGTGGCTACCATCACCTATAACAGAAGCATCGCCAAAAAATGTATCCGTGTAAATCCGGTGACGTGTTGTTAGTTCAAAATAAAAGTAAAGGTACAATCATTTTCCTAATATAATTTTATAGGACAGTTTATATGACATGTATACCTATATGGAATAAAAGCCTTAAGAAGTTTACTTTTAACTTTCCCTTGAGAATACATTACTGGAAAAAATATTATTTGGAAATTGGAAGTTTACGAGGTTTGCCCATATAGAACCACCGGAATTTATGGCTTACAAAGATATTATGTAAGGGTCTGACGCGGTAAGCATGTTAGATATTTTGTGTCCTTAAGGTAGCTTCAGGGTTGTCACTTTAAATTTGATATACGAGTATTTACTGTTATCATATTTTTTCCTAACGCAACTGAATCTTTCGAGTATAAATAAAATTATATATACAACTATAATAGCTGTGCCCGCGACTTCATACGCGCTGCAGTTCATCCTTTCCTTACATATTATAATACTCCTCCGTCGCGTGTCTGTCTGTCTGTCTGTCTGTTCGCAATAAACTCAAAAACTGCATCGGTTTTCATGCTGTTTTCACCAATGGATAGAGTAGTTCGCGAGGAAGGTTTTAGTATATAATTTACAAAGTTACGCGGGCGCAGTTACAGACAGCAGCTAGTTTTTTATAAAATCTAGATTATAAATTTTACAGGTGTCATAAATAAACATGAAAATTATTTGTATTTGGGAATGTACAATATATTTATACTAGCGACCCGCTCCCGGCTTCGCCCGCGTCCGATAGCTAGCAAATTTCCCAGGATTACCCGCTGGACTAATCTGAAGTGTCTTTTGTAAATTTTAAATATTTTTTACGATATTGTATACTTACAAACTCAAATATCTATGAAATCACCCATTACCAAATTACACTATTTTCAGAGGCGATACGAAGTTTTCCGCGTCATCTAGTCTTCTTCTTCTATACATATATGTATATATAAAATTCACAATGTTTGTAACCAAACTCCTCCGAAATGGTTGGTCTGAGAATAGGTCGTAAACTATTTTTTATACCCCTAAGTGATAAGGGTGGCCCACCTTTAAAAATGTTTTACATGACAAAACAGCAATGCAAAACAAAATAATGTTCTATAACTAACTTTACGGTTGCATTTAAATTTAAATTCCCACTAGACAAAAATCTACGCGGCAGTGTTCGTTTTAAATATTCTCTTAGACATAAATTATTTAAAATAAATATAATTATAATTTATGTTATTGTATATTGATGTACTTTACCTTATATATGAAAAATCCGAATTATTTTTTCTCCCACAGTTTCTCAGATTGTAAAACGTCACGAGTCTAAATTTGTTCAGTTTTTCATAATTATCATAAAAAAACTTTTATATACACTTGAACACTCACATTTTTCTCGCGTAGCGTTATACCTTTTCGAGGGCGGGCGGCGTGTCCGCCCAGTAACGCAATCTACGCGCGACTGAACTACGAGTACGAGGAGAGTTTGCATTGTACTCTTAACTTTAAATAACTGTAACTGTAAATATCGAACTGAATTTGCATCTAAAATTATTTAAAATTTAGGACCTCTTTTTCCATCTGTCAAGTAGGCTAACCGTCATTTAAAGTCACTGGTCACCGGGGCTGATGTACCTTAGTTTGCACGGTAAAAGTCCCAAACATTAAAAAGAAAATAGTAAAAAAAAATCGCCTATCGTAGGAGGCACTAAACCAAGTGCATAATTTGGTTTAGGCCCTCAGGGCCTCTTTCACCAACTACAAGTAAAGTGTTGATTAGTTACTTTTAGAAATAATTTTCTGTTTTATTGAATTATTCACTCGGTTTACTGCATCGATCGATAGGCGATTTTTTATTATTATTTTCTTTTCAATGTTTGGGACTTTTACCGTACAAACAAAGATAATATATCGGGTCCATTATCCCCGGTGACCAGTGACTTTAAATGACGGTTAGCCTACTTGACAGATGGTGAAAGAGGCCCTCAATAGAACATTTTAGATTTTATAGTTAATTTTAGATACATATTCAGTTCCCCGGTTACCGGTGACTTTAAATGACAGTTAGCCTACTTGACAGATGGTGAAAGAGGCGCTGAAATGTAATAAAAATCATATTAACTATAACCGGTTCCAACAAGATATTATTTCGATTGTTCCAACGCGCTTAAATTTTTTAACATTAAGTGAAAACGTTTGGTCGACATTCCAGAGCTGACTATTACCTCAGTCAACAAGTAAGCATTGCAATACAACGAGATTATTTAGCCAGCATGCTTAGGACCCTGCCTAGGGGACCGAAGCTTAATATTAAATACAACTAGCTACACGCTCCCGGCTTCGCCCGGGTTCAAAATAAAAACCATCCTATCTTTTAAGTTGGACCAAATTAACATAGTTACGAAATTTTATCAAAATCGGTTCAATAGTTTAGGAGTTCATTGGCATCAAACAACGTGACACAAATTTTTTATATATAGAGATAGATTTGTATTATAACTTATTTTTAGTTAGTATAATATATAATACGTATATTATACACTATTATTATAATAAAATGAAACGAAATATATTATTAGTAATAAAATTTACAGTAAATTTAAAATTTGACATACTATTTTAGACATCGGTATTTATTTATTTATTGGATCGGGCGAGATTTTTTTTTTTCATAGTGATCGGCCTATGTTGTTTACAAATATGTTTCTACCTTTATCCGCTCTTATAAACGTTTGTGCTCCACGGCCACCGCCACCGCCACAATAGCCACCGCAACCTCCCCCTGTGAATTAAAAAAAAAAGGATTTAAGTTAAAAAGCATTTGACGACACGTTTGTTCTAGCTAGTGGCTAAGTAACCCTAGCTGTTAACCAAATGGTCGCGGGTTCGAATCCCGCTAGGGGCAAATCTTTATGTGTTAACATATTTATTTTCCTTTGTACCTGAATCAAGCATGTTTTTATTTATAATATGTATGTAATTACAAATAAAAAAGTAATGTATGTATAGTCCAGCCACTTTGAACTTGTAGATAATGTAAACAATTCGCTAAGCGCCACACGGTCCGAAAAGATTTTTAAATTCACTACATTCTTCTTTAAATGTTTAGGAACATGGATACTTGCTATATAAAGACTTTGTGATTATATATGTAGGTTGACTTAACTGGCCAATGTGTGCCGTTTATCGGTTCCATAAAATATCTTTATTTGATGTTTACAAGATGCTAGCGCATTTAACACTTCCTTGGCGGCGATGTCATTCATGATAAATAACGAATTATAGTAATTTATATAATAAAAATAGTTTTGGTCACTTATTCACCTAGGAATATCTTTTACTATTACTATAACTACTATTATTGATGAATTGAAATGATAAAATCTTTTTAAGACTTGTTCTGTTGACGAGACCCATCTATACCTTATTCACTGAAACGAACTTATAGGGAGATAAAGAGTTCGGCTGTGATTGGTGGATATAACAGACAATGTGAGTGTACACAGTAGGTACATGTACTTTTTAACCTATTCATAGAACTCTCACTGTTATTATATTGCGTTTTTTTTAATTTTAATTCGTTGTATTGTTATTTTAAGGTTTGAATTTCGTAAACGTTTAACGTTTGACTAACGTTTAACGTATCTTAAACTAACGTATATTTTTCATTTTATGATTATATCAGGAACCAAAATGTCTATTATCTTAATTCATAATAGATAGAATAGTTTAAATACAAAATAGCAGTGTTTTACCTGTAAATTAAAACACATATTAAACATACTTACCTTATTCGAAACCCAATTAAAACATGAGAGTAGCGTTGCTTGTTTCCGTCTTTGTGTACATAGTGCCATCCCATTCCGTCTAGTATAGCTATCTCTTTTACTCCCCTCCTTGGTTCTCCCACCCCCCGCGATGTGTCCAGTGACTCAAGGAAGAGTTTGGCTTGTCATTGGAATCGAATGTTTCACCAGGCAGTGGTTAAAAGTAATTGGGTTTCGAATAAGGTAAGTATGTTTAATATGTGTTTTAATTTACAGGTAAAACACTGCTATTAAACAACTTGACCGTTATTCGAAACCCAATTAAAACATGAGAAGTGTTTGTTATCGCCTGGTGGTGGAAGAAAACGCCAATGTGATAATGAATTCAATACCACTTGAATGTATGTAGCTCACTAACAATAGTGTGTTAGTTTTGAAATTGAGTTTATGTGGATCTTTGGGTGGTCAGTGTGGTAAAGGTATGATACAAACAATAGCTATGAATCACCTTATAGAAAAGAAAAAAATTGATTGAACTTATAATAACCATGTTCTTAATCAGTAATAAATCATGTGTCACCGCTCGGTGTAAACAAAGTTGTAATCACTGGTGGAGCAAGGGAAGTAGAGATGATTTCTCTATGATAGAATTTTGTAAAAGTGTTTGAGGAACACCAGTTTCCCCGTGATAAGAATTCATCCAACGGGAAATTTTCTATCCTATTTTTAGAGGCAACAGCAGGTCTAAAACTTCCGGGAGTGGCCTCTATATGTGGAGCCTTAAGTAATCTTTTGAGCCAGCCTCCTATGACCGTTCTTGAAGCTGGTTTACATTTTCCGACAGTGGTAATAAACAGATTGTTGCAATTAGTAGCTTCTCTTCGTAACTTTGATGCTTCAATCAGGTGACAAATCCAATTTATGGGATCTAACGCTTTATTATATTTGTTCCTTGTCAGTTTCCAGCCCGACGGTCGGTAGTTTGCTGAGTCGGTTTTGGAGCCAAAGACTGGTATCAGTATGATGTATTCGTTGGTCACCACGCAATTATCTGGGAAGATTCTTAATAATGTTAGATCGTGCACCCTCCTTCCCGAACATAGCAGTAGGAGAGCAGCTGTATGAGCCGATATTCCACATAAGCTTTTAGTCTCTGGATCTGTTTTGGATAAGTGTGTCGCCAGATCATCGACATCCCATATTGGAGGTTTGGATGGTTTAGGTTTTGCTAGAGCGATAGCCTTCAGTACCTGTTTAACGAGTAGGTGTGAGCTTAATTTATACCAATTGTTTGGGTCACAGAATGTTGACACGGCGGACTTGTGTACGAGAATTGTGCTGAAACTTAAACCTTCCTTATTATGCAGGTCTGCTAGGAATCTAGCGAGATCAGCACCACTGGGTTTCTGGCTATCTATATTATGAGCTTTGGACCACTTCATCCACCTATTCTATGCAGGGCGATAAGTTTGCAGCGTAGATTGACGCCAGCTAGATGATAATAGGGATTTTTGCTCTGCGGTCCACCCTATTAAATATTGATTCCACCCCCAATTTTCCAGATCTCTAGGGTCACTTCGGAGACATTCGGAGGAGGTAGGCCGGTTGTCACATCTACTAGGTTCTGTTGTAGGTTCCTGACTGTGAACGGCGCTGCTATTGCTCTGCTCTTCAGGTCCGGCCTCCAACTTTTTCCCACTTCGGTACTACTAATAGGAACGTTCCTTGCGATTTGTTGAGGTGAGAGTACTCTCGGTATCAAATAGGGAGGTGGAAACACCCAAGCTAGAGGGTAATTCCCCGTCAGTCCTAGTGCATCGTATGCTGTCGCTTTTTTGTCGGTTCTGTCTAGTGTGCAGTAGTTGTCGACGACATGAGCTCGCCGAGAAGCAAAAAGATCGATACATGGGGTTCCCCATTTGGCAAACGCTATCCTTGTTATATTTGGCAGAAGGTGCCACTCGGGACGTGGGCGGTTGCGGGAAAGAGCGTCTGCGTCTGAGTTGTATCGGCCTGGAATATGGTACACAGACAAATGAATCTGAAGATTGTCTAGAATTGAAAATACTTCCGTGGTTAGTCTCATCATATTGGCTGATTTTGTCCCACCTTCTTTCCGTAGATAGGACACTACGGTCTTGTTGTCGCATTGAACGAAAAGAGCGATTGATCTCAGATGTTGACAATGATCCATAAGCACATTCTTTATCGCAATCATCTCTTTTTTATTGCAGTGAAGATTTAGTTGCTTGCCTGTCCAGGTGCCTTCTATATCCATGTTGTCCAATTTTGCTCCCTACCCCACATCGCTCGCATCGGTAGTCAAATCATGTATTGGCAGATTTAGATGAATTGAGGATTTTTTTTTTTTTTTGAGACATTTGCATACCACCATACTAGTTCCTCTTTTGCATCTGCTGGTATTCCAATATTCCAACAGTTCGTGTGTTGTTGTGCCCTAGTAGAGAATTCTGTAGGGATTGTAGATTCCGAAATTTCAGGCAACCTCTGTGTACTACAAAGCTTGCGAAATTGAGCATTTCATTGACCCTTTGAAGATCCGAAAGATTCGTTTTTGCTTTTGATATTGTTCGTGACACATGTTCCCTTACTTTGCTCACCAAGCGCTCCGGTAGGTATTTGGTGTTCTGCCCTGTGTCCCATATTATGCCTACAAATTCTATTGATTTCTGTGGGATGAGAATGCATTTGTCTCGATTTATGTACCAGCCTAACAGTTCTAGTGTATGCAGAGCTAGGGCAATGTGGTCTTTCAGAGTTTCTCGATGTTGATGTACTATTAGGCCCTGTCCGCACCGCGATACTTCACCGCGCGGTTTCTATTCTCGCGAATTATATTCCGTGCATTCGAATTATATTTTTATCGCCAGTGCGGATAAAAACCGCGCGGCGAAACATCGCAGAGCGGACAGGGCCTTAGGAAATCGTCGAGATATATTCTCCTGTGTGCTTTTGACACTGGTACATGAAAATAGGCCTGATGAATGTCCATTTTGGCCATCAAGTCTTGAGGCTGTATAAAATCGAGAACTCTTGAATATTTATTAACTTGAATTTCCCTGCGTGGATGTACGAGTTCAAGTTTTTCAAGTTGAATATTGGACGGAAAGTGCCATCTGTCTTTGGTCTTAAAAATATAGGTTTGAAACTTTTTTGAACGGTTTTTTGAAATATAGGTTGAATGGTGAGTTTTGAACTGCCTCCAAAATTCCTTGATCGACCATTTTCTTTACTACTAATCTCCGGGGAGGAGCGTGTGACGTGTCTGAACAGGCTTGGTATTTGTAGGGGAGGCTTCTGTAAAAATGGAATTCAATAAGACTTTATGCTTTTTAGAACTGATGCCGGAGCACCAAGGCGCTGCCATTGACTGTGGTAAAATTGGAGTTGCCCGGCGGATTTTTTTTTTTTTGTCATAGTCAATATTTTCTTGGCCGAGCATAACCGCCCCGACCCCGGTGGGGTGCAGGTGAGCGCGCTCTGTGGTTCTTGAAGTGAGTGTCATGAGACCGACTCTGTGTTGATTTACCACCTCTGTTGTGAAATTTGCCCCGGTGAGGCTTAGCATTTCTTGTAATACTTGGATGGCCAGAGTTTGTTTTGTGGTGATTATTGCCAAAAGATTTCAGTTGAGCAGCATTATGGTTTATGTGCGTGCTCCGATTGGGGTCGGACTGTGATGCAGCTGGGAATCGGTTCTTCTGATTATTCCAAAAAACACTTTTCGTACCACCTGCTTTTTCGAGTACCGCACTGAATTTGTCTGCCTCAAACAGATTGTCCACTGATGCTGATGATCAGCTCTGCTCTATGACCACAAACGAGCTGAAGGGTGTCGTTTGATCTTTTTATGTATTCACAGTTGGAAAAAATTTCTTTTATCTTTTCCTGTACTTCACTGTAAGCTAAATTATTAGTTTCACGAGCCCAAGATAAAAATTGATTAAAGTCTTCTAACAAAGCATCGCGTTGTTTTAATAGTGCAAATGTAACACCAGCGAAAGCTCGTTCCGTATTGTTAGTAGATCGAGAAGAGTCATACATTGTCACCTCGTCGTTGGCGGGTAGTTAAATAAAACCGGGACTGTGGACGTATTGCTTTTGGACGTCCATATAACGCACATTAATCCAGTCCTCGTAGGCACGTAGGCCTTTCACGTAGGCAGGCGGTGCTTGCGGTACGTGCGGTTCTTTGGTCTTTGTCGTCATTTTCAAATTAAATTCATCCTGTATGGTATTAGCAAATCGAGTGCCAGACGGCACGGGGTTAGCGGGTTCATCAGTAGTTTCGTTAGCATAAAGGTCCCTACTAACATTGTCCTCGATATCATCAGAGTAATTATAAGAACAAGAATAGCGATCGTCACAAAATTCGCGAGAAGCTTATAATTGTTGTTTTATTTTTGAGATTTCATTGAATAATAAGTTAAACTTACGGTTTTTGGCCTTCTTTCTGCGCTTCCACTTTTTAGATTTACCTCGGTGGTCACTCGAAGAAGAGCTTGAATCGGAAGCGCTGCTACTGTTCGATGAAGAATCACTTGATTTTGATCTTTTCTTCCCCGTTCGAAAGTTTGCGGCTCCTTGTTTCGGAATCGGATTATCCATATTAATCAATTTTAATTTCGAACGCTAAAAGCGTTAAAATATTAAATGGTTTCCAAAAATTTTACAACTAAATTGAACTGTATAATTTGCCGAATGCGAAAAGCCAATGGTTCAACCTAGTTTATAAATTTACGTAAGTTAAAATTATAAATCAACCGCAATAAGAAAGTAGGTAGTTTAACATGATATATAAATTTACGAAAATTAAAATTATAAATCAACCGCACTATACGAAACTTATCGGTAGGTTGAACGTAAATTTAGAAAATATTCGCACGAGTTTTGAGCTCAGTTCGCACTATGATGGAGGTTATCGAACTCGAGTCGTGAGCTGACAACCTTTCACTTTGAAAACAGAAACGCCAATGACAAGCCAAACTCTTCCTTGAGTCACCGGACACATCGCGGGGGGTGGGAGAACCAAGGAGGGGAGTAAAAGAGATAGCTATACTAGACGGAATGGGACGGCACTATGTACACAAAGACGGAAACGAGCTACGCTACTCTCATGTTTTAATTGGGTTTCGAATAACGGTCAAGTTGTTTAATAAAAAGTATAGGGTTGTGGGTAGTACGTTACAAAGCTAAAAGTAGCGTAGAATGAACGTTTACCTATTATTGTGTAGACCCACTCGAGATTTGCTGTCCTTGTCTTTTGTATGGAATTGAGTGAAAGACAAAGCGCTATATTAGCTTGTTTCAGTGAATCGGATATAATGGCAAATAGAGGAACTGCGGCTATCGGTTTCATAGTTTGAACGATTTTCATTCCTCAGTCGGAGTTTTTAAAATTATTACCTACTTTCTTGAATTTATGTATAACTTACTCCACCCCATCTTCGCACGGGTGCATTTTCAAAATCTAATTTCGATTACCACAAAAATTAGCTTTATAGCTTTACTTTATATACATTTTTTTAAGACACTTGGTTACTAAACTCGTGATATATTTTACATACTTAGTATAATAGAATATTCTAAGGATTTTTACAGAGAAGTTTACCGTAGGCCGCATAGGATATTCTATGATTGCATATGTCTTTATTTATTAGTAGTTCGTTGGTTTTTCTCTATTACGCTATTTTTCAGATAAAGGTTGTCAGACAGGTTAACAGTCCACTTGATTTAGCCGGATACTTACCGTCGACTACACAAGCAACGCCACAGGTAAAGGTGCTATAGGTGTAATTAAATTTACCTGTAATTGTGTTGCTTCATTTTAAGAAGCGTTATTATTCAACACAAACCTCGGACATTGTTTACGAAGACATTTTCCAAGTCGTGACCCACTATTCCTGTATAAAACATTTTTACTTTGTTGTGTAATCCTTGCTTAGCCAAGAATGATACTAAGTCGATATCTGAAAGGATTAATCATTATAAAATAAACCAAAATAAGTAATTCTAGGCTTCTAGTTGAAATATGTTTACCAGTTGTTTGTTAGTGTGTTTGCAGCATGCAATTTTAAGAGCATGGAATATATTGCATCAAAACTATACTGGAAAATTTACTGGATAAGGTTTATCCAATGAATGGTATATCTAATATTTAGCGCCTCTTTCACCAACTGTCAAGTAGGCCAACCGTCACTTAAAGTCAAATGTCACCGGGAATAATTTAGCTGATATAGCTTTGTTTGTACGGTAAACGTCCCAAACATTAAATAGAAAATAATATTTAAAAAAATCGCCTATCGAATGATGCAGTAAACCGAGTGCATAATTCAATAGAACATAAAATTATTTCGAAAATTAACTAATCAACACTTTACTTGTAGTTGGTGAAAGAGGCCCTTAGACTACTACTAGAGATACTAGGGCATAGTTTCTTATGCTCTATTTGTTTATTACTAGCTGGCACCCGCGACTTCGTTCGCGTTGAAAAAAAAAAGTAGCCTATCCTGTGTCATGTACGTCTAAATGTTTATCTACCAAAATCAGTTGATTCGTTTAAAAGGAGGAACATACATACATACATACAATACCTCCTACACTTACAGATTTATTATTAACCTAAAGTCTGTTTTTTAATCAGAGACAAAAATGACACATGCAAATGTCAAGTTTGCACATAATGATACCATGAAATGTATGTAATGCATGTCAAATTTGGTCAAATGTAATGTCATTTTTGTCTGAGATTAAAATACAAACGTTTGTATTCCGATACTTTTGTGACTTGCCAAATATTCCTTACTTTTGGAAACTTACCTTTATCTTTCAGAGTTGCAGAAATAGCTTCATTCAAAACTGGGACAAATATGTATTGAATTGCTTCCGGTAACAGATCTGTTATGTATCCATTTATCAATCCATAAGACATTAAAAAGTTCTCCGCTCCAACGATTGAAAATTCTGTATTCCTGAAAAACAGCGAATATTAGCTAAACCTATTAGTATTAGTATTACTATTACTGTTACTGTTATTGTTACTGTTGCTGTTGCTGTTGCTGTTGCTGTTACTGTTACTGTTACTCTTACTGTTACGTTACTGTTACTGTTACTGTTACTGTTACTGTTACTGTTACTATTACTATTACTATTACTATTACTATTACTATTACTATTACTATTACTATTACTATTACTATTACTATTACTATTACTATTACTATTACTATTACTATTACTATTACTATTACTATTACTATTACTATTACTATTACTATTACTATTACTATTACTATTACTATTACTATTACTATTACTATTACTATTACTATTACTATTACTATTACTATTACTATTCACATATTTTAACTTTATAATAATAACTAGCAACACGCCTCTGGTTTCGCCCGGGT
This sequence comes from Synanthedon formicaeformis, assembly GCA_945859745.1. NCBI lineage: Eukaryota > Metazoa > Arthropoda > Insecta > Lepidoptera > Sesiidae > Synanthedon > Synanthedon formicaeformis. The sequence goes on from OX243965.1 coordinate 8,607,168, forward strand.
TCAAAATAAAAACTATCCTATTTTAAATTGGACCAAATTACACAGTTACGAAGTTTTATCTGAATCGGTTTAGTACTTTAGTTCATTGGCTACTAGTTACTAGTTTTTTTTTTACAGTATTTATTGTTTTTATATAATTATATTTAAAAAAAAACTATAGAAGTCCACCGAAGAATGAAAAAAAAATACCTCGGAATTTCAGTTTCGAATTTGGCGACAGTCATATTTACGGTTTTCCTAGACATTTTCGGCAAATTTAATTCAATTTTGGTCGAAAAGTCTTTGGGTTCGAATGTGAAATGATTTTGTTTTGTGACGCCTTTGAATTGATGACTAAGTGTTCCTCGTATCTGTAAAACACGGTATAACATAAAAAGATTTTTTGTAAAATCTTGTGGGTTCAAATCAAAACTAAAAATCAATTTTAGATATCAGATATCAAAACTATTTAAAGTACTATAAAAATTATATATTATATGATTATTTATTTACTAGCTATAACTATAAATTTTATACTAAATATATACCTTCCTCGAGAACCACTCTATCCATTGGTGAAAAGAGCATGAAAATCGGTGCAGTAGTTTTTGAGTTCATCGCAAACAGACATACAGAGAGACAGACAGACAGACGCGGCGGAGGACTTTGTTTTATAATATGTAAGGATTATAATTATACAAGGCCTCCAACGAGGCAGGCATCAAAATCAAAATCATCATCGTTCAAGTTACTTAGGCAACACTTAGCGGATGCCGCCGCCTTTCTAAGTAACTACATAAGAGTCTTCGCCCACTAGGCAGCCAAACTATTTGAGCAGTCAGTTATGGCAGCCAAATCGACAGCCAGTTGTCACCCAAACGTCAAGCGATATGAAAAAGTTTTGGAACATATGTCTGGCTGCTACGACAAGTGCGCGGAGACTGACGGCAGCCACATACATTCGCCTAGTCGCTAAACTACTCGATCTGGCTGCGCGCAGGCAACGGGCTGCGTAATCAGGCGCGTTCTATTGGCTGCCGCAGCCGGAGATTTGTGGCTGCCTAGTGCGCGAGCTCCCATACACCGTCATATGTTCAATTGGCTGCTGCAGCCTGGCTGCCTAGTGGGCGATAGGCCTAAGTAAGTAAGCTCTAGTATTAAAACTACAGCTAAATGAGAAAAAAAAATTGAAGATAAATTGATCAAAACACAGCAGAGATTTACAATGTCCAATAAATAAACAAATATCCAACAAATAATAAAATGTCAGGTTTCAGAACCACGGACAAAGAAGGTAAAAAAAAAATGACAATTCGCCCGACGGGCGGGCGGGCGAGTTGTCCATTAACTCGATGACTCGGTCGATTTTATTAAGGTGGAAACAAATTATCGGACGCGTAGGGCGATACCCGCGGGGTCTTTCGTGTACGCATGTAGAATTGCGAACAATATGGTGCACCTGCTTTCTCTCGTACAAACGTTATCTTTGCGTCTCGCTCATTCCGTGTCTCCCCCATCTCCGCGTCGCATTCACAACAGTCCCAAAATCGGATACTGCGCATATTTGACACGTGATATCGCCAGAGCCCATTAGGATTTACAATAAGCTGTGCAAATTATCGGACGTAAGTCGCAGATGTCCGCAACTAACGTCCGATTACGTGACTTTAGACCGTCCTTGATCGTTCGGACGACCGATAGAAATATGGCGACCTACAACAAGTTACACAATAACTGTAATGCATACTGAAGATAGGCATAGGCTTCTATTGAACACTTACCTGAACCAAACTGAATTTAATTGTATCCCTTATTTTAAATCCATTGAGCCTGAACGGCCCGCCCTTGTTCGCCGAATACGCTGTATCCAATCCGTATATTGTCATATTTTTAAGTGACAGTTTTATTCTTTCGTAATTTATCTTGTCAACCTAAAATATAAATCTTATTACCTTACTATAATGGTAATCAGCGAGTAAAATAGGCTATTCAATACTAATAATAAATCTGTAAGTGTAGGTATTGTATGTATGTATGTATGTATGTATGTATGTATGTATTCGTGCTACAACTAGTATTGAAAAAAACGAGTATTTTCTTACTGTTTCGTTCCAATTAATTTCATAATCTGTTAACTTTAATTCACCACGGGTTTCTTTTATGATTAGCTTGTTAACATTTTTAATAAAACGATTCAGCCAATCACGTGTACTTGCCACAATATCTTTTTCTTGTTTGCTAAAAATATAAAATAAATATCATTTGGTTTATTCATACAAGTATAAAATTGCAAACAAGTAGATTTTAATTTAAAAAAGCATTTGAAATATATAAAAAAGTTAAAAAATTACTCACCAGTACTGGATGGCTTTAGGGCCAAATATGTGTCTAGGATTTATATAGTTAATCACAGCTCCCTCCATTTTAGGAATCATATCTTGACAGATACGAGAAGCGATAACATTTTGGAGTTGAGATTCTGAAAAGACAAATAGAGTTTCTTATGATACTCGTACTCATCTCTATATATATATAAAAAATACGTGTCATATTTTATTTTGAACCTGGGCGAAACCGGAAGCGCGTAGCTAGTTATTTAATATATTTAGATGGGCTATAATCTCATACGTAATATGTTTTTAACATGGGTAATAAAAATATTTACACTCACTTTGGAAGTCTGTGAAATATGGTGCTATTATTGGCGGTGAACCAGAACCTGGACTGAGAATCTGTAATGCCATGAAAATATTAGAAAAATAAAATATATTTCCATGAAACCCCGCCTCTTAAGTATTACAGAAAGTGTTTGACGTCATAATTAAAAAATAATACCTCAACATAAAATTTGCAGCCGTCTATTGAAACTGTGTAATCCCCAAAAGACACAGAATTATCATTTATTATTGTTAGAAATATTCCATTTAAAGAGCAATCTTCTGCTACTATACTGTAAAATAACAAGTTAAAGTTAGCTCTTTGAAATTAGCCCATTAAAATTAATAAAATCAAGGGAAATAATTCGTGTAGTTTTAAAAATTGGTACAGATAACTGTACCAATTTATGTACTGTATACCGCAAGGTTTATACCAGAAATACCAGAGGTTTTGTACCAGATGTGCTGAGGGTGTAGGGGTTGAAGGTACCTTTTTCAAGGTTTTTTACTCATATCGCGAATATTTCTACAGATAGCATTATGATAACTTCTGAGAAAATTTGGATATACCTATTAATTTTTACTCTACGATCAATACTTTAGGATTGTAGGATTAATACTTAAGGAGCTACAATCTGTGTAAGTTAACAGAGAAATAAATTGTCTAAGATGCTGTTGTTCCTTGTCGAGCCAGGAAAAAGGAAAGTGGAAACCGAGATATTTTCGTTAGTTCCGGAATATATCAGTAATGGATTATATCAGGAATCACAATATTGTCTTACCATTTACCATAAATATTGGAGAGAAATTAATAACGTATTCACAAGTTCATTCATACTTGCACTAACCTCAAGTTACCATTACTTTCAACCTGTTGAAAGCTAAAAGGCGAATATTTGTAAGGATCTTGTTCAGTTCCAGGTTTCAGCAATACACTATCATTTCTAAATAATACATAAAATGAATCCATAATAATTTTTTCCAAATTTGTTTCAAGCGAAATAACTTTAGATGTTAAGGTATAGGTAACATTTGGCTTCTTGAAAAGAGGCAGTTCCCTTATATACATATCCAATACGAGCCTGAAAATCAACGAAAGAATGTTATACTTTTTATTGAGCTTTAATGGTAATATAATAATAATATAATAATACCCGAAGGTTCATTTGACAATAAATTTACCATAAAATAATTACTGTCATTTACTGCTGAGCAGGCTAAAGGCATATATAAAATGGCTACTTTTTTCTAAGGATAAAATTCGCTCATAAAAAAAGTTTTAATTAATATGTTTAAAAGTTACTGACTTTTAAACATATTAATAAATACTTACAATTCGACGACATTATCTTTTAAAAGAAATCCTTTGGTCAGTAAATTTAAATTCTTTGAATCTTTCGTGTACACGTTAAGGCCCTTAATTGCATTCATTTCTTCTAAAACCTGTATATGGTTATCAAACAGAACATTTAATAAAAGTATTCAAAAATAGTTTAATAAAATCGTCAACCACATTATGCTCAACTTCTTTTGTTTGGAAGAGCTCCTAAAAGTCCAGGGGCTAGATATCTTGTCACACAGTGAACATTTTTTTTTATTAATAAGCCTTCAGTGAGGCTGATAGTATAATTAAAGATATGTGGTTAGTAGTCCATACCTAAATATAGTACTATAACGTAACCATGCATACTCTGCCAGCCTTGGATTGGAGATTGGAGAAGAATAAGAGAAAAAGTAAGCAAATGTCTGTCATGTGAAGGTATAGTGTGAATTTTGTGTAATTTGGCAAGTCATCTGTGAAACCAACACTCATATCATAAATTATTTTATTGTTTCTTAAGTAAATTCTATTGGAAAAAGGCAATTTATGTACCAATCGCGTCCCAATCACACCCAAAAGAAGCCAAACCTCAAAGTATAGGAATACAATATTTCTTATACAATACTAACTGAAGACAATGAAGATTCGATTGATGACTTGTGATTTTTCCATATACGTTCGAAGTTCTTGTGTAAATCTGAAAGCAAATCGAATTGGGTGTATTTTAAGTCAAAACCACTTATGTATATGAATAGTCCAGTTTCCCTCAAAGGAATTTTTTTCTGATTACTAACAGGCTGAAACTTCGTGAGTAGCTTCAGATTGCCGAGACGAACAACTTTTTTCTCTGCGAAAATTCTCAATAGTGGTAGCTAAAGGAGTTAGCAGCTGTTAAAAACTTCCAAGCGTAGGACTGGGAAAACGTACCACTCAATTTATAGGACTATGCGGCCATTTTATTATACAAATGTTTACTAAGCTGCAGACAAAAAATCAGCTGGTTAGTAATAATTTTTATGACCTTATTATTATGATTTATTGGGAGTGGTTTTTTGGGATGGATGGGTATACTTATCAGCTGATTTTTTGTCTGCAGCTTAGTAAACATTTGTATAATAAAATGGCCGCATTGTCCTACAAATTGAGTGGTACGTTTTCCCAGTCCTACGCTTGGAAGTTTTTAACAGCTGCTAACTCCTTTAGCTGCCACTATTGAAAATTTTCGCAGAGAAAAAAGTTTTTCGTCTCGGCAATCTGAAGCTACTCACGAAGTTTCAGCCTGTTAGTAATCAGAAAAAAAATCCTTTGAGGGATACTAGACCAGAAGTTATATGTGATAATTATCATTTTATGTTTATTAGGTACTATTGAATATCATAAAAGTTTCAATTACTCTAAGTATTTGAATAAACTATTTAAATACTGAGTATGGCGTTGTATTATAGGCGACGGTAGCCACCTACCATCAAGTGGAGCGTCAGCCTGTCTGTCGATCTTAACATAAAAAAGATGCAGCAAAACTTACCACTAGAAAAGTGTTTCTTAATTTTGAGATCAATCCTATCGGATTTAGTATATACAAAAAAATATACAAGGCAAAATAGCAAACAATGCATTATACAAGGAAGTCACAACGTTACTATCTGCATTGTAATTATTTTCTGTCATAAAATTTCAAAATCAAATTGCTTTGTCACGGATTGTAAAAAGTGAATTTTATATGCCACTTTCAAATCTTAATTTTTATATACCTACTAGCTGTTGCCCCCGACTTCGTACGCGCTATAGTTCTTTTTTTGAAAATCCCAAATGAACCTAACATTTTTCTAGGATAAAAAGTACTTATCCTATTTATGTCAATTCAGATTATTAATCAGATGGTTAGGGAGCCCAATGTGTAGTCACTCGAGCGTCGTGGGGACCTATTGGACTTTGAAGATTTAATGGTAAGAAGAAAAAAGGTTATATGAAGTTTTTCATTTCAGCGGTGGGGTGAGCGTCTACAGGCGTTTAAAATTTTGTAGGCGCTGTATTTTAAAAAATCCTCCATATAATCATCAGATTAAGAATCAGCACGATTAGGAATTTAGGCTGAACCGTCTGTATGAAAATCTGACGCGCTCGAGTATTACAAAATGAGAATCGTCAAAAATATTTTTTGCATTTTCAAAAATCTGCCACGAGCTTGCGTTACATCTGAATCGTCTGAATTTTAAATGGGAGCTTAGTTTAGGTTCCCTTAACATTCCCTCTGAAAATCTGACGCGCTCGAGTTGTATTTAATATTTTACCCCACCCCCGCCAACTCCACCAACCAAACCGTCAGATTAATACATATCCGTTATCGGAAACACGTGGGGAATATACATTGGCAATATCTGACGCGCTCGAGTAAATCCAAAAATCCCCTCTTTGGGCTCCCCTACCAAGATTGTGTTGCTCTACTAGCAAAACAAATTCCAATCCGCTAGTGTTTTGGATAAAATCTATTGTTTCTTATATAGAAGGAAATAATGGTCATTTATAAAAAAACTTAAAAACAGCCTTTTTGTGCTGTCTTTTGCTCGCGACTTTTTTTTAGATATTAAAACACAGGCTTTTTGTGCGTCTTATGAGGAATTTCTTATATAATACGCTTTTCGTTTATATGTTTTTATTAAACAAAAGCTATAAATGCACTTGGTTTTTAATTTCACTAATTTTATTTGTGTAAACAAATTATTTTTTTGTGTCTACCCAAAGAGCTTGGGTAAACCCGGGTAAACCTGAGTTTACTTATTCTTTTAGTATTATTAGTACCCTAGTCACATGACCACTGCGAAGCTTTTTGTCTTTTGTATTATTTATTAGTTTAAGGGCCTCTTTCACAAACTACAATTAACGTGTTGATTAGTTACTTTTAAAAATAATTTTCTGTTTTATTGAATTATGCACTCGGATTACTGCATCATTCGATAGGCGATTTTTTTATTATTATTTTCTTTTTAATGTTTGGGACGTTTACCGTACAAACAAAGGTATATTAGCTAAATTATTACCGGTGACAGGTGACTTTAAGTGACGGTTTAGCCTACTTGACGTTGGTGATAGAGGCGCTTAGTTTTATTATTTACTAGCGACCCGCTCCCGGCTTCGCCCAGGGTGCAATTTTTTTACGTAAGAACCTTCCCTGATTATCCTCTATCCATGAGTGAAGACAGAATTAAAATCGGTCCAGCCGTTCTCCAGTTTTGCGCTTAGCAACACATTTAGGGATTCATTTTTATTTATACATCCTTCCATCCTTTCCAAGGTTAGGCGGTACTTCACTGCGAGACAGCTTCTCGACTTATACAGAGCACAAGTCCGATCCTGCATGGAGTATTGCTGCCACCTCTGGGATGGTTCTGCCCTATATCAATTGGCTGCACTGGACTCGATTGAAAGGCGAGCTAAAAAACTCATTGGCAACGACACCCTTGTGGAGTCTCAGCTTCAAAGCCTGCAGCATCGCCGAAAAGTAGCATGTCTATCGATTTTCTATCGTCTACACCATGAAGAATGTGTGTCCATCCTATGGGATCTGATCCGGCCAGAGCCGTTCCACTTGCGGAACACGAGGCGCAGGCGGGGGTTTCATCCCTTCGTGGTTGATGTTCCCCGGTCACGCACGAAGCGTTATAGTTCCACCTTCCTTGTCCGAACTGCTAAGGAGTGGAACTCATTGCTTGCGTCCGTGTTTCCCCAAAATTACAACCTCGGGGTCTTCAAGTCTAGGGTAAATGGGCACTTAATAGGTAAGCGTGGTCCATCTTTGGCCGCATCTGCACCTAACATCAAGTGAGATCGCGGCCAAGCGCTGCTTCGATATAGTACAAAAAAAAAACATTTTCATTTATACAGAAGATTTAGGTTTGACTTTAAAGTTTAGAGAAGTGAGACACCTATTAAGTTAGTAAAGTTAATATATTAAAAGATCTAATATTTCAAACATATTTATTTCATATTTCTACTAATAATAGTTGTTTACTACAAGATTGTCAATCGTATGCGCCTGTATATATGTTATCGTATTCTGCCCGCAATAGCCACCACAATTGTTACCGCAATATCCACCGCAATTGTCACCGCAATAGCCACGATCACGGCTACGGCTACGGCTACGGCTACGGCTACGGCTACGGCTCCGGCTACGTTTGCGCTTACGGCTACGGCTACGGCTACGTTTGCGCTTACGGCTACGGCTACGTTTGCGCTTACGCTCACGGCTGCTGTCGCTGTCGCTGTCTGTGGATGAAAAAGGATTTTAGTTGATCACTAATTAAAAAGTTATGTGAAATTAAATAAATCTTTCTTATCAGGTACTAATATTGAGTTACGTACATTTGTGTGAATATTATGACATTATTAGTCGTAATTATAAGCTGTAACCATTGAACGATCTTAATATTAAAAGGTGATTAAAAACAGTAAAAAGTAGTATAAATATATAAATCTGACATATATAGTAACCATTTGATCATTTTAGAAATCATTTCTATGATAAAGAACGATATTTTGCTAAAAGACAATCATTCAATCATAACGGTGTTAACTTTTAAAAATATTTTCATTTAGAACGTACATACTTCGAAATTTTGCTTCATTTGTTTTAAAATATTTAAGTGAACTGTACTTTTAAGCTAAATTTTACTCAGCACATCGAGGGGTTTAAGTTGGACCAAAGTTCACATAGTTACGAAGTTTTATCAAAATCGGTTAAGTTGTTTAGGAATCAAAACCAATACATGCCCGCGACTTCGCCCGCGTAAAAAAATATATAAAAACCTATTCTCAGACCTACCAAGTGTACATATAAAATTTCGTCAAAATTAGAAATCATATTCTGTTATATTGAATTATACACTCGGTTTACTGCATCATTCGATAGCCGATTTTTTTAAATTATTTTTGATTTAATGTTTGGGACGTTTTCCGTATAAACAAAGGTATATTAGCTCCATTATCCCCGGTTACCGGTGACTTTAAATGACATTTTGGCCTTCTTGACGTTTGAGAAACAGGCTCAAAACGTGAATTTTGAATAATAAATCTGTAAGGGTATTGTATGTATGTATGTATGTTCCTCCATAACTCAAGTGATTTTCATTAAATTTGGTAGATAAACATTTAGACGTACAGGACACAGGATAGGCTACTTTTTTCTTTTTCAACGCGGACGAAGTCGCGGACGCCAGCTATTAAAATAATAAATGAATTGAAAGAGTAAATGAGTTGAAAGATAAAAGTAAGAAAGATAAATGTGAAGATTGAATGTAATGTTTGCCCCATTTTAAAAAGCGTTATTATTCAAAACTAACCTATGTTGTTTACATAATCTTCAAGGTCGTAAGCATTTATGTATGTTGAAAATAATTTTACTTTTTTGTGTGAACCTTGCTTAGCCAAGAATGATACTAAGTCGATATCTGAAAAGAACAACCATCATGTAATAAGGTAGGTATAACCCTAATTACTGGAAATTATATATGAATTATCTGCCTCAAAGGAAACTTCCTTTTAGTAGGGGAGCCCAAGAGGGGATTTTGGGATTTACTCGAGCGCGTCAGATAAAAATTTATATACTACTCGAGCGCGTCAGATTTTCAGAGGGGATGTAAAGTAAACCCAAACTAAGCTCCCGTTTAAAATACAGTCGATTCGGATGTAACGCAAGCTCGTGGCAGCTTTTTGAATATGCAGAAAAGTTTTTTGGCGATTGCCATTTTTAATTACTCCTTTAATACGGAAAAGGACAGAGAGCCGGGTTTGTTTACTTTGTTTGCCTTGTCTTCTTGGCTGTTACCTGGATATATATAATGTTTACCAGATGCGTATTTTCAGCATTCAATACAGAGAATTTGCAGTACATAATTCATATAAACTATACTAAATATTTTATTATATAACTAAACATTAGGGATCAAAGCTCAAATTCTAAAATTAATAGATTACTGAAAAAGCCTTACTTTTGTATGAAGCTTTTTTTTTTATTTTTTCCTAACTGTTTCGAATAACATAACATTTTATATTCCGAAACTTGCCAAATGTTCCTCACTTTTGGAATCTTACCTTGGTCATTCAGAGTTGCTGAAATAGCTTTATTTAAAACTTCAAGGAATATGTATTTAACAGCTTCTGGTAACAGATTTGTTATGTATCCATTTATCAAGCCGTAAGATATTACAAAGTTCTCCGCCTCAAGTATGGAAATATCTGTAATCCTAGAAAACAGTAAATATTAACTCAAGTCTCTTTGACGCTGCTTCTTTGCGGTCTCCACAATGGCTAGGATTTACGAAAAAGTACCCCTGAAATTTTTTTTCTACTAAGCGCCTCTTTCACAAACGTCAAGTAGGCCAAACTGTCATTTAAAGTCACCGGTAACCTGGGATAATGGAGCTGATATACCTTTGTTTATACGGTAAACGTCTCAAACATTAAATAGAAAATAATAATAAAAAATCGGCTATCGAATGATGCAATGAAAATTATTTCTAAAAGTAACTAATCAACACTACGTGTAGTTTGTGAAAGAGGCCCTAAGACTACTAAGTTTATCCATGATAGATGATCATGATCAGGCCTTAAATGATTTTGAAGCCCATTGAAAAATCAATGCATTTCTTCAAATAAACCTTAAAAAATTTGCATTTATACATTTTTATAAGTGAAAATTCAAAACGACAAAAGAAATTCTAGGCTGAAAATTGCCAAATACACAACTTTTTAGAAACTACATTTTGATTCCTAAATCAAAAAACTATGTCATACCACCGAGGCGAGGAATTAAAAAAAGAATACCTCGGAACTGTAGCTTCAATCTTGCCGACACTCATGGACAAGTTTTTCGTTTTTCTGGTCATTTTCTCTTTCGGTAAATTTAATTCCATTTGGACTAAAAAGTCTTTGGTTTGGATTGTAAAATTATTTTGTTTTATCACACCTCTAAATTCGTGGCTGAGTGTTCCTCGTATCTGTAAAACGCTTTGTAATATAAGCGACAATTCGTTTATATCCATAAAGAAGTTTACAAAATAACTATAATGAAACGCCCGAACAGAAACCGCACTGTTCTCATCTCTTCCTTATAAAATCATTTATAATATTAATTATTTGACACGTTTGGTCTAGTGGCTTGTAACCCTAACTGTTAACCAAACGATCGCGGGTTCGAATCCCGCTAGGGGCAAATGTTTATATGTTAACATTTTACCCTTGTACCTGAGTTATAGATATGTATATATGTTTTGTATTTATAAATATGTATTTATTTACAAAAAAAAAGTAATCAACTAATCTTAACTAACTAATTAGGTAAGTAATCTATGTAGTATATCAACTGTCTGGTATCCATAATACCAGCATTAGTTGCTTACTGTGGTGGAACTAGATGGTGCTGTGTGGAACGTGTGAATATATGTATTTATTTATTACTAGCTGGCGCCCGCGACTTCGTCCGCGTTGGTAAAAAGAAAAAAGTAGCCTATCCTGTGTGCCGTACGTCTAAATGTTTATCTACCAAGTTTCATGAAAATCAGTTAATTCGTTTAAGAGTTATGGAGGAACTTACATACAGAAAAAAAATGGTCAATTTAATTTCAGTATCATGTAAATTGTAAAAATGGTCAATTTTGTTTCAGTATCATGTATAGAGCCTATAAACACGATATCTCTGAAAACAAAGTACCTTACTCCATGACCAACCCTTACAGATTTATTATTAGTATATTGATTATTATCAAATTTATCAAAATTATAAATTAAAGTCTTGTCTTTTGTGTGTGTGTCTTTGTGTCTTTTCGCAAGACATTTGCATCGGAAACCACTAGAAACCAATATATGGAACCATTTAAATAAGAAAAATTGTATACACTTAATAAATATGGACGTCTATCGACATTTACCTGCACCAAACTGAATTTAATTGTATCCCTTATTTTAAGTCTATTGAGCTTGAACGGCCCGCCCTTGTTCGCCGAATACGCAGTATCCAATCCGTATATTCTCATATTGTTAAATGACAGTTTTAAACGTTCGTTACTTATGTTGTCTTTCTAAAACATAAATTTAATTATATCGCACCTTCGGCAAGACAAGGGAGTGCACAGACTAATCGCCCGAATTTATCTCGCCGACTTAATCGGGTCGGGCGACTTGTGAAGTTTTATTTTATTTATTATTTTTATAGATTAGTCGCGGCATAACTGCACTTTTTGTAATTAGGAGAGCCATTTAAAGTTAATTTTTTTGCATTCATTATCGTATTCTTCTGCTTATATTGCTTTTAAACAATTCTTCATCAAATAAGCCCAGTCTTGTAAATATTTTTTAATCTAATAATGTTCTTTAAGACATTTCTGCATATATTGTTATGTTATTGTTATTGTTTATGTTTATTGCACGTTACAATGGGCGGTAATTTTCTTTTTTGAATTTTTATCTGATCAGCGACTTAGATTGCCCAACTGAGCAAGGATAGAAAACATATTGACGGTCGAACTATGGCTTGTAGATTTCTTGATTATGAAAACAAAATTACAAAAAAAAACCTGCCAAAAAATTTCAGCAACTTGTCATACGCTGAGTAGAAGAAAAAAAAATTCCTTACTGTCTCGTTCCATTTAGTTTCATAATCTTTTAACTTTAATTCACCACTGGTTTCTTTTATGATTAGCTTGTTAACATTTTTAATAATAACCAAGGCAAATTAAGCCATAGATCGGCAATCAGGGGAAATAAATCGTGTAGTTTTGAAAATTGGTAGAATTATACTTTACGGTATCCAGATTAACATACTAAAAGTCCTCAAGGGTGGGGGTTGTGCTAAGGGTGTAAGGGGGGGTTGAAGGTACCTTTTTTGGGGTTTTTGCTCATATCACGAATATCTGTAGGAATAGCATTATGATTACTTCTGACAAAAGTTTCTACATGAAATTGTCTACAAATTTAGATATATTCATTTTTACTCTACGATCAATACTTTAGGGACTACAGGCTGTGTAAGTTTACAGATATATAAAAATAGACGATTTCAGCAAACGGTGTCGTTTTTTTTTTCGGCGTTATTTATCGCCATTTTTAGTTTAGTATAAGCAAGCTTAGTCATCGGCCTACCCAACATAAAAAAACCCCATGAAGATCCATGGAGAATTCTAAACAAAAAAGATGATAATGTAAACAAGGTCCGAGGGTTCAAGATACCGTGTGCCCTTAAGCAACGAAGGGCGTCAGCGGGTCGTGGATGGTGAGGTTGAGGTCCATGCATACCACTGAGGCTGAATCGACGTCTTTTCTACTGCATATACAAACAGGCCAAGATTTATAGCTCAAAAATGGGTTCGATCCGCAAAAAATCCTGCTATTTGATTTTTCGATTGGATTATGTCAGAGACTGTCTCCCAAGTATAAATCCAAGTTTGTGTCGCTTGAAACCGCGAGCGTTAGCCGCCATCTTGAGAAACGCCTTTTTGCAAATATCTCGGCAACGGTGAGTTTTACGTTAAAAATTGTAAGAATCTTTTTTGTAGAGAATAAAGCTTCCCATCGTTTTTATTTGAAATGTTTTTCTCTACTGTTAATATTTGCCGATATATGGTCGATTAAAAAAACCAAATTTTTGTTTTTGAAAAATATTTCGATAAATTTTAGAAATACGAAAAAAATGTGATAATCAAAGTTGTAGAGCATAAATTTTTCTATACTTTTTGTAGGAAACTTTTTTTTGTAAAATCAATAGTTGCTGAGTTCTACCGCAATTAAAGTTTCCGTCAGGTAAAAAAAAAACAGCTACGGCAACTTTTATGAAAAGCAACACAAGACAGAAATATAAAATATAAGTTTCCCATTTGAAATTGCGGCATTAAATTTTTTTTGGTAATTTTTTTTTCGGTAATTTAAAAAAAAAGATTTTCTTTTATTTTACTTTACTATTAATTGCGGTAGAGCTCAGCAACTATTGATTTTACAAAAAAAAGTTTCCTACAAAAATTATAGAAAAATTTATGCTCTACAACTTTGATTATAACATTTTTTTCGTATTTCTAAAATTTATCGAAATATTTTTCAAAAACAAAAATTTGGTTTTTTTAATCGACCATATATCGGCAAATATTAACAGTAGAGAAAAACGTTTCAAATAAAAACGATGGGAAACTTTATTCTCTACAAAAAAGATTCGTACAATTTTTAACGTAAAACTCACCGTTGCCGAGATATTTGCAAAAAGGCGTTTCTCAAGATGGCGGCTAACGCTCGCGGTTTCAAGCGACACAAACTTGGATTTATACTTGGGAGACAGTCTCTGACATAATCCAATCGAAAAATCAAATAGCAGGATTTTTTGCGGATCGAACCCATTTTTGAGCTATAAATCTTGGCCTGTTTGTATATGCAGTAGAAAAGACGTCGATTCAGCCTCAGTGGTATGCATGGACCTCAACTTCACCATCCACGACCCGCTGACGCCCTTCGTTGCTTAAGGGCACACGGTATCTTGAACCCTCGGACCTTGTTTACATTATCATCTTTTTTGTTTAGAATTCTCCATGGATCTTCATGGGGTTTTTTTATGTTGGGTAGGCCAATGACTAAGCTTGCTTATTCTAAACTAAAAATGGCGATAAATAACGCCGAAAAAAAAAACGACACCGTTTGCTGAAATCGTCTATTTTTATATATCTGTAAACTTACACAGCCTGTAGTCCCTAAAGTATTGATCGTAGAGTAAAAATGAATATATCTAAATTTGTAGACAATTTCATGTAGAAACTTTTGTCAGAAGTAATCATAATGCTATTCCTACAGATATTCGCGATATGAGCAAAAACCTCAAAAAAGGTACCTTCAACCCCCTCTTACACCCTTAGCACAACCCCCACCCTTGAGGACTTTTAGTATGTTGATCTGGATACCGTAAAGTATAATTCTACCAATTTTCAAAACTACACGATTTATTTCCCCTGATTTTTCTTATTTTCTCAGGCTATAAAACGATTCAGCCAATCACGTGTACTCGCCACAATTTCTTTTTCTTGTTTGCTAAAAATATAAAAGAAATATCGTCTGTTTTTTTTCATTCTTACATTTTTCTTACATAAAAATTCAAACAAGTAAAGATATTTAAATCTTATAATTAGAAAAAGCACTTGAAATACATGGAAAGCGTTAAAATTAAAATAATAAAGTACAAACCAGTACTGGATAGCTTTAGGGCCAAATATGTGTCTAGGATTTATGTAGTTAAACACAGCTCCTTTAATTTTAGGAATAATATCTTGACAGATACGAGAAGCCATAATACTTTGGAGTTGGTGTTCTGAAAAGATAAAAGATAAAAGATAAAAGATAAAAGATAGAAGATAGAAGATAGAAGATAGAAGATAGAAGATAGAAGATAGAAGATAGAAGATAAAAGATAAAAGATAAAAGATAAAAGATAAAAGATAAAAGATAAAAGATAAAAGATAAAAGATAAAAGATAAAAGATAAAAGATAAAAGATAGAAGATAGAAGATAGAAGATAGAAGATAGAAGATAGAAGATAGAAGATAGAAGATAGAAGATAGAAGATAGAAGATAAAAGATAGAAGATAAAAGATAAAAGATAAAAGATAAAAGATAAAAGATAAAAGATAAAAGATAAAAGATAAAAGATAAAAGATAAAAGATAAAAGATAAAAGATAAAAGATAAAAGATAAAAGATAAAAGATAAAAGATAAAAGATAAAAGATAAAAGATAAAAGATAAAAGATAAAAGATAAAAGATAAAAGATAAAAGATAAAAGATAAAAGATAAAAGATAAAAGATAAAAGATAAAAGATAAAAGATAAAAGATAAAAGATAAAAGATAAAAGATAAAAGATAAAATATGCACTAGTCACTTTGTGTCATAGTAGATTTGAGTGCTCGACTCATTATGTAGTAGTCAATTTAAGCTGTAGGCAAAAATCAAATGTAGTCAGATTGTGTTCTAGACAGCCCAAGACCAACCCTCGTCCTCATCCATATCAAATACTGAAAATACGCCGTAATAATTAGAAACACGCGCAATCTCTCCGAGCACTTGGCAATCACCCGTCAACACGTGGTCAACACAAAGACTCGCAACGGCCGGCGGGTCAACGGCTTTGATGTGTAGACACACCTTTAGATATAATTGAAGACGTGAGTGGATGAAGGTAGTATGTCGCATAATTCCGATTTTGAATAAATCGAGGTTAGTTTTATTTTTAATTTTTGAGATGTCGCCACGGAACTGACTTTTGAACTAAATCTAACTAACTAAATCTATCTAACTAAACTAAACTAAACTGATACAAAGTTGTGTAAACAACCTAAAATATTAATGGTATGATAGCAATTAAACACATCTACTATTTAATTAAAAAAAAGTGAACATAGCTCCCTTTTCCATTAACAAAACTTTTCTGCACTCTTTGCTTTTTAAAATTAACTGTACATAACACCTTTTTCAACTTTTTATTTTCGAAAAATGTCTTAAATCAATGATCTTAAGGTCTATAATCATTCATATGGACATATTTCCTCCATCAACGCAAAAAAACCAAAAAACCCAAAAATGCGACATAACATTTTCATCCACTCACGTCTTGAATTATTATGTAACATTATTTAAATGGGCGATTTTTTTATGTTAAGGTCAGCATAGGCTAACGAATCACTTGATGATATGTGGCTATAACACAAGCAATACAACACCACAGCACAGACTATATCAGGATTGAGGATATAAGATTTGAAAGGGATAGAGAAATGGGCTCTGGCATCCCTTACTCACTCGTCGAAACAAAACAGCACACGTGCTGTTTTGTTACTGCCGTTAGACGGGCTGCCCAAATGACTGCGAACCACAGTGCTCTGTCACTGATTTAATTATATAGAGCGATCACAACTATGGGCTATGTGTTAATATTTCTAACATGAGTAATAAAATATTTAAACTCACTTTGGAAGTCAGTGAAATATGGTGCTATTACTGGCGGTGAACCAGAACCTGGACTAAAAATCTGCAATGAATTTTAAAAAAATAGACTAAAAAACATTATAATTAGACGAAGAATATATTTATATTAAACCTGGGCTGGTAATATCTGAACAACACTTAAGCTATGGGCTTATTAAGATAGCGCAAGGGAAGCTGAAAAAAATTAATGAAAAATATGTCCAATTTCCATAATTTATTGATAATTAGAAAAAGTGTTTAGCTTTATAACAAAAAATTATAACTACCTCAACATCAAATTTGCAGCCGTCAATTGAAACTGTATAATCCCCAATAGACACGGAATTATCATTCAATATTGTTAGAAATGTTCCTTTTAAAGTGCAATTTTCGGCTACTATACTGTAAAATATTTGAAATATTCTTATTATTTAAAATAATGGTGATCATAGAATTAAATTCACTTTAAAAAAATGCTAGCCGTGCAAATCTACAACTCAAGTCTATAACTCAAGATTTTGTACTCAAAATTCAAATGGTATGTTGCCATTAAGCCATTAATGGCTGTTTCATAAACTGGGCAGCCACCTCTTACAGAACACAATCGAGAAATAACATCACATGTCCTCTCAAGTAGTCAAGGTTCAAGTAGCCTAATTTAACACATGCCAAAAAAAAATCGAACAAAACTCATGCAAGCAGTCTCTTAGACTGTCAGATTAAAATAGAGATTTTTTTTATATATATTTTATATCAGGAATCACAATATTGTCTTACCATTTACCATAAATATTGGATAGTTTAGAAATTTATTTATTTAATTTAAATTTATTTATTTATTTAAATATCTTCACACATTCCACACAGCACCATCTAGTTCCAAAGTAAGCAAGTAATGCTTGTATTATGGATACCAGACAGTTGATATAATACATAGATTACTTTTTTTTTTGTAAATACATACATATTATAAATACAAAACATCCATGACTCAGGTACAAAGGTAAAATGTTCACATAAAACATTTGCCCCTAGCGGGATTCGAACCCGCGACCGTTTGGTTAACAGCTAGGGTTACTAGCCACTAGACCAAACGTGTCGTCAAACTTAATAAAGTTAATTGTGTCAAAAATTAATAACGTATTCACAAGTTCATTCATACTTGCACTAACCTCAAGTTACCATTACTTTCAACCTGTCGGAAGCTAAAGGGCGAATATTTGTATGGATCTTGTTCAATTCCAGGGTCCAGCAATACACTATCATTTCTGAATAATAGATAAAATGAATCCATAATAATTTTTTCCAAACTAGTTTCAAGCAAAATAACTTTAGATGTTAATGTATAGGTAACATTTGACTTCTTGAACGAAGGCAGTTCCCTTAAATACAAATCCGTTATGAGCCTGAAAAGACGATGGAAGAATATTTATCTTTTTTTTTAATAGATTTTTTTTGAGTTTATATAATATATAATAATAATAATAATAATCAATAATAACTACAAATACGTTCGTTGGCCCGTTCTTGAAAATAACATTGTGAGCTAAAGCTACAACTAGAATAATATATAGAATTGCCTCTAAAATTGTATATATCTTAACAATTATATTTAAAACTAATACTTACATTTCAAGGATATTATCTTTTAATAGTAATCCTTTGGTCAGTAAATTGAGATCCTCTGGACCTTTCGTATACACATTTAGACCCTTGATTGCATTCATTTCTTCTAAAACCTGTATGTTTACAAAAAAGAACATTTAATAAAAGTATAAGTTTATAGAATCATCAACATATTGGTGCATCTATTTTCTAAAGTAATTAATTCCTTTTGGGTGCGATTGGGAACCGATAGAAAACGATTTTTAGTATGAAATAGTTAATTAAGTATGGGAATTCAATAGGTATATCTTCTTAAAAAATACTAACTGAAGACAATGAGGATTCGATTGATGACTTGTGCTTTTCCCATATATTTTCGAAGATGTTGTGTAAATCTGAAAGCGAATACAAATTCGATGTATTTTAAATCAAAACCACATTATCATATTTTGTGATTCATTTCTATTTATTACTGTAAAATGTAATAGAAGTTACAATAACTTACAATATTTAAATGAACTTACGAGAGTAACCTTTGCATTATGGGAATTTCCGTTATTTATTTTAACAGTGCAGGGAGATACCAGAAATACATAATATCATAGATAATGACTGTCTAGTTAGAAGCATGTGCAGGAAAATGAACTGTATAAAGGATTAGTTCAAAGATCATTTACCCAGACTCAACTGGCTCACAACTGAACCTTAGACTGGGTTTTGATAGAAAGGTCATATCAAAATCAAGCCATCAAGGCATGGCAAATTTTGTGAACACACTTTGGCTTACATTATGGGTGGAAATACTACACACAGTCGGGGGACAAGCTGTTGAAATTCAAAGCGATGGACTCAAAACCTTAATGATCTACGATCTGTGACTGTAGAGTACTACAGCAACTACAACTTGGTTACGTTGATATTTGCGCGGACCGAGCGACAGGGTGACGAAGGTTCAAATCTCGCACGGGAAGTTGTCCGTGGGGAAGTTGGAAATGAGGGTATAGCTACAACAGGGCCTATGGTAGGGGAGCCCAAGAGGGGATTTTTGGATTTACTCGAGCGCGTCAATTATTGCCAATGTATATACCCCACGTGTCTCCGATAACGGATATGTAGTAATCTGACGGTTTGGTTGCGGGGGTTGGTGGGGGTGGGGGTAAAATTTTAAATACAACTCGAGTGCGTCAGATTTTCAGAGGGGATGTTAAGTGAACCTAAACTAAGCTCCCATTTAAAATTCAGACGATTCGGATGTAACGCAAGCTCGTGGCAGCTTTTGAAAATTCAAAAAATATTTTTGACGATTCTCATTTTGTAATACTCGAGCGCGTCAAATTTTCATACAGACGGTTCAGCCTAAATTCCTGATCGTGCTGATTCTTAATCTGACGATTATATGGAGGATTTTTTTAAATACAGCGCCTACAAAATTTTGAACGCCTGTAGACGCTCACCCCACCGCTGAAATGAAAAACTTCATATAACCTTTTTTCTTCTTACCATCCAATCTTCAAAGCCCAATAGGTCCCCACGACGCTCGAGTAACTACACATTTAGCATCGTGGGCTCCCTAAGCCTAACCATAATATAATATGCGCACAATAGCTTATATCGCGCACAGTGCTTATTGAATAAATTTAAACAAACTATTGTTGATGTAAAACTTACCACTAGAAAAGTATTTCTTAATTTCCTGATCAATCCTTTCGCATTTACTATGTACAAAAAAATATACAAGACAAAATAGTAAAAAATGCATTACAGAAGAAAGTCTCTCAATGAAACTATATGCTTTGCAATTATTTTTCTGTCGTAAAATTTCAAAATCTAATTGCTTTTTCGCGGAATGTAAAACAAAAGTAATTTTGTAATGTAACATTGAATTTTTTTTTAAAAAAGGCAGCTGTAATGATTTAATGATTTAAAGGCTTCTAATGAAAAAAATATGGAGTATTGCAAAAAAAATGGATTATTGCATTTGAGCTCAAATTAAGGGATAAAAAATGGAAAATTGCCCGTCATCTTGTTTTTCAGCAAAAACGTTAATTTTTAACATTGCCATCACTAAGAAAAAAAAATCGCAGCGCTTTGAAACTTTCAGGGTTATTTCAGGGCCCTTTGAGTTTGGAAAGCTATAGAAAATATCTTTCGTGTCTGCATTATTTGCAGTTATTCCAAGGTATCCAAATATCCTTAAATTTGTAATTTTTTACCTTTTTTTCGGTCAACGTTTTCGGTTTGAAAAAATTTTTTTCAACCGGTGGGGAATGTTTTATGTATGTACACCTACGAGTATGTTCACCTAGGTGTACTACGGGACTTTTTATTACCCGTGGTCCACCTATCAGTATATGACCTCTTTACTCCACTTTAACTGTCATATTCAAGAAAAGTGTCAGATTTCTGTGGGATTTTCAAAAAACCAACTACAGCGCTTATGAAGTCGCGGTAACAATCATATAAAATAAAACTATTATAAATTGAGAAATGTACATATTGATTTATTGAGCCAAACATAACATGGCAAACTCTTTATGGCAATTGAGAGACAATATATTTATTTATAGGTATTTTAGAAGATTTTTTTATATCTTAAAACACGTCTTCTGAGTGTGTTTTGAAAAAATCCTTTGGTGTTACATTTTTAGAATACTCTTTTTCTGTAAAAAATAAAATATTAATTAGGATTATATATGAGATAAACTTAATTGTACTGATCGCTCAACAATAATAATGGTAGATAACAATATCTTATTCTCACCTCGGCTTTTTTGTTTTTGGTGTTACTTTTTGTTCTGTAAAAATATAATCAAATTTAAAATATATAATTTAATGTAAAAATATATAATTTGAGATATATTAAACTGATAATCTTGATCTCTCAATAATAATAATTTATAAAAAAAAACAATATCTTTATACCTCGGTCATTGACGCAATTTGTAATATTTCCTTTGGTATTGCATACTTAAAAAACGTTTCGTCTATAAAAAATAACAATAAATTAGTCTATTTACTGTCTGTTCGCGATAAACTCAAAAACTACTGCACCGGTTTTCATGCTGTTTTCACCAATGGATAAAGTGATTCTCGAGGAAGGTTTTAGTATATAATTTACAAAGATACGCAGGCGCAGTCGCGGGCAGCAGCTAGTTTGAAAATAAAAATCAACCGATCTCTCAACATAGATGACAATTATCTTATTTTGTTTTGGTGTTAATGTTTTTTTTTTTTTTGTAAAATAATAATATTAAATTAGGCTTATATTTAAGATATAATAAATTGATACTGTTGGTCTCTCAATAATAATAATTTATTAAGAAAAACCATACCTACCTCGATCATTGTTGTTAGTAATTATTTGTAATACATCCTTTAGTAGTGCATACTTAAAAAACGTTTCGTCTGTAAAAAAAATAACAATAAATAAGGTTTATATTTGAGAAATAATTCTAAACTACATTATACCGATCTTTCAACAAAAATATAGATAACAATATTTTGTACCTCGAATATTGTTCAAATTTTCTAAAACTTCCTTCGGTAGTGCATGCGCAAAAAACGATTCATCTGTAAAAAATAATATACAGATAACAATATATTGTTCCTACTTAGGAACAATAGTGAAATTCCACTACTGTAATTTTTTTGTAAAATTTCCTTCGGTAGTGCGTTCTTTTAAAACGTTAGTCTATAAAAAAAACACATAAAAATTAGGGCGTGCATTTGAGACATAACCCATTAAGTGAAAATCAAAAAATGTTCGAAAATGATATTTTTCAATAAACGTACTTCTTTAACCTCTAAAATTATAGCTTAATGTTAAAATGTTGTGATTCGTTAATACTTAAGAAAAGTATCATAACATTACTTAATGAATTTTCCACTTAGGGTGTTTTACCTTTAAGGGTACAACATATTGTAACAACATCTTGCACCTAGACTATTGTGAAAATTTTCCAAAATTTTACCAAAAACTACATTGTACCAAACTTTCGACAATAATATAATATCTACATATAAAATATATTATACCTCCGCTAGCGTCGAAATAATTTACTTGTATGACTGGTGTTACACGCTTAATTTTTTTTTTGTCTGTAAAAAAAAATATAAATTGGGCTTGTATTTGAGAAATAATAAACTACATTGTGCTGATCTTTCCATCATAATCTATTACATATGAATTATAAATCGGCCATTGTTGTAAAAATTATAACAATATTATCGGCTGTTTGTATGTGGTGTTTAATTCTTAGAAAAAAAATCTAAAAAAAACTAATAAATTACTTAGGCTTACACTGGAGGGATAATAAACTGTATTGTACTAATCTCTCAATAATAACATTCATAGATAACAATATCTTATACCTCGGCTTTTTGCTTTTGGTGTTACATTCTTAGGGAACTTCTTTTCTGTAAAAAATAATAATAAATTGGGGTTACACTGGAGAGATAATAAACTGTATTGTACCAATCTCTCGGCAATAATATTAAGATAAAAATTTCTTATACCTACCTCGGTTTTTTATCTTTGGTGTTCCATTCTTAGGAAACTTTTTCTCTGTAAAAAAATTGTAATAAATTAGACTTACACTGGAAAAATAATAAGCTGTAATGTACTAATCTCGCGACAATAAAAGAGATAACAATATTTTATACTTACCTCGGCGTTTTTTCTTTGGTTTTACATTCTTCTTTTTTTCTATAAAAAATAATAATATTGTGGGTTTACATTTAAAAAAAATATATATAAAAATGGTGCCCGTGACTTCGTCCGCATTGAACGGTGAAAGATATCCTATGTCCTTTCTGGTGTCCCAGACAACGTGTATGCAAAATTTCATGGTGATCGGTTCAGTAGTTTTTGCTTGAAAGCGTAACAAACAAACAAACAAACTCACTTTCTCATAATGATTAGTAAGGATATAATAATATATTATTATTCACATAAATGTATATTTTACATAGATGTATATATTTGTTATTATTTTGTTAATTAATACATAGTTAATAATTATGGATCTTCTATGTCTGAAATAAATGATTATTATTATTATTAATATACAAAAAATTACCTTTTTAAATATAAGTTTGAAGTTAGAGAAGAGGGTAATTTCATTACTGTATTGTATTAATTACTGTATTGTCAATTAAATTGTCGTTATTGATTTAAGTATTGTTAATTTAAGTGTTGTTTGTTAAAACAGTGAAAAATGTTATTTATTCATAAATAGGCTTCAAGAAAACGTCAAAAAAGTAGCCAATAACTAAAAGCCGTATACAGAAAGAAAGCTGGCAGCCTACCAGCGCTTATAGGATCCGATCCACGCAGGTAACCGGCGCAGGCATTTATATGAACAAGCACCGAGGACCTAGTGCGAGTTTTACTCTATCAAACTCGTCGAACGCGTAAATGTCAATTTGTATGGGAATGAAGCAGCGCTACACGTTAGCCACAACGTTAGCCACAAGGTGGCGCTGCTGCATTCCCATACAAATTGACATTTACGCATTCGACGAGTTTGATAGAGTAAAACTCGCACTAGGCCCTCCGGTAAGCGCCGAATGTCGCCGACAAGTTCCGACAATCTTCGACACGCGCCGATCAGCGCTGGCGCCGCCCGCATTTAAAGTTAATGGACGCTCTGCTTCAATCTGCTTGCTTTATGTAACTGTTACCAGAATGGACCAGCGCCGATAAGCGCTGGTAGATCGGCGCCGGCTACCAGTTTTCTTTCTGTATACGGCCTATCACAGAGGAGTGCCCAGAAATGCAACCTAAAATCAATGTCACTGGCGTTAACTGTAAATTTTCCCATGTGTCGGAATGAAACTGTGACAGATTGTGTCAATTTGGGATTACGAAACATTTAAATCGAGATGCGGCATTAATACTAGCGAAAGTGTGTTACAAAATACAACATACATTATACTAAATGTATATGTAGTATATGTATTTTATACTTTTGTCTAAACACACTTTTAAACACAGACAACACATTCCTTATTTCAAACGTGACTGTGACGATAGCGACGCTCTCAACAAGCGACAGTCACTTACTGTAGCTGGCGTGCAACAATGATATGTTAAGTAAGTACTAGATTGAGCACTCCCTACAATTTCTTGCTAAATTCATGTTCCAACGCGGAAGGTGCGCGGGGGATACGTCAAGTCGTAGACAACTGAATATTAATATGGCCGACCCGATAATCACGTCGGTTTTAACAAATTAAATATTAACCTATTAAACATTTCAATATTAATAAAACTTACGTATGGAACGTCACACCAGCAGTTTT
Organism: Synanthedon formicaeformis; assembly: GCA_945859745.1. Taxonomy (NCBI): domain Eukaryota; kingdom Metazoa; phylum Arthropoda; class Insecta; order Lepidoptera; family Sesiidae; genus Synanthedon; species Synanthedon formicaeformis. The sequence continues at coordinate 8,632,017 of OX243965.1, forward strand.
ACCAATATTTTTTGTTGTATTTTAGCAATATCTCATCACACAAGACGGCATTTTTATTGGTTTTGAAAATAATAACGCGCCTAATCTCTACGAGCGCGTATGACGGACTGTGAACGGATAGGACGTCGGAACTCCAATCACTTGGAACACTCATCGCGTCTTAAGTGTTCCATCTAGTACATAGTACTTAACATATCACTGGCGTGCAACTATAGTTGGGTATAGCGCCTGCGCTTAACCCATTGTTAAGAATTTTTGGTGTGTTTTTAATATGGCGCGAGGAGATTCGCCGCATCTTTGGATTACGTCAAAATTGTGCTAAACCATTGATTTCAAGCTATAGGTAGGTGGACCAGGGGCAATAGCCGGCCATAACATATTTGTAAATATAGATCACTACATACTCGTATAATAAAACAAGGCCTCCGCGGCGTCTGTCTGTCTGTCTGTTCGCGATAAACTCAAAATTTACTGCACCGATTTTCATGCTGTTTTCACCAATGGATAGAGTGGTTCTCGAGGAAGGTTTTAGTATATAATTTACATAGTTACGCGGACGAAGTCACAGGCAGCAGCTACTTAGATATAAATTACTTACTTTTATTATTTCGACCTTTAGAATTCTCATATTCCTTTACGTGTGTTCCATTATGTACAACTGTTTTGCACACTTTTTTAAACCGAGATTTACCAGGGCGTATTTGACACGTTTTGACTTTCACTAAGAATATTGAATATTAAAATTAATGTTAAACACATAGCTCAGTAAATAAGTACTGTAGATAAAATTAAGTCTTCTACTACATACTTGTAATGCTTGTTTAACCTTAAATTAAAGGCTCTTCAACAAAATTAAAATAAAAGAAACGAGTTCATGACATCAAAAATATAGTTTTATAAGGTTTTTATTGTACAATGACAAAATTACATAGGTACGTAATATCTTTTGTTTAATTAGCGCCTCTTTCGCCAACGTCTTGTAGGCTAAACCGTCACTTAAAACCACCTTTCACCGGGAATAATTTAGCTGATATACCTTTGTTTGTACGGTAAACGTCTCAAACATTAAATAGAAAATAATAATAAAAAAATTGCCAATCGAATGATACAGTAAACCGAGTGCATTATTCAATAAAACAGAAAATGATTTCTAAAAGTAACTAATCAACACTTTACTTGTAGTTGGTGAAAGAGGCGCTTAATCTTTGATAAAATGCATTAAATTTAAAAAAAGTCCTTAGCGACTCCAGAACTATATATTACCTATAAAAAACACAATTTGTCTTCCCCTTAAAAGCGGGTATAAAGAGAAATAGCCAATCCTAGATTTAAATTTTATCTAAGTAAACAAAGTCTAATTTAATTAATTTTTTTAAATAGATAAATACATTATAAATGAAAGTGACGACTGTAACAGAAAACATAATATAATGAAATTTTCTCGATAGAAAAAAATCTCCAAGTGAGCTCTCATTTGCATCGATTTTAGTTTTATTTTCAAAATGACACACATTACAAAGCTAAAAGTGTATCACTAATTTCACTTCACATATTATTTAAGGCTGTATGTAACAATTTTTCATTTGGCATTGTAGTTTACGAATAATTAATATTTAATACTTTCGGCACTTATAACATTTTTATTGAGCGAGATGCGCTATCTACGTATTTTGTGTCACTGTCATGTCCAAGTTGCCACGCGGGTGAAATTACAAATTTTGTTTGCTTTATACGCACTCTTAAGGCCAGTAAGGACTTGTAACTAGACATTACATACGAGTATAAACACATTACTTACGTATATTTTTTCTACCCTTAGATTTAGAATACTTATATTCCTTTACGTGTGTCCCATTATTTACAGTTCTTTTGCAAATTCTTTTAAACCGAGTTTTACCATTGCTTGGTACTTTCTGTATGTGGCACGTTTCAATATTCACTAAAAATATTAAATATCACAATTATTTGTAAACATATAGCTCAATAAATCTCCTCTGCTCGATTAGCTTAAAAACATGCCTGTTCCCCAAATAAATAAAACAATTGCTCTTTTTTTGTTTTAGAAAATATGCGTATAATCCACATGAAGTATACTCGTATTAATCGAATTTGTTCCATATAAAATTTCACGCAAGGATAGGTAAGCTATATTGAAAATTTACAAAAAATGAAAATGCAAAAAGGTGAAATATTCAAAATTAGATAAATCAGCCAATTTTCATTGAAAATGAATGAAACTTATTCCGTTCTCAAGGTCGTAAACGTGGCAATTGATTTCTATTTACATTTTTTTTTGTTTAATATTGTAGACCTATAAGCCAAAACCTTAGTCATGGAACAACAAAAGAAAACTGTTGAAAATATATAAATATACCATTGCCTTTGCCAGCGCTCTTTATGACAACATTGCCTTTGTCAGGGCCGTTTATGACAAAATCGCCTTTGTCGTCGCTGTTTATGACAACATTGCCTTTGTCAGCGCCGTTTATGACAAAATCGCCTTTGCCGTCGCTGTTTATAACAACTTTGCCGCTGCCATCACTGTTTATGACAACATTTTTCATTGATTCGCCTTTTATGTTTATGCCATTTGCATTAATATGAGTATAAAAGTTTGAAAGCTTGTGTGGCTTATCAGTTTCATTGGTTGGTTCGTAGTTAGACTTCAAAAAAATTGACTTCTCTGTATGTGTACGATGTTTCGGTTCTGAAAATATAACATAATTACTGTAACATAATTATTACAACTAATAATTCTCGTTTTAATTTAATTGTATATAGGTAGGTGTACCCCTACTGTTACTAAGGGGGTGGATTAGCCACTTGAAGGAAAACGTACTTTTAGTGACAATAGTGACCGTCGCCTATAAACTTTTTGATAATACAGCTAGAGTCTGGATATCTTAGTAGTGACGTTTTGCAGTAAAAAATTAGGCTGCCTGTCTGGTGGTAATACACCACCCATTACAGAATATTACCATGAAAATAACTGTTGTGTTTTGCAAATAACTAAGGGGTACAGGTATCATGCGGGCTCAGAAATAGCCAGAAACACGAAATAGCATACGATTCAATTTTACAATAATGATCAATGTTATAACTTAAATATGAAAAATTATACAGACACAAAGAGATTTCATTGGAAACGCAGTGAATTCGTCGCGGAACTAACTGCGGAATACTCTTCGCAGAATGCCAAGTGCCCGCCTCCCTTCAGACAGATGGCGCCAGTCCTCCCATCATTGCATACGTCATGATTAAGTTCATAGTAATCCACAGACTAACTAAATGAAATAACTCGAACAGACATGTCAACAAAGTACGAGCACTGTCACCAGAATGCCTGTCCACAAAGATTTAAATCGATTTAAATCTTTGCCTGTCCATGGTCCTTTTCCTATTATCGACGAATTAACTTTGCTTTGCACCAACTTTTAACTTTACTTCCTATTACTTGACGACACGTTTGGTCTAGTGGCTAGTAACCCTAGCTGTTAACCGAACGGTCGCGGGTTCGAATCCCGCTAGGGGCAAATGTTTATGTGTTAACATTTACCTTTGTACCTGAGTCGTGGATGTTATGTATTTATAATATGTATTTATTTACAAAAAAAAAGTAATCTATGTAGTATATCAACTGTCTGGTATTCATAATACAAGCATTAGTTGCTTAGTGTGGAACTAGATGGTGCTGTGTAGAGGTTGTGAAGATATTAATTTATTTATTATTTATTAACTTTGCGCCAACTTTTGTAGTATTATTAAGTCCTAATTACTTACCACACTGAGTCAACCTGCTGAGCATTTTAACACTGTGCAGGATTTCATAGCTCATGAGCGACGTTACGTGTGTTTGTAATATATGTTGAAAATTTGTTGATACTTGGCTCACTGGACCTTTTATAATCAATGTTTCAGGTCTGAAAATTAAAAATCATAATAAATCATAAAAGGTGTATGAAAATTTTTATTTTCAAATTCTTCACATGAATATTGGGTCTGATTTCTTTCTTTACTCGGGAATAATATTCTAATTTTGCTAAATGCCATTAATAGTAAACGAAAGTTAAATTAAACATGTTTTTATGAATGTAAAAATAAATATTAGACTAACTTCGTATAATGAAATGAATCGAAAGTGATATTTATGGCTTCCAGATCGTTCTGTAAAGTCAAACCCATATTTACAGATAGATCAGCTGCTGAAAATACAAACATTCCAGATATAGGGGTCAGTTTTCTGTCAAGAATTGCGTCGAATTGATAAATGAGCTGAAAAAGAAAATTTCATATTATATCCTTTAATATTTTTGCTTTTTTATTTTAGTTCCATTATTTATAATCTACATAATTATGTTACAGGCTTGTGTTAGTGGTGACGGTAACCACCTACTATCAAAGTGAATCGTCAGTAACAAACTTCATGTGAAGCGTTTTTCGTCTTGCATTGTAAAGCCGACCTTAAAGACTAAACTTTATAATTTAAATCAATCTACCTTTAAATCGCTGAAACCAATAACAGTATCAACATAGCGTACATTGCCGTCTCGCATTCCTGTCGCCACAGAGCGTCTGAACATAGTGTCTAGGCCAGAAATTACTCCGTTTCTTAAAAAGATTGCCTAAAAAGAAAGTAATATTAATTTTCAATTATAACTAAGGAAAGAGTTGTTTATAATGTTACTTATTATTTTATTATAAACTAGCTGGCGCCCGCGATTTCGTCCTCGTTAAAAATAAAAAAAGTAGCCTATCCTGTGTCCCGTAAGTCTAAATGTAACTACCAAGTTTCATGAAAATCAGTTAATTCGTTTAATAGTTATGGAAGAACATACACATACATACATACATACATACATACATACATACATACATACATACATACATACATACATACATACATACATACATACATACATACATACATACATACATACATACATACATACATACATACATACATACATACATACATACATACATACAGAAAAAATTTCTAAAAATGGTCAATTTAGTTTCAGTATCATGTATAGAGCCTATAAACACGATATCTCTAAAAACAAAGTAACTTACTCCATGACCAACCCTTACAGATTTATTATTAGTATTGATTGAATGATGTCTGGTTTTTTTTAAATATTCGTTTAAGTTCGAGATAGTTCAAGATGATGAAGAGAAAAATTAGAAAATATGTCCGGAAAAAAAACCTGTCCGGAAGGAAAAACTGTCGGCGATCAATTCCTAATTCTTATTTTTCTAAACGAGAAATTTTGGAAATTATTATTTGGACGAAATTATTATAGTCTAGTGTGGAATAAAAAAATATTTTGATCTCACATCATTTCGAATTTTGAATATAGTCCAATTTGTTGGGACAACATTTTCTATATGAAATTTCTTCATTCGGGATTTCATCGTCTCTATGACAGTATCCGCATACTCGTTCAGTTCAATTGTTTTAGTTATATCATAGTACCTGCAAACAATTTTAATTATTTTAACCTTTTTACCCAAATAACATAATTTAAATTATTGTTTTATTTTTACTGACTATTGCTAAGTAGTGGCTTGAGTGCTGGATAAGTTAAAAAGTAATCAATGTGAAGGACATTGCTTACTTTTTAAGGGTTTAAGGTCTAGTAATAACAATTTAAAATTAACGTACAGACATACATACTTATTTGTTTATTTTTTTATCTTATTTTCAACATGAACTTGTCAGACTTGTACAAATTACATAATTTGGACAAGTATATAACTATTTGATAAATCCATTATACCTATATTATAGATTGCTTCCAGTATCACAAAATTGTATTTTAATAATTATTCATAATTGTAAAAGGCTAAATTCTGTGACTAACTTTTTCTATACATGTTTTTAAAATACTTTTTTTTAAATGAAAAAAATTTAAAATTCAAAATACTTTACTTTTAAATTGTGAAATCAGGATATACATGATGTTTTCATTTATACATTAATACTATTAAGTACCTATTTGTTATTTTATACCTCAGACCAAATATAAACTAAAACTAATTTTTGCTAACAATTTTATCTGAGTTTTATAAAATATTTATAAAAAATTAATGCTATAAATAAATAAATAAAATTAAGACTGTTAATAATATTGTAAAAAAATCTAATACTTACGTAAATTGAACATTCGTTTCATAATTGCCGATATTAAAATACAATAAATAATCATTGAAGAAATCCTTTAGCCAATTATCAAGACTTACTTTTAATCTATCTAAGAAATCGCCTGAAATATAAATTGTTATAACATTATTTTTATTAAATGTAACCTATTTAAATAAGTTTTCAGCGCAATAATATATCAATTTTTTGTTGGAATTTATTATTAGTTTATGTGTAATATAAAATACACTAAAATTGACCCTCACTGTTTAATGAAATTCGCGTATTTGTCGACAAGTAAGCCATAAAGTTCAACCCAATGACTTCTATATTACTTCGTAAGGACAACGCTGACGCTCCTAGTACGTGGCACCGACGCGCCGGTGTCAAAATCGGAAATTGACACCAGATGGGTGTTCATTCTGTGCGTAGAAAGATACGAAAATGCCTACTTACCAGTGATATGTCCAACCAACCAATGAGAAAACTTTACAATAACAGAATACGAATAAGAAATAAAAATACGTATTAAGATGGCAATGAAAACAAATTATTTTTAGTAACTAGGCACAAATTGGAGGACCATTTTTTTGTCACTAGTAGTATGGTAAGGGCGCATCCTGTCTTGTTTAACATATCACTGGTTCAACCCATATGTTTCTCCAAAATTAAGAAAAACAAAAAAAAAATACTTACCAATAGCGTCTGGTTGTAACCTCCTTGCATCTGCTGGATCATTGTTGTTCCTATACTATTTTAATAATAAAAAAATATTATAATTGTGTGCCAAAAGTACATTACCATATTAGCATAACAAACTACATGTAAAGTGTTGATTAGTTACTTTTAGAAATCATTTTCTGTTATATTGAATTATGCACTCGGTTTACTGCATCATTCGATAGGCCATTTTTTTATTATTTTCTATTTAATGTTTTGGACGTTTACCGTACAAACAAAGGTATATCAGCTCCATTATCCCCGGTTACCGGTGACTTTAAATGACAGTTTGGCCTACTTGACGTTTGTGAAACAGGCGCTAAGTCCAATTAAGTTTGTGTGAGAACATAAATCAAATTTTCTTTTATCACTTTTATTTAAATGTTACTTACTGTTAAAAGAAGTTAAAAGAATCTACTTACTGTTAAAAGAATATCTTTGACTTTGATCTCTGAAACAGCTAGCTCTATGTTAAGTTTTTCCGTCAGTAATCTATATCGTCCTTCAATTGCATATGTGACGTCTTTTAAAAGTATACTGAAAATACTTAAGTATATATAGTGTGTTACGAATTTGTAAAATTACTAAAACTATTTCAGTTTAGTCTTTATGCGTCATGGTCTTGTGTTGAAAAATTTAAGAGTGGGTATAAATCAAACAAAATTTGTAATTTCACCCGCGTGGCCCCTTGGATATGACAGTGATACAAAATACGTAGAACTACGCACAACATGCGACGGAAGATAGGGCATTTCGCTCAATAAAAATGTTATAAGTGCCAAAAGTATTAAATATTAATTATTCGTAAACTACAATGTCAAATGAAAAATTGTTACATACAGCCTTAGATAATATGTGAAGTGAAATTACTGATACACTTTTAGCTTTGTAATGTGTGTCATTTTGAAAATAAAACTAAAATCGATGGAAATGAGAGCTCACTTGGTGATTTTTTTCTATCGAGAAAATTTCATTATATTATGTTTTCTGTTACAGACGTATTTATCTATTTAAAAAAATTAATTAAATTAGACTTTGTTTACTTAGATAAAATTCAAATCTAGGATTGGCTATTTCTCTTTATACCCGCTCTTAAGACTATGGAAACTGTAGGACTGGAGGAACAGCTTACGAATCAAGATAAGGGAGCATACAACAAAAACAGAATTACTTACTCAATTTCACTGTGTATCGGTATATAAAGTAATTCTAAATTCTCCTCGTCAAACATTGCTCGTTCATGTGTGCCTTGTAAATGTAGATCGTTTAATGACAATTGTGCCTTAAGCAGCATATTGTCCAAATCGTTGTGTAAAAAGTTTACGCGGAAATGTGTGTTGTTACGTAATTTCATGCGGTGAATAAATCTAGAAAAAAAAATTAAATTATAAGGAAATTGCTTGCGTTCTATGACTGACTACATATTGGGGTAATTTAACTTGAATATAAAATCGACTTTAAAAAATTTCAAAGCTATTCTGATTTTTAGTGTTGAAAAACTGTAAAAAAAGTATAACTATAAAAAATCATGTACCAATTAATAGAGAATTAAAAAGAAAAAAAAACTAAAATTATAAGAAAATTGCTTGCGTTCCTCACGGAAGACGAAACTATGACTATATTGGAATAATTTAACTTGAATTTAAAATCAACTGAAAATATTTAGAGCTATCCTGATTTTCAGTGATAAAAACTGTAAAAAAAAACTAGTGTACCAATTAAGAAGGAAAAATAGTACGTACTCGTCTATACAAAAAGAAAAAATGTTTTTCCACTTCTAAATATTTTCTAATCTCCGTGATTTTTTTGTGTGTTATTGATACAATGAAAGACTAAGTTTATACGTTTTCCTTTTTTCAAAATTTGCAATAGATTCAAACTTATTTAACCTCGAATAACTTAATTTTTGTGATTAAAACTTTGCCGAAATAAACCGTTTGTTTTATAAAAACAATCTAATTTTTTTAAAAAAACGAAACCTATAAACCTAGAATATATTATGCTGAAACGATCGACATGAAAATCAAAGTGATTTGTTAAGATTTAGTTAGTGGAAACTGTTTTCTCCCGAAATGGAAATTTCATCAAAAAAGTACCTATTGTCAGTCGCGAGCTGCAACGCTCTATCGCACGATTGCCCCGGGGCAAGAGCGCACGAGCGATAGCATGTGTTTTGTTAAATACCTATTTCGTTAGGATCGCAAAGCTATACTTCCCTCTTAATAGCTAAATAAATAAGTAACAATAAAATATTTATTATGCATTCAATTTAAAAAGCTCTCCCATAGGGAGTAGCTTCTTACTTTTTCTAATACTACGAGTATTTTGAATATGTATTATAAAAAAAATACATAAATAAATCCTTACAATAAAAATTCGTCAATTCTTATCATGCTGTTGCCGCCGATATTTAAGCCTGCTGGGATTCTCTCTGGTTTACCACCGACCGCATGTATTGTCCGCTTGGCAATTCCTCTTTTCTCGATAATCGCCTACGATTTATTTTTATTGTAAGTATAAAAAAACTGTATCATACACATGGTAAAAACTTTTTGCAATAAATTAATTGAATCACTGAATAGAATATTAAATATGATCAAATTCGTTTACAACTTTTGTTGTAGATTGTATTTTAAAAATTGACAGTATATCGTTCATAATTATGTCTTTGTATGGAACTGGCATACATAGATACTCGTATTTAATTAAACAATTAGCAGATTACTGAAACGGCTGACTCCGCATCCCCACTGTATTCGAGAGGTTTTTTTTTTATTCGATTCACTTGATTACCATTAACCGTACCCTAAAACTCAAGCAACGCTTCCTACAGCTGCAAGTGCCCTGCCAACCATGGGAGGGTTACGGATATTGGATAAAGAGGGGTATAGTGAAATGGGCTTTGACATCCTATACTCATTTACTGAAACACAATAGCCACAGCCACAGTACTGCTGCCTTTAGCTTTCGATATGCTGCGTCAAAGTGCTGGAATAACATCCCGCCGCCTATCAGGGACTAATAATTTTAGAAATAAATTAAAGAAATTTATATTCGAACACCAAAAAGCGAGGATCAATTGCGTAATGACACCAGTGCCTTCTGAATATAATTATTTATTTTTTATTTATTTTCTTGTAGATGATGTTTTCTTTTTGTTGTTTGTATAAATATAGGTTTTTTTTTGTATTATAATTTTTAGTTTGTATTTTAATTCTTTTTTTGTTTTTGGAGCTTTTTGTTGTATGTTTTTTTTTAGTAAGTGCGTAACCTCCTCATCGGCTCTAACGGAAGACCAGCGTAAGTTTTTACAACCTACATTATGCTGAATTGGAGCCGGTTTGTGGCAAGGGAGGTTTGTGCTTGTCTTTATATAATGTTACTTATGTATGCTCTTAAATGTCCTTTAACACAAATAAATCATTATTCTATTCTAATAGCACACATGCTATTATTTCACTGTGGTCTTCTGCAAGGGGGTGGTTACAGCCTTCTCATGGGCTGCTCAAATGACTACGAAACGCAGTGTGCTAACTCTGCGTAATTTAGACTAAGGCGCTACGCCCACATGAAAATTCGAGGCGCGACGAGGCGCGTCGCGGCGTAGACGAGGCGTGAAGAGTTGCGACTCTTCGCGCCTCGCCTCGCCTCGCCGCCGCCTCTCCAGTATGTGGGCGCACAAACATTGATTTCTATAGGAAAGCTATTGGCGGCGCGCCGCTTATGCGCCTGTTCCTCGACGCGACGCGACGCGACTCTTGCGTGGGCTTCGCGCCTAACTCCATTGTGGTCTGGAGTTTTATGGTTTTGTGTATTTGCTTATTGTTCCATCACTATTTAGTGGTATCGTTTTATACACAGTGGTAAGGTCGGTGGTACAATGGGTTCGCAATGAGCACTTGCGTACTAGATGGAGTAACTCATTGGGAATTAGTTATTTGACACATCCGATTATGGCTAACCTTGGAGTGTTGGACCCCATAAACCTACAAATTATTCAAAACATTTAATGTATCATCTAGTAATACTTACTTTGAACATTTCATTGTCAAAACGTTTATTCTCAACAGACCCTTTAAATTTTTTTCTTATTTCTTTGTATTTATCTATAAATTAAATTGAAATTTAATACTTTTAAGTCTGTAATAAGCAAGCAATGGCAAAGTAGCGCCCTCTAGATTGAAGAAATAAATTTAAATATTATTAATTTGTTAATATTATAACCAAAGAGTAAAGTAATGCAATATGCAGATTTTGTATTTAATGTATACTTTACCTTCTATTACTGCCATATTTTCAAAATGTTTCTTGGACTTAAATGTGTCCCAACAATATTTGCCATCATTCTTTAGGTCTTCTTCAGAGAAAAATGATGTTAGCAAAAGATAAAATTCAAATTAGTTATGAAATAAAATATTATTTACAGGATTTTGCCCGGAACTTCGTCTGCGTTGAGGTGTTCAGGCGTTGGATTTTTAATTTTTTATAACAGTGTGATCCCTCTTGAATAGTGCTTTTTTTCTGAATGTAAGGTACCCGTACCCTACGACAATTTCTGTATGCAAAATTTCATGACCGGTTCAATTCTCTTTCACAAACGTCAAGTAGGCCCAACTGTCATTTAAAGTCACCGGTAACCGGGGATAACGGATAATGTAAACGTCCCAAACATTAAACAGAAAATAATAATAAAAAAATCGGCCATCGAATGATGCAGTAAACCGAGTGCATAATTCAATATAACAGAAAATGATTTCTAAAAGTAACTAATCAACACTTTACTTGTAGTTTGTGAAAGAGGCCCTAAGACTAAGATTTATAGATTTTTTATCTACCGTGAAGGTTGTTATACGATTACTCGTATATATTACACAAGAGGGTTGAAATTCGGCTCCCTCACACACACGAAAGTCTAGATAGAGGTACGTGAGCTTTATTAAGCACTAGAGACTAGATAACCCGGGTAAACTATTATAAAATTGATTTTATTATATCATAACTATTATAAATAGATAATTCAGCCTCAAATATAATCTTTGGCTTCGAATGGATCAGGAGTTTCAAGAAAATATTTATTTTATTGCCACATCTTAAAATTTGTTAAAATGGTCAAACTTTTTACCAAATAAACTATATCAACTTACTCATTTCTGATTTTTCACAATGTCTTAAATGGAATAGCACAGAAAAACTAAACATAACATGAAATCTATTTTTAAAAAGCATGATTACATTAACAGAGAATTTAATATTGTGAACAAAATAAATTAAATGGATAAAAAAGGCCATTAATCCTTCACGAATCAGTGAAAAGTTATTTCTTTTTTTACGACAAAATTAATTGAATTAGAGTATGCCATAAAACGTCATTTTGGGTAGAGAAAATAATCGCCTCCACTCTAGAACACTCACCAAAGTTTCTTACATCTCTATGAGAAAATTTTTCAACTTTATCTTCTAACCTCTCTAACTCTGTTAATATTAATCTTAGCAAAAAAAGTTATATAAACATTTCTATGTAAAACTAAATTCTCTATAATATTTGTATGAATCTTTTTTTGTACCTCTTACCATTTTTGTATAATTCAACTATATTTGAGGGTCTTTTAATTTCTTTTTTTCACCCCTTCTACAGGTTGGAATCGAAAATTTCTTTCACCCCTCACAATATTACATAATATTCTAGAAACTTACATAAAAATGCTCCTGAGGTATACAGATTTTGATTTGTTAGTAATAAATTTACTTGCAATAATAGAGAGTAATTCAATTACAATAAAATTAAAAATAATTTGATGAATTATAGGGACAAATAAAAAATAATATAGATCCAATTAGTCACAATGTTGCTCTATTTATTTTCTTTTATTTTCTTAAACATTAAACACAAACATATTTTGTAGTTGTAATTATTATTATTGTTTAACTATGTATTAAGAAAATTATTATTATGTACAAGTACTGCTGAATTATCTTTTACCGCACGACATAGTACATACTGCATATCCATAACATGACTGTGAACATGACTGAAGAGCAACTATCTCATCAGACCCGTCGTCAGCTGCCGTCCCTGAGTAGCCACGTAATTTTGGTGCTAAAAAAATAATATATAATATATATATATTATATATATATTATATGACGGCGTATCTGTCACTGACACACGTCGGGGTGACGTTTGGCTGTCAAAGTCGGGCTAGCGAGGTGTCATTGTCAATGATGGCCGGGGCGGCCATCTTGCTGGACGGCACTTACGTTCAGTCGGCGCCCGCGAACCACGCGGTTGACGAATCGCTTAGAACCCGTGGCATCATACGATTGAATTGTATTGATTTAAATAACTTTGATCGAGGGAAGAACTTGTGATTTATCTGCCCACGCCCGCATACCCACATATTTCATACAAGATGTATACTGATGAAGGCCCTCCTGCCTCTTCATCAGAAGTGGGATTCCAAAAATGTGAATGCGATGAAGAAAGTATTGATGTGAAATGCAAACAAACCGCTGGAAAATAGTGTCGAAGTTATTGTAAAATTATTTTATCGGTGCCAAGCGCATCATCGGTTCGCAATCATCAGTGCCAAGTGTCAACACTTACTTTGGTGAACCTTTATCCTGAAGACACTGAGGCTGACATCGAGGGCTGGTTTAGCGTTAGTCAAGAAATAATAAAAAGCAAGGTTATATTTGGAAAGATATCAAAGCTGAACAAGTACATGCCAGACGATACGTTAATTAATGTTGTGATCTATCTCCAATCAAGTAATAAGGCATTCACACTATGAAGAAAAGCGACTTCGTATTTCTGATTCCCGATCTGCCCGCTTTGAGAGTGCCTACATGTCTCTGCTATGTCAAAATTGGTCATTGGATGCTACATTGCTAACATCGAGTTTCTGCTGCAAGTTCCCGTGTTCCGAGATTGCAAACTGCCCTCACCAGGAAGTGAAGGGTCCCGCTACAGGTTTTGGATGTTTTGGTTTTGTACTGGTTGTGATGTCGCTGGTTAAGTGGCAGTCACAGAGAGCGCTATGTAATGTGGTAGACAATAGTGAACCTGTACGTAGAAACTAAAAATAAAAGATTGTGTTGGTTTGTTAATAATTACTTTACTCGAGTTATTGTGATTCAAGACCGGGTTCTGTTAACTACTGCCGGGGACACAGGTTACTGTTTAACTTTACGTGTGGTTAAAAAAAAAATGAACTCAACTTTGTTGCTACTAGAACTAGTACGGTAAATGGCTAGGTAGAGCGAGTAATGTAAAAGTTGAAAAGCCTTTTCGCGATGGTGGAAAATAGCACTGATAGTGAGTGTCTGGAGAGATGAGTTAGCAGAAATTCAATATTTATCTGAATACTACTGTATGTGAGGTGTACATTTACAGGGTATATATTGCTACCGGGCCAAGTTAATGTCAGACATAAGTGAGCATCGGCTGGTCATCTGGCTGGCACCAGAGATGTGCATAATGACGATTGTTACAGAATTGGGTTAAATTTAGAGGAAGTTGATATGCAGCTTCAAGTATGAGTTATGCGTTATGAAAATAAAACAGTAATTGTAATACGAATTGTAATACTATTGTAATACTAATTACAAAATATGTTATAAGACTTGTTCGTACTAGAGATAAATGGGTTCAGGAATCTTTATGAAATAAAATGCGTGCGAAGTGCATCGAATCTAGCCCACCGGGAGCCTACTTCTAAATTTAAAAGATTTACCTCAAATTCAAATTTAAATCATTTAGCATTCAATGTCAACTTGATTTATGGATATAGTACTGTGATATGATTTTTGAGATTTTTGTGAACGCAATCAAAACATTTCGATTTTAAACTTAATTAAAGTAGGTATTAGAAATAGACCGTTATGAACTTCAAAACGTTAATAGCTTGTGAGCGGTTCCTAAGGACCGGGTTTTGTTAATAGGGTTCCGTTAAGAGGCCGAGACGGCGTCGGAAGATGAAGAAGACGTGATTAGTTCAAATCATGATAATGATAATTCCGACACCTTGACTGTATACTCGCGCACTGCTTGTGCCAATTCATGTCCGCTCACAGCAGGCTCAGACATCCTTAGCACATACTCAGACCCTGACACGTGGGAAATTTTACACGAGACTGAAGTTTATACAGAGCAGGACGATTCATGATCATAGGTAGGCATAATAACCTCCTAGCATAGTTGTAAGTAGTCAAGACGAAATATGTCGTCCAAGTCAGCTATCAGGTTGGTTTGTCTCTGTGGTTTGTTCTATGAGACGAGAGTGTCGTACGAGTCAGAGCCATTTATGTTGGATGACTTGTTTTGAATGTCCGAGTCAGAGCCATTTATGTTGGATGACTTGTTTAGACGAATATTGTCGTCCGAGTCAGAGCCATTTATGTTGGATGACTTGTTTTGAATGTTTTGTGGATTTTGTTAAGACGAATATTGTCGTTCGGGTCACGTCCACGAAAGGATTGACTTGTCTAAAAGTAATATGTGGCTATTGTTGACTAGCGTGCTGCTTGACGGAGAGGCTGTGTCATCCTGCTTATACACTGGCCTGGTCATTACGCATTATTTAAAGAAAATTCTTACTCTTCCGTCAGGATGAACGAACGGACTATGTATGATTGTATCTTATCTTATCTTCTTTCGTATAATGGCATTTCGGCTCATTTCGGGAACGGCCATTATCTGCCAATGTCATGTAAAAGGAGCGACTTCATGTGGATGGGACGAGGGACTTTGGCAGGGAGAATGTCATTTACAAGTGCGCTCCGCCACGAGCTCCGCTGAACGGAGCCCGCCCGGAGCACCATGTATGATTGCAGCTCATTGTTTCAGAGAATCGCCCGAGGACGGTCGAATGTCAGTCCGGCCGTGACGGCGTATCTGTCACTGACACACGTCGGGGTGACGTTTGGCTGTCAAAGTCGGGCTAGCGAGGTGTCATTGTCAATGATGGCCGGGGCGGCCATCTTGCTGGACGGCACTTACGTTCAGTCGGCGCCCGCGAACCACGCGGTTGACGAATCGCTTAGAACCCGTGGCATCATACGATTGAATTGTATTGATTTAAATAACTTTGATCGAGGGAAGAACTTGTGATTTATCTGCCCACGCCCGCATACCCACATATTTCATACAAGATGAATACTGATGAAGGCCCTCCTGCCTCTTCATATATATATATAAAATAATATATATATATATATATATATATATATATATATATATATATATATATATATATATATATATATATATATATATATATATATATATATATATATATATATATATATATATATATATACTAGCTGGCGCCCACGACTTCGTCCGCGTTGAAAAAGAAAAAGTAGCCTATCCTGTGTCCTGTACGTCTAATGTTTATCTACTAAGTTTCATGAAAATCAGTTGATTCGTTTAGGAGTTATGGAGGAACATACATACATACATACAATACCCACACTTACAGATTTATTATATAGACTAGGTGGCGCCCGCGACTTCGTCCGCGTTGAAAAAGAAAAAGTAGCCTATCCTGTGTCCTGTACGTCTAAATGTTTATCTAACAAGTTTCATGAAAATCAGTTGATTCGTTTAAGAGTTATGGAGGAACATACATACTTACATATGATCTATTCTTTTTCTATTGATCAAAAACGTAAACAAATATAGCGTCGCCATCGTCACTGGACTGTTTTAAAGATTGAATTTGTACATTAGGCATTATCAAAGAGAGTTGACTCAGTGGTTAACTCATTTAGAATTTGTTCATATTGTTAGTTTAGTTCTATATGTGTCGTTCATTGTAAGAGTGAATTATCTCCTTGTAACTGAATTTTAGAGTAACGAGCTTTTTGCGAATTATAGTGTAGGAAAAAAAATATAAGCATTCATTCATTGTTTTCATCTATGGGATTTTAATGCAACTATTGGAGTTACTTCACTTTTATATTGAAAGTTATGACTAAATGTGATACCATTAGGCAAGAAAATATGGTTTTAAAAATAGGGAGTTACACCACTTTTACAATGAACGACACATATCGTGAATTGTTTGTTTACCTTTTTGATCAATGAAAAAAGAATAAATCATACATACATACATACAGATTTTTTTTTAAATGATCAATTTAGTTTCAGTATCATGTGTAGAGCCTATAAACACGATATCTCTGAAAACAAAGTAACTTACTCCATGACCAACCCTTACAGATTTATTATTAGTATTGATTGATGATAACTAATTAAGAAATAATAGGTATTGAACTTTTTTTCACACATTCCACACACCACTATCTATTTCCACAAATGCTTGTATTGGATACCAGACAGTTGACATAATACATAGATTACTTTTTTTTGTAAATACATACATAACAAACATCCATAACTTAGGTACAAAGATAAAATATTAACACATAAACATTTGCCCCTAGCGGGATTCGAACCCGCGACCGTTTGATTAACAGCTAGGGTGTCCAACCACTAGACCAAACGTGTCGTCAAATTAATCTCACATAGTTGAAACATACAAAGAAAAGCTAAACGAGAGGGTTTTTCTCAATACAATTTACATACAATAAATAGGTAATAATTTACAAATATGTAAGTCCTTTGAGAATATTAAACTGTTTCGTGCATTTTACTTACTACAGTGAGTTATTGTACTGAGCAGTCTAATGTTGTGCAGTATTACATTTCTCATAAGTGAGTATACGTGGATTTCTATTACATGTTGAAAACTTGCTAACACTTCGCTCGGGCCTCTTTCTGTCAACAGTTCGGGTCTGAAAATGTAAAATACGTGTTATTTGGAGCTAAATTGATAGATCAATTAATACGTGTGGCGCAATAGAAGTTTCCGGAATGCATAAGAAAAAGTTACTAAAAATGGTCAAAAATTAATTTCTTGTGTTATTTTATCCTCAAAATATTGTCCAATAAAAATGCACTTTTTCATAACAATAAACCAATTTTAAAAACATTTATGCTTCTCCTCCGTGGTGACCCCGGAAACATATTTCTTATACTTTTGGTGATGAAAATCGCTAACCGCGTAGCCTAGGTACTAGGTAGGCCACGCCTAAGTAATATTAAAAAAATCATACTTTAACAAATGCTTCAAAATTACTCAAAACGTATACGGTTAACATCAGTCACATTTGGATACTGACAATTTTTTTTAAATGCTTTTTATTAGCGCGTATGTTCAACAACACAAGGTGTCTCGTCAGTAATATTGTCACTATACTCGTACCTAATATACGAGTAATTTCAAAAATTAATATAACGACACTAACTTTTTACTTGTAAACGAATCAAATGTTACATCAACAGTTTCCGGGTCATTAAATGTAACCAATCCCATACGAGCACTAATGTCTGAGGCTGAAAGAATAAACTTTCCATGCACGGGTAAACTTCCTCTTTTTAGAACTGCCTCGAATCCGTAACTGAGCTGAAACAAATAAACAAACATTATAGATATACTTACTCGTCCTGTTAATGAAGATTATATTACAATTTGTTTCTAATTATACATTATAACTAGTGACTGCTGCCGGCTTCGCCCGGCGAAGCTTTTTGTTTTATGTTTTACTAGCTGGCGCCCGCGACTTCGTCCTCGTTGAAAAAGAAAAAAGTAGCCTATCCTGTGTCCAGTACGTCTTAATGTTTATCTACCAAGTTTCATGAAAATCAATTATTATTAGTATTGATTGATAATTAATATTGGGCTTATATTTTCTTATTTTGAAATTGTTTGTTAAATTATATAATACATTCTTTCTTGCAGCTAACATCTCACCTTTAATTCGCTAAAACCAACAAAAGCATCGACATAGCGAAAATCGTCCTCTAGTTTACCAGTAGCTACAGAACGTCTGTACATCGAGTCGAAGCCATGCATAACACCATGACTTAAAGACAATGCCTAAAATGAAATTAAGATACATTTAAAATAATAAAAAGACATCAAGTACCTAATCTAGAGAGAGAGAGCTTTAAAGCAAGCATCTTAACAACTCCACCAAGAGGTTCGTCAGACGATAAGTACACATATTCACAAAGTTCACATGACTGATAAAATTGTTTAATTTTAGTGTTTCAATTAATTCAATCTAATATTTTAGCATAAATGAACTTAATGACAATGCCTAAAATGAAATTAAATTACATTAAAAATAATAAAAAGACATCAAGTACCTAATCTAGAGAGAGAGAGCTTTAAAGCAAGCATCTTAACAACTCCACCAAGAGGTTCGTCAGACGATAAGTACACATATTCACAAAGTTCACATGACTGATAAAATTGTTTAATTTTAGTGTTTCAATTAATTCAATCTAATATTTTAGCATAAATGAACTTAATGACAATGCCTAAAATGAAATTAAATTACATTAAAAATAATAAAAAGACATCAAGTACCTAATCTAGAGAGAGAGAGCTTTAAAGCAAGCATCTTAACAACTCCACCAAGAGGTTCGTCAGACGATAAATACTAATTACATATTCACAAATTTCACATGACTGATAAAATTGTTTATTTTTAGCGCCTGTTTCTCAAACGTCAAGTAGGCCAAACTGTCATTTAAAGTCACCGGTAACCGGAGTAAATGGAGCTGATATACCTTTGTTTGTACGGTAAACGCCCCAAACATTAAATAGAAAATAATTAAAAAAATTCGGCTATCGAATGATGCAGTAAACCGAGTGCATAATTCAATAAAACAGAAAATTATTTTTAAAAGTAACTAATCAACACATTACTTGTAGTTTGAGAAAGAGGCCCTTAGTGTTTCAATTAATTCAATCTCATATTTCAGCATAAATTAAAATATATAATAAGTAAAGAAATCTCACCCCGCCATCGACAGTGTATATAGTGAAGTTCGGTGACATCACATTCTCCATATGGAACTTCTGCAGTCTGATTTTCATCAAGTCTATTACATTATCCATATATTCGTTCAGTACAGATGTTTTGGCCTTATCATAATACCTGCAAACATTGATTTTTGCTCTTTATTTTCTTAGTGCCTTCTATTTTTTTTATAAATAATTATTTCCTTTGTAATAGGTATTTTAATTTATGTGATCCCAAAATATTGTTATACATAAAAGCTTCTATAGCTTTTGTAACTTCATAAACAGCTTCTAGCTTCATAAATGCCTTCTCAAAATAAAAAAAACTATTTACATATAGTAAATACTTACGCAAATGGGACACTGACTTCATCATTAGCGAGTGGAAAGTATACTAAATAATCATTGAAGAAATCTTTCAGCCAACTGTCAAGTTTAGTTTTCAAAGTCTCCAAAAAGTCAGCTGTAATATCAAATGTTACAGTATAAGAAAATGTATCGAATAAATAAAAAATGCAAAAGAACATTTTTTATTGCATTTTCAAATTCAAAAATAAAATCAATAACACTTGAAACTTATATTGCTACTATTAATTACTTGGTTTTTTTAAAAAAAATGTTAATACCATTGCCAAAACTTTGCTCTGATACTTTAACTGTTTTATTTGGAAAGTTTATTTTTCTATTAAGACAGTAAACCCACTTTATAGCAGACTCATATAAAAAGTCCACTAAACCCTTCTTATGCATTGTTGTGTTTCAATACATAAGATAGGGACGCCAGGGAAAATTTCCTTTTCCCTACCTTGTCCCTTATCCGTTATCCTATCAAGGTCGGCACTACACTTGTAATCCTACTTGGTGTTACTAAAATTTATATTTAGATAGCTGTAGTAAAACGTGGACTTTTGTTTATTATGAAAAAAAAAATTGAAATGAGAATAGAAAAGTCACAAAGCCATTGTCTAGTTAGAAGTAAAACTGGTATAGTAGATAAGGTTATGCAGATAGATTTACCGATGCCTTCGGCCTGTAACTTCATCATCGATTCTGTGCCAGTATTGTTCGTGAACTGTTTAAAAAAAAATTGTATCAACAAAAGTACAGTTTATCTGAGATAAATAAATCGACTATACTCCGCGCGCGAGCTTAGAGAAATCTTTAGGAATTTGTGCAGAGATGGTTTATTTTTTATTTAATAGTTTTAATTTCAGCATTAAATCAAAATTAAAAAATGCTTTAAGACACAGAAATATCCTCTGAGTTCTGCGATATTTTCTTACCGTCAGCATGACATCTTTAACTTTTATTTCTGAAACAATTAGCTCAATATTAAGCCTGTCTGTAAGCAATCGATACCGGCCTTCGATTGCGTAAGTGACGTCTTTTAAGAGTATTCTGAAAATATTTGTATCCATTTTTTATTTTCAACAAAGACACGTTTAAATCTATACATATCTAAATGAAAATAATAAATAAAAAGTTTAAGGAAGGGAAAAATGGAAAAATTTTAAAAACCCGGGGGCGGTTCGTTAGTTTTAAATTTAAGTTATTATTACTCGTAAGTCCCTGTTCCGCCTCCGTCTGTTTCTATGCTAACTGGTTTTTATCCGTTTTTTTTTCTGTTTGAACCCTAAAATGATCGATATATTTCTGAAGTTTATGAAGAACTGTTCAAGCGTTTGAAGCTCATCGGCACATTTCCTAGTTGATTTCACTAAGAGCCTCTTTCACCAACTACAAGTAAGGTGTTGATTAGTTACTTTTAGAAATCATTTTCTGTTATATTGAATTATACACTCCGTTTACTGCACCATTCGATAGCCAAATTTTTATTATTATTTTCGATTTAATGTTTGGGACGTTTACCGTACAAACAAAGGTATATCAGCTCCATTATCCCCGGTTACCGGTGACTTTAAATGACAGTTTGGCCTACTTGACGTTTGTGAAACAGGCTCTCACTTCCACATTATCGATTAATTGTGAAATTGGGTATACTGTTACTTTGGTGACATTTCCATGACATGGTAACCTTGACCTGACGCTCCAGCATCAAGTAGCCTGCAGGACACCCAACTCCTTAGCACATTACAGCAGATATAGCGTGTTTGGGCTCAATAGAAAGTCGAGGGTTAATTTACAATTTTAATTGTAGCTTGTTTGCAACCGGCATAAGGCATTTGCAACCGTAAGGAGTTGCTGGGCATCGTTAAAACCACCTTCTAGATAGCCTAAGGAGCAATATTTGCTTTGGGATTATTTTTTATTAGAACAAAATGTACTTACTCGATTTCTCCGTATGTTGGCATGTAGAACAATTTGGAACTATCCGTGTCAGTCAAAGCTCTTTCATAATTACCTTGTAAATGCAAATCGTGTAACAACAGTCTACCTATAAGTACCATGTTCTCCAAATCGTTATGCAAATAGTTTATGCGGAAATGTGTATCGTTACGTAACTTCATACGATGAACAAATCTGGAAAATAAATTTATATTAAGAATATTAAGGAATTGGGTACATATTAAGTAATTAACACAGACCAATATAGAACATACTCGTACATAAAATAGAAGCAGTCGAAATAGTCGGAAATGATTTAAACGACACAAATTCAAGAAAAGAAGTTAAATATGTGTCTTTATCTACCAAAAATAATATGGCACCCATAGAGTAAAACTGTTAGATGGTCCTTCGAGCCGGATTAAGATAAAAGTTAAGAATTGACCAAAAAATCCTTACAATAATGACTCCTTCGTTCTTATCATGCTGCTGCCTCCGAGATTTAAGCCTGCTGGGATTATCTCTGGTTTACCACCAACCGCATGCACTGTGCGCTCGGCAATTCCTCTTTTCTCGATAATTGCCTATATGAGAAAAAAAATATGAACAAAATATCGTACACAAATAAACATTTACAATTATTAATGTATAAATATACATTTTTCTGAATATTTACACATAATAACTCGTCTTAGATAAAAACTGAAGCGTCTGTTACACATATTAAAATGACAAGTTTGCATATTAATGTGTTACATATTAAACTGAATAACGTAAAAAACATCTCATAAAACATCTCCATTAATAATTAATTGATACTTACCTTAAGCATTGCTTTATCCAAACGTTCATTTTCAAACGCCATTTGGAAATCAGTTCTTACTTGTTTGTACTTATCTATAAGTTTAATATTAAATTTCATGTATAAATAAAGTTTTCATTTCGTTGACTAGTGGTATAAAATAATTAATAACGATACCTATCTAAATTCTGTAAAAAAAATACAAGATCACTTAACTTTATTAAACTAGCCACCTTCACACGTATGTATTTTTCTGCAAATTAACTATTGAATGGTAGCGGACAGAAAATTCATTTTATATAGTTTTAATATAGTCGGATACAGATTAAATTGTATATAAATAGAAGAAATTGTATTTCGTGTATTTTTATTACCCTCCACTGTAGCCATTTTCACAAAATGTTCTTTAGCCTTGAATGTGACCCAACAGTTATCTCCTTCAGATTCTAAAATTGAAAATAAAATTAAAATAAATAAACATAAATAAATTAAAATAAAATAATAAATAAAATAAATAAACATATACAGTTAATCGTTGTTTGCATTGAACGAGTTTAGTTTCTAATTTATTGTTTGCTGTTGTTAACCTGTTTTATAGCTCTATATTAAAAAGGCAGCCATCTAACATCAACTAGACTAGTGCCCTATTAACCTTGCTAAAAAATATAAAAAGTTATAAAGTTAAAATTCAATCGCTCGCAGAACTGTGAAGCTGCATGGCTATAGACAGAAAAAAATCAATCGCTTGACATAGCAGCCCATTGGGAAGAAAGAAAGAATTTACTTGTATGAAAATAAAATACGACAGTACTTACTACTTCGCATTTTCGATTGTCCTTCATGAAATAATATACTAACAGTAATACTAAAAAGAATATGATTATTTTTTTTAAAAAGCATTACTTAATTTTTAATTTAGGTAAAAAATGAATGAAGAGAACTCAAGGTTTTCCATGAGTTATTAATATTGAAATTTTTCACTATAAACAAAAGTTAGGAAAGTAACTATTTAATTGTATGATAAAAAATGATTGAAGTCGCTGTTATTTTTGATTGGTTACTTAAATTAAATTTTACATTATAGTGTTTAAAGACCAAATCGAATGTTCTATTCGGAGTCTATAGATGATTTGCTTTAGTTTAGCATGAGTTGAAAAAAACAAGCTTCTCCCTTAAAAATTCACTAAAAGTTCTTATTTGAAATTATTTATTTCAAACAATTATTTAAATAGGTATGTGTGTCGATTCCGAGGCCAGAATTAAAAAAAATAATCAAATTACAGCCTTTTTCGGTAAAGATCTACTCCGGTAAAGGACCATTTTATAGAATAATGCCCATTTCTTAGAATCACCACTTCTTGTAATGAAGAGTTGCAAAGACGGAGAACACCACTTTTTCAACTTTTTAATCGCTATATCTCAATATCCTAGGATCCCATGGGGTAATAGACATGGGAGCCATGTGGAGGGAGGCATAAGTAACAAATGAGTCACAATGTTGCTCTATTTATTGGACAATTTTTTAAATCTTCAATTATCAATTAATCATCAATCAATACTGATAATAAATCTGTAAGTGTAGGTATTGTATGTATGTATGTATGTATGTATGTATGTATGTATGTATGTATGTATGTATGTATGTATGTATGTATGTATGTATGTATGTATGTATGTATGTATGTATGTATGTATGTATGTATGTATGTATGTATGTATGTATGTATGTATGTATGTATGTATGTATGTATGTATGTATGTATGTATGTATGTATGTATGTATGTATGTATGTATGTATGTATGTATGTATGTATGTATGTATGTATGTATGTATGTATGTATGTATGTATGTATGTATGTATGTATGTATGTATGTATGTATGTATGTATGTATGTATGTATGTATGTATGTATGTATGTATGTATGTATGTATGTATGTATGTATGTATGTATGTATGTATGTATGTATGTATGTATGTATGTATGTATGTATGTATGTATGTATGTATGTATGTATGTATGTATGTATGTATGTATGTATGTATGTATGTATGTATGTATGTATGTATGTATGTATGTATGTATGTATGTATGTATGTATGTATGTATGTATGTATGTATGTATGTATGTATGTATGTATGTATGTATGTATGTATGTATGTATGTATGTATGTATGTATGTATGTATGTATGTATGTATGTATGTATGTATGTATGTATGTATGTATGTATGTATGTATGTATGTATGTATGTATGTATGTATGTATGTATGTATGTATGTATGTATGTATGTATGTATGTATGTATGTATGTATGTATGTATGTATGTATGTATGTATGTATGTATGTATGTATGTATGTATGTATGTATGTATGTATGTATGTATGTATGTATGTATGTATGTATGTATGTATGTATGTATGTATGTATGTATGTATGTATGTATGTATGTATGTATGTATGTATGTATGTATGTATGTTCCTCCATAACTCTTAAACGAATTAACTGATTTTCATGAAACTTGGTAAATAAACATTTAAACGTACAGGATACAGGATAGGCTACTTTTTTCTTTTTCAACGCGAACGAAGTCGCGGGCGAAAGCTAGTTGACAAATAAAAACAAATTTAGTTTGTAGGTATATTTATTACATATATTATTAGATATTTATTATTATAAAAATATGTGGTAAGTATGTATTATCTTTTACCGCAATTCAAGTGCATATTAGTACACGTTCCATATCCACCACATGTCTGAACACACGATTGAAGAGCAGTTATCTCATCAGACTCGCTATCAGCTGCTGTTCCTGAGTAGCCACGCAATTTTGGTGCTAAAAAGATTTTAATAAATCAAAACCGTTAATATTTAAAATATAAAAGTATACATTAAGCACTTAATTTAGGTACTTATCCATTACACTTCGTCCAACCATCTATTTTACATTGACAACTGTAACCAGAGTGTAATCGTTTTCATACTACTTACGAAGTTAATATAAAACAATCAGAACTACCTGATTTGATGTAAATGAGTGGACTAAATGAGTCACACGAAATGGAGACGAACGAAAATGAAATGGGATTCAAGGCCTGTTAATAATTATTCTACGATCCTTTGGGAGCCAAGAGAAATACAAAAATACTTTAGGATCCCATGGGAGCCAAAATGCAAAAAAAAATATTCCCAAGGATCCTAGACGTAAAAGCTAAGTGGAGGGAGGCAAAAATAACAAATGAGTCAAAATGTTGCTCTATTTATTGGACTATTTTCTTTAACATTTTTATTGACAAATAAAAACAAATTTACTTTGTATTTATATTTATTATATATTTATTATTATAAAAAAAAAATTTAGTAAGTATGTACTGCTGAATTATCTTTTACCGCACTGCATAGTACACGATCCATGTCCATTACATTTCTGAACACACGCCTGAAGAGTTTGTATCTCATCCGAATCGCTATCATCTTCCGTTCCTGAGTAGCCACGCAATTTTGGTGCTAAAAAGATTTTAATAAAAGCAAAACAGTTAATATTTAAAATATAAAACTAACAATTAAGCGCTTAATTTACTTAATCATTATACACTTCGTCCAAACATTAGACTATTAAATATTGGACGTCCATATTCACTTCGTATTATGATAATGATTACACTCGGGCATAGCTTAACTATCCTAAGCTTAACCATAAATTAACTAAAAATTTAATTTTATAAAAAATAACTGAAGTTGTTTTTTTATTGGTTACTTAAATTATAGTGTTTAAAGACCGAATCGAAACTTCCATTGGGAGTCTTTAGATGACCTTTAGCATGAGTTTGTATTTGGATATGCATTTCCGAGTATTTTTTGCGGTGGATAAACGGAATAACCGGAAAAAGTAAGCTTCTCAAGATAGAAATTTACTAAAAGTTCCCACTTTGAAATTATTTATATCTCTATCGATTCCGAGACCAGAATAAAAAATTAAAATTACAACCTTTTGGCGGTATTGGTATAATAAATGAGTCACAATGTTGCTTTATTTATTGAACTATTTTCTTAAACGTTTTAATTGACAAATAAAAACAAATTTACTTTTTAGGTAGGTATATTTATTAGATATATTATTAGATATTTATTATTATAAAAAAATATATAGTAAATATGTATTGCTGATTATCTTTTACCGCAATTCAAGTGCATATTAGTACACGTTCCATACCCAGAACATGTCTGAACACACGACTGAAGAGCAGTTATCTCATCAGAATCGCTATCATCTGCCGTTCCTGAGTAGCCACGCAATTTTGGTGCTAAAAAGATTTTAATAATAGAAGTAATATTTAAAATAATATTTAATTTTAAAAAATAAAAGTATACCTTAAGTGTTTAATTTACTTATCCATTTCACTTCGTCCAACCATTTATTTTACTTTTGATAACTGTAACCCGAATTTAATCGTTTTCATACACTAACGAAGTTAATAGTTTAGTCCATGAAAATCGTATCAAACAAGAGGTGTTGTCTTAGCTTCAAATAAAGTAGTTCTGATTTTTTTACATGTTGGTAGTGATGTTGGTGGTAATTGGTGGTAATGACAAATCCAAGTTTTCCACCTCGAAAGCCTTTCGTCTTTGATTATATATACGAGTATAATCAAAGCCTTTCGCATCATTATTAAATCCATGATATTTTAAAACTTTTTTCAGTTTTTGTCTATTTTTATTACCAAGGACCTTTTTATAATGCATACTTTTTTTTATAATGCATAATTTTCAATTGAATGAGAATAACTTATCTTGGTGAACTTAATACCAATTAATGAATTTAACAATGATCCGAAAGGCTTTCGAGGTTGGAAAAACGGATTTGTCATTACCAACTGATACATTTCATCAGTACCAACCAACATATAAAAACCTGATTTTGATGTAAGGCAACATCTCGTGTTTAATACGATTTCCGTGGACTAAATGCGTCACACTGATGTCATATTTATTGGGCTACGTTCTTTAAAAAAAATAACAAATAAAAACCAACATACTTTGTAGTTGTATTTATACGATTATAGGAATTTATTGTTGTTAAAAAATTATGAAGCAAGTATGAATTGCTGAATTATCTTTTACCGCACTTCATATTACAGTGTGAATTAGAATGACAAGTACAAAATTGAAGAGCAGTTATCTCATCAGACCCGCTATCATCTGCCGTCCCTGAGTAGCCACGTAATTTTGGTGCTAAAAAGATATTTCATATCTTATAAAATGAAATGTATTTTTAATCCGAATGGCACTAAATAGATAATAAAATTTACCAACAAGTTTTACGAGAATAATAAACTGTTACGTGCATTTTACTTACTACAGTGAGTTATTGTATTGAGCATTCTAATGTTGTGCAGTATTACATTTCTCATAAGTGAGTACACGTGAATTTCTATTACATGTCCAAAACTGGCTACTACTTCGCTCGCGCCTCTTATTGTCAACATTTCGGGCCTGAAAACGTAAAATACATGTTATTTGGAGCTACATGAATACAGTTAAGTAACATCTATTCAGTTGATCACGTTTACGGCCATTCCTACTTTAGTATGGAAAAAATCTTTGCACTATCTTTGTATTTAGTCTGAGCGTAGCGTTTATGACTGTAGAAAGCACTGCGTTTGCTCGATTTAAATCTTTAGCTATAGGTACCTAAGATTCGAGCATTATATCGACACTTACTTTTTACTTGTGAACGAATCAAATGTTAAATCAACAGTTTCCGGGTCATTAAATGTAACCAATCCCATACGAGCACTAATGTCTGAGGCTGAAAGAATAAACTTTCCATGTAGGGGTAATTTTCCCCTTTTTAGAACAGCCTCGAATCTGTAAATAAGCTGAAACAAAATATGATATATTTATCAATTACTTATATATT
Organism: Synanthedon formicaeformis; assembly: GCA_945859745.1. NCBI lineage: Eukaryota > Metazoa > Arthropoda > Insecta > Lepidoptera > Sesiidae > Synanthedon > Synanthedon formicaeformis. The sequence goes on from OX243965.1 coordinate 8,660,768, forward strand.
ATAATTTATATCTGTCTATATAAAAGGCAATGTGTGTATGTATGTATGTCCCCTAAGGACTCCAAAACCGCTGAACCGATTTTGATGAAATTTTCAGACAATCTTCAGATTAGTCCCGCGGGTGATCCTGTAAAGTTTGGTAGCGAATAGACGCGGATGAAGTCGCGGGAAAAACATTGTATAATATAGTTAATTAATGCCTTTAACAAAAAAAAAACTAATAAAAATTTATGCTGTAAACAGATTGAAAAACCATCATTCCCTTGATAAAGTATACAATGTGCGTGTGCTCAACTTGGAAATAATAATAATAATACATCACTCATCAAAGAGTGTGACTCTTGAAAAAACATATTCTCTTTTTTAAACAATTTATCTATATATTTATACAAGTCTAACAACACTAGAATAACAGGTAAAGATTTAATTTACACAAGTGAATTTAATTCATATTTTCAGCTACATCTCACCTTTAATTCGCTAAAACCAACAAAAGCATCGACATAGCGAAAATCGTCCTCTAGTTTACCAGTAGCTACAGAACTTCTGTACATCGAATCGAAGCCATGCATAACACCATGACTTAAAGACAATGCCTAAAATGAAATTAAGATACATTTAAAATAATAAAAAGACATCAAGTACCTAATCTAGAGACAGAGCTTTAAAGCAAGCATCTTAACAACTCCACCAAGAGGTTCGTCAGACGATAAATGCCAATTACATATTCACAAATTTCACAAGACTGATAAAATTGTTAATTAATTTTAGTGTTTCAATTAATTCAATCTCATATTTCAGCATAAATTAAATTTAGTAAAGAAATCTCACCCCGCCATCGACAGTGTATATAGTGAAGTTCGGTGACATCACATTCTCCATATGGAACTTCTGCAGTCTGATTTTCATCAAGTCTATTACATTATCCATATATTCGTTCAGTACAGATGTTTTGGCCTTATCATAATACCTGCAAACATTGATTGTTTTGCTCTTTCCTTTCTTCGTGGTTTTTTGTCAATATACCTATTACTTTTATTATTATAATACGTTATTTAAAAAAATGTTGAAGCATAGAGGCCACGTACCAGTATCCCATCAGTGGATGAGCTCTAGCTATATAACGCTCAAGGTAGAGCGATTTCAAAAATGTTGTTATACATAAAAGATTCTAGTTTTTTTTAATATGTCTTAATTCTATGATATACTAGCTGATGCCAGCTACTTACTTACATATAAGTACTTACGCAAATGGAACGCTGACTTCATTGTCAGCAAGTGGAAAGTACACTAAGTAATCATTGAAGAAATCCTTCAGCCAACTGTCAAGTTTAGTTTTCAATGTGTCCAAAAAGTCAGCTGAAATATTTAGATATTTATTTCAAAACGTTACATTGTATGAAAATGTTTAGAATAAATACAAAATATAGAAGAAGAACAAGTTTTTTAATTGCATATTCAGTCAATAATTCAAAAAATATATTGTATCCTCCGGTGTTACATATTATAGTATTTATAAATAGGTTTACCTATGCCTTCAGGCTGTAACTTCATCATCGATTCAGGACCACTACTGTTCGTGTACTGTATAAAAATAATGTATCAACACATAAAAAGTATTCAAAAACTTAGATTATCTAAAATAAATTAATCGTTTATAGATACCTACTCACCGTCAGCATAACATCTTTAACATTTATTTCTGAAACAATTAGCTCAATATTAAGCCTGTCTGTTAGCAATCGATACCGGCCTTCGATTGTGTAAGTGACTCCTTTTAAGAGTATTCTGAAAAGAATTGTAATTTTATATTTTTAAAACTTCACCTACTGTCACTTGTTACTATTCTGTCTAATAGGTAATTTTATTTTAATTTAGACCTGCCTTTTAACTTTTCCTCATATTTTACCAGTAAGCACAGCCAAGTCTCTCCATATATTTTATCCCATCTTAAACCTTAAACCCCACCGAGGCACCGTAAAACCACCTTCTTGTGGATTGTTTTTTTGGACTTACAAGAAAATGTACTTACTGAATTTCTCCGTATGTTGGCATGTAGAACAATTTGGAACTATCCGTGTCAGTCAAAGCTCTTTCATAATTACCTTGTAAATGCAAATCGTGTAACAACAGTCTACCTATAAGTACCATGTTCTCCAAATCGTTATGCAAAAAGTTTATGCGGAAATGTGTATCGTTACGTAACTTCATACGATGAACAAATCTAGAAAATAAATTTATATTAGGAATATTAAGTAATTGGGTAATTATTTACATTATTAAGTAATTAACACAGACCTGTATAGAATTATACATACTTAGAATAGAAATAATCGGAAATGATTTAAATTTTCTTTTAAATATATAAGTCTTTATCTACCACAAATAATATGCAACCATGCTTAAAAGGAGTCTTCAATCATGGTTATTGTAAAAACGATTTTTCCAACTGTTAATAAACATATTTTTTTTATTTTTTTTATAGAGTACAAACTGTTACATGGTCCTTCGAGCAGTATTAAGATGAAAGTTAAGAATTGAGCTAAAAATTCCTTACAATAATGATTCCTTCGTTCTTATCATGCTGCTGCCTCCGAGATTTAAGCCTGCTGGGATTATCTCTGGTTTACCACCGACCGCATGCACTGTCCGCTCGGCAATTCCTCTTTTCTCGATAATTGCCTATATGAAAAAAAAAATTATACTCACTGTATAAAAAGAATTTATATTAAATAATTTATACACAAATAAACATTAAGCACCTGTTTCACAAACGTCAAGTAGACCGAACCGTCACTTAAAGTCACCTGTCACCGGGGATAATGGAGCTGATATACCTTTGTTTGTACGGTAAGCGTCCCAAACATTAAATAGAAAATAATAAAAAAAATTCGGCTATCGAATGATGCAGTAAACCGAGTGCATAATTCAATATAACAGAAAATGATTTCTGTTATAATGAATTATTCTGTTATTATTCTGTTCTGTTACATTTTTACCAAAGGCTATAGTATCGTAACTCATAATACGGAACTCCAAAACAAAATGCAGATGACATATTTTTATGTAAAAGTCGTCAGACTGGCTTCGTTCCACTGGATAATAGCATAAAGTAAATAGTACTTAACCAGAATAGGAAGATAATGTCGCCTGTCGCTCGCAATGATTAGAGCTGCAATGCACTGCCGACCTATGTAGAATTGGAAATAGGGAAAATGAGCTGTGTCATCCCTTACTCACCGAAGCACAAAAGCACACGTGCTGTTATTTCACGGTGGTCTTCTGTAAATAAAGTCTTTACAACCGCCAGACGGAAGGTCTAAATTACGACTGCAAAACACATTGTACCCTGCCACTACTTCCCAGACTCAGATCAGAGCCAACTTTGTATTACCTACTGACGACGATAGCCACCTACCATCAATTAGATTACCAGCCTATTTGACGACTTTCACATTAAAATAGAATCTTTATAAACCGAAAATAACACTGTAAATCTTAAGTATTTGTTGAACAATTTTAAAATAACAGTAAAAGGCGACTCATTTTCTTTGTTCGTTTCATTTTCTTTTTGATATTAATTTTCATAATTCCCCCATTAATATACGAGTTGATTTGGTTACCAATATTTTACGTATTTATGTGAATAACGTAGAAAATTATAAAAAAATATTAAAACATTTCCATAATAACATTTTAATATTGAACATTTTTAAATGCAAAACATTTCCATTGTTAAATTGATACTTACTTTAAACATTGCTTTATCGAAACGTTCGTTTTCAAACGCCTCTTGGAAATCAGTTCTTACTTGTTTGTACTTATCTATAAATTAAGTTAAATATTAAATTTCATATAAAAAAATATTTTTAGAATTTTTTTAAACTAAGTAGGTACTTCTAAAGCCGAAGATTTACAAAAAACCTATTTGACGTCATATAGATTTTTTAGAATGGTATAAAATTATTTATAGTAAATAAAGCAATTTAGTAAATAAACCATATGGGAGAAACGCCACTCTGTAATTCACGAAAGAAGTATCTGAATTATGCAAAACCAGTTAGTAAAAACCGTATCAAAATCTGTTGAATGGGCTAAAAAAAGTTACTACACTATACATTTTTAAAAACTTCTTAATTCATTCACATAGATTAAACCGATTGTATTTTGTGAAATTTTATTACATACCCTCCATTTCAGCCATTTTTACAAAATGTTCTCTAGCCTTGAATGTGACCCAACAGCTATCTCCTTTAGGATAAACTGATTCTAAAATTGAAAAGAAATTTCCTTTAACATGAAATAACTTATTGAATAAATTTACCATATATTATTTGCTTCATATAAAAGATGCGGCATATTAGTAGCTGTAGAGCTACTACAAAATATCGCTACTTAAAAACTAAAGGGCCATAAAACAAAAATACCAAAAATGTTTTTTTTGCAAAAATACAATCACAATCCTGCATATTGTATGTTGCAAAAAAAACTTATGGTTGTTTTATTCCATATTTAGTATATTTTGATCATTTTTTTAAATATTCAAAAGTAACTTATATGCTTATATCTCTTCTAGTATTCAGTTTATTATAAAAGTACTTAAAACATTTAATGCTACTTAAAAATACGCTTCTAACGATGTATAATATGCATATATTTTATATATATCTAATAAGAAAAAAAAAGACAAAAAAATAATTTAAGTTTTTTCGATTAGCTTTCCTGTAAAAAGTGTAATTTTGATTTGTGGCCCTTTAGTTTTTAAGCAGCGATATGACCACAAAATAGTTTTACCTACAAAATGGCAACAAGTTATCGAACAAAATCATGCATATACCTGTTGTCTCAGAAATCAACGAAAAGCGGGCACCTGGCGATAGGGTAGGTAGTCCGAACCAAACTTTATGGCGGCTCTGAACATAGATCAACATGGTGCACAGACGCAATATTAGATATCCGCGGGGGTGTACCGTGGCTATACCTGCGCACAATAGCGCTCGCAGCTAACTTCCGAGCCGCCATAAAGTTTGGTTCGGACTATACCAGTACCCAAATACGCCGCCAAAAATCCAGGGTGCCGATTTTCCCCACATTCAAATGTATTTCTATTATTTCTTTAACAAGTGACATGGATTTTTTTATTATTTTTCCTAGAGCTGGTATCGTAGCCTATGGCCTATCCTAGAGCCTATGGCGTTGATTTCTGGGGAATAATATGAAAGTAAAATAGACAATACTTACTACTTTGTATTTTCGTCTTTTTACATTTTCCTTCATGGAATAATATAGTAACAATAACACTAAACAGAATATGATTAATATATTTTAAGAGCATTGATTATTTTTTAATTTAGCTATATTCTGAAAATAATGAATGAAGAGAACTTATCTATATGGAGATTTTTCACGATCAATAAAAAGTCAGAAAAGTAAGTAACTATACATTTGATTTTTATGATCAAAAATAATTGAAATCGTTATTATTTTTGATTGGTTACTTAAATTTAATTTTAAATTAAAGTCTTCAAAAATTGAATGCAGGTTTCGGCGTTTAGGCGGCGGCGGTAACTTGCTTAGGTATTAGTAAGTATTTAAAAAAAGCTTCCCCTTATGAAAATAACTAAAAAGTTTCCATTTTGAAATTATATTTGTATGTTGATCCATAAAGCACAGAAACTTTAGCATAACATTATAAATGCATGATTATACTATCAGAGACTGTGACTTATGTGACAAAAAAATTTAAATGGGTCTAGAATGATATTAAATATATCATTACTTGCTTTATTTATACCAAATAAAGCAGAAGAGTTTGTTTGTTTGTTTGTTTCGTTGTACGCGCTAATTTCAGGAACTACTGGTTAGAATTGAAAAATTCATTTTGTGTTGGGTAGTCCATTTATCGAGAAAGGCTAATAGAGAACTCGGACGAAGTCTCGGGCACCAGCTAGTATGAAAATAAAATAAACAATACTTACTACTTTGTCCTTCGTGGAATAATATAGTAACAATAACACTAAACAGATTAATATATTTTAAGAGCATTGATTATTTTTTAATTTAGCTATATTCTGTAAATAATGAATGAAGAGAACTTATCTATGTGGAGATTTTTCACGATCAATAAAAAGTCAGAAAAGTAAGTAACTATACATTTGATTTTTATGATCAAAAATAATTGAAATCGTTATTATTTTTCATTGGTTACTTAAATTTAATTTTAAATTAGTCTTCAAAAATTGAATGGAGGTTTCGGCGTTTAGGCGGCGGCGGTAACTTGCTTAGTATTTACTCTTCTGAAATTAACTAAAGAGTTTCCATTTTGAAATTATATCTTTATGTTGATCCATAGAGCACAGAAAACTTAACATCTAATATATAAAATTCTCGTCACAGTGTTAGTTGCCATACTCCTCCGAAACGGCTTAACCAATTTTGATGAAATTTGATATATGTACACTTGGTAGGTCTGAGAATAGGTTTTTATCTATATTTTATAAGCGGGCGAAGTCGCGGGCAGAAATAACATATTTCCCATATTAAGTCATATTGGACTATTTTCTTAAACATTTTATTTTGCAAATAAAAACAAAACACATTTTTATTAGATTATTGTTTATTTATTATTGTTAAAAAATTATAAAGTAAGTTAGGTATATTATTAAATTATCTTTTACCGCACTCCATATTACAGTGTGCCCCTCGATGACAAATACAAGTCTGAAGAGCAGTTATCTCATCAGATCCGCTATCAGCTGCCGCCTCTAAGTAACCACGTAATTTTGGTGCTGAAAAGATATTAACAGTCAAACGCAATTTACATATCGCAGCTTAAAAACTAAAGGGCCACAAATCAAAATTACTCTTTTTACAGGAGAGCTAATCGAAAAAAATTAAATAATTTTTTGACTATTTTTTTCTTATTACATATAATATCAGATATATGCATATTATACATCGTTAGAAGCGTAATTTTAAGTAGCAATAAATGTTATAAGTACTTTTATTATAAACAGTATTCTAGAAGAGATATAAAGCATATAAGTTACTTTTGAATATAAAATATCAAAATATACTAAATATGGAATAAAACAACCATAAATTTTTTGCAACATAAAATATGAATTTTTGCATTTTTGTGTGTGATTGTGATTGTATTTTTGCAATAAATTTGTTTTTGGATTTTTTGTTTTATGGCCCTTGAGTTTTTAATCAGCGATATTTTCTAATATATATTTACATGGAGTGCTTCCAAATATAGTCTACGCTACAAAAGGAGTATTTTAGCAAAGATACCAGCACAGACCTGTGCCAAATAAGATTTAAGTAGCTATTCAGGATGCATATGCAGACTCCTTGGTAAAGATGGTTGCAATTGTGAAACAAAACGACATATCCCACTTTGCAAGCTTGATTACTTCTGCTTGTTAATAGATACTTCTAGAGTAAAATAGTTGCACGTAAAGATCATTTTTTAACATAGGTGAAAGTCATGTACGAATTACATTGTCAAATCATATTTTTTCTAATTTGAACCAAATAAACAATAAAATATACGAGATTAATTAACTATTTCGTGTATTTTTACTTACTGCAGTAAGTTATTGTATTGAGCATTCTAATGTGGTGCATTACTATATTTCTCATAAGTGAATATACGTGGATTTCTATTACATGTTCAAAATTTGCTAATACTTCGCTCGGGCCTCTTTCTATCAACATTTCGGGTCTGAAAACGTAAAATATATATTATTTGGAGCTAAATGGATACATCAATTTTAATACTACTAGGTATAATTTTACACCACGTAAGTAACTATTCAGTTGATCTATTGATTGCATTAATTTACCATTTGTCAATAATCCACAACACATTTCTTTTATTCTAACTATTGATCAAATATTTTTTTAAATCGTATGAGTTAAGATTATCAAACAAACTTTACCTATTTATAATATAATATAAATAAGGTCATACCTAAGATAATCTTATTGCTATACCTGCTAAGTTTCCAGTAATTTCAATAATTAATATTCAAAAAACGAAACTAACTTTTTACTTGTAAACGAATCAAATGTTACATCAACAGTTTCCGGATCATTGAATGTAACCAATCCCATACGAGCACTAATGTCTGAGGCTGAAAGAATAAACTTTCCATGCACGGGTAAACTTCCTCTTTTTAGAACTGCCTCGAATCCGTAACTGAGCTGAAACAAATAAACAAACATTATAGATATACTTACTCGTCCTGTTAATGAAGATTATATTATAGTAGGGCAGCCCAAGATGGGATTTTTGGATTTACTCGAGCGCGTCAGATATTGCCCACATAATATAATCCCCGTGTCTCCGATAACGGATGCCGGTTTGGTTGGTGGGGTTGGGGTAAAATTTTAAATACAACTCGAGTGCGTAAGATTTTCAGAGGGGATGTTAAGTGAACCTAAACTAAGCTCCCATTTAAAATTTAGACGATAAGGATGTAACGCAAGCTCGTGGCAGCGTTTTGAAAATGCAAAAAAGTTTTTTGACAATTGCCATTTTGTAATACTCGAGCGCGTCAGATTTTCATACAGACGGTTCAGCCTGAATTCCTGATCGTGCTGATTCTTAATCTGACGATTATATACAGGATATTTTTAAATACAACGCCTAGAAAGGGCTCCCCTACCATTACAACTTTGGAATATCTACTTTACAAGAAGAAAGGCCATTCACGCGGTTCAGCACGATTTAATTTTACAGGGATAGGTTTATACCTATCCCCGTAAAATCACGGTTTTGCCGTGTATCAACCGAGTTTGGAGTAGGTATACTACAAAATGGTACGAATACTTACCATTTTGAGTTTGTTTAAGTGAATTTAAGTGAGTCGTTGGGGGCCTTGTATGAGTATAATAAATAAATAAATAAATTTAATTCATATTTGCAGCTACGGCTCACCTTTAATTCGCTAATGTGGTGTATCTCTACTTATCTACGATATTGTTTATGGTATAATTTATAGTATGTTCTGTAGTCTATGAGAGAGTTGTCGTCCGGTCTCGAGTAAAAGTATAAGTCGAATCACGTCCTGTAATTGTCAAATAAGTCTTATAAATAAATACAAGTGAAATCAGTATAAGTGCATTATTTATACTCTCCAAGAACCCACCAACAAACACAATAGTGGCGACGAGAATGAAAAAAATATAAATTGGCAAGTGATACCAATTTGTCAAGTCAAGTCAAGGAACAAAGAAAAAAAAAATGGCGTACATCGGGGTAATGCCGCCATTTGATGGAAAAGTCAATCTCCAAAGTTGGAGAGAAATATTTGAAGAATATTGTACACTAAATAAAATAGTCGATGTTACAATAAAAAAATCACTTTTTCTAACTCACATCGGAAGTGCTAACTACCACGTACTACATAGTGCCTGTCTTCCAAATAAACCAAACACAAAATCTATTGAACAACTGTGTCAAATATTAGAGATGAAGTATGAACCTCCGGGTTTAGAGTCCACAAATAGATACGTCTTCCATAGAAGAATGCAGTCAGACAACGAGTCAGCGTCAGAGTATATAAGTGCATTACAAGAAATAGCGGTCAAGTGTAAGTTCAGTGATGAACACATTTCTATTGCGTTAAGGGATCAATTAATTTGTGGAATGAAGTCGGAACATATAAGAAAAAAACTTTTAAGTACACAATCCTTAACATATGACATGGCCAAGGAGTTATTTTTACAAGAAGAGACAGTGCAAAATCAAGTCAAAAATTTACATGAAAAGAGTGGTGCTATTAACAAAATAGTCAGAAAGCAGCACAACCACGATAGAAGGACAATAGAACAAGTACAGTCTAGAATAAATCCACAGTCAAGTAATTTTATTAGTCAACCAAGTCGTTATCGTCCAGTGCAGTCCAGTCAGTTGAGCCATCCAGGGGAGTCCAGTCGGAGTCATCATCAAGTATATTCTAGTCCACGCCAACATAGGTATGGGAATTCTGCATCGGGTCAAGTCAAGTGTCAATACAATAGTGAAGTGAGTCATCATAATAAGCAGTCACAGTTTCCTCCATGTTATAGATGTGGAAGGTTTCACAATCCACAAATGTGTCCAGCCAAAAATTGGCAGTGTTATGTGTGTAAAAAATTTGGTCACGTTTCTAGTAAATGTCGTAACAAGTATGTCAATGATATTAAAGTCAATTATTATGAAAATGTTCAATCACAACAACAGTCACAGATCAATAATGAAGAAATAGATTGTACATTGCAAAAGTTAAATTTAAATACTATTTTCTTAAATTATATATGTACCTGTGTATCATGCGATATTCCTTGTGATGTTAATTGTAAAAAGTGTCAATCTTCTAATCTGTCAACTTACCTTAATTATAATCAGTCACAACATATGTTAACTAATAACAAGTCTGGGTCCCAATATGCTCATTTACAGATTGAGAATGTTATGTTAAAAATGGAAATAGATACCGGGGCTGCGGTCTCCTTATTACCATATTCTCAATATAAGAAATATTTTAGTAAACATGAGGTACAGTCATGCAATGTAAAGTTAAATTCAATTTCAGGAAAAATTGATATCACAGGTCAAATTAAAGTCAAAGTCAAATATCTAAATAAGTGTGAGTACTTGTTATTAATAATTGGTGCTAAAAACAGTGAATTTACACCCTTGTTAGGTCGAAATTGGCTAGATGAGCTTATACCTAATTGGAGAAGTAATTTATTAAATAATATAAGTCAGTCTCAGTCTATGATGTCAAATAATGTAAAACAGTCCTATATAACAAAAAGTAATATGAATAAATCTTTTGTCTATAAAAATATAAGTCAGTATAGTAATTTGGAAACTAACAATGAGACAAATGTATTGAAAAATGTCAGTCAAAATAAGTCAGAACTTAAAAATGTCAGTCCATCAGTATCAAATGTGTCTCAGGTTATTATAAATTTAAAAAATATGTATAAAAATGTTTTTCAAAAAGGATCAGATTCCTGTATTAAAGAGTTCTATGCACAGTTAAATTTAAAAGAAAATTATACACCAGTGTTTCAAAAACCTTATCAATTACCATATAATATTATTGATACAGTGTCTAAAACTTTAGATAAAATGGAACAAGATGGGAAAATATACAAGGTAAATCATTCAGAATGGGCTTCACCCATTGTACCAATTAAAAAGAGTGATGGCACATATAGATTATGCGTTGATTTCAAAAAAACTGTAAATCCCAATTTAAATATTGACATTTATCCATTACCAAAAGCCGAAGATGTTTTTGCTACCTTATCAGGAGGGGCAATATTTGTAGTACTAGATTTATCAGATGCTTACCAACAATTGGCAGCTAGTGATAATAGTCAGTCGTTGTTAACAATCAATACACATAAAGGTCTCTATAGATTTACTCGTCTTATCTATGGTGTAGCTTCAGCACCAGCAATATTTCAAAAAGTAATGGATCAAATTCTTTCTGGTATTCCAAATACTTGTTGTTTTATCGATGATATTTTAATAAAAGGAAGAGATTTTAATGATTGTCAAGCTACAGTTAAAAAAGTATTAGAGAGATTAAATACCTATAATGTCAGAATTAAAGAAGAGAAATGTATATGGTTTTCAGAATCTGTAGAATACTTAGGTCATATAATTTGTAAGGAAGGTAGAAAACCTAGTCCATCATTAGTAGAAGCTATTTTAAAATGTAAAAAACCCGAAAATGTCAAAGAGTTGAGATCTTACTTAGGTATGTTAAATTTTTATAATAGATATATAGGAAACTTGAGTACATTAACAAAACCCTTAAGAGAGTTAATAGAAAAAAATGTTAAGTGGCAGTGGTCAGACATTCAACAAAAGTCATTTGAGTTATCTAAAGAAAAATTATTAAACAGTAATTTATTAATCCATTATGATCCGTCACTTCCTTTAGTAGTTTTTTCAGATGCGAGCCCAGTAGGATTAGGGGCAGTATTATGTCATGTTATCAGAGATGAAAATAATAAACCAGTAGAAAAACCTATAGCTTTCGCTTCCTGTTCTTTAACGAAAGTACAACAGAACTATTCTCAGTTAGATCGAGAAGCGTTAGGCATTATATATGCAGTGACCAAGTTTCATAAATACTTATGGGGAAGACATTTCACCCTAGTCACAGATAACTCACCAATACGTCACATATTTCACCCTACGAAAAATGTACCTACCTTAGCAGCACATAGGTTACAACATTGGTCACTAATATTGTCAAACTATAATTATGATATTCAACATAGGAAAAGTGAATTGTTATGTCATGCAGATGCCTTGTCCAGACTCCCAATTAATAAGATTGTCTTAGATGGGGAGGATAATATTAAATTACCAATGTCACATAGAGACATTGCAAATGAAACCCTAAACGATAGTGTATTAATTAAAGTAATAAATTATGTCAAGAACGGTTGGCCTAATCGAATGACTGATCAGGCAATCATACCGTATTTTCGTTTACGTTATTATATGTCTATTGTCGAAAATTGTTTAATGTTTGGATCCAGGGTAGTTGTGCCTTTAAAATGTCAAGAAAATGTTTTGAAGTTGTTACATGAAGGGCACCCTGGGATAGTTAGAACAAAATTATTAGCTAGAGCTTCATTCTGGTGGCCAAATATGTCTCAAGACATTGAAACTAATTGTAAGTCATGTGAGTCATGTGCTATGGTTAATTTTAAACCAGATAATTCAAAAATGCCATGGCCACAAACAAATAAACCTTTTGAAAGAGTCCATATTGATTTCTTTGAATTTGAAAAAGTACACTTTTTAATTTATTGTGATAGTTATTCTAAGTGGATAGATGTAAGGAAAATGCATAATTGTACAGCAAGTGAAGTAATTAAAGAATTAAGTTTGATATTTTCATATGTAGGTCTGCCTTGTGAACTAGTGTCAGATAATGGTCCACCGTTTGATTCATTTAAGTTCATTGAATTTTGTACAAAATTTAATATTAAAGTAACGAAGTCTCCACCATATCACCCACAGAGCAATGGGTTAGCTGAAAGAAATGTACAAATTATTAAAAAAGGTCTTAAAAGAATTTTATTGGATAATAGCAATTGTATTCAAAATTTTGATATAGAACTTTATAATTTCTTATTATCATACAGAAACACAGAAACTACCGTAAATGAAAAGTCACCAAATTCAATGATTATGATGTATAAACCTAGAACTAAGTTAACTATGTTAAATCCTATACATAATAATGAGAAAAAGAACGGTTCTACTTTTTCACACTTTCGTGAAAATGATTGTATTTTAGTACGCTTTGGACAGAGTCCACCTGTCAAAGGTAAAATAGTTAGAGTCCTGAGTCCTACGATTTATTTAATTTCTGTTAATGGGGTTCTAAAAAAAGCTCACTTGAATCAAATAACCCTTGCTCCATTAACTAGTAACATAAATACAGATTTTAATTTTCCGCAGGAGAGAAAACAATATGTTGCCTCAGGTCCTGTAGTATCAAATGTAACTCCATACTGTGTACCAAATTTAAGTTTGTCAATTCCAAGTTCTTCTGGAATTAATAATAGTCCAGTGGATGCACCACCCTTAATCTCAGTAAGTCCAAGGTCACTACAGCCTCCGCCTGTAGTTACTAAGAGTAATGTTCTTGAAGGCGTGAGAAGATCTTCAAGGGCATCTCGCCCACCTAATAAATTAAATCTCTAAGGGGAGAGTGTGGTGTATCTCTACTTATCTACGATATTGTTTATGGTATAATTTATAGTATGTTCTGTAGTCTATGAGAGAGTTGTCGTCCGGTCTCGAGTAAAAGTATAAGTCGAATCACGTCCTGTAATTGTCAAATAAGTCTTATAAATAAATACAAGTGAAATCAGTATAAGTGCATTATTTATACTCTCCAAGAACCCACCAACAAACACAATAGCTAAAACCAACAATGGCATCGACATAGCGAAAACCGTTCTCCAGTTTACCAGTAGCTACAGATCTTCTGTACATCGAGTCGAAGCCATGCAACACACCATGGCTCAATGACAATGCCTAAAATGAAATTAAGTTTTAAAGATAATTAGAAGACAAACTATAACAACTGAATGAGAAGAGACATAGAATATGTCTTCTTATAGACAAGGATTATTACCATACGAGGATTTAGGGTAAGCCGCGGTAAGGGTATGGAAGGATTAGTAAGGTATAGGGAATTTCGTTACTCATTCACCGAAACACAACAGTTTCACATTTCACATTTCACAGTGATCTTCTTCTAAAGGAGAGTGCCAGAGCCAGACCAGTCAACTATGAAAATTCATTTAAAAAAGTTAGCCCAGCCGACTCCATATAAAATTAGAGATTGCAAATTCCACGAGAACAACAATAATTGCTTGATTTTATCTTATACTAGGTGCTGCCCGCGACTTCGCCCGCGTAACTTTGTAAATGATATACTATAATAATAAATCTGTAAGGGTTGGTCATGGAGTAGGTAAGTTACTTTGTTTTCAGAGATATCGTGTTTATAGTCTCTATACACGATACTGAAAATAAATTGACGATTTTTAGATTTTTTTTCTGTATGTATGTATGTAAGTATGTATGTTCCTCCATAACTCTTAAACGAATTAACTGATTTTCATGAAACTTGGTCGATAAACAATTAGACGTACAGGACACAGGATAGGCTACTTTTTCTTTTTCAACGCAGACAAAGTCGCGGGAACTAGCTAGTGATATACTAAAACCTTTCTCGTGAACCTCTCTATCCATCCATTGGTGAAAATAGCATGAAACTCGGTACAGTAGTTTTTGAGTTTATCGTGAACAGACAGAAAGACAGACAGACAGACGCGGCAGAGGTAATTTATGTAGTGATATAAAATTCTCGTGTCACAGTGTTTGTAACAAACTTTTTTGTGTATATACGGTAGGGCTGATAATAGGTTTTCTTTTTTGGCAAAATAACGTTTGAGGGGTCAGCTAGTTGTTTCATATAGTTCAATTTCATATTCGGCTTTTCACTTTACAAATGAAATATAGTGAAGAAAGAAATCTCACCCCGCCATCGACAGTGTATATAGTGAAGTTCGGTGACATCACATTGTCCATACGGAACTTCTGCACTCTGGTTTTCATCAAGTCTATCACATTATCCATATATTCATTCAGTACAGATGTTTTAGCCTTATCATAATACCTGCAAACATTGATTGTTTTTCTCTTTTCTCTCTTGGCGGATTCAATTTTTTTTCATGTTTTTTTTTTTATGTTAAGGTCGACAGACAGGCTGACGGTCCACTTGATGGTAGGTGGCTACCGTCGCCTATAACTCAAGTAACGCCATAAGTGCTACAAGTGCGCTGCCGACCATAGAAGGATTAAGGATAAGGGATAACGAAGGGAAGGGGTAATGGGCTCTGGCATCCCTTACTCACACACAGAAACACAACAGCACATAATGCTGTTATGTCACGGTGGTATTCTGTAAGGTAGTGGTTACTGCCGCCAGACGGGCTGCCCAAATGGCTGCGAAACGCAGTGTACCCTACCACTACTTTTTAAATCCAGACCAGAGTTAATGTTGAAAATTATATTAAAATTTCCAAAGTTGACCCCGCCGGGAACCGAACTGCACCGATTTCATGCTATCACCAATGGATAGAGTGGTTCTCGAGGAAGGTTTTGGTACCTATATAATTAGCATCCGTGCGAAGCCTGGAACGGCCGCTAGTTTACATATACATAAATACTTACGCAAATGGTACACTGACTTCACCGTCAACAAGTGGAAAGTAAACTAAATAATCATTGAAGAAATCCTTAAGCCAACTATCAAATTTACTTTTCAATGTATCCAAGAAGTCAGCTGAAATATTAAGAATTTTTTTTTTATGTTTAGATAAAATACAAAAGAAGAACAAGATATTTGATTGCATAATCAAATTCAATAATTCAAAATTATGTAAGTACATATTTCAATAACCTGCCAACCTTTATCATTAAAATAATAGAAATTAGTATAGAAAAGTCACAAGGTTATAAATATAGTAAAGTAGAAAAGATGATACTATACTATACGATTCTACAGATCGATACCTTAATTCGCAAACCAAATAACTCCTCTGAGGCAAACTTTAAAGGAGAGACTAAAAGAGTTATAAAAAAATTTGTATGATACGAGAAAAGAAAAAAGACAATTTTACATTGGAAATTATGGCTCGTATTAACCGATAGACTTTTAAAAATTAAATTGTAATTGTCAATAAAGTTTCTCCTTTATCAAAAAGTCATTTTCAACCAAAAGTGGAGTTATTCGTTTTGCGAATTAAGGTATCGAGATAGATTTACCGATGCCATCAGGCTCTAACTTCATCGTCGATTCAGGGCCACTACTGTTCGTGTACTGTATGGAAAAAAAATTGTATCAAGTATACAAAAAGTCAGTTTATATAAGATAAATAAATTTTCTATACCTACTCACCGTCAGCATAACATTTTTAACTTCTATTTCTGAAACAATTAGTTCTATATTAAGCCTGTCTGTTAGCAATCGATACCGGCCTTCGATTGCGTAGGTAACGTATTGTAAGAGTAATCTGAAAAGAATCGTATCCTATTCACTTTATGTTTTTACAACTTTATTTACTGAATTCGACATGCAGTAAGGTTCAGGAATGTTTCAGTATGTCTAAATCCATACATATAATACTAAAAGAGGATATCTTGTATGCCACGACGATCTCGTAAAGGACTAACGATTTTGACGAAAATCTAGGGTTTTTTTAGGTCTAGAAATCGATCTGTAAGTCGTATCTTTGAGATAATTCGTTTTAGGTAGTTTTATAATATTTTGAATTATTAATTACTAATTCAAGTATTAATTATTCTTGATATTTTTTATAATGTTTCAAAGACTTTCTTTTCTTAAATGTAAAAAACTTTAAACCTTTCATTGGGTCACCCAGTCTAATCTTTATATATAAAAATGTATGTGTTGTTAAGGCTGGATTTTTTTTCCAAACAACAATAACAACAACAACAAGTGTAATAAAAAGATTGTTTTTTTTTTATTTAATAAAAAACACCTATTACTTACTGAATTTCTCCGTATGTTGGCACGTGAAACAATTTGGAACTATCCGTGTCAGTCAAAGCTCTTTCATAATTACCTTGTAAATGCAAATCGTTTAACAACAGTCTACCTATAAGTACCATGTTTTCCAAATCGTTATGCAAATGGTTTATGCGGAAATGTGTATCGTTACGTAACTTCATACGATGAACAAATCTAGAAAATAAATTTATATTAGGAACATTAGGTGATTGAGTTTTTATACAAACCTACATACAAACAGATAGAATACTATAGTCAGAAATGAATAAAACAACACAAATTCAAAAACAAAAGTCGTTGCAATCAGTACAGAAGTACAGAGGTACTCATACCTATATTAGGTCTCTTACTATGGAACAATTGCCACATCTCGTAATGTTGCAAGTCCTTCCATATTATAAAACAAAGTCCTCCGCCGCGTCTGTCAGTCTATCTGTTCGTGATAAACTCAAAAACTACTGCACCCATTTTCATGCTGTTTTCACCAATGGATAGAGTGGTTCTCGAGGAAGGTTTTAGTATGTAATTTACAAAGTTACGCGGGCAATGTCGCGGGCAGCAGCTAGTACAAAATAAAACAAATACAGATATATCGGTACCGGCTACATTTTTCTGCGCTGATCCAAAGAAATCTATCCTCTGTGTAAATGGGGTCCCAAAGCGCTTAAATTTTACAATGTTTTGGGAAAACCGCAAGTGATATCGACCTATAGATAACCTTGCTATACAATGCAATAATGCCATCAAACTACTACAACATGGAACCCGCGTGCCATACAAAACACTACGAATTTTATGGAACATTTAAAAGTGACATATGCGTAGAGCATGAACTGTCTTTTAAAACAAAACAAACATAATAAGAAGTACGTAATTTAAAGAAAATGTGACTTTATCGTATTGTATCTTTACTACCTTTTACCATTGACGCGTGAAGGCAAGAGTCCGCCATGATTCTGTCATAGGCGTTCTTTTTATCTGCCGCTTTGGCATTTGTGACGCAAATTCCATTGTAGTATTTCGATGGATAATGCAGCTAGCCCTACCTAATTTAGAATATACTAGCTGCCGCCCGCGACTTCTCTCGCGTAACTTTGTAAATTATATACTAAAACCTTCCTCGAGAACCACTATATCGTGAAAACAGCATGAAAATAGGTGCCTACTTTACCTTTTTTGAGTTTATAGCGAACAGACAGACAGACAGACTTTGATTTATGATATGTAGTGATAATTCTCTATCAAAATTTAATTAAAAGCCATCAGATCGGGTTCTACGTATATGTTGTAACATTTTACAAGATATCAGCTATTATCGAATCCAAAGTAGACCAATTTTATCACCAAGATCCAAGAGCAAGACAAAGTTAAAAATTAACTTACAGTAAAGAGTCCTTCATTCTTATCATGGTGTTGCCACCAATATTAAAACCTGCTGGGATTATCTCCGGTTTACCGCCGACCGCATGCACTGTCCGCTCGGCAATTCCTCTTTTCTCGATAATTGCCTATGTGAAAATAAATATGAATAAAAAAGAGTTTATGCGAAGTTAATGTCGTACACATAATAATTAGTAACGTATAAGAGCGTAAGCACACGGCGTATTTTAAACGCGCAGACGACGCGCGTATACGCGTTTCCAACGAGATTCGAACGCAACTTTGTAACCTAAGCACACGTGTCGACCGTGGAACGCGCGTCTACTGCGCGTATACGCGCAGATACAGCCATACAGACGCGCTGTAGTTGTACAATGGCGTCGGATGATATCTTGATATACGTATATTTTGGTTCCATGTCAAACCAAAATATACGTGCAACGTACAGTAAACTATTAAGTATTGCAACTGCGGCGCGGTCGATGGCGGGTCTCCTCCGCCCCTATTGTGAGTGCATTTGTATCGATTCAAACGCGCTTATACGCGCGTTAGTATCGCGTTTTAAGCTAATTTGAATCGACACAAACGGCTCCGAATACGCGCGTTCCTGAAACGCGCGTCGTCTGCGCGTATAAAATACGTCGTGTGCTATCGGCCTTAGGGCCGCTTTCACCAACTAAAAGTAAATTGTTGATTAGTTACTTTTCGAAATAATTTTAGGTTTTATTAAACTCGGTTTAATGCATCTTGCAAAGATGCATTAAACCGAGTGCATTTTTTTTAATTATTTTTTTTTTAATGTTTGGGACTTTTACCGTACAAACTAAGGTATATCAGCTCCATCATCCCCGGTGACCGGTGACTTTAAATGACGGTTAGCCTACTTGACATATGGTGAAAAAGGCCCTAAGCATATTATGTTAATATCCGAGTTGATTTGAGTACTTACAATTTTTTTTTATATAAAAAATATTGAAACATTTTTAATCACAAAACATTTCCATTATTAAATTGATAGATACTTACTTTAAACATTGCATTATCGAAACGTTCATTTTCAAACGCCTCTTGGAAATCAGTTCTTACTTGTTTGTACTTATCTATAAATTAAATTAAAAAAATGTTTTTAGCTTTTATTTTTAGAACAAATAACTACTTAGTACCTACTTGTAAAGCTGAATATTTTTTTAAAAATATCTGACGTCATAATGAAGAGAACAAAAAAAACTGTGCATTTATTAAAACTTTTGATTCTCCCTCATAGATTAAATCGGCAGTGATATGTTAAGTAGTACGTACTAGATGGAACACTCCCTACGATTTCTTGCTAAATTCATGTTCCAACGCGGAAGGTGCGCGGGGGTTGGCGGGGGACGGCGCAGCAGTAGTGTCAAGGTCAATACGTCAAGTCGTAGACAACTGAATATTAATATGGCCGACCCGATAAGCACGTCGGTTTTAACAAATTAAATATTAACCTATTAAACGTTTCAATATTAATAAAACTTACCTATGGAACGTCACACCAGCAGTTTTACCAATATTTTTTGTTGTATTTTTGCAATATCTCATCATACAAGACGGCATTTTTATTGGTTTTGAAAATAATAACGCGCCTCATCTCTACGAGCGCGTATAACAGACTGTGAACGGGTAGGACGTCGGAACTCCAATCACTTGGAACACTCATCGCGTCTTGAGTGTTCCATCTAGTACGTAGTACTTAACATATCACTGTAAATCGGATGTATTTTGCATAATCTTATTACCTACCCTCCATTGCAGCCATTTTTTCAAAATGTTCCTTAGCATTGAATGTGACCCAACAGCTATCTCCATTAGGATAAATTGCTACTAAAAGTGAAAAGAAAAATAAAATATTAATTAATTAAATATAAAAGGCGATGTGTGTATACTATGTTCCCTATGGACTCTAAAACCGCTGAACCAAAGCCGGGAGCGGGTCGCTAGTATTAAATGAAATAGCATAATTATACAATACAAGGCTGTATGTATAATTCTGATTATGTATTATTGTTTTCTGCATTAAACGAGCTTAGTTTGTCAAGCTGCCATGTTTGATAAATTAAATCTATCGATCTAATTAGGGGCCTCTTTCACCATCTGTCAAGTAGGCTAACCGCCATTTAAAGTCGCCGGGGATGATGGAGCTGATATACCTTTGTTTGTACGGTAAAAGTCCTAAACATTAAAAAGAAAATAATAATAAAAAATCGCCTATCAAAGGATGGAGTAAACCGAGTGCATAATCTAATCAATATCAATATATACTAATAATAAATCTGTAAGGGTTGGTCATGGAGTAAGTTACTTTGTTTTCAGAGATATCGTGTTTATAGGCTCTATACTCTTTATACTGAAACTAAATTGACGATTTTTAGATTTTTTTTTTCTAAATATGTATGTATTATGTAATGTATGTTCCTCCATGAAAACATTTAGACATTAGATAAACTTTTAGACGTACAGGACACAGGATAAGCTACTTTTTTCTTTTTCAACGCGGACGAAGTCGCGGGCGCCACCTAGTAAAACATAAAATTATTTCTAAAAGTAACTAATCAACACGTTACTTGAAGTTGGTGAAAGAGGCTCTAAATCTAATTAAAATTATATATAAATATAAAATGTTATATCACATATAACATTGTCACATAGTATATCAGAAGAGCAACTTCAATTATCTACGAGAGTAGTATATTCATTTTGGGAAAAAAATTAAGCATATTATCTAGAATACAAGTTCAACACTGGAACTTAGCGTTAGCGCAATATACAAGAGCCGAATATTCGGCCATTACTTGAGTCTTCGAAATTCAGAGTTATTCCTAATTCCATGAGTTTCAACCGAACTAGTTTAGTGCGAGCTTATTGTTGGCTTATTGGCAAAACTTGTAACGTGATGTGACACCAAATTATGCCAAAGCTGTCATGGCAGTTAATAAGTAGGTAGCAATTTTCAATCTATATTTTAATTTTCAAATATATAGTTAAATACAGTGATATGTTAAGTAAGTACTAGATTGAGCACTCCCTACGATTTCTTGCTAAATTCATGTTCCAACGCGGAAGGTGCGGGGGACGGCGCGGCAGTAGTGTCAAGATCAATACGTCAAGTCGTAGACAACTGAATATTAATATGGCCGACCCGATAAGCACGTCGGTTTTAACAAATTAAATATTAACCTATTAAACGTTTAAATATTAATAAAACTTACCTATGGAACGTCATACCAGCAGTTTTACCAATATTTTTTGTTGTATTTTTGCAATATCTCATCACACAAGGTGGCATTTATATTGGTTTTAATAACGCGCCTAATCTCTACGAGCGCGTATGACAGACTGTGAACGGGTAGGACGTCGGAACTCCAATCACTTGGAACACTCCACTCATCGCGTCTTGAATGTTCCATCTAGTACGTAGTATTTAACATATCACTGGTTAAATATCCTCAAAACGTGGTGAGTTCTTGGGATATACCCATATACCCAATCAGGTTCAACACTGGTGAAGAGTGGTGAAAGAGCACAATATGAATAGTACCTACAGTATGAAATAATACAATGTGAATAAAATGTGTATTAAAATACGACAGTAGGTACTTACTTCGCATTTTCTTTTTCCTACATTGTCCTTCTAGGAATAATATACCAACAGTAATACTAAAAAGAATATGATTAATATATTTTAAGAGCATTGTTTAATTTTTAATTGAGCTATATTCTGTAAAAAAAAAAATGAATGCAGCGAACTCAAGGTTTTCCATAAGTTAATGTCGAGATTTGTAGCGAAAATTAAAAAGTAAGGTAGGTAAGAAAATTCCTAACTAAATATTTGATTTTTATGTTCAAAGATAATTAAAATCTTTATTGGTTGTTAAAATTAAATTTTAAAGACCGAATCGAATGTGCTGTTCGGTGTTCATAAGTAACCTGCTAGGTTACTGCTGGGTATGAGGTCGGAAGTGAAAAAAGCTTCTCCTTTTTTTAGCTTAGTACACAAGTTTAAATTGGTGTTAATTCTAGATAAAGGTCCTAATAATATAATGACAACTCAATGAATTCGGAATGATGTCTAGAAAAATGTATTGCGCTCATCAAGTAGTATGTAGATATATTGTATTGTACAGTAAGTCAGTAATATGTAGATATATGTATTGTATTGTACATTTATTTTGCATTTTGCAAAATTTATGCAGCTGGAGCAATTTTTGCAAATTCACAATTAGATGGAGCAATTAGTTTTACATCGATTTATGCTTTTGCTTTTGTATTATTTGTAACTTCATCTGGCTAGGGTTACGGAGGTCAAAAAGTTTGAGGAGGTCGCCACCACAAACTAAATAGTAGATAATAACGTGTCGCCACGACTAAGGAGTTTAGAGATAAGGAGCGCCATCTTACATGGGTGTTAAACTGAAAAAGTGGCAAGAAAATCCGATAAATATAGATGGCGCTAGTGTGAACAGTGAGAGCATAGAGAAAGTATAGACTAGAGTAGTCATTAAAATAATAATAGTCGTGAAAACGAGACACATTTATGCTTTATTACCTTAGAGGGAGCGAGACACATTATTGATTTTTTGTCTCTCTTTGCGTATGCGTTTTTATTGTTTGCTACACTTGAAAGTGTGGCACACAAATCTCTTGGAGCACTTTGTTTTTTGCCGAATTTCCTATTTCAAGCATTTTTCAAAGTTCCTGGGTATTGTGTTAGGTGTGGTACGTGTTGCTGAAAGTGGTGATAATGGTGAACTGTAGCATTTTAGGCTGTAAAAGTCGATCAGAGCGAAATGTTGAAAACATAACCTTTCATATGTAAGTGCTTTATTTTTTGGTTAAATCCAATAATTGTTGCATGCATGTTCAGTAAACATCTAATTTATGTCTTGTTATAAATTTTGCAACTGTTTTAGATGATATTTTTATGATTTTTCTCTACGGTATGTACTATGTGGTACTATGTTTCCGTCCTTATCGGGTGTACGCTCACCGCTTTTCTTGTATATACTCTCTCTACGAGTGAGAGTATGGAGAGTATGGAATGAATGTAGCAGTAGTTGACGGAGTGAAGTGCGCCGAGTTTAATTTTGGTTGAACACTAGCCTCACCAGCGCCACCAATTTATCGTCTTTCGACGGACACTTTTAATACTCAGAGATTGTCCTCCTTGTCTCTACCCTCCTTACCCACAACGTTAATTTGACAAGCATTGTGACACTGACAATTTGTTTCCTTATTTATTATGTGCTCTGTGTAATGCCAAGTTGTTAACTTATTTCAAATTTCTCAACATCAATATGTTTCTATTTTTATGATTACTGATATAAATTCAAAAAATTTTAATTAAATTCATTTAAAACTAACTTAGGTAATGTTTTTGAGAAAATGTCCGAAGATGAACCTGTGGACATCGAACAAGAGCTCGATATTCTTCTGACTAAAGTTCAGCCAAATTTACAAGATGTTATCAAACGTGTAAATATTTACCTACTATGTCCTTAGACACTTTATTCGAGATATTTGATTGCGATCGCTTTAATTCTCGTTATTTTTTTAGAGTTTTACAAATGTGGCTATCCGGCAGAATAAGAATGGGGAGCATAGCAAACCGGACACGCTGGAAGACACCTCATATTTCGCTAAAAATACACAAGTGTATGTGTGGCTTTTATTTGTTACTAACTGTTGCCCGCGACTTTGTCCGCGTTCAACATGATATATATATAACCTAAAGCCTTTCACGATAAATGGACTATCCAACACAAAAAGAATTTTACAATATGAACCAGTAGTTTCTGAGATTAACGTGTTCAACGAAACAAACTCTGCAGCTTTATAATATTAGCATAGATGTTAAATAAAAGTTTTTTTTTTTTATTTTAAAAAAATATTGAAAATAAACATCTCAAGCATATTTGTGTTTTCAGAAACCTAATGAAGCTGGAGCTGGTGAAATCACCGACATTCCATGTCCAAAATTTGTCACTAGATCTCAAATCGATGGAACTCTCGCTGAGATGTTCACTCGGAGAAGTTAGTGTAAAAGGTATCTACAGTGCCTTCAATGAAAACCTATACAACCTCATTCCTGTCATGTCTGAAGGACATGTTTTGTAAGTGATCAATTTATCACATAATTATTTTTCTTCAATATTTATATTATTTTAAATAAATAAGTACATAATATTTAAAAATAAATTTTATAGGTCTGTACACAATTTGCTAACAGTAAGTATGTATAGAGGCATAGACAATATAAATATATATTTCTACTAGCTAACACTCCCGGGTTAAAAAAAACTATCCTATCTTTTAATTTGGCCCAAATTACACATAGTTACGAAGTTTTATAAAAAAAACTGGTTCTCACCAATGGATAGAGTGATTCTCGAGGAAGGTTTTAGTATATAATTTTCAACGCGGGCACCAACGCAACAGGTTGTATAATATAAAATCACATTAATTAGTGCATGCCCACTCTCAAAACAAACAGTTTTAAGCAATATAAAATAATTGTAGTACCTACAAAAAGTTTCTTTTATTGCATTGTTACTATTTTTTCTTTCTTTTTATGTTTCACATATTTTTGTATACACACTGCACTTAAAATCTATTGTTTAAAATGCAGAATTTGAAAAATTCTTTCACTTTTTGAAACAAGTAATAATTGATACTAAAATAATATTTGTGACTTAATATTCTAATTTTCCTCTATAGGATAACACTTTCAAATATGATTGCCGATGTGAAAGTAGGCCTAATACTTCAAGACGATGCGTACTCATTTATTAATCCTGGAATTGATTTTGTTCATGATGAAGTACTTGTAAAGGTAATTTATTTCTACACCATACTATATTTGGTTGATATTTTCTTTAATGCAATATTTTACTAATGTTTCATTTTTCAACCACGTGAAATTAAGAAATGATCAAGAAGAAATTCAATTTTTAAACTGATTTAACAGAACATGTAAAATTTACAGCTTTATATAGTTGATTTCTTATATTATTTAATGTTTAGCGTCAAAAATTGTTGCATAAAACAAACAAAGTTCTCTATTAAGGCTAAACAATGTTAGTTAAAGGAGATATAAATGAGATAAATCATGAGTGTTTTTTTTACAGTTATCATGGCCATCTCCACAAAGGAATGGAGGGTATGAATTCGTAACTACCGAACAGCTCGCCAAACATATCGGTAATTATTTAAATTTATTGTAACTACCACAGAAATATACACCTCTAATTGTCACTTTCTAACTAGAGTTTTTCAAAAATAATTATTAGCGATTTTTGGTTTCAAATAAGTTTGTATATTTTTCTTATAAATCATTACCATTCCTGTAACATTTGACAATGTAATGCAGACTTTACAATGGTATGCAGAAAACAACAAAAAAAAATTTGTTCAAATAACTACAAAATGATTGCAACATTGATTTTGTAATTAAATGCAAAAAATAATAATTAATTACTCCATAAAAAAAACAAAACAAATGCATGAAGGACTGTCACCTCAAATGTAATCAAATTTTAATTTTAATGTCCCATCTATGAGGTTTACGATCCATTTTATCCAAAATATTAAAAAAGCACTATGAATTTAAAGACTATGCTTTAATGTATATCATTTTTCGGTCAATTTCAACATTTTCCTAAGCAAATTCAACAATTTCCTAAGCAATTTCAACATTTTCCCAAGCAATTTCAACATTTTCCTAAGCAAATTCAACATTTTCCTAAGCAATTTCAACATTTTCCTAATCAAATTCAACATTTCCTAAGCAATTTCAACATTTTCCTAATCAAATTCAACATTTTCCTAACCAATTTCAACATTTTCGTAAGCAATTTCAACATTTTTCTGAGCGAAATGCTTGGGTAATTGTTGAAATAGCCTGGGAAAATGTTGAAAATGCTTGGAAAAATGTTGAAATGGACCAACAAATGGTATAATTATACTCATAACAAAGATAGGCATCAAATTTATCACTTGGTAACTAAAGTTTAAAGAACCGACAGAAAAATAACTACATACCTTACTACATAGTGGTTAATATTATCTTTATTGCCTTCGCCTGCCGCAACACATTCTGATAACATTTTGTGTCACCTGTGAAATTGATAACTCTATACCAATTTGCATTTATGTGTTCACTATTTACAGTAATTTTTTTTTTTTCTTTTACAAAAACTGTTATTCGAGTTTGTTATCATTGACTAAGTTAATGTTGTAATTCTGGCTTTCCATATTGTAGAAAATATCAATACTAATAATAAATCTGTTGGGGTCGGTCATGGAGTAATTTACTTTGTTTTCAGAGATATCGTGTTTATAGGCTCTATACATGATACTGAAACTAAATTTACCATTTTTAGATATCTTTTCTGTATGTATGTACGTTCCTCCATAACCCTTAAACGAATTAACTGATTTTCATGAAACTTGGAAGATAAACATTTAGATGTAAGGGACACAGGATAGGCTATTTTTTTCTTTTTTAACGCGGACGAAGTCGCGGGCGCCAGCTAGTATATATATAATTTTTTTTTACGTCCAACGCAAAAGAGGCTTGTTATAAGTCCTATTATCTTTTAGCGTTTAGTAAAAATGTTTTCCTAAAAGAACAGAATCATTCATATCTTTGTATTCATGATGAGCCCGGTGGATGAGTGGTTAGGAAGCTTGCCTTAACACTGTCTCCCCCAGGGCTCCCCTGGTTAGATTCCCGACAGTGTCAACTTTAAAAATGAACTTATCAAAGTTGGCTATGGTAAAGTAGTGGCAGAGCACACTGCGTTTCGCAGTCATACGCCGTCATACAGAAGACCACAGTGAAATAACAGCACATGTGCTGTGCTGTTGTGTTTCAGTGGGTGAGTAACGGATGCCAGAGCCCTTTTCCCAATCCCTTATCTTTAATCCTACTGTAGTCAGCCAACAGTAGTTGCTTGTGTTATAGGCGATGGTAGCCACTTACCACATCAAGTGGACTGTCAGCCTGTCCGACCGACCTCATCATAAAAAAAGGGTATACCCTATGAATTTTCCAGACGACTTGCCGTTGACTGCGGCTATTTCTCTCCCCTTGTACTCGTTTCTGCGCGAAAAGCTTCAATTGCACTTAGCACTAGTGCTAAGGCAGTCCACAAGCGTCTCGGAAGTCGTGTGCTGTAATCCTTCGTTGCTAGAGGCGTACAGGTATGTATGGTGACATTTTTAAACTTCAGCTACCCGCTGAATATTTATCTTTGTGTCCACTTAATAAGCCTATAATTATATTATACTGTACCTATAGTACATATGGTACCTATTACAAGCCTATAGTACCTATGGAATTGTTTAAATATCTTTTAAAATTTATCTACATTCTATTAATAATAAAAAATGCTAAATTGTTAGGATGGATGTATATGGACGTTTGTTACTCTTTCATGCAAAAACGGCTCAACAGATTTGCATGCGTTTTGGCACACAGATAGTCTATTACCTGGATTAACATATCAAATACTTTTTATCCTGAAAAAATGTTAGGTTCTCAAAATATGGTCTATAGATATAAAAAATTGGCCACCACCGTCGTCACAGCGATAAAGATGTCAAATATTTTCTCAGGTGGTATATTTTTCGTTTTTCCACGCGGACGTAGTCGCAGGCACCAGCTAGTATTGAACAAATCGCTTCTTAAAATCCAAAGTGCCACAAATCAAAATTACACTTTTTACAGGAGAGCTAATCGAAAAAATTTAAATTATTTTTTTCTCATTTGATATAATATATTAAATATATGCATATTATACATCGTTAGAAGCGTATTTTAAAGTAGCATTAAATGTTTTAAGTACTTTTATAATACATAAACTGAATACTAGAAGAGATATAAGCATATAAGTTACTTTTGAATATAAAAAAAAAAATTATCAAAATATACTAAATATTGAATAAAACGACCATAAGTTTTTTTTGCAACATACAATATGAAGGATTGTGATTGTATTTTTGCAATAAAAAAGTATTTTTGCATTTTTTTGTTTTATGACCCTTTAGTTTTTAAGCAGCTGAAAATGTGTATGATTCCTCGTTTATAGTGATGTATATATGCAACATTTTTTTTTTGTTATTTTCAGCTCTATGGTGGACAATTTGTCGATGAACGGAAACAAAGTAGTAGATATGATTTTAATCAACATGAGACGAACTCTATTGCAGAGTTGTCGAGAAGTGCTCGAACTTCCACCGTTGCATGCAACATTTATGCATAAGGTATTGTTTTTTTTTTTTTTTTTCATTGCAGTTTTTACCGCTTTTGAGTTTAATTTTTGTATGTATAATGTATGAAAAACGTTGGCACACGAGAAACATATAAATACTTATGATGCCTCTTCTATCGTGTATTGAGAATCATTATTTTACTAAGATTTTATATTGTGAAAATTGATCAAATGAAGGTTTTGATCAAATGAACAAGAAAATATAAGGTATCAATGTCTAATAAAATTTTATTAAAGATGGTACCTACTGATTTTGTTTCATTCACACTTAAAGCTGTCACATCATACTAGCACTTGTTATTTATTATATATTTACTGGCTACACGCTCCCGGCTTCGCCTGGGTTCAAAATAATAATTATTCTATCTTTTAAGTTGGACCAAATTACACATGTCATAGTTATGAAGCTTTATCAAAATCGGTTCAGTAGTTTAAAATTACGTGTCACACGTTTGTCACCTATTAAAGGCGATAAACTTGTGACACACAATTTTTCTATTCTATACCAATATATAAAGCTGAAGAGTTTGTTTGTTTTGTTTGGTTGTACTCGCTAATATATTATAAGGATGTATTTTTATGTTTATTACCAGATAGGATCAACATCGTACTTGGGAAAGTTGGAAACTGAGATGGGGTGGATAAAGAATCTGGCCACGATCAATAGAATCAATGACGTCAGTGTCACGAGACCTGATCCAATGAAGACGAGCTTTCACGTCACTCTCAGCATTAAGGACTTGCAGGTGAACACAGACAAATCTTTTTTATGACAATTATCTTGAAAACGCAGTCTGCAATTATTCTATTTTCTAGAAAAATTGATAAATTTTACATTCAATCAATTCTAGTTTCCAATTTTCGTTCATGCATAGCGTCCATAGAGACATAGAGCATGGACTGAGAAATACCCGCATGAAATTATGACTTTTTAGAAAGAGAGAAAGCGATCGTGTAGCTAATATCTATCTCTTTCCTCTATCTATGTCTCTGGTCTGTAGTAACTTTGAGGTGGTCCTCAAAGCTCAAAGTTTGATTGGTATCAAACTTCTAGAAAAATATAAGAACCGGCTGCACGATCACTTCGTCTCTCTCGCACTTTTCTGCCCGTATTTTCTACGCCCACGAGTTAACTGCACCTCGCAGGAATGCAAAAATATATGGTTTATATTTAATAATGAAATAAACTAATATTTGTATTGTATTCCAGCGACGTCCAAAGCTAACTCTCGCGCGTAGTACTTTCCAAGTGGATAGGGAACGCTCACTATGTCTATGAGAGCTCATTTTAATCACTAGCATTGTATTCCAGCGAGGTCCAGAGTTAACTTTCGCGCGTAGTACTTTACAATTAAATAGGGAACGCTCACTATGTCCATGAGAGCTCATTTTAATCACGAGCATTGTATTCCAGCGAGATCCAGAGTTAACTCGCGCGCGTGCTATTTTACAAGTGGATAGGGAACGCTCACTATGTTTATGATGGCGCCTAATTAGATCGTACAATTGCGTCCGCAATGTCCGCAGGTGGGCTACGACGAGTACCGCATAAAGAGCTGCGGGGGGAGTGGGGCGAGTGGGCGGGTGGCGGCCACAGTGGGACTGAACGCGCTCCACTTGGCGCTCACAGTGGGACTCGCTCGCTGGGAGCCTTACGCTCAGCTCGACGATCTACGTCTTCACCGTATGGGGTAACGTTTCGTTATGCTGTGACACCTTTTTCTGTGTACATATTTCGGTATAACTATTCTGTTTATAAAACTTTTTACAATGATATTATGTATATGTATCCATACTAATACTATTAAAAATGCGAAAGTAACTCTGTCTTGTCACGCCTTAACTACTCAACCGATCATCATGAAATTTTGCATATACTTTGTCAGGGATACAAGAAAGGACATAGGGTACCCACCTTTCATCCAGAAAAAAAGTACTTTTCCCGAATTCTGAGTCTAAAAATATAAAAAAATTGGGCGCCAATGTCGCGTGGCGGCGATGACGATGTCAGGCGTTATTACTCATATATTATTATCCTCTTTATCAACGCGGACGAAGTCGCGGGCACCAGCTAGTAGACGCTATAACTCCTAATACATACGTGCTGCAATAAAAACAAGTGATAATATTTCCATTGGTATTTTCAATTTTATCCGTCTATCTTGTTACTAATGAAAGAAGGTCACAGGTGTAATGAGTGGTGTCGGGCACAGGTCGATGGACGTGCACGTGACCGGCCTGGGAGGTCTGAGCGCGCTGACGTCACTGGTGGGCACGTGGGCGCGCAGCGCGTTCGCATCGGCGGTGCCCTCTATCGGCGCGCAACTGCACCGCGAAGCCCACACGGCACTGGCCGACCTTCCCCTCTGGGACATGATGCACGCCAACCGGTGAATTTTCGTCATGGAGGGTACAGGTAAAGGAGGACCTACTCTGTACACGAAAAAGTATCCGTCGCTCAATTAGGCGGCGCTGTAGTAGCATAGGGTGGTGTGACGTACTAGTTCACATGAACTACTCAACCAAAAAATCATATCAAACACCAATGCTACACTAGCGCCACTCTGTTCAATTTATGAACCACTATTTAATGCTTTTAGCTTGCCACTTTTTCAGTTTAACAACCATGTAACTTGGTCCTCCTTTACCTTTACCTCTACCCTCCATACTTTTGGTCTTCGATCAAACCATGGAGGATAGAGGTAAGGAGGGGACCAATTTGTATGAATATTAATTGAAAAACTGTCAAGCTACAATCATTAATAAAGTAAGATTCCAGGGCCCCAAAATACCAAAATATGTTTATACATGTTACAGGTGCGGTTCTTTTTGCATATAGAATTATTGATATAGGAGTAATTTGATTTATGAAGAAGGCGGTTCTTCAGAAATGGCTATATATTATATTCAGTAATGCTGGTCGTTTATTTTTTTTACTTAAGTACTCTGCTCCAATGTCAAATGTCTGCGTCTATAGTTTTCCCATAAACAATGCGTCATTTTATGGCAGCTAAATCTAGATTATTATAGAAGCTAAGTACTGCCCAAAAGTTTATTAGCGAATAAAATCATTTAACCGTCAAATTGACGGCGTTGTCTCTTCCAGTGAAGTCACTGTTCAAAAAAAATCTCAAACTCAGTACAGTTTTAGTTGTCACTAATAAATCATTTTAAATCATTTTAATAGTCACTAATAAATGCAAAGCCCTATAAAAGCAAATAACAACACTATATACTAAGTATAAAAATAATTATCACCACATTCACAAATCAATGTAAAGAAAAGTAATTTTTTTTTTATGCTCGATATTGATTGTCCATAAATTACGTGAGGTGTTTAGGGGGGAGGGGGTTGAGCCAAATCTCACCCAATCTCATGTAGGGGAGAGGGTGAGTCTCGGCAAATCTCCCGTAACTTTTTTTTTCTCGCAAGAAACAGTATAAAATTGCAAGAAAACTAAGTTAAATTAAGTAAAAAACATGTTTCTTCAATTAAATATGACTAAATCCTACACTACACAATAATATTGTAATATTTCGAGTACCTACTTAATTTAATAAAACAACCTATTGTGGAAATAATAACACTACAATCAATCAAGCACAGATTAACACTAAAAATACGCATTTTGAAAAATGTCTCATGTGAGATTAGGGGGGAGGGGGTCGAAAAATCGCCAAAATCGTCTCACGTAATTTATTGACCCCCTTATTCTTAATTATACCATTAATGTAGATAGAAAATTGTTAATTCTAGATTGAAATTAATGTCATGTGGCAATATTTAGTACATCATACATTTTGTTTATAGTCTTGTCAAGTTTTGTACATGGTATTATAAATAATTGTATTTTAATCTTTTGTACTGGAATTTGTATTGATTTTTTTGTAATTTTGTATACATTCTACTCTTTTTTTTTTGTTAGTATTACATGATTAGTTTTATTAAGCAATTTTTTTTTTTTTCAGTAAACTTAAACATCGAAAAATTACTTTGACTTTCTCAATTGTATTAAAATGGATTTTAATACATTAAAATCTCCTTTTTAATGGCAATATAGTTTAAAGATAAATATTAATATTAAATTTAAGAAAAAAAACAAATTTTGTACAATCATTAGCAAAGAAAATGGATTGTTGAATTTCTAGGATGTTTTAATAATATTTTTTTCTAAGAACAATTTACCTCAGAAATTAATTTATTTGAATTTCCGATTTTTTTGGTATTAAAATGTACATAAAATGTGGTTGTGAGAAGAGTGCCTTAAATTTTAGACTGTTGTAAATGTTGTTAACTATATTCGTGTCTACTTTTTGTTAAATAAAATATTTATTGAGCATTTTGTGTTTTTTTTTATGTCCTCCTGCAAAATCATTTCTATATAATTTTCTAAAATTTTTTAAATCTTTTTTTTTTCTTGCATTAATCCAAGGCAAGCTAGAACTGCCAAAATTTATAATAACTTATATGGCAAACGTAGATTGGGTTTTTTAGTACCTTACTTTATTAATAATCTGCCTACAGATTTAAAAATAATTTAAATATAAAAAAATATTAAATATAAATTAAAAGAATATTTTATCAGTAATTAGTAGTATTACGCAACTATAAATTTTTTTGTAATAAAAAAATGACAGTGAGTTTTGAAAATGAATCAAAAAAAAGAGCTTTTTTAAAGTAATAACTTCTTTTCTTTATGCTATGATATAAGTGACAAGACAGCTTTCAAGTTAGTTCTAGGAAAAATATAAATATGTCAAATGTTTCATACGTTTATTAATAATTTTTTTAGATAAAGATATTATTATACTTCCATTTACGACAAAAGACATGATAGGCAAGTAAAATTTTGTTATAATAAATAGTAGGTATATGTAGGTGATATAAAATATTTGTGGTTTACAGGTTAATCATATGTTAATTTGAAAATGGGTTGCATTCAATCGATCTGTTGCTCGATTACATTCTGTATTGAAAGGTGAGATGTTTTGACTGTAATTCGTTCATTGTGACCTGACTAATATCCTATACTAGCTGGTGCCCGCTACTTCGCCCGCTTAACTTTGTAAATTATATACTAAAACCTTCCTCGAGAACCACTCTATCCATTCGTGAAAACAGCATGAAAATCGGTGCGTTATTTTTTGAGTTTATCGCGAACAGACAGACAGACGCGGCGGAGAACTTTGTTTTATAATATCGCACCTTCAATTCTTCAAAAATTTTTAATTAAAATTAAAATATTTGCTTCGATTCCTAAACTATAATTTCTAGTCATTGATCTATAGGGCGCTGGTAACCTATCGACACTAAACGAAAATTCCACTCCCTTCATTCCTAAAACGACACTAAAATAGCTCTCTTGCATAATTTGCTTATTTATGATAGTGACGGTATTGGAATAAAGATGCGATATGTAGTGATACGTGTGTGACGGGCTTAAGACCCAGCCATCGTCAATACTTATTAACCATTCAGTTATTAGCGATCTTTTACATACAATTTGAGTTAGTTAAAACCTGCGTTTTGTAGGGTCTTGACATGGACTTGTTGCGCTTTCCTACTGATGTTGTTGATGTTCTCGATTTTATCTTTAATGGTTTATGGCATATCTGTGGGGTATCATTACGCCCAAAAAGAACTCGTATCATTTGCCAGTAAGTGTCTACTTTTATGTACGAGTAGTAATCATTTTTGACGACACGTTTAGTCTAGTGGCTAGTAACGTAGTAACCCTATGTTAACTAACAGTTGTTAACCCGATACTGTCGCGGGTTCGATTCCCGCTAGCGGCAAATGTTTATGTGTTAACATTTAACCATTGTACCTGATTCATGGAAGTTTTGTATTTATAATATGTATATTTACAATAAAAAAGTAATCTATCTAGTTGCTTACTTGTGGAACTAGATGGTGCTGTGTGGAATGTGTGATATTATTTATTTATTTATTTTGTCTGTATGTTATAGAAGTGTACGCCTAGTAAAAGTTAGAAATGCAATAGAAATAGATAATAATAACTAGGTATATGGCTCACGCATTTTGAATAACTTGCGCAGTGTCATCGCAAACAAGTCAAAGATCCGGATCAGACACTCGACCAGGTGTGCAACTTGTCAAAAGATCTGAAGTCGATCAAGCACCGCATCAAATTCTCGGTTATAATTTTTCTTAAAATGATTTTTTCTAATAATGTTTGAATTTCATACAATTGTAAAACGCATAAATCTTCATCATATATTATAGAAATAGTAAATACATAAATTAAAATGTCTCCACAATTACAGAAGGGTATGAAACTAAGAACCCCGGAACAAATGTTTATTTGGAGACAACGGAGATGCCTGCGGTCGTTTTGGAGAATGAACGGTAAAACATAACGAAATTAATATTAGCGCCATCTCTGTTCGCAAGGATGTATTATTACATAACATATTCTAGTTTCAGTGATATTGTGTAGATGGCGCAATATCTCTGAAACTTCAGATATTTTAAAATATTCGAAAATGGAACGTAACGCATACCGGGTGACAATTTTAACTTTATTCCCATAAATTTTCATACCCCGGGCTTATATAAATATGAAAATCTATTCTGAAGGAGTAAACTCCAAAAATGTACCTATACCTAGGTATTATTTTTGTTTTTGATATAACATTTTAATGGAAATTTTGTTTTTGTGCCCAGACCGCCACAAAATCTTGATATGATGCCACGTGCTAGAGAATTGACTCGTCTACTCATCGGGAGATTCAGACGCTCCAAAAACATCACCTCCACAGATAATCCATTCCTCAGACCCTTGAAGACTATGTCTCAGTTTCCTCGCATTCTTACAGCCACGTGAACATCGGTGTTATTAAGAACTTTTTAATATAATAGAATGATCATAAATCCATAAATTGCTGCTGACCTTACAACTTATGAACCCACCTCTGAATACAAGAAAAATATAATATAAATTCTCACAAATAGTATAAAAAATCCGCTCAGTACAAAAAGAATAATGTTAATGAACAAAACGCAAAATGTACAAACTCAAAATGAACACAACAAGCAAAGAGAAATCCGTTGGATGGTTTATAAAACATAAGCGGATAAGTAAACAGACTGAAGCAGACAGTGCCTTTATTATAAAACTAGTGAACGCTATGGTTAGGGAGCTCACGATGCTAATATTTTTTGCATTTTCAAAAAGCTGCCACGAGCTTGCGTTACATCCGGATCGTCTGAATTTTAAATGGGAGCTTAGTTTAGGTTCACTTAACATCCCCTCTGAAAATCTGACGCGCTAGAGTTGTATTTAAAATATTACCCCCACCCCCGCCAACCCCACCAACCAAATCGTCAGATTATTAAAATGCACACTTTTCAGCATGTAATTAATCTACCATAGCTTAATCTGACGCGCTCGAGTGACTCCAGAAATCCCCTCTTGGGCTCCCCAACCACTAATCTATACCAATATATAAAGCTGAAGAGTTTGTTTGTTTGTTTATTTGGTTGTACGCACTAATCTCAGGAACTACTAGTTCGAATTGAAAAATTCTTTATGTGTTGGATATTTCATTTATCGATGAAGGCTATAGGCTATATAGAGAAAGCGGACGAAGTCGCGGGCACCAGCTAGTTTTTTATAAACCATCCAACGGATTTATTTTTCCTTGTTGTGTTCATTTTGAGTTTTGTACATTTTGCGTTTTTTTTTTTTCATTGTCATTATGCTTTTTGTACATAATGCTACTGGGCGAAAAAATCGTTGCTTCAATTTTTATCTGTACCTAAGTAGTTACCTATTTACCTATATAAATCGATATACCTATCTAAAAAGTCAGCTGTTTTACTTTGAAATTAAAGAATAAGTCAAAACAAATTATAGATTTATTTATACTAACTAGAACGTAACAAGAAAAATAACAATACCGCTGCGTTAATTAGGTACCTGATAAATTGGATTTTATAATAAAATTTGTTATATTCAAAACTGTTGTGGCGTTTTCATTTACTTTTACAGTTTTGTTTTCGAATTGACTGTTGTAATCCGGTGGTAGTAGGTCAGCCATGTCACGTCTTGACATCCGATGAATGAGACCTCGTTGGAAAGCTTCTCCAGCTGATCTCAGCACGCCGCCTTCATCCGAACCAATACGCAATGATCCCGCTGCCCTCGCGACCTCCGCTGCAATATAACCATTATCAACCGACGAAAACGAAAAAACAAAAACGGAGGAGGTTCTCAATTCGACGCGTATATATATATATTTTTTTTATGTATGAACACGCATAACTTTTGACAGGGTGGTCCGATTTTGATAATTCTTTTTTTATTTGAAAGGGGTCCCATTTTAATTTAAAAAAAAATTCCAACCCTAAGGGTGGGAAAATGGGGGTGGGAAAATTAAAAGTTAAGCATGTAGTAAATATTAGATTATTGCCACAAAAAAATATAAAATAAAAATAATTTAACAAAAAATAAAACCGCCGAAAAAACTGAAAAGCATAAAATAATCTTATTATTTTACCTAAGTAATTTTGAGTCGGTGCCAAACAAGCAAAAATTACGTAAAGAGTGATGCGCGGCGGCGTCTCAAAATTACTTAGGTAAAATAATAAGATTATTTTAGGCTTTTCAGTTTTTTCGGCGGTTTTATTTTTAATGTGGCAATAAATTTATTTAAATAACTAGCGACACGCTGCCGGCTTCGCCCGAGTTGGGCTTTTTTTAAAAAAAAAAATTTAAAAATTAGTAATACTGCATTCAAAGATTTTCTAAAAATTACTTGCTTCGTCTGGGAATCGAACCGACTTAAATGTGAAAAAAAAAACACTCGTATTTTTATAATGCCAATCGAAAGAATGAACAAAAAATAATAATTCTTCTTAAGTAACATAGTATATTAAAAAAAAGGAATTACGTAAAATGTTTGATTAAAATTTCAAGAATATTATTTATTGCCGACGACTATAGAAAATTTTAAATTTTTTTAGAAAATATTTGAATGCAAGTTTTGTTTCTTTTTAAAAATAAAGGAATGTCTCCTTTATGTAAAATGAGCCAACTTAAGGATTTACTAAGGTGGTTTCCCTCAAGTGCTCAACTTATTTTTCCACACTGTATAATATTATGTGTACATTATATAATTGCGCAATTTTTATCACTAAATTAAGTACCTATTATAAAACAAAGTCCTCCGCCTTCTGTCTGTCTGTCTGTTCGCAATAAACTCAAAAAATACTGAACCGATTTTCATGCTGTTTTCACCAATGGATAGAGTGGTTTTGGTATAAAAATTGCATCCGTGCGAAGCCGGGAACAGGCCGCTAGTCCTTATATATATAAAAATTACGTATCACGTTGTTTGTCGCCGATGAACTCCTAAACTACTGAACTGATTTTGATAAAACTTCGTAACTATGTGTAATTTGGTCCATTTTAAAAGATAGGATAGTTTTTATCTCATTTTGACTTTTATCTCGATTTATTGAAATAAGCAATTTTTGTTTGGTGCGACTTTGAAAAAGAATGAATGTTTTCTACAGTAGCCGCTAGAGGGCGTTGGCAGCACTTGCAGTTTGAATTAAAATAATTTGGCGTTATCACTGACCCATAGTTCCTACCTCCTTTTGAACATAGCAGTAATGATACCCAATGCCGACGCTCATCATGCTTACAGTTAAAATGGTGATCATTATGCAACAGGACAACATCGCACACACCGTACATAGTGATATTCTGTCAAATTAGTAGAAACTTATTAAAAACAGTCGCTAAATTCTATTTGAAAGGTTGCTACAGTAAAAGATCAACTCTTAATAACATTAAATTTTAGCCATGTCGACTTTTACGCACAAAAGAAACAGATGGCACCTTGTATCTATTAAGTAATTAGTTATCTTACATTGAACTAGATCGCGTAATCCACAGTTGGTTTAAGATAATTCTATGACTTTTGTAACGAATAGAATATGACCTTTATTTTCCAATACGTAGTTTATAATACTTCTATGCTATGCTTATAAAGTGTGCGAAAATTAAGCGTTTCAATAGTAAAACACAATTTTGAATATTAAAAAATATAACTATTATGTTAGGTTAGATGTAGTCTATGTTCTCTGCATAACCGTTTTTCTTATTAAGCTTCTGATTAACTACATAAATAAAGTTTATGCACTTTACCAAACCAACCTTTCAAGAGCATCAAGCACAATAGACACGAATGAACTCAACGAACAACATACACAACCCATTTTATTTACCCACTCAACATTTAATTTGACTAATGATATTAAAGCAAAATGTTGATGTTGACTATCATTATTGCTTTATTTGTAAAAGCAAATTTAATATAAATTCTAAACCTAGCAAAATACACTAAAGCTAGACAGAAAAGCTCTAAAATGATAAAAAATTCTAAAAAGCAGGACAATAAAATAAACTTTGAAGAGTTTGATTGAAGTTTCATTTTGTGACACTATAACGACCACTTGACGACTTCATTTGATGACCACAATACAATCATCACTCCTTCCTAATAAGGATATCTATCTGCGCTAAATAAGGTAGGCATACAAACTAAATATTATTTTTGATTAATAACAGGTGGCATTTGGATAATCAAAATTCCTTATTATGGTAAGCAAGTATTAGAAAATTGGATAATAAAAAAAACTTAATAAACCCTGTAAATTGTCATGGTTTATAGAACCAAATACGTACAACTTAGGTACTTAAAACAAATTAATATGTAAGTATGAATAAATAAGCAGGTATACATTGTACAAGGAACTAATAACCAAGCATATCAAACTAGAATAATTGTGCCAATATAAAAATATTGTACAGTCTGTCAAAAAAGTGTAGAAAATATTATTAAATTTTGACCATAACTTAACTAACTTGGTTATCAAAGTTTGCTATTGTTATTTAATTCTTGTGTTATGGACACATACCACAAGAATGTGTTATGGACACATGTCGTAGTCTATGGTTCCTCCTATTTCTCAGAGAAAAACTATCTTGCAATCACAGAACACTATTTATTTCTCCTCTTGGAGAATATATTCTATTCTAATATCTACGGTCCCATACCTTCATTCTCATAAAGAAAGTATAGACTAGAGAAGCGGTGAGCGTACACCCGATAAGGACGGAAACATAGTACCACATAGTACATACCGTAGAAAAAATCATAAAAATGTCATCTAAAACAGTTGTAAAATTTATAACAAGACATAAATTAGATGTTTACTGAACATGCATGCAACAATTATTGCATTTAACCAAAAAATAAAGCACTTACATATGAAAGGTTATGTTTTCAACATTTCGCTCTGATCGACTTTTACAGCCTAAAATGCTACAGTTCACCATTATCACCACTTTCAGCAACACATACCACACCTAACACAATACCCAGGAACTTTGAAAAATGCTTGAAATATGAAAATCGGTAAAAAAACAAAGTGCTCCAAGAGATTTGTGTGCCACACTTTCAAGTGTGGCAAACAATAAAAACGCATACGCAAAGAGAGACAAAAAATCAATAATGTGTCTCGCTCCCTCTAAGGTAATAAAGCATCAATGCGTCTCGTTTTTACGACTATTATTATTTTAATGACTACTCTATCTATACTTTCTCTATGTTCATTCTCCATGCCATAGATAGTAGAGTTTAGTTAGTTATCCCTTTTTATACCACGTTTTTACCCAAGGAACATAGTACTCTCTATCTCACTTCACTTCACCTGCCTCACCTGCCTGCTTGACTGTGATTGGACTGTGACATGACAGATGATGATGATGAGATGATTGAGAATTAAGATGGATGACAGCTGACAGATAAACACTGCACTGTTGCTGCACTGATTAACGATAGAAAAACAAAACATAGTAAAAATCAATTTTATAGTATAAGTACAGCAAATTTTGCTAAGACGTAAATGTAAAACTATGGCAAATGAGAACACTTCAAAAATAAATGAACCGTCGAGGAAACATAAACATACACCTAATAAGAACTACTCCATCAAAAAACGTTTGCCCACGAGGCCCATCGAAGGAGATAATGTTATATTTATAACAAAGAAGACTCATTTCAAGGTAAAATACGCGTATTAAAATTGTTTCATTTGAATGTACGTTGTTGATTGAGCTATAAAACTAATAATTGAGATAATTATGTAGATATTATAAAATAACTGTTGCACGCGTCTTCACCCCCATAACTTTATGAAGTATGTTTGTTATACTTTATAAAGTAGCCTATCTTACTCGCTAATAATGTAGCTTTCTATAGTTGGAAGAATTTTCAAAATAGGTCCAATAGTTTTTGAGTTTGAAGTTGTCATCACCCTGAGGTTTACAAACATACAAACCTTCTCTCTTTATAATATTAGTATAGGTAGATAATAATGAGAATATTTTTTTTCAGGCTCAATTGGAGAAGTGTTGCGATCTTCTTACCAAAGGTGAAAACGAAATAATACTTCACGGTCTCGGAGCAGCTATACAGAGATGTTGTAACTTAGCATTGCAGTTGGAGACATTATTTTTAGGAACCTGCCAAATTGAAGTAAACACTGGTACTGTAGACTTGATCGATGATCTGGAGCCCCTTACAGATGACGTAGACTTTGGCACGCAAGTGAGAAGGTCTTCGTCAGTACACATTCGTGTATTCAGAACTGCTATGGTTGCCGCTAACCAGTAGAACAAAAATGTTTTTCACACTAAACGAAATCGTGCAATGGATCGGACTGACAGTGTTTGAAATATGGATAAACCTCATAACTATAACCATATTCACTGCCCTTTTGGCATTGAAGATAGACGGTTTAGTGAACAGCGCTTGGTGGACAATATTTGCTCCGTTATTTGTAAGCGATGCAATGAATGCGTATTTTTGCTGCATCGTTTCTATAAGAATGAACTTGGAAAATTCATACAAAGCGTCACTGTATAGAGCATCTTGGAGCGCCATATTCCTCGGTCTCACATTCGTGTTTAAGTTTTTACTGTGTAGAAAACTACAGGGAGACTCCACTATTGAATACAGCGAGGTGTTTGCGCCATTATTCATACTATTACAATTGATAGCCGTTAGAGCTTGTCAGTTGCATCAATGAACGTTTTTCATGTAATAAAACTAAATATATATCAAACAGTTGCATAAATAAATGATTTTTATGTAATAAAACAAATATATTTTAATCAACTAGTTTAATTTTAACAAGTTACAGACAAGGAAATAGTATCAATAATTTTAATTATGAATTAAATAATGAAATAATTTTGACAACAAACTTTATATCTATTAAAATAAAAATGTAACTGAAGGAAAATTTATTTTATGCCAAAAGTTATTTTTAATAAAGTAAGAATTTTTAACAATGCTTTTACTTAAGAATTAATTAATAGAATAATTTGGACAGAAAAAGAAACCTTATATTAACATAAAAAAAAATAATTTTAAATTAAAAGGAAAATGGATTTTATGAAAAATGTGCTTATTGTTAACAAAGTTAGGAACATTAATTTAACTATGCTTTTCCTTATGAATTAGGTAACTAATCAAATAATTTTGACAGAAAACAAATCTTTTCTGTCAATAACTGCTAACAAAAAAAAAAAAAGTTAGAATTAAAAATAAAATTGGATTTTATGTTAAAAATGCTCTTATTTAAAAAAAATTAAACAAGGATTACTTATGAATATTTACTTACTTACTTATGAATTAATTTTGATGGAAAAACAAAGTTTATATCTAAAATTTTATCTTAAAAATTAAAAAGAAAATGGATTTTATGATGAAAATGCCCTTACTTTTAACAAAGTTCAAACAAGTAATTTTTAACAATGCTTTTACCTACTAATAAATAATTAATCAAATAATGTTGACAGAAAAACAAAATTTATATCTACTAATAAATAACATAAAAAATTATCTTAGAAGTAAAAAGAAAATGGATTTTATGATGAAAATTCCCTTATTTTTAACAAAGTGCAAACAAGTAATTTTTAACAATGCTTTTACCTACTTATAAATAATTAATCAAATAATGTTGACAGAAAAACAAAATTTATATCTACTTACTAATAACATAAAAAATTATCTTAGAAGTAAAATGAAAATGGAATTTATGATGAAAATGCCCTCATTTTTAACAAAGTTATATTAAGGAATTTTTAAAAATGCTCTTACTTATGAATTAATTAAACAAATAATGTTGACAGAAAAACGAACCTTAAATCTATTAAATTAATATAAAAATTTAACTAAGGAAAATGAATTTTGTAACAAATATGCGCTTGCACTTATTTTTAACAAAATTACTAAAGAAATTTCTAAAAATGCATTTATTAATCATCTAATCAATAATTTCGACAGAAAAACCTC
The DNA here is from genome assembly GCA_945859745.1 of Synanthedon formicaeformis. Lineage (NCBI taxonomy): Eukaryota > Metazoa > Arthropoda > Insecta > Lepidoptera > Sesiidae > Synanthedon > Synanthedon formicaeformis. Next base: position 8,703,987 of record OX243965.1, read on the forward strand.
AGGTATAGTTGAAGAAACTTAAATGAAATATTAAATGAATGTAATGTAATTTAAAAATCTTACATACAAGTTGTGGTACAAAAAATAAAAAAAGTTAAAATGTTCTCTATTGGAACAAACTAAAAAATCCACCCTTTGATTTTTTGTCTTCTCCTCCAAAATTAAAACTGAAACTTGCTTCTTGTTTTTGGTCATCAGAGCTAGGTTTTTGTGTAGACGTAGACCCCAAAAACGACATCGCATTTTTTTGCCTCAAACCTAGTTAAAAAGTTTGTTATAAAAATAATAACATTGGCAAACAAACAGACCCCCCCTAATTTAATTAAACTAAAAAACTTGCTACCTACTAAAATTAATTCAGGATCAATTCATGCAAATAGATTGCAGGCTATATTGAAAAAAGGTCTATTATTAAGGAGCTGCCTTTATTTAGTAGTCAGTTGTAATCTTCAATACTGATTTGTCACAAAAAAAATTTAAAAAATTTTGAAAATTTTAAAATTGAATTTTGAAATTTTAAATTTTGAAAAAATTATAAATTGAACATCTAAAAATTATATTACTTAAATAAGTAAAACTAAATACTTAGGTACATTTGTATCAAAAGTTTTGACAAAAAATAAAAAAAATAAAAATTATACCTATATGACAAAAGAGATATATTTTTTTATACATAAATAAGTCATAAATATTTCTTACTTGTTAAGAAGCCGGTAACTACCGATTCATTCTTGTCTTCATCCAAGACTGACTCTAGGTCAGCTTTTGGAGATAGAAGTAAGCTAGCGTCTAAAATGGGACAAAGCAAACAATATTTTTTTTATGTTAAGACAGGTTGACCTATACCTAATAGGATAAGGCATAGGGAAATGGCCACTGGCATTCCTTACTCACTCACTGAAACACAAAAGCACACATGCTGTTATTTCACGGTGGTCTTTTGTAAGAACTTTTATATCTATTGAGAATAATTAACTATTTTTTACATAGACAGAAGTCAAAGAATAGAACTTGGAATGGAATTTAATGTTATTTTCAAAAACATAGACATAGATAGCTCAATCAATCAATAATCTGTAAGTGTAGGTAGGTATTGTATGTATGTATGTATGTTCCTCCATAACTCCAAGGGCCTCTTTCACAAACTACATGTAAAGTGTTGATTAGTTACTTTTAGAAATCATTTTCTGTTATATTGAATTATGCACTCGGTTTACTGCATCATTCGATAGGCCATTTTTTTAATTATTTTCTATTTAATGTTTGGGACGTTTACCGTACAAACAAAGGTATATCAGCTCCATTATCCCCGGTTACCGGTGACTTTAAATGACAGTTTGGCCTACTTAACGTTTGTGAAACAGGCGCTTAAACGAATTAACTGACATTTATGAAATTTTGTAGATAAACATTTAGAAGTACAGGATAGGCTACTTTTTCTTTTTCAACGCGGACGAAGTCACGGGCACCAGCTAGTTTATAATATAAACATGTTAAGTCAGCTTGAGTACTTTGAATACGAGAATGAGTTGACCGATTTTAATTAGGCTTTCATATGTGAAAAGAGAGATAAATGGGGATGAAATAAAATGTGATTTAATTTTACCAATATTTGGAAGCTCTAAGTCTTCGCCAGTAGCTGTATTGGAAGTAAGGTCCATCGAATTATTGTGTTGGACATCAATTTCATTGTTCTCCTCTTGATTGTCCTGCTAAAGGAAATGAAATATAGCCCAGTGATATAAAAGTTCGGTTGGCGAATAGGCATATCGGTGTTCGAATCCCATTTTCACACTGCAGTTGTGTGTGAGGACTTTGTTACATTTTCACACAAAAACTACTTAATGATTTCTTTATACTTCATGAAAGTTATCTTGTTTTATAGGCGACGGTAGCCTGTCTGTCGACCTTAATATAAAAAGAAAACTATATTATATATCCTCCAAATGGCTGCATTTAGAATTCAAAACAAGGTTGTATAGGACAATAACTAGGTGACTAAAGTTTTTTTACATGTAAGAAAGAAACTCCTAATTTTCGTCAAAATCGTTAGAGCCGTTTGCGAGATCGTCGTGGCATACAAGAATTCCTCGTTTAGTACATATTATAAGATAAAATAAGATATTGTACTTCCGGAATAACGATGGTTTCTTTATTCACTGCAGAATTTCCAGAATCATGTTCATTAATGTTTGCGCCTTCTTTGGAAACATTTTCTTCGTCTTTCATTTCGTAATCTTCAAATTCATCGCAACTAAATTTAATAGTCGCACTGCTCTTCTAAAAATATTGCGGAACTCAAAGGTTTTTGCTTTTTTGATTGTCACCATAAAGATTTCAAAATTAATACTAGTAACATTATAAGCTAGCTGCTGCCCGCGACATCGCCCGCGTAACTTTGTAAATTATATACTAAAAACTTTCCTCGAGAACCACTCTATCCATTGGTGAAAACAGCATGAAAATCGGTACAGTAGTTTTTGCGTTTATCGCGAACAGACATACAGACGGACGCGGCGGAGGAATATAATGTAAGGATGCGAACGTTACTCAACGAATTTGGATGACATTTGACATACAGGTAGTTTTAAGTTTATTATCTGGATTAATAGGTAAGATACTTTTTATCCTGGAAAAAATTTAGATTCCTGAAAGCGTCTAAAATATATAAAAGAAATTTTTTTCTCAGAAAATGGATTTGTTTTTTATGTATCTGCCCCATTCAAACTTTTTCCATATGGTCCTATTATGCACTGTATTTTTATCTAACTTGTGATTTTACTCTAAGAAGTCAAACTAGGCGACGAAATTAACGCTTTTCTGCTAAGTCCCCGCCTTAAGAGCGGGTATAAAGAGAAATAGCCAATCCTAGATTTGAATTTTATCTAAGTAAACAAAGTCGAATTTAGTTAATTTTTTCAAATAGATAAATACATTATAAATGAAAATGACGACTGTAACAGAAAACATAATATAATGAAATTTTCTCGATAGAAAAAAATCACCAAGTGAGCTCTCATTTCCATCGATTTTAGTTTTATTTTCAAAATGACACACATTACAAAGCTAAAAGTGTATCAGTAATTTCACTTCACATATTATCTAAGGGTTGTATGTAACAATTTTTCATTTGACATTGTAGTTTAGGAATAATTAATATTTAATACTTTTGGCACTTATAACATTTTTATTGAGCGAGTTGCGCTATCTTCCGTCGCATGTTGTGCGTAGTTCTACGTATTTTGTGTCACTGTCATGTCCAAGGGGCCACGCGGGTGAAATTACAAATTTTGTTTGCTTTATACCCACTCTTAATGACACTCACCTTCGGGAAATAGATGCTTTTTGGACCATCCAATGCATAAAATTTGTATAATATATCGGTCGTGCTTTCGATGCTTAGGTCAACTTCACTTTTGGGGCTCACCTCTTCTATTTCTTCTTCGACTTCGGTAGGTTTGTCGGCGGCTATGTTGAACGACACTTTCTTTGTATTTTTGTCCTGCCATTGACAAATATTCATTTTTTACTAGCGACCCGCTCCCGGCTTCGCCCGGGGTGCATTTTTTACGTATAAACCTTCCCTGATTATTCCTCTAACCATGAGAGAAGACAGAATCAAAATCGTTCCAGCCGTTCTCGAGTTTTGAGCTTAGCAACACATTTAGAAATTCATTTTTATCAATACTAATAATAAATCTGTAAGGGTCGGTCATTGAGTAATTTACTTTGTTTTCAGAAATATCTGTTTAAAAATGAGATGTTTACCTTATGTAGCAGATTAAGTGGAATGAAGAATCCGGAAGGTCACTTCAAATGAAATTAACGAAGAACACTATTTACTCATATAGAATATTATATACACACTGTTTTAATTTGTTTACGCGATATTTATTAGAATTTTACGAGATTCACAACAGATCTTATTTGACAGTTTTTTTCACACTTGTTAATTAGTAGCATAGCAACCGTTCCTTTTTTTTCTTTAATAATGTCAGATATGCTATGCAACCTATTTTAACAATATCGTGTTTATAGGCTGATTTATATACGAGTGAATATCAAAAAAATTGTACGTAACACAAAAGAAACACAATGGAATATTAACATTTCTGTAACACAAAGGAATATAAAGGTGCATTATACCAACAGTGTATTTGCTTACGGACATTATTTTATCTTTTACATTTTGTATTTTAATTTGACTTGAATAAATGTATTTTATACTAATCAACATTTGACATGACGCAAAACTATAAAGTTTAACACATTATGTAGAATAGTTAAGGTAGTTAGGTATTTAAAAAATAAACAAAAATAAAATAGTTTAAAAATCTTATTTATATTATCACTAATTAAAAATCTTAAAGAAAACAATCTAAAATGCAACATTTTGCAAGTAAAAACAATAGCAGTTTCTCCGGATTTTCTTGACTCAACTTTTGTCGATATCTTCAGTTTCTCTGCTCCAGAAAGCACAAATTGTAACTATGGTTCTATCACGTAAATACACCAATAGAGATAATTATATAATTTTTCACATTAAAAACGGAAAAGAAAATGCCAAAATAGATTTTTTAAACATAAATGAAAAAGTATATATTTAGTTAGGTAATGTAAACTGGTCTAAGTCTATTGATGTTTTTATATTTTTCGTTTTAGTTCGGTAAGTTTTTGAAGTTCATATTTCTTATATAAAAAAATTCTTTTTCTTTTTTATATTTAAGGCTTTTTAGTGCAGAGTCTATACATGGGCAATTTCGTACTGTGCTCCTCACGGTGTTTTTCTTTACAGTAAGTAAGAGCGATAAGTTAACGAAAAAATATGCAATCGAATGGCGAAAACAGCTTTCAAATCGGATCAGTAGTTCTTTATAAAATCGCGAAGATACATATAAACGAGAACCAACTTTTTTTTAGTCATTTTAAAATAAAATAAAAACATTACAAAATTATCATGAATATCACAATGAATTTTTATTCATATAAATTTAATATTTTGAATGTAGAAATATACAACGTAAATATATTCAGACTACAACGTACATTTTAAAACGAAAAAATGTGTCACACGAAAGAAACATAATGGAATATAAAAATTGCCTATGTGTATGCACCCTTTTTTTGTGTGGCGTCACCCAATGGAAGCAAAATATAGCCTATCAAAACAAAAAACCACGCGCTACAAACAAAGTAAAAAGATTTTCACAATTCTTGTCTATCACACGATTTACTTATTACAAATAGTATCATAAGATAATATGTCTGTAGTAAAATCATTAAACTTACCTGAGATATTGCGTAACACAAGTAAATATTTTACAATGCAACAAAACGGTAACCTCACAAATCAAAGCAATACAGCAAAAGTAAGGTGGCTGACGTTTTGTTTTGTGAGGTTGAGTGGTAAATCGAGTGTTTCCGGATGTAAAAAAATAGGGATGCGTTTCGAAAGTGTATAACAGGACACATAATATCGTCACACAACGGTCGTCACACAAGGTAATGAAATATGGAGACATCAGTTTTACTTCAGTTTTCTTATTTATTACAACGTTTCTAAAGAAATAAAAAGGTTTCTTATGCACAGTGATCGTTTTCCAAGTACACTTTATAAAAAAAAACTGTGTTCGATGGATTATGAAAAAGTTATAATTTTTTTCTTTTAAAAGTACCACGGGAGACACTACTTTTTTGTATGACAAAAAAAAACTTCACTTCATTAGATTTGGTTTTTATTGTATTCCTTTGGACTAATTCAGTTGATCTGGTATTTATATACCAAAGAATGAATATTGAAGCGCCTTTTTAAAAAATACGGCTTATTTATTCACCATAGGATTTTTTTACACCCGTATTAATATGGGGACATTGAGCTTTTTCAAAATGTACAATTTTTTTGATATCGCCTCATACATGATACTGAAACTAAATTGACCATTTTTACAATTTTTCTCTCTATGTATGTATGTTCCTCCATAACTCTTAGGGCCTCTTTCTCAAACTACAAGTAATGTGTTGATTAGTTACTTTTAAAAATAATTGTCTGTTTTATTGAATTATGCACTCGGTTTACTGCATCATTCGATAGCCAAATATTTTTATATATTTTCTATTTAATGTTTTTGACGTTTACCGTACAAACAAAGGTATATCAGGTCCATTTACTCCGGTTACCGGTGACTTTAAATGACAGTTCGGCCTACTTGACGTTTGAGAAAGAGGCGCTTAAAGGAATTAACTGATTTTCATGAAACTTGGTAGATAAACATTTAGACGTACAGGACACAGGATAGGCTACTTTTTTTCTTTTTTAACGTTTTTAATTTATATACATATATAAATTGAATAATAATGATAATTAAAAAAAACTGCGCGTCAGTAGTGGTCGCTTAAAAAATTCAAAAGATCAGTACCGAGCACGTGTTATATCATTTTTTGGTTAATTTTAACTGAATAACATAACATATTATATAACTTCGCGAAAAATACCGTCAACGTTTTTATAGCAAATTCCCAAAATTTTAGAGAAAAATATACTTAGTTAATAAAACGTTACCGAACGAATACTTACTTGAGTGCAATCCTTATATTGTGTCGGAGGAAGCAAAACCATGTCCAGTTCTTCCATCTCTTCGTCTCCTTCACCATTCTTGTCCTAAACAAAAAATGTTTAATAAAAAAATTAATTAATTACCTACTACCAGAAGCATCACCTCCAAAATACTTAATGAACCTAAATTTAATAATGAATATTGTAAAAGAACATCACAATACCTGAATTCCCAATGTAATTAATAAACTGCCTATAGAAATAAAAAAAAACTATACTATTATACACAATTTGTAAAGAAATTAACACAAAAAAAATTTTTTTTTAATGTTTCATTAAATTTTACTAATTAAATTTATATCTCAATAAAAAATATATAATATAATATAGTATAATATAATATAATATATTATAATATTATATTATATTATATTATATTATATTATATTATATTATATTATATTATATTATATTATATTATATTATATTATATTATATTATATTATATTATATTATATTATATTATATTATATTATATTATATTATATTATATTATATTATATTATATTATATTATATTATATTATATTATATTATATTATATTATATTATATTATATTATATTATATTATATTATATTATATTATATTATATTATTATAATATAATATAATAATCAGCTTAATGTAATGTAACCGTTTGTATATAAATAAATATTATGTAATTTTATTTTAAAACACTAAGGGCCTCTTTCACAAACTACATGTAAAGTATTGATTAGTTACTTTTAGAAATCATTTTCAGTTATATTGAATTATGCACTCGGTTTACTACATCATTCGATTGCCGATTTTTTTATTATTATTTTCTATTTCATGTTTGGGACGTTTACCGTACAAACAAAGTTATATCAGCTAAATTATTCCCGGTGACAGGTGACTTTAAGTGACGGTTTAGCCTACTTGACGTTCGTGAAATAGGCGCTAACCTTGTCTGCTGAAAAAGTGTTTGCTTGAACTTTTCCAGTTATTTCATTAGTTTCTTTTAACTCGTTAATATTAACTCCAGAGAGCAGACTTTCAGTACAATTTTTGTCTACTTTGACATCCTCTATGATTTCAATAACTTGTTTTTTGGAACATTGCTTTTTGGGCAAACTTTCTTCATTTATTTCCTTATAGTCATCACTTATTTTTCTCTTTTGGTTTTGAATGTTATCATAGGTGAAAGCGGTTTCGCTTTTATTATATTCTTCAAGGAAGTCTAGTAGCTTTTTCTTTTTGGAATCAAAATCAGCTGTAACCTTATCAATTGTATCTTTTACATCAACTTCGGTGCAGTCTTTTTGTTGCACTTTCACATTTTCTTGAATCTCATAGGGTGTTATCGGCATAACGAGTTTATTCGTATTACCTGTCTCGCTTTTATACTGAAATAAGAATGTGAAACGATGAAATTGGGTGATTGTTTTCAATTATATTTGTTTTTAAATAATTTAATATTAAAAAATATATTACCTGGGTGAATTTGGCTTCCCAAAAGTCGGTTGGTGTTTTGAAAATCTGAAACAAACTCAGATGTAGGTACTGTTTTATGGCGCATTTCATCGTTTATATTACTTTTTTATTTAGGTATTTATAAATACTTATTTTTTTAAAACGATATTATACCTTTTATTATAGACTAGCTGGCGCCCGCGACTTCGTCCGCGTTGAAAAAGAAAAAATTGCATATCCTGTGTCCCGTACGTTTAAATGTTTATCTACCAAGTTTCATGAAAATCAGTTGATTCGTTTAAGAGTTATACTTACATACATACATACAGAAAAATATTCTAAAAATGGTCAATTTAGTTTCAGTATCATGTATAGAGCCTATAAACACGATATCTCTGAAAACAAAGTAACTTACTCCATGACCAACCCTTACAGATTTATTATTAGTATTGATTAATTTAATTTAAAACATTCCCCTTACCAAAAAACTAACTAGAAATAACAAATACTGCGTGTGCTGTTGTTTTGGTGATTTATTGATGAATGCCAAAGCCTATTCTCCTATGCCGTTTGACATTCATCCAATCAAGGCGACGACGGTAGCTGTCATCAATATTACTAACAGCTGTCAAATGCCTTCCAATAAACATAGGTATCCCCCAAAGCTCAAGTAAGTACATCTAGAGAAACGTAATCGCAACTCTAGAACCTATCTTTCTGAACCTATCAATCAATGTTATACCTTAGGCGAGTTAGAGCCTGTACCCCAATTATAATCTTTAAAAAAACTCACCAATGAATCGTTATAGGAAATCCTTTTATTACGAGCAACTGTTTCCTCATATTTCTTTTTCATAGCTACGATAAATTCAGCAAACTTGATAATATAATCACGATCAGTTTTCCATATTTGGGCCTTCTTTTTCGAGTTCTCTTCACGAAGAGTCACAGCTTTCAATTCGAGGTTATCGACACTGTCTTTCAATTGTTCCATTTCATTATTTTTCGCCTTGAGTTCCCGATAGCGAGGCAAAGACTCCAATTTCTTTTCGAATTCATACCATTCATTGTCACTCTCAATGGAGTCATTTGCAATACGTTTCTCCATAAGTTCGTTCTCCCCTTTAAGCAAAAGTAGATTGCTTTCCAGTTCAATGTTTCCGGATTTAATCGTTTCACTGAGATTCAGTTGTCTGCAATATATGTTTTAGATAAAGTTTTAGTGACCAATTGTATTTTATTTATCGCAAAATAAAATAAATAAATAAAATTAGTCTTTGCTACCTACCTTAAGTACTATATAAAACAACTAAAAATATAAACACTAGGTTCATAATATCGGCAATCGGTCCTTCAACTAACAGCTTGTCCTGAGACAAAGGCCTCCTCTAAAGATTTCCAAGTTCTTCGGTCTTTGGCTAATCTGGACTAATCTGGCTAATATTTGTGGACCACAGATATCGCAAAATACACATGTCTTAAATAGGTAAGTATACTGTAGTATGACTGTTGAGTTTTTATGAAAATTGTGATAGTACTTTGTACACGAACTTATAACTTAAAAGTACTTAATTAGGTCAAAGGGCAAAATCAGCACATACTCGTTTGTATGTTATAATTTACCTATTTCTTGTAACATTACCTAATTCTAGTAATTGATACTTCTAATGATTGTTAGGAAGATGACTATAATATTTATTTTTGTTAAAACATGCCACACAACGTCACAAGTCAAACTAAGCAGAGCTTTGTACAATGGGTGCTATATGTGGCAAGCTCTCAAATTGGTTTAAAATTATTCGAAAATTGAAGCGGAAAAATGTACGCCTGCATGCCGAAGTATACACATTAATTAAAGGTAGGTACAAAAAAGTCGGATTATTTAGTCGACAGACAAGCTGACGGTCCACTCGATGGTAGATGGCTACCGTCACCTGTGACACAAGCATCGCCACATGTGATACAAGATACAAGTGTGCTGCCGACCATAGTATTCCCCTACAGTAGACCACAAATGTCTGCGAAATGCATCCTTACCTACATCCTTATCCTTACATATTATAAAACAAATTCCTCCGTCGCGTCTATCTGTCTGTTCGCGATAAACTCAAAAACTACTGCACATATTTTCATTCTGTTTTCACCAATGGATAGAGTGGTTCTCGAAGAAGGTTTTAGTATATAATTTACAAATTTACGCGGACGAAGTCGCGGACAGCAGCTAGTATACACTATACATATAATATAGTGTGCCCTGAAACTACTTTCCAGATCCAGACTAGGGAAAGTTAAACCTTGATTCATTTCCTTGTTCATTTCCAGTTATTTACAGTAAATAAATCCTTACTAATATTATAAATGTGAATGTGAGTTTGTTTGTTACGCTTTCACGCAAAAGCTACACAAAAATTTTGCATACACGTTGCCTGGGATACCAGAAAGGATATAGGGTACCTTCATCGTACAACGCGGACGAAGTCGCGGGCACCAGCTAGTAAATAAATAAATATCTTTACACATTCCACACAGCACCATCTAGTTCCACAGTAAACAATTAATGCTTGTATTATGGATACCAGACACTTGATATACTGCGTAAATTACTTTTTTTGTAAATACATACATATTATAAATACAAAACATCCATGACTCAGTCACCCTAACGGGATTCGAACACGCGACCTTAACAGCTAGGTACAGGGTTACCAGCCACTAGACTCTAGCTAGACCATTACACATCGCCATACTTAACGTGGGTATATAATACCTTATTTTATTCAATTCTGATGATTCATTAGATTTTGCGGCACGAAGTCGACCACACTCTTGTTTTAATTTTTGAACTTCAGCGCGATAGTTATCGCGGAATTTTTGAGTAACTGAAAATAATAATAATCATTTATTTCAAATATTACATTCATATTAGCTAGGCTACAAAAAAAATATTACATCCTTTCAGGTTAAAAAAAATTACAACAACCAGCGAATGCTTGCAAAGATACTCGTATTTATTGCGATGACATTTTAGGCAACTAAAAATCCTACTGTAGTATCTAATGTAAAATGAATAAGGAAACTAAATAACTAAAAATTAATTATTAAGAAATAAAGCATAAATGCTCTACCAACTTTTGCACGAAGCTACTATTGTATTTTGTACTAGCTGGTGCCCGCGACTTCATCCGCGTTCTCTATAGCCACTGCCTTCCTCGATAAATGGACTATCCAACACAAAAAGAGTTTTTCAATTCGAACCAGTAGTTCCTGAGATTAGTGCGTACAATCAAACAAACAAACTCTTCAGCTTTATACCTACATAGCTGGTCCCCGCGACCGCTTTAAAAATTTAAAAAATATAGGTAACACCTGAGAAATTATATGTGACGTCGCCACTGTTGACATTTTTTTACTTCTTTTTGGGGGGAGCAATACTTTATTTTTGGATGAAAGGTACCCAATGTCCTTTCCTGTATCCTAGACAACTTGTATGCAAAATTTTATTAAGATCGGTTGAAGAGGTAGTTAATGTGTGAAAAGGTAACAAAAAGACAGACAGAGTTTACTATCACATGACTCACTACATACGAGTATTATAAAACAGTCCTCCGCCGCGTGTGTGTCTTTTCGCGATAAATTCAAAATCTACTGCACCGATTTTTATGCTTTTTTCACCAATCGATAGAGTGGTTATATATATAATATACTAGCTGCTACTTCATCCGCGTAACTTTATAACATACGCCTCTTTCACGAACGTCAAGTAGGCTAAACCGTCACTTAAAGTCACCTGTCACCGGGAATAATTTAGCTGATATACCTTTGTTTGTACGGTAAACGTCTTAAACATTAAATAGAAAATAATAATAAAAAATCGGCTATCGATGGATGCACTAAACCGAGTGAATAATTCAATAAAACATAAAATTATTTCTAAAAGTAACTAATCAACACTTTACTTGTAGTTGGTGAAGCAGGCGCTAGTATTCATTGCAAACATACAAATAATTTCATATTATAGGTAGATAAAACAAATATCAGGTCAATTAAGAGATTGAAAATGGCGGCGCTTTGCATGTGTATAATGTTTGCATTTAAATTAATTTTTCAATTGTCGGTTTGTTTATGATTGTAAGTAGGTACATTTTGTATATTATATGAAATTTTAAACTACTTATACATATATCCATGCATGTTGTCTTTTTTATTTAATATTAAGAACCTATCTTGTGCCGGCGACTTCGTGCTCAAAAAATGAAAAAAGAAATAAAGCCTGTGACGACGGTAGCGCCGCCATTATTGCCGATTTTTCTACTACCAAATATACTTATATAGTCTTTGGATTTTTCTATATTTTTAGACGATCTCTCGGGAACCAACATTTTTTCAGGATAAAAAGTACCTATCCTTTCTAGTAATATGTTTATTACGTGGATATATTAATCCAATTTCTATCAAAATCATGGATTATGATCAACATCATCCCTGGATACATCTATCCTCACAAACTTTCGCATTTATTGTATTAGTAAGAAGCACAAACTAAATAGTAGATCTTGGAGATACTAATAAGAAGATCATTATACAGAAAAAAAAATCCCCGATCAAATTCCAAATCAAATTTAGAAAATTGTTTTTCTCTCACTGACTAATCTATCAACGCGCGGCCAATTACTAAGTTTAAAAAGAGAATTAATAAATATTAGAGAATTATTTATCAAATAAAGTCATAATAAAGTACAGAAAAGTGTAACCTTTGTTGACCCTATGTACTTATACTTTTCTGTATCTGACGTGCACGCAAAATTTCATGATGATTTAAGTAGTTAATTAAGGCGTGAAAAAATAACACAGATAAAGTTACTTTCACATTTATAATTTATTGATATGGATAAACATATAGACAGCAATATTTTGCGAGTGATTAAAAAACAGAAACGACTCTATTTTCAATTCCTTTGTTTAATTGGGGTGGCTTAGACTACATTTAAACTTTTACGTACCTTCTAATTGGTGGAAATTAAGGTATCTACTATTTTCTTCATTTTCTACAATATTGGTTATAACACCAAGTAATTTCATTCGTTCGTCGTGATCAGACATTTTTAGTGTATTTTCTTGTTATAAGAACCGATTTTAATGCAAGTTTACCACAATAAAATGCAAAGTTAAAAATAAACACGCAAATGGCGGCAAATTCTATTTTTTTTTATAATGTCTAGGGAATGACTGGAAATGAAATGATACATAGGTAACCATGTAACATAGGCTGGTTGCCAGTGTTATCTATAACTACTTTTTTAATAAATAAAATTGAAGATAAAAAGTGTTTGTTTAATATGTCAAAATTACTACTTCTTGCTAAATGTACTTATATCAAAAAAAATTAATTTATATAAAAAAAAATTAAAATTTATAAGCACACAACTCGAGTTCACACGTGAGTTCGTTCAATAAATGGTTCCACAGAGTACTTTAATAGTTTAATAAGTTAACAATAACCAAACAGTATTTAGAAACAAACAAGTATAGAAATAAGAAAAGTTGCTTTTAACTCGTATATTTTTTATTAATTTTATTCGCGTGTTGGTTAAATTGATTGACTATTGAGTGGAATCCAAAAAACTACACTTTTACTAATTGTATTAATACGGGAAAGCCCTATTATTTGGGACGCCACAAATCAAGTGACAATAAGAATAAAATGAAGAAAACTAAAGCTCTCGCCGAAGTGGCGGAAATAATGGGCATCTGTAAACTCGGTGACCATCAAATGGTTAAGCCTCGGAGGCCAATAAAATCGTGAGAAAAAGAAGGTGTTAAAAATAAAAACAGGCAGCTGTAGGTACTGACCAATCAAAATCAAGGAAATGACCAACCTGATATCTAGCAACGTGCCACAACATTCAATTTTGAAATTAATGTGGTAAGTAATTGAGAATTTTGTAATTAATGGTGTAAGCACTATATTAATTTAACCGATTGATTTTATGTAAACAAATTTATAACCTCAAAACATAAATTTACAAACATTTATGTCTCTGTATTATGTTAAGCACAAAAAAACTTTTTAGTAATTAAAAAAATAATAGAAATAAAACATGTTTATTTAAAATGCAGGGCAATCTCAAAGTATTATTATTAAGAGTTCAAAATAATGTTGAATTCTGGTATACACCTCCGTCGGATATTCTGCCCTGTCTGCCTAATTTTTTTTTGTAATTATAATACAGACTTCCAGTATTTACTGGGGCGTCCATTACCACATGCTTACTGTCCAAGAAACAAATGGAGTCAAGGAAATTTCACGTCAAGTCAAATCACCTTGATATTTTTCTCTATTCTGTCTCGGTTGAAGGTATCTTTAAAGAATTAACTAAAATTTGTTATTGTATATTTATTTCAGACATCACCTAGCACACAGGCACCGTCATTATCTATGCTGACACCATCCCTGACCTATGGGGTCACCAATGACACACCACAACAAAAGAGAAGTCAAAGTACTGACTTAAACGAAGAGGCCTCTCTGGAGCGAAAAGATTATAACCAACAATCCAGACGATGAGGTTACACCGAAATTATGAATATTGCAGCTCAAATGCTAAAATTATTGCAAATAACAAAGCAAATTAAAATTAGAAATACAAACTAATGTGTAAATATGAAATAGAAAACATTAAAAGGAACACAAAAAATAAATAAAATAAATTACTTCCTGACTTCTCTTTGACTACATTACCCTGCAGTTGATTTGTTGCCCGTGGTCCTACTGCTAGTATCAAGGGCAATTTTTTTTGTCTGTGGTTCTACCAATAGAACTGTAACAAGAAAATCATAATTTTGTATGGGCATTGGTCCTACTAATCGAGTAGTACAGTCAACGCCAAGCATTATAACCACTTAGGTATTAATCATGTGTCTAGATGTCGTCAGTTCTGTATGACCCGAAAATAACGTCTATTCCCACTAGTTCAATCAATTGAACTAGTGAGAATTTTTATATGTATGAAGTGAGCCTCATTTAGGTGTATTGAAGATTTGCACAAATTTAGTAAATTTATTGTTTTATTCACAATAAAAACAAACAGCAAAAGTGACACAAGACACGGGTTTGATCGCTTGAAATAAAACCACTCATTTATTATTTACCTAAAATTTATTTAACAAAATAGTGTCATACAGTTATTCAAAATAACAGATAAATGATAATTTGCAATACAACCTAGCATCCTAATTAAACCAGGTACTTTTCATAAATTTATTCCACTAACATAGATTAAATCAAAGGGACAAACAAGGACGAATGCAGCACAAAGGAATGTTGGCTCACACATTCACCTTTTAACTTTCATCAGCATTAAGGAATTTGGTGCCTATTTACATTCACTGTAAAGTTCACTTTTGAACAACAACAATACATTTTGTTCAGAAATCTATCCACTATGTTATAACATAAATTTTGTTACCATGTATGGACCATTTCGACTAATTAAGTAGATAATATATCGAAATATTAAAACCAACAGCTGCTTCCCTTATTATAACATCAGATACATACACACGCCGATTTAATTTACATTCTTACAAGTTGGAAATCGTTTTATAATACTGCTTGTTGGCTTTGTACAATAGTCCAAAAAGTACAATTTGGAGCAAAATACTTTAGCTTTTATACATTGTTAAAAACAATTTAATTGCATGGCGACTGGGCACGCGAGTTTCAAACGAAAATTGTGTATCACACAGTTTCCGTGTCTTAAACTAACAGTACAATTTTTGACTTTGTGGTTTTTGGCTATTGTGGTTCTCCTTTTATTAGTTACTAGCTGGTGCGTGCGACTTTGTCCGCGTTGAAAAAGAAAAAAGTAGCCTATCCTGTGTCCTGTACGTCTAAATGTTTATCTACCAAGTTTCATGAAAATCAGTTAATTCGTTTAAGAGTTATGGAGGAACATACACTTACAGATTTATTATTAGTATTGATTAAATTTCAGTATTGAAATCAATATCAATACCGTTTGTTGATGCAAAAGACAAACTTGTGCAAATTTTTCTATGAAACTACAGATCATCGCGACAAACCATTTCTTCAGGAAAAAGAACAAACCCAAGGGCACTCACAAAACTAAATAGGAACATTATATTCTTAACATTATAATGAAATAAAAAGCCACGAATAAAAAAAAAACAACAAAAACAATTACACTCTTGAAACTATTACAAAATAATGAGCATATATATAAAAAATGTCTCTTTGATATTGTAAAAAAAAATAACAGAAAAGAATACCTTATACTCGCTTCATAAAATACTTATCAAAAAATTTCATTAAAAAACTTCACTTGATTTTTATTTTTCCCTAAAGCTTTTTTACTATTGCACAATTTAATTTAATCTTCCACAAAATAAAGTTAATTTCTGATCATTCACTAGTTATAAGAATATATGGTTCATTATAAGAATTAGTAAGATTTTATGTTTGTATGTAATGTATGAATTTTCGAATGTATCATGATTTCAACTAGAACATTGAGACGCCGTTAGTGGGTTACGCAAATGGAATATACTTCATATATAATTTAATCTAAAAAATAACAATATACGTAACCGGAAGTTATATTTCATAGAAATTTTATCCTATGCAACAAAAAAAAATGATAAATTTATATTTGATCCACTTTAGTCACATATAGACAGCAATTTAATTAAGGCTCATTAGTTAGTTCGAAATATTGATGCACTCTAAAATATTTATAATAATAGTATACTCCATGGTACACAGTAATCTATTAGCCATAAGAATGATTAAATAATCACGGAGAACACACAATAACCAAAAAAAAATTGAACTTCAAGTCAAACTGGAATAACTTAATAGCAATACTAAAAAAAAATACACATTTTAAGTATAAATCTACTGGGTCCCACGTGGAAATTATAATTTTTTTTTTAACATTATACATACATATTAACATAAACCAAATTTCTACCGCCAACATTCACTAGGTGCAATCGCCGTGCTTTCACACAAACAGTTCACATTGTACGAGTAGAGAAACGGTGAGAATCACAGGGTTGCCACTACACTTCGTTTTGAGAAAGGCGGAACAACGAGAAACCATTGTCGGCACAGGTGACAACCCTATTTAGGTGGGCGCGACAGGTACTCAATAATATACCCTGAAATGGGTCCACTACACTACTCGCAAAGTTGGTGTAGAAGGCACTTTGAACAACTTCGTGCATCCTCGCCTTCCAATCGTTGTTGGTTTTTGAGTCCGAGTCACAGGGACCAAGTTGCGCTAAGTGGGGCGAATACGTAGTGACTTACTACATTACTCCGTCATCTTTAGGTTAAAATATAACAGCGTTATAATAAAAATCGTGTTTTTAGTATATTCTATTGAGGTTTTGGCTATGAGTTGGTTAGAGAAACAAACTTCGGCGAGGAACTTCGCGACTAGAGTGTAGACTAGTTGACGCTTACGTTTGCTGCCTGCTGCTGTGTGAATGCACGACGATCGGTCAATAATTTTTCTACTTTCATTAAAGTTACATCAGTCGAACGGTTTAAGTGCCACAGCAGATAACCACACTTTTGCTGTATCGCAATTTGACAACTCGCTACGTGTCAAAGTCGCGCGATAGCAATTTAACCGTATCACCGCTAATATTATGCAAAATAAAGTGACGATAGTCGGTATTTATCTGTACTTTATCGTATCGATTTGTGTGGTGGTAGCTACGGATATTTTCGCTTTATGAATAAACCGAGAAACAATACAGCTTTATCACTTATCAAACCAAGAAGCACATTATAAGTAATTTTATTTTCATCATAGAGGGAAAACGCTTCATAACTTTGTAATTAGGCGTCATTTTAGTAAAAAGTATAAATGTCCGTCTGATAAAAAATATAGATGGCAAACATCAAGAAAATATTCAGCAGAATTGACGAGACAAAACTCTCAACATCAACTCTTGTAACCAATCAAAAAAAATCTTACAATGTGCATCTCGTTCATTCCCCAGGTTTATGAGCGGTTAAATACCGTGGCCGTCTGCTCACTTACGCCAAAAGTGTCTCCGCTGTGGCGCTAAAATTTAAAAACAGTTTTTTATTTCAAATGCCTCCGCGCAAACTTTTCAAGGACCGACCCGCACTCATTCGACGAACCGCCACAGCTTAATTAGCGTCCTGATTCAGTGGCTACCGCGTCGCGCGACTCATTAACTGTACGGTTGCGTTAAAATCTCGGTAAGCAGTCGCTTGAGGCTATCGATGCCCGTGAGGAATCCGCAATCGGGGCCGTGGTGCGGGGTCGCCGTCGCGAGAGGCGATTCCGCCGACGCGTTCGCGTACGCCGTGTGAGCAAAGTCGATCATGCGAATGTCGACGCGTTCTTCGGGCGACTGCGAGTGCGGCTGCGACTCGACTTGCGACCAGACGTCGCGAGTGCACGCTCGCTTACCGCTCGCTTCGGCGTCGCCCCGCCACGACTCGCTGCTGGTCGACGAGTACGCCATCCAGCTGTCGGTGGAGTCGGGACTCGGTTGGCGTCGAGGCGAGTGCGACAGTTCGCCCTCCTCGTAGCCGCCCATGGTCTCCTCCGAGTGCGGTTGGAAGGCCTCGCGCGTGTCCGACGAGATCTCATCGTTGAGCGTCGACATGTCGAAGTGAGACGGCGCTAGTTCGGTGGAGCTGCTAGACGCATCGCCGTCGTACTCCACAGACTCACTCGACGTGTCGCCCTCGTACACTATAAGCAATGAACTGAAACAGAAAACATACGTCTTGATATAGTCGTTGTCAAACCAAAAAAACAGCTAAACCGATTTTAATTCAGTTTTCACTTATTGAAAGAGGGATTAACGAAAAAGGTTTGTGTATATAAAAATTGCACCTGTGGACGAAGTCGCTAGTATTACTATAATAAATAACACTCACCACGAGTAGAACCTGTAGCTGGTCTGCTTAGCGATGGCGCGCCTGAGCGCGTCCAGGTCCCTTAGCACCTTGCGCAGGAGGCGAGCGCGTCGCGATGCGCCCGCCGCGAAGAAGTCTCTGAGTGCATCGCGCAGCCCCGCCTCGCTGAGCGCGCGGCCCCAGTACTTGTCGCGGCGGATGCACGTGCCGTCGCTCGAGTGCACCTGCATGCCGCACAGACGCACGCCCAGCGTGCCCGACGTGCTGGCCGCGCACTTGGCGATCTGCTTCGACCGCTTCTCGGCCGACGCGTCGTCGCCGTGCTGCCGCGTGCCCATCTTCAGGTCGAGCACGCACGGCCGACGGTACGACGACGTGATGTTCTCCATCATTAGGAAGTCTGCAATACAACACACTACGCTTATTCACCTCGATTCATTCGCGTTTCACTGGACGATTCTGGTTACACTTATGTCTGGCTGGGACAGTTAATACGTCCGCACCGCTTGAAATATTTTGAATTCAGTCGTCCTAACGCCTGAATTCTCATCTTAACGCCGAAGTCATTAAATTGGTGTAATTCGCAGTGCATGGTGATGTGACGTCACGTAGGGTAGAAAATTTAAGAGCATATTGTGCGTTTCGCTTTCTTTAACCGAGCAAACCGTTTGCCAGCAGTAGCCACTTACAGTCACTTACAGAAGACTACCAATACTACCATGTGTTGTCATTACCCCCCGATCCTCTTATTATCCTTTATCCTATCAAGGTCGACAGTCACTAATCATCTACCATTAAGTGGACACCCTTCTGCCGATGGGAAGGAAGCGTGTATTCACCGTGAAGAATGACAACGACTAGCGAATGGCTCACTCTTTGAGGTATTAATATTTAAGCCAGTACTTTACAAACACCCTGTCTGTCTTGACTGAACTTAGAGAAAGATGTACTCACATTGCTTATTGGAGTTGTCCATGTGCGCTATGCTCTTGAGCACTTCGCCCGCGTTGCCGTTTCTATGCACCTTGAATCTGCAAAAGAAAATTACCCGATGAACAGAGAGGCACGCGAAGCCACAACGGACAGTATGCAGGAGCCAATCGATAATCGAGTGTCGTTGTTACTCTGTTACATTGTTAGATTTCAATCAAATATTGTTATTACCACGCCTCGGCGACACATGGCACATTCGGTGGCTCGCTGAGCGACGCTCGCGTTAGTGGGATAGTCATGTAAGTATCGTATGAATTAATGGCGACGTCGGTTGTCGGGTCCGGCGTACGTCAACGCAACGCGTCTGAAATATGATAAAGGACACATGACAAGTGCCGAGGAGAGTGTGGACGCGGATGGCGATATCGCGCCGATACGCACTTGAACACGTCGTCTCGCTTGCGCTTGCCGCCCAGCGACGCCTTGCGCCCGTTCTCCTCGCGGAAACATGGCGAGTACCGCTTGTCCAGTTTCGTGCTTCCCGTGTTAGAGGCCTGCATCACGCCTGCAACAAACCGCCTCCTCATAAGTCTTGGTCGTCGATCGGACAAACTCTCTAAACGCTAGTGCCACATGCCATTACAATTTTGTTTGGAACTAATCTCGCGAATCATGCACTCTTTCAAACCATTCATTGGTTGAACACGTCAAAAGCTATTTTAACTCATTGTCGATATATCAATATATTTTCTTTGTAAACACAAAAGAAGGCGCAAACGATTTGCGAATATGGTAAAACGATTGGTGCGTCTAAGTGACGACTAGGTGGTGTTGTAACAACGACGAGTCGTAATAGGCGGTGACTGGTTTGTATGGTTGACGTGTTCAATTAACGAACGGTGGGAATTGAAGCATATTTCTCGAGAAAACTCCAACGAAATTTGTATGAGAACGGTGCTAGCGTATTTATTCAATGGAATCATAATTTTATTTTTGATATGTCACTCAAATTAGTTACGACTGAGGTAAATTTTGGTGGATTCATCTTTATATTTGGTGTTCGTTCGTCCCCTATATCGTATCTAAAAAGCAAAAAAGCACTATCTTTTCGAAATGTACGTGGGTACACACCAAAAAGGTGCGTAGATTCTACGAGGCAGGATCTAAATTAAATGCCTTCATGTTATGTTCAGTAACAGTATCAGTATCATAACAGCATCCACCAAATTTTACCTCTACAACAGAATTTCGTCACACTTTTGTGTGTAATTAAAACAAGCTAAAAGCGTCACAGCTGTAACAATTTCAAACGGGAATCGAACCCGGATCCTCTGTGGTGCGCTCAACGTGTACAACTTATTTACATATGGGACGCATCTGATGTGTCCGCGTTGTGATCTAGATGCCTACTCGACGATGTGAAGTTTATAATGAACTTTCTAAGTGCGGATATTGGCAGCGTTCAAATTAATGGTAAGGTGGCTTGGTTACATAGATTGACAAAGGGTTTGTATCTTTGCGATCCTGAATGAGAGAATGTGTGACAGGGATGTTAATGGATGAGAGAGACAAACAGGTGTGACTTGTGGCATGTGGTATCTGCGTGTTGTGTGTTGTGTGTGTGTGTGTTCGTCGGTGTAGTTTAAGTAAAAGTTACAAACCCAAAATGTAAAATTACCGCTAGGGCGCTATTAGGGGCGGTAGTGTCGGGTGCCGGCCGCGGTCGCTCCGCCCGCTGCAGCGCCGGGTCCCTTGCGACAACAAGGAAACTAATATTGTGTTCTTGAGCCCTAGCTTCCATTCCGCCGTACATACAGTCTCGCTCACAAACCCGCCAGCCACATCAATACAATAATAAATATATTAATAAATACGTAAACGAGCCGTGTCTGTACAATAAATATTTTTTCATTAAAATTTGCACACGTTATAGAATTTTTGTTTGCTTGTCTGTGCGCTTGTACACGCTAATCTCAGAGACGGCTATCAGAAACGCTTCGTTCTTGTTGAAGTATTGTAACAAGCTTCCCGTATACCATTGAGTGTTTATGGGATCCAATTTAACAATAAAGTTATATCGAAAAATACTACGGGTACGAAATCGCGGGCACATCTAGTTTACTAACAAATCAAGAACCTTTTATTTATATTCATTCGTTGTAGTTTTAACATACCTACATTTTAACAAATTAGTGCACTTGAATTATATTTTGAGTTTCAAAGTCTGACTAGCGCAAGTGGCTTTGTGCCAATCTTAATGAAGTCTTCGATTTATCTAATATTGAACTTTTTGGCCTCACTTCATTTAACTGCTTGACTCCTAGTTTCATTTGGCGAAAAAGGAAATTACTTATGGTTACCTATACCTTTCATTAAATAAAATTATTGGTAGATGCACTGTGTGAAAATAAGGCTTCTGTCTTACTTTTAGTGCATATCCAATCCAATGCGTTCACATTCTGTACTTATACAGATTTATTAGGACGCTAACACTAAACAATTTAACCTTAAAATTGTAAACAACCTTAAAACTTTTCATTGACCAAAATTAGATGCAAAATTTTATTGCCGGTCAGTTTTGGGGCTGGCGGATTTGCACCACAACTGACAAATTACGTCTGTCACTTTCACGCACGCACACACTTCAAATAGGCATGATGAACAAGAACAATAGAGTATCAAGGAGACAATGCAATGTCGTAACAAATTTATCACAAATATTCCATTTCCTCACAGCTGTACGTTCAACAATATCGTAACATCGATAAATCGTTGCGAGGCACTTCTTATCAATTAGATTATGTCTGATCGCTGACATCGCGTACGCACTTCATATGACGCAAACGATAACATAACTTTTTTTTTTTTCATTTGGATAAAAAAAATATTCCAACTAAATGGTATTTTGTAAATTTTCACGACTAGGGAATGCAACACTAACATACCGGGTACGACGCATGCAGAATAATTAATTAATCCCCTTGTCGAGATTTTCAAAACAATTAAAAAGTGTTGAAATCAATTTTATTTTGAAAATTTTAGATAAGGTTTTTAACATATTCGACGGGGCTACACAACGAGCAAGGAGCAAGGATGCTGATAGTTGTAGAGAACTTATAGTTTAGTAAAATAACAACAACAACTTCTCAAAAAAGACAATCCAGCCTGTATACCGTCGTTAATGCATCGAATCCTTAATATTATATTTTTATAATATATGTACTTCAAATTAGGTACTTTGCGGTCCCCCTGGATTGAGAATACCTATCGACCCAGTAAATATCGCGTTTGAAACTAATCACATGGGATTGCATTCCCTAGTCACGACACATAGTTTTGTAACTGCGACATACAGCTGTGAAAAGCAATTAACAGTTAACTCCCCCCGGTGCTTTAAAATGCAAATTACACATCAAACAACACTGTATGTAAGTATGAAGATAAAAAAAAAAAAAAAAAACAAATACATTGAACGTACTCATTATTGAAATAATAAATGTAAGATGCAAATGAATGAGATTATGATGCATTCAGCGATTCTCAAAAGCCGAGCATTACATATTCTATATTGGATATTAATATTACTATTTATAGTCGATAACTCACCTTTGTATCTGGGTACGAAGTTGTGTATGTCTTCGGGAATGTTTTGATAGAAATGCAGCTCGCGTATGTTGAGTGGCTTAATGACAGTACTGTCATTTAGAACCAATAATCTAGTGTGGCCGCCCACCTGTGTAACCAAGAAATATTTAATTACAACTGCCTCTCAAGCTGATAGCGCGTCATAATTCAATTTACAGATGTTACACAAATCAGTAAATTCGCTTTTGTCGTCACGAATTAACATAATTGTGAAATTGTTGGCTCTGATGCTGACGATTTAGTGAAATTTGGTGAAATAAATATTGGACGGATTTTGGTTAAAAACAATTTGAAACTTAATGTATAACAACCGAGTTATTTCTACTTATTTTTTAATGTAGAGGTCGCCACATAGGGTCCATCACTTAATAATATGTGCTGCAAGTGTGCAGCCGACCTTAGAAGAAATTAATCGTAATAAAATTGGAAGGAATAGGGAAATGGGACTTGCATCACTTACTCTCACACTGAACTACAACAGCACACATGCTGTTATTTTACGGCGGTATTCTATTAGGGGATACTTGCAATAACACAATGAAAAAAAGTTTTTTAATGATAACAAAATACGTTTTTTGTAGATACAGTGAACCCTAGAATGAGGGAGAAATTGAGGAAAACAATATAATTTATTATTATTATAGTATTAGTCCATTATTATTAGTACCTAAATAAAAAAAAAACAACATTACAGCAAACACTGTCTTTAACTTATACTGGAATAGGTCGATTTAAATCTTTGGGAATAGGTATATTTAATGTCCCAAGAAACACAACAATATATACATATAAACATGCAAATAAAAATAACTGATTACGTGTTGTATCGACAGTATAAAAACTGGTATTAGTTCTACCTAAATGTAGTCTGACAAACTTGTTTTCAATTAGCCTGTTTTTAATTCAACATAATTTGCGCGTTCACTACTAAACAAACAACGAGAATAATACGTTTTGAGCCAAATTTATCATTAACAACATAACTACGACGTATGCAAACATCTGGTTCAGTATCTGATCAAACAACAAATGGGATCGCGTATTTACACGTCAGAGTCACACGCGTATTCATTCGCTTGATAATATTGTTACGGGTTCAGAACAAAGGCTTGCGAAATGTTGCCAAACAATGCCTTATCACCGATAAGGGGACAATGTTCTGAAAATAACTTAAAGAAAGATTACATTTATGAATAACAAATCGTGTACAGTATGTCCCATTATGTACTGATTACACACCGCAACAGTTATAATTTTAGATCGTATCGTTGCGATAACTATTCACTTAGAATAGTTATAGAGTGGTAGAAGTGGAAAAAAAGGATGACATCATTGAAGAATAACATACTTAGCCAACGCAAGATTAGATTAGATTAAATTATCAATGTAATGATTATATTTAATACCTTTTCGTGAGTAATATACAAGTAAATAAATAGGGAATTACGAATATATTTACTTCGGTTTGGCAGCATGGAAAAATGGCTACATAACTATCTGGGCTTGACGACGATCTACAAGTGAGGTTTCGAGACATCAGTGGATTAATTTATAACAGTATTTATTATCATTAAATATAATATAAAAGGCTTCTGGCCAATTGACGTGATACCTGATCCAGCATCAATTGATTATGTTAATATAATTATTAACCGCAAACACAACTCTGCATTACACGTGATCACGACCGAGCTTCGCACGAGCCCATGAAAGGTTTAAAGTTTTTTACATGTAACAAAGAAAGTCTTTGAAACATTATTGTAAAAAAATTCAAGAATATGTACATGAATTAGTAATTAATAATTCTAAGGGCCTCTTTCACCAACTACAAGTAAAGTGTTGATTAGTTACTTTTAGAAATAATTTTATGTTTTATTAAATCATGGACTCGGTTTAGTGCATTCTTCGATAGGCGATTTTTTTTTAATTATTTTCTTTTTAATGTTTGGGACTTTTAGAGTACAAACAAAGTAAATTATTCCCGGCGACAGGTAACTTTAAGTGACTGTTAGCCTACTTGACAGATGGTGAAAGAGGCCAATATTTTAAAATGAGCAAGCGGTGTTTCTTTTGTAACCGTTCCATTAAAAAAAAAACAACCTAAAACGAATTTTCTCGAAGATAAGACCCTGACATATCGATTTCTAGACCTAAAAAACCCCTAACCCTAGATTTTCGTCAAAATCGTTAGAGCCGTTTGCGAGACCGTCGTGGCATACAAGAATTCCTCATTTAGTATTAGATTTTATTATTAGTCCAGGAAATTTTACGAAAAAATCGAAATTTAAGTCCCTCGGCGGTTAGTCTTTAAGACGTGAAAGCGCAACTACTCTCTTTCGCATTTATAAAATTAGAAATTAGTTAGGACGTGAAAGTTCTTCGGCAATACAACAACATTAATGCCTACTAGAGGACTGATTTTATCTTTACTGTGAGGACTCAATATATATTCTATGCCTCTACATTATTGAATACAAGCTGGTGCCCACGACTTTGTCCGCGTTGAACGATGAAAGGTACCCTATGTCCTTTTTGGTGTCCCAAACAACTTGCATGCAAAATTTCATATTGATTCGGTTCAGTAGTTTTTGCTTGAAAGAGTAACAAACATCCATACAAACTTTCGCATTTATAATATTAGTACGGATTATTATTATCGTTAAAAACACGTACATGGCAGTTGTTATAACGCAAATAGCGGTCGTGTTCCACTATGTTGCGCTTAACATTGAAAATACGTGCGTCTTGCATGCAAAATTTCATATTGATTCGGTTCAGTAGTTTTTGCTTGAAAGAGTAACAAACATCCATACAAACTTTCGCATTTATAATATTAGTACGGATTATTATTATCGTTAAAAACACGTACATGGCAGTTGTTATAACGCAAATAGCGGTCGTGTTCCACTATGTTGCGCTTAACATTGAAAATACGTGCGTCTTTATTCGGAACCGGTTCGCGCTATCGAAACCGTGCAGTGCAATAAAAATGCTGCACTCACGCGATCGAATTAAAGTGCAGCCGTGGCAAAAGAAGGAAAAAAAGGGATCGCAGTGAGTGAATGTTGTGTCAAAGCACGGCGGTGCGGTGGTGCGTTGACCTCATTCAACGGAGCAAACGCCACACCACAACCTGAGTCTGCCACATCGGCCAAAACATGTCTGTCTGTCTGGCGACTGGGGGGGCACGAGAAATTTAACATAATCATACAATATGCATGCTGATACGCTTGAACATGTTTTTTATTATTCGTTTTTGTTTCACTACCTACAGTATAGGAACACAATAATTATGTAGAATCGGGAATCTAAATTCTTTATAAGTTCACCAGATGTTATTTTTTGATTTTTAAACGGGTGGACTGGTGGAAAAATTATTATTAGAAAATTATTAGGTGGCGGCAGCAGGGCAGAAACTAGCCTGGCTCGTAGGGAGCCAACCTGGCTCGTAGGGAGCCAACCCCAGAATGTCACTCGTGTGCATGCGCTGAGGACAGCGCACAGCACACTCTTGCGGAGTGCCCTAGATGGTCGGCGCAGCGAACTGAGCTCGCTGCGACCATTGGATTGGATTTCTCTCTGCCGGCCGTAGTAAAAGCTATGGTCGGCAGCAGAGCCGCTTGGCGAGCGACTCAATCCTTCTGCGAAGATGTCATCTCGCAGAAGGAGGCGGCGGAGAGAGAACGGGAGGACGACGTCCTGTCCCATCCGCTCCGTCGCCGACGAACTGGACGCAGGCGGCTGGCGTACGCTCGCCACCTGGATCCTTGACAGGACTAGGGCGGTAGATGGGGACTCTACCGCCCGCTTCATCCTGAGAGGCACGGCGCACTTTGGCAGTTCGGGTGCGCCGTCCCAATGAGCAGTGTCCGGCTACGGACCCCCGCGGTGGAGTTGCGGAAGAGTGTTCGTCCGACCTCGCAACTCCGCCTTATAGCGGACGCGGAGGACGCCAAGGGGTTTAGTCGGTAGGTCTTCCCCAATACCATCTCGGGGCAGGAGTCCGACATAACCCACCGGTCTGTCCCCAGGCCGGTGAGTATCCATGATGGATTCCTCTTGTAAAAAAAAAAAAAAAAAAAAAGGGCAGAAACTAGCCCCTTACAAAATAATACAATGAAATAAGACCAAGACATGACCAAGACACAAGATGTCTCTATAGGAATAAATTCAACACTGCGTATATATTACAGGGTGTGTGGGACTTTTCCGCACTCAACCAAGGAGTGGTTTGCCTTTTGCTTTTGACACTTTTTTTTTATCTTCTCTCTCACTGTAAACTGTCGCGTTGATCGGACATTCAACAGTAGGTTTGGCAAGGGTTTAGGACATGTTCAGGAATGCAACCTATGTTGCATCCTGCTAATATATTGTGATATTTAGCTTATCACATCCTGGGGCATCCTACGCTTGAGTCTCCGCTTAAGTGGTCTCGCATCCATCAACGTTTGAGCTAGTATATTTGGATGGTTGGCAATCCTTTTTTGACACTTAGACCTTAAATTTTGTCCTTAGACTTTAATTTTGGTCCTAAGACGTTTAACAAGAGCACGCGTGTTATTGTGTTTCGGTGAGTAAAGAGGAAATAAGAATAAATTTCCCTGTCCTTTTAGAGTCAGCAGCAGGTAATTTTATTTACACTAAAAAAAGGTTTTTATATTGACAATCGATTACCCTTAAAACTCATAAAATTAGCTAAACTACGCTTTCGAATATTATAAAATTTGTAAAGCTTTTACATATTTGTAGAGCTCTTTTTTATGTGGACTATCATTTAGACAATTCTATAAAGTTATAAATATTAAATCGTAGCAAGTCATTGCGATTTAACGTGGATTTAGCAAATTTGATTCAATCGATAGACGTCCTCTTCTATGTATTTATTTGAAGACTTTTGTATCGTTCTATTGTAGAGCGAAGTATGTGCATATTTTATTTTTCATTACGACCACTGCCTCTTAATATTAATTAGACCATAAACTAAACGCGATATTAATTAGACCACTCCTTTTTAGCGACCGTCAGACTTTAAAATAACTTCATTACAATTTGTTTTATCTGTATATAAATTAGCTCGGTATGTGTTACTGTTATGAAAAAATACATTGCGATAATAATGTTTTAAAATAAAAAAACTAAACTTCCTGTAACTCACTGCAACGCGAGTCACAATACTTAATATTTTATCAGCCGATTGGTTTTTAAACTGTGTTTTATCACAATGTTTTCGCAATCTGACGCGTGTGGGTAACGTTCCTTATTTAGTATACTTGCATACTTTGTATTGCATTCTTAGAAAGATAAAACGTCGACAAGTGTAACAATATTGCATGTTGCTTTTATTAAGTATGACAAAAATTGTGGCTGTAGCAGGTACAATTGTAGATTTTAACACAAAAAGTGAATCAATCAAACATCGATTTTACTTTATTTGTTATGTGAATATGTAGTTTTCTAACATATATTGTTCAAATGAAAAAGGCCGTTTACATGTTTTATTTATACAACTTATTGCAACCTCCAGGTTGAGAAACGATATACTCTGACATGGGCGTAGCGAGGTACGGGCAAGGGGGGGCAGTTACCCTAGAAGAGCGGCTGTTCTGTTAAACTGTATTTTTTACTAACTTTGTTTGTTAACTAAGAAAAGAAACTAACAGGCTTGAAGGCTGGCTTGTGAAATCCAACAATACGGGATGTGATCTCCAAGTCTAGGCAAGAAGTGGGGTCTTCGAACAATATGAGCGATAGCTCATTCTACGCGGAATGCAATTCTGAGAAAGGCGCTTTCAGGATTTTTTCTGCCAATAAAAATTGCAATTGTTATTAACAAAAAACAAAAAAGCCATTTAGATTTTTGATGATCTCAAAAACTATAAATGATAGCGAAAATCGCATTTTTTTAAATCATAATTGACTAAACAATAGAATGACAGAATTTTTTTTTTCAAAAATATGAAACTAAGCTATTAAAAAAATTCTTACCCTATATAGCTTTAAAAAATCTTACCCACAATACTATTAAAAACAACGATGAAAATATATATCCTGGCTACGCCCATGTGCTCTGAATAGTTGACATTTCGCTCAAGAGTGGTGTTAAACAAAATAGATAGTAATATGGACCTGATTGTGGAGCGGCAGTACATCAACTTCGTGTCCATCATCCGGCGACAACGGCGAAAGAGGGGCGGAAAGCTGCGCACGCTTACGTTCTGCGCCGCGCCGCTCCGGCTCGCCCATGCCCCAGCCGAGAGAGTACACCATTACTTCGGCCGAGCCACAACCGCCACTGTCTACCTGGAACCAAAGACACGACACTTCAAGTCACGTAACGAGGCAACAAAATCTGGACACCAGTAATATCCTATCCCTCCCCAATTCCTTATCTTACTGTAGTAGGCAGCGCACTTGCAGCACTATAGTGGCGTTGCTTGTGTTATAGGCTACGGTAGCCATCTACCATCAAGTGGACCGTCATCCTGTCTGCCGACATTAACATAAAAACAAAAAAAAAACACATCACATATTAGCGATCCGATGCCGTCATAAATTGTACAAAATACCTACTACATTAAACATTAATGTAACGAAAAAAATTCAAGGAATATTTAGTTTAAAGTGGTATTGCACTGTTCGAAATCAGGAGGTCGCTTGGAACTAGTTTCAATCAAGCGTTGATGTCAGCATTGATGACAACATTATTACCAAAAAAAATCTAGAATAAGTAAATCTAGAATTTAGAACGAGAAATTCACTTTAAAGGGCTTTGAAGGCTCATTGATTCGTTATTTGTATAGAATTTCAAAACAACACAACTCAACTATAACAAGTTTAAGTACGTACACAACTTATATTTTTGGTTTGAATTGCAATGAAGAATTCATCTAAATCTATCTTTAAATATAACATATTACTTAATTTTAAACTAAATACATTTAAAATTTGAAGACAATAAAAAAATTATTGACCTTTTACCTATTTCTGTTCATATCAAATCAGATGACGTGAATGTTTAGTTAAAACGTTATTATTGTTGTATTATGTTTTTATTTCATTGAATTAATATAAAAAAACCTTTTGCAAGTTATAAACTGCATATTTAAAAAAAACCGGTCATATGCAAGTCGTCTTCTTGCGTAGAGGTACCAAAAATCTCTACGATTTTTTACAGTTTTCGCTCTGACTTGACTTTCGCTCTTACCCCATGCTTATACAACTTATTATGCCCATTTGAGATCTTACTTATTTTCAAAATTCGTGGTTCCAGGTCAACCAAAAATTATAAACATGTATTTTGATACACAATACATTTTTGATAAGTGCGCTTGCGAGTATCAAAACACGTGACATTGAATGTATCATTTCTATAATTTCTCAACACAACCACCTTAGGTATCTGATAATCTTTAATAAAAAAAATTACTTACATTTAATACCTGTCTACGAAGCAAATTAAAAATCTCCTTGTTATCCCTTTCACACGACCGTAACATTCCATTGACCCCGTCCGTCTACATAGTTATGTGTGAACATGATGCAAGATCACACACTACTTACATTATACATATGGACAAGTTGATCTGTATAAGCGAACTTTACACCTTACAATATGACTGTTATCGGTCATAACATAAGCTTGTGATAAAACATAACATAATTAAAGTTCAAGATCAATAATTCCAGAAACCTATAAAATAAAATCGAATGTTATATATAAGTATAAACAAAAGAGCATTTAATTGGTTCAAAGTGGTATTGCACTGTTCGTAGATAATCACGAGGTCTCTTCCAACTAGTTTCAATCAAGCGTTGATGTCAGGTCAGGAACCTGTGTGCGCGCGAGTGGTTCCCCACGAGACGGTAACCCCGACCGGACGACTTATTTTTTTTTTGTTTTCGACTGGTTGCAAGCAAGCAATCACGTCTACACAAAGGTCGGACTGGGGATGAGAACGGGCGTTCACACAATTTGAACGCGGCGAACTCGCTTTAGGCATAAATAGTTTTTGATAGAGCAACAATAGAAACCGCCCACTTCTTCCGGCGTCTTAAGTGCGCCGAGGAAAACATGTTATGGTCGATGTTCAATGTCAATATCGCTCGTGATGAGTACCAATTCTGTTTTTCACCAGCGAGCCTAAATGTGACGCACTATCACAGGCGGCCGCAGGTGATGGCGTCGCGTAAACGTTCGCGTTGCGTAGTCGTGGCCGGCCGTTAGTTTGCCAGGGAACGGCGTCACCAAATTAGAAGCGAAACGTTGCCGGGGGGGTATTTAGGTGACGCGAAAGCCCCGCCCTCATTGGTCGATTCCAGCGGTGTGTGAGCAAATAGAGATCATAAATAAACACCACAAAAAATACGATGCGTTTCGTTCACACCGTAATCGGTTAGACGGACTCATCAAATCAGAGCATCCTGTTCATATTTGGATTACGAAATTTAATTTTGTAGAGCTGTGGAGCAGTACGACACAGAGATAATAGTAATGAGACTAATCGTTACGTTACTAATAGCCTAAGATCCCACTGCTTGATCCTGCAGGTATCTGTTTTTTTGATGAAATTAATTTTAAATAAATCTTGAGAATATATGCAATGGATTAAGGATAGGTTGCCTTGTTAAAGTTAGCCGCAATTACCTGTAATTAATTTTAATGTCATTAATATACAAATATAACTTGCAGCTATATGTTTTTTCAGTCAATTTTACATCATTTGAAAGAAAATGATGTAACAAATTAAAATTAAAATGGTTGCCAGCTCTCAGTCGGCCGCAGCGTTAGGGTTGCCAGGTATAAACAGGTATATTACTGTTAATTAACTGCACTCACCTGTTTTTTTTTTAATTTTGATACAAAATTAAAGTTTTATATATATTGAACACGAAAATCCATGGTTGCCAGTTGCACAATGGCCGCAAACAGAGGTTGCCATGATTTTTGTGAACGACTCTCGCTCCAGGTAAGTGGAGGCACAAGAGAGAAGATGCACACATTGTTACGTGCGATGAATAAGGACAAAGCATGGCAGCTGCGACACTTATACAGTTTATGTGTAGTATAGGAATTTCTTAGTTTACAAAAGATGAACACGCCACTTTGTCTCGTTGGTTGATGGATGTATATTGATGTGTAGTAATTATCACCAATGAAATATGATAGTATTGATGAAAATATGAATTATATAAAAATTTATGTTGCATCTTAGAAGGCTCGATTAACGATTCATAATCAATTGATTTGCAGTCACGTGTCTTAAAATATTCTATTGCTCAGTTGCTTACCATCAATAAAAATGTTTTGTTTATGTCTAAGGTAATTTAATAATTTTTTATGTCTTTTTTTTTAAATCAAATAATTAAATAATATGTTACGACGTAGTAACTCTTAAAGGGATGATTTACATTTTTTACAATTCAAAGTTGGCTTTAGAATGTTTTATGATTGTCAATAGTATTTATGAATAAATGGTTTGTATAATTTTTGCACTATTTACGCATAAGAATATGTGCAAATATTTAAGGTGTCCATATGGAAGAGAAATAAAATGCAACAAAAGGTGTAGGATAAATTATAAAAGTAAAAATTGTTTGTATAAAAAAGTCAACGACTTTTTTATGCCATGCTAATTAAATAATCAAATAATAGTATTCATTTGAGATTTAAATTGATCTCACGATAAAGCTTTCAGGAGAAAAATGAATAGTCTCACTGAGTACATTTTATGTTTACTTACAAATAACACAAGCATTTGAGTAAAATAATGATTACATTATTGATTAGATTATATGTCATCGAAAACCTCCTTTTTATGGAATTCACTTTAATAATAAATGGGCGATCTATTTCATAAGCATCAATATAAATAATATTGTTAAAATTAATAATAAAAGCAAATGTAGTTCTTAATAAAATAAAAGCAAAAATATAAGTATCCATGAACATGGAAGAAACAAATGAAAAAACTCCAATTTTCTCTAAAGATCCTGTAGACAACTTTTTAAATAAAAAATGGGTCTTTCCTCAAGCGATAAAAATTGTCATTATGCTCAAAAATTTAGGTTTAATAAATAATAAGTAAAAAAATCATAAAACTTAATTTTTACCACATTATAGTATTGTTTACAGCACGTAACAATGTGTGCATCTTCTCTCTTGTGCCTCCACTTACCTGGAGCGAGAGTCGTTCACAAAAATCATGGCAACCTCTGTTTGCGGCCATTGTGCAACTGGCAACCATGGATTTTCGTGTTCAATATATATAAAACTTTAATTTTGTATCAAAATTAAAAAAAAAACAGGTGAGTGCAGTTAATTAACAGTAATATACCTGTTTATACCTGGCAACCCTAACGCTGCGGCCGACTGAGAGCTGGCAACCATTTTTATTTTAATTTGTTACATCATTTTCTTTCAAATGATGTAAAATTGACTGAAAAAACATATAGCTGCAAGTTATATTTGTATATTAATGACATTAAAATTAATTACAGGTAATTGCGGCTAATTTTAACAAGGCAACCTATCCTTAATCCATTCCATACATTCTCAAGATTCCTTTAAAATTAATTTCATCAAAAAAACAGATACCTGCAGGATCAAGCAGTGGGATCTTGTGCTATAATATTATAAACGCGAATGAGCTTGTTTGTTACGCTTTCAACCCAATGATCGTCATGAAATTTTGCATAAACGTTGTCAGAAGTACAGAAAAGTACAGAAAAGTACATAGGGTACTTTTCATCCAGACTATGCCTACTCAAAAGATGAGTAAGAAAATCTAAAAAATTAATGAGGAATTAACAGTGAATAAATGTTAAAATAAAGAGAAAAATTGAAAAAGAAATCCCCGGAAAAAAGTAAAATTTTCATTTTTCGTTTTCCCATTCAAAGTTCTTAGCTGACAATAATACATTAGCTTCCACTATGTCCAATATATGATTATATATAAATTCTGAAAATACTAATTAGTCCGTTGGCCCTATGGATGTCACATTGACTTAAATCTATTAGGATACTGCTTGAAGGCTTACTTTATGTTTTCGGGGTCGAGAAATCCAAAAATCGTGATTCGCATCAAGGTGGCCCAAAATTGGGAAAAAGCCAAAAAAAATGTTGGTAAAAAGCCATCCGCTCTTTCGAATGGCGCAAACCGCATTTCAAAATTCGCAATAGTTTTCGAGATATTAGCGAAAAACATATTTTGGGTGCAATTTTTCCCAAATTTTGGGCCAATTTGATGCAGATTTCGAGGGGGCGATCACGATTTTCGGATTTCTCAACCCCGAAAACATAAGGTAAGCCCTCAAGCAGAATCCTAATAGATTAAGTCAAGGTCCAGTAGTTTACAGACCGTAGGGCCAACGGACTATAGTTATCTTGCATTTAAAAATATTACAATTAATTTATCAATTCCATTTATAAGTAAACAACTTGTTAACTCTGTAATGTGTGACAAAGTGTTTGCCTTCGCGACCTTCAAATTTACGATAAGAATAAATATCTAGACGATACAAGAAAACAACAATTCAAACCAGTTTCATCCGAAAGTTTCGGGAAAAAATGATCTTTTCCGAAGACAATGAAGTGGATAAATTAAACAATGAATGTACAAAAGTTCACAAAATAGATATTGTTTTAGTGGAAATTAAGCAGAAAATATTTGAAAATGACGAAATAACTCCAACAGAATAACATCGAAGAAAACGTGAAGCAGCCAAAGCAGCCGTATTATTTCGACATACAAGTTTAAATTTATCATTCGCCTCTGACAACTGTGCGAGTCAAACAACAAGACTAGTTTAACTAATATAAACCATTATGTAAGATCCATATGAAATTAAGCATGTTACACACTATATACACAGAGTTGACTAAAGCGTAAACGAACAACATTTAGCTTCTTATCGTCACGTATGACTGACGAGTTCGCCTTTTTGCCTTTATGCGAATACAAGTACATAATTAAAAAGAACCACAAAAGGCTGATAGAAAATCGATTAGATTGCGTCTGTTGTTAAATGAAAACTTTAATAAGGAAGAGGAAACACTTGAACACGGAAACAATAACGTCATTTGACTAATTTTCCTCGTAAAGAACTTACAACGTTGACGGTCAAAACATTATTCCATGATTACAGTTACAATGGAGAAATTTTAAATATACTATAATAAAAAAACGAGTCAAAGAAACAAAGGGCAGTTGTGTCATTTGGAGCTGTCAAATAATGTTTAACATTATATGATAAAAAACATTCGCCTCTATATGTTTCTCCACTAGCCACCCAACGGATTTTGGTACGGTATTCACTAAAAAAAACAGCGACAAGCGACGAAAGTCTGTGTATATAATTTGCAGAAAAAAAAAACGAATCAAGCCGATGGCGTGTCGCTATAATAGTAATAATAACCCACAAAACGTATTTACAAGTAACACAACACCAATCTACATTTAACCCTGAATCTTATGGTCAGTGAAGTGGTTTCGACATATCTATTTGCATTTCAATTTATCATAGCTGAACTGTGTATCCATGATCCAACTACATTATTTATTAGAAACGATAAATCAGTAAACAAGGTGTTGACGTCAAAGTTCGCGACAAAAGGCGCTGTGTACGCATTTGATCGACACAAAAAATGTGATGGGCGGGCAAATTTCTAAAAGAAGCCAACGAAATTACTAATAAAGCCGATATAGATATTAATGGGCAGATAATATATTGGCAAATTATATTGCCAATTGATTATGAGAAGTAAAACCAAAAAGAAAACTCACGTTTACTCATTCGTCAAAACTTGTGTCAATTATAACTATTGCACAGTTCACTTTAACTTGAATCACACATAATACGAGTATGATTCAGTTAAGCTGCATCAAGAATCAAGTTCACCTCGTGTTACAAAATCTAGGCCAGAAAAATATTGGTCCAATTACTAAGTGTCCCGCATTATTTCACAAGTAAATAATCGTAACGTGGTACCTTCTGAAGATTACAAATTGAAATTGATTCATATTTATTTGCTGAATCATTGTGCTCAGACGTCATATTACAATTGAATGTAAATCACGTAGTTAGACGTGCAATCAAATGAATTAATTTACAATTTGGATCATTTGAAACACTCAAAACAAAACAGTTGTTCGAGACAAGGGGGAAATGATCTTGCTAATGTAGGTTAGCGCCAGGTCACTGGGGCAACGGAGGGCAGGTAGCCCGGGGACAGTGGTGCAATAGCTATTTAAACTACGTCCCCATTGTGTTAATGTGCAACTCGGTTGATCTCGAGAGATGGCATGTGGGAAATCCGTTCACATCATTGCCAACAATCTCATTCTTGACTTCCTCCGACTGCTCTGTCAATATTGTTTAATTTATGTTATAAACTGAGATGCTGAAAATGAATTTCACAAACAACCATCTCTAATATGCAAAATTAAGTACCTTCGCTTAAAATTTGCCAGTGATGATGTAGGCAGAATATACATCCAGGCAATGCTGCCAGAAGCAGTTCCTATTTATACCACCAAAGCGATATATTTATAATATTACTTTGATTAAAATAACCTGGATCCCCTTCTGCGTAAGCACGTTCGGTTCCGTTTTGCAGTCTCAAAAAGGCAAAATAAAGTGACATTTTTACCAAAATCTTTGAACAACGATTTCTTGGTTTATTTATTAGCTTTATGCAAGATAATTCACAAAAAGTGGTTATTCTTTGTTTAATACTCATTGTGACCCCCTGTGCCACTACCACACTACACGCTACTAGTAGTGTAATAGTGGACTTTTCTCTCCAGTGGTCCAGTTGATCACCAGTGCATCTCCAGTAACAATAGGTATTCTTTGCTATCCTATTGATGTCAAGAGACTACGGGTGTTGAATGAAAAGGAACGCAAGCCAAGCTCTGATTCACCCACTTCATTAATAAAGTCCCGCTACCAATGTTTACTGAAAACTCACCATTGCAATCTGAAAATAGATCGAATCATGAAATAAAAATGTTTCCACGGGGTTTCCCCGAAATGTCTTTCCGAAATCTTACCTTTTTTCGAATCAAATACGAGCAATGCAAAAATTATACAAAAACCAAGTATTTAAGTAAAGACTAAATAAATTAATTGTCTTTTGCGATTACATATATGTATTACTCGTATGTATTTCTCATTTGAATCTGTCAATGTGGTCATTATGTGATTTATTTTACCTTAATCTTGACTCGACTACAGACAGCAATTAAATAACAAAATATTAAAAAAAAAAAAAAAACAATAATATTATGATTATATAACGTCAAGCTGGTGGCTTAGTGCCGTTTCACACAAACACGGTTTCCGTCTAAACGGCAACCGTTGAGACGGCTGCGGATCTTTCACACGTACAAGGTTGCTTCTACCTGTGCCGCGTTCGATTAGTGGAATATCAGTCGTATATCAGTGCGAAATCAACACCGTGCCGTGCCCGTGTCCGTGTACGTGTGAACGTTTTCATACTAGGCCATAGACAACTACCACACGGTCGACGTGACGGAATCCTGTCCGTGTGGATACTGGATTTGAACGGCTACATCACGGCACGGTCGCGGTATCATGTGAAAGCTTGTATAATAATGTACATTACTGAACCGCCACGGTACCGTTTATATGGAAACCGTGTGTAAAACGGCACTTATTGTTAAAAAAATATATTCTACGGTTTTATCTGATTTTCTATATTGTGCTTTATAAATTGTTATATTTTATGCACAAGTCTTATTTATTTTCTTTAACATTGCGTATAGAAAAATATGAGTATAAAAAATATATCTATGGTGGCGCTACAATATCATCACGGAGATGGACAACAGATGTAGTGTCGATGAGTCTTTTTAATCTCTCTTGTGTATTCGGTGTATTTGTGAATTGACGTATTCGGTGTATTGGAACCATAAATTACATAAATAATGGTATACACTGTTTACCAAATCCTTCGTGTGGGTAGTTTGACATTTTGGTAACTTGGTAGAGTCGCATACGTAGAGCGAAAACTAATGATGAAATATTTACCATATCTGTTGAGTTCGTGGAAACTAAGTTTCTCAATAAATCGATGCTTTCGAATTTTCTTACTGAAATTCTGTCATTGAAGAGCAAGCCCTTAGACATTTAAGACTC
Organism: Synanthedon formicaeformis; assembly: GCA_945859745.1. Lineage (NCBI taxonomy): Eukaryota > Metazoa > Arthropoda > Insecta > Lepidoptera > Sesiidae > Synanthedon > Synanthedon formicaeformis. The sequence continues at coordinate 8,742,698 of OX243965.1, forward strand.
AACACAACGGTACTTTGGATTCGTCTCTAATCCATAAAATCTGCTAGTCACATCCCTGCTGCTTGGCAAACGCGAACCAAGATGTCTGGTTTGATTAACGCGTGATATAAAACTCGTGACAAATTTTAGTCGTAATGTATATATATCACCAGGAAATGCAAATGGATGTAATTATGGCATCAACGAGCATTAGTAAAGTTACGAAAGCAAAGCGGAACAAAAGTATCTGGTTGCGCTTATAGTGGAAAATTCCATGAGGCTTTTTAGAAACCATCACGAACAAACCGCTGACTTGAGACTCTTGCGACACACAACAGAACGAACGCCACGCCACGCGACGTTCGGTTGGTACGCTAGCGGTAATCACAACAAGCCGCATTGGCACTTTCACTGCGTTGTGCATACGCTGGTGCACAACTAACGGCAACGGGAACAACAACATGAACAACGTGACCTTACACGTTCAACGTGCTAAGCAACAATTCATTCGGAAAGTTATAGATGCCCTCGCGTGCGAAACCGGAGACGGAGCGGTGGGTTCAATGCAGCGAAACGACCTGACATTATGCACGACAGGAAAGGCTTATAGCATTTGACGAACGCATTGAATATTCATGAAAAATCACCGACTCGTTATACAAGTTTGACGACTGTTACTCAGATCAAAATACACGAATGCTGTGTAGTAGGTCAACATTAATTAAACCTAGTTATCGACTCAAACAAACTTCTCGTGGGAATAATTTTTATGAATAACTTTATAAAATAATTAATTAGGTCAATGCTAGGGCATTTTATACTGTTTCAGAATATTTATAAAATGCGCTAGTAGTTATTTCATTACACTTATAAATAAAAAACTCACAGATGGGCCCGTTTAAATTTTTTATTAAAAATATAAAATAAGTTAACAATGGTATAGCTAAAGGAAAAGCATTAGATGGATGGATTAAAACCGTAGAACAATTATTATTTGATTTATTATAAATGTCAAGGAGATATTTAAGAAATTGACTGTCTACATTCAGTAATGGAGGGGCACTAAAGAACAAGATGGGATAGATTCCATCTAAAAGGACGTTAAGCTAAACTCACAAAGACAAAACTGATAATATTGATACAAGTGTATTCAATTTGATTATGTAAGTAGAATCCGTTAATGTAATTGATATGAAACGAGTATCTTTCCTCTTCTTATAAAAAGGTAATCACCAAAATCTTACATCTACTGTCATCACACACATCAATTATTTGATAACACTGTAGGTATGTATATCTATTGAACAGATAACAATTCTAGAGAATTGTGATCGACATACCAGTTTGACTTGATCGAAGTCTATATTGTGGCGTGATTTTTGATGACGACAACGAATCATTTCGTTGTAATGTAGTAGGTACAAAAACTCACGCAGAAGAAAAACGTAACATACCTACCTACTCTGCCGCTGCGTTTATTTATGGAACAGTTGCTATGAAATTAAAACAATACTAAGCAATACTAAATTTTGCACTCCAATGAGACAAACTTACTTTTGAATTGTTTATTGAAATATAAGTGTTTCATGAAAATGAATTAATATACAATTTAGGATTATATTTTCCAAGATAAATAAAATGTATCTACTCACTTGACAGTATAATTCCTTAAGCCCGCTCGTGGTGAAATCTCAAATTGGAACACGTTTACAACGAAATCTTTGGTGTCTATCACAGCACAACACTACACAACTGACACAGAATATTACTCAACATTCAGGAACCAAAGTAGGTAGAGTAGAGCGAACGATGCAATACACCAAAAGTTATAACAAATTTATACTCTTTTAAAAAGTCCTCGGGCAAACAATAACATAGAGGTAATTTAAAACAGGTTTTCTTTGTTGAAACTCAGTTACACAAAAAAATTAACATAAAATAAAACCGGAGCAACGAAGCACGGAAAACGCTTGTTTCTCTCCGCGTTGCGCACTAGTGACTGAGACGGCGATCGTGCGAACCACGACCCACGAGTAAATCAATGTTGCGAGGCGCGGGCTTGCTTGTGTGCACAGCGATAATAAACTATATGCGCACACATTCACACCTACTTGGGGGATACCTCACCATATCGGAGATATAACAATAGAGGTCTTGTTTTTGACACCCTGCTCCTTGTACCTGTTGTCCTACATGTCGTGAACGAACCCTACACGAAATCTGCTGTTAGTACACATAGTGTCCCTTTTGTGACATTTTACAGTTCACACATAATAAATTGAACAATTTCATACAACAATTTTCATACAATGCATCCATGAATAAATAATAAAATAATAATAATGCATATCACGACAAATAGTAATTTCTCAAACGATGGATAACGAATGCGTTCATCGGCATAGGAAAGGCCTAATTTTGACGGTCCTGTTCCAAAAATTTATGAATAATTAAGATGGCAAATTTTCATTGCGTTAATAAAACAAAAACAAAATCACGTGTGAATACAACGACAGACTGGCAGACGACTTATAAGATGGGACGTCACTAACAAAGCAGGGCTGGAGTGGGGTGGGGTCATTAATAAACAAACACCTGCTGGGGCATTGCTGAGTCGTAGACATGTGCAGGTAGGAAAGTGAGCAAATAGTGATCGACGAGAATTGAATCATGAGGAGTACCCATCAATTCTGGAGATCCAGATGATGTGTTTCCATTAACATTAAATCTGAATCCTACTTCTTAAATGAAGCGTAACGTCTAGAGCCTGTACCTTTGAGGACACGGTATTAGATTTTTTTAAATCATGGGATTTTACCAACACCAGGTGAACACCATCTAAGATGTCTATTGTCATTTGATTCGCAAAAGATATCCCCCTAAAATAGTACTTTAAGCATATAATTAATTAAAATGAGTGGGTTAACTATATCATATAACCAAGTTACCTGGTCAAATTTTTTATTCGATGATGTGACGACTTCGTAGTTTTTTTCCGTATTGGCAGCGGATGATAGAGACGTGTGGCTCTTACCTACGAACAACATGTTTTAAATTAAATTTGTACAAATGATTTACCACTGCACTATCCAAACCTTACGCAGCAATAGATAAGATAACACTGGGTACTCGAGTCCTCATGCTATGTTGCAACAATACCTAATGAATAATATTAATTTCGAATAGGTGATCTATAGAAATTTCTGATTTGATCAAATCACATGTTCAATATAAAAATATTATTATCCTACCCGGTCGGTTAGAGCTCTCCTAAAGACGTGTACCCACTATGTTCGCGCACCAACGCGCACCTGGAGCGTGCAACGTTGCACGCACCAAAGCGTGTGCTCCAAGCGGTGGCGGTTTTTTAGCGAACACAAGTTGTGATGCGCGTAAAGCCGGGTCTCCTGCGACACTGTTTTGTGTTTTCTAACACCTAACATCAAACATCTAACAAAATATGGGCGTGGCCTAACTGTTTTGTTAGCTCAAACAACCAAAATGTTACCCGAAGCGGACGGAAAACATCCCCGTATTCGCCTGCGGGGAGGGGAAATTTCATTTCATCTTTGCTTGCGAACATTGAGGTTATGCATTTCGTATTTCCTGATGTTGATGTAGATGTTTGATGTTCGTGTTTAAAAGTCGCAGGAGACTGAAATGTTTTGCTAACAAGTTTGGTTAACATGTTTTGTTAGTTTGTTTTGTTATTTTTGGGAGCAGGAGACACGCCTTAACGTCTACACTTGATTTGTTGCAGGTGCGTGATGCACGATTGATGCGCGAACATAGTGGGTACGCAGCATAACAGTCGGTGCGTACGGTCGGTCGCGCTTGTCATTTGTATGAAAATTCACAAGTCATTACAGAGTTCGGGACTGACCGTCAGGAGAGCACTGAAACCGGCCTAAATATGTATGTTATAAGATTTATACAGGGTGGCCCGTCATTAATGGACAAACTTGCACGTACTTGTAGACAAAGGTATTAAAGTACCCATACAAACTGCTTTTATTTATTTTTATTTTCACGGAATTTTGAATTATACTGTTTTTAATTTTTCTTTTAAATAAACACTTTTTTTCATAGTTTTGCATACTACAGTGTCTATTATTTCATATTTTCTTCTCAGAAACTATTCTACAATAGTAGATCTGATGATACCAAACAATATACTCGTATAACGATATTTAAGATACACACAGTTTTCAAAAAACTAGAAAAATAGAAAAAATGTGAGCCACATTTAACTCCAAAGTTTGAGCACCTCTGGTCTAAAAAAAATGTATGAGTACTAAAGTGGCAACTTTGTGGTCTAAAAAAATGTATGAGTACCTAAGTGGCAACTTTGCTCAAACTTGGCCTATTAACTGGAGATTCTAAAATGGTAAGATACATATTGCTTATTATTCATAATAAAAAGTTATTGTTACATACGTGTCATATCAGCCTTTTTTACCACACAGGAAAAATATTTAATTTTAAGATTAGACTGACCGATGACTTCATGCATTCCAAATTACTTGTTTATGTGCCTGCCTAGTATTTATAAATTAATTTTGATGTTCCCTCCCGCTCTTTCTGCACATTAAAACGCACATTATGTCATTAGTGCCATTTGTGAAAGATATGGAAAGAGACATTTAATACATTGTATAAAATAAAATGTGTTATTTTATACAATGTATTAGATTTGCAACCAGTCAGAGAAACAACCTAGATAAATCAGAGAAACATTAATGATGAACAATTTTAACATTATTCCGGAATTATTTATTATTTATTTTATTTATTTATTTATTTATTTATTAATACAGTAATGTTACATTTAACTTAACAGTGGTGTAAACATAAACTCATTAGAGTTTCAACGCACACCATGTTCATTTTACAGATATAAATCTATAAAAAAATATAAAAATAAAAATATATTGTTACAGGCAGATAATATATATATTAATTTATATTAATAATATATATAACTTCGGAAAAGGTTGCTAAATTTTATGGTTTCTTTTTATACCCTTTTCCCGACTTTGTATAAAAGTTTCAAAACTTTTTGAATTATTGTGAATTGATTGTCCCCAAATGACTACCTACAAGGTATATTTTTCATTTTTCAACGCGGATTTTTAATTTTTCGACTAGTCCTTAATAAATTAAAACTTTCTTAGTTGGTGAGTTAACACGTGTATCGTGATATCGTTTTTAGATAAGTGCATTTACAGTCAGTATATATTTATCTAGATAGCGCAAAAAAGTATCCATGAAAGTAGATATATATATGATAAATTTTATTTTATTACTCCAATCAAGTCGAGTTATATTAAAACAAATATTATGGTAGACAAACTGACCTCAAACAAAATAATATTTGTTACACACATTATACAGTAAACAAATATTAGCAAAATAGTATATTCTTCACGATTAAAACCGAGCAAATATTTCCTATAAGATTAAGATTATGTTAACGTCAACACTTTACGTGGATTACAAGTGATATCTAAACAATGGTGATAACGAAAGAGGATTAAGTAAATTTCCATTATAAATCAAAATTATATACAACAAAAACAAATATGTGACGTCAAATACTATTAAAAGGCATGAAATCGCCGTTTGTCTTTGTTTGTGGAAACACAGTAAAACATAAAATCAAACACAATACAAAGTGGCTTAGACTTTTCCCCTTCGTTTTGAATCAACTCTTGTGACAGTGACAATTCTTTAAAACTGTTATTAGAAAGAGTTTTAGGTGAAATTTAATTAAAATTTTACTGATTTACAATAATTGGATAAGAATGACATAGAGGTATAATAAAAAATCACTTTTCCAATTTGAATAATAAAAAAACTGATGAATTACATATACGTAGCCCCTGAACCTGACACAAATTCAGAATACGACCTTCACCTTATCGACTTTAAACCAAAACTTAGCTACGTAATAAATTAACCTCCTTATCAAATAAAAGTCTTGAACTGGGGCACAATAACCACGCTAAAAAAACAAAGAACATTGAGATTAGAACACACCTTAAAATAGAAATGTAACAATTAGGTCCTATACTTCTTATTATTGCGTATTAATAAAATAAAACAGACAAAAGAAAAGTTAAGTAAAAAAATAACAACATAAAAGTTATTGTTCTTCAAACAAAGAACATTCACAACAGAAAAACGAAAGGACTGGAGGAAAATAGAAAAGTATGATTTAAACACTGCACATTAGATAAAAAAAATCAATAATTTATGAATAATTTTCAAATGTATTTAAAAAAAAAAATAGAAAAAAAGAACAATTATTTATACACGATATGATATAAAACGTGCGTGGTGGGTGACAAAAGTTCAACCGCAGTAGAATTCCTGCTGACAACTTTGGCATAAGGCCAGTGCTCCCCTTGCAGCGCTAATTAAAGTATGTACGTCCACTTGACGTCCACAAATCGGTCCATTCTTATCTCAAACGGAGGTTAACATCATGAAAACGCTCCGTCAAAGATCACAATTACTTTTGATATTCGCAAGCCGGGTGACAAACATGTTTGGAATTCACATTAAAACAACTGAACTGAACTGAAATGTTTCTGTATACGAGACTTTGGAATCAAGCGTGAATAAACATTTTGATTCAGAAAAGTGAGGTCCTTGAACCGAGCTTATTATTAGAGTTATAATTAAGACGGAATAAAGAAATTTAAAATATTTGTATGTTTGATGGCGTAGTTGACAAATTTTATTGAGGTCACAAGAAATAAAAAGAAAATAAAGAGACAGTACGGCACAACCACACTTATTAGGTATGTTTCAGGTACTCGTTATCGTGGTGTTTGGAGCATGCTACGATCTCTAAAAGAGACCAACCATTAATAATAAACGAGCTGATTAAAATTGAGACTTGAAGATGGGCAACCTTCAGCACCTTGGTGGTTTTGCCATCCTTTGCTATTCACTTGGTGGATCAGGTTTGATGAACCGGTGTTGAGTCATTCGAAAATGATCATTTTTGACTATGGAACACGATATTGTTAGACTTTATCATTACCACCTTTTGAGGAATTTAAAATGAAAAAAATTGTAAATAAATGAATTTTGAAGATTTATTTTATTAAATATTGTATTTTTTATTAAATAGCCGTACGTGCCTAATCCAACTTGTTCCGGTTATTTGTTAATCAGTTACAATTATTTTCTATGCATTGTCCAACGGAAGGTCGGATACTATAAGGTCAAGTTGCACGGTCGAGTAAAGCTCTTCACTGAAAATAACTTCTTGTATATTTCACGGTCACTTTGTAACATTTATTATTTTATATTCGACAGACTTATAATAAAATACATTGACGAGCACAATATTTGTTTTATTTTAAGACGACTCTGTATATTTATATGGCCGGCCCATTTGAATGCCTCCCTTGTAAATACCAATTTAAAAAAATTGTAACAGATTATACGTTTATTTACCTGTGGTTGCTGGTTACGTGGTCTCTAACTATGAGCCTCGTAAGAAAGTTCAACATTTCTCAGCGAGCTATGGATAGGACTATATCTCGTGGTTACTCTCGAGATCGAATCAGGAAATGAGAAAATCCGCATACAAACGAAAATTACTCACATAACCCAGCGAATCAATTAAGTGGTAAATGAAATGTCTAGTTTATAAAGTTAGAGAAAATAGTTTTTAGCTTATAAAATACACGGCTTGGTTAAGCAACGCCTACAGAAGATCTTACGCCCACATCTGCTAAAACGCTTCTTGAATACCCCTAAGGGTTAGTCTACCCCCGCAATAATGATTGAATCTCCACTAAGTTCTAATAAACGTCAGATTTTCGAGAAAGGCTAAATGAGTGATAGTCGTATTGATAGTTTGATAGTTGGATGCAACTGATGCAACCGCAGTTCCAGATAGGTCCTAAACTCTATTTCTGATCACGTTGTAATGCAGAATTACTTACTGATCACACGTTTGTGCAAAACGTTGTAATAATTATATAGTGGTATTATTATAAATAATTAATGTTTGTAAGTTGTTTGGATGTAGGATGTTAACCTTTGAAACGAGTGGAAACGATATACTTTTTTAATTCTAATACGGGCGACTCCTCGGGAAAACCTAGTACATTATACGAGTAAATTAGATTCTCACCAAAAACATCATCATGAAATTTTTGCGAGTACATTTAGAAAATGTAGTTAACTATGTAGTTTAATCGATAGATATTAAATATATCCAATGTACTTACCTACTTGTAAAGAAATACTGAATTGCGATAATCTGTTTCAAGGACGTGTTCTCCCCTTGTCGCATTGCGTTCTCTTTCGTCCATAAATCAGGGTCCAAGGTCAGACGGTATATCCTTCGTATATGAGAAAATGTGATAAATTCGTATTATTTTCTGGTTTCGGTTACGTCGTGATATGCCGAAATGTTTTCGGTTCTTATTCCTCTCGTCACTGTGATAATTATGTTGCTGTGTTTCACGTAATAATTGGGTTATTTTTTTTTTACTCGAAGATTCCAGGTGCTCGTCCAAAACACTTCTGTTTAAAATATGTCGCAGTTCTTGATACCTTGTACAATGTCAAGTATATTGAGGTTTGAAGTACTTAATCCTTGGCCTCGGTGCGTAAGGGCTGGCGTCACGCAGCGGATGACGTCATGGCCACTGAATGGTGCCTGCCCAACCCCACACCCTCGGTCAGACTAGACGCCGCCCGGTTCCGACCACTTTCATTTGATCTACCACGCCTCGTTAACCCTCTTATTGCCGAGTCGACTTTTAGTTACAAATCGCTGATCGCGTAGTTTTATTAAAGCTGGTTAACCAAAGACCTTGACAACAAAAGTACATTCATGTAATATAATTTATCAATGCTGAACTTATTAATTTATCAGGGTCGATGAATTTTCGTTTGTCATGAAGGTTAAACCAATGTCAAAGGTGTATTAAAATAAAGATGATATTATTTAATAGATAAGATTTAAAAACTCATTAAAGATATTACAGTACAGTAGGGTACTTTAATTTAAAACCAATCTACTTATTTTCTTAGTACATTCCTACTTCTAAATAAAAATACATGTTTATTATCAAGTAATTAGTCAATCAAAATGAGATATTAAAACACATTTGGTAAAGATATCAAAAAATTATCAACAAAATATTATTGCATGAAAAAAATAATGTATCTAGGTATTTGCAGTACGTAATATCTAAAGTAGCTTATAAATAATGCGGAAAAACATTCCATTGCTGCATTTTATTAATTATAATGTTTCAAATCAATAAAATATTCAATATTTTCCAATGAATTTTATCAACTAAGTATGTAAATCTTGAAAATGCTAAATAATTTTGCTTAAGGGATTCACTTAGGCAAATGACATTGAAGTTTCACCTTCAACGTTTATAAATGAAATGTTTAATTACAAGCGTTGTCTTTACCATTAGAACAAAATACAAAACATTAAAATAAACAATTCATTTTTTTAAACTGACATTAACTTATTAATGGGGGCAGAATTCATATTTTAAGTACGCGCAGTGTGGGTCGTTTTCCAAAAAATTTTCCAATAATTTCAAATCCTCCTCGTGTTCTAATTTTTTTTTATTAGTTTCTAATTCTAAAACGAAAATCCTAAAATTTGTCTATTATGTTTTCAAAGCAATTGCGTCGTCTATTTCTTGCTAATTCTTCATTAAACAATGCATATTTTTAGTAGGTATTTAGCCTTTGTTTTCACCTAACTGGGAACGAAATATATTTTCTTAACACTGGGCAACACACGCTGTCGGCCGTATTTGTAATCTGAAAATATTTTGTCTTCAAACAAATTACGTTCGCAAGCCGTGGACTCATATTTATCAACGCTTTCCACTTTTTGCATAAGTGACAACGCCTCGTTTCCGCATATTCACTAATTACAAATACCTACTTATTTATTACCAATGTACGCTGAGGACCTTCATCTTTGCTGTTTAACAAAAAATTCCATTCAACCGTTGGCATATGTACGAGTAAGTAAGTACCTAATATATATATATATACACACAAAACTATTTTTATTCCTACAACCGTCATGCAACAACAAAATGCGCCATTTTACTTTATTTCTGCGCAATCTATTTTAAACTACTACGCGCCGAAAACGTAAATATTGAATCGAGTACATACCCAAATACGAGTAACAATGCATAAAATAATGTTTTACGGTTACCGTAACACTATACCGCATAAAATGTTGTTAACATAACACAATTATTCATTGGTGAACGATATACGTATACCTATACTTATTTTAAAAACGTTTGTGGTGGACAAAGATTTGCTTTACCTAATTAAAAATTCATTTACATATAATTTGTTTGGTAACAAACAAAGTCTCGAGTTGATCCGTTCGTTAAACATTCCGACAAATTTTTTAAGGGCAAGTAATGCTTCAATGTTACAACAATGAAAGAAGCTCAAAATTTCCAATAGTTTTTACTCTATCCAGTATTCAGGTCAAGTTTATTTTTCCGGATGAGTATCTGGTGTTTTAGTTAGTGTCTACATTGTTTATTGGAAGTTTATATATAGGCTGGAGTTTCATAAGCGCACCTGGAGGGAAAGTACTCTAACAAATGCTTGATTCCAGTATTTCTGATAATATGCTTACCACAAAGTATCGAACCTACTAAAATCCGGTAAAATAACACTCTTATAAAGTTAAAAGGTTATAACCTTTTATAATATTCAGGGAGCCTTCCTGGAGACACGAATTTGTGAAACTAACTTCGCATAAAAAATCCTCATATAAAATTTTTTTATTAAAAAGTAAATGCCAACTTCACAGTGATCGGTCAAACGCAGTTCGAGTTTAATCCGTTTCAGTGTAATGTCTGATAAGACCGACCCGATACGATCTGTATAAATATATACTAATATCACAGAAAAAAAAAATAGTAGGTCCAAGTACTAATACATTAAAGCTGAAGTGATTGTTTGTTCGTTTGTTACGCTTTCACTCCTTAACCTACGGACTGATCACCAATCCAGAAAAAAAAATGTTCCTCAGGAATCATAATATAATAATAAAAAAACGCCATAGCAAAATAAATGAGCAAGGTTGAATAAATGTTTCAACGCCTTGGAAAAATGGGGGGTAGGAATTAGTCGCATGCAAAATCTAGTTAGCAATAATTTAGCAGCATCGAGCCATCGAACTCTGACTTTCTTTTCAATATACTTTGCTGCTGTCGAACGCTGTTGGCTCATTCCCAAATAAATGTAATAAATATGGCCCACGGGCGCCAGTGGGCTATTATAACACAAGCAATCATGACGGAAATAGTGCACTTCTACGATAACTCGACGCAGGCGACAGAATCTTCGCGAGCATATTTCATAGGTTTCACATATCGCTGTGTTGACTGTCCAAATTGCTTCCGTTTAAATTAAAACCAATACACGTGATTTGGGGAATGTTGAAATCAAACTTTGCACTTGGCTTGTATTGCACGTAGATTTTATAGTATATAGGTCACTAACTGACTACAGAATTGAAGACATATAAACTACAATTATTATGACGATCACACCCTGTTTATGCCACGTTTTATTACTACCATACTCGACTGGAAGACCTACCAGTAAATTCCCATATCTATACTTACTATACTAATATTATAAAGCTGAAGTTTGTTTGGTTGAACGCGTTAATCTCAGGAACTATTGTTCGAATTGAAAAATTCTTATTGTGTTGGATAATCCATTTATCGAGAAAGGCTTTATAACATGTTGAACACGGACGAAGTCGCGGGCAACAACTAGTAATCTATAATCTGCAAAATCTGAAACGTTTGAATAAAAAACAAAAGATTTCATATTAACATAAACGACTATAGAAAGTTGTTGAAACGAAAGCTTGTAAAAAGTTCAAACGGGAAAGTTAATGATAAAATTACATTTATTTTTCTTTTGTATTATCAATTTTAAAATTAAAGAAAACTTATTTTTTAATTCACATAAAGCATTATTTAGGATATAATGAATAGACTTTATTAGAGTTCACTTTGAAGTTTAAATTTATTAAACTTATTATTATTTATTTAAGCTCTTAAAACAAAGTCTTTTACGACACAAATTTGCAATATCACAAAATGTATGTATGGATATTAATTATTTTATTTTGATTGTTTATTTTCTATTATCTCAACAGACATAACATGTATTATACAACAACGGATGAGCAACTCTCAAAAATACCACCCACATTTAAAGTTGATAAAATTTATGAGCTAAGTAGGTGTATATACATATTTTTATTTGGGCCATACATGACATAGCAATAGTAAAACAACAACAAAATAAATCGACATACACGTGAAATAGTGATACAAAACAAAGTAGTAGAAATTGTTTTATTCACGATACGATATCGGTCAGGTAATTTCGGCATTTCAAACTGATAATAATGTTCTCCTTGAACAATGAAGTGGCAAATGGCATTGTTTTCAAAATAAATCGAATGATTTGACATTGACGGTCTCATGAATATAATATTGTTACCACATTCTTGCCCGACATTACTGTAACAACAATAACTTTTACGGAACAACAATAACAACACCTAGGGTCTATGGATGGTAAGATGGCTGCTAATCGCCTATTAGGGGAACCTTATATAGTTCTCGCAGCGGATAAAGACCTCTCGGCAAAAGTAGAAGGGGGTACTCGCAGTATTCAATTTTTGGGTCTGTTTGGCGGGCGGAGGAGCGAGAGGGGCGGGAGCTCGTCGGCGCCGACACGTTATTGAACATTGGTAGACAGAACAGTCGCTCTTCCGATTGCCGATTGCCCCCACTAATTTCAACTTCTGACCTCAATAGAATGCGCGACCTATACGAGTGAGTGAAGTCAGTAACAGGTATTTGAGAGAATTTGCTGTCTCAACTTACTTGTCTTCAATAATCGAAGACAGAATGCGACGCAAGATATTCGCAGCACTTATTGATTTCGTGAAAATAATAAAACATACGCCAGGAATTCTAATGTATACTTTAGAAAAATCTTTATAGATTGTAGCTAACGGCCTTAGCTAAAGGCAATTCAATTTTAACATTATAGATACACATTATTAAATTATAGGATGTTTTCAGGGTTAAACGTTATTCGTTTGTAGTCAGTAACTTTTTATAAGAATTAAACAAATACAAATTGTGCAAATCTTAGAAATTTTGTAGTAGATATGAAATTAATTTCAATTTTTCGTTTGCTTTCATTATGATGTTTCATAAATGTCATGTTTTTACTGTGCATTGCTGCAGCCAAGAACGAAGGAGTAACCATGGTATTACGTAGTATGAAATTAGTAAGCGGCTCCCATTGGCAAGTGAGCTCTTAAAGTCAAGAAAGTAAAGAAGTGGTTGCCTGAAAAAATGTAGGTATATAAAACACACTACATTCCTAAATCAAAGCTAACGAATCACGTGTTCTAAAATTTACGCAAAAAGAAATACCTCCGGATTAAATTGAAATTCTCACAAATTCTCTAGTCTCTAGTGCAAAATAAACCTTCGCCCACATTGGAGCTTAATTCGTCTGCATAAAAGATACTGGAATTGCAACAAACTTCGCCAATTAAAATAGAAAGTACTGCATCTTGTTAAATGTTGCAATCGTGCCAACTAGATGCAATATATTTAACCATAATAATCTAGAAACGAACATATTTCAATGTATTATTTTCACAATTTAAATATTTCTTATACACGAGGTAGGTAGCTATTCATCACTCCTAAAGTCCTCATTAACAGATGCCCCAACGTAATACATTGCATATTAAAAGAAATTTATAACAGAAACGAATAAAAAAATTAAATAAAATGCTGAAGAGGGCAAATAACAGATTTGAAATGACTATTTTAAAATTTAAGAGAAGTAGTGCAAGATGATTGAGATACTTCAAACCTTCAAACACTTGACGATTCCCCCCCTTAGCCAATAATTGTATATTCCAGGAAAATTTACTAACAATACAATATTTGAGTGCGTTAAAGAGTTGATAGGTAAGTTTTTAAAAAATCACAGTGTGCCAAATAGAATCAACCCTAATCTCCTAACCTGCATAACTGTTAATTTTAATTATAGCAAAAAAAGTTATATAAACATTTTTATGTAAAGCCAAATTCTTTATAATATTTGTCTGAAATTTATTATAACTTACCATTTTTGTATAATTTCAAGATTTTTTTTATTAAATTTAATTTTTTCCACCCCTTGAATTTTTCTTTCACCCATAATATTCTAGAAACTTATATCAAACATTCCCCTAAAGGCATACTTAAAGGACTCAAATTTTGATTTGTTAATAATTTTTTCTGGACTATTAGCATGATTCTTGCAACAGAATCAAAATGATTTAATGATATTAAACATTTATTTCTGACATATTAATTCTGAAAATCTTTTTAAACTTGTTTAGACATCGTTGAGGCGATAACCTGATTTCACTGACGCATATCCTCGTTAGTAAAAAAAAAACTCATAGAATTGTATAATATTAGAATAGAACACGTGGGAAAGTTAATTTGATGCTATCTTCTATCAAAGCGCATTTTACGCATTTTAGTTTACAGTCTAATATAAACCTATTAAAAGTATTATATACCTAGCAGATAAGAACCCAAATGGTATTTATGAAAGTTGTTGTTAATAAACAAAGACTTTTCAAAAAGATTAAATTCAAAAAAGTCCCAGAAAATACTATTTATGTGAATTTGTATAAACTTGACAGTTAAAAAATATTAAAATGATCACTAACATACATTTCTTTTATAAATAAATTAAACACTGGCAGTGTTACTTGCTTGATTTTCTAATAGATATGAAAATATATGCTATTGTAACGGAAAAATACCAAAGAGCGATAAGGATACACGTTTTATTACAAGTGCTAGTACCATAACAAATATGTTTGATTAGTTGTAGACGAGAGTTAAACAAACCTGTGTGATAGGTGAAACCGTTATTGATTTATTCCACACCATTTAAAAAAATATATTTATTGCTCTTTACAAAAGCGAAAAACCTTGTAATTTACGTCAATAGTTTCGAAATTGTTATCATTCTGGTTAATTTCAAATTTCGACATCCATAATAACGATAAGTAATCTATTTTTTACAGTTAACAAAGTTTACAATAAATTTTGATACAGAACGTTTTCTATGGTATAAAATCAAACTAAAACAAAATAAATGTACCTACTTTAAAAAGTGTCTTCTAATCTTCTAATGAAAGGAAGACGTCATTAAGTCATTTGTCAATATTAAACAACAGTGCAGAGAGATCAACCAACACAAAACATAAAGCAAGGCGCGGAGTGGTTGAAACGATTCTTGGAAAATTTTCCATGATGAATCCATTGGTGAAGGCTGCTGTGTGAAGTGGCATTTTAAAAGGAGCTATAACGTCGCTCGCGCGCTCGTTAGATATTGCCCGTCGCATTCATTAAGTGTACACCACAGATTAATTCTAGAATAATTAAGAGCAATCAAACACAGCTGCGGTCGTGCCGTACAATAGTTATTAGTTGGTTGGTACTCGTTGCGTCACGGTACGAGTACCTAACTACCCGGCGAACAAGCCGGACAATGTCTTTCGAGTCTGTATGACGCCACGTTCACCGATTCAAATGTCGAGTCAAGGACTTCATTAGTATACGATACGATAAGAATTACATTAGTGGATTAATTCTATTTATAGAATAATGACAGTCAGACACTCAAGGTTAATGCTATGCGGTTAAAGCTTATCGTATCAATGGGTATTGTTTCGATGGTCCTGAATTTATTCCAAAATTTAACCGGAGCTCGTTTGCATCTTTGATGCTAATACATAACTAATTTTCGCATCCCTTTTTCTTAGGTGTTAAAACATTATCCAATCTTTATTGCTTATCTATACTATCTATACTAATATCTATACTTCTATACTATCTATACCAATATTATAAATGCGAAAGTTACTGTCAGTCTCGCTTTCACGCCAAAACTACTGAACCGATTTAAATGTTTGGTACACAGGTAGTCTAGAGCCTGAGAAAGGACATAGGCTACTTTTTTGTTTTTAATGCGAAAAAAGGGTTGTAAGGGGTTTGAAAGTGCAAGATAAAAGGTTGTATGGAAGTATCGTCATTTTTAAAGCTGGGAGATTGAAACTTATTTTTAGGCTATTGATCCTTACTAATCAGATATAAATAAATATTAATGCGAAAAAGGGGTTGTAAGGGGTTGTAAGGGGTTGAAAGGGGGAGGTAAAAGGTTGTAAGGAAGTATCGTCATTTTTAAAGCTGTCTGTCTGTCTGTTACCTTTTCACGCCTTAACTACTTAATCGATCATCATGAAATTTTTCATACAAGTTGTCAGGTATACAAGAAAATGTAATAGCAACAATAGGTTAAGCGTTATATTGCTTACATTTTTTTTAATTTTTCAACGCGGTCGAAGTCGCGGGCACCAGCTAGTAAATATATATTTTGTCAGGCGTCGACTTTTTTTTATTTGTATAGTCTGATCTCTAGGTACAGTACGTTGTTTTCTGGATGAAAGGTATACCTATTCTGTATCCCTAACAGCATTTAGGTATGCAAAATTTCATCATGATCAAGGTTGTTAAAACGTGAAAGAGTACCAAACATACTCACTTTCCAATTTATAATTATACTTAAAATATACTTATCAAAAACAGTAAAATAAAATAATTAGTAAAATATATTAGATGAGAAAATGAAAAAAAAAAAACACGATAACAGCACTCGTGCTATTATTTCATAGTGACTTTCTGATGTAAATTACCTTGCATCGGCATTGTAATTTCGAACAATATAAATCTGTTGTTGTAACCTTTCACTACGAGTATATATGTGGAAATATTGTAGAAAGTGCATATTACGCAGAGCTCATACTATTACAAGAAGTACTTGAAATAAATGATTCACACATCTATTGTTTATTCTATTTATATACAGTGTATAAAGTACACTGCACGTTAAAGTAACAATTCATACATAATATTTATATTTAAACAAAACAAGCCCACAAATATTTGCGCCTGCTAAATTCAAATGTAGGTTATCGCAATTAATTTTTGAAACCATTTAATTATCTTTTAGGTTTTACATAAATAATTATATAGAACTAGCGACCCGCCCCGGCTTCGCACGGAGTTGAAATTTTCAAAAAATCTTTCTTAGCGGATGCTTACGTTATAAAACAAAAACAAATCGGAATAAAAAAAAGAGTGAGTCACAGTTAATGATAATTATATCAAGTGAACTCCACAAAAACTTTGGTTATAATAATTATAATACATAATATATACGTACGTATAATATTCGGTAAGTAAAAAACCTCGTCAGTAAAAAACATTCTATATAATGACATTTATTATACCTAAGGGGTAATGACATAGCCCAGCGGGTGATCCTATGAAAATTAGTAGCAATCGGATAACTAGATTTTTTTTTAATAAAAATTAATATGCAATGGCCTGACAAAAATATATGAGCAATAGAGACTGAATAAATGTTTTAACACTAGGTTTTACCTAGGTTTTTCACTAAGGTGGTGAAAACGACTTCAAATTATACTTTGTAAAGATATGCGTATAGTGCATAGGGCAAGAGTTGTTTTTTTTACTGTGAAAAAAAAAAGTTCTAATCAGAATCCAGACTTCTACACTTTCATTAACTCAAGATCGAGAAGATTTCGCGCACTCTGTATATACAGAGTCCTCAGCACTTTTCATTTAAGTAACAATGTAGGTAGATGTATGTATATTAAATATATTATTTGGTTGCATATATTTAATGATTTTAAATCATCGGGAAAAGCACGAAACCCTGCGAATTGTTTAGAAAAATGTATTCTAAATTCAAGAAAGTTTTTTGGACCAAAACATAGTACATATCCGCATCGAATAAATTTGCAAAATGGATTCACACAACGGATGTAAATTCACGATGGCCGTGTGCGCTTACTGGCACGATTTACATACTATACAAACGTTATACTTTTCACATTAAAAATATAGATTTAAAGGCCTCCTATTATTAGTTTAAATTGCTCGTGAGTCCACTTTCGCATTTTTATTACAACTGATTGTTTTCAAATTTAACGAGTCGAAACCGCAAGCAAAGTGGGTGGGTGCACTCAATCGTATTCATAATAATAATAATAATAATAATAATGCATTTATTTGCTAGAATACTTGGTTACAGTAGATCTTATATAGTTTTATAGTACAAGTTTTCTACCTGGGTACAGGTGTGCAAATATTAAATTGTTGTACAAATAAAAAGTAGTCAAATACATTAGCCGTTTTTCAAATAATATATAAGGATATACTATATAAAAGCAACTATGTCAGATATACAATTACCCAATAGTACCTACATGTCAAATTTAAATACTAATCAAAAGTCTTTTTTACATTTCAATTATAGTCTATTTTTGCATTTAAAATATTCCCTAACATCATAAAAACATTCACGTTGTAACCATTTACACAGCTCGAATTTAAATGCTTTGGTAGATGTCTGCAATTTTATTTTATTTGGTAATTTGTTAAACACTGAGATGCACATATTATAAACATTTCTTTTATATATACTTTTGTAGCCTCGTGGTTGATGAAGCAAGTTTAGATATTGCGATCTTTGCGGCCTCGAGAGAACATCTTTTCGATTTTTAAAAAGTTCGGGATGTAACTTAACGAACATGCATAAGTCCCTAATGTACATACATGGCAGTGGAAGTATTTTCAACTGACTAAAAAGAGGCCTACACGAATCTCGGGACCACAACCCGCACATAGCACGAATGCACCTCTTTTGGAGCCTGAAGACTCTGTTTATTTCAACCGAGTTTCCCCATATTATTAAGCCGTAGCTAAGAACTGACGAAACGTATCCATGGTATGCTGTAAATGCAGCCTCTTTTGACACTGTATGCCTTAGTTTCCCCAGTGCAAATACGAAACGATTTAGCTTATTACAAACAAAATCTACATGCTGTTTCCAATTTAAATTAGCGTCTATAATTATTCCTAAAAAATTAAAGCAATTTGTTTCCTCTATTGTTTTATTATCACTAATTATACTTAGAGTCGCCGCTGAAGTTCTGTATGAACGATACTGCATGAATTTCGTTTTATTTATATTAAGCATTAGTCTATTACTGTACATCCAATTTGTTATGTCTTTTATTGCTGTGTTTATTGTCTCTTGCCATTTAGCCTTGTCGTCAATATTATTTTTAATCGTAAATCAGCGAAGACGTGTAATCTTAAAGACAGTAAACTTCTTCCCGCAAATACTTTCTACACGCGTTGCATTTTTATTGAATGCGTAAAGAAATGGCATTCGGTTATGCTGGTATCCACTATGTTCGCGCTCCAATCGTGCTCCGCGCAACTTACCAAAATACTAAATAAATTCGCGCTCCAAGAGAGTTCGCGTTGCAAACTTCGCGACGGGCGCTCCACGCCGCGGTGGTTTTTGCGTGAAAACAAAGGGAAACATACTCAGTGCGTAGATGTTATTAAATCAAATTTGCTGATGGCTTGCTTTGAAATATTAAATAAGCATTGCTGACTTGTAAAACAAACCATTAGCTCATCACCATTTGATTGTCACAATTAGCTAAAAATTTTAATATTAATGCTTTTTGAATTTCGTGTTTTTTTTTTCTTGTTTCTGATTCAACAAATCTATACCTACAAATATTCATAATTAGTTGAACACATTGGCATGAAATTTCTATATGTGTAATCCACTCTTGATCCAAAAGCAAGTCTTTGCTTGTAATGTAAAGAATAGATTCCCAAAACCGAGCAACTCTTCTATACTCTTCAATAATAATTATAATAAATTAAAACGTACGCCCTACTGGCTGGGTTTAATTTTATTGTCTTGACATGTTCGTGCAGTTTGCACGAAAAATGTTGCCTTTCTTTTCAGAAGTGCGGAGTACCATTGGAGCGGGAACACAGTGGATACGTAGCATAATACCGAAGAAAATATAATAATCGTTAAATTATAACAATTTTATTGCAGAGATGAATCACTAGTTCGCGAGAAACAAATTACTCAGGGCCATAACGAGAAAAGCATTCCAGGTATGCATGGACTCTGGCGCCGAGCCACTCGAAGTTGCTGGATTCGTCACTCATGCAAAAGTTTGTCAACAATTTCAATTAAATCTGGAACAACTCAAACGTATCCGGCTTGCAATTTCACTGCATTGATAAAATATGAACTATTATTGGACTGTGACAACGCAATAATAATAAGTAACAGTGCTCCTATTTGTTCACTTGCTAGGATAACGTCCACATTGACCCCAACTCGATATACCCAATTTGAAAACCGGCGCGATGCGGATATTGGAGTTGTTGAATCGGGATGAGTGCTTTATTGGCCTCCAGTTTTCCTGTCACATGCACGACATTACACAATTTATAAACAAGCGACACAGCATTACACAATCTTCCACGATGCACGAGGGAGAATCACTATCACGCGATGAACCGATGATAAATCACGTAAGAGTTAACTAAATCACGTTTCGTTCAAATCAAACCAATTTACTCGTGTCAACTTAAGATTAACTAGTTAATAATATTTTTATGCGTATTAAGTGAATAAAAAAATCCGATTTAAACTAAGGTAAAACCATCTATTAGGTAATTTTGAGGGATTCCCCTCAATCCCATTGTGATTATCGTCAGCAACGAAAATATTTAAATTAAAAAGAAACGCGAATCGCCCCTAAAATGATCGCTTGGGTTTTAATGTAGCCTACATTAAACTTGTTGGCACTATTGAATTGTTGCAAAGGGACAGTTATTATTATATTAGTAAATATAAAATCGTATAGTTAATATAATACTAGCGATAGTATTATATTAACTCGAGTTTTGCGCTTAGTATTGCATTAAGTAGCGATTAATTTCTATATTTATTTTTATTTACTAATTTTTTAAAAGATTTTTATTTAAAGATATAAGAAAAGAAAATATTTATATAGAATGGATCGATATGGATATATAACTAGACATTGTAAGCTAACAAAACTGTTTTAGTTTTAAAGTCAAAAATAACTAGCCAAAAAATTTCATTGGGTTATAAAATTCATTATCTTCAATAAACAAAAACAAAAATATTGAAATATTTTTGATTCCTTCGAACTAATTCAACCGCCTCTGTTAACTTATACAATCGATTAACAAAGGTCTAAGTATAGAAAGTTTCTATATGGATTAATTTATTTTTAAAAGCGTCATCACAAACTGCGGAAGTTCTGCATATAAATGTCAGCATCGCATTACCTAAAGAATACGCTAAAGTGCAAAGCACTATATAATGAGCTTATGACGTCTAACATCTAACAAAACAATTTAGTATAATAATAATAAATTAAAGAAAGATGGGTTAAATTTAGCTAAATGAATTAACATTGGAAAACAAAATGACCATACAGAAAAGTCACAAGCGTAATGATGACACAACGCCAATAATTATATTATCAATTACAATTTCACATAAATGTTAAATTAGTTAATTTATTATCTCCATTATGAAACTTTGTCAAAATATGAAGTTATCTTACCGTTTCCAATAAAACTTTTTAATTAACACAATTTATCATAATTACAGATTAACACAAGAGCACATTGTTTTTGTTTTTGATACCAAGTCAGAAGAAGTCATTTTCTTTGATGCTTACAAGAAACTCATTGCACTAGGTCCAGTGTTGTTGCAATAGAGAATGGTGCATTCTAGATACTTAAATGCAATAGTTACCTAACCTTGCAACTGAGTGCCAGATCAAATCTACCTTTTAATTATCTATTTCTAATTTATATTAAATGAATGAAAGTAGGTTTCCAGTTGTAACTTTCAATTTAAAAAAGAAGAAAAAATAAAAATTATTAAAAAAAGAAATTGATTTTCATCTAAATTTTTCAAATCCACAAGCGGATTCTCTTATAAACATTTCACACAGCCGTCTGGCTATCCAGATATAATTAAAAAGCAAATGTGCTTTCCGACTAGAGTTATTAGTGGCGTCTTTATTTTTAGCGGCAAGAAATGAATTATGTCACGGTGAGGCAAAAATATATTGATCATTAAAGTCAGCAGTTGAAACAGAAACAAAAATAAATAAGTAAATGGCTGTGTTTGTTTGGTGGGGGCACTCCCGTGTCTCCAGATGAATCATATTTTTGTAAAAAGGCTATAAAGAAATCAAGTGAATTTAATATGGTTATAAGTAATATTATTCTTTAGTTAAAGATAAAGATAGCCTTTAATTGCGAAGAATCCTACTACAGAAAAATAAATAAATAACATGTTACATTATATTACTTAAATTAAAAAAAATCTCTTTTATTATTCTTCCTCTCCTGTCACATGACATAGGCCTCCTCTAAGTCCTTCCATTGTTTCCTGTCCTGTACCTTTCTCATCCATACCTTGTTAAACTGTAGAAGTGATTGACCAGTTGAATTTCAACACTAACCATAGAATGGTGCGTGCAACTCTTAATAGTAAAAATCAAAGGAAAATAAGTCCAAATCTACTACATCCAAACTTCTTCAAGGCACAAATACCAGAAGAAATTATGAAGTTAATAAAACAGAACCTTTATGATGTAAAAAACCTAAAATGCGTACAGGAAAAATACGATATTATACAGATAGAACTCATTGATCTCTCGTAGAATTATTCAATGACATACTAACAACTGAAGAGATACCAATATAATGGAACATAACTACAATTATTTTATTACATAAAAAGGGAGACAAAGAACAAATAAATAACTATAGACCTATAAGCCTTATGCCTAACTTGTATAAAATATTTTCTAAAATAATACTGGAAAGAATGACCAAAATATTAGATGAGAATCAACTGATCGAGCAAGCAGGATTTAGGAGCAACTATTTCACAATAGATCACATACATTAAAACAGCTAATCGAAAAATACAGCGAATTTAGAAAGATTTATTATATAGCATTTATTGATTATAATAAAACATTTGACTCGTTAAAACATTACAACATTTGGGTGCCTCTACAAAAACAAGGCGTAGAAGACAAGTATATAAATATAATAAAACAAATCTATAAGAACAGCAAAGCCAAAATAAAACTAGAGGCCACTGGAGCAGAATTCGACATACAAAAAGGAGTGAGGCAAGGTGACCCCTTGTTTCCTAAGTTATTCACAGCGGTTCTAGAGCAAATATTCCGACATCTGGATTGGGAAGAGAAAGGTTTGATTATAAATGGAGAACGCCTACACCATTTAAGATTCGCAGATGCCATGTACTACTGAGTGAAAATCCTACAGAGCTACAAGAAATGCTATTACCAGTTAGACAAAGAAAGCATAAAAACAGGACTGACAATGAATACAACAAAGACGAAAGTAATGACAAATGGACTAAAAAAGAAATTCAATTACAAGGCACCATTGTAGAATATGTCAGACAATTTCACCCACATACCAAATGGAAAAAGAAATTAGTAAAAGAATTTGCAACTCTTGGAAACACTTTTGGTCAATGAAGGAAATTTTTAAAAATAAAGGAATAACAAAGAAAAAGGCAAAATTCTCAACACATGCATCACTCCATGCTTATTCTATGGGAGCCAAACATGGTCCCTTACCAATAAGAATTTAAGAAAATTGGAAGTATGCCAAAATTCAATGCAAAGAAGCATCCTTAGAATGAAAATTAAGAACAGGGTAAGATTGGAAGACATAAGGGAAAAAACAAATGTAATACCCGTTATTAAAACTATAAAGAAACTCAAATGGAGATGGACGGGTCATATGACTAGAGATCCACACAGTGTCTCCATGTACATGGTAATTACCGTAGATTTTTAACAAAGAAATTGTTCAAAATGTTGTTTTTTCCTTTGAAAAATTACACGGTAATTTACAGGGTATGTTTTACACGGTAACATTAGCAGGTTGACCGTAATTTTGTCTAGAAACATCGTATTTTTACCCTTGCAACACGGTAACTCGATTTACATATGGAGACACCGGATCCACATAAATGGTCACACAAGATTACATAATTATTGGTACCCTAAAGAGGAGAAATGAAAAAGAGGAAGACAGAATCGAAGATGGGAAGATGATATAAGGAAGGTAGCAGGAGCAACATGGATTCTTTATTAAGAAGGTAATAATCCTTTATTAGTCATTTGATTATATTATAATACAAAAAGTATTTATTGCCCTTATTGAAATAGGTCAGTATCATTTTTAAAACAGTGCAGTGATGTAAGGGAAATATTACATATACATACTTTATTCACTGTATTAACTATAAGCCTAAATACTCTTTAATAAGTGCCAATGTACGAGACAAGTATGTTGGAAATTAATATAATTAAATGATTTCATTTATTAACTAGCTGGTGCCCGCCACTTCGTCCGCATTGAAAAATAAAAAGTAGCCTATCCTGTGTCCTGTACGTCTAAATGAATATCTAGATCTACCAAGTTTCATGAAAATCAGTTAATACATTTAAGAATTATGGAGGAACATACATACATAACATACATACATACATTTACAGATTTATTATTTTATTAGTATTGATATTTGTATCCTTGTCTTACATATTAATTTAAAAAAGTAGGCAATCACTTTGTTATACAAATAAATAAGCACTAATACTGAATCTATATCTATCCATATAGATGTCATTTATTACTTATTTATTATTAGACAGCCTGTAGCAAGTAGATATTGGCTGTCAGCCAAAATAAGCAGACAATAAACCAGGAAGAGTTCCCAAACTTTATGTAACTCATTATAATATATCACATCACACAATGATGAATTATATCTCAGTATCATGTGGACATACAGAAAATAAAGGATAGTACGTACACTTAGATCCCCAGCAGTTGCATTCATAAGCAAAGATAAGGGATCCCCGAGACAATCAATTGCAAATGATAATCTTTACATGATTCACGTAAAGTAAAGTAATATAAAGTAAAACTAACATACTTTGGCTCAAAATTTCCAAGTTGCTGTTTTATAGATTTACAATATTTCTCAAGAAACAGTTAGCAGTATTTATCTTTTTCATACTAACTGCTAACGACAGTATAAATAAAATTTACAAAAGATTTTTTTAGCAGTCTACACTCAGACAAGGCTCAACTTTTGAAACATCCGTTTCCATAATTAAGTTTGACAAAAATAAAACAAAACGAACAGTAGTGGTCCTGAATCGATGATGAAGTTACAGCCTGAAGGCATAGGTAAACCTATTTATAAATACTATATGTATACAATTAATTATGTTGAATAAGGGCCTCTTTCATAAACTACATGTAAAGTGTTGATTAGTTACTTTTAGAAATCATTTTCTTTTATATTGAATTATGCACTCGGTTTACTGCATCATTCAATAGTGGAATTTTTTTAATTATTTTCTATTTAATGTTTGGGATGTTTACCGTACAAACAAAGGTATATCAGCTCCATTATCCCCGGTTACCGGTGACTTTAAATGATAGTTTGGCCTAATTGACGTGTGTGAAAGAGGCGCTTAGACTAAAGGATAGTTTTTTTTTTTTTTGACTAGACTGCGTTATACAGGCTTTGCCCAGGACCAATTGAACAGCAACCTCTTTGAAACTACCTTTTCTATATCTATAAATTTTCTACTTTTCAATCCCTTTTTGGAGATGAGCCCATTCAGTAACACTTATAGGAATCATATAGGAACACTTTGCAATCTAATTCCTACGTTTATCAAATCAATAATTACTAAATAAGTACATACAATAATATTAATGCCTTGGAACAATAGTACAATATGGGACGAAGTAAAATTGTAAATAATATTATGCAGATATAAGAATATGAAGAATTTGTATATCATAGAATTTGAAATAATTATACATACTTTCACTAGGTTCAGGAAACTGCAAGAAGAAAGGTTTGCTGAATGATCCACTATGTAAGATTTTCTAAAATTCTGTAAATATTTTAAAACACAAAACGCACTATACAAGCTCCAACAGTTCGTGTTAGTTTGGACACCAAAAAACAGTTTCAGTGGGTTAAGCTATACGAGTTAAAATAACAAAAGAATACTTTCTCTGAGAGTAAGTACATTGAAAATTAATGTAAATTTTAAGTAGAATCAAAATTCACGGTCTATTAAATACGGAAAAAGCAATAATTATTAATTATTATGATATTGATAACATTCACAATTTTTTTTACCTATTAAATTTTATTTTAAGGCAATGCCCTGTGCCCAAGCAATGCCAATGACATTGACAGACATACAGTGTTGCCAAAACAGTAAAACAAAAATGGCCAAACACTCCTAAAAAGGTGCTAGAATGTTAAAATTTTAATACTCTAAAAAGTGGCCAAAATTTCTTTCCACCTCAGCATTAGAGTTTGGTAGAAATAGAGCCAAATCCGTCAAAGCCAAATCGGTGAAATACATATTCACCGCTTGTATTTTTATAATTTTTGATTTGAACCCAAAATTGACAATATTTAAAGACGTATCCAATTTGTATAGGTGTATTGTGAACCATTATTACATCAACTTACCAATTTTTTCGTCACAAATATCGTTCAGAAATAGGTATTTTTAATTACCTATTAATTTTCGGAAAATATTACTTTTTATTTTGCTGTGATTTTATACTTTTCCAATGATTAAAAGTTTCCAAAACAGTGGCCAGATATAGCCAAAAAATGGCTAACTTGGCAACATCAGAGACAAATTGATTTGATACTGACCAAATACTGACTTACTGACTGATTAAAAATAATAGACCAGTACATAGTGCTCTGTGTCAGATCCCTATGCTCTCTGTCCTATGACAGACTGAATGATGGAAGACTGACAGTAGAATTCACTGTCCTATGTTAATTAACATAGGATAACTAGATAGAAGTACTTATCAATTGTGGTACAGATCTCTCCTATGAATGGCATCAATGGATGGAAATTATAAATTGGAATTAAAAATATATAAATTAACAAGAAAATTTTAAAAACTTATTCTATATTAAAACTTGGTAAAATCATTAAAATTTTCTAGTAAAGTGTAACGTTTAAATTGAAAAGAGAATGTACCTGTTTTCTACATTGACAATCAATGTCATTAATATAATCATTATTACATTAAGAAATTTGTAAAAATAAAATTATTTTATAATAAATATACCTACTATATTATACCTTGCTTAATGTCCAGAGAGATACCGGATTCTGGTTTTATAAATGAAAGTGAACAAGTAATTTCATTTTGAGCTTTTTGTAGACGAATAGTTCGTAGTTAACGTGTAGGCATCGATGCGTGTAGGTACACAATAGTGATAGTAAGCTCTCTATTAGTTTTAAATAAAAAAGTGCGGATATAGATTTGCCAAGCAGTAGTTACTGCAATTACCCACAAACTCAAGTAAATGAAAACAATGCAAGGTGGATAGCAAAGATTTAAATAAAATCTGGTCGATAGATCTTGAATAGATCTTCTTGTTTATGGACATTACACCGCCTTTTTATTGGTTTATTTATTTAGTCGCTTACGCATATATTTTAAAACTAGTCGTAATTTAAAGGTATACGAACTTTAGCTTAATACGAATATAAATATTTTTCGAACAAAAAATGGCTGAAAAATATTTCAACATGGTTTTTCATATAAAATTTTCTGGCAAGTGACCTATTATAGAGATGTACTATGGGCAAGAAAAAATTGCCTTTGGTCCACCCAGGTCAAAAGCCAGGATAAAGTAGGTGGACCACGACCATTTTGAGCAAAAGAAATAAGTAGGTATTGTATGATATGCTATATGTTCTGTGCTGTAGCTCTGTACACAGAACTTTCCGTACATTTAACTCTATAGTTCATGTGCTTTTTATAGTATTTGGAAAAATAAACTAATAAATATAGACTACAAGTGATGTCTATTCCGTACCCACTAACCTCTTTTTAGCTTTAGAAGATAGATAATTGTTATTAATGTCAATTAATGTTGTTGTTGATATTATAATTTTATAATAAGTTTAACAAATTTAGTCTGTGCTATATGTACCTCTTACTTTAATTAGTCTGTGTCTCCGTCTCAGATCATTTTGTTCGACTGATTTTCGTTTTCATTTCATTTCATTTATCAAGATTTTATAACGTAACGAGGTTTGGTTTGGTTGGTTTGGTCTTTGCTCATTTGGTTGGATTTGGAGGTTTGTTTGGTGCATGTGTTTTTTGAATCGCCAATCTAAAATTTGGCACGAGGTTTCATAAAAGCGAAAGCACGGTTTATTCGTTTAAAACTCCTATCTCATCCATAATAATATGCTTATGGATTTAACTGATGATTTGGAGCAAAACGATAGCGGAATGGAATCATTGGCGGCGAGCAAAGATGATACCCCCGAACGTAGGCCTGAAGATAGTTTTATAATGCCCGAGGTATTAAATAATTGGTGACCATACAATTGTGTAAAGTTTTGATTCTTTCAATTGAATATTTTAAATTCCTTTGCAGCTGGGCTCTTCCCCTGACTCTGGAAGCCCTATTGTGGAAATACCCCAATCGGGACCTCTCAAAGAATACGATGATGTAAGTTTTTAATTATACCCAATTAATACCGTAATTATTTGTAGGAAAAATGGATTTATTGAGTTTTTAGATTATATACTTAATGTACTTATTTAAAATTTGCAGGAGCCTGATGAGACCCTTTCAGAAAGACTGTGGGGCTTAACAGAAATGTTCCCTGAATTCGTAAGGAATGGTACATACCATGTCACTACTAAGGCTTGGTAAGTTTTTCAAAGTTTTTCATATTTTTTCTCCCTTTTTTTTACTACAGTAACATTGGGTATCCTTTGTTCAAAATTAACTAGGTACAACTATGTACATGGTTACAAGATAACCATGTACATACATAATATGTAATACTAGTTATTTCCAGTGGTTTCACATGCTAAAAAATAATCATATTCTCGTCTTCTGTTTCCCAGTTATGCCCTGTTTTCAATGTTTATTCACACAAACACAATGTTTACAGGATCTTATTCATTTAAAGCAGTTACGGTACAATGTATGTTTTACCCGATGACATGCAAATATTTGTATTTACATAATTGTTTTAAGGCCATTTTAATTTTTCAAAGAAATAACAAAGAATAAATTTATTAGCTGATATTTATCTCGAAAACTTTTGCAGCTCTTTTTTATGTCATACTAGCTGTTGCCTGACCAAAGCCAAAGCCGATTAATCGGCTATCGCCACAACCTTCCGCCGAAGCCGAATGTTTAAAAGCTCTAAGAATTTTTTTTTAACATTGGCCACAAGCTACAATTAATAAGATAAATGATTTTAAAACTTTAATATTGAACATTTATATCGACTGTATAACATAGAAAGGTAAAATTAATCATTTCTAGAAGTTGATATAGAGATGATAAAAAAATACCTTGTAATTTATTTGTCAAAAATAATAACATTTCGAAATAGTGTGAATTATTTAATTATTATTTGTAATATTTAATTATTAAATTTTTCTTGACTAGTGCGAAACTAGACAAAACACTCACTTTTTTAATAAATATTGGTCAATTAAATGCACAGTTTTGAAAAGTAACCATTACGATAATTATAAATAATCATATAATTACTGTATTATCTACAACCACTTATAATATTACATATAATATTTTATCATTAGATCACATTAAGTGAAGTTCGCTAAACATATTTGTTGACCGTCTCTCTTAAGAACTTCATAATCAAAACCTTCGGTTTCGGCCGGGTTTTAAGCGGAAGGTATCGCTGAAGGTGGTTTTTTTGGCCGAAATGTGGTGAGTCGTCGGCCTTACGAATGAGGAGAATAGACTCGCGACGGGAGTCCACTGTTTTAAATTGCTTGCATATCTCCACATTTCAAGGTGGTTTTTGAATGAATAAGTTGTGTTTTACATTAATTCCTAGTATTTTTGAAGAAAAACCGATAAATAGTTTGGACTCACATAGCATGTATGTGATTTTAGTGAACTCGCCAGGTGAGTCCTTGGCAATGAACGGGTTAAAATATAACAATGTGATTTCATATCTTAAAAATTAGAACAATTGTCACATGTGGACTCAAAAAAAATATTGAAAAAAACTTGAATTTTATTTTGCTATTTATTACAGGTCCAGTACCAAATACTTGTATGGACTGTCTCGCTCTGTTATGTGGGTGGTTGCTAGTTCTTCAGTCATTTTATTTGCACCAGTCATCTTTGAGGTGGAAAGGGCTCAAGTTGAAGAAATGCAAAAGTCTCAACAAAAACAGGTAAGGATTTTTTAAGGTGGAGAGATAGACATTTTTTTTTTTTCAGTTTTTTATACACGACAGAAGCAGTAGTAACATTTTGTATTCATTATATGTTTTCGATTTCTAAATTTTTTTTATATCTAAATGATAATTGAAAAGGCTTACCAACTAAAGACATACTTAATCACAATATACAACTCCCACGGAAAGAAACATTACAAGTATGAATCGCTACATATTATAAAACAAAGTCCTTTGCCGCGTCTGTCTGTCTGTTTGTTCGCGATAAACTTAAAAACTACTGCATCGATTTTCATGCTTTTTCACCAATGGATAGAGTGGTTCTCGATGAAGGTTTTTAGTATATAATTTACGAAGTTACGCGGGCAGCAGCTAGTTTAAATTATAAGAAAGCAAAGCATAATTATTATTATGTATTAAACTAGCTGGTGCCCGCGACTTCGCCCGCGTGACTTTGTTAATTATATACTAAAAAACCTTCCTCGAGAACCACTCTATCCATTGGTGAAAACAGTATGAAAATCGGTGCAGTAGTTTTTGAGTTTATCCCGAACAGACAGACAAACAGACGCGGCGCAGGACTTTGTTTTATAATATGTAATTATTAAATATTATACATAAATTTTCTATAATATACCTCTTTATTTATCTAGAATTAATGTTTGTGTATATTTTTTTAATCTATTTGGTATTTTTCTAGGTTTTGCTGGGAACAAACACAGCATTGTCCGGACCAATGCCCAGCTTGCCACCGATGCCTCGATAAATAACGAATCGGAATAATCACCCCATTTTGTTAAATGAAGAATTCAATCTTACTCCATAAAGATGCTTTAATATTGTCACTAGTTTTAAACATGTAGAATTATAATTAATAATAATATCACTTATTATTTGAATTTACTTAATTGACCTTTTCGTAACTGAAAAATATTTAAATTCTAATTTTGTCATACATATTTTTCTTCTCCTATAAAATGCATTTAACTTAGAATCTATTAAATCAAAATCTACATAGATATTTGTAACGTCTGCATTTTACTTAAGTCCTTTTAAAATATTACTCTACATACCTATTACAATTATTTTAGTGATGTACAATGATTGGTGGTTTGTAAAAATAGTACTGTAGATATTATGTTAACAGCCAAATAGAACGAAAATAAAGGTAATGTTAAAAAATGTGTTAATTAATTGGATTAGTTAGACTATCCTTGACAGGCATTTCAAACACAAAATAAATATTTAAAGTACTATGTAGTGTACAACTCCTTTATTCGAATAAGGGCCCTCTTTCACAAACTACAAGTAAAGTGTTGATTAGTTACTTTTAGAAATCATTTTCTGTTATATTGAATTATGCACTCGGTTTACTGCATCATTCGATAGCCGATTTTTTTTTATTATTTTCGATTTAATGTTTGGGACGTTTACCGTACAAACAAAGGTATATCAGCTTCATTATCCCCGGTTACCGGTGACTTTAAATGACAGTTTGGCCTACTTGACGTTTGTGAAACAGGCGCTAAGTATATTAGCCTTCTCAACTTAATTTCGAAATTTTTATTGCCAAATGTTACAGTGAGTGGTAAGCCTATATCGTGTATTGCCCGTGGTCCATGTAACATACATCTAGCATCTAGGTGATCCTACAGTGGAGAGACAAACAGAACAGATGATGAATAGTAGGCAAAGAAATTAGTCTGTAGGCTAAAATAACCAATAGTCTACTGATACAACAACTGGGGGCCTAGTGCGAGTTATTCTATCAAACGCGTCGAAAGCGAAAACGTCAATTTGTATGGGAAGAAGTTCTACACGTTAGCCACCAGGTAGCGCTGCTTCATTCCCATACAATTTGACGTTCACGCGTTCGACAAGTTTGATAGTGAAACACGCACTAGGCCCTCTGAAAATTTATGAACGAAGTAGTCATTAATTATGATTTGACTAACTTCTTTCGAAAATAGATAAACAAATGATTTGCTAAAGAAGCACTGAAATTAGAAAATATAATATAATACATAATGTGAACTGCCATCAACATATTTAGATACCTACAGATATAAAGTAACAATATAAAAAGACAAAATGTAAAGTATTAATTTTAGTATTAAAATATACTACTCCCTACATAGTTTTTAATCTAAACGCAACGCGTTATTCAACAGCCTTATATATTGGAAGCCTAGTCTAGTAAATTTAAAAGAAAATATTTGACATTACAGTCGTCACGTCAAAGTCATAAAATACGTCAATGATTGAAATGTCATTGTCAAGTCAAGTTAAAAGTCAAAATAGTTAAAGAATGGGAGATTTTTTTTGTGTTGGATTGGTAAAATTCAACAGTTTAAATGTGTTTTCATAATTAATTTAGTGTAAACATGGCAAACACGGGTTTATTGCCGTTTGTACGCGGTGTAGACTTTTCGTCTAACGATTTTAGTGTAAGTAGAGTTGATTACCTCCCAAAAATACATTTTGTGTGTAAGGGATGATATCATTACCCTAACCTTTGCTTTTCCTATTTATACAATTAGTGGCCTAATTGTTTCTTATATTTTAGGATGACAAATTTCCTGAAGCTATACGGTACATGACAGGACTTCAATGGTTGCGGCTCGATAAAACTAACTTAACAGAAATCCCTGAAGAGTTGGGAAAGCTCATGAAATTGGTATGCTATTGTTATTGTGTTCATACAAATAATACAGTAGTGTCAATTATTTCCTCTTTGTTTTGGGAGAATATTAAAAGAAAATAAAAATAAACCACGAAGACTAATAAACTCACCAATTCTTAACCAATTCAGCCCTGCTGGGAATAGAACCTGCAACCTGTGAGTCATAACTCTTGGGCAAGCTCCTTAAACCCTGAACCAATGGACTGTTTAATAGTGTGTATTGAAAGGTGTTTTTTTTTAATTTAATTTTTATTTATTCACATTTAATTTTGTAGGAAAATTTGTCAATAAAGAAAAATAGCCTGGAAAAGTTGTTTGGAGAGCTAACAGAGTTGAAATGTTTAAGATCACTGAATGTGAGACACAATAAAGTAAAGAGTTCAGGTATTCCCGCCGAACTGTTTAAATTAGAGGAACTCACAACATTAGATTTATCTCATAACAGACTCAAGGAAGTTCCCGAAGGGCTGGAGAAAGCGAAATCGTTGCTTGTCTTAAATCTTAGTAATAACAAGTAAGTTCCCTATTTATTTTATTTTTATATATTGTGACAGGCTTTAGACTTTATTAGAGACCCTTCCTGGCTTTACATTTTTATCTTTTATTGCTCACTCCATTAGTTATTACCTTATCTAAATCTGTTATAAGTGAATTGAAGTCTATTGAGAAGAAATAAGTGGATATTTTATTAAAAAGAGTTAATATTTAAGGCATAATGTATAATATGAAAATAACACTTGGGAATTTAAAGCTAGTGCAATATTTTCAAAGATAATGCAATTATTTGGGTTTTAAAGAACATAGGTTTTAATATAATTTTCTTTATATATCACAATCAATTAAATTATATACACACAAAGACAGTTCAAACTTATATAGAATTTTTTAAAACTAGACTGTTTTTTTAACATTTTTCATCAAAATGACATACTCTTTTCAGGATTGAATGTATTCCGCCCACATTGTTTGTTCAATTAACTGACTTATTGTTTCTGGACCTCTCCAACAATTCCCTGGAGACTTTACCCCCTCAAACCAGGAGACTGGCGAACCTTCAGACTCTAATACTGAACGACAATCCTTTAGGACTCTTCCAATTAAGGTGAGATAGACTAAATCACTCCATTCATCCAAAGGTTTTGTGGTTTTTAATGCAAAAGTCAAAGAAAGAATAAATTGGCCTACTAGGAGTTTTCATATGTAATTTTTAAGTGGTTTGTTAGTGAGGCTACAAATAATGAAAAAATTGTTGTAAAACAAAATATACTGATATGTCAGCTGGTGTAAAAAGAAGTTGTGTCAGTTTGTTACACATTTTAATTTAAATATATTTTATTGAATACTCATTATAATGTGATTTTCATACAGTCCATTCCTCAACACCAATTGTCTATTAATTCTGAAAAATATTTTTAAGATATCAATTTTTTTAAAGTATCTTAGACTGTAGCATGATTCTTTTTCTAATCCCCATGACTAATGAAACATAATACGATTCCAACAGACAACTGCCGTCCTTGCAAAACTTGGAAACCCTTCACATGCGAAATACACAACGCACTCTTGCAAATCTGCCGACATCCCTCGAAACATTGTCCAATCTGTCTGATGTGGATCTGTCCAATAATGCACTGACAAAAGTTCCTGACGCACTCTATTCACTGCAAAGTCTGAAGAGACTCAATCTCAGTAACACTGAAATTACTGAAATATCTTCAGGTAAGAATTGGGTGCATTTATTATGTTCATATAAATTATTAACTAAAATAAAAACTTTTTTAAACTAATAACTAAGTTCTTAAACTAATGTAAGTATACCTAAGTAATTTTGTGTCGGCACCGCGCATCACTCTTTACGTAATAAATTAATTAGCTTGTTTGGCGCCAACTCAATTTATTTTTATTTTTTTATTTATTCAAAATCCACAACTCTCAATAATTACTGACAAAAACAAAAACACACCCTACAGTCAATTATGGATTTTGTTAAAATGTTTTTATTTTATAATTTTTTGTGGCTATAATCTACTAATTTTATTACTTCATGCTTAATTTTTTATTACTTTTTCTTAATTGTAAAAGACAACAGCATTAAAATCTGTGTGAACAATAAATCACCCATATTTTTCCAGCCTTAGGGTAACTTCGAGTTATACCCTATCCAATAAAAAAGAATTATCAAAATCGGACTACTCTGTAAAAAGTTATGTGTGGTCATAGATCAAAAAAAATATATACGCGTCGAATTGAAAACCTCCTCGGTTTTTTGTTTTCGTCGGTTAAAAAAAAGAATTATCAAAATCGGACTACACTGTAAAAAATTAATGCGTGGTCATAGATAAAAAAAATATACGCGTCGAATTGAGAACCTCCTCCGTTATTGTTTTTTCGTTTTCGTCGGTGGAAAAACAAATTACCCCGCGTCATGGGGGTTGGGTCAAAATTACCCAACACGTTTTATTTAGCCAGTGGTTATCCACTGGCTAAATAAAACGTGTTAAATAAGCCAGTGGTTATTTAGCCAGAAATATCCGAGTTTGAAATTGTGGGTCATGATGACCCACCCCCACGTCCGTGTAGTAATTTCCACCCCCGTGACTATGTTGAAAATAAAAAAAAAGTATATTATTTATTTAGAACCTGTCATTTTATAGCAAATAAGTTATTTTATTTCATTAAAATTCAAAATTTCTTGCTCAATTCATATAGCGATGGACATTTGGCAAAAACTAGAGAGTCTCAACGTGTCTCGTAACAAACTGACTTCCCTCCCGGCGTCACTTTGCAAACTACAACATCTGAGGAGATTACACGTTGATGACAATCAGCTAGATTTTGAAGGGATTCCATCGGGAATCGGCAAACTTGGAAATTTAGAAGTTTTCTCTGCCGCAAACAATCTCTTGGAGACGATACCCGAAGGGCTTTGCAGGTAAAGTAGTTTTTTTATAATAATAATATTAAATTAATGACCAAGACTTTGTGAGAATGTTGTAGACATCAACATTAATTACACGCAATCTAGTTATCGCGTTTTTGTCTTGAAAGCGAGTTAAGCATGAGATATGATAATTGTTTTCAAGACGTTTTTGTCATGTAATAACTTTTTATTAAAAAAATATATTTTTTATATATATTAAGGTCAGGTTTATGTCAGACAGGTTGACGGTCCACTTGATGGTATGTGGCTACCGTCGCTTATAACGCAAGCAAGCAAGCAATGCCAAGGTGTTGCAAATGCGCAGCCGACCCAAGCAGGATTATGGATAAACCATTGAGAAGGAATAGGAAACTAATATGATAATTTAATAGTATGAAATTATAATAATCCTTACATATTATAAAACAAAGTCCTCCGCTGCGTCTGTCTGTCTGTTCGTGATAAATTCAAAAAACTACTGCATCGATTTTCATGCTGTTTTCACCAATGTATAGAGTGGTTTTCGAGGAAGCTTTTAGTATATAATTTATAAAGTTACGCGGGCGAAGTCGCGGGCAGCAGCTAGTTATATCAATAAAACAAAAAGTGTTTTAACTGTGTTTTAACCTGTACGATCATTCATTGTCACTTCATGTAATGTTAATATTAAATAAATAATTAATAATAGAGGAATAAATAATTTTAAATAAATTTTAAATAAATTAGAATGAAAAAAGGGTAATATTTTACGGTTAATTATTGTTTCTTAATTTTTAAAGCAATTTTTCCATTTCAACCACTTGTAAACTGTAATAAATTTATCTTCCTCAAAAGCAATGTTAAACTTTCTCTAACGTTCACGTTATTAGTATCAATATTTTTTTCCGCACCGTACATGAAAACTATAAATCATTAAATAGATTCACTTTCTATTGGGAATGCGATAAATGAATATTTCTTTTGCATGTCTCTATGGTTTGCAATATGTAATGTACTCGTAATTGTTGATGCGTAGAAAGTTAACACGGACATATTTAAATATCTAATGCGTTGACAGTATTGAAGAGATATTTTTATTTTACATAGAGGTACTAAATTGTTGTATTGATTACTAGCCGCTGCCCGCAACTTCGCCCGCGTAATTTTGTAAATTATATACTAAAAACCTTGTTCGAGAACCACTCTATCTATTGGTGAAAACAGCATGAAAATCGGAGCAGTAGTTTTTGAGTTTATTGCGAACAGACAGACACGCGGCTGAGGACTTTGTTTTATAATATGTATAAGGAAGGAAGGTATGTAAGGTTACCCATATTCGGTTTTACTTCCAAAACTTATTTAATATTTTTTTATTGTTAACTAGGCGTTGCACGCGACTTCGTCCGCGTAACTTTATAAAAAATAGCCTATGTTATTCCCTGATAATGTAACTTTCTAAATGTGAAAGAATTTTTAAAATCTCACATAATATCTTAAAAACATAGAAATCTTTTCTATATTGGTATAGACAAGAATAGCGACCCGCTGCTGGCTTCGCACGAGTGCAATTTTTTCTGCAAATCCTTACATATAAAAAAACAAATTCCTCCGTTGCGTTTGTCTGTCTTTCTGTCTGTTCGCGATAAACTCAAAAACTACTGCACCGATTTTCATGCTGTTTTCACCAATGGATAGAGTGGTTCTCGAGGAAGGTTTTAGTATATAATTTAAAGTTGCGCGGGCGATGTCGCGGGCAGCAGCTAGTTATATATAAAAACAAACATTCCTCGTTTAACGCTTTTTGCTGTTAGTGAAAATCACATTAAAATTAGTTGCGTAGTTTATAAGATCAAAGCGTACATACAGAGGGATCGAAGGCGGGAAGCGAATTTATTTTTTTTCTATGTAAATTGATGTAGAGTTAACAAAGAAATTGTTGTTTCAAAATATTTAATATAGTTTAGGTATAGAATAAATTATATGTTTCAGCGAGCGACATGAAATATTATTATGTATCCAATATAATCTTTAGTAGCATTGTAACGTTGACATGTTTTTTTTTCTTTCACATTTTTCATGCAAATGTGTGGTCATCGTGAACATGCAAATGTGGTAGAAACTATAAACTATTGAATGGGCACAAACGGTAAATTATTACATACTTTCGTGTTATTTTTTAGATGTGGTTCGTTAAAAAAATTAAATTTAAGCTGCAACAAATTAATAACACTGCCAGACGCAATACATTTGCTGAGCGATTTGGAAAGTTTACAACTGCACGGCAATCCAGATCTGGTGATGCCTCCGAAACCGGTGGAGAGGTCGCGAGGGGCTGGTCTTCAATATTATAATATCGATTTTTCATTACAAACACAACTACAGTTGGCTGGAGCTGTAACTGCGGAACCAACTACGCCAAGCAGTGAGTTTTCTCTTTATTTTTATTTTTCAGGAAAAAAAAAATGAAAGTGTTGTTAACAAAAATTAGCCTTTGGCTAAATTTATCAGATTGGCAGACTTGAAGTTTAATTTTTATACTCTGATTCCGTTTCGCAATCATTTGGGCAGCCCGATTGGCAGCAGTAACCACCCCTATTACAGAAGACCACTGTGAAATAACGCCTGCTGTTTGTGTTTCAGTAAGGAAGTAAAGGGATGCCTTAGCCCATTTTCATATCCCATATCTTTTAATCCTGCTATGGTCGGTAAGCAGTATCTGTGGCGTTACTTGTATTATACACGATTATAGACCACCTATTATTAAGTGTATCGTCAGCCTGTCTGACAACCTTTACATAAAAAAGTCTTGTAATACCATAGTGTTGTCTTAAGCTTATATTGACAAGACAAGGTCGACACACGTTTGGTCTAGCTAGGGAATCCCGATAGGGGCAAATGCTTAATTTGTTAAACATTTTACCTTTGTACCTGAGTCATGGATGTTTCTATCTATAAATAATATCAATATGTATGTACATATTTACAAAAAAAGTAATCTATGTAGTATATCAACTGTCTAGTGTCCATAATACAAGCCTATAGTTGCTTAATGTGGAACTAGATGATGCTGTGTAGAATGTGTAAAGATATTTATTTATTTGTTGACCTTTATAGCCTTTGTATTGGCAGACATACTTGATGTTTAATTTTCACACTCTGATTCCTTTATGATGGTTTCCATTCGTCTTTATGATAGTCCTTTGCATATGCGTTTCTCTTCTCCACAAAACAAATGACTAAATTGATCATTGATATATTTTTTTTGTTAATTACAGGTGCAAGGTCAGATCCGATAGCAAGGAAGCTTCGCCTACGCCGCGGGCGACCGGAGCCCGAACAAAAAGACTCGGCGTTAATACTGCGCGGTATGCAGGAGCAAGCAAACACTCAGCACAATGATCAACAACTCGAACAGAAGAACAGCGAACTCAAGTATGTCCCTAATTGATCTGAAATATTAAAGCAGATTTTATTTGTTTGGCATCTATGATTTTCAGAAATAAAATTGTCACTGTTTAATCTCAGGAATGGCTACCGCCTTTACCACTGAACTGTTGCATTGCAGAGAATTTTTCCTAAACATGTTATTTTTAATGTGATAAAGAATGAAATATGTTTATGAAATTTCCCATAGAACAGATTAATATTTTACACTTTGTGACTAAAATATTTAGTTAGTTTGGTTATCAATTCACAATGCTATTTTTAATGTTACAAAATTCAGGCCGAAACGTTGGGAAGAAAGCTTGGAGAAGCCACCGCTCGACTACTCGGAGTTCTTTGATGAAGACACCGGTCAGACG
This sequence comes from Synanthedon formicaeformis, assembly GCA_945859745.1. NCBI lineage: Eukaryota > Metazoa > Arthropoda > Insecta > Lepidoptera > Sesiidae > Synanthedon > Synanthedon formicaeformis. The sequence continues at coordinate 8,782,484 of OX243965.1, forward strand.
CCAGGACTCCAGGTCTGGGAGATAGAGAACTTCATACCAGCACCTGTTGATGAGGTAGGTGAACTGATATTAGGTGAGAATAGGTCCATTTGCTTTATTTTTATTTCTATATTTCGTTTTACAGGTTGCTTATGGCAAGTTCTTCGAAGGTGACTGTTATATAGTATTGAAGACATTTATAGAAGAGCAAGGACAACTCTCGTGGGACATACATTTTTGGATTGGATCAAAAGCAACTGTGAGTAAAAACTGAGCTTATGGCAATGTGTTTATTGTTATAATTTTACCAAATTGCATTATATTCATATCCAGTGTTTTTTTTTTGATACATGAACTTAGATATTTTATTCTTTTTTATTATAAAAAGGAAAATAAAGGGTCTCTGTATTTAATTTCAAATTAATAAGTTATAAAACACCAAATTACAGATTTGTCTCCAAATCAGTTCTATGTATTACTTATTTGACCAAAGATTTCATGATGATGACGATGATGAGCTTATCAATCAATACTAATAATAAATCTGTAAGGGTCGGTCATGGAGTAATTTACTTTGTTTTTCAGAGATATCGTGTTTATAGGCTCTATATATGATACTGAAATTAAATTGACTATTTTTAGATTTTTTTTTCTGTATGTATGTAAGTATGTATGTTCCTCCATAACTCTTAAACGAATCAACAGATTTTCATGAAACTTGGTAGATAAATATTTAGACGTACGGGACACAGGATAGGCTACTTTTTTTTCTTTTTCAACGCGGACGAAGTCGCGGGCGCCAGCTTGTTTGTAATATAATGTGATGTGAATGTGCAGCTGGACAAGGGCGCATGCGCGGCGATGCACGCGGTGAACCTGCGCAACCTGTTGGGCGCGCGACGCACCCAACGCCACGAACAGGGCGACGAGACGCCGGAGTTCCTCGCGCTCTTCCCCACGCCACCGGTCTACATCCAGGGCAGCCACACGCCCTCCGGATTCTTCACTGTCGACGATCCGGTGACTATTATTGCGCTAACAATTAAACCCAGCTCGCGCGAAGCTATAATATTAATAATAGTCGAAACCAACAACGCCTCGGCTGACAACTCGTACTAGAGGTACGCATAAACCATCCTCACAAATTCCTCTTTCCATCGATACAATCGGGAACAAAGTCTGCTGACAACCTTCCAAGATTTAAGTTTAGTGGCAGGGCACACCACATTTCGCAGTAACCCTTACAGAAGATTATATACCGCGAAATAGTTTTATTAAAGTTGGGTTTGCTCTTGGCCAGCATCTAGCTGAGAGAGGACGCCTATGATGGAGCGAGCTAGGCTTTTATTTATTAATTCATCTCACTTACAAATTTAATATTTAATTATACTCTTTTTTGGTCAATTTCAAAACTCTCCCAAGCATTTTCAACATTTTGCTTAGGAAAATGTTGAAATTGCTTAGAAAAATGTTGAAATTGCTTAGAAAAATGTTGAAATTGCTTAGAAAAATGTTGAAATTGCTTAGGAAAATGTTGGATTTGCCCAGGAAAATGTTGAAATTTCTTAGAAAAATGTTGAAATTGCTTAGGAAAATGTTGAATTTGCCCAGGAAAATGTTGAAATTGCTTAAGAAAATGTTGAATTTGCTTAGGAAAATGTTAAATTTGCTTAGTAAAATGTTGAAATTGCTTAGGAAAATGTTGAAAATGCTTGGGAAAATGTTGAAATTGACCGAGAAATGGTATATGAAACGCTTTCATTATAGAAACATTATATTTTGTAGCACTACGTAACGAGACTGTACCGAGTGCACGGATCTGGCAACACCATCCACTTGGAGCCAGTGGCGGCGAAGGCCAGTTCCCTTGACCCTCGCCACGTCTTCATCTTGGACGCCGGACTGACCATACATCTTTGGTAATCATAACCTTCCCTTCCACTGCCGTTGATTAAAATATATTGACAAACTTCTTTTTTACTGTAATAAGCTCTTGTCCGCGTCCCTCGGGAGCAGTACTTTTTTCTGAATGAATGGTACCCTATGTCCTTTTCTGTACCATTCGCAACGTGTATGAAAAATTTGACGATGATTGGTTGAGTAGTTAAGGCGTGAGACCGTCACAAAAAAAAACGCACTCGCATTTATAATATTAGTTAGGATTAATAGTTCCGTGTTATTTTATATTACTGGTTCAAGAAAATCCGTTGACTAGGTATAACTGATAATTCTGCTATCAATTTAGTTTTTATTTACTTAATTCTCTATTCATCTGAATTATCCATAAGACATTTAAAATTTTTATTTTAAAATGACATATTATTCATATGAATGCATTCCGTGTCAGCAAAATTTTGCATCAAATACGACTCAACAAAAGTCAAATACAATAACTATTAAAATAAATATAAAAGTTTATGTCTGTTAGCGATGAAACAGTTGATTTATATAGTTTTTTGGCCTGACGTTCTCAGATTTCATCAAGCAAGTTCCCACAGGCTCATTAATTAAAGTACAAAATTAAAAATTGATAACATTAGTTGACAGAGTAAAAACATAATTAACATTAGATTATATTACGTTACATATGAAGTTATTACTTTATTATTTTGACATGATCTACTGATGATCTAATGATGATCTTACATGATCTTACTTACAGGAACGGTAAAAAAGCGAAAAACACACTAAAATCCAAGTCTAGATTGTTTGCTGAAAAGATAAACAAAGAAGAGAGAAAAAACAAAGCCGATCTAATATCGGAGATACCGGGGAAGGAGTCTGCGGCGTTCTGGAAGACCCTTGGCTTCGAAGGGGAACTCCCGTACGATGCAGAAGTAAGTTCGAGTCAACATATGTATTATCATTAGTAATTCCTTTTACGTTTATCGATAAAATTATAGTCAGACCATCAAACTACTACAACATGGAACACGCGTGCCATACAAAACACTACGAATTTTATGGAACATTTAAAAGTGACATAGTTATGCGTAGAGCATGAACTGTCATATAAAACAAAACAAACATAAACATAAGTACGTAATTTAAAGAAAATGTGACTTTAAGTCAACCCATTAGAGTTTAAAATGAAATAGTAGAAGTTGATCGTTACTACCTTTTACCATTGACGCGTGAAGGCAAGAGTCCGCCATGATTCTGTCAAAGGCGTTCTTTTTATGTGCCGCTTTGGCATTTGTGACGCAAATTCCATTGTAGTATTTCGATGAGTCAGACCTTTATTAAACGGATGGACGGATGAGACTTGTCATTGTATAAATAAATAATTACAAAAATATCTTCACTTGATCTCCACACATTCCACACAGCACCATTTATACTCTTTTCGCTGTATGATGATATGCGTGACAGTTCGTAACTGACAATTTTAGTGATGCAACCTACCGACATTTAATCGATTGTTTAAATATATCGAATCAGTTGGCAAAGCAAATGGAATCGAACTATTTTGTTTTTTTCGGCATTGTAAGTACCAAACAGAATATAATAAGAATAATAAAAGAACAAATAAACAGAAACAACAAAAGAAAATAATAACAGAACGAAAAACTTAACACTTAACGAATAACTTTATTGTTATTATTAGTCAGCTTTACGACGTTTTTATAAATATATAGAATAGAAAAAAATATTTGTTAAATCCGAATATCCTATGACAAACATAGAGTACTTTCGATATATCGAATATAAGTGAATATGCCTAGTGTCAATCCCTATTGACACACGCTCCGTTCCACGCGTTTGACACTTTTAAAATATATGGTTTTTATTACATTTACCTATTATAACAATAAAATAATTATAAAAGTGATAATTCCTTTTGTGTTTTTCGAATAGATAATTTTTTTCCATACATTTGTTTGTTTAATTATAATTTTTTTTGTGCCCGTTTTTTTTTTTAGTTGAAAACAGTATGCGTGACATGAAAAAGTGAGAACTGTCACGGATATCATCATACAGCGAAAATACTATAGTTTCACACTAAGCAACTAATGTTTATATTATGGATACCAGACACTTGATATACTACATAATATGTAGATAACTTTTTTTTTTGTAAATACATTCATACTTATTATAAATACAAAACATCCATGACTCAGGTACAAAGGTAAAATGTTAACACATAAACATTTTTCCCTAGCGGGATTCGAACCGGCGACCGTTTGGTTAACAGCTAGGGTTACTAGCCACTAGACCAAACGTGTGTCGTCCTTGTCTCGCTAATGGAAGTACATATTTTGATAGGAGCACGTCCCTGCCGAGTTCAAATGGCTGCCTCCGCGCTTGTATAGGGTGGAACTGGGCATGGGATACTTGGAACTGCCGCAGCCCGAGGGAGCCCCACTCGTTCGCGACGTGTTGATCACACGCAACGTGTACATACTCGATGCTCACCTGGATCTCTTCGTTTGGTAAATATCTTCTGTACTAATCCATAGTCATAGAGCGTCCCATATCCTGTGTGTGTAGTAAATGAAAACTCCTCGGGAAAAATAATGAATGTCAAAAGATAACTATAATTCATTAATTTTATACTATTTTTATATAAATATTTCAACAACTTATAACTACATATTACACGCACGCAACTTCGCCCGCGTAACTTTATAAAATACTAGCTGTTGCCCGGGACTTCGTCCGCGTTGAACGATGAACGGTGATGGGTTCAGTAGTTTTTGCGCGAAAGCGTAACAACTCACATTCACATTTATAATATTAGTAAGGATGGCCTATGTTATTTGCTGATAATGTAGCTTTCTATAGGCGAAAAAATTTTCAAAATCAGTCCAGTAGTTTTTGAGTTTATTCATTACAAACATACAAATCTTCTCCCTTTATAATCTAAAGTTTAAAAATATGCTTTATTTTAGTGAGATTGCTGCAAAAAATCTTAAATTAGCGGCTAAACTCCGAAGCATAAACGACGGTTTTTAACATTATTATTTCTCGCGATGGATGAACAAATACAAATTAAGTAGAACTGTTTGTTTGCAGGTTTGGTAAAAAGTCATCTAGATTAGTGAGAGCGGCGGCCGTCAAATTGGCCCAGGAACTCTTTAATATGGTCGAACGCCCAACGCACGCGCTCGTCACGCGACTGCAGGAGGGTACCGAAACTCAGGTAATCGAAGAACTTTTCAATGGTTTTGTTTTTCTATTAAGGGCCTCCTTCACCATCTCTGAGTAAAGTGTCAAGTAAGCTAACCGCCATTTAAAGTCACCGAGTAGCATTACTCAAGGGTAATTTCAATGAAATTGACACAAGATACTCGTAACATTTACTCGCCAATTAGCATTACTTGAAAAGTAACTAATCAACACTTTACTTGTAGTTGATGAAGGAGACCCTAAGGGGTGCCGGAATTGCCGGAAACACAAGTTACTTTAAAAAAAGCGATTGCAAAACCCTACTTTGTGGGATAAAGAATGACTTACACTTGCGCCTAAACACAGCAGTCATTGGCGATAAAATTGATAAATTTTCTTGAAACTCCGAAGTTATTATTCTCATTCTTAACTCAATTCTTAGTTCAAAGTTGATTTAAATTTAATTAATTGAAAGGCTGTTCCTTAAAAGAGTGAAGTTGTTCTTTGAATAGTATATGTAGTGTCTGGGTGACACCGGCTCGGTAGTTCACTGTATATCCGGCAAGACACGCGTCCACTCTCCAAGGTACAATATACTTCCATGTCTCACTCCCGGCTCCGGCCCACTCAACCCCTCAGTGTTGCCCCCATCGGTGTTGTAACCGTCGGTGTGGCCATCATATACAATGAAGGCGAGATAGTGTATATAACTATGATTTAGTTATATCTATAACGTATCTACTACAGTATATTACACAAACACTACAGTATATTAAGGAAAATATTAGGAAGGAAATATTGAAAGCGTATTTCCACACGTCTAGGTGTTCAAGACTTACTTCAGTGGGTGGGAAGAGGTGATAGCCGTGGACTTCACTCGCACTGCGGAGTCTGTGGCGCGCACCGGAGCCGACCTCGCCTCTTGGGCCAAACACCAGGAAACCAAGTCAGTGTACTAGAAAAATTTGTCTATGCGTATATATCAAAGCAATTCGGCTTGAAACTTATTGTCATCTGTTCTATCAATATGACCAAGTAAAAAAAATCCCATTGGTACTACTAATAGAACAATACAGTCGTTACTATAGATATATGGATATATTTTGACTTTTCATTAAATCTTATGTCATGCATTGTTTCTCTTCCTAATATGTAAACATTGGGGTGTGGCGCTGTAGTAGCATTTTAATATACGGTTACGGTGGTTTCACGAAATATGCAACTTCATATATTACTTTTATAACAAACCCTAACGCTACACAAGCGCCGTTCTGGCTATTTTGTGAACTACAATTTAATGGTTGTAGCTTGCCAGTTTTACAGTTTAACACCCATAATATTAGTCTAAAATCATCATTAGGGATGCATAAACCCTCATCTATGATCTATGTAGATTTTGTAGATGATGCTTACATTGGTAAATCGCAAATGGGTTGCCTAGCTAATGGTGCCCTGCAAACGCCAAGAGTTCATTATAATTTATATTATTTTAGAAGCATCGCGCGGTACGCGATTTAGCTAGTTGAGAGCGATAGAGCTAGCTCGCACTATAAGTTAGTCCTGCTTACTTGTCCACGTAAAGAGATGATGATGTGAATTAAATAGAGCGGACCTGTCGGCGCTGTTCACACTGCGTCAGCCGGCCATGGGGCTGCACGAGGCCCTTGCGCTGGCCGACGAGTGGGACGAAGACTTGGACGCGATGGACGCCTTTGTCCTCGAGGGACGTCGCTTCGTGCGCCTGCCCGACCACGAGCGCGGCATCTTCCACACTCACGACTGCTACGTCTTCCTCTGCAGATACCTCTTGCCTGCTGATGTGAGTCACGTGATTTTTTGTGAAATTTAACAATTTAGACGTTAAAATCTAATAACTGTACATAATAATATATAAAACATATAGATACTAGCTGAGTCCGACCACGCTTCGTGGTTTTCTTTGACGTTCAATGGCTAACTGCCACTTTAAATGTGACAGCGGTTATCGTTCTTCTCGCTTTCGGCATATTGCGCCGTATAAAAAGCGATTTTATTTTTCTCGTGATCGAGATTATATTATTATGCAAAATATATATAAGATCAATCCTTGAAGCGGATTGCATATTGTGTAGAAATTTCAAGTCAATCCGTCGGCTAGTTTACGAGTTTTTGAAAGATTTAGTTTTGAGTTTTATAAAAATATGTAGAAGCGTCAAATTTACAAATTTTAGTCATTTTTATGAATTAGTTCTGATTTTATTTTATTTAGTCCCCTCATAGGTGTAATCAAACATTGAGCTTGATAATTAATAATTGTACCTAGTAATTTCAAATATGGTTTTCAGAGCCCATTAACCCATCCCTTCCTTATCCTTTGGCCTTTTAGGGTCGGCAGCACACTTGCAGCGCCCAGGGCGTTGCTTGTGTTACAAGCGACGTTAGCAACACCGTCAGCCTTTCTGTCGACCTTAACATAAAAGAAATGATATTGGTCATATTAATTTTTAAAAAATATTTAATTATTTTAATTAATCTCAGGTGGAAGAGGAATGTGATGGTTCAGCCGCGCATTCCGGCGGGCAAGACCCATGTGCGGTCGATGCGGACGAATCGGACGCGGCCTCGTGGGTGGTGTACTTCTGGCAGGGACGAAACGCGCCCAACATGGGCTGGCTCACATTCACCTTCGGCCTCGAGCGCAAGTTCAAGCAGGTCCGAAGCCTTTACTATAACTCTTGCGACCTTTACCCATTTTTGAATAGCACGAGCTTAAAGTTAAACTAGTCAGCTTTTCCTCAAAACAAACGTATAATGATTATTACTCCGCTGTTTTATGTTTAATTTACAAAAGTAAGCATGATATCGATTTAACTAGGTCGTTAACTAGGTTCGTTGCTGTACAAACTAGTAAAAAAATTATTAATTTAAAAGATATATTTTAACACAAATTTTAATGCAACTTTGAGGGTGAATAGTGAACAAAAACTCCAGAATACTTTAGCCACAGACAGTTGTTAGTTATTCAAGAGTTCAAATAACTTTATACGAAATAATACGTGTAGTAGTTTTGTCAAAAAAAGCATTTTCCCAAGGGTCTGTTTATGTTTATTCTGTGCTCATTTTTTGTATGAATCATTGTGCATTTCACCCGACTGTGAGACAGGACGCATTTTAGCCACACCCACCGATGCTAACTTAACTTTAATTGCTGTTATTTGTATATCAGCTCTGCCGTCGGTTGGACGTGGTGCGCACTCACCAGCAACAGGAGAGCCCGAAGTTCATGGCGCACTTCCACCGTCAGTTCGTGGTGAAGGACGGCAAGCGCAACAGCAAGCCGGCCTCGGGCCGACAACCGGTCGAACTGTACGAGCTGAGGAACAACGGCTCGGCCTTGTGCACGCGTCTCGTGCAAGTCAAGGCTGACGCTTCGCAACTCAACAGCGCTTTCTGGTGAGTATGTCGCCTCCGAGCTAACAGAATGATTTCTAGTCTCATTGTAGCAACGCTTATCTTGACACTTTAGTAACTCGTTGTCAGGACATTGACATATTATTATGTCAAATCTGATATTGGTTTAATTTGCTTATCTGACTTGTCCTGACTGACTATCAACGCACAGCCAAAACTACTAAGTCTAGAAAGCTGAAAGTTGGAACATAGATTTATTTCATTCGCTAGTTATTCATAGGGGATGCTTTCTAAAGTCCTTTTTGACCTTAGACGCCCGACACAAAAACGTTTGTGGAATCATGGCTCCATAACGAATGGACTGATTTTAATCAGATTTTTTGTTTAATTTGAAAGCTGACGTGATCGGCATGGTTCATTAGCGTTTCAAGGTCGTCAGTCCATTCCCTAGTTGACGAAGGGATTTCACTAACTTCTGAGGGTTCAATTGATGTGAAATTTGCTATACGGTTAAGTAACCGTGTAACCGTATTTCCATGACATGGTAACCTTGAATTGACGCTGCAGCATCTAGTAGTCTTCGGGATACCCAACTCCTCAGCAACCTATAGCGTGTTTGGGCTAGTTTATAATTTTAATCGTAAGCTCACTGACCTGTAATATACATATACCACTGGACAGGCTGTCTCATAGAAATGACAGCTAATTTTTTGTACCATTTTGAAACGCCGCCCTCGTATTTTATTCCGTATTTTTATTCCTCAGATATGTATGTATAAATCACTAATTTTAGTTCCATGGACACTCGTTCTATAGCCTACAGCGCCGAAATGGCGTTTTTCAAATAGGCATAAAAATATTTTAACAGCAGCCTGTTCAGTGTTATATTATATTACAGGTCAGTGTCATAGCTTGTTATTCTTGTTTCTGCCGCGAAATATACTTTATTATGCGTCGTTGCATAGTTACATACTGAACGTGCCCCTGGAAGGCGCGGAGTCTTCGGAGTCGTCGGCGATAGTGTACGCGTGGATCGGAAGTCGCGCGGACGCGGACTCTGCGCGTCTCATAGAACAGATCGCCGAAGACAAGTTCAACTCGCCCTGGGTCAGCTTACAGGTGAAGTACCTTATTATTTTTAACCAGATCATCAATAAATTGTACCAATTAGCCATCACGGTAAGACGATTTACCGAGTATCATAATTCATCAGCATGACGTGCAATCTTCTGACATAATATATCCTTAGGATGTGTAATATTATAATACAATCTATTCTATACTAATATTATAAAGAGAGAAGACTTGTGTTTTTGTATGTTTGTAATGAATAAACTCAAAAACTACTGGACATATTTTAAAAAAATTCTTTAATCTTTAAAAAGGTACATTATCACCGAGTAATATAGGCTATATTTTATAAAAGTTACTTGGACGAAGTCGCGTGCAACAGTTAGTGTAATGTATATTACGAATTTGATTCAATCTATTGAGCATTGAGCAAAAGAATGCAAATCTATTGAGACTGATCCATAAATTATTTTAAAAAAAGGACTATGCCTACGGGGGACAGTCTGTCTTTTGTCTGTTTAACGGTTATGAATTTTAAAGCGCTGTATTAAAGGTTAAATTGCGTTTATTGCCTAGGTGTTGACGGAGGGCAGTGAGCCCGACAACTTCTTCTGGGTGGCGCTCGGCGGTCGAAAGCCTTACGACACAGACGCGGACTTCCTCAATTACACGAGACTGTTCCGATGCTCCAACGAGAAGGGATACTTCACAGTGTCGGAGAAATGCACCGATTTCTGTCAGGTTAGTAACGTTTTCTCATCCCTTAGGAAAGTCATGGACGATCTCAAGATCAAGATATGCCTTATGTTATGTGGCTATATAATTAGTGCCACAATAATCCATCGCTTATCTGTTTGAACGTCTGTTTGTTTGGTCTTTTTTCGTATAGATTCGCTTCTTATTTTCAAAGCTGTTAAAGTAAATAATTTAAATCGGATTTTAACAAATTAGAAAGAAAAAATCTTTAAATAATATTTTCTCTTTTGAATCAAAATTGATTCATTTTTGTTTTACCAATAAATTTATTACTAAATACCAATTTATTATAATATGCCAAATAATTAATGCGTTATTATATTGTCGTGTGAACAGGACGATTTGGCTGATGACGACATAATGATCCTAGACAACGGTGAACAGGTGTTTTTGTGGCTCGGGGCCAAGTGCTCCGAGGTTGAAATCAAGCTCGCTTACAAATCAGCACAGGTAAATGCACACGCAACAATATCCTACTTATTGCACATATTTATATTGTAATGAACCTATTGGTCGATCAACGCAAAAATTCCTTGTTACATCTTAGAGTTCTTAGACAAATCCTAGGCAAGCCGTCTTTAGAAAGGAAATTTTCACATTCACTATTCCACCGTCGTATTATTTTTTAAGCATAAAAACAACGTGATAATTAAAAAAAAAAACAAAAACTTATTTTAGATACATCAATCAATACTAATAATAAATCTGTAAGTGTAGGTATTGTTATGTATGTATGTTCTTCCATAACTCTTAAACGAATTAACTGATTTTCATGAAACTTGGTAGATCTAGATATTCATTTAGACGTACAGGACACAGGATAGGCTACTTTTTTCTTTTTCAACGCTGACGAAGTCGCGGGAACCAGCTAGTATAAAATAAAGTGCAGTGTAAAAGTAGAGCATCGGGCACACTGCTTGTCTGCTTGTGTTAATAGGCAATGGTAATCACCAACAAATCAAGTGGGCCGTCAGCCTGTCCGACAACCTGTACATAGAAAAAGATGAAGATAGAGGAATAATCACATTTATAATTTCTCCATCAGGTATATATTCAGCACATGAAGACAGTTCAGCCTGAGAGGCCGCGCAAATTGTTCCTAACGTTGAAGAATAAAGAGTCTAAAAGGTTCACCAAATGTTTCCACGGTTGGGGAGAGCACAAGAGACCACCCGAGTAAAATATTTTATTATTTATTAGCCCTTCTATGTATTATCATAATCAGTTTCAGAGTAGGTATTGGAATATGACTGGATATTTTAAAATTATGCTTGTCCTTTAATGATCTAGCAACATCAATGTACTACAACTATGGATTTCGCACGCCATACAAAACACTACGAGCTTTATGGAACATTTAAAAGTGACATTTATGCTTAGAGCATGAACTGTGTGTCATCTGTCATTTGAAACCAACGAAACATCTGTCATTTAAAGAAAACGTGACTTGGTCGTTACTACCTTTTACCATTGACTCCGTCATGATTCCGTTGTTAGGCGTACTTTTTATTTGTCGTTTTGGCATTTGTCACACAAATTCCATACTTGTAGTAGGTACTTCAATGTCTAGCAACAATAAATGTCAGTAAAAAATAAAATGGATTTATTAGTTGCAAGCTTTAAAGAGGCCTACAATCTTATTTCCTTTAAAACAAGCAATTTTCATCCACTTGCTTGAGTATGTAAATAGAAAAATATTGGTACATTCTTACCAATGTGTTACCATTTAAAAACCCATGCACACTGTAGATTTATATATATAGATTTATAAAGATCATTAATATGTTGAAGTAATTTAAAATGTCTTTTTTTAAACCTACTCTAGGAACTTGGTTGTATTAAAAACAAAAACCCATGTAATAATAATATTTATATGAATCAAATGGATTTAAAATGTTTATATATAATTGATAAATTTGAGATTTTCTGCAACTTTTCTGCTATACTGATCGGAGACAATTTAAAAAAAATGCTTTTTATATCTAAAAATTTTATTTGTGAGGAATATTGTGCCTTAGTCTTTTAGTTCTCTAGTGTTGATGTTTAAGACTGCAGACTCTTATCAAAAAATATAATTTTCACAATAACTAGTAGATTTATGCATTTTTGTAGGACTCTTCCTTGAGTTTTTAATTCATATAAGAAATATTACAACAATTATGTCTATAAATATTTTTGATTGAATATATAAGTTTTTTCTTCAAGGTTTTTACGAAGACCAAATCCACAGTTCGTACTCTCATATAAAATGTAATACAATTATAAACTCAAAACTAATTGAAACATAAAATTCCAAGAAGTGCTTTTATTTTCTCATAGCTCTTTTATAAGTTCCACAGAGGGCTTCCGCAAAAAATCATTTTATCCAAATAAAAAGACTGAATCATTTTTAACTTAATCATGTCATTTATTCATATATTTTAACAACTAAATAAGCAGATCACAATTTTTAGTTTTATTCTATTGCGAAGAGTAACTTTTGACTAGTGTAGCAGATTCTGCATTTTACGTCACTCCGTGAAATTTAGGGCAAAAATGTATGTGAAATCACATTTGTCTTTTTTAAAAGAAGCAAATACTAGCAATTCAATGCTAAATAATAATGCATACTTTTAAAACATGTTTATAGCGAAACCATTTTAGTAATGCAACTTTGATATTTCTAAATAAAAAATAACCAGATACACCATTTTTCGGTCTATTTCAACATTTGTCTAAGAAAAATGCTTAGGCTTGGGAGATTGTTGAAATTGACCGAAAAATTGTATAAAACTCATTCACTTGATGAGTTCTCTAGATTTTTCTAGACTAGAGAAGTCTAGAACAATGATAAATACTAGAAAATTGCCTATGGCCATTACAAAATTAGTTTCATTGTACATTTTTTATTTGAATCAATTATGTATAAAATAAAACTATATAACTAAAGAAATAACAGATCTATGAACATTGTATATAAAAGTGAAGATTCAATGTAAATATGCACCTACCTACCTAAACAAGCTTTTAGATTTTTTAAATATATAACAACTAATGCATAATATAATAACAAAACGTGCAGTTTTATATAAATTTTGACAATTAGCACAAACAATTATAATAAATATGCCGTAGTTTTTGTAACATTCATAATAATATTATGATAAATAAAATGTAACAATAAATAGATAAAAATATTCGAGTGTTTTTTTGTTCATACCCGTGAGAAACTAAACTAATTTTATATTTTACATAATAAGCTTAAATTTGAAATAAGAACAGTAATACTAATACAGTAACTAGTAAACATAGCGATTTAGTCGTCGTCGTCGTCATCATCGGACGGAACAAATAGTTCGTTTTCCTCTAAGAAGTTTGCAATATTTTTACTAATAGCAGCACCGATAAGTAGCCCCGGTACAACAGCAGCCACAATGCCGAAAAGACCAAAAGGGTTCTTCTCTGGTTCAGGGAGGATCGCTCCGCTTGGTGTCGTCGTAGCTGTCCTCCTTAAAACAATTTGTTTCTGCTTTGCTCTGGTCATATTCGTAGTCTTAACCACAAACCGTGATAAACGGGAGATACACATTTTAAGTATTAAGGCTTAATTATTATTTATAGACTTGAGCTGACAATGAAAAGCGCAAGCACCAAAAGAATAAAGATTCACCATTCACCATTACCTATTTTTAAAATAGTAGAGTAGATAGAATGTAGATAGATCATAGAATACAAACAAAGGCACCACAGACAATTAATTGATTATCATACAAGTCAAACTATCAATAGTGTTCTGTGTAATTATAATTATTTATATTTACTAATTTAAGAAAAATAATTATTTCAGTGTATTGAAGAGGCAATAGGTAATGTCAATATTATTTTATAATAATTTTAACATCACTATATCCTATAAAGTAGTCTGTTGTACATGCAGCTGTGTCTGGGTTGCAAGACCTACAATTTTACCCAAAAGTGTGTAAAATGAATATCGTTGTACCACGCTAGTAGAAGATTACTTTGTACCTATTTATTATATCTATAATATGTAATTAAATAAGAGTCGTTATTTTCTGTCATCTCAAACTCATCTACGAATGTGTAATTTGTTTTCTAATTGAATGTGTTTTCTATGCCTACTTTTACAAAATATTTCTAATAATTAATTTTAATACTTTGCTTTATTTATATTTTTATCAGATCTCTTTGATTTGTCAACAATGTATCTATTGAAATTCTAAGCTGAAAAAACTAAGATTATCTCTTAATTTTGCGCTCTTTTTTTTAAATTAACCACTGGTAACACTAGATTTGGTGTCGAATTTATTTACCGAAATTTTCATGTCATGTCAAATCAAATTCCTATATAAGTCTTGAATTTACTAATTTTAATGTAATAAAATTAAACTATATGAAAACATTCCCTGTGCTTATAAGATGAATGTGACCTTAACGAGCTTGGAAGCTTTAGTCTGTAAGTATATTTATTAAATTTGTTAAGCTGTAATCGTCTTATTTTCAGTAAACCGCAAGTTGCGATTTGTTTTTTTTTTTCCAATGTTCAGTGAAAGCAACCCATGAATCCTTACCATGTCCGGATGTTGCGGCGTTAGAAGCCTTCTGCGCTGTAATGCGAGACTCCGCAGACGGTCCGCAACTCGCTGCTCAAGCATTAGCCGCAAGAATTCACACGCCGAATCCTCGAGAAGCGCTTCTCGCTCTCAGCATGTTAGATCGTTGCATGCGACGTTGTGACACTCAATTTCATGCTGAAATCGGCAAATTTCGCTTCCTCAACGAAATGATAAAACTGGTGTCGCCAAAATATTTCGCAGACAGAACTGCACCAGAAGTGCAAACAAGGGTAAGAAACTTCTTTTATTTTATTTATATTAGGAAAACATACAAAATCTCACTACACATTATACACACACATATGAGAAAAACATAAATCAGCAAAGTTTCTACTAAATTACTAATAAAATATTATAAGTTACAAGTCACTACAGAACAAAAAGGTAAGAAGTAAACAAAAAAAGAGAGAGAGAAAAACAAATAAATAAACCAATTAACAAATAACATACAAAATAATGAACAAGCTGTTACACAACTACATTTTCGAGAGCTTAAGCCTTCATTTATAGGCTTTGAAACTGAAAATAGGAGAATAGGCCAACTGAAAACATCTAGATCTAGCGAGTGTTCATTATAAAATTTACAGAAATTTTTAAATTTAATTTTTCATTATAAACATGTATTATTTATTTTTATTTGTTTCATTAATGCAATAAAAAATAAATATTTGCCCATACACATGACTACAGGATTTTAATTCATATACAGCAATTACATTACAAGTTTATTGATAAAAACATAAATTATGTTTTAATGAACTAATTAGTGTTATCATAAAATTCTTTAGTCATGATAGCAACAGTCTAATAACCATTAAAAGTCAAAGTTTTTGTAAATTTAGAATAAGGAAATTCCTTTATATCATTAGGAGGTTTATTGTACATTTTAATTGTCCACACAAACATTTATATATACACGAGTATATAGTTCTAATACACATTTTGATTGCAATAAATTATTTTGCCTAGTTTTTTGGTGAAATAATTTGGATATTTTCTATCAAATATCTTCTAACAATATCTTTCAAAACATTTTAATATACTTGAATTTTTTAAATTGCTTGTATCTATCTATACTAATATATAAAGCTGAAGAGTTTGTTTGGTTGCACGTGCTAATCTCAGGAACAACTGGTTGGAATTGAAAAATTCTTTTTAAGTTCGATAGTCCATTCATTGAGGAAGGCTATAGGCTATAGAGAATGCGGACGAAGCCTCGGGCACCAGATAGTTTATAATATTTATTGGATACCATGGTACACAAAATACCTCTAATTAAAGAAATTAAAGTCTAAAACATTTTAATTTCTTCTAAAAAAAAAATGAAAAAAATTACAGCAAGTTTTATTGTAGGTTTTACAATTGTTCCACGCCTGGTCAATTGAATATTCGAAGGAATCAAAATTTAAAGTAGCATTTGAAATGCTCAAAAACCAGGGTGTCATAAAAGAGACTCCACCGCCACTTCCGCCAGACGATGCACCGCAACCATCGAGGACAAGATCAAAGAGTGCCATATTTGAGGATGAAGAGAAATCTAAATTATTACAAAAATTGTTGCAAAGTAAAAAACCCGAGGACCTTCAGCATGCTAATAGACTTATTAAAACTATGGTTAAAGAGGTTAGTACAAATAGTTTTTTATTTTTTGTATTTTTTTTACTCACGCAATCATTACAGAGTTGAATTATTTCTTTATTACAAGTTTCAATTTAAATAAATTTGGAGGAAGCAATTAGTCACTTCATAATGTTAGTATAATAATAAATAATGTTTAGTAACTTTACAATATTAAGGTTGGCAGACAGGCTGATGGTACACTTGATGGTAAGTGGCTATCGTCGCCTATCAACTGCGCTGTTGACTATAATAGGTTTAAGGATATCAGCGATTGGGAATGCATAGGGAAATAGGCTCTGGCATCCATTAAGGTGCACTTCGGATCTTGGCGACCCATTGCTTCAGTATGACTTAATATGAAACACTGATGGATTCTGGTGGGTGTGGCTAGAGTTAGTTGCTTGGCCCTGCTACTACTTCCCAGATCCAGACCAGAGCACGTTATGAACAGATTTTAGCTTGAATAATATTCTTCAGGAAGAGCGTCGCCACGAAGCGAGTAGCCGTCGCGCTCAGGAAGTGAGCGCTGCGTTGGACAGCGCCGGCTTGTTGCGAGACATGCTAGAGCACGCGGCGGACGCGTCCAATGATGAGGAACAGCTCATACATGAACTGCACGCCACTTGTCTCCGTCTCAGACCTGTACTGCAGAGGATTGCTGCTTGCAATGCTAACACTGATCTCGGTAGGTATTTTTTTCTTTAGTAATTATTCGGTTAGTAAGTAACTTGGCCCATTTGATGGCACTTTAATCTATTAAATCTCACCTAACAAGGTGTAATATGCTGGCAACCCTGACTGGACTTAAGAATTCCTTATTTACTACTAAAAAAATATACATTATTTCAAAGTGATCTCCTATATGCTTGAAGAGTTATATAATACATTTCTACACACTATAATTTTTCCTTCCTTCTAGAAGTTTCTATTTCAGTAGTAATTTGAATGAGCAATATAATTTTCCAGTAGGACTGGTCAGAAGTGCAAGAGGATTTCCCAACGCTAAAAAAAGGACTGGTCAGAAGTAGATTGATTAGTGCATCTTCTGGTTTCTTTGCTCCAATTTAGTCAAAACTGCCCCTTTTTGTAGGAAATTTAGGAAAACATTAAATCACAAACGAGCAATACTCTTGGTGTTAAATGTATTCTTTTAAAATAAATTTATTATCTCTTTCAGAGGACATACTACATGCGAGTGACGTTTTAGATGAAGTCTTTGAAAAATATAATACATTTGTAGCAGAAAGAAGGAGTAAAGATAAAAAACCAAACATTGATCCGAAAACAAGAAATAGCGACGCTCTACTAGATTTAGTTGAAGATGGAGCGGCCTCTGTAAATGTAGAGCCAAAAGTAAATGAAGTTAACCATACAGTTACTAAAAATAATGTTATAGACGACTTGGGAGACATTTTTTCAGCAGAAACTGCTTCGAGTAGTTTTGCTGAACCTCTAAAACCAGTTAACTTAAGGCCTAATGGTAAGAATAGTTTTATTTCTTGAATTCAATAACAGCCAATGTCTATTAAGGTTTCAATAGAAAATATAGAAAATTTTAGTTGTTGAGTTTTATGAAACGAATTCTATAATAAATATTAAACAAACGAATTACAGTCTATTTTGTTATACATAAATTGACAGGTTTGCAGGGCTTTTATCATTGCAAAGATTGTGACCACCCAAAGCCTACTTGAACTTAGGTTCTTCACCTTATCGAAGCCTAAAATATAATTTCCCAGCACTGTGCTAGGGTCCATCCACACCATGTATACAGCATGGATGTTTTTGTCGCTCAATAGCATAATGTACAAATAAAAAACAAGGCTTAGCTGAGTTGTAACATTCCACTTAAAAACATCACAGAAAAAGTCCCAGAAACATTCACATTCCCCACTCCATAGTTAACCTCAATTTGTCTCTAAACTAATTTAGTTTTGAAAAATCCTCATACATTGTTAACTGATGGGATTATAACGTTTGTTGTCCCAGATGATGACGATATATTGAGTGACACATGTAAAGCGGAGGGTTGGAATGAATTGGACACACTCGGTGAACAACTTATGAAACAATCACTTCCTGAAAATTTGAAAAGACTTGACAACTTTAAAAGGTAATTAATTCTATTTACTATAAATCGTCCTGTTTAATATGGTTTTTTTTTTCATCAAAAAATTAACGATAAGCTTTTAACAAATAAAAATATGCATTTGTATCAGATTTACTTTATTATAATGTTATTTATACAGATGACGTGTGTAAACGCAAATTCCTGTAATGTTATCCACAAACTCAGTTAAGTTTTTAGGCTTTACGTTAAACTCTAAAGTTTAGAGTGTACGCCTATGAGTAGAGTCTAAAATGCAAGTTTTTATGTTTCTTTTGCAAATAGGTAAAATCTTTACATTTGGGCTACAGTCTCGTAGAAGGGCCTTCGACAAAATTCGATAATATCATCTACGCCACTGCTAGAACAACTTATGCAAAAATAATACAGAACATTATAATTTTTTTTCAGTAAACCTACGAAGAAAATTCCAATGAACGCCTTAGACAAAGTGTCGCCGAAACACGAAGTACAACAAAATAATGGAGTGCTCTTCGACTTGGATTTCTTTACTAAAAAACCCGAAGAAACTAAAGTGACAAAAGAACAGCCTCCTAATCCTAAACCTGTTACACCGAACGATGATGTCATGGTGGATATAAGTATAGATGTTCCGAAAGCGTCCAATCGAGTGAACCACACAAATTCAAGTCAAGACAACACACTCGATAGGATTTTGGATTTAGACATAGAAAAACCCAATAAAAACTCCAAATGTGATAATAATGTAGTCAAAAAAAGTGATTCGAACAACGGAAGAAATGCTCAGAGTAGTGATGTGAAACCTCTGAACGATTTAAATGTGACTATCGAGAGTGTGCATCCGAGTAAAGTGCCTCCGATGACAGTGTTCGATGAGGGAGGCGTCACAGTAGTGTTGCACTTTTGCAAGGACAAACCACGACCGGACGTGAATGTCGTTGTCATATCGACCACAAGTAAAAACAGTTCTCCAATTGAGGATTTCAAGTTTCAATGTGTCGTGCCAAAGGTGAGCATTCCTTTACTAACTGTTTTATTGTTTTAAAAAGTTTTTATTTAATTACCTTGTGTTTACAAAATTGCATATTATGTGTTAATTAGTCCAAATTTTGCACACTATGTAATTTGGTTCAAATATTGCATTTCGTGTAATTTAGTCCAAACTTTGCACATTGTGTGTAAATTCCAAATTTTGCACATTATGTAATTAGGTTCAAATATTGCATGACGTGTAATTTAGTCCAAATTTTGCACATTGTGTGTAATTAGTCCAAACTTTGCACATTGTGTGTAAAGTCCAAATTTTGCACACTATGTAATTTGGTTCAAATATTGCATATCGTGTAATTTAGTCCAAATTTTGCACGTTGTGTATAATTAGTCCAAACTTTGCACATTGTGTGTAATTAGTTCAAATTTTGTACATTGTTTTTAAATAGTCCAAACTTTGCACATTGTGTGTAAAGTCCAAATTTTGCACAGTTTGTAATTAGTCCAAATTTTGCACATCGTGTGTAATTTGGTCCAATCTACCCAAGATTGATTATAAGTTTCTAACAGAAGTCTAGGTCAACCAATCTGATGGGTGGCGTTGCATTCGGGTTACAGACTGTATTAGCATCCAACTGATGGCGCCATGTTTAGTTTTTAAGAGTAAATCGATTCAAACCAATTTACCAACAGAAAAACTATAATATGTATATATAATAATTCTTATAAATTAACTTTCAGGGTTGCAAAGTGCGCCTGCTAGGATCGTCTGGTACGTCCCTCCCCCCTTACAACCCGTTCCTTCCGCCTCCGGCCCTCACGCAGGTGATGCTACTGGCTTGTCCTCCCAACTCTCAACCCCACCTTAAGTTCCTCCTCACATACACCTGCAACGACGACACCTGCTCCGAGATAGGTGAGATCGAGAGGTTACCACTCCAAGACATATAAACGGTGATTGAACATTATTTCTGTGGGATTTATAGTGTGTCTAACTAAACAAACTTGTCTAAAGTAGTAAACAAACTTGACGTACAACAAATCGTGAACTAGTGAAATGAAATCCAATATAAAGTAAAAACGTGAAGATAATATGAAAATTATTAAGTAACGAAAAATGAACGAAAAGTGTCGTTTATTTACTAATTAAGACAAGACGTATGTTTAGTTTAGACACACCAAATATGCGTTCACGTTTGAAGACATTGGAAATTTTTAAACTTGTTTGCAATTTTAAGTATTTACATTTTTTTTGTTTTTGAAAAACTAGTAACTGACGTCACAAATGTCTCCTATATCCTAAGTGTTCATGTGTACACTGTACAGTACAGGTACAAGATGAAAATGTCAAGTTTACATTTACTTCTCTTATTTCTGAAATGTAGAACATCTCTAGAGTACTAACTAAAAATATCACTAATTTTGGACAGTTTTGGATCTGATCGATCTGAAGTACCTAGAGTCTATATTCTATATATAGAAAATTTTATAGATTATATACCTTAGATCCAAAAATTTCACTGTTTGTGCAATGTCTGCTTTTGGTAAATATATATATAAGTGATACTTATATTGATTTTACTTAAAACGCAAGTGCTTTGAAACAATGTCGGCACGAACAAGGATATGTTTTTTTTTTAAAGAAGAATAAATGCCAATGATAGGTTATAGGTTAAAAAATGGCCACTGAGTTTTGGTGAGCGAGGCATTTTGAGGAAATGTCAAAACGAATCTCAGTTTTTGTATGGAAACTTGAAAATTTCTAAACATTCCCGTTATATTTTTGAAAATAAAAGTGATAGATAATGCAGATCTGCAAATTAGTATTCCATTAAGAGAATATAAAACAAAAGTATTATTAAAGCGAACAAAGTGTTTGTATTATTTATGGATATATTAAGCTTTATGCTTTTTAGATGTATTCCGCTATAAAAAAAACAATACACCAATTACGAGAAAGTATGTGTACGTATTTGTTTATGATGAAATAAATAAGAATTACTATGAAATATTATTGATTTAATTAATATACTTATTATAATAGGTTAGGTACTACAATAGTCTGAAATTACCAAGAATTTTGTTTTTTCGATATTGCACCCAAAAACAAGTATAATATATGCTTTTAAAAATTAAGGTGCATTCATATGAAAGCACTATTAATTTTTTTACTTATATAATTATATTGATAAATAATTTATGAAGCAATTTTCTAAAAAAAATATAACTACATAATATGTGACTGCAAGTCAAAAAAGTTGCGCAAGTAGATATATCATTAGACATGCTTTGAAATGTTGATTTTTGTTATTTTTAATTCTAGTCGAAAATTATTTACAATAATATTTTTATATATTATGACATTCCAAATATTTAATGTGTACTTAGATTTTGACTTAATTTTTAATTTCAATTAATATATCATTTTTCGCTCTAAGTTTAAGTTGATAAAATGTTTTAACAACATTAAAAAAAAAATGACATTTATTTGCATTTATTTATTTTCTTATTCTAATTATTTGTGCAATATCATTTAAAATGGTAATAATAAATGCGATAAGTTTGTAATTTGTATTTTTAAAGTTGCACATGAATTACAGTCAGTTTTGGATTACAAAGTTTTCTTAGTTCGATCTCATAAAACTTTTTTTTTTGTAAAATATAATATAAATATAGAAATTTTCTATTGCTTACAAGATTTAATATAAATAATAACATCAATAGAAATAGGGGAAAATAATATTCGCTTATTGTAATTCCGATACTGCCTGTAATTTATAGGCATATTAATAGTGATTAAAACTTTAATGTATATAATTGGTGTTTTATTTAATCAAATACCTGTTAAAGTACACACACACAATTTTTTCTTCTTCAACCGTATTTGTTATTTATAAATTTGTTGTTCCCTGTTGGAAAATAGATAATAATTCAGGTTTCTAATTTTCCAAACTATGGGAGAGTTAAATTAAAAAAATCAATGTGTAGTAAATCAAAAGTTGAAAAAAATAAAATTTTCATACCTAAACATGACTTGTTAGAGTTGTCCATATTACAATATGATTTTAATAGATACAATGAGAAATTTTAACCCTTCAACTGCCAGTCGGATTTATCCGACAATTATTTTCGTGTCAATTTCGCCAGAGCCGTATATATGCGACAAAGTCCTCTACTTGTATGATGTTTATTTTTAAATCATTGTTTTCTCTTAAAAAAAGTCCATGTCCCGGAAGGAACTCTGAAGAAAAATGCACACAATAGGGACTTGAAATTATAAGAAATTAACATTAATTAAATTACATAACTACATATTATAACAGTCCTCCGCCGCGTCTGTCTGTTCGCGATAAACTCAAAAACTACTGCACCGATTTTCATATTGTTTTCACCAATGAATTTCCAAATAGTATAAATATAGTAAAAAAGGTCACTAGCAAATGTTGAAAGAATTACCTCAAAAAAAAAAAGAGTCCAAATTTTGAAGTTTAAAGGAAAAACATTCATTTTACTAAATTACTTTAATTATGTTATACAAAATATTAACACTTTACCTTATCCACATACTCATTTACATAGTAAATGCATTGAACACAACAAAAGAGGTATTTACCGTATTTACAAAAAATATAATTAAAAGGAATCCTGTTTTAAATTTACATTCTTTATATAAGGCAAATCTTATTTAAAAAATTATTATAAATTAAAATTAATTTGTTAATAAATGCCAAACTTTGCTCAACATTAAATCAGATTTCATCCAAACATTAATTTTCCCTATGTCATACCTATGTCACAATTATTTCAATGTCCACAGCAATAGTCAATAAAACCTCATCTGCATTAGGATAGTCAGTAAATTCATTATTATTATTAATTTATTGATGTTGAATTATATTTTTCTGGATACAAAGTCGTGCATGGAAATGGAAATAAGTATTTTTATCACAAAATATATAAAAAAAAAAATTAACTTGAATTTGCTTTTTGATAGATAAAAATTCTTATTTGCATTTCGTTAAAATTTTCCATTCTGACTACTCCATTTTTTCAGCTCAATTCAGCGTTTGTCCATATAAAACACTTGTTTTTTTGATGTTGAAGTCGGTAGACAGGTCGACGGTCCATTTGATGGTATGTGGCTACCGTCGCCTAAAACATTGCATCACGAGTGGTGCAAAATTATTAACGCGGATCCGCGTTCCGACACGAGTGGTGCAAAATTATTAACGCGGATCCGCGTTCCGACACATGTGGGGGAAAATTAAAAACGCGGATCCGCGTTGCGGCACACGAGTGGTGCAAAATTATTAACGCGGATCCGCGTTCCGACACACGAGTGGTGCAAAATTATTAACGCGGATCCGCGTTGCGGCACACGAGTGGTGCAAAATTATTAACGCGGATCCGCGTTCCGACACACGAGTGGTGCAAAATTATTAACGCGGATCCGCGTTGCGGCACACGAGTGGTGCAAAATTATTAACGCGGATCCGCGTTCCGACACACGAGTGGTGCAAAATTATTAACGCGGGTCCAGTTCCGGTATATGATGAGTTAATGTAGTCACTTTCTTATATGTATAATTTTATCTTCTCTAATAGCAGATGAGGTTTGTGAATCAGTCGAATTCGGCTTTTTCAAGCCGCCTGGTCCCTGAAAGCCAGCGCGGTAATCGGCTTTTGGTGGCCGCAGTATTCTCTCTCGAGGGTACCGTTCTCGAGGTTCCACAGGCGAGCATAACTGTCTGAAGAACCTGAAAAATGCAGTTAGAACTTCATATAAACCGGTTTTTCTATGTAAGAAAAGCTCAATAAATGTTGAGCTGAATAAATCTGTAGCTGAGAGGTAAAGGATCTTATGTTTTTTAAAACTGGACTGGTTGACGGACCAATGAATAGTTTGAAGTTTTTTACATGTAAGAAAGAAAGTCTATGAAAAAACATTATATAAAGAATACATCATACATTGTTTATTCTTATTAAAAAATTTAATACTTAATAGACTTTTAGACAATTTAAGAAGAATTGAGATAATGAAACATTTTATTTTCCAATACCTCTAATCTAACGAAATACTGCAAGTGGAACGAATAAGTTCGCTCGGCGCTAGGTATATGGTATATGGCGTTAGCTGTATTATAATACAAAAAAAACTACCTAAAACGAATTTTCTCGAAGATAAGACCCTGACAGATCGATTTCTAGACCTAAAAAACCCTTAACCCTAGATTTTCGTCCAAATCGTTAGAGCCGTTTGGTATTACAAATTTTGATTTGTACCTGTGAAGAGATATCGGGAGTCGATGGTGAAGGCGGCGTCCCACACCCAGCGCTGCGTGTCGTGCCTCAGCTCGCGCATCTTCGTCCAGTCGCTGGTGCGCCACACGGCCGCCGAGCAGTCGCCGGACGTCGTCACCAGCATGCTAGCAGTAACATTGTGACAGTATTATGACAAGCGCAGCGCTCTAGTGCCACCAAAAAGAGAATGTACTGACGTGGAGTCCGGGCTGAAGTGGCAGCGCAGCGCGTACTTCTGGTGAGCGCGCAGATGTCGACGCGGGACAGGCCTCGGCGGTTGTCCGCCGAGCGCCCACACGTAGCAGTTGCCCTTGTTGTTCACCGCCGCCATCATCTTGCCCTCCGGGTCTATGGCTATGTCCTGGATGGACGCTTCCGCTTCCGGAATCTAAACATTGATCCCATTGAAAACACAAAATGTAAACAAGCTATATCTATAAACTAGCCGGTGCCCGCGTTCAAAATGTTATATAGCCCAGAGCCCTCTCGCGGTGAGTAGCCGACTTGTTGAGTCAAAGTTGTTTGTCTTAATAGTTCTGCCACTGAACGATAGATGGCGTTAATCTAAATAAGGTTAAAAAATTTATTTTTTTTAGCCTTTTAGGTTACACTAAATAGCCTAATACCTTCCTCGATAAATGGACTATCCAACACAAAAAGAATTTTTCAATTCAAACCAGTAGTTCCTGAGATTAGCGCATACAAACAAACAAACTTTTCAGCTTTATATATTGGTATAGATTAATAACAAACATCCAATTATTAGATGTTGCAGCGTCAGGTCAAGGTTACTATGTGATGGAAATACCGCTAATACTAAAAATAAAAGAATAATCTATTTAACTTAAGAAGTATTTTAATTAGTGGAATGTGATTTATTTATTAATTATAGAGATTCAGCAGGCTGAGACCTTGCCATTTAGTTGTAACAGATCCTATATATATTTATAACCGAAGTGTTTATATCCTACTGTCACAGTACAGCCTAGCAAAGCCAGTGAGTTGAATGAAAGTTACAAAAGTCTTACAAGTTGTTCGTTCTGATCGGTTCTTAGGTCCCACATGTGAATGATCCCACTCTGGTCGCCCACCATGATCTGCGTCTGGTCAGGATGGAGCACCACGGCGTTCACTGGTGCCGGGACTTGAAATATCCTCTGACATTGGAATTGTTTACCTGCTCTGAAATTTTATTCAACAATTCCATTTCTATACACAATTATAATTATATAAAAATAAGAATAACAATGTATTTTACTCACCTTAAATCCCATATCCTCGCTGTGCAATCCTCACCACCTGTGTACATCCAATTCCCATCCTCCTAAGAGGATAAACATTATTGTGTTGTGTTATTTTATTTTCAACTAGCTCCTGCTCGCGACTTCGCCCGCGCAACTTTGTAAATTATATACTAAAACCTTCCTCGAGAACCACTCTATCCATTGGTTAAAACAGCATGAAAATCGGTGTAGTAGTTTTCGAGTTAATTGCGAACAGACAGACGCGGCGGAGGACTTTATTTTATAATATGTAAGGATGTCACCATTATGAGAGCATTTATGGTTATAGGATAAATGCAGGCTTAGTAGGTGTTTTTAAAATATTTTTTAATGATTCTTACTTGAAATCCAACTCTGCTAACATTTTTTGTGACTCCTTCGTAATTCATTACTGGATCTGGATTGGCACTGGCCAAGTCGTACATGCGAATGTGTTGGTACCCACATGCGGCAACCATTTGGCCATTCGGAGTAATTTCTAGCCCATTTACTTGCTGGAATTTGTTAAAACATTTATTTTTATTACGATAACTGCAATACTTTTTAGAGGAAATTCCTTGAGACATTTATTACAAAAAAATAGCTATTGTCAACAGTCCAGTTAGGTAGAGCCAACTTCGAGAGCTCCGATGGGCAGCATTCGGGAAGCTCCGAGACATCTTCTCGTCCAAAATTCCTCAGTGTCTCAAGACAAGTCTTTGACCAATGTGTGTTGCCAGTATTGACATATGGCGCTGATATGTGATCTCTAACTATGGGCCGCGTAAGGAAACTCAATGTCGCTCAACTAGCTATGGAAAGGGCTATGAAAAGAATTCGGCAATCGAATTCGGAAAAGGTACGATGCGGCGGGGCTAATAGGTATACAACTTGCTTCAATTTTTAAATGCGTAATATAAATGTAGGGTATGTACAAATAAAAAATAATAATAAAGAAAATTACGAACTGATTCAGGGTGCTGCATAGTGCGCAAGCAAACACCGCTATGAGCCTGCCATAACTTGATGGTATGGTCGTATCCTCCAGTCACTAAGATCACTTGTGATCCAGGTCCTCCACTAGCACCAGCAGCGTCACCAGCCATCACTTCAATTAATATTTTTAAAGGGGTCGCGCAATGGAACTGAAAAATAATAAAAATTATGGGTATACCGAAAAATTTAATAAAAATTAAGAAAATAAATTAATAAACGGTAAAGAGCGATGGTAACTAATAACCTGATGGTGGTTCAATTAGTAAATAAAATTTTAACTTGATAATTTTCCTTTGGCGCACAAATTCTATTTATTATTTTTGTAAGTTTTGTTTGCAACTTTGCTTGCTTGTATTGTATTGTTCAGGCATGTTATACCACAGGTCACTCAACTCATACAACAAAACATAGTTAGTCTGTCAGAAAAGTGTTGAAATTAAAAAGTGGCAATATTGTTGTGTTGTCTCGTTCTAACCATTTAACGATGTAGTTGCTAAGAAAAAGACAACACCACAGTATTGCCACTTTTTAATTTCAACACTTCTGACAGATTATAGTACGCAGTCTGTGGTCTGTCTGCACCACAGATCTTATTTAAAATTAATTCTGAGACAAATTATTTATATACATACCTACCTAATTATAGGTATGTAGCTGCCATAAAACTTATGGTTATACTAGAGTTTGTCGCCACCGACCGCCGTATAAACTGATTATCTAGCTAGATTAAAAAAAACAACTACCAGTTAGGCAGAAACCTTATCGGATTTTACTCAAATTATTCAAAATAAACTTCATAATCTTGAACTTTGATTTAGGCACTACAAAATTACCTATAGTGTCTTTATTTGATACAGCTAGGGAGGGCTCCAATATTTTGGACGTTATTTAGGTTTTTGTTTCCTACTCGCTTCATTTGTGACCTCCGTTTAGTATTAATGTTTTCTTGTACACAGCGTAATGTACAAAATTACCAAATTAATATTTAAAAAAAAATCCTACAGGTGGTTCTTTGCTCTGTGGTACAGTAGATTACATTGATAATCTCTATACTCTATACCTGTATAGAGATTATCAATCAATATTATCAAATCAATTATCATTTCATTCATAACCTTAAACAAACCTGTCGTCTTGGTATGAATAATTGAATGAAATGAGAAGAAAGAATGGGATATTGGTGTAACGAACGAGTAATTATAATTTAAAAATAGATAGTCCACCTAATCATCTATCTGGATTAAAATAACCTTGCAAGCAATTTTGTCACACCCTTACACCACCCATTTTTTCGATGACACCACCTGTCAATCAATACATCTTGATACTGCTCAGCAGATTATTAATCTGAAACATACTGCTTGTTATTTATCTGGGATCAATACCGTAAAATAAGAATAACACCTAACGCAGCTTTAGATGCCTACTTATCAAAAAAAGCTACAATTTTAACATTCCTCCAGTTTTTACTATACATTCAGTATCTAGAAAAATCAGTTTATAGCTCAGATAATTTTGTTAGGTACTCGCTGACAACCATACATACTCATTTCAATAAATTTTTCAGGACACTTGCAATATTTATGTGGACTATATAATATAACGGTAAACTATACTATCTTAATTTTAGGTTTTTCCATAAGTACCTAGCTTATAAAAATATATTGAAATAAGTAGCTAGGTGATTTGTCTATTTTAATTTAGACACAAGAAGAAAAGGATAAAGGGTGCAATGCAATGAATAGACAACGTTATAAGAAATTACTTTATTGAACATGTAAATTCCATTGACATGAGGAATGCTAATTCTCATTTACAAATTAACACAAATGTAAAACTTGAGACATTACATCGAAAACCTACCTATTACGTTAAACTAACTAAAATACAACATACATGTCGGTCTAAATTAATATTTCAAATTGCCATTCGAGGGCCAACCGACCCTATTATAGTCTTAGCTAAAGTTTGGTACACACGTATTAGCATTGAAATTTACAATTATGAAGAGGTAGGTTCATTTATTTAACAATATTTGTCACATACTTCTTCGTGAGTCTCTAAATTTTACAACTTTTGTATAGTTAAACCAAAACTCCCATGTCAAATGTATACACACGCATAAATCAAACTTATTCATTACACTGTAAAATATTATGGCATTACTAATAAAAGCGCAGCTATAACAAACACAAGTTCACTGTCGAATACGGACTATGAAGACATACAAGTTTTGATAGAACCACTTTTCAAGACCAAAGTGAGCATCCATTTAGTCACAGCGACATTAACAAGGGAGGGCTAACTGTACAATTCCCAAGTATATTGTATACCATACTGCTAACACTTAATATTATTATTTTTTTGAGGCTCAGAGGATACCCCGGCCGAGGAGGCTTTCCAAATGCTGCAACATGGAAAATCGTTACACCAAATTTTATCGGCATCAAGAGAATCAATCCAGCGGTAAAATTGTGTTTAGTTTAAAAAAATAATAATTAATTACTGTTTAAAAAAAGATTAAAAAGAGTGTGCAGACTTTGGAAATACTCCCAAATTTATTAATTGTAATAAATTAAGTCAAAGTAAATTATTCAATATGAACAGATGTCTTAACGGCAGGGAGATCATTCGCTTTCCTCCTCCTCCTCATCATCATCGCCTTCGTCGTCCGACTCTTCCTTCTTCTTCTTGGATTTCTGGAGGTAAATTGGATAAATGTAAAACTAGTCGATTGCATAGATGTAAAACTTAAAATTGCGTAAATGTAAAACTGCATGTAGAGTTTGCTTTGTGGAAGAAGTCCCATTGCAAACAGCGGAACTAAATAATAAATTAGTTACTTGAAGCCAGCAAAAAATTAAATTACTTATAATTAGAACAATTTTCAAGTAGAATTCGGTAAGTTCTGTGAGAAAGACAAGACAGTGCTGCAATTAGCTGACTTATTTTATGAAAAGCAGTCTAAACTGCATTCAAACTTCTAGGGAATGAAATAACTGGTACCTCTTTTGTTTGTAAGTAATGATTCGGGTAATATCCCGCTATCAAATTTATGATTTTCTTAAGAAACCGACTCATGGAATGAAATGATTTCCTAACACCCAACAACTATTACTTGTTTGTTTCAATACTTACCCCCCCTGGTGTTGCTTGTGTCCTTTGGCGACAAGTAGCCACTTACCATTGGACCATCAACCTGTCTGCCATCATTAATTACATATAATATTATAATAAAAACTTACAGGAGGTGATTTCTTGGCCTTCTTTCCCCTCTTCTGTGCCTTCTTTCCGCCACCACCCTCGCCGCCGCCTCCATTGGCGTTGTATGACTCTAGGTCCTTTGTGTATTGTTCTTTCGCTTTAGCGGCTTTCTCCTCCCACACCTGAATTAAATTGGAAATTAAACAATATGCAAAGATAAAGAAACAAAGGAATTATATAAAAAGCTACTTACACTCTTATCCTTCATTGATCTCCAGATCTCGCCACCCTTTTTGGCAATTTCGGTCACCTTAAGGCCAGGGTTATCCGCCTTGATTTGTTCTCTTGCATTATTGAGCCACAGCATATACGCTGACATAGGACGCTTAGGCTTATCCGTCATTTTAACTTTTTTCCTGTAATAGAGTAACACGAGTCAAATATCGTATTAAACGAGCCAGAAATATGCCGTCCAGTACGGCAACAGGTTATGTGAGCCACGCTTTTCTGTATTTGGGAGCTAGCCTCGGCTTTGCTTCGACGAGACACATTGCAAGTAAATGTATGGGCGGCTTTTGGCGGGAAAGGCGTTCATACGACATAATGACAAAAATAAACACAAAGGAACATTAAAAATCAATAATTTAGCATTAAATTAACAAGAAACACGATTTTATAACGTGTTTAATAGTAAAAATCATCAAAAATAGATAACGCCCCATATAACGAGTTCAGTGGCCTAGGCTTGGGTAGAGCCATTTTGTTTTCACGTATTGTGTTGAAAATACGCAATAACTATAATTGACATCATTACCAAATAATCCCTCAATTATCTAACTAAAAGTCGTGGAAGAACTGTTCCAGTCCTTCAATGCAAAAGATACGAGAAATTAATTATTTAAAATAAGGCGTCCTTCCTTCAGACCCACGCTTACTAAGGAAAGTACGACGAAGCTATAGCCATATTTGAAACAGAATTCCAACGTGGAATTGAATCGAATTGTACAAATTGCCTACTAAAAAACACAACTAAACTCTTTTAAACACTGTATTTTAAAATGATAATGCAAAGACTCACCTTATGGCAAAAATTTTGAAATTATTTTTGAACTGGTGCACAACCAAAGTGTAGACAGTACAGAGCCAGAAGAAAATGTATGAAGCTCGAAGCAATGTTCCCAGATCAAGGCTAGCTTGGGCGCCTCGCGTCGGTACGAAAACGCCATCTATCTTCGCTGTGATTGGTCGGCGGTTCCAATGCTACCATCCTAACAAATATAGTGATGCTTTGTCGTACTACGTATATCCGTGAATAGTCAGTATCAGAATTTAACAGATTTAAACTCTATTACTAGCGGTTAGAGCATATTTTCTATTATTCACAAGGCTTTCATACATTTTGTTCTGAAATGATTTTAATAATTATTTTGATGAAATAGGCCAAAAATATGCGTTTTTTCAAAGATTTATACACTTCGGCATATGGAGATTTTTTTATACATTTATTCAAAACATGTTCCATAAAGAAGTATGTCAAACGGAGGCCTATTCCACCGAAGTTCCTATTGTTTGCTTCCCATACCAAAATTGCTCGCGCCTTGTTTTAAATGGCGCCAACGTTTATTTTGAAAACCTAAAAGCGCGGTAAAGGCAAGCGAGAAAGGGATGCCAATAAAACATAGCATTTGATTGAATGGCGGACGCGTTTGTTTACGAGTTGGTTTGTAGTGAAAATTCACGAAATAGATTTTATTCCAAAGTAATAAGGGTCTTGTACTGATTGATTTCTATTCACACGAACATAAAACACATTATTCAAAAAGTTAGATCATGTTTAGTTTACACCATGTTTTTATTACTTTTCCTTGATGCATAGGTTTGTAAATAATAATAGTAAATATTATTGTCATGATTTAAATTAAGATAATTCATTTATATTGCATTTTTATTAGGTAATTTATTTATTAAAAATTGAATTTACCAATTATTTTAAGGTGTGTAGTAAGTAGGGACTAGGGAGATCTGATAAGTGATATCTCACGTAGGGTTTCATAGGGAGATATTTTTTTCTTATTCCTAAATAATTCTCAATTTTTAGGTAGGTTTATTCCATGAAATATGTTAGGCCTTACCAACCTAGGTAGGTATTATATTATACGTAGGTACCCGATGGTTTTATTTATTAAATTTTTAAAACAGAAAAGTCAGCGCTACAAAAAAAGGACATAGGGTTCCTTTTCCTTGCATTCAGAAAAAAAGTAGGTACTGTTCCCGAGTACCTACTAAACATATAAAAAATCCACGCCTGACCGAAATATATTAGAAATAAAGTTTAATTAAATTTATTGCCTATATAGGTACTTATTTTTTTCAGGCGATCTTTCTATTAGTGAAAACAGTATTAAAATCTGTTAGGTGATTTAGAAGATGTAACTAATCTAGGTTAGGTGCTCTAGGCATCTCCTTAGGTGCGAAGTTGACGAAGTTAGCGAAGAAACAAAAGTAACGGCCCGTGTTCGTCTACGCACGGAATTGAAATTTTTAGAAAATCCATTTCTTAGCGGATGCCTACTATTCTTAACTTTATAAAATAAAAATATGTTCCAAATTTAAGCTTTCTAGACTTAAGTATACTTAGTAGTTTTTACTGTGCGTTAGTCAGGCATGACTAACGATTTTATAAGTTTAGATTACCTAAGTATGTAAAATATTTAGTTCCTGTGAAGTTTGGTAGCGATCGGACGTGGGCGAAGCCGGGAGCGGGTCTCTAGTAAAATATAACATTAGAAATATCTGCTAAAATTAGACTATTAGTAACTATTTAAAGATTCTATTGTATGTCTATCTTATCTAACAACGTAGGGGAACATGATTTCGTTCAATAATCTTGTGGGGTTAATCGATATGACAACGATGTGACTTACTTATTTCCTTAGGGGCTATTCGTCGAAAGAAAGACTCCCTTCGTCGAAAGATTATAATCGTTCTCACGGAAAAAAATTGCACTTAGGTAATCTGTTGTTATATTTCATAATCTAATATACTCGTAGTATATAATTTTTAACAAAAAAAAGATGAGACTTCCTACCATTTTCGAAGGTTCCCCTCGATTTCTCTGGGATGCCACCATCAGATCCTTGTTTTCTTATCATGGTACCACCCTTGGGATATCTTCTTTCCAACAAAAAAAAGAATCATCAAAAGAGGTTCATAAACGACGAAGTTATTTGCGAACACATATAAAAATAGGTATATATATATACGGTCGAATAGAGAACTTCCTCCTTTTTTGAAGTCGATTAAAAAGGCGATGTGTGTGTACCTATGTATGTACCTAGGTATATACCTATGTTCCCTATGGACTCCATAACCGCTGAACTGATTTTGATGAAACTTTCAGACAATCTTCAAAATCATATTATAGACCAGCGGATAATCCTGTGAAGTTTGGTAGCG
The DNA here is from genome assembly GCA_945859745.1 of Synanthedon formicaeformis. Lineage (NCBI taxonomy): Eukaryota > Metazoa > Arthropoda > Insecta > Lepidoptera > Sesiidae > Synanthedon > Synanthedon formicaeformis. The sequence continues at coordinate 8,816,322 of OX243965.1, forward strand.
ATCGGATGCGGACGAAGTCGCACGCAAAACCTAGATATAAATAAAGAAAATGATAATAAATAATTTATGTCATGGGAACTATATGTTATGTTAGAAGATAAGTGCGAAGACGGGAGCGGGTCGCTATAGACCTTACATATTATAAAACAAAGTCCTCCGCCGCGTCTGTCTGTTTGTTCGTGATAAACTCAAAAACTACTGCGCCGATTTTCACGCTGTTTTCACCAATGGATAGAGTAGTTCTCGAGGAAGGTTTTAGTATATAAGTTACAAAGTTACGCGGGCGAAGTTGCGGGCAGCAGCTAGTTAAATATAAAATTCTACTTAATTTTATTTCAGTTTATTAGCAAGTTCGTTTTACTTTCCAACACAGTTTATGGCTGCAAAATTATTAGGTATATTATTATCATTACATTTGCAATTACCACCGTTTCGGAATGCTGATTATATGAGGAAGAAACTTGCAAGAAACCTCATTAGATACCAATAATCGTACTAACACTAATATACCTAATGCAATGCTATTTTCTTGATCATTTTAAAAGATTTTTCCTGATTCTTTCGGTACTTAAAAGTATACTTACTTTATATTGCCATTTAATTTATGTAGGTATTTACTGCATATACTTATAAGTATACCTTACTCTCAGATTATTAAAACCTTACTCTGTTTTAATAATCTGAGACCTTACTGAAGATAGTAGTTATCTCGTAAAGTTTTCATTATACCTATCGACTTACCCATCCGTAGTTGTAAGCGGTACCTACATCTACTTAATATACTTAATATAAGCAAAGATGCTTATAAAAAAACTTTTAATGTTTTAATTATTTTTTTAATATTTGCGAAAAGAATATGTAAGACAAGACTTAATATTATCTTATTTATTATCTCAAAAAAAATTTGGATGTAAAATGCACTAACTACCGTTAGATTCCATTTTTGCAGGAAAAAAATAGTATTAATTTATTATTGCTTCTATTAATATTTAGGTAGTTTAATAAGTTTTTATTAATTACTATTTTATAAAATAGTAATAAAAATGCATGTTTTACTAAGACTAAGAACAAACGGGATAGTTTAAAAATTTTGCTTTTTTTAGGCAAAGTTTATATGGAAATCTCAGATGCAAATACTTTGCAAGCACAAACTTTGTTGCAAATTGTTAAATGGTCTACGAGTGGTCAATATTTTGTTTGTCACCGGCTAAGGATAGATACCTACTTCTTTATGAGTGTCCCAGACGTCGAATTCAGTCAAGGCGCAGGTAAATTTTCGATTATTTCAATAATAAAGGCTCAGATTATCTGTTTTAATAATCTGAGAATAAAGGAATCAATGCTGAGAGAAACAGATAAATTATAATATTAACGCGTTAGGTACTATCGTTTTATTTTAAAGATATATATTCATGTTTAACACATAAAGCTTTGCCCCTAGCGGGATTCGAACCTAGGGCTCAGAGCTAGGGTTACTAACCACCAAACGTGTCGTCAAAGTTATTGGTAGCATGTCACCTGTTGTACATAGTAGGTACCTAAACAGTTTCATGAAAATTTTCCAGTTTTCTGCAAATATTTTCCATTACCTCATCGATCTAAGTAACGTATAGTCCCCTATAGTAGATAGGTATTTTTTTTTTTTTTACTAGATCAAGGCAGCACTTATCATAAGCTTAGGTATATCAGATTTATGTAATTATCCTCGTTAATCTTGACGAAGCCTATACGTGACTTTTGTAATGTATTGTAAGCACGAGAGTTTATACTTATGAGTTATTTATACATTGTACGAAATTCTTGTAACTCCATTGTTATTTTAAAATAGAAGTAAGTTTTGCTAAGTTACGTTAAGTTAACAATTAGCAAAAAAGGAAAAAAGTACCCTTAAATTATTTATGTATACCTAGGCTAGGTGTAGGTATACATAATTATGCCCCTTTAATTGAATAGTAGCTAAGTTCTGTTTTTAGGAATTTCCAAAATTCGACCATAAAAAAGAAAGCCTTAGAAGGTGCAAAAAATTAACTGTTCCTTTATTTATTTAATTTCGTGATGACAAAAAGCTCGTAACATTTTCTTAATTATTATTTATTTTAATTCAGAAACTATAAGAAATTTATTAAATAATACTTTAGTTTTTTATTAACTAAATATAATACCAAGAGATGAAGAGACCGTTTACTGTAGGTAACGACTCCGAATACAACAAAAAAGAGATGCGAAAGCGTCCTTCCTATTAATGTACACCGCACTTTTTTCCTACGAAGGGTTTGCTTTGTAATGGGTGGTAATGGCATGGGGTAGTAGTAGGTATAAGCGAGGGTGACAAAGCTTTTGAAATTTTGAATGCTGCTCGAGTTTTGAGTTGCGGTAGTTTACGGAACCGTTACACATTACTTCACTACATATTATAAAACAATGTCCTCCGCCGCGTCTGTCTGTTCGCGATAAACTCAAAAACTACTGCACCGATTTTCATGTTGTTTTCACCAATGCAATAGAGTGGTTCTCAAGGAAGGATTTCCTAATTTGGTTTGCTTCAAATTGATTCTAACTGCGATTACCCCTTCCGATTTCCTAAATTGGTTTGCTTCAAATTGAATAGTGTGATATCGGTTTAATTTCTGTCTATAGGGGCAACATTTTCCAAAGTTTGGGTCACGATAGAATATTGGCTGAGCCCTGAAACGAATGCCTAATGGACTGTTATTAGGTTTATCTAGATAGAAAATAGATAATATCTAAGCTTAGATGAGTTTACCTTTTAGTAAGAATTAATATAAACTTAGTTGCTATGCTACGAGTATATTCATTTTAAAGTTTTAGTATATATAATTTACAAAAGTTACGCGGGCGAAGTCGCGGGCAGCAGGTAGTATTTAATAAACTAAAAATTATACAAACATTCTAATCAACAAATGACATTATTTTACTCTTAAAATATTACCAAAAAATAATAAAAAATAGTACAATTTTAATGGCGCTTAGCCAGATATGCTGCCTAATATTATAAAGATGATGCTGACTAATATTATATTGTATGTTTGTAATGAATAAACTCAAAAATTACTGGACCGATTTTGAAAATTCTTTCACCTATAGAAAGCTAGATTATCAACGAGTAAGGTAATATCAATGATATACCTTAGTCTAGAGTTGCGTAGTATTTGAAAAACATTTCCTATTGTCCGAAAATAACAATATAATCTTTAGTTATGGTTATTCTTAAAGTGAAAGTGATCTCAAAAGTAGAGCGTTTAAAATCACGTTTTATTAAAACTTTCCTACCGCAATAGGTACCTGCTTAACTTTAAAATGATACAGTGATACTCGTAGCATAGCAACTAAGTTTATATTAATTCTTACTAAAAGGTAAACTCATCTAAGCTTAAATAATATCTATATTCTATTTAGATAAACCTAATAACAGTCCATTAGCCATTCGTTTTAGGGCTCAGCCAATATTCTATCGTGACCCAAACTTTGGAAAATGTTGCCCTAGACAGAAATTAAACCGCTATCACACTATTCAATTTGAAGCAAACCAATTTAGGAAATCGGAAGGGGTAATCGCAGTTAGAACAGATTGGATTCTATTATCTATTTTCAAGTCTATATCTTCGATATAGAAATCAATTGAGTGTAGTTCACTACTCAGGTTCCTAAATTGGTTTCCTTCAAATTAAATAGTGTGATAACCGCTTTACATACAATATATAAGGAAAATATTTTAGGGCTTCACTAATTCTATGAAGAAAAACAATTGTCTGTGCATACATCAATATTTCATTATTAGATAGCTTGTTCCCGCCATTTCGTCCGCGACTCTCGGGTGCAATACTTACCCGAGAATTTTTTTGTTTTTGCTTTTCTTTACTCCTGGCATGTGTACAAAATTTCGTGAAGATCGATTGAGCAGTTAAGCTATGAAAACGTAACACACGAACAAATTCACTTTCTCATTTATAATATGTATAGTGATGATAGATAATATTACATACAACGAAGTTTTATAAAAATATTGCATTCGAAATAATTTAACTTTTTGAATTTAGAACTTTGTACACATGTACTAAAGTGACATTTTCGAGCTACAGTAATTAAAAGAGTATTATTTATATCTATGTTTATATTCATAAAGGACAATGGGTCATTTCGGACCAACTTCTCAACAGTGATGGAACCTATGTCATATGATTGATTTTAGGCTATAATTCATTTTACACTATGGCAGCTAAGTTGAAATCAAGCGCCAACATAGTGTTTTCGTAGATTGTAAAACAAAAAAAAATTAGATCATTCATATATTTTCAAGTGGTTGAACCTTTCTTTGTGCATTCGCCAATTGATTTTTATTTATATACTAGCTGCTGCCCGCGACTTCGCCCACGAAACTTTATAATTATATACTAAAACCTTCCTCGAGTTGAACCTGAAAATCGGTGCAGTAGTTTTTGAGTTTATCGCGAACAGACTTGTTTGTTCGACTTTGTTTTATAATATACTAAAACACATGATGTTCACATTGATGTATAAATTAAATACTTTTATCATTTGTTTATTTGGATGACGTTATAGTTTGTATATTATTGTATTATGAGTATTGAAATAAAAAATGTTTATAAAATCTATGTATGTACATCAAAATCAATCAAAATAAACCAATGTATAAACATAAACATGTTTTTTTAATATAAAACACATTATGCTACTAACTCCCAAAGTACTTTTATATTATTGAGAGCTCCAAAACACAATGTTCGCGCTAGCCCCAAAAGCATTGGTCCAGACTCCATACTAATTTGCTCATGCTCCTTTCTTAATACAATTTTGTTTGCTTGTCCTATTTTTGAAAAAGCAAGTCGGGGCGAGTTATAAAAAATAACAATATAATTTAACTCGAAATTCTTTACTTACACTAAGTATCAGATTAAAAAAAAAAAACAGTATAATATTAAAAAGTATATTTGTAACTAATAAGAGATTTCAGACACTGACATTAGAACAGATACATTTTGAATTATTATTTACAATTATTTTACCATTATACAATGAGGTACCATTTTTCAGTAGACGAGTTAAGGAGTAAACGAACAAGAGAACTTAGGAATTGATTATCACATGGGTTTCCTACACTAGTCACTGCCACTTTCTTCACCGCTCCCCGAAGACGCTGCTTCTGATGATGAACTCTTCGCTTTTGACTTCTTCGTATCACTCTTAGTCTGTCAACGAAATGACACATATACGTCTTCAATCATCAATTTCTAATTTTTTTTTTGTGTCGACTGAATATTCAAACTCATCTATACTATTGTATTATGTAATTCTATACTATCAATACTAATAATAAATGTGTAAGGGTTGGTCATGGAGTAAGTTACTTTGTTTTCAGAGATATCGTGTTTATAGGCTCTATACATGATACTGAAACTAAATTGACCATTTTTAGAAATTTTTTCTGTATGTATGTAAGTATGTATGTTCCTCCATAACTCTTAAACGAATTAACTGATTTTCATGAAACTTGGTAGATAAACATTTAGACGTACGAGACACAGGATAGGCTACTTTTTTCTTTTTCAACGCGAACTAAGTCGCGGGCGCCAGCTAGTATTATATAAAGCAAGAAGAGTTTGTTTTGTTGAAAGCGTTAATCTCAGGAACTACTGGTTTGAATTGAAAAAAATATTTTTGTATTGGATAGTCCATTTATCGAGGAAGGCTTTAGTTAGGCTTATAAATTTTAATCTATAATTTTAGTATAATTTCCATTTGCGTCAACTAACGCCATCTGTCAGTGAAAAGTGACATTAAATATAACACTGGCAGACGTTACTGCAGTATTGTCGTCATCTTGTATGGAAACACGTGTTAGATAAAATAAATAAAACCACTCTCTATGTCCGTGGATGGAGTACAGTTACAACCAAAAGATAAAGAGTATACTTACATCCTTCTTCTTCTTATCTTTATCTTTATCCTTGTCCGAGTCGGAGGAGCTGGAGTCGTCGTCGTCGATGTACTCCCTGCTGGTGAACTTGCCGGGTGTGCTGGTCGCGCTCGTGTCCTTCTTCTTGGCGGGCGGCGCCTTGCTCTTCTTCTCTGACGCCTTACGGTCCTTCTCCGCTTGCTTCTTCTTCTGCTTGAACTCGTCGGCCGCTCCGCTGTCTTTGTACTTCTTCATGGCCGCGTTGTACTCCTCTTTCGCTTTGTTGGCTTTCTCTTCCCATTGCTACGAATTTTAATATAAATTAGTGACACAATCGCTCATTTGCATAACGGCCTCATTTGCATAACAGTTAGAAATGCTTCCTGTTAACAACCCGACTTTGGCGTTTTTAAAGCGACATTTCCCATGCTTTATAAAATCGTCTTCTGCGCAGGTAGGTAAAGTCGGAGTACGAAAACCTTCGTCAGTTTTCAAATTCATTCCCTTATCAAAATCGTAGACTGTTAGTACCTTCTGACACTAAAGCACTAACAGACAACTGACATACGTTTGAAATGAAATTTTGGCATGATTGACAATTGCCCTGTTGTAAGCAAATTTCAACTATATGGTGACGAACCTTTTCATGCGTAGAGCATGAGCTGTGTCATCTGTCATTTAAAACCAATCAAACATCCTGTCATTTGAAGAAAATGTGACTTTACGTCAACACATTGAACTTGGTCGTTACTACCTTTTACCATTGACGCGCGAAGGCAAGACCGTCATGATTCAGTTTTAGGCGTACTTTTTATGTGCCGCTATGGAATTTGTGACGCAAATTCCATAGTTGTAGTTTAGTCCGAATCAAACTTAATGGCGGCTCTGAACATAGTTCAACATGGTGCGCAGAATGCAATATTAGATATCCGCGGGGGTGCACAGGGGCTATACCTGCGCACACCAGCGCTCGCAGCTAACTTCCGCTAACTTTGAATCGTACTATACTTCGATGTATTTGAGGGTAATGTGTACCGATTTGTCAGCGAGATCGCGCCAGAGCTCGCCGGCCTTCTTGGCGACCTCGGTGGGTTTGAGCGAGGGGTCGTTGTCGAGGATGCTCTTGCGGTTCTCGTTGAGCCACAGCATGAACGCCGTCGACGGCCTCTTGGGCGCGTTCTGGTCTTTCTCCCGCTTGCCCTTGCCCTTCTCCTTGCGCTTGCGCGGCGCCTCCGACTGCAATAACACACCAACATCAGAAAATTAAACCAAAAATCATTTTAAGCGTGTATAAATTACGTAAAAAAAAAACAGATTTATTTTGTACACATATAAATAGAGTAGCTCAATTTTTTTTTGAAGATCAAAATTGTTAAATGATGCCAAAAATAAATTGCCTTTCAAAGTGTTTACACATGAATAAGTTATGTATTTGCAATTATATTGAATGCATGTTGTATTGTCAGGCTAGGACTTCTATTACCCAACACTAAGGGTTCTAGTGCTCAAAGGCGACGAGTTATGGCGTTTGCTGTGCAGTCCATCGTTCTGTATGCTGCACCGATCTGGGAGCCGTCTCTGAGCATAGCAAAAAATAAAAATAAAGTTTTGTCTGCACAGAGGACAATGGCTCTGCGGGTTTGTTCCGCGTACAGAACTGTGTCAACGGATGCAGCATTGGTATTGGCCAACCTGGTGCCGATAAACTTGCTTGCTAAAGAGAGAGCGGACATGCGAGGAATTAAAATCTCCCGAATTAGGTCTCAACTCAGAGCGAAAACGGTCGAGCACTGGCAGAAAGAATGGGATGCATCCACCAAGGGTCGATGGACACACCGTCTCATAGGTGACTTGCAGGGTTGGACGAACAGAAGGCACGGGTATACAACATTTCGAATGATACAGTGTTTCAGTGGGCACGGCGTATTTATGAAATACTTAGCCAAAATTGGAAAAAGGGAAAGTGCGCGTTGCATGTATTGTGAATGTGATGCAGATGATGCGGAGCACACTGTCTTCGTGTGTAAAAAATGGGAGAACGAGAGAAAGGAGCTATTTCTAGAGACAGGATTGTTAACTCCAGACAATCTAATAAGCGTGATGTTAAAAAATAAGGAAACCTGGCAGTGCGTCCAAGAGTTTCTGGAGTTGGTGATTAAGTCAAAGGAGGTAGACGAAAAAGCGAATTTGTGAGGCTAACACAGTTACCATGGTCTAGGCTTTAACGGCGGGTACATGGATAACTGGGAGACAGGAGAGGTTTTAGCCGGTAGGACTCCGGCACTACTTAACTGCTTAGTCAGGCTAAGTGTCCAATGAAGGATTTCCTCTCCTTATATTAAAAAAAAAAAAAAAAAAATGTTGTATTGTCATGAAATAATTCGAAAGCCCTATTTTGTTTACACAACAATAATTTTGATTTTGATTCATATTGATATATGCAAAAATTTCTTACGAGTTTTGAAACGTCTAAACACGAACTCGTATGAAGTAATACCATTTTTTGTAGCAACAAGACTTGTGCGTATTTGCGTCTACAAAATTAAGTTTTTAAGAAAGAAATACTTACAATTGTTATGGTCTTCTTCGGTTTCTTCTCTTTCTTCTTCTCCTTTTTGCTGTCACCGGACGCACCGGACACATCCGAATCCTCTGACGATGACGGGTTCGTGTCGTACCTGAAACAAACACATCAAAATTATTTCAATCACGGCGTAGAAAATTTAGGCGCGTATAGTTAATTTTAAGAGAATTTTAAGCGCCTCTTTCACGAACTTTAAGTAGGCTAAACCGTCACTTAAAGTCACCTGTCACCGGAAATAATTTAGCTGATATACCTTTGTTTGTACGGTAAACGTCCCAAACATTAAATAGAAAATAATAAAAAAAAAAAATCGGCTATCGAATGATGCAGTAAACCGAGTGCATATATCAATAAAACAGAAAATGATTTCTAAAAGTAACTAATCAACACTTTACTTGTAGTTGGTGAAAGAGGCGCTAAGTAATATATTTACATCATATATTACCTTCATTAATAATTTATTAATATTTTATTTTATTTTTAAGTCATAATTATATTTCCTTTGAAAATACTGAATGATTTAAATTGACTTTTAAGTACCTGAGACACATTTTTTAATATTGAAAAAAATTCAGTTCCTCAAACATTCACAATATATAGCCATCCGCATCTAATTTATCTATATAAATAAAAATTAATAGCTAAAGGCTCATGGCGGTGTTGTCTCGAGCACTGTTTTAAAGTCTTAGAAGAAAAAAGGGACTAAACAGCCAATGCTCGGAACATGTGTAAGCACCCTAATCAATACTCACTCTTCGGCGACGTCACTCTCGCGCGCCTTGTCTGGGTTGAAGTCTTCATCGGTGCTGTCCGACTCAGAGTCATCGGAGTCTCTCTCCTTCGCCTCGGCCTTCACCCTCTCCAAGTACGCGTCCGGCTCCTTCTCAGTGTCCGAGTCTCCGAAGTCGTCGTCGTACAGCGCCTTGTCCTGCGTTAATAAAAGGTCCTGACTAGAGCCAACTTTTGGAACCCGGAATCCTTGCATAAAAAATAAAATAATACTCACATTTTTGCCGGTGTTCTTGACGTGGAGTTTCTTAGAGGAAATGTAATTGAACAATTTGTCGTACTCTCCCTTCTCTATGCTGCTGAATGTGTGAACGCTTCCAGATTTTAGTGCAATTTCAAAATCAAATGATCTGAAAACATTTAAGTATTTTTACATGTACTCATTATTCGAAATTAGTTCATATTACATAATCTTTTATTATTTTATATTTTTATTATGATACTTTATACTTTTTACTTTTCAGTGTTTGTACGTTAGTTTCTTTTTTTTTTGTTAATTTGAAATCTTGAACAGTGTAGATAGAGTTTCAGATATATTTAATGTGATTTTGTTTGCTGTAATTCATGAAAAACATGAGAATAACCTTTGTTTTCTTTTACAATAATTAAAAATATATAAATACGAGTAATATCATATAAAACATGCGAGTGCATATATATACTGATTAATTCACAAGTCAGAGTGTTTGAAAAGGTTGAGAAGAAACTTACTTAGTAGACGAGGCCCCGCCTCTTGCGAAGTTAACTGAGGCGATCTCCTCAAAGCGAATGTGCACAGGAGGCTTATGGACGTATATGAAACCTTTCTCCAACGGGTACAGATAACCGGCGGCCGCTTTGTACGAACACGCTATGGCCGGCGTCTTGTGGTGACTGTAACCATAGTCCTTTCATATTAACATGACATTATACAACCGATGAGATCTTTTTTTTTTTTATGTTAAGGTCGACAGACAGGCTGACGGTCCACTTGATGGTAGGTGGCTACCGTCGCCTATAACACAAGCAACGCCATAAGTGCTACAAGTGCGCTGTAGACCATAGGATTAAGGATAAGGGAAAAGGAAGGGATGGGGGGGTAATGGGCTCTGGCATCCCTTACTCACTCACCGAAACACAACAGCACGTAAATGCTGTTATTTCGCGGTGGTATTCTATAAGGGGGTGGTTACTGCCGCCAGACGGGCTGCCCAAATGACTGCGAAACGCAGTGTGCCCTACCACTACTTCTACTACTACTACCACTACTACTAGATCAAAATAAAATTTGCGTTTCATGAGAGATTAGGGAAGGATAAGTGAATGGGCTTCGGCATCCGTTACTCACCGAAACAAAATAGCACACAAATTCTCTCATTTCACTATGGTCTTCTGTAAAAGGGTGGTGTAAACAAAACTTAGTAGTGTTGTACAGATTTCTAGAAATACTAGATAGTGCCGGCGACTTTGTCCGCGTTCAAAATGTTATATTCATCGAGGAAGCCTAAAGCCTTCCTCGATGAATGGACTATTCAACACAAAAAAAAATTTCAATTCAAACCAGTAGTTTCTGAGATTAGCGCGTACAACCAAACAAACTCTTCAGCTTTATATATTGGTACAGATTAACTAATGAGCTCTTTGCCTAGTTGCTTATTTAAAAAAATATATAGAGATCCATTAATATATTTATCAGATACTGAATTATATTGTATTAAATGGTAACTTTTTAATAATCCATATCTAATAAATATTATATGTAGTTTTGTTTTAATATTTTGTGTAGAAAATATTTTGTGTTAAACAGGGGCGTAAGTTAAAGATTTCTATATGACATTCTCATGGTACCTTATTCAAGCCAAATGAAATTACCCAAGAAAGTCTCCCGGTCCGGTCACTCTTCTATTGATAATAACTTTCATAATCTTAGCAAGTACTTCATATGTGGGCCCTGATAGCTCTTTTGATATTTTACCATCATATTTCTCCTTCAGCTCTTCCCTGAAAATTTTAAATCACTTCTTACTATTTTTATTAAAAAAAAAAGTACATAAAAATATAATGTTACTAGCTGCTGCCCGCTACTTCGCCCGCGTAACTTTGTAAATTATATACTAAAATCTTCCTCGAGAACCACTCTATCCATTAGGGAAAACAGCATGAAAATCGATGCAGTAGTTTTTGAGTTTATCGCGAACAGACAGACAGACAGACAGACGCGGCGGAGGACTTTGTTTTATATGTAATATGTTCTATATAAATTCAAACTGTTACTATCGTGATAATCCTTTACCGTAATATAGTCGCCACCTCACTTGCAGCACCTGAGACGTTGCTTGTGTTATAGACTATAGTGGCCACCTACCATCTAGTAGACCGTCAGCCTGTCTGCTGACCTTAAATTAAAAAAAAAATGTCTTTATACTATGAGCATAACTAAAAATCTGTCCACCTGTTTCATTATTCATATAATCAAACATCAACTTGGATGAGATTGAACACTTACTCTGTGAACGGTAACTCCAAGGAGGTCTCCTCCTCGATGCCAAAGAGCAAAACCAAATAATGGTATCTGGTCTGACCCTGTTTGATGGGAGGGTCGAGGGACACCACGAAGAACATCTGGCGCGTGTCCTTATGAGGCAACAGGAACAAACGGAGCACGGTCGACATTGGAATCTTGTAATCGAACGTCTTGCCGTGGAGTTGGAAGAATGTTTGGAATACTTTTATGTCGTAACGACCACTGTAACAAAGCAAAATTCAAATTAATTAAAATGTTTGAATCGCTTTTTCAAAGAAGTGTAGACAAACGCTTTAGTGACTTCAATAGTGAGAGAATGTCAAACTTTCAGGCTTTATTTACATTCAAATTTTTAGTGACTTAATTGAAAAATATATATCTGATTTTCAGCTATATACAAGCCTTAACTAACTAACTGCATGTAAGAAGGCCTATAGTTCAATTATTTTAAATAGAAGGACCATAAGTCATTTACAGTCACACTGTCTGGACATAATTCAGAACTTTTAATCAATATCCACTCAGTCTCTGTGTAAATACTATTTCAAATGAGAAAAATACAATAAATGAGATATGTTTTTTAAAATAAATGAGAAATAATGTTACCGTGGTGTAAGACATTGAAGTTCTCTGAATATGGCAATGGCATCACCAGAGACCGATATGACACTGGCCTTGTTCATCACCTGTTGATGGAAAGCCTCCACAGCGTCCACATCACCCGCCAACTCGTTACTTGGAATGTGAAACCTCATTTCCATTAGGGACACTGGTGTGTCATCATTCTGAAATTCAGAAATTCAACCCCTTTAAATGCTGTTCCCTTGAACTCTATGATAAGAATATATTGTACTCATTGTAGTCACATGTAATTAATGAAATTTTAGCAAATATTTTATGTAAGTTTTGCTTAAAATAAACAAAACATTCTTGTTTTAAGTAGCCTTTCATGACTGTTTTTTTCTGATTACATTAGTGTTTTTAGCCTTATATTGTTTGAAAATTTAAATATCTATGGAAATGTAAGAAAATTACTCCACTTTATGATTTCAATTAACTTTGTTATAGCTTCATTAGGCCGGTTTCAGTGCTCTCCTGATGGTCAGTCCTGACGATACGCACGACCGACCGTGCGACCGACGCGCTTGTCATTTGTATGAAAATTCACAAGTCCCACCTCACCTGACCGTACGCACGCATATTGCTACCGCGGTCGGTCGTCGTATCGTCAGGACTGACCGTCAGGAGAGCACGGAAACCAGCCTTAGATATTTTATTTCGGAAAAAGGAACATTGTGATTTATAATACAAATAAATAAAATAATCAAGATGTGTTACAAATCAACTAAGTAGTAATTGGCATCAACATCAAAATTAATAAAAATTAAATGTCATAATAACCTTATCGTCCATTATAAATACAAAGAAAATGTTTCACAGGAAAGGGCACCTAACTTGCAGCACCTGTAGCTTTGCTTGTGTTATAGGGCGACGGTAGCCACCTACCATCAAGTGGGACTGTCAGCTTGTCTGACTACCTGAATATAAAAAGTATATTCTCGTCAATTAAGAACATGCTTACTGCGATTGCATTACCTGATGAAACTCAAGTGTAACTTCATTCTTGCCTGTATTGCATTGCGACACATAATGCAATGGTATTTCAAAGGCTGTATTTGATCCAACATTGTAACTTAATACTGCTCCATTAAACTTCGCCGTCCCCCAGTTCCAACCCTTAAGTGATAACTCCTTTTCTAACATGTCCTTTTTGTAATTGCTTTTGAAGAATTTTGACACTTTTTCTTGTTCCTATACATTAAAAAGAAAACAAAACAATAAGTTTACAAGGTCCTCTAACTAATAAGGAGCCAACTTTACAGCTGAGTATATTGCAAGTTGTCCTCTTTTTTAACAAATTCAATGTAAAACAGTTCTTATTAGTTTGAGTATGCATGTGTCTCGTGTACTGCCACGTCTGGCGTGTGACATCGCAATTTACAACATCTGCTTATAATTTAGGTAATAAAGAAATATATAAAATAAAAAAAATGTAAACAAATGCAAAAATACAACTAAATGTCAAAATATTCCCTAATACCATCGAAATACTACAATGGAATTTGCATCACAAATGCCAAAATGGCACATAAAAAGAACGCCTTTGACAGAATCATGGCGGACTCTTGCCTTCACGTGTCAATGGTAAAAAGTAGTAACGATCAACTTCTACTATTTCATTTTAAACTCTAATGGGTTGCGTAAAGTCACATTTTCTATAAATTACGTACTTATTATTATGTTTGTTTTGTTTTAAATGACAGTTCATGCTCTACGCATATGTCACTTTTAAATGTTCCGTAAAATTCGTAGTGTTTATATGGCACGTGTGTCCATGTTGTAGTAGTTTGATGCCTAATACCATAAATTGCAATTTTTTTTTAAAGAGATTTGACAGAGTACAATTTATGTTAGTGTAAGAGCATAATATAAAGAAGTTTAAATGCAATTTTTCTTAAATAAAAATTAAAGCTTTAGTTCCTAAGAACAAACTTAACCATAAGTGGTTTCAGATTTGTTCTCACTGAGCAATTTGAATTGATCACCCTGTTATAAAATTGTAGAAGAGTAATTAATCAAAAACTCAACTAACTAATTGACAAATGTGATTTTTAAGTACTTAGCTTTTAGAGATAACAGTCATAATTTATGTGATCTAAACTAAATCAATAATATTATTTTAGAAAAAAGATGTACTCAACTCAAAGGAAAATTAAGAAATCACTTATGTTATATTGACCATGTGAATTTTAACTATCATTTGTGTAAGACTCAAACCAAGATTTGAATTCAATATACAATTTTTAGAAAATGATAATAATAAAAAGTAACATAAACATACTTACACCATCTTTGAAACCTCCATATCTGTGTAGAGTACCATTTTTCATAAATATTCTGAGGCCCCAAGATCCTATGAACTTTTGAAAGTTTACCAATTCAATGTCGTTAGCTGAAATCTGTTCCACCTTCCCAGTCTTACTATTCTTAAATACTATATTCTGATCAGTCATTTTAAGTCTCCCTGGTACCTGAAAAAAGCTTATGAATGAATACACAGGATTGGAGTATGGGAAATTTGTGTATAAAATATTGACATAAAATACTAACCATAGCCCCTTTGATTTCTGCTGAAACATCATTATATTCTAGAAACTCCATTATGTTTTAATAGTGTACACAGTAATACTTTATTATAGGATTTGTAATGAAACGTGAAAATTAACTGCAAAAATTAAAAAACACAAGTTGTTTCAGTTCAGCGGCAATGCATGCAATGCCAGAACCCAGACAGAACCAGAAAGAAGTTTGAAGTTGAAGTTTGAGAATATGACAATGACAATTTATTTTTTATTGACATTGATAGCTAAAATATAAAGAATGACAGCTTACTGGTGTCATAACGAATGTCAAGCCTCCGTAAGGCCGGATGAAAAATCATGCAAAAATCCAAGGAGAATTGAATAAGGAGGACAATCTTTGAGTATTAAAAATGCATAGAGAAAGTATATAGACTAGAGAAGCGGTGAGCGTACACCCGATAAGGACGGAAACATAGTACCACATAGTACATACCGTAGAGAAAAATCATAAAAATATCATCTAAAATAGTTGTAAAATTTATAACAAGACATAAATTAGATGTTTACTGAACATGCATGCAACAATTATTGCATTTAACCAAAAAATAAAGCACTTACATATGAAAGGTTATGTTTTCAACATTTCGCTCTGATCGACTTTTACAGCCTAAAATGCTACAGTTCACCATTATCACCACTTTCAGCAACACGTACCACACCTAACACAATACCCAGGAACTTTGAAAAATGCTTGAAATATGAAAATCGGCAAAAAACAAAGTGCTCCAAGAGATTTGTGTGCCACACTTTCAAGTGTGGCAAACAATAAAAACGCATACGCAAAGAGAGACAAAAAATCAATAATGTGTCTCGCTCCCTCTAAGGTAATAAAGCATAAATGCGTCTCGTTTTCACGACTATTATTATTTTAATGACTACTCTAGTCTATACTTTCTTTATGTAAAAATGTTAAAACCAAAATTCAACTCGGCGCACTTCACTCCGTCAACTACTGCTACATTCATTCCATACTCTCCATACTCAAACTCTCACTGTTCACACTAGCGCCGTCTATATTTATCGGATTATGTTGCTACTTTTTCAGTTTAACACTCGTGTAAGATGGCGCTCCTTACTCAATTCTCCTTGCACAAATCGATGTAAAATTAATGGCTCCATCCAATAATTAATTTGAAAATTTTGCTCCAGCTTATAAATAATGATGTTCGTAAATGGCTCCACCATTATCATTTAAAAACAATCAATGATTAATTAATTAAATGAAATTAATTGATTTGAATTAGCATCTGCCAGTGTTGCCAACCTTATACGAAGTATGTAATGTCTCCTCTCTCTCTCTCCTTTGTCATATATGAATATCTTATAATACTCTTCGGGGTTTGTGTGTCACTGTCACTCAATGTCTAAAATCACAGCCAGGCAGATTCTAATCTAATATAATAACAACTTCTTCTTGTACTTTGTCGTACGGTACGGTGGTTGTGTTTATTGTGTCATGAATATTTACGATAAACTCATTTAAAATTGAACAAAAAATAAATTACAGACGTTATAATATATTTCCTGTTATGCTTCAGTTGTATCCGAATTCCTAATAAAGTGGTGAATTTGTGAAAAATACAGCTGAGTGTAAAAGTTAAAACATCTACTATAATTGAGCGAATACATTGCGGTCTGCGGTCCATATTCTCGTAGGTGTATTTCGTATGGTATAAAATCTATGGCGTCATTATCGTTACCTCGAGTCCTACAGCTCAAGAAGAATAGTTTGGACGCTGAGCGTGAACAGTTTGAAAAGTTTCAGGTATGTGAATTTTAGATATTATATTCTCAAGGTTCCTTGCCACCACCTGTTTACCCACTTTTTCTACTAACAACATTACCACCCTGTTTTTTTGCTAAATTATAAAAAATGAATGACATAAGTTAGTAGCCTTTTAATAAAAATTAAATTAAAGTTTTGGAACATTAACAAGTGTCATTTTGATTTTACACAAAATGATACTAACTTCTGTCAATACCTTAACACATTCATTGCTGCACCAAAAATTTCAAGTCTCATATGAATGAGTGTATAATATGTTGAACTCGTGTGGTGAGTCGTCGGCCGTACAAATGAGGAGAACACTCGCTATGTGGCTTTTGAATTGCATATCTCAACATTACAAGGTGGTTTTTGAATGAATAAGTTGTGTTTTACATTATTTCCTAGTATTTTTTAAGAAAACTTGAACTCGCATAGAGAGTTATAAGTGTTCTAAGTATTTATGTGACTTTTGTGAACTCGTCAGGCGAGTCCTTGGCAATGAATGGGTTTAAAAGGAGGTGGTCTGCCTCTCTTTATCATAAGCTTATTTGGTATAGTTAGGTGGAATAAAAATAATTATGCACTTATAGGCCATTAGTTTTGATTCCAATGTTAATAATGAAAGCAATAAATGGATCTAAACAGTGTAGGCATAACTTACGAAATCAGGCTAATTTTATTCAGCGCATACATATTTTAGGGAACATGAAACACATTATATAAATACACTAGCTGGTGCCTGCGACTTCGTCTGCGTTCAAAATGTTGTATAGCCTAAAGCCTTTGATTATCGCGCCCTCTCGCGGTGAGTAGCAGACTTGTTGAGTCAAAGCTGTTTGCCTTAATAGTTCTGCCACTAAACAATAGATGGCGTTAATCTAAATAAGGATAATATGTATATTTTTAGCCTTTTAGGTCACACTAAATAGCCTAAAGCTTTCCTCGATAAATGGACTATCTAACACAAAATCAATTTTTCAATTCGAACCAGTAGTTCCTGAGATTAGCGCGTACAACCAACCACACAAACAAACAAACTCTTCAGCTTTATATATTGGTATATAGATATACTCACCAATTATTATGTACATAACTGACAGTGATAGGTAGATCACAGGTGTGACAGTGATAGGACTTAACAGATAATAGCGATTGTTGTGGAAACCTGACGCATTCGATAACTTATCAATTTTCGATATTTCTGGCGTCATTGTTCATTCTAGTGGACTTTAATATTTATAACTTTTATAAATACTACACTTGTTATTGAAATAATTGGTCTGGATTAATCTTCGGTAAGTCAATTTGTTAATATGTTTTATTGAATTATTATTATTATTATTATTAAATCGGCAGCTTGTAACGGGAGAAGAAATCTTTTGAGATAAGCTCTGGTTGATATTGTTATCATAGGAAAAAAATCGCTGCGTAAATTATGTACAAATTATGTACAAAAAAATTTAAGTGTTTGTCTGCTTGCTTTTCTGGTTTTTTTTTTTATATCATAAATATCTCTGTGCTTCCTTGGTTGGTGTTTTGTTTACCCGAACCGTGACCATTGAGTGATGAGACATCCTGTTTGTGTAATCTGGATGATTGATCGTAAATCCCACAATATAAGAAGGATGTGTTAATTTAGTCCGAGCACTTGGTGGACACACGAATTTGTGGTCTACCTTTACCTGGTAGGGGTGGATACTTTTTTAGTTTTACGCACAAAAGAAGACCTTAAAAAAAATTTATTAATTCCTGAGTACATGTATGTTCTAGCGAAATACGTTCGAGCATGCTTGCTTCATCGCCGTCACCCTGTTATAATGCCCAAGGTCCATGTCACACCTGTTTTTGTTTTTTATTCACAATTGTATGAAATCATCACATTGTACTAAATTATTGTATTATTATAATCATCATCGTAATTAAATTGTATTGTTTATGATTACTAGTGTTCGTCCACTGGTCGAAATTCGTCCAATAATCATTTCGAAGGTGGGGAGAAAAACTGTTTACATTTGTTAAAATTTATTTTACAAAATCTTGTAAAATAAAAATAATATTCCAAATAGAAAAGAAAATTGGTTGATGAACAGTTCTCTTTACATATTTCACATAATCATTGCCATAAAATTCTGTTTTCAATTATATCTAATAAAAATAATGATTGCATGAAGCAGTAAAATTCTACACGTTTTTGATTAGTAAATTGATTTTGATTGCCAATTTCCGCTTGTTTTGTGTTAAGGATTAGTTATCTCCTGTTTGTACGGGTTCAATGGCACATATGACGGGGGTTATACGAGTTGTTTTTATTTGAATTGATAAATTACTTGCACAATTGTTTTTTTTAATATACCTATAGGTCGGCAGGCAGACTGAATGTCTATTGGATAGTAACATTCCCTAATGAGTTCCGTACAGCTCTTAGAACTAAAGTGGCAAACTAAACGTCTTAGCAAACTAAAGTGGCATTGGGAAGGTCACACAGCTCTCGAAAACAGTAATCGTTAAGGATAAAAGGCTGTCGAATGGTGGCTACGTACCAAAAGACTATCACCAGGGTATCTATAAACTATAATATCTATACCAGTTATCTAAAGTGTATTTTTTCTAATAAGATTGATTCAGCAAAAGTACCTACTGAATGTGAAATGAAAAGATGTGACGATCGTTTTACACAACCTTTTGTGTATTGCATAACTCTTTAGGTATTCAGTTGAGTTAGCATTCCTTATTATGGAAATGTGCAATACAATACAGCCACCATCCGGTGTTTTGCTTATAAGATATCGCAGAACAAGATGCATTATTTTTATGTTTCAACGAAGATGTTGTGACTCACACATGATACAGTCAACGCAGGCAATCTGGTTTAGGTACTTCTTGCGTCGCTGCATTCGCTGTTTATAAACATTTTCATTGACATGGTTATAATTATTTTAGACAGAAAAGCATGTCGCAATTAAAGTTAAGTTTAGTTTTTTTTATTAGTAAGAAAAGTTTTGGTTTTATTACTTACCTAGCCGGCGAAAACAGTCCTGCGGAACCCAGTTTGCTGTGACAGCAAAATTTTGCACCAGTCAAAGATTTAAATCGAGAGATGCGGCATTACTAGCGAAAGTGTGTTACAAAATACAACATACATTATACTAAAGACAAAAGTATAAAATACATATACCTTTGTCTAAACACACTTTTAAACACAGACAACACATTCCTTACTTCAAACGTGACTGTGACGATAGCGACGCTCTCAACAAGCGACCGTCACTCACTGTAGCTGGCGTGCAACTGTAGTTGGGTTGAGCGCCTGCGCTAAACCCATTGTTAAGAATTTTCGGTGTGTTTTTAGTATGGCGCGAGGAGATTACGCCGCATCTTACGATTTAAATCTTTGGCACCAGTCGCCGTTTTTTGTGAGCTTAATCGTCATTCATGTTCCGCAAAAATTAAAGAGATAGACCAGAATCCTAAATTAATATTTTGGTTTTTGGTAAAAAAAAACTAAATTAGTTAATCATATAAGCAATGTCATTTAAATCATCATATTGTAAAATTGTAACTTGTTTGCAATAAAATACTCTGGTACATGACCTAACACAACCGGTTTTGTTTGTGAACGGAGTTAGGGACGCATTAGTGACCTACTAAAGTCACAACTCTTGAATGAAATACACACGGCACGTAAAGAAATTAATTTTTTGCAAGCGACATTTCTCATTATCATTAATTCATATAAAATAAAGTCTTTAATAAAATTTATTTATTTAATTCACTTGATTATCAAATAAATTCGTTAATTTGATTTTTATAAATTAAATATTTTAAATAATTTTTAATTTGTTGTGATTATAAAATAAAGACGCTATTCGCCTATATCTATTTCTATACGCTCACTTATTCTAAACTGAAGTTGAATCTAAGTATAAATCTAAGTTAAAGCCGTTACGAAAGCTAATAATGTTGGTAGTACAGTGTTAAGTGAGATGTGAGAATAGGGGTTAAAACTTATCTATTAACTACTAACCCTTTCTTTTATCGCATTAACTCTGCCTTACATTACATGTTATATATGTATTACATATTTATTACAATATCCTTACATCCTTACATATGATAAAACAAAGTCCTCCTTCGCGTCTGTCTGTCTGTCTGTTCGCGATAAACTCAAAAACTACTCCACCGATTTTCATGCTGTTTTCAGCACAATGGATAGAGTGGTTCTAGAGGAAGCTTTTAGTAAATAATTTACAAAGTTACGCGGGCGAAGTCGCGGGCAGCAGCTAGTATTACATATTACATTGAACATTATATTACTTTCGCGTTAAAGTGAAAATATAATTACCTACACTCGCGTGCAACTGAATCGACTCAACCCCAAAGCGCGCACAAAAATCAGTTTTCTTCAAAAAAGGCCTCAAGTCCAGTTTTTTTTTATTGCACGCGAGTGTATATATATGACATTTATAACTGTTAAACATTTTCACATGAGTTCATGTATGTAGTCCCCCATGGAATCGTACACGATTTGCTTTCTAATTAACGCTTTTTCCACACTCACTACGTACCTACTTGTCCTACTGCTCACTGCACTGATGCGTTTCTTTTAGGGTTCAGTTTCATAAAACCTTTACCCAACCCAATCTAATTATTAACAACCTTTTTTTAGATAAGCTTGGATATACTTTTAAAGATTATGAAAGAAAGAAAGTAGAAAAAATATTGAGCCGCCGCGGATCGCCTGGCAAGATGTGAAACATCGAAACTATTTTGTATATAGAAAATATGAACGAAAGGTTGGTTTATTAAAGGCAATTATTTAACATTCAAAATTTACATTGATATCTCAAGCTAAAATCAACAGCTATACACAGTAATAGTCTCCACTGGTATAGGTATACGAGTTCAATGCGATGGAGATGGCGATTGCATATAACATGATATAACCGAGTTAAAACGCGTCTCTTGACCTCATCTGCCGCAAAAGATGTTTCACATAATATAAGATATTTTATTCAAAAAAATATTTCAAAAAATATACCAAGTCGCGGACACAGCTAATTGTTTACATCTGGTTTACATTAGCAGATGTTCTCAAAGATTTCCTCAGACGAAGCTGTTTCTAAACTTGTTCACAGTTAAAGATTCACGAGGTAGTTACTTATCTACTGTCTTGATTAGCCGAAATCTGTAGCCTAAGCTTTGTAACCTTACCTATTCACATGAAACATGAGACGTACAGTTGTTTACAAACGTCACTGTCACGGTAATATGAGATGAGGCCGGTCGTCACCGGGTTGCTGCTCGGGGGCAATCACCGGCACATCCACTTCCGTTCAGCATCCCGTAATGCAGGGCGTTGTTGATTTTATTATTACCGTGTATTAATATGTATAATAGGAGTGACAAATCGTTTATATAGAGATATATAGCAATATGCACGTGTAACATTTTGTAGGTGTAACAAAATGGTTGTGCACATGATTTCATTGCAACTCTAATTAATGCTAATTGGAAAGCCTGTTAGTTTAATTTGCTTGCGCCAGATAATATAGTTTAGCTAAGTATACGTTGGGCATTTGGATTGGAGACAAGTCACCGTTGCACGAAGTCATCGAATCTCTTGTTAAGAACCTAGAACCAAATTTAAGAATGGACATTCAGTTCTTTCATCATGACAAATAGTATCAGTAAACCGTGCAAAAGCCCGACTATTTGTGTATTACACCTACTGCCTAACACCTTCCTTACAGTCCACGCTTTCTGCCTTGCACTATGCATCATGCTCTCGTGTGAGAGGCGGTTTTCTATTTTCTGAGGATTGGGACAATGCATGTGCTATTCTCCAGAAGGGCATTTGACATATTATATGGTTTACGGATCGGAGGTATTGGAGGTTATTGAAATTATTTTGAAACAATACAATAATATTGCAAGTGCCAATAACTTGTTTTTACTAACTCGAAATCTTTAAAGATAATATATAAATTGATTCGTAATTATTAAAGGTAACGTTCATGGCCTGGTTCATAGCAATGTAGGTGTGCATATTGCTTCACAAGTAAACTGCTGCCTTACGTAAGAATGCATGTAACGGTACGTCACGTACAGTGTCACGCACCAATAAGTAATCAAGTATTATCAAATATAGTATTCAAGCTGAGAAGGTGAAAATTTTGTTTTCAATATTATGTGGAATTCGTTATAGCCATGGATGTTTCCAATCACTGTACTGTCAAATTTATCTTTAAATGACCACAAAATTATATTGAATTTTCTTCGTATAGCAACCTCAAGGTGATCAAAGAGAATGCCCATTGTTGATGTTTTAAATGAAATTTTCCAACACGGGAAACACACGTTCAGTACGTTTGCTATCTCACAATGTTCAATTGTGTTTGTTGTGAAATCGTCACCATTGTGCTCTATAGAATTTGCCTAAACGCGAATGTCTTATACCTCTAATAAACAATCTTACCTATCTACTATCATCTCTCACGGTATTAAAGAATACCTTTCAGATTATGTTTAATTAATTTATCTTAAAGAACTGGTTGTACCTACTTAGAGCTATTTCATTCTGAAAACATACAAAATTCAATGCATCAATTTTTAGTATCTTTACTGTTGTAAATATTGCTTAAAATACTTCTAAGCATCCCATATAATCTCAATCCTACTATGGTCGGAAACGCACTAATAGCACCAGTACAACTTGTCTTGTCACCTACCATGAAGTGGTTCGTCAGCCTGTCTAAAACATAGCACATGACACTTACTAATAGAAACTATTAACATGCTACGTCTTCATGGAATACCCAATTAAAAAGTTAAGGAAATTATATGATAAAAGTTTAAATTCGAGTGATGCATCCTCCCGCGCTGTTGTATTTTAAGCGGAACTCGTTGGACGCGATTGGGTGCTCGTGAAGTGCAGTTTCCTAATTTAGCCCGTGTCCGCCCAGCGTGGGAGACAGGCTAAAATATTATTATTATTATTATTATTCGTATTTGTTTGTTTATTTATATTTTACTAGCTGGTGCCCGCGACTTCGTCCGCGTTGAACGATGAAAGGTACCCCTATGTCCTTTCTGGTGTCCCAGACAACGTGAATGTAAAATTTCATGGTGATTGGTTCAGTAGTTTTTGCTTGAAAGAGTAACAAACAAACAAACTCACATTCACATTTATAATATTAGTAACGATATACATACTACCACTGAAATCAATTTTGATAAAATATAAACTGATGACAATTCACCGCTCACAATAAAGTGTAGGTGGCAGTGTCATTAGCGTAATAAAATACAGAATACGGAGATTATGCTGACGATATGCCACATACGTTTGTGCCGTCTGGAAATGTTTTGATGTTGCGAATTTTGAATTCAATACGTATATTGAACGAGTCTTATACATCGACGGTCTTATATAATGTTTCTGAGTCTTCGAGTGTACATAAAAAAATATGTTGTGGGCTCAGAAGATACAAAGGCAATTTTTACGCGAGCAAATTTGCGGATATCTTATTTATCACATTGCTATTATTATTTTGTCAATGTAACATTATGATTGTTATAAAAGTATGCGTTAATAAGTCATTATGTTAACCACAATGTATGTTCTGATTGTGACTATTATCTCGTTCCATGAATTCCGTAGTGTAGATTAATTTGCGTAAATAATAGTTAATCAAAACAGGAATATCTAATGCGGCCGGCATTCATTAACATTTTATTTATACCATTAACATGTAAGGGCGATTTATGTGGAAATTATAATATACACAAAAGATATACACGTGTATGTTGTGTATGTATACTTGATGCAAGGTAACTGTTGACTGACGGCATGCAGCCTACCTGCATGCGTTTCATCAGTTACATTACGCAATGTACTATTTAACTTTAAGACTGGTTAATAACAATGACCTAATATTATGATAGATTTTTTTAAACTCCTAATCCTCCACAATAGGTTTATTATTTACGTACTATAAAATTTTCTCTTAAAGGTGAATATTTAAAGATAGAACTCCTAAACGTAAGCAATAAAACTAAATTTTGTCCATTTCGCTCGCTGTTAAAAAGTGTTTTACGTCTGTTACAAGAATTCCCCAAAAACCATCTAGTACCATCTAGGTTAGTGTACTAACCGTGCATGGTACCATCTAGTTCGGAACATAGATTGTCATAAATCTTATGAAGGTGAACTTATGTGTATACCTACGAGTAAGTTCAAAATAAATTCGTTCAACGTTTTACGTGTGTTTAAGTAATCAATGTAAACAGTAAATATCTCATTTGTAATGATGAATGTGCCACACACTAAAAGACTATCCAACACAAAAAGAATTATTCAATTCGAACCAGTACTAGTTCCTGAGATTAGCGCGTACAACCAAACAAACAAACAAACAAACTCTTCAGCTTTATATATTGGTATATAGATAATACGTTTAACGTACGCACTACGCACCCTCATTACATAGAGAATAGAGATACTAACCTAACTATACATATGAAGAACGAGCATTGAAATACTAACTATTACTCGTATATTATAGAAACTCGAATAATCCCTTTTTTTAACCAAAATTTTTGGTGCATTATTTTTGTTTTTCGGATAATTTAATACATAAAAAAATCCAAATAGACGCTACTTAAAGAAACTGAAACCACTTTTAGGTAACTAATTAAGTTTTTTTACTCACGGATCTGTTTCAATGTTATTATTGTAACCGGATGGCATCAGATGACAGTATCACATATCTTTTAAGATGAGATCTGCCGCTATAAAATGCTATGTTTGTACGTACTTCCTGCAACACTAGCGATCGGCTCCAAAATACACGAACCTTCTCCGTTTATCTATCTTTCCATTGGTGAAAACCTGAAATTCTATTCTAAGTATTGGTGAAAGTTATTTTTAAATGGGTTTTGTAGTTTCCAAGATTACTTCATTCATACATATAGAAACATATACAAACTTTTCCTCTTTAATATATTAGCATAGATACGTACACGTAACTATAATATAAAATAAATACAATACACATCAGAGCAGTTAACACTTTTATATTGTAGGTAATAGGTATATAGTCATTGGCGGGATTTCCCTTTTATTCATAGAAGAAAATACCGTGAATTAATGGCACTTGTAATGTTAGGTGTAATGTGAGGTTCGTGGATAATCCTGTTTGTATTTTACTTTATCCACTCGCCTTTTCCTTACCCTTCTTCCTATCCTATCAGATTAGGTAATGCACTTGCACACATACCTTCTAAGTAGTGTCTCGTGCGCCTAAGCGACGTCAACTTAACCTACATTAGGTCCTTAATATTTTGAAAAAGGTTTAATTAAACGTTTAATAATGAATTATGTCTTTGTTTCAGGTAAATGTTGCTGCTAAGTTAATTAATGGCAAACTTTGCATGTTTAATAATGGTTTTATGCATTTTCTAATACTTACTCTGCACTTACTAGCGGTTCAGCACGACAAGGAATTAAAAAAAAAAAAATAGTTGAAATTTCAGTCAACAATTATTATAATTAAAAGAACGGTGTGCTTGGGCTCACTTTGTCAAAAGCCTCGGATAACTATACTGTACATCAAGCAGAGTATACGCGTATGCGAATCATTTATCGATATAAATGTTTGTTTACTTGAGATCCCTTGACGTATCGCTTGACGTACTAAACGCTAGTAGGTGCTGCATTTTACGGTAATATCAAGCTGAAAATGAGATCTGTATCTGCCATATATTTGCTAATATTGAATACGCGATTATTACAACAATCTTAAAAGAGCAGTAGTATTTCTAAAACAACAAATTTGTATAACTAATTTGTTTTTTCTGTAATATAGGCATGTCAGATACGGATCTCATTATGTATAGTCATAAATATGTAGGTATATAGGTCATAAATTAAAACTTATATTTTTGCATCGTAATTAAACTATTTTTTTTGAGATAATATTGTAATTAACACTTGTATGTCATATTTTGCAATGCATATATAACTTCCAATGTTGCATGGATAAACCGAGGGCCTATTCGATGTTATAATAACTAACCGATATTTTGTTTTTAACTGAAAACTTGTTTTTGTTTTGAAAAAAACAGGAGATAAAAAAAGAGTCGTTTAGATTGTATGCATCGAGCTGTCCCTTGAACGCCAACTGTTTGCCTCTGAGTATACATACATGTCCTATAGAGAGTGCAAGGAGAGAAAACCAAGTATGGATTATAATGTAGTTTCAATAATGGTGTCAGATAAATCGATGCCTTCGGAATAGATTTATAGTCTGTAGAAATCGTTCCATTCGTGAACTTTATCACATCAACAAAATAATTAGTCTATCGACCTTGTCTAGAAAATTTTCTACTCGTTTCATCAAAACATTTTGAACGAGCTGCGCCCTCTAAAGCGTTATGTACACTCAATAAAGTTTGACCTCACCAAATACATACATTCACTAACACCTACTACGTGTGTGTGGCGCTATCATTTAATTTCAGTGCTTCACACGACACGAGCACTAAACTAATGCATGCCGCTGTCTCTGCATCCTGACACTAACGGCACGTTACCATGGCGAGCGGCTACACTGATAAACGCTTTCACCAGCTGGTAAGATTTTTCATTATTTGCACTACTCACTATAATA
This sequence comes from Synanthedon formicaeformis, assembly GCA_945859745.1. Taxonomy (NCBI): domain Eukaryota; kingdom Metazoa; phylum Arthropoda; class Insecta; order Lepidoptera; family Sesiidae; genus Synanthedon; species Synanthedon formicaeformis. The sequence continues at coordinate 8,843,774 of OX243965.1, forward strand.
TCATAGTTTTTATTTTATGTACACAAAAAAAATATATATAATTAGTGTGGTACACAGTTTACTTGTGTTTTTACTCAAGTTTTTATCGTACACCTGAGTAGTAATGATTCTTTAATTAAAACCGATAATTAACTTCTTGCAGATTAATCCAAGCGGTTTAATATAGATTTTGAATTGATTCGCATAAAAACAGTATTGTAGTGTAGAACGTTTACAATTTAGATTTCTAATAATAGGAGAAATTGTGATTATATATACCTAAGTATATACCGTAGCAATAATACTACAATTATTTACTATTTTCAACATATTTTACTAAATATGTACTACAAATTATTATACGCTAAGTAGCTGTCTGTTCCACAGTTCCACCGGACACAACATTCTTAAGTGATTCACCATCCGCGTAGTACGCACGGACACGTGATGTATTTAGATGGTTTCAACGAAACATACCAAGAATTGAGTTCATGAACGAAGTTGCAGATGCTTATATTGATTTTTAAGCAATTATTAGTTCCAAGAGACTTTTGCAATTCACAAAATAAATTCAATAGTTCAGTAACAAACAATGTTCACGTATGAAATATGGACATAAAGTAAGGTTTAGCAGTTTATGAATAAAAAATTGTATATAAATGTAGTAAAAATTCCGCGTTTTGCAATTAAATCTTTTACGGCGTTATTCTATCGTTATTCTATAGTCATGAAATTTTGCATATATATATATATATATATATATATATATATATATATATATATATTACGTTGGTAGGCGCAGAAAAGGCCTTCATCCAAAGAATAGTGTAGGTACTATTCACAAGAGATCATGAAATTTAAAAATAATACAAAAAATCAACGCCTTAGAAAAATAAACGAGGGATAAGTATTTAATAAGTGTTTAAAAAGGGAAACGGACGAAGTCGTGGGCAAGGGTTAGTAATATTGTATTGTTTCGTGATTCCCTAGCTGGTATACCATTTTTTATCATTTAATTGAAATCCTATTTCTCTGATACACAATTTGAATATTCCTTCTTCTTTGTTGTTATCTTATTTACCTATCATTTTCCCCTGCAGTTGTTACCCTGTTCCTGTTCCCTATTCTGTCTAAAAAAATGCAAGAGAGTTCATAAGAAAATTGTTTATTTTGGAAGAAAGAAAACAGAAGGAATGTTTATGACAAACGAAGTGCAAAAGCGTAAGAAAGAACTGCCACTTAAATTTAACTAAGAACTAATTTAGTTCTGATTCTGTATTTTTCTCCTATTACACCAAAAGTCTGTATTGTCTTTGGAATCCTTCATTTTCTGTATTTTATGTTGTAGTGTGAAAAAATGATCTGGAATTTCTATAAACGCCTTATCCAGTAAGACCCCATCAGGATAATCCTAAAATAATATCAGCCTTTTCTTCTTGTTGAGATTATATAAGATCTAAATTTTTTTTAGTGCTTGTAAAATGACACATATACGACACAAGTATCTTTTAGTGATGATGAGAGTTTATTGTTTTTAATTGATTATGGTTATTAATTAATTGTTTTGTGAATCCACAGACACTAGCTATTCAAAAGGCGATCAATTCAATCGAGACCCCGGTAAAGGAGAAACATGTTCGGAGTACGATTATTGGCACCTTCCAGGAGCAGAGCGCTATCACATATTGGGTAAAATGCAAAGACTTTATAAGTATATTTGGGAGTATAGACACGGCGTAGCCCGTAAATAATGGTAGTAGTACAATTCGTCCACTCGAGATTGTCCACACGAGAGAGAAAGAGAGAGAAGTGGACGAATTCGCACTGTCGCTCGCTAGTGCTAGTATGATTTTAATACTACCAAAGATTTCGGGGCTTTCTGCTTGCTACGCCGCATCTATAGTTCAGATCAATGGTAAAATGTGTTTATTTTTAGTACTATCAAATAATTTTGTATTGCCTGGGCTGTTTATGAGTTCATTTAACTGAGCTAAAAATTAGTGTTAAAATATACCTGCATTAGATATTGGATTTATCAAATTAAAAATGTCATTATTTTTAATTTTTACATTTGTCGTGTTACAGTGCTTTATAAAGCAAAATTATCAATTAACAAAAGTATTCATCAAAATAGTTACAGCATGAGGCAACGATATGTTAAATACTGCCTATAAAAATGTCACATATTACAGTCATTTTTATTGGCTCCAAAGTAAGTAAAGACTTGTCACTCGGTAAACTCGGTCATCAGGGCTGAGTAAAAAAAAATTAAAACCATATAAAAACACCCATGTCCCTTCTCTACATGATCATCCTTTACAACTTTTAACATTTGAACATCTTGACTATTTTTAGTCTTGCAGATTTTTTGTTTGATACATTTTTTTTTCACGGTTCTCAATAATGACCTACTATGACTTGCACTATTAAATAAATGGTTTTTACATGAATCATCAAGTCGAACATCAAAGTTTATTTTGAATTATCCATTTGTTAACAATTCAGTTTGCATTTTTCTAACAAAAAAATAAATAAGGCTAGCCAAGATAAGGATTGAAAGACATAAACCACTGTTTGTTGTTTCTTACATTGTAATACAAGCATTGGGTTACTTTATTATGAATGTGACTATGAAATATGATATAACTTTACTATGAAATGTTCATTTCGAAAGTTGGCGTCAAAGCAAACACCTAAACCACTTGACCAAGGAACTCGTCCAATTGTCGAAAACGCTTCTATCTATATTATAAAAAAAATGAATTCGCTTTCCGCGTCTGTCTGTCATCTTCTTCTAAACCACCTAACGGATTTTGATACGGTTTTCACAAATGAAAAGAGCGATAAACGAGTAAGGTTTGTGTATATAATTTACAATAAAAATGCATCCGAGCATTGCCAGGGGCGGCCCACTAGTTTATAATTCAGGGCACACTCAAGACACGACTTCTGATTGGGTTCTGTTTGGCATTGCAGATGGTGGCAATCCGACTGCCGTTGCAGGACAACAGGATTGTCGCGTGGAAGTTTTGTCACGTGACGCACAAGCTTCTTCGCGAGGGTCATCCGGCATGTCTCGACGACTCTCAGCGTCACATCGGCATGATCGAGAATCTGGGCAAGTTGTGGGTGAGATATCCGATATTCTTCTCTATTCTCGATAACCCTAGTTTTTCGTTTTTTTTTTCTCGGCTCCTAGGGTCTAGGGGTAAGCCTTCGTCAAGAATTGAGCTATGAAATGTAAAAAGAATTTTTCAAATCCGAATATAACAGTTCCAGAGATTTATTAGCGCTTTCAACTTACTTTCAAACTTATTTTTCTATATTAATACATAGATTTGAAATTCCTTTTCAAATGCTTTATTAAACCAAACGCTTTAAAAAATCTTTTATAATACCCACTGCCAAGGATTGGAACTCCCAAACCTTTTTTAAATTCGCATCTTTTGGGAGCTCGCTCCATCATCGGCCTTGTCTTTGCTGCACAACTAGATTGTGACCAAGAGCAAACCCATCATCAATAGAAAAAAAAACCTAATATTCCGCGTATTTTTGATTTGCCCTCGTATACGAAGCGAACGTCACCAGAGTAAATTGGAAGTCCCATATGATTATGTATTTATTTGTATTCGATAGGTACATCTTCGTGAGGGCTACGGTAAGCTTGTGCACCTGTACTCCAACTTGCTGGTGTGCAAGCTGAAGTTCCACTCGCGCAACCCTCGCTTCCCGGGAAACATGCAGCTCACCGCTGATGAACTCGACGCCATAGCAGAAAACGACGTCAATAACTAGTTAGTTTTGCATTTTTTACACCACCTCCAATAAATATATTGATTTATTATTAATATTGTATTCTATATATAGGCTTAGTGCTCGCGATGTTTTTTTATGTTAAGGTTGGCAGACAGCCTGACGGTCCACTTGATGACAGGTGGCTACCGTCGTCTACAACACAAGTGCTGCCACAAGTGCTGCAAGTGCACTGCAGACTATATTAGGATTAAGGATAAGGCATCGGAAAGGGATAGGATATAGGGCTCTGGCATCCCTTACTCTAAAAATTGTCGAGGGCTTCTTTTATTTCTCTGGTGATAATATCGAGAAACGTGCTAGAAATCTCGATTGTATCGGCTTGAACTCAAACAATATCAAGCAAAGATTTTGCATATGCACTATGCTCATAAAAGACTTTCAGAAATCTTAATAAATTTTGAAAAATTACCATAAATATTAATAATTCGACTTTGCTTTTCAGTTTCCAGTTGTGTGTAGAACTTTTCGACTATATGGATGATATCCTCAATTTACAAGCAGCAGGTTTGTGTCAATTTTTATCATGACGGTTAAAATTATATAAAAGTAGATTTAAACAATTTATTTTAATACCAATTGAATATGGCTTCTAAAGCTTTTAAATAATTTCAGAGATTACTTTCAAAGCTGTTATTTCGCGGGTGGTCTTCTGTAAGGTGTTGGCCAGACGGGCTATCAGAATGATTGCATAACGCAGTGTGCCCTGACTGCAAATAATTACTAAAATTGTGAACTTTTCGGTCCAGTGTTCGACAGTCTGGGCAACGCGCGTGCCAACTCTATGACGGCGAGTGGGCAATGCCGATTGGCTGCACTCATACCTTGTGCGCAGGATTCGTCGCACATCTACGACTGCAACGTGCGACTGCTCTTCCGTCTGCACGCCTCGCTGCCCCCCGACACGCTCTCCGGCCACAGAGAGAGGTGATTGCATCCGAAAAGTCCTAAACGCCCTAGTTCTAAGCGGCGCTTGTTCCTCTCTTAAACACAAAAGGGTGAAATAAAACTTGGTGCAGCGCAAGTCTACTGCTATCTGGTTACATATAGAGCTTTTTTCAGTTACGTGGTGGTATTGAACAAAACTAGTGTAGGACATATCGTCCCCTTAATGCAAAAACCAAATAAGTGCGCTTATGGCGAAAATGAGTTATATACACCATTAGAATCGCCGTCTGATGAGATCTACAAGGTAGTTTAACCCGTTTTTTGATACATAGCTTGGTTCCCAAATTGTATCATAAAGCAACTTAACAGTCATTTAATATCACTACGAACAGCCAAAAGTCAATGACTGCATGATAAATCCATCTTCTTCTTGTATATTTAAAATGTAGTATCAAACATATTTATAATATGTGTTAATAAAAAGATAAAGATTTCAAATAATATACAACCTGTTTTTAGGCATGTAAAACTTCAAACTCATTTTTCTCAAAACTGTCATTTTGCACTTAATTGGTTTTTGCAGTAAGGGGACGATATTATTAACGCTGTATATTATTAAAAAAAAAACCATACAAACTGTGACTAAATAGTAATAAAACATGAAAGAATATTCTATAGATAATAGATGAAAACGGTCTATGATATTTTATTTCGTTACCATTGAGATGTTTAATTAACTTTTCAGATTTCGACAACAATTCAAAAAGTTGAGTTCATTTTACAAACACGCGAGCAGTCTACAGTACTACAGAAATCTTCTGACATTGCCTCTCTTACCGGCCAACCCACCTAACTTCCTTCTGCAGGTAACCTATGAAAATATCCATTTTTTACTATATTTTAAAGGTGATTAATAGTGATACTTATTATTTATGTCTGTGATTTGGTTCTTACTCTTTTTGAAACTAATATAATTTTAATGGAAGTGTGGAAACGCCTTTAGTGATGAAGTAGTTATTATTATAAACCCCGCAAATTGGTCATGTTCCTATTGCAAATTCCATTGGTAATGTTCCTATAGCAAATCTAATTCCTAATGTTCCTTTAGCAAATTCAATTGGTAATGTTCTTATTGCAAATTCAATTGGTAATGTTCCTTTAGCAAATTCAATTGGTAATGTTCCTATTGCAAATACAATTGATAATGTTCCTATTGTAAATTCAAAGCATTGGCAATTTGCTTTAGGATATCTTTGAGCATCGGTATTTCCAATTTCTCTGACAGCTATAACAGTGCACCTAATGTTACCAATATATGTAATAAATGAGTATGTATGTTCGTTACAGAGTGACTTCGGCACGTATGTAACGCCCGTAGTGTCAATACCAGAACCGCCTCCGGACGAAGTGGACGCCGTGGGATCTCTCATCGATACGTCCGATTTACTTAGTCAGGTAAAGCGTGAGATCACTACTAGTATAGGATATGCCTATTTTACTATAGCAGTGTTTGTTATTTTACACATTAGTTTGCATTTTATGGGTATGAAATTAATTCAAAATTATATCTATTTGCTTTAATATGACTACTTTTATCGATTGTATTACTTTATTTTTAAAATAATAAGTGTTAATAAAGATTCCTTTCCCATAAGTCTACAACTCCGGACCAAATGGAGACGTTCGACAATCGCTCGACGTCGTCTCCGCAACCAGATCCTTTATTAGAGAGAGATCGGCTCATTGATCACTTGCAAAATGAAGTTAGGAGGTTAAGGTATGTATTTCTTTATTTTATATTTAATTTTTACCAATAGTACAAAGCCGTTACAACATATTTTGTAACTAGTTTGCGCCCGCGACTTCGTCCGCGTTGAAAAAGAAAAAAAGTAGACTATCCTGTGTCCCGTACGTCTAAATGTTTATCTACCAAGTTTCATGAAAATCAGTTAATTCGTTTAAGAGTTATAGAGGAACATACATACTTACATACATACATACACACAGAAAAAAATTCTAAAAATCGTCAATTTAGTTTCAGTATGATGTATAGAGCCTATAAACACGATATCTCTGAAAACAAAGTAACTTACTCCATGACCAACCCTTAGAGATTTATTATTACTATTGATAAGAATTTTATTTTGTAAACAGAATATTCAATATGGAAAATATTTGTATTTAATAATCTTAATTCCAAATCAGTTAATCGCTAATAAAAGTTTATAGAATCTCTCAGTCTTGGCTCAATTTACATTATTAAACTCAATACGTAATTAATTTGTATCCGAAGCGAATTAGTATCAACCTAATGTGTATTATCAATAATAATATCTTAATAATATAATGAGAATAGATCGTTGAATTATATTTTTAAAATTCACTTTCATTTTATTTTTGTTGTAAAATAGCTAAGGTATGATTTATGTATTTTGTTGTTAAATATTGATATGATTATTTGGATGCATATTTTACTTATATAGGTCCGAAGTATCCCAACTAGAGCAAGAGCGCCATTCAATGGTGGATTCGATGAGGGAACACTGTGCGAGATTAGAAACGCAATTGCATACAGCTAAGGTAACAATGTCATATTATTTAAGAAGTTTAAAAAAAAAACTGATAAAAAATTAATAAAGATGAACGATAAAGTTCATACCATAAATATTTTATTATATTAAGAAAAGAATTTAACGATATCTCTGTTAAAAAACTAAAGGCCCATAAAACAAAAATACCAAAAATGTTTTTATTGCAAAAATACAATCACAATCCTTCATATTGTATGTTGCAAAAAGATTTATGGATGTTTTATTCCATATTTTGTATATTTTGATATTTTTTCATATATTCAAAAGTTACTTATATGCTTATATCTCTTCTAGTATTCAGTTTATTATAAAAGTACTTAAAAAAATTTAATGCTACTTAAAAATACGCTTCTAACGATGTATAATATGCATATATTTGATATAAGTATATCTAATAAGAAAAAAACAAAAAATACTTTAATTTTTTTCGATTAGCTCTCCTGTAAAAAGTGTAATTTTGATTTGTGGCCCTTTAGTTTTTAAGAAGCGATATGTTGGTACCACCATTGTTGCCTATAAGCATGATTTTATAGGCACGAAATTTCGCTGATCCAAATTAGACTGAACTAATTTTATTAACGACTAACAGTAATTATTAATTTAAATTAGACTGAACTGATTTTATTAACGACTAACAGTAATTATTAAAAACATACGTTTTTAACCGTTTTTTATGTTGTTTTTTTTTATTATTATTTTAATTGTAGGTTGAATTGAACGAAGAGAAACAAAAAGCTGAAATTTTATCCGCTCAAGCGCCTGAAATTAAGAGTAAGTCTATAATGTATACTTTTTTCATTGATCAAAAAAGGTAAACAAACAATTCACGATATAGAACTATAGTCTGATTTTTAATTAGACGGACTAAAATGACATTTGGTGGGTTGCCATTTTATTGTAATGTAAAAATAGTGTTGTATCCTGAGTAATCGAGTATTAGGTAAAAATCGTGTTTCAATCTTTTTTATTTTATAATAAGTTTGTTAATTTGAATTTGGATTGATCAGTAGCATAAGTAGCGTGGATTTATAAATGTAGTGACGGAAATGGATACTTCAAGATACTTCGCTTATTTGAGTTCATTTTTTTTTATAAATCTTCGACAAATCAAAATCTAAAAAGTCAAATCAGTATGAAAAAAGAATATGTAATTGTTTTATTTAAAAAAAAAAGCTGTAAAAACAATTATTATTGTATGATGTACGAGATTAGCTACAACAATTTTTGTAATGATAACGTGGCAAATTGGCAATATCAGTATAAGTTTAACATTCAACGAATTTTAATGTATTTGCCACGAAACTTTATTTTTTCAATCCAATTCATTGACCCACACATTTCGGATTTACAGAGAAACTGACGGAAACTGAGGACAAGGCAAAAGTGACTGATGAGAAATTTCAAAAGTTAAAAGGCGCGTACACCCAATTGAGAGAGGAGCACATTGCCTTAATAAGACAGGTAATACGATTATAACAATATAAGTACTGTTAAAAATTTGGTTTAATATGGACACCCGTTAAATACTTGTGACAATATTTATCCCAATTTTTTTTAAATGAATTAAGCCATTATTATGAGGCTGGCTATCTATACAAATGGAAAAAAACAATTAAAAAAAAATGTTTTTGCCACAATAAGTCGTGTTTAAATTTGTTTTTTATTATTCCATAGACATTTTTACTATAAATGAGTGGACATTCTAATTCTATAGTTCTGTGATGATTTAATTAAATCAAGAGTGATTGGGTTTATATTCTGATGAGGATTAAAATTTCGAATATTTACCTGTCGGACATGTTTTGCACACAATATTCAAATATATACGACAAACGAATATTTTTGTGTACACAATGCGACATTAATATTCCATGTAAATATTTATGAGAAACATTTCCAGTCAACAAAACACCTTTTTTCCCCCTATTTCACTGGAAATGCAAGTCAAACTCAATTAATTCAAAGATTGACTGATCTCGTTGACTGACGCAACCTAAACTAAATTTCACGATTTCTAAAACACTTCGAACTTTTATTTGTTCTAAAAGTTTTATTTTTCTTTAATTGTTCCTAAAAGTTTTATTTGCGCTCAAAATCAGAAACAATATGTCAAATATGTTTGCGCATTGAAAGCTACAGGTAGCGTGTAAATGGTAAAAAAATTATCTTTTAGAGGTTCACCTCAAATTACCAAAATCTCATGGCACATGACGAAATAAAAATTTATAGCTTGCAATACGGAATTTGGATATCTTATAATTTTTATTTGTCTTTAAAAGGAGTCGGCGCATTAGGTATTTATACGAGGCTTTGACCAAGAGTAATTATGATTTTAAATATTTTTTTTTAATAATGTCATCAGATTCTGCTATAAGTCTATAAGACCACATTATAAAAAATAAACATTTTGTATTTTGTTTAGAAAGCTGAGGTTGATAAAGCGACGGCGGCCTTGAGGGCGTCCGCGGCACAACACGAGAGCGCTAAAATGGCGCTGCAACAACAACTCAACGATAGAATAAAGTAAGTTACATAAAGACATTAAGGGCCTCTTTCACCAACTGTCAAGTAGGCTAACCGTCATTTAAAGTAACCGGTCACCGGGGATAATGGAGCTGATATACCTTTGTTTTGTACGATAAAAGTCCCAAACATTAAACAGAAAATAATTTAAAAAAAAAATTGCCTATCGAAGGATGCACTAAACCGAGTTAGTGCATATTTAATAAAACATAAAATTATTTCTAAAAGTAACTAATCAACACTTTACTTATACTTAATTCGTAAAAGAGGCTCTAAGACCATTAAAACATACTTTTGTATCAGTAGTACAATGAAAGAGTCTAAATTATGATAACAAACTTGTTTTTTTATTATCAGGGATGTGGAATTGCTCCAGCAAAGCGCGTCGTCAAGTGAAGAAATCGATGCTTACAAGAATGAAATTGCCAGCCTACGTAATGACCTAGAACTGTCACGACAGAAGGAACTCGAATTGGAGACTTTGCGCGCCTCAATGGAGTCGATGGACATAGAACACAAAACAGCGATGACAGAACAACATGACAAAATAACTACAATAGGTAACGAATTAAAAGATACAATAGAAACTTTAGAAGCAACTAAGAAAGAAAAAGTGGAACTGGAGTCCGCGTTGAGTGGAGTCAAACAAGAATTGGAGGGGTTGAAAGAGAAAAGCGGAGATGAGTACAAAAAAGTGTTAGAAGAAAAGCAAGTCGCGTTGTCACAAGTAGCGGAGTTAACTAAACAATTCCAACAGGAAAAACAGGTCAGTAACGTAAAGTTTTTAAAATATCAACTGTGTATGTGTATCATTGAATAAATTCGCACGACTATTAGGTATTAGAATTTAATAATTCAACTTTTGCATGTGTACATAATTAACTGCTGCATGAATATTATTCATATATTAATGCTTTTTTTTTTAATTTAAGTCATATAGCTCAATCTCATTTTATATGGTTCAGTTTTATTTGTTAAGATTAATCGGTATATCTTATTAAATTTAACTTAATTTGATTAGGAGCAGAATCTTATTATAAGTAATTTGAAAAGTGAAGTAGAAAAAATGCAACAACAAATAAATGAAAACGGAAATATCTTTAAAACACAACTATTGGATTTAAATGAATCGTTAGTTTTAAGAAGCAAAGAATTCAACGAATCACTTGCTGCAAAAGATGAAAAACTAAGTGCAGCTCAAGAAAACATAGAAATGCTTCAAAAGCAATTAGAAGAAAGACAAAACCGTAACAATGAAGATATTGTTGAAAAACTATCGCAGATTGATTCTCTTAATGAAGAAATTAGAATTTTAACCAAACAAAAGGAGGAAAACGCGAATAAGATAAAATGTTTGGAAACAGAAATGAGTTCGCTTGATCAAAATTTAAAAACAATTATCGAGCAAAAGGATAGTTATGCCGAAAATTTAACTCTAAAAGAAAATGAAGTCCAACAATTGGAAGCAAAAGTCAAAGAGTTAACTCAAAAAATGAACGTATCTATGGAATCTGAAAACGATAAAATCGTTGAAATATCAGCATTGAGGGATGTTTATGAAAAAAATATCGCGGAAAAGAATGTTGAAATAAAAAAAATGGAAGAAGAACGAGAACAAGAGATCGCGGCATTAAAAGATCAATTTAAAACCACGGTCAATGATATGGATGAAATGATAGGTAATTTAAAAGACGTAATAAAGGAGAAGGATTCTCAAGTGATATCACTTGACGTGGAAGTCAATAAGTTGTCTGCGCAAGTTGCAATGTTGGAAGACGAATTGAAAGAAACAAATGCAGAATTAGAAATAGGAAAGAACGAGCTGCTATCTCTACGCGAAGAGCATGAAGCCATCATTGAAAGGAGGGATTTTAATTTAGCATTTAAGAACGATGAATTGAGACTTTTAAATGAAAAAGTGAACCAGTTGACTGACGAAAATAATAATATTAGATTGGAAAAGGATAACTTGATTGAAACATTGACTTCAGATAAACAGGTTAGTTTTGTGTGTATCCTGTACTGTCATTACATTATGGAAATAACAATTAATTATTACTTTTTACCAGGTTTTGCAAAACGATATACAAAAATCGCAAGAAGATTATGATAATTTAAAAAAATTGAATGAAGGAATTTTAATGGAAAAAGAAGAGATTATAAGCAAATTTAGTTTAGAAAAAGAAGAATTGGAAATACAAAGTAAAAAACTAGAAGAAAGTATGAGCGAAAATATACGTTCATTGAATGATCAGATTGATTGCAGTTTGAAAGAGAAAGAAGAACTAACCGATGTAGTGTGTAAGAAAGAGAAAGAGATACAGGTTAGGTTTTACTAACAGTGTGCCATTTTTGTGTCTAATATCAAGTGGCCGTTTATATTTCACTTTATTTTATGTGGTGATGGATTGGATTGACTAATGGTTCCATTTAGCTCATATTGTGCCGTATACTTTGTTATTCATTCGATCCATAGTTTATCACTTTTGAAGTGTGCTACTTAGGTCTATTTTAATGTAAGCGCTTAAATAAATCCAACCTTGTTAATGAAGAATCGCTATATCCAAGTTGATGTTACATTGTACAATATAAAATAATTTTTATTAATGAATTTTTTTAGTACATTATTTATTAACTTATTTTATCAATAACGTATTTTTAGTAACCTTATTTTATTGCTTCTTAATGCATGATGCAGCATTTTAATTGCACGTTTATTTTCTTTTTTTCTCTGCTACTTCTACTCTTCACTGCATGTGGTCGGATTTCTTGGATACTTTGGACGCCTCTCGCCTACTCGCCTTCGAACTACGTTAAGTATACTTCGCTGGCTGCATGTAATGTAGATATTAGAAGTGAGACTGAGTCATATAGAGAAAGAGAGGCTGAACGCCGAGTGTGAATTGCAGGATTTATTGCAACACAACACTGTGTTGGAAGCGGATGTTATTACCCTCAGAAAACAATTGGAAGATGCGCAGAAAGAGATTGAGAAACGTGAGTTTACTAAATATTTCGTCTTTTTTTATTAAAAAGTTTGTAGTAACTGTCAGTCATTACAATAATCACCGGTTCGGATTGATGATTCTATAACAAAAAATAAATAAACCGGCGAGTGACTTGAATCCCAAAAAAGATATCGGTCAAATAGTTATTTACTTGAATAATACGTCCGTTCCACCTATCCCTACTGAGTGTCCACCCCTGGTAGAGATAAGTGGATTTTTTTCCACTTATCCCTACCAGTAGGTAAACTAGACTAAAAAAGAGATACGTACTTACATAATTTTTTTATATGTCTTAAAAGTACTTAAATATTATAATATTTTTTTATCTATTACTAATATTATAAAGAGGTTTGTATTTAATGATCACCTATAGTAAGCTACGTTATCAGCGAGTAACATGGGCTGTATATTTTTTAAAGTTACGCACACGAAGTCGCGTGCAACCGCTGGGTCTAAATAATTTTAACACGCGATAAAGTTTTCATTTTGACCACAAGGACATCTCCATTCTTCTTTTTTCTGTTTATTTTTGCACTGTATGTTTATTGCAATCGAAAAGGATGTACCTAAAATAGAGTGTTATTGTGGTTAGAGCGATCGAAGGTGTTGGAATGTGCGGGCGAGGCCGCTCTGGAGGTGACCAAAGAGGCAATAGCTGCGCTGGAGCAAGCGTCCGAACGCGACACCAGCCGTGCCGCCGCACAATTGGCGGCAGCCGCCATCGCTGACATTGCAGCGCACACCCATGTAATTATTATTACATTTTACTTTTAGATCTACGTTCAATTGTCAAATGTACGAGGGATTTAATTTCCTATATAAGATATTTTCATAAATACTGAAGCATTGTGCAACCCTTAGGTGTTGGTATCCATAAAAAACTTCAAATAACTATCGATAGCAGATGATATGGCCAGCAACAGTGGCAGGGCATACTGCGTTTTGCAGTCTTTGGGACAGTTCGTTTGGCGGCAATAACTTGACCAGAAGTAGGTCTAGTTGTGTTTTGGTTAGAAAGTTAGGGTTCCAGAGCCTATCCCTTTTATCCTTAATTTTACTATGGTCGGACGAAGCTTCTTCAAGCGTGCAGTAAACAAATTTCTGAAAGGTAGGCAACGTCCTCTGGGTGTGGCTTGTGTCCTTAGGCGACGGTAGCAACCTACCATTAAGTGGACTGTCAGCCTGCGTGCCACCCTTAATAATATAAAAATATATTGGGAAGGGCTTTATCGCTTTGAATCGTAATCATTGTATCCAATTGACAGACGAAAGGCAATGAAGAGAAAGTGGGTCGTGCGGCGATATTCGTCGCTCACAACACTGCACAGCTCTCCGCCTACATCACGGAAATGTGCCATGGCTCCACCAATGCCGAGTTGACTGAAAGTGAGTAATTAAGCTTAGAATTTAATCATTTGCAAATATATTTTACTCAAAAAAAAAAATTCGTATCGTTTAATGTATGTAATAATTGTACGTACGAGTATAAAGACTAAAACATCGCTAATTTGAATGTTTTCGTAAACGTAACATTGAGATGTTTTAAATGAGATGACATAATATAATGTGGTTTTCTAGGGTTGCAGGTTAATTGAATAATCCCAAAAAAAATGTCACGTGTCAGTGTTTCTGACATTTTATTTCCTGAAACAGATTGATCATAAAAAAAATTACTCGTACTTCAAAATATTTTGTCCTGGAATTTATATAGGTACTCTCGAAATACGTGTATACGCGTATTTGGATAAAATACATATATTTAAATAAAATAAGAAGTTTTCTTTCGTGTGATCATAAAATAAATAAGCACACACTTATTTTTATTTATTTTTTTAGAATTGAACAGCGAATGTCGCACTATGCTGTCCGAGACCGCCGGGTGCTTGGAGGCGCTACGCAGCGGCGGTATTCAGCAATCGGTCTGCGGTAGCGTGTTGGCCGGCGTGCAGAGAGCCGCGCGCGCCGCCGCCGACGCTGAACGAGTCGTAGCCGGCGGTAGGACAGTCGACGACGAGTTGGCCGATATGGACCACGCCGTTGCGTTGGCCGCCTCGCAGATAGAGGAAATGTTGGCGGCAAGTCGCGCGGGCGACACTGGCGTCAAGTTGGAAGTGAATGAGAAAATTTTGGATGCGTGCACGACATTAATGGGAGCGGTGAAACTGCTAGTGCAAGACGCCCGCCAACTGCAAACTGAGCTCGGAGATCCTACGACGAGACGCAACATGTACAGGAAAAACCCGCAGTGGTCCGAAGGTTTGATCTCGGCCGCAAAAGCGGTGGTTTTCGCAGCCAAGTTGCTGGTTTCGTCCGCGGATGAGGCCGTCGGCAGCGAGGGTAGAGTAGAGGGCGTGTCGGTCGGAGCCCACGAGGTGGCCGGTAGTACGGCGCAATTGGTCGCGGCGTCGCGAGCTCGAGCCCCTCACGGCTCGAGTGCTCTTGCGCGACTAACAGGTAAACATTTATCTAATAGTTTATAGCAAGTACTAGCCCCTATTATATATGTTAACAGCAGTCTGTTAGTTTAGGTATTCTCATGGGCGTAGCCAGGATTGTATATAAGGGGGGGCAGACAAAGAAAATCCTAGATTACTTATATTGTTTTCATCGTTGTTTTTAATAGTATTGTTGGTAAGATTTTTTAAAGCTATATGTATAGGGTAAGATTTTTTTTAATAGCTTAGTTTCATATTTTTGAAAAAAAAAAATCTGTCATTCTATTGTTTAGTCAATTATGATTTTAAAAAATGCGATTTTCGCTATCATTTATAGTTTTTGAGTTATCATCCTAAATCTAAATGGCTTTTTTGTTTTTGTTATTGCAATTTTTATTGGCAGAAAAAATGCTAAAAGCGCCTTTCTCAGAATTGCATTCCGCGTAGAATGAGCTATCGCTCATATTGTTCGAAGACTTCTATTTTTCGCAGAAAACCCACTTCTTGCCTAGACTTGGAGATCACAACCCGTATTGTTGGATTTCACAAGCCAGCCTTCAAGCCTGTTAGTTTCTTTTCTTAGGTCTTATAAGAAGCGTTGCAAGCTATGAAACTCGTAAAAATTACAGTTTAACAGAACAACCGCTCTTCTAGGGGGGGGCAGCTGCCCCCCCTTGCCCGTACCTCGCTACGCCCATGGGTATTCTATACAATACCTAGATTTTTTTGTTAAGATCGGCAGATAGGATGATGGTCAACTAGATAATAGGTGGAGGTGGCTACCGTCGCCTATAACACAAGCAACGCCACAGGTGCTCCAAGTGCGCTGCCGACTGCAGTAGGTTGAAGACAAGGGATTGAAAAGGGATAAAAAATGGAATCTTGCATTCCTTACTCACTCACCGGAACACAACAGCACACATGCTGTTATTTCACTGTGGTCTTCTGTTAGGGGATAATTGCCGCCATACAGGCCGCTCAAATGAATGCGAAAACACCATGTGCTTAATTTGCCACTAATAACGTCTAACAAAATATATGAGCACTTATTTACTATTATGTTTTAGTCTGGTGTTGATTTTTTGTTTTTAGATGATTACAACCTTTTTTTACCTGTTCATGGTTTCATGGTATAGGAAACCATCCTGAGATCCCTTGAAAATTTGTTTACATTTCTTTGCGTGTTAAGAGTCTAGTGAGGATCGTTATGAATGTTTTTGTGAAACGTCGCCAGGTGCGTCACGGCAAGTGGCGACGGCGACGGGCGCCGTGGTGGCTGCGGTGCGGGCTGCGTCCGCGTTACGCGCCGACCACGACGCGCTGGACACGGCCGCGCTGGCCACCACTCTGACGGCCGCGCGTCGTCTCGAGCACGAGAGCAAAGTGCGCTCGCTCGAACTAGAAGCCGCACTCGACACCGAGCGCACCCGACTCGCCGCTCTACGCAAACGACACTACCAACTCGCCCAGGAGCAGGAGGTAATAATCTCTTCACCTCGACCCATTTCACTCCATTCCTTCCCAATCCTTTATCCTACTGTAGTCGGCAGCGCACTTGCAGCACCTATGGTGTTGCTTGTGTTATAGCCGACGGTATCACCTACCATCGAGTGGACCGTCAGCTTGTCTGCCGACATTAACATAAAAATAAAAAGAGTTTGCAGGATTTGTGAGTCAATCTAGGGAAATGTTGACCAATATAGGTCGATTCCGTAGATGGAAGCAAAAAGAAAGATTGTAGTGACACGCATGGACCTCATTTATTGAGTCAAATGAACTGACTATCATTGTCGTTCAAAAGACTTTCACTGTCTTTTGCATACACGTAATCTTATAATACTAAAGGAGGAATTATTGTATGCCACGACGATCTCGCAAACGGCTCTAAGGATTTTGACGAAAATCTGGGGTTAGGGGTTTTTTAGGTATAGAAATCGATCTCTCAGGGTCTTATCTTCGAGAAAATTCGTTGTAGGTAGTTTTTATGGAACAGTTACAAAAGTAATACCGCTTGCTCGTTTCATAATATTTTTCATTGAATTATTTTTGATTAATTATTAATTAGTCTAGTACGAGTATGTTAAAAACACGTGCACAGTTTTCGTGCAAAAATCTAAAATATTTTGGCGACTCTATTATTATCTACACGTGTAAGTATGGGATTGTTTTTGTGGGGATATTTAGGCATTTAGTTTTATGTAGCCCGCCAACCATTTATCGTCGGTTACTTTTGTAAGAACGTACCGTATCTATCTTTTTGTTTTCATCTACGGGTCGATTGACAATTTTTGTTTGATAAATGCCTCATATTTCAGTTGATTCGCGAGAATTAAGGCAAGCACTTTAACCACTCGTCTAAAATTAAAAGAAACAATTACTCAAATATTTTATTTTTTGTTTCAGAACGGTAACGTGGCGAATGGTGGACATTAGACATACAATTGAATACCAAACAAGAGTTATATTGATTTTTATTACCTTTCTTGTCTTTCAAGTAATATTCTCACTTCGCATTTAATTATACACAACGAACATATTTTTTTCCTTTGACATTTATGATTTTTTGATACTTATATTTTTTTGTAATCTAATGAAGTTTTCTTATAATTATTTTGTAAGAACCCAAGTCGTAATATATTATTTTTCCATTACTAATTTATTTTAACACAATCTTACTAAAGTAAATATGATGTCTAAATATAAAAAAACTCATATTTAATATTATAATTCTTAAATTATGGATACATAATATGAGTTTTGCTTTAACACAATAACACATTAAAGACAAAATAGAAAGAGAGAGAAAACTAAGCTTCAATTGAGATCATAGTTTGTCCCGAATAGATTTAAAAAGATGATTTAATATTTTTTTCAAAAATATGTTCCATTATCTAAACGCTCCTACTTGTTTCCTTGTTATTTTGAGTTTAAAATCAATCATCTTCCGCTCAATTTGGGGTCAAACAAATTCATAAGAAAGAATCACAGTCTTCCCAAAGCGAAGTAGATTAGACCCACACGTCGTCTATGGTAAGAATTTTTAATTTTTTTTTTATAAAAGAATTTAGTCGTAGACTTTAAAAAAAGAGCCTTTTAAGAGTCAATTTCTTACCACAGACAAAATTATCTACTGAATTAGTGTTACCAACTTTCGTTGCCAAATATATCCCACATGTTATTTTTTTTTTAATACGAAAAGCAATTTATTATATTGGTTAAGTCTTAATCATCGTTTTTATCTAATTATGATATGCTACTCAGCAAAGTTAGCAATTCAACTAAGTTTTACACGGTTTTTTTATACTATTTAATGCTTTTTTTATTGCATTTGCAGCATACAATGTTCTACATTTAGATGTAATTCGGTTGGTTTTCAGAAACAATATTATTAATTCACTGTTTTTTTTTTTAAATATTTTACTCTATTAATTTTCCAGTACTTCTATAGTTGTCCCTGTAAAATTTTTAAGATGGTTAAAATTGAATTTAAAACAAAATTGCAATTTATAACTTGTGTATTGAATCCATATTACTTTAAAAGATCTAAAGGCCAAAAATGATCAAAATTACTCTAAAGCCTTTCTCACATTACGATACTCATTAGACATTAGATACGATACTTCAGTAAGATACCTGTTGCGTACTCGTTCGTACATTACACGATTGAAAATGAACCTAATTTTATCTTTTATAATTAATTACATAACACAAACATTTCGATGTCTTTCATCTTTCTAATTATATCGAGTGACTAGTTATATAGAATTTAAGAAGAAATAATTCAGTAATAACATGTGATTTAAACTCATACCTATGTAATTGGTTGGAACAAATAAATGTTTTTATTATTTTTATTATTATTAAAGAAGCACTTGAGGTCTTTCCATTTATAGAAACGGAAGTCGACTAAAAAAATATAAGAAAATACTGGATATCTTTTCTCTTAAAAAGATGCTAAAAGTTTATGTATGCATAAACATGGAAAATTTTCAACTTCCTGCCCAAATTTAATATTTAGTACTTACCCCGCCGCCATCTTGACGATACTTGTTTGTCGCAACGGGTACGCAACGCGTAGGATACCCGTAGCGTAGTGTGCGATTCATCATACAAATGTATGTGAAATACTCCGCGGAAAATTAACCTCGAGACTTGCTTAGGGTACTGTACTCTGTTTATTTTTAATAAACGAGTACTAAAAATTTTCACTGCATTGATATTGGTCCACGTAATCATCATAGAATCCGTTTATTCAATAAGATCGCGCCTAAGGTGTAGATCCCGCCCCTAAAAATGACCCATCTCACTCTTGTCAGACTCAGTACTCGTTTGTTAAAAAAATAAGACTATATTTGCTTTGGAGTATCTTAATATGAGAAGGGCCTTAGACACGGCGCAGTTAAGTTAATTTGGCTAATCGTCCTGCTTGTAACTTGACCGAGTAGTAGATACTCCTATATTTTATATATATACGCCTAAGTATATTTTATATTGAAAATACTGCTTGACTAGTTATTAATACACCATCCAGTTAAAAAAAAAAAACTTTTTTAAATCAACTATAGTCCATTAAATCACGGGAATTAAAAGCTTTAAGTAAAGAAGTTAGAGTAAATAATTTGTGTAACTATACATAGTTTACATATTTTGTAATTTGGTAAAGTTTGTATAATCATGACTTAAAATATTTTGTAGCGTATGTAGTTGTAAGATTACATGTTATGTCAATTCTATTGTACAATTTAAATGTATGAGACACTATTATTGTTCATTAATTTTATGTACGATAAATATGATTTTTTTTTGTAGGTTTGAGTTGTTTCGCCTAATATATCAACTTTAATCTATTAATATGTGTTTTATTTAACCCTCATGATTATATCCTTCAATAAATAATATGTAGCAAAGAATAAGTCATTTAAAATGTCCTTATTTATCTCCACGTATAACATTTCATATTATCTATTTATGCCACGTAGGTAAGTACTATTTATTTTTACCTAATTTAAATTGCCAATGTAAACCTAATGCACATTGATTTCATTTTAATGTTATTTTGATTTTGACATAAATAGAGAAATAATTCATTTTTGCTTTATATTCATGCTTTTTTTATAACTACCATCTGATGGTAGAGAACCCATCTGAATGCAAAATCGATTATTTAAAAGGTTGATTGAATAAAACAACAATGATTCATTGCTTACACTTATATTCGCTGTTATTTAATACTGTCTAAATTAGAATATTCACAAAAAGCATGGCAACATTCCAATGGCAATTTATATCACCGTTTCTTTTTGTAACTACAGGTATGACGAACAAACACATTAAAAGTAAAGAAAAATGCTCGTTGGAATGCTACATTCAATTTGGGATTCGTCCCTTCAAATTATACAATTGATTGTTAAAGATACAAGATAGACATATTTGTAATATGTAAGGACATAAAAAATAAGTAGCTAAAATGATTAAATCATTCACTTAAATGCTGAGAGGCAGTTAGGCTTACCATAATAATAATTCATATTATTGTTTATAGAAAAAAAAAAAGAAAAAAATTGGGAATAAAAAAAAATTATATTTTTTGATTCAATTAAGACGAAAAACGTCTACAAAGAACTACTTACAAGCAGACATTAAATCCGACCTACTATGTTATTTATTTCATAAATTTTAAATTTCGTGCCAAAAATATACCTACCATATTATGGTATATATACCAATACCATGTATATACCACCCACACATAACTATAAAAAAAAACAGGGTACCTATTATATTAACCACTTTTGATCACGAACTATTAACAATCGTTCAACAGGTCTAGTTAAAAAACACTTCAATTTCTAGGAGAATATATAATAAAAACCAATTTATTAGACACATAGAAGTCTTAAAAGACTGAAAAAAAAAAATAGCAGCTACCCAATATTATAACTAAACTGAACTTAATGAAACAAAAAATCCCAGTCATACCGGGATTTATGGTAAGCCTAATAATAATAATCTAAATGTAATAGTTGTGCAAAACTATGTCTTTTTATCTCAAACAACACAACATAGATATAATACAGCCAGTTTTACAGACATAACTAGGCCAAAACTCGATACTGCATACAATTAAAAATAAATCTACTAAATTATTCATTTACTTTGAGCGCAAGAAGCCTTCCATTCACTTGTGTTTAATAACTCCTATTATTCTAATATGATGGTAAAAAATCCTTCAAAAATTTAGCACCACATAATATTGGCTTCTCACTAATACTGCAACGAGGGCTTAGCGTAATGTTTGTGCTTTTTACTTTGTAAGAATAACTCTTTTTAATGTTAAGGTCAACAGCCAGGCTGACGGTTCAATTGATGTTCTATTTGTTTAACAATTTTTCATTATAATTTTGAGATTCCTTAGGTATATAAAGCCATCAAACGTAATGGAACCAGAATTTAAGAAATACCTGAAAAGCATCTACAGTATAACTATTTTTTGCATGACCACTATAAAATAAAAACACTTACAAGTTTGTTACGATAGTTGATAGAACATAGTTTAACCACATAATATAAGCATAAAATATTATAGATTTATTGAATAATTATTTTTAAACAATAAGTTAATTGTTAATTGACTTATTAAATAAAGTGATTAATTAAACATTGATTAAAACTGGACTGATCATGTTTTTTTTTTTCATTTTGTGGACATACAAGAAGTGTAATCCCCAAGTTTTTTATTGTTTGTAATAATTAAAATAAAGAACTTAATTTCTTAATACCCTACAGACAAACAATATCATATGACTATTGATAGGTCAGATTAGCATAAAATTTTCAATATTTTCCCTACTGCCCAATTAATTGGTTGAAAAGTCAGTCTGTGGGTCAGAAATGCCAATTTGATAGTCAATTTTCTAAAAAGTGTATATTCTGTGTAATATTTATAGACATTTGAATTTTGCAGTGTTTTGTGCGTTTGTATTCATTTATTTAATTATTTTATTTATTTATTAAGAAATGACAAGTGTTAATACAATTTTGTTAGTGAAAATTAGTACCTCGAGATCTTCTGCATTATAACAATTGAACTTGCAATTATTTCAGTACAAAACCCATTATTGCATTATTTAAGTTATTGATGTTGCCTACATAGCTAAGACTTTACTGATACATATTATCTACGCTGATTTTTTAATTTACCACTTTTTGAAAGGTGTAAATATTTATTGCACAACTTCTAAAACACAACAAATAGATTTATTTAGTTGTTTAAGGTGAGCTGAAAAGGTTTCATAAAATCTGAAAAGAAAGCTTAATAGAGCGAAACATACATTACAGACGTAAATATTAAGACAAGGTATGAAGTGGCAAATTGCAAAAAAGACTAAAGTAGGTAAAGAGGTTGTCATGTGAGTTGCGATGTTGTTACAGAGGTGGCTCGTCCCACTTGAGATGTTTCTCAGGAGTGAGATGTACTATACGCACGTGGACAGCTTGATTCTTCTCAAACTTGGGTGGGATAGGGCATAACCTGTACATCACTTCATCTCCTGGGAGAGGAACGTACTCCCCCTCAACGCTGAAAAAGAAGTATTTGCAAATTGTTATGACAGGATGTTAAAAATATCAACAAAAAAAAACATTATTTTAATCATTATCATTGATATAAGTAATTACATTAAATCTACATTTAATACTTTGTAATTATATCAATGATAATTAATCAATATTTATAAAATATAAACTATGTTACGCGCTGGTAATGTAGCTTTCTATAGGTGAAATAATTTTCAAAATTGGTCCAGTGATTTTTGAGTTTATTCATTACAAACATACAAAAATGCAAATCTTCTTTATCACATTAGTATAGATAATGTTCTACAATCTAAATCATAAATCCATTATTAAATGTAATTTTTATTTATAAAAGTATATTTTGTATCTTGCCTTGCAGTTTTGCCCGTGCGTGAGTCTAAGCATCTTTATAGCTTATATATGTGTTATATGATGGAATAAACTACATTACTGTAAAATTTAATAAAAATCCATTTGTGTGAAAGAGTAATGCTTCACACAAATAAAAATCCATAGATCCATCGTCACAATATTAGTAGGAATTATTGTCATAAATTTGCAGTTGAAAGAAGTACTCCTATTTGGTTTTTTGCCAGATTCTTTTTATTTGAATGTGCATTTTGATCTTGCATATATCCTCATAAATTTACGCTTTTCCATTAGTACTTTCTCAAGAAAATTCAGGCTAAGACGTCGAACGTGCCTTGAAAATAGATTTTTTGATGAACAGATTACCAAAATTTGACTTTTAAATTTATCTACCTAAACTGGGTTATACGAACATTACAATATTAATGTTATATAGCTATATCAATTATATATAGTTATATCAATTCTTTTTTTAAAATAACTATCTAAATTCTTCTCAATTAGTAAATTATTTCATTGCCTTACAATATTTGTTTTGCCTCTATTAAAATAATTCACACATCTATGTTAAGAGGTCATACAATGAAGGCCACTTTTTGTGTATAGTAGCTGATATGATAAGACAAATATAGTACTAAAATGATGTCACCCAAAATCAATATCTGCCTTGGTTTTACACATATTAAAACTGTCATAATTATGTTTGTCTAGCTTTAATAGAAATTAATATTTAATTTTACAGTACAAAATCCATTTTTCAGTAAAAGTGTATTTTAAATGTATAATGTGATATATGATTTTGAATGACTAGCTGGTGCCCCTGAAATTAATGCCTGACATTATACTTTTGTCGTGTTATTTTTAATATTTGTTTATAGATAGCTGGTTCCCTCGGCTTCGCCCGCGTAGAATATTTAGCCTATGTCCATCCTGAAACTCTATTGTAACTATTTGTAAAAGGATTTTTTAAATCGGAGGAATAGTTTCAAAGATTACCTACTATATACAAGCAAACATTACCTTTTTTATATTAGTATAGGTAGATGTAACAAATAAGTTAAAGTCTTCACGACAAATACCAGTACGAGTAATAACCAATTAAATTTGATTCCATAGGGTATTGTCATTATAATTAATTGAAGCATACTCTACATAACCTCTAATCATGTGATCTTAAAAGTAGTATTAGGTACTAAAAAATAAAAAATCTTACTCAGAGATATGAACAAACAGATCTTCTCCCCCTCTATCAGGTATTATGAAACCGTGGCCTTTTGCTCTGCAGAACGACTTTATTTTACCACCTTCCAGAGGATTGACTAAAGCCCTTTCAGACCTACAAAACGAATACAATTTATATATTTGTGGCAAAATAACATGTTAATATGAAGATATTTATTTAGTTTAAGTATTTATTTAAGAATAACAAAAACTTACGTTGAGGCAGTGCGATTTCGTCGAGTTATAATTGGACTTGGTAGTTGGAGATGGGAACCAGTCTTGTTAGGAGAATCGTCACTGTTAAATCCATAATCATTCGACATGATCAATTTCCCAATAATAATCAAGCTAATGTACTTAAATTAAACTTTATGCCAGCAAGAGGAAAAAAAACTCCCACCGCACCGTAATAAGTAACAGATTTGGCTTCTCAACTCTCGCCACACACAGAGTAATTAATAGCAAATATATCACAGTCCATAAGAGATGAAAATAATCAAGCACAGACAGTTAAAGAATCAAAACAAAAGTAATAAAACAAAAAAAATATATAATTACTTATTTGCTCACATTATTAGTATATGGAATTCCGTCCGTAGTTTTTTCTAGGTTAATGAATAATGCTTTGAAGATATTCATTCACATACCTTTCTCATGTCATAGATCTTAGTTTCTCCCTATCATGCGGCCGTAGATGGCGCTAAATAAATAACTATACATATTTTGAAACTTGTATAAAAGATTATGTAGGTACAGTCGTAGAAAAGGATCTGGAATTGAGTAAGTTATGTTTAATAGTGTGTGAAACAATAAAAGAATCTATGGCTATTTGGCACCAAAATTAAATATTCGTTGCAATGATTAAATATGGAATTAACAATACATTTTATTCATACATATTGTTCTTCTAAAAACTTTTTCAAAAAATAAAACCGCCGAAAAAACTGAGAAGCATAAAATAATCTTATTATTTTACCTAAGTAATTTTGAGTCGCCGCCGCGTATCGCTCTTTATGTAATTTTTGCTTGTTTGGCGCCGACTCAAAATTACTTAGGTAAAATAATAAGATTATTTTATGCTTTTCAGTTTTTTCGGCGGTTTTATTTTTTGTTAAAAAGTTTTATTTTATATTTTTTTTTAGCTATAATCTAATATTTACTACATGCTTAATTTTTAATTTTCCCACCCTTAGGGTAGGATTTTTTTTTCCAAAATTATACGAGACCAACTTCGAGGTATACGCTATCCATTAAAAAAAGAATTATCAAAATCGGACTACCCTGTAAAAAGTTATGCGTGGTTATACGCTACAATCGGTGAGTGAACAATCAATCATCCCCTGTTTTCCTACCCTTAGGGTTGGATTTTTTTTTTCCAAATTAAAATGGGACCCCTCGGTGCCCCCTTTCAAATAAAAAAAGAATTATCAAAATCGGACCACCCTGTCAAAAGTTATGCGTGATCATACATAAAAAAAATATATACGCGTCGAATTGAGAACCTCCTCCGTTTTTGTTTTTTCGTTTTCGTCGGTTGAAAATAAATACTTTTATTTTCTACTGCCCAAGATGCTCCTTATAACATTAGCTATCTTGCCAAAGAAAGTCCCGTCAAAATCGGTCCAGCAAAAAATTAAAAAATTTGATTTTTTTATATGTACCGTAGGCAAAGATTTAAATCACAGATGCACCCTTGCCATCCTTCAGGCGGCCGAAAATGTGTCATCGTTGGAAAGAGTGAGCTCACTCTTCCCGCCTCAGTCACTCGTAGAAAGCAGTGAGCAGTTCATGTTGCACAGATATTTACGTGGACAGTTTTCAGAAGCACAGGGCGCATCTGTGATTTAAATCTGACCGTAGGTATATTAAATTTAGTAAGTATATTAACTGATTAATTTTAGTAAAAAGCAGTTATTTTGACATTACAAACAGACACTTCAAGTTTATTTATTAGTATAGAATACAAGTGATAAATGGAAATTCGAAGCAAAGGTACTTTTTTAAGTTGTCTTATTATTATTGTGTTTGTACAACAATGGGAGAAGGTAGGTAAATGAAATATATAAAATATTTTTTATAATAATTCCTTTAATAACCATAATATTTAACCTTTAAAACATATTTGTTACATTCAATCTACAACTACTTATTTATTTACATTTTTATTGTATTAGTCACTGCTAACAATTATCATAATACTCAACAATCAATCTAAAACACATTTCGCAATGTGTTTATAAAATAATTTATAACTATATATTTTCATCTAACCTGCATCTAACATTAATATTTTTCACCTACTTTTCTACTCGTAAATGATGCCTTGCCTATCCAAAATTATTTATTTAAATCAATTAAATATATTGAAATATTTTAAGATTTTTTTATAGAAGTTCCTATTTAATTTTGAAATCTGTTGTAAGAATGTGGGCATATTCTCGGCTCAACTGGCAATTGTATATGAATTTTTGGAACGGAAATTCCTTCCCACTCACCCTGAAAAATATAAAAAAATTACATTTCTTAGTGTTATTGCTATTATATCTGATTTCTTCTGACTGTATCAAAAATTTCAATAAATATTTTAGACTTTAGAGTTTAATCAAGCACATTTTTACAGTGAGAGTTTTTGAGCAGCAGAGGAGCTTTTTTGCATGAATTTTATTACTGAACCGATTTAATATTGTTTATTAGTAAAAAAGCATGTATATTTTATGGTGTGTGAACAATCATTATTTAAGAGAAAAATGAGATTAAAGCGAGTTTGGAGTGTACCTGAAATCGTGTTCCATCGGACTTGTTGCACTGCATGGATATGGGCGAGTCAGTGTACAGTGCGTCCAATGCGTTCGAGCGCAAGGCCGACCACGGCCCTATGGACAGGTAGTTGCTGCGAGGGGGAGCTTCGTACGATATCGACATGTTATCCCATCTACGAGCACGTTATATTTTATTCAATTATTCGAACGATACCGATACGAAAAACTTTCCATTTTCCTATGTTAAAGCCACTTTTCAAGTGATGTCTTTTTATAATCCTACTATGGTCGGCAGTGCATTTGCAGAATCTATGGCTTGCTTGTATTAAATGAAACGGTGGCCACCCACCATCAAGTTGACCGTCGCCCTGTCTGTCGACCTTCAAAAAAATTAAAAAAAAAAATTAATTAAAAATAATTGTTTATTACTCTAAAGAGTCTCTTTCACTAACTAGAAGTAAAGTGTTGATTAGTTACTTTTAGAAATAATTTTGTTTTATTAAATTATGCACTCTGTTTAGTGCATGATAAGATAGGCGATTTTTTATTATTATTTTCTTTTTCTTATCGTACAAACAAAGGTATATATCAGCTTAATTATTCCCGGTGACAGGTGACTTTAAATGACGGTTAGCCTACTTGACAGAGGCCCTAAAAGTGTTAACTTGTGTGTACTATTTTATTTTTAGTTTTATCAGAAAAATTGTTTTGTTTATTTCATGACGTGACCAATTCATTGTGACAAATATACATATGTTGCCTATAAATCACAATCTTCGAAGATTCGTGAGGCATTGCAATTTCGTAGTTATAATAAGGAAGCAGTTACATTTTTTCAAACTTGAAGTAATTTTCCAGAGCTTGGTTGGAGACGGCACTCTTGCAGACCTCCAGTTCAGTGGCCGGGTAGTAGTGAATGTAGTTGACGCACATTTCGTCGGTGATGGCGTGACCTCCGATCGTCGCGTTCAATCTATCCATTGTCTTATATGTACACGTTGTCTCCAAATAATCACCCTGTGTAAAAAAATTCACTCTTAATATTATTCTTAATGACTTCTTGTTCTCATATGTGATACGATCAACGACTCTTTAGAATGTACGGATCACTAAACAAATTAAGGAGGGTAGAGATAAGGAGCGCTATCTTACATGGGTGTTAAACTGAAAGTGGCAACTAAAAGCGATAAATCGAGAAGGCGCTAGTGTGTACAGAGAGAGAGTTTGAGAGTATGGAGAATATGGAATGAATGTAGCACTCGTTGAAGGAGTGAAGTGCGCCGAGTTGAATTTTGGTTGAATTTTTTACTGTCACTAGCCTCACTAGCGCCATCAATTTATCGTCTTTCGACGGACACTTTTAGAGTGCCCTCCTTATCTCTATCCTCCTTGATACAAATGTATTGTATTAATCTTGTTAGAATTCACTAGATGGCGCTAGTAGTTTTTTTTTAAATGTGAAGTGATAACCTAGATAACAAATTGCAACTAGGTTTCGTAATTGATTAACGAAAAAAAAAAACAATACGACTATTAAAAAGTTATAAAGAAGTCCATACATACACAGTTTGAAATACTAAAAAAAATACTAACGGGCAGTACTAGCACAGGCGTGTGCAGTATCCTGATCTCCTGGAAGTGAGTTGAGTAGTGCTTGTCCTGGTTAAGGAGGGGCAGCTCTCGTCCGTTGCGGGAGTGTCGCGTCTTAATTGCAATGCCCGTCAGGTGTGTGTGCAGCTGACTGCCAAACACCTTGATGCCTGCCGCAGGTAGACCCTGAATATTTTTTTATTCCTTAGTCTTATTATTAGTTTATTCTTTCTGGTCTACAGTCGGCCGCAAAAGTCGATTAACATATTCAAAAGTACAAAACAACTAAACACTTAACTTACTTACTGAAGCTTTTTACGATCGTTTGTATGTGAAGTTTACTTTGTTCTCTAGTCGTGACAATGACTTATGGCGCGTTTAGTGTTCAGTTGTTTTGCACTTTTGAATGTGTCAATCGACTTTTGCGGCCGCCTCTACGTTCAGGCGCAGAACCGAAAGAAAAAGAAAAACAGAAAAACAATGTACATGCCCAACCAGCAATGTAGTTCTTTAAGAAACGCATTTATCACTAAATATCACTAAATCAAGCGGTATTAGAGCATCCGTTCGCCTCGTCCATTAATTCTGTCCTTATATTTATAATAGTATACCTACTAGATATAGATACATATATGTATTTTAGATAGTTCATAAAATATTTTATTTCTATATTTTACATTACGATACAGAATATACTTATAGTGAACTCACGACTCCAGTGCACTGCGGTATGCAATAGCCAGTCAAAGGAAAGGCGGGTTGTTGCGCAGGAATCGCCATTTTATCCGTATACTCAAGTCCGAGCTCCATAATGGCTGCGTCAAAGCGCCGACGGTTCGCAGTTATATGCAATATCATACCGGAACTGTCCACCCAATCTTCATAAACAAACAAAAAATATTTGATAAATTTTGACGTTTAAGCTATTTTTTATAGAAACGTGCGACGAACGCTTCAACAGATATAGAATATCTGAATCACACCAACAAAATAAAAGAGTAAAATGTGAGAGAGAACGAGAGGGGAACGAGCTCTGGTATCCTATATTCAAGGCTCAAGTATGTGTATATACATCAAATTACTACAACATGGAACACGCGTGTCATACAAAACACAACGAATTTTATGGAACATTTAAAAGTGACATATGCGTAGAGCATGAACTGTCATTTATAACAAAACAAACATAATAATAAGTACGTAATTTAAAGAAAATGTGACTTTACGTCAAGCCATTAGAGTTTAAAATGAAATAGTAGAAGTTGATCGTTACTACCTTTTACCATTGACGCGTGAAGGCCGCCATGATTCTGTCAAAGGCGTTCTTTTTATGTTCCCCTTTGGCACTTGTGACGCAAATTCCATTGTAGTATTTCGATGGTATTATCTTAAATACAGAGAATTAGATAAAATGACATACCATTTTTGAGTTGGGGATTGTTGTAATGCACTTCCAACATGAGATATTTGTTGGAACGCACTCCGCCGAGTGGCAGTCCTGCTTCTGTTGGGTATGTGAAAGGGGGCGCTCCCATTGCCCATGCGGCTTTCACCTGCATAGTAATAAAAACACATGAGAGAATCTGAGACGACTGGTAATATTCTAAAGCAGTAAGTCCTGCCTTTCTAGAGTCGGATAACGGTGGTGGACCATATCTTATACCGCTTCAAATGGAGAGGATAAATGTTTCGTGCGTAATTAGAAATTAAAATGTAAAAATTAAATATTGAATCCTACCACCAGGGCTCGGTTGGTTTGTTTAATAGTAAACCCGAGAATATTCATCATTTATGGAGGCAGGGGTCTATTCCATGGTCCTTCGAGCCGGATTCCTACCAGGGATCGGTTGTTTTATTACAAAAGCAAACCCGAGCATATTCACTATTTATTGAGGTTGGGGGTCTTTTTCAATTAGTTTAATATTAAAACCATATTAAAACTAATACTTGTTTTAGATAAGGCATAAAAAGAGGATGACAAAGTATAACGTGACCACCTTAGAACACGTTTTAGTTATCTCCGGCCTTTCTGGAGCAAAACAGTTGCCATAATACAACGGAATATCTTTGTCTGGAGGTGAGTCGCAGTAGAATACTTCCATGTGATGCACCAAGCCTTCGTTGCCACGTGTTATTGTTGACTCGAACTGAAATAATTGTTATAAAAGATGTAGTTAGGTTAACAGGGACATAGCTAACGCCGAATTAATTATATGGAGCCCTTCTAGGGCAATTTTCGACAATGATTAAATATTCTGTTTTATAAAAAAGAAAACTTCGTCTACAGAGACAATGAAGATTGACTAGTTCACTTTGAATCAGTCAATTGAAATTAGTTGTAAGATGTAGTCTACCTCATACAAATCAACGGCCAACCTTTAATAATAAGGCGCCGGAAAGAAACGAATCAGCAATTCATAAAGTTATCTACCTCAAAGGGAAGGCTCTGCTGTTTAAGATACACATATGAAAATATTATACTATAAAATTCTAACTTGAACAATGTGATGCGGTTTCTGTGCTACATAGTCAGGCAGCTTCACAATATTACACCAGTAGGTGGTGTCAGTGCTGGGAACCTTCAGATTCTTGTTAGTTATACGCAGTTCCTGCGCGACGGGTTTCGGTAAGGGCGCTGGAGTCAGGAGTCGCACTCTTATGAAGCCGTGGTCTCGTGATGGTGTGCATGGAAGGCACAAACCTTTGGACGAATATAACTTATCTGTACCTCGTGCCCAGATCACGTGGACTGTGCCGTCCTGGAATATACAACAGATAATATATAGACTCTTCAAAATTTCATGAAAAAAAAAACCAACGAATCCGCATGTTTGATGAGTCGAAAACATTGCATGTTTGATTTTTTGTTAGTAGGTAAATAGTTAGGAAATGAATAGGAAAATAATAAAATGTAGCCTTAAGGTCTCAAAACTTACCTCTATGACGTAATCATTTTTGTCACAAGTGTCGAAGTAACGTTCGAACATAATACTTCGACTTTTATTGTCCACATAGAATGACCTGCAATCCTGTTTGGAATCTCTAGACACTTTACCGTTGTCATCAGTGTAAGCGTCCTGAGAAATGGTATAACGAAAAGTTCGTGTAAGTTTGCATTATAGAGCCATTTGTCAGGAATCAAATGGTAACAAAAAAACCTTCACACCATTTCACACAATATAGGTACTTACCTCAAAATGTTCCCTGGCCTTGTAATCCGTCCAAATTAAACAAACATCAGAATTTGTTAATTCCCCTCGATCGGAGAATCCAATCGCAAGCCAATTGAATTCCGGAGCGTTATCTGATATTACCAATTGGAACTGTATAACTCTGGTCGAATAGTTCACTCTCCATTTAAGTAAAAGATCTCCATTTGGGTCCAATACTGATTCACTTTTCGCGAATCGGCCACCTACAAAGTAGAAAGAGTAAAAAAAATTGTGGCCTTCGCAACAATTAGAATACCCTATCCACATTATTACTTTAATTGTTAAAATGTAAATATTGTCTAGGGTTTTGGGCTGCAGTTTACAAAGCCGCCTTCCTAAGTTCCCTTTTTGTAAGGTCTCAAAAAAAGACTAGAATAAATGCCATGTCGAAAGTTGGTTTTGATGGGTACGAACAATAGAACTCCAAAGGTTTTATTTTCAAGACATTGTTCCGGGTGAAAGAAACATTTTCTTAAAATATTTAAAAACACATCAAGTATATAAAAAATCCATTACAATCCAATAAAAATAAATACATATTAAAAAAACTAGATTAAAAAAGAGTTACTTACCTGTATCCCCATTAATGGTAAAAGTGTAGTACGAACACAGAACGGAAAACAAAACAGCTATGATACACTTTAAACTCATTTTGCACAATCTATTGAAACAGTTCGATCATGAATAAGATTACGAGAAATCCCAAGTTGCTCCTTGGGCGTCTACAATCGCAATGGCTGGAGGAACCGCAATGAAGATCCTCCCTGCCTAAGAATGTAATAAAATGAAGATGCCATCCAACCGACAAGGCGATATTGGTATGTCGGCATAGCAGAATAATGAAACGTACTGTCGGGAAGAAAAGTGTTTCATGGAAAATCTGAATCAATTGAATTATGAAGATAAAATAATAAAATACTTAGTAGGTACGAGTATATATATATATAGAATTTTAATGACTTGTCTGTACCTTTGCTTACAAAACCTATCGGTGCTACTCGAGCGAATTTCTCTCCTTCAATTTAGACTAACGACTTGACAACCGTATGGCAGCTGTAGAAATCTCTATACAGAAGACCACCGTGAAATAATCGCAGTTGTGCTGTTTTGTTTCTCCATTATAATTCATTCAGCGCAGTTATAATGGATGCATTGTTTGTTTTTATAGATGACAGTACCAACCTAATATCAAATGAGGTGTCAGTATGCCCACCACATTTTACCATAAAAAAGACGAACTTGTTATTGACATCACTTGTAATGTCTCGATTCATCGCGTGAGTTCGGGTTTATTGCCTTACTTTATAACATCCTAAAACGACAGGGAACATGAGTGACGGTTAAAAACCTACTAAACTGTTGGCAGTTTCAGTCTACCTGTCACCCTGGATCTAATTTAAAAATTTGAAATAGAACTAAAAATATAACAAAAAATTGTACCACTAACTAACGTATTTCAATAAGCACCTATACTTCCACCGATTAAGTAGGTTTTATATAATAATAATAATAATTTATATAGACTAAAAAATAAATCAAAATATTTTTTATAATAAATATACTTATCTATAGGTATATCGAAATGCATATCTAGGTGCGGGCGATGGAATGCGCCTAGTCAAGCCGCCCGCTTTATTAAATTCCAAGAGAATTAACACACCCTCTCCCTTTGCCTCCCTGGGTTGGTGCGGCGTAAATAAGGCATTTGAGGTATTAATGCGAGTATAAATATCTCCTTCGAACTTAAGAAAATCGAAAAAAATCATATCATCAATACTAATAATAAATCTTTAAGGGTTGGTCATGGAGTAAGTTACTTTGTTTTCAGAAATATCGTGTTTATATAGGCTCTATACATGATACTGAAACTAAATTGACGATTTTTAGAATTTTTTCTGTACGTATGTATATTCCTTCATAACTTAAACGAATTAACTAATTTTCATGAAACTTGGTAGATAAACATTTAGACGTACAGGACACAGGATAAGCTGTTTTTTTCTTTTTCAACGCGGACGATGTCGCGGGCACCAGGTAGTTTCAAATTAATTAAATAGCCTAGTCAAGGTTACCGTACTTAATAAAAAAATAATATGAAAATTTGCAAGCTGAAGCATATTTTCTAAAAAAAGCCATACTTGAATAAAAGTTATTTATTTTAAACAAATTAAAAAAAACTTGTTTTGGTCAACTATGGAGTATTTCGACATTTAAATTTTGATCTTGTTAGGTATATTTACGTGCAATCAGAATGTATGTTACCTACTCTTTCACGCCATAACTACTGAATTCATTTTGATGAAACTTTTCAGTATACATCAAAGTAACACGTAGAAATTTATTAAGAATTTTTATATACATTACATAATCTAGTTGTTTTAGATGTAGTGGCACTCTTATAAAAGCTTTCTTAATTACACACATGCTTCATGAAATAGTTGCCTAATGAACATGCTAGATTTATCTTTAATGAGTCTGAGTTGGTTTGAGGATCTATATAAAAGTTCTCATTTTTCTTATGTCAATGTCGTCAGTCAGACTGACGATTCACTTGATAGTGGCTACCGTCGCCTATAACACAAGGAATGCCATAGGAGCTGCAAGTGCTATGCGGATAGCAGGACCATAGGAATAGAACCTACAGGGAATAGAACCCGGGAGCTATGACACAGAACGCTAAGGCAAATTCACCAATGGGCTCGTCAGTTGATGACTTATAAAGAAGAAAATTGTTAAAACTGAGAATTCGTAAAAAGCTGACTGTACAAGTGTACATTACGATAAAATGGGTGTGACCAATAACGAATATGACGAATGTCTAATGTGGTAAAAAGCGAATGTGACGAATATCTCGTAGGTCGTTAGGAACAGCTCGGACACAGTTTGTTATGGAAATCAAAGTTAATGTTAAATAAACTACTATGAATATTGGAAAAATATATTTCTAATGAAATTATTATACAATATGTAACAGTTATTGTTAAGATTAGTTTATTTAAGGTTGGTTGTTTCGGTGTATATAATATATTATTATTATTATGTCAAAGAATCATAACTTTTTTAAAATAATAACAAAATATGTATAAAATTAATTACTTAAATGCTTTTTATTAACACTTAATGTGTAATTGACACTAAAATTACATACATAATAATCAAACAATACAAACTTTTTCAAAGAAAATATTTGGTCCATCTGAAAGTTACATAAAGAATTTGAATTTTTTTCTGGTAATTTCTGATTTTGAAAAGACATTGGAAAATGTCTATGAAATGCTTAATCCGACGAATTCGATACTGTTCGATTAATTAAAAAAAAAAATTGCACACATTGGAAATTGTAAAGATTGTATATAATTTTTACTCATGTACGTGTTGTAAGCCAAATCAACTCTTAAAACAAAGATTAATAAGACAATATGCTTTAGTCTAAAAAGCACTCTGGAATTAGAAAAATCAATATGGCCGACCACACGTTTACAATTGAATAAAAAATAAAGAGCGCTTTACGTTTGAGCGTCATTTTCCTCCGTTTTATTATCTGTATCCATTTCTTTATCTTCGGTACTTTCAAGGGTCTGTTTGGCGTCTGTTGTATCACCTTCAACGTTTGCGTTTAATACATTTTCTTCCTTTACATCTGATGTCTCCTGAAGCAAACCAAAGATTTTAAAATATTTGGCACTTAACTATATTTTTTAACTATATGGATGTCAGATATTACACATCATGTGCAACTACCGTAAGGCTAATTTTTTATGAGTCAATCAGACTACAGTACCTAGTACACACATGATGAGGCGCGTCGTGAATCTTCTTTCACGTAGAAAGAAAGTACGGCTCCGACGTTAACGACTAAAAACTTACAATAAACCTTAGATACAACACCTATAAGGTTTATAATACAATGCGCACTAGCGTAAGATGGCAAGCGGCGCACGCTAACGTGGCGCCAGCTGGGGACCAATGGCGGTACTAAGTGTGTGGATTGGTCGATAGCATTTCTCACGATTTAAAAATTCGTCTTCCGCACATATTCATCATCAATAGTAATAATAAATCTGTAAGGGTTGGTCAAGGAGTAAGTTACTTTGTTTTCAGAGATATCGTGTTTATAAGCTCTATACATGATAATGAAACTAAATTGACGATTTTTAGATTTTTTTCTGTATGTAGGTATGTATGAGTCCGCGTATCACTGGTCAATTTCCTTACTTTCGTCAATTTCACTAATTCACCAGTTTACTCATTGTACAGTTTCTGAATTCGCCAATTTCCTTATTTGCCAGTTTCACTAAGTTGTCAATTTCCCTATTAAGTTGATTTCCTAATTCGCAAGTTTCCTTGTTCGTCAGTTAGTTTAAATTTTGTGTACGTTTTGTTCATACACTCCACAGTTTTTTGTAATATGTATGTAACATACGTATACGTATGTTCCTCCATAACTCTTACACGAATTAACTGATTTTCATGAAACTTGGTAGATAAACATTTAGACGCACAGGACACAGGATATGCTACTTTTTTATTTTTCAACGCGGACGAAATCGCGGGCACCAGCTAGTGTATAACAAAAGTAATAACAAAGAACTCACCTCAGTTGCCCTCTCGAAGAGTAGGGCCAATTCGACGTGCTTAGTGTTGGGGAACATGTCTACGGGCACCGCTCGCACCGGCACGAAGGGAGCCCCCCGAAGAGTCTTCGAACTCGGTCGAGCCAGATCCACGAAGTTCTTTATGGCCGATGCCGGACTGCACGATATGTATATGAGCCGTTTCACTTTCCTTGTGTTACGCAGTTGCGTTATCGCACGCATGTCTAAACAAAAAAATATTATATATTTTATTAGTAAAATAGAAAAAAAAAAAGACACATACATAATAGTGCATTCAACAACATTTTCCACAAATTAGTAAGAGAGTGAAAGAAAACTATTTCATAATGAAATAATGCTGAACTTACGTAATCCAGCCCTTGGTGGATCTACAACGGCGACTATGTCTTCGCCGTCAGCTCTTGTCAACACCGAACTGAGTATATCCTCAGCTTTGCCGGTGAAGAATTCACAATTATTTATTTTATTCAATTCGGCATTCGCTTTCGCGTCTTGCACCGCTTCAGGGACCAACTCTAGGCCCAGCACTTTATTGCAATGCTGATGAAAAATAATATAACTATATCAAATAGTTTCATGAAATTTATTGGTAAATTTTACTTCAAAAACTTTTGGTCCAGAAATAT
The DNA here is from genome assembly GCA_945859745.1 of Synanthedon formicaeformis. Classification (NCBI taxonomy): domain Eukaryota; kingdom Metazoa; phylum Arthropoda; class Insecta; order Lepidoptera; family Sesiidae; genus Synanthedon; species Synanthedon formicaeformis. The sequence goes on from OX243965.1 coordinate 8,880,979, forward strand.
TATATTCAAACTGATACATATTGTGTAAATTAAAGGAAACAAAAAAGATTTTCCTTAAAATAAGATTTTAGCATTAAATTATGATGTGACAGGAAGGCTAACGGTATACTTGATGGTAGGTGGCTACCATCGCTTAGGAGCACAAGCATGACAAACTTTTGGTCCAGAAATACTATATTCAAACTGATACATATTGAGTAAATTAAAGGAAACAAAAAAGATTTTCCTTAAAATACGATTTTAGCATGAAATTATGATGTGATTGGCAGGCTAACGGTATACTTGATGGTAGGTGGCCACCATCGCTTAGGAGCACAAGCATGGCCAGTGCAAAGTTCCTATCCGCCAGAACAGATACTACTATAAATATAATATAATAAAAACTATAGTACGAAGATAATTATTTTTCGGCTTTAAAGCCTCACAAATCCAATATTATATCAATGTATCACTGACCTCAGCAAAGCACAATCCAATAGTTCCTGTGCCACAACATATATCGACCAGTGTCGATTCAGAGTTCACAGCGCTCATCTCTATAGCGCTCTCGTATAACACTTCAGCACCGGCTGTATTTATCTAAGGAAATACATACTTTAAACTTTACTGCTTTCAACTTTACCATAGACTACCATTGCATAATGAATTGAATTCTCAAGAAATATGCGTATATAATAAATTTACGTATAACGGAACGTCGAAAAAATAAAATTTATAGGTTTTTTTTTTCTCTCCTGCAACATGGCAATCTGTGTGCCACACAATAAGCCACTCCTCTGTTGTGCTCTTGTACTGATTTAGAATTTCACACACACAATAAGCCACTCCCCTGTTGTGCTCTTGTACTGATTTAGAATTTCACACACACAATAAGCCACTCCCCTGTTGTGCTCTTGTACTGATTTAGAATTTCACACACACAATAAGCCACTCCCCTGTTGTGCTCTTGTACTGATTTAGAATTTCACACACACAATAAGCCACTCCCCTGTTGTGCTCTTGTACTGATTTAGAATTTCACACACACAATATGCCACTCCCCTGTTGTGCTCTTGTACTGATTTAGAATTTCACACACACAATAAGCCACTCCCCTGTTGTGCTCTTGTACTGATTTAGAATTTCACACACACAATATGCCACTCCCCTGTTGTGCTCTTGTACTGATTTAGAATTTCACACACACAATAAGCCACTCCCCTGTTGTGCTCTTGTACTGATTTAGAATTTCACACACACAATATGCCACTCCCCTGTTGTGCTCTTGTACTGATTTAGAATTTCACACACACAATAAGGCATTCCCCTGTTGTGCTCTTGTACTGATTTAGAATTTCACACATACAATAAGCCACTTGTGTTCTTGTACTGATTTAGAATATCACACACACAATAAGCCACTCCCCTGTTGTGCTCTTGTACTGATTTAGAATTTTAAATACTAGAAGGCGCTCCAGTGAGCAACCCTCCCACCGCATATTGCAACCTAATCATCATAGTGTTGAGGTCAATTAAATCTACTCCTAAGAGAGCAAACGCTATGTCTTCTAAGTCTGATGTGCCTCACACTTCCCTCCCCTTCCAGTTCGGAAGCCAGGTCGTTAATGTGAGTTGACAAAAATTTATGAGTGAAGATTAAAATTAACAATTACCCCTTTCTTTTTTTTTATACATTCTATATGTACATGTAACGCAATGTAACGAATTTAACGCATTGTTCGCGACTTTAAATATACTATTACTGAAGCCTGAAAACATAGTTCTTCTTTCAAAGTAGTTATATGAATGATTTTACTCATATTTACATAAATGTTGAATGTTTAGTACTATTAGAATAAATTTTGTGAAAGGCCTGCGTATAAAAATAACCATCTTGTGCCAATAGGTCCACAATTCCATATCTTTTGATATATGATATGAGAGTCATTTTGAGGACTCTATATTTAAAATCTCTAAATATTCAAAGTTTATGATTTTTTATTGAAATAAGTAGGTAGCAAAATGACCATTTATTGAAATGGAAAATGATCAAATCGCAAATAATAATCAGCTGCAAAAATATTGACGTTTAATACCTGAAAGAATGCCTCCGGAGATATCCTGAACTGTTTCCCCAGAATTGTGCCAACTATGTGTGTTGAACCCATTAAATGAACTAACTTGGTGGCCTCTTCGCCTACTCTCCTAAAATATCACATTTTTGTGCAAAATATTATTATTTCATTAAAAAAAAAACATTATTGTCACACTTCAATATAAATTTTTCTCAAATAAGTTAAGATTTTTAGATACTTTTTTTTATTATTTTAGGTTATTTTATTACAAAATATTATATTTCCCATTTTTTTGTATGCTATGTATATGTCAATAAGGTGCTCTACCAATATTTTTTACACGTTTTATGAATTGAGTACCATATTTATTACATGTGACTACAGAAAATTATTTCAAATATTTCTACACTGCAACATATTATCGGAAAATTATTATATAATATATAACATATAGATCGGAAATTATATAATATATAACATATAGATCGGGAACACAGACGCATTTACTTTAAGACAGAGAAGTATAAAATAATTACTTACTTTTTGGTAACAACTTTAAAATACAGGGACCTTATACCACACGCGACAGCTTCTTCTGAACTGAAATGAGCGATTAAATCCTTCTTTATGTGATCTAATTCTTCTTCGGTTAGATTCTGGAACAAAATGACATCCAAATTTTTATGAACCATACAGCTCGAAAATCCTATGCTAATATTCACATGTATTCTAGCATTAATTTTTTTTTTTAAATTTTCTTCACACATTATAATTTTTCCAATCAATAGAGACTTAACACAAGACTCAGTATTGAATGGAATAACCTATTATATTTAACTAGTTGGCGCCCGCGACTTCGTCCGCGTTGAAAAAAAAAAGTAGCCTATCCTGTGTCCCGTACGTCTAAATGTTTATCTACCAAGTTTCATGAAAATCAGTTGATTCGTTTAAGAGTTATAGAGGAACATACATACTTACATATATACATACAGAAAAAAATTCTTAAAATGGTCAATTTAGTTTCAGTATGATGTATAGAGCCTATAAACACGATATCTCTGAAAACAAAGTAACTTACTCCATGACCAACCCTTACAGATTTATTATTAGTATTGATACTAACTGTTGCACGCGACTTCGCCTACGTAACGTTACTCGCTGAGATAACGTAGCTTTCTAAAGGTAAAAGAATTTTTAAAAATCCGCTCAGTAGTTTTTGAGTTTATTCATTACAAACATACAAATCTTCATTATAATTAAATATATGTAATGAAATTTAGTTAAAATACCTGAGGATGCATAGCGACGATAAGCATGATTTCGCCGGAAGAGTGCGAGTGCCTCACAGTGACGTATTTCCAGTGGCCCGAATAGTCTGCCGGGGAGAAAGGGCCCAGCGACGACTCTCGGACGAACTTTTCAAATATCTTTACAGAAATAAAAACACACATTTCAATATTAATTATTACCAAACTTCATGGTGCATTTGTTCAAAATCTATTCAATTTTTTTCACAGAATGCTTTGAAAACTTAACAAAACGTGCTTCAATCACGAATGTCTTCAATATAACACATGATCAAAATGGCAGGCAAAAGCTACTATAATTTAATATTTATCCCGATGTATACATTACATGATTACATTTTAATAATTGTGAACAGAAACAACTTTGATGATGGAGAAATTTTCAAACAATACTCATAGCAGTACTTTATAAGACAGTAACTTTTATGTTTATGAATGAAGAGTTCTAAAATTTTCCAATAGTTTGCCATTTATTTTTAAAATGTTTTCTACTTATAAAATAAAATTATAACATAAAATAATTCTCACCAGAACAGCTTTTTTAGTCGGTTCAGAGATGTGGCTAAGCGATTGTATGGGGCCCACTCCGACTGTACCGGTCGCGTAAGTGCCAAGTCTGAAACCCACTGTGGTCAATTTGGTTTCCTCATCCACGCCCACTGTGAATTCGCACTTATTCCTGTAACCTTCAATGATAGGTGATCTCTTTATAGGTTTAAGCTCGAAGGTTAATCCATTGTTCACCTTGCGTTTGGCTTCAATCTCGTTTCGTCCTTGCTTATTAATTTTCCACACCTCATTGTCAAAATTTAATAATAACTGCTTTATTTCTTTCTCTTTTAGCTTTAACTGAAATGAAATGAAATATACATAAAATTGTGTTCAGTTTAGGGTCAGTGAGGATCTATTTCTTTTTTCTCTCTAATTAGACAGGTCAAGAAATGGTCTGGTTTATGAGTTTGTCAGCCAAAGGATCAGGGTGGTTTATTAATCGCTTTTTGTAACGTTTTGTGTTTAACATAATTTCCTCAGAAACTGTTGGTATACTCGTAGCAAAGGTGTTCATGAAGTTATGAGGGCTTGATGAACCACAGGGCATTGAATATCCACACTTCAGGATTGAGTTCTAGAGTCTTTATTATGAGTATTGGAGGAGCTAGCTATTCCCCACAGTTAGGGAATTTAGGGTCCTCACTGACTGTTTGATTAGATTTAGATGCAGTAAATACTGTAAACACCACACTGTAAATATGTGGTAAATATTCATTAAAAAAAAAAGGGGAGAGTAGGATGTGAGGTACTGACAGATTTTTATAAATATCACCAAAGGTGGAGTTCAATAGACTAGTTATTATTACAACAGGGGCCCTAGCCAAGAGCAAACCAATACAAACAGGAGCGTTGCGTATTTACGAAACGATAGAAAATAAAGCCCAGTGATTGGTCAAAATTTTATGTGGGTGTTACAACAACCAATCACCAGGCTTTATTTTGTATATTTTCGTAAATAGTGCAAACGGGAGCCGCAACGCTCCCGTTTGCACTGGTTTGCTCTTGGCTAGGGCCCCAGATCTCTCCAGAATTATGCGGCATGCTTTGCCAAGAGATTTACAATTAGCAGCATGATATTTGTGATAGTAAAACATTTCAATTGATCAACAAGCTGTATTACCTGTTCATCATATGGAATGTTCCAATATGGAGTAGTAGCATCTTTCAGCCTATCCTCTTGACTTTTGTCATCATTATTTTTTTTCTTTTTATCATCTAAAGTACCATCCTCTTCTTGCTTTCGTTTTCTAACTAGTGGATCTGGTGCCGGACGTGCCTCTTCAGCCAATAGTTTTTTACCTAAAATAATACACCTAATGAATATTTTTGTTAAATTTATCAAAAAAATAAAACAAATACCACACTAAGATAGTTTCTTGGCATATAATGTCAATAAATTATAGTGGATAGCTGTGAAAAAACAGTTTATCAGTTGCTGTGAGAACAAAGAACTTTTTTCATTAAGAGAACGAAAATTAGTAACGAATTTTTTTAAAGTCTGCCTCAGTCTAGTTTTACATTATATACTTCTTTTTCAACTAGATTTTGATAAGTAATTAAATCAGTATAGTGGAAGCCAACTATCCTAAGTCATATTTAGCAAATTATTCATATAATATACAACTTGGATTTGTAACATAATTACAATCAAAATCGAAACTTTTCCATTTTCTTTGATAGGACGGAAAAGAGTATACCAGTAAATAGAGCGTAAAATAATTATACTAATGGCAGCAGTGCACTTGCACCCCCAGTGACGTTGCTTGTGTTATAGGCAATGGTAGCCACTTACCATCAAGTGGACCTTCAGCCTCTCTGTTAAGTTTAACATTAAAAAAAGTTTGATTCTAAATTTGACCTGTCATGTACTTTATTCTGTCCTCAATACATATTATAAATCTGTACCTTTCCATATGTAACCATCAAGTGCTGCTATCGCTTTAGCTCTTTCTTCATCATTTTGAAAACAAGCATAGAGCCACTGGCTATTGTTCCTTGGCCTCTTTATTTTACTTGTGTTAAGACCAAGCTTTTGATTCATAAGTTTCTTCAATTCCTGTAAAGATTACTTAATTATCTTTTGTGATTTTTAAAATATTTCTTGACAACTTCGTTGTAAGGATGGAAAAAGTTAAAAACTAGGTAACTGAAATCCGCGGTGTCGCCAATCTAATTCCAGACAAAATATCTGATACCTGCCGAACTGGGTTCTTGAAACAGGGTATCTTTAACGTATGAAAGAAAGGCGGTACCGTCTCAGCACCAATATTATGTGAGCCTAAATATATCCCTTAGTTCTAAATTAGGAGTCCCTAAATATGTCTAGTATTTTAATTTATTATCCATATGTCTATTTAAAAACTTTTTTCTTACTGCAATTCCATAAAACTTTGGAAGTCCACGTAATTCAATTTTAAATTTTTCCGAAGAAAATCCACCACGATTTAAGTAGGCATATTCCTCATTGTTGGTATTGTTATCCTCCATTGGTAAATAAATTTAAAACTGTATTTTATTTAATACAAATTACAAAAAGTCACGAAATGGTTACACTGGGTTACACTTAACCTGTGCACAACGTTATGAAAACTTAACCAACAAGTTAAATTACACGAAATGTCAGTTTTACACAGAAGAACAAATGCATGCACACAGAATAATTTTAGCAACTATTTACCATAGAAGAAAATAATATTTATAAATTCTGTTTTGTATAATATTGCAGTTGTTATACAAATAGGTACGCCTCTAATAAGTCGATAACGAAAAAATATTTATGATTTTTTTTATACATGTACTAGCTGGGCCTGCGACTTCGCGTTGAAAAAGAAAAAAGTATCCTGTGTCCCGTACGTCAAAATGTTTATCTACCAAGTTTCATAAAAATCAGTTAATTCGTTTAAGTTATGAAGATTTATTATTATTATAGTATTAGCACAGCTTTACAATCCATACAGTTGGGCAACGCCTTTGATGTCGGGCGACGCCGCCACTCGTGTAAGTACTTCGCTCACGCGCTAGGGTTGTCACAAAATGGAAAATCCGCCACCGCTCACTCAATTCAAAAACATATTGTGCGTGCCAGCCTTGAAAGTTGTAATGCTAACTGTGTGTTCGCCGTGGCGGCCCGCGTCGCCCGCTTCCCCGCGCCAGCCCCCACCGTTGCTCTGTGCAAGTACATTCGTTGCCCAACTGTATGGATTGTAAAGCTGTGGTATTAGTATTGAATAATGAACAAATACATTAAATTAACTGATTTGCATATCACTGATGGCATCTCCAATAGTAAGAAATTCTAACTATAGGTGAGATTTTTAAAAAAGGATGAATAGTTTCGAAGATTACCCCCTGGCCCCTACCTATACATGCCACCTCTTTTTTGTAATCCACGTATTCAACTAAGAACCCTCGGAGAAAATACTTTACTTACAACTCATTACAAATCATAAATAAAATAAAATAAAATGTTACGACGATCAATTATATTTACACATATACATAACACAACACAATATAAAGATTTATGAATAAAATTGTTATCTCCACAACAACCCTCTAGAATACTTTAAAAAAATATTGCACATGCCACCAATTGAAATATAATAATGCCACCAAAAATTGTACATATATATTATTGATATGCAATTGAATAGTCGTTATAGCTATGTTGTTTTGATACCTATTTGTTTTTTACACAAATATTTTTTTTTGTTTCATAAGTTTAAAAGGATTTATGTTATCTTTCCCTTAAGTAGCCTGGCTGAATCTTATTTTTGGTTCCACCAAGTAGATCTTGTTTAAGACAAGATTCCGCAAAAATATGTAATTTCTATACAAATATAAATTTTATAAAGTGGATCTACAGAGAATGATCGAGATTTAAACATAAACAAAAACTTTCAAATATAACAAGATATTGTGAAACAAGTTATTAAATGTAGTTAATGTTGTGGTTGACAAGAAAGTGATAATTTTTTTTTATAAAACATACCTACTAATAATAAAATACTGATTTCAAGTGGCTTACGCAAAACACTTGTATGAGGCTATAATCGCGAATTTTTTTTAACGTCAAGTACCCCCAAAAATTTACTAAGACACATTCTTGTCATCTAAAAATCTCATTAGGAATCTTAAAAAAGTGCACATAGCAGAATTTTAGTTACACAACGACGAAATACAAATAAATAATTAAATTTTTGTTAAGCCACACTCAAAAATAATTTCTTCAAAGCGTCCTTGTCTTGCTCCTCTTTTGCTTTTCGTAGTTTGTTAATGTTACTCAACTCCTTGTCTATGGTATTCGCCATTGAAGGGTTAAGAGCTTTTAGTCTATTAAAATCATCCTCCGCTTTATCGGGGTTCCAAGCGCCTAGGTGTGCCTTGGCCCGTCTGTATAGAGCTTTTTCATTGTCTGTAAATATCATTTAATTACTTAATAATGGGTACCTCCCTAATATTCACACACCATGATATCAGGATATATAAACGCCTTTTTATTGAAGGACATTCTTTAAAAGTATAAACCCTAAAATCAAAACCTCATATATAAGCAGCTAATCCTATTAGCCATATAATAAACCCTACAAATTATTTTTAGTGCTTTGATTCGACAACAGATGGAGGCAGGTGATTGTAATCAAGTCATACTAGAATGTGTTTTAATTCATCTTTCAGAACTCTTTTAAAGGGATGAAACTTTACAGTAAAATAGTTTACAAATCAGATTTACATATAAAGTTAGAACAATAGTTATTTATACAATGTTAACTTGAGGCAAGTTAATGTTCCGTCTCAATTAGCGAATCACAAAAGCTGTATACAAGATTAAAGTATGTTATTCAAGCTTGGAATTCCTTATTGACTAGGTAGTAAATTTTTTTAAATCAAATCATGTCAACATTATTAATGTTCTATTTATCGAGTATAAGTAAGTTTACCTTTGTCAAATTCCAAAACTGTGTTACAGTGTTCTATGACCGCATAGTAATCACCTTTGACTAGTTTACACTGAGCGTAATTAAGCAGTATTGGTAACTTAGTTTTATTCAATTCAATCCATTCTTCGTCCTCCTTTCTTTCTCTGAAATAAGCAAAGGATGGATTTTTATCTATACTATAATCTATACTAATATATAAAGCTGAAGAGTTTGTTTGTTTGTTTGGTTGTACGCGCTAATCTTAAGAACTACTGGGTTCGAATTGAAGAATTCTTTTTGTGTTGGATACTCCATTTATCAAGGAAGGTTATAGAACGCGGACGAAGTTGCGGGCACCAGCTAGTAATATAATAAAGAGAGAAGATTTGTATTTTTTGTTTTTAACGAATAAACTCAAAAACTACTAGATTGATTTAAAAAAAATCTTTCACTAATAGAATGCTACATTATCACTGAGTAACATAGGCTATACTTTATTAAATTCCGCTACTTTATTAAAATTCGTGTGCAACAGCTACTTTTGTATAAAGAAAACCTTCTAGTTGGTTAGTTTTTTTAAATTTCTTCTCAACATCACATTTTATTGAATGTAGGTATTTAATCCAGAAAATAAAAATATGTACTGGTTATGAAAAATTACAAAATTGGAAAAATAGTTCTTTTTTTAATAAGTAAATGTTATTAAATATAATTTATTTAAGTTAAGATAATTTCCTTTATATATCAAAAGTAGCTGATCATGAATGTGGATGAAGGGACAGTTCCTGAAGCAAATTCATATTATGTGAGCGATGAATAAATGAAATGAAATATTCCTTCCAAATATCCAGTATATTATAAAAATATATTATCCTATATTGTTTGTATATCAACATAATTTTTTTATGTGTGATGCTCACCTTATCATAAGTTGTTCTAATATACCTAAAGCTTGATTGTACGAATCCTCTGCTTCGTCATACAACTTTTGAGCGTAGAACTGGTTTCCTTTCTGTTTGAGTTCAGGAATCAAATTCAAACGTTCCACTGCATTTAATTGCCACATTTCTTTCTCGTACTCTTCCGGTCTTTCAACTTGTAATAACTCTAAAAATTAATAGTGAATAAACATTTAACATAAATAGTAAGAAAACGACATCATATATCAAAAAGAAGGATAAATCGTTATTACCTATAATAAATTCCAAATCACAAGGATTCCTTATGATTTCATCTAAATCAGGATATCCAATGCCTTCAGTGTGGAGCGTCATAGTACAGGAGTGTTTTATTGTTTGTTTATCTTTACCCAATTCCCTTAGTGTTTTTGAGACAAATGGATAGGTGTATACCATCTAAAAAAACACAATAACTATAAAATATACACTCATGTACAATCACAACACTTGCTACTGCTCAGTAAAACAAATATATATCACTAATATAAGATGGTCACTTAAGATATTGATATCTAAAGCATACATCAGAGCTATCTCCTCTTTAAGTTTCTAACTATTTACCTGTTTAATCCAAAAAAATAAATACTGACCTCCTTTTTTACTTTAAAACTGGCCACTTCACCAACTGCCATTAACTTTATAATATTTTCCCATACTTCTAGTTTAAATTTATGTCCAATAACAAGAACCATGGGTTCCTTTTTACCAATTTTTTTGCTGTCGTCAATCAGTGTTCTGTCTTTTCCAATTTTCCATGTTTGGAAATGAAAATGTACCTAATAAATAAAATTATACATGTACATAAAAACTAGAACATGAGATAAAAATTTTTGAACATAATATTATGAAGATATCTAACAATTTACCTTGCAACCATTAATAATAGGTACATATTTTTGGCCTGTATAAATAATGTTTTTAACTATAGAAGCCTTATCAATATTCATTTTTTAAAATGAAAGAAAATTTAGATTATCTCTTTTCCTATCTCAAATTTTCAACCTATCAACCTATAGATAATACAGATAAAAAAATGATAAAAATGTAAATAAACAAAGAAGAAAGAATAGCATAGCACAACACAGATATCTTATACAAAAGTGTCTATGGCATACATGACATAGACATTATATTTAGTTCGTAAAATATAACTTGATCCCTGTGACAGATGTCAGAGTTATATACCTTGTGCTGGGCAACATGTTTTAATTTGTTCATACTTATCGATATTTTTAGTACAATATTGTCATTGATAATAAATAATAGTGCATTTATAAATGCCTGTACATAATAAATATAAATTAACTGTACATAATTTTAATAAAATAAAACAGAATTAAGATGTATTACACGTAAGTGTCATTAATATAAAGGCTTACAACGAATTTAAATTGTTATTTCAGTTCAAGCAACGAGTTAGAATAACGCAGTAATGTTTTTATTTGTATTTCTATATTGAATATTTTGTGTTGTTTGCATAAGCATTATGTGCAGATAATATTGTTAATTGGAAAACAATTCTTGGATCGTGCAACTCTGTAGCTTTTGGAAAATTGTCAATTCAACACAGCAGATAAAGAGGGTAGATACAAGGAGGACAATCTCTAAGTACTAAAAATGTCCGTCGAAAGACGATAAATTGGTGGCGCTGGTGAGGCGCAGTGTTCAACCAAAATTCAACTCGGCGCACTTCACTCCGTCAACTACTGCTACATTCAATCCATACTCTCCATAGGCAGCCATTACACGTTCAATCTGGATCGCGATCAATGATCGTGATCAATGATCTTGATCGAGATTGACTGTGTAATGTGTTGGATTGACGGATCGCGACATCGGATCTTAAATTATCTAGAATTTTAGAAATCAATGATCTCGATCCGTTGATCGCGATCCAGATTGAACGTGTAATGGCTGCTATTGTCAGTTTACGTCAGTCAGCGGACGCAACGCCATTGAATCGGATGACAACAGCGACAAAGAAGCCTGGATTTAAGCGATTCGGAGCTCGTACTATGTTTAGTTTCGTACTAATACTTTAATTTTGTTAAAATTAAGTGAATTGTGCTATTTTATACTTTAATGATGACAAAAAGAATAGTATCCTAAGTTTCTTTCGGGGTTTCTTCTCAGGATCGTCATCTTGGCTTTTTTCCGAAACCCTGGTAAATTTAAATTTATAATGACGATCATAAGACTTTCTTGTAGAAACCTAATTGATAAATAAATATTTTGATTTTGATTTTGACATCTAACTGGCTGGATATTTCTCCAAATGAAGATTTCATATTAACTTTGGAATCTTCGCTCAAATTATGGGATAAAAAGTCTTACGAAACAGAATTGAGATTGAAAATAAATAAAGAATGCTCCAGTCAATACAAGATTTAATTATAATCAAAAACATAATAATTACAAGAAACAAATATTGACTACCGCATATAAGTAAGCTCAACATCAAGTAATGAATCTTAAGGCCTAACAATTCGATATACGCGAGAGCAACGTCCGTCACGATCAAGAGCCTCCAACAGAAAGAACGCCGTCCGCCGTGGAGCCGTCGGTCCGCCGCACAGCCTGCGCAGAGCCTGCGCGCGCATCCAACACGGCGCGAGCGCGGTTTCGCAACATTGTTGCAGCCGAGTCCTCTAACACGGCCGTTCCTGACAGCGGAACGCCCTCGTCCGCAGCATCCTTGGTGGAGGATTTCTCTTCCACCACCTGCTCACAATCATCCCAAGCATTTTCTGTAATCAAAACACTTATTTAGAAAATTATACACGAGCGAATTAAAGTCTGGAGCTAATCCGAAAAGAATAAGGAATCGTTTTTCATTTCACGATCAAAACTAAACGGTATGAACGTAAGCGTGCACTCAAGCGTTCATCACGTCACATAAAAAGGTTAAAGTTATTTTGATTAGCATCAGACAAAGAAAACATTTAATCAATGTATCGTGAATGGTTGACTCCGGATTTTAATCCAACAGGATACATTGCACGACTGATAAGAAGTTTTACAATTGCAAATTGTGATATCTCACTACATCCCGTCGCCAGGACAGAGGCCCAAAGTTAGCATGTCACCTTTACCGGACAGAGCCCCAAAGTTAGCATGTCTTCATTACTGGACAGAGGCCCAAAGTTAGCATGTCTTCATTACTGGACAGAGGCCCAAAGTTAGCATGTCACATCCACCAGACAGAGGCCCAAAGTTAGCATGTCTCAACGAAGAGCGGCAGATCCTCTTCCAAGCGCAGCTTCACCAACCAAGTTAAATGCAACGCTGGCATTGGTGCATTGGTGCAGGGCTCCAACATCCTGGTCGCCCTTCTCCTGAAGTTGAAATCAACAACAGCGAAACCCGTTGTCGAATGTGGCCTTTAACGCTGCTAATTATCTGCAAGCAAATCAAACCAGCTGTCTCCTAAGAGTCAGCAAACTTCACGGTTAGCGCTCGTTTTTCAGTGCGACATCACGCACTAATAATCAGATAACAGATGAGGTTGCTTCGACACCTACTAGCAAATGGTAAAGTCTGCGTCTGTTACAGATGTTAAGGGTGAGCCGTATATTATAAAGTGCATCCGACCGTTGGAGTCTTTATTTCCCATTCCCATGCGTAACATATTAAGTACAGTTGGACAGTATTTTTCAGCCTGCCCATTCTCGTGATGCAATTCAGGGTGATAAAGTGTATTGAACCAGTAATTTACTGAACCCATCAAAAAGGAGACACTATCAAACATTATTCCTCGCTCACATAAAATTGTGCCAAATACTGACACGTTATTAGAGAAACATAACTCATCAGCATCTAGTTGATATGAAGATTAGATTAAGTAGTACTTTTATAAAAAGGTAACAATAATGAGGACATATTTGAACGCGTTTGATTCTAGAAAAGGTCCGAGTAAATTAGTGTTAACTCTGAGACCATAGGTTTTAATGTGCTAAAGCTAAACATGTTACTGCGCTTACTAAATTTTATGAATTGTCTCAAGCTCTGAAATATAAATGTCGAAGTATTAAGTCGGTAGTTCTGTCTACACCGAGATGGTCATTATTATCATGAAACACTCGTAAAAGATTAAGAGCCTGTGTCCTTCAGGAATACAACAAAAGTAACACGACATGTAGGAATTTTGTAAAATCAAACAGATTTTAATCTCATACCATGTTGGATCTCACTACCCTTTCCTCACGCTAGAAATTATTTCTTGCGTCACAATGTCAGCCATCTTTAGCCCAACTAAAACCATTTAGCCAAGCACTAGCAAGTAGAGGTTTGCGCCTGAGGAAGTCATCTTCCGATAATCTAGAGCGAAGATTATCCTGTAAACATGGAGCAAGCAACACGAGCACAACACAAAATAATAAGCATGAGGTCTTTTCTAGGTTTCATCGCGTCGAGTCTAGTCAGTCAGTCGCAGTCAGTCGAGTCAGGAACCGTTTTAAAATTAATACTAATAATGATAGAAATGTTAAAGAGTGTTCACTAGTGCCATAGCTTCTAACTCATAGCTGTGGTAACAAGATTCAGCACTATTAGTTTTGTTTACTAAAATATGCCACAACTCTTTTTCTTACTCTTCACGTATCTGCAGTAAAATCGTTTCCAATCCAACCGCACTGGCGTCGGTACAGAGTTCCGTGGGTAGTTTGCAGTAAAATATTGCTCAAACAGACTAATTTACTAATTAAACAACCAGTTAGTATATTCGTGAATAGCTTTTTGAACTACGGAGCACAACAAGGATTCGTCTCTCTTATACGTGACCTATTATAAACACAGTTTTTTTTTAAGGCATACCATGCGGTATATCGCAACTCCCCCAAAATTTACGTAGCAAATTTGTTTAGGCTCGGCCGTACCTGACCTTGTACTATAAACCTTTCCATTATTTTTTATTTTAGTTTTCAGAAAATATCTTTTTTTTAAGTGCAAATAGAAAAGTTGAAACACTGATGTCATTAAAACCTCCAATAACAAGTCAATTCATTGTATCTGAGAGGATAGGTACGTCGTTATAAATATCAACACCTAACCGGCACCTGAAAGTGTTTTAGTTATTATCCGCTGGTAGAACATTGGCTAATCCATAAGGCATTTTCAAATATTCATAGTCTTCCGTAGTGACAAAAGCAATTGGTAAAAACCCGTGGTCATATCGAACGTAGTAAAGTATCTCTAAAGGCTAAGTCTATTGACATGGTCACCAATCAATGGTAGAGGAAACCATCCTTGAACAGTTATAGCGTTAGTAACGCAATAATCTACGCACAATCGATCACTCCTATCCTTCTTCTTGACAAGAATGACAGGACTTGCGTAATAAGACCAAATGATGACATTTTTGAGATCACTGATGATATCGCGAAAACTATTTTTCTCATCAATAAAAAGTTTGTAACGAAAAAGTTGTAAAACTTAAAAGGCGATTAATAGTCGACGAAGTCAGTTCAATTTCCATGTAACCCGTGGTTACTGTACTAGTAGCTGTATCCAATGTAAATAAATCAGAAATTTTACCAAGGACTTTCAGTAAGCGGTCTCTCTCAATATCTATTAGTGTTTTTGAATTGTTCTAATTTCACGGTAATCGCATGTTGTTCCGATATTTGTTAGTCTGATCTAATGAGTTGCTCCTTTCCGTTAGTTCGAATGTAAACAATATCTTTCTGATTAAGCATATCAGTACCGATTAAAGTTTGTGTACTTATACATTTAGCTGCGACTGCATATAAACCTCTAATGAATTCTAGTGACTTCTAGTGGGAATTCTATGGCGGTAGTTACTTAAAAAGTTGACTGGCCTTTTTTGCTTTAGATCTCACACACATACAAAAACTATTTTTGTATTAAAATGAAAACATTTAAGATCGAATTCTGATATTTTTAAAACGTCGGGTATGTTTTGAATTGAAGCTGATATTACTATTATTCATTGTAGGTCGATTCGAAGCAAAAACTTCACTTTACTAGTCTTTTACTGAACACGATTCTATTAATTGCTAATTTCTCTTACAAAATTTTGATATCTTGCCGTCGTTTTATGTTCTTACGTCTCTTTCAAAGCATAGCATTCAAACAAGCCACGGCGTCAGTTGCAACACTTCTTGACATAATACCATTTCCATGGTCTGTTTTACTACAAATTTATTGTTTAAATGAACTATCAGCTGACTGAAGCGCCTAACGTTTCCGTGAATACGACAATCCAGCGTTATTGAAAGCACAAGTAGAATGACGAGAACCGTTCTTAGATTTATTGTACGCGGATAAAGATTTTACGAGATTCTGCGATTACTTCTAGTGATACCCGCACTACAATAGTACATTTAGTTTACTTGATAAGCCCGTAAATGTTATAAGACACAAGGGGCACTCAGAATACATGCAAGTGTCAAGTGCTTACTAAAAGCAACACACATACCTTCGAATAGTACGATAGTTACGTCTATATTACTCGGGCCAAACGATTTGGATTCAGTTTGTATTTGTTACCCTGTGATTTTGCAACGAATATATGTCAGCACGTAAACGACTACCTACCCTTCCTAAACTACCGCGGTTATACTAATTGTCAATCAAGGGATAACGACAAAATATCAGACCTTCGCATACAAAATATCAGATCATGGTACATAAGGGGCAAATGACAAATTATGAGCCCTCGTGATTAAAATGATTGAGGATACCGTTTGCAGCATAATTTTTTTTTCTACGTTGTCGTCGGGTAGATTTGAATCTACTCCCGTGGTCGCGGATACGAAATCAAGGATGAGGTGTGGTCCCTTTCCCTATTCGCTAATCGATGCAGAAATCAGTGGAGTCTAGACTATCAACACTGACGTATAACTTCAGGTATCACTGGCAGTGGAAAATTATTAAGCAGTAGGGTCGTTGACGGTAGCTAGCCCTTAATCACCTCTAATCGATTAAGAATTAAATCAAAACACAAGTCACACAAACTATAGGTATCAGCACAATGATCGCGATATTAAATTCAAGTAATCTGACAACGGTGATCAGTAACCGTTGGAGTGCGTTGGTTATTAGCATACTTCTACAACGGTTCCTAGGACTATAAGAACGCGTATCCTCTCCTCCGGACCGTGACGGACGTGTCGACTTTTGTATAAAATAAAATACTACTCACGGTTTTATATCCTTGAAATTCACACTCAAGTTAACACACAAAGAAAGTTACACAGCAGAGAAAGTACAAGATGGCGACTAAGCAGCGTTTCGATCCCACTTCTGATCTTACGAAACAGAATTGAGATTGAAAATAAATAAAGAATGCTCCAGTCAATACAAGATTTAATTATAATCAAAAACATAATAATTACAAGAAACAAATATTGACTACCGCATATAAGTAAGCTCAACATCAAGTAATGAATCTTAAGGCCTAACAATTCGATATACGCGAGAGCAACGTCCGTCACGATCAAGAGCCTCCAACAGAAAGAACGCCGTCCGCCGTGGAGCCGTCGGTCCGCCGCACAGCCTGCGCAGAGCCTGCGCGCGCATCCAACACGGCGCGAGCGCGGTTTCGCAACATTGTTGCAGCCGAGTCCTCTAACAAAAGATTATATGAATAAGTATAAACGAATAACTGCTTATCAGAAGCTCTCAAAAATGTATGTAAAAATTAAACCTCGAGCAACTGTCGATGACGTAAAGAAAAAAAATAGTAGTCTGCGGTCAAATTACCGACAAGAATTAAAAAAGATAATTATTTCTAAAAGGTTCTATTATTCTTAATTATTCTAAATCTTATTCAGATCCATTATGTGTTTATGAACGCACATTCTTCTACTTTTTTATTTATTGAAAAATGTGACGCTGACATGAAGAAATCTCAAATCAAAGTCACCAGAGAAGAGAACGCGTGTTCATCTAATGGTTGCGAACAGTGGACTGACATCAATCTGGATTGAGCGTGTAATGTCTTCATCAATCTTATCAATCTACTGCGATCCGCTACCTTGCTCGGATCACGATCTAGATTGAACGTGTAATGGCTGCCATACTCTCACTCTCTCTGTGCACACCAGCGCCATCTCTATTTATCGCTTTTAGTTGCCACTTTTTCAGTTTAACACCCATGTAACATGGCGCTCCCTCCTTATACGTGTATTTGACGGACAGGGGCCCTAGACAAGTTGCATTCGCTCCGTAGCGATTCGATTCGCTAAAAATGAAATGTATGGGATTGACATATGCCTTCGCTAAATCACGTGATACTTCCCATACATTTATAACTATCGAACTTCGTTATCGTTATCGTTATGGCACTTTGTCTAGGGCCCCAGTACAGTATTTGACGGAGTGAAGTGCGCCGAGTTGAATTTTGGTTGAATTGTTTACTGTCACTAGCCTCAATAGCGCCATCAATTTATCGTCTTTCGACGGACACTTTTAATACTCAGATTGCCCTCCTTATCTTGAATCTCCTTATCCTTGAACATTTATAAATGGGTTATTATGCTTTATTTTTTTACTACCAACTAAGCGTTAAATTAATTTCATGCGTTGTTCAGTCATTTTCTCTATGTTTTATGGTTTCTGTCAGGTTTGTAGTACTCTTGAGAAGTATACAGTATTCTGTGGAGGAGCCGACATGTTTGTTTTGTTAAGTCAGTCAGTCTATTCTTTCATTCATTAATTCATTTCTCTGATTTCTCTCTTGAAGTATGAAAGCATACGCATATGATGTGATTGTGATTTGTGTTTTTACAGAAAAGTAATAAAATAACGTTTATTGAAAAAGTAATTAATGTATAAATGTATTTAGATATCCGTTGTTAAGATACAATCCTTAGTTTATATCATTTCTATCCGTTTTATCTGAAATGGCTGACTTTTTGGAATCTGAGGCTGAGGAGAGTGAGGTGAGTAGCATTGTGATAAATGTCGAAATTCTCAATTGATCAAAAAGCCTTTATCGCTACAATTCTCTCTCCTTTCAATTCATAGTTGGATTCGGATGAGGATAATAAACCTACGGAGCGTAAAAAACCTAAACGTAAAGCAGCAGTTCAAAGCGATGACGAGGACGAAGAGGAGGAAGGTTCGTTACGTTATTTAAATAAAAAAACTTTAATTCGTTTCTGTGTTAATCTTTTATACGAAAATTCATGATTTATTTCTCAATGTTATATTCAAATCTCTCAAAATAAGGTGTACAATAAAAATGAATATAACCTTACCACACATTGACATACTTTCCATTTTGTCTGTACTGTTAAATAACCACAACACAAATCACAATTATGTACTGTTACAGTACATAACCTATGTATTATAATTACAAATAAACGTGGATTTCTATTCGTCATTTAATTTATTAAACATTTATCTTCGTCAAAATTACAAACTACCACCAGTTCGGAAAGCTGTTTCTAAGGGGAAGAACTCGGCAAGAAACCCTCTAGTTAATATAATATAATGTATAATATAATGTATATATATAATATAATGTATAATTTAATGATATTGTAAACAATGTGTTCTAATGTTCAAAATGGAGTAATTTTATATTTAGTAATATTTGTAAGTTAAGCTGACGATGGTCTGTAGTTAGCGTTAATTTCAATTATGTAATTGTTGATAGGTAAAAATGAAAACACTGTACCTGTTCATGCTCATTGACATTTATAATATTACTATTTATGATTACTATTACTTGTATAACCTGAAATATTACTTGTTGAAATAATAATTGATGTGTCAACTCCTATTTAGATGATGAGGAACGCTTGCGTGAAGAATTAAAGGATCTCATAGATGATGCACCTATTGAAGAGTCTGGGAGTGATGGTGAAGACTCAGATGCAAGTGCAGGGCCAAAGAAACGTAAAAAAAGTGATGACGAATTAGATGATAGATTGGAGGATGAAGATTATGACCTAATAGAGGAGAATCTTGGCGTTAAAGTTGCTAGAGTGAGTTGCATATGCTTATTTTTACATTATTAGAATATTTACATTTATTCTTGTTTATTTGTTCATTATTTACTAAAAATGGGACTTTGTTTAAATTAATTTTAGTCATATCTAAATAATATCAAAGTTCTCCATAAGTTGCTGTTTGTTATAGCTATCATTTGTACGGTACTCATTAGTGTGGGAACAGTGCCGCACTCTTGTCTCCACCGTTTGTATGTTTTTACAAACATGTGCCGCACAGTGCTGCAGTGTATAAAATTGTGCTACATTAGTCACAATTCACGTTTCAACATTGATTAAAGTTATTGTTGAAAGTGTTTAGTTGTCTGCCACTGCTTGCATTATCATATGCTCATTCTGGAGCCCTAACCACCAGTAGCTTAGGGCCTTGCCCAGTTGCCTCACCGTTGGGCGATGGGGTTGTCACATCCCAACACCCTATATTCCAAGTGATTCTTAATAATTTAATCAAAATTTAAATTTACAGAATAAATTTAAACGTTTACGTCGTTTAGAAGATGATGACAGTGATAATGAAGGTGCAGACGATCCAGATTTGGAGAGAGAGGTTATTGCCGAAAAACTGTTTGTTGCTGGCTCCGATGAGGTATGTTCACAAATAAAATTATATAAATATTAACTTATACGGTGATTTGAATAGATTTTATAAATTGAATGTTTTATATTCTCAAAATGTCCAGTCAAAGGGTTTACTCCCAACCCCAACGTCCCCACTAATGTACTGTTTATTTCTAATTAAAAATTACCATACAGCTAAATAACTATATTATTTTTTATATATATTACATTGGCTATATTATATTGGCGAGGACATTAGAGAAAAGTGGGGATGTTAAATATAAAAATTCTCAGTGTTGGAGAAATCCATCAAAAGTTTTTTACAAAATCATAAAATTTACGACGATGATTAAATATAAAAAAGTGGTATTTAACAGTGATCCTCTGTAAGGATATGATTACTGCAGTCAGGTGGGCTGTTTCCATAATATACAGTGAAAATCTTTTATTTATAGTGATCTTCAATGGCCTACAAAAATTGGTAGTAATAAAGGAATAGTTGGTAGTAATAATATCATTTTTTTAAAAGAATTTGGCAGGGACCTTGCCATTTAGTCGTTATATCTAATTTTTACTGTATATGACTATGGATCTTAAGTCAGCTGTGCCGCGCCACTGCTAAATGTTATAGTCACAAAATGTGATAGATAAGTATAATTTGTAGGAGGATGAAAATAGATCTGAGCAACCAGCACCCCGTGAAGTGGATTATGATGACGAAAATGAGGATATGGAGTCTGATGCAGACGATTTTATTGTTGATGATGATGGCAGACCAATAACCGAACGCAAAAAGAAAAGGAAACCTATATTTACTGATGCGTAAGTATATTTTACTTGCTTATTTAACTTTTTCTTCTTTCCAATGACATTATCAGCACAAATGTTACAAATGTATAGTACAATCAGCACAAATGTAGTCATGTGATCTTTGTCATGCACAAATGTCACCTGGTTCGTAATAGTTTATGACGTCTGTTTGGAATCATTCTAGGAATTAAGGGCTATAGCTCGCCCAGGCATGTTTTTATGCAATAACCACCAAAAATAATACAATACCAAAGTATTAAGGGATCAAAAATCGTATTGTTAGCTCACTTCACTAGCCTAACCATTTTATTTTTCTTCCAAATATTGTTCAGGTTTCCTCATGATGACTTTTTTGAGGCTTCTAACCTAAACATTCTTAGGACTAAGTTCTTAAGGCTTATATATTGAAGCTCCTATATTGAAATAAGTCTAAGTTTCTTTGTTTATTAGTTCACTGCAAGAGGGCCAAGACATATTCGGTGTGGACTTTGATTACGACGAATTCGAAAAGTATGGAGATGAGGACTACGACGATGAGGATGATGAGGATCTCGATGAGTATATCGAGGATGAGGAGGAAGAGGGTAAGTGTTTTTTTATTTTATTTTATTTAAAATCAGATAAGTCATAGTGGTAGAAGAGTATCTGTTTTTAGAATCATATAGTAACAAAAAGCATATTTTGGGGGAGGCCTATGTCCAGAAGTGGACGTCCTGAAGCTGAGATGATGATGATGATGATGATGATGATGATGATGATGATGATTATGATGATGATGATGATGAACTTCTCTACTAGGCTATTATAAATAACATCCCACAGCTGGGCAATTCATTTTAACTCAAATATGTAAATGTATAATGTTTTTTATACAAAATTTACAGAATCAAATTCAATTTATTAAAAAAAAAATAGTTTGTCATAGTTAAAACTCTTATATCAGTCAACATTGACACTTCGCCTTTTAAAAAAAAATTACTATATTTTAAGTTGTTATTTAAAAAAATGGCCCATTTAATTAAGATTTCAAAATGATACAACACACATATGCTATTAAACCATACGAATTTTTGAGTTATCACTTCTGACATGCATTTCTAAGACTGACAGTTTTTTTTTTGTGTATCGTAATTTTATTGTAATTACTGTGTTTTTGTTAAGGCGAAAGGAGACGAACAAAGAAAGGCAAAGCGAAGCGTCCCAGTAAGAAATCAATATTTGAGATTTATGAACCGAGTGAATTGAAGAGGAGCCACTTCACCGACTTAGACAATGAGGTATGTAAAACATTTGATTTCACTCTATTTTTCATCAGTTGTCTTATTGTTTTAAACCTCAGTTTTATAATGAATTTTATTAATGATAAATAAATTTATATTTAGATACGAAAAACGGACGTGCCTGAGCGTATGCAAATCCGCGAGGTACCAATCACTCCCGTTGAAGAGGGCAGCACCGAGTTGGACGATGAGGCCGAATGGATCTATAACCAGGCGTTCCTGAAGCCACCTGTCTCCAAAGCTGACTCTCAGGAGGCACGCGAGAGAACACGCAGGTATTTTTAGGTTTTTTTCATGTTTTTTGATCTTCACTACAGGTGAGCAGAACGGAAAATGACACTAATTCCATTTTCTTTGTCCCAGGGGTCCTAGTACAGTTGTAAAGATCCGTCACGCTCTGGATTTCATGAGAAATCAAACACTAGAGGTGCCTTTCATAGCGTTCTACAGGAAGGAATATGTTCAGCCCGAATTGAGCATAAATGACTTATGGAAAGTTTATAAATATGATGCTAAGGTTTGTCTAATTCTATTGTTGATTTAAATTTTCCAATTATATTTTATTTATTTTTCATTCAAAACATCGAGGTTTACCCAAACCATCCCTTCAGACCTATAAACCAAAGTGTCTTCAATTTAATCTAAATTTTTGAATGCAAATTCATCTATAAGAAATATCAAATTTTACAAATATTCCATTTATTTTCTTTATTCTTTGTCTCCTATGAATACATATTTTGTACCAGAACGATGTTTTAGCCATACGTGAACAGTCCCTTGAAGATCATTGCAGCTGTTGAGACTGATGTAAATTTATATTGAGATTTCTGTCCTCAGTGGTGTCAATTGAAACAACGGAAAGAAAATCTACTCAAGTTGTTAGAAAATATGCGAGAGTTTCAATTGGACAAAGTCATGCAAAATCCCGACGCGCCCATACCCGATAACATGAGACTTATAAGGGACGAGGATATAGAAAGGTATTGTTTCATTTTATTTTTGAGGGTGTAAGCATCTACTTATAAAGTCAGACAAAAAGTTTAAAAGCAAGTTTTGGCTCAACCCCATGAAGCGTATAATTCCCTCAGCACATATAGACATAAACAAATAACATTTCTTTGGTTCATCATATATTTCATTAAGAAAACAAATTGGTTAAGACTTTTTTTTATTTGTTCTTGTAGATTAAAAAGTGTACAAACGCCAGAGGAGCTGCGCGACGTTCATTCTCATTTCTTGTTGTATTACTCGACTGAATTACCGGAAATGCAAAAAGTGCAGAGATCCAAAGAGAAGAAAAGAGAATTGGAAGAGAAAAAGTGAGTATTTTTTTTTTTTAAGAAATCTTACTTTTTTTTTGTGAAGAAATCTTACTTCTATTATAGCTTGTGAGAAAGGTTTTTGCTTTTTCACGCAAAAACTTCTGAATGTATTTTTATATTTGATAATTTTTACAATAACATAGTTTATACATAACTTAATAATTCATAGGCAAAAGATAGTAATTAATAGATAAATATAACGAATTGATTTTATTACAAATCTTTGGGACTAAATTTTTTTTTATAGTGGTAAGGCACACTGCTTTATTCGTTTGATAAGACTATAGACATAGAGATGTGAATTGTGAAATGTGTAAATTATGTTGGTGCAATGTGTAGACGATTGGCTCGCGAGGAGGCCGAGAGGAACGGCGAAGAACCAGATGAGGCGGTGGCGGCTGTAGAGGCAGCTGAGCCCGACGAAGAAGAGCCCTCCGAGGTGAAGTATGCCGTGCGCTCTGGACCTTATGAGCTGTGCAGGAAGGCCGGGATCGGTATGTACCGCGTTTTTTCATATTAAAATGATACAAACATTTTGATATTACACTCGTAATTACCGGACAGATGTATTCATCCAAATGTGGGTTGGCGGTCCAAATTGAGACAAACCTCACAAACCGAATACAAGCACATGTTTTGTTATTGCAGAACCTCTGGTGAAAATGTTTGGACTGACTCCTGAACAATTCGGGGAGAACGTGCGCGACAATTACCAGAGGCACGAAGTGGAACAGCCCCCTGTTCCACCGCTTGAAGCGGCCGCACCTTTCGTAAGTATTGTGTGTATTCTTCTCATAGGCGTGAAAGTGCCTGATTATAAAGGTGCATTTACTTATCTCACGGTAGTTTCTTGTGTCGCTCCTAAGCCACTACAATCTTTGTTGGGCATTATTGGTGTAAGTTGTGTACTTATAGTCGAAAAGTATTTGTTAATTATTTAGAGTTGCAGTAACAGCTTAGAAAATTAAAAAATTAGATATATTGATACATTAAATTTTTTATTAAATACATATATTATAATAATATTCAAGCCAATTAAACCCAATATTTCGTCAATTTCATGCGGATTTTTCTCAGTCCATTCTCTATGTCCATAGTGTGAACTGACCCTTACTTACAATGCATTTGTACACAGGGTTCGGGCAGCGGCGGAGCGGCGGAGGCGGTGCGACGCGCCGTGTACATGTGCGGCGTGCAGCTGGCCCGTGAGCCCATGCTGCGCTCGGTGCTGCGCGACGCACTGCGCGACCGCGCCACCCTCACCGTGCGCCCTACGCCGCGCGGCCTCAAGGAGATCGACGAGAATCACGCCTGCTACGGGTGAGCCATCATCATCATCATCTCAGCCGTAGGACGTCCACTGTTGGACATGGGCCACCCAATAATTTTCCAAGAGGACCGGCTGTCCACAAGTGTCACTCATGTCTTATAAAAGCTCAGTTTGGTTAGGGATTGATTGTCGACCGCGTCGTCTCTCTGATTGCACATTTCTAAACAATGCCACAACAACAGCATGCTTGAACAAGTACGCACTTTCTTCGACTTGCATTACTGGCGCTAAATACACTACACAGTAAACTGATGGAGCTTGATTCTTTTGTTTCATCGCTGAAAGAAAAAATAAAATAAAACAAGTGGACAAAAAGAAACAATATAAGAAACTCTTTGGCGGGGTCTGTGTCAGTGGAATAAATAATCCTGCTAATATTATAAATGCGGAAGATAGTGAGGATGTCCGTAAGAACGCGGACGAAGTCGCGGGCACCAGCTAGTTAGAAATAAATTTATTGTATAATTTTAAGTAAATTTTTCGTTCCAATTGGGGTTTAATGTGTTACCTCTTTACGAAGTTGGCAGACTTTCTTGGGCACATGATATTTTCCTTATGAGTGAGGTAAAAATAATAATTTATTTTCAGATTAAAATACCTGAAGAAGAAGCCGGTGCGCGATTTGACCGGCGATCAATTTTTGAAGCTGTCCATTGCCGCCGAGGATAGACTTATTGAACTCAAAATTTGTGAACAAATTGAAGGAAACACCAGTTCCAGTTATTTAGAAGAACTCAAGCAATTATATCAGAAGGTATTCATTCACCTCTACCAATACGGACATTGTCTACCCTTCTATTGACTCAATCTTTGTTAAAACATTTATGATTACATCACAGTGTTAGTGCATTTTTTTGTTAATTTTCACGTGTCTCTGTTTACATAAAATTTCTCGCTCAAATAAATAGAGTATGCTCAAATGAATGAATAGGTCCGGACGAAGAGAGTACAGAAGCTATTAGAGATTAATTTTTAGTGTTTTGTGATAAGGACGAGTTTGCGGCGACGGTTCAAGCGTGGAACGAATTGCGCGCAGAAGCTGTGAACATTGCCCTAATGAAGATTGTGATGCCGGAACTGCGGCGGGAATTACACGCAGTACTTCTGAATGAAAGCAAGGACTATGTACTCAGGTAAATCTTTTGTTAGCCTACATGTAGTCATTTTATATAAGTCCTCAAAGCTACATTTAAATTTGTTCAAGTTATCTGACAGTTCTTTCTTTAGAGAAGGCATTCAGGAAATTTCCAAAACCTCCAAATGTTATTATGCTTATTGGGTTTGAATGAATTTAGTTTTAATGTAAATTGATTTGTATTCCGAATTTAAGAACATTACTTTTAATTTATTATTAAATGTTTTGCTATAGATGTTGTCGCCGACGCCTGTACGATTGGCTAAAAGTGGCCCCCTACGAGTCACGGGTGTCCGACGAGGACGACGAAGAGTGGGACACTAATAATGGTGAGTTGTAATAAGAAAATTGTTATTGAATAAAATTAATTGTATTTACACTAAGTAAGTACACTTAAGTAGTTTATGAGTTTAACGATTACAAGTATAGGAAAAAAAATCAAATTTTTGCTCTTTATAATATTTAGATATGTCGACAAAACTATGTAGTTTTGTACTTATTTAGGAAATCAGAACACCAATAAAACTTCAATAGACGAGTATTTATTTATCTGCGGCTAACTAGGGCTAATGATAAATAATTTTGAACAGGGTTGCGTGTGATGTCGATCGCGTTTGTTCCGGACCGGCAGCATTCGGCGTTCGCGTGTCTTGTGGCCGGAGGCGGAGAGGTGGCCGACCACTTGCGTCTGCCGCATCTGCTCTATCGCCGCAACGCGTGGGACGCCTCCGAGCGCAAGCACAAGGAGGCCGATCTCACAGCGCTCAGGAGGTATTTTTTCTTTGAGCTAATCGCTCCTTTTTAATACCATGCATAATTTTTATCTGCCATATAATCTTTAATATGCTTTTTTAACAAGTTTCCGTTTTACAAATGTTTTAAACTGTTTTAATTATAATCTACATAGTTCTTCAGATTTTATTTTGTAGTAAAAGTAGATATGATGCAATTGAAATAATCATAATTTATTTTGAGTCCTGTTTTAAGGATATAAAATGTTTTGACATTCCTTGTTTCAGATTTATACTTCACAAAAAGCCTCACGTAGTGGTAATAGGCGGCGAATCACGTGACGCCTTAAATATTAAGGCGGACGTGGCCGATGTCATCCAGCAGCTGATGGATGACGAACAGTTTCCGAGAATACCTGTAGAAATTGCTGACAATCACATCAGCAAGATCTACAGCAATAGTATCAGAGGACGAGTAAGTATTCTTCACATCTGTGGCGTTGCTTGTGTTATAGGCGAAGTTTGCCATCTACCATCAAGTGGAGCGTCAGCCTGTCTGTCGATCTAAACATAAAAAGGCATCCTAAAATATATCTCAATCCATA